>JARDYH010000003.1:10070000-12780000 GCA_029215795.1 Anniella stebbinsi | reverse complement strand
CATATAGCTATCAGGACTAGTAGCCATTGATAGATTTCTCCTCCAGGAATTTGTTTAATCCCCTTTTAAAGCCATCCAAATTGGTGGCCATCATAGTGGGTGCCAACTTGTAGGCCAAAACATCTGAAGGGTCACAACTCCCATGATCCCTCACCATTACCTTTGCTGGCTAGGGCTGATGGGAGGTATAGGCCAAAACATCTGAAGGTCCACAAGTTGCCCACTCCTGCCTTAAGAGGTCAACAGTCTAATCCTAAAAATGTGGCTTTGAAGTAAGCCAGTCTGAACTCCATAAACTGAATTCCCATAAATGTATGCTGATTGGGATTGTACATCAACTTCATGTTCACCGTGTATGAGCAACAAGCTCAAATACCCCACCTGATCATTCATGCTGCAAGCAGGAATTGCCAAGCAGTTTGTTTACTGTTTAGTCTAGAGTCTTGCTATGCCACTTGCGGAACTGGAGGTGAGAAATAATGAGACGACACAAGTATATGGATTTTAAACATGGGCCACATTTATTAAAGATCTGCAAAAGAGGAAAATTCCTAAGCGGGCATCTCACACATGGCTCAAGAAGGCCATTTCTGGGATCGGGTGACCCATTCTTAGCCCCAGAAAGGGCACCATACAGTTCGCCACTCCATAGGCTCCCCATTTGGGGTAGGGAGGCCTTCCGGTGTCACTGCCCCATGCCGCAAGGCTCTGAGGAGGTGAAGAGGGTTGGTCTCATAGATAAACCTTCAACCCGTTGGCTGGTGCCGCAAGACTCCCTGCCATAGGCTTCAGGCACTACCCATCACCACCAATGGTGCCTGAGAATGCTCACCAATATTCCCCACACTTGAGATGCCCGTACCTAACCGCCATCAAATGTGACCAATTAACATCAAATCAACCTATTTAATACACCAAACTTGTCTCACAGTGTGGAGTAGGCCAAAAAACTCATAACCAAGTTAGATTATGAGCAAAAAATTCCTACTTGGCCTCGGAACGGACAACCAGCAAACCCACACTGTCTACAAGGGAGGGAGGGAGGGAGCCGAGAAACATAGAGGGCTCTGGAGGGAGGTGCAGCACTTATATAGCTGCGCCCCTCCGATTCCCTGTGGTACCAAAACGTGGTGGCCAATGCCCTACCTCCATGCCTCTCGTTCTCCCCCCATCCACAATTGGCCTCCCCCCACCCAGGCATGCCGGGCTTGGGTCTGAGACACTTGTTTGCATCATTAGCTGACCAACCTTCCTTCCTTCCTTACATTCAGTATAAGTCCCTTGCAGTGGCCAAGATTCAAGGCCAAATGTGAATATAGTATTCTACCACTTAACTGACTACAGCTAAGAATGGTATGTGCACAGTTCACATGGCCCTCTCTGGGCACAAGAGAAGGTGAGATGACATTCACCCCTGCAGTTGGAAGGTAGTATGTTACCTCTGGATTGGTCAAGAAGGCCTGGTATAGATAGAAGAGCTTGGCTTTCTGCTCTTGCCTGGTCAACCGAGAAGTATGTTCCACCTGATGCAGTCCAGGTGCTGCTGAAGTTCAAGAAACTCTAGCTCCAGCCCAAGCACCCAGCCTGAGTGAATCACCTTCCCTGGCCTCAAGGGATACCAAACTTGCACTCCAGATCTGGATCCAGCTATAGCTTCCTAGCCAATTTAACTCCACATTCCTTCAAGCGGCTGTGTGTCCCAAACACAGCAGAAACTCTTCTACAGTAGCCTTGCAGATTATGGTGATTGGATGTCCTGGATCATCACATCAGAACCCAGGGTGAGGATTACCCATGTGCCATCCTGCTCTGGTTGAAAAAATATATCACGTGGGCCCTTTTGATGAAACATTCTGGATTCTCTGCATATTCCAGCAGCTGAGAATTATTTGGCACATCAAATATTTAGCATCTTTTAATTTTATCCTGGCTGCACAGGAGTGAAAAAGAGAGTAGTTAATATTGAGTTCTTTCTTTGACACTACTCAAAAAGGATTCCCCCCATATGTGCTCGCTTGCACACATACACGTGTGCACAAAGCCATCTGTTGTTAGCTCGCTAGCAAATGCAGAGCGGGAGACACCTGTGTGCCAAATATGCACCAGCTGTGTGTTCTAATCCCTCACTAGACCAAAACACATGTCAGTGGATTGGCAAACGGAAGAGTCTAGTTAAACCTACAAAGCACAATATTATTATTATTATTTTCTTCCTTGTGTGTCTACTCCATTTCTGCCTATTGTTTCCACCTCCCCTTTTCCAGGCATGTTTCCCAGTTCCTCTTTGATCTTTGCATTCTTGCATGAACACACATATTTCTAATGCTATATTTCTAAATGCGTCCATTTGCGAGGAGCCCCCATGAGAACAACATGCTTTGGATTCAAATTTTAGCCTTCAAGATTTGGTCTATAGTCTCCTTTCGTCACTGGAATCAGAAGCCCCATGTTGAGTTCCTCAACCCCCAACTATATTATTAAGTAGAAGGTACCATGTGACTCAAGTAAGACCCCCAATCTCAGTAGGGGAGGAGCATTGATAGATATATGATGGACTCAATGAGTTCTGCTTTGTGATAAATCAAGGGAGCAGAAACTCAACAAGGGTGTGACGATCCAGGTAGAGAAAGTAAAGAGTCTATGGCATCACAGTGACCAAACCACTGCATATTTGGATATGCCTTAGCATGTACTTGTGCTGTGGCTGGTAAAGTTTCCAAGTTGCGACAAGTCAAATACCCCCAAGTGCCTCCTATCAAAGCACTGCCTAGCTAATCAGCATAGGTAAAGCACTCCCAGAGGTGTCTGGTGTGGGGATGCTCAACTGACACATTGCAGTAGATTTCCATGGAAAATCCAATCATCCAGAGCTCAAAAAGAATAACAGGGAAGGATGACCTGACCCCTATATATGTGGGATTCTGTAGGTGCCAGGTAGGCCTACTTGAAAGCTCGGTAGGGATAAGCCAATCCAGGAGGAGCAGGGGATAACTTTGCTCTGTTCACACTGAATTATAGGAACTGTAGTTCTGAAGCTCAGAAACATCCACCGTTACGATGCCAGCTGTAGTTTGCATGGAGTTAAATGGGTCTTCCTTTCCTCCATGGTCCCCAACCAGCAACCAGGGATGCTCAAGCTAGCTGAGATTGTCTGAACTCCAGTTCAAAGCTCAGTTCACCTCTCATTTTTGTTTGCAACTGGTTTTTCTTTTTGTTCAGATGAGGAAAGTTCGCATTTCAAATGGCAAAAGCACACACTTCTGTACACATTTTTCAGAAGTGCACACTTTCCCCCATTGACTAAACTCTGAAACTATGTTTTTTTTTTAAAAAAGTGCATTTTAACATGCACATTTTTGTTTTCAAAAAATGCACACATTTCTGAATGCAATCACAATTTTGGGAATGTGTGAGCTTTTTCCCAAAAATATAACCAAAAAAAAAAAAAGTTCTCCTGTTCACATTGGGAGTTTTCAATGGGGCATGTTTGGAAGATTTGTGAACTGAAACAAAATTCTCAAACATCCCTAACTAATGGGAGGGGGTGGCATAAATGATCATCACATACCTCTATTGCTGCACATGGTCTGGCTTCCTCTACTGAAATGATTGGAGAAATCTCTTGTGTATATAGCAGGATTCTATGTGTGTGCATCAGGATTCCTGTGCCTCTGGCATGGTATGGTTTTAGCTCATTTCCTTGCATGATCATCCAAAGTATTTGCGAAAATAATGAGTAAGACCTCAGAAAGTCTGTAGGTTTGACAAGCTTTAAAATATATCATACTGAAATAGGAAACAAAAGAGGCTAAATCAGAATCCTGTGGTTTATCTTTAAGATCTGTCCTATATATTCAACAGTGCAAAGTTACCCAAAGGTGAGGCTCTTACATATTGAATGGCACATATCTTGGCAGTCCATTGTAGGGCATTGCATACACTTCCTCAACCAAAAAAAAAGCCCTCACATTTTGCCACCTCAGGTGTACTTCTGCCTTTAAAAATACACTTTCTCTGGACAAAGTGCTTTGTACTACCTAAATGTTTCAACAGCCTGACGATGCCTTTGGCCAGCCGAGCCAATAAAATGCCCTGTGTGAAGGTCTGTTGCATTCAACTTTTATGCATCCAGAATAAAGATGATTAAGTTTTTAAAAGTTTGGAGGGCTTGACTCTAAACGTTGTTGACAGCTTCAAAAAGCATCGAGCAGGCTGACATAATGCTCCTCTTGATGATAAAGCTGTCAGTGTGCATCATGGATGGGAAGCAGGAAATAAAGCGAAGTGACATTTTTCTTTGTGGGGACTTGTGCCACAAAACTTGTGCTAATCATGAGTGTTTTGCAGTTAAAGCCTCGGCGCACCATACCGAGAGAATCCGGATTCCATGCCCTTTGGTATGGCTTGAATTACAGTTATGTCAGCTCTAGTTGGGACATGTAACATCAGCTCTGAGAGGTAGATCTGTCCCTTTTTTCTTCAGGTAATGATAACATAAAAGCACTGAGAATCAAATAGATTGTGGTTATATGAATATATGAAAGCAGGAGGACCAGCAAACCAATCCCTCAGTTGCATTGTTTGTCTTGACACGACTCAGCTGCTTTCACTGCGTTATAATAATCCCTTGCCACCATCTTGGATGTGCTTTCTTTAATGCCATTGCTTCTGCCAAACCCAATGAATTTGGGGCTCCACAGCAGCATATTTTGGACAAAGAATTGTATCCAATGCGTTGTCTCCAATTTTAGTTTAACCTAAGTCCCATTCATTTCAGTGGGTCTACTCTAAGTTGGACTTATGTTGGTTAAAACCCAGAATTTGTCTAGAATGGGCATAATTGAAGATTGGTACAAATTCAAAGCGTGATCAAAGAGCTCCAGTCTACCTCAAGATTGTGTCAGTCATCTCTATGAAACCATGTGTGGCTGTGTGTTCCTGTCAGGAGCCACCAGATATAGAACTGAGAACCTGTGGGTCTTTGCACTGCCTTCCATCTAGTGCACCACTGTGGTCAGAGGATGTGGGCAACAAAGTTTATTTAGGCTCCAGGGTGACTCCTCCCATCCAGGCATGCTGTTGGTTTCTCCTGATCTGGAAGGTACTATAAGGGGACCTTGTCCTGCTGGGTCCATTGCCTTGACAATTGCAGTCTGTATTGTGCCTGACTGGCTGCTCACTATGGAGCTGCTTAAGTCCCAGCACTGGCAGCTCCTATGAACCCTGCAAGTATATCTCATATTTAGTAGGGATGTGCACTGCCGAAATTATTGTATCATTATCAGAAATTCCAATATAAAAAAAATTCTGATCCGATTATATCGGGGGATACCCGGATTTGATCGGATCCGATTTCCAATAAATATCGGAAGTTCCAATATTTCCAAAATATCGGAAGTTCCAAAGTTTCTGGTGTTTTCCCCCAATGCAAGTCTATGGGGAAGAACACTGGGCCGGCACTCCCTCCCTCCCCCCACTCACACTCCCTCCCCCCACTCACGTGCCTTACCCCCCCCCGCTGCTGCTGCCGTGTTCACCGCCTTCGCCACTGCCGCTGTCATTGCTGCTGCCATCCAGCGCTGTCGCCCGCTTGGTACTGCGAAACAGGCTTTTCGTCCTGTTTCTCAGTGCAGCTACACGCTGAGTGATGTCATCACTCGGCGCGTAGCTGTACTGAAGAACAGGCCGAAAAGCCTGTTTCACAGTACCAAGCAGGCGGCAGCGCTGGATGCCGCCGCCATCCCCATTGCCACCACCATCGCCTCTATCCTGCGCTGCTGCCTGCTACATACTGCTAAACAGGCTTTTCGGCCTGTTCCTCAGTACAGGTACATGCCAAGTGATGATATCATTACTTGGCATGTAGCTGTACTGAGAATCAGGCCAAAAAGCCTGTTTCACAGTACCAAGCGTGTGGCAGCACTGGATAGCGGCAGCGACGATGACAGCGGCGAAGGCGAAGATAGGTAAGGAGCAGGAGTGGGGGAAGGGAGCACGAGTGTGGGGAGGAAGGGAGTGCCAGCCCAGTGTTTTTCCCCATAGTCTTGCATTGGGGAAAAGCTTTCTTTCCCCCAATGCAAGCCTATGGGGAAAACACCAGAAATGGTGGTCCGAATATCCGATATGTCCAATAGTTATCGGACATATGGATATCGGATCCAATCAGATTGGGCCACCTAAGGAAATTATTGTTATCGGTCATCGGATAGCCAATAACGACTTTATCAGTTCGTTATCAGACATTGGACCCGATACAATACACATCCCTAATATTTAGGCCTCCTGTCATATTCTCCCTGGTTTCATTGGCTTGCCCACTCAAGGAGAGTGTTCCTGTACAAGATGGGCTGATCAATCAAGGAACTTACATTCTCTGAAAGACATTGAGTAGAGGCGTTGATGGACCACCATCTGGGCCCAGGTTTGTAAAATGAGACCGCTGCATCACTGTGGGTTCCATACTTGCCACCCATTCCTTAGTTCACATACTGTGATATTGAAACTGTTAGGCACATCACCCATAAAAGGTGCTCACAACAAAGCATTTTAGTTACTTCTTGCATGTTTATAAATCATGTGATTTCTCCGTATTTGATTAATGTAAAGTTCATGACTGACTAGCGATTTCACTAAACTAGGTACCTTCCTGATTTGAAATATGAATATGTCCCACTAGTAATGTTGGTTGTATTACAGACAGAGTGCAGTCCTCCTCAACAAGTTTCTCCATCTTCAATTATAGTCTGAGCTGATGCAACTCTCTCTCTCTCTCTCTTTCTCTCTAATGCCTAGAGTGGAGGTCCCCAAACTTTTGTTTTGTCAATGAGCACATTTGAAATTTTGAATGACTGCCATGAGTGCTCTAACGAAATGACTGTCATGGGAATGGCTTGCCCCTTCATTGACCCTACCCTTCATTTTGGGTAGGGTCAATCACAAAACACTTATGTCTCATAACACTAGGGTGACCATATGAAAAGGAGGACAGGGCTCCTATATCTTTAACAGATGTAGAAAAAGGAATTTCATCAGGAGTCATTTGTATGCAGGCAGCACCCAGTGAAATTCCTTCTTCATCACAACAGGTAAAGCTGCAGGAGCCCTGTCCTGTAGTAGGCTTACCAGATAAAATCCAGGTCAGGGCTCATGTAACTTTAACAGTTGTAGAGAAAAGGGAATTTCAGCCAGTGTCATTTGTATGCAGTTAGTTCCTGGTGATATTCCCTCTTCATCACAACAGTTAAAGGTGCAGGCACTATACTAGAGTGACCATATACAAAAGAAGGAAGGGCCCCTGCAACTTTAACTGTTGTGATGAAGAGGGAATATCACCGGGAACTAATTGCATACAAATGACACTGGCTGAAATTCCCTTTTCTCTACAACTTACATGAGCCCTCACCTGGATTGTATCTGGTCACCCTACCGCCAGGGCAGGGTTACATCTACAATGGCCTAGGATTTTTGATAGGAAAACACACTGAAAGATCTCAGTTCACTACTGTGGAAATACTGCAGGGTATACAGATGTGTATGTGCGCATGTGTGCATATGTTTTGTTCTTTAGGGATATATATCACTTTGTGGTCCAATTGTTCTGGACATTTTGTCCATCAAACTAGGAGCCTAAACACAGAGCAATAAAATAGCAGTGTGTCCCCTAGGATCTCAAACAAACAAACAAACAAACAAACCCCAATGGCTTCTGATCCTTCGAGCTTCTCCGTATCTATAATACTTTTGAAGGCTTTCGCTTTTTTATTATTGCTTTAACTCAGTGGATTTGTGCATGTTCTTGACCAAAAATGAACACAAGTACCCCCCACCATCTCATTGTAGCTCATGAAAGCACCTCTAGCTACAGGTGGAAGTATTAAAATGATTTCTTTCATTTCTCCAAGCATGCACACTCCTGGGGAGGGTTGGTGAGTTAACAAGGATTGACTGTTGGAGGCTATGGATTTAACAAAAAAGGCAAAGCCCTAGAAGGCTGGAGCCTGAGCCAGAGCTTTTTGAAAAGAGCCCAGAGCTTGGAGCAAATGATGGTTGTGGAGAGAGCATCAGGCCTTGTACAGTGCTTCCTTCAGGGACAATCTACTGCAGTTGACAATTGATTGACAGCATTTCCTCTCTTGCCCTGTGGAGAAGGCTTTTCAGAGAAGAGAGTGGCAGCACATTTTAAGGCCCCATATTTACAGATGCCAACATTCGCAACAGCATCCTAAGGTTACCAAAGAGCAAATATTAAGGCATAATCCTGAAGTATTGTTGCCTCTTCAGTTTGCACATCAATCATAGTACCTCCACCCAATCCTCCCTCTCCAAACTAAAACTCCAGCCAGCTAGGAATTTTAAGTAAATTCCAGAGTGTCTGGAGAGGGTGGTCTGAGTGAGGGAATGAACTGGCCATTATCTGTGCCCTGAGGACAGTGAGGGAGACCACCAGTGGGCCCTCTAACAATCTCTGTCTGAATGTATGGCTTCAGGTATACGTGAAAACCAAAAAGATTTACTTACAGATTTGAGGAACTCCCTGTATAATCCCTCAATATTCTAGCAGTAGAGAGAAATTTTCTAGCAGCTGAGAGTTACATTAAAGAACTAGCACCAAACACAAGATAGAAATAGATTTAGGGCTTTTCTACACAGAGCATTTTTTTCTGTGCTCATTATTCCCTACTCATGGTTGTTTACAGATTCTTTAGATGATGTAGTGACTGTCCAATATAGCTTCCATGACTAAGCAGCACTTTGGGTGATTTTTTTTTTTTTTTTAGAGCAGGGAAAATACGGCATTTAATTATGAAAGTGAAAGAAAGCATGATTTCCTCTTGTGTATTTGCACTATTCTGCTATACCGCAGTGCCACCTAGAGGTTATGTAGTGGAGAAGTGGGAAAGAAACCAACTCCTTGTGTAATGTTTGGGGCTCAGTTCTAAGACAAAGCAAAAGAAGATACAACATATTAGCAATCAATTAACAGCTCTGTGTACTAAAGCTCATAAATACCCTTCCCTCACTAAGACAATATATCTGGTCCTAACAGTAGCTGGTTACTTACAATTAGAGATGTATGGATTGTGTGAAATCCATTCCATCTGTATTTCATGGATTGTCAGACACTTTTCATTCTGTCATCACCCATCACCAGAATCGGATTTTTTAATATTTCAAATCTGCACATGTGTGAATTTGTGAAAATGCACAAACTCCCCTAAAATGTGCATTTTTATGCTTCAGCCAATGGAGGAAATGCACATTTTGGCTGTTTTTTTAAAAAAAAAAACATTTTGTGTATTTTTATAATGAAATTTGCACAAAGTTTATGAAGGTTTGGGAAATGATCTGTAAGTCTGCAAACTCTACCTGACAGGGAAAATCCAGTCTGCTATGGAATCCACAGGTCAGATATATTAAAGTCTGAACTCATTTGGTTTGGTTGTGGATTCTCTGACATCCCTACACACAATAAGAATGACCATGTAATTTCTTTGTTAATTCCTCTCAGATCTTTCTTCATGTGGGGTAATGCTACAATAGTAGCTCCTTTCAGGTGTTCTTAAGAGCTGTCCTTGTTATCTGCAAACCTGAGATACCCATCTGACTATCAACAAATTACAAAGGAGAACATCTTCTGGTCAATGTCTTAAGAATCCATGTCAGGAAAAGTCATATGAGAGGCACCCCTATAATTCCTTGAGTAGGGATACCCATCGCTGGCACATACATTTCTTTTTTGGCTTGACAGTTCTGCCTCGTGCCCAATTCGGTTTGCATTTCTAGGCTAACCTGTGACTTTGCCCCAAAAAATGTGGAAACTTTTTGCATATTTGTTTTTCCGCCGAGCCACGTTTTGCACAAATAGATTTGCACAAATGTCTGCCAAATTTTGTGCAAATTTGTAAAATTCACACACATTGCAGCTAAAATTGTATAAATTATGCAGATTTGTGCAAATTTCATCCGTGATTTGTATAAATTAAAAATAAAGGCAATCCACCAATGGCCCGATTCACTGCAGACCAAGTAAGGTTCTGCAGTGGAAAGTGGACCAGAGTCCAGGGGCTGAATCAAAGAAAGCTTGTCAAGCTCCACCCCAAATGGATTCCTCCAACAACCCTGTCCCCAAGTAGCTGAGGGAAATATTTTAGCCTGCAGGCCTAAAGCAACTGACCTAGCCTGTTTCTGTAGTTGTCAGGTTTGTTACATTAATATCCATTTATTAAAATGTAGTTCTCTCTCTCTCTCTCTCTCTCATGGCACTGCCTCTATGGAATAGACTCTGTGGAATTCCTGACCCACAGAAGTCCAGGTGTGTATGTCTCTGGGGCTATTTGAAAGACAGTTAAAGCCCCATTTTCTTTAGAAAGGCCTGTGGTTGTTTTAATCACAGCAGACGTTTTGCCATATTTATGCTGATTTTTATTAGTGTCTTAATGTTCTGGGCAGTTTTGGAGCCTATCTACACTACTGCTTTGAAACGGTTTAAAACGGTTTATAACAGTAGTGACAACTGTTGGGGCCCAGCACACACTCCATATACGGTTTTCAAAACAGTTTCAACGTGTGCGTTATGTGCGGGGAGGTGGGAGGAGAGCGGGATTCAAAGACCTGCCCTTGCATATATTTTTAGATGAAATTGCCAAAAGCGCTGCACTCTTAAGCACTTGTTATGGCTGTTTTGTTTTTACCTCAGAATAACTAGCGATATAGGTGCTCCTGAAGTAAACAAGTGTGGTCTGAGGCGGGGGGGGGGGGGGGGAAGGGAAGCTACCCTCATCAAATGTCACAGTTGGTTTTAACCATCTTTAATATTATTTGTATGTCATCTTTGAGGGTGGAACTCTTCTTTCCTGATTTTTTCCCCCAATCTCTTCTTATGCCCTCATTCCATGCTGTTTCTTTTCGCTCTCCCATTTTCTCTGAGGAACAAATCTTCTCTCTCTCTCTCTCTCTCTCTCTCTGGCTCAATTCGGACGACACAATAGTCAATGGTGGGTTGACTAACCCTAACCCTCACGCTAACCCTAGGGGGCACTCCCCACACAACATGGTAATAAATAATCAACTGTGGTGTGGATGAGGATCAGCGCTGAGTTGACTATGGCAGCATTCGGATGACACAATAGTCAAAACAACTGACGATTGTTTTATCCACACCAGTTGTTTATTGTGTCGTCCGAATTGAGCCTCTGTGTGTGTGTGTGTGTGTCTGTGTGCATGTGTGCATGTGTGTGTGTGTTAATTTAGTAAACAGGGTGATCAAGTATGCTCCGGCTACTGGAGTCTTGGAGTGTGCAGGGAGAGAAGCATTGAGTCTGATCCTCAGAGGTATCTAGGAGAAATACTTGGTGTGTTGACATACTGAGATGAAGCTGTCACTTCGCAGTTGGAACCCTGTCTGATCTGACAGTATTTACCTTCTTGGCAGTTTTGCTTGAGAAAAAAAGAAAGGAAGAAAGAACTCTGTTATCAAGGGAGTAAATCTACTACTTTTAGCTTGGGCCTGGTGCACTTAAAACAAATGGGTTATTTCCAAGATGGATATTGAAATGGTTGCTGCTGTCATAAAAGAATACAACCTCTTCACTGATTCCAGATTGTTTCCTCCTGGGGATTTGTGCTCTGGCCGCACAGCAAATCGCATCCACTTGCTATGTCTGAAAACAGTTGACAAATTTATCCTGCCTCTGACTTATTCACAAATCTGACTCTTTAATTCACGTGTTTTGATTATTAGTAGAGTCCTCCTGATACCTCTGGTTAGAAACCGAGGGCAATCTGATTCTAGAAAAGTCTGGTTATGATAAAAAAATAATAATAAGGATGTTCTGAGTACCTTGACACTAACCATATTGCTTCGATGTTCTTTTAATCAAACTTTCCTTCCTTGCCCTTCAAATTTCTAGCCCCTCATGTTGGACGTCAATAGGATTCAAACAACCTTCTGTCAAATACCTTTCCAGACTGCAAGAATGGGCAAAAGCACTTTGGACCTCAAAGTGGTCATATTATATAGATTAGGGTGACCAGAAAAAATCCAGGTCAGGGCTCATGTAACTTTAACAGTTGTAGAGAAAAGGGAATTTCAGCCAGTGTCATTTGTATGCAATTAGTTCCTGGTGAAATTCCCTCTTCATCATACCAGTTAAAGTTGCAGGCACTATACTAGAGTGATCATATACAAAAGAAGGCAGGGCCCCTGCAACTTTAACTGTTGTGATGAAGAGGGAATTTCACCAGGAACTAATTGCATACAAATGACACCGGCTGAAATTCCCTTTTCTCTACAACTGTTAAAGTTACATGAGCCCTGTCCTCCTTTTCATATGGTCAGCCTAAGGATGAATAAAGAACCATTAGCACACAGGTGTGTTTCTCCTGTGAAATTCTTTAAATATCATTAAAATAAAGATGTTCTGGAGTATATGATTAAAATATCATGAGACTACTGATGTTTAAAGTGGCTTTTAAACTTCATTTTTCTTTATTAATTTATTATTGTATTTATATAGCCACTGCATAACACAAGCCCTCTGGGAACCTGTTCCAGGGAACTTTAGGGGTTCTTCAATGAAAAGTGTAGTAACAACAGACAAGTTTCCCCAAAAAACAACTTGTCCACAGGCAAGTGTTCCATTTTCTGTTGATGTGTGTCTACTTATAGGTCCAAAATGCCAGATGTGTCATTGGTCGTAGGGTGACCATATAAAAAGGAGGACAGGGCTCTTGTATCTTTAGAATTGCCTAGAAAAGGGCATTTCAGCAGGTGTCATTTGTATGCCTACAGAACCTGGTGAAATTCCCTCTTCATCATAACAGTTAAAGCTGCAGGAGCCCTGCCCTCTTGACCAGATACAGAACAAGGCAAAGGTCCTGCAGCTTTAACTGCTGTGATCAAGAGGGAATTTCACCAGGTGCTGCATGCATACAAATGGCACCTGCTGAAATTCCCTTTTCTATGCAACTGTTAAAGATACAGGAGCCCTGTCCTCCGTTTCATATGGTCACCCTACATTGGTGTGAACTTACTGTGGCTGCTAAAATGTGACTCAGGATCCTTTTCACTGTGTAGGTTTCCTTGGCAGACAAGTTGATGTGGAAAGGCTTCTGTGAAGGTATAAGTTTTGACCATTGCTGCTTTACAAGAAAGATAGATGATGATGATGATTGGCATTGATATACTGCTGAAAATAACATCTCTCAGTGGTTCATAATATCAACATGCAATATTAAAAACACCACATTAAAGCACAACATTAAAAACACTTCCAACTACAGTAAAAACAAATCAAGGAGCTGTAAAATGGAGTGGCATAATTAATTTACTTATGGCCCAGGGAAAGCCTGGGTGAACAAGTGTGTTTTCAGGAAATGTTTAAAAGATGTCACATTTTCTGCCTCCCAAACTACATGAGGGAGGGTTTTCCAAAGGGTGGGTGCTGCTACAGAGCATACCCACCACCAGGGCGTTGCACCTGGATAGGTATAAGGAAAGGTGGTCTGCTAGGTATCCTGGTCGCAGGTTGTTTAGGGCTTTATAACATAACCTTTATGTGGCTTGGTTGCTAATCAGCAGCCACTGCAGTTCTTTTAATGCATATGTTATGTGAGCATAGTTAGGTGTCCCAATGAACACTGAAGCTTAAGAAATCTTGCTTGTCTTATTACAATTCTGTTTTGCCTTCCTCAAAATTGGTGGGCTGTTTTACCAGAGTGGGAATCACGAAATTCATCGTGAAATTTCACCGTCAGCCTCACTCATACGTTAGCCTTAATTCCATGCTATGCCTTCAGTGAGTGCTCCTCTCATTCTGGATTGAACATCCAAACGATCATAACATCCACCACTGTTCATCAATCAGCAAAAATGTCTTCATGCCCTTTCTCTGCACATGTGCTCTCTCCGAGTGTGCGCTGACAATGAGATTCGTTTAGCAATGCATTGTTGATCAACCGATTCAACAGAACCATCTCTTATATACTGATAATTTTGATGTTGTTCTTCGAACGTAATGTGTGACCTCTGGTTTTGTATCTAGTGCGTGATCCCTGATCTTAGTTTTGTTATGTTTTTGTAAGCAATATTTGTGCTGTTTGCCATTCTATTTTGGGACCTCTCTGACCATCATTCCCAAAATACAACAATTCAGTGTAACCTTTGATGATGCTGGATTAGGGCCAAACTGGATGCATCTATCATTATATTTTCTTTTTTAAAAAAAGGAGATGAATATCTTCCAGAGAGATGATAATGAGTGAAGTGCTCGAGGGCATTGTGAGCAATTCAGAGAAGCGCTGCCATTATTGTTGTCCCCCTCATCTTCCTTTGGTAGTTCAGCCCACTCTCATGTTGGGGTGGAATCATATGGGAGGTAATGGGGTCCCCTCCCCTGGGTTCTGAGACCCTGTTCAGTAAATAGACATCTCTTCTCACCTGAAGAAAGTGTGAATGCTAGGAGCTGTCCTCTAAGCTTAATTAGCCTAATAAAGCAAGGCCTGTCAACTAAATGGACAGTTTCCCGCAGTGCCTGACAGGGTTTTACTGAACCCCTCCTTAAGGGAGGGTCTTCAAGTTGTAACCTCTGGGAAGTGGATAACATAGCGAACCGCCTCCCACCTACTTTCAGGTTCTGCATGCTTGACCTTATGGTGGACTCTGGGATCTGTCAATTATGATGCTCCCTCCCCCTCTGACAAAGGCTGAGTTCCCAGGGACGGGGAGGATGATCTCTGAGCCTGGGCCTCTTGTCTGATAAGCTCCTGGGAAGATTCCTCCTTGACTCCCGGAGAGTCTTGGAGAATTTCCTCCCCCCACTTCCTGCCTTGGGTGGTCTTCTTCTTCTTCAGGCTCCAAGTCAAATTCAGAATACACACCAGGGAGACCAGGCCTGATCCTGACACCGTGGTCCTCCCTGATTCCCCAGACAGCCATGATCTTTGGCCCTAGAGAGCCTTTTTGAGATTGAATTTGGTCCTTGGGCTGAAAGAGGTCCTACATTCCTATCTTAATTCAATCAGGTCAACCTTGAGTGCAAATGGTCATCTGCACGATGAAGCTCCTCCAAACTACAGATGTCTGTCTCTGGGAAATCTGGTCCATTCGAGGCTCACCAGAATTCCAACACATGCCCGACTCAATTTGCATTTGTGTTTCAAGCCGTGGTTTTTTTCCCTGAACTCCAGGGACTTTTTGCATATGATTTGTGCATGTTGGCCACAATTTGCATGGGTTATAGCTACAATTTGTGCAAATTTGAGTTATTTGCACAAATCACATCGATAATTCGCATCAAGTGGACATAATTTGCACAAATTAAAAAACGACAGAAATCTGCTAGCTGGCCTGACTTGCGGCAGGATGAGTTGGGCCAGCTAGCAGAAGATAAACCGAAGTTCGGGGGGGGGGGTCACCCCCCAGGCAGATTCCTCTGATAGCCCTAATCCAAACCTCATTTGAAATACAGGGCTCTCTATTCAAAGGTTTGCAGGCACAATGTTTTCTAGTGCTCACAACAGCCTTGTATTGAAGCCTCCACTCCTCCACGCCTATCATAGAAATGCAACATGGAAAGGAGGGAGATTGGGAAAGGGGAGCTGGTCAACCTACCATCTTTATCTCACTTACGTTTTCGCCCTTTCCTCTTGATGAAGAGCTTGTAAGAGGACGTCAGGAGCGGGCCTTGATCGCTGCGTAAATCAATACCCGAAGCCTCGGCTGTTTACGAGTACATGTAATCATCCATTTTTAATAAGAATTCCGAGATTAGCAACCTGCAACAAGAGCGTCATTTATGCTGTTGCAAGAATTAGTGGCACTGTAAACTCGCCTGGCCTGCATTAAATTGTCATCTAGAGTTACCGAGTGAACCGCATGCCTTGCCTTGTGGTGTGGAGAAAATCCACCTTGAAGTATTAGATGTCTCGAGCATGTGGAACATGCCCTACACTTGTAGGGAAGAGTGTTCACAACACTTATGCTCAGCAAGTGGAATTTAATCGCCTCCTCTCTCTCTCTCTCTCTCTCTCTCCATCTCCATCCCCCCATTCCCTTCATTCAATAGCTTACTAATTTGCTTTCGGTGTTCTTCTGTAGTGTCTTTGAGAGGCTGGTGCTTTGAGACACATCTGATGTGCTTAAAGGACATTGCTGTATATATGGAATAAACTTTAGTCACTCTTTGCTCAAGCTAGGTTACTTTTAACCTTCTCAGACCCAGGGGTTGAGCAATGCTGGTTTGCTACTGTAAGGTGCTGGGGGGGGGGGGGGGGGTTGAACCAGGAAATTTGGATTGGGGCCCAAGGCATGGCACCCAGACTGCTTGTGAGGAGAGAAAATTGCTGTCCTGACCTCTGTAGCACTGCAGCACCAGCACTGCATCAGGCCAGATGGTGTACTGCAGCTTTGACTTGAAGACCAAGTGGAATCCTCAGTAGCCTTCAAACCCCTGAGAGCTCAAAGGCCAAACTAGATGTTACATGAAGTTCCATTTAACCAGGCCAGCCCAAGACATTTTGCTGCCTGAGGCAAAAAATAAGATGGTGCCCTCTCCCCTTTCCATGTACATGAACCAGCTGGAATGGCAGATTAATCTTACTTCAACACGGGATGGGGTAGTGTCCTCCACCACACCTGAGGCAGCAGGCTAGTTTGTCCAGGGAGGGTGTGTGCCATACACAGCTATGTCCGCTAAGAGAGGGGAACCTGCCAGAATGGCTTGGAGTCTGTCACCTCTGCCTTCCAGCATCTCCTGCTTGAGGTGGTCACTTCACTTTCTGCCTAATGGTAGGGCCGGGCCTGCATCTAATACTGTCCTGACTTCATTTAAAATAGAAAACAACCTTAGGAGGCAAGCATTGCAGACAGAAGACTGGAAGAGGGAAAGGGAGGGATGCTGAACATTTTCACTGCTGGCTATTTGTTTATTTATTTATTTTGCTCAGCAGAACCCCATAAGCTTTACAGAGATAGGAAGGGACATTAGCCCAGTGTTTACTTGGAAGTAAGATTACAAAGCGCAGAAGCAGTATCTAGCTTCGGAATAGGATTGCATTTTTTTTATTATTTAATGGAATACCAAGTTTGGTGGGTAATGGAATTAATTGGTCCTCACTTCTAATATCCAAGCTTGTGATAATAAGATATTTAAATAACTTGTTAAAGGCAGCATACCTTAAGGAAGGAAAGATGGGTTGTAGGAAGGGTGTGTATGTGTGCTTGTGTGTAGGTGTATCTGTATAACACACACACACACACACACACACACACACTGGAAAGGGGATAAACATCTTATATTAATAATAATTTAAATACTATTTTATTTTATTTATTCTTATTTTAAGACTGTATAAAGTGCAACTTCATCTAAAAATACATTTTAGGGCAATTATGCATTTTTTAAAAAAAAAACAAGAAAATATTAAAATGACATAGATATTGAGAGGAATAAAAATTATACAACCAGCAGACAATACCATATTTTAAACGTTATTAAGCTGGCACTGAAAGGAATACAGTGCCAGCGCCTGGCATGGCTTCCTAGGAGGGGCATTCCAAAGCCAGGGTGCCACGAGAGAGATGTGCCTCTCTGTTGTACAGGCCAAGTGCGTTTCTCCTGTTGATGGAGAATGGAGATGTTTCTCCACTGACTGGGCTAAGGTGGCACCTCCCTGTTGCAATTTCACTGGAATGCATACAGATTTTTCCCCCCTGCGGTGGATTGCTTCTCCTAAATGCTCTGTTGTTATTTTACAAACACAAAAAAATGGTTTATCTGCTTTCGAAGATTAATCACTTCTTCCCCCCCATATAACTGCTTCAAATAGCAGCACTGATTCTCTCAGTCTATAATCCAAACTTTTAAAAGAAGCTATATGGATAAAAAAAAAACACCATTAATATGGCTGAGTCTATAGAAGATGAAACAGTTTAAGGCTATTTATAGCAAGTGTGTAAAATAGCAGCCCCCCCCCCCCACCATGACCCATGGGGGAGCAATTTTCATAAACTGAAAAGGGACTTTCCCAATACAATGATTACATAGAATATTAACCAAGATCCAAAGAACGATGCATCTAGCCCTCACAGACCCAATCGGATACCTCAGCATTGAGAGTGTACTAGGCTGATCATATGAAAAGGAGGACAGGGCTCCTGTAACTTTAACAATTGTAGAGATAAGGGAATTTCAGCCAGTGTCATTTGTATGCAATTAGTTCCTGGTGAAATTCCCTCTTCATCACAACAGGTAAAGTGGCAGGCACTATACTAGAGTGACCATATACAAAAGAAGGCAGGGCCCCTGCAACTTTAACAGTTGTGATGAAGAGGGAATTTCACCAGGAACTAATTGCATACAAATGACCCTGGCTGAAATTCCCTGTTCTCTACAACAGTTAAAGTTTCATGAGCCCTGTCCTCCTTTTCATATGGTCAGCCTAGTGTGTACTGCTGCCGAGCACTCACAAGGGCCTCAGCAAGTGTTCGGCAGCTACTTGCAGCTGCTGCCACAATTACACATTTCCCAACGAATGGCGGCCACCATTGGCATGGAAGGGGGAAATGTGCAATTTCCAGAGCCTTGGGAAATCGCATGTCTCCCTCTGTACCAATGGGGGACTTAAAGACCCTATTAATGCAAGGGTAAAGGTTTATCCTTGCATCAATGGGGCCTTTGAAGCCCCCATTGGCAGAGAGGGGGGGAAACATACAATTTCTGTAGGCTCTGGAAATCGTGCACTTCCCCCTTTTTGCATTAATGGCAGCCACAATTAGCACGGAAGGGGGAAATGCCCAATTGCAGCAGGGGATGTGGGTGGCTTCCGAGTGCTTGCCACGGCCTTGCAAGCACAGGGCGGGGGCTCTTGCAGCCTGCCTCATGGGGGAGGTGGCAGCTGCAGTGGGGCAAGCACGCGCAGAGCAAGAACTTGGCGATTTTGCCCATCCCTATCACTTCATTGGCTAATGATGCTTGGAGTGGCTCTCTGCCAGGTGACATGGCATCACCTGTTTTATAGTATTAGGTATTACTGACAGAGAGAGAGAGAGAGAGAGAGAGAGCAAATGAGAGAGAGGGAAAGACAGGAGGAGGAGATGTGGGACTTCTGTTGTCAGGGCCATCCATATGGGTCCCATCATGTCTAATTCCAGCCCCAGCTCAATATCCCTGGATGAATTGAGGAAGTTGCCAGCTCTCACTTTGCCCACTTCACCTTGGAGGAATGATGAGATTAGGTGAACTCTCCCCTATTAAATGTTGCTTGTTTTACCCAAAATGCATTTGTCTTCCCTTGAAGCTTCTCAGATGCTTCACCTACAGAGGAACCTGTTTTTGTTATTTTGTTTTGTTTTTCCAAAGAGGTGAAATCTGGTGGCAACCCATGGGATATGTGGAATCCCTGGTTGAGATTTTCCTAGCCTTGTCTTTTGCCTTCTTTTGGAAATCTTCAGAAGTTATGTTCAGTTGTTCTTCAGATTTTTCTCTACAAAAAATTTCAGTGCGACTCCGGGTGACATACAAATTTGGTATATACATTAAAGGCCAAGAAACGTTATTGTCTGTACCTGCAATATGATTTGTGCCATGTTCTAGGCTGGGGCCCTCTGCTTCCAGCAGTTTTCTTAGCCAAATAGCCTACCAGGTGGTCCATAGACAATTGCTATAGGTTTAAATTGAGTGGCAGGCAACAAGGTTGTGTTGCTGAGCATGTTGCCTTGTGCTCCAGGGTTTCGTTTTCAATCGGGTGGGGTCCTTTTGTACATGATTAGGTAAATTATTGACTCTGTTTCCAGTGAATCAAAATCCTTCACTTGCTCAGGAGACTCAGCCTTTCTTTGGCATGATGTCACTAATGACTTTTACACAACCCTGAAATAACAACAAAAGGAAAACGCATCAACAAAGAGAGAGAATGAGGAAGAAATTGAACTTTTGAAAGAATCAGAAAAAGGCATCGTCTGTCTTAGAGGAAGGAAAATGGAGAGAAGAATTGGAACGAAAACTGTGTTCAGCTTTTGGATTAACTACAGTCCTTTACTGCAGACAAAAAAAAAAGTTTGAGAGCAATCCTAGCAGGATGCATGCTTGCTTTGAAGATTGGGGTGTATTCTAATTTTGTTGCTTGTTCACATTAGACATTCGGTACACTGTGCTAACTGGCTAGAGTTTGGTGGTTTCTGCTTAGGTGAAATCATCCAAAGCAGTTTGAGGGAAGTAACGGGGAAAAGGTTCTGGTTTATTTATTTTTAAATAGAAATAAATTGTGCAAATGGCAGATAATCCCATAATGTAAAGCCACAAAAGTATGGGCAGGAATTCTTATCCACATGATCATAACCATGTGGAGAAAGAGAGTAGGCTCAATAGACCCAGCACAACCAAGCCCCTTTTGCATGTCATCATCCCAACTTTCCCACTGGGAATATGTTGGAGGGAAGGTCTGAAGAGGAAAGTATGTTCTTTGGATGATTTAGAAACCTGTGGGGGCAGGGCAGTGGGCAGCATCCTGTAGTGGAGGCTGGTGGCTCTGATTTCAGTCAGAACCAGTCCAGGTTTCAGTCAGAAACAGTCAGACCTCTAAAGGAGATCTTTTAGAGTTCCTTTAGACCTCCTTTAGAGTTCTGATGGAAAGCCAGAGTAGATTCACCACCTCACTGACATCGGAGCCACCAGCCTCCACTGTCACTCCATTCTTTCCCTTTACGAGATTACAATAACATGGTGGAGAATGCGTGGAGGCAGCGGAGGCTAGTGGCTCTCATTTTGGTGGGGCTGTGAGCAGGGCAGCATATCATGATCTCAGGGCACGTGTAGAAACTTATGGGAAGAGGCTGACCTTCAGAGACTGTGGGCCCAGGCCAGGAACGGTTAAAACCAGCACTTTGAATTGAGCCTGGAAATGAATTGGAAGCCAGTGGATACCAGTATGATATAGTGGAAGCCATCCATGTTCTACTCTCCACTTGGCCATGAAGCTCACTGGGTGACTTAGGGCCAGTTATTGAATCTCCACCTAAGCTACCTCACAGAGTTGTGGTGGGGATAAAATGGAGAGGAGGATGACCATGTAAGCTACCTTGGCTTCCTTGGAGGAAAAAAGGGAGGATATTCAAATAAAAATTATACTACACTGACATAATTTGATCATAGCATCTAGTTCCATTGGTACTTGTATCACCTTGTTCTGAATTAACTGAAGTCCCATATACCCTACAGTACAGTAATTTAGAGGGGAGGTTACCGGAGCGTGTGGATCTTGTATAAATGAAAGTGATCATCTCTTGCAATGTGTGCATAGGGGTGTGCAAGGGGTGTGCCAGGTGTGCCCAGGCACACCCTAATGTCTCAAGCAATAAGCACCAAATTGAGTGGCCAAGTAAGGATCCAGAGGGGGATCCAGAAGCAGTGGGAATGGTCCTCCAGCTGCCCAGCAGTAGGAATAAAAAGGAATTGTTGTGCTGGGAGCCTCTCTGCCCAAAGCAGTGCTTTAGAGAGGCCTGAAGGAGGGCCCCCAAAGGCTATTATCTCCTCATAAGCTCCTCCTCTGTCCAGTGTCACCACAAAACCCCAACAATGCTGGGGCTTGAGGAATGTCTCCTCATTCCCCCATCCCCTCACCTGCAACAGCCCTCCCACGGTTAGGAAAGTCGGGAGAAGGGCCTCAGTGTCTGTAGTGTTTAATAAATAAATGAATAAAAATCACGTACTTTATGATTTATATATTTTATATATAAAAATATATCCCCGGGTGCACACCCTAATGAAATGAGCTGTGCACACCTATGAATGTGTGTGTGGTGGGTGGGTATGTATCTGCTCTGTATGGGGTCGCAGATAATAAATACAATGAAAGAATAGAAGACTGGGCAGTGAAGTGGTTCTACACCTCCAATGACTATAAATCATACAATGGGCTTATTTACTAAATCACTAATCCCTCTGCTTCCCCAAAAAAGGTGGTAGATCGATAGAGATGGAAGAGAAATTCACTGGGTTAAATTTGGCATTTTCAAAATTAGGTAAGTTGACATTAAACATACATGGAAACTCACTGAAATTTGCACTTCTCTGAATTTTGCAATGGAGTTTTGCAATCCAAAAAAATGCAGATCAGTGTGCACGTTAGGGAAAGGTGCATATACAAAAGTGTGTACTAGTGAAAAATCTATCAAAAATGCATTATATTAGGCAAAGCTACATACAAGGATACATTTATTTGAAGGCATGCACCAAAATGCATACACATTTTCATTCATTTAAAAAAAAAAACCTCAAAGTTCGAGATGAACCAAACTTCAGTTTGGAAAACATTCTGAATGTTTGGGACTAATCAGACATAAGACTGGGGGAGGGGGGATAAGAAGCTGTGAGAAACTTACATTCACAGGTTTATTTATCCCTGCTGTTTGACTGATATTGATAACGTTGCCACAGCTATTGTTCAATACATAAAAAGTAATCACAACAAATGCTTTTAACATGTTTATTTTATTTAATCTTAAATATATCTCAGAATGGGCCTCTAAATCTTCTCTTACTGATATCTGAAATGTTGCCCTGCCATGCAGCTACTCACAAGCAATCCATTCTCTTTTCGCTGCCAGATTATGTGTGCACCGCTTTGTAAAAATTGTGGACCAACTTCAAAAATATCACCCATCCAAGCACCTTTCTTTTTTCTTACATTCCACATACTCCAAGAATTCTCCCCTGAGGCAAAATACAGGCAATGATATATATTCTCAGTGTAACTAAAAAAAGAGCAAAAAATAAAAACAAAAAAAATAAAATAAAAAAGTCAAAACACTAAGAGGGGGAGTTGTCAAAACTGAGTGAGTTCCTCCAGGTTTTCCATCTGGCCATGTAATTTACTCTGTAAAGATAGAAGACAAAAATAGAACCTGACCGAGCATTCAGTCTTTAATCCACTTATACCAGGGATGTGTAGTCTTGGACTACAGCCCCCATCACCCAGCATGACCAATGGTCAGGGATTATGGGAGTTGTGGTCCAAAACATCTTGAGGGCACCAGGTTGCCTACCCCTGTCTTCAGTGGTGAATGATGGAGTGCAGGCGCTCAGCATGGCATTCCCCAAGGAGAATGCAAAGTTCCATATCAACAAACCTGTTCTAGCAGTTCTCATGCTGACCAGGAGCGGGGCTCAATGTATCTAAAAAAGAGCCCCAAAATAAAAGCTGAGACAGAAGCCTTATTTGGAAGTGTGCCTCATGAATTTTAGCAATGAGTGGCCAGGGAGTGGAGTTGCACCAAGTTGCATGGAGCCTGATGTTGTCTCTACCAACTGGCCAGAGTTAGGGATGGGCAAATGAGGAACGTTCAGGATTGCTAGGCTTCCCCTGAACGTTGTCACATGGCTCGTCTTGTGTCCGATTCCCATTTGCGGCCACTGCTCATTTTGCTCAGACAGGAAACTTGCACAAATCGAGCAGCGATCAAATGGAAGAATTTGTGCAGATCTCCCCAATGTTACGCAAATTTCCTAATTTATGTAATTTTCCTCCATAGAACGAATTGAGCTGATTCAGTCTATTGAGGAAATTTGCGCAAATGAGGAAATGGGGAGCAAGACGAAATGCAAGAATATTAGGGATGTGCACTGGATCGGACCCGATCCACGATCCGAGTCCGGTCCAGTGGGAAATCGGATAAATTATCCGATTTCCGATCCCGCAGCTGGATCGGCCGATCCAATCCGAACCGGTCCGAAAAAGCTCCGAACCGGTTCGGCGGATCGGCGGATCGGCGGGCGCCCACTGGCGCCCACCGCCGCTTCCATTGGCGGGCGCCAGCGGGCGCCCGCCGATGAAAGTGGACAGCGGGGGGGGGGGAGGAGGGGGGCACTTACCTTCTCGGCCCGGTGGCTCCCGTCCGGCGCCGGCGCCTACTACTACTAGCAGGCTCCGCGGCCTGCTCTAGGGTGGCGCGCCGGGTGATGTCATCACCCGGCGCGCTACTCTAGAGCAGGCCGCGGAGCCTGCTGGTAGTAGTAGGCGCCGGCGCCGGACGGGAGCCACCGGGCCGGGAAGGTAAGGAGGGGGTGCGTGGAGGGGAGGAGGGGGCGCGCGGAGGGGGGAGGGGGGAGGGGGGCCCTTACCTTTCCGGCCCGGCGGCTCCCGTCCGGCGCCGGCGCCTACTATTCCCAGCAGGCTCCGCGGCCTGCTCTAGGGTGGCGCGCCGGGTGATGTCATCACCCGGCGCGCTACTCTAGAGCAGGCCGCGGAGCCTGCTGGTAGTAGTAGGCGCCGGCGCCGGACGGGAGCCGCCGGGCCGGAAAGGTAAGGAGGGGGTGCGTGGAGGGGAGGAGGGGGCGCGCGGAGGGGGGAGGGGGGCCCTTACCTTTCCGGCCCGGCGGCTCCCGTCCGGCGCCGGCGCCTACTATTCCCAGCAGGCTCCGCGGCCTGCTCTAGGATGGCGCGCCGGGTGATGTCATCACCCGGCGCACTACTCTAGAGCAGGCCGCGGAGCCTGCTGGAAGTAGTAGGCGCCGGCGCCGGACGGGAGCCGCCGGGCCGGAAAGGTAAGGAGGGGGTGCGTGGAGGGGAGGAGGGGGCGCGCGGAGGGGGGAGGGGGGAGGGGGGCCCTTACCTGCCCGGCCCGGCGGCTCCCGTCCGGCGCCGGCGCCTACTACTACCAGCAGGCTCCGCGGCCTGCTCCAGGGTGGCGCGCCGGGTGATGTCATCACCCGGCGCGCTACTCGAGAGTAGGCCGCGGAGCCCGCTGGTAGTAGCCGCCGGCGCCGGACGTGCCGAGAAGGTAAGTGGCGGGGAAGGGGGCTTACCCCCCCCCCGGAGCCGTCCGCTTCTATCCGCTGGCGCCCGCGGGCGCCAGCGGATGGAAGCAGGCGGCCCCAGGGGGGGTAGGGAGCGCGGGGGAGGGGGTTTACCTGCCGGGGCCGTCCACAGCGGACGGCCCCGGGGGGGGGGAGGGAGTTAGGCCCCCCCTTACCCACCCGCCGCCATTTTTTCCTCATAGACTTGCATTGCAATGCAAGTCTATGGGGAAAAAAATGGCGGCCGATCCAAAAATTTCCGATTTTTGGATCGGGATCGGACTCGATCCGGTCCGGGGGGCCTCCGATTTTGTCCGAACCGGTCCGGGACAAAATTGGAGGTCCCGATCCGGGTCCCGATCCGATCCGGGGGGTCCGTGCACACCCCTAAAGAATATGCTTAACAACTTGTGAATATTTTCGGTGGACATGTGCTTGTGTTCACAACCGGAGCTTTGAACGGGGCGTGCAAAACCTAAATTTTCATACATCCCTAAAGTTCCCTTATGTTGCACAAATACCTGCAGGGAGGGAACTTTTGCATGTACATGTATATAACCACAAAGACTTCTGCCTCATCTGGAAACCAGACTGTTCAAAATTCCTGATTTCTGGTTCCCTCACCCTAGGCATTTGTCTCAATGATTGGGGATGTAGTGAGTCTATGTGCATCTGGAACAGTGTTACTCAGTGTGCCATTCCCACATGTTAAACCAATGCATGAGGCAGACTTTCTACATAGAGCTATTAGAGTTGTTGCAACCATCTGGTTGGATCTGCGAGGGCAGCCCCCCCTCACATCTGGCCCTCACGGACCCAATTGGATGTGCCTGGTGCAAGGGCAGACCCTCATCTGAGCACTCGTGAGCACCCGCAAGCGCTTCGGTGCAGGTGTACCCTGGTAAAGCACAATTTCTGAAGCCTCCAGAAAGTGCACATTTCCCCGTGGGCATGCTAATGGTGGCTGCCACTAGCATGCATGGGGAAATTGCAAACTTTCTGGAGGCTCTGGAAAGTGTGCTCCCCCCCCCCCACAGTTCCAATTGGGGTCTGAAAGACCCTCTTAACTCAATGTTGACTGATCAAATTTGCTTTACGGCGAAGAAAAGAATTGAACGCGTTACCTTGCTCCAAGTCCAATGCTGTACCAACTGTGCTCCTTCTAGAAGCAGGACTAATAACCTTTAACTGCTTTTAATTTTACTTGTTTGGGAAAAATAATAATCTGGCAGGAGCAATGTAGCCTTGCTGGGTTCTGTGTTCCCCCATTGTCTGATTATTCTAATTGTTCATGAAAATTCTTGATATTTAACCTTCCACTTTCTTCCTGCAATAAGATCCCATTACCTTGTGTCCTGCCATCAGTCTTCCATGGAGAACAATTGGTTTCTATCCTCTTCGTAACTGCGTTTTATGAATGTAGGTGCAATGAATCAAATCTTTCCAGAGCAAGCATTCTCTTTCTGTCACACAATGCACAATTATGTGCTCACTCTGTGTACATTGGGTCCCATTTATCATAGGATCAGCATTTTACTGCTATTTTAGATTTCATGGAGAGTGAGCAAAAATGCAGGTTAAACAATGATTCTAATTTCAGTAAAGCAATTGTTCTCCATCTATATGTAACCAGCCCTATGAGCACTAGTTATACTGCTACTACTTAGTATTGTGTTGCTAAGGAAGGGATCCAACCAGAGTTAAGCAGATTTAAATCCTGCTCATTTCAATGGAGTATGCATCAACTGTTTAATTCTTCAACTGGAATTTGATGGGATTTATTAGAACAGCTAATTTTGGCTGGATCATGATACTTTAGACCTTACAGGCGAGGTTATACAGCATAATATGACATATGCTGTGATGCATTAGAAAGCACTCAATACTCTGTTTCGGATTTCAGACCCAAAACAACAGTTTGGTAGAGGATCAAAGTATTTCCTGAAAACCACTTTGTTTGTGAGAGCATTCACACACTCACACACAAAAATCTTGCTGTTTTCCTCCAGTGTCTGATTCTCTCTAGTTGCTTCTTCCTGGAATAGTCACATGAAGAATTCCCAGCCAATCAGTGGTCACATGGTGAATTAGATGATGTCACAACAGTATGTAGCCAATCAAATGATGAGATTGTTGAGGACAAAGTCAACAGAGGGCAATGCTTACTCGATTAATCACATGGGTGTTTCCAGACAATCAGGGACCACTCAGTGAACGATTTTGGTAGCTTTGCAGCAAAACATTGGCACAATCATGGGCCATTTTTTTTTACAGTTCCAGAAATGTTCCCAAAGAAAAGGGAGTAGTTCCTGCTCTATCTAAATTAGTGTACCTATAGCAAATATTAGCATCTTTTAAGTTACCAATTACAGTTAAGAGTGGCATTTGATTTTCAAAATTAGGGCCCATTAAAAAAATAAGAGTCAACACATCGCATGATGCTTTCCTTTTACCAGCTCTCTCATTTTTGCTTTCTTGCAATTCAGTTTCTGCAGCGCCACATAAACGCCTTGTATTTATATATTTCAGAAAGCGTAAATCAGTTGTATTATTAAAAAATAACATCTCAAACTTGACACACGTACTAAATTCCCATTAATGAAAATGACAGCTCAGCACGCCACTTCCAGGGGAAAAAAAAAAAATTAGGTTCCTAAATATACCTTCCAAACTATAGCACAGCCAACTGTTTCCAGGCTTCCAAACAGAGTCGTTGCTACTCACAACAAATCCCCATGAGAAAATGCCTCAGTTGTACCCCAATCTCACTTTTCCTACTTGTAGCCCTAAAAAAAGATACAAACTTGAAAAACAAAGCTGTAGCTGTGCTTCAGCGTAGGAAAGAGAACTTGTTTAAAAGTGCTATACAAATAGCAAAAGCCTCCTTGGTGTATGGCTCCTCTTTATGTGGTCACAATGACACCATCGTCACCCAAGAAGGGGGTATCAGTAAAGTTTTACACAAATGCAAATAACATGTTTAGGGAGAACTAAGGGGGTAAAAACAAACAAATCACAAAATAGCCCAATGAGGACTGAGCATGCTCAGTGGGCATGAAAAATGGAAAACCTTATGGACTTGGGGTGTGCAATGGAGCATCCCAGAAATACGGATGTTTCTCATTTACAAATTTGGCCATTTTTGGCTCGACAGATTCCTGCTGCTCACCCAGCTTAGCCTGCATTTGCAAACAGAGCCACCGTTCCCCCCCCCAAAAAAAAAATCTGGGGACTTTTTTCTTCTTCTTTAATAGAAAGTTGTCCAAATTGCAGCTGCCATATCTGTAATTTGTACATAGTCCGGCTGCCATTTGCTGAATTTGCACAAATTGTGGCCGCAATTTGTGCAACTTTCTATTAACAGGAGAAAAAATAACAGAAAATCCGCGAGCTGTCCCAACTTGATGCAGATCGAGTTGGGCAAGGCGTGGGGATGTGAGCCAAAGTCTGGCCGGGGGGGGGGGGTGTTGAGCATTTTAGAGCTCAGCAAATTCCACCCCCTGGATGGGTTCCTCTGACATCCTTACCTGGAGGAGGTCATGGCTTGCTGGCTGGCTGGAAACCTGAACAGGAGCACTCCACATGGTAAAGCTTTGTTCCAGATGTCGCTTCTGGACTTATCTATTCCAACAGAGCATTTCACATAACATCCTTCATCACTTTTTGATAATTCTCCATTACAGGTTAACAGTGAATACAATAAGTACTTGGAGGACACTACCACCATCCCCCCTCCACGACGCACACACTTATTTCAATACTTTATATGACTGTACATAGAAATTCTATTGACTACTATTTTTAGAAATACTTTTTTTTTATTTCTAGAGATGTATAAAACCCATGTAAAAAAAGAAAAGAACCCCTGTTTGATCATCTCAAATTTCTTTTCACTTAATCTTCTGGAAATTTTTTTTTTTTTTTTTTACTTTCATACTGTGTACAGACTTTTGCTTGGGCAGCACTCATCAGATACAATATATCTATTCATCAAATAAATTAATAGATACATAAAGTGTTTTGATCTTTCTTCCCACAGGGCAATCGATAGCAGGTAGCCCTCAGGGGGAGGCAATACAGCTGGGGCAGGCCCTGATTTCCCTCACTCATTCTTCTTCCCCACAGTGCTTTATTTAGATTTATTTTATTTTATTTTATTAGTAAATTTATATTCCACTTCTGTACTCAGAACTAGGGGTGTGCACTGGATCGGGTCCAATCCACGATCCGGACCTATCCGGGGGAAATCGGATTCAATTATCCGATTTCCAATTCCCTCATCTGGATCATCCGATCTGATCCAAACCAGTCCGGAAGGACCCAATCCGGTTCAGATAACATTGGAGGATCGGACCTCCTCTCGCCCTTTGCGCTCCTTACCAGCCGGGGCCGTCCACTGCCATTGGCAGTGGACGGCCCTGGCAGGTAAGGAGCACGAGGGGTAGGAGGTGGGAGGGGGGCCACTTACCTGCTGGGGAGGCCGTTTCCCTTCAATGCATGGGTCTACTGAGAAACAGGCTTCACAGCCTGCCTCTCAGTAGCGCACTAGGTAATGATGTCATCACCTGGCGCGCTACTGAGAGGCAGGCTGCGAAGCCTATTTCTCAGTAGATCCGTGCACCGGAGGGAAGCAGTCACCCCAGCAGGTAAGGAGCATGAGGGAGGGGGAGAGGGCTTACCTACCGGAGTGCCCGCTGCCGTCCGCTGCAGCCTACTGGTCGAATCTATTGAGAAACAGGCTTTGCGGTCTAGTTCTCAATAGAGCGCCAGGTGATAATCACCTGGCGCTCTACTGAGAAGTAGGCTGCGAAGTCTGGTTCTCAGTAGATTGGACCAGCGGACGGCAGAGGACGGCAGCGGGTGCCCTGGCAGGTAAGGAGCATGAGTGGGGGGGAGGGACAGGGAGGGGGGAGTTAGGCCCCCACTCACCTACCCCCATGTTTTTGCCATAGGCTTGCATTGGGGGAAAGCTTTGGTGTCTGATCCGAAAATTGGATGTCCGATTTTTGGATTGGAATTGAGTCTGAACCAAACCGGGAAGCCTCCAATCTGATCCAATCTGATCCGAGGCCTCGGTTCCGATCCCGGTTCCGATCCGATCCGAGGGGGCACGCACATCCCTACTCAGAACTCAAGGAAACATTTATGTTTTAAGGTAGTTTCCTATCTAGATACCAATCAGCCCCAAACCATTTTAGTTTTAGTACAGTGATTCCATCATGTGGCCTCAGGCTGTGCTCTGGAACTCGAATTTACCTCAGTTATCACTTTAGGTGAAATTCAGTAGTAACTCTAAACATATTCGAGAACTGTTGCTGCTTTCAGTAAAATTCTTTTAGATTCTCCTGACCTTCTTAATGTGTTTTGCTTGTGTAGGGCCCTTGAAATTCTTCTTTAATTTTGCTTTCAGTAAAACTTTCCTTCCTTCCAAACATAAGAAGAGCCCTGCTGGATCAGACCAAGGGTCCATCTAGTCCAGCATTCTATTCACACAGTGGCCAACCAGTTGTCAACCAGGGACCAACAAAGCAGGACATGGTGCAACAGCACCCTCCCACTCAATGTGCCCCAGCAATTGGTGTACATGGGCCTATTGTCTCTGATACTGAAGGTAGCATATAATCATCAGGACTGGTAGCCATTCATATTCTTCTCCTCCATAAATTTGTCCAATCCTCTTTTAAATTCATCCAGATTGGTGGCCATCACTGCATCTTGTGGTTGTGAATTCCATAGTGTAACTATATGCTATGTCAAGACATACTTCCTTTTATATGTCCTGAATCTCCCACCAATCAGCTTCATGGGATGACCCCTTTGGGTTCTGGTATTATGAGAGAGGGAGAAAAATGTCTCCCTGTCCACATTCTCCACACCATGCATACTTTTGTACAACTCTGTTATGTCTCCCCTTTAGTCACCTTTTCTCCAAGCTGAACAATCCCATAGGGAGTTGCTCCAGCCCCTTGATCATTTTAGTTGCCCTTTTCTGCACTTTTTTTTCCAACTCTACAAGAACTTTTTTTTTAGATGTGGTGACCAGAACTGTATACAATATTTGAAGTGTGATCACAACATCGATTTGTATAAGGGCAGTATAATATTGGCAGTTTTATTCTCAGATCCTTTCCTAATTATGCCTAACATGGAGTTTGCCTTTTTTGCAGCAGCCACACAGTGGGTTGACATTTTCATCAAGTTCTTCACCACATCCCCATGATAGCTTTCTTGCCTAATGACCGCCAGCTCAAATCCCAACAGGTTATACTTGAAATTGCTTACATTGAACCATTAGATGCCGATTCTCCCAAGATTGAGAGATCCTCTTGGAGCTCATCACAATCTCTTCTTGTTTTAACCACCCTAAATAATTTGATGTCATTGGCAAACTTGGCCACTTCACTGCTCACTCCTAATGCCACATCATTTATGAACAAGTTGAAAAGCAATGATTCAAATAAAAATCCCTGCAGCACCCCATTATCTAAATTGGGAAAATTTATCATTTACTACTACTGTCTGCTTTCTGTTCTTTGAACTGTTACTGATCCATAAGAGGACCTCTCCCCTCCCTTCCTTCCTTCCTTCCTTCCTTCCTTGTCTTCCTTCCTATGCATACTTTGAGTTTAAATTTATATCCTATCATTCAGACTACTAGATGCCCTGGAAATTTTGCAGTAATGAGTAGTGATCACATTATGTTTTGTATTATGTTTGGACAGCCATGTTAGTCTTAGGTGATGGTATTTAAAGTATGAATTTATTAGCACCTTTTCAGATGAACTGATTTAAGAATAACAAAAAAAAAGCATAAACTTTCATATGTTTGAATCCACTTCTTCAGTTTCAGGAGTGAAATAGTTAGCAGCAAGCAGTATCTTTCAGTAGCAAGTAGCATTTTTTGCCAGATGTTCACAACAAAATATGCTCACAAGAAGAACATAATAGGACACAATAACATTAGCAGTGTGTGGCAATGGGATAGGGCAAATTAAAAAAATACATTTATATCCCGCCTTTTTTATATTAATGATTAATTATTCCCAATATCTATATATTGCCTTATCTGCCAAAAAAGCCATCAAGGTGGTGTACAAAAATGCATTTATTTATTTATTTGCACCATTTCTATACCATTCTACATCTAAACACATTCTGGAATGGTGAACAATAAAATATAAAAAGAGATAAAATGTTCAGACAATTAGAACAATAAAAATAAGAACGTTAAAAACAGTAAACGCATATAAGCATGTAAAAAGTATGCATTTTAAATGGATAAATTGAAAAGATGCCTCTTTACACCCTTTCTAAAGGCCAAGAGAGTGGGGGGGGGCACTCGTCATTCTTGAGGGAGGCATTCCATAGTTTGGGGACAACACAAGGAATCTAAGGTGGCTCACATGGTCCACCTCCATTTTATCCTCACAACAACTGTGTGAGGTAGGTGAGGCTGAGAGTCAATGCCTGCCCCAGAGTCGCAGACTGAGCGATATGACCATGTGGGGACTAGAACCTGGGTCCTCACAAGTCCCAGTCCAACACTCTAACTACTACACCACACTGGTTCTCAGTTTTCCCACTTTTTAAGTAACGGAATTTAGCAGTGGAGGTAGCAGGTGCCTCAGCCCCCAATTTAGCCTCTCCCCTGAATGAGGTCCTTAAGTCCCAAGAATACAGGTCAGAAAATAACAGTACCAGCAGAAGTACATGCATTGGCCCCAATTCAACTGTGCACCCCCCCCCCCGAAAGACTGTGTTCGTAGCTTGGGGGTTACTTCTGGATCCGTCGCTCCAAATGACAGCCCAGATAGATGTGACGGCCAGGAGTGCCTACTATCAGCTTTGGCTGATACGCCAGCTGCGCCCCTTCCTAGAGTTGGAAGAACTAAAGACGGTAGTGCATGCACTTGTAACTTCGAGGCTCGACTTCTGCAATGCATTGTACATAGGGCTACCTTTGTGCCTAGTCCGGAAACTTCAACTAGTTCAAAATATGGCAGCCAGGTTGGTCACCGGTACACCTAGTGTTGACCACATTACACCAGTTAAAAATCACTCCACTGGCTACCAATTAGCTTCCGGGCAAAGTATAAAGCGTTGGTTATTACCTTTAAAGCCTTACATGGTTTGGGTCCAGGTTACCTGCAGGATCGCCTTCTCCCGTATAATCCGCCCCGCACATTCAGGTCCTCTGGGAAGAATTTACTTCAATCAGCCAGAACTAGGCTGACGAGTGTTACCCAGAGGAACTTCTCTTCTGCTGCTCCCAGACTGTGGAATGGCCTGCCAGAGGAGATTCAACAAATTAGCAGTCTTCTGTAATTTAAAAGAGCCGTGAAGACTGCTCTCTTCTGGCAGGCCTACCCAGTTGAATTTTAAGATGTTTTTAATAATGTATTAGTTTTTATTTGTTTTTAATGTTTTATCTATTTTATGGTCTTTGTATTTATATTTATTGTTGTTTCTTGCCTCGATCCAGAGGGAGAGGCGGGTTAGAAATCAATATATTATTATTATTATTATTATTATTATTATTATTATTATTATTTTCATTATTGGAGAGTGGGAACTTCAGACCTTCCTGAGTTGAGTGAATGGAGCTTCTAGGCATGTTCAACTGAATGCACTTAGAACCCTTCATCTGATCATGAACCCTGTATTGTCATAGGTCTATATGTTTAAATTTTGTAAAGCTGCCTTGCATCCCAGTATTGGGGAAAAGGCAGGATACAAATAAAGATCAGCATCAGTATCTGCATCGTTCCTAGTCCAAGGACATGCTGTGGTCAGGACTGGCACATGCACAGGGACACGGAGTGTATGGTCAGCGTACCCACTCTTGCGGCCTTACACTGATGATTCCTTCATGCATTTGCCTGGATGCCTGTATAGGGTTTTACAGAACATGGGGGTCTATAAACGCCAGTTTATCCATTGGTCATGCTCAGTTTCTAATGGAGCTGATGCTCCTGACCTCTACAGCAGAGGTGTTAAATCTTTTTCAGCCCAGGTGTCGAATTCCTTTTCAGGAAAGCTCCTGGGGGGCTCATTCTATTGGAGGGCAGGGCCAAAGCCAAAAGGGGTGGGACCAAAATAACAGAAAATGTTCAAATTGTGACTGAAATTTACGCAAATCTTTACTTGTGCAATTTTTTAAAAAATAGTAAAAAATATCTTCGAACTGGCCCAACGGAAAGTGGACCAAAGTCCAGGGCGTAGGCAAGCCAAGGGAAGGTCATCGCGCTCCACTGCCCACTCCAAACATATTCCTCCTACAACTATATATGCACAGGTATCCAAACTGTGTAAATCCTGATAAAAAATGAATGGAACCTAATTTCTGGCACATCCCATACATCCTCACTGGTTTTGGTTCTCCTCTTTTAGGGTAACTGAGTGAGGTTGACCAAGGTTTTTGCAAACGTATCTTTGCAGGCACGCTGAGCGAACTGATATATTACTTACTTATTTCAAGGCAACCCAATACAAGTGTTCTCTGAATGGCTTACAAACAATTAAATATTAAAATATGATAGTAGTCACAGAACAATCAAAAAGTAAACAAAGTCCAGCAAGGGGGAAAAATAGAATCAAAATTTCAGCAGCAGAGAGTAGAAGAGCATAGAAAATATCCAGCATTACTAGTGAAAAGTATACAACAAGCCAACTGTGATTTACTATCTTGGCTTGTTTCCCTAAAGCAAACCCATGGGAGTTGTAGTCAAACACATCTGGAATGCACTGGGTTGGGGAAGATTGCCCTAAACCAGGGGTGGGCAACTTGTGACCCTTCAGATGTTTTGGCATTCGACTCCCATAATCCCTCACCTTTGGCTGGGTTGGCTAGGGCTGATAGGAGTTCTAGGCCAAAACTTCTGGAGGACCATAAGATGTCTATTTTGTCTATTTCAATTTTTGTGCTGTATTTTTATTTTGTGAATTGTTGTGAACTTCCCAGAGAGCTTCGGCTATTGGGCAGTATAGAAATGAGGATGATGGTGATGACGACAACCACAACAATAACCACAACAACCAGAACTACCATGTTGTCTTAAGCTTTACGAAGAGAGATCCACAGACTGGTGGAATGAGAGGCCAAGGCACGAAAATTGAGGAGTCACCTACAACCTGAATGATGGAAGTTGTACATGCATGTGGTGATGTGTCTGGCTGAGTGAGGATTCCAACACCCCATTCCCCCCAAACACCCCTCTGTCTGGCTTCCTGTTCCATAAAGTCCATTTATTTTGACTGAGTTTGGAACTCAGGAAAGTTTTTAAGGGATCTAGGGAGGGGGGCATTAAGGATTATCCCTCCCCTTGTTTGTGGCAATGATGGTGGTGTTGCCAGGCTGCTTCATAGCACTTTGTGGGCAACGCAGTGAAACCGACAGAGTGAGTGACAAGTTGTTTACAGGTTTCCTTGAAGGGGCCTCTGGTATATTTCAATCTGTCAAAGTTGCTTTTCTTTCCTCAGAACAATGCTTGATTGTTGTGTAGGGTTTTTTTTCTCTCTTCCCCCTGCACTGAGTGAGAGCCTTTTTTTTCCCCTTTTCTTTTTTTTCTTTTGTTTTTTTTTAAAAAAATGAAGACAAGGTGGGGAACGGGAAAATAATACTTATATGTGAAATGAGAAATCCAAGTACATATACACATAAACTCGATGATTATTGGAACTCAGTTGCCGTTTGGAAAATTATTCTTAGGTGTTCCTTTTTCTGCCTACCCCCCCCCCTTTCTAACTCCTGTGAATGAGTTCCTAAGTGCATACTATTTTAACGTAGCAACCTTTGTTTAAGTTCCTCCCGGCCACTGATTCCCCCTATTGTCCAACCCCCTCTTCTAAAGAAAGGGTGAAGTGATGGGTGTGTTCAGCCTGTGTGTTAGATAACAGTAGCTAACAACATCTTGTAGGGATGGATATATGGTCAGCACCCACCTGTGTATTCACTCCATGTCTGCTCCAACAAGCATATAGACCTTCAAATACAGAAGCGTGTAAAATACATACACACCATTCTAGGGCTGCTGGCCTCTCTCCCACATCATATGAGTGAGAGCCAGGAGTCCTGGTTAGTAGAATTTGCTAAAAACAAACGCACACAACCCTAAACAAATGATTATGTTATGCAGGTATGAGTTTGTGCAAACGCTTTTTGATACGCACGCACACACACAATCACAAAACACAAACATACGCATGAACACTGTGCTTTGCCACTAGTATTTCCCCTCTTTAAAAATAAATTGGACCAGGGGATGATCTTGATTGGCAGAATTAGATTGGCATACTTAAATAGTATGTGTGAGTGAGTGATAGGTGTCTGTATGGTGATATAGAAACAATATATAGATTTATACATTTGGCTAGAAAATGTTAGGAAAGGGGGAGAGGTTGATCCCAGGCAAGAAAACCAGCCAGGATTTTAATTTTTAGGGGGGAGAAAAACGTAACACGTGTTTTCTGTTTATTCTGCATTTGTGCTGTAATAAATCTGAGATGCGAATGTACAGGTTTAGCCACCGGTTTCTCCCTTCCTTGTCCTGAGCACATTTGGGAAAGTGAGGCTGGGTTTTGTTTTTATATATGTGATTTTGGCAGGGATCTTGAAACGGCTTCCCACCACCCTGGGTGAGCCTTCAAAATGATCTTTAGATGTGTGTGTGTGTGTGTGTGTGCGTGTGTCTCACAGTTGTGGTGGTGCTGATGATGGCGATGATGACTTGCGGGGGGGGGCGGGGGGAGGGGAGGGAGAGCGGACGATGAAAGGAGCAGACTTTGTAAGGGTTTGTTTGGGGTGGGGGGCGCGTGACAAGGAGAGGGACCGTAAAGGCAAAGGCGGACAAGCACCCTGAGGTTGGCTGCTGCCGCCGCCGCTGCTTGGCAGACCACAGCCATGTGGCGCAGCTATGGGGGGAGCTTGCTAAACACGGTTTACTCCAGCTAAAGTGTGCTGCCCCTTTAAGAGACTGGTCAAGGAGTCCTAGCTCAGACAGGGAGAGAGAGAGAGAGAGCGCGATAGAGAGAGAGGGGGGGGGGGAGAGAGAGGGAGAGAGAGAGCTAGAGAGAAAATCAATCGGTTTAGGAGGTTTGGATTCACTTGACAGGTTCAGTTGGAGGCGATCATAGGTGGCTACTGCGACAAAGGGAAAATTTGTGCTTTTTTTCCAGCATGCTAAGTGACCCTGATTTACCCCAGGAGTTTGAAAGGTGAGTACAGGCGATTAGAGCATATGCATGCAATTCTCTGGCGTGTGTGGATGTTCTTAGATTTTATGCGGATGATGATGATGATGATTTTTTCCCCCAAATCTTTCCATGGCTACGCTGTGTTTAGAAAGTGCAACTTTCCCTTCTGCGCGTGTCTCTCTCTCTCTGTGTATATACCTAGAAAAGAACCGCCGTGCTAGTAAAGAGACACTTTCCCTCCCAGCATGCAATAATGTCAGATTACTACTGATCTGTGTTTGCTGTTTGTTATTTTTCTCCTTCCGCATCCCCCCCCCCTTCCTTCCCATTCCCTAAACTAGATTGAAAGGGATCACCCAAAAGTCCTGTAACCTACTTCGACGGAGATGCCGTTTGGATTTTATTTAGCTCCCTGTTAGAGATTTGAATGAACATCAACGTGACTGTATCTATATCTTCTCTCTCTCCCCCCCCCCCCTCATAAAATACCCCACCGCACAATCTCTTTCTGTTCCCCGTTCATTTGTCTCCCCTCCCCTCTCCCGGCTTCTTCTCTGAATTAATCTGCTACATAATGAGAAGCAACAATCTCTTAGACAGATTTTGTCTTATTCCCTCCACCCCTCTTCTCCTCTTGTAAAACAAGCGTTTCTCCCCTTATGAAGGGAAGCGCTTCCTGGAATGAATGGAGAGAGCAGGCGAAGCGATGCCTCTAAACTTCCAATTTGATCCTTCTACAAAAAAAGTTTCTAGGAAGCACATGACATCCCCCATGTTTTTCCTTGATCTAGGAGGAGTGATTAATTTGGGAGCGAGTTAACATCAATCCTACAGCAGGTGAAATAATAATAATAATAATAATAATAATAATAATAGCAACAACAACAGTAAAGCAGAGTGGGAGATAAAGTCGACTTGGGAAGAAAAGTGAAACTCTTCATTCTTTATTTATCAGAGCTGCCTCTTTGACCGTGTGTCCAAAACTGGAATTTTGATTTACGACTTATTTGGTTTATCCTCTTCTTCCCCACGAGCTCTGTCCTAAGCTTACCCTTGCCAAAGTTTATCTGTTACCAAGGGCTGGGCTCCTGCCCTCTTCCAGTGGGTTGTTTATTTCATATAAATCTTCACTTTTTTCCCCCCCTTCTAAATATGCTTGAAGACTTCTCTCAACCACTTGTGCCCAGTTTCCTTTTGAGAGCCAGGATCCTCCCCTCACCAGCTGCATATTTTCCCCTTTTCTGCATTTTTAATCTTGCAAATCGCCCTTTTATGGCTGCAATGAGGAAGTCAAACTTTGCATATTGTAAGTGGGTCTTTACTTTAAAAAGAAAGAAAGAAAGAAAGAAAGAAGGCTTTTAAAATGGCCAGGATGCATATTTCTTAGCTCCCCCTCCCCAAGTTTCAAGAAAGCTACCTTCTGCAGAAACATTTGGTTGCATCTGACTATGTAATGCAAGCTAGGTGATAGACCAGCTGGTAAAAAATATGCTAAATCAAGCTGTTCAGTGATCACAATGCTGAATTTGATAGTAAAAGGCATGGGGTGGGGGATAGCCATCAAACATCTTAAGAAAGCAGAAGAGTTACAGGGATACAGTGAAAGAATGCACAGATTAATAGACAACAAAATATCTTGAGATTTGTGTGTCTATATACATTTGCGTGTGTGTGTATCCAGATAGCTATATATCTGTATTAATGTAAAGCAATAGCAACCAGCAAGAGTGGTGTTTTGTTTTTGAAACCCCAAAACAAAACTCTCGCTGTATTTTGTAACTCTGCCTCGACAGAAAAAAACACCTTGGACTAGAGCTTCTGAACTCCTTCCAAGGTTTTATTTGATCCAATTAATTTCTCTCCTTTGTTTAAAGTCGCTGACATTTCCCCCCTTTCCATAAGACTGTGATATGGACGTACCTGGAAGAACTTAACTGTTTATCTTAGTACACCCCAAGTTAACTTGGCAATCACCAGTTTCTTTTCAAAGAAACATCCAGAGGCTTAAAAGTATTATGTCTGGCCATGCTGAAAAGCATACATACAAATGTATAATTAAGCACGCTGGTGTGTGTGTGTGTTTAAAAACTTTTCCTATGAGTTGCCTAGATGCGGAAGACAAGCGTGAAAACGGCACTTTCTATCTTACCACTGAACCCCTTGTGTAGTTTTAAAAGAGCAAGGTTTCATTTTCATTTTGAAACAAAGTTTTGAACTGATAAACTAGATTGCCTTCTCTTTATATTTGTCTGATGCGGTGTGTGTTCTGAGTTTTATCACTATTATGATTATTTAAAGAAGGAAAAACAGTCTGGTTAAATATTCCATATGTTACCGGCTTTCACAGACATGTGGTTATCAAGGCATATAGATAGAAACGATTAAATGAAAAAAAGAGAAGATGAAGAAACCTTGTTGTCTAATTCTTTTTATTTACCATTTTCCATCTGTGGTTTTAGTTGGTAATACAAACCAATATCTCTGTTAATCATTACCATTTGTTTACATTCTCTGTGTTTGACTGTAGTTACACACACACACGGAGAACTGTACAGGTTGTGGATTGTATTTACACCAGAACATGTACGATTCACATGAAAATCCATATTGCATAGATAGGTAGGTGCTGTTGCAATCTTTCCCTTTCCCAAGCCTAATCTTTGTTGTGCATTTTGCTGAAATTACAGGGCCACCACCTGTCAGACCCCAATTGCACTGTTGCTAATGTGTAGAAGGCCCATTTTATATAGGGTGCAGAGTGGACTACAAGGAGTCATAGATTTATATTCTAGGGAATTGTAGTAGTGGCTCAGTTCCCAGTCACCTAAGTTCTTTACATATACTTTCTTCTTCCTCTTCTTCTTCTTCTTCTTCTTCTTCTTCTTCTTCTTCTTCTTCTTTTTCTTCTTCTTCTTCTTCTTCTTTTTTGCAGGAAGAGATATGTCTCATTGCTTTTTCTATCAACTTGATTTCTTCTAAAACTTTCAGAACTTCACCTTAACTTTATGGGGAAGTTAATGGCTTGCATAGAAATGAAACTGTTCTTGCTTTTGTTTTGGTGTCTGTGCTCATTTCCTCCCCAACCCTCGCTTTTTAACTTTGGTAATACGGAAGCCTGGAAAACTGTCCACAGCATCCGGTGGAAAAGCAGGAATGAATCAGTAGCAGTATTAACATCTGTTAGACTCTGTGCATTAGCATGTACAGTTTGTTGATCCAAATTCAGGACAGGTTTAGCATGTCCAGAGAAGTTATTAATTTCTTTGTTGTTTTTAAATCAAGATGGGCTCTACCAAATAAATTGAAAAAGGTCCAGACAGCTCAAGTTTTAGGTGCCAGACTTTGAAATTTTAAGATCCTGAAAGATTGTAGCTAGCTTTCCATTTCTCTGGTGGGTTTCAATGAGGTACTTCACATGGTAAGATTTCATGCTATGATGGTCATTTTTTCAAAAAAGGATTTAGGTTAGGATTCTAAATACACTTACTATGGAGTAAGGCTTATTGAATACAGTGGGACTTACTTCTGAGTAAATTTGCATAGGATTGTGCTTTTAATTTTTTTCCCTTTTCCCCCCCTAAACAGGGATGTGGCCAATATTAGTCAGGTATGGGAAGCAAGTCATGGTAAAGTTTTGTCTTTTGCAAACATTTGATGGGAGGTACCTGTAACTCCAGCATTACAAACTTTGCTGTGAAATTTACAACAACAATTAAAAGCTCAGAAATGCCTGGCATGATTCTTGAATGTCTTCATAAAATCTTGTAAATGTGAAACAGATCAAGGGGCTACTTCACAATGTTCCTGGTGTAGAGGACATTTTTAAATCTGAAGTAACTAGCCCAGATTGATACATTTCCCCCCCTCTGCAGACCCACAGAATAGATGCTGTAGGTATCAGAAGGCAGAGCTGTTTACATGAATTTGAATGGCATCAAAGTAGAGCGTGGATTGTTCTCTTAGTAAAAAACAGAGTAGCGAAGAAAGGAAGAGGTGCTTCCCGTGAAACAAAGTAAATATTTGATTCACTTTCTCTAAAAAATATATGGGGAATATTCAAACAACAATAGATGAGGAAGGTGTTAAAAGGATCTTAATTGAGGTGACAATTATATTGTGAATTTTGCTGCTTTTGTAATCTCGGCCTTCTATTGCATTTATTTTGGGGTTCTTTGAAAGCCACTGGATGACATGATTGTTCTCCTGTATTGCAATTTTCTGTTACCTAAAGTTTCTCAGAAGAGAAAGAGAGAATCTCAGTTCTTCTTCCCCACCCCGCTTGCCTTGTAACTGTTGTGAACGTGGAAAAAATGACACCCTTCCAACCATGGGCCAGGTCAGAGTGTTTGCTTCATTGGTCTCCTAAAGGAAATGGACTTGAGCAGCTAGCCTCAAGCTGGTACCCTCCAGATGTGTTGGGCTATAACTCCCATCATCCCCAGCCAGCTCAGACATTGGCCTCACTGGCTGGGGATACTGGCAGTTGTAGTCCATCACATCTGGAGTCCATCACATCTGGCTGTACTGTAGGTATGTTCTTAAAAAGCCCATGTATGAAATGGCATAGACACTTAGTGCCATTTAATCCCCATACTGTTGCTTGTCCTGATTTCTAGATTGGAGCATTGCCTTGTACCCATGATCTGGGGAATTGCTACAAACATCCGTTTGGGCCAAACAAAATTTAGCCCGCTGATGTCTCTCTGCGCTTAGGCAAAAGTATTAATGAGTTTTCAGTGTGTTGCTTGGCACTATTTTGGAAGTGATTTAGCACACTTGGTTTTTTAGGATCTCTAGGAAACATGTTGGCTACAAGTTGTGTCACGGTTTTTGCTTCGCCGCCTGCGCGGATCTGAATGAAGACTTCATTCATTTTGTCTGTTGCTAGAATGGCAAAGCAGGGTTGAAAATGGCTCCGTGAGGGAGCGGAGGAGTCATTCATCCCATGGAAGTAGCCTGGTGGTGCTCACGCCAAATGTAGAATTTAACACGGCCAGGTTCCGGGTGGCTTGCTTGTCATTGGCACTCAAGGGGTTAATTTGAGAGTGACAGAGAGAGGGGTTGGTAGGGGCCTGCTCTCCCCGCATCAAGCCATGCGACTTTAAAACGTCTGCTTGTGAGTACGGCGGGTGCGCTTGCTACCTTGAAAAGCCGAGAGCTGGTTTCCTTCTTTTGCCCTGTTGTCCAGAGACATTAAGCATAATGAATGCATGAGGTATTTACAGCTTCTTAGGGAGCTTTTAACTAGCAGCCATATCTGTGTCAAAGCCTTATTAAAAATGTGACGACCTGTCTCGATGTTTTAGCCATGGTGCTTTTTGATAGGGATTGAATAAGTTTCTCTTGGCTCCCTGGGAAATCTATATTTTGCTTTTGATCAGGCTGCATTTATTTGCCTGGGAAATGTGCACGTAGCAGATGAAAAAAGTAAATACTTGAAGGGAAAATATCAGTTTGGGTGATTTTCATATTACTTATTCCGAATCCTATTACAATCCCCACACCCTTTCATGAAGTTGGTATTTGCTTGCCCAACCCTGCTCCCCCCGCAGTATGATTTGTCTAGTCATAGTTTCATCATAATGATAAAGCTCCGAAGGAACCTCTGCCCCCAAATACAGGTCACACCGACACCCCGTACCTTTTGATGACATGATTATTGTGAGAGAATGTTGCCAATAGTTCTACTGCTTCTACTCTCTTGCTAAGGGTTTCATTTTAAAAAGTTGAATCTGTATATAAAATATATTTTATCAAGTCCGTTTGGAACAAACCTACATTTCTGATATTCAGACTGAGGATAAATGGACCTGCGTTTAAAAACTCATTCTTGCAAAGGTGACTAAAATCAGCTTGGAGCAATTATTATATAGAGGAACTTGGTTAAACTCCTCCTCACCCCCCCCCCCCTTTCTCTGAAAATGTGCTCTTTAATTAACATGGTCTAAATTAGCTCCTTTCCAAACACTCTGGATTAAGTGGGTTGAGGATCAGGATGTAGCAAATAATACAACGAGCTATGCAGATTTTTGTGAACTCCTACTAGATATTAAAAAGGAGAAGAATGACAGTTCTTCTGAGTGATTTGAGTGAGACGTTTACTTCTTATAAAAGCTTAAGATCACTTCAGAGTTTAGTTCATTTTTAGGTCAATTTTTATCTGTTCCTCTGCCGACTCTGCCTGTTGCAATGCCCGTTTCGTCTGTAGAGCATGCAATGCTTAATCGAACGCAACCACTAGGGGGGTATTTGAGAGCAGCGTAGAAAGTACCTTATAGTCCAGCAAATAACCGTCTCACCTCAGCAATATTCTGTTCCAAACCTTTGCCAGGTTTGCTGCTTCAAAGTTGTGTCCAAACCAGCACATCCTTGTTGCGCCATAAATTTGTTCGCAGAGGAATAGATGAGAGGGAAAAAGGCATATATATATATATATATATATATATATATATTCAATCCTGAGTTTTTCTTTGCAAAGAGCAGGCTAAATTTAAAAGTCTATAAAGTGGGTGGGTGGGGAAATCATGGCATTAACGTGGGGGCAATTACATGGAAGTGTGCTGCTCCTTTGGGGCCAGTGGATTAACACGTAATGAAATGAACCAAACTCTGACTGCCAGAAGCATGAAAGCTTCATCTATTGGGATTTGGTTGCAAAACTTGTTGACAGGTGTGGTTTTTTTTGTCTCTTTGTTTGTTATTAGAGTGTGCTTGACCTTTCTTGCTACCATGTCCTTTGGCTTCCATACTTGTTAGCTAATTTATAGGGGTAGGTGAGTATAATAATGGTTAAAAGTCCAAAGAATGGTGCAAGTACATTGCATTAGCAGCAGCTAGTAATTTTGCACCTTGAAAATCAGCATTTCACCTGCTCTAGAGAGAGAGACATTATTGGCTTCCCGTCCGATAGATATGTGTAACTGTGACGGTGTGCTCTGACGGTGATCGCAGCAGCTTCTTCCAGGCAAAGTGGAGCAAGACCATCTTGTGATTCCATCAGTTTCAATCCCGTGGTTTATTTATTTACTCAAGGTAATTATAACTCAATTTCAGGATCAAGCCCTCACATAGCTAGGTTCACAAAACAAATGAAAGCATAGTACGTTATATATTTTAAATGCTGTCAGAATTGTTTTCATTCATTATTACATGCCAAAGGTCAACTCCAAAGTGTCACAAATAAGTATATGAAATATTTGTGATACCCAATATGAAGGGCACACACTCCAGCCAAAATAAAATATTTTAAGTCCAGTTGATTTCAATGTGAGAGTTAATCACATACTAAATTCCCCACCACCACCTGAAATCACTGGATCATTAACTTTGGCTGGTTAGTTCCCTGTGTTGTAATGAATTAGAAATCACCTTAATAAACTCAGTTTAAACCACATTCAGATTGATTATGGAACCTTGTTGGTTTGGTTTTCTCTTGGGAGGAATAGTTTAGTAACGGTCCCAATTGCTCTGGGAGATAGTTTGTTAAAGGTGTACATTGACCTTTCATATCCTGGAATCTGAAATACAAATATCAGCTTTATTACATCCTAGAGTCCCCCCCCCCCCACCATTCTTCTTGAATTGAAATGTTTTGTGTCTGGCAAACACTGTCTTTGCTGATACAATTATATTAAACAATTCACTTGATGAATTATTTAAGGGACTAGGTGTATTTTATTTAAGGAACTCGGTCTTTCACATAAGTTAAGAGCAAAATCAAAGGATTCAACCCAAGGCTTCCTCAATTATGTTAACCATACCCCAAAAGATCCTTAATCTTTCTGAAATGCCACCACAGATGTATGGAGCCCCATTAAAAAAAATGTTATTAATTTTGGGATATAGAGGCATGGACTGGTGCAGATAGTCTTACGGCCTCTAGTATATAGCATTGTTGAATCATTCCCAGTCCTGGCCATGGCACATGTTGATTCTATGTTGTAAAGCAGCTTTATGGACAGGGACTGGTCCTTTTGTCAATATAGTAGCACCAACCCATGGCATTGTAATAGTGTGAAATCTTCATTTGGCTCCCAACACCCTTGTAGTGGTGGTCATTGTGCCCCATCTATCTGGTGGAATGGTCATTGGGAAGAACATGAGATAATAAAGATGCTGGGTGTTGGTATTTGGTTATTGTTTCAGATATATAGGAATTAGTCTTGCTTCTTCACTGCCCCCTGCCAACAACCATCACATTTATATACATCCTTCATTGTTTTCTTGATGGGGTCTTGCATTTTCAAATTCATGGGATACACTGGTTTTTAAATATGTGAACACACACATATACTTTCTGTCTATGAATTGTGGGTGTCCTTTCATTAGTGTGTGTGTGTGTTTAAATGTGATTTCACGCTTCATTTTATTGTGAAACGCTACATAGCCCTGTATTGTTCACTACAGCCATTCCATTTTTTTTTTTTGGAGGGGGGTGCATTTAGCTTATCTTTAACAGAACTCTTTTAATTCTGAACTCTTGCAAAGTATCCTGAAAAAGAAGGTAATTGCCTTCTATTGCCTATCAGAATTCTGAGAGTGTTTGGTCTGTTTGGGGTGATAAAAGCTTCTCTGTGCATTTGAATGGAGGACAGCTTGATTCACAGTTCAAATTCAGATTCTTCAAAACCAGTCTAATATAGTAGTAGTCTGCCTGCTTTAGAATTGGGTGCTGCGTTCAGGTCCTACCTCTACTGTAGATTCATTCTGTGGTCTTTGGGCAAATTTCTCTTTCAGTCTCAAGTACAGAAACACCTTGGTAGTGATGGGCAAAATTATCTGTTTCTGGACTGTGTGTGTTTCACTATAATTCTGTTACATTTCCATATGAATCTGTGATTTTCTTTTAAACAATTCTCTTTAAATATCTATTTTAACATTTATCTAAATGAGTATTTTATCACAAAATATGCATTGAAATGTGTATTTTTCTACTATAGTAGGTAGACTGTCTGACTTAGAACTAGGATTCAGGTTCAAGTTTTCCCTGTGCCATAGATTTATTCTGCGGTCTACTTCTGTGCTTATGCTGGGAATTTCACATATTTTCACCCATAATTCTGTTTTTTGACCATATTGAGCTGTAATGTTCTTTTGAACAATCCACTTTAAATGCATATTTAATACTTATCTCAATGTGTATTTTCGCTGACAATATGTATTTAAATGTGTGTTTTGATATGTTTAAGTTGTCAAGAACTGTATCACTACATGAAGAGAATTGGGTAGTTGAGCTCCGATCAGCATGCTAGCCCACGAGGTGCAAATCAAATCATTTCGTGTTGCAGATTTGTTATGTTCAAACTTCACAAGCATCTTTGCATGATGCCAGTGTAATAATTCACTGCCACCAGATCCCAGCTACTGATGTCAGCCAGTGGTTTCGATGGCTTTAAAAAGGGATCAGACACATTTGTGGAAGATATAGTTCTAGCAAGTGTTATTTGCTATGATAGCTAAATAGGATCTGTGAGTCTGTGAGCCTCTGAATCTCAGATTCTAGGGACAGAAAAGAGGGAAGGCTTCATGTCTTTGTGCCTGCTTGCGACCCTTGGAGAAAATTTGGCTGGCCACGGTTGGCAACAGAAATGCTGGACTGGGTCGACCCTTGGTCTGATCTGGCTGGGCTTTTCTCCTGCTCTTGTTATAGTGTGAGATAAAATGCCAGATAATCTCACTGTACTGTAAGCTGATGGCAGTTTCAAGCTGTTGATTCCAATGGGACTACATCCAAGTGGCTTGACATAACTAGGCTTTAGTGGGATTTTTTAGGCTGCAGGTTCATCATCTCTAATATAATTGTTGGAACATTTGTTTCCACAGCTAAGAGTTAAACTACCAAGGGTAAAGCAGGATGTGTGAGATTTTATTTACTCCATGTAACCGCTTCAGCACCCACTGCGGCTGCAAGCATCAAAGGGGATGGGGAAAGGTTAGTGAGATTGTGTGCTGTCCTGCCGTTGCAAGCAGCAAAAAGGGCCTCAATCTCGCCATAGGGCAGCGAAAATATGGCTACTGGTAAATTGGGGCTAATTGTCAGTAGGCCATCGGGAGCACGGTTAACTAAGAAGTGGCTGGCTTTGCTTCAGTGATGTAAATGGGATGCATGATTCAAGTGTGTTGTTTATGAACTGTTTCAGAAGAATCCTTTTTGATTTCCACTCTGAGAGAGAGAAATTTCCATAGTTTACACAGAAAGGAGTTTTATACCAGGTCAGAGCTAGGATGCACGGACCTTTCTGTTTCCTATCTGTGTCGCTTTTGGTTGAGTTCTGTTCTGTTTCTGCATTAGTTTGCCAAAAAAAAAAAAAATCTCAGAAAGCATATTTCAGCATGCTTTTAAATGCACATTTTCTCTCAAGCTGTACATTTCATGCTGCATCTTCTCGATATGTTTAAACTGACGAGGATTGCAGCGCAAAATGCAGAGAAGTACAAAATCTGTCAGAGAGCTAAGTTCCAGTATGTGAAATAATTTGAAAAGTGCAGGTTATGGTCATTATCCGCTCCAGTCTTCCACAATGCGGAGTCCTTCAGAAGGTTTGTGTGACAACTCCCATCATCTACGGCAATTGGCTGGGCTGGCTAGAGGCTGATGGGAGTTGTAATCCAACACGTCTGGAGGGGGCCACTTTGGGGAAGGTGGTTCTGCGATGATGGGTAGAAGCTCTCCTAGGTGTCGGGCAGAGTCGTCTTTTTCACATCGTTTTGCTACCCACGCCTTTAAACTCAAAATGCCAGGGATCAAAGCTGGGATCATCTGCATGTAAAATGTGTGTCGTACACTTAGAGTGAAATCCAATGTAAGTCCTATTTGGAGTAGACCCATTGAAATGAATGGGGTTTAAGTTAGTCCTGCCTAACTGAAGTCCAATTCATTTCAACGGATCTACTCTAAGTAGAGCTTATGTTGGATTTTACTTTGAGCTGCAGTCCCTAAGCTTGAGTTGTAGGGTCAGGTAAGCTGGATTTCTCTTAAAGTGTCAAAGCATTTATCTTTCAGAGTTTTGTGCCATGCCCTGGGTTTGACTAATTATTATATTTTGGGATCCAGAAGTTCTCCCCATCAGTGGGGCACCCTGTGCCTCTGTGTGTTTGTATGTTATATTTCCTCTTGTATATGGCTTGGCTCATTGGACGGAGGCATCTGGAATGATGAAATAAACTCTACCTTGATTAGCAATGCCCCCGATAGGGATCAGTCATGTAGTGGCTTCAATCTCCTACTTCTTTCCAAGACAGTTAACAATGGTGTTGCTGGTTTTAAGGGAAAAAATCACATCAAATTAAACACACATATATGTATTTTACGGTTAAAATCTGCTCAATCTGGAAAGCGTTCTGATGCTTTTCGAAGGTTTGTAGGGTTAGGCTTTGGCTCTGAGTGTGGACTTATCTATGTGTCTTGGTCTCGCTGAGATTGTCTGCTTTTTTTGAGGGGCTGCCCATTCCATCCCACTTCTGCAGGATCTTGCAGTTTTTAAAAAAGAAAGATCTGTGCAGAAACTTGTATGCATTTTCATAGTCTATGCATTAACCTGCATACTTTCTTGCACAGTTTTAAATGTATTTACATTTCTGGATGTATGCACCCATTTATTATAGGGGTGAGTAATTTGTAGCCCTCCAGGTGTTTTGGCCTACTGCTTTCACTACCATTGGCTATGCTGAGGGCTTGGGCTGAGGATGGTGCCAGCCAAAACGTTTGAAACAGTTTTCAAAGATGCACATTTTGTCAAACTGTCCCCTGCAACATGCCTCCCAAGGATGGAAATTTATGGATTTCTGTCCACAAGTTGTGTTTGCATCCACATTCAGGTCTGGTGTGTGTGTGTGTGTGTGTGTGTGTGTGTGTGAGAGAGAGAGAGAGAGAGAGAGAGAGAGATGTTTAGCTCCGGATGTTGCACATGAACATCTTGGGAATCTGAGGACTCCTTCCCTTCCTTCTCATTGTCTGGCAGCACTGGGTGAGGAACACAACTCAGAGTAGAGCACATATGTTGCATGCCAAAGGCCAATCCCTGGCATCTCCAGGTAAGTCTGGAAAAAAAATCCTGTTGGAAACCCTGGAGAGTTCCTGCCAGTCAAGTGTACATAATACTGGGCTGACTCGGTATAATTCAGCTTCCTATGCCCCACTTGTTTGTGAGAACCAGCTCCTACATCTAGGAGTTGTCTATGTAGCCAACATGAGGTGCAGTTGCACAATTGTGCTGGTCCTTTCTTGAAGCTGGATATGCTGGTTCTCTCAAATGGTTCCTCCATGTGAATGCTCAAGCCCAGCAGTGCCTCACATAGGCCTGAGCACCCACACGTGGATCATCTTCACAACTGAACCAAGCCTGAACCAGTACAACATAGCATTCAGTTGATGATCTTCAGGAACAGGATCAAGTATGTGGGTTAACATAGCCTTCCCCAACCTTGTGCTTTTTGGATGTGTCAGCCCCAGTCAGCATGGCCAGTAGCCAGGGCTGATGGATGGTGTTGTCCAAAATAACAGGAGGACTCCAGGTTGGAGTAGGCTGAGGTAGCTATTTGCTCAAGTTGCCAGTTTCTGCTGTCTGCTGTGTCACATTATAATCCTAATAATATGGCTCAATCTTTAGAAGGGTTAATTTGTGGAATATCTCAGCTGAGGGTTAGATGAAATGGCTGCCAGTTTCAGATCACCTCCAGATGAGGCTAAAATAGGGGCAGAAGAATGTATGGGGTCAAAATTAATAAGAATCCTCTTGCTTCAACCACAGGCACTTTTCTCCTCATCTTTATGCAGCATGGAAAAATGATGTAGTGAGTTTGTTTTGCAACTGTCTTGGCCATTATATATATATTTCCTATCCCACATCATAGAAGGTTTCTGCTTTCAAAGTTGTTGGACAAAAGGATCCAAATAGTGCCTTTAAAAATAATGTGCATCCCACTGAACCTCTGACTAGATTTTCTTAATATTTTCAGGTGGCTTTGTAATTAAAAAAGGAGTTAAGTTGCATTTCTCTGGCTACTTAAATTTCAGCAGCAGACTTCCGTATGATTACTGTAGACTCCACAGCCAGTAGATTGCCTGGCCAGCAGTGAAATCAACAAGAGCTTTGCCATCCACCGATCCTTTACCAGGTTCGAGCTGATTCTGTGGACTGACGTAAACTGGTTGCCATCTTTTCTTCAATTCTGTGTTTTGATTAGGCACCATAAGGCCTTGCGTATTGCGCGTTTTTCTTCTGTTCATTGGTTTGAACTTACACTCTGTCTGTGGATTGTTTTACTTTAGAAAAGCATTGAAATAGAAAGATAATCAATAAGAGAGAGAATACAAACATATTAAACATTATTGCTATTTATTTTATTTGTTTCCCTATCAGTTGATAGTCTCTTTGGCCATATGGGATAATTCACACCTATTTAACTTTTAAAATGTTGGGGTTCTTTTATCACACCTTTGAGGTGAATATAGAAGATGTGTGTGTTTGTGTGTGTGTGTGTACACACATGCATAGATCATATACCACCCACCCACACATTTAGTTAGAATCTTGCTAGTTTTACTGACAAGAGTTGTTTCTATAGTTCTGTTCTTCACACAATGGAAAGAGTTTATATATAGCTCCGGAGATGGCTTCAGTTTGGCCCAAGGTGTTTCTACGCCTTTCTTTTTCTGCTTTTTTATTGTTATGTAATTGTAAGCATATTACATAATTTTGTACAGCATTAAAATATGTGTAGGTGGGAGATGGCACACACAACAAAGAGGGCAAAAAGCTCAGTTCTTATACGTTTATAATGACTCTTCTGTGCATAATTTGGACTTAATTTACTGTGGCAACTATTATAATTATTGTGAGTCTGAAGAGTTTGGGCTCTGAAATACATTTTTATTCAGCCCGAATGTGCATGCTGTTAATATGTTTGAGTTCTGAAGTTAAAATTCAGAGGAAATTAAACATTTCTGAATGTTTAACTGTTGACTGTTTATCCTTTATTTTTTATTTTTTTATTTTTTTAAAAAAAGAAGCTACAAAGTTAGGAAATGACTGATCCACTAATCTTTTAGTTGGAGCCTTGAGTTATTTTTCTGGGTGCTTAAAAAAAGGGGGGGAAACAGCACCCCAATTACACATGGGGAAACTGAGGAATAAACTCTTCAAAGTTTGCAGCTGGGAAAGAACCTCACATCTCCCGGCATCCAGTTTTGCGTCTTTTATCTTGTAGACTGCCCTTTGCCATATTCCCCATTTTAAGTTTCTAGGAACTGCAAATTACAGATTTCTAGCAGTAGACCAATTACAATCTCTAAAGGTCTCGCTCTGGCAGGATGAAATATAATACTTAAATTACTTAAATATGTAAAGTAGGGGGCTTTGGAATATCATTAATAATGATAGGCTCAGGGATATTTACAGCTTCTGAGACTCCTTTTCCCCCTCCTCCTGCCTTGATGGAGGTGAAAATATAGCCTCTGCTGTTGCCAATGATCCAAGCATGTGACAAATACATTTGGACTTAAAGCAGCTGTGAAGCTAGTCTTAAGCAGTATGCCTGAAGTGATATACTCAGGGCATCTCCGCTAGTGATGACATGAATATCTGATTTCCAATTCCAGAAGTAAAATAATAATAATAATAGTAATAATAATAATAATAATAAACCCCACATATTCAGAGTTGTAGATGAGTGACCCAAATAAGGCAGCAAGTTTCTGAACAGTTCTTATGGATCCGTGGAGGAAAGGGGAGGGGGAACCACAGGGTAACCTGTGCCCTGAAGGCTGAAATCCTACTCACGTTTACATGGGAGTAAGTCCCATTGAACTCATGAACTCGGTAGACATGCATAGGCTTGCAATGGAATTCTATTATTAAAAATGGGAAGGTTGAACAATGGTAAGCGAGAGGGGTGATGTGCTAGCAATAGGCTGGGGAAAGTAGCAGCTGCCTCATCTTTTGGGATGAAATGAGCAAGAGAGGCTGTGAGAGTGCAGATATCCCCCCCCCCAAGAAAGGTAGGGGAGTTAAGGGGTTCAGAGTTAGCTGGTGTGAGTCTGCTAAAGGATACATTAATGGGACCAAGGAGATGTCGCATGTCTCTGTATCTGACAAAGAGAGAGAGATTTGGACCTCAGGTAGCTCCTTTAGAGTTCTGAGTCAAACCCAGAATGGATTCACTGCCTCACTGACATCAGAGCCACACAGGGCTCTCTCTATTTTGATGGTGATGTGCGTTACTTCACTTCTTTCAAGATGTGTTGTGCCAGCCCTGCTGCACATGGGGGGAGGGGGAGGTCTTGCTGAGAGAGGCCTTGGACGTTTACCCCAGAGTCCTGCCCTCAATGCACCACAGCATCCCAGTGTTTGAATTTCAGGAGGGTACGGTGGGAGATCCATCTCTGTCACTTGAGGCTCAGGTGGCCTCAGTGGCATAGAGTGCCTTCTACCAACTTCGGTTGGTGGCCCAGCTACATCCTTATCTGGACAGCGATAACCTGGCTTCAGTTGTCCATGCTCTGGTAACCTCCAAGTTAGATTACTTCAATGCACTCTACGTGGGGCTGCCTTTGAAGGCAGTTCAGAAGCTGCAGCTTGTGCAAAATGCAGCGGCCAGATTGATAACTGGAACCAGAAGGTTGAGCATATAAGACCTACTCTGGCCCGCTTGCATTGGCTGCCTGTATGTTTCCGAGCCCAATTCAAGGTGCTGGTTTTAACCTATAAAGCCTTACACAGCTTGGGACCACAATACCTGACGGAACGCCTTTCCCAATATGAACCTACCCGAACACTACATTCAACATCTAAGGCCCTCCTACGAGTGCCTACTCTGAGGGAAGCTCAGAGGTCGGCAACAAGGGAGAGGACCTTCTCTGTGGTGGCCCCCCAATTGTGGAACGATCTCCCTGATGAAGCCCGCCTGGCGCCCACATTGTTATCTTTTCGGCGCCAGGTCAAGACTTTCCTCTTCTCTCAGGCATTTGGCAATATCTGAGGAGCCTGGGTTTGTTTTTGTTTTTTGTAGCTTTTGGGGTCATTGTAGTGGTTTTAAATGTATGTATTGTGTGTATGTTGTATGTTTTTGCTGTTTTCATTTTTGTATATTGTTTTTAATTGATTTAATGCTATGTAAACCACCCAGAGAGCTTCGGCTATGGGGCAATATACAAATGCAATAAATAAATAAATAATAAATAGGAAACCCACAAGCCACCCCAGCCCTGAATTCTTCCAGGGTTGGCCCACCTGTACCTTTGAGTGGGCTCAGGAGACGTAGTGCTCCTTGCCAATCAGTACTGGCAATGACTATCAGCAGTCACTGAGAAAGAGGTTTTTTCCTTCTCCAGGCTGACGTTCATGGGGGAGTGGGGTTTTTTACAGTAAGTTTTATTAATTGCTACAGCTCCCACTGCTCCATTTCTGGCAGTGCATACTGAAACACAATGTCAGAAGAGGGTGTTGTTTCACGAGTTTGTTTGAAGCCCTGATAAGGGGACCATAAGGGGCAGGCATGAGTAGGGACGACCATTGCCGGGAAATCTAATTCTTCTTTGGCTCAATGGAGTTCTGCAGTGTGCCTGACTAGGTTTGCATTTGTGGGCTGAGCTGCAAGTTTTCCCCAAACTCTGGGAACTTTTTGTGTGTGTTTTTGTGTCAGGCCATAATTTGCACAATCACAACAAATCCAGGAAGGGGGGGGGGGTTATGAAATTTGAAGAAAAATCCAGATTTGTCTCATCCACCCCCCACCCAAAGGGAGCTCTACTTTATAGTCAAAGGGAATGAACAAAAATGGTTACATCTCTGTCATTTTTTAAAGATAAAGAGATGAAACTTGGCATGATGATAGCCCTTAGGAACGGCTTTAGCCATGCCAATTTTAAGCAGTTCCATTCATCTGCTGATTTTTAGGATTTTTTTTTTAAAAAATGAGGTATATATATATATATATATCCCCATCATGTTGAAAAATAAGGAGATGAAACTTGGCACCATGATAGCTCTTAAGTAGGGCTTTAGCCATGCCACATTTTGAGCAAGTCTGTTCATCTGTTGATTTTAAGGATTTTTTTAAAAGTTTGAGGTTTTAAAATTATTATTTTTTAAAAAACACAACACTGGAGCCATACCCTTCAAACAGTTTGTCAAACCTCCTCTTTGGGGTCTTGCACCTTGAGTAGTTTCAACTAGGGGTGTGCACTGGATCAGGTTCGGTCCACAATCTGGACCCGAACCAGCTCAAATCGGATAAAATTATCCGATTCCAGTCCCCGCAGCTGGATCGTCCAATCTCATCCGATCTGATCCGAAAGGACCTAATCTGGATCAGAAAAGATTGGAGGATCAGACCTCCTCCCCCCTCCCCCTACTCACACTCCTTACATGTTGCCTCCTTGCTGCTGTCCACTGCCGCCCGCTGCTTCCGTACTACTGAGAAACAGGCCTTGCAGCCTGTTCCGCAATAGAGCGCCGGCACGCCAGGTGACATCATCACTCGGCACGCTCTCGCTCTACTGTGGAACAGGCCTCAAGGCTTGTTTCTCAGTAGTTGGGAAGCAGTGGACGGCAGTAAGGAGGCAGCAAGTAAGGAGCGTGAGGGGGAGGGCCCCACTTACCTGCTAGGGCAACCGCTTCCATCCGCTGGTCTTTTCTACTGAGAAACAGGCTTCGTGACCTGCCTCTCAGTAGAGCGCCAGGTGGTCTGGTGCGCTACTGAGAGGCAGGCCACAAAGCCTGTTTCTCAGTAGAAAGGGCCAGTGGATGGAAGCGGGTGCCTCATCAGGTAAGGAGCACGAGTGGGAGGGAGGGGGAGGGGGAGGGGGAGGAGTTAGGTCCCCACTCACCTGCCCCCATGTTTTCGCCATAGGCTTGCATTGGGGGAAAGCTTTCTTTCCCCCAATGTAAGCTTATGGTGAAAACACCTAAAATGATATCCGATCCGAAAATCGGACGTCCGATTTTCGGATCGGAATCGGCTCCGAACCGAACCGGGAAGCCTCCAATTCGATCCAAGGCACCAGTTCCGGTTCCAGTTCCAATTCGATTTTGGGGGTCCATGCACATCCCTAGTTTCAACCCTTGTCATCAAGGGGAACTCAAGTTTTTAGCTAAGAAATGCTGGGCAAGCACAGCACCTTTCCTTTCAGATGTCTCACTTGTTATTTCAGTGATTTTAACATTAAGATGTTATGTAAAATAGATTTATCTTGATTGTGTGCTGTAAAATTAGACATGGGACCAAGGCTATGTTCAGGTGGGTACAACCTCTTGGTGCTGAACACGCCCCCTGGGGGCAGACATGTTGGTGGGAACATCCCCTTGGGGGCCAACCATGTTGTCCTCCTTTTTGGTTTCCAAAATATGGTCACCCTACATAAATAGACATCTCCCTGTCCCCTGGAATTTAGAGCCTAGATGAACTGGAGAGCTTTTATTATTCACCCCCTTTTTTACAGAAGTATAGTCAGTGGTGGGGAGGGGAACTGTTTTAGTACCCTCACTCGGAATTCCCTGCCCAGAGAAATCCATCAAGCTACCCCTATTACTGTTCCCCACTCCCAAGTGAAGAATTCCCTGGTTTTTTTAGCACTTTCTTCACCAACGTGGATGCATATAATGGTCTGTTGTTACTTTGAACACTTGGGTGGATCTACACTGCTGTTTTAAAGAGCTTTATAACAATAGTGACAACTGTTTTGGAGTGTGTCCTGGGCCCCAGCAGTTGTCACTACTGTTATAAAGCACTTTAAAGCGGTTTATAACAGTACTGACAACTGTTGGGGCCCAGGACACACTCCAAAACGGTTGTCACTACTGTTATAAAGTGCTTTAAAGTGCTTTAAAACAGCAGTGTAGATCCTGCCCTGGTCTTTTCATTTAGTAGTTTTGTGTGTGTTTTATACCTTGTTTTCATTGTAGCTTCATTGTAGCTATTTTTACTATTTATCTTGGCTTGTAACTAACTTGGAGTGTTTTGTCCATGTAAAAAGGCAACATATAATTTCATAAATAAAATTGAATACATTTTTCACATTGAGAGTAAAAAAAAGTGCAAGATCAGAGCTATGTCCTTCATTTCCCCTGCTGAAATCCATCTCTTTAATTCTAGAGAAATTGCTTGTTAAGCCATAAAAAATCACTAATATGGAAGTGGAAGAGGGAACCATATATAAGAGGAAAAAGTGTGGTGTAGTGGTTAGAGTTGGCCATGAAACTTCACTGTAGCCCCCTAGAGTGCAAAATACGCTTAGCAAGATAATAAAGTGACCACTTATACACCAATTTGCATAACTGCCTTCCCCTTTATACACCAGAATCAACCCCTGAGATCTTCTGAAGAAGCCTTATTGGTTGTTCCATGACCAACAGTGTGTTGTCAGGCAATGGCACATAAGTGGACCTTCTTGGTTGTGGCACCCATCTTCTGGGACACCCTGCTACATGTGTTCAAGAGGCAGAAACTGTGGCTCGCTTCAAATGCCTCTTGAAAATACATTTGTTCACTCAGCCGTTCCTTGGTTTGTAATCAATCACAGCACTGTACTGTTTCACTGCTTTTGTTGTAGTATTTTAAAGGTATTTATTGTGTTACACTGTTTTTACATTGCATTGCATGTGTTTTTAAGTAAACCATTTGGAAATCCTGGGATGTCAGCTAGTATAGAAGCAGCTTATATAAACAAACAAACAAATAAATAAAATTATATGCATAGGTGCAAAATTAGAAATAATAACTATTATTTAAATAGAAATACAAGACATCTCACCATAGTAGAAAAGACAGACTAGGTGACCTGTGTGCCTACTCAGTTTGCTGTCTAGGTGTTCAGTGTTGATGGACAACTTCAAGGCCTCTTCATATGCGTTTTTTAAAAAAAACTTTCAACCAGAGTTGGACTGGACTGTCTGTCAAACAGAGGGCACTTTCAAATACAGGGCTGTCCTCTTCCAGCTGTACAAAATAGAGAACTGTCCTCTGTAAAGTAGGACAGCGGGCCAACATGGAACTTGCTAGACGTTTCCATGTGAATCCTCTCATCATGAGGAAAGCCAACTGTAGATGCTTGACATCTTTTATGAGAAAAGATATGGGTACCCATATCTTTCCTTCTGGTTATTACAAAAGCTCTTAGTGGCATGACAATTCCCAGTTGAAAGATGGCATAAGGGGAAAAGGGCTACAGAATCCTCTCCCTCTACCCCTGATCTTCCTCTATGATGCATAGTGTGTGCATATTTAAAAGCAAACAAAACATGAAACTACCAGAACAGGATTATCTTTTGATTGTTGAGATGAATGAACACAACTATAAGAGTTTTAAAAATGATAAAGTCTAATATACATTAATGAAGCACACAAACACACAATTGTACAAGTACACTAGAGAGTCAGCCAAGATTGGTTGCGGCTCACTGTTGAGCAAATGTTCTGTGGCAAACCTCAGTTCGTGGCTGTGTCATGTGTGAACTGGGTCTTTTATGAAGCACATTTCACTATTTGCAATTTTCTTTTTCTACCTTAATTATACATCTGGGGGAGATTAGTGGAATATTTTCTGGGAGCTGTGAATGCCTTCATCATTTAGCTTCAAATGCTAAATGATTGCCTCAATGCCTGTGTTTGAAGGCTAAAATGTAGGCACCTTGTCTGAATACAAGGAGCCTGTTTTGCAATGCCCACTTTCACAATTTATACAAACTAGATTCCATCCATTTTCTTGGTGCTCGGTTTGAGCAGCTCATAGAGGCTCTGTGTATATGAAAGGGAGCACTGTCCAAGTTTATGAATGGTATCACTTTTGTTGGTACCTTTAGGGGGGGAAGTGTGTGTGTATATATATATGTGTGTGTGTGTTAATAAAACCTTGCATAGCCAATGATTTTTCTTCGACTGAATAATGAAAACAACTACTACGGCCAAAATCCTCTTCCTCCTTCGATAGCGGTCTCCTTCCCCCTCACCCAAAATGGGCATCCCCCCCCCCCCCGCAATGAAGAAAAGTTTCTTAGTTCTCTGTCTCAAAAATGGCCAAGTGTATTAAGCTACTACAGGCAAGTGGCCCTGACCACCCCAGATGGTTTATGGAAACAAAACACTGTTTGCTTAGGAATAAGTTGTATAGTGATGTCTGTTGCCCAAGCACTATGGAGCGTGTTAAATCAGGATGGAAGTTAATGGACCAAAGACATGCTGAGATTTTAACACTTTTCCATTTGAGCTAAATATACAGCTTTAAATCAGGACAGCTGTCCTCCTTTAATATCATAACGATGGGAACAAAAGATTGATGGTAGATATACATTCAACACAAATTGCAGTCATTTTGACCAAGAGCTGCTTCAGACTTTTCTGACAATTGCGTATGCCATGGCTCTGGTGTTCCACTTAGTAAACTCATCTGCTCGCTTAGCATGTTACACTCAACTATGTTTCAGCGTTATGAGGTTGAACTTCAGTGGAGCTTCAGACTGGATCGCTCTCCTCCAGCGCAGCCTCAAGGAGGAGTTGGGAAGCTTTTGTATTAGGTTAACCACATAATGGCCCTTTCTGCACCAGCCATTTTTCCCGGGGCTGCCCCTGCCTGCTCACAGAGAGTCTGCATGACGCACAGAGCATCCTGCAAGCAGGCAGGGGCCAGCCCTCCTTTTTCCTGGGAGCCCAGGGAGCACTATTATCCTGCTTTGTTCCCTGCTTCCGGGAGGGCAGCGAGATGGGCGGCTGGTGTGGCTGCCCATCCCGGGAGCAGCCACGCTTACCCGTGAGTAAGCGTGGCTGCACCGATGGCCATGAAGGGGGCAGGGGGAGGACAGTGAAATTGCCATCCCCAGGATGGCAGGGGGAGAGGGGCGCGATCGCGTGGCATCTTTTAAAAACAAAATATACGTACTTTTGTGCAGGAGCACTCGTGCGCACCTCTGTGGATCGTCAAAAATAAAATGGCTGGCGCGAGTTGCAACGGCCCGGTAGAAGCCTGGGCCGTCGCATTCTGTGCAGCCTATGGTGTGGAAAGGGCCTTAGTGTGAAGTCCGACCTGTAAACTGTGGCTAATCTTAACTATGGTTTGTTGAAAATAAGCCAGCTTCTTAAACTATGGTTTGAAGTTGATTTGTTTCAATAAACTATAGTAAATTAAGCCACAGATGATTGAGTGTGGATGACATGGCAAGCTGTAGTGAATCTCAAATGGAAGCAAAAGCTTCTGAACTCTTCCTTGCAGTCATGCCAGAGGGGAAGATGGGAATGCACAGTGCTAAACTATGTTTTGAATGATTATTTGTTGTTTCAACCATCATGGTCATATCAACTTTACAACTACATACACCAACAATACAGATAAACACATCTCACCGACAGACCACCTGGGTAGCAAACTGTGAACAGCTAATGTTAGCTTTTGATTTAATACCCCAGGTTCTCAAGGAATGGCCTGAGATCAGATTCAGAGACATATAAACTATGCTAATTCATGTTCCTAAACTCTCAGGAACATGTTTCAGGGAGATCTGATTGGCTGAAGCTCCTTATGTATGTTCACCATGTGTTTAGTTCCCTGCTCAGCATCTAGATTTTTACAGGGACTCTATTGTTAATTGACTGAGGGCTGAAAGGTTGGCAAGATTGATTCCATTCTGTGACTCACACCTATGTAAGTTGTGATACAAGGGAGAAAATTGACAAAGATTTTGGCAGAACCTCCCTTTTACTATACACTTCATCTGTACTCTCAGATTTTGACTTTTTTTGGCTCATGCACAGGAATAAGCAGTTGATGAGCATAAGGAGAGGACTCCTTGTTGGGTACAAAATGGGCAGCCCCTGTGAGAGTGTGGCCATGTGACCTCTTTTACAGAGGGCTGTCCTCTATTTGGAGGGCTGTCCTGTCCAGTTCTACTTTAAAGGTAATGAACCATAAGAACAGTTGTGCAACAGCAGTTCACATCTGGAAAGGAGACTGAACTGGTAGGCACACAGGTCAATCTGTCACAAGCTTCTGCATTATTGTGATACTTACTGTATTTCTAATTAAATTATAATAATTTCACCTTTACATCTATACATATAAATTATGTGCAAAATTTATATAAATTTGTGTCCTCTTTTGACTGCTTTTTGGGTGATGAATTTCCTCCTTTTTGGGCCATGCATAAGTGAGCCAGATGCAGCCCATAGACTGACTGTGCCTTATCTCCTGTTTGAGAATATGGATCTTTTCATCATGCTTTTATATCTTTAAGCATGGTGTACCTATCACTAACATGATGACCTTGTAAAATGTGAAGCAAGTCACAGTCAGTTTTAAGGTTCAATGATGGGGAGACAGTGGTTAATGTCGAATGAACTGGGAACCCGATAACTTGTGCCCAAGGCTAACCAAGACATTTTGCTGCCTGAGGTAAAGGACTACATAGCATTCCTCCTCCTTCCATGTACAGGAGGCAATTGGGCTGGCAGCTGGATGTTACTACAGTGCTAGTAAGAGGCTAGCTTAGGAAGGCAAGGCAGGCACACATACCTCACTAGCACTTCTGTACCAAAACATATGACATTTGAGGCAGCTGCCTCATTTTGCCAAATGGTAGGACCAGACTTGCTTGTGCATCATTGCTGGTTCATATTGTCATGCTCTCTCTCTCTCTCTCTCTCTCTCTCTCTCTCTCTCTCCCCTAATGAAGCCAATCTGAGCTGTTTTATGAACCGGTTTTATGATATTTTTATGAACCAGTTTTATGATTGATTGAAGGTTTCCGCTCGGTGAGTCAAACCTCTGTCGCCTCCCTCCTTAGGCTTTGGGCAGGGACATGTTGGCTTGCTCATTTGCCATTGGGTTCACTGGGTCAAAAATGAGTCATACATGGCAGTGTTAATTGGCCTTTGATCAGATTCAATGCCCGGCATCTCCAGGTAGGGATGGAAAAAAATTCTGCCTAAAACCTTGGGGAGTCACTGCCAGTCAGTGTTGACAATTCTGGGCTAGATGGACTAGTTGTCTGACTAGAAGTCAGAAGAGGATTTGGTTTGTATGGAGATGGTCCCAGGTTCAATCCCTAGTATGAGCTGGCAGCAACTGTGGGCCTTTTGGGTTTGATCAACAATTTTTAAGCTCACTTTGTGATTTCTTTCTGTATATTTTTCCTTATATTGTGGTCTTGAAATATAGAGTCAATACCAATGTGATGCCAGAGAAACATGGTCAGATCTCCCAGTGTTTTTTAAGCACTAATGCAGCTGTACATTTTTGGGATGGGGATACTGTACTTTTAATGGACCAGTACCAGTGAGTGTGGGGATACTAAGTCCTTTCCCCTGTGATATCTTCCAGCCCTGCTCTCAAACCAAAGGGAATGATGTAATGCTATATGGTCGCTAGCACAATTGATGTTAGGCTAGCAGAAGCCCATGCTTGTGCAACGTCAGCAACACTTACATGTCTTACTGATGTCGCACAAGCCTTCATTTCCACTAATGCAATTCAACATCAACAGCCCTAGTGGCCTGACACTGTTGGATCCTCCCTGAACAAACCTTCCTACTAGCTCTGCCAGGTGGGGAACGAAAGACAGGCATGATACAGATACTTGTGTTTTCCTTCTCACTAGTCCAATAGTTTTCCACCATAGAGAGGATGTCAATGGGTAACATGGCATGGGAGAAAAAGTTAAAGGCCCTGGTGCCATTGCTCTATCAAACTCCAAGCCACCCCTGGCTACTTTAACAAAAAAATCTTTGCTTTGTGAACTCAGGAGATCGATTGCAAATCTCCTGCTGTGTTTGGCTCGTAGTCTTGGTGACCTGAACTTTGGAAGGCAAGGTAGATTAAACAGAGATCGTGTAAACTAGTGACTTGTTCTTTGTAAAAGTGGAAGTTGAAATGGAGGCTGTGCTGGATGAGGAATGCTGTCAGTCTTGGGACACTGCTACAGTTTGTTTGTGTGTCCGTTTGTTTAGCTTATATCCCGCTCTTCCTTTGGAAAGCTAAGTGGCTAAAGTCAAGCTCCCAGTTGCCTTTCATCTGGTCTCTAATCATGGCCACATCTTCTTATCTATATGTTTTCTAGAAGATTTAAGTTTTTCCAATGGCTAGATCCTGGTTATATCCCTAACTAACATAACCCTTTTCTGTTATGATGCTTGCTAAGTTTCTTCCCTCCCAAAAAATCATGTGAAATTGATTTCGGATTCATTCATGGTGTCTAGAAACCACGATGTCACGTTTAGTGACTTGATTTATGAAAATTCTGATGCCAGATAAATACTGATTCTAATGGGATGGGGTGAGGGGTTGAGTTCAGGTGTGCTAGTTTATTCATCCAACACCTTGCGATGCCTCCCCCTAGCAACTGAGCCGGTATCATTGAACCAGTTTATTGGCAGAACAATTCTTCATGTTCCATAGGATGAACGGGGTTTGCTTCCTAAGCATGAAATAGCATGTTTTCTGCCTGCCGGTAAAATAAATGCATAGGAATCTGCTGTTCTGTCTGAGAATGGGAGATCTGAAGATTTGGAACCTGCTTCTTCTAAATCTAAATCTAAATAGCTTTGACTATGAAGTTCTTGTAAACTATTTGAGAGGAAGATATACTTAATCATTGTCAACATTTTGCCCCTATATAATCTCCATGTACTTCATGCATTATAGGTATTAGTTGTATGCTCTCTTGGTAGAGGCCTCCAGGCCACTGTGGCTTGAGTAGGATTTCAAAGCAAGCACGTGGCAGGTTAAACTTGAGAAGGCCAGTGGTGGCGTCAGTGTGGGGAGGGTGGTGGTAGGATGAAGGGAAACATGGAAATGTGGAGTGAGGGAGTGTACAGTTGAAACAACCTTCCAATTGTCTCTCCCCCTACCCCCTTCTCTCTCTTTAGTAAAGACTTAAGGTTCTAGCCAGGTCCTTGGGCTATTTGAGTTGATTTACACTGCTAAGCCTTAGCTGTCTCACACCATTGATGAAGTGGGAACAAACAGCCATCTCTCCCTCATGCCATATACACACCCACCACGAAATGTCTAAAAGCATCAATCTCCTGAAACAGGCCGCCACATTGTGCTGACCAAATTCCATTAAATGCTGGCTTTTGAGAGTCACCATTTTAAGAAACGGGGGGGGGGGGGGAATAAAACAGGAAGAGAGGGAGAGAGATGAATAGAGGACACTCTGACATAGGTGTGGTGCCACAAAAGTGTGGTGACGGTAGGCATGTACAAAGATTTTGTTCAGGCCGCATTTTTAACCAGCATCAATCGCACTTCCTGGATGAACATGCCGATCGGAACATAATTATCCTTTGGTTTTTGTACTTCTCCGAATTGTGTAATATAGTTCTTGGCTGAAAGAACCTAACAACATGCATATTTTGGGTTAAAATGAGTAGGAAAATGTATATTGTTAGTGTTAAATGAATACAGAAATGCCTATTTTGGCGTAAAAATGCATACAAAAATACATATTTTGTGAAAGAAATGTTAAAAATAATGTGAATTTGTATTTTATTTTATTTTTAATTGCAGAGTGGTTAAATACTTCCCCACTGCTTCCAGGTTATCAATTTATACAACCCATACATACACAGATTAAATCACAATGAAAATAGAAGCCTGATAGGATCATGTGTCCGCATTGATATTCCTTATTGGGTGGAATTTTAATCAATGTGTGTATGTGCCTGTGTGGCTGTGTGCATGAGTGACTGAAAGGGGTGGAGAGAAGCAAGAATATGCCAATTCTGATGTTAATTTTAGGAATCTCTGTGTTAAAGCAAATGGAGTAGAAAGCAAGGCAGACCCAACCTATGGGACCATAATGAAATGGGACAGGGGACATCCACTCATACTTCAGATCAGAAGATTTTCAATTATTTATACATAAACAAAGAGAGATGGTATGAGAATTTGAACCCAGGAAGTTCGGAGGACCAGAGTCCAAACCAGATGGGAGCCCTCAAACCCCCAAACTACAGCCAGATTGACACCTTGTTTAAATAATTATAGATGTGGAATAAAAAGCAGGATATAGCACAATGAAAGCGGTATATGGAATGTGGATTGTGCCCCAACAGCTATCAGTGCACTTCAGTAACACTATAAAGAAGTAGTGTAGATTTTGAGCCCATTATTTCTATATGGACAGATTCTGGCTGGATATCAGGATCATAGAATCATAGAATAGTAGAGTTGGAAGGGGCCTATAAGGCCATCGAGTCCAACCCCTTGCTCAATGCAGGAATCTACCTTAAGCATCCCTGACAGATGGTTGTCCATTTGAATGCCTGGCTGTTAGAGCAGTACGACAATGGAACCAATGACGTAGGGAGGTGGTGGCCTCTCCCACCCTAGAGGCATTCAAGAGGCAGCTGGACAACCATCTGTCAGGAATGCTTTAAGGTGGATTCCTGCATTGAGCAGGGGGTTGGACTTAATGGCCTTATAGGTAGGGTTCCACACATCCCGGAAAAACAGGATTGTCCTGGATTCCAATCAATTCCAAATTGTCCTGGCCAGTTGGTCAGGAATCCCGGATTCAGAGTCTGAAAAATTCAGACCCCCAAAATGGTGCCTTGAGCCTGCTCAGCAGAGCAGCAGCAGCAGAGAAAAAGACGGATCAATCTGCCGCCTTTTCAATCTGCCACCTTTTCCAGAGCACCACTGGTCCTCTACAGGCTCAGATGAGTCACTCACTATGACTCACCTTATTGTGCCTGCAGCTGTGTAGAACAAGAACAACAGCAGGGAAAGGCACACGTGCTCTCCTCAGGCTGCATGAGTCCCATGCACTGCGAAGGACTCTGGGGTCAGAGCTTTGGGGTAAGTGCTGGAGCCGCTGGGTTGTTTATGAGGAAACAAAGAGAGTTTTGTAGGGGGAGGGAGGGAGGGAGGGAGGGGAGAAAGAAAAGTCCATCCCCCCAAAAAATCATCCTTCAAATATCCATTTCTTTGGAGTTGGGTTGCAAGCCTCAAATTTGTTACTTGGAAGTAAAATGCAGTGAATCGATGTCTGGATTTACAGTTGTTGATGTTTTAATTTAAAATTCCACTTTGCAAAAATGTGAAGTAGCTTTTCTTGTATACAGTTGTGCTATGTGTGTAGAAAAATATTTTTCAATTAAAAAGAAAGAAAACAACAGAAACATTACTTTGCAACAAAGCACAAAAGGCTCTAGGCTGACCATATGAAAAGGAGGACAGGGCTCATATAACTTTAACAGTTGTAGAGAAAAGGAAATTTCAGCCAGGGTCATTTGTATGCAATTAGTTCCTGGTGAAATTCCCTCTTCATCGCAACAGTTAAAGTTGCAGGGGCCCTGCCTTCTTTTGTATATGATCCCTCTAGTATAGTGCCTGCAACTTTAACTGTTGCGATGAAGAGGGAATTTCACCAGGAACTAATTGCATACAAATGACACTGGCTGAAATTCCCTTTTGTCTACAACTGTTAAAGTTACATGAGCCCTGCCCTCCTTTTCATATGGTCAGCCTACAAAAGCAAACTTTCATTTTTACTGAATAAAATACAGTAAAGGAGATTTTCATTTGAATTTTAAAAACAAAAACAAAAAAATATATACACATAAGGGCATGATCCAGTTACTATAAACACTTTTAGCTACCTAAACTTATGCATGCTTAATTAGAAATAATTTCCATAGAACTCACTGGAACTTACTTCTGAGTAGATATGCAGTAAGTCCCATTGTCTGCAGTGGGGCTTGCTCCTAGATAAATGTGCAGGGAAAAGCAGGCATCTAACATTCTCCCATTGAAACCAATGAGATCATGGGACCCTATGCATGTTTGCTCAGACATAAGTCCCACTGTGTTCAATGAGTCTTACTCCTAAGTAGGCATGCATGGAATTGCAACCTTAAAAGTACTTAAGTTTAATTTGGGCTGTGTGTGGGGGAGGGTGTGTGTTGCCTTTTAAATATGTCTAAGAAAATCAACATTATTATCATTGTTGTTATTTACAATTCATTTTGATCTTGTCAGGTAGTGGCACCAAACAGTCCATATTCTGCTAGAGCCACCGTTTGAGCATGAAGTAGATGGCTACTTTGGGGTTAAACGATATCTTTCAATGTTAATATTCTATGGTAGCTACTTGAGCAATTGGGGTGGGGGTATGTCTCCATATTGAATTCTCCTCTAGCTTTTGAGAACTAGTGGATAAATTAAATTTAGTGTCATTTTTTCTGTTTGATTGCTTAAATTGTTTTTTGCCTATTATTTATTTGCAGATGCTTAAGTACTTTAGGCTGCAATCCTAAACATACTTACCTGGGAATAAGTCCTATTTAACTCAATAGAATTTAGTGTGCTGTTAGATTACTAAAGCTTAGATAGCTTTCTTCCTTTCCTTAGACCTCTACATATTGCTAATTTTTTTAAAAAAAATCCTAGCCCCCTCCCCCCCCCAAATTGTCCCAGTTTTGTGGATTCAGAATATGGCAACCCTACTTATAGGCCCCTTCCAACTCTACTATTCTATGACACTATGGTCCCATCTTCACGCTGCTGGGAATGCTGCGCCCTGATGCTTCCCCAGCGGCGCATGGTGCATTTACGCCCCTTACGCCAGTCCTGACATAAGGGGTGCGATGGCGCTTTTTTTTTTTTTTTTTTGCCACCCACGCCGCCAAGCATCGGTGGCACGGTGGCAGCTGGAGGGGGGACAGGGAGCCCCGGCTCCCCTACTCCCAGATAAGTGTTTTTTATTTTTATTTTATTTTTACAAAAAGGGAAGGGGAGGGGAGCAGAGGCGGGTCTTTTTTTTTGTTTACAACTTTAAATGTGGGAGAGGATTGCTGCTAACTAAAAAAATCACGCTTACTGGGTGACTTTTTTTAGTTCGCGGCAAAGGGCCTTTGCCCCTAGATGTCTTCGCATCGGCAGCTACTTCCGCCAGTGCGAAGACCTGTCAACGGAAACTGTCTGTCAAGAGGTACCCTATGTTAGCCTTCCTCTCCAGAGCTGTCAAATGCCAAGCGGTCAGAAGAGGAAACTCTGTTGTCCCTGCTCCTGCCGAAGTGCCAGAATTCCCTTACCTTCTTGGAATGGTGGTGATGACCACAAGAAGAAGCAAAAGGGCGACTTCTCTCCCCTCCCTCTTCCTCTCTCTCCCCTTCCATCCCCCATTGCATTTGCTTGACCTTTTAAAAAGACGACCTTCCCAGGATCTACCATGCTTACTGTTTCTGACTCTGCAGCAATGGTGGAAGGAACAGAGAAAATAGGGGGAAAAAGAGGTGAAAGAACCAGCAGTGATGAATTATAATAAATTATCTCTTTACCAAATGAAACGGTTTTTTTTTTAAAAAAAATCCATACTGCAAAACACCTTTTTTGTGTTGTTGTTGTTGTTGTTTTGCTTCTGGATGCATGCAAGATATATTTCCCAACCGCCACCCATTTTAAGGAAAGGTTTGATCACACCCCTCAGGTTTCATTTATAATCCTGAGGAGTTAGGAGATTGGAAAGTTGAGAGGCGTTTGCGTTCGGTTGGCTGTGCCATCCAAGGCCAACCTAGAATTGACGGGAGTGTGTGTTAAAGTTGTGAGCACTGGCAAGCCTGCAGTTGTTAAAAAGTGATATTTTTAAAAAGCAGAAGTTATCCAAACTAGACATATGGAGGACTGGAAGTGTGATCTTGCGAGACTCGGTTTTTCTTCTTCTTTTCCTGGAGAGCAGCTTCGGTTGCAAAATGCAGACCGTGTCTCTTGTGGCTTAGATTACCATGTGTGAGTGTTGGCCACAAGTCAACTGAAGACATATAATTATATTCCAGAATCTGTTAATATCTAATCACAGGTAAACTGGATATTTGGTCATGCTTTTCCTAAATGCAGCCAGGCAAAGATACAGTGAAAGTCAATCATAGCATTCATCTCTCAAAATACCTGAACCTAGGGTCATCCCACAAAGCTGATGGGTGGAGATTCAGGACAGATAAACGGAAGTCCTTCTTCACACAGTTCACAATCAAACTATGGAATTCGCTACCACAAGGTATAGTGATGGCCACCAATTTGGATGTCTTTAAAAGGTGGTTGAATATATTCCTGGAGAACACTATCAATGGTTACTAGTCCTGATGGCTATGTGCTATCTCCAGTATCGGAGGCAGTGAGTCTATATACTCCAGTTACTGGGGGAAATGGGTGGGAGGTTGCTGTTGCACCCATGTCCTGCTTGTGGTTTCCTGGTCAGCAGCTGATTGGCCACTTTGTGAACAGAATGCTGGACTTGATGGACCCTTGGTCTTCTTATGTTCTTAAGATACAAGAGTGGTAAAAGGATACATTATCCTGACTCTTTCAGTGCATGCAAAGAATGCATGAAACTGTATTTTTTACTTGCCCTTCTTTTCTCCAGGGGGCTTAGACAGCATACAAGGTTTCTCCCCCACCATTTCCCCCTTACAACAGCCCTGCAGGGTAGGTTAATCCGATATAGAGACTGACTGATTCAGTAGCTTTCAATTAAAAGAAAAGGAAAAGATGCTTTGAAGAACATCATTCACGTCGACTGGCTGCTGAGGAGTCTCCGAATGTCTGTATGTAGAAGAGGATTCTGAGATTTGTTTTAGGTTGTATCCAGTGTTAGACCTACAGTACTTAGAGTCAACCCTTTGAAATGAATGGGGCATCTGTTAGCGTAACACTGGATATAACCCAGGGCATCCAGTTATTATGCAAGGCACTGGGCAAGATTGTTGGCTTGACTGTTGTGCAAAGTTCGGATTAAGAGTGCAACCTGGAAAACACACACACACACACACACAAACACATCCAGCTTGTGCATTGGGGAGATCTTTAATGTGAGGCAAGTTGTCTTTCAGGAAAGCTTGCCTGTCATTCAAGCCTTTGATGGCTAAATTCACCAAGTTTGCAAATTGTTTTAACTGTTTGAATTGGTTTTTACTGCTCTTAAATTTTCTACTGGTTTTAGCTTGATTAATGGTTTAATTTGTTATTAAGCTGTGCATATTTATTGTTTTATAGTGTTTGTATAAGCTATCTGTACGCCACCCTGAGATCCTAGTGATATAGGGCAGGATACAAGTGTTTTAGTAAATAAATAAATAAATTTAGGGATGTTCAGATCTGTCTCTTTCAGGTCTGTACACATATTCATTCAGAAATCTGTTTGGTCACAGTTCCACATTAATCCACTTTTTAAAAAAAAAAAAACCCACATCCACAGGAAAATGTGTATTTTAATATGCATTTAAACATGTATTTTTGAATGTATTTTCCCACAATATATTCACATAAAATGTATTTTATCCCTAAGCAATGCAGTTTTAATGCACGTTGGTGTGTTGTTTGGGCTGAAAACTGCATCACGAAATTTGGAGAAGTGCAAAGTTTGAAGGAAAACTACATTCCAATTCACATATATAATTTTTAAAATCTTAAGAAATAAAATTAAAATCAGGCGGGACAGTGAGTAGGGCAGGGTGTTTGTGGAGGACAGTTGGAGACCCCAATTCTAGACTGCCTAAACCAAGCATTTTGTTCTTAAGCTACTGAAAAATGCTTCAAGCCGGGATTGTATCATATTACAATGCCTCCGTCCTTATTCTGTATCATGGATGGAAGAAGTTAAGAATCCAGACTGTGAAATCTTTACTTGTAGGTGGTTAAATTTTGTCCCACAGAAGCCAAAGTTATTGAAGGAACCAGTCCTTTGGGACAGGGATTCTAAGCCGTGTCATTTTGAAGCAGTTGATCTGAGTAAAGTCACATTTCTTTTTCTGGGTGAATTTAACATCTTTAGAAATGGCAAGAGCAGGAAAGTCCTAATTAATCCCTTCTTACTATGAGTAGCTGTAACAGTAAGTAATGTTCTGCTTAATCCAGTACCTTCCTGTGAATAAGGACAAAATGAGCCTAAAGAATTCTGGATTAAGGGAAAGGGAGTTAAGTATTTATTGCACTTTCTCTTGCTATGGCTCTATGTTATTGAGATGTTTATTAATTGCATTTCTATACTGCCCAATCGCCAAAGCTCTCTGGGTGGTTCACAAAAATTAAAACCACAAAATACAACCTAAAGTATAAAACTTAAACCACAACATAAAAATACAATATATTTTATATTGTACTTTTGTCATATATAATATAAAAAGACAACCAGAATAAAACCAAGCAGCAATGAAGAGATTTAAAATACAAATTTAAAACACTGCAGATATAAAACGGCAAAGTTAAAATATTAAGATGATTAAATTTTAAAATAGTAGGAAAATAAAAAAAAGTCTTCACCGGGTGTCGAAATGAGTATAATGTAGGTGCCAGGCGAACCTCTCTAGGGAGCACATTCCAAAGGCAGGGTGCCACAGCAGAGAAGGCTCTCCTCCTGGTAGCCACCTGCCTCACTTCCTTTGGCAGGGGCTCATGGAGAAGGAACCTTGAAGATGATGGTAGGGTCTGGGCAGGTACATATGGGAGGAGACATTCCTTCTGATAACCTGGCCCCAAACCATTTAGGGCTTTGAAAGTTAATACCAGACCTACTATCTACCTACACTGTATTACACATGCATGGCTTGTCTAACCCTTGAAGAATTTTTAACATATAATGGCTGTTGCAAGCCACACATGTTCCGAGGTCCAAGTTTCCCTCCCTTAACCAAAGAAGACCCATGCTAGGAAACCCTTAGTTTCATGTTCAACCTGCTTTCCAAACCATGCACTGACTCTGAACTCTTAATACGTCTAATTTCCACATGCTTGAAATAATTGCAAGAGATAGCCATACCCACCACATCTTGAATGTTCACTTCCAGACACTGCTGGCTTGCCACTTTTAGGAAGGATGCTGATGAGCTGGGCCTGATTCTACAAGTCAGCCATTACATTCTTTACACAACATAAATGAATAGGAATGCAGTGGTGGAATAAAAGCACCTCTTTCCATCTTGCTTTTAGCATGTACACTGATCATGGGCTCATTTTCCAAGGGTAGCATCCATCAGTGTCGTTCTATTGACACTGTGCCCACAGAAACTAGGTTCTGAGCTCTGTGCAAGAGCAGCATCCAACGAAGTTACATTTGTGCAAGCACAGTGGTGCAACTAGTTGTTCAACCGGCGGTGCAATACACTTGCGCAACCACTTGCGTAAGCGTAATGTGAAATCGCTTGTATAATAGAACTATTTAGCGGAGCTCAGCTAGTGTTATTATGGTATGACACAGTTGGACACTACCCCTGAGTGTGTATTCAAAATGTCATGTCCAAACACAAGAAGGAAGGGTCAGCAGTGTTGGGGAACTCCAAGTTTTTCAGAGGTACAAAACACCTGAAGAAGAAGAAGAAGAAGAAGAAGAAGAAGAAGAAGAAGAAGAAGAAGAAACTAAGGTGGGAAGTCCCCTAAAACAGCCCAATGAGGACTAAGCAGACTCAGTTGGCGCAGAATGTTAACTGTTGGAGGCGGAATGGAAAGATAAATGTGTTGTGGAAGGTGAAGATGGATTGGAATGTCCTGGAAAAGATCGGCCAGGATCCTGGACCCAGTTGGGTGCTCGATATAACCCTAGTCTGAGGGGCCAGTATGTCTTGGCCAGACTTTGGTGCTAAATTCTTTGACTTTGGGGTGTGTGGAGTGGCACCCTATGGTCTTCTTCCTCAGGCAGCAACATGTCTTGGCCTAGCCTGGGTGGAACGCCCAGTCCTAAAATGATCCAGAAGCAGACCTGGTGATGATTCCACCTGGATATTCCTCTAAGATCAACAATCACAAAGCTTCTCAAAGCAAGTCTGTGAGTCCATTAATTATAATCACCATTTTACAGATAAGGCTTACTAAGAGCTAGTCTCCACATTACACAGAATGAGTTGATATAAATGGCAAAATTCTGGATTGCACCATTTCGGACTGCGGATGGGGAGGCCATATTTTTGAATGTTTCTCCATGTGAAACAAAACACAATCTCCTCATGCACAATCAGAGCTTTCCCCAACCTGGTGTTCTCTAGATGTTTTGGATTTCAACTCCCTGCCAGCATGACTAATGGAATGCTAGGAATGCTGGCAGGCATAGTCCAAAATACATGGAGGGGACCAGGTTAGGGAAGTCTGCTGTAATAAAACAACTCCCTAGAATTCATTCATAAAGCAACACCTTAACTCCAGTTCATAGTGGGAGAGTCCAGAACTCTACCACCTATTATGCTGCTTAAGTTACATTTGAATCAGCTCTGGAACTCAGCACATTTATTCATTTATTTGTAACATTTATATACTGCTGAGTATAATAGAATCTCTCCGACGTCACATCACTGGACATCTCTTGAGACTAGCTCCCTATTCACCTTCACCATCCTCACTCTTAATTGACAAGATTTTAAATATTTAATTTGTGTTTCTAACTTACACACTGTATTTTGTTTGGGAAATTTTACAAAGCAACTAAGGTTGCAATCCAGTTAGGGTGACCCCCTTATGAATCACCAAAACAGAGGGCAAAAGAGGATGATAATTTGCATAATATTTTATTATCCTAATTTATATGTATAGATGCAAATTTTGAAATATCTATTATGATTTAAATAGAAACACATCACACCACACCATAGCATGGTTCGTTGTGACCAGGTTACCTGTGTGCCTGCCTGTTCAGTCTGTTGTTCAGGGGTTTACTGTTAGATCTGGTTTGCAGGACATTGCAATTCACTGTGGGTTGTCAGCCTTGATTGTTTCAAGGTGGCATGTCATGATGTCCAAATCCAATGTAGTTTCCTCAGCATAGTTTGATAGCCTTGCACAAGAAGGGTTTTATGGATGCTTTCCTCCGTAGAGTGGTTGCATGGCTCACAAGCTCCGCAAGCCCTTGGCAAGCACAGCTCGCAAGCCCTGTGAGCCCTCGGCAAGCACCCGCCCTTCCCCCCCTCCATGTTAATGGTGGCCACCATTGATGTGAAAGGGGGAAATGCGTGATTTCTGGTGGGTCCGGAAATGGTGCATTTCCTCCTCTCCATGCTAACAGCACCATTAGCATGGAGGAGGGAAAATGTGCACTTTCTGGACCCTCTGGAAAGCATGCCTTCTCACTCCCCCTGCTCGAATCAGGGCCTTAAAGGTCCCAATTGAAGGAGTGGAGAAGAAAGCATGCTTTCTAGAGCCACTGGAAAGTGCGTGATTCCCCCTGGGCAAGCTAATGGCGGCCACTTCACTCATCACCACAACCCACACTGAAAATAAGCCATATCGGGTGGGTTATTTGCTTGCTAATCCATCTTGCTCCCAACAGACAATCCCCTCTGGCATGCATGTCAAGGCCCTTCAGGACATGACTCTATCACAAGAATCTTTGTGGAGATGGCAGGTGGCAGAGGACTTTATTTTAGGGCTGTACACCAGTCTGGGTCCAGGTCCAGCTCCTGATTTGGACCAGAGCAGAACAGATTTGGTCTGAAGCGCTTCGGGCTGCTTTGGCCCAATCCAGGCTGATGCCAAGCTGCTTTCCCATCAGCCCGCGGGATGTACCTGACCTGTCTGTTGTGCCCGATAGCTGTCCATTCTTCATGAGAGCCACCATTTTTAAGGAAGATAGTGGCTCTGTCTTTTCCTAGAAATAAGGTTGCAAACTACAGTGGCCATAAAGCTCTGCCTTGGTTCCTGACTCACCTCTCTCATCCCACAGCTCTCCAGAGCAAAGATGGCGGTGGACCAAGTGGGAGAGTTGCCATCAGAGTGTTCACCTGGACTCAAAAAACCCTTTTGCTCAGGGTCTACTCAGGAGAAGGGAAAGGTCCAGCAGCAGACAATGAGGAAGCTGACTCAGCCATGACTGCTGAATCAGGAAGAGGTGGATGACAGCATGCCCTCCATCTCCTTCTAGACCTTTACTGGTTTAACAGCTCCTTGCTCATGAACAACTTATTAAGTATTATTCCATGCTAAGCCTGTGCTCTACTACTCTGCCCCTCCTGACATAACAGTTGTATACCACTTGATATGTGTGTAGTATTGATGTGTGCCTCTGGAGTGCAGTAGTTAGGCAGAGTACTCTTTTCAAAGGCCTCCATGTCCCTGCTCTCTTCCTTAATGCATGGGGATATGGAGCAGCGACTGCTCTTTTCAGCTTGGGAATAATGAAGAGAGGACCAGCATCATTTAGTCCCCACTGACAGTTGCAGTGCATACAGTAATGAGGAGGAGAGGCACTTTGCTTAATTATGAAGTCAACTCCAGCTATTGAAAAAGGCAGGTGTAAACTTGTAGCACGGAATCCACATCACCACTGTTGGCTGATTTACAAGGCAGGCTTGCAACACTAACAAGAATTGATGTGGTATAGAATAAATTAAACGTTCACTGCTGTCAATAAGAACAAAGTGTCTTGTGGCACCTTAAGGACTATCTGATTTATTGAGGTATATGCTTCTGTAGGCCATAGCCCTCTTGATCAGATGCATCTGGTCCACATAAGGTTATGACACAATAAATTTGTTAGTCAAGACTATTATTTTTCCTTCAACTAACATGGTTGCCCCTTTGGAAGTTGTCACTATGGAAGACTACCATCAAAAAGAGCTTATAATTAATGGTTGCACTGGGGGCTTTTCACCCGTAAAAGCTTTACTAAGGTTGACTTTTCTTTTAGGATTGACTTCAGATACTCTGATTTTAGATACTGCGGATGTTAAAAATGACTTTCCACTGGCTTAGATTTTAATTCTGCTAACCAAAGGAGTGGGGGAATCAGTGACCACATTCAGACAATTAAATATCAGCTTAATAAACTGAGCTATACATGAAGTTCAAGCGCCTACTTTGCTTTTCCCTTCAGGTGAATAGGAAAACAAGCCAAGAAACTTCTGTTGACCATAGTTTCCTGTTATGGACAAACAGCAAATTATTGTTAATGGCTTCCAAACAAGCCAGGATCTAGAAGCCAACTTTCATCATGGGTTCATATTCAGGTTTGTTTGGAATAATAATAATAATAATAATAATAATAATAACAATTTATTTCTTACCCGCCTCTCCGTCTGGATTGAGGCGGGTAACATGATAAAATACATAAAATACATAAAACTGATTAAAACATGACACATATTATTAAAACTGCATAAAAAGTCCTAAAACATCCTAAAAACATCCTTAAAACCATAGTTTCCTGGCTCAGACATAAGAAGAAGCTCTGGTCAACTGCATTTTCCTGGATCGTTGGCTCCCTTGCATGAAGGGGGAGAAGCAAAGAAGCAGTATTGACATCTGTCAATATTGTGTTTAATGGAGCTGAGATTTCTTGACCAATGAGTTTGTTGAACTCCAACGTGGTCTTTCTGGACTGTCTTGTGAAAGTTTTCTTTGAGTTGTTGTAGTCATTTTATCTGTAGGAAGCTGTGATTTGGATATAGGAAGAGCCTTGCTAGAGCAGCCCAAATAGCTATCTAGCCTATCTTTGTGCGCCATGTGGCAGATGTTGTTGATGAAGTTGGCTGGAAGGGATGGTGAGGGTCGGTGTGAACACCACATAAGAAAGCCAATGTCTGGTATCTTCGAAGGTGTCAACTCCAGCTATTGAAAAAGGCAGGTGTTTTGATAATGTACTCTTAAAATGTCAACGACAAAGCCCAACTTGGTGCATTCTTATCCTTTGGAACTGGTCCTAAACTGCCTCTTCCTGCCTCTTGCCCATCTGCACAATACATTTGCTCTTCAGAAAGAAAAAAAAAAAGGTTGGAGGAAGAGTGAGGGTGATGGATACTTGCATCAAGGGAAATAATGTACCTAACATGAAGCTATTGGGAAAGAATAATACTGCACTGAGGCCAAAGAGTGTGATGAGGAAGCAGAGAGGACTGTGGTGACTCCGCTATTGAATGGGTTTTCTACCCTTCCACTTAACTCTCTCCAGACATGCAAACACCTTCCATTTTTTTTCCTGGAGTCTCTTTAATAAAAGGATTCCTATAATCTTGAAGCTGTCATCCTAAAGTGGTCTGCAGAGACCCCCAGCTATAAATCTCCATATTTCTGTCTCCCTCGAAGATAGATTTACACAACCAGAATCGCACAGCAATGCTGAAAGCACTCCGCTAGGGAATCCTCCTAAATATTTAAGACTTTAGATTATGGTATAAATTTAGGGGTGGGGGGAGTTTTGCCATTCAGAAATGGTTGTATTGATACATTTTGGGGGGGAATTCTACAAACCAGAGTAAGTGGTTGGGGGAGAGAAAAGAAAGGAAAAAAATGTGGTTATATGCATTGCTGGACTTACGCCGTCAGGATTGAGCGATTTGTACCTCAAGAGGTAGCATTTTCAATCATATGTGCCTTAAACCGAACCAGAGGCCACTGCTTTTAACAACCCACCAGAGTCATTGGTATCTGAGGTAGGTTTAAGTTTGATGCATAATAGCCTCCTTTCACACTGTCAGATTAGTTTCCCAAAGAAATGTTTGGCAGGGAGCTGTTTCCCAATCCAACTTTCCGTCACTTTCTTCAATCCCGTATTTCACTGGCCCGGGCATTTCTCGAGCTGGTAGGTAAGGCCGTGTGGCATGCCAAACAAAGAGAGGATTTAAACAGAGGTGTAACAGAAAGGAGAGGGCAAACTGTCCCCTGCTCTTAACTCCTTCCCATAACTTTCACCCTGGTTTGCTCTGCCAACTCTTAAAAGCATAATTTTAAAACTCCAGACTCAGAGAGGTTATGCTGTCTTGTCTAACTCTGAGATATGATGCACAACTGGTGAGCAGACCTTTATCCGATGAAGGGAGCCACCAAATGCAGAGGATCAATCTCTTTCCATAAATCAGAAAATGATGTTTCTAGAAAACTCCAGGACGTAGCCTTGATAAAATGTCTTAAAAAAAAAAAAAGGCTCCAAAAAAATAGTATGTATATTGGGGCAGGATCTACTGGTTTTATCTGCTTTTAATCAGTTTTTGTATCTTGTGTTTGGTGTTGTTCCCCGCCTCGATCCGTTGGGAGAGGCGGGTGATAAATATATTATTATTATTATTATTATTATTATTATTATTATTATTATTATTGTTATTATTATTATTATCTACACGTCGTCCTCAATGCACCCTCTCTGCACCACAAGCCGCTTCGGAGCGCTTCACCCCACCTAGTGTGGCTCAAGCCTCGAAGGCTCTGTCTGTGCGGCCGCGGCCGCCGCCCTTTCATCCAGGCCGGTCCCAGGGAGGGGGGAGGGGGGAGGGAGGTGGAGGGTTGTAAACAAAAGCCAGCGATTGGGAGAGGGATTTCCAATTGCTAGCTTTTGTTTACAACCCTCTCTCCTCCCTCTCTGGGACTGGCCGGCGGCGGCCGTGGCGAGAGCGCGAGCAGAGCCTCCCAGGCTTGAGCCACACTAGATGAAGTGCAGTGCTCCAATGCAGCTTGTGGCGCAGGGAGGGCGCATGGAGAACGACGTGTAGTTCCGGCCAAGGTCATGATGATAAACATTGGACAAGACACCTGAATCTACTGTGCTACCCACCGTCAGAAGTAGTATTTTATGTTTAGGTTATTTTTTATTTGCAAATTAGCATGTTAAAGCTTCAGGAGCCCTGTATCTGGTCACTCTAGTATAGCTCCTGTAGCTTTAACCGTTGTGATGAAGAGGGAATTTCACCAGGTGTTGCATGCATACAAATGACACCTGCTGAAATTCCCTTTTCTCTATAACTGTTAAAAATACAGGAGCCCTGTCCTCCTTTTCATATGGTCACCCTACCAAAACTGAAAGATTCATCCAACAAGACCCAGGCCTTCAAATTCAAAGTCTGGGTTTGAATCCCTTTGTATTCAGCCATGTGAGTGCTCAAAAAGGGTTACCACCTCTTTTTTCTGACAAGCTCCTCATCATTAACAGCTATATGGCAGGCAGGTACATCATGGTCCTCTCCATGTGCCTGCAGAATTTACCCAGCACAGATAGGTGAGAATTTTTTGGTAATAATTTGCCAAAATTTGCAAATTTCTTCGTATTGGAGATGAGGAGAACTTGAGCTTTAAAATACTTGCATGCAGGAGAGAGAGATATTGTCAGTTTCATCCCTTCATGGGTTCTGTTACTATGAGAGAAGGAGGGGAAAATCACTATCTACCTTCTCCACATTGTGAAGTTTGATAAACTGGTGGATTCCCTGTCACCGTCTGCATGAGTAACTGTGTAGCACAGGCACCCAATCGGAACCAGGTCAAAAACCTTTGTTAGATTATCTCAGGATTTATTCCTTTGTTCCATTTAGATGGCAGCCATTCTGCAGTGGATGACAGCCAAATGATGATAGAGATGTAATCTCCCAGTTTGGCTCCTATTCGTTGAATGATTGCCTGAATTCACAAGAGGAAATGCACTGTGGTTGCTCACCATCCAGGTTACGAGGATAACTGCAGCCCTTATGATGGGAACGTGGGGGTTCGCTCTTGGTGCACTCCTGCAATCTTTTTTCATTGGCTTTCTTCTGGCCGCAGAGTCTGCAAATCTGATTGCACCAATGGTCCTTTTTCAGGAAAATGGTAACGAGTACGAAGTTCCATCTCCATAGGGTTTGTCTTCTTCTTGAGTATCAACTCTTCTTGAAAATTAGAATGGCTTTTCTGATTGTTGGCATGTGCAAATCCCACTTCTCTCTGAGAATTTTTGCTAGCCTCTTCTGTGAGATTCTACAGAGGTTTTGCCTGGATTGCTTTGGCAACAGTGAATATCTACCTATTTGGAAATACATCTTTTCAGCCTTAAAGACTAGAAATTTAGTTTAATTCAAAAGAAAGCAGCATGCTGAGATTCTTGTGAAGTGCGCCCCAAACCAAATGTTGCAGTTGCATGGTGGACATGCCCAGAAAGGTAGAATGTGTACAGCTCCTTCTAGATAGTGTTTTATTGGTGTTTTATTGGTATTTTAATGATGTATTGGTTTTATATGTTTTAATCAGTTTTGTATTTTATGTTTGATGCTGTTCCCACCTCGATCCGTTGGGAGAGGCGGGTAATAAATAAATATTTTCTTTCTTTTTCTCCTACCTGCTTTTCTTGCAGGTACTTGTTTGCATGTCATTCATTGGTATCCTTCATTGGCATTGGAGCTTTGTCAGCATTCTCGGGCCCGTTTTCCATCAGCTAAGTCAACTCTATTACCGTTAGCAACATTGCTACTGGACATAATAGGAAAAAAGAGTCTTAATGAGAACAATCTATATTGAAAACTGCCCTGCCATGTGTATGCTTGGTTTATGGTGACAGATGGGTGTCTAAAAAAAGTATAACACCTCCTTATGATGTTCTCCAGATACATGCTCCTATATTTACTAGGCCACATGTGGTTTAAAAATTAATTGCCGTCTTTTCCTATTATTACGAATAAGTTAAATAGAGACGTTAAATGGCAACTTACTTTTCAGTCTTTGGTTTGCTTGTTTACACACACATACATATACAGGCCTAGGCACACAAAACTTGGTGAGGGAGGTCAAAGTTATTGCCATTTTGCATAGATGAATTTGAGGCTGGGAGGGACGATTATTTGCCCCCGAATAACCTGTGAATTCTGAGCTTAACAACAGTTCAATTCTGCAAGGATCCATTCAAGCTCTGAATCATACTAGATTAAGACATCCCAGTGTCCCCGTCCCCACAACCAAAGTACCACTACTTCTAATAGCAAACGCAAGTGGTGAGTGCCAACACAGCCAACAGGTCTGAGACAACCCCAAGGTTTCGAGAAGTGCCCTCCCCCCCAAAAATAAAAAAAAATAAAAAAAAACACTGAAAACTTAAGGGACAACCCCATTCAAACAGCCCAATGAGGACTAAACATGCTCAATAGCCATGAAAGTAAAAATGAAAAAAAGAGGAATGGAAGACTTCGACCTGTTGTCGGTGTGCAGCAATGTGCTAAAAGTTGATGCAATCACGATCCCAGCGCTACCACCAGAAGCAGACAGAAGGCAATGTGATCAACAGCTGCTTACACTGGCATTGGTCCTGGGTGTCAGCACTCACACAGTGCAGGATGTGTGTTAAAAAAACAGAATTGGTGTTTCGGCTGAGTAGGTAAGAATAGTGACATCACCAAGTGATGGCATTATGAGGCAACCCGATCCTGATTCTTCCACGTCTGCCCATGGTTTGCAATGTCACCAGTAATCTGCTACTGGAGATAAGTGTCTTGGCTTGTATAATTGAGGGAGCAGCATTTACCTGTGAAGGGGAACAAGGTACCCCCAGTGACAAGACCTCAAGGACAGGTGACACAGCCAAATCTCAGAGAGGACATCCCCTGTGGCAGGCACAGGACTTGATGGCAGGGCTCCGTTGGTTTAGTTCAAGGATGGAGAAGTTACCAACTGATGCCTCTTTGCCCAGTCACAGCCATTCTGTGCTGCCAAGCAAGCAGCTGACCAGAGAAAGCTATGGTCTGTGATGTATTTGCAGGTAGGGGAGGTTCCCAGTTTGGTGCTGGCTATGTGATAGAAAGGAACTGAAATGTTCAAGCCGTGTGAGAGCATTGTTGCTGTTTTTTATAGTTTCTTGGACTCAGAACACTTCATAAGAACATGCTGGATCAGACCAAGGGTCCATCTAGTCCAGCACTCTGTTCACACAGTGGCCAACCAGCTGTCAACCAGGAATGTACAAGCAGGACCCTTGTTCCTCAGCAACTAGTGTATACAAGCTTACCACCTCTGATACTGGAGGTTGCACTTCACCATTCTATAAATGGATAGCCTTCTATAAATGGATAGCCATTTATCCAACCCCCTTTTAAAGCCATCCAAATTGGAGACCATCACTACATCCTGTGGTAGCAAATTACATGATTTAACTAAGTGCTGTATGAAAAAGCCCATTTATTTATTTATCTATTTATTTATTGCATTTCTATACCGCCCAATAGCCGAAGCTGTCCGGGTGGTTTACAAAAATTAAAACCATAAAAACCATTCAAAATATAAAACAACAACAGTATAGAAACATAATTTAAAATACAGTATAAAAGCACACCCAGGATAAAAACCGAGCAGCCAGGCAGACATTGATATGGATTTAAAATACAAATTGAAACAGCAAGGTTAAAAATCAAACTGAAGAACTGTTAAAACACTGTGAAAATAAAAAAGGTCTTCACCTGGCATCTAAAGGAGTATAATGTAGGTGCCAGGCAAAACTCTCTGGGGACCTCATTCCACAGCCAGGGTGTCACAACAGAGAAGGCCCTCCTCCTGGAAGCCACCTGTCTCACTTCCATTGGCAGGGGCTCACGGAGAAGGACCCCTGAGGATGATCTTAGGTAAGGCCGCTTCTAAAAAAGCCCTCCCTGGATCCCCTGGACCTTAATAACTACAGGCCAGTATCAAATCTTCCATTTTTGGGCAAGGTGATCGAGAAAGCGGTTGCCTTTCAACTCCAGGCAGTCTTGGATGACACTGATTTTCTAGACCCATTTCAAACCGGCTTCAAAGCAGGATATGGAGTTGAGACCGCTTTGGTCGCCTTAGTGGATGATCTACGCCTTAGTATCGACAGGGGGAGTGTGTCCCTGCTGGTACTCCTGGACCTCTCAGCGGCTTTTGATACCATCGACCATGGTATCCTTCTGGAGCACCTGGGGGAATTGGGAATCGGGGGCACTGTGCTTCAGTGGTTCTGATCCTATCTCTTGGGCAGGTTCCAGATGGTGATGCTTGGGGATAGCTGCTCTTCAAAAAAGGAGTTGCTATGTGGTGTACCCCAAGGTGCCATCCTTTCCCCAATGCTGTTTAACATTTACATGAAACCGCTGGGAGAGATCATCCGGAGGCATGGGGCGGGGTGCTATCAATATGCTGATGACACCCAAATATATTTCTCTATGCCTTCAACAACATCGTCAGCTAAGGATAGTGTGTCTCCTCTGAACAAATACTTGGAGGCGGTAATGGGCTGGATGAGGAAAAACAAACTGAAGCTGAATCCAGACAAGACGGAGGTGCTTGCTGTCAAAGGCTCCAACCTGGGTTTGGAGGTGTTCGCAGCTTGGGGGTACTCCTGGATCCGTCGCTCCAGATGACAGCTGAGATTGATGCGACGGCCAGGAGTGCCTACTATCAGCTTCGGCTGATACGCCAGCTGCGCCCCTTCCTAGAGTTGGAAGACCTAAAGACGGTAGTGCACGCGCTGGTAACTTCGAGGCTCGACTTCTGCAATGCGCTGTACATAGGGCTACCTTTGTGCCTAGTCCGGAAACTTCAACTTGTTCAAAATATGGCAGCCAGGTTGGTCACCGGTACACCTAGGGGTGACCACATTACACCAGTTTTAAAATCACTTCACTGGCTGCCGGTCCGGGCAAAGTATAAAGTGTTGGTTATTACCTTTAAAGCCCTACATGGTTTGTGCCCAGGCTACCTACGGGATCGCCTTCTCCCGTACAATCCGCCCCGCACTCTTAGGTCCTCTGGGAAGAACGTACTCAAGCCAGCCAGAACTAGGCTGGCGAGTGTTACCCAGAGGACCTTCTCTTCCATGGCTCCCAGACTATGAAATGGTCTGCCAGAGGAGGTTAGACAAATTAGCAGTCTTCATGAATTTAAGAGAGTCCTGAAGACTGTTCTCTTCCGGCAGGCCTATCCGGATGAATTTTAAAATGTTTTAATTATGTGTTTTCTCTTGTTTTTAATTTTTTTTAACTTTGTGATGCTTGTATTTTGCATTGTGTTCCCCGCCTCGATCCGTAGGGAGAGGCGGGTTATAAATATTATTATTATTATTATTATTATTATTAATTATTATCTTAGGGTCTGGGCAGGTACATACGGGAGGAGGCATTCCTTCAGATAACTGGCCCCAAGCTGTTTAGGGCTTTGAATGTTATCTGCCCTGAATCTCCCACAAATCAGCTTCATGGGATGACCCTGGGTGCTAGTATTAAGAGAATGGGAGAAAATGTCTCCCTATCCACTTTCTTCCTCACCATACATAATGTTGTACATCGGTATCATGTCTCCCCTTACTCGCCATTTTCCTAAGCTAAACGATCCCAGCTGTTTTAACCTTCCCTTATAGGGGAGATGCTCCAGCCCCTTGATCATGCCTCTCCTATAACATCTTCAAGTTGATATGCATCCAGGATTGAGGAAAAGTCAATTGACACAACTCCTGCTTTTCCATCCGTAGCAACTTTCATTTTTTTTAGCCCAAATGCAGAGAAGTCCAGATCCCAGTTTAGCTGTCAGCAAATGCTTCAAAACAGACTGGATGTTAGGAAGCACTAAATTGAGTCTTGGACCAGTGGAGGGACAATCTGGTCAGGAAGAAACAAAAGGAAGTATTTCTTCAGTCAATGTGTAATCAGCCTAGGAAATTAATTCCTATGAGATTAAGTGATAGTCACTACCTTTTTTTAACGATCATTAGGCCAGCTTTGCCCAGCTTGGTACCCTTCAAGTCTTGGATAACAACTGCAGGACTTCCTGATCATTGGCCATGCTGGCTGGGGCTGATGGGAGTTGTCTTCCAAGACATCTGAAGGGTACTGAGTTGGGGAAGTCTGCGTTAGAAAACTCCATGGAGAATAGATCTATGAATAGCTGCTGCCAGTGATAAGGAAGCTGAAACCTGGGAATAAACTAGAGGGTTTTCCTTTCTCCACCATCCCCTTCTAGTCAGCTGTCAGGAACATCTGACAGTTGGCTATTTGTTGAGGAGAGAGTGATGGACTAGGTGGAACTTTGTTCTGAGTTCTACGGGTGACTTGTACAGATGGGAAAGAAGTATCAAATTGGGCCAGTTGAATTTGCCCTGAATCAGCCACAAGTATAGTTCAACCAAGCAGAGTGAGGAATGGACCTCAACTTGTTCAAAGCCACCATGCTTTGGACAAGTTGCAAAAATGAAGGCTGCTGAAACTATGGCCCAGTTCACCAAGGCCATTGCCTGCACTGCATGTAGACATGTAACATAGTGGGTATGTACAAAACACCCATACATGCATACACCATGTATGAGCTCTTGATCACCAAAAAAGAGTAGATAGAGTGCATGGATTGAGTATATGTGTGTATGCCCTGGATCTCATGTGACACTCTCCATGCTGTGTGTGTGGGGTACATGTATGTGAACCTGAAACTCTCAGCCATTTCCCACCACATGGGCTCGTGTGAGGTGGAGAACCAGTGTAGTGTCATGGTTAGAGTGCCGGAGTGGGAGTTGGGAGATCTGGGTTCTAGAACTTATCTACACACTCAGGATAAAACACTTTGAAAACGTTTTGAAAACTGTATATGGAGTGTGTCCTGGGGCCCAACAATTTTAAGAACTATTATAAACTGTTTTAAACCATTTTAAAGCGGTAGTGTAGATAGGCTGTAAGTCCCCACTCAGTCAAGGAAGCTCACTGAGTGACTTTGAGCCAGTCACAGACTCTCAGACCAACCTACCTCACAGGGTTGTTGTGAGGCTAAAAATGGAGAGGAGGAGGATTATGTACGCCGCCTTGGGTTCCTTAGAGGAAAAAAAGGTGGGATAGGCAATAAATCAATGCAATAAATCAATGCAATGATGCAAGGATGAGAAACCTCTTTCAGCCTGAGGACGGGATTCAGTTGCAGAGAAATGGGGCCACATTCAGTCAGTGGACAGGGCCAAAAGAAAGGGGGGAGCAGACCGAAGGCAAAAGGTGTAGGGGTAAAACACACACACACACACACACACACTCAATACCAGCAGATTGTAGCTTAAAGTTCTTAATGCCTTAGGAGAGGCGTTTCAATCTTTCAGAATGGGGGTGGGTGGTGGGAGAGTACGGCACAAAAGTCCAGAAACCACTGAATGATAAGTGGTTGCAGGAAAGAGGGTGGGACCAGGGGAAGGGGAGATGGCCACCTGAAGAATTGTAGAGGGCTGGATTGGGACCAGGAGGGCCATCACAGACCCAACACCACAAACACAGCTTCCACATCACCTCCGACACAATGCTTTTTCGACGGAGTCCATTTGTAACTTCAGCAGCCAATCAGGCTATTCTAGTGTTCAAGAGAAGAGAGACAAAGTACATGCATGCAGGACCCAGGTGTCCGTAAATGCAGAGGTCTTCTGTCAGTGGGGAAAACGCTGGTGGTCTGAGTGGACTGGCACTCACCGTTTGTCTCCTGCCTGCTGGATTATTATTATTATTATTATTATTATTATTATTATTATTATTATTTTAAAAAGAGATGTTTTGGATTTCAAATGGTGGACAGTGTGATGCTCTGAAAGGTTCCAAGTGGTTATTTTCAAACATGTTATGGATCTCTCTATAAAATCGCCAGTGTTAAGGAACCAGGGGGGTACAGCTGCTTTTTAGATCACAAAGGTCTCTCAGTGGGGGAACACTAAACCGGTGGAGTTGGGAGAAGCAAGCAAGCAAGCCAAAAAAAAAAAGGGGGGGGAGTTTCCAGGCTGTGGTAGAAGAGTTAAAATAAACAAACAGCAATGGGTGATTATTTCTCTCCATCAAGGCTCCTTTATCCTACTATGCTCAGTCAGTGGTCAACATGCTAGACGGCCCTTCCTGGTTTATCCATCCTTCCTTTGACAGCCTTGGTTTATACAGCTGGGTCTTTGTGGAACTTTATGGGAATGGCTGTAGAACAACAGACGTGAAGGTAGACAAAGTACCTATTGCAGTGAGGATTGGCGGGCTTTCCCTGGAGCGAGAAATAGATGTGGTCATACTCACACACACACCCCACGCCCATATACGCACACATTTAACCTTTTTCTTTATGTCCTATGACTTTCACGCAACAAGCTTTCCTTACAATGTGTGCTGGACTGCGTTGTTGTTTTTACCAGAGGAAGAGAATTTCACTGAGAGCCTGAGGTAAGTGGCGAGGAGGGTGTCCCAACTGGAAAAAAAAAAGTGGTTTATAGGTTTATAGATTAGAAATGTATGCCTCTGTCTGTGGACATTTTATGTGAGATTTATATGATGGGCAATTTGCTTGCTTTAGATGAAATCACTTCCAACAACTTGGGAGCATCTGCAGTTCCTTTCCTTTAGAGAATAAAATTGTCTAAACTTTAACCTTCCTTCCTTCCTTCCTTCCTTCCTTCCTTCCTTCCTTCCTTCCTTCCTTCCTTCCTCACTCTCGGTTGCTCACTGGCATGCCTACACACCCATACACGCAAGTCAGGATTTGCTCAGTGACTGTTCATGATTTATGAGATTTTGTAGTTTAAGAGTAAAATGTGTGTCTGTGAGCCTATCTACACACGCAAGATAAAACACTTTGAAAACGTTTTGAAAACAGTATATGGAGTGTGTTCTGGGTCCCAACAGTTCCCAAAACTGTTATAAACCATTTTAAACCGTTTTAAACCGTTTCAAAGCAGTAGTGTAGATAGGCTGTGTACGTGTGCATGTGTGTATTAGAAGGAAGGATTGTAGCTCAGTGGTAAGAACATGCTTTCCATGGACAAGGCTCCAGGTTCAATTCCTATCATCTCCAGCTAGGGCTGGGAAAGAACCCAGCAGGACTTTCTGGAGATTCACTGCCATCCAGTGTAGACAGTACAAAACCCAGGTGCACCAGTAACCTGATTCAGTATAAGGCAGTTTCTTCTGTTCCCATTTTCCTTTTTGAGGCTTCTGCTTCATGTCAACCCTTTTTTCCTTTCCTCCTTCAGCCCCCTTCCCCCCAAAATCTGCCCCATAGGGTTCCCCAACTCCATAGAGCAAATTTCAGAGTGGTGTAGGTAGGGATGTACAGAGTGTGCAGAATCCATTCCATCTGTGTTTTGCAGATTGTCGGGCGCCTTTCATCCCGTTGTCCGCCCATCGGCGGAATTGGATTTTTTTTCCAGTTTCCAAATCCATCCAAATGCATATTTTCATATTTTTGTCTATGGGGGAAATGCACATTTTTTTTGCAGTGGGGGGGAGGATTGAAATTCGTATTTTTCTTCGATGAAATTTGCACAATTTCCCCAAAGGTTAGGAAAATGGTCCGCAAGTCCAGGGACTCCACCCGATAGGGGGAAAAGCCAGTCCACTGCAGAATCCACGGATCAGATCCATAAAAATCCAAACACATTGGGTTCTCTTGCAGATTTCTTTGCCATTGCTAGGTGCAGAATGTAGGGGTATGGGCCCCTCCCCATTCTGCTAATGGAAGCCTTCCATCAATAGAGGGGCAGTACTGGGAGTCCATCCATCTGCAATATAGACCCCACCATGTAAACCTGTCTGTTGCTTGCATGACAGTACACTCGTGGTGGCAAAGGAACACAAATTGGAGACCATCCTATATGCTTTATTATCCTATTATGTGATTGCAGAGACATGAAAATGGAAACGAAAGCCCAATTTGATTTTAGTTGCCTTTTCCCCGAGACACCAGTAATACGATCTGTGATTGATGAGGTACAGGGGCTCCAGAGCAGCTCAAGTGCTACTCTTCATTATATCAAGAAAACAAATAGAAATGAATGCAGAGACTACTAGATCACCTGTGGACCGTAGAACCATAATAACAGTTGCAGTAGCATTTGTATAGCACTTTGGAATGTTCCAAGCTCTCCCCATTAATTATCTTTTAATCCTTACAAGAACCCTACAACAGAGATGAGCATTATTGGCTCCCGTATTACACATGGGGGATGCTCCAGCAGAATGACTTGCCCAAAGCTATCTAGTTGAGTTCATAGAAGAGATGAGATTTAAACCAGGGGCTTCCTGGTTTGTAGCTATCCTTTTAGTCACCACCCTCCTGTTCCATTCTCCACATCCCTTGTACCAATTGCATGCTAGAAAAATGTGTTTTCTAAGTTCAAGGACCCCACAGAATGTGGACTGACTAGTAATGGGAGAGATGGGAAAATGGTTGGCTGGGTTGCATCTAAGGATAGACAAGTCTGTCCATTTGCCAGTGTGGTGTAGTGGCTAAAGTGTTGGGCTGGGAGTCAGGAGAGCCAGGTTCTAGTCCCCACTCAGTCATGGAAACTGACTGGGTGACTTTGGGCCAGTCATAGACACTGTGCCCAACGTACCTCACGGGGTTGTTGTGAGGATAAAATGGAGAGGAGGAGGATTATGTACGCCATCTTGAGTTCCTTGGAAGAAAAAAATGGGCTATAAATGCACTACATAAATAGCATAAATAAATAAATTTGGGTTCTCTCAGGTTTTCATTTTTCCAAACTTCAGTTCAATTTGTATGGAGCTTTGAAACCTTATGTTCAATCAATCCCGAGCCTGTTTCTCCAAATATGCACACTTTGTTTGCATTTTTGCCTAATATAATGTATCTCTGAACATTGTTTTCCCTAATATATGCTTTTTGTATCCGTTTCTTTTAACTGGAGAACTCCATTGTGAAATTTAGAAAACTGTGAATTTCGAAGTACAACTGAGTTTTAATTCGCATAGTGGTTTGAATGTGCAAAATTAGGTAAGTTCACAATAAAAGGTGAACTGAATCAATTTATCCCCCATCCCAAGTCATATCTCTGGGAAAGTGATGCTGCAAAAGCAGCAGTGGAGGAACCTGTCATTCCTTAAGATCAGAATAATGGGTTTCAGGGACAAGGACTTCTCCGTGGTGGTGCCATAATTGTTGAACTCTCTCTCTCTAGGGAAATAGGGCTAGATTTTTTTTTCTGCCCTATTTTTATACTGGCTTTGAATATCTTTCGTATTCCATCAAGCTATTTACGATTCAATATATTCTTCATGTGTCTTTATTTAGATGGTTTAATATCATGGCTATTGTTTCATAGCAGTCTTCCCCAGACTAGTGCCCTTCAGATGTTTTGGACTACAATTCCTAGCACTCCTGACCATTGGACAGCCTGTTTGGGGCTGATGGGAACTGGCTAGCTGATAGAGTATAATTTTGAATTGTCATTTTATTGTATATTTTGCTTTCCCCTTTCATGAGCTGCCTTGGATTTTTAATAGGTGGTTGTTGTTATTATTATTATTATTATTATTATTATCTCTTTCTTGCTCGTGGCGGTTTTTCTAGACGGACATGATGGGCTTTGCCCATCATGCTGTCTTTTATTGATCCAGGAATTTGATGACGATTGAGCATGTTTTAATTATGACTGCTTTCTGGATGTTAGCATGGATGTATTCTGGTAGGCCCAGTTTCTGGAGGTTTTCTGTATATATATATATATATTTATGTAATGCTGGTGACTGATGTGACTAATGGAATAATTGTGACCATTTCCTGTTGCCGTGGTTCTTTGACTTCCATGGCCAGTGGTGGATATTTGCCTCTCTTGTCTTCTTCCTTTTCTACAACATTTTTGTCATTTGGTATTGCTATGTCGATGAGGTAGGTGTGTTTTTCTTTTCTGTCTATGAACGTTATGTCTGGTTGGTTGCAAGGTATTGTCTTGTCCGTATGAATTGTTCTATAATTATTATTATTATTGATGGGGGATGTCTAAATAAAAACAAAACAGGGAGCAGTAGCAGTGGTTGGGAGACATGTTGAGAGATGGAGGTAGAAATGAGGTGATATCTGCTATGAGACAGTGATAACTCAATGACCCTAAGCTAGTAGTGGTATGTCAGTCTGCCTGTAGCAACAGTGCTGTGACATTCCAGCAGTGATAGTTGTCCAATGCTAACTTTCCTCATGGCTCAGAAGCAGCCCAGAAGTACAAGTCAGCATGGGAATCCAGGCAAAATGGCATATGATAAAATGATGGGCTCTGTCTCCCGTGACACATAATATGCCTGTTGTTAGAAAGCAGGTGCAGCTTTGTGTAAATAATCTTAACCCCAGGCAAGACCAGTGGAGAAAAACTGCTAATATTTTGCATTCCAGAATGCACATATGTGAAAGTAGCTTTGAACAACATATTCAACTATTAAACTTTTTTTAAAAAAAAATATACTTTCCCTGCCTTTAGAATTGCACCGATACATTTCGCAAAGGGTATAACTCTTTTCTGTTTTTAGTCATTCCTCCTTGCTATTTGGTCACTCCTATGTAGTCATTCAGGGCCGGGGGAGGTTGCTTTTTGTTCTAAAATATCCCCACCCCCTTTTTAAACATGGAATTTTATTTTGAATAACAAAAAGGAAGATCATGCAACAAGATCACTGATTAAGGAGGGAAAGAAATTAACTTTCTTTCTCCTATTTTCATTTTCCTCCTTCTAATGCCTTATTATTATTATTATTATTATTATTATTATTATTATTGCATTTTAATAATCTGTACAAAAGCCCTGTAAGGTAGGATACATTCCCAAATTGCAGGCAGTCAGGGGAATTGAGCCTCAAAAAAAAAGTTGCTTGCCTAAGACCAATGGATAAGTTAATGAATGAAGCAAGATTTGTATGTAAAACTCTTTATAAACTACATTAGCAGCTCAGCTCTTTGTAAACTACATTAGCAGCAATCTCAAACAAACGGAAGGAGGGTCACAGCGGTAGTTAAATGGTAACAAATTGCTTACATCGCTGAGAGAATTGTATTGTAAAGCGACTAACAAATAAATGTAAATGAATAAAATGATTTGATACCATTGTGTTGTTTTAAGTAGAGATGTACAAGAATTCTGTTTCCGTTTGCAAATCATGCAAATGTATTCTGACCGCAGCCCCAAACATGAATGTGAGCAGGAATGCAATTCTTGGAACATTTTCACAATTTGAAAGTGCACATTTCTGAAAATGTACATATGCACTTCGATAAGGGAAAATGCCAATTAAAAAAAAAAATTGGGAAAATTCCCACTTTTAAAAATGCAAATTTTTCCTGATCAAATAAATAAATAAAAAGACACTTGCATTTGGGAAGGCAAATGAGGTGAAATGAGCTTCAGGGAAGAATTCAGAAAAACTCAACAGGTGTGAACATCACAGGTTTGACCATCCTTAGTTTTAAGGCAGCTTTGCAGAGCAGTCCTAATGAGAGCCAGGGTGGTGTAGTGGTTAGTGTGCTGGACTGGGACGCTAGAGATTTGGGTTCTAGTCCCCACTCAGTCATAAAACTCACTGGGTGACTTTGGGCCACAGACTCTTAGCCTAACCTACCTCACAGGGTTGTTGTGAGGATAAAAATGGAGGGGAGGAAGGACATATATGCCGCCTTGAGTTCTTTGCAAGAGGAAAAAGGCGTGATATAAATGTAATAATAAATACGATGCAAGTTTTATTGAGCAATCAGTTAAGACTGCACTCCTATGCTCACTGATCAGGGACTTTGATGCAACTTATATCTGGCAATTAGAGTACAACTCTAAGGACATTTACTCAGAAATATGTCCCTCTAAGTTTAATGGAAGTTATTCTTTAGTAAGTGTGTTTAGGATTACAGTCTCATTGACTAACAGTGCAATTCTAGATATGCCTGCTAAGAAGTAAGTCTCATTGAATTCAATGAGATTTCCTCTTAGGTAAGTATGCATACGATTGCAGCCTTTGTTTCCCCCCACCCCCCAATCAAATGGGTGTTCTATCTCTCTATCTAGCTATCTAGCTATTATCCACAGATGCACTCGACAATAGGAGACCGAATGAAGTATCCTCTCTTGTGTTTGAATATTGATGCTTTTTGGAGTTGATATTTTGCTTTCTTTGTATTTAATTCTCCAAAATAGATACATGTAAATGCATACGCAAATGTTGTCCCCGTGACATATGTAGAGATGTACACATTACTAAAATATGCACTAAAATATGTCACTCTGCTCTCTTTCTCTAAAATAAGCATATCAACACCTTTAAAACGTGCCTAAATGTGAAACAGTGTTGTGTAATACAGAATAAGATGTCAGGACGGAATTTGTGTGTGTGTGTTGTTATATGTTCATGTTGATGATTATACCACACACACACTCACACACACACACACACCAACACACTACGGTTGAAACATGTATTCTGAACTTGAATGTCGTCAAATTTCACATGCAGATTTATTTGTGGTTCGGTCCAAACTTCAGAACGGCTTCTGGATATTTAAATGCATCGGTTCCTTTAAAAAAAAAGAATAAGTATCATTATTTCTGCCTACAAAGAACCACTGTTTAGGGAAGAAAAGGACATCACTTTCAAAATAATAATTTTAAATCCTGTTGCTTGGTTTTGTTTGTGCGTGTGTATGTGTGTGTGTGTTTGTGTGTGTAAGGGGTAGAAGCAAAGCCAAGGAAATGCATTTGGCAAAAGTGATGATATTAAGTGATGAATTCTGAATTATTATTAGTTTAAAAAACGGGTGCTATGGCAGCTGCCTATTCTAGCTGGCTGGTATCTGGGGAAGGGGGGAAAAAACGGCTCACTGCACCCAAATCAAAGCTTCTGTTTGGAAGGAACTATTGCTGTGATTGTTAACAAGAGCTGAAATTATCACTGTGTTTGACGAGAAGTTGGTTGCAGGATGCATTCAGCATAGTAGTCTTACCGGGGGCAGGGTGGGGAAACCTCTCCATAGTGAAAAGTTTTTTTGCTGCAATTTGGCTACAAGTCAGCCCTGCTGCAGCTTACAGCTATAAACGTTTATGGGTGTTGTTGTTAATACAGGGAGCGACACTGGAGGTACATAGTAACTAGGACATTAGCTAGGAGAGGCAGAATAAATTGTTGCGTTTAGGAATTAGTGTCTTTCCCCCAAAGTCAAGCTCAGTCAGAAGTTGCCTCCCCCACCCTCCATCACTCATTCCCCGCCTTAAACAAGGAACTTACACAGTGGTTCAATATACTATATTTGTTTGCGAATAATGCTTAATTTCTCATTTAGAAAATGATTGGGCATTGAAATGTTGAATATTTCTCCAACTAAGACAAGTAGAGATTGACTCTTGAAAGGAGAGATCTAAAATTCTATAGGACAATAACATAAAGCAGGAGGTTACTAACCTACCTTGATCTTTCCGCCCGATGCCTGCTATGACCCTGTTATATTACAAAGTAACACCGGTGGTACATAAGTTGCCAGATGTCTCTTATTTGAAAGGACTGTCCGCTATTGCACATGTCCGCTATTGCATCCATGTTTAGGATTTAACGGGTGTCCCATATTTTCAGAGGATATGGTTCCACCCTGAACCTTAATTCTGTTAATTTTGCTGTCTCCGAACAAGTATTTGTGATGTGAAGCAATTTAAGAGTCATTTTGGGGCAATCGGGATCTTGAGTTTCCCTTGCATGGTGAGAAATCTGGAGATTGACTGCCAAGATCTGGTCATTCGATTTGTGATCACTCAGACCTCTGATGATCTGTGGTGTTAGTAGCTGAGAGCTAGGCTGTCTGGGATCAAGTGTGTGAACTGTATACATTCTGATTTAAATTACGCCAGATCTACACCAAGCAGGATATAACAGTTTGAAAACAGTATATGGAATGTGTCCTGGGCTCAAACAGTTGTCAATGCCATTTTAAACCATTATAAAGCAGTAGTGTAGATCCTGCCCCATTACAAGGTAGACCAGAATGTCACCAGGGTTTAAACCACTGGGGGTGCGTTCCTATGCATGTTTAGACAGAACAATGTCCTACAACTCCCAGCGTGCACCAGCCAGAGGAGAGGAGGGGGACTATGTTCACTGCCTAGGGTTCCTTGTAAGAGGAAAAAAGGTGGAATATAAATGTAATGATAAATATATCTTTCTGGGTGAGAAATATTAATAAATATATGTGAAACAAACCCTGAATGTAAAGTTCATTGAATATGTCCCTGTTATTGGACACCTGAATAAACTGCAAAATAACCAAATCATTCCATGAAGTTGCTATAGTGGGATTAGTAGTAGTAGTAGAAGTCAGTTAAAAATGGGAAAGGGGCTAACTTAGAGGAGTTTCTCAACAAACAAATGAGCTTGCAGATTTAATTCAAGCCCAGTCAAGCAGAGGCCTCTTGCATGAGAGAAGCCACCGATCAGGCTCAGCTTCCTCAGAACATCAACAATGGCCATGTCCTGCTGTTTCCAAATTTGTGCTGATAGATGTCCATTGTATTTGACATGGCACCTTTTTGCTGGAATATCCCCTCAGGCTGCAGCCACAGTTGAAGGCACTGGTGTGCCCTGTTGCTTTGTAAGTCTTTATGTGGCTGGCAGGAGCTGGATGGGTCACTTTCCCAGCAAATGGGCCATACTGGAAATATGTTATGACCCAGAGTTCCTCGTCCGTTGCCCAGCGTCGAAATGCCTTCCCAAACTAGCAGACCGTAAGCCAATTTGGGGGCAGTGCACACACCAAAGCCCTTGTACAACTCTTTCTGTTTTGCAATAGCTCAACTGTGTGGCTACAGGTTCAATAGATGCAGTGCTTTTAGAGCTGAGATAAATATTTGAAATATATCAGAATTTCCAAACGTGTCACTCAAGTGTCAAAAGTAGAGTTTTGAATTCAGAATCCCAATTTGCATCATGAATGCAAACGTTTTCTTCAAAGCTTGAAGATTGTGTGCTTTGGACTTCTTTGGCAGGTCGTGATAGTTTTGCCAGTAATTACATGAATTCTCATGAGCTATAAGCTAACAAATACTAAATGCCACTGCATGTCATCTGTTAAATGTTGTCACATTCATAATAATATTACAAATAAACTATACAATTTTAATGCTGGAATTTGTTTTTTGTTAATTCTATGTATATCCCTCTTTTTCATTTGCTCAAGGCAGAGAACAGGTAGTTACTGCTTAATGTGACTTCAAACCATGCCAAATGCTTTGGCATATTGGCTACCACTGCCTGTGAAATATTAAATGCAATAGTGTGTCACCTATCAAATACTGTCAAACATGAGTCATCATCTTATCAGATATTGAAATTAAATATCATTGGATGTCACATAGACTTTTCAAATATGTGACGAGTATTTGGCAAGTATTTATCAGGAATGTCTGGAGAATTTTTAGCATCATACTTCATAATGGAGAATTTTATGTAGAATTTTGGGAAACAAATTTGTTTTCGGTCTAACAACTGTCTGACTGTGAATTGTATTCCATTGAAGAGGCAAAGGGTCTTCTGTCCTTTAAGAACTTATTCTTCTAATGATCTCCCAGTTGGGGTGGAAGTGTGACATTTTCTTTTCCTGGCCAGTAAATATCCAATGATTGTTTACTTGGTGGTCACTTTTGCCCATAGCACTGTTTAATTACAGAAATGGAAATCTTACATTACATGCATATTTTCCCCTCGTTATAGTATTAACAATAAGATTTGAACTCCTCTTGGGCCTAAAACCAATGTTCTCTGGGTCAGGAGACATAGACAATTAGCAATCTTAGCAAACAGTGCTCTTGGTCTACCCCAAATGTCTGCCCCAATTGTCTTCCACCACAGCCTTCTGATTGGCTAAGAGGCATATATAATCTGATCTATTTCTGATCAAGCCCCAGGGTTGGACATTCCGTTGTTTACCATAGGGAGAAACCCAGAGGACTACTCCATGGCTCCCCATGTAACTTATTTTCCTTGGCCCCTGCCCTATTTTTAGTGGCCATCTCCTCCCTGCCTCTTTACATTTTGATTTCAGCCACCCCCTCTTTGACCTGTACAATGTCTTGGTAATAATGCAGTGGAAATATTCATGCAAGATAAACAGTTGGCTTAAACTTAGACTACAGTCTCGCAGGGACCATTGGGCCTAAACCCATAATTTCATAGAGTTCAAGTGAGCTAGCTTGGTTTGTGTGTGCTCAGATTTTACAACCTTTTTCAGGAAGAAAAGTGATGTACAACATTAGGGTGACCATCCGCCCGGTTTTGTCCGGACATGCCTGGGAAATGGGGAGCAAATCCGCATCCGGGCGGAAAAACTGTTTTGGGGGGCCAAATCTGGAAATTTAGCCCCCCAAAAGGGTGACCAGATGGCCCTGGGGCGATCCGGGCCAACCGGGGGGCAGCGTGGGCAGCGTGGGCAAACCTGGGCGGCGGGGGGTCATGCGGCAGTGGCGGGAGGCTGGCGGTGCGAGGCACTTACCTGCTGGGGCGTCCGCTTCCCTCCGGTGCTCTGAATCTACTGAGAAACAGGCTTCACGGCCTGTCCCTCAGTAGCGCGCCGGGTGATGACGTCATCACCCGGCACGCTACTGAGAGACAGGCCAGGAAGCCTGTTTCTCAGTAGATTCCGAGCACCGGAGGGAAGCGGACACCCCAACCGGTAAGGAGCACGGGGGCGGGCGGCACAGGGGTGGGGGGCGGCGCGAGGCATGCGGGCGGGGGGGCGGGGCGTCACGTCGCGTCGCGGGCGCGTGGTGAGGGGGTTGTTTTGGGTGGGTGGGGTGGCGGGGGGGGGGGGGGGTCCGGGATTTTGATCCTCAAAATCTGGTCACCCTATACAACATCAACTAGTGTCAAACAGAAGCTTCACAATTCAGTGCTGGCTCCAGGTTTTTGAGGACCCTTGGGCAAGACACCCACAATAGTAATAATAATAATAACAACAACAACAACAACCACCAGCAGGAAAGAAGGAGGAAAAGGTCTGCTGGACATTAACACAATGCATGCTAAACAGATAAAATCACTCAGAGAATTTTTCCACACTAAAAACACCCCCATTCATAAAGCCATAGTAGGAGCACATAAAAATTACACCCTTAGCACTGCCCTAGTACTACAAAATGAAGACCAAACACGACCACTTACACTCGCAGAGAAAAAAAGAAAACATGGGCACAACAAGCACTCCATGGGAAGCAAGCACTCCATGGGAAGCACTACAACATAATACAGAACCCACGAATAAACAAAGAACAATCGTACGAATGGCCCAGGAAGGGAGAGCTATTTCCAGAAACAGAAGGATTCCTAATAGCTATACAGGATCTAGTTATAGCCACCAAGAACTACCAAAAATACATCATAAAAGATAACAGTGTAACAGCAGACCTAGGCAGGAAATGCCATCAGTTCCAAGGAACTATAGACCATATAACAGGAGGTTGTAAAATTCTGGCAGGAATGGACTATACAAACAGACACAATACAGCTGCAAAAATAATTCACCAACAACTGGCCATCAAATTCAACCTTATCAAACAATCTACACCATACTGTACATACTCACCCGAAATAATCTTGGAAAATGTTGATCATAAAATATACTGGGACAGAACAATTCATATGGACAAGACAATACCTTGCAACCAACCAAACATCACAGTCTTAGACAAAAAAGAAAAACACACCTACCTCATTGACATAGCAATACCTAATAACAAAAATGTTGTAGAAAAGGAAGAAGAAAAGAGAAACAAATATACACCACTGGCCATGGAAGTCAAAGAACTATGGCAACAGGAATAGGTCACAATTATTCCATTAGTCACATCAGTCACTGGCAGAAACTGGGCCTACCAAAATACATCCACACCAACATCCATAAAGCAGTCATACTTAAAACATGCTCAATTGTCAGGAAATTCCTGAATCTGTAAAAGACAGCATGACTTGGCAAAGCCCATCTTGTCCGTCTAGAAAAACCCGCCATGAGCGAAAAAAGAGACAACAACAACGACAACAACAACGACAACAACCAATTTAAAGCCAAAATGTCCTTCATTGGAACATTTCTCACTCATGCAGGGCAGTTGCATTCTATCTCTGGCTTATGAAATGCCTCTTACAAACCACTCCTGAGTTTTCCAAGAAATTCTCTAACCACAAAATTCTTCAGGATCCTTTTGTTTTGTTTTCTTCTTATTGCCCTGAACAAACCTTCGATGTGGGAGACAAAAGAAACTTTCACAAATGGGTGGTGGGAATGGCCAGTGGCTCAGGTACAGCTGACCATCACCCCACCACGGCCCTGACATCTACCATCAACCCACAGCTCCCTTTGCTTTCAAACGCAGTGCGTCTTGAGCATCTGTTAATATTGATTCATATTTTTTTTCCCTCCTGACATGTGGGACCGTACGTTTCAGCTTTTTCCTAAGCAGTGTTTTGGCAATGCCTGTCAATACGCAGAGCGATCACAACATAATTCACTCTCCTTTTCTTTTGCGGAGCCTTGAGCGCTAAACACATTTGCTCAGAACTAAATGGCATAAAGGTATGTTTCAGGCATCCGCTGTTGGGCTGCTTGTTGGCTAAGAGTTTGCTCATTCACAATGTCTAAACCATTCCATTGTTTCCCTCTGCCTGTCATTTTTTTTTCTTCTTCTCTTTTTCTTTATAACATGCATGCGTATGAAAAGAAGTGGGTGATTGATGTGTTCCTAGAAACTAATAATTAACAGATTATTATGTCCCAGAATGATTGACAGCTCAGACAAATTTTTATTTATTTAGTCTCATGATTTTTTTTAAAAAAAAATGATTAGCAAGTTAGTTTCCCCCCCCCCCCTTTTGATTCTGTTTTGATAAGAGAAACACATCACAGATAATTTGAATGACTGGGGGGAAAGTTCACCCCAGAAGGTAGTTAGTAATGACTATTTGTTCTCTAGATATCTCCATAATTATTTTTTACATGGAGGTTGGAGTCTCAATTCCTTATGTCCACTCAGGCTCAGTCCTTGATCTTCTGTTCATCACAGTGTATTTCCATTGCTGGGTAATCTCATAAATTGTCACAGTCACTACAGTCACCTTTCCATTGACCTAAGCCTACTCCTCCACTGATCTATTACTTCCTATCCAGTTCCATGTTTCTTTGGGCTGGTTAACATATATATTCATTGTTTAATGTCAAGTGATTACTTGAATGTATGGAATGAGCCATCAAAGATAACACGTGCAACACTTCCAGCAATGTATGTGTGTCTGTGAACCAACTCTGTGTGGCTGGAAGTAGAGATGGAAGTCCTGTCTTTTCCATTCAAGTGAGCCTCTTTCCCACAACCTTGGAGTCATATGACTCCACTCTAAACTTTTCCTACATTCAAGTTGGTTGTGATGCCTCTTTTCAGTATTTATGAGATCTGTATCCTCCATGAGTTTGCCAATCTGAGCTGGCCACCATTACCACATAAGGAGGCAATGCAGTCCCCAAATTAATTATGGGTTGCGTGAAGAAGTATGTCATTTTGTCTGTCTGAAATCTCATTGTGGACACAGATGGCAAGAAAGAGGTGAGACACAACTATTTGATTGGATTGGGACCACATTTTTTTCAACATCAGCATCTACAAGGGGGTGTCAGTGTGGGATCTAAGTAATTCTTCAAGCAACTAGCCTGAAGGGTATTGCATGAGCCCACCCTGGCTTCAGGGAGGGAGGGCATGGTCCTCTCCTTCCCCAGGACCTCACCTTCTCAATGAGAAGGGAGGCCTTCCCATTTCACCCCTGCCCGGGGTCACATATCTCCAAGTGAGTGAGCTGAGTCACCCCCCAAAAATGAACCGTATCTTGCTCACAGGTTTCAGAGCACAGAGCGGCACGTCTTGAGAAAAATCAATCATGATAAAGGTGCCTCTGGGTGCTCACCACCTACCCTATCCATTCTTTTTCTTTTCCTACAGTTACCTGCCAAAGTAAATGTGTCTAATTAACCAAACCAAAAAATGTAATCCCAACTAATTTCAGTGCGAAGTAGGCACCCCTTCCCCGTCATCCTTGCCAATCTGGTGACTAACCAAAAATTCCTACTCAGTCCCAAATGGCAGCCAGTGGGGCCTGCACTGAACAGAGGCAGGAATGGTGGGGGCAACAAAATGGTGGAGGAGTTTGGTGTTGAGCATGGGGAGCTTATAAAGCCATCCTGGCCCCACCTCCTTGCATCCATGCAACATGCTGCAGTGTCCCTGCCCCCATGTCCACAAAGATCGTAGAATCACAGAATAGTAGAGTTGGAAGGGGCCTATAAGGCCATTGAGTCCAACCCCCTGCTCAATGCAGGAATCTACCTTAAAGCAGATGGTTGTCCAGTTGCCTCTTGAATAGAGTGACCAGATAAAATCCAGGTCAGTGCTCATGGAACTTTAACAGTTGTAGAGATAAGGGAATTTCAGCCAGAGTCATTTGTATGCAATTAGTTCATGAGAAGAAGAGGTGGACTACTTGATAGGCTGTTGTCACCAATTTGCATAACACTTTGCAGATAAAATTGATAATATCCATGCCAGTTTGGATGCCATATAAGCCTTCTCCCATACAAGCCTGCCCAGGTGTTAATATCTTGAGGAGAGGCCCTTCTTTAAGTATTACCACCTTCAGAGCTGTGTTGGTGATTGATATGATCCAGAGCCTTCTCAGTGGCTCCTCTCTGATTGTAGAACTATCTGCTGGAGTAGGCTAGGTTGACTCCCTCTGTGCTATCCTTCTATTGGACAGCAAAGATATTTTTATTTGGGAGCATTGGGTGCTTTTTCATTTTCTTATTGTTGTGTTTTAATGTATTTGGTTTTTTATTGTTTTAATCCATTTTTATCGATTGCTTCCCAATTTACATAAATCTCTCATTCTCACAAAGTGAGCAGTGATTGTGGACAGGAATTGGGCATGAGACAAAAGCGGAAACGACATTCGGAGAATCCTCCGATCTTAAACATTGCTTGTTTACCATTCCTTGCATGAAAGGCTCGTCCTCCGGCAGCTCAAACCTGGTGGCACCGCTGCTTGTAAGGATGAAGCTGGAATAATTTAAACAATCAAGCTTGTCCAACACAGTCTTTTACATTTGCCTTATAAAATTTGGCATGCGCCTTGGCTAGTGCTATTAAGGCGGGAGCAACTCTTCCCAATAGCTTAAAATCCTAGTTAAAAAGGGGGGGGATCTGTATGTTGACAAACTGTCCAACTAGTACCATTTTAACAAATCAGCAAGGTATTTTTCTCTGTAATACTTTGTGTCAGTGAACAATTAAACAGCTAATGTGGTAGATCCTCAGCCACAAACATTAGAGGGCTCTCATGTTCGCAGAAATGGCCCATTAGGGCCACCATTGTGCGCAACAGTAGATAAATTAAACTATAGAGCCCCCATTTTGTGTTAAAATGGTGGCTTGCATGGAGGGTGGATGGCTGCCAGCGTGACCGGACGGGTATGAAAAGTCCTGGATGGCTGAGACCAGGGGCTTGCACATCCTGGCTTACATGGGCAGGCAGCCACAATGTGTGCCCTGTGAGTGCCTATTGCAGAAGCAGGAAAAGTCGCAATCAGCCCTTTCCCCTTGCAAAAGGGCTGCAGGTGTAGATTAGGCCGCAAATGAGTCTATCCATCCCTGATCTGAATAGGTGTGCACTGAATAACTTCCAGGGCGGGAAGAACTCATACAGATTCATATAGCATTGGCATGTTCAAGGGGTGGACTGGACCGGCCCAATCTAAGACCTCTCTTCAAATTTTGCTGCTTCCATTTTAAGTGAATAAGTATACTGTACAGCTGTTCAAAACTTGAGTGGGATTCTTTTTTTACCTGTTCACCTCATTGGTGCAGATGTATTTATTTCTTCTGCACTGATCAAATGGTGTGTGTGTGTGTGTGTGTGTGTGTACTGAATTCAGTACCAGCTCTAGGTTTGGGGGAGGAGTTGGCCACAGTGTGGATTCCTCCTGTGCCCACTCATTTGCCCTCGACCCATGAGTTGGAATGGCCTCTCTCAAGGTGGAAATAGTGGTCTGGCCAGAAACAGTAAAATTCTGCTGGCACGTGGGACAGGATTTGGTTTATCCTTATATCTGCAGCCAGTAGAAGGTGTCAACATTACTCCATCCTCAGCTGAGTCCTTCATGGCTCTTAGGTTTTGCTACAATCCTCAATGTAATTTTTTTTAATTTGTGGCCAGAGTTCTTCCAGTATACGTTGTCCCTCTTTTTGGGGCTGTGAGTGCAATGAGTTTCTTCCTGAAATGGGGCTTAACAATTTTAAATGAACAGTCTCCTGGACCTAGAGCATATTTAAGTACAATATATCAAGGAGATGTTCTAAAAGAGTGACATTGGGTCACTTCAAGTTCTCAATATTATTGGGGTATAGGAAATCTCTCTCTCTCCCCCCTCTCTTTCTCTCTGTCTCTGTCTCTGTCTCTCTCTCCATGTTGTATGTATAAGGCAGGTCATGTATATAGATAGTACCTGGCTACTGACTCATTAGACAGGCTGCGCTTCAAACGGCTAGTGGAAATTTAGGAACCAACCATTTTCACCCTGTGCTCAGAGCTGGTTGTTTGACTCTAGTTATGCCTCATAAGGCATGGTGAGAAACCATTTTTTCCTCTTATGTTGAGGTAGAAAGCAAAGGGTCTAGTACAGTGGGTTTTTAAAAAATCAAAAACACACTCCCATACAGTTTAAACCATCTTGTTATATCTTGTGGACTTGGAACTGTCAAAAATGCAAAGCCTGTGTTTGAATGAAAAGGCTTTCTATTTCTGTTGGGATTTTTCTGCTCCAAAGTGTACTAACTATAATTATCCATAACTATGCAGGCCTGTTTTTAATGCTGTTTTATAATTACAGGTCTTAATGCTAGATTATACAAAGTCATTTATAAATAGTCAGAAGAGGGGGACTTTGGGAGTTGTGAACCTGTGGATTGCTGTAAGGTTGTGGCAGTTGATGGGATTTTCGCTGTATATACATATAGATTTGGTGTTAGCTGCCTAATGATTGATGAATCCCTTAATTAATTCCCCAACAAGTTCCGATTTATAGCCCCATATCTTTTTTTTCCTGACACATCGGTGTTTGTCACTTTTAAAGACATGGATAAGCTAATTCCCCCCCCCCCCCTTGCAAGTGTCTTTGTGAACCTCTTGAAATATTTCTGGAGCATTTTGCTGAATGTAACAAGATTAGGGTTTCATAATGTTATGGTATAAGCAGTTGAGTTGGGATTGAAGTTGGCTGTGTGTGAGATGACAACACCCTTCTAAATATGGGGCGCTTGGTGCATTTGCTTTGAGATGAGGAGTCGCAGTTCAAATAATCCCAAAGTGAATGGACCGAGTCGAAGGCAGCAGGCAGCCATCAAACAGAATGGTGTTCAAAAGGCACAAGGACTTACAAAAGGCCACGATCCCCTCAGATTTTCTACTCTGCAAGCCCCACTGCAGTGAACGAGATCTGTACACATGCATAGTGGTTCCCATTCATTTCAGGCCACCTTTCTGAGGAACATTTCTTGGTAGTTTGTAACCATACCTATCAAGGCTTGCACAACGTGTGAACTGGCAAGCCAAACACAACCCAGCAGACATGCCATGTGGCTAGCCAGATGCTTGACCAGGGAAGTGGAGATCAGTAAAGACTGGGCTTGCTGAAGGCTCTGAGTTCCACCTGGAAGTTCTATCCAACTTGTGTCCATATCAGATTGCAAGCTTTTTTTTCCATTTCATTTGAAAATGGCAAAGTACTTTGGTGTGTACTTGAGAGTGTGCATCCCCAAATACCCAATCTTCTCCCATTGATTAAAGTGCTCCCCAACATAGCATCCACAGGTGCCCTGGCATCCATGGGGATCCAAATGGTGCCCATGAAGCTCTCCCCCCTTCAAAAAAATTTTTTTAAAGAGAAATCTTGGAAAATATTAGGGCAGTCTACTTTCTTTCCTTCTCTAGACTAGTCTTGGTCTTTCTCTCCCCTCCACCCCTTTAACTTGTTATTTTCCCTTCCCTTCCCTCCAAGCTTCTAACCTTGCTCATGCTTTAAGATAGGGTGACCCTATTGAAAAGAAGACAGGATTCCTGTATCTTGAACAGTTGTATTGAAAATTGGATTTCAGCAGATGCCATTTGTATGCATGCAGCACCTGGTGAAATTCCCTCTTCATCACAACAGTTAAAGCTGCAGGAGCCCTGCCCTTTTTGGTATCTGGTCACTCTACAAAAGAGGGCAGGGTTCCTGCAGCTTTAACTGTTGTGATGAAGGGGGAATTTCACCAGGTGCTGCATGCATACAACTGACACCTGCTGAAATTCCCTTTTCAATACTACTGTTAAAGACACAGGAGTCCTGTCCTCCTTACCATATGGTCACCCTATTTAAGAGCTATGTCAGAAGCCTTTGCCCAGGATCACCCATGATCAGAGATTAAATAGAGAACTACTAGAGATGGGGCATTTTCAGAGATGGCTGTATTAGAGACCTACGGTTGGACCAGACTTAGTTATAGAGTACACCCATTAAAATCAATGAGACTTAAGTTGATAGGTTTACTGCAACCTTCCCCAAACTGGTGCCCTTCATTTGTTTTGGACTACACTCCCATCACCTGTTACTATTGGCCATGTTGGATGGGGCTGTTGGGTGTTGTAGTCCAAAACATATGGAAGGCACCATGTTAGGGAAGGTTTGTCTATTTTAAGCATGAATAAGGATTTTTTTTAAGATAAATTAAAAAAAACCTATATTTGCTTTTGAGGACTTGATTGGCTTTAGTATCCCATGCAAAGGGAAGAAACATTTTAGATGGGAAAAAGTACACCAAGATCATCACATTTAGATTTGTCTACTGGAAATTCAGTGTTAAAAACCAGACAGAATTCAAAAACAAAAATTTGAATTTCTTTCATGGTTGCTTTGAGAGGTAGTATGACACAGTGGCAGACATCAGGAGATATAGACAGTGGACAAAAGGTGATATGGGGATTCTGTCAATGGTGATTAATTTTCTTGGCAATCAGACCATTGTAGGAGAAGAAGGGTGAGGAGACAAGTGTATCTCCAAATTTACCTGCCTCTAAGAAAAGGGGGATAACAGCTTTTTTTAAGGGGAGATGACAAAAAAGGGGTAGGAAAGGGAAAAGTTTATGGTGAAATGACATACAGATAATGAAGTTTCAAGCTTCCCGTTGATCCTTTCCCCCTACCTAATTTTGGGGTGTGAGTGGGACAGATCAATCTATTTTCCATCAGGTTGACATTATTCATATTTTTGTTCCATCCTATTTCTGCATTGAACTGCAATTTTTTTTAAAAAAAAATGTCTGCACACCTATTAACAATTGACAATGTATGTAAATAGTACTTTTGAAGGTATTTTCTCTCACAACTCACATTCCTAAACATAGTGAGCGACACCACACAGCGAAAAATCGTGTTTGCTTACCATCACTTTTCCGCCTGCACATTTGTCCCTCATTACTTCCTCTTTTGAAAGAGGAAGTAAACAATGCGCACATGGCCCATTCAGTGGGCCATTTTGAATGCGCTGCTTCTCCTGCACACAGCAGGAGGTAGTGGCAACTTCCACCTTTAAACATAAGTTGGACTTACTGGGTTGTTTTTTTTGTGTGTGTGTGGTGCGAAGAAGGCTAGAAGGGGTGGGAGGCGTGTGGGAGGCAGACGATGTCATGAGAGGGGCCCGTGAAAATCCATGAGTGCCCGGTAATGAGTGTGCAATAAAACGCTTGTCTCATGGAGCTCATTGTATCTCAGCGTGTCTGGAGGTGGGATCAAGTCTGTTTGTATCAAAATTTGCCAAAAAAATGAAATGCTTTAAAGGTACTTAGGTATGATTCGATTGAGGCTGTAGTAGGCACAATTGGAACAGAGTAGGATGAATGTGACTTTGTTAAAATTGGATGGCATGTCTATGGAATTGTGCTGGAGGCATTTACCTCTGGGTGAATTTGTTTTCACCTGTGGTAAAGTATCCATGTTATGCTACTAAAAGAATTCAGTTATCTCTTTGCTAATTTACAGTGTGGGAGGTTGAATTCTCAAACAAATCATTTATGTATGTTGTCAGGAGTTCTTCTATATCCTAGATCCCCTGAGCAACTCCTTCAGGAACTCTGTCTCCTTAAGAATCCCACCTTCTTTCTTTTTACCTTCCTCTTCCCAGTAATGTGGGGTTTAGGCTGTAGACATGGGTGATTGGCACACCATACACTTCAAGTTTAACACAACATTTAACAAAGATATTAAAATGAGCAAGTTGCAAAACAATGTATTTAGTCAATAGAGATGAGTGGTACAAAGGCATTACAAAAATTGCAAAATGCAAGTCCTTTACCCTAGCTGCATGTAGGGTTTTCCGCACTGCTTCTTCCTCATGCCTTTGTGCTTTCCTGGGTCCTTGGCTGGCTCTCTCCTTTTATCTCCTCTACCTTCCAAAACCGAAACTGCTGTTTCAATCTTGCAGAAATGACTCTTAACTGGAGAAATGAAATGACTCCTCTCAGGGATACCTTCTCCTCCCGACAGGAAAACTCCAGGCATCTAAGCCTGATTCTATTACTTTGCCTTTATAGGCCTCAAACCTTGTATATCTGTATGGTCAGTAGCCCTTCAATAGCCACTTTGTAAATTACCAGATACAATAAAGTGTGACCAACAGAGCGTAATCCCATGCTGCAATTGATTGTTGGAGCACTGGATTGCATCCATAGAGTTCAGTCCACAAAGGTGCTTCACAGCGCTGGCAGTACTCTCCCTCTACAAGCTAAATACTGCTCATCCAAGCTGAACAATGACTAGTTGTTGTTTGTTTGTTTGGGGGGTCATTGTTGTTGTTTCTGCTCACTTCCTGGCCATGAAGATTTTCTAACACTGTGGCTATGATGTCTGTGGCTGCTATGGAAGACTTTTCGATAGTTGATTAAAAGTGTTGCGTTTCTAATTATGCATTCCCCCACTGAAGAATCAGATCTTTATTGTGTCGAATCAGCACTATTCATACTTCATGGCCCTGGATGTCTTGTTATATTGCAGTCACACTGCAGTATAGGTTTGAAGGTTTCAAAAAAAGATTTTGTTGCAGGGCCAGCCCTATCATTAGACAGAGTGAGTTGGTTGCCTCAGGCAGCAGATATTGAGAGGTGGCAACATGGTATTGTGGGACAGAATTGTGGGCCATATGGCCTTCCCTGCCCCCTTAGCCAGCCTGCTCCCTTCAGGGGTGGAAGAAGATACTGTCCCATTGCAAGAAAGATTCAACTACCAGTCCAATCAGTTTTGGCCAATAGAATGAGAGGGGGCACTGTCTTGTCCTTCACCGCCAGCACTACATTGTCTTGGGCTGGCCTTGGCTTGTTGTTTTCATGCACGCTTGTGTCCCTTGTGATAGATTGGAATGAAGGGATGAAAAAGGCAAAGGGTTTGATTCTTGTTACACGTGGGGGAGTGGAGATGATTTGGTGAAATGACTGAAAGGAAAGCTGTCTACCAGTTTGTTTAACTGATCTGCCTGTTAAATGATTGATTATTTATTTAATCAAATTTAAATAAATTTGCATGTCACAAAAACATGCCTTTTTGAGATATTAAAGCAAATATCAGATAATTTACAACTGAATAAGCAAAAGTTGCCATTCATTGTTATAAGGAAAGGGCATCTTTTAATAGATTTTCCCCCCATTCCTTATTATATTAGGACACCAAAAGCGAAATAGCCTCTAAAATAATCAAGAGTGCCCTTCACTCTCCAGTCCATCAATTACAATTTGCCCACATCAATTAAAATTGGCTCCCACAAAAGCACGGGCTGATTAATCTATGACAACTTCCCCCAGCCTGGAATCCTCCGGATTTGCTGGGCTGCAAAAAAAAATGTGTTGGACTGCCCAACACATCTAGAGTGCACCAAGTTGGGGAACCCTTTATCACTGAAACAGAATAAACCTTGCAGCACCAGTTAAAAGGTGAAACTTCAAAAAGTGGGCATATCACCAGAAAGTATACATTGTATTACAGGGGATTTGTTGATCATGCCTTTGATTTCAGCTTTTTTTGACTGAACTATAATATTTGATGGAAAATCTGCTCTCCACCCACGTCCAGTTTTATTAACACATTTCACATTAAGCTGCTGGACAATGAACTTTCACTTTATCGGCTGTTTGGATATGTTTGTTACTAAGGAGGCAGACAGCCAGGGGAGTTTGTGGGAGGAAACAATACCCGTTGCCCATTCTCCCTTTCTGCCTGGTATTATTGGAACTCTCTCCCACAACACCTGCATTGGAAGGATTTCTGTTCAAATCCAGCCTCAAAACCCACTTTCTCTGTAAAGCTTTTTGGCTTAACTGCTTAGTTTTATCCCATCCCAAATAGAGCTCAAGTTCTTGTAACTGCAATGGTTCATATGCCTCCCTTTTATTCTCTTCTTCCTCTCTCTTGGGCCATTTCTACACTGGCCTAAATTCGTGGGGTTGCCTCTGGGTGGTCCCTGTGCATCCAAATAACACACAGGGACTCCTGGGGGCAGGGGGGACGACAGGCATGGGTTTTCCCAGGGATAAAGAAGCCCTGGGAAAACCTAATTCTTCCCATGGTCCCAGGAACGTCCCAAGACCGTGGGAGATGTGGGTGCCAGTCCCGCCTGGTGCCCGCTTACTCACGGGGGAAGAGGGGGGAAGCAAGTCTGCCATCCCCAGGATGGCCGGGGTGGGGGGGGCAATTTCGGTGGGGGGGGGTTAACACACTTTTTTGATGGAGCGCTGTTCAGAACCATTTTTTTAAAAATGACAGGCGCGACGGCACGATGTCCTTTATGCTACTACAGCATCATTTGTGATAGTGCTTCTGTTACATTGGATGCTGCCTCGTACATCAGGGGTGGGCACCTCCCATCAGCCCTGTCCAGCATAGCAAATGCTGAGGGTTGATGGGAATTGCAGTCCAACGTCATTTGGAGGGCCATCAGTTGCCCACCCCTGAGTAGATCATGGGCACATCTCTGCTTCCTTGATATATAACAACTCGGAGGAGAACAGCTCTATATCAAACAACTGGGAATGAAATAAACTCTTACCAAAGACTCTTTAAAGATGCTGTTTGTTTTGGGGCCCACTCGAGTGGTATTACATGCTCATTGTGCCAAATTCTTTGGACCTGCCCCACATCACTTCCCCTCCCCCACTTCCTGGATGGGTTCAAGAACGCACCGATCTATCGAGATTTCACTTTTAAAACCCAAAATGAAAAAAAAAAGTTGTTGTGGTTGGATTGTTTTGAATGGTAGATTTTATTTTATTTTTCTTATTTCCCCAATAACTGATACCCATTTGTAGCAACCTTATATGCGGCAAACTTTGGAATGAGCAACAATCAGGAAGAGCTGTTTCCGTGGCTCTCGGATCACTTACTCTGAAGTAGCTTCATTGAAGCCAGATAATATTACTGTGATATTAGTTGTCAAGGAGTTTAACTCAGGATGGATGAATCTCTCTGTTTTAGTTTCTACAACTTTCAAACCTTTTGAAGTTCTTTCCTCCCCATTTCTGCATCGGTTTGCAAAAAGTTTGCTAAAAACTCTGCATGAAAAAATTAAAGGCGTTTTTGTATGCATTTCTGTACATGTATTTCCTAATGTATACATTAATAAAAATGTGTCCCCCCCAAAAAATGCATAAATTAGGAGAAAATTGTATAAAAAATAGATACAATAGGAAAATGTGTACACAAATCAGCTAAGATCATTATTAAAGCCTCTTCTTCAAATGCCCCCACCCTCTGAGATTAGGGCACACACAAGGCCTTCTTTATGGTGGCGCCACAATGGTAGAACTCTTACTCTCAACACATTCACCTGGTAGTGTCCTTATTACCTTTCAGATGCCTGGCTCGTTCTGTCTTACCCTTATCTACCCTTAGCTATTTTATTTCATTTATTTATGTGTTTGCTACATTCTTTCGTTTGTGGGTTGTTGGTTTAATTAGTTCATTATCATTGGTCCTTCATGTCATTTCATGTCATGTTTCTAAGCCAGCTCAAGGGGCTAAATGGTAGAAAGGCAGGCTATGAATCTTTTAAATACATTTTGGACACACACACACACACACCCTGTTTAGCCACTTGGATACAAGTCCTGTAAACACATACGGGCCACCATGTTACCACTCCTTGGCATCTGTGGTCTCTTTGGAACATGGTATTCCTCATGAGTTCATGAGTTGTCGTGACACAGTCCTTGGCCATGTTGACATAGATAGGGCCGTGTCAAAGGGCTTACACATCACTTGGTCGCTCAACTCATGGAGGTGTCCGAACCAAATGGGTGACGGTGACCCTTCTCCACTGAAACGTGTCATGATTCAGCTGACATTGAGTGATATGGATAGCTGTAACAGTTGATGCTTGATGCTACACTTGATGCTAGAACCAATGGACATTGAAGTACGAGTTCCAGGCCAAAACTGGAAGTTGGTGCACACCTCTACTAGCTATCCCGTTGAAATCAGTGAGATCTCCCCTCCCCCCCTTGCACACACATACGCATAGAGTGGCAAGCGATGCTACTGCTAGCTTTCAGCAGGACAAAAGTTTGAGCTTCATGGTATTATGTTTTCCTTTCACATCCACACCAAAAAAAATGTGCTTCCCCCTCTCCCACAGGGGGGAAAAGTAGCAAGGCAGTCGTTGTATACACTGGACAAATGTTCTGTATTTTGTAAGCTCTTCCAAACTGTTAAAAAAAATGGAGAAAAGAGCCTACTTTTCTCTCCCCTCCTACCCCATATATAAAATGAAACAGAATTGCATTTCATTATGTAGCGCTCTTAGGTAATTTCCCCCCACCCTACCCCTTGTGAATGTGTTTAAGAAGCCAGCATACAAGCGAGGGCTATATTAGTGCATTATTCTCACAACAAACAGTCCCTGTTCTGTTGCTACCTGCTTGGCCATTGTTCCCGATTGTGTACGCTTTGCAGTGGTATTTGGATGGTTTCCTGCTCTCCGCCAGCACAAAAAAGGCATTTCTGTTACAATGGCCCCTAACTACACAATGACGGCATTAAGGATTTATGTGGAGGTTTCATTATTTTCTCCTCTTTTGTTCCTTGTAGGATGTCTTCCAAGCGACCAGCCTCTCCGTATGGGGAAGCAGATGGAGAGGTAGCCATGGTGACAGGCAGACAGAAAGTGGAAGAAGAGGAGAGTGACGGGCTCCCACCCTTTCACCTTCCTTTGCATGTGAGTTTTCCCAACAAGCCTCATTCTGAGGAATTTCAGCCAGTTTCTCTGCTGACGCAAGAGCCTTGCGGCCCTAGGACTCCCACCTCTCAGCAAAACACAATGGTAGGTCTCCTCCAGGCTCTATTGTGCTTTCGCTTTGCCTCCACAATAGCTTGGCATCAAAGGACCTCTCCTTTTGTACAGCACGCAGTTTTGCCATCACATGTACGGAACACATCACAATAATGGGAAAACTTTAACCTAAATGGACCACTTTCCTTCTGGCGCCCTTTCTTCCAATGGCGAATCGTTCCATCAAGGACCAAAACACCACCTTGCCAGGCCTCCGATTTACTCGTGTTCCATCCTACTCTGTTGAAAATCAGATTAATGAACCTTCAAATCAGTCAGTCAACATTAAAAAGAAACCTCCTCCCCCCACCACTTTCTGGGTGGCAAAAACCACTTGCCATTTGGCACGCCTACTCAAATGCATGTAATGTGTGAATTGCTAACACTCAGATCTCACCCGTGTGCAGATCCAAAATAAATGGAGGTGGCAGTTGGGGAGGGACACAAATCCGAACACAATTTGCATATTGGTGACTTGCAGGTGAGATTTTTCAGAAGGTGGGCAGAGATGCAGCTGATTCTTACAATTCTCCTACCATCTTATATAATACTAATTCTGAACCGGAGGAGAAGGCTGTTAATGGCTACTAGCCTTGATGGTTATGTCCGACCTCCAGTATCTGAGGCAGTCAGCCTGTGTGCGCCAGTTGCTGGGGAACATGGGTGGGAGAGTACCATTGCACCTTGTCCTGCTTTGTTGGTCCCTGCTCGACAGCTAGTTGGCCACTGTGTGAATAGTGCTGGACTAGATGGGCCCTTGGTCTGATCCAGCATGGCACTTCTTATGTTCTTAATTTATTCTCAGATTGGAGATCCTAAGGTAGCCCAAACAGCATCATCCGCACACAAAAAGGGGAGGTATTAGCAAGTTTGGGGGAGGGGGAATCTCTACCTCAGATGATCTTCAGGGTGTGGGTGAGGAAGAACCAACCTCAGTGGGGAACAAACCCCAAAACAGTATGCTCAGTGGGTGCAGAATGCTGACTGACTGTTGAGGGGGGGATGGGAAACTAGGGTGGTGGGGAAGGAGGGAATGGAGAACCTTGAAAAGGGCATATCTGGCTTCTTAACAGCCCAGAGAATCATGGAAAGGTCATAGCTGGCTTCTTAAGATCCCAGAGAACTGTGGAAAGGGCATAGCTGGCTTTGTGAACCACCCAGAGAGCTTTGGCCATAGAAATGCAGACAATAAATAAAATAAATAAATAGGCAACATTTTGTTGCACTTCTCACTTGTACCTTCAAAAAGGCAACAAACAAATTGATTCTTTTGGAGGAATGCAGTGCTGGCGGCCCATCCAAGAGTACTCCACACTTTCCACCAATCTTTCATCCTCTATTCCCCTATGAATCTAGTTCTGGAGGTGCCAGTTTCCTTTCCCACATATTAACTAGCTTTTTTGGGAAAGATGGTGCAATTTATTATTTATTCATTATCATTGTGTTATTTAGTTACTCGTAGCATTTATATACTGCTGTTTGTACCCAAAACCCTCAATGGTTGATATTTATTATATTGTTATCTCACCCTTTTTCCTCTTCCGAGGAACTCACAGTGGCTTACATGGTCCTCCTGATCTCCATTTTATCCCCACCACAATCCTGTGAGGTAGCTTAGGTGGAGAGTCAGTGACTCGCACAATGTCACCCAGTGAGCTTCATGGCTTCATAGACATGGGTCTCCCCAGTTCCAGTCTAATATACTTAGCACTAGGGCTGTGAACGGACCCCCCGATTCAATCCGGATACCAATCTGTCAGATCCGGGCCCGATCCGATTTGGATCCGGGTTCTGGAGGTCAGAATCAGCCCGATCCGCTCTGGATTCGGGATCTGGATCCGGTCACAGCCCTACTAAGCACTACGCCACACTGGCTGCTATATTGCACGTGACAGCAATAGATGTCAGCCTTTAAAGAAAACCATAAAGGATGTGTTGAGTTGGCTAACCTCACTAAGAAGAGTGGATATATTGGGATACAGTGGACCAGAAACAAACTCTAGGTTGGAGAAGAAGCTTTTTCCTGGCATCGAACAAAACATCATTGTCACTTAATTCCTGCAGCTCAAACTGTTGTCAAAGCTGGTTCAAGAATTGGCAACTCTGTCTCCTGCCTACAGCATCCAGACCCTGTGGTTTCAGACAGTTTACTTCTTTAAAATAATATTTATTATTATTATTATTATTATTATTATTATTAAAATGATTTTTAGGCCAACTTTAAAGGTAGAACCCTCTCCGGTTGGCATACAAGATGAAAAGATAACACAAAATATGCATAAAAGAAGTAGAAAAAGCAATTCATATTAAATAAAATAGTATAAAGAACAGTGATAAAAATCAATAACAGGTTATGGAAAGTCCATTGAAGAGAAGCAGGTCTGCAGAGCCTTCCTGATGATATGCAAAGAAAGGGCCAAGGGATGGACAGCCTGGTGAGCGTCCGATGAAGCTGTGGGGCCAGCTGTGTTCTGAGCAAGCCACCACGGTTGTGCAACAATGGCAGCTTGCTAGGAGGATGGCCAGCTGCCAGACACTCAAGGATCCGCTGGTACTCAATGAGTGGGTTCATGAGCACACCATGGCTTGGCGAGTGGGGTTCAAGAGGACAGGAATGGGAGAATCCATCGGACTCTGCTCCCTGGGCAGACCCTTTCAACATCCTTACAAACCCCTGATGGGAGGTGATTCCAGAGTTGTGGGGCCACCACTGAAAAGAACTTCTCCCTTATACTAAATAGGCATATGGCCTTTGCATCAAGCAAGTGAGCAGGCCTTAATAATTCAAGCCATGGGGAATTATGTGCGTGTAGGGAGAGTCAAAGTCTGATTTTAATTGGAGCAGTGTTACTGGGGCACAGGTACACAAGCTGGTGTCCTCCAGATCTTTTGAGACTGCAACTCCCATAATACCTGAACATTGCCCATGCTGGGGGAGGGCAGCTTAAGACACCAAATATATGTGCAGAAGCATCCAATATTTTGGGACTGCCTTTTTAAAATAGTGAACTGTTGCTTATTTTGGGGTTTTTTTTTGTGGAGGGGGGCATGCACAGTTCTGGCGGGGGGGGGGAAATGGAACATTTTTACAATATGGGGCTTCCCCCTGTTTTCTGCACACAAAGCACAGGGTTAAACCATGCTGTTTGCCACTTCAGAGCAACTATGGAGTGCTGATAATCTTCTTTCTTGGGTGAAGTACCTTTTGAGAAGAATAACCTGCAGGTGGCTAGAAGTGTGTGTGTGTGTGTGTGAGAGAGAGAGAGACAGAGACAGAGAGAGACAGAGAGAGACAGAGAGAGACAGAGAGAGAGAATGAGAATCTGTGTGTGAATTTATCTCATTACGGAGAGGATAAATAGAATGAAACAGAATGGAAGAGAAAGCAATATCCTAATATCTGCTTTACTAGCTTATGTTCTGCGAGCAAAGATACCTATTGCTGGCTGCTACTGAAAACCTCTCACCCCAAACTGTGGAACACCAAAAATATAATGGGGGGTGCTGAGGGGATAAAGCACGTTTCTAAATGGGGGCAAGACTTGTTCACAATATTAAGATTTCAGAAAGAAAGAAACAAAGAAAGAAAGAAAGGTGAGGTTGGTGAGGGCACAAGGTACTTCTTGTGGGGGCACGAGCCTCCACTGGTTCCCTCTGGTGCCTCCCATGCTTTTCCCAATCCAAGCCTGAGCTTACCAATTTCTGTGGTGCAGATTTACTAGCTCAGCAACTGCTGAGTTATCTAGCTAATGGATTTTGGAGCATGTTGCATGCCTTCCCTTTCCAGGGAGCCATATATATCTCATTTGCAGGCTTCCATTGCAAACAGGATATCTTGGACCATGTATCCCATTTTCCTGCTTGTGGGAACCAGTAAAAACTGAGCTTGTTGGAGTTCTCCAAGTTCCATCTCAAAGCTCATTCTGATTCAAATATGTATCAGATTGTGAACTTTGGGAGGGGGGATTCTGCATGAAAATCGGTGTGCAATTTTTATGTGCATTTCCCCATATGTATGCATCAATTGTGCCCATCTTTGAAACGTATGCATTTTTCTCCTATCAATTAAAGAGTATTTATGAAGTTCCCCCCCCACAAAGTAAGCATTTCCCCATGCGTATTTTTTCAAATGTAGACATGCTGTTGTGAATCACATTGCAAGCCCTGAAATGTACAGACTTTTACAGCAGATTGTGTCTGATTCCTTGTTCAGTCTGGAAGGTGTGACCTGGGTAAATCCTGCTCAGAAATGGACTGAAACAAATTCTGTAGTGCGAAAGAACCAAACTATGCTGATAATCCTGTGAATAAATGAATGGGGTGAGCTTTTGTTTTTAAAGTATCTCAACTGTCTCTCTCCGATGAAGTCTCTCTCTCTCTCCTCTTTGAGTTTTGTCATGTTTAACTTTGTACCTTTCCCTGTATGTTGGGCTCAAGGTGGTCTGGCAACAATGCTATGCACCCTCACTGGAGAGTGAGTCTATGGGGCTTAACGTCTGAGCAGACATATATAAAATCAAAAAGTGTTGGGGCTTGAGAAATCTCAACTGGGAGGACTTTCCACAGGGGAGAAGGGGTGCCTCCACTTAAAAGCCCATGCTCCTTGTTTCCTCCAATTAGGCCTCAGAGAGCTAAGGAATCTGAAGCAAGGCCTCAGGTGATGAATGGAGTATGCAGGGAGAAATATATGAGAGATGGTGCTCCTGAAGATTCTCCAGTCCCAAAAATACCTTAAAGGGTTACTGTGAAGATAAAATGGGTAAAGCAAGAGCCATGTGTGGCACCACGATCTTTTTGGAAGACGAGCATAATAATAATAATAATAATAATAATAATAATAATAATAATAATAAGTCACCAGCATCACTTCAAAAAACAATATAGAAAACCTCCAGAAACTGGGCCTGCCAAAATACATCCACGCCAACATCCAGAAAGCAGCCATACTTAAAACATGCTCAATTGTCAGGAAATTCCTGAATCAGTAAGAGACAGGCATGACTTGGCAAAGCCCATCATGTCCGTCTAGAAAAACTGCCACAAGCAAGAAAGAGATATGATAATAATGATGATGATGAAGATTATGATGATGATGTAACTAGGGATGAAGGGTTTTTTTCCAATTTGCCTCTGGGTGGATAGATAGATAGATAGATAGATAGATATCTCGAATATTCACTTTCTGAATCAAGATGTGAACTGGAGTGCAACTGTCCTTCGGTATTTACAGTACAGCTCCCCAAAAGACAATTGTATTCAAAACTGCATATATATTAGTGGAAAGAAATATGCTACATATAGGCAAACCTACTTGCAAAGACTTAATGGGCAAGATTGCATATGAATTTTCATGCAGACTTTTAAAGGGCGAAAAATAGTTGCAAAGTGTTGCAGAACCAGGCTGGAACAAATTGATGATCTGGTCCAGTCGTTGGTTTAGTCTACCAGAAGGGGCACCTTCTCCTGTATGTTCTTGCCCAATCACTCTAAGATCATCTTCTCTGGGTGACACTACCCACAACAGTGTGATGGGTGGCTACCATGGGTGGCTACTGACCCCCATCTGTGGAATACCCTTCCTAGGGTGATCTACCTGCCCTTTTCATTGTCTGCAGTTAGATGCCAGGCTAAGATCTCTTTCTCCCCACCAGACATATAATCTTTAATCTGTTGCTTGGATTATTAAATTAATTGCTGGCTCCTTTATTTTTTTTATTTCAATTTAAAAAAATGTTTAATATTTATTACTTTGATACTGCGATTGTTGTATATTTGGGATTGGTTATTTTGTTGGTTTGGTCTGGTGATTTTAAACTGCCCCAAGGACATTTGCCAATTGGACAATATACAAATCTAATGGATAAATAAGACTGGAAAACTGAGAAGAAACAAACTGGAGACATTTGTCCATCTGTAACCACAACCCTGTAAGGTAGACAACAATTATTACCCCCATACTACAGAGGGGGCTCAGAGATTTATTTATTTATAACCCAAATCCATGAAACTAGTTCATAGCAGGGTAAAGTTGAAATTGAGAGAGGATCAGGTCTTGTTATCCTGCTCAGCGTATGAGCCACTCTGCTGCATGTACAATAGAGTTATATTTCATTTCATTTCATTTTAAGACAGAGCAGTTGTGGGGGAGGAATGTAAATTTCCAGTGTACCTTTTGTGCATCTAACTTAGGATAGTTTCCCCCACCTTCTTCTTCTCTAATTGTGATGGGACAATGCAGACTGTTGTGAACACCAGTGCGGTTATTGTGCCAGCTCTAATAATGAGAATTTTCATTGTTTGGGGAAAGCCGTCTCCTACACTCTAGACAAAAGTGTAATTACTTTTGAACGATGTGGAATGTGCTCTGCTTAAATAGCACGGTGAATAGATTTGCAAGGATTCAGATATAGCTTTGCTCAGATGCCATATGTGCAGCATGGCAAGGAGGTATCGTTAGGACGCAGCTTAATTATGCACTTCTGCATACACTCAGCACGCACGCACACACGCACACACAACCTCACAGTTTCAGCTTTATGCCGTTGTTTCTGTAAGAGGCGGGCCGGGTTCGTGAACGAGGCCAGTTCCGTCAAAATGGAGCAAATAATGGCGATACAAGTTTGCAATTGTCTTGTTTTCAATGTCTACTATTTTTTTCCCCCACGCTAAATTGATATTTATCTTATGATGGAATTACATTGTTGCAAACATTGTTGCACTAAATGTCATCGCTAAAGTAGCACTTGAAAGCTGTTTCCATACATATAATTTCAGGCTTGCAAATGGGGTTTTGGTAGTTCTACCGTTCAGTATAAGCACTTCCATTGTCTTACAAAATTACCCCTGGGCCTGCCTGAATAAACAAGGCACTGAGCAAGAGCAGAAAACATGCTGCACACCTTCAGAGCTTGTACTGCAATTTCATTTTTGGCATGAGGCTGCCTCGTGGCCATTTATTGCACGCGTATCCCGAGGAGCCGACATCCTCGCAACAACCCTGTCAGGTAGGTTAAGGCCATTTCTGCACTGGCCTTTTGACCCGGGTTGTCCCTGGGTGCTCCTGGGTGCTCCCTGGGTGTCCAAATGATGCACAGGGAGGGCAGGGGAGGGGACAGGGATGGGTTTTCCCAGGGATGAAGAAACCCTGGGAAAACCGATTCTTCAAGCGGTCTCGGGGCCATCCTGAGCCCGCGGGAGGTGTGGGCGCCCATCCTGCCTGGTGCCCACTTGCTCTGGAGCAAGTGTGTTACCGGAAATGGACACAGAGCCATGTGGCACAGCTCCACGCCCATGGGGGGGGGAAGCAAGCCCACCATCCCCAGGATGGCAGGGGCCGCACACAGGCGGTTCCTTACCTTCTCCGACATGCTCTGCTCCTTTCAGTGTTTTTTAAGAAATGGTGCCCACGACGAGCGCAACATCCCAGGACATCACACTTCTGCTGTGGATGCCCAGGGACGATCCTGGAAACAGGTACGTCTGGGTTCATCCCCCCTCCCTCCTTCTAAACCCGTAGGTGTAGAAAGGCCCTAAGCTAAGAGAGAAAGGTGGACCCAAGATCACACACTGAGCTTCTTGGCTATGTGCAGCTTTCATCCTGGAACTCCCCAGTCCTAGTCTGACACTCTAACCACTATACACACTGTCTCTATTCCAACTGGCAGTGACTCTCCGAGAGCCATTCCCAGCCCTGGTACCAGAGGTCCTTTTCATTTGAGATGCCAGATGTCCAACCTTGAGTTGGTCGTAAAAGCAGCCGGAAGGTGAAGGGTCGGGGTGGGCGAACTCGCCTATATTTGCCTCAACGGCGCCAGGCCACTCAAGCCTCTCGTGAGGCTTGGCTTGGCCAGGCGTGGACTCGGAAGCTGCCCACATGGTTCACTGAAATCACACCCTTCCTGTGCCAATGGTGGTCAGCATTGATGCAGCAGGAGGAAGTGTATAAAGACCTCCTCACCCCCTTCTCCTAGGGTCCCAATTCACATCACGCTCCCTCCACTTACTCTTGAGTAAAAATGAGTGAAAGAAAGATGTCACTGCTACATGCTTTGTTTTGACCCTGATTGTCTTAATATACTGTAATTGATCTTTTTTTTTTTATTGCACTTTTATGTAGGGATGTAAAATAATTTCATTACTCTTCTCAAATCTTGCAAACATGACCCGGTCAGAACCACGAATGCGAACAGGAGTGTAATGTTGGGGAATTTTTCTCAATTTTCCAATCTTGCATTCACATTTGAAATGTGTGGTTCTGAAAATGCACATCTACACACAGACCCCCCCCACACACACACACACACACATGTTCATGTGTTAACCTCTGGTGGAAAAGTCCGCCTTTTCGGTGCACGCTTGCCAATGCTCTCTCACATGTTCTCTTCAAGCATGCAGCAGCCAGAGTGAGGAGAGAGCAGCATCCTTCGGTGACCTCTGGGCAGTTGTACAGACTGGGCAAGAGGGAGAGTGCACATGAATGAGCAGTGGGGACAAAAGTGAGGAGGAGGTGGACCTACTCAGGCACTGAACCGCTGATAGCAACTTTCCCATGGGCCCCCCAAAACCCGAAGCTAGAAAAATCTGAAACTTTGACCAGGCCAAGTTCTAGTATGAAATACTCACCTACTGTTTTGTAGATAGGCGGAGTATAAATTGAAATAATAATAATAATAATAATAATAATAATAATAATTTGAAATAATAATAATGAATTGAAATAATAACAATAATAACAGCAACAACAACAACAACAACAATAATAATATCCCAGACTTGGCCAATCCTTACAGCCTCCCAATTGCAGGGGCCACTGTAAGGATGCTTAAGGGATTCAATCTTTGCAAATTGCAATATGAACTGCCCGCCTTGAACTTCCAGACTAATGTGCAGATCAGAACATGGAACAAATAATACCTGTAGACTGCAGCTACATTTCTGCTTTGAGAGATTTTATGGGGAGGCGGGGATCCATCAGAAGCCATGGTTAGGGAGGGATAAATCTCCCCTCCCCATATGCTGTCATCTTGATAAGAATTGCCCCCACACTGTGCCTCTAATAATAATAATAATAATAATAATAACAATTTATTTCTTACCTGCCTCTCCATCTGGAAAGAAAAGTAGTAAACATGACATGTAGTTTGCCCTTATGTATCCACTGTTTTTCTCCCCTCCCAAACGTTCTGACACAGTTGTAGGTTAAAGAAAGTATCCAAATGGCTTTTAAAATGCATGTTTTGATAGGAAATACATTTAAAATTTGGGCTGTGCACGGACCCACTGATCTGATCTGGATCCCGATCTGGGAGGTCTGGATCGGGCCCGATCTGACCTGCCTCAAATCTGGATACGAATCTGCTCCAAGTCTGTGCAGAGCCCTACCTCCCACTCTCCCCACTCCCTCCCTCCCCCCAATTGCCCTGATTACCTGCTGCCTCTTCTGCCATTGTCCTACCATCGTCTTCCGTCCTCGCTGTGGCCCCCACAGTGCTTGGTCACAGCAGGTGATGATGTCACCCGCCACGACCTGCAAATGCAGCGCTCTAACCAATTAGAGTGGCACATTTGCTGGTCACGGCAGGTGACGTCATCACCCGGTGCGAGCGGGAAAGTATCCGGCTGACACTGAGGAGGCAGGACGATGCAGGACGACGTGGAGGAGGCTGCAGGTAAGAAGGGCGATTGGAGGGAGGGAGAGAGCGGGGAGAGCGGGAGGGAGGGCTCTGCATGGACCTGGAGCAGATCCTGATCGCGGATCTGATCCGTCCCGATCTGGCCCCGATCCAATCCGGTTTGGATCGGGCCCAAATCGCCGGATTGGCCCAATCTGCTCTGGATTTGGGATCTGGCTCCAGATCCAGTCACAGCCCTCTTTAAAATGCATATTTCAGTGCAAATGTTGGTGTGGATTAATGTGCAGGAAGGAACAATTGCATCCATGCCAAAATGACACAGACCACAAATAGAATGGCCTGCCTATCCTTGGGCCAATTGTACTCCTATTTCCTTTGGTTCCTGAAAAAGTTTCTGAGACCCACAGTTCCCATTAGATTAGGTAGCAGCCTCAAGGTCAACTCTACAGAGTATATTTCACCTTCCCTTTTGTAAAGTTCCAACATCCATTTCAAGCCACTGACCTCCATTAAAGTGGAGAATGTGCCTTCTGGGTTTAGAGTTGGGTAAAGATGTCCACCATCTTGGTCTGGCCATGGAAATGTGTCACTAATCACCAACCTCTTGCGGATATCTGTGTTTGTGATCTTCTCCACCCTATGACTGGAGACGATCATGATGTGATATGTTTGACACTGGTCTTTGAAGCTGTCTGCATTATAAAGTGGAGTGGGAGGGCACATAATGATGGACTTAAACAATACCATGCAGTGCCTTAGACTAGCCACAACAGGTTCCTTCAGTGCCATGTTATGGGTGACTGAAATGTTCTTGCTCACAAGGGCAGCTGCGTTGGTGAGCAAGGGCGGGGTTGTTTGGCTGCGTGTTATTGAGAAATAACTCTGTGTGCAGCTCTGATTTTTTATAAGGGAGTCATTTGGACTCAGTTAAGCAGAAAATAATCACCTGCAAAGCAAAGACTTTGTTTTATAAATGTGCTGGGAACCATATCTTTTCCATTGTTTTCAGCTACACAGGCACACACCTGGGAGGAGGTGGGAAACAATTGAATGACTTCATACCAGAAAATATTTGCGTTTGAGCCTCTCGTGTCAACAAGAGCAAATGCCCGGTTCACTTGGGGCAATTGAAAAACTGTATACAAACCAACGAGGTGGAAATGTGCACCTTGATGTCTGTTGAGGGTATTTTAATCACCTAATTTGTGGTCGATCTTTCTTTTTCCTGACCCTTGAAAGTCAGTGAGAATATGTTGAATGGGGCCGCAAAACAGAGAGTATGTGTGTTCCTTCCTGCCCACGTTGTGGATGTGACCAAAGGTCTTTGAGACAATGGGTCTAGTAGTACAACAAGATCAAGGTGAAGATTTGCAGGCTCCACCCTCTCCCCGGGGTCCCAATTTAGCCCTGTGGGGTTCCCCTGATGGCCATGCCATCTTTCCATTTTCCCACACCTTGCCACTGACCACGAATTGTTTCGTTCTTTACTGTCTTGTGTTCAATCCCCCCACCATTTCAAAAGGTTGAAATACCTCTTCTAAGGCTTAGAGCCAAAATATACAGTACACAAACCATGTAGCATGTTGCTGAGTCTTATCTTCGTTATTATTATTATTATTATTATTATTATTATTTATTATTATATTTATATACCGCCCATAGCCGAAGCTCTCTGGGCAGTTTACAAAAATTAAAAACATTGAGCATTAAATAGCGATATACAAAATTTAAAACCATAAAAAGCATACAAATTTGTTATAAATACAATATCATTTAAAAACAACTATTCTAGGTCAAACCACCACCACCACCACCAAATCCTCAACATCCTCTCATATAAGTGTGTGCAGCCCCAATGCAGATCAGACCCACCACACACTGGGAGGGGGGATTAAACTTTCCCTTCAAATATTTTCCCCACAAAATTCCAACCAGGTGGAATTTATATATATGGTTCCTTTTGTCCATCCCTCTCTCATAGGGTGGAACATTGGGGGGGCAAAACATATGGTGGAAGGTTTAATCCTCCTCTCACAGAGTGTGTTGGACCCAATCTGAATCAGGGCCACACACCTACACAAGAGTAAATAAAACCACAAATCTCAGTTATACGCTATATGATAAGAATAATGTGCAGTCCGGCCACCAGTTACTGTCAGTAAGAACTTTCAGCTAAAATAAGATTGTGTTTGTTTTATTTTGTCCCTGCCTCTTCGGCCTTTGGTTTGCCTTTGGCTCCACAACCATTGGAATGATAGAGCTTCTCCGGAATGGAATTTGTCCCTGTATCAAGCTCACTCCCCTTCTCTGTGTAATATTCGATCACATTTACCCATGTCATTCCATCCCATTCTGTGTTCCCTGCTCCCTGCTCCACACTACTGGCTGGCCTGATCAGGGAATAATTGGGATAACTGGGTGAATATAGCTAAATGTTATGAGGAAATTGGGGGGGGGGAGGGGAACCTGACATGGGGCTGCCATTTTCAGCAGCACAAGCATCATATCTGCTTCATAGCCAAAAATGTTGTGGTGATGGGACTTACAGTGGTTGAGGAATCATTGCAGAACAGCCAGCACACATAGATAGCCTCAAATGTTTAAAGCCATTTAATTGTATTACATCTCAGTGAAACATTATGTAGAAAACACACACATATGTTGCCTTACATCTTCACAAGTAAACACTGTAGAGACTTAAGTAAAAACAAAATAAAATGAAGCTGACAGGACCTTGGAACATCTGAAAGATGGGTCAGCACCCCCCCCCCCCATAGCCGGGGTGCCTATGTCATCTGAGGAAAACCTTCCATTTGAAGGGCTTGGAAACCAGGCTTGGAAAGATAAAGAACCTTCAGGACAGAGAGTTGGGCCTTGAAGTTGCCCATCAAGGGTTCACACCTGAACAGCAGACTGAGTAGTCATACAAGTCACCAGGTCACAGCCTTCAACATGAGGGTAGTATATATTGAATTCTAAGAATTATTTCTAAATTTATGTATATGCATTTTTTTTGCAAATTAGTGTCCTCTTTTTGGGTGGTCCATTTCTTCTGTTTTGGCAATCTATACATGGCCACCCTACTCACAGAGCTCCCCCATGACTATAAGCCAGCCAACATCATATCTGTTGAAGCAAGTTCCTTCTATTTCTTGTATAATGTCTTCAGTAGAGCTCATCCAAAATGCATGCTTTACATGCGTACCATGATAAGATAACATATGTAAAAATGGTCTGAGGTCCAGAGGAGACCTCTAATTCCTGTTTTGATTCAATGCATATTGTATACTGAGCAGGGCTAGGATGGCCAAACTCTTAACCTGCAGTCATTCATTAAAGCAGCACAGCTTTGGCCTCCTTCAGCAAACTACATGAACTTGACCCAGGCAGATCAAAGAAATCTTTTTGCAGGGTGGAATTCAATGGGTTTTCCTAGGCTCACCCCCCCCCCCAAATTTGTTTCAATTCCCGCTGTGGAATCTTGTGGTGCCTGATTCAATCTGCAGTGAGTTGGACCAGTTTGCAGATTTTCTGGAAATTTTGCACATTATTTTGAAGGTTCTGCAATGCACATGGATTTGTGATCAATTTGCACAAATTTCTGAGCAATTTATGCATATTTTTGATCAATTTGCACAAATTTCTGAGCAGTCTGTGCATACTTCTGAGCAATTTGTGCAAATCACAACTGAATTTGCAAAATTTGTGTAATGTTTGCTTACTTTGCACAAACTGATCTATGATTTGTATGAATTGCTCCAAAATTCATGCAAATTACAGAAACTTCTCCCCAAAATGTGCAAAAATGTTCCCAGAGTTTGGGGAACAGCGTGCGGTTCGGCTCACAGACACAAAGCAAGTCACACATGACACAGAAATCCATCAAGCTGAAAAAGATCCCAATTTATCAGTGACAGATCTTGACCAGGGGAATTTTCCATTGAGGATTTCCCAGTGTGCTTATTTTCCTCTTGAGTGGGCTTTTTAACTAACATTTGCAATGGTAAGTCGCATAGCGAGGGGTATTTCCCATCTGGAATAAAAGGGTGAGCTCTCAAAATCCTGACACATTGGTTGTGCACAGATCCTATAACCAAATGCCAGGAAACACGCTGCCATTACCACGTTTAGGGCCATTTTGAACACTTAACTGAGTGCCCGTTTCCTATGCTAACAACAAGCTCTTTGGGAGAGAAAGAGAAAACAACCACAGGGCAGCTTCATGCGGCCAATTAAGAGCTTTCAAAAATTGTTCTCTCTCTCTTTTCTCCCTCGTGCATCAACATAGCAGCTAGGGGTGTGCATCGGATCGGATCCGATCCACGATCCGAATCCGATCCGACCCAAAATCGGGAAAATCCGATCCGATCCGATCCGATCCGGACAACCTCCGATCCGATCCGATCCGATCCGATGAGGTCCGATCCGGATCGGACGCCATTTTGAATGCTTTTTCCCATAGCCAAGTATTGTTTTACAAAAACGCCTATAACTTTTTCATTTTTAAAGATAGAAGGATGAAACTTGGTCACATTGTAGACTGGTTAGGGGTAGTTATCTGTGAGAAATTTCAGAAAGATTGGTGCATGCATTTTGTGGCAATTAATTTTTTAATAAATACCCAGGAATGCCTATAACTTTGTCATTTTTAAAGTTACACACATGAAACTTTGCCACATTGTAGGGGGTACCTTGGGACCTATGTGTGTGAAATTTCAGAAACGTAGGTGCTTGTCTTGTGTGGCAATTAATTTTTAGAAAAATGGGTAGTAGTGGGGTAAATACAGTTACGCCTCCCATTTTTTTATTTTTGAAGATACAAACAGGAAACTTGGGCACATTACAGGTACCACTTGCCTTGATATGTGTGTGAAATTTCAGAAACATTGGAGCTTTCCTTGTGTGGCAATTAATTTTTGAAACAATGAGGAAAGAAACACCTATAACTTTGTCATTTTTAAAGTTACACACATGAAACTTTGCCACATTGTAGGTGGTACCTTGGGACCCATGTGTGTGAAATTTCGGAAACGTAGGTGCTTGCCTTGTGTGGCAATTAATTTTTTAATAAATACCCAGGAATGCCTATAACTTTGTCATTTTTAAAGTTACACACATGAAACTTTGCCACATTGTAGGCGGTACCTTGGGACCTATGTGTGTGAAATTTCGGAAACGTAGGTGCTTGCCTTGTGTGGCAATTAATTTTAGAAAAATGGGTAGTGGTGGGGTAAATACAGTTACGCCTCCCACTTTTTTATTTTTGAAGATACAAACAGGAAACATGGGCACATTACAGGTACCACTTGGCTTGATATGTGTGTAAAATTTCAGACAGCTGGGTCCAGGCATGTGGTGGCAAGGTATTTTTGAAACAATGAGGAAAGAAACGCCTATAACTTTTTTATTTTAAAAGTTAGAAGTCTGAACATTGCTCACTTTGTAGATGGGTTAGGGGTAGATATGTGTCAGAAATTTCAGAATGATAGGTCCAGGCATTTGATGGCTATGGAATTTTTAAATTACATGTTTCAAAAAAATTTCTACAGAGGCCAGGTCTTCCCCTCCCGCTTCCCGCGAAGAAAAGGAAACACTCTCTCGTCTCGATCCCTTTGAAGTTGCTAGTAGTATCCATTACAGGGCTCGTGTTTCCTTTCCTCCTTTCACTTTTCAAGCAGAACGGCTGAGCCTAGCTGAGTTTTGCAGCCATGCGTGCAAGGAAGGATCACTCTGGTCTCGATCCCTTTGATCCTTGGTAGTATCCATTACAGGGCTCGTGTCTGCTTTCACTTTGTACTCAAGCAGACACGAGCCCTGTAATGGATACTACCAAGGATCAAAGGGATCGAGACGAGAGAGTGTTTCCTTTTCTTCGCGGGAAGCGGGAGGGGAAGACCTGGCCTCTGTAGAAATTTTTTTGAAACATGTAATTTAAAAATTCCATAGCCATCAAATGCCTGGACCTATCATTCTGAAATTTCTGACACATATCTACCCCTAACCCATCTACAAAGTGAGCAATGTTCAGACTTCTAACTTTTAAAATAAAAAAGTTATAGGCGTTTCTTTCCTCATTGTTTCAAAAATACCTTGCCACCACATGCCTGGACCCAGCTGTCTGAAATTTTACACACATATCAAGCCAAGTGGTACCTGTAATGTGCCCATGTTTCCTGTTTGTATCTTCAAAAATAAAAAAGTGGGAGGCGTAACTGTATTTACCCCACCACTACCCATTTTTCTAAAATTAATTGCCACACAAGGCAAGCACCTACGTTTCCGAAATTTCACACACATAGGTCCCAAGGTACCGCCTACAATGTGGCAAAGTTTCATGTGTGTAACTTTAAAAATGACAAAGTTATAGGCATTCCTGGGTATTTATTAAAAAATTAATTGCCACACAAGGCAAGCACCTACGTTTCCGAAATTTCACACACATGGGTCCCAAGGTACCACCTACAATGTGGCAAAGTTTCATGTGTGTAACTTTAAAAATGACAAAGTTATAGGTGTTTCTTTCCTCATTGTTTCAAAAATTAATTGCCACACAAGGAAAGCTCCAATGTTTCTGAAATTTCACACACATATCAAGGCAAGTGGTACCTGTAATGTGCCCAAGTTTCCTGTTTGTATCTTCAAAAATAAAAAAATGGGAGGCGTAACTGTATTTACCCCACTACTACCCATTTTTCTAAAAATTAATTGCCACACAAGACAAGCACCTACGTTTCTGAAATTTCACACACATAGGTCCCAAGGTACCCCCTACAATGTGGCAAAGTTTCATGTGTGTAACTTTAAAAATGACAAAGTTATAGGCATTCCTGGGTATTTATTAAAAAATTAATTGCCACAAAATGCATGCACCAATCTTTCTGAAATTTCTCACAGATAACTACCCCTAACCAGTCTACAATGTGCCCAAGTTTCATCCTTCTATCTTTAAAAATGAAAAAGTTATAGGCGTTTTTGTAAAACAATACTTGGCTATGGGAAAAAGCATTCAAAATGGCGTCCGATCCGGATCGGACATCTGGTCCGATCCGATCCGACCAGCCTCCGATCCGATCCGATCCGACCCGACCCCCCAGGTCCGATTCCGATCCGCTATCCGATCCGATCCGGGGGGTCAGTGCACATCCCTAATAGCAGCATAGTTCAGTGCTGCGTCTTTCCAGTTGCCAATAAAGTGTTGTGTACATGTGAGCAGATGAGGCATCCCCTCATGTTAAGTAAGGCTAACAACCTCCGTGAACCCTGTGAAGCTAACATCACAAGATGAAGCAATTGACAAGAGTTTGTGTCTAAATTAACTGAGGATGACTTTGCCACAGATCCCCAAACAATGCTATCATTATCTGGGGGAGGAGGGCTTTGCTTTAACATCCCTTCCCTATGCTGTGAAAAAAAAAAAAGCTCAAGCCAGCCCTAAGGGGAGAAAGAGCTCTGGAAACAGGATTATCTGTTTGCAAGCTGCAGATAGGATATAGGCAAAAGTCGCCGTGAATGCTTGCTGATAATTTGGAACAAGGGCCAATTAAAAAGCTTTGCATCCAATAATTGTTTCTATTGCTCTGGTGACATGATATCCTTTTGATTATTCAACATCATCATCCTGTTAATAATTAATTGTATCTTTTGAAATATAATGAAGGTGTATTATGCACAAGGATGAAAAAAGAGCCCCTCCCCTCTCTAACAGCCTGATCTACAACCCAGGTAAATGGAAGGGCTTGGATTGAAGCCAATGCCCAGGGTTACTTCCACACAGACCTTTTTCTCTGGAATTGCTCTCCTTCCTCATCATTTTAGAGCATTCTCGTGGCCTTTGGCTGGCCAGTTCCACTGTTTCCTGAGTAATCCTCCAGTATCCCCCCCACCCCCGAGCTGAATGTTGTGGATTTATGTATTTATTTATGGAAAAGGGGGTAATAAAATTCAATTGCAGCGCCAGCTTGTACAGTATGGTCAAGGAAAGCTTTTTATGGCTCCTGTGCTTTTAAATCAAACACTTCCTCTTTGCAAGTTCAGTCTCTTTGCATGTTCACCCCTTTGTAGTTTCAGCTGGGGCACGTGCTGAGGGTTAGTGATGATTATCTGAATTTCTCCTTGAATAGCCTCCCTAAATTGCCCCAATGTCAATTTCTCTTGGGCAGTTGGGAAGTTTTAATGACTTATTATGACTTGTTTACTCTCAGTTTCTTCCTTCCTTTCCTTTTTTTAAATATAAAGAAATAGCAACATAAAAGAAAAAGAAAAAGAGAGGAAAACAGAAATGAAACGCCTCCTACTCCCCCCGCCCATCCCCAGCTTGGGAAGTGTGTATGTGTGTTGTGAAAAGGAATGAACTCGTTTCGCAAGATTTTCTGTCCTAATTCTGAATATGAGCATGGCTCTGGTACCCCATTGCTGGGCACAGGGGGTCTTTACAGCAGTACCAGCAAAATGTTCGCTGTGCTTCAAACACAATTTCACAAAGTGATCTCTACTAGGGGTGTGCACGCCAAAAAATATCATCGTTTATCGTTATCATCATTTCAGACCAAAAAAAATCATCTTTATTCATATCGTAGGTGAACTGTATCATCTTCACGATAATTATCATGAAAAAAATGATATTTTTGCAGCCCTATTTTTAAAGAAAAAATGCCTATAACTTCTGTATTTGAAAAGTTAGAGGCTTGAAACTTGGTCACAGTGCTTATGGGGTATGCCTAAGTATGTGTATGAAATTTGAGATCGATCCCTCCAACCCTCGATTTTATATGAATTTTTTAAAGATCGTTTCCATTCTGACAGGTCTGAATGAATGCACGTGGCGAGCTGTCATTCTGACCTGTCAGAACTGAAACGATCATTAATAAATTCATATAAAATCGAGGGTTGGAGGGAACAATCTCAAATTCATACACATACTTAGGCATACCCCTTAAGCACTGTGACCAAGTTTCAAGCCTCTAACTTTTAAAATACAGAAATTATAGGTATATTTATATGGCAGTCCGATAAAACGATAAAATTGCCTGAAAATTATCGTCTCCAATGATTATTGTAGGTTTTTGTATCGTATCGTTATCGTTAAACACATGCACGATAATGACCTTATCGTATCGTTATTGTACATTTTAATGACACGATACTCATCCCTAATCTCCACCTTCCTTTTCACCCCCAACCTTATCTCATTGCAATACTGCTGCTAGAAACATTTACTTGGAAGCAAACTGCAGGTTTTACAGCATGTGACTCTGAAATCTACATCAGATATGTCTTCATCTACATAGGTATGTCTGCATATCCAATATATCCTAGAGACACTATATCACACACACACACACACTGGTACAAAGGGTGGACTCTAAATGATGCTGTCATACTTAAATCACACATTCAGTACACTTGCTTTAATTCCAGCTTACTCCCTCCTCAGTGTTTAATCCAAACATGCAGGCTGTCTGCATATCTGCTTCACGCGTGTTGGCCCAGCATGATGTTTCAATGATTTACCTTTTGGCATATTGCTCTGTGTGTTTTATCATCAGCCATGGGCTGTAGGGAAAAGATGCAAATTTGAGAGGACATGCAGAACAAGTTGAGTTGAAACTACGGATGTGCAAATCAGCAGAACTTCAGCTCATCCACGTTCTCTGATTTCCACCCTGAAGCTCATTCTCATGTCTGTATCTGATTGCGAGCTCTGGGGTTTCCTCTTCACACAAAAACCTGTGCGTATTTTCACTTGCATTTTTTTTTCAAATGTGTGCACCTTTTTCATGCATATTTTTAAATGTATGCATGCTGTCAAATGCTTTTTCCCCCCTTTTTGTTTTGTTTTTTGGTCCACGAATCACATTGCAAGCGTTTTTGTTTTGTATGGGAATACACCAGCTTCGACCACAGTTTGTGTTTGGGTCAGTGTTTGGTTCTGGGAGACGTGAATTGGATAAATTCTCATCAAAAAACAAACTGAAATAAATGCCTCCCTTTGTTTCAATCTGAAATAAATGCACTACATATATCTTACCTACCAACTATTGTGGTAAGAGCTGACTCACCAGTAATGTGTAAGTTTTTCATGTAGGCTTTTTACTGGTAAATAAAGCTGTGAGAGCATTTGGTGAAGTCTTTGACTTAGGTCTCCTCTTAACCTGCTATCTCTCTACTAACAACCCTAATCTGCTATCTGGAAATAATAGTACTGACATACCTTACAGTGATTTTTATGAGGAGTACTAAGTTGGAATAACACATTTTAAAGAGCTATAGCCTTTCCTGGACAGGGACAACCTAGCCACAGAAGTTCATGCACTGCTAACTTCCGAATTAGACTACTGCAATGCACTCTATGTGGGGCTGCCCTTGAAGATGGCTCGGAAATTGCAGCTAGTGCAAAATGCAACAGCTAGACTGCTGACTGGAACATCATGCGAAGGTCATATAATACCAGTCTTAAAGGAATTGCATTTGCTGCCCAGTCAGAATTCAAGGTGCTGGCAATGACATTTAAAGACCTGAATGCCACAGCGCTTTGATACTTGAGGGAGTGCCTCTCCCTTTATCTGCCCACCCAAGATTTGAGATTGCATTGGAGGATCCCTCCTCTGCATCCCACCAGTATGAGTCATACATTCCGATGGGACATGGAAGAGAGCTTTCTCTATTGTTTCACCCCAGCTATGGAATGTCTTCCCCTTGGAGGCCTGACCAGCGCAGACGCTGACTTCAGTGTGATGCCAAGTTAAATATGTGACTTTTTATCATAGCCTGCGAGGGCTAAATTTGCCTAAAGCTACACATAGTCTGTTCTATTGTTTTAATTGTTTTACTGCTATTAACTGGTTAATGGTTTAATACATTTTAACTGTGCAAATTATTTATCGTTCTACACTACTTGAATTGATTTTATCTGTTCGCCGCCCTGAGACCCCAGTGATATCGGGTGAGATACAAATATTTTAATAAAATAAAAATAAATGAAGAAGAGGGAGGCTTAACTCAGTGACAAAGCACATTCTTTGCATGCAGAAGGTCCAGGGTTCAATCCTTCTTTTCTCCAATTTGAACAAGAAAGAATCAGAGTGCTGGTGCTGCAGAAGACCTTTCTCTGCCTGGTACCCTGAAAAGATGCTGCCAGTCAGTATACGCAATACTGGGCTACATGGACCAGAAATCTAATTCAGCATATGTTTGAGAAAGTTTCAGAACTGCAGCTAAAAATGGAAATTGAGTGTCAAGAAATCCGTTCTCTTCTATAATGGGTTATGTCATGGTCTTACGTTGCATTGCAGAATGTTTCCATGCCTCCTGCAGCAGCCAAAGATATAGAGCAAAAGTAAGAAATACACACAACGTAATCATATGTGGCCATTTTTACAACATATTATGAAGGGGAAGCCCTCAACGCAGGGCTGCCATTTTCTGTGGCAGTCTTGTTTGTCTTATAACAGCAGTTCCATCTTATATGATGCTTAAGAAGTGCTTGAACACACTATAAATGGTGTGGTTGCAAATATATGGATGCATCCTTAAGAGTCCTATTCAACTCTGTGGGACTTGCTTGAGTAAACATGTTTAGTATATATTAGGGATATGTATCGTATCGTTAACATGTATGATAATGATACAATAGGGTCGTTATCGTGCATGTGTTTGATGACGATACGATAGAAAAACCTACGATAATCATCGGAGATGATAATTTTCGGGCGATTTTATCGTTTTATTGGACTGCCATAGAAATATACCTATAACTTCTGTATTTTAAAAGTTAGAGGCTTGAAACTTGGTCACAGTGCTCATGGGGTATGTCTAAGTATGTGTATGGAATTTGAGATCGATCCCTCTAATCCTCGATTTTATATGAAGTTTTTAAAGATCGTTTCCATTCTGACAGGTCTGAATGGACGCACGTGGCAAGCTGTCATTCTGATGTGTCAGAACTGAAACGATCTTTAATAAATTCGTATAAAATCGAGGGTTGGAGGGATCGATCTCAAATTTGGCACATATGTGTAGCACATATTACTACACATATGTGTCAAATTTGAGATCGATCCCTCCAACCCTTGATTTTATATGAATTTATTAAAGATCGTTTCAGTTCTGACACATCAGAATGACAGCTCGCCACGTGCGTTCAGTCAGACCTGTCAGAACGGAAACGATCTTTAAAAAAATCATATAAAATCGAGGGTTGGAGAGATCGATCTCAAATTTCATGCACATACTTAGGCATACCCCATAAGCACTGTCACCAAGTTTCAAGCCTCTAACTTTTAAAATACAGAAGTTATAGGCATTTTTTTCTTTAAAAATAGGGATGCAATAATATCATTTTTTTGACGATAGTTATCATGAAGATGATACGGTTCACCTACGATATGAATGAAGACGATAATTTTTTTGGTCCGAAATGATGATAATGATAAATGACAATACTTTTTGGCGTGCACAGCCCAAGTATATATATAATGACCTTACTGAAAATGTAATGATTTTGTATTGGGGCTTGATACAACTTCTTCCCTTTTTTGTGATCTTTCATGTCCTATTCTGTGATTCTGCCATTATTTTTATTATTTTATACAGGAAGATACATTTCCACATTTATTTTTTACTTCATGCTGAAAAGACTACACAGCTTACAGTGTTGTTTTTTTAAAAAAAACAAAAAACAAAAAAAACACAACACTTGGAATTCTATCCAGCTTTAAACTCTTATGTTTATAACCCTGAATATCTCTAAAATGTCTTTACCTAAAACACTTTACGGTTTTTATTACCAGGTTTATGCCAGTAATAATATTCGCATCAGCTTTCTTAGGGATAATCTTTCGGCAGAACCCTCGCAAGAAAGGCTTTTGAAAAGTATCGTTGCCGGGAACGCAAATCTCGAAACATGAAACATCGGTATAATCGCCCCTTCTGACAACTTAACATGACAGATTGAAAAATACAAGCCGATATGGAAGCAGGATCAATGGATTATCAAAGTCCTAAAACATCTTCTCTGGCAGGGTGGGGAGGGAAGCATCTGAGGACCCATTGGCATGCGTAAGACTCTAAGTTTGCATAGCTTATAATAATGCCGATCCGCTGCTGTCTGACTGGCAGGGAAGTTGAGAAGGAGAGAGAGGGAGAGATTTACATGAGAGAACTCAGGGGGCTTTGTCACGGCAATTGTATAAAGTGATATACAGTACAAATCGACTGGAGCATGTCCCTGGATAGCAGGCGGTTTACAGCCTCTTCGAGCAGAGATTACTGCTTTATCTTGTCATACTAAATTAACATGGCAGCACACTGTTAAACAGTGGTGACCTCTTCATCTGTGGAAATTGCTGCCTAGAGGAAAGATAGTATTTAAGACTCTCTCTCTCTCTCTCTCTCTCTGATTCTCTCTTCTCCCTTTCCCCTCCTCTTCAGAGATACAGAGTGTTTTTTGGGGGTAGGGTTGTTGTAGCATTCCAGAGGAGAAAGGGGAGGCAAATGAACAAAAGAGGTGGAAGAGGATGCTTTTATCATCGAGTTGAAAACAGCCAGATGCTAATTGGGGCTTTGTTTAATTAATAAGTGTGCTGGGGCAGAATATTACACTTTTGTCTGGCCAGTGTTTATGGAGACGATGTGCCCTGTGCATTTGAAAACAAGAAACAAGGATATAATTCTTTCTTTCTTCCTTCCTTCCTTCCTTCCTTTCCCTTCCTTCCTTTTTATACTCTATACCGGACATTTTAAATACTGGTCAGTTAGGCCAGACTCTCTGGCTGTATTTAGACAACACATTAGTCAATGGTGGGTTGAGTAGCCAACTCACAGTGGGTTATTTTGTGGGTACTCCCCACACAACATATTCCTACACAACTTTGGGTGGTTGGGGCTGGTGTTGAGTGGAGTAATAGTAAGCCCAGCATTTGATTGACATAGCCCCTGCCCCTCTCCCCACCCTCCCTCCTCCCTCAGTCCTCCCAGTTCTATCCCAGCAGCCTCCGCAAGTTGCACCAGTTGTAGCAGAGTGGCAGCTGCTGCTTTGGTCGCTCTTGCCGCCTGCCTCTATGGGCTTGTCTTTTAACCCACTCACCACACGCCATTAACACACTCACCCCTCTACACAACATTTTAAACAACTGGCTTTGAGCTAAACAACTTGCAAGCCTGTTGTTTCTCTCCGTTGCTCATTTGGGCGGAATAGCATACTGTCAGTAGTTTGTGAGTGGCGTGTTACCTTCCACACAACACAATAAGCAACACAACTGATTATTGTTTTCCCCGCCCCTCAGTTGCTTAATATGTTGTCCGAATGCAGCCTCTGTGTTTTCCATAACAGGGCAAACAAAATTTTGGGGGATGACTTACATTGGGGAAACAGTCCAGTGTGGTGAAATGTTAACCCCCTCCTTTAGCCAGCACCATGATCCTAATCCAAATTGTCCCTACTCTTTCTTATCTTCTTTGTATACTGGGGAATTGCTAGTGATGTCCATTGATGGGAAATCCAGTCTTTTTTTGACTCGATGGAGTAACAAGGTGTGTATGACTTGCTCTGTATCTGTGAGCCCAGCAGCAGGCTGTTCCCTGAATTCCAGGAACTATTTTTCATATTTTTGGAGTAATTAGGGCAAATTTGGTTGAATTTTCATGATTCCAACTGTAATTTGCACAAAATTCAGCTCAGAAATGTGCACTAAAGTAAAGGGGGGAAAAGTGCAAGATTACTGGAATATCCATGAACTGGGTCGACTCACTGCAGTTTGAGCGAGGCTATGCTCGGGAGGGGGGGAATCTAGGCAATCCCGTCGACCTCCACTCCCCAAAGGGATTTCTCTTTTTATGTATGTATAGGAATATACGTAATTATAGGTGTACATCCTGATCCAGTGTTTGGGCTGGAGTCAGATTGGAATGTCACAAATTTGGGTGTTACTTAATATTGTCAAATTTGGGTGTCATCTTAATATTGTCAGTTCTGTCTGGCAGTGGTTCTCCAACATCTCTCTGGCAAAAGTCTTTCCGAGCTTTACCACCTGACATCCTTTTGACAGGAGACACCAGGGTTATAACCTAGGATCTGCTACATGCAAAGAGTAGGGATGTTCAAGGATTTTGTTTGGCCTGCATTTTTTAAAAGAACTGACGTGATGCACACTTCCTGGCAGTGGAGGCTGGATAGATTGGATAGCTCCTTGGATAGAACCTTTAGAGTTCTGACTGGTTCTGACTGAAATCTGAAACAGATTCACTGCCGCACTGATATCGGAGCTACGGATCAGAACACAGTTATCCTTCTAATTCCACACTGATCCGAATTGTGAAGTACAGTTCTTGGCTCAAGAAGTATGCCAAAATGCATATAAAAATGGGTCTTTTAGAACAAATGTGTACAATAATGCACGTTTTAGGATAAAATGCATGCAGAAATGTCTATTTTATGGTACTACGTGAACAAAAAAAGTGTATTCTGTGGGGGAAAATACTTCCCCAAATCATGTGGATTTTCTTAAGTTCTTAAAAATAAGTAAGTTGCAGATTGGTGCAGAATCCAGATGGAATGGGCTTACAAATGAACACATGTCAAATGGATATGGACCAGAAATAGACTCATCCATCCTTCCCTAACTCTGAGATATGGTCCCCCCACCCTATGTTTTCTCACACTCAGCCAATACATGCATTTTTATTTTTATTTATAATATCTTTAGGTCATCTTCAGGTACAACCCTGTCAAGGTGGCTCACAAGAGAAAAACCAATGCAGTAATAAACAAGTTCAGTGACAATAATGAAACAGACATTCCACCCCAAAAGTAATGAAACCAAATAACACACATTTCAAAGCCATCAGCAGTCCTGATTATCCAGTGTCGTGGTCAGAGTTCTAATCCCCGTTTAACCATGAAGTTCACTCAGTGACTTAGGGTCAGTCACTGACTCTCAGCCTAACCTTCCTCACAGGGCTGTTGTGAGGATAAAATGGAGCGGAGGAGGATCAGGTATGCCACCTTGAGCTCTCTGGAGGAGAGGCAGGGTGTAAGCGTAACACATTAAAAAATAAAATAAAAACTCAAGGAAAGGAAAGGAAAGGCCATGGGAAATAAATGTGTTTTTAGGGCCTTCCTGTAGGGACTTGGTAGTAATGTATTACTTAGTTGGTAATGCATTCTAGAGAATGCAGAAAAGTCTCTTTCCCTGGTACCCAACAACCTGACATGCTCTCAGAGGTTGGGAAAGGAGGACCTCCTTTGCTGAACTTAAACATGTAGGAGTATCAAGCAATGAATAGCCTTGCCTGGCCTAGATGGAAGTTTTCCTCTTGCTGCATATGACCCCACAAATCAGAAGGCTGACCTGGCAAAAGAATAGTCCCTGAGAAATCCCTTTGGCATTTCACACATGGATAGCTCTGTTGTGAAGCCACTTTGAGGGAATAGGGAGCATGGTAGAACAAGTACAATATGTTGGTGGCCAAATCAATTATATGTAATTAAAATATGCTAATTACGTCTCTCTCGCTCTCTCTCGCTCTCTCTCGCTCTCTTTCTGCTTTCAGTGTCTTTTGAATGCTTTATTTTCTAATCACTAAAAAAAAACCCACCCTATTCTTGTTTTATGATGAAGATTTTATTTATTCATAAACTCTTTTTTTTCTGGAGTTATGGCAAACAAAAACATGATAGATCAATTCTCATGTGGAAAATAAAAACATATGGTAGATAATGCAATAATAATAATAATAATAATAATAATAATAATAATATGAGGCAGTAGATGATGCAATAATACTAATACTAATATAACAACAACAACAACAACAGCAACAACAATTAAATAAAAGAAACCTAGTTATAATAGAGAAGTATTGTTTCTTACATGAAATCAGACTGTTCTGTAATGAGAGGCTTGGGGACTGGAATATTAATTGACCGTTAGTGAAGTTGGGATTGACCGGAGCAGTGTTTAAATCTGGAAGACACAGTGGAGACAGTTGTACCCTGCTCTCCTGCAAGCAGTGAGAAGCCCAGGAGGAGAGATAAGGGGTTTAGTTCCCTTCATATAAGAGAGCCTTGGAGTTTCATAGTGACTTTGCAAGATCTGATATATAAACAAGCAGTAAATAGTAGAAATAGGTGTGTGGAGTTTCTCTTTTCCCCACTTTCATAAAACAAAAACTCTCAAGTTGTTTCTGTTCTGAATAGGAAGAACTTGATCAATGTTGAACTTATCCAAAAGGAACTGAAACAAGCCTCTCACTCATCTGCAACTGCCATATTTTTATTTATTTATTTAGTATTTATTTATTTATTTATTGCATTTTTATACCGCCCTATAGCCAAAGCTCTCTGGGCGGTTCACAAAAATTAAAACCATGAAATCATTTTAAAAATATAAAACAAACCACAATCTAAAAACACAAATAACATACAATATAGAAAACACAACCAGGATAACACCAAGCAGCAGAGATTAATACAGATTAAAATACAAATTTAAAACAACAAGGGTTAAAATTGAGTTAATTTAGCTGTTAAAACCCTATCCCTATCCAAATAGAGTAATCACTGGGCCACCAACTGAAGCTGCTATAAGTAGGGATATTGCTGATACCCAGTTGGGTCTTGGAATCCAGAGGGTAGCCCCTTGTCTAGATTCCTGGACCTTGCTTGTCAAGCCATGGGGCACTCATATGCGCTCATCAAGTGCTGTGTGGTCCATGAGTGCCTGCAGCTGCCCGTTTCTTTTTGCAAGCTAGTTGCAAGCCAGCAATTTTCATAAAAGCATACATGCAATGGCTGACATAAATGGCTATTTCCTCTAGAGTGGAGGCATAAAAGGGGCCCTTTATGCCTCTTATCTTGTGGAAATGGCCATTTATGGCAGCCATTGTGTGCCAGATCAGATTTGTGCATTTTGAGGAGCCCAAATTTTACAGACAGTGCTGGCTCGCAGCTGGCTCGCAGGGAGAAGCAGGCAGCAGCGGGTGCTCATGGAGCAATCCAGGGTCTCACGTGGCCCAGCTCACACAGGTGAGTGGCATTGGTGAGGCCAGGAGTGCCTCCTGCTCCAGACTCAGGTGACTCTGTCCATCCCTAGCTATAAGGCATTCTGCACCATGGAGGCCAGCAGAGTATCCAGTGACAATAATGGATCCAGAAGTACCACCAAGCTGCACACCACTCCTTCAGTGGTAGAGTGACCCCATCCAGAGCTGGTTGCACTTCTCACATCTGAACAGAGCAATCACCCACCAGCAGAGCCTCTGTCTTGTCTGGATTTAGCCTCACTTTATTGGTTCTCATCTAGTCCATTAACAAGGCCACATACTGATTCAACCCATCCACTGCCACGCTTGCCCAAGATGAAGAGGAGAAGTAGACTAGTGTGTCATCAGCACAGTGATGACGACTCTGGATGACCCCACACAATGGTCTCATTGAGATGTTAAAGAACATGGTGAATAAAAGCAACCTCTGCAGAAACCCACACTGGAGGTGCCATGGAGCTGAGCAATACACTCCAAGCACCACACTCTGGAAATGGGCATCCAGGTAGGAGCAGAACCACTGCAAAGCAGTGACCTACCCACCCCACAAGTCCCAACTTGAACAGCCACTCCAGAAGGACCCCAAGATTAACGATATTGAATGCTGCAGAGAGATCAAGGATAATTTCCCCTGTCTCTGTCCTGACACAGGTCATCCTCACAGGTCTCTTTCACTAAAGGCCTTCTGATCATGCAAGGGATGGATCCAACCCGTTATGATTTGGTGTCATTCTGAGTAACATTCTAGGAGAAATAGCAGCCCCTACTTGTGGCTGCCATTAAATGGGACATTACTAAGAATTAAAAACAGTGGCTGCTGTTTTACAGGAGCACCGGTAACCCAATTTCACTGAATGTGAAAGGGTGAAGGCAGGTTCATCCCCTCTTTCACAATTCAGCCTAAGTTCTCTTTGAGAATGTTTAGCCCAGCACTACCCCCAGATCACTGCCTCCACCCCCAGGCCCTGCCAAGAAATGTTGGCAGTTACCCGAAATTTTGTTTTCTAGAGTTGGCAACCCTGTTAGGCAGAATTGTGCAGCTCTTGGCTGATCCTGGAGTTGTTGCTGTTGAGGATTGGTCTTAATGAATTGCTTTGTGCAATTTTGTGTTTAGGTCATTTTCTAAAGTATATATACGTGTGTGTGTGTGTGTGTGTGTGTGTGTGTGTATGTGTGTGTTTTCTTGTTTTAATAAGCTACGTTGGGGATCTATCTCCATGCTATACAGTGGGGTAGAAATTTTAAATTAAGCAGATATTATTCTTAGAAGTGAGTTAAAGTCTTGACATACGAGAAAAGAGACACATAGACAAGGGATTATGAGATGTTTTGCCCTGATAGTTTAGCTATTCCCAGTCATGGTATGATATTTTGTTTCTAAAACTGTCAGGTGCTGCATGTAATTCTGAAATGTGTTTTATGCATGTATGCCACACAGACCCCCCCTTTTTTTAAGAAAAGGGAAAAAAATTATATTTAAAATATCAAACTTTTGGCAGAGCACTTCCAGATGGCTTCCCCGCCTCCCTCTTTAAAGTTTTTTTTTTAAAAGCCAAGAATCTCTCTTTTAAAATATATATAAAAAAGGGATCTATGAGGGAGGAGGGGATTTTTTTTAAAAAACTGCCTCCTTCCGTGTGGAACTACCTTGCTTGAAATTTGGAAAATAAACATCTGGGTCTCATGAAATATCTTTTCCATATAATATACAACATTGCCCCCTCCAAATAAAAAAAAATCTTCCCCTACCTAATTCTTAGTGAATTTTCATTTTCATTTTCATTTTTTTTTTGTCTGATTTGATTTTTTCATAAAATCTTAGAGGTGGAAGATCATTTAGTCCAACTCAGTGGAGGCTTGTAACTCCAAAGTCAATGGGGTGTTGAATCTGCATTGGGTTTCAGTCGGAGACCTCCTCTAGATGGATTCCGTTTGATGCCTGGTTAGCCGATTATGCGCATAATCGCTGAAGCGCTTTATCGTAAATGCTTGTATGCAGGAGGTAACTGAGCACTCAACTGGTGACCTTACTGGTTGTTTCAAATGCGCTTTACAAGTAGTTAATGCGGAGAATCGCTTGTTCACATAGTCAAAATGCGCTTTAACGGCCGGAGCAAAATAAAACTTGCTATTTAACGCGCATTCGATAATGCGCATAATCGGAGAGAAAACGCGCCTCTATGCCCGACTTGCACTCCGTTCTTGTAGAGGTAAAAATTTTAATGCGCCTTGAAAGAGCTTTAAATGCCTCTTGTAGAAGCAGCCGGAACCAGTCGGAACTTGGCTAGCTCCTTTAGAGTTCTGGCATGTTCAGACAGAAACCCAGAGTAGATTTACCGCCCCACTGATATTGGAGTCACTAGTCTCCACTAGCCCCACTCCTGTCAATAGGTGAAGAAACGCTTCTCCCAGATTATCCAAACACCAATTTGAAGCTCATCCTGCCTCATTTCCTTCATTTGAGTGTGTTATTTTTGTCATTTCACTGGAACAGGAAAAGTACACATTTTGAACAGGGAAAATGTGTACTTTTGCCCCATAGAGTAAAGTGTGAAAATGCATGTTTTTAAAAAAATATGTGATGCATTTATTTTTCAAATGCAGACACAAGTTCTGTACTTTGTGAACATTTTGAGAGAATGTGTTCTCCTGCTCACATTCACATTCAATATTGAGAACCTGACATGTTTGCATGAGTTGCAGACATGAACAAAATTCCCTACTTCATAGAATCATAGAATGGTAGAGTTGGAAGGGGCCTATAAGGCCATCGAGTCCAACCCCCTGCTCAATGCAGGAACCTACCTTAAATCATCCTTGACTGATGGTTGCCCAGCTGCCTCTTGAATGCCTCTAATGTGGGAGAGCCCACAATCTCCCTAGGTAATTGGTTCCATTGTCCTGCTGCTCTAACATTCAGGAAGTTTTTCCTGATGTCCAGCCAGAATCTGGCTTCCTGTAACTTGAGCCCATTATTCTGTGTCCTGTACTCTGGGTTGATCAAGAAGAGATCCTGGCCCTCCTCTGTGTGACAACCTTTCAAGTATTGAAGAGTGCTATCATGTCTCCCCTCAATAGGATGACCAGATAAAATCCAGGTCAGGGCTCATGTAACTTTATTTTTTTTAAAAAAAATTATTTATTATTTCAGCATATAGTAAACATATAATAAACATAATACATAAACAAAATCTTGACATCCCCCCGTGCTCCCCTACCCTTGAGACCTTCATTGCTCTAATATATTATACATTTTTCCAGAATTGCAACGTTTCTTTTGAAGGTGTACATCCTCTCCCCTTTATTAAAACATATTCTATAAATGGTCCCCAAATACTTTCAAAATCATTCTTTTTGGATAATTCCCTCCTCACTTTGATTTTACATGTTTATCATTAATTGCAATATCCCACATTCCTTTATACCATTCTTCTATACTATAATTCCCTTGTGTTTTCCAATTCTTAGCTATCATTAATCTAGCCTGTGTCAGGAGGCTGTTAATCAATTCTTTTATATTTTTATTCCCATATTCTTTATCAAACATCAAAAGTAAAGCTAGATTAGGACTTGCTTCCACGTTATTACCCAGTATTTCACTTTTTTAAAAAAAAACTCTTTTCCAAATTTTTTTGTACATACTCACATGTCCACCACATATGGAAATATGTCCCCACCTCCTGACAACCCCTCCAGCATAGCTTTGACATTTTCTTATCTATCTGATGTAATCTTACAGGAGTGAGATACCATCTCCAAATTATTTTATAATGATTCTCTTTTATCCTTATTGATAACAACTTTAATGTTCTTAGTTTCCAAATCTTCCCCCAGTTATACTCAGTAATTTGTTTTGTTAAATCCTCTTCCCAGAATGTTTTCAAAATTTCTTGTTGTTCTCCCCCCTCTATCAATATATTATATATTTCACTTATTATACCTTTTTTACTTTTATTTTCCCCCTCCTTTTCTCTTGACTCAATTAACTTTTCAACGCTTGTTTCCTTTCTACAGTCCTTATTTTTCTTTTTCCATTTCTGTGTCCATTGTTCCAATTGTATACACTTAAACCATAAGTTTTTGTCCTCTTAAAGCTTCTTCTATTTGCTTTTTGTTAACCAATCTCTTCAGCCAATCTTTCACTTTAATTATTTTTTTCCCTCAATAACCCTTCCAATTCTCTTCTCCAATTACCTGGGAAGTTCTCCAATAAAACAACTGGGGTTAGAGGAGAAATTCCTGGTATTAATTTCTTTTTATACTTTCCCCAAATTTCTATGATATTTTTTAGGATGGGATTTTCCATATCCTTCAATTGATTCTTTTGTATTTTACTAAAAAAATATATTTTGTAACTCTAACTTTATTTCTCTAACCATTCTAAATCCTCTTTTCCTACTATACTATTTATAACATATCTTAATTGATTAGCTATATAATACATCTTTATTTTCGGGAGTCCCAACCCTACTTTCCTTTGAGTCTTATACCATTTAGTTTTATTAATTTTGCTTTTCTATCTCTGTTACAGTAGTTATTTATCATGCTTTGCCAATTTCCTATTTCTACTTTTGTTATTTTAATTGGTAACATTCTAAACAAAAAAATTATCTTTGGTAATATTTTCATTTTAATAACTGCTATTCTACCAAACCATGAATGCTTTAATTTCCTATAATCCTCTAACTTCTTCATTATCTGTTTTTTTAAACTACTAAAATTAATTTCTTCTAACTTTTCTAAATCTTTCGTAATATGAACTCCTAAATAGCGCACTATATTTTTAATCTTAAGATCAAGTTTTGAACTACACTTTACACATGGGACTATCTAGCCTGACCATATGAAAAGGAGGACAGGGCTCATGTAACTTTAACAGTTGTAGAGAAAAGGGAATTTCAGCCAGTGTCATTTGTATGCAATTAGTTCCTGGTGGAATTCCCTCTTCATCACAACAGTTAAAGTTGCAGGCACTATACTAGAGTGACCATATACAAAAGAAGGCAGGGGCCCTGCAACTTTAACTGTTGTGATGAAGAGGGAATTTCACCAGGAACTAATTGTATACAAATGACACTGGCTGAAATTCCCTTTTCTCTACAACTGTTAAAGTTACATGAGCCCTGACCTGGATTTTATCTGGTCAGCCTACCCCTCAATCTTCTCTTCTCCAGGCTAAGCATGCTTAGTTCTTTCAATCTCTCTTCATAGGGCTTTGTTTCCTGACACCAAATCATCCTCATCCCTACTCTCAATGAAGCCAATCCACCACTCCAACCTTTCAGCTTAAAAACCACTAATGATACAGGTCAGGTGTAGGGATGTCTGTCGCAAATCCAGCCCTTTGGGGGCCCAATGGATTCCCGTGTTTCCCCTGATGTGGACTGCATTTGCGAGTCAAGCCAGGGATTTGCTCCTAAAATCTGAGAACCTTTTTCATTTCCCCCCTTTAAAAAACTAATTTGTGCAAATTGCACAAATTTTGGCTGTAGTTTGTGCAAAGTATGCCTAAAATTGTATAATATGCACAAATCACAGCTGTAATAAGACCGTTTGGAGGAGGCGGTAGTGAGACCACTCCTGAAGAAATCTTCCCTAGACCCCGAAAACCTTAATGATGATAGACCAGTGGCAAATATTCCATTCCTGAGCAAGGTCCTTGAGCGAGTGGTTGCGAGCCAGCTCCAGACACTCTTGGATGAGACTGATTATCTGGATCCATTTCAGTCTGGCTTCAGGCCTGGTTTTGGCACGGAAACAGCCTTGGTCATCCTGTATGATGATCTATGTCGGGAGAGGGACAGGGGGAGCGTGACTCTGTTGATTCTCCTTGATCTTTCAGCAGCTTTCGATATCATCGACCATGGTATCCTTCTGGGATGACTGGCTGAGTTGGGAGTGGGAGGCACTGCATTGCAGTGGTTTCGCTCCCACTTGGCAGGGAGGCTCCAGAAGGTGGTGCTTGGGGGACATTGCTCGGCCCCGTGGATTCTCCAGTATGGGGTCCCTCAGGGGTCAGTCTTGTCCCCCATGCTGTTCAACATCTACATGAAACCGTTGGTTGCGGTCATCTGGAGTTTTGGAGTGCTTTGTCATCAGTATGCTGATGACACACAACTCTATTTCTCCTTTTCATCTTCAGCAGGTGAGGCTGTGGATGTGCTGAACCAGTGCCTGGCTGCGACAATGGACTGGTTGAGGACTAACAAACTGAAACTCAATCCAGACAAGACTGAGATGCTATTAGTGGGTGGTTCTGCTGACCGGATGGAGGGTGTCTGGATGGGGTTGCGCTCCCCCTGAAGGAGCGGGTTCGTAGCTTGGAGGTTCTCCTAGAACCATCTCTATAACTTAGGCTCAGGTGGCCTTGGTGACATGGAGTGCCTTCTACCAACTTCGGTTGGTGGTCCAGCTATGCCCCTATCTGGACAGGGATAACGTGGCTTCAGTTGTCTACACTCTGGTAATTTCTAAATTGGATTACTGCAATGCACTCTATGTGGGGCTGCCTTTGAAGACGGTTCGGAAGCTGCAGCTTGTGCAAAATGCAATGGCCAGATTGATAACAGGAACCAGAAGGTTTGAGCATATAAGACCTACTCTGGCCCGCTTGCATTGGCTGCCTATACATTTCCAAGCCTGATTCAAGGTGCTGGTTTTAACCTATAAAGCCTTACACGGCTTGGGGCCACAATACCTGCTGGAACGCCTCTCCCAACACAAATCTGCCCGTACACCACGATCCACATCTAAGGTCCTCCTCCAGTTTCCTACTCCGAGGGAAGCACGGAGAGTGGCAACAAGGGAGAGGGCCTTTTCAGTGGTGGCCCCCCAATTATGGAATGATCTCCCCAATGAGGCTCGCCTGGCGCCAACATTGTTATCTTTTTGGCACCAGGTCAAGACTTTCCCCTTTACCCAGGCATTTAACAGCATATGATGAGGGTTTTGTATTGTTGTGCTTTGACCCAGAATTGTTGTTTTAAAGGATATTATAATTATAACATTTTTATGCTTTATGGTTTTATATTTTGTATATCGATGTTTTCAATGTTCAATGTTTTTAATTTTTGTAAATCTCCCAGAAAGCTTTAGCTATGGGGTGGTATATATATATATTTATTTTATTTTATTTTATTCCATTTATATACCTCCCATAATAATAAATAAATAAATAAATAAATAAATAAATAAATACAAACACAGAAATCTGCAAGCTGGCCTGCCTCGATGCAATGGAAAATTGAGCTGAAGTCTGACTGAAGCTTGATGAACTTCATTCCCTGGATGGATTCCTCCGGCATCCCTCTACAGGTGTTTATTATTGATGGAATGATGATTTGTATCTAAACTATGTTGCTGCATTAACTGCTCACTGAGGATTGCCTTTATGCTTAGAAGGGGTCACTTGGTTGAGCGTTGGAAAGCAGTGTTGTTTGCAGTTCAGGTGGTTGCCCCGGTCTTGCCCTGTTGCTGGAGGAATGCAGAGGAGTAGGTCTATCTAGGCATCGGCTATGCCGTTATGCTAGTTTGCAAGGTCTGACATCTCCATGTCGGGCAGGTATATGTGATTGGACACTTGAAACGTCCCTCAAGCCTTTTCAAGTGATCAATATGAAAACTTCAAAATCCCATTTTATGTTCGGGGCAATCAGGATTGCTGCAAAGCATTACATATTACATGGGGGAGCCAGTTACAGGGGCTGGTTATAACTGACTCCCCCGTTGCATACCTCTTTTTCATTTTGGACCTACAGGGGGTGCTTCTGAGTCTGGGCATATACAACCCATAGTAGTTTATTAGGCTAATACTATTCACAGAGTTCCTGGCAAGAGCTCATAGGGTGGTGTTAGGTTGCTCTTCTTTTTTGTAGGAAAGAGCATGCATTGGAGCATCGCTTTAAATGTGTCCTGACTCAATTTCAGCCCTGTTTCCTTCTATAACAATGCATGGTAAATAGTTCTGAGGGTCTTCACTTGGGAAACATTGTTTAGGTGCCATGCTGGCTGGAGATGATGGATTCTGTAGTCTAACACATCTAACGGGCACCCAATTGGCAAAGGCGGTTTTAAGGACATGTACCAGAACTGGGACAATTTTTAGGAAGTGTAATGTGATCCCAGCTTGCTGAAAATAATCACTTTGTTTTACTGCCCTTAACCAGCTTCCCATTCTAAGATCCCTATGTCCCCCTTGCAGGGGAATCCATTTTATGTTTTGATAAATAACTGTCATTGTGAAGGTTAATGGAGTGTCACGTCTCTTTATTTACTCTCATGTCAGCAGCATGGAGCTCATCCTTCATGACCAATTGACCTCGACACTTAATGGGTGGATATTGTCAGAACAATTATGGCAAATCTGCCGTCATAGGGCCGTATGGATGGGGTCAGGCCAAATATGCGCCCATCAAAGAAGGATCTCACACATGCACGTCTTTAATTGCCTCTTTTTGCAGACTTAAATCTAGGCTCTGAAAATTAAGCTCTGTCTCTTCTCACCCACTTCCCTACACTTTAGATGAGTCCCAGAGAGAAAAAGAACATGCCAGATGTCGCAGGAATCAAGGGCCAGATACACAGGAGAGAAAAACCAAAAGGAGAAGTGCATCCACTAAAGTCAAAAAGAAGGAGAGTAGAAGCGAAACGCGTTGGGCGTAGATTAATAAAGTATCTCAGCATTCCGAGAATTGCTTCTCTCTCCTTCTTTCTGACCAGATACACAGGAGTATTGTATTGAGAGGACCGAGGAGTATTGAGAGGACCGAGGAGCTGTCACATCCACTGATAACTGAGCCCCTCCTATCTCCATAGCTCCTCCCTCCGTTTGCATAACTCCATCCTGGATTTTGTTTCAGCCTCACACTATTATGTGACAGACAGAAGCCAGGAACTGGCGCAGACTTGCCACCGCAGCCTGCTTGGTGGCCTCATATATGAGGAAGTAGCGAAGTGACCACTGAAGATGATTATAAGCAGACAGGCTTGTGTCTTGGGCTCTGCTTCTCATGGTTTGGCCAAACAGTAACTCAGCTTGGCTATAGTTTGTGTAGGAACATAGGAAGACTAGAACATGCATGTAGAAACTGTAGAATTAAAAATGGCCCCCAGCTTCATGCATGCCTCTTTTAATGAATAATCAAGACGTGGTGATTCAGTGTGCACCTATTTAAAATTGGGAGCTCACTTTTTGAAGTTGTTACACGTCTCTTGCTGTAAAAGGCCTACTGTTACCTGAAAGCTGGCCATGTGTCATGTGCCTATTTGCTACCTTGGTCATCCATATTTGCTGATGCAGGATCACTCCAAGCCTGGGTCATATGGAGGGAGCAGAGCAGAGCCAAATACCAGTGCAGATACATGCTTGACTTCTATGTCTCCAAGTGTTCTCCAGTTTCTCCCACCTATAATACCCCCTTCATTGAAGATCCAACAGGTTAGTGCATGGAACTGTCAATCCCAAACGGATTGGTGAATCTCATTACTCCAGTGCAAAGGTGAAGTTGGAATGCCCACCTGTGTTGGGTAGGATTCATCCCTTTGTGAAAATATTAAAAACTGTGCCAGCTCCAAGGTTTTGAGGGCCCTTGGGCAACACGTAGAGTCATAGATCAGTGGAGTTGGAAAAGGCCTATAAGACCATCAAGTCTAACCCCCTGGTCAATGCAGGAATCCACCTTAAAGCACACCTGCCAGCTGCCTTTTGAATACCTCTAATGTTGGAGAGCACATGGCCTCCCTAGATAATTGGTTCCATCGCCATACTGCTCTAACAGTCAGGAAGTTTCAAAGTTCCTTCAAAGTTCTCACTCCCTCAGTGGGTCTACCTTCTCAATGCCATTGTCACCAGCACTGGTTGCTCCTCCTTACTGTTACCACCTGCTTGCTTCGCAGATGGAGATCCGGCAAGCGTGACGGCTGCAGCATCTCCTGCGTATTCTCACCATCACTTTTGACTGAGCCAGAATGAGAGGCAGGTGAACAAGCAGGTTGTGATGGTGAGGAGGAGGAGCAAGTCTGGGGAGCTCTTGTCAGTGGGTCCCTGCTAGATTGTGGGCCCTCAACAGGAGCCCAACCATGCCTACCCATCATGCCAGCATGGATTAAGGATCCCACCGGAAAAAGACTCTTGGATAATCATATCATTTGTCTATGCAGAACCTGGTTGTACTGTTATTAGCACATTGTTTATACTGCTCCTCTGGACAATTTAATTTATTCAGGCATTATTATTATTATTAAAAATGAGCATCCACACTTGGACACATCTCTCAATCGGTTTATATTCTTTAAGTCCACCTATAATACTCTTTACATGTACACACATCATGCATGTTCAGTGCATAGTCATTAAAAATGAAAGATAGGAGGGGGCGTAAATCCCTGACAGACCACCAAATCTGCCATGAAAAAATAATTAAAAAGATGAAGTACGACTCTTGTAACCAAATACTCTGCCTTTGTGTTCACCCCCTATCTGTGCTCAAGGTCTCTAGGTGCTCAATGGGAGCTTTTTAATTATTTTTCTCTGTTTGATGTTGCTAAATATAATGAATGGATTTCAGAGGGGTTTTTGTAGAACCCTCGATGCGTATCAGTTCAGTGCTGTTAGGCACAGCGATACCTGGCTGGATCAGACCCTCAGATTTGCTCTTTATAGATCTGAAGTCTAGAAACACCAGATTGTTTAAAGCCAGGCTCTGTTAGTCAAATGATACATCCCTGTCACAGTGAAGTGCTTTCATGTGCTCGTTGGGGCAACGAAACCTGTACGGGCCTTTTTGCATTTGGCTTGGTTGTTCCTGCAAGGCTATATTCCAACATGTTGGTGTAATAACTGCTATGGAGGTTATGTATGTATTGATTGTAAAGGCCATTGTGCCATATGCAAATAAACTTTGAACATCTTTGACTGCTATAATAATAAACATATGGGCCTGCAACAAAACATTTCAATGTGGATGGCTCCTATTCAGGGGCCCTGCCTGCCTGCCAGCCAAGCCCTCTTCCAGGTTGTTCCATTCCATACAGAGAGAGAGAGAGAGAGAGAGAGAGAGAGAGAGAGGCCCTTTCTACACCATAGGGATGTAGAGGGAGGGAGGGTGATCCCAGAAGTACCTAATACACACCATTGGCACACAGGTAGCTGCTGGGGCCAACCCAGGCAAAACTCCTGGTGTGGAAAGGGCCAGAGAGTTTTCAATATTTTTCTCAGTGTTCTGTGTTATGAAGGGGTCATTGTTGTTTTGCTCAGGGATGTATGAGAAGTATGCACTTTTCTTTTCTCCCAGGCATTTTAACAGCTTAAGTTGAGGTTTTAACTGACTTTGTGGCCAGGCTTAAAAGTTTAAAAATGTTTTAAAAAGCAGCTGTTTTATGTTGTATATTGTTGCTTGCATTGCTCCCTGCCCTCCCCCTCCCCAATTCCCCCCCCCACACACACACACACTTCTGCAAAAAAGTTATGCCAACACATGCGGATAATTCACCTTAGTTGCTGAAGAGCCCCATTTTGGCTACAAAATATCTACACAATTTTCTATAGTTGCTACAGCTGAGTTGTAGGGCTGTGCATGCCCCCCGACTCACCTTGGAGGCCATTTTGGAGCCTTTGAAATGGCCTCAATTGAACTCGGGGCGCTTTGGAGCTTGGAGGCCTCACTTTGGTACCAAAGCTAAGGGAAAAACTCACCCCCCAAAGGGAGGTCAGCCTGGCGGGTTCCTGGCTGCCTGCCATGTGGCCACATGGCCAGTGCTCAGGAAATCTGGCCGCAAGGCTGACAGGAAGTCCATTAAACTCCCCGCACACTCACCTGCTCGTTTGTTCTCACCCTCTGTCCCCTCCTCCCCAAACCTGGGGAAACTAGAGGAAATGGCCTTTTACAATCACCAGAGTTTGCAGCCATAGTTCTATTTAAAAAAGAGAGCCCCCGTGATCTCGGCTCTCAGGGAGGAGGATGCACAGCAAGGTAAGTCCCAGTGGCTGCAGCAGCAGCAGCAGGTGAACAGGGAGGGAGAGGAGGGCAGGGAGGGAGGGAGGGAGGGGACGTGAGTACAGTAAGTCCATTGGAGTCACATGGACTCATGGGCGGCCTTGAGACAGCTTTCCTGCATGGGCGGCCTTGAGACAGCTTTCCTGCATGGGCGGCCTTGAGACAGCTTTCCTGCACCACTGCCCTGAATCAGCCCAAGGCACCCCAAGGGCTTTGGTACTGAACCACTTCAGCCTTGGGATGCCTTGGCTGACCCAGTACCACCCCGTATTCAGGTTGAGGCAGACCAAATTGGCCTGCCTCGAGTTGAATTCAGGGCTTTGGCCAGAGATGGTACACAGCCCTATTGAGTTGAAGTTAGAATGAATTTAGTACACAGCCCTATTGAGTTGATGTTAGAATGAATTTAATCTTCTTCTTCTTCTTCCCATAAAGAGGACCCAGTTTCATGAAAGGGGAGGCGGAAGAAATGTGTAGGCTAAGTGAGGCGTAGGAATTCTTGAAGAATTCAGTCATTTCAAATTCCAGTATGAACTGACCTGGTTCACACCTCAAGGGTGAATGTGTGGATCGGAACTTAGTTATCCGATGTTTTTCACACTTTCTGAATATGCAGTTGTTGGTTTGAAAATGTTTTAAAAGCATATTTGGAGACAAAAAAATCATTAAAAATACAGGAATGAGACAGAACAGACTAATGAGTGAACATTTAAAAAAGTGACGCACATAGATTCACCCATCCCTAATGGGGAGGAAGGAACCATGTAGGAAGCAGGCATCCCCAGGTATGTGGTTGTCTTTCAGGAAGCCACCTACTGAGTGATAAAGATAGAAAAAGATAAAGGAAATACTGGCCATGATCCAGTATTTCATTGCCAATTACCCGTCAGCAAGGGAAGCATGCCCATGCCCATGCCCAGAATTTCCCAAGATTTCTCTGAACCAACTCTACTCCCACTTTTTGAAGAAACTGAATAGTAGAGTGGAAACTGAATGGGGGATTGGCTCTTCAGCAGTGGAATTGGCTCTTCAGCAGCAGGAGCTGTAGTGGTGAAATCTGAAAAACCTCAGGCTTTGTGTGCATTCTGTCCGTCATTTGTAAATGGCATCTTTGGAATGTGGCCATAGTCTTAGTATTTAATTTGAGAATTTCTAAGGAGTAATGTTTTATTAGGGAGCTCTGAATGTCTCAATCATAATATGCATTGACCTGAGATTACATGGATATAGGGATACCTGAGTACTCAATCTTTGCGAATATGAATATGTACATCCTAAACTAATGTGAAGAGCAGAACCTAATTGCCTACTGACTATCTCGCTCTCCAAATGTTCTGATGCAATTCTCAGCTATTATTTTATTTTTTAAAAAAATACATTTTAAAATGCATACTTTGAGCAAAAATACATCATCATCATCATTATTATTATTATTATTATTATTATTCATGGCTGGAAGTCAAGACAGCTTTACAAAATTAAAACATATACAGTTAAAACTTATAAACAGAAATATACAAAAGTTAAATAAAATACATTTATACCATCTATAGTATTAAAAAGTTTAACAGATTAAAAAGTAGGGTTTATTTGGGGCAAAAACGTGTTTCAAAATACATACATGTGTATTTAAATGTGTATGTTTATAAAAAAAATTTTAAAAGAAGTGCAGATTAATGCATAAACAGGATGAAGCAAAAGCGACATGGACCAGAAATAGACTATTTCTTCCATCTGTAAGTGGGTATAAGCATTCTATAGGATTTCAGCTCTGGACTATGCATTCATCAAATGACAACAATTTCTCTCCACTGATGCTTTGGGGGAAGAATAAAATTTTCTATGGAGAAGGAGTAGGTCCTTTTGTAAAAAAAAAAATAATGTTTAGAATAGATAGTCTGGCCATTGTATGGGCAAATGCTGGCTTTTTCTTCTTCTTAAAGGAATGAGTACAAAGAGGATTAGTTACATTTCGAATTCATCACCAGTCAAGAGAGAGAGAAATAATAGGAAGAGAGGTTAAAAATATGTTATCAGTGGGAATTATGAAATGAGGCTGTGCTTGTAAAATTACAGTTTAATGCAGATAGGGAAAGAAAATAATGTGAAACCCAGATAATCAAGGGGAGGAAATCACTTGGAAAAGGAGTAATGGTGAAAAAGAGGTTTAGGTGTGACAGAGCAAATTAGATCCAAGCTTCCTCTGAGGCATGGAAGGGAGAAAAGGAGGTAACGAGGAGGTAATTGTCCCACTCTTCATCGCTTCTGGTCAGATTACATGTAAAATGTTGTGTTCAATCCCAGGCACCTCAAAAGATGTCAACAAATTGGAGGGATTTCAGATGCGAGCAAGGGAAATGATGAAAGGGCTTCAGGAACTCATTAGTGGGGAAAGATTGAGAGAGCTAAATATGTATACAGAAGGGCTAAATGTGGTAGGATAACTGCCTGAAAGGATGTCAACTTGCACAGACACCAAGGAGGGAGAAGAGGGTGGATGCGGGTGGTGAGAGGGAACGTTAAGAGAGTAATGGCATCAAATTAAGTCAAGGAAAATTCAGCATGGAGAGGGGGAGATAAATAGTTTTCTCATCATTTTGTTTGGTCTGTAGAGCCCTAGTCCCGCTTGCATTGGATGGTGAGATCCTTCCTTAACCCTAGGGACCCAAACAGACTACACACACCACAGACACTGCCTCTCCCCAAAGATAAAGGCGTTGGAGCCCTTATTTGTACCCCCTCTTTTTCCTGTTCCTCTTTTTTTGAGGAATCTTGACGTTTTCACAGAAGGAAGCCTTCTGTTGTTGAGACTGAATGGCAATAGGGTTAGGAACTAAAGGAAGGTTTGTTTCATCAATGGCACCGTGTATCCCCTTGTGAGTAAAAAAAAAAAAAAAGGTGGTTGTGAGGCGGGAGGATGGTTGAGGGTGAGACACACAAGAGAGATTGGCTGCATTCGGACATCACATTAGTCAATGGTGGGTTGAGTAGTCAACTAACAGTTGGTTATTTTGTGGGTACTCCCCACACAACATATTCCTACACAACTGTGGGTGGTTTGGGCTGGTGTTGAGTGGCCTAATAGTCAACCCAGCATTTGACTGACACAGCCCCTGCCCCTCTCCCCACCCTCCCTCCTCCCTCAGTCCTCCCAGTTCTATCCCAGCAGCCTCTGCAAGTTGCACCAGTTGTAGCAGAGTGGCAGCTGCCGCTTTGGTCACTTTTGCCGCCTGCCTCTATGGGCTTGTGTTTTAACCCATTCACCATACACCATCAACACACTCACCCCTCCACACAACACTTTAAACAACTGGCTTTGAACTAAACAACTTGCAAATTAGTTGTTTCTCTCTGTTGCTTATTTGGGTGGAATAGCATACCGTCAGTGGTTTGTGAGCGGCGTGTTAACCTCCACACAACACAATAAGGAACACAACAGACGATTATCCCCCCCTACAGTGGCTGAATTCAGACAACATGTTACTTTACAGTTGTTCATCTAGGGGGTACTACCCACACAACATGGTAATAAATAATAAATTGTGGTGCGGATTAGGATAAGCGCTGAGTTGACTATGGCAGCATTCGGACGACACAATAGTCAATACAACTGACGATTGTTCCCCCCCCCAGTTGCTTATTGTGTCATCCAAATACAGCCATTGTGGGTGGTGTGGGAAGAGTGGTTGGCTTTCACCTAAAACATTTCCAGTATCAGAGGCAGTAAGCCTACGTACACCAGATGCTGTAGAACATGAGTGCACCATGGCCTGCTTGTGAGTCCCTAGTCAACAGCTGTTTGCCACTGTGTGAACAGAGTTCTGGACTAGATGGACCTTTGGTTTGATCCAACATAGTTCTTCTTATGTTGTTATGAGGGAGAAAAATATTTACAGAGGAAGTAAATATTTCCAGTCTATATACACCCTATTAATCATAACAGTATCATATCGAACATATCAGTGATGTTATTAATATTATTAATATGCACTGGAAATATTTACTTCCTCTGTTGAGTTGTAATTGAAGATCTTGTCCTTTCTGTTTTGTGATGCCTCTACATATGGTTCCACACTCAGAGAACAGGTTCATTGTCTGTGTGTATAAATACATGATTGTCATGTGACCAAAGTTACTGGTACCAGGAGCTGCAAACGGCATCCAAACTATTCAGGACAAGTTGGCTTGGTATTCGACATATACAGCTAAAGTGACGATTACAAAATCTGACATGTCCTGCTTGTTGGTTCCTGATTGACAGCTGGTTGGCCACTATATGAACAGAGTGCTAGACTAGATGGACCCTTGGCCTAATCCAACATGGCTCTACTTATGTTCTTATGGACATTGCTATAGTGTTATTGTTTGCTTTGTGAATTTCATTATATATATATATATATATATATATATATATATGTTCTTGCAGTGGAATAGAATAAATGTCCCACTGATAATAACCTGCCCTGCACTCAGTCTTGACCTGTACTCTTTTTCCTGTTCCATTCTTTTTTAGTAGGGCTGCAACCAGACTGAAAACAAAATGAGAAATAAAATTTTAAAATTGGTTAATCTTATGAGCTGTAGGCTAAATTCCTAACACACTTACTACTGAGTGAGCTCCCTTGGGAAGATGTGGGATGCACCTCTGAGTAAATAGGGTAAAGTTTTCACTGTACTTCAATTAAAATTTGCACATGGGTCAAAGCAATAGTTCTGGCAGTTCCTTGTTATTAGATGGAATGTAAGGAGATACCTAAGTTAGTCCAATCGTCTATCTAACCAGTGCTGCAGGGTTTTAGGCAAGATTCCATTCTAGGCCTACCTGGAGATGTGGGGGATCAAATCTGAAACCTTCTGCATGCAAAGCAGGTGATATAGCTTTAGTCACATGTCTCAGAGTGAGGCAGCAGGAGGCATTCCTTTTAAGATGGTGCTTGCCATTAGGGATGTGCACACCAAAAAATATTGTCATTTATCGTTATCGTCATTTTGGACCAAAAACATTATCGTCTTCATTCATATCGTAGGTGAACCGTATCGTCTTCACGATAATTATCGTGAAAAAACGATATTTTTTGCAGCCCTGTTTTTAAAGAAAAAATGCCTATAACTTCTGTATTTTCAAAGTTAGATGCTTGAAACTTGGTCACAGTACTTATGGGGTATGCCTAAGTATGTGTATGAAATTTGAGATCGATCCCTCCAACCCTTGATTTTATATGAATTTATTAAAGATCATTTCAGTTCTGACAGATCAGAATAACAGCTCGCCACGTGCGTTTATTCAAACCTGTCAGAACTGAAATGATCTTTTAAAAATTCGTATAAAATCGAGGGTTGGAGGAATCAATCCCAAATTTCATACACATACTTAGGCATACCCCTTAAGCACTGTGACCAAGTTTCAAGCCTCTAACTTTGAAACTACAGAAGTTATAGGTATATTTATATGGCAGTCTGATAAAATGATAAAATCGCCCGAAAATTATTGTCTCCGATGATTATCGTAGGTTTTTCTATCATATCGTCATTGTTAAACACATGCACCATAACGACCTTATCTTATCGTTATCATACATTTTAATGATATGATAAACATCCCTACTTGCCATATGCAAGTTTTATAAGTGATTGTATTGATAATAATCGTTAAAAGATCTGCTGCCTACTTGTTTTTAATTGATGAATCAAATTCTTTCATCATTTAAGTGTTGCAGCTTAACTTTTAGATGTGTGGCTGTTTGAAGGCCTAGATAGACCTTCTCCATTCTGTTCTATAAGTGTTCTATGGGCTGGTGTTCCAGCCCACCTGTATTAATAGAGGACCCATAGAGAATTATAACTGATTGCAGAATGGTCATATGCATAGTTTGCTGTCACCACAACTTTCCATATCCCGTTTGTTTGTGTGGCTTTTGTTTTTCTTCCTGGTACAATATGATCCGCATCTGCATCGTGTAATACTCATCCAGACCCTGGTTAAAAGAAAGGCCACTTGATCTTACACATACAAAGAAAAATAGTTTTCTCTTTGTACTCAGACTTGCTTCTGAGTGGAAATATATAGGTGTGTATTGTTAGATGAGAAATTGCCATGCTTTACTAGGGTAGGGTGACCAGATTTTGAGGATCAAAATCCCGGACCCCCCCCCCCGCAACCCCCCCACCCAAAACAACCCCCCCATACAGCCCCCCCGCGCAGCCTCCCCGCCCCCCCACACCACCACCCCCACGCTGCCCCCCTGCGCTGCCCGCACGCCCTCCCCGCGCCGCCCGCCCCGCGCTCCTTACCGGCTGGGGCGTCTGCTTCCCTCCAGTGCTCGGAATCTACTGAGAAACAGGCTTCCTGGCCTGTCTCTCAGTACCGCGCCGGGTGAAGACGTCATCACCCGGCGCGCTACTGAGGGACAGGCTGCGAAGCCTGTTTCTCAGTAGATTCCGAGCACCGGAGGGAAGCAGACGCCCCAGCAGGTAAGTGCCTCACGCCGCCGCCCGCCTCGCGCAGGCCGCCTGCCCCATCCGCACCGCGCCGCGCCGCGCCGCCCCCCTCCTCGTGGGAGGAGAACGAGCTGTTTCCCGGAGGTTGCCCCCTGGGGCCCGGTCGGCCCGGTTTGGCCCATTTTTCCCGTTTAGGACCGGGAAACCCCGGGGGGTCTGGTTGGCCTATACTAGGGATTATGCTCTGTAGTGTACAGTCTTTTCAGACAGGATCTACACTACTGCTTTAAAATGGTTTATAATGGTATTGGCAACTGTTGGGGCCCAGGACACACTCCATGTACAGTTTTCAAACCATTTTCAAAGGCCACATCTACACCAAGCAGGATATTGCACAATGAAAGCAGTGTGGAACGGTATATGAAAGGCAGGAACCACACTACTGCTTTATAGCGGCACTGAAGTGCACTGACAACTATTGGGGCCCAGAAGTTACATACCATATACCACTTTCATACCGCTTTCAAAGTGCTATATCCTGCTTGGTGTGGCTCCTGCCTTTGATATACTACTTTCATACCACTTTCATAGTGCTATATCCTGCTTGGTGTAGTTCTGGCCAAAGTGTGATGTCCTGCTTGGTGTAGATCTGGCCCTGGAACCCATCTTTGACCTTAACCTGCAAGATGGAACCCTTTTTTTTTGTTAAAAAAACCTCCTATTTATCTGGCTCCTAAGACTCATTTCCTTATATTTTTAATGATATGCTTGACTCACGAAAGAAGGGTATTCTTTCCTTTCCCCCTCCATTATCCCCATAAACTCTTGGTCTCCTCTTTTTTTAAAATGCTTTTTTTTAAAAAAAGAAAGAAAACTGGGGGTTTGATTCACTTGTGGGTTCCAATCCACCGGTTGAAGACTACTGAGCTAAATGAAGAAAGAAGTCGTTACTTTTTGGTTGCCAAGTAATGGTAATGCCCACTCCCCCTTCATTTCGAACAGATCTTTATCTCTTTCATACATGGAGCCCATGAGGTACCTCCAATGACATTGTGAACATTGGAGGCACGATGTGGTGGGCAATTACGTGGAGAGGGACTGTTTTGCCATATCCATGCACCTCTTGACATGTGCATCCACCCCAGTGCATCCACAGTAGGATTTAGACTGTGGCCCAAATACAGCTAACTAAACAATAGATAAAACAATTCATGTTTTTGGGGGAAGAGCAGATCGTTAAACACAATCTCTAGCTGGAAAACCCATTCTAAGATTTTTTTTTTCTCCAGCGGGGACCTCCAAGATTGCATCCGCAAACTTGCTTATCCATTCATTACTGTCCTCAGATGGGCAGTTATGTTCATAGTTTTCTGGCTTGTAATTACCCAAATACAGGCAGCTAGATTAGCTAAGGTCAATGAACAATTCAGGGCTCAGTCTGTTTGTGGGAGAGTGATGGGGGGGGGGGGACAGCAAAGGGAGGAGAAAACTTTTACTAAAGCTGGTGATGACTCTCAGTCTATAATTTGTGGCCTGTAAAGTGTTTGCTGGTGGTCTTTGGAGAGGAAGTTAGCAACCTTCATTCATTTACTTGTTGCTTCCAGTTTGCATCTAGAGACACAACGTTTGATGGTGTTGGATAATGTCAGGGTTCAATTTCAGAGTTTTACTGCAAGTTTTGTATATTGTACGACATAGCACACAAACATGCGGACTGAGGAAATTAGGAGAACAGCAGTCACGTTGCACAATGTACTTAACTCTGGTGCTTGACAATTTGGAGAATTGAAGATGATATAAAAGAACCACCATTGGGCATGGTATGTTTGCTCCTTATCTTTCTCTGAACAAGTGAGGTTTTGTTGGTTTTGAAAATGCTGCAAAACCAGTGTGATTGACAAAAATGATCAATGGGCACCGGTGAACGGGGGAGGGGGGATGAGTGTACACATCACAGAGAATGATGAGTCTATCATAACACCTAAGTCCTCTGGAAAACTCCCATCTGTCTCCAGCCTATGTTCAACAAGACAGAAATCATGCACAACATGAGCAAGAGCCAAGTGTTATATGCTCTAATATTTTTCCCTCCAAATAAACCATTACTGTGGTTGACATAAACTGGGAGGTGTGATGTGATCATGAATGGGAAAGGAAATGTCTATGAGACAATCTGTCTATTCAAGTCTACAGTCCTCGCCATGGAAATACAAACACTCGAGGCATCACCCATAGCCAAGAACTAGACTGTGAGTTCAATCCCATGTTGATATAAATTAACAAAACTCCAACATACTCAAAAGACTGCCTTCATTCTCTTGAGGATCCTAGGTGAAATTGCAAGATGTATTCTTTTAACCCTGTACCAGAAAACCAATTTCTGGAACAATCTTCTCTTACACTTTTCCTTATGCTGTGGCTTATTTTGGCTTGGATGAGTCTTCTTCTAACAGCTTTCACTATGTTCCTATGGTGACAGTAGCAAGCTACTTCTTGGTGTGGTTTCCCCAAACTCTCTCTCTCTCTCTCTCTTCGTCTGCTCTCTTTAAAAGTTGGACAGGGATGGATCAATGTCCCTCAGCAGTTGGCTGACACACCAGACCCTCTACCCTTCATCCCAATGTAAGTTTCATTTCTGAGAATGAGGGGGAATGCAATATCTCTGCCAGCCCCAAAAGCCAAAGACTGTGGGGAAACTCTCAAGCTTTTGGGATGCAGGAGCTGAGAGGTGTCAGAACTAGCCCAGAGTTTGGGATTAAGGATGGGGAGGAAATCCTTTTGGTTCACATTTTAAGGTGAATTTATTTAATTTTAGACCATTGCACAAACTGATATTCAGTTATCCTTTTAGATTTGCAGTTCTCCAAATTTTGCAGTGGCGTTCTCAAGTAAAAACAATGTCTATATTAAGCTAATGGGCACATAAAATGTGTGTATTAGTGAAAATGACATTCAAAAATGCATTATATTAGGAAAATTACTAGGAACAAAAATGTATATTAGGCAAATTGCATACAAAAAGCATGTATTAGGAGAAATGCACACAAAATGGAGACGAATGTCCATGAAAACTGAACTTAAAATTGGAATAGCTCTCCAAGTTGAGGACAGACAAAACTTAAGATTGAAAAAATGAGAAGCAGAGAGAAACTGAAATGGGTGAACTTGGCCATTCCTATTTGGGATAGATGGTCAGAGTTGTCCACAATGCTGGAGGGGGCATCACCCACTTCTCTGGTCTCATTTCCACAATAGGGATGTCAAGTGCAACGAAGTCCAGCCCTCTTGGGGCTCAGTTTCCCCGGAGCTTCTGGCTCAGTTGGTGTTTGTGAGCTGAGCTAGAGGCTCCCTGCCAGAACTCATGATGGCCCACATCCCATTAGGGGCCCACTAGCAAGACCCCCTGGATTTGCTCCTTCACTTTACCATTGCAGCCTTTACTTTACCATTCACTTTACCATCTCCCTCTTGCTCTGCCCCAGACAACTGTGGTGGAGGAGCAGTCAAGCAAGTAAGTGATGAGAAAGAGGATGCAGAGCAATTGGAGCTGGTGAAAATGGGGGTGAGAAGGTAGACTCATTGAGGGATGGGGCCCACTAAGGGTCTCTTGCCCAAGGGCCTTCAAAAACCTGGAACTGCCACTGGGTGGGAACCAACCTCATACCTGCCTATCTATATAAAGGGAACAAGATACAATTCATCAGGCATCATCATCGCTTGCTATCCATAGCAGACTTCTTGAGGATAAATAGGGCAGAGTTCTGCCACAGGTAAAGGTAGTAGCAAAAATCATCATCATCCCTTTTTATTTTAAAGGGTTTTGCATTTTATCCATTGTTCCTATCTGCCTGAGTTTCCTTTTTGGCTTTTGAATGGTGATTGAGGGATGACTGTTGCTGTGACATCTAAAATAATAAGTTCTAACTAAAATAATGGCGGGGGGGGGGAATACTCTAGACATCTTTCTGAGTAATATCCAATGTGTTCTTGAGAAATTATATTTTAACACTGCTTCCTGGAGCAGAGAGGAACCAATTATCTTCCAAAGATAAATATGGTAGACCTTTTTAAAACAAATCAAGAAGCAGCAATGTACAGTTGGGATGCAGCTCTCTTACAAAATGATTTCTCTCTTTAGGAAAGAAATGGTACTGCGATAAGCTAGGGGAGAGAGAGAGAGAGAGAGAGAGAGAATGTCCAGGGCAAGGATAAAGTCCATTGTCCGGTGACATGACTTTACCTGTCAATCACAAAGGTGACAAGGGGGCTAGATTAAGCAAAGCTTCATCAAGATTAACAAAGGAAGATTATTGACCTCATCGCAAAAGGGCAGAAGCCTGTTTTATCATTAAACCTTGGAAGAGGGATGTTCTGTCACTGGTGGGAAACCTCTTTGGCAATTAGAATTAGCTCTGGATGTATTCAGAACACACAATATATATATTTCTTATTTATTCTTAGTAGGGATGGGGCAGAAGGTGGGTGGAAAGGGAAGAGATGTTGCCTCAACTACGGGTTCCAATGGACTTCCCTGCTGCCCTTTGAAGTAAGAAAAGGACAATCAGTATCAGGTATTGTGGCAAATGGGATCACAAGCGTCTGGGGATTTCTTGGCTGTTGTTGTTGTTGTTAAAAGAAAGTCTTTCCTTGAGTTGGATGTTGTTGTAGCACCTATAAGCACAGGATTCACAGCGTAAAAGAACATCCTCAGGTCTCCGTTCATGGAGACAGCTGTTAACCTCATAAAACTGTTAGAAGGATTAACATAGCCAGAGGCTGAAGTTGAATCAAACTTGAACAGGTGACTGGATCCCTGGTAAAAGAGTGAATATTTCTGAAATGAGCTGGGGGTGGGGAAACGGAGACAGAACCACATCATTTGCCAGGGGGCTAGTGACTGCCATTTACCAGGTTTCCGCATTTCTGAAGTACCTTAAGAAGTAATCCCGACTTTTTCTTAATTGCTCCTGCACAAATTACGACTGTAGTTTGGGGTGCTTTATCTCCCCCATCTCAAATCTGACGTGCTTTGTCTTTTAATTTTCAGGATTCTTGTGTCTTTGTCAAATGCTTCCTTGAAACACTTGATTAGATTAAGACCTGTGTCTCTTTGGAGAGAGTTCTGTGTCTCTTAGAAAGCTTTGGAAGAATATTTCAGTGAGCTTGTTACTTGAACTAATTAATCCAGACTGACTGTAACCACCCTGGTTCCCATGTGCAACCCCAGACCAGGATCAGAGTACCTGGTCCAATGATAAGCACTGGATTCGAGAGTTGAGAACATTTGTCTTATTGTGATATTTAACTACCCTGACTGTGAGTCCAAAGGTTGGCTGTATTTAGTGTCAAATAGAAGCTAATGTGTTAAATAATCCTAATTTGTGCTCAGAGACGGGGAAGCAAAGGTCCCTGCTTTCCCCACTGTTTCAGACATTCATCCTACACACTTGTCATTTGAGCTTTGGCATCAATTTTCTGTCAAGCCCTTGATTAAAAGATACAAACTAGCTAATATGCTTCCTTTTAATTCAATGCAAACACATGCATTTGTTTGTAAAGTTTACAACAAATCTATTGATAGAATGGCAAAATTGCAAAGACATTTTCAGAAATATCACATGGTACAGTTTTCCCCGGATGCCAGACTACAGGTGTAAGATCACATATTTCAATGCTTCCTTGGCCAGATCTACACCAAGCAGGATATTGTGGTATGGAAGCAGTATGAAAGTGGTATATAAAAGGCAGGAGCCACACTACTGCTTTATAGTGCTATTGAAGTGCACTGACAACTGTTGGGGCCCATACAACACATACCATATACCACTTTTATACCGCTATATCCTGCTTGGTGTGGCTCCTGCCTTTTATATACTGCTTTCATACAGCTTTCATGCCACTATATCCTGCTTGGTGTAGATCTGGCCCTTATGTCAAAAAGTGTCTTGTTTTTAGAAAGCTAGCATGTGAGGGGGAAAAGATCTGCCCTCAAAAGCAAATGGATCACTTTTCAGCAATAGAAATTGTAGTATGTGTGTGTGGTGGAGGGGAGAGAGACTGATCCGGATTTGGCCCGCAATGGGGAAGAAGGGATTAAAGCCCCCATCCCACTAGGGTCCTGGTCCAAATTACCCATTTTGCAGTAAAAAAAAATGCATCACTGCTTGCTATGCCTTTAAAGTGCTGTGTACTTTGGTTCTGATATGCTAGCATTCTATGTGTGGAGTTTTTGTTTTGTGTTTATTTCATATGGTGGAGATTCTGTGACTCCCCCTGTATGAATGCTGAAGTGTGCTGGTCCAATAAGGGCTATAGCATAATCTTACTTCTGGATGTATAGTGCAGTACTCTGCTTACCAATGATCCTGTGTAACCTGAAAACTTGCATGCTAGGTTATATGGAAAGTAATGAAATCACATCAACATCTTAATCATATCCAATTCCAAAAATCTTGCAATCCAGTTTGTCGTTAATGCTATTTTGCAGATTAGGAACTGTGGCTAAGAACAGTGACCTGACTTGTCAAAGATCTCTCACTGAAGTCATAGCTTCAACATGGACCTTAGGCTTTTTCTAGATTTCCTCCTTTGCACATTTCTAAATTCTGGACATCTGGATCTAAGAACAGCAGAATTCTTTACCTCACTCTGATTTCTGTCTTTTGGGATGCATTGACTTTTTGTTTTCAAGAATAGAAAGCTTTACAAACCATAGGTTTTACCTACCTACCTAATCACAATGGGAAAATGACAAGATATAAACTGCATAGAGTAGGCTGACCATATGAAAAGGAGGTCAGGGCTCATGTAACTTTAAGAGTTGTAGAGAAAAGGGAATTTCAGCCAGTGTCATTTGTATGCAATTAGTTCCTGGTGAAATTCCCTCTTCATCACAACAGTTAAAGTTGCAGGGGCCCTGCCTTCTTTTGTATATGGTCACTCTAGTATAGTGCCTGCAACTTTAATTGTTGTGATGAAGAGAGGATTTCACCAGGTACTAACTGCATACAAATGACACCGGCTGAAATTCCCCTTTCTCTGCAACTGTTAAAGTTACATGAGCCCTGTCCTCCTTTTCATATGGTCAGCCTAGCATAGAGTCAAACTAATATAAAGACTGATGGGTTCTTTTTTTATGCTGTTCCTCTAAATTATGACAGAAAAGGGCAGCCTCACTGGAGGGTCTATTTGCTCATTTTTGATGCGCCAGGTTTTATTAACATTACACTCACAATCATGTGCTGAAATTCTACAACTTTGTCTGTCGGGGCTGGTTAAGAGATTGCATAGTTGATTCATCCCCAGGGAGGGAGTCTGTGTTTAGACATCACTTGCTGGTTCCGTTGGGTCAGGCAACTGTTTAGGCTTGCTGATCAACCCCAGCAAAAACCCAACTTCCAAGTAAAAATCCACTTTATGCAGCCATATAAATTGGGAAATGGACAAAAAAAAAACCCATTGCATTTGCATTTCAACTTTAAAAAAAAATTGCACTTCCTGAACACAAACCGGAATGCAGTTGGTCATTGAAATCCATACATTTCTGAAGCTGGCCATACAGTTCACAAAGCAGGGGATGGTGGTGGTGGTAGTGTAACACCATATACAAAAAGTGCTTATATTGGGGTAAACGTACACCAAAGTTTAGCAGTGGAAAAATAAGCCCGGAGTGAAATTGAGTGAAATTGGGATTGACAGATTCACCCACCCCTTATTTACAGGTATAGGTAAGTGTCCAACAGATTTAGAAGCCTCATATTCAGAAATGGCACACCTCTATATACCAGATGCTGCGAACAAGCAAATGGACATAACAGTATAAGAAGAGCCATGCTGGATCAGACCAAGGGTCCATCTAGTCCAGCTTTCTGTTCATACCATAGCCATCCAGCTGCTCACAGGAACCCACAAGCAGGACATGAGTGCAAAAGCACCCTCCCACCCATATTCCCCAGCAATTGGTTCAAATAGGCTTACTGCCTCTGATACTGGAGCTACCATTTAGCCGTTAGAACTAGTAACCATTGATAGCCTCTTCCTCCAGGAACTTGTCAAACCCCATCTAAAGCCATCCAAATTGGTGGCCATCACTACATCTTGTAGTAGTGAATTCCATAGTTTATGTGCTGGGTGAAGAAGTCCTTCCTTTTACCTGTCCTGAATCAGCTTCATGGGATGATCCCAAGATCTAGTATAATGAGAGAGGGAGAAAAAAATGTCTCCCTATCCTCTTCCTCTTCACCAACGTAAGAAAGGGGGGGAGTGTCTTTTCTGCTCTGATCGTGCTCTACCCAGAAGAATTGGAACAACAATTACCAGAATCTGATGCTAGATTAGATGGACATTTGATTTAATCCAGCAGGGCTGTTATGTGGTGATACTGCCGTGTGTGGAAGGAGGAGGCCATCATGTATAAATCAGCCTTTAAAATCAACCAGGAAGAGTCATACCTAAAAGAGGACACTGTTGTGTGAGTTTTAAAAACGTTCTGTGGACATTAAAATAACAAAGATCCTTGCGGCAACTTAAAATTATAAACCTGTTGTGTGGCATAGCTTTTGTAGGCAAGAGTTTACTGGCTCAGATCCATGCGAAGACTGTCAACACAATTATAGAGCAGCAACAGAAGAGACAGTTCAAGATACACAAACATCAAGAAATGAAAAGAGAATTTCCAAAGGAGGTGTGGGGGGGGGGGGCAGGAGGGGAGAGTAAATAAAGGGCCAAAAGGTAAGGGAGGGAGGGGAATTTGTTTGAAATATCAGAAGGTGTGAAGAAGTCCTGTCTAATCAGGACAGACCAGAATGTGGCTATTAAGAGTCAAATCCATTAAAATAGGTGAGAATATCCTCGGTGACTTTAATGAGAGCTAGATCCCAAACTTTGTAGGAGGAAAGTATGTTCTTGTGTCATTGGGTTTGCCATTTGCAAGCATCATTAGGACCACCTTTGTCATCTTTAAATGAGTCTTTTAAAAAAAGAAAAGAAAAAGGGGAGATAGAAGCAGAGAGGAGGGCAACGAATAAATTAGAAATATCACAATGATTGTATCCATAGGGAGAAGATAGTTACTTAATATGTTAGTTGGGGTGGGTGGAGGATGATGACACCATCGTGGTATGGAACATTTACTACCTGGTTATTCTTTCGTTTTTGAGAGCAACTAACTATCCTAATATTAAGCACATTTTTTTTAAAAAAGAGAGTAAATTAATGGTTCTTAGGCAAAAAGAAAAAAACACACAAGTCCTCAAAGATTGGACATAAAAAGCTGTAAAGGAGCAAACAATTAAAGGTAATCCATACCATTGTTATTGGAAAACCTGTGAACGTTAACAGTTCTCATTTGGGGGAAAATATATGTAATGTTTCTCTCCTGAACGCTAATCTTTTCTCACTTCAGTCTGTAATCTTAGTTTATCCTTGATGGAAAAATGCTTTGTTCTCTGTGTTTTTGAAGCTATATTTCTACCCCTCAAACCCCTCTTCTTTCACCCTCCTCCCCCACCCCCTAAATAAAGGTTTTGACAGAGGAACAAACAGCAGTGGACTCATGAGAACAAAGGATTTTCATTTTTTTTTTGTCGTCTTTTCTTTGCGTATGTGCACACGTTTGCTTTCATTTCTTCTCTTTTTCAAAGCGAGGTGTTTCATTTGGTCCCGTTTCCCTTTCAGGAAATTGATGGCAATAAAGTGATGTCTTCATTTGCCCCACACAACTCATCTACCTCACCCTCAAAGGCGGAAGAAGGTGGACGTCAAGGCGGAGAGTCGTTCTCCAACACAGCCCTTGGAACGCCCGAAAGGCGTAAAGGCAGCCTAGCAGATGTTGTGGACTCTTTAAAACAGCGGAAAATGGAGGAGCTTATCAAGAATGAACCAGAAGGTAAGGTCTTCATAAAAGGTGGATGTTTCCTGTTATTTCTGGGGTGCCTCAAGTTCGAGATAAACTAAGTTGCTGTAAGCATTGAAGCAGTCGCCTCATTTCCCCCCACCTCATGTATTGTCTATATTCACACATCATCTCAACCAGCCTGATGCCCTCCAGATATTTTGGACCACAACTCCCAGCATTCCTGGGCAGGTGCTGATGGGAGTTGAAATCCCAAACTTGTGGGGGGGGGGTGCTGATCTAAACTATGTTTTAATGTTGCAAGGATGAACTGCAGCTCATGTGTTTCCCCTCCCCGTCCTCCCTTGGCACAGCTGTGAGAAGGTTGGATGCTTCTCCTTCCAGTTTAGATTAAACACAGTTAATGTATATTATCCTAAACTGTGGTTAATCTTAACTACCGTTTATTTAAATGAACCAACTTCATAATCCATGGTTTAAAGTTGGCTTGTTTCAACAGACCAACCATTGTTAAGATTGTCCAGTTCTCGACATTATTCTAAACTGTGATCAAGTGTTCTACCCATAAAATCAGCCTAAAAATCAATTAAAGTAAATACATGCAAATAATCTAAAATTTGTGATCCCTCCTCGTAGGCCATGCTAGAGGAAAACCGGGGAGGGGGGGAGCTTTTGAGCCTGAGGCTCTTGGTAACTCATCCTCATGTGCAAAAAAGTCTACGGTCTATTACAGGATTCCCCAACCTGGTGCCCTCCTAATATTTTGGACTCCAACTCTCATTAGCCCCAGCCAACGTGGGCCAATGGTCAGGATATCTGATATACCCTGTGGCCTGCTGCTGGTTGCCTTGCGACATTTTGATGACCTCTTTACATTTGAATAGGAAGATGCTGTTTGGGTAGTGTTCATCTAGCCTTTTCCTTATTCTTGATTTTCTAGACATCGATATATTAAAAATAATGCAAAGGTTATCAGAGGAACCAACGTCTGAGTGCATGGCAGCTGTGAGAAAATGAGTCCAGAGAAACTGTAGTTCCATTTACAATGGTTGATGGATTGTGAATTGAACAAAAATAGAACCTGGACTACTTCAGAATTTTCACACCATTGTTAAAACCGGTCCAGCTTTGTCCCTTGTAGGGTTTGGCTGGAATCCAACTGTATTTGTCAGCTGTTTGGACCATCTAAATACGTTAGGAGAAAACTGATCTCCATGGTGACGGGAGCAGTGGAGATTGCTTCCTGCCCACATCTTCTTAGGCTATTAAAGTTGTTGAAATGGATGGGGAATAAATATCAGGGTTAACCATTTAGCCAGTTCTGGAGACAGGGGAGGTCAAGTGATCATGATGGAGCCTCAGCTGTCTACATGAACTTGATGGGAAGGTGAACATGTAAAGTTCTACATTGACTGCCATCATGTCTGGGAGCACGTCATACAAACTGTTTTATGAAAAGCTGGTTCTCTGTTCATGTGTGAGCAAGGATGTATAGATTTTGAAGATGGAATCTATCATGTCATCAAAAATAACATGGTTTCTCATAATACTTCCTACACAATATTTACTTACACTATTTGCCCTCTAATGTAGGTATGTCTTTTAATGACAAGTTAGTATGCAGCAAATGCATTGTAGATCTCCTGTACATAGTGCCAGGTTAACTTGGCCCCGGCTTTCATGTCCAACCATGATATAATATGCCAGGATGAAAGAAATTATTTAGGATGTGGGATAGAAATGTTACCTGCTTTCAATCCTGTTCGGAACCATTATCTACAGGAGGCATTTTTCTCCTTTTGGTTACTGCTTCTTTCCTCTTGTTGGATTTAGAAGGTAATGGCTTGGATCCAGATATGTTTCCGGCATAGTGGAAGAATGCTGAGTGGGAAAAGTAACCCCTCTCTCTTTATGCAAGCTGTTCCTCTTTATCTTTGTATGGTCCATTAGAGTATATATATGATTTACAGTTTGTATCATTCTTATTCACCATGTTTCTCATATTTGCCATACTATCCATACACGATCGTCTTTTTTCAAATTAATAATAATGGGCAGTATCCATCCACATGCTAGCAGGACCCACCAAGAGCACAACAGGAAACTAGTTCTTTGCAAAGCAACCAGAAATCATGGAAAGGCTCATTTCCAGAATGGGGCAGATCAGCGGAGCTCCCTTCTGTAAGCTCCACTGACTTGTCCTGTTCTAGAAAAAAAGTATTTCTGCTATTTTCTGGGGTTGCTTTCAGAATCATTAGTTCCTGTTGCATGCACACTAGCTCCAGTGACCGCAAAAGAACCAGCAAAGGCGCATTGGCAGCATTGGATATTACCCAATAAATGATGGTGATGAGTATGATGAGCCCAAGTGGATCCAATTTGAACCAGAGCCTGAAAGCTGGTTCACAGCATTCATTCTTTTAGATGCTACATTACACCAGCATAGATGCGTGGAGCAGAGAGCAGAAAATAATGTAGGGAATAGAGTCCTTTTCCACCAGTCTGGTGGCTGCTTTGTTAAGGACCTGGCAATGCCTCAAATGCCCAGGCATCTTTTGCTTTTTCATTTGTGGGCTTGCTTGCTAGTCAGGTTAAGTTTGGCCGTTGCTTGGTAAACTCAGTTTTAGAAATAATCTAAGCCTCTGTTACAGAATGCCTATGTTCTGCTTTCCATTTGAGAGCAAATTTGAGGTGTGCCAAAGTTTGCGGATAAGCTAGTTGACAGGGACCTGCAAATAAAGTGCTCCATCCTTGTACCCACACACATGTGTGATACGATTGTAAATTAGCCAGTTGCCATTGAATGAGGCCCACAGTAAGAGTCTGCTGGAAAACAACTGCTTTGTTTAAGGGCCATTTATCCTCACTCCCTTCCTTGTTCTCTGCTCCCCACCCCCACCCCATCTATAAAGGGGACATATTAAAAACCATTGGGACATACTTGTTTGTTTTCACACATCTGCCCTAGCCCCAGCATTAATACTTATTTCATAGCTTTGACTTGGAAGGATCTTCTGGAGATGAGGCCCATGTTATGTCTCTAGAAGAGATGATGGGGGTGGGATGGGGAGCAGGTTGTGAAAATACTGCGTTGAGTGGGAGGCCATGTATGCACCAGGGACTCCATTAAGCAAAGGTTACAGTTAGACATAAGAATGGTAACAGAGCTTATGCATTATCTCAGCTCCGCTAAAATGAAAACGTATAGCACAAACAAAAGACCTACAGTTTTGTGAGCAGATGAGGGAAGAGGTGTGTAGTCAGGGGCGGGGGTGGGGGGAGAAAGAGAGGGAACCACAGAACGGTGGGGCTTTTAAACAAATGTATGCAGCAGAAAATCTTTTCTTCCCTCCAGCCATTGTTCTATTGTCTTTCAAAGGCCATTAAAATGAACAGCAGGTTGTGATGAAAATTTCATTAAGCTCTAGTTAAATCATTATGAGGGTGCCATATTCATGCGTCGGCTCTTTCCCCATCGAGGAGACAAAAAAAAAAATGAATAGAAAATTATGTGGATTTATCCCACCTTCATCCTTCCCCCAAATTTAAAAGAAAAACTAATAATGAAAGTTGAGAACTTGGAAAAGTGAGGCCTGTTATAAAAGAAGACCTCACTGGTGCACCTGCTCAGAAGGGGGAAAATGAGACAATTAAAACGTGGTAAAAGAGGAGGCGTATTAGCATTATAAAATGCCTCCCCCTCCTTTTTTTTCAGAGCAATTCCCCCCCTTAGAAAATGGCTAATTAAAAATTCACCCTTGGATGTGATAGAAGCAGAAAGCAGTTGTTACTTTGAAAATGGTGTCTTAGAAATGGAAGGGGGGGGGGCTCCCTGAAAATTGTTTGCAATGGCTCCTGAGGTTTCCCTTTTTTCGAACTCAAAAAAAATCCCTCCCCTCAAAAAGTGAAGTAATTGTTCATGAAAAATGACACTATTTCTCAATGTAAAAAACAAAACAAAAAAAACAAAAAAAACCCAGCAGCTGTAGAAAAGATTCAGTCCTCAATTGCAACAACCTATTTCCATTAATGGAAAGTCAAAAATCCAGCTTGTATAAACCCTTCCTGCGTAGCCAAACGGCTGATAGTCAAATGAGAGCACTCTGGTTCATCAGGTCCAGTTTGTTCATCATGGCTACCCATAGAATGTTTAAACCCTGGATAGTAATGAACAAGTGGGAGCAAACGAGCATGCTGGGGGAGGAACACTTGTCACCCATGGTTTGTTCTTCGGTTACAAGTCTGAGTTGTTTTTTCCCCCAACAACCCACAATTTTGCATTTGGGCATCTCTCTAAAAAACCTAGAGATGGATTAAAAGTTACAAAAGTTTTTCCACAGAGGCTTGGGCTGTCAATTGCACCCCCCTCCCCCTCCCCCGCCTCCCCCTCCCTCTTTTATCTGTCAGAACTCCGTGTTGTTGTAACTTTTAATCTAAAAAAATCGTAGCCACCAAATGCCTGGACCTATCATTCTGAAATTTCTGACAGACAACTACCCCTAGCCCATCTACAAAGTGAGCAACTTTCAGACTTCTAACTTTTAAAATAAAAACGTTATAGGCATTTCTTTCCTCATTGTTTCAAAAATACCTTGCCACTACACACTTGAAGCTATGCTTCTAAAATTCATCACACATGTGAACCAAAGTGGTATGTCTAATGAGGAGAAATTTTAAAAGTTCCTGGTTATTTATTAAAAAATTAATTGCCACAAAATGCATGCACCAATCTTTCTGAAAGTTCTCACAGATAACTACCCCTAACCCATCTACAAAGTGCCCAAGTTTCATCCTTCTATCTTTAAAAATGAAAAAGTTATAGGCGTTTTTGTAACACAATACTAGGCTATGGGAAAAAGCACTCAAAATGGCGTCTGATCCGCCGATTTTTTCCGATCCGGATCAGACCTCGGTGGATTGGATCGGATCAGATCAGATCAGATCGGAATTTTCCAATTTTGGGGTGGATCGGATTCGGATCGTGGATCGGATCCGATCTGATGCACACCCCTAGTAAAATGGTTATCTGTTTTCCGCTACATAGGCCACACCATTCTGTGTTTTCCTTCCTCTATTCAGAGAATAATTTTTTATTGTTATTGTGTTTTGTTTTATTTTAAAATGTCTTTTTAACTTGTCTTTCACTTTTCTGAAAACATAAGCTTTGGACATGTTTCTGATCAACTGGAACATACATTCTGTCTCATTGAAATCAGTGGTGTTAACTTGGTGCTTAGTTGTGTTTCGGATGCTCATCGGTTCCTAAAGACTTAGGGTGTAATATATGGGCTGGTGTCAAAAGGCTCTGAAACATGGGTTGAGGGTGAAGCTTGCTGTGTTTGGAGATGCTGTGAACACTTCAGTCCCAAATGTTTGAAATACCATGTGTATTTCAAAGCTTTCATGAGTTGGCATGGACAGTGTGACATTACATGTTCATGGACACTTGGCCGCATGCAGGGCCAATATCATTGTGTTAGCCTCTGTTAGATCTTTAGCAGCATTTAAGCCTTCAGTGTCTCCTGAAATTGGGAGGTGCTAATTCATGTTATATGAAAGAATACTTCTTCATTGTATAAACCAGGGGTAGGCAACCTGGTGCCCCCCAGATATTTGTTTTGGGGTGACTATAACTCCTATAATCCCAAAACAGCATGATCAATCAATGGTCAGAGATTATGGTAGTTGTAGTCCAAAAAAACTGGAGAGCAGCAGGTTCCCTCCTCTGGCATAAGCTATGACAGCAAACCATTTCCATCATGTGAGACCCTGTTCAGGTGACATGCTAAGCTATGGTGGTTAAGCATTTCAACCTAACATTATGGCTCAACGTGTCATGTGAACCATTTCTAATTATGGTGGCTACATAGCCACAGTTTAAACATTCTCACTAACCATTTGCTACAAAAGGGTTAGCAGCCTAACCATGGCTTAGCGTATTGTCTGAAAAGGCCTGAAACTAGATGTGAAGCAGATGATGGGGTTGCTATCAACGATGGTTAGCTCTCCCAGTAACATCTAGTTAGGGAAATTAATTCCTAGAGGAGAAGACTATCAATAGCTACTAGTCCTGATGGCTATATGCCACCTCCAGCATCCAAGGCAGTAAGCCTATATACACCACTTGCTGGGGAACATGGATTGTAGGGAGCTATTGCACCTGTGTCGTGCTTGTAGGTTCCTAGTCAACAGATGGTTGGCCACTGTGTGAACAGAGTACAGGAATAGATGGACCCTTGGTCTGGTCCAGCTGGGTTCTTCTTATGTTCTTAAATGGCATGGTCCACACTATCTTGGATGAATCCGTGTATTGGAACTTCTAATGTACTGGTTCATTCTGTTATTCACAGTCCTTAACTCAGAAAACATATAAAGATTCGTTTTAAAATGTGGATTTTGATATAAAATATGTAGGCTGCAACCTTATACCTACTTACTTGTGAGAAAGTCCCATTGAAGTTCATAGAACTTACTTCTCAGTAGACACACGTAGGCTTGTGCAGTAGGCATGCAGATTTGGAAAGAAAGTATATTCAGAGCACAATCCAATGCTTGTTTAGGCAGAAAAACGTCCTACAATTCCCAGCATGCCCCAGCCAGCATGGGGCATGTTGGGAGTTGTAGGGCTTTTTCTGTCTAAATATGCATTTAATAATACTGTAAATTTATATATATATATATATATATATATATGAATTTATGTGCATTTTTTTAAATCACATATTGCTGCAAAAAATACAGTGGACCTGCCTCATGGGTGAACATATTTGAAAGTGACATTGACCAGAAATAGACAAATGTTGGAAGTTTCCCTGTCTGTTCTAGGAACAGGCAATACTATGGAGTTGGGGGAGGCAAAATGCAAAATATAATGATCCCTGTCGCATTTCCCTAACTAAACATTATGAAAGCAGGGAAGAAAACCTGGGTTTGCCATTTTCTGTAGCAACCCTATGATCTGCATCACATCTAGTTCTGTCCTAAAGCTGTACATTAAAATTTAAATTTCTTTGCCATGCCAGAAACCGCATATTTGTACATTTAGCTGCTTAGACATCAGGATATGTATATTTTTTCCAATGTGTCTCGACTGCCAAATACTATAATTTTCAATATTTCAAAGCTCAGAATATATCAGCAAAGTTGTACCCAATTAAGAAAGTAGTAGTTTACCAACCAAATAGGTATGTTGAGAGGATGTGTTTCAACATTAGGTACAATTACAGAAGAAACATTAATCCATGCACTTTCACACGGTGAGAAAAATGGTATCGGTTGGCATTATATGTGCTTGACAATCCCCATACTAGGGATGTCTGTGGCTTGGAAATCCGGTCCGTTTTGGGCATTGCGGACATCTACTGTCTATCTCACTTGGCTTGCATTTAGAATCCGAGTTGTGGGTACTCCCCAACTCCAAGGATTTTTTGCAAATATTTTGTTGTTATTGTGCTACAGTTTGCAGAAATAGAGATTTGCACAAATTACAAATCTGTGCAAATTAAAAAACAAGAAAAATCCACTAACTGCAACTTGCTGCAGACCGAATTGGTCCAGTCAGTGGTAAAAGCCCCCAAAGAGAGTCCAAATATTCAGGCAGCTGTTTTGATCCATATCAATGAACCAGTTCCAGGAGTTTCCATCTCAACTAGGAGGAGATCCTTCGTAAAGCTATAATGGGTCTTGACTGTCCATTCAAGACCAAGTTTGAATGATAACAGGGAGCAGAATATTGTTGCTGGGATAATTCATTTTCCTGCTACTACTGTGAAGATTCCAGCTATTGCGGAAGGAAAAGGGAAGTCTGAGGGGGGTGGGGTGGAAGGTGAAGCCATCATCCCTGCTAATAAAGAAGGGATGTCACTGCATCTCTGTGAGCCCTGGTCCATTACACCACTGATGCCAACTGATGCCAAGGCAAGGAAGATGCTCAGGCTCACATACCACCTCCTCCCTATTCTCCTCCTGTTGTGCACCATGACTTCTAAACTTTCAGATTCTTGATAAACTATTAGTTTGCTCTTGCGTCGGAATATAGCAAAATATGGCTTAAACTAACCATAGTTTGCCCTTAAACCAGATCAAACTGTGATTCGGGATTGTGATTGAAAGGCAAACTACGGTTTGCACACAGCATAGCTTGTCTTCTTCATATGCAACAATAAAACTAGTATTTGTTGAAAATCAAGAAGTAAGTTTAGAAATCCTTATCCCTATAATGGCAAAACACATTTTGTTTTTACATATACATGAACACCCCCCCCCCCCGAGATCATGATTTGAAGCATCATGAATATGCACTTGTACTCACATCCTTCCTCCTGCTCTCTCATTTGGGACTGAATTCATTACCTCCACACCACCAAACTGTGGCTTGAGTTATCTTTTCAAACCAGGGTTGTGTTTGCCACTGTTTGATCCTAGTTTGGCATCCTGGTTTGGCGGGATGAATTGAACTATAATTTTTGGATATATTGGCCAACTACGGCTTGATTAAAACAACAACTAATGAATTAAGCCCCACATGTAAGTTGTTGGGGAAATGGAGCATGGGTGAGCACAAGTCTCATTTGTGATTCTCCAAACTATAGTTTGAAGGATTGTTTGAATAGGGCTTATTTGTCTCCTTTGGAACAACCATGCCACAATATAACTTGTGAATCAAGCTTCACACTTTGGATAGGTAGAACCACCAGAAAGTTTGTGGGGCGTGCGGCAGACATTATATTCGGGGCCCTGCTGCTACCCAGCACAGGACCCATACATATGTGGGGCTCTGGGAAGAATGTGGCAGGGCCATGGCAGAGGGCAACGATATGCTCGGGAGGTGAATCTGCCCCCCCATGCTTTGCAGGAGGCACACCCAGCCTTTCCTGGGCAGCCCTGAGGATAGAATCTTCCCATTGGAAAGTCACATTTCAGAGCCTATCTACACACACAGGATAAAACACTTTGAAAATGTTTTATGGAGTGTGCCCTGGGCCCCAACAGTTCTCAAAACTGTTTTTAACCATTTTAAACTGTTTTAAACCGTTTTAAAGCAGTAATGTAGATAGGCTCTCAGTTTCTTGCTGATTTTTTAAAGATGTTTTCTTTCATCCCCCTTCATGCTTTTTGAATGTCTTCTTGCTATTTTGTGAATTCTCATGAGATCTAAGCCCCATATCTGCTGCTGCATTCCCCCCTCACGCACCCATACACTTTATCTTTATCTTTTGCTTTCATTGTTTGGCTTCTACTTAATGCAAGTAGATAGTACAAATCTGAGCCATTTCAGCCGAGTGTTTTTGTGGATATAGAATCTGGGGAGTTTGACTTATCACCGATGCATTGTACATCAATGCTACTTTAGCATTCATACCCCCAAAGGCATAAATCTATTACTGAAGTCGCCCAATGTTATTGTACATGAAACATCCTCTCCTTTCTGGCTTAGATATCGGGAGAAGACGAGTCAATCCCCTTCTATTTCTGGTGTACAATAATGAAGATAATGGAGTGGGTTTGGAGAAATCTTATAGGCTGTGACAGACCTCCAGCCCTTACGCTGAGGGATGCCTGTTGACCGCGGCATTTCTCTTGCAGCTAAAATCATTAGCGGGATGAGATACAAGCCTGTTTCCCCCCCACACTGTTTTCTTGGGGGTATTGGAGGATGGAGCTAGCTTCTGTATCCTCTCCAGCCCTAGAAGGATGCTGAAAACCTTGAGTGTGACACACGTTCAAAGAAGCAAGGGCCTCAAACAGCTGCTTGGTGATATTTGCTTTGCTAATTTCTCATTAGACTATTAGTTCAGTTGGATAGCAGGATTTTACTGTATGCCCCCCACCCCAATCTTTTTTACAGATAGAGTGAAATTTGTTCAGTAGGAATGCTTTAAATTCGCAGTTTAACTTTTGCAAATATTTCTTTTTTAAAGTTTTGTAAAATACATCATATACTCATTATTGTTATATTTCCTAACTGTAGGGTTACTGTTTGTTTGCTTTTTTCTTCCTGGGTATTATTCTCTGCTTGGAGTTTGTCTGGTGTGTGTGTGTGTGTGTGTGTGTGTGTATGTGTATAGCTGTTCCTCAGGCAATTACTAAAACGGACTTTTACCATTGTAGTAGGGACCTCCCAGCATGATACTTACATTTGGCATCTTAGAGCTATTTTTGGGAGGCATTCACAGAATCATACAATGTTACTGCGAATTAATTAATCTCCATAGATATAGCCGTTCACTTTTGTGTGTGTCACTGACCTTGATTCTACCTAACTTCATTCTCTGTGATGCTAGAGATGTATGGGAATTTTGTTTATGTTCACAAATCATGAGAACATCTCCTGTTCATAGACTCAAACACAAACAGGAGCACTTCCTTTTTTCTTTTTTTTTTTTAGAAATATTTGCGAATTCCCAAATTTGTGACTGTGTTTGAATAATGTGTAGGGTTTTTTGTTTTGTTTTGTTTTAAATGCACACTTTAAAATGCATTTTTTTCAAAACAATTACACATTTTACACTTTGGTCAATGGGGAGAAAGTGCACACTTAAACACACCCACATGATGCACACTTTTCCCATTCAAAATGCACACTTTCCTCATTCGAATAAGGCAAAAAAAAAAAAGAGGTTTGAAGAGATTTTCAGAGAGTTTAAGTAAGGTGGAAAATAGCTTGTTTTCCCAGGGGGATATGTCAGAAGTTTCAGTTCATTTTTAATCTAGACTTACCCAGTTCACAATGTGATTTGTGGACCCCGCCCCCAAAAAAGTGTTCGACAGCATGAATACGTTTAAAAAATGTGCATGAAAAAAATGTGTAATTTGAGAAAAGCACGCAAGGATGATTTAATCAATGGAAAAAGAATGTGTATTTGGAAACACATTAAATTGCTTTCTTTTGGAAAAGTGTGTACAAAAATGTATACATTTTGAGAACTGCACACAAATATGTACCTTTTGGTGCACTTTTTTTTAGAGAGGGAATCACAAACTGATGTAGAAATAGAGTGGAATGAACTTAAAGTTGGAAAAATGAGAAAATGAGCAGAACTGAAGTTGACTGGTACTTCCGTCCCCAGTCTATCTCTATATTAATTGGGGTACAGGCTTCTGTACATCAGTGATTTAAGGCATACCCTTCAATGGTGCAAGGTAATCCAGTATTGTACAAATTGTGGGAGCAGAGAGACTCTGCTGGGTCATTCTGTATCTGGTAAATGTGCTGATTTTTCACATTTTATTTATTTATTATTGCATTTATATCCCTCCTTTTTTTTGTCCAAGGAAGCCAAGGCAGCATACACAATCCTTCTCCTCCTCTCCATTTTTTTCCTCACAACAACAACCCTGTGAGCTAGTTGGGCTGAGAGTCTGTGACTGGCCCAAAATCACCCAGTCAGCTTCCATGGCCAAGTAGGGACTAGAACCCAGATCTTCCGGCTCCCAGTCCAACACTTTAGCCACTACACCACACAGGCTCTCTTACATGTGATGTGGCTTTTGAGGATGGCCATTGGCTCTTCTCAATAGGAAGTCATATAATGGATTACTGATCAAGTCAGGACTTTGACTGGGTAACAATTGTCTTTTCTGGCTCTGGCTGTCACCTTGTTCTGACTTGTAGCTTACTCCCTGGCTTGGCTTCCTAGCTTTACCATCCTAGCTCTGACTCCTGATTCCTGGCTCCCAACACCCAGCTCCTATACAACAGCTGCTTATAGCCCAGCACTAAACACATGAAGCTTCGGCAGAGGTTGCTTCAGTAGCACTTATTTAGAAGTAGTATGCTGGACCATGTGCTAGAGCAGGGATGGGGAACATGTGCCCCTCCAGATGTTGTGGTACTGCACATCCCATAATCTCTCACCATTGGCTATACTGGCTAGGGCTGATGGGAGTTGCAGTCCAACAGCATCTAGAGGGCCACACAGTCCCTATCCCTGATCTAGCGGATGTTACCTGATGGCTCAGAGGTGGCCTATGGTTGCTAGAATATATAGGGATGGGATACTGACCTGAACTATGATGTTTCTATGGAGCTGTCAGTCTAAGCCATTTGGAAGGATGTTCTGCGAGCTAAGAAGGGCCTATGAAATCAGAGATTATTATGATGATCGATTGATTGATTCCTGGTTGAGGGAGCAGAGGAGCAGGGGAAGTGCCTTACACCCAAGTCAGAACATTGGTCTATATAGCTCAATATTCAGTCTACCAGCCTTCCCCAACTTGGTGCTCTCCAGATGTTTTGGGCTTCAATCCCTATCAGCCCTAGGCCAATTGTCAGCAATGCTGGCTGTAGGATTCTAGTCTCCACTTGGCCATGAAGCTCATTGGGTGACCTTGGGCCAGTTATTGACTCCCATCCTAACCTACCTCGCTGGATTATTGTAAGGATAAAATGGAGAGGAGGACCATATGAACCCCCTTGGGTTCCTTGTAATAAGGAGGAGCCATAGCTCAGTGTGACAGAGCACATACTTTGCATGCAGAAGGTCCCAAGTTCTATCCCCGGCTTTTCCAGGTAGGGCAAGGAAAGAATCCTGCTTCAAACCTTGGAGAGCTGCTGACAATCAGTGTTGACAATAATGGGCTAGATGGGCCAAGGGTCTGACTCAGTATAAGGCAGCTTCCTGTGTCCTTATGAAATATAACAATGTGTAATAATGTAATAAATGAATGAATGAATGAGTACATCCTAATGCTGAACTAGGGCCCCATTCCCAAAATGGACCTCTGGCCTGGAGTCCCAAGGTGTGGATTCCAAGCTGGTAGGGTCAAGCACTCCCCTGAAGAGGCAGCTGGTATATTAGATTTGAATTCCCCTTGTGACTCTGTTGCATCCCTCCCTTGCTTATTAAGTTGCTTGCAAGAGTAACAGGAAGAAAGGAATCCTACAGAAGCACAGACTTTATTCAGACCGAAGACGATATGTCTCCCATAAGTGTGGCAAACATTCTGCTTCTGTGTTATACCAAGCTGTGAGTGTATAATTATTTTACGGAGGGAGAAAAAGTCGTGTTTAAGATCCCGAACACACCATCTTCGTCTTATTCACATCCAGATAGTGTATTTCTGTTTAAGTTCAAGTTGCAAATCAGAATATTTGCAGAAGTTCTCATATCTGCTTTGGATTAGAGGAGAGAACCCTACATAATAAAGCACTACGTTGGATTTGGACACTCTCTGTTGAAATGTGAACGGCACATATACCTTAATACTATCAAACTTTTTAATCACCATCTCTTGTTAGGGAATCAAGAGGTCTACCTCTTCCATAAGCCATCAGTGTTCCAAAGGAGATCATTAATGGACACGACAAGAGAAGACCCTTTGAAACAGCAGGCTCCTTTCTTTTTTCCTTTTTTTTTTTTTTTTTAAAGAAAGCACATCTGATGAGGTGGAGAAGAAGGAAAAAAATGGGGAGGGAGAAAAATAAAGTGATCAGAACCTGAGGAAAAGCTTCAGGATACTCTAATTGGCTAAGGTTTTGAGTCTCGTTTGTTTGGTACCTCACCGTCCGCTTTGACAAAGTCTACACGAAAGAGGCTTTGTAATGCGGTTTCTACTGAAGGGCAAACAAGGGTACTTTGCAGTCGAGGGCTTTCAAGTCTGGTCCCCCCTCCCTCACTCTCCCACTGCCGGGAAGGAGGCTTCCAGTGTGCCACGGCAACATGTTCCTCTGTGCGGCTTCTCCCCAGGACAGAAAAAACACCACCAACAGCAAAGCCCACGTCTCTCCTTGTAGAGTAAGCTGGCACGTCACCTCGGAGCACCTTTTTCAAAAAGTGCCGCCATATGGAGACGCACAAACATGCAACTGATGATTAAAAAGGAGGGCTGGGAGGGGCGGAGGAGGAGGAGGAGAAAAAAGGAAGAAGCGGGACGTGAAGCATGGCTGTGTGAAAGGAAGCCCTTCAATGCTGAGGTGGTGGAAGTCTTTGTGATCGAGAATTTCAACGTTATAATAGACGGCGCGTAGTTTGAAGCCGTGCCAGCCCCTCTCACCATCAAAGTGGTTTGCTCATTTGTCCCCTTCAGGAGTTCTCCCCCACAGCCCTTAATAATTTAATACTGATAGCGAAGAGTTGATTACACTTGATGATGGTTTGCTCTCCCCCCCCCACCCCCACTTTCACTGTTGCTTAGAATCCTTTCCATATCTCTCTTCCGTTACATCCTCAAAGGTTGCGAGCTTTGTCGGTTTTGTTTCTTGGTTGATAAAAGGCATCTGAGATGTTGATACTACGTCTTAAAATGCGGAAGAAACCAAAGGGGTCAAGTGAGAGAGTTTGTAGTCAAACTTTGCTTTTTCCTGGAAAGCTGCTGTTTTCCTCCCTCTCTTTTCCTCTGTGTGATAGAATGAAAGTGGTTTCTTCTCGTCCGGCTGTTAATTATTAGGGCTGTTGCTCAGTTAAAGAGATGTTGGCCAGATGATCATACAAGTTAGGCTATTCATGGATTCATCCATTACATTTGCATCATGGATTCATCTAAGTAAAAACAATGGATTGGAGGAGACAGACTATGTTAGCATTGCATAGATCCCACTGGAATCGACGACACTTAAATCATGACAAACTTTTTTCACATTAATTTCAGTGAGACCCAAGTTCAACTAACACAGACTGGTTCCAATAAATTTGTTCTGAAGCAAACAACAACAACAGCAACACATGTCTTCTCCCCCACATCAACCCCTTTTCAAAATGATGAACACATTTGTTATGGGAGCCATTATTTTAGAAGAGGTGTGCCTCTTCTGAAAGGGTGGTTACTGTCCACAGGTTTTATAAGTACTTCTATTAAAATAATAGTGTGGTGTTTTTTAAAAGAAGTCTTCTTCTTGGTTAACCGGGGGAAATTTCATAGTTGCAAAAGGTACGTTAATTGATTTATCAGAATTAATCTCACAGCCTTCTTTATTATAATATCACAATGTATTAAATTAGAGATCCAGTAGTCCAGCAGGTTTGATGTCTAGTGTAAGTATTTTAGTTCACTAGTGCAGACAAATGTCCTGAATCCTCCTTCTGTTTGATTCTATCCAGTTTATATTATGTCCAGGAAAATAAAATGATCAGTGCACAAGCTGGGGGGGGGGGGGGTTGTCAGTGGTTACAATGTGCATCTGAATTTGGATCCCATTGAAAGCAATGGAAATGATCTTCATTGGGGTTTGGGTTTCATTTTCAATGCAGTTCCTAAATCCAGCAATCCCTGACATACTGTGTGGAGTTCCCATATAAATCTGACGCTTGTGGTAGGGAATCAGAAAACTCTGTGGAAATAAAGAGGCAGGTCTTTTACAACCTGTTAGGTCCCCTTCATGGCTTGGTAGCTGAATCTCACAGACACTACCTCTCCCCATATTTGCCCTTTTACCTGTTAAGATTTTCTTCTGTTGCCCGAACTGCTACTGAATGGCAAGTGTAGTAATCCAGTGGAGAAGAAGGTTTCAGGGTTATAGAACAGCCTTCCAGAGGTGGTTTCCACAGCATATCTCTGATGGCTTTCAGAAGTGATTGCAAGGTTTTCCTCTCCAAGAAGGCATTTGTGAGACTAATTGCCAGATTTGTATTAGAAATTGTCACTGGTGATTTGACATTTTTCCTGCTGTCGATTGCCTTTAATAAGGAAGAGATGGTCACCAGTCTTAGGTTAAAACTTGGCCTCAACTTTTAGGGTCAAACTTATGCATATTTCGACAGAAAAATGTCCCACAACTCCCAGCATCCCTCAGACAGCTCAGAAAAAGTTGTAGCACTTTTTTCTGTCTAAACATATGTGCCCATATTTAATTACAGGCAAAATAAGTACATTGGGGGTGTACTGAAAGACTGGTAAACTATTACTGTATCTTGCTCGAAAATTGTCGTGGCTGCCCATCTTTCATTCCCAACCCTCACCTCACAGGACAGTTGGCTCTTATTCTTATGTAGCCCTATAGAGGGCCTCCATTGTTTTTCAACATGGTTCCCATTTCTAATAGTAACCCAGCATCTTCTGGATGGACCGAGCTGACCCTAAGCTTCTCATTATGACATTTTGACTCATCCACTGTTGAGTCCAGTGCAACGAAGGATGGCGCCCACCCTCTCATCACCGCAACCCCCCCTCTCCATAGGTAAATGCAGTTGGGGAAGCCTTCTGGGTAAGGAGGACTCTTTTTGCCCTTAGCTTGTATCCTTCTTCCCATGGGCGTCAGGTTGACCACTGTTAGGAGAGAATGTACGATTAGGGCGGACTTTCATCTTCTTACGTTTTGGGCTGATAGTATCCTGTAATCTAGATTATACAGTTTGTCTTAGAGAGCAGGGTGGTTTAGAGCTGTTTCATGGAGCCTCCTGTTCAGAGGCAATGCTGTTTCCTAGTCCCTCAGATCCTCAAGTTCTATCAGAAACATCTGATGGATGCCTCTGCTCTTTCCTCCCAAATGCCCATACCAACCAAGCATCTTTCTGAGTTCCCAGCAGCTGGGGGTGGGGTTTCCTGCGTCTGCTTATTTCACATCAAGTGTCTTTCCACAGAAGCCACTAGCTTTGTCAGCCTCATTTCCAGGTTGTCTTCTGAGGCGCCTCTGACCCAGCATGTTAATATCCAAATAAACGCCACAGATGGTGCCAGCTCTTTCTGCCCTCTCTGCAGCTTTTAAGGGATGCCATTTATGCAGGAGTGAAGAGCCAGCCACCTGTTTCTCAGGCATTTTGTCCTGCCTATTTAAAGGTTGAGACCCTTGGTGAATAGTAACCCTCTAATCCGGCTCGTGTTTATCCGAGACCTATCTTTCGGCAGGCAGGCAGGATCCCCCCTTCACCCACCACCACCCAAAACACACACGTGCGGCCTCTCGTTTCGCGCTGTTCCACCCGAGGCAGTTGTCATGACCATGCATATTAAAATTAATCAGACCTCCTAGGCCTGTGTGGCTGTGTGTTTTCAACATGAAGAAGTGGATATCAAGCGCTTGTCCTAATTAAATAGGCCTGCTTAGCTTAGCTCTAGTGGGTGCTTGGTCTCTTTTCTCCCTAATAGGAGATGCTTCCAGAGGAGGCACGGACGGCACTACAGCAAGCAGAGGGCTCACTTGAAAGTTTTCCATGCCACCTGTGCCCAGAATGCTGAGAGCTGGAGAGCTCCCTGGATTCTTTCCTAACTGCCCTGTTTGAGGAGGGAATAAGCGATTGGAAATTGCAGCCAGAGCCATGAGTGGGGTCTCAAGAGCTCCAAGGAGCATTTGGACTGGTTTGTTTGAAGCTGATTAAGATGCCCTATCACCAAGCCTGTCCAAACTGGGCCGCTGAAAGCACACAAATAGAAACGGGGAAGAAATTTGTTTGGTTTACATTATAATGCAAACACACTTCATTTTGCACTTTCGAACCGATATGCAAACCCAAACTCAGCTGTCCTCCAAAATTCACACTTTTCCAAATTTTGTGACAGAGTTCTCAGTCCTGCTTGGCATACCAAAAACGCATGTATTAGGGGAAAGCACACATGACAATGCACACATTAGAGAGAATAATGTCCTAAATGCATTATATTTGGAAAATAACTTGCAAGAAACAAAAACAAAAGAGTTGATATTGGGCTAATTGAATCCAAAAATGAATAGACATTATCCTGCAGATTTAAAAATAAAAATCCATGTTTGGGGTGAACTGAATTTAAGATTGGAAAAACTGAGAAATGGAGAGAAACCAAAACGGATAGATTCAGACCTTCCTACGCGGGAGGTTTTTTTACTCAAGCAAATGCTGAGACTATAGTCATCTCATGCTTGCTTCATGAACCCCACTGGGCTGATTTTCACATGCAAGGTCACAGACATGGGATTTCTTACCTTTTGCATTTTAGGCTCTTTATGACTTGGGACTGAATGTCTGCCCAGGGATGGTGCAAGAATTCCATTGCAAGAGTTCAAAATGTGACACACACCATACACCCACTTGAAAAGTCTGGCCCCATTTCAAGTAGTGCTCAAGCTGAGCCCAACTGGAACTGGGTTTGAACCTTGACCTTTCCATTATCCAACTCCTCCCCCAACCGCCGCCATCCACCCTTCCACACACCTGGGGAGGAATAGATTGTGGAAAGGAAAATGGTAGCCAATTTCAGGGAGGACTCAATAAGCCCTGCAAGGTAATTTTCATAGATGATGATTGTTCAGAGGCATGACTTCCCCCCTCCCTTGGGAAAGTATGAGAGACTGACAAGAAAAGGGGCAGACTTCATGCATTTGGACTTTCTGATCATCCCCACTGAATTCATGGGGGAGGGGGAAAGTCTCACGGTCTTTCATACATTGTTCTTCCCACTCCCTCTTTTCATTCCCACGTCAACCCCGTGATGAAGATTAGGCTGAGACAGTGACAAGCCCAAGGTGACCAAGTGACCTTCATGTCTCAGTGGGGCTTTGAGCCCCCAATTATCCCCAATCCTACTTTGACAGCACCCTAAGCCAGCCTTTCCCAAGCTGTTGCCCTCCCGATGTGTCCATGATGGGATCTGCAGTCCAACACATCTGGAGCGCACTAGCATGAGAAAGGTTGCTTTAAGCACTACACTCAGGTGGTTCTCAGGATCCTTCGAGAACACATAAAAAGCAAAAGGCTGCAATCTTGGTCCATAAGTAAAAAGGAAAAGCCACAGTTAGACAATACCTTCATTAGGACCAACCAAAACCTCACATGTGCATTTCCTCTGATTTTCTACAACTTCTTTTTTTTGGGGGGGGGGGCTTCTAAATGGAGGGCTCTTAGGGCTAACAGTCAAAAGGCATCATGCAGATATTCTGATTTTTCTTCCTTCATGGAACAAAAGTTGGTATATAAGGGGGGAAATGGTGGGAAAACACAAAAAGGCTGCAAATTGAAGGTGATGTTGTGTGGATCTGTAATTCCATAAAGGAGGCATTGCGGTGGCCCAATAAAAGCCTTGTTTGGAAGCTCTCCTGAAAAGCATTTTTTTTTTTACTTATTTATTTATTTATTTATTTATTCGTTGCATTTTATTTTTTTTACTGCCCAATAGCCAAAGCTCTCTGGGTGGTTCGCAAAAATTAAAAGTACCACAAAGTACCACCTCAAATATAAAACTTAAACCACAATATGAAAACACAGTATAGAAGCACAATATAAAAGTACAACCCGAATAAAACCAAGCAGCAGTGCAGAGATTTCAAACACAAATTTAAAATACAGATTTGAAACAACAAAGGTAAAAGACTAAGATGATAAAACATTAAAATACTGAGAAAACAGAAAGGTCATTTGAGGATTCCATTTTCTCCAACTACTACATAAGTAACACTACACAGTTTGGCTTCCATTAACTTGTTGCTGTTGCTGTTGTTATCGTTGTTACTTAGTCAAACTCTCAAATTTACTTCTGTTCTCCACCTAGCCTGGAACCTGTGTTTCCTTAAGGCTAGAGACCAATCTGGGTAACAGGCAAGGTTTATGCTTTCAAAAACGGGGGTCAACATTTCTTTTTCATCCCAGAAGTCCAGGTGTACCCTGATGCCTGCATCACGTAGCAAAGACAAATTCAATCTGTTTGCAATTTCCACCTTGAAAATGGGTCTAAATACAGATCGAATGGCTACATTTACTCAGGGTTTGGTACAAATCTTTCTGCCCTCACACCTGATAGATTAGATAGATAGATAGATAGATAGATAGATAGATAGATAGATAGATAGATAGATAGATGATAGATAGATAGATAGATAGATAGACACATGCACACACATTGTCCAGCTTAATTAAGGGTTCTAGAGAATTCAGAAGCTGCTTTGCTATTTCGCGACATTTGGGTTGGTCAAAAAGGTATCTCCTAACTGTGGATTTTGTAGCTTATTCTGGTCACCGTTTTGGATTAGTAAGCAACCTGCTCAGGGTCTGTAAGTCAGCGCCCCCGAGTCCTGGGTTGCGAGGAAGCCAGTATTGGCAGGACCGCACGACATTGCTGGACCCCTTCCGCTCTTTCACCCAGGTTGCTTTTTTTTTTTAACATCACAATGCAAACTTTTCACCAGGGATGCCTATGAAAAGAAAAGAAAGGGACCGAGGAAAGGGGGTGAAATGGGGAGGAAGAAGAATGTGTGCAGTGGAAACCTTTGCGAGTCAACACAGCTTTCATCATACCTATTGTTTGGTTTGTTTACTAGGTGCTATTCAATATTTGGTTCATGGGGGGTGGGTTGAGAGAGAGAGAGAGAGAGAGAGAAAGAGACTTTGCATGTTCCTCAGAGTGAGAGAGACCTTTTCATGAACTTCCATCCTTCTACTTTTGTCCTGGAACGAAAACAACAACAACCAACAAAAGTTTTCTGTTTGCCGTTTCCCTTTTGTCGCTACCTGCCTCTCGCGGAAGGGCTCCCCTTCCCCCCCCTTCTTCCATTGTCATTCCTGTCATTCATCGGAGCTGATTTGACATGTGCACATATTTATGAAATGCTATTGACAAGTGTCCCTTTTGTCAGATTAAAAAAAAAAACAGCATTGAGGGATCTAATGGAGAAGGTGAACGGTGCTATGATTCTAGGGCGGTTGCTGCGCTGCCGCTGAGATCGCATCTTGTTTCATTCTATTTTCATACCAACCTTTTTTTTTTTTTTGCCTGCCCCCCATTCCTTCCTTTCTCCCCTCACCGGTACATTTCATTTAATCAGAGAGGGAAAGCGGTGCCCGCTAGAACAGAGAAATGAAAAAGAAGAAGAAGAAGAAAAATCCTCCGTGCCTCCTTCTAAATAATGTGCTGTTAGCGCTTGTGCGACACAGTGTATGGCTTTCTGAAATGTTTAGCCTTGATTTAATTCGTATTTAAGGTCTCCCCTCCCAGCGCATTAATATAATGTCAGTGTAGAATGCATTGCGTGCCGTAATTACTGAAGAGAGCAGTAGTTGGGGAAAACAGACGGTAATTGAACACATGGCTGTTTATTTCAAGAGGACAGTGCTCCTACGCTGGTATTTAGGGCATTAATAGGCAAGAATTGATTAGTTGTTTTAAGATGAATTCAATCACTGTTACTCAGGCCTTTGTTTGCTGTGGCCGAGTTATGCTTTGTTTGTATAATGTGCCCGAGAGGTTTTATCCACCACAGTGTGGCATTAGTCATGTGGAGGATTTGAGTGCAGAAAGCCTTTTACGTGAACAAAAGAGATTTTTCTTTGGGGTTCTACTTATCTTCCTCTCTAGTTTTGTTACCCTCTAATCTCACGCATTCCCACTCCCACCCACCCCCACCCCACTTTTCTTCCGGAACCATTTTTTCTTAAATCAGTGCAACAATTCTCTCTTGCCTCGCTCTCCTCCCCGAATCATTTTCCCCGCCTCCCGTCTTTTCTAACTTAGGAATGGGACTTTGAGTGACAAGGGCCAAGGTTGGGCGCAGCGCAGTGTAAATAGGAGCGGCTGCACTGCTGTCTGTACAAGCAAGGGGGAATGAAACCCAACCCTCTTCCACCTTGGGGGGTGAGGGGGGGCAGTGGAAAATGGTTAATTCTAAAGAAAACAAAGCCAGAGTGGGTTCCGCCAATGCATGTCTCAAAGCAGCTGAGATAGCACCTTTTGCCATTCTTATGAAGCTAGGGATAGCCGTGTTCAGTGGTCCATCTATGCCAGCGTCCTGCTTCCAACGGTGGCCAGCCGGATGCCTCTGGGAAGCCTGCAGTAGGGTGTGAAGGCCTGGTCTTTCCCCTGTTGTTTATCCACAGTATCTGATACCCAGAGGTACACTGCTTCTGAATATGGGAGTTCCACTATGCTAACAGCACTTATGGCCATGGACAGGCAGACCTTCCTCACCAGAAAGAGTGCATAGGTTGGCCTGAGAAGGAGGAAGAGGAGGAAGCCAGAGACAGACAGACCGATAGACAGACACACAAGAAGCAGTGGCAGGACATTCAAGAGAAAGGGTGGGCACACACATGGCATATCCAGAACAGGCAGCTGGCATGTGCACAAAGCAGAAATAAGACAGAAGATGGGGGAGAGAAAGAAACTGGGGGAGAGAGATTCTCCCCCATTGGGTGGGGAGATAGAAGGCAATCTATGCTGGCGGCCATCACCACATTGCTTTGGTGGCAAATTTTGTAAGTTAATGGTGCATTGTGTGAGGAAGTGCTTTCTTTGGTCGGACCAGAACCGTCCTTCAGGCTGTTTCAGTGCATGTCATCAGAATTCCAGCATTTTAAGAGTCAGGGAACAAATTCTTGCTGGATTTTGCTATAGGACAGTGGGATGTGGGTGCAGAGATTTAATCAAATGGGTCTTGATAAACTCTCTCCCTTCAGAGTTAAATTGACACTATCAGAGAAGCAATATGGTACCCTTCCACTTTTAAGACTGATCTGCTTTCTGGTCATTTGCTTCCTTGGGGGCCAATTTACACTACCAAATGGCGGAAATACAAGGAAAGCAACCCTGACTCTCTGCCAAAGGGAATGGTCATTTTCTAAAGTAACTTTGACCTCCCTGCTTTTAGATGTTATCTTGCTGGTTTGCTTGCTGTAGCTCCTAGATTGGATAAAGAAAGTCTGAAACCTATATCGCCCATATAGACTTTAGGCATTCTTTGTCTAGGGATTAGGAATGTGTTTACAAGCAAAACTCAAGTTTGTCGAAATTCTCCAACTTGAAGCTTGTTGCGTCTTGTCTCCATATCAGATTTTGATCTTTGATTTTTAGTTTTTTTTTTCTGTAAGAGAAATCACACATATTTTGTCCATATTTTCCCAAATGTACGCATCAGTTGTGCAGGTCTTTGAAATGCATGTATTCTTTTCCCGTTGCTTAAAGTGTATTTCTACACATTTTCCAAAACCACACATTATTCATGCACACTTTTGAAATGTATGCATGCATGAATCTATGGACTTTGATCGCAAATTGCATTCAGGTCTGGATCCAGTCCAGAAGGTGCAAGCTGGGTAAATCCTGATGAAAAAGAAACTGAAATTAATCTCTCATACATCCCAAGGGTTGTTGCTATATCGCATTGAGCAGTCAAGTAGGCAATTGCTGACTTCCTTGAAAAGTACATCACCTGCATAGTTGCTAGTAGTAAAGGTATAGCAGCAGCTCTTGTTGTTGAAAGAATTCATACATTCGCTGAAATTCATAGAGACTGATTGAGGGAGGAACAGCAACCATTTTGGTAACAGAACAACTGAATGGGATCTTCGACGCCATCTAAACGAGATTTTACCTAATGCACCTGAGAAAATGTTCCTTAGGTAACTATGGGGTGGTTAGTAATATTAAAAACTGGTGATCTTAAGTTAAGGATAGCATTGTGTCAGAAAAAATACACTGGCAAGTGCTATCATATTTGAAGTGCATCAGCTGACACAGGCCCCCTCCACAAGGATGCGCTTTTGCGCCCGGTTCGGCGATTATGCGCATTATCGCGGAGGCGCATTTACTCCTAATCCCTCTGCACGGGAGGCGGCGAGAGGCGGCGAAGCGCATTAATTGATGTCCAAGAAGCGCTTTACAAGAAGTTAATGCGCATAATCGCTTGTTCACACGGCGAAAATGCGCTTTAACGGCCGGAGCAAAATAAAAGTCGCTATTTAACGCGCATTCGATAATGCGCATAATCCGGGAGATAACGTGCCTGTGCGCCCGTTTTGCGCTCCGCTGGTGTGGAGGTAAAATTTATAATGAGCCTTCAAAGAGCATTAAACCTCTCTTGTGGAGGTAGCCACATCTGTAATCTTTGTAGGGATGGGTGAACTCAGTCCTTTTTGTTTCTCTTGATTTCTCATTTTTCCTAGCTTAAGCTTGGTTTGTCACCGACTTCTTCTTTTTTTAAGTTCACATGAAAGTTTGCATGCAGTTTATGTACATTTCTTGGATTGCATGCATTTTTATGTAGTTTTGCCTAATATACACATTCTTTGCAAGTCCTTTTCCTAATGTTATGCACGTTTGAATGTTATTGGCACTAATACATGCATTTTTGTGCACACCATTCCCCTTTTATACCTTTATGTTTTGGTTTGAGAACTCCATTGCATAATTCAGAGAAATGTGAATTTAAAAGGATAACTTAGGTTTGGCTCGCAAATTGTTTTGAAAGTATTAAATTACGCGTGTTAGCATTAAAACGTGAAGCTAACAAATTTCGCCCCCATCCCCAAACCATTTTTGTGAGTAGTGAACAATATTGTTCCTCCGCACCCTATGTTCATGATTGTTCTGGACCTGTAGGAGCATTTTCTTCTCAAGGTTGCAACATCACAAAGATTGTGATGTTGACTTCCTTCATGATGTCAAAAATGTGTTTACAAACCACATAGACAAGTGACCTTATCTCTCTGTCTTGGATAGGGTGACCAGATAAAATCCAGGCCAGGGCTCATGTAACTTTAACAGTTGTAGAGAAAAGGGAATTTCAACCAGTGTCATTTGTATGCAATTAGTTCTTGGTGAAATTCCCTCTTCATCACAACAGTTAAAGTTGCAGGGGCCCTGCCTTCTTTTGTATATGGTCACTCTAGTATAGTGCCTGCAACTTTAACTGTTGTGATGAAGAGGGAATTCCACCAGGAACTAATTGCATACAAATGACACTGGCTGAAATTCCCTTGTCTCGACAACTGTTAAAGTTACATGAGCCCTGACCTGGATTTTATCTGGTCAGCCTAGTATTGGATGAATTCTGGACATCTTATAGTCTGGGTTTCCTTCGATATGTTTTAGGATGTTTTAATGCAGTTTTAATAATTTGTGTCATGTTTTAATCAGTTTTATGTGTTTTATCATATTGTTGTTCCCCGCCTCAATCCAGATGGAGAGGCGGTTAAGAAATAAATTATTATTATTATTATTATTATTATTATTATTATTATTATGCCTGAGCCAGCATTGATTCCATAAGAGCTCTTGGAAGACTGGCCTTGGCACTAGGGACTAAATTCATGAGACGGAAGCTGTTGGATTTCTTCTCATGCCCCCTCACTGCCTTACAAGAGTGTTGCCAATGCATCTCTAGTAGCCCAGCATCTTGATAGTTAGGACTGGAACATACCCCATGTCAGCCATGTCCTAATCTACAAGGCTGTTGGTCGGCTAAGGCTTGATCCGTACATTCAGCAGAGAACGAAGTGATAGAATTCTGACAGATGTTAAAATCGATTGTTCCACTTCAGAGTGGAGGTGGCGGATCACCTTTCTGATTGCAAGTAGAAAACTAGCAGAACAGAAATGGGCCGGGCTAGAAACGTTGCCTCCGATGTGCTGCTTTGGTTCTTGTAGGGATTCTTTTTATGCAGGGGAGCAATCAAAACAATCTGAGATGACATTCTACCATGTCAGAATTCTGCAGTGTCATTCTGCGGTATGCATATAAGCCCTGAGATAATTTGGCTACAATACTGAACATTCTTTAAGTGCTGTGGACACAATGGCTCAATTCGGATGACACGATAGTCAATGGTGGGGTAATAATCAATTTTACAGTTGTTCAACTAGAGGGTACTCTAGTTGATCCTAATCAACTGTTGTGTGGATTAGGATCAGCACTGAGTTGACTATGGCAGCATTCGGATAACACGATAGTCAAAACAACTGACGATTGTTTTCCCCACACCAGTTGTTTATTGTGTCGTCCAAATTGAGCCATTGTCTGTTATGATGGAGGAGTGAGTGCATGATTGAGCCTCCTACTCCGCTAGGAGGGGCCACAGCTCAGCGGTACAGCACATGCAAATTATGCAGGAGGTCCCAGTTCAGGTCACAACTTCTTCAGGCTAGGAAAGAATCCTTCCTGAAACCCTGTGTTCACTGCATGTAGGAGATCACCAGTTTGATATATGGCCCTTAGGCTTCTATCCATACCCACTTCCCTGGGAGTAAGTCCCACAGAACTCAATGGAGCTTCCTTCTGAGTAGACATGTATGGAATAGAACTGTTTGTTTGATATTCTTTAGACCAATGGAGTCAGTGTGAGCCTGATATGCTTTTAGGTAGGCATGGCTACTGAGTTCCCCCTGTATATTTAACTACTTAAACACACACTAAGATTTTTGACTATCCATCCTTCCTGAGCATCCTTTACAATCTTCTCTTCTTTTTTACATCTGGTGCTGGTGATGTCACTCTTTTCCATTTTGTTATGCGTTGGTATGTCCGCCAAAAGTGATGGCTGTTTTCCCAATGCAAGTGCTCAGTTCCTTCACAAATGACAGATTATATGTCACTATAGAGCCAAAGTAACAGACTATAACTACCACCAAAGGAGTGTTGGGTAGGATGATCATAGGCTTTTGTGTGACCCATGGTTTTCTTATTGCTAATCATGAGGGAGAACATGGAGTCCTCATCTGAAAGGTCGTCCATCAGGTTTTCTGTCAGGCTGTTTCTGAATTGCAATGTGCTACACTATAGACATTACTCTTAGGTGAGAAAGATCGCAAATTTATTATCTGACCTGGCATACAAATAAATCCCCCGGGTAACTGCATTGAAAGTATGGCTCAGGAACATTGAGAGAAAGATTTGACGGAGATTGAGGAAGCTTTACTTTATTTGGCTCTGAATTGCAAAAGCTATCATCTGTGGATCCATCCAACCTACTTAGTGTTATTGCATAGTATTGCAAAACTATTCATAGTATTGCACAGTGATGCATAGTGTTATTGAAGGATCCAGATTGGACTTAGAAGCTTTGGGAGACAGTTGATCTTCTCTAGGATCTTTTAAGATCCACATTGCTGACCACATCCAATGCACGTTGAGATGAACAAAGTCATTGTAGAATGGTTTAGGACAAGGACGAGTAACGTCCAGTCCATAGGCTGATATGCCCTGTGGGAAGTCCCCGTCTGGCCTGCCAGCTTCCCTTCTCGCTTATGCCCTCCTCCCTCCCACATAAGGATGTAGAATTTCACTTTTGCTCACAAAACATGCAGGCGTGCCCTATTCTCAACTTGGAATGCGAGTGTGAACACCTGTCTGACGAAAACGAATGCAATTTCCAAACATATGCTAGCAGTCAATTTGCATAAGTTTCCTAAATTGTAGACGGGATCAGCCCCACTTTGGTCTATGGAGGAAATGTAGGACATTTACGTAAATTTAGGAAATTTGCACAAGTCGAAAGGGGGAAAGTTGCACAAATTTCACATTTGATCGCTGCTTGATTTGTGCCATTTTCCTGTCCGCGCAGAGTGAGCATTGAATGAGAATCAGGCACGAGATGAGTAGTGAGCCGATCCTCAGAGAATCTCAAATGTCCCTCATTTGCCCGTTCCTACTTCTATACTGCAATGAGATGTTTAAAGCCTCCATGCTAGGTATGTGTGAATCAGCAAAACCTGGGCTTGCCAAAATTCTCCCAATTCCATCTCAAAGCTTGTTCCAACATGAGATTGTCAGGCTTGGTTTTTTTTTGGAGGGGATGGAGGAGTTCATTTCTCATGTGCACATTCTCATGTGTATTTTCCCAAAGGTATGCCTCAGTTCTGAGCATCTTGGAAATGTTTACATACTTCTCCCATTAATCAAAGAGAACTTGTGCCCATTTTTTCAAAAGTGTGCGTTTTTAATGCACATTTTTCAAATGCACACATACTGTGGAATCCACAACCCCACCCCCCACCCCATGAATCATATTGCAAGCTTGGAAATGTATGGACTTTGACCGCAGATTGTGTCTGAGTCTGGTCCAGAAGGTGTGAACCGGGCAAATCCTGATGAAAAATGAACTGAAACTAATTTCTTATACACCCCTAGTGCCAACTGAGGTTTCTAAAAGTCTAATTGCTGGGATGGGGGGCACTACTGGGGAGGGAAAGCCTAACCCTCTCACCCTAAACTTTAGGATGCTGTTTGGCTGCACTGTGGAAGATAGCCCTCTTGGGCTGTTCATTCGCTGCTAGTGCAGTGAAACATGTCTATTGATGATCTTCCAGCTCTGAGCTGGAGTATTAGCTAAGCTTGACGTGACGTAGGGATTCTGTGAATCAACCTCCTGTTATCTTTTTTTTCTTGTTGAAACAGGAACCAGATGTTGGAGGAGTTATATTCTACCAACGTCTCCAAATATAGACAGTTATGAAATAATTATTTAAAACGCACACACACACATACACACACAAACTACACAGCCACTCCTCCTACAAAAAGAATTAAAGCATTAACAACAAAAAAAGCTGAGTTGATTCCTACAGCAGATGTTGGCAAAGACGAATTCTTAGCTGTCTTTGGTAACAGGTGGGGGAAATACCACAAGTCCTTTTCAAAGGAGGAGACGGTTCTGCCATTACAAAACAAACACTCGTATTATCTACCTAATGGGGAAGACCCTTCACAAAAGAGCAAGAAGGACTAGTTTCAATCAGGAAGACAGTATTCAAAATCCTATTCCCCCTCCCCCTGACCTCCCTGCTAAAACATTTTAGAAACCAAAAAAACATTTTAGCGACTCTTTAGAAACCCTTTAGCCATGGGGCATGTGAAAATGAACTGGGAAAGGGGGAGGAACTTGCTTCTTGCACTTGTACCTTGCCTATCCTCCATGCAGCTTGGGACAGAGTTCCTTGAGTTATGACATTTCATCCTTACTGAAGTCCTTTGAATGTCAATTAAGGCAGAGGGATGGCCCATCCACCCACATTGAGTTTTGTGGTTGAGCCATGATTTGAATGCAGGTATCCACACATAATTTAAACCAGATGTCCCCAACCTGGTGCCCTCCAGATGTTTTGTACTACAACTCTTAGAATTCCTGAAACCAAAGTCCCACTGATTTCGATGGATGTAATTCAATCTGGATCTGCCCATGGGTTTTCCCTTGAAGATCAGCAGTAGGGTGTTGTATTTTGGGATTGGTTGCTATAGTATCAGGAATTACTGCCTGAGGGATGTCCAATAGGGATACAACCTGTGCACTCCCAGCCAGCTCTGTTCAAGGAAAGAATCTGCAGGAAGCTCAGCTATACCAGGCAAGGCAGTTTTCTTAGACCAACAGATCACACCAGGTCAGGTGATACCCCCTGATTCTTATAAAACTGTCCAGGTCAGTTGGAACTCTTACTGTTCCTTCTGTTTGGTATAGAACAACATCATGGCATAGCAGTGGAGGCTGATGGCTCTGGTTTCAGTGGGGCTGTGATTTCATTCTGGGTTCAGCACCTTGGACAGCTCCTTTAAAGTTCTGGCTGGTTCTGTCTGAAACCCAGAATGGAATGCATTAGTAGAAGTGTAGCTTCCAAATCATGTGAGGTATTGGTTCCCCTCTATTTGGCACTGGTTGGGGCCCATCTTGAGTACTACATCCAGTTCTGGGCACCACACATCAAGAAGGATGCAGACATGCTGGATGGGGTTCAGAGGAGGGCAACCAGGATGATCAGAGGTCTGGAAACAAAGCTCTATGAGGAGAGACTGAAAGAACTGGGCATGTTTAGCCTGGAGAAGGGAGGATTGAGGGAAGACATGATAGCACTCTTCAAAGATTTGATAGGTTGTCACACCGAGGAGGGCCAGGATCTCTTCTCGATCATCCCAGAGCACAGAATGCAGAATCATGGGCTCAAGTTATAGGAAGGCTGATTCCAGCAGGGCATCAGGAAAAAACTTCCTGACAGTTAGAGCAGTACAACATTGGAAACAATGACCTAGGGAGATCATGGGCTCTTCCACACTAGAGGCCTTCAAGAGGCAGCTGGACAGCCATGTGTCAGGGATGCTTTAAGTTGGATTCCTGCATCCAGCAGGGGGTGGACTTGATGACTTTATAGGCCCCTTCCAACTCTACTATTCTATGATTCACAGCCCCACCAAAATCGGAGCCACCAGCCTCCACTGTCACATTGTAAGCAGCCCTAGCAACTGCTGCAGCACTACCTGGGAAGCAAATGCACTGCGGATGCCTGATTGTCCCAAGCAAGCCTAAGCACACTTCGAGTGAGCAATTTCCCGTGTGTATTATTTTTAAACAAGATCAGGCAACGAGGACCTTCAAGCAATTCCAGGTAGGGTTTCCTGCCAAGCCCGTTGCCTCCAATAAAGCTGCCAGTTCTCGAGCTTTAATACTGAGTCTTAGTGATTTAATTCGAGGCTCACGGTGATGTAGGACATGACATATGCCAGAAGTAGGAACTAAAATTAGAGGCAGACTTTTGGCTGTGAGATCTGCTTCAGGCTATGGCGGGCAAGTGAGGGGGAGGACGTGGGATGTCAGCAACAGGCTCCAGGGCTGCTGGATGGGTTGGCGATCCCCACAAGCTGGGCATTTTTGGAGCCTGTGATGCATAATGACCCTTCTTCTACTACTGCATTCCCCATGCCGAAACTGCATGATCCCACCGTTTCCCTGTTAAAATCAGAGTTCTTTGCAAAATGATAGTGGAACCATCCTCCAGTTGGAGCTTTCCACTGGTGCTCACTGTGGTAAAGGGAAGTGTTCCTCTCCAAACACACTGTGGGGATGCATTAAAACAGCCTCCTTATATCTCCCCTTCCCCTGTAAGGTGTTTCCACAGCAAACTCGGGGCAAATGCCATTCTGCATGCATGGCAAATATTTATTTATCTATTTGCTTACTGCATTTCTATACCGCCCAATAGTCGAAACTCTCTGGGCGGTTTACAAAAATTAAAACCATAAAAACCATTCAAAATATAAAACGATGACGGTATGAAAACATAATTAAAAATACAGTATAAAAGCACAACCAGGAAAAAAACCGAACAGCCATGCAGAAATCAATAGGGATTTAAAATACAAATTTAAACAGCAAGGTTAAAAATTAAACTGAAGGACTGTTAAAGGATTGTGAAAATAAAAAGGTCTTCACCTGGCATCTGAAGGAGTATAATGTAGGTGCCAGGCAAACCTCTCTTGAGAGCTCATTCCACAGCCGGGGTGCCACAGCAGAGAAGGCCCTCCTGCTGGTAGCCACCTGCCTCGTTTCCTTTGGCAGGGGCTCACGGAGAAGGGCCCCCGAGGATGACCTTAGGGTTCGGGCAGGTACATATGGGAGGAAACGATCCTTCAGATAACCTGGCCCCAGTCTGTTTAGGGCTTTGAATGTTAATACCAGCACTTTGAATTGGGCCCGGACCTGGACCAGCAGGCTCATGAAGCTGCTCATAACTGAACTCCTTTTCCCCTAGGAGAAAGCAAACTTTAAATGAACCAGTCAAACTTGTTTCAAGGGATATATTTCAGGAGGTGTTGGGACATTTTGCTGTTGAAATTGCCCTTGTTCCAGGCTGGCCCATTTTTCTTCCCAAGGACAAGGTGATGCCCCTCTCCAGTCTATTTATAGAAGCCAGCCAGAGTGGCAGCTGAATCTTACTTCAACATTGGCAACAGGATATTATTATTATTATTATTATTATTATTATTATTATTAACATGTATATACAACCCCATAGCCGAAGCTCTCCGGGCGGTTTACAAAAATTCAAACTTTGCAATTAAAAATCGATATACAAACTTTTAAAACATAAAAGCATAAAAACAGACAACATATAAAAACAGTAAACATTTAAAACAGCTGTGAACTCTCTCAGCCAGGCCTAAATATAGTTCTGGGGTCAATTAAAAACTCAATATATGCTGTTAAATGCCTGGGAGAAGTGGAAAGTCTTGACATGGTGCCAAAAAGATAACAGTGTTGGTGCCAGGCAAGCCTCGTCGGGGATATCGTTCCAGAATTGGGGGAGGGGCACCACAGAGAAGGCCCTCTCCCTTGTTGCCATCCTCCGAGCTTCCCTCGGAGTAGACAACCAGAGGAGGGCTTCAGATGTTGAACGTAGCATCACCACACCTGAGGGTAAAGGTGGGCAAAATCGCTGGAGTGGTGCTTGGCAGGTGCTGTGCCCACCGGTGTTGCTGCCCACCCCTGTGAGCCTCCGTCAAGTTCTCACGTGGCTCGTGAGGCCTCAGCAAACACTCAGCAGCCACCAGCAGCCACTGCCAAAATTGTGCACTTCCCTGTTTTACACCAATGGCAGCCACCATTAATGCAGGGGGGATGTGTGCAATGTCGGCAACCAGGGCTGGTGGCTGGTAAGCACTTGGGGGGGGGGGTTCATGAGCACTCAGGGATGGGTCTGCACTCTCTCCAAGCACATCCAGCTGGTCTGTGAGAGCCAGACGCGGTGTGTGTGTGGGGTGTTCGCTGGCCTCCAGGACCCAGCTCACGACAACCCTACCTGAGGGCAGCAGACTATTTTAGGCAGTGTTGGTTTGGCTGTGGGGCACATACAACTCTATTCCTTCCCCCCATCATCTGCCGCTTGAGGTGGTTGCCTCACTCTGCCTAACGGTAGGGCCGGCCTAGCCCTTCTTTGTTCTGGACTCTGGGAGATGCAATAGTGGTGGTAGAACCGACGTTTAGAAAGTCTTGAGTTCAAACTAGCATCTCCAAGAAAATGTGTCTTGTGTACCAAATCCTGACCCCTGCCTGTGACACTGAAGAATTAATGCTTGTCCGAGCACACCATTCTGTGCAAGATGGGTCAATAGTTTGGCTTTGTATAAGGGTCTTCTCTCATGCCTTAGAAACCTTCTTATGGGTTATTCATTGGTTTATTTTAGGAGATCATCACATCTTTTAACCCCCTTTCATGCATGAAAGGTAATATTGTACCGGACAATAAAGGACTGGATTCTGTAAACACTTGTGTTTAGGCAGAGATTGTGCAGAGGGTGAAGGGGATACAAGTAGCACATTTGCATCAGGTCACTGACCCTGGGAGCTTCTGAGCAGTCCAGGGAAGGACAGAGATGCAGAAGTGAAGGCATGGCGGGAGGCTTAAAGCACAGGAGTCATGCAAGGGGCAGGAGGAGGTGGAGAAATATGTGTTTCTAAAAATACGGATGCCTTTGACATCAGATACAAGTTTTCATTTTAGTTAGCATTAGTCAGACTTGAAGAAAAGATTGGTGAACAAGACAATACCCGTTCAAATATTTAAAAATGGGGTATGGCATGAAGATGGAATTCAGTTGTTACTCATCATGCTGGTGGATTGACAACAGGGAGTAGATTAAATCCAGGCAAGTGATATAATGAACCAAGTCGAGTCATGAGTAAAAGAGGAAGCACCCTCTTTTGTAGAGTGACCAGATATAGAAGAGGGCAGGGCTCCTGCAGCTTTAACTGTTGTGATGAAGAGGGCATTTCACCAGGTGCTGCATGCATTCAAACAACACCTGCTGAAATTCCCTTTTCTATACAACTGTTAAAGATGCAGGAGCCTTGCCCTCTTTTTCATATGGTCACCCTAACCTAGACTATACCCAAGTTTGGAAAGGTTATGGAAAATCTAGTAAAGTGCTCACAGAACCAGACTCATATTAAATCAGACTATTGCCATTCTCAAAGGGGCTCAAACTACATCCTTTCACAGAGTGCAATACACCAGGTAAGGCTGTCTGTCTGCTGGACAGAAATCATGGGTTAAGAACTTCTGCTGGACAGAAACCATGGGTTCTTGTTGACTCCAGGACCTTGTGGGCCTATGGACACAGACCCTCAGTGGGCCTCTTACCCTGGAATACATGGGGTATTCAACCAGAGGAGTCTCTTAGCTACATCTGATCTTCTTGGATTCTCTTCACAAGTGGGAATGTTAGGATGGTGTTGGGTCTCCATCTGGTCTTGGGGATTCTGGCAAACGCCCAGCCAAAATGATTAAGGGGCTGGAACAATAATAATAATAATAATAATAATAATAATAATAATAATAATAATATATTTATTTATCACCCGCCTCTCCCAACGGATCGAGGCGGGGAACAACACCAAACACAAAATACAAAAACTGATTAAAAGCAGATAAAACCAGTACATCATTAAAACACCAATAAAACACCAATAAAACACTTTAAAATTCATCTAGGTAGGCCTGCCGGAAGAGATCAGTCTTTATAGATCTTTTAAATTCCTGAAGACTAGTAAATTGGCGAATCTCTCCCGGCAGGTCATTCCACAATCTGGGAGCGGCAGAAGAGAAGGTCCTCTGGATAACGGTTGTCAGTCTAGTTCTTGTTGACTGTAATAAATTCTTCCCAGAGGACCTGAGCGTGCGGGGCGGATTGTATGGGAGAAGGCGATCCCGTAGGTAACCTGGCCCCAACCATGTAGGGCTTTAAAGGTAATAACTCCCCTATGAGGAATTGTTGGAACTCTTGGAGCTTTTAGGCTTAAAGGAAAGACAGGCATGGGGCAGAGACAAATGACTGAGGTATATAAAGCTATGTATGATGTGGAATGACGAGGTGGGGGGTATTTCTCTCTCATCCATAATACTAGAACCCAGAGTCATCCAATGAAGTTGAGTGGTGGGAAATTCAGGACAGAGAAAAGGAAGTATTTCCACAAGCAGCACATGGTTAAACTTTGGCATTTGGTACCACTAGATGTAGTGATGGTCACTGTCATGGATGGTTTTAAATTTTAAAAGATTAGAAACATTCATGGAGGATAAGGCAATCAACATCTACTGGACATGATGGCCGTATGTTATCTCCAGTATCACATGCAGTATTTTGAACAACGTTTGTTGAGGAACAAAATGGGAGGAGGACTATTGCCTTCATGTTCTTCTTGTGAACTTCCTACATGCATCTGTTTGGCCACTAATAAAGACTGCTAGGCTACATAGGCTTCTGGTGTGCTCTTCTTCTGATTTTGGCAGTTGCTGGATAAGTCTAGGTGTAATTCCCTTCCTAATTCCTCCCATTTCAGTTTTTTCTTATAGCCTCGTTGGGGAGAATTTCTACCCATGCTTCTCTGAAGATGTGGCTACATCCACTGCTGCAGCTTGATTAACAGTTCTGGAGCTAAGTAGGAAAACCATATTTTGTTTTTAAAAGAAATGGCCGGCTGGGAAGGTCAAACCAGAAGTCAGGCAAATAAAAACTGATACACTAAGTTCTACTTAGGTGATGTCCCAGCTCAAACAGATAGACTTCTATAGTTTTTCCTGCTTCGGAGAGCTCAGTGACCAACCCCGGGGAGGGGAGGACCAGTCCAGAACTTGAAAAACCATTGATTGCCCAGGAAGATGTTCTGAGCCACAGAAAGAGCTGAGGCTGTAGTTCTGGTGGCACCTAACAGAGGGAAACTGTGAGTGTGGTGGCATTTGCATGTTGTTGATTCAGATACATGCCATGCTAAACGCAGTCCAACCTTTTTTGACTCTGTAAATATGTGCTGATGTTATGGTACGGGAAAGCACTGATTTCTTGACTTGGGATAATCTTCTGACATGGGAATTTCTGCTCCTGTAATAGAATATAATCCTCTCTCTGCCTGTGTACATGTGTAATATTATAGAGACATAAGATAGATTATATATATATATATATATATATATATATAATTCTAAATGTGACATGGGCTCAAGAAAAGAATTTCAGCCAGCCCCAGGACATACAAAGGATTGTTGATGTATGATCTTAAGGCTAAATTCTCATCTTATAGCTGCACAGTGGCTCTAAATTCTGATTGTCTGCTCCTTCCTCTGTGTTGTGCTCTCTTTGATGACCATAGGAGTCCAGAGCTCATGGGGAGAGGAGAATATTGGAGTTGAGTCTGTCGAGTGGAGGAAAGATTCTTGCCTTTGGTTTTCTGAAAGCTCATCAGAGAAAAAATTAACATTCAAAATACCAGGGTTCGCATTTCCAGTTTCCACTTCAAAAGTCAAGTCTCTACTTCAACAAAACTTACAAAGACTTAAGTATGGTAGCTTTTGTCTTTTCAAAATGAAGCTGTAAATCCTCTCGATGAGAGGAAAGAACTGGTGGATGGTGATGGTGGGGGAGGGATCTTAGTTATTTGTAAGATTGCCATCTCTTTCTCTCTCTCTCTCTTTCTCCCTCCCTCTCTCTCTCTCTGTCAGTGCTCCTGTATCTTGAATTGCAACCTGAACCCAATAGAATGGCACAAATTATACTTTTACTGACATGGAAATGACTGACAGGGAAGCTTCAGCTGGCTAATCTCTGCTTGTCAAGCTGCTGTTAAAGACACATAGGGATGTTCCGGGCACCCAACTGAGTTGGATGGACTCCCCTGTGTCCACACACACACACACCAGACCCAGTTGGGTGTGTGGAGTGCATTCGCAGATCCTGTGAGGCCTGGTGAGCGCTTGGCAGCTGTCCGCCCTCGTCCGGAGCCTCCGTTGTTGTGCACAATGGAGGCTCCGGAAATTGCGCATTTCTCATGTTGCATAAATGGCATCCGTAAAGGCCACATTTATGCAAGAGTAAAGGCATGAACTGATCGTTGGTGTCTTCATTGTTGTGCAAATGGGGCTTTACGGTGCCATTTATGCAATGGGGGAAAGACGTCATTTCTGGAGCAAGGGCGGACAGCTGCTGAGCGCTCATTGGTCGTTGACGAAGCTCAATAGAAGCTCACATGTCCCAATGAGTGGTGGCAACAGGGCAAGCGTCCAATGACTTGGACGTGAGTGAGCTCCCCCAACCCTGAAGTGGGGCCAGTAAAAAAGAAAAAAAGGAAAAGTGGCAATATCAGTGATTTGTAACTTTGCCACATAGATGCCACCAGAAATATTTGAAGTTGCATTTGAATTAAGTACAAATATTGAAAATTGTGCATTAGCTTATTAATGCGACCGTACAACAATTATCAGAGTATTTGAGTATAGAGATTTGTGCCCATTACAGGTGCAAGTTGTGCAAATCTGCATAATTTGCACAAGTTATGGATGTAAATAACATAATGTGGCAAATTGCAGCCATGATGTGTGCGAATTCATCAATGTATGGTGGAAATTTGCATAAATGATGCAATTTACAGCCTTAATTTGCACAATGTCTTTTTTCACACACACACACACACACACACACACAATTACAGAAATTCCACCGTCCCTAGTTTCACTTCTGTAATATACATGAAGGATACTTTTGTAGATAAGTTGACTTCCTGTGTTGGGGTGCAACTTTTGTTTGAGTCCAGCACTGGTCGCTCTTCGCTCTTCACCTTTCCAAGAGAAAGCCAGGATCTCAACCCAAAATCTCTTTCAGCATGTAGCCAAATTTATACAACTGGAACATCTGGGGTGGGAGTGGGGAACATTTGTATAGATTTTTGGCAGTATTTCAGAAAAGAAGAGAGAGGGGGGATGAGAATGAACCATATTGCACTGTATCAAACCCAAAAAGGTGGTGAGGAAAGGGGAGAACATTGTCTTGAAATGGCCAGAGTGGGGAATTAAAATTGATGGCAAAGAGATGGTTGAAACACTCTGAAGACAGAGAGAGTTTTAGACATGACCAGGTGTTAGCAGCTTTAAAAACACATATGCAGACATAAAATATTCCTCTACTGCCCACACTGGCTGCATGGAAACCTTTTTTAAGTACATACGAATTTACGGCACAAGACGAAAGCTTCAGCATCCGATTCTATCCTTGGTTGTCACTGAGCGCTCCGAAGCCGAGACAGATGGCTGCTGGTTTAGTTGTGTGCGTGGGAGAGAGGAACTTCCACATGTGAATTTTCCCCCATTATTTTTTCTTACCATTTGGTAGTAATTAGTTTGTTGTATAAATTAACATTAACTGATCCATTCTTCAGGCATTGTTTGTAATTATCTTCTTTGAGCCTCTGAGTTGTGTAAAGATTTTTTTTTAAAAAAAAATAATAATAATCAGGGAACAAACTGCCTCTTATTTTATCCACGGAGAGGAATCTATCATTAGGCAAAATTGAGCCACAATTATTGTTGTGAGCTCGATTGACTAAGAACTTTGAAAGAGCAGCTTAAAAAAAGAAGAGTTAAATAAAGGAAGGGTAACTTATCATAGAAGATGTGATTTAAAAGTGCAGTTCAATGACGTTCAGCTCTTTATAACAAAATATAATTAGAATTGGAGGAATGTAGTTATGATAAATTTGGGGGCACTGGTAGTAACGTGTGTCTCTCTTTGATCTCATTCATGTGGCCTTTTCTTTTACAAAGAAGTCAACCCTTCTTTGGCGGCTCGGAGAGAGTCCAACGAGGGCCCGGTCGTTATCTGCCCCGTTCTGGGACCTCCATTGTACATGACAATGGAGACTCCAGAAATTATGGTAGGCCCCATTTACACAAGAGTAAAGGCTCAGAGTGTTTGCACCTTTATTCTTGCATAAATGGGGGGAATTACATAATTTCTGGAACCTCCCTTGTCACACACAATGGAGGTTACAGGATGGCTGCCAGTCACTCATCAGCCATGCAGGTGACTGACCCACGGGTCCACAAACATGCTGCGGGTGCCTAACTGGGTCCAAGGGGGCCAGAACCAGGGGAGGCCGTTGGACTCTTGAACTCGGTTGGGTGCCTGCGACATCCTGCCCTCACTCTCATTTGTCTTTGTGATGGGGAAATGTGTGTGTGCATTCATGAACGCCCAAACCTTGAACAGTTTGTGGGCAAAAATATGACACAGCCCTAGCCCAAATTGGGCAGAGAACAGTTTGATTAAAAGTGCAGGGATCTAATCCAACCATGGGCCATATCTATATTCTGGAGTCAGTCAAAAATGGTGCTGGATGATTTGTGGGAGAAAGGTGCTGAGAATTCTCTGAGTGGCATTTAGATTCATGCTTTAATATTGGTTTTAAAGCCTTGCTATAGATGCCATGAAGGCCAGTGCGGGTGACTTCCTCAGCTGCAGTCGAAGCGAAAGAGGGTATTCAGTCTGAAAATGGGGAGACATGCCAGGCAGGGCATGTGATGCCACCGGCCAGTCTTGATATCTCAACTGCTGAAAATCGTATATTTAGATGGATTGTCTGCTCTTCTGCCACAAGGGCCCTCAAATCAGTTTGCAATACAAATATCCATCGTTAAAATCAAACCATTACAACAACAAACCACACGGATTAGGGATTGCTAGTGGAAGGTGTTTCTGGCTCTTGATTGCTGTTCAGAGACACAGTATTAACATTTGTACTGGACTACAGCGATCCTGAGATTTCAGAAAGGGGCCACTGCTATGCACACTTTCCTGCAAATAAGTTCTTCAAAACATCAGGCCTCGATGGTTTACGTGTGTGGCAACAGATGATGAGAATGAAGTGGAAGAATGGACTGGAGGATACCACTTTTGAAAGCTGCCCTGTAAAGAATCCTCCCTGCAAATAGAAAACTAGCGTAGAAGGTTTTATTCCAGATTAGAACCTTTTCCCCAGATGTGCTAGTTTTCTATCGGCAGGGAGTTTGTTGTTGTTTCTTTTAACCAGAGAAGCATATAAAAATGGCACCCTGCTTGCAGTCTGAAGTGGGGGGAAAATTCTAATTCATTCTCCTGCATGTATAGATCAGGCTTACTTCTGAATGATCATGCATAGGATTATACTATCAAGAAACTAACATTCTTAGGAGAGAGATTAAAAAGAATCTGTTGAGTCAAAGTTCTTGTTCCACTTTCAATAATGGCCATGGTAGCAACATGGTAGTGCAAATGAGGCCAACTGAATATCAATCATTGCATTTTGGAACTACAATTAGAAGCTGCATTAAATAGGTTACAGATTGTTACTTCAATAGCTCAGGCCATTCTGCAACATTTAATATCTGTAAAAATTATAATAATCTAAAACCTTTATGTCAGAAGATACGCAAAGCAAGGCATTGATTCCACTGCATATTTGTTCTCTGTGGCCAGCTATTGATGGTGGTATAAAAATCACAGTAAATAATACCAGCCCTGCAGTAAAATAAAAATAAGGGTGAAAGGAAAATCTAGAAGCCAATAATCTTCATCTCTCTTGTATGGCAGTTTAAAGCATGCATGTATTCACTCAGCAGTTAGGCTGCTTGAACTCCTTTGGCATAAATGGGTTTCCAGACAGCCTGAATACGCAAAAAGTTGTAGCCATGGGATATGATCCAGCCAAAGTTAAGTACTGAGATCCATTTGATTTGTCTATGCAAAAGCATTTAACACTTCCAATTAAACCAAATGGGACCTCAAAGTGCTCAACTTGGTCTGGGCTGTGCCCTTAGTTGAGCAAAATGTGAGCTCCGTCATGTGCAAATACTTAGTCACCTATTGTGCAGTATAGGAAATGGCTTTTCTAGCATACCGTAGCCATCTGTTCATGCCTTATAGGCAAGGTTTTCTTTTTGTTTGTTTGTTTTAATTTGAAACGTGGAAGCTAGAAGAAGCTTTATCACTTGAACACAGAAATTAATCACACTTCAGATACAACATGTTTATACTGCCCAGTAGCCTAGGCTTTCTGGGCAGTTTACAACCCAAACCATAATATAACAACAATCCAGATTAAAACTTTAAAAGTCAGAGTCCAGGAAAGGCTTGTCCAAAAAGATATGTTTTTAGGAGACGTTTAATAGATATTATATTTTCCACCTCTTGAACAGCACGAGCAAGGGTTTTCCAGAGGGTGGGTGCAGCTACGGAGAAGATCCGCTGTGTATATCAAATCAGGTTTTTCTGTCTTCCCCTGTCCTTCTGAACATACAAAAAGTTTGCATTGCTGGTGAAGAAAAAGAATAAGTCAACAAGCTATTACCAAAGTTGATGATTTTTATTTTTATTTTTTAAATCATTGTTGGTTTTGATTCAGCAGACAGAGCACAGGTGATTTTCCTAGGTGAGTCTCAGGAATCACCAAATGGCTAAGTTATGAAGAAGTTCAATTTCATTTCCTTTTAAAACAAAAAACAAAAAAACCCTACAGCTATACTTATATCATGCTTCTTCTTCAGAAAGCTCAGAGCAACTTTCAGAGTAGAGATCTCACATCCAATTCTCCAATTAAGCATCATCTTTAGCTCTAATAGAGACAAGGATCCACCACTGTAATTTGGGGTGCACTTTTGCACGTGTCTGGTTTTTTAAAAGGGTTTGCAATAGCGATGTGCATGCCCCCCCCCCGGATTGGAACGGGGATCGGAACCGGGATTGGTGTGTTGGATCGGATCAGATCAAAGCTTTCCGGATCAGATCAGACCTGATCCCAATCCAAAAATTGGAAGTCCAATTTTCGGATTGGACACCATTTTAGGTGTTTTCGCCATAGGCTTGCATTACTGGAAAGAAATCTTTCCCCCAATGCAACCCTATGAGGAAAACATGGGGGCGGGTGAGTGGAGGCCTAACTCCCCCCTCCCTGTCCCTCCCCCCACTCGTGCTCCTTACCTGCCGGAGCCGTCCACTGCCGCCCACTATTCACCCGCTGGTCCCGTCTTCTGAGAAATGCTTTGCAACCTAGTTCTCAGGAGAGTGCCAGGTGATCACCTTGTGCTCTACTGAGAACTAGGCAGCGGAAGGAAGCGGATGCCCTGGCAGGTAAGTGGGGCCCTCCCCCTCCCCCCTACTCGTGCTCCTTACTTGCCGGGGCCATCCACTGCAGCAGATGGCCCCAGCAGGTAAGCCCCCTCCCCCCACTCACACTCCTTACCTGCTGGGACCATCCACTGCCGTCCGCTGCCATCCGCTGCCATCCACTGGCCCCTTCTACTGAGAAACAAGCTTCGTGGCCTGCCTCAGTAGAAGGTACCAGTGGACGGCCCCAGCAGGTAAGAAGCACGAGTGGGGGAGGAGTTCCGATCCTCCAATCTCTTCCGATCTGGATTGGGTCCTTCCGGATCGGATCAGATGAGATTGGACGATCCAGATGCGGGGATCGGAATCGGATAATTTTATCCGATTTCGGCCAGATCAGATCCAGATCATGGATCGGACCCGATCTGGTGCACACCCCTAGTTTGCAATAAATGTGGCCCTGTTGATATGTTATATTCGGCCACATTCTTCATTCACAGGAGCACCCTGATCTTGGCATGGCAGCTTATGAGATGTCAATGGAACTTCTTGGTGCTTCGGACATGGCAGAAAGTGTCGCTGGTGAGACTTTTCAGGTCTTTTTAGGGCTCTTACCAGGGATGGCATCATTGGGCATCTGCTCAGGCCCACATCCCTGCCAGTGCCCACCGCTGTTGACCCTTACTACCCCCCTGTGCTTCCTCCTTCATGCTATTCTTGCATGTTCTCCTGCCCTCTCCAAGTATGAAATTCAAGGAGAAGTGGAAGGACCTGCCCTTTCCTTTTGAGCTGTAGTACAACTTGAACCTAGAGAGAGGGAAAGCAAATGGGGAGGAGGTGGGATCACTCAAGGAAGGGAACTCAGTAAAGCGGTCATCCCCAACCTGGCACCATCCAATTGTTTTGGACTTCAACTCCCATCCACCCCAGCCAAAATGGCCAATGGTCAGGGATAGTAGGAGATTTAATAATAGAATTCTGGAAGGCACCAGGTTGGGGAATGTACTGGGCTAGATTGGCTAGATGGCCAATTCAGTATAAGATGGCTCTGTAAATATGATAGGGTGTGTTGCTTTAACCATGGCAGTACAAACTACGGCATTTATGGGGGCATGTTGCTCACCTTCTGCTTTGCTTGAAGTGACCTGCATTGGCCTTTGACCTTTGATCTCCAAAGTAGATATGCCAGCTGTCACGGGTTGATGACCCAGACAGCTCAGTTTTGCAGCCTCTCGCACGCTCCTGCACACTCCTTGCTAACATCTAGCAATGCCTCCTCCAAATGTGCAAGATGGACAAATACTCTGATCTCGTATAAGGCAGCTAACATGTTTCCAAAACAAGATTCAGCGAACTAATAGGATGGAGAGGGAACCATGGCTAGCACCAGCATCTCCAGCCTTTAACCTTCAGCAGTCACCTCCCCTCCAAAACAAATCATAGGCAGGGCACTTGATGTCAAGTGCTCATGGTTCCTGGGGTGGGGGATTAAAGTGACATTCCCTGCTAGAGTAAAAACCCCAAAGGGAGGAGAAACACATGAACATGCACACACCAAGACCTGGGAGACATAAAAGCCTAGGAAGAGCCCTGCTGGATCAGACCAAAGGCCTGCCTACTGCAGTCTCTTGCTTTGTACCAGATGCCTCTGGAATGCCCACAAGCAGGACAACACTGCAAAGTAGCTTTCTTCCATCATTGCTACCCATCAACTCATACTCACCCTGCCTCTGAATCTGGAGATTGCATATAGCCATCACAGTAGAGGCTGATTGCTCTGTTGTGAAGCACATTGGAGAGCTCTTTTAGAGTTCTGACTGAAACCCAGAGCAGATTCACTACCCAACGACATCGGAACCATCAGCCTCCGCTGAGCCATCATACTAATAGCCATTGATAGCCTTGTCCTCCTCCCTGAACACACATAACCCTTGAAAGCAATGGTGTTGAGCCTCAGGCCTATGGGCTAAATCCAGCCTGCCTGGCTGCCTCCCCTCATGCAGGATTCTGGGGTTTCCCAGATGGCCACGCACCCCTTCCCCTGTCCCCACCCCCTTTCCCCTGTCCAGTGATATTTTCCTGGTGTCTTGGCCTTTGCGCCGTTGTCCCCCTACCCATTCTAAAAAGTTGAAATGCCCCTCTTAAGGATCAGTTACACAGAGTATGAGCTAAAATATACTGGTATTTGGGGCATTTTGGCCCTGTCCCTTTTTGCCTGTGGCCCCACCCTCACTAGAATGTGCCTCCCCACCTAAAGCTTTTCTGAAATGTACTTTAACCCTTGGGCTGAAAGAGATGTGTCAGCCTTGCTTTAAAGCCACTTAAAGTTAGTGAGCATTACTATATCTTGTGGTAGCACATTCCATAAATATGTATTATGTGCAGTCGTTCTTGCTTTAATCCGAAATACAGGCTGTGTGTGTGTTTGTGTGTGTGCGTGTGCGTGAACAAGGTATCTCCCCAAAACACATCAGTCCACCCAAACAAGACCTTGCCTTTACGGTACCGCTGCAGGGTGGCAGTGAGTAATCTTCACAAGAGAAGCCAAGCGCAGGCTTTCTGGTGGATGTTCAGCTTGGCAGGCCTGCCCCCTGCCCCTGGCCCCAGCTTCCAATGAGCAATCGGTGGTCACTTTCTGCCAAAGAACATCCCCGGCGCAATGCCAGAGCGAGATCAGATGGCAGAAGAGCCATAGTAACCTCGCTCCAGCAGGAAAAATCAGTGTAAGTCCTCAACTTCTCCTGCATGAAGCTTCGCAGGAAAGTCCCGTGTTGGCTGCCGCATTGTATAACCAACGCAACACCAGCGCACAGCCACCATGGGGCTTCTGAAACAAATAGCCCCCAAAGTCTATGGACATCATTTGGAGAGCCCGAGGGTATGGGGGGTGGACAGTAGTTTCTCACACATTCACACACATCATGTTTCATACCATGCGTAATTATCTCTCAGGAACACTTTTATCTCTGGCCAACTCTCCAAGTACCCACTGAGTGGCTATTGTTATGAACAATTCAGTGAGCTTAGCATGAGGTATGCATGCCAAAAGAACAATCCCTTTGCTTAAAACATAAAAAAGAGGGTGACTGGACCTGTGTTGATAAGATTGGTACAGCCATTATGCGTTAATAACAAAGACTCTTAAAATAAATACACTGGTTTTGACTTCTTTTAAAAAAATCAATATGATTTTTTCAATATAATTTTTCAATATTTAAGATTGGGCCTTTGATCTCTGTTATGAATCTCACCCTCTGTCTGCAATCTGAAAGAGCAAGGCTGATTATATATATATATATATATACACACATACATATATATATATATATATATATATATATATATATACACACACACACACTTAATCAATAGAGAAGTAATACATGCTACACCTTTGCTGCAAGTAAAAAGCCTGTTCCTAAAAGTAAACACAAAATACAGTTTGGACTTGCCTTCATGTTTTAAGGAAGGTGTTAAAGATCATTGTGACATCATTGACAGAAATCTGTCCTGAGAGATGATCTTCTATTTAATTAGTGCTTGGGTAATTCTTTTTCATGATGGAGTGAAGTATGCAAGATTTTTACCTTTTCGCCCAAACTACAGATTGTGGGTCACTTCTTATTTTACTTTCCTTTGGCTCCAGGGATGGGGAGAAAGAGAGAGGAGTGAGGGAGTGGGGAAAACAGGAGACCTTGAACCCAGTAAAGCTCAAAGAGAATACATTAATTAACCCAAGAGGATTGAAGCAAACGCTTGAGTGAGGAAATGTAGCTTTGAAATCCATTGATCTCTAGCCATTCTTGGGCTTGGGTCAAAGACCTTGGACAAGGTGGAATGGGGAAAGGGGAGGACCACAATGGGAACCAGATGTTCAAAGCCGATGGAGGTAGGTGGCTTTGTTATTCTGCAGCATCCCCTCCCTAGCTCATTCCCTTTTCAGGATCTATGGCATTTTTTTTCCCCCTGAAGTTCTCCTGTCCTTCGAAAATGCACACACATGTACAGAATATTCTGGCTCCGTTACTCTCCCTCCACCCCCTTTGGCCTACCTTGTCGAATGGCCCTGGAAGACTAAACAGGTGTTATCTACTTTTGATTTCAGTGCATTTAAATTAATCCTGTCAGCTCAGCTGTTAAAACAACTGTCATCTCCAGCTGTTAGTAATTTTCGACTGGGCACTTTTACAGGTTGCCAAGTTTTCTGAAGCTGCATTGTGGATATCTCTGTAAGCGCTACAGTAATTGTGTGTGTGTGTGTTTAAAGGGGAATATCCATTCCTAAATATTTTAAAATCAATTTCTATTTACCAAGCCTTTGACATAATAAACCCAGCATCTTCAGCCCAAATTTTGAACTTAAGGACACATGTTTAATGTTGTGTATGATAGTCTGTTCTTGTATTTATTTATTTATTTAAATTTTTTTTTGAATGAAATGAGTTAACAAGAGAGCTGACAGGATAGAAGAAAGGTTAATGGTTTGCGTGCCTGAAACACTGCCTTCTAATTATTTCCCCTTCATTTTGTCCTACTGAAATCAATGTTTAAAGTTCTTCATTTATTATATTACGTTTACATCTCACATGTCCTCTTCGGACAAATACATGTCTGGTCTCTATCATCTTTTCCTCACAACAATCCTGTGAGGTTGTGACTGGCCCCAGATCACCCACTGAGCTTCAAGGCTGTATGGAAATTTGACCTGGATTCTACCCAGGTCTAACTACAACACAACACTGCCTCACAACTATTTGATGTTGGCAGGGAGAGTCCTGTGTTGTTCCCATCTGAAACTGAATCTAGACAAGACTGAGATGCTGTTAGTGGGGGGTTCCTCTGACCGGATGGAGGGTGTTCAACCTGTTCTGGATGGGGTTGCACTCCCCTTGAAGGAGCACGTTTGTAGCTTGGGGGTTCTCCTAGAACCATCTCTGTTACTTGAGGCTCAGGTAGCCTCAGTGGCACAGAGTGCCTTTTACCAACTTCAGTTGGTGGCCCAGCTATGCCCCTACCTGGACAGGGATAACCTGGATTCAGTTGTCTATGCTCTGGTAACCACCAAGTTAGATTACTGCAATTCGCTCTACATGGGGCTACCTTTGAAGACGGTTTGGAAGCTGCAGCTTGTGCAAAATGCAGCGGCCAGATTGGTAACAGAGAGCAGAAGGTTCGAACATATAAGACCAATTCTGGCCCGCTTGCATTGGCTGCCTGTACGTTTCCGAACCTGATTCAAGGGGCTGGTTTTAATAGGCTGACCAGATAAAATCCAGGTCAGGGCTCATGTAACTTTAACAGTTGTAGAGAAAAGGGAATTTCACCCAGTGTCATTTGTATGCAATTAGTTCCTGGTGATATTCCCTGTATCAAGCAACACACAACACACACACAACTGACAGTACGCTATTTGGGGGGATTAAACAATGGAAGAAAACAACGGGCTGCTCTGTTTATCTCAAAATCTGTTGATTAAAGTGTAGTGCATCGGGAACCCCCCTCTCTCCATGTACTATTCTAGTCAGTCATAGAGTTCCCCAGCAGGAGCAGCTGAACCGCCCCCCCCCCGGCTGCTCCTATACAGTCGGCGGAACTTGCAGTGTATGATGGGATATGGCCAGAGGACTGAGGGAGGGGGGAGCACCAGCAGCCCAGAAGGACACCGGAACTTTCAGCGATGCAATGGGGGGAGGGACAACATGTTGTGTGGCAAGCACTGGGAAAATAACGCATGGTGAGTGTGTTATTAACCCTTCCGTTGTCTAAAGTGTCATTTGAACTCTCTCTCTCTCTCTCTTTGGTTTGCATGTAAGCCACCATGTATGAATTTCCCTGCAGGGCTTCTCATGTGGTGACCCCCATTCTACACATTCGAACTGTAGCACAGGCACGCTGCAGCTTGTTGTTACATGTGAACCTGATGAGGGTAGGTTCTTGAGGCATTTGACCAGCCTCCCAGAACTCATGGGTTTGTACATACCAACAAGCTATGGGGTGCCTCCATCAAGGGTCAAACATTTAAAGTGTTAGTGGCCACTGCAATGAAAAGCCCCTACAGAAATTCACACACAGTGGCTTCATGTTATGTGTGAACTTGGCCAAGCTTTCTCTTTCTTTCTTTCTCTCTCTCTCTCTCTCTCTCTCTCTCTTTCTTTCTTTCTTTCTAGATAACCTTGCCAAAATAAAGACAGGGACAAAATGCTATGTAGACTCAGAGCCAATAATTTACAACGTATCTTAGGGATGGGTGAACTCCCCCATGTCCTGTCTGTGCTCTGCTCACTGGACTCCCGCTGATTGCCCAACCCTGGCATGTGTACAACGCAAGCCATCAGATGGTCTGTGGGCACCCAGTGAGAGCTCACAATTTATTTATTTTTATCCACAAGTTGTGATTTTGTGTAAAATTGTAGGTGGGAATATTTAAAGAAGTTGTGATTTGCACAAATTCGCAGTTGTAAATACCGCAATTTGTGCAAAATTGCAGGTGTAAAGGACAATTTAAATTAACACAAATGGATGTTCCCACCTATGATTTTGCGCAAATGCAGATTTGCACACAAAACAGGCAGGATACTGCAAGCTTGCCTGACTTTGTGCATGCTGATTGGAGCCAGTTCAGGGATCCGTGAGCGGATCCGTGAGCTGGCATTATCTAAACAAGATAACAATAGATTCAATTTTACTGCTGCTTTTTGAATTTTTACTTGAAAAAACAACAAATACTACTGTATCCAGGATTTGCTTGAAGAGGAGTTGAATATTCCCTTCCATGCTTGAAGGGCAATTCGTCCCCTGCAATACCTTAAGACTGCAATCACCTTTGGGATTTTCATGGGGGGGGGGGGTTAGCTTGTCATTCCCAGTGAAATGGCTCAGGAAAGGAATTTACTTCCTTGGTCTAATCCTTATGTTAAGACTGGCCTCTTAATTATGCCTGTTTCAGGTCAGAGTCTCGAGATCTCCAGAAGTTCTCAAAGCCTTCCCTTACAGAATGCATCATCATCATCATCATCATCATCATCATGATTATCATCATAGTATCATAGAATAGTAGAGTTGGAAGGGGCCTATAAGACCACTGAGTCCAACCCCCTGCTCAATGCAGGAATCTACCTTAAAGCATCCCTGACAGATGGTTGTCCAGCTGCCTCTTGAAGGCCTCTAATGTAGGAGAGCTCACAGCCTCCCTAGGGAATTGGTTCCATTGTCGTATTGCTCTGTCATGAAGCTTTTCCTGATGTCCTGCCGGAATCTGGCTTCCTGTAACTTGAGCCCATTATTCCGTGTCCTGCACTCTGGGTTGATCGAGAAGAGATTCTGGCCCTCCTTTGTGTGACAAAAATGCACAAAATCTGGGAAATCTCCAAATTCTTAGTAGTGGGACCTAGGGAAGGAAATGTGACCTTCTGAGGAATCTCAAAGACTGGATCTCCCCCCCCCCCCCCGGCTGCATGTTCTGCACCCTCTGATTTGGAGTTCCACTGAATTTTCTCTTGAAGTAAAATTCAAGCAAATTTGTGTGGACAGAGAGGGAGGGAAGTGGTGGTCCTCAGACAAAATATTTGTGGGATTTTGATGAAAGCTTAAGGAGTTTCACTAAAAGGTGTTATACCAAATGTTGAGCCAAACTTGGAAGTTCCTCCTTAGGAGAGTTTGAATGTGCCTGGCAATGTTTCCCAAAGAGGAGTTGAATATTCCTAATACCATTTAGGCAGGGCAGATGGAGGCAGTGTCCCTGTCCCATCTTTCAGACCATGTTTGAGAATAGTTTTGTCTTTGGCCTACACACTGATTCCATACATGGTGGTTGAATGTTCTCTTTTCACCTTTAAATGCTAACCCTTAAATGACACTTCTGCAAGAACAGAAGGTTACAGTAACACACTCTACATGGGGCTGCTCTTGAATAGGGTGACCATATGAAAAGGAGGACAGGGCTCCTGCATCTTTAACAATTGTATTGAAAAGGTAATTTCAGCAGGTGAAATTCCCTCTTCATCACAACGTTAAAGCTGCAGGAGCTATTCTAGAGTGACCAGATACAAAAGAGGGCAGGGCTCCTGCAGCTTTAACTGCTGTGATGAAGACTGAATTTCACCTGGGGCTGCATGCATACGAATGACGTTTACTGAAATTCCCTTTTCAATACAACTGATAAAGATACAGGAGCCCTGTCTTCCTTTCCATATGTTCACCCTAGTTACATTCTTCATCGAAGGCCTTCTTAGACGGGCCACCACCTAGAGAAAGGGAGGTGGCCCTCTTTGGGCTTCCATGTCATGTCCAACTCGGCTTGCATGTGTGAGCTGAGCCACGTGTTCTCCCTGAATTCTGAGAATTTCTTACTTCTAAAAATAAATAAGTGGAAATAGACAATAGGCGAATGAGGCTATCACAGAGTAAACTAATGCAGCAGGCAGTGACAATGTTCCAAGAATGTGTGATAGAGAAGTGGGCGGTGTTCTCAAAATTACCCTTAGTATGAAAATAGGGGCATTACAGCTGCCTCGTCCCTTTAACCCATGACATTTTGGAGGGATCCACTTCCCACACCAATTATCTGCTAAAGCCCATTGACTTTTTTTTTTAATCCAAACCTGTGTAAATAGTCACAGGATTGTAACCTAATGTCATCAATAAGATTGGCTCTCAGAATTCTTGTGGATTTGCCTTTCAGAGGCTTCACCATCCCCCTGCTAGCAAGATATAAACCTATGGAACAAATGCCAGTCCTTCACCAGGCAAGTGCTGACACAAAAAGCAGTTTGGGTAAAACGGCTGTGTGCGATTTGAGTAACTTGTAAACAGCATGGATTAATTGTGGCTTTTGAATAATTTTGGCTGAAATGAGTAGTAGTTTAAAGGACCTTGTGGACCTTTGGATTCCTCTAGGTAGCACTTTGGGGTTTCCAAGTCCCCTTTTCATGTGGCTGCTTGCAAGACAACTACAGACTATTAAATTACATCCTCCCACCCTGGCTGTCCTGCCATGACTCCAAAGTAGCGTTTTCTGTATCTTATACACCACTGACACAATGCAGTACAGAGTTAGGCACATTATAAACCTTAAGCACACTTAATTGGATTGTGCCTCATTTCTCCAGGAGAACCATTTCGTATTTCAGAAGTGGGGGGGGCGGGGGAGAAGTACCATCCAACCACTTGATATATGGCAGTGGGTTTTGTTGTTTTCCAATTTCAGGAAACACTTTCCACATTGACCTGTTGAGATTTTCAGTACTTGGTAATCATGGGATTATCTGATACCAAAGCTTCGCAGTCAGATTCCAAGCTTTGTGCTGTATTCAGTTCTTTAATTCTTTAATGTAGAGAACAGCTCAGTCATTGGGTCAACCAGCAACTGATTCCTTGTCATTTCAATTATTGTTGAAACTCCCCCCCCCCCCAATACTTTGTAATATTTGGGCATACTTGTTACCTTGCCAGTCTATGTTGTGGGATGTCTCTACTTTTAGAGTACATGCTTTGGATACAGAAGGTTCGATTCCTGGATTCTCCATTTATGGTGGGGAAAGATGCTGGAGAATGCCAATCACTGTAGACAATACGGAGCTAGATGGACCAATGGTGTGACTCGGTGTAAGTTAGCTTTCTCTGTTCCTATGTTCTGACTTTAGATTAAGGATGGGCACACTAGTAACGTTTGAGTTTGCTAGGATTCTCTGAACATCGTCTCATCTTGTGATCAATTCCCATTCGTGTTTGCGATCGCTGCTCAGTTTGCATAATAGGAAACCTGGGGACCGAAAAAAGGGGAGAAACAGGTTCTCAGGATGCTTAAAATGCTTTATTTCAAAGCTTCGGCAGCACATATACTGAAATTGGAATGATGCAGAGAAGATTAGCATGGCCTCTGCACAAGGATGACACGCAAATTTGTGAAGAATTCCATAATCAAGATGGCTTTGAAATAAAGTATTTTAAGCATCCTGAGAACCTGTTTCCCCCCTTTTTTCTGTCCTGACTTGGATGCTCTCCTCCATTTGTTTTTTTAATAGGAAACTTGCACAAATCGAGCAGCAATCGAATGGGGCATTTGCACCAATCTCCTGAAATTTGCGCCAATCTCCTGAAAGTTGTGCCGATCTCCTGAATCTTCCGCAATTGTTTAAAATCTGTGTGTCTTTCCTCCCTTAAACTAAGGCATGGTTGATTTAGTCTACTGAGGAAATTTGCACAAATTAGTAAATTGGTTCAAATCATACTGAGTGTCAGGAACATGAGCACGTTTGATGATTTGCGAATGTTTCCAGCCTGGCACTCACATTCAGAGCTTGAATGCTCATATATTTTGCAAGCAAAAAAATTAAATTTTCATACCTCCCTACTATATACGGAGGAACTCAAATTTCAATGCTCCCCCTGTCAGAAAAAAAACTCCTTCTGTACAAAAGCTACCTTTAGAAGGTTAGGATTCCAAATGGTCTCCCTGTGGCAGTGAGGTCAACCCAGCCTATAACATCTCTAGGTACTTTCCATAGTGACTCACCTCTTGCAAGGTATGAGTTTCTTTATTTAATTTTTTTGGGGGGTGGCTGCCTTTAAGGGGAATACCCTTTCAATCTGGCACATTTCCCCCATCCCCACCCAATGGGAACTGGGAGCATGAACCAGGGGAATTGAGAGATGCTCAATATGATGGACGTGAGTCACACAGTAGCTGAATTCGGACGACATAATAAGCAACTGGGGGGGAAACAATCGTCAGTTGTATTGACTATCGTGTTGTCCGAATGCTGCCATAGTCAACTCAGCGCTGATCCTAATCCACACCACAGTTGATTATTTATTACCCTGTTGTGTGGGGAGTACCCCTAGATGAACAACTGTAAAGTTGATTATTAGCCCACCATTAACTATTGTGTTGTCTGAATTCAGCCAGTGAGTGCTTGGAAGCATTTCATCACATGGCAGGAAGACGTAGTTTGGGGTAGCTTCCCTATAGTGGTGGTCATAGATGCTCCAGCCCCAGAAATCATGTTTTATTTTCATTTTTTAAAGTATCTGGGTTCTGAAAACCCAGTTACGAATGCTTGCCGTTAGTTCTTATCTCTCCTTCATAATAGCTCCCTCGATCTTACACAGCTTCCCCAAGCGAATCGTCATCCAATAAATCTGAAGATGCCTGGATCAGTGTGAGGACTTGGCATTCACAGGCCCATTTCTAATTAAGTTCTAATGTGGCACAGTGAGCTGTTGTGTGGGCGAATATTGTCACATGTACACTAAGGCCATCACTCAATGCGATACTAATTAACCAAGTTTTCATGAGAGGTGACAAAAGGAAGAAAAAAACCCCACTCTTCCAACTATGTTCTGGTATTTTTATCTTTGCTGAAAATATTATAAATAGGAAAAGTGAGAAATCTTGACATGCTTATTATTGAGAAAAAGCAAACTCTCTTTTTTCCCTTCCCCCCCTAACTTTGCCCTATATGTTATATTCCGTTCTTGTCCATAGATGTGGGGACATGGGAAAAGTGAAATTGTTGTAGGGACTTGGAACCTCATGTGCACACAGAAACTTCCAATGGTCCTGCATGGACGGGAAGAATCCCACCCCCCAAGCCACGGATCCTTGTGAGCAGCATGGGACTTCAGGCTCAGATGACTTGGTTGAAGGATCTCCCTTCTTGAACAGAGAGTAGTATCATCTGGGGAAGATTGGGTGCTGGGTTTAGTGTGACTTCCACCATTTTACATTAAAAAAACCAGCCAACATGGTGTAGTGGTTAGAGTATAGGACTAGGACTCGGTAGATCCGGGTTTGAGTCACCACTCGGCCATGAGGCTCACTGGGTAACGTTGGGCCAGTCACTGACTCTCAGTCTGACCCACCTCAAAGGGTTGCTGTGAGGTTACAATAGAGAGGAGGATCATGTAAGCTATCTTGGGTTCTTTTCAAGAGGAAAAAAAAATGTGGATATAAAAGCAATAATAACAACAACCATTTAAAAATCCAGTCCTGGTTACTCCCAAGCTTTTCCCATTCTCCATCCTGGCTATTGCACCAATAGGGCAAGGAAGGAATAGGGAGTGATTTAATTACTGCTATTGTAAATTCAATTCGAGTTAGAAATTCATGCCAATCTGCTGCAAATTCCTGACATTTACCAGTAGAACCAGATCTGCCTTCTTCCCAGCACTGAGCTAATCTATGGATCCAGTAGTGCAGTTAGGGATGTACTTCGGGGGCAGGGTTGTCCCATGAGGACGGCGGACCCTCCCTCTACGTCCAGCACTCTCGAACCCAATCAGGCACCCTGGCAGCGAGCGTGGACCCCTGCTGAGTGCTCACAAGGCCTCGGTAAGCACTCAGCAGCTGCTGAAATTGCACCCTTCCCCTCACCGTGTTAATGACAGCTGCCAGTGGCACGAAAGGGGGAAGTGCGCAATTTCCAAAGGCTCCAGAAATTGCGCACTTCCCTCTTTTGCAGCAATGGCAGCCCCCATTAGGGTGGAAGGGGGAAATGTGTAATTTTGGTAGCAGCTGCAGGCAGCTGCTGAGCTCTTGCCAAAGTTTCACGAGTGCTCACCAGAGGCTCGCATGGCCCAGCTCATGGGGTGGGCAGCAGCAGTGTCGGGTGAGCACCCATCCAGTGCCACCCTGGCCATTTCACCCATCCCTGCTTGGGGGCAAAATCTAGGGCCCTGCAGCCCAGCTCCACCCCCTCATGACTAGCAGCAAGTGCAGACTAGAAAGCAGCAATTGGAGAAGCAAACTCCAATTTATTTCTGTAGCCAAAAATAAACTTAACATGTAAAACTATGCATGCAAAAGTGGATTTTTCTTTGTATGTTTTTAATCAGTTGATAATTCGTTTTCTTATCGTTCTAACATATCAGGAGTTAGAAATGGGGATGGGTGAGCATGCAATTTTCAAACTTATGGAGGTTCTCTGAATCCTTCCTCAAAGTTCATTTTACCTTATTTGCATCTCCGAACGCGAACTATTTTTTTTTTCTGATCTGGAAAAATGTGCATTTTTTCCAATGGGTAAAATGCACATTTTACAGTGCACAATTTTTCCTAATTGGGAAAAATGTACCTTCAAAAATTGCATTTTTTTCTGTCCAGAAATGTACATTTTTTCCCAATAGGCTAAAGCATGAAAATGTGGCTTTGGAGGTATTTGCACAAATGCACATTTTGGGACACAAGTTCAGGAAATTATACAAAATTTTGAGAAATCGCATTTCTCCTTGAATTCAGGGTTATGAATGTGGCAAGTTTGCCTGATTTGCAAACAGGAACAAAATACTGGTTGATCCCTTGTGTACAAACAGTTTAATCAATGCAATAGTGGTTGGAGAGGGGGGAGAAATGTCTGTTGTGTCCCTCCTAACTGAAATAATGCACCATTGCAGGGATCTTACTGCACAAAACACAATTCGATCCTGTACATGTCTACTCAGAAAAAAAAAATCCATTGAGTTCAATAGGGCTAACTCCCTGGTATGTGGGTATAGGATTTCAGCCACACTCCCCCATCCGCACAGCAGATGACAGAGATGTAATGCCTCATATATATTTTCCCCTTCAGCTATGACATGTAGGTGGAGCCTGATGGGGACAGAGGACAATGTGTAATCTAAACACTTTTTAAGATTGTTATTACCATTGCTCCAAACTATGGTAATGCATTAGATGATTTTTATCTGGGCCTCTGTGAATGTAGTTTTATCTTCTTATTTTCATTCTCATACATATCTTATCCATGGCGCTGTTTGGATCTCAGATTTGATTTGTTGGATGTGTTCAAAGAATGGGAAGAGGGGAAGCGATTTCACGTTTTATTATATCCCCACCCTGCAATCTTCTTGTAGACCTTGAAATTGAAGCTGGCATATTTGTAAATATGATTTTCTTCCTTGGGTTTTTGGAAAGTTGATGGTCTCTGTAGCTTAATTAACCTATGATTTTCAGCACTGAGCAAATATTTTCATAGTACGGAATCATTGTGAGTATACTTCAGAGCTCTGGGTGAATGATGATTCCATTATAATCTTCCTTACAAAATTTTTCTAGGTGTTAATTGTCCTTTGCAGAAAGAGATCTTGCACTATCTCTTACACATATAAAGGAGTCTTGATAAAGGGCCAGATGCTGATTAAAAAGACAACCAGAATTAAAACCCATATGGGTTCCAGTAGAACTAAATTTTGATTTTGTGCATATATATATATATATATATATATAAATGTGGAGGATTGTGCAAATCAGCAAAAGGTGAGTTTGTTGAGATCCTCCAAATTCAACCTTGAAACTGATTAAAGTTTTTTTCTACTAATTTTTCAAAAGTACGCATTTTTATGTGTATTTTGTTTTCAAACGTAAACATTTGTAGCACTTTCATTGTTTTTGTTGTTTTTGGGACTTGCATCACACACTGGGAGGCATGAAGTCAGTATATGGTGGTCAAAAATGAAATGAAAAGAATTTGTCAAACATCCCTGCAACTAATGTGACTGTGTATATGCATGTATACATATAGGTGTATGTAAGATGAGGGTTATGTGAGATCAGTGGAGAATGCGCATAAATACAAGTGATCATGCACACTCACATAAAAATATACAGGCAGTGTATAGACAGTGCACAGATAGTATGAACTGGCTATTTCCCATTGGTAGGTCAACACATGCATGTGCTCTTATGGGTGGACAGATCAGTCTGTTTCATGACCATATCACTTTCACAAGTGTTCATTCGAAATTCTGTTCCATCCCATTTCTGTATTGACCTACACATTTCTTTTAAAAAAAAACAGTCCTGCATAAACATTTGCATTTATATATGAATTTAAATATATAGATTCTCTCAAAATATGCAGTTCTAAATATTTTTTTCTCAAAACACGAGAGAGAGATTAATGATAAATTAACATGTAATATAAAAGTAAAGAGGGGATTATCCAAGAAGAATGATTTTGAAAATATATGGTGGCCATTTTTGGAATTTGTATTAATAGAGGGGAAAGGTTGTATACCTTTAAAAGATTCTTTACAATTTTGGAAGTATGTATAATATAAAAGAATAAAATAAGGTCTCAATGGGTTAGGGGAGCACGGGGGGGAGGGGTTGTCAAGGTTTTGTTAGTATTTTATGTCATGATTATGTTGTATTTTATGTTGAAAAAATAAAAAATATTATTTAAAAAAATGAGAGAGAGAGAGAGAGAGAGAGAGAGAGAGGGCAGATCTACACCAAGCAGGATATAACACTTAGAAAACAGTTTGAAAAAAGATATATGGAATGTGTCCTGGTTCCCAACAGTTGCCAATACCGTTATAAACCATTATAAAGCAGTAGTGCAGATCATGCCGAGAACTGCATTGCAAAATTTGGAGAAATGTTTGATCCAAAGGATAGCTACTTTCTGATCCACACCTTAGAATGGGAGGTGTGGATCACATCTATTTGCCTTGGAAATTGCAAAAACTGAATTCCTCCAGCATCCCTATACATTCCACGTCGCGCTGGATTATATGCAACTGTGGGCCATGTTGATCACTTGGTGTTCATAATTGTGCAGTTGAGGTATGGGTTCTCCACTTGTGAGATTATGCAGATTGACTGGGCAATGTATGAAATTGATGTGGAGGGTTGATACATTTGAATTTGCATACCCCCACACACTTTCAAAATGTGGAGCATATTTGGGGGACCTGGGGTGGCTAAAGAGAGGAGGGGAAACTCCCATTGTTGGAACAACATTGGTTTCTGCCTGTTGAGCCTAAGGCTGCCTCTACAAGAGGCATTTAAAGCTCTTTCAAGGCGCATTAAAAAATTTACCTCTACAGGAATGGAGCACAAATCAAGCGTAGAGGCGCGCTATCCCTCCGATTATGCGCATTATCGAATGCGCGTTAAACAGCAAGTTTTATTTTGCTCCGGCCGTTAAAGCGCATTTTGACTATGTGAACAAGCGCTTATGCGCATTAACTACTTGTAAAGCGCATTTTGGTCATCCGTTAATGCGCTTCGCCGCCTCTCTCCGCCTCTCGTGCAGAGGTATTAGGCGTAAATGCGCTTCAGCGATTATGCGCATAATCGCCTAACCAGGCGCAAAAGCGAATCCTTGTAGAGGGGACCAAAGACACACACACACACACACACACATACACACATACCGGAGTAGGGTTTGATAGAATGGTCTTTTTATGACCCTTGCCAATTTAGCTTGGATCCTGAAAATAAGACTTTTCAGTGCTGTTCTTCATCAGCTCTGGATTCCAGTAATGCAACATCCAATAATAGGAACAACTGTTGGGAAGCATCTTTAGCTCCTACTGCATCACTGAAATTGGTGGTTTTGGCACATTTTATGCCTGCAAACACCTCTTTTCCACATGAAGAAATTGTTATCAGGGTGAGATCCACATTGTACATCAGACATCGGTCAGTTCTAAGAGTGGAATCTGAAAAGCAGCACTAGGAGAGGCTGTTGATTACTAATGCTCAATGGGATTTTCTTCCTCTCTTTTAAAGCAACAACCCTACCCCACCCTTGCCAAACCATTTTTGAGACACTGCACAGGCTTACCATCTGGCAAAGGAGACTGTTGTGCAAAACATAGGGCCTGTTCAGACAACACGCTAAGCCAGTTAGGCCACTAACACTTTGGCAGCAAATGGTTAGTGAGCATATTTAAACCATGGCTATGTAGCTACATGGTTAGGAGTGGTTCACACCATGTGCATTGATGGTGCTAAATAAATAAATAAATAATATGGCATGCAAAAGTCATGGTTCACACAACACACTAAGCCATAATGTTTAGCTCAAAATGATTAAACACTGTGGCTTAGCATGCTGTGTGTGTGTCTCCTGTCCCTTGGCTGAGCGGAACTAATTGTGTGATTTATTTAAATCCTGGCAAAAAGTAAAGTAAAGCTTTTTATTATTGTTGTTTTCAGGACTACGCAGTAAGACAAACTATTATATTTAACATGTAGTAGAGACTATTCTGTTCACTGGTTCCAGCTGCCAGCCTTTGGTATTTAGGAATACCTTGAACATTTGGGTACATGCCCTGAATGCATTATTATTGTTATTGTTATTGTCATTATTTAATTGGTTTATATACCACTTACCTGTACACACACACACACACACTATTTATAGGGAGAGTAAAATACACCATATTATGCATTAAAACCCATATTAATAAATACAAAACTTTTATATAAACTTTGATAAAGACATTAAAAACAATACTGTCATCACCATAATTAGCAAACAAACCCGGCAGCATAATCTCTCAAGAAAGGCCAGGTAAATGAAATGGTCTTTAACTGTTGCTTAAATTATGCCACAGTTGGCACCTCCCGAATACCAGGGGGAGGGCATTCTATAAGGTGAGTGCCACCACAGAGAAGGCCAGTTTCTGAGTCGCTGCAAAATGGCAGTCTACAGCTTGTAGTGCAGCCAGCAAAGCCTCTTCCAATGATTTTAATGATTGCACAAGTCTATATCCAGGAAGGCGATCTACCAGGTAACCTGGTCCCAAGCTCTTCAGGGCTTTATATATCAACACCTTGAACTTTGCTCAGTAGTGTATAGATAGCAAAGCATAATATCTGCATAGCCAGGCACCCTACTCAGCATCTGGTTCACCATTTTCTGCACCAACTGTGCATTATAGGAATCTAAACATGAGGTTAACAATACCTGGACAACAGTCACCAGGCTGTCCCTGTGCAAGAAAGAGACACCTAGCATTCCTTCATTCTTGCAGATATTCCTTCTATTTGTGAATTTAATTTCATCTATTCTCATTTGCTATGGGGTGCTTAAAGCACTTCACAGTATTCAATATCCTTACAACAACCCTGTGAAATAGACCAGCATTATAAGATCAGGAAAAAGGACAGGTGTTGCCTGGACCCATTGTTATTCCAGGTGTGTAGGGCAGTAAAGAACAGGTACATCAAGGTGAAATGGATCCATTTCAGATCTGTCTGGAAGTATGGGCCTTATCCAAAACGGGTCCAGGTTGGATCCATGAAATGCCCAGACCATCAAATGTGGATTCCACCCATTCACATACTCCTAGATTTAAAAGTTGCTGATGTAGTAAGGGTGGATAGGGTAGGACTATTTTGTAATGTGTTCCCCCTCCCACACACACACACACACACACCTCTGGGCTGGTACATTCCTATTTTAGCTTGACCTTAGTGCTAGTTACATGTAAATCCACATGCATTTAAATTAATCTTTGGCTATATATACACACACCGGCATTGCAAGAAGGTCTACAATCTGCTTGCACACAGAATTCCTCATACCTACCCACTATCTACTATCCTGGTTCAAATAAAAACAACAAAAAACTTCAAGCTGGTGTTTTATACCAATACGTTTCACATTTTAAAATCTGTTCACATATGTATATGTTTTTTTTAAAAAAAGCTGTACAATTTTAAATTTTAGATTTTTTTTTAAAAAATCAATCTATAAACATTTATAAACTGATGTGCTACTACTACTAACTTGTTTTGGTTTTCGAGTGCTGTATCATGCACATTGCCTGCATATTGGTTGATTCGGAACAACAAAGTTTTCAAAAGCTGCCCGGCCTTTTTGTTGGAAAGAGATTCTTGTTTGCCATTAGTGATCAGATAAGTGATAATATACAAAGACTGATGAAACCTGGATCACACAAAAGAGACCATGCTGTGGCGCCTTTCCATAGAAGCATCAGCCTTTGGGACATTTCTCATGTAGGGATGCAAGAGAAATTAATTTCAGCTCATTTTTTATCAAGATTTACCCTATTATTATTATTTTCATTATTATTTACATTTCTATACTGCCCCACAGCCAAAGCTCTCTGGGCAGTTTACAAAAGTTAAAACATTCAACATCACATGTGCACAAGTGATGCATGCTTTTTGGAAAATACAGACAAAAATAGGCATGAGTTTTCATGCAAAAAGACACACACACCCTCCAAAGAACGTGGTCTTTAAAGACATGGGATGGGATGAACTTTACGGTAGGATTTGGCGAACCACGAACTCAATTTTTGCTCGTACGCACATCCCTGTTTTCATGTGACAGAGCAACGTGGGAAGATGTGACATTGCAGCAGTTTCCACATCGCTGAGGTAACCTAAGAATTGTGCCTGAGAGAAATAAATTCTGAGGGAGGCTTCTTGGTGCCTATAGACTCCAAGATTCCATTTATAAATCACTTTGAGCAGAAGCTGTGAGTCACAGCCTGCTGGCAAGACAAGAGGGAAAGATCACAGCATCTCTGCCGCGCACAGGAAAAATAGCATCCCTGAAACTGGATAGAACAGCCCTTCCACCTTCTAAAGCTCAGTCAATTGGCAGCTAATGGAGGCAGTTCAAAGAGGGGAGGAGCCAAAGGACAATCAGTCCCAGGCAGGCCAAGGAAGGGGTCTTCACTGGCTCATTCCTTACACCGATGCAGCCAGAAGGAATGGCGGGGGGGGGGGGGGAGAGAAGCTTTTCTTGATGGGGAGAAACGCTCCTGCGCTCCTCAGCCTTGATATAGGCCATGACTTTATTTTGCTATTCCTTCATTTCGTTTTCTGAAATCTACTTTCTATGGTTTGGATCCAGACTAAGTGATTCATGCTTTAATCGTATTGTAATCCACAGGACTTATGTTAGTCATGACTAAATTAAGTCCTATATTGATTTCAGTGAAACTAAAGCATGGCTAAGTTCATCTGGATCCATAGACCTTGTCCATAGATATGAGATCTGATGGGCATACATGTATTCTTTCCTTCCTTCCTTCCTTCCTTCCTTCCTTCCTTCCATCCTTTTCCCCATCCCACCCCAGCCATATATTAAATGCACTTGAGCTCTATCAAACTGTGCCCTCTGATAATTTGATGTCCTGGGGGGAGGGTTAGTAAATATGAGACACCTCTTTATTCTCACTGTTTTACCTCATAATTTTAGGTGAATCTTAAGTGGAGGCACCGTGGCAGTTATAAGAACCCAGGACAGCTTGTCCACCTCCCCCTTCTTGCATAGGGGCCAGATCAGTGGAGTTTATCTGATGAAAAGTTGGACTTGGGAAAATAAGAAGTTGCCTTATACCAGGTCAAACTATTTTGTCCATCCAGCCTAGTTGCCTTATATGGATGTATGAGATTTTTGTTTATGTTCAGAGGTCATCTGAAAACGTCACATTCACAGCCCCCGAGTGTGATCATCAGAATTTTTTTTCAAGATGTTTTTGCAAATTCATAAAAAAAATGCAACTGTGTTTTAAAAAAGGTATATTTTTACACTTTTGTCAGGAACATGTTTTTTTAAAAAAAAATATGCACAGAAATGCACATTTCTCCTGTTTTAAATGCACACTTTTCCCGTCCAAAACAGCCAAAAATGAGATTGAGAATGGTAGTGAGGTGAAACAGGCTTGAAACTTCATTTCAGAGAATTTTGGCGAGCTCAGAAATCACTGGTTCTTCCGTCCCTAGTTGTGTCACCCTGACTAACAGTGGCTGTCTAGGGTCTCCGAGGGATGAAGGCTTTTCCAACAGCTACTGCCTGATCCTTTTACACTCAGACACTCATATAACTCATGTATGTGCCAAATGTCACTTGCCAAGCTGGCTTGAATAATACCGACTTGAGTCATATCACATATACTAATGCTCCCCCGCCGCCCAAAGCCAACTGAGTTAAGGGAGAAGTAGTCTTCATTGGTCTTTGGGGGCAGGGGGTTCCTATCCCCTCAGGATTTTCTTTCTGATACTTTTTTCTTGTACCTCTGCAAAGTTTGTGGTTCCCCTGAGCCTGCAGATCCCCCTTCCTTGCGCATGGTTAGTGCCATTTTTTGCTACATGAGACTTCACACTCAGAAAATGAGTTTGCTATTTGTATATATCACTGGAGTAATGGGATGTGATAGAGGAATGTGAAACACTGCCATCCTCCTGTCAGGTATGAAGCGGGTGCAGCTGTTCCTGACAAGTCAGGCCTCTTCTGTCTTGTGTGGATTGCCCTTCCTTCCATGTTGTTTCACAGTTATCTGTTAGTAACAGCAGTATTATTACACACAGATTAAAAGCTGGGCGGCTTTTAGGTTCCCTGACAGTTGGCCAGAGCAGAGATTAGAGATAAAAGTTAATCCCGTGAGGTAATAGCAGAAAAGAAAAAGAAAAAAAAAAGGGCAAAGGCAGAAGATGAGCTGATAATGGTTTGTTTAGGTAAGGCGGCTTCCCTTCTGAGGGTGATTGGCTCTTGCTCCATATGAGCCAACACTGGGCCATCGCTTTCCAAATCCTTTAAGGTTTATAACGTCTAGCTAAGGAATGGAGGAAACAATGGGGCAAGAAATCGGGTCGCCGACAGGGGTGGAAATAAATAAATAAGGCTATTAAATCGCTAACAGAAGGTGATGGGCTGCGGATGGTGTGTTTGCTTGTGTTACGGCTGGATTGCCAATCAGTTAACACCTTGAATCAGGAAAGATTAGAATGGTTTTCCTCAGCATGGACCAAAAGTATCAGGAGAGGAAGAGAGAGAAAGTGTGTTCCTGGGTTGCAAAATCGCCATAAATCGTGATCACGGTGACTTTTTGAGATGGATTATTTGAGGTCTATTGGAAAGCGAATGTGCTTCAAGTTCAGCTAGTGTTTTTCCTGAATGAATTGCAACAACCCTTTAAGGTAGCCTAGTAGTGTTATCTCCCTGTCACATATCAGGGGATGATTTGGACTGGAGATATCCATCACAGAGCTCTTGCTTTTGATCACACTGCTTTGTAAAGAATTAAAGATGCCAAAGGAGAGAGCAGTACCGGTCATTAGCCCATTAACACTTGGCTTCAGAAATAAACCAGATACAGAAAGTTCTGTAATAAGGGTTAGTAGATTCAGCCAAACCCCTCCCATCCTGCTTCCCACTGTGTGACCGGTCAACAGCAGTTGGAGGAGGTAACACTGATCTCCAGGTCAGCACCTCCTCCCAAGCAACTCACACACCTGACTTTTCTATCCAGGACAATCCAATAGCTGCATGGATAGGGCATCTATCTGCTCATGTTCCCATTCAGGGTTGCAAATGGGACAGGTTCATATGATTTGTGAACATAAATGAAATTCCTGTTCATCTCTCCTTTCACTTAACCATATTCTCCTCTTGGCAGTCGCCACCCTCCCAAAGAAGGGACTTTTTCCATTACATATCCCCATCTCATTCTAGCTAATTCCAGACTTCTGATTTGTCACTGAACTAGCCTCTTACATATCTCTCTTGTTATGAGTGAAGCAGCTTTTTTATTTATTTAATTAGTTTAAAAAAAAAACCCTAAAACTGTGCACCCTGTGTTTTCATGAGTTTGGGAACCCCAAGGAAGGGGAGAGGCTGTTGTTTGTTTTTCTGATTATCTGGCTAATTAGCAACGGCCTCTGGCCTTGTTAGTAATAAAAGTGAAAAAGTATAAAAACAATTTTTAAAAATCAAACAAAATAAAAGCAACCGGAGTACAAACTAACCCAATAAAACACACAGTATGAAATCATTAACGGAGCAAATCCAAATGTCTGTGGATATATATATATATATATATATATATATATTAAAGGTCTTCACCTGGCATCAAAAATGCCATAAAGTAGGCATTAACTGAGCCTCTCTGGAAATAGTATTCCACAATTGGGGTGCCACAGCCAAAAAGCCCTTTCTCTAATAGCCATCCACTGTGCCTCATTTGGCAGGGATACCCTGAGAAGGGCCTCTAGAGATGATGTTAGGGTCTGAGCAGGTAAATATGGGAAGGGGAGAAACTTCAGGCTAAAATCAGCACTTGCAATTGGTCCCAGAAACGGACTTCTTTGGGGATCTGGGGTGGGGAAGACCCCTAGCAAAGAAGCAGAAGGTGGGGAAAGGGTTAAGCACCCCTCTTTTCCCCACTGTTTCACCATTCAAGTTTACCCCCTCCCAAAGCAGTTTTTAATGATGAAGTTTATTTCCATTCAGGTCCATATGATGTGAAATTACACTCCTAGAGAGTGGCAGAATTGTCCATGGAATGGTTGAGGAGAACAGCTTTTCCACAAGGAAGGATGGATTTTGTAGCTGTCTTCTCTATGGTTGCAAATGACTCTGTGAATCTCATTTCCTTCCTACCCCTGCCCCATGGTGAATCCAATTTCTCTTCCTTGGATAAATGGATAAATGGGGCTGTGCTCACTAGCAATGTGGAATATCAGGATGCATCTTGGGAGCTGTAGTTTGGAACCATGTACTACAGCATAATACCAAGTATCACCAAGTTATGCCCCCCCTTCTGATTGGTTGTTTTTGCATGATGATTCATGTGATGTTTACTTGCTATTGCTAATTGCCGATATGAAGATGCACCACACAGAGTCCTCCTCCTCCTCCTCTTTGAGCCAGAACAAGGGCAGTGACAGTGACAATGGGGGAAGACTGCTTCAAGTAAGTTTTTTAGTAGGGTGACCAGATAAAATCCAGGTCAGGGCTCATGTAACTTTAACAGTTGTAGAGAAAAGGGAATTTCAGGCAGTGTCATTTGTATGCAATTAGTTCCTGGTGAAATTCCCTCTTCATCACAACAGTTAAAGGTGCAGGCACTATACTAGAGTGACCATATACAAAAGAAGGCAGGCCCCCTGCAACTTTAACTGTTGTGATGAAGAGGGAATTTCACCAGGACCTAATTGCATACAAATGACACTGGTTGAAATTCCCTTTTCTCTACAACTGTTAAAGTTACATGAGCCCTGACCTGGATTTTATCTGGTCACCCTGTTTTTAGGGGCTCTAGGTAGGGATGTCACGAGTGCCCAACTGAGTCCGGGAATACAACGGACTCCCTGATGTCTAGCACCCCTAGACCCAATTGGGTGCATGCAGCATTGTGTTCACAACGGAGCCTCCAGAAATTGCGCTCTTCCACCCATTGCATCAATGGCAGCCACCATTGACGCAGTGGGGGGAAAGTTCACAATTTCAGCAGTGAGTTTGGGCAGCGGCTGAGCGCTCGTCAAGAGCGCAAAAGAAGTTCACGCGGCCCAACGATTGGGGGCAGATGGCGGTGGCGACTAGGCAAACATCCAACAAGTCCGCCCACCCTTACATCTAAGATAGTAAGATGATTGAAAAAAATAATTCACAGAAGTAGGAGCTTTCAGTGGGCTATTTTTTTCCTTTCACTGTGTGTGTCGGAGTTAGAGTCCAAATATTTCTCATTTCTTTTCTACTTTCTCCCTTCATCCTTTTTCTGCTGTTCCCCCTTTGCAGGCTGGTTAGGGCATGACAGAAGGTAAATGGTACTAGCCCACTGCCTAAATTGCATTGAGACATCAGCTTCCTCACATATTTAAGATACTCCATTAATCCTCTCCTTTAACATTAAAAGAAAGCAGTGTGGTTTTATCGGCGTGTTTGTGCAGAAAGAGTGAGGGAACTGAATGATCTAAGAAGGGATGAGAAGTAATTCTGGAATGTGAAGCTTTACATATCTGTCATATAAATGCTGCCTCTGCTGACTGACAACATGGACTGTGGAGACCAACATATCAGCTTCATACTTCTGATAGTTCCATGAGGTTGGGTGTAGAGGTGAATGCTTCCTAGATCGCACAACTTGAGATTTGCCACAAAAGTATGAATTGGATTTCATGTAAGCAATGACAAAATTTCCAGGACTGAAAGCAGATTTTGGTGTCCCATAACCAGGGGCGGTGTGTCAGCTGCTCTCATTCTAATCAGAGGTGGCCTAAATGTCTGGTAGAGGCTGTTTCTACGCCGGCCTTTTGTCCTGGTACTGTCCCTAGCTGCTCCCTGTACATCCAAATGACGCACAGAGACTCCCAGGGGCGGGGGGGGGGGGGGACCGACATGGGTTTTCAACAGGGATAAAGAAACCCTGGGAAACCCGATTCCTCCAGCAGTCCCGGGGCCATCCCGAGACAGTGGGAGGTGTGGGCGGCCATCCTGCCTGGTGCCGCGCTTACTCACAAGTAAGCGCAGCACCAGAAACAGGCACAGAGCCATGCAGCACTGCTCCATGCCCATCAGGGGAGAGGGGGGCGCATTTTCCCCATCCATGGATGGGGGGGCAATGGCCACGATTTCAGGGGGGATGTCGCACATCGCGTGTGCACACTGGGGCTCGCATGATCAGGATATCTCAAGAGCCTACCCCCTCCCTCTTGGAACGCTGGGAGGTGTAGAAAGCCCCAGAGTCTCCATGAAAACAGGGAGGAAATGAAGCAAGGGCAGCCAAGTTAGCCATAAGGAAAAATCCAAAAATCCATATCAGTGTGATCTTTTCATTAAGGCAACCAAATTGTCACCCAAATTGTGCAAGCTTTTGACATCTCCAGATCTCTTCAACAGAGGCATCATGTTACAAAAAGCAGGTTTCACATTTTTGGGAGTTGATCTTTTGATTGACCTAATAAATGTTAACCAATACAGTTATTGCAGTAATAGAGACATAGAAACAGAGGGTGTTTTCAGCCTTAAAAAAATTTGTTTGGGAATGTTCATTGGACCCCTTTCAATTCAAGGGGGGTGTTCATATTCTCTCTCTGTCACATATGGGCAGGACTTGCATAATCCTTCCCCCTCCCCCCCCCCCAAAATGGGCAGGTCAGAAGAGTGTGTGTATGTACAGTCCAACTCAAAATTTCCATTATACGTATCCAAAAGGATCACTTCATTGGTTCCGTTTTCCCCACTGCTTGTGCTTTTGTGCTTCAAAAAATAACCCTCCGGATGTTTTGGAATATGACCTGACCATTGGCTATGCTGGTAAGGGTTTATGGGAGTGATAGTCCATCTGGAAAGCACACATTGACCTCTGGAATCTGTGTAAGGATCACAAACCCAGCTGAATGCACCCCAACAGCCTGGTATAGCAGGCCGCCATACATGGGATACCTACTTTTGCTGCCTATCCAGGACTGGAGAAGAAAGGGCAAGTTTCTGGACTACCCTTTGGGCTACTGTAACACACTCTATATGGGGCTGCCTTCAAAAACTGTTCAGAAACTTCAGCTGGTCCAAAATGCCTCAACCAGACATTTGACCGTGGCCGGTTACTGGGAGCACATAGCAACAACTTCACCGGCTACTGGTCTGTTTCCATGAATAATTCAAGGTCCTGGTTATGAACTATAAAGTCCTATAAGACTTGGAACCAGGCTACCTGAAAGATCTCCTTCTCCCATACTATCCTGCTGGGTCTTAAGATCTTCAGGAAAGGCCCTTCTCTTGACACCTTCAGAGGCACACTTTATGGCAATGCAAAAGAGGTCCTTTTCAGTTACTGCTCACTGGCTGTGGAATTCCCTGCCAAGGGAGACTAGGTTTGTTCCCTCTCTACTGTCTTTCCACCAGCAAGCAAAGACTGTTTTATTTAATTGGGCTTTAGGTTTGTAAGCATGGCTGTTGAGTAGGATGCTGTTTCTGTTCTGTTCTGTTGTTGTGTTTGTAATTGCTTTTTAATTGCTTTTAATGTATTTGCTTACTGTTGTTTTCATCAGTGATTGTAAGCTGTCTTGAGTGCCATTTTTGGTAGAAAGGTGAGGTACAAATCAAATCAATCAATGAGATTCAAGCAGGCTGCAGTGTGGGGCTTGCCAGGTCACAGGTTGATAGACCTGACTTGAACATCATTTAAAAGTCAAGGTCATTAATGGTAGGCTGACCATCTGAAAAGGAGGACAGGGCTCATATAACTTTAACAGTTGTAGAGGAAAGGGAATTTCAGCAGGTGTCATTTGTATGCAATTAGTTCCTGGTGAAATTCCCTCTTCATCACAACTGTTAAAGGTGCAGGCACTATACTAGAGTGACCATATACAAAAGAAGGCAGGGCTCTGCAACTTTAACTGTTGTGATGAAGGGAATATCACCAGGAACTAATTGCATACAAATGACACTGGTTGAAATTCCCTTTTCTCTACAACTGTTAAAGTTATATGAGCCCTGTCCTCCTTTTCAGATGGTCAGCCTATTAATGGATCTTAACATAATGTACACAATGGGTTTCAAACTTGTATACGGATGCTATTTAAAATTTCAAAACTTGATAAAACCTAGTTCATCCTTCGGCTACATCATTTCCCCACTTTTATAACTATGATAATCTTAAAATCGTCTTTGAGGGTTGGAATGGTTGCCACCAGACTCTTTTTTTTTGGGGGGGGGGTGTCCTTGATCTCCACTAGCTTGGCCAAATCTGCATTCTATTGGCGGTTCCAACTGAGCATGTATTCAGAATGTAAGACTTAACTTTTGAAACTTTCAGCATTTGTCCTTTGAGATCTAGCTACCTGCACGTATTCATGAATTTGAGTTGCAAATTTATTTTGATCCTCCAGATTCCATTTTCAATCTGGAGGAGTTTGTATAGCTCCTTACATTCTCATTGGGAACACATTTCACATTGCCATGCTAAAGAATGTGTGTAGATATGTACATGTGGTGTGTTTTTGTGTGTGTGTGTGAGAGAGAGAGAGAGAGAGGGAGAGAGGGAGAGGAAGAGGGAGAGAGGTGCCTGTACGAATTGCACCAGCCAGGGGTACGGATGCTGAATAGCATCATTTAGGCACTCACTGTGACATTGTATTAACCTTTTTTAATGGATGTATGTAATAAAATGACATGTAAATGGAGCACAAGGGGAGATATGACACTATATCTGGAAAAGGATAAAACAGCCAGTTGAATACTGGGCTATTATAGCAGTTTGCAAACCTTGGATAAACTCAGTCAGCGGTTGTATAATTGGTTATTCAATCCCGACCCTTGTTCACAGCTCAAAGCCAGGAACACTGAGACCTGTTGCCAATTTGAGTGAATGCGGTGACTGTGCTCGGCCGGGGCCTAACGCTGGAGCCAGGCCTTTTCCTGTGGGCTGGTTTCCACCATGTCTGGGACTGGCGGAGTGACAGTAGCTCTTTTGTTGTCAAAGCCTGGCTGGTACTCCCCTCCTTTGCAAAATGTCTAACAGCTACACAAATATAAGAAAATAGGAGGGTGGGGGAGAGGGGGGAAAAAGAGAGGCTTAGTGTAGCTTTTCTCTTACACTGTGGAGGTATTGAGAAAGGCGGTAGTGGTCCAAGGAGAAAGGAGAGCTGGGCGTGATATGAAAAGTTACAGTGAACGATAAGCAAAAGCGCCATGATGTCCCAGTGCACGGTGGAAGCGGCGAGGGAGAGATCGGGGTCTCTCTTGAAAACACAAATTGTTCTCCCAGACTAAGGCTATTGTTTTAGGGCTTCCTCTCTCTCAAACCTCGGCGTAGTGAATGGATTCTGTCAAGAGTAGCAATGAATGGCTTCTAATTTATGCTTTTGGCGGAGGTTGTCTCCCAGGGCCAGCCCCAAAGTTATGTTTTTGCAGACACAGGACTAGAGATGTGCGACATCCCCTCTGAGAAATGTTGAGATTCTTTTCAAGCTCCTTCTAACTGTTCTTGAAATGCCTAGATTTGATTGTGATGTTATGTTTTAATGGATGCAAATAATATTATTTATTTATTTATTACATATTTATACTGCCCAACAGTTGAGGCCATCTGAGCAGTTTACAATTAGAACCATAATATACCAAAGTCAAGATTTAAAACTTTAAAATTTCTAAAATGTCGTAAAAAACCAGAATAAGTTATCAGTGCAGGGAAAGCTTGTCTAAAAAGATATGTTTTCAGGAGGCATTCGAAGGATGTTACATTTCCCGCCTCATGAACCGCACGCTGGAGGGTTTTCCAGAGGGTGGGTGCTGCTATGGAGCCGCTATGGAGAAGGCCTGCCATCGGGGTTCTTTGTGACAACATTCTGTTTAATTTAATACTGTTTAAATAATACTGTTTAATTTAAACAATGGCATTATCTGTTGTTGATGATGATGATGTTGCTAATGGTATAATACAAAAAAATTGGATGCCTTTGAGTAGATCAGAAAGAAATGATTTGCCTCAGGAGGATCGTCACAGTTCAACTTAATTTGGCTTTAGGTGAAATTTGACAACTCCAGAAATATGCACATCCTCACTCCTGACCATTTCTACTATTCGTATCAACATTTTCTTTTTAATTCTCTTAAAATCCTTACATGCAACTCACTTTGGCAGGACCTCCAAATTCAACTCAAATGTCTCTTTACACAGGAGTATTACATACAGAGGGTCGTCTCCACTGTTAGTCCTACTTAGAAACTTTCCATTGAAATGAATGGGACTTAATTTAAACAAATATGGCATACAAACCATAGAATGCCGAGCTCTAATACATAAGCCTGAAGACCAGTTCACACAATCAGTCACTTAGATTGTTTGGGAGGGATGACAAGCTGTTTGTTGAGTGTTTAGGAGCACACACTTGCACCTATTCAAGTGTGCCCTGTAACATGTGAATGCAACAAACTGGTATTTGAAAATGTGTATTGTGTATGTCCACCTCTCAGAGGGCGGGAATTGACTAAGGTTCCTTGTCAATCAAACACTTCAGAATTTACCCTAAAAGGTGGTCTAAAAACTTCATTAAATAAACAGAAATTATATATATATATATATATATATATATATAATATTCCTTCGGACTGTAAGACACGGTCTAACTAGAGCTGAAGGGAAAATGGAAGGTTATACCTTAATGTTCTGAGGCCAGGGAATCGTATGAAGCTTAGCATATGGTGCCGTAATAATTTCTTTTCTGGTCTCTGACAGGCTGATTTGGAAATAGATACATTTTGATGGCTGTTTCTGATCATGCAAGCAACTGCTTGATGTTGCCGTCATTGAGAGGTGAACATGCATGTATGAACTCTATCAAACTAGATGTGACTCTAAACGCATCACTTGAGGTACCACGGTTGTTTTCTCATTGTTCAGAGCCACCATGCGCAGGTGGCCTGGGTGTTTTTCATCAGGACTGCAGTTTGTAGGGAGGGGTTTAACCCTTTCCTCCCTTGCTGTGGTCCATGGAGATTGCATCCCTGAGAAATCGGAGCAGGGCTGGAATGGAATCTAAGCCCTCGGTTGCTTGGACTTCATGAACTGGATTGCTTGTGTCTAGAAATTAGAGATATTTATTTAATTATCATTTTACCCAAGAACTGGACTATAAGTTCTCATTGATGAGCAATGCCATTCCAGATGGTTGTGTGGTGTAGTATTCTGGACTATAAGTGTTCATTGATAAGCAATACCATTCCAGATGGTCCTGTGAGTCTTAACAGTTTGCAAATGCATGGCTGCCTAGCTGGTATCCTGAGCAGAAGCCTTCTTGTTATAAGTGAACAATGGGGGATGCAATTTTCAGTTTGCATTTTAATGCAATCTCATCTAATTTTGCACTTCCAAACAAATATGTGAATGGCAAGCTCAGTTATCCTTTGGAATTTGCACTTCTCTGGATTTTGCAAGAGGGTTCTGCAATCCAAAACTGCATACAGACATGCATCAAGTAGAAGAAAGTATACATACAAGTGTACATTAGTGAAAATAATGTTAAAATGCATTCTGTTAGGAAAATGGTTTGCAAAACAATGTATAGATTAGGCAGAAGTATGCATAAAATGCATGTAGTAGGAGAAATGCACACAAAATTCATACAAATGTTCATGTGAACTCTTTTTTACGAATGATCTCAACAGTTAGGATGAATCAAACTTTAGATTGGAAAAATGAAAAACTGGAGGAAACTGAAATTGACCCATTTGTCCTTACCTATTAGAAGGTGGGGATACCCTGAAGCAAGTGTAACATGCTCTTGGCCAGGGTGGTTCTCATCTCTTCCATCTTTCTGACAATTACTCTCCTGGCCATATCCGTTAAGCAATTCTAGAGGAGGTGGCACATTTGTACGCTCTCAGACATCTGGAACATTATTGTAGAGTTGAACATTGCCCTTTGACTAGATTTTGTATCTAGTCAAAGTCTACATTAGCTTTTCACATCTGGTAGTTGACTAATGACACACCTGTGTGTACAGAGCGACAACACTTCAGCTTACAAGGACTGGGGACTGGACAGGAGCAATCTTTTTTGCCATCCCGTTGCTGCAAATACAGCCAAGCAGTTGATTAAATGAATGGCTGCAATTCAATTAAGAATGGTGCACTGGGTTCATATAATATAAATGGATCCAGAACCTTTTTTGCCTGAGTTACAGCCTTGATAATTCAGCGATTGCTTTATGGTTATTTACGAGGGCAACTTCTTGAAGCAATCTGCATAGCTCCTGCCATAAACCACGGTGGAAAAAAATTCACTGTGATGTCACAGCAGACTTTCTTTTTCTTTTCTTTCCATCTTGACCCATCACCTTGCTTCCCAAAGTTTAATAAAAATGATGATGATGATGATGATGATGATGATGATGATGATGATTGGCGGGCAAGGAGATGGTGTGTTTAGAGATGGTGGAAGACCACATTGTTTTTGAATAAACACGAATCTCTTGGGACTGGGCTGGTAATGATGAACCGAACATGGAAAGAACATTAAAGTTGCAATAGACAGGGAAAGGCATGAAACTTTATTAGAGGTCTTTAAGGGAAGGTACATTCTGCTGTTTCATTTCTATATTACATGTGGTAGTCCTTAAAAATTATTCTGTGAAGGGCACGGGTAGAGCAATGTTATATTCCCATTACCCATGATCTACTGATTTGCTGCAGTTATCCCATCAAAGTTTTACACCAGAATACCCAGGAATTTCCAGCGGCATAAATGTCACGCTAGTGGTAAAACTGCATGTATATCATGGCAAAACTGGCTTTTCCCCAGTTCCTTATGCCCCTCAGGCAGCAGATCTGGAATATTGGATTGCATCTTAAATGTTCTATATGGCTGTAACACCTTTGAGCGTTTGTTCATTATTATTGTTATTATTATTATTATTTGTAAAACCTAGCAACCTTAAGCTGCCGAGAGATCGGGATAGGCAGGCATGTAAAACTTACCTGTCTTAATGCTGCAAAATACCAATTGGAAAAACAGCAACAGCAACCAGTATGCATATCTGTATATCTCTATATCTATTTCTTTACATTACAATGCAATGTTGTATTCCAGAGTTATGTTCTGTTGCCTCCCTTAGGTGAAGGTTTCCAATTTAGTGAATTGTAGACGTCCGGCTCAAGAGAGGACCGGGCAGGCAGGGGGGTGGGGGGAGCTGTTGAAGATCGAATGTTTAAGATGCCTCATTAATTTAATGTAGCTACGAGGCTCGCAGGGCTTAAGGAATTCCATACTAGTCCCATTGAGAACAATCTGAATGTGATTCTAATGAGTCGAAGAATTCTTCTCAACACATACCCCTTCTCTGTATTTTATTTTTAATCTGAGTAGTGTAATCTCACTGCATTATCAGGTCTTTAGAAGATGCACTTACCCATGTGTCTCATCCTGGGCAAGGGGGAAACTTATATTCCTACATTGTGATAAATGTTTAAAAATAGCTGATCTGTATTGTGAAAAAAGTTTAAATGGCGTAATTCTCTCTCCCCACCACCACTGTGCTTTACTTATTCAATATTTTTACTTAGAACCCTAAACAAATCCATATGGAGGTCTCATGGCAGAGAACGAATCAAATAAAATTACCCCGGCTATCTATCCAGTGCATTACAGTTCGGTGCAGTATTGGACTCAGACTGAGGAGACCCGGGTTCAAATCCAAACTCACCCGTGAAGCTCAATGTGTAGACTCTACTTTTTATGACAGTCCGGGTGCGTTTTGCCTGCTCAGGTTATTTTAGCTCTCTGTGATCAGGTTATTTTCGCTGTTCTGGTTTTGGCTTTGGTATTTATTTGATATAGATTGTATATATTGTGATTGTACTTTATGGATTCTCACTCTTAATTGTTTTAAATGGTTCAGTGATGCATTGTTCAGAAAATCCAGGTTATTGGGTGACTAATAAACATAGCAAATGAATGAATAATTTAATACACAAACAACCAGGGTAACTTTCTGTTTCCCCTCACAGGATTATTTCTAAGGATAAAATTGGGGATGGGGACTATGTATATCATGTTTGCTTGCTTGCTTGTTCACTATTTAAAAGTATTTATATACCACTCTTCATTAATAAATTCCATGGTGAGGTATTAAATCATTGAATACAATGATGAAAATGAAATGAAAATCCACAATAAAAAACAAAAAGTCCCACTACACTACGCATTCAAATCAATAAATATTTGTCTAAACAAATACATTTTTAACAGGCACTGAAATACCTATTGTACTGCAGGAAGGACAGAATTACAAAGGCGGGACACTGCAGTTAAAAAGGCCCTCTTCCTGGTTGCCATCAAATGTACGTGTACATGTGATGGAGCAACCTGGTGGGCCTCATCTGTACATCTTAACAAACAGTCAGGTTGAAAGCCCAGGCGCAACAAGACTGAGTTCCTCGCTGAAGAAGAAGCTGGGTGTTTCGGTTCCCTGATGTCATTTGGGGACTGAATGACACTGGGGGGTATGGCCCCACCCCGATGTCATTCAGCTTTCATTTTTTTAAAAAAATGTTTTGATTCCTGTTCTGTGAAATGTGATGTATTTCATTTGAGTTTCACTTTTTGCTTTTTTGCTTTTTAAGTGTTCCTTGTGTGTTGCTTTGTTTCTCTTTTGGGGGAAGAAGGATAAAGGTTTTAAAAATAAAATGGCAATAAAAGCAATATGCCTTTAATGTTTTCTTTTTTGCAAAAGATAGTGGTTGTGTGATTTCTGCTAGATTTGCCATAGAATTCCAGATAAAGTGCATGTTTGCTCAGTATTTCTGTCTCTGATGGGTCAGACTTTGGGGCTAAGCCCTTTTGAGATGGCTTTTGGCAATGCATGACTCCTTCTTTTCCGGGAAGTATTTGTACCCAAAAATTGGCATGTAGGTTGCATTCAGTGGAAACCAAGGAGCCTCCTCTCTAGTTGTTTACCAATTGACACTTGTATGTGACTCTAAGAATTCTTGTTTGTAGCTAATAGTTTTCTTTGGAATGTGTGAGTGTGCTTGGCATGCCATGGGTGCTCTGCTAGGAACAGCTGTTTTTCTTAATTCAAACTCTCCAGATTTTAATTCAGATTCACCAGAAATGCAATAACTTAATCCCAATACTCTTGTGAAGGCACATAAGCTTAGTCTTGTGAACCGCCATGGCCTTAAAAACGCACCGTGTCAGTTCTTAGTCGCTATCCTTGTTAACTGTTTGTTTTTGATGCATTTAGCCTCTGCTTAGATGTTGTATTCATCACGTTTGAAATGGCTAACATTTGGACATGTATAACACACTGGTGAGTGTGACATCCTTGCAAAGATGCAAGAACTTCAACAGTAATTTAAAATGAGTGTTCAATGACACTTGTGGTGACATTTGTGATTTTATGTGAAGTAGAAAGACATGCTCTTGAGTCAAGTAGCGTTTACTTATTTGGTCTTTTTATTTTTATATTGTAGTCTTAAAATTTTAAAATGTTGTATTGGATTCTATCTTCTGTATTTTATTATCTGGTACTTTATGATTTTAATTGTTGAGAACCACTCAGAGAGCTTTGACTCTTGGGTGGTGTAAAAATGTAATAGATAAATAAATAAAAGCTGTAGGTGACTGAAACGTATTAACATTGTAATGCAAAATGAACAAACCTATAAGTATCTACCCCCCACCCTGGCCATCCTATCCACTCAAACCCAACACCCCTTTCAAAATTGCACTCTTGTTTTGCCTTTGCATCTTTAGAATTAAAGTTGTTTATTATCTTGGCATTTTCCACAAAGGTTTCAAACGACAGCCTTGAAATCACTTCTCAAATTACAAACTTGTCCTATTCACGTGACACAAGTACTTTTCTGAATTCCCTTTTAACGCAAACTGTCCTGTCCTTGACAAGACATACACTGGGCAAGACAACCTAGTAGCTGCAACACCACAGGAAGGTCCAAGCGAACAAAGCTTAAAAGTCAACAGGAACCTTTTCTTCCTCCAGAGCCAGATCACACTGCCCAGGCTCTGCCCCTTCCTCCTGGAGTGGAGGTCCTGAAAGCGGCCTAGTACTCCTCTTTGACAATTCCCTGTAGGCCCATTGCCTACAGGCCCATTGATACAGATCCCTGGTGTGGAGAGAGCCTGATCCTCAAGGATTTGTAGGCTCCAAGAGTATGGACTCGTGTCCTGCTTGTGGGTCCCTGGCTGACAGCTGGTTGGCCACCGTGTGAACAGAGTGCTGGATTAGTTGGACCCTTGGTCTGATTCAGCATGTTTTTTGCTGATGTTCTTATGGACTGTGGAAGCCACAATTCATGTGTTCCTGCTCAAGGGCACGTGATTTGATGGACTGTGGCTCTGGCCCAGTCATGAACCTGGGACCTGGGTTGGTTTCTAAACCCCCTGCCACTGGTGCTATCATAGCAGTAGCTGCTCCTTGGGGGGCTGGAGAGGAGGTCCTGACACAAATACACAGTTCCTTTTTCTACTTCTCCCTCCTCACCCTCCTGAGCTCTCCAGCTTCTGTGCAATTTAAAATGTGTCCTTATGGCATAATAAACTTTTCCAGGTCCAAACTTTTCCGATCCAAACGGAGAGGTGGGTAAGAAATAAATTACTATTATTATTATTATTATTATTATTATTAATGTTTCATCCTTTATGGCTATTCAGAGGATGGGAGGAGAGGGTGAGAGAAACAGATGGTCTAAACTTGCCCCATTCACAACTTTGAATGCAAACAGGACCTATATATATATATATACATATATATAATGTTCACACATTCCTGAACTTGCAATCACATTTCAAAAAATGTTTTGGCGTTTTTTTGTTTTTGTTTTAAAGTGCAGTTTGAAATGTGCATTTTTCATACATATATACACATACATATATATATATATATATACACACACACACATACACACACACATTTCCATACTTTCATCAATGTGCACACTTTTGAAACAGTTAAAGTTGCAGGCACTATACTAGAGTGACCATATACAAAAGAAGGCTGGGCCCCTGCAACTTTAACTGTTGTGATGAAGAGGGGATTTCACCAGGAACTAATTGCATACAAATGACACTGGCTGAAATTCCCTTTGCTCTACAGCTGTTAAAGTTACATGAGCCCTGTCCTCCTTTTCATATGGTCAGCCTAGATAGTCCCATGTGTAAAGTCTGGATTCTCGACTAATCATCGCTCACAATATAAATCAATAAGCAGAATTACAGTACTAATTTGAATGGACCCTTGAGAAGGCTTTACATGAAACAAGGTTTCAAGTGCTCTTTTTCCTTTTACTTCCTTTACTTTTTCTCCTCCTACTCTCTGCTTGTCTCTCTGGGGCGCTTTCCGTTATATATTTTCCTTTATGCAGATCCACACCAATATGAGCCTAATGGCTAAGAGACTGAGCTGGAAACGATGGTGTCCTGTGTACAGATATTGCTTCACAAATGAGCATAGACAAGCTACGAATTCTCAACCCACCAGTGAAATGGGGAAGGCATTTTGGTCTTTGTTTTTGGAAGGGTGAGAAATGAATTTCAGGTTTGAGGTGAACTTGACCCCATGGGTGACATCCATTTTCCCCAGAAAGATATCTAGAGTGCCAAATAAAAAAGAGGCCAGGGCTCCTGCAGCTTTAACTGTTAGGATGAAGAGGGAATTTCACTAGGTGCTGCTTGCATACAAATGTAACCAGCTGAAATTCCCTTGTCTGTACAACTGTTAAAGATACAGGGGCCCTGTCCTCCTTTTCAACTACTCAACACAGGTCAAGTCACGGACATCCGCCATTGCTGCACTATATGAGGGTGAGGGTGTCTCCTTCTCCCTCCCTGGGAACAGAGAAGGAAAAAGGAGCCATTTACTCACAGGGGCAGGATCACTGTGCACAAATGACTCTTTTTCCTTCTCAGGACCTGAGAGGAAAAAGGAGCCATTTGTTCACAGCACCTGCAAACTCCTGCGGGGAGTCCATGGCTCAGCTCGCTAGCGCAAGCCGAGCCAGAGGGCTCGAGGGAAATCCGTTGAGCCCCAAGAGAGCTGGATTTCCCTGCACCAGACATCCCTATGTATGACAGGGGTGGGCGGCTTTCAAGCATTGGGCAGGGTGCACCCCACCCTCACCACTACTGAATGCCCTGCTGTGCCAGCCAAAACGGTGGTGATTCTGAAGGGAAACGCGATGTCTGGAGCACTTTGGGTAAAATCCAGCATAAGTTCTACTTAGAGTAGACCCATTGAAAAGAATGGAACTTTAGCCTCATTCATGTCAATGGGTCTACTTCAAGTAGAACATATGTTGGAGTTTACCCAAAGTCATGACAAACTTAAGTCTCATCCATTTCAGCTGTGTTAGGTTTTTACCCTTTATTTCCTAGTAAAATTGTTGCTCCCTGCATGCCTTATTTCCCTACAAAACCACATGAGTTTTGTTGCAGTTTTTGCCAGCAACATGATTTTGGCGGTGGTTGGGCTGGCAGTGGCAGCAGCAGCAGAAGCTGAATGCAGTGGGGCCTGCAAAAACAGCAATGGGGTCACACGTATTGTGTAGTGGTTAGACTGTTAGACTGGGAGCCAGGAATCCAGGTTCTATTCCCTACTCAGCCATGGAAACCCACTGGGTGACTTTGGGCCAGTCACAGACTCTCAGCCCAACCTACTTCACAAGGTTGTTGTTGTGAGGATAAAATGGAGAGGAGGAGGTGGAGGAGGATTATGTACGCCGCCTTGGATTCCTTGGAGTAAAAAAGGCAGGATATAAACACAATAATAAATAAATAAAATAAAATGTGGCCCATGTGTTGCCCAGCCATGATATATGAGGATCATTTGCACCCAACTTGCGTGATGTGAACGGCTCAAATTGCTATCTAAGCGGTGCCATTCCTGAGACAAATATACAGATGAAAAATTGGGCGAACACACTGGAGTAGCCACTATGGCATTAAAACCCCTTGAGTTTTGCCTAAAACAAGCAATCTTAGCACATTTGAAAGAATCCTGCCCAGTCCAAATATCTCAGAGAAGTTCTGGGGAAGACACAATAGTTTCAGTAGTACTAGCGTTACTGCATGCTGCCGGTGAAATTTCTCATCACGTAAAAGTTCAAAGCAAATTTCGAAGTCCATTTTAAGATGAAACATCAGCAGAATGTTGAGGAAAACCCAATAACTTTCAATAGGACCAGCAAAATGTCTTGGCAATAGGAAATTGTATGTGTATTTGTGTGAGTGGCAGACTTTTCATGAAAATGTAACATGTAAATCATCCCTTCCCCCTTCCTTCTCTCTCACACTCCTTGTGGCATAAATTCTACATTTATACACAACGTTCCTAATTATTTCTGTTCATTTGCTCAAAGACAACTTGCCACAAAGGATTTGGGGTTGCCTTGCTTGTACCTATTTTTCCCCCATTCCCTTACTCATCATGCTCTCTCAAAGAAGACAGGCACTATATGTTCACTCTTTATCTACACCAGAAATAAAGCAGCCGTCTCTGTGTGTGTGTGTGTGTGTGTGTGTGTGTGTGTATATATATATATATATATATATATATATATACTCTAATAATCTATGAATGGCAACCAGCACAAACGAATGGAACAAGTTGCTAGAGCAGATGGAACACTGTACTTTGTGGAGAAGCTCGTGAGCGAATCCTGCAAGATTTTTTTTTTCTGCTCAAGCAAATTCAAAGCTGACATTTGCTTTAATAATTTCTACTTAATTTGACATTATGATTTCAGGCAAATACTATCTACATTTAAGACACACACACACACACACACACACACTGATTTACTGTGAAACTACCTTGCTCTTCACTAGGTCTGATTTATGGAGGATGTGTTGTTGTTTTAATTGTTCATCTCTTCCGGCATCTGGCACAATAAAGATTGCGATTTTGTTTTCGCATATGTTATGCAAGAGGAGTTCAGGATGTGGAGTTGTTTAGCATCAGGCGTGTGTGGTTTAATTCTCACTTCCAGTGGCAAAACATTCTGTCATATTTTCAAGAAGGCTAGAAAGCATTTCATCCTGGTGTGTATTCCTTGATTATGATTTCAGCCTTCTGTTCTTGGCTTTAAAACACACACACACACACACACACATAACACACCACCAAAATCTTCTAATACAACCAACTTTACAACCAATCCACTAACCCCCTCCACATTGTTTCAATAATTTTATCATGACATTTGACTGCCAAAAGGCACAGTAATACACAATTGAGTATAGCCCGTCCAATAACTTGAGTTCTATAGTGCCAAAATGGTTAATTTTATGCAGCTGCATAAAAAATAGGGATGGGCCGGCTCGTCTGGGTCCAAACACATTGGGTGCTTGACAAACCGCTGCCCCCATTTGCGGTGCTGCACGAGTTCACAGGTTCAGTGAGGAGCCAATGACACTGTCAAGCACGTGATCATCTTACCTCCTTTGAGGGGGAAGCTGTAGCTCTGTGATAGAGCTCACGCTCTAGATACAGAAGGTCGCAGGTTCATCTCCAGGTAGGGCTGGGCAAAACTGCTCTATGAAATGTTGGAGAGCAGCTGCCATGAAATGTAGAATATACAGTACTGAGCTAGGTCAAGCGGTGGTCTGACTTTGTGCTGGCTCCAGGTATTTGAAGGCCAAAGATACCTTCAATGGAGCCCCTCTGTCAGTGAGTTGACCTTCTCACTGCCCTTGTCAGGTACTACTATTGCTCTTCATCTTCTTACTCATCATTGCTACCACTTCATCGCTCGACAGGCAGCGCACCACTGAGCATGTAGGCAGTGGAATCTCCTCCTCCTTCTCACCGCTGTTGTCTGGGCCAGAGATAGAGGCAGGTGGACAAGTAAGTTGCAATGACGAAGAGGGGGAGAAACTTGAGGGGGGGGGGCTTGTCTGAGGGCCCTTACTAAGTTGTGGCCTCTTGGCAGGTATCCGACCAAGCCCACCCTTGACACTGACTCTGCATAAGGCAGCTTTTTATGTTCCCATTTTTATAAGAGAAACATTAGCTTCCCGTCCCAAATGTCGTGTGTCATGCAGACATCAGACTACATATCAGCTGAGCTATTTTCTCATGATACTATCTCAAACACCTTTGGTAAATGCCGCTCCAGGAGACCTCTTTGGCTGAGGAGTGGGGTAAAAATGCTTTAAATATAATTAATAATAATAATAATAATAATAATAATAATAATAATGCCATACCACATGAGAGGGGCTAATGGCATGTCCCTTTCTTGCTCCCTTCTTGGAAGACATTTGCTAATGATGAGGGAAAGATCCATGTAACCTGTCCCTACCCATGTGATACATACACATCAGATAGGCATGTGGGATAACACTATGGAGAAGCAGCTCCCATGCCCTCTGGTGCGGGTCCTGAAAGAAGCCCAACTCTGTGACTAGATTAGATCAGCCTTCCCCGACCTGGTGCCCTACAGGTGTGTTGGACTGCAGAGCTTATAATTCCCAGCCAGTATGGGAACTGTGTGAATTGCAGTCCAAGACTTCAGCAAGGGGCAGGATTGGAGAACTCTGGATTAGATTATACACATCAAACACATGCAGATCTTTATTCTTTCCAATAAATTCATTCTGGTTCCAAGGCCCATGTCTCTCTCTCTCTATTGATATGGCATAATGCAGCCAAAGTTAAGAATGTTTCAATGTGCCCCCTAAACTAGAACACCTAAGCCACCTTGAGGCCCAGTGTTGCGGGAAAAGGTGGGATACAAATCATAATCATCATAATAATAACCCTGATGGACCTCTGCAATGCACAGGGGTTCCTTTCCAAACACCCCGATATGGAACAGTCGAAAGTTTGTCCACTGCATATAGAATATCTTCATTGTCTAACCTTGCATTATCTTTCAAAAAACTGTCCTAATCTCTCTCTCTCTCTCTCTCTCTCTCACTCTCTCTCTCTGTCTCCTACCATTCTTTTCACTCACTTTCTCCTCTCCACTTTGTTCTTTCAGGGCTCGCCATGCAACTAATGCCTAGGTTCTGGTTCCAACTCCCCCCCCACACACACTTTGCTGACATCATAAATTATCCACATCTAAATGGACAACATTCATTAGCCAGGCACTTTACCGAAAGAGCTTGCTCAGGAGCTGTGCGCGCTCTCCCCCTTTTTATTAAAAGTTAAAATGCTCCTGGCTGTCACGGAATGGAGGGAGGGGGAGGGCGGGCGGGCGGGCGAAGGCAGGTTAGAGGACAGTGCCGCAGAACTAATAAATAAAAATAATAGCGATTACCGTTGGCTGAGTGACCCGGGGAGAAGAGCAGCGCCGGGCCATTTGTTGTTTCCTTTTCACTTGTCAACAGCCAGTGGCTTAAAAGCCTTAGCCTTTGTTCAGGGCCTAATAGCACCTGTTGGGATGATGGGAAGACAGCTGTCAAAGAGAGGGAGGGAGGGAGAAAGGGAGAGAAAGAGAGAGAGAGAGAGAGAGAGAGAGAGAAGGAGAGAAGGATGAATGGATGGTGGTAGGGGGGGATGAACACCAAGGAAGAACAGGGCCCTGATTAGTCAAAATAGTATATGTCTTAGAACAGCAACTGGAGTTCCATCTTGTGAGGTAAATAAGGTAAGACTTCTCTTTCTCTGCACATCCCTTGTCCCATTCCCTTCTTTTTTCCTCCCAGGAAATGGGGAAACTCAGTCGAAAATGCTGACAAGATCGTTGGGTGACCAACTATCAGGATTTTCCCAGATTTTTTTGTTCTATCCTGGGTGTCAGGGGAGATTTTCTATAATGTCCTGGAAATACATGTTTTCCCCTTTAAGGCCACCATTAGCATGGCAGGAGGGAATGATGTGCTTTCTGGAGGCTCCAATCAGGCCTTAAAGGGGAAAGCATGTCATTCCCAGACATTATAGAAAAAGCCCCAATTGGAGCAGTGGGGGGTGGGAATGACACACTTTTCCCTCTTCTGCTCCAGTTGGAGGCTTTAAGGTGGCGGGTGGGAATGACATGTATTCCAGAGGCCCCAGAAAGCTGCTTTACCAGCACCAGCACCTTACAGAGTGTCCTCTTTTTTGGTTTCCCAAATATGGTCACCTTAAACAAGAGGCAACATGGCCCAGGGCAGGGGTAGTCCCAGTGGAGGCTGGTGACTCTAACGTTAGTGAGATGGTGAGTCTGTACTGGGTTTCAGTCAGAACCAGCCAGGACTCTAAAGGAGCTGTCCAAATGTGTGGAGCATCTTTAGAGTTCTGACTGAAACCTGGAGCAGATTCCTCCCCAGTTACAATAGAGCCACCAGCCTCCACTGCTTGTGCCATTTTTCTCTCTTCCTTCAGATCCCTCCTCCTCCTCCTCCTCCTCCTCCTCCTCCTCCTCAAAGCACAGATTCCTGTGTCTTAAATCTCTTAGTTTTCACCCTCAGCTAGGGTCAGCAGGCCCAAAGGTTTTTCTGGCTGAGATAAATGACAAAATGATACCCCTCTTCCATTTCATGTACAGAAGGTGACTGGACTTCAAGAGTAGTAACCGGCTAGCATCCTCCACCACCCCTGAGGACAACAGGCCAGGTTAGGGAGCATCGGGCAGGCTGCATGGCACAGGCAGCTCCATCTTCCACCACTCTCCCTTACCCCCAGCATTTGCTGCTTGAGGTGGCTTCTTCATGCCTCTGCTTAACTGAAGCCTAAATAGAAGTGATGGTATTTCCTCACATTCCTGTCTCATTGTCCTTGCCTCTCCCAGCTTTTGCGCCCATCCCTTTTGATTGTATGTTCCTCCGTTTAGATGCCTATCCTTTGCTTACGTTGATATGTAAAGGGCCTTGTTGTTTACTTATAATGGGGCTGCAGAACCTTTTAAAGTCTATGGGTAAAATTCCACTTCGGAGAAGGAGTGTCATCACACAGGGGAAAATTGCGTTTCCTTACCTTTGCTTTTCCGCTGACGCGTTTGTCCCTCCTTACTTCCTCTTTTGAAATAGGACGTAAACAACGTGCACGTGGCCATTCAGTGGGCCGGTTTGATCCCGCTGCTTCTCCTGCACACAGCAAGAGATAGTGGCAAGTTCCATCTCAAAAAATAAGTCAGACTTACCGGGATGGTGTTTTGTGTGTGTGTGTGTATGTGTGTGGTGCAAAGAAGGCTAGAAGGGGCGGGAGGCACATGGCAGATAACATCGTGAGAGGGACCCATGAAAATCCATGAGTGCCCAGAAACGAGCATGCAGTAAAACACTTGTCTGATGGAACTCAAGGTCTTCGGGTGGGGAGGGGGGTACATTCCAGTGGTCGACGGCATCAAAGACAAAAAGGGGTGGAGCCAAAGTCAAAGGGGCGGGGTCTGATAATACCACCATGTTTCAACTTAACTAAGCCCTCGGAGATGCATTCCATCCTTATAGAATGGGGGAAAGGTCCGCACAAAGCGACAAAAAGCCTGCACAAACGATAAAGGGGGGACGCTTGCACATTCTTTTCTGGCATTGTGGTTGGTCCTAATATATGTATTGCCCAGCTTGAGGATAATAATAATAATAATAATAATAATAATAATAATAATAATAATAATAATATCATTTCTGTTCTGCCCAATAGCTGAAACTCTCTGGGCGGTTTACAACAATCTATTGAATACAGAAAATACAGCATAAAAATTTAAATATCCAAATTTTAAAACAATGTTGACAGTGTAAAGCAGTTAAACTTCTGGACCTGTTTAGATGACTGGCATAAATGCCCCATTATATGCCATCAAATGCCTGGGAGTAAAGTAAGTGACCTAGCATCGAAAGGTAAGCAATGTTGGCGTCATGAACAAGTAATAAACTTTGTGACTCATTTGTAACACACACACACACACACACACGCACACTAGGAATTTTGAATTTGCTCATGCCGTTCCAGTAGAGATGTTGTTGTAGCTGTTGATGTTCTTTTGCACCTATTAAGACAAACCCCAGCCTGCCCCTGTTGACGTCCCAAACAGGCTACTGTTGCTTTAACCCTGCAAGTTACACAGAAGTCTTCTGTTTCTTTACAAGCGCACCAGGGTGAATATTTTGTCTAGCTGCAGGGGGAAAGCTTTGTCACGGACTTTGCTGACAATAGACTCAGAAGTGAAATGGTCTGCCTTTGGTGCCTGGAGGTCCTCTACCCTATTGTTAGTTCACAACGGATTTCTATTGCTGCATTCCTGCTTTGCAAAGGTTTGTTAGCTTTTAATGACTGACAGTCTTCTACTGCAAATACCATGGTATTCTGGCCTGTTTACTTACTACTCAAGGATTTTTATTTTATTTTTAAGCAGAAAGGGAGGGGGAGGAAAATTGCAATGTTTATGTGACCTATTCAGGTCTGTTTTGGGGAGGGGGGGGGGAAAGATGAAGTATTCACTGGGAAAATACTAACGTTGAGTGTATTTGTTAGTGAGGCATGGAGAATCTTCACCTCTATAAATAGGATGACCATCTGAAAAGGAGGACAGGGCTCCTGTAACTTTAACTGTTGTAGAGAAAAGGGAATTTCAGCCAGTGTCATTTGTAGGCAATTAGTTCCTGGTTAAATTCCCTCTTCATCACAACTGTTAAAGTTGCAGGGGCCCTGCCTTCTTTCGTATATGGTCACTCTAGTGTAGTGCCTGCAACTTTATCTGTTGTGATGAAGAGGGAATTTCACCAGGAACTCATTGCATGCAAATGACACTGGCTGAAATTCCCTTTTCTCTACAACTGTTAAAGTTACAGGAGCCCTGTCCTCCTTTTCAGATGGTCAGCCTACTATAAACGTATTGAACATTTAGATCAACACTGGTAGACTTTTGTCCAAGTCCGTCACCGCACCCCCATCGGAGGTATGGTGCGTTGGCACACAGGTTAGGGCTTTCTCAGTCACGGCATTGCAGCTGGGCTGGCCCTAGACATTTTGCTGCCTGAGGTGAAGAACAAGATGGTACCCACTCGCATCTCATGTACAAAAGCTGACTGGGCTGCTTCTTCATCACTGGTGATGGAACAGCATCTTCCATTGAACTCGAAGGAAGCAGGCTAGCTTAGGGAGCATAGGGCAGGCTATGAGACACACAGCTCTCTCCTCCAAAACCTTGCTGCCACGTCCCAGCATCTGCCGCCTGAGGTGACTGTTTCAACCTGCCTAATGGTAAGGCCAGTCTTGCATTGCATTGCATTTCAGGAATGCCCTCTGAAAGGAAGCCTGCCCGGTTCCACTATTTTCGGTCTTCCATCATGCAGACTTCAGGTTTGCGGGATCTATGCTATTGTTGTTGTTTTGTGTTGTTTTGTTGTTTTGCTAGAACCGTAAGATCCACCAACCAGAGTCAGGTACAAAAGACAGGCATCTGGAATTAAAAAAAGAAAAATTCTGGGATCAAGAATTTGTTCTGTGTAACAGAACTGAATGGAACTTCCAGAACAACACACACACACACACACACACACTTATTTGGTTTCTCCTTCCTTCATTTCAGCAGTATAATTCCTGGTGCTCTTATTGTTAAACTATTGTAGCTTTTTGTTGCTGTTGTTGTTAAAATATTGGAAGTCCAAAATTCTTGCAATCGACTGCGAATCCCCCAGAAATCTATCTTCTGCCCAACCCTACAGTAAGGCATGGCTGCTTCACAGAGGATTTGGGCTGGGCTAATATGATGGTACTATTTACTATGGTTTTGAATTCTGCTGGCTTATGATGGTTTTTCGCTGTGCCGTCTCTTTTTGTTTCATGGTGTTTTAATGTTTATTCTTGATTTTAAGCAGATCGTCAGTTGCATTCTCTTTTGCATTTGGGGACAGAAAGGCTAGATATAAATAATAATTATTTATTATTATATAAATACATTGGGTTGGCTCCAGACTTAGTCACACTTTGAGCAGACTAATTGAAATCTCTTAAGAGTGAAGTTAATTTTGACTAACTTACGCAATGGATTTCAATGGGTGTACTCTAAGTATGACTGAATCTTCAACCAGTGCATTGCTTTTTTTAATTAACTCTGTAAAATATGAATCACATTAATGATGCTATGGAAATGACTAATGACATCTTCTATAAGAACACTGGAAGCTGCCTTAAACTAACTCAGATCACTGATCTGTCAAGGTCAGTGTACCAGCCGTCTCCAACCTGGAGCCCTCCAGATGTTTTGGACTTCAACATCCATCACGCCCAGCCAGCATGGCCAAAGGACAGGAATTCTTGGAGTTGTAGTCCACAGCATCTGAAGGGCACCAGGCTGGGGAAGGCTCATGACTACACTGATAAGTAGTGGCTGTCCAGGTTTTCTGACCCAGGATTTCTACAGCCCTACCTGGAGATGCTGAGGTTCGAACCTGGGACCTTTTGCATGCAAGCATGTGCTCTACCATGGAGTTATGCCTCTCTCCAGTTCTTTTCCAGATTACTTCCTTCATGTCTAATGCAGAAAGCTTATATTTCCAAGTTGCTGTCATCTGTTAGTAATTTCTTCACTCACTAAATTGCTAACAGGTGGATCCGAGCCTATTTATGGCAAAATACAGTGCCCTCCACTTATGTGATTATTAATAATTTCTGTAGTAATTTCCAAGGTACAAAGTGTTACAGATTTTATATTAAAGTTATGCCTGGTGCTAGGCAAACTTTGGACTCCATGCCAGTTTAACCACTTTTGCCCTGGTAAATGCATTCACAATAAGGCCGCTAATGTGACGACACTCCCAAAGCAGGTCAGGGGGTTATCCAAGGATATCCAGTATGTTTCGAGGTAGATATTTAAGTTTGGATCTCCCACATCCATAGCCAATATTCCAATGCACTACAATGGGTAGAGATGAACTCCTTAAAATGAATTCAGACCAGCTCTTTGGCGAAAATTTGATTTGAGTATTTTGGAACCCAAAAAAATATATTGAATCTTACACTGTCAATTCTGATAGCCATTCCAAGATCGTCTTCATTGTCATCCATAGTTTCACATTCATATTCTGGAAGAAACCCAAAATTTATATTGCACTTATGCTTAGTATGTCAAAAAGCATTGTGTATTCTCATAATAACTGCATTCTCATAACATTTAATTAGGATGGGGCTATGGCTCAGTGATAGGGCACCTGCCTTGCATGCAGAAGGCCCCAGATTTGATCCCTGGCTTCTCCAGGTAGAGCTAGGAAATAATCCTGCCTGGAACCTTGGGGAGCTGCTACCAGTTAGTGTTGACAATACTGGGTTAGATGGACTCAGTATAAGGCAGCTTCCTACATTCCTAACCAAAGTGGGGGGAATCTCTTACAGGCCATGGGCGAAATTGCATTTCAGAGACGTTCTCGGAGGCTGCATTACACTAGCAGGTGGGACGAATGGCAAAAGGTGTGGGCCACAATACCAAAAAAACCCAAACCATTTTATCTTACTGCCCTTACTGCCGGTAACAAAGCCTTAGGAGAGGCATCACAACCTTTTAGAATGGGAAGAAAGCCATCAAGCAATTGGTGGACAGGGAAAGGAGTTAGGGCCATGGGTTGGGGCATGGCTTTCTAGGATTAGGAGCCCTAGAGGGCCAAATTTGACCCCCGGGCCTGAGGTTCTCACACCCCAGTTTTAATCCAATGGCATGACATTGTATCCTCTACTGTTACTGGTCTACTACAAGAACTTCTAGTCCACTACAAATTTCACGATGCATTGTAACTTTGCAGTGTGTATGAACCCGATGATCCCATAATTCTGCATCAGGAGTATCGAACCTCTTTCTGCTTGAGGTCTGAATTTCATTTCAGAGAAGCTCTCTGGGACTGCATCCCAGTGGTTGGCAGGGCCAAAGGTGAAAAAGGGTGGAGCCCAAAATACCAACAATACCAGCATATTTAGCTTAAAGCTCTCACTGGTGGTAATCGGCATTCAAAAATGTGGAAAATACTGAACAAAGCCAGGAGACCACAAAATATTTGTTAGTCAGAGGGAAAGAGCATGATCATCTGTGGAACCTCAGAGGGCAGGATTAGGGCTCCCGGCGAATCAGATTTGTCTTGCAAACCCAAGGTTACGCACCTATGTTCTTCCTCATATTCCCATGATGCAGCAAACCAGACACTGATATATACATGCACAATAACAGAGCTGCTGAAAACATGTGAATCCAAAAATAAAATAAAAATCTGGTACACAATTTTGGATTGCAAAAGTACAAGCAGAAAGTATTTTTTTTTGTTTTTTGTTTTTGTTTTTTTGTTTTTTTGCAGAAGCTATATGAAGGAGCATTAATTCAAATTGAGCTTTTAGTCTGCTATAGTGCTGGCTTTTTTCCTCTGTCTGACCTTAGCCCTACGGAGATTCCACATATCTCGCTCTAAATTAATGTTAAAAGCACCCCAACTAACCCACGAAAATACAGGACCATTTACTCTTCACTTAAGCCCAAATGGATTAGTATTAGGAAGCCGTTGCTAAAAGTTCTGCGATAGGGACTAATTAGTTCAGCCATCCTTGCCATAAATTCATGGGTAGATTATCCCCTTTATCTCTCCCTTTTGTCTCTATTGTCATCTTATTTGCAATGCTATTCTTGGGAATGCAGCATAGTTTCCTGTCACTGAGAGCATTTGGAAGGGTGGAGGGGAAGGAAGGAGGTCAAAGTGGTTCTGAAAGGGGCTTGTAAACAAATAGCAACTAGGTAAATGAGTAAGTGCAGCAATGTGTTGAGAGCCATATGAAAAGGCAGACATTGCCACTACTAGCTTTGGAATTCTGCAAACTATAGCAAGCAAGTCTCTCTCTGTCCCGCTGCCATCTGAGACGTGGTTGTCTGGAATGCAAGACAGGGCCTTCTTGGTGGCTGCTCCCAGGGTCTGGAACATCCTGTAAAGAGAGACAGGCTAGCTCCATCTTTGGTATCCTTCCACTGGTATACATTTTAAAAAAAACCCATTATTATTATTATTATTATTATTACTATTAATTATTATTATTGAGACATGCTTTATTTATTATTGAGCAGTTAAGACCTATTGCTGACATAGGTCTTAACTGCTGGGCACTGTTTATTTCTTATTTGTGCTTTTAATCAATCTGTCTGAAGTTTTAATTATGACGTTTATATTTTGTTTCATAGGCTCCTGCTGTTAGCCACCTTGAGAACTATTTCATGTAGCCTCCACCAACCTGGTATCATCTGGATGTGTTGGGACAAAACTCCCATCTTCCCTCTCAATGGCCATGCTAGCTGGAGGACACTGGGATTTGTGACCCAACAAAATCCGGAGGGCACCAGGTTGGAGAAGGCTAATTTAGGCCAAAGGTGGGAAATAAATAAATTAAGTGTTTGGAGATAAATTGACATAGTCTAAGGGTGTTATTGGATGTTGGAGAAATTATTTATTTATTTATTTACTACATTTATATCCTGCCCAATAACTGCAGTTCACATATTTGCAATGGAATTGAATCAGTTTAGATTTCTATGAATCCTACCTGTGGATTCTGCAGCAGATCTCTGCAACTCAGTAAAAAGGTGGTATATATGAAATGCAAAAACACTTGCTGAAAATGTGCATTTCTCCCATAGGCCAAAGCATGAAAATGTGCATTTGAGGGGGATTTGTGCATTTTCGCAAGTGCGACTCTGTGGAAATGTGAATTTGTGCATGTTTTGGAATTGGGAAAAAATCCGACTCCATCAATGAGCAGAGGATGGCACTTGAGACAATCCACAAAATGCAGACGGAATGGATTTTACCAAATCTGAACATCCCTAGTTACTGGATCAGAGAATTGTTACAAAGCCAAGTATTTCCATCAGAAGTGGTTGGGATACACACAGAAGACAGACATAGTTTTCAGGCAATGATGCTTACGTGACCATCTAGTATAGTGAAATGTAAAGTATTTACTGGTTCTCATCAGTGGTATCTTCCCCCACCCCCAAGCACCCCATCTATTTAGAGGCTCTCCCTCTAAATAGGTTTTCATCTCATAGATATGTCTGAGTTGCCAATCGTGGTGTCTGTCTTCCAATGATACTCATATAGTGGCTAAGTGTAGGCATGGAGGGTGGAACATTGAGTCAACACAACCCTGCTAACAAAGATGGGGAAAACAACAACCTGAAAATAACTATGGCCCGGCTGATCAGATTCTAGGATGGAGGCATGATGTATGATGCACACAGCATGATGTGGGGGATGCACAAGGGGGCCTGATTTTCACAACTCTTCTCTCACCAAACACAGTGAAATTATAGCCCAAGTTAACCATGTGTGTTAGGGATGTGTATCAATGGCCTCTGAGTCAAAGCAGATGGCCTCCGAGCTAGTCCGAGCAGAACAGGGCCATTTTTCAAAGCGCTGAATCGGAGTTTGAGTAGAATCTGGGGGGGGGGGGGTGTAGTGGTCCCAATGTGGATCTAACATGTGTTAAGTGGTTACCAAAGAAGCCTGAGCTTCTACAACATGAAGGGGATTTGAGAACAGGGCATATACTTCATTGAATCATAGAAATAGTATGTATATATATATATATATATTGTGTGTGTGTGTGTGTGTGTGTGTGTGTGTGTGTGTGTGTGTATATATATATATATATATATATATGACCAATAGATGTTGCTTGCATTTTAAGTTGCTGAAAATACCTCTGTGTTCTGTCACACTGTTAGTTTAAGCATCACAATGGGTTTTGTGTAGGCACTGGGTGAACTCCAGTTCTTGGGAGCATGAAATGACTTCACTTAGGAGTTCTCCCTCAAAAAAACCACCATGTCTGCCCATAGTTTAGTAATCCTCGAAACCACCTACACCAGTAGCTAGTACATATGAAGCTACCATAGACTGAGTCAGACTATTGGCCCATCTAGCCCTGTTTGTCTACTCTGACAGATGGCAGTTCTACTCTGGCAGAGGCTTTACTTGAGAGATCCTTCTCAGCTGGGGATGCCAGGGTAGAACCTGGGACCATTTTCATGTAAAACTTGTGGTCTACTACTGAACTACTGAAAGCTAGTAGTTGTTTGAGAGTTGGACTGTGATTGAGGAGACCCGGATTCTAGTCCCGCCCCCTGCCATGAAGCTACCTCCCAGGGTTGTTGTGAGATTAAATGGAAGAATAGAAGGACCGTGCATGCCACCTTGGGCTCCTTGGAGGAAAGGCAGGATATAAATGTAACAGAATAAATAAAGCATGTGACAGCATTCAATCTTTAAAAGGTTAAAAATATATTGGCCAAAATGTCCCACTGGTTCAGCTCCCCTTACGCCAGTTCGCGGACCCCTGCGCTTGCCGGACTCAGTGTGGGGCAAGCACAGTGGTTGCGAGCAACCATGCCCTCCTTCTGTGGGTGCCCAACAGAGAGAGGCACGGTTGTGCGGCCCCTCAAGGACAACATGATGGCAGAGGGGGCATTTTCCATAAAAGCTGATTTTATGTAAATGGGCCTTTATGGAAATACCCCCCCCCCCTTCATGCTCTCTTTGCAAGAGCGGACGGAGGCACGAGCGGACAGATCACTGAGCTCCCAACAGGCTTGCGTGGCCCGGCTCGCATAGGCGTGCAGCAGCAGAGGCTCCTCAGGCACCCTCCCAGCATGGACTCGAGTGAGTCCATCCATCCCTAGACGCCACTCCAGTGGATCCGTGGGTAGGGGCTGCCATCTTGCCCTTTCACTTGGCAGCAAAATGTCTTGGGCTTGGCCCCGGTCCAAGCCAGTAGCTTCATGTGTTCAAGAGGCTAGCGCACCAGCTTGCGTGATGCCCTTGCCACACCTGCTATGGCAAAGAAGAGGTGGGCACACAAAGGAATTTGGGGGGCCAGAAGTGACCTGGATATATCTTTACACTGACTGAGTGTGTCCCTGACTCCTGAACGCATTTAGCAGGCACGGAGTAGAGCGGGAAGAGCCATGCAAATCCCTCATCCAGTCAAGGTAATGAGAGCTCCGTGTAACGCATTTTTATTTCTGCAGAGGAAATTAACCAGTTGCTAATAACGGCATGGTCTCTAGGCCAGACGGTCCCTTTGAAAAGTTAACATGTACTCTCTTTCAGTTCCTAGTAGGGGGTAAACAAATGCCAGAGCAAATACACATAAGCACAAAAGTGGAGAATAGCAGTTCTATGTCTTAGATCGAGATAGCAAGTGTGGCCATTGTTATTTAGATGGAACATACTGGAGCACTTATCTTTTAGTACACTCCATTTTCGAACTGAATGCAGCCCTAATCGCAGGATTGAAAGCTATTGTAATTGTGCACCCTTCTAAATGCTGACAAGAATATACAATTACATTGTTAGGAACCGAGTTTAATGTCCCCTGGGTTGTATTAGCATTTGTATTTTACTTATGCATTAAAAAAAATCTGCACAAAAAACAAGGTCAGAATATAAGAGTTATAAATATTGAACTCATCCACCACTGCCCACACACTCCCCCCCCCCTCTTTCTCTGTCTCTCTATATTCCCTGGAAATCCTGAAATTAAAAATGGTTCCTCGTGTACTGCTTGTAGGTATCCCTGAGACTGTGGGAAGCAGGAATCCTGGACCGGATGGACCTTTGGTCTGCTCTGGCAGGACTCTTCTTCTACCTATGAAACGTACTTAATTTATGGGGTTTACTACTGCAAGATGTGGTGTCAAACATTTGCTTAGATGGCTTGTAAATGGACTTAGGGATCACCAACTTATTTGGGTCAATGGGCACATTTAGAATGTTGTGGGTGCACTCACAAAATGGCTGCCGTGGGGGGACTTGCCTGTTCACAAAATGGCTGCCATAGTAGGTGTGGCCAGTCACAAAACACTCCTTTCCCAGAAGTCATGCTGGTGAGACTCAAAGAAAAATATCTTGCCAAAGAAAGTAACTACAAGGCTGAGCTGGTCCCACAGTCTTAAGATGCAAAACCAGTGTTTTGAACTCAAGCAAAGATGGCACTGGAGGGAAACCCTTTGTTTTGCAGCTTGTCAGCTTCTCCATCAAATACTTAAAAGAAAATCTTAAGAAATGAGGGGCTCGGAGCCTGATGGGCAACAATAGAGGTGTCCATGGTAGGGTGACAATATGGAAAGGAGGACAGGGCTCCTGTATCTTTAGCAGTTGGGTAGAAAAGGGCATTTCAGCAGGTGCCATTTGTATACATGGAGCACCTGATGAAACTCCCTCTTCATCACAACAGTTAAAGATGCAGGAGCTATACTAGAGTGACTAGATACAAAAGAGGACAGGGCTCCTGCAGCTTTAACTGCTGTGATGAAGAGGGAATTTCACCAGGTGCTGCATGCATACAAAGGACACCTGCTGAAATTCCCTTTTCTGTACAACAGTTATAGATAGAGAAGCCCTGTCCTCCTTTCCATATGGTCACCCTAGTCCATGGGAACATTAGTGCCCACAGCCACCATGTTGGAAACTCCCAAATTAGATGTATTGATGGAGGATAGGCCTATTCACCATGATGGCTACATGGAATCTCCAGGATCAAAGAGGACAAATGGTTCTGAATTCAAGTTGCAAGGGAGCTACAGGAGGGGAAACATCTTGCCCTCATGTCCTGCTTGTAGGCTTCCTGGAGGCACTTGATGAGCCACTGTGAGAAGCAGGACACTGGAAGAGTAGGCAGACCCTTGACCTGATGCAGCAGAGTTCACCTGTTCTCCTTATACCTGGTGGTATAGCTCCCTTCACACTTCTCCCAAGATTTTGCAATCTTTGCAAAGCATTTATCATCCCGAACTTTTCCCATTATTTTTTTATTATTATTTGTTTGCAATGTCTGCGTTACTGTGTGTGTGGGGGGGATTCTTGCCACAGCGTGCTCACCACCACACTATGTTTAAACACATTGTAAAGTGGATGTAATTGTAAACACACCGAAGGATATAATTACATGTAGCAGATTTAGGAGCTAATTCTTTGCCTTTTATTTTATTTTATTTTTCTCCCCCACTCTGCATTTTATCAACATAATTATATATATTTTTTGACTGCAGACTAACACCCTGAAATTGACAAGCATCCATTATGAGCAGAAACTTGTTCTCTAAATTGAAAAACAATACGCGCCAGGTTTCAATGTGCCCATTGTCATATGGAATGGCTTTGTTCCGTAAGGGAAAAAGCTAATGATTTTGAAACAGCAGGTGACAAAACACATTCTTTTTTCACACTCTCCCCTCTTATCAGTTTGTTGATGAAGTCATTATGAACTGGGGTCCATGATGGGGTAGCTCTTATTTTTAGCAGATAGACTTTTAATGAGTTCTATTGTGCCGTCAGTCATGTTGATTCGCTTACATTTCTCTGTCTCTCTCTCTCTCCTTTTCCCCCCTTCTTCATTCAGAAACCCCCAGTATTGAAAAGCTACTATCAAAAGATTGGAAAGACAAGCTTCTTGCCATGGGATCAGGGAACTTTGGAGAAATAAAAGGTAAACCTCATTTTCTATTGATTGACGGGATGTGAAAATAAATAAATAAAATAAAAAAGCAATAAATATGATTTCAATTAGCACGAAAAAAGCTCGCAATCTTTTGCTCTTTCTGTATGGCTGTTAGCCGCCTCAGGAGGGCTTCTGCCCTGAAAGGCGGCTAAGAAAAGTTTTAAATAAAATTAAATGAATTAATTTTGCACTTCTTCAACCTAGAGTGGATTGATGACTTTGTGGACAATGATGCTCTTCTGAGCATGTTAAACCTTGGCAGAGCCTTTAGGTTGAAGCTGAGGCCCTTTCCACACCAGGCTTTTTGCCTGGGATGGCCCCCGGCTGGTCCCTGTGTTTATGGTGTATATTAGGTACTTCCGGGATCGCCCTCCCTCCCTCCCTCTAAACCCCTATGGTGTAGAAAGGGCCTGAGACTGCCTGCATCTTGCCATCTGTATCCTGAAGATCATTACTCGGCAGAGTCCCAGAGAGCAGGCTACTTTCAGCAGAAGCAAGAGAGGGGGTGTTTGGGAAAGAGCCTGCAACAGGATGCTACATTCAGGAAGGCCTTGGCTGCATTTGAATGACAGTGCACTCAGAGGAGCAGCATCACCTGGCTGGGGATGGGAGGTTAGAATAGAGCCCTGTGGAAGCTGCTGCACACCCTGTGCGTACTGGATGTAAGACTGCTCCCTTGATACTTCTCTTTTCTCTACTGCCCAGACTGATGACACACTCCAAAGGCAAAGCTGCATAATAAGGTTAATAATAATAATAATAATAATAATAATAATAATAATAATAATATACCTCCCCATAGCCAAAGCTCTCTGGGTGGTTTACAATTTTTTTTAAAAAAATGAACATTTAAAAACCAATATACAAAATTTTAAACCATAAAAGTCTAAAACCAAATGACATATAATTAAAACTGTCCGGGAGTCAGTTAAAAAGCTCAACATATGCTGTTAAATGCCTGGGAGAAGAGAAAAGTCTTCACATGGCGCCGAAAAGACGACAGTGCTGTTGCCACATGAGCCTCGCTGGGGAGATCATTCCAAAGTTGGGGGGCCACCACAGAGAAGGCCTTCTCCCTTGTTGCCGTCCTCCAAGCTTCCCTCGGAGTAGGCACTCAGAGGAGGACCTTGGATGTTGATCGTAGTGTACAGGTAGATTTGTGTTGGGAGAGGCGTTCCATCAGGTATTGTGGTCCCAAGCCGTGTTAGGCTTTATAGGTTAAAATCAGCACCTTGAGTGTAAGAAAAATGCAGAAACCCCAACCTTCTCCATGGCTGGCTTCATTTTGCTCCCCACACTCTATGAAAAGAAACAAGTAGGACCTGCCACTTGGTAGAAATATCAACCCATTTTTCCGGATTATTCAGTTTATCAAATGGTGTACATATATGAATTAGAATTAAATATATGAATTAGGGATAAGGATAGGGGATGGCATGGAAATTGACCTGTCCACATAGATATGTGCCTTGCTTGAGGAACAGCCTCAATTCTTTCTCAGGTTTCCCCCCCCCTTTGTACTTCAGTTTGACTCCTTCTAAAATAAGAGTAGCTCTGTTACAGTGTCAGCATTACTGGATGACTGATTCTGCTGTGTTAGCAAGAGATACTTGTGTAGGAGTTAAGACACCTACGCTCCAGTTTACCATCCTGTGTGTGCTGCAGTGGACCAAAGGGAGAATGCCATTACTGTGCCCCATTGCATGCATATCTTATATGTCTGAATTGGGAATGATCCAGCCTCAACTGACTCTCCCACGATCCGATTCTGCTGGAAAGTCCTGTCTGATATTGGGTGAAATCTGACTGTTCTATCTGTGGTTTTTAATCTGCGGTTGCCCATTCACGTGAGTCGTCGCTTGATGCTAAACTCAGAGAGAAATAAACGTGTGTGTGAAGTGGTCCATGACTTTTTATTTGAGGTTAGTATGGAATTTACTCTTCCCCCTGAAGAATGAGGGAATGCTGGTGTTTTGAACCACATCATATTTGACCACTTCTAGCGATCGTGATGTCTATCAAATTGCAACGAATCATCTTCATCATAACCAAATAGAAGCTGTTTTGTAAATAGATGTTACTTCAGCATATTTCTGTTCCATTCACTGTATAGCCCTGATGCCATTAACTATAGAACCTTAATAACATAAATTCCATAGATATCCCATATGCTAACGGCAAGCTCCTTTTCTGAGTGTAGGTCCGTATGTAGCCCAAACAGCATAATCTATGCCCAAGCGGGTGGTATCAACAGGCTTGGGAGACTCCCCAAGATATGCAGAAGTAGAACAAAATCTTTAGGAGCCCCCAAAATGTGGGGAGATTCAAAACGTGAGGGCCGAACATGCTTTCTGAGCATAGAGCGCTGAGCGACTACTTGGGGTGAGGGAAAACAGAAAAAGAAAGAGGAGGGGAAATGGAATGGCATATCCTTAAAAAAGAAAATAAATGGTTTAGCTGAGTGACTGGAACCCTGAAACGGAGCCCTTCTCACTGCAACCTTTTGTTAAAAGCCCTGCTTGTGATATACTAATGTTTATAACGTTTGACTCTTGAAGGTTACTTCTATATAGAATAGTTTTGGTTTGAGCTGGTGGTGGAGTGAAAGTTTTTGTGCAACCACACCACCCACACTCATCTTTTTTTGAGTTTCTTTTGCTTTGCTTTTTTTTTTTCATGTGGCCATCACTACTTTAATCACACTTTCTGCTGCTATGTACCATTTTGTTTTGTTTTGTTTTTCTTTTTTTTAAAAAACAACCTGTTCCTCTTCATCTCCAGACAGGAAACATTAGTTCCAGCTTCTGCCTTACTCTGATGGTGTACTTCCTGAAGCCAAGTCAGAGTGAGGGCAGAAGCGACAACTGATACGCTCCGCTCTAAGGTGTGTCTTCTGGACTATAACAGTGCGAAGTTCTCCACATGATATGACATTGAGATCCTTGGGCAGAAATATTCCGTACCAGATGAAACACGCGTTGCCTTAATCCTCTGATAACTCATGGGCATTGCAACTTCAGTACAAACATTGAGCTTTCCTGCCCATATGGGCAACCCAATATATGAGATTGATCCATGTGTGCAAAGAGATGTATGGATACACTGAACCGCATGGATAATCCCACTCTCAGGAAGCTCCTTGGGGTAACTTCAGAGCACACATGGGTCTCCAGGTCAGAGCCACAATTGTGAGGAATTTAGCTATTACACATCCCAACATGTATCTTTTTGCACCATGTGAACTTATCTTTTAATGAAGCGCACATGCTTCTAAGCCATTTTGGGATATCCCTGGAATCTGGGAACATATTTATAACTTTCCACAATTTTTTTTTTTTTTAAAAGCTAGGCCAAGCTCATTTTCCTCCTCCAGTTGCCTAAATATGCCAATTGAACTGAGAACAGGCTGTTGGTAGCCAGAGCTGGTGTCGGAACCTTGCATCCTTGAGCAATTGACAGGGTTCCAAGGCCCTTGCCCACCTTGCTGGTCCCACTGCTAATGCCTGCCTTATGCCTGTCTTAAAAAAGAAAGACATTTGGCCAAGTGCTCCAAGTGATGGTGGTTGGATAGCTCTAGCCACCATCTAAATTTCCTACAGTGAGGGTACATCAAGAGCCTTGTGGCAAATTTCATTGGTGGCTTGATCTAGTTGCCCGTGTTACTCAGAGGATTGCTGCTATTGCCGGAAGAGCCTCACCAGACCCACGGATGAACAGGGGAATCCACCAGGGGACACTTTGCTCAGGGACCCATCAATCCTGGAACCAGCCTTGATCACTCATCATGTAGAAATAAAACACAGAAAGGGACTGTCATTTTCATCCGGTAAATTGGAAGGTAGTTTTCCAATGACACGCTCTTTTGCATGCTTAGATGTTAGAGTGTGATTTTTTTTAAAAAAGAAGATGTTGCAGGTGCTGGTTCTTGGCAAGTGGATTGTATCAGTTGTTGAAGAGATGGGAATCTATTCAGAGTCCCTGTGATCTCATTCGGTTGCAGATCAACTGTTTCTCCCCACTCCTCTTCTTTGGCTCTTTCTCTTTCCTGGGTTAAACTTGACAGTGGTTGCTGCTATGAGCTGCTAACATGAAAGCAATTTCTCTGGGCTTTTGGCCTTGCCTGGGGGATGCTGGGAAGGCAAAACTGCAGCCTCAAAAAAGGATCCACTGCCTGGCATTGTAATGTTAAAGAAGAGGCACTTGACAGGCATAATGTTTTTCCCCCTTGTGTCTTGTGTTTAACTCATGAATCATTGCACAACTTGAGTTACTCTTTGAAAAGAAGCAAATCAGATGCATTGTAGGAAAGCTATAAATCCTGTCAGGGTGGCTGAATGTTAGGATAGATGAATCTGTGGATTTTGGTTTCTCTTGGTTCCTTATCTTTCCAATCTTAACTTTGGTTCATCCCAAACTTTGAGATTTTTTTCCCAGTCTTAAATTCAGTTTGTCACAAACTTTGAGATTTTCTTTCAAAGTTTGCATAGAAATCTGTATGCATGCTTCATGCACTTTTCAACTGTTTATATGAACTTTTGTATGCATATTTGCCTGAAATACACAGGGGTGGGGGTTGCAGGTCATTTTCCTAATACAATGAATTTTTAATATTGTTTCCCCTAATATACACATTCTGTATGCATTTTTATGATTCATTGATTTATTATTTTTATTATTGGAGAATTCAGTTGCAAAATTCAGGGAAGCATGAATTTCAAAGGATAACAATTTCAGTTCATTTATCAGTTCGAAAGTGCAAAATTGCGAACCTAACAAATTCCTCCCCCTGGGTTGTTTCTGATCCAAGTCTGCTGGCGACCTGTGAAAGTGGAAAACAGGTGTTTTGATAGGGAAATATCTTTTTTGTCAGGGATCCGTATCATTGGGCACTTGTTGAGGCCCACACCTCAGCAAGGGAGGGGGTGGAGCTGGCCACGGGTCCTAGTTTACAGAGGACAGTTCTGTATTGAAAGGTGTCCTCTATTTGAAGGACACGGTCTAGTTTAAAGATCAAGAATTGTACGAAGGAATGGCAGGGGCCGTGAAGTTGCCCCTCAACACTTCGCATCTCAACATCAGGGCCTTTCCCACTATGGTGAGATGTGTTGCAATTCTATTTCAATGACAGCCATCACTTCCAAACATTCCCCTACACATATCTGTTACCATATGCAAATCTGTGTCCTCTTTTGCCCTCTTTTTTGGTGATGTGTTACCTAGCATCGCACCCACTGCCCACCCATCGAGCCCCTGGGCCTGCTGCTCTTCCTCCCTGATCTTTTCGGCCTGTGAATGTGTCTCCTCTTAGCTAGTGAACATTGACAAGGCCAAGGAACAGTGGCTTCCGCTCTCCCAGTGTGTGACTCAAAGGGGGAATGGGCAGAAATGACAACAGGGTGAAGGGGGGGGGGGTCTGAAAACATCTTGCCCAAGCCCTCCCCCCCCAAAAAAAAATTGGCACTGACCATCCCAAATCTCTAGAATGCAGTCAGAATTGTTGTTCATTGTGGGCGGCAGAAAGGGAAGGACAGAGCAAGACTGGGCAGAAAGTAGATCTCCAGGCATTTTAAACATCAGTCGCCAATATTCCTGATCCTTAGCCATGCTAGCAGGGGCTTCTGGGAGTTGAATTTCAAAACAACTGGAAATCTATTTTCCACCCAGCCCAGCAATAACATTTCAGCGGGGGGGGGGGGGGGGGAATACATGGTTTTGGCCTGAGTTTCCTTTTTGAGAAGAGAGGGGAGGTAGCCAGGCCAGCTGCCCAGAGCCCTGGCATATGGCAATTCCACCACCACCGAGAGCAAAGGGCTAGAGAACAAGAGCCGGAGCTGTGCGGCAGCTGTATTTGTTGAAACAACATGGAGGGTGCGCGCAGCGCTGGCGCGGGCTCGAGCCTACATTGGAAAGGAGGTGGCTTCGTTCCTTCTCCTTGGATGTGAGGTTATTCGTAAGGGTTTTTTTCCCCCAGCTCTTAAGTTTTAATTAATTCCTTGATGTATTTGTCTTGGCAGTGGCTGCTTTGGAAAAACAGGCACCAGACACCTTGTGCCTTGCTATTCCTTTGCCCTGGAATGGGCCCAGTACTAGAGTTTTTGTAGAGATGGGTGTGTGTACATAGCACACAACTTTAAAAAAAAACCAGAAAAAACCCCGCGCACTCCCCCATCCTTCCACCTGCCACCTAATCTAGGGTGACCAGATTTTGTGGATCAAAATCCCGGACCCCCCCGCCACCCCACCCACCCAACACAACCCCCCCACCGCGCGCCCACGCTGCCCCGCACCGTGCCGCCCCCCCGCCCGCATGCCTCACGCCACTGCCCACCCCGTGCCGCCCCCCCCACCCGTGCTGCACCGCCCCGCCCGCCCCCGCGCTCCTCACCGGCTGGGGCGTCCGCTTCCCTCCGGTGCTCGGAATCTACTGAGAAACAGGCTTCCTGGCCTGTCTCTCAGTAGCGCGCCGGGTGATGACGTCATCACCTGGCGCGCTACTGAGGGACAGGCCGCGAAGCCTGTTTCTCAGTAGATTCCGAGCACCGGAGGGAAGCGGACGCCCCAGCCGGTAAGTGCCTCGCGCCGGCAGCCTCCTGACACCGCCGTGTGACCCCCCCCCGCTGCCCCGGGTTGTCCCCGCTGCCCCTCGGTTGGCCAGGATCGCCCCAGGGCCATCTGGTCACCCTTTTGGGGGGCTAAATTTCTGGATTTGGCCCCCCAAAACAGTTTTTCCGCCCGGATGCGGATTTGCTCCCCATTTCCCGGGCATGTCTGGACAAATCCGGGCGTCTGGTCACCCTAACCTAATCTACCTCCAAGTAGTTACAAGAGTAGGCTGACCATATGAAAAGGAGGACAAAGCTCATGTAACTTTTAACAGTTGTAGAGAAAAGGGGATTTCAGCCAGGGTCATTTGTATGCAATTAGTTCCTGGTGAAATTCCCTCTTCATCACAACAGTTAAAGTTGCAGGGGCCCTTCCTTCTTTTGTATATGGTCACTCTAGTATAGTGCCTGCACCTTTAACTGTTGTGATGAAGAGGGAATTTCACCAGGAACTAATTGCATACAAATGACACTGGCTGAAATCCCCTTTTCTCTACAAAGACCTTTTCCCGCCTTGCTCGCATGGGTGGGGAGAGGAGGTTGCGGGCGAGGATGGGGTGATGAGGCACGGAGGCCTGCCATTGGTCGTCTTGTTGGAGGCCGAGTAGGATTTTTTTGCTCACAATCTAACTTGGTTGTGAGTTTTTTCACCTACCCCACACTGCAAAAGCAGGCCGGGTGTTAATTAGGTTAATTGGGCTATTTGGTCACTTTATTGGCGGTAGGTGCGGGCATTTTTATGCTTTAGTGATGGTGAGCATTCACTGGCACTGTTCGGGTGATTGGTAACGCCTGAGGGCCAACCACTGAGAGCCCTGCGGCATCAGTTGGGGAGATAAGGCTTACCTTTGAGGCCAACCCTTCTCGTCTGCTCGGAGCCCTGCGGCACGAGGGGAGATGACACCGGAAGGCCTCCCACCTCAGATTGAGGAAGCTCAGGGGGCGGCGAAAGCGCAGGCACCACTTCCCGGGCTGTGAATGCCTCGCCCGATCCCCACAATGGCCTGGCTGGCCATGACAAAATGCCCGCATCGGTTCACCTCCCCCTTTTTGCTTCTCTGCTGAATAAATAAAGTGGCCCATGTTTAATCCCAATTTTTGTGTCGGCTCTTCATTTCTCATCCTTCGCTCCGCAACTGTTAAAGTTACATGAGCCCTGTCCTCCTTTTCATATGGTCAGCCTATACAAGAGTGAGGCAGAAAGAAAAGGAGCCAAGATCAAGAGGCCTCTGCTAGGGCTTCTGATTGACACACACACACACACACCGGACTTTAGGATGGGAGTCTCCTCATTGTCACCTTTCACTGGTTCTCCTTCCCCACATTTTCAAAGAGCCCTGTCTTGAGAATAACCCTATGCCTTATATTTATTTTATTTATTTATTTATTTATTTATTACATTTGTATACCGCCCCATAGCCGAAGCTCTCTGGGCAGTTTACATAGGATTAAAAACAATTAAAAACAATATACAAAAATTAAAACAGCAAAAACATACAACATACACACAATCTGTACATTTAAAAACCACTTGAACACTTCAAAAAAACTACAAAAACAAAACAAAACAACCCCAGGCTCCTCAGATATTGCCAAATGCCTGAGAGAAGAGGAAAGTCTTGACCTGGCGCCGAAAAGATAACAATGTTGGCGCCAGGCGGGCCTCGTCAGGGAGATCGTTCCACAATTGGGGAGCCACCACAGAGAAGGCCCTCTCTCTTGTTGCCGACCTCCGAGCTTCCCTCGGAGGAGGCACTCGGAGGAGGGCCTTAGATGTTGAACGTAGTGTTCGGGTAGGTTCATGTCGGGAAAGGCGTTCCATCAGGTATTGTGGTCCCAAGCCGTGTAAGGCTTTATAGGTTAAAACCAGCACCTTGAACCGGGCTCGGAAACATACAGGCAGCCAATGCAAGCGGGCCAGAGTAGGTCTTATATGTTCGAACCTACTGGTTCCAGTTATCAATCTGGCCGCTGCATTTTGCACAAGCTGCAGCTTCCGGACCACCTTCAAAGGCAGCCCCACGTAGAGTGCATTGCAGTAATCTAACTTGGAGGTTACCAGAGCATGGACAACTGAAGCAAGGTTGTCCATGCTCTGGTACACATGCATAGAATCAAAATAGGCCGTATTAACGATAGGAGGGAGAAGTCCTTTCTGCCGTAGGTATACCTAGAGAAAACATCTCCCCTTGCCCTCGAGTTCTTATCGCTGGTGGTTAGGTTAGACTGAGAGACAAAGTCTTTCCCTTTCCCTTGGTGTTCGCAATGCTGCTGCTGAGAGAAGAGTCTGCCCATACTTTACGATTGCCATTTGGGGCCCAGCTCTATATCCCACAACCAGATGAGGTTGGATTGATGGGAACTTGGGTCAGGACCTATTCTGCGGTGGGATCCCATCTGTGGAACTCCTTTCCCAAGGGAATTGCATTGTCTCGCTTGTTGTTTGTCTTTTGACAAGCAGTGAAAACATAAGAACATCAGAGGAGCCATGCTGGATCAGACCAAGGGACCATCTTGTCCAGCATTCTGTTCACACAGTGGCCTGCTGGAGTCCCACAACTATGACATGGGTGCAATAGCACCCTCTCACCCATGTTCCCCAGCAGCTGGTGAATGTAGGCTTACTGCCTCTGATACTGGTGGTTGCACATTGCTATCAGGACTAGAAGCCATACCCTTCTCCTGCAGGAATTTATCCAACTCCCTTTTAAAGCCATCCAAATTGATGACCATCTCTACATCATGTGGCAGCCAATTCCATAGTTTAACTGTGCGCTATGTAAAGAAGTACATGTTTATTTGGCTTTAGCTTTCCATGGATGTTTAGGAGTTGATTACTGCTCTTGTACCTAACTGTGTCAGTCTCTTTTTAAATGTTCACGTCCTGTGGATTAAGTCATTTTAAATGTTATATTCTGTACCACCTTGAGTGTCTTTGTCTAAAAAGGTCATATAGAAATAGTTGAATTAGTTGAATGCCCCAGCACCACCACTGTTGGGAATGCCTTCACACTGTTGTCATCCTCGTGGGTGGTAACAGCTGTGAGCTCTTGCTCACCCTGCCGATTCGGTCACCCTTAGTGTTGTTTCGAGGGCTTGGAATGAAGGAGGGCAGATTTAGAGAGTGTTTTTTAAAAATGTTTTCCCTGCTTCAGTGTTATATAGAAAATGCTGTGTGTATATTGAGTATATATTGAAATTGAGCTTGGAGTTCTCAGAGTAGAACCTTTGGTTCAAGATTGTGTGCAGGTTCGGGGAGAATAACACCCCTATCCATGCTATTTTCACTGGCAACTGCTCACAGTTTTTGGCAGCAAGGACTGCAGTTACCAGTTGATGGACACCATTCCTATTCCTAGCATCCATGTGGTGATGATGCTACATGATGATGTAAAATCTTTCCCAGGGGAGTTATGGGAGGAAATTGGTGTCCACCTGTGAAGGCGACAGCAAAATGAATTGTCAGACTTTTAATCCCTTGGATGACTTTAGCATTTTTTCCCCTTGCTTTTTTGATGCGATTCCTGCGAAAATATGTTAGGCAGATGCTGCCAAGTATTCCTGGAAAATAAATTCTGAAATTGTTTCTGTTCCTAAGACTACTGGCAGACAGTGCACTGGTTGGCACCAAGACATTTGCAAGGGAATACTATGGCTGGAATGGGGAAAAACGTGTTGTGGGAATGGTTTCTCACCTGTGCAGAATTATTAGAGAACACTTTCTGTGTTGTTGCTTGGCTTTTTGTCTGTATCAGTGAATTATATTGTATGACTTCAAACAACAACACACACACCAAAATTTGAAATGCATTACAGTCGTTGTTGTTATTAGTATTAGTATTAGTATTAGTATAGTTGCCACTATACTAAACATTGTGTAGCCCAATTCCTATGCAGTTTTATCGAAAGAGTAAACCCTGCTATAAATCCCATGCATTAAAGATTGCATTAAATGTTCCATAAGGATTGCAATCTTAATTGCTTACAAAAGTAACGAAATGCTCACTGTGGTGAAAGCAAATGTCTGTCAGGAATCCTTTCAACCAACCAGCTCTGGATTTGTGTGCGAAAGAGTCGAACAGGGAGAGGAGAAATCACAGTACACATCGTATGAGATGAATTTCTCAGATTGTGAAAGTGAGGATCCATACGAACCTTTTCCAACTTGATTAGTGCAGCCCTGATGTTTTAGAACTACTAGGCATCGGAATGTACATTGTGTGTCTTGCGCATTCCCTTGTCGCTGCCCCGGGTACGTGTGGCTGATCCTGAGACCATTGTCTCACGTTTTGCTCCCCAGCTCTGGAAAATCAATGAAGCTGTGTTGTGTCCTCAATTGCCAGGTGGAGTACTGCCAGTATTCTATATTCCTGTGGAACAGAAGTAGCAATGTGTAGGAAGGGGGGGGTGAGCAATGGGCTTAACAGTGATCTTTCTTTAGCAGGCAATACCCATGCAAATCCATTAATACCCAAATTCACAACATTTCAGGGCTGACAAGTGTTGCACCCTCTTCCCCAAAACGGTGCAGTGATTGAGTCTCTATTTGAGCATCTCTTTCAAAAGGCTGCTGGACATGGTTGCTTGCCATTTCTCTTTTGTTAGCTGCATGCTATTGCTTTTGGGGAGCTGAGATGAAATGGGGGGGGGTAAGGCAGTTTTCACAGACATTGTCGGCCTTGGAGAAACAGTGTCCCGCTTTTTAGCACTCCTTGGGGAGCTTGAGAGAGGGATGGACATTCCTAACATGGCCGTGTGGCTAGGGAGGGACATATCTGTCTGTTTCACTTCCAACAACTTTTGAATTGTTTGAAGCACAAGATTGTGACGTCCTGTTTCAGCATCACGTTGCAATTGGAGGCGGGGCTGGCAGAGGGGACATCTGCATGAACATTCATGCACATTTTCACCATCATTTGTACACATTTTTGCAAGCAATTTCCCCTGATATCTGCCTTTATGTACGCTATTTTCCCTAATATATGCATTTTTGTATGCAATTTCCCCTGAAATCTGCCTTTATGGATGCTATTTTCCCTAATGTATGCATTTTTGTATGCAATTTCCCCTAATGTGTACATTTTTGTGCACACTCTTTGATAATAGAACTGTGCTACAAAATTCAAAGAAGTGTGAAAACCAAAGGTTAATTGCATTCTTGTTCACATATTAGCTCAGGAAGTACAAATTAAGTCCGTTCGTATTAAAATGTGAACCCAACAAGTTTCAGCCCCATCCCTGAATATGGCCATGATACAAACACCCGTCAACAATAGGCATTCTGGTAGTATTCCCATGCTGAGTAGCTGGCATTAAGGTAGCCATGCTCCAAAATTAGCCCCTTCACTTCCCTTAATGACTTGCTGCTTCAGCAATATTTCTTTTCTTTTCTTTTTTGCAATCCAGTCTTCTTTCTTGGAACAGTCGTCCATCACATCTTACTGTTCCTAGGAAGGAGAAAACCAAGTTGCATGGGGTGGGGTGGGGGGAATGGTACAAAAACAACAGCCAATCGATGCAGTGAAAAGGCATGAATAAGGTTAGTGAGATGCTGGTGGCTGTTTGCAGGAATTTCACTCCCACAAAAGCCCTCCTTCCAAGCCAAAAATCCACTTGCAAGCCTTGATACGGTCCAGGTTATTTTCTGTTTCTATCTTATTTGCCGCTTTGAGTTCTCCCAGTGGAAGAAAATGGGATGGGCATTTAATTTAATTAATAAATGCATTTCAATAAAACAGATTATGTGGAAGGTCTGCCATTGGAACTCCGAATTAAAAGCCTCCATTTCTCCTCCACCCTTAGGGTGGCCCCATGAATCATCCAAAAAGAGGACATCTATTTGTATACGCTAATTTATAGGTATAGTTGCACATTTAGAAATTATTATTCTGATTTAAATAGATGAACAGTACATCTCACCATAGCGTGGAAGACTGTGACCAGGGGACCTGTGTGCTTTGCTCAGCTGGCTGTCCAGGTGCTTTTGATGGTCATCTTCAAGGCCCACCTCTCCCTTCTAAGGGTTCTTCATCTTTAAACCAAACGTGGACTGGGCAGCCCTTCAGATAGAGGACACCTTCAAAATAGAGGGCATTCCTTATGACAGCCCTTGAAATGGAGGGCTGTCCTCTGTAAAAGCGGACAAATGTTTTATTTTATTTATTTATTTATTTATTTATTTATTTAAATGTTTGTATACCACCCTGTATCATTGGGATATCAGAGCAGCATACAGATAAAATCAGAACAATATAAAACGATAGCTATACGCAGCTAAAAAAAAGGATTAAATCATTAACAAACTACAACCAGTAGGAAAGTTTAAAAGCAGCAAGAACAGTTAAAACAATTAAAACTATCTGCAACCTTTGAGAATTTAGCTTTCAAATGCTTTAATAAAAAGCCGTATTTGAAGTTGGTGCTGAAATGAAGCCAGTGCCAGTTGAGCCTCCAAGGGGAGGGTATTCCACAACCGGGATGCCACCACAGGGCACGAGATGGACAGAGACCTCCAATCTCAGAGGCCTCTGTCCTTTGGGCATCTATCCCATTAGATCATGTCCTAAATGTACCTTTGCTTCAAGGTCCTGGAAAGCAACGAAGTGGGAGGCGTCATGTCACTAGGGCAACATTTGCCATAAGTCTCACCCACTTCTGATCAGTTTTGAATTGGATAAAGTCACTGTAGTATCTCCAGATTTTAAGGAACATAACTGAAAGCAGAAATCATGGCCTCCATGGACCTAATCTTAGTTTATTAAATCCCCCGTCAGCCTGAAATAGACATTTATTGGAAAGACGTAGCTCAGTGTCATGGAGCATAGAGGACATCAGTAACAGGTACTTATGTCAAACTGTGTCTGACATATGACAAGACTCTGTTTGCTGAAAACTAAAGCCCCCATGCATGTGTCACCAAGATGGGGCATGGGGTTCTCTTCAGAGAATGCTCTTACAACTGCCAATAATGGATTAAGCGAAATAATCCATTCAGTGATACTATAGCTCATCAGCACCCGTGAATTAAAGACATATGTTATGTAGATTCAATGTATGGATTAAAAAGGATAATCTGTGAGGTGACATACAGTATCTTGAGATAAGTGGGCTAGGCAGCATCCGTATATGGATTGGGTGGATAATTCCATTTAAGTAGCACTGGACAAGTTGGAAGACAAGGAAGAGGGAGACAGCATTCCAGTTACAAAGGGTAATCCATTGCGTGACACTTGGGATCTTGTAATCAGGAAATGGGAGACAAGAAAGCTAGAGATTGGCCCATTTTGCTTTGGAGGAGAAGAAGGAAGGAATCGTAAGGAGATTATGCAATTGGACAAATATTGGTTTTAAATCTTTAGTTAATGTAGCACAAAGTCTCCAGGATATCTTGTAAAGCAGCAGGCCCTCTTAGTAGCTCCGTGAATTTTATTTATTTATTGTTGCATGTTTTTGCCAGATGCGTCAGAACGACTGGGCTTTCTTTTTAATGATAGCTTTGTTTCTCAAGTGGGAGAGAGGAGGAAGGGCAGGGAGATTCTGAGACAAAGGAGATGAGATACATGTGATTATTTGTCACTCCTTATGATACATTCAGTGTTTACTGCAGCCCATGCTGTTTCTTCTCTCTTGGCTTCTTTTTAATGTAGTTGGAATTGCTAATAGCAGACATCTGCTGTCGGTGGGCTCTGGCCTTAAGAATATTTCAAGAGTGTCAGGAAGGTGAGGGTGCGTATGGAGGGACTTACTCAATAGCACAGAAGTAGATCTATTCTTTAAGAATAGGACTCTGCAGATACTGGAGAAGACAGAGGTGGAGCCAGAGTTGGCCCAATACATTTTGCTGCCTGAGGGGAAGGACAAGATGGCGCCCCCTCCCATTCCATGTGTAAAAGCGGACTGGGCTGGCCGTTGAACCTTTCTTCAACACTGGCAAAGGGACATCATTCTCCACCACACCTGAAGGTAGCAGGCTAGCTTCAGGATCACAACACAGGCCGTGTGGCCAAGTCTCTTTCTATATCTCTCTCAAATTATTCCTAGGGCAACTCCTCCAACACATTGCTGCCATCTCCTAGCATCTGCCACCTGAGGTGATCGTTTTCCTCTGCCTAATAGTAGGGCTGGCCCTGGTTGGCACAAAATGGCATTGACACATTTGCATATAGCTGGCCCTCTCAGTGCTGGCCTGTGGGCAGCTGAGTAACAGGGAGCTGAAAGTGGGAACCCTGGCAAGATTGAGATCGAAGTTGGATGAATCAGTATTGAGCTGAACTTGCTTTGAATGCAAATTTTGGCTATGAAATTGGAAGGGCAGGTCAAAAGGGGAATGAAAATATGTTTTTCTTTCAGAGTTTGTTTATTTGTTTGTTTATTTTTAAGAATTATATAATAAAATGAACCTTCACTGCTGCTGCTACTGCTGCTGCCATAATTAACAGAGGGTCTGAAACGTTCAGAGAATTTTTGGTGTTCCCTTCAAAAAATGGCCAAAACGTCCCTCCTCCCAGTTTTGCCCCCTCTGAATAGGATCTGAATAGGATGGGGAATATGGCAGTGAGGGAAAGGTTTCAGTTCAGCCCTAAAGGAAATTGTTGGGGCAAATCTACCGGAGAGATCAAACTGGAGATGGAGCCAATTGCTGTCTGGGATCTGAACGAAGAAGAAAGGGGGGAGGCTTGAAGAAGGAGGAGGAGGCATAAAGGTAGAGGGGCAATCAGGTTGACAGGCAGTGATGCCTGGGGCAAAAGCAGACCTGCTATGCATAATCTTGGTCTCAAAGAGGACCTGCTATGCATAATCTTGGTCTCAAAGAGGACCTGCTATGCATAATCTTGGTCTCAAAGAGGACCTGCTATGCATAACCTTGGTCTCAAAATTATGAACAAGCACTATTAGATCTACGGCCTGTTTTGTGGTGTCACCCTGTCTTTAGAACTATCTCCCTTCTAGAGATGTGAAGGCCTGGAATAAAACTGTTTTCCCCTCATTTTGTTCCCGAAGCCTTTTTTGTTTTTTTCCTGGGGAAAAAATGAAGAAAAACGGAGTATGGAATGTTTTATTTTAGCATGATGAATAAAATGTTTAAGACAAGATGTTCATATATTTATTTCTCCAAATGATTTCTAAAAACGTTTTATGGAAATGGGTGATTTATGTCTGCTTGACACCGTGGAGGACTAGTGGAGACATCAATAATTTTCTTCGTTACTCATGTTGATAGTTTCTTCTGTTTTTTTTTTATTATTGTTTTTTCCTGATCCTCATAAACTGGCAAAACCAAAGAGGTTCCTTACAGTTCAGGAGCTTGTAGCTCCATTTGTTATCCAAAAAAAGTAAAAAGTTAAATTCAATATGTAATAATTGTTTGAATACACTGTACTTTTAATATACCAAATGTGATAATTTTATGCTAAACCAATTTGTACATAATTACATTTCATGTTTCTAAAGTAAGAAAGTGACTTTCAATCTGTAGAATTCCTGGAAAGTTTACGTCTCTATTCCCTTCCCAGGAAAGACCTCCAATAAATCCTCCATTTTCCTTTGCGAAACAGAACAAAACAGATTGTTTCTGAGGCAAAGTGATTTGCATTGCTGGGTTCTTATATTTCTGCATATACAAAAGTTCTTCTAATTTCCAGCTATTTCTTGGTGTAAATGTCTCCATGCTGGGGGGGGGGGGGGGGTTCCCCTGTGTGTTCCATCTCTTTTGCCTTCCCTGCCCTTAGCCTTACTTGCCAACATGGCAATTTAATCTGATTGGTTGAGGCAATTTGGGATTTCTTGTTGATGACATCATGGACTGCATCTGCTCGTGTGATTATATCATCATGGATACCCATAAAGAAAATCTTGAATCCAGTGGCAGCGTAGATAGTAATAAAAAAGTTACTAACACTTGTGGGTTGCCTGGAAAATTGCAGTTTTAAAAATTCCTTGCGATTAAATATGCCTGCATCTCTGTGTCTGTAATTTGGCACACATGAGTACCTACATGTCATCTGCAATGTGCTCACGTTTCATGTAGGTATCTTGAAAAATGAGAAAGCTATAGCACTTCTGGATTGCCTGGAAAATTGCATTTTTAAAAATTCCTTACAAGTAAACGCCTGCACCTATGTCTCTGAAATTTGGCACACATGAGTACCTACATGCCATCTGCAATGTGCCCAACATTCATGTGTGTATCTTGAAAAATAAAGAAGTTATAGGCGTTTCTTCATCATTTTTCAAAAATTCATAGCTACTAAACGCTTGCACATATGTTTCTGAAATTTTGCACACATGAGTACCTACAGCCCATCTGCAAAGTGCCCAAGTTTCATTTCTATATCTTTAAAAATAAAGAACTTATATCCCTTTCTTTCCCCCAGTGCAAGTCTATGGAGAAAATGAGGCATCCGAATCTTGCTTTGGAGATCCAAATCACGCTTCGTATCCAGATCCGAATCGGATTGGGGGAGGTCCAAATTGATCTGAAGCAAATCGGGCCCGATTCAGACCTGACAGATCCGGATCTGAATTGGATCGGGAGGCTGTGCACAGCCCTACCTGATACAAAAAGAGAGATGTCAGTCACAAAGATGCAACTGCAAGAAGTGGAGGCTGGTGGCTCCGATTTTAGTGGGACAGTGAATCCACTCTGGGTTTCAGTTAGAACTTCACATCTTGGATAGCTCCTTTAGAGTCCTGACAGGTTATGACTAAAACCCAGAGTGCATTCACCACCTCGCTGATCTTAGTGCCAGCAGCCTCCACTGCCATAAACCCTGAGGTCACTGGGACTTGAAAGTGCTTCACTTTGGGATTTTTGCCCAGGAACAATATCACTGGTAATAATAATAATAATAATAATAATAATAATAATAATAATAATTTATTTCTTACCCGCCTCTCTGTTTGGATTGAGGCAGGGAACAACAATATGATAAAATACATAAAACTGATTAAAACATGACACACATTATTAAAACTGCATTAAAACATCCTAAAACATCCTAAAAACATAGATGGGACTGAAGCGGCAGGCAATGCCGTATTACTAAAAGTAAACAGGTGTGTGAACCTGTTTAATCCCTTAGAATGGAAGCCACTTGGTGCCCCATAAAAATGGGAGACATAATATATATATTAATTCAAGGAGAGGGGATTAAGGATATGTTTAACTTTCTTGCAGAAATCAGCAGGACTTAATAATGCTCTGTTTTGGTTGGAGACAGTCCCTAGGTAATAAACCTGGCAGTGTTACAGAGATAACAAGAGCCTACCGTGGCATTGTGTAGCTCAGTCCACAATAGAACAACTGGAAGTTTACTTTAAGATGTCCCTAAGACTTGCAGCTACTTGTGTCGAATGTTGACCCTCGTTACGATATATAGATTCACTTTTGGGTGGGGATATGTGAATCTGCTAGGCTCAATTTTGTTCAGATTCCCATTCTTCCACTGCCATATTTGTTCCTTCTTAGTTCAGCATTGGACTAGCCTGCAGGGAGATTTGTATCTATTTTGTGTGCATTTTTCAAAATATATGCATGTTTGTACACATTTTATGTGCACGCTTTTTCAAATGCATGCATTTTTGTATGTTGTTGTTTTTGTGAGGTGTACTGCAAACTTTTAAAAAGTGCAAATTTCAGTATTTAAGTGTGTTCTGCTTTCATGTTTAGGTTTCAGAAGTGTTAATTTGGTATGTTCACATCAAAATGCGAACCGAATTAATTTCTCAACCATCTCTGCTTTTCGGATGCTGCAGAAATCTATCAGGTTCGGTTTCAGAAGTGGGGATTGTTGTTCAGCGAAGCAGAAAATTATCTCAGGCTTTCCTTATGTCTTGTTCCAGCTGGATTCCAGTTTAGCACAAGCTATGCACACGGGGGGGGGGGGGGGGAGAGAGAGAGAGAGAACAGAGGCTAAATGTACATCCAGTGGCAGAAGTCTGTGAGTACTGCATTCTCCTCAGTGGATTCTGCCTTCTGATGTGCATTCCCATCCTCAACTAGCACAACTGAACATCCATAAGCATATTTTACTTAGCAGGAAATTCCATTGTGGGGGAACCCTAAATAAGCTTAGGATCAGGGTGTGAGGCATTTTTTTAATTCAGAAAGATGGGGAAAACAGAACATTTTTAATCCCACAGGACTGTAAACCTAGCAACTGTCTTCTCTAGCAAAACATTTTTTTATCCTAAAATAACAAACTCTAAATGCAAAATAACGTTGTTGAAATCTAGCAATAGGGGGTTGAATGAGCAGTGAATATATAAATATAGATGTATTTCATTGGGTTTTTTTTTCTTGTTGTATTCTTAGCATCAGTTTTTTCCCCCTCCAAGATTTTACAAACAAGCAGTATATCTATTAGGATGGCCTACTTTACAGAGCACAATCCTCTGTTTCATGGGCTGCCAGAGGATTCTCCTCTACTTGGAAGGGGTTGTGTATTGTATTTCTATTACAATTCTAGTGATTTTTTCCCCCTAAATCTGCAGCTGTAGACATACATTAGCCTATGCAAACTTATGAAAACTGTGAACCCTTTTGACGTCCTTTATGGTGATGCAGAAATGGCCACCCTAATCTCTATAATGTCCATTTAGAACAGGGGGGCATAGAAAGTTGTTGGTTAAGAAAAAGTCTGAATCGAGTGCCCTTTCTCATACGCAGACGATAATCAGATTTGTACAGCTTGTGATCCACCAGCCATTTGTGGCAGCCTTTCATCAGGGGCTCAACTCATCTTGCCTTTTCGTTGTCTGCCTGGGACTAAAACCACAGCGGAGTTGCCAAACTCTAAACAGTTGGTAGGTTGTGTTATAGTTGGTGGGTTTCCATGTCAAAGGTCCCAAGTTCAGCCCCTGACATTTCCAGGTAAGAGGATCTCAGGTGACAAGACTGGGAAAGACTGGGTTCACACAACACGCTAACCCACACTCAGTGATTGACCGTTTGTTGTTGTTGAAACATAGGTTGTTTTTGAACTATGGATTATTGTGTTGTCTGAATGCAGCAAAGTTTCTGCAGGCTGGCTTCTTAACCATGCAGAATGTCTTATTTTTCTTGAACAAGTCACCTTGAGTAACCATGGTTTGTTGGGATGTTCAGGGCAGTTAACAAGCCACACTGCATGGTTAACAAGCCACCCTCTGGAAAATGTGCCGTATTCACACAACATGATAACCCATGGTTCAGTAACAACCCATGGTTCAACAACAACCCACATACAACTACTGAGTGTGTGTTAGTGTGTTGTGTGAACCCAGCAAGTCAGAGTTCACAATACTAGGTGAGATGGATCAATAGTGTGACTCCGAATTATGCAGAGTCCTGTTATGAAAAACAGGTATGTTCTAAAATGGATGGGGGGGGGCACTTATGCACTGCCACAAATGAGGAAATGTATCACCAAAAAGAGTGCATGAATTTGCATAAATTTGCATATGCTGATTTATAGTTATACATGAAGATTTAGAAACAATTGCTGTTGGTTTAGTAGAAATACAATACATCTCACCATAGTGGAGAAGACAATGACACTGATGTCCAGGTGCTACCTGATGATGGGCAATGTCAAGGCTACAGCTTTCCATTCTTATAGTTCTTTATCTTTGAATCAGTCTTAGATTGAAGATGGGTGTATTCTAAGAAGAACTTACATTGGATTTTACTCAGAGCCACACAGGACATGTTTTTTGGAAGTTGATCCAAAATAGGATATCCTGAAGGAGTTTAGTGGGTGTGGTTATGATATCTCCAATAGTAACAATAGTTCAAATTTATAGGACACTTAAGAGTGTTTAAGGCATTTCACAAATATTGCTTCATCAATTCTTAGAATAAATTAATTCAGCAGCAGTATTATAATCCCCTTATTCGCTTTACATCCTACCCTTCCTCACAAAGGTGGCCAAGCTGGCTAGCAATCTATGTGCAACACCGTATACAACAGAAACAAAATTGTGACTCTAAAATCACAAATATATAATAAAATGCAGTAAAACCATCAACACCATCAGTCACTCCAAATACAAAATAGAGTGTTTGCCAATGCTCTCAAAGCCTGCATAAATAATTATTCCTTTAACTGCTGCCTTTATAACAACAATATATGAGATAGCCCAATTGCTACCGCACAGGGGTTTCATTGGCTGGGTTGCCACCACTGGAAAGGCCCTGACATATGTTGTGGCCCCACAGGCCAGACTCCTCAAGGGTACAACCAAAGCCCTCCCAATCAACCTTAAATCCACAGATGGTCAGTATTGGGGAAAGTGGTCCTTTGAGAATCCTTTGGGAAAATAATGGCTTCTCTTAGTCTGTGCCTACACAATGGGTTTTTTTTTCCTGGGGTCATCCCTGTGCATCCAAATGATGCACAGGGGATCCCGGGAACAGGCAGGGATGACCCCTCCATTTTCCCAGGATAACTGATTCCCCTGTTATCCCGATTTTCCCCGTGGTCCCGGGACCATCCCGAGGACCGCGGGTGGTATGGGTGTCCATCCCAGCTTATTCCCTCCTCTCCGTGAGTAGCGGGAGTCAGCAAGAGGGAAGGAGCCAGTCCAGGGGGAGTCCAGGGACATTGAAGGGGTGGGTTGAGGTGGGGTCGGGGCTTTTTTTCAAAAACAAAATCTTATGTTTCGGTGGAGTGCAATTGCACTCCCAGCTCCTGTGTTGTTGTTCTTGTTGTTTAAAAAATGGCACCCGCAACGTCCCTGTTTGTTTCCGGGACGTTGCGCTGGCATTTGAACACTGGGGGACGATCCTGGAAGCAGGTAAGTCTGGGACCATCCCCCTTCCCTCCCCGAAGGCTCTTAGGTGTAGAAAGGGCATTAGAAGATTAAATCATCTAATTCAAGGGTTCTCAAACTCAGGCCTGTGAATCACTGGTCATTCACGAGCTCCATTCAGTTGTCCGGCATACAGGTTGAAGAACAATCAAGGATGTCTACACTTGGCTACACACGTGACTTTTTTTTTTCTCATGGTGGAGATCCAAAGCTGCTTTGACCATTTTATCATACAATCTAACAACACCCTAGTCTAGAGCCCATGCTTTTTATTTCATGGCACTAGTTGTAATGATGATGCTGGGTCTAAAGGGAAAAAAATGCTTTATGCTTTGATATATAGAACCAGAAGAGGTTAATAAGTGGTCTGCCAAGACCTTCAGCAAGTTTCAAGTGGCCCGTAGGGGAACAAATTGATTGAGAATTACTGACCTAACCCCATTCATGGCAGATGGAAGATTTGAACTGGGGGCTTCTCTCTCTGTGGAGTCCTGAAGAGCTGTTGCTGGCATATGCAGAAGAAAAGGGACCTGTGGTGAAAAATCAGGGGGTATTGCAAGGATAATGAGGGATGGAGGGACAGCTTAAAAGCTGAGGCTCAAACCAGGGATGTCCCTGTCAATTATAGTATCTTGAGGGGTATGTTCGAAGGCATTATATTTGAGCTCATCAAGGTTGTCTCTGTCTTCTTCTCCTTCAGCCTTGAGAAAAGGGAAAGAAAAGCAGCAAACCTCAGTTTTCTTTTTTTGGCAGGATGAGCAGACTCAGGCATTTGGTACTGTGACAACCTGCCAATCACAGGACTGGCTGCAAACACATTAAGCCCGAGCATTTCCTTCTTGTTTCTGTTAAAATTATAATCTAATTTTGGTAGTTACTCACACTGGATGAGTTTGGGTGCCTTCTTCTGTCTTTCAGACTTGGAGCCTATCTGCACTACTGCTTTAAAATGGTTTATAACAGTTTTAAACCGGTAAATAATGGTTATTAACCGGTTTAAAACTGCTATAAACCCTTTTAAAGCAGTAGTGTAGATAGGCTCTGGGATATGCATCTTCACTTCACTTATCCCCCCTTCTTGTTTTCAAACTGCATGAAAGCAAAGGGATTGCCTTGAATTTTTGGATACATCTGAAAAATGTTCCCCCAAATAATAATGTTTTGTTTATCTGTATAATGTATTTTTATCTGACACTTCGGCCAAATAGGTTTCTGGACTGGCTTATGTATAATCAGTAAAACAGGCATTAATAGAAGTATAGCTTCCAAATTGTGCGAGGAACTGGTTCCCCTCTATTTGGCAGTGGTTAAGGCCTCATCTTGAGTACTGCGTCCAGTTCTGGGGATACAAACTGGAGGGGTTCAGAGGAGGGCAATGAGAATGATCAGGGGTCTGGAAACATAGCCCAATGAGGAGAGACTGAAAGAACTGGGCATGTTTAGCCTGGAGAAGAGAAGATTGAGGGGAGACGTGATAACACTCTTCAAATACTTGAAAGGTTGTCACACAGAGGAGAGCCAGGATCTCTTCTCCATCATCCCAGAGTGCAGGACACAGAATAATGGGCTCAAGTTACAGGGAGCCAGATTCCGGCTGGACCTCAGGACTGTTAGAGCAGTACGGCAGTGCAACCAATGACCTAGGGAAGTGGTGGCTCTCCCACACTAGAGACATTCAAGAGGCAGCTGGACAACCGTTAGGTATGCTTTGATATGGATTCCTGCATTGAGCAGGGGGTTGGACTCAATGGCCTTATAGGCTCTTTCCAACTCTACTATTCTGTTATTCTATGTATGATTCTATCTATGATTCTATGAGAAGACAGTCTCTGCTCACAGGCTTAAAATCTAAAGAAAAAAAAGATGTAATATGCAAGGGAAAAGGGTGGAGGAAATTAAGAACTCTTTCAGCAGGACTGGTAGAATGGCCCTGGTTCCCTCTCTGATCTCCCTTAGTACAGCCTGAGTACAAATATCATGCCTTACTTTCTTTAGGATGGAAGCGTATGAGCAGGGCTGTGAGACTTCAAGCAGGGAGGAGTTTGAAATCAGAACCTTCTCCACTTGAAATGCCCGGCCCCATTTCAAGCTGAACCCAACTTAAAATGGGGTTTGCAGTAGGGAATCCGGTTGTGGGGTGGAAATTGACAAGCTTTTGTTGGCTTGCCCCCACACTGGACTCCGTTCTGACTTCCGCCAGCTGGCCCGACTCAGTTTTAAGAACACAAGAAGTGCCACGCTGGATCAGACTGAGGGTCCATCTAATCCAGCACTCTGTTCACAGAGTACCCAACCAGCTGTCGACCAGGGACCCACAAAGCAGGACATGGTGCGCATATTATGTCAATTGCACCTGCGATTTGCGCAAATGTCTCTTTATTCATTTTTTTTTTTTTTTAAAGAAAGATTTCCTGGATTTCTGAAAAGAAAAAAAACACCAGCTCGGCTCAAATGCAAGCTGAGTCAGGGGCACCTCGGAAATTTGGCAAGCTCCTAAAAGGCCAGATTTCCTAACAAAAGACATCCCTAGTTTGCACCCCACATCTGCTGTTGCTTACTCCTGCTGCTACCTTTCCTGACACTTCCCCACCTCCCCCCCAAAAAAACCTTCCCTTGGGGAAGGGGATGGGGGGATGGGGGTGCACAGGTAGAGGTTCTACCAAATCTCTCTTTAGCTGGGAGTGGCACTTTGAGTCACATTCCCTCCGGGGTAATCTATTGAGGCATGCATATCAGAGGTGGCGAGGCCAGAGTCAAAATTGCACATCCCCTCTCTCTCTCTCTCTCTCTCTCTCTCTCTCTCTCATATATACCGCCACCCCTTCCCTCTCTCTCTTTCTCCCCACATTTCCTCCCTGTCCATCCTGCCACCAGTAGAGGGGCATGCTGCTCATTCCAGAGGTGTGAACTCATCAGTTTCAGGGTGCAGTTTGTTTGTTTGTTTGCTTGCTTGCTTGCTTGCTTGCTTGCTTGCCTAAATTAGGCTGTGGGCCATGGGTTGCCCACCCCTGCTATCTAGTGTTGTGGGGTGTTCTGGAAAATGGAGAAAGGAAAATGTGCCTTTTAATCCTTCCCTCTCTCCTGGAACCTCCCTATACAGCAAGGAGAAGGGAGATTGTTCACTTCACACTGTGCATCCTCCTGGCCCTAATCCCCTACTCTAAGATACTGTAAACTGTGAGGAGCTTGAGGAAACCAATTAACCCCCTCCTTTACTCCCTACCCCCATGATGTGCCTCTGCCTTCAGCATCCTGTGGCTCCTGGTGTGCAAGGAGAAGCTCTTTTTTTTTTTGTCAGGCTGTTTCCCCCCTCTCTTAATTTACATATGATCTGTCTATATAGCTGGAAAGGCCTCCCAAATATGCATGTTACCATTGGCATCCAGCAGCTCACACACACACACGCACAGAGGGTCTCAGAGCACAGGCTACTCTCAGCGGAAGCAGGAGAGTGGGTGCCTGCAAAAGAGTCCTAGGCAGGCTGATGATGGTAAGAAGTGGGAGGACTTTGGCCATGCTTTTGGGTTTGGTTTTCTTGTGCTAGGGATGGGGGTGGAGTCTGGTTGAGGGCTCGATCTTGACAAATTACCCCCAGCTCCCCCCCCCCCGATCAGAGACCACAGCCCTCCATGCTTGCATGACTCAGCACACCCCGATGCTCTGCCAAGTCACCATTTTGTGCAAAATGGTGGCTCGGCCTTTTCCATAAAGCGCTATTTTAGGCCTGTAATTTTGCGTCAATGGACTTCTCTATAGCTGCCATTTGCTCTCTTGCAGTCATCACACGAGCTCAAAAACACCTACAAAAAAATATTATAAAACACCCAGGAACGAGACAGGAAATGGAAGAATTTAGATCAGCATTGGTTCTATCTTTATGCTGGAGCTGGACACAACACTGCCCCCCTCACACCTGCATTGTGGGGGTTGCAAAATAGGAGCCAGCTTGCCAACACCATTGATGCTGTAGCCAGCTGCAGCAGCAGGACAAAAATCCCAAAAGACCTTCCGAATAGAGAAAGAAAGAAAGAAAGAAAGAAAGAAAGAAAGAAAGAAAGGGTGCTACAACCCTTACTAATGGTGGTCCCTAGTTGTGAGAACCTGTTCAGAATTTCTCCTCCCCCTGGAAAAACTTGGTGAAAGCGTCATTCTAATCTTTCTTCCCATGAATGATGTGGAGAAATACATGAGGTCATTTGCACACAGCTCAACAATTTAGCTCAGTATTATCTGCACTGACGGGCAGCGGCCCTCCAGTTTTTCAGGGAGGGATCATTCCCAGCCCCACCTGGAGTTGGCGGGGATTGAACTTGGGACCTTTTGCAGGCAAAGCAGGTGCTCTACCCTGAGCTACAACCCTTTCCCAAAAAATACAAGCAGGGCACTTTCGGGGCACAGAAATTTGGTCTTGAAATAATGGGTGTAAGTTACAGCTACCTAGATTTTGATTAAATCTAAGGAAAAACTTCCCGATGGTAAGATCCGTACAACTGTGGAACAGTCTTCCTATGGAGGTTGTGGGTTCTCCATCTGTGGAGGTTTATAATAAGAGACTGGACAGCCACCTCTCAATGATGGTCTAATTGGTTTCCCTGCACATCGCAGAGGGTTGGACTTGATGATCCTTGTGATCCCTTCCAATTCCACAATTCTGTGATTCTATGATATATACCTCTGCATACCTAGGGAGTCCCCTGAGTAAATAGAAACCACTGTCTTATTTTAAGGTGGCCCCATTTTGCTTCCAAATGGATAAGCGCACAACCACCCTAGTTTGTTAGCAAAGGGGCTGATGATTATTCCATTTTAGCTCCACTCTGACTAAACCAATTTTGTGATTTCATTACCACCATCACCATCACCACCCACCCACCCACGGAATATCTTGTCTTTTCTCATTAATGTTCCAGATAGATTAAGGGGACTACAAATATTTTCACAAGGTCAAAATGGATTCCAGATCACACCATTGCAATGCCAATTCTGGACTGATATTGTGGTGCATGCATATTCTCCAAGAGCACACGGCTATTACATGCGAAGAAAGGAATTGGTTGATTGTTTTTGGGGGGGGGGGGAACCTCTCCTGCAAAGCTGCAAAGTGAATTGCCTTGGGTCTATCAGCAATTGTTATCTTGACATATGGCTTGAATTCCACATTTCCTTGCTCTGCAAATAGAGATGTTCTATATAGTGTTACTTATCTGCTTGCCCAAGCACTTATATAACATCAAACTCTTTTTATTACACGATAACCAATAGTGTACAAAATTTTCTGTCGCGCTGATCTTGCAATTGAGGAATTGCCCTTTAGGAGAATTGCTGCTGTACCTTTCGTTGGTGTGTGTTTGTGTCGCCTGCTAATTCCTTTCTGTGAAACAACTCTTTGGATGTGAATACTTGTACCAGACACTTCTGACAAATTGCATGTCCAGGTGGCAAACACATTATTGTACTAAAATGCCTTGGTCTCTGACGGTGTTTGAAGTGAAAACTGGAAATTAGAGGGGTTTCCTCTTTAACTGTTAATATTTTTATCACATGTTGCTGTTCTCTCTCACAAACAGAGCTTGGCAGAAATGTGGAGGTTTTTTTTTGCTTTTTTACGTACTATGGTTTCATTGAACTGAATGGGCTTCACCAAATTGAGTCATCATATAGGTTGCTTGTAGAAGGCGAGATGAATTTCTGACACAGGAGTGGATTCCATGTACGAAATTCTATGATTTCTGATTGTCAGCATTTGTGATGCTATGGGAATACTTATTATTATTATTATTATTATTATTGTTGTTATTATTGTTATTATCATTATTTATATCCCACCTTTTGCCCAATGCTGGGCCTCAAGGCGGCATTACAAAATTAAAACATATACAATTAAAAGCTATAAATAACAGGTATACAAAAGTTTAAAATAAATTAAATAGGTTTCATTATTAAAACATTTTAACATTTAAAATACATATTAAAATTAACAATTAAAAGTCTTAAACCATAGATGGGGTCCACGTTATTCTCCAAAGGCCTTCCGGAACAAGAAAGTTTTTGTGTGCCTCCGGAAACACATCAAGAAGGGAGCCAGTCTAGCTTCCCTTGGAAGGGAGTTCCAGAGCACTAGAGCAGCCACCGAGAAGGCCCTCTCCCACATTCCCACCAGGCGTGCCTGTGATGAGGGTGGGACTGAGAGAAAGGCCTCCCCTGAAGATCTCAAAGCACAGGCAGGATACGGTCTTTCAGGTAGCCTGGACCCAAGCTGTATAGGGCTTTATAGTAGGGATGTGCACAGTAAAAAATAAATAAAATCGGAATTGTTGCTTCAGATCTGATCGGATCGGAGGCTTTCCAGATCGGATTGGATCCTATTCCAATCCAAAAATCGGATATCCAGTTTTCGGATCGGATACCTTTTAGCCCCTTTAGACTTGATTTTGGAGGGGGGAAAGCCTGTATCTTTGGTATTTTTTAAGACAGAATCATGAAACTTTGTACAAGTGCAGATGGAATGTTGCCAGTCATGTACCCAGAATTGCAGAAACAGGGGTGCAGGCAAAAGTCACTTTTTCACCAGTCATCTGTTCCTTTTTCAATTTACTCCTGTGTCTCAGCCTGGGGCACGTCACATTTAAAATGTTTTTGGGGGGGGGGGCTGAACATCATAGACTATGTCCCCAATTGGGGAGCTCACTTAAGGGCTGTACATACGTAGCTCTACTCCCTTTTGAGGACACAGGAACACGGTTTAACTGAAATGGAATTGTGAACAATGGGTTTGCCCATTGCATGTAAACTGCAAAGTGATTTCATTAGATCCCATCCCCAGAAACTGAACTCAAACTTGGGGAGCAAACAGAAGGTCTGCTCTGCCCCCTTTTCACAGACACAGGGGCATTTCTGAAATGGAACTGTTAAAAATGGCTTTTGCTGCGGTAAGTAAGACCATTGCAAAGTGCTCTCTCATTAGATGCTGTCCCCACAAACACCACACTAATGTGGGGAGCACACAGAAGTGGTGTACATTTGCCCCCGTTTCACAGACACAGGGGCACGGTTGAAATTGAATGGCAGGCATTTTATTGAACTTTGGGGACTCTGCTGATGTTCCCTTGAGGGGAACACCAGCATCCCTTGGCTTAAGCAAGCGGAGCGGCAGGCTCCAATATCACTTCCAGCTCCAACCCACACTCCTTCCACTCCAACTAACAAAACCCCACAGAGAGTCAAAAGGGAAAGACTGAGAATACATACTGGGTTTCTACTAAGACCTCCTCCAGCATTGTGATTGGAGGCTGCAGGAAGTCTTTAACAGGATTAGGTGATGCACTGATGTAGTATGAAGCACAATTGGTGGATCAAGCTGTCAAACACACACACAGCCTCCCCCCATTTATGGAAGTTTAAAATAATAAAGTTAATAAACCACTCATTGCCACTAAAGTCTTACACCAATTTCTCTGGAATTTTCCACACATAAGTAGACACAAACAATATCCCATGTCAGGGAGTTTCAGCTTCCTACCTCTTAAAACAAAAAAAAGTTACAGCACATTATTTTTCTAAGTCCACTATCAGTTTAAAATGCCATAAAATGAAGGTACGATCCACCGATTTTTTCTAATCCGGAACAGGTCCCTTCAGATCAGATCATATAGGATTGGATGGCTGATCGGATTGGATCGGATCGGATCATTTTTATCCGATTTTTGGGTGGATCGGATCCAGATCATGGATCGGAACTGATCCGCTGCACATCCCTACTTTATAGGTCATAACCAGCACTTTGAATTGTGCCCGGAAACAGACTGGAAACCAGTGGAGCTGTTTTAACAGGGGAGTTGTATGCTCCCTGTAACCAGCCTCGGTCAACAATCTGACTGCAGCTCTTTGAACCAGCTGAAGTTTCTGAGCACTCTTTAAAAGAGTGTGTTACATTACTTGATGGATGGTAGCTCCATAGCATCTTTTCATGGGATGAAATATAGACATGCAATTCTAATGCATTTATTTATTTGCTTTTAAGAAATTAAGCCCTGCCTTCCTTGTGTGCAGGAGGGGCAGCTTACTGGGGTAGGGAACCTCAGGACTGGTGGCCAAATGCAACCTGCCTCAGGTCCCAATCCAGCCTTCCAGGGGACTCCAAATAGCCACACACCCCTTCCCCTGGTCCCTTCCCCTTTCCCAAATCATTGACTGTTTTCTGGCTTTCTGGCTTTGGTGCATTTTTCTCCACTCTAGAAGGGTGAAAGATCTCTCCTAAGGCTTAGGTATTTCTTGTTAAAGAAACAAGTCTAGTCCAAACATACGACATTCTAGCAAGCAAGCATATACTGCATGTTCAGTTGGCATATGTCACATAGACAATTGTCTTCTCTTAAGCAGTGAACTATGGGCAATCATGTTCTCATTTCTCTTGAGATTCCCCGTAAACATCCTGTCCTCCTTTTGCAAAGATTGGACCAGTCCTGTTTCTTTAACAAGAACTCTTTGCCAACAAAAGCTTTCTTCTTCTTTCAAATCTCAGGAGAGAGGTGGCATGACAATATTTTTGCAATTACTTTTTTTTTTTTTTGCAAAAGATATTAAGTTACTATTTTATTGATCGCACAGGTATTACAGGAAATGGAGGGGGATGCAAATAAGTCCCCACACACACAGTTTAATCAGGAGATTTTCTGGGGCAGGAAGGGAGGATTGTCTGGTGGTGCTCACTTGGCAACACAGTCTGGAACCCATTGATTTTCATGTTTTAAAGACCTTCTCCTCCCTGACGGACCTGCCTGTGCCCTCAGATCCATCTTGGATGCTCTGCTCTGTGCCCCTCCACTGCCAGAGGTGCAGCAGGTGGTCCCATGTCGTAGGTTTTTTTCTCAGTTGCAGCCCCTAAACTTTGGAACGCTCGCCCCCGAGAGATCCATGTGTCAATTTTCATTAAGCAGCAAAGAACTGATCCTTCCAACAAGCCTTCGGGATGACTTTGAAAAGGGTTCGGGGCAGTTGCTTTTGTATGGCTGCTGAACTGTTGAGAACTGTATGCATTTTTCTCTTTCTAGACTGGTGGCTTGAACTTGTTTTAGTGTTATGATTGTTTTGTTGTTGTTTTTGCATTGCTTGCCTTGGGAAGCCTAGCTGACCAAAAGGCAGAGTAGAAATATTTTTTTGAAGAGACCGTGTTCAAGGTATTTCTGGAGTATGCATTCAAACTAGCGCCCATTCAACATACCTGCTGTGCAACCCACTAATCTGTTGCTGCTTCCCTGTCTTCCTCATCCTCCCCACACTCCCTGGGCCCCCGCATCTTTTCAAATACAAACATATCCAGCCTCTGCCTTCATACCTGGCTGACCGGGTTGCATTTGAAAGGCCAGTGGCCAATGGGAGCAGCATCAGAAAGATGTCACTGTGAAGAAGAGTGCAGAAATTAGCAAAATATGTCTAAGACCAATGTTGCATGTCATGGATGATGGACCATGGTAACGATGATATTGTAGAGAATTTGTTCCCAGGATAGTAAGAGACGCCTCCCTGCAAGAGGAGGCATTGAATTCCAACTTAGAAAGGCTTTAACAAATATATTATAGGGAACTCTCCCATCCTGGCAAGGAAGGATGATTAAAGGAGCTATTATTACCCATAGATCTTTCCCATGCCTGACTGATTGTTGGCTATAAGCTTTCTGCCAGGTTCCCCCCCTCCCATTTTTTTTAAAACAAAATTGGAGAACCCGATGGATGTTGGCAAAAGGACATTACTCACTTAGGAGTGGTATTTCGTGTACGTGGTCTGTCCTGAAAGCAGAGTATTTTAAGATTTATTCATGCATTTATTTATTTGATATCATTACAGACAGCTTTTCCACATGGTCCATGTATATTCAAAGCAGAATACAACAAGCCAAAAGCAGAAATGGTTTAAGAGCACCTTAATTAAAACAATGATCCTGCATTCACTAAACATGATGCTCAAAGGCAGCAAGAGAGAACAAAAAGGCAAGGAGAGAAAAGATGAAGTTCAATTCCTGTCTAAATAAAAATATCTTGACAATGGGCAGGAAGGCAGGCAGAAAAAGTGACCTACTGGATCTCTTTGGGAAGGAATGCCAAAACAGTGGAGTCACCATCGACAAGCCCCTGGTACCTGCCAGTTGTACCTCCAATGGAGGTGGCAGAAGAGCAGGGGCCTCTGCAGCTGTAGGATAGCTTGGGCAAGTTCATATGGGTGAAAGCAGTCTTTCATTTGCCAGGATCCAAACAGCAGGTTTAGTGATGCAGTAGAGTCTCTGCAAGTTGTAGGAACTTAAGAAGACCCATGCTGGATCAGACCAAGCGTCCATCTAGTCCAGCATTCTGGTCACACAGTGGCCAATCAGCTGTTAACAGGAAACCCACAAGCAGCAGATGGGTGCAACAGCATCCTCCCCAATCCTTGTTCTTTAGCATCTGATATACATAGGCATACTGCCTCCAATACTGGAGGTAGATGTTCTCCTGCCAAGCCCTGCTGAAATGAGAGCTGGTTTACTCACCCAGGTATCCCTGTTTTCCATCCTCCAGCCATGTTGTTTAGTGCATCTCACTGCAGCGCGTGAAGTTCATACTGATTTTCCCTATTCACGATCCATGTCAATGGGCTGGTGTAACTCAGTACATATCCCCCACCCCAAATCCATATGATTGGAAGGGGAAGATTCACTACAGGCATTCTGATCCCCAAAGAGAGTGAAAATTACAGATAGTTCTGCATGTCCAAGAACATGAAGGAGGAAAGAAGGTTTTGAAGGAAGATTTGTTATCTGAAAGACCATATTCTCCCTCACGAGCTTGCTCGTCCCCTGAGGTCTTCTCTGTCCCACCACCATCACAGGCACGCCTGGTGGGAACACATGAGAGGGCTTTCTCGGTGGATGCCCCAGGGCTCTGAAGCTGCCTTCCCAGGGAAGCTAGACTGGTTCCCTCCTTGGTGTGCTTTCGGAGGCAGGCTAAAATTTTCTGTTTCATCAGGCCTTTGGGGAGTAGTTTGGAGCTCTGTTGATGTGTTTTTATATCTCATTTTTTAAACAATTATTTACACTTTAAATGTTTTTAAATGTTAAAATATTTTAATATTGCACCATGTTTAATTATGTTTTTAATTTTTGTATGTCTCTATCTGGTTTTAACTGTGCATGTTTTAATTTGTAAGCTGTCTTGAGTCCCAGTATTGGGAAAAAAGTGGAAATAATAATAATAATAATAATAATAATAATATTAATTCAAAGAACTATGGCAACAGGAAAATGTCACAATTATTCCATTAGTCACATCACTCACCAGCATCACTTCAAAAAAATATACAGAAAACCTCCAGAAACTGGGCCTACCAGAATACATCCACACCAACATCTAGAAAGCAGTCATAATTAAAACATGCTCAATCGTCAGGAAATTCCTGAATCAATAAAAGACAGCATGACTTGGCAAAGCCCGTCACGTCCGTCTAGAAAAACAGCCATGAGCGAGAAAGAATAATAATAATAATAATAATAATACATTATTGGGGTTCGGCAACTTTGGTTAAGTTCCCAGTTCCCAGTGTCCCAGGGAAGCCCAGTGCTAACCCCTGGGTCTTCCAGCACACAGCCATCGTTGCTGACACATGTCCTCTCTCTCTTGGCCCCAGTACAATTGAGCGGCCTCTCATCCCTTTTCACCATAACGCTAAGTGGCACCAGAAAGCATCTTGCTGAACCCTTGCCCTCCAACTCAAGGAGCCAGCCCTGTCTTCAGGGCCCCCATTGATCTCAACCAGGTCATCAGCACTGTCAAAATAGCCCAAACGTTCTGTTCAGTGGCCCAATCCTGGCCGATACGTGCTCTCCGCCTCATGTGGGGAGCCCATTGCTATGTGCATATATCTCAAGATCAGAACCATTGGATATATACCAAAGGTGGGAGAAGTAGTAGTAGTAGTAGAAAAAAAAATCTTTGTGTGAGTAAGTAAGTAAATAATTAAGTTGTTTTCAGGCACTGTGCTGAAATATGATTTCCTTTCCTTTTTTTTTTCCTTTTTGCTCCGATTCACAAGCACTGTTCAATTGGAACTGTACCCAGTTCTCATTTTTCATTCTCTCTCTCTCTCTCTCTCTCTCTCTCCTTTCTCCCTTTACCTTTTGTCACCGTACGATGCTCAGGGACTCCAGAGAGCCTAGCCGAGAAAGAGAGGCAGCTTATGGGCATGATCAATCAGCTGACCAGTTTGCGGGAGCAGCTGCTAGCCGCTCATGATGAGCAGAAGAAACTGGCGGCCTCGCAAATCGAGAAGCAGCGCCAGCAAATGGAGCTAGCCAAGCAGCAACAAGAACAGGTGAGTGATTATTAAAAGGGCCTTTTAATCTAGTCCTGCTCTTTAGTTTAGGAGTGGGATATTAACACACCATTAACAGTAGGCTTATTTTAGGAGGCATGAAATATTTCAGCATCTCATCCCAGAACTTTTTTATGCGTGTGTGTGTGGGTAGGGGGGTGAAGTGCGGTGTACCAAACATTGAATAAAATATGTAGTTGCATATATAATTTTTAGTGAACAGGGGGAGCAAGGTATGTATGATTTCAAGGGTTTTTTCATAATTAGACTGCTGAAATTATGGGGAAAGGGGTAGGGGGAAAGCCACAAATCCCAGCCCGCTCACTTCTTGCTCTCTCTGTTAGTCAAATTGTGTCCCTCCTATAGCCTTTTTAAAAACAATAGGTAAGGGGCATGACAAAAGGTAAGATGACCTAGCCTCCCCCCCACCCATTTCAAATTTAAACACTGCATAATTTGGCCCAGTTGTGGAGTGGTTCAAATGTTCAACACCCATCCATTGTTTTAAAGTTGCCGTGCTATGATGAATAGCAACAGTAGCAGCAGCAACATACTAGATGGCTTAAAGGCAAAGTTTGGGCCAGTTATTTCAAATAAATTTGTGAAATTCCATCTCTTTCCCATCTTGGCTCATTACGGCTGTTTCTGCACCATACGGGTGTAGAGGGATGGGGGGGGGGGACAATCCCGGAAGTACTTGCTTCCGGGATGGTCACTCTAAGCCACATAGGAGACATGACATCCCAGGAGGAAGGAGGGATGTTGCACCGTGGTGCCCGCCATTTGTTTTTTTTTACAGTGGGCCCGAAGAGTGCACTTGCGCTCCACCGGAAAATCTTTTTTTAAAAACACTCAGTCTTTTTTTAAAAACACTCCCAATATCGGGGGGGCCTCCCCCCGCCATCCTGGGGATGGCGGAGTTGCTCCCCCCTCTCCCCTGATGGGCACAGAGTCACGCTGCGCGACTCCATGCCCTTTGCTGGTGCCGTTCTTACCGGGATGGGCGACCACATCTCCCACGGTCTCAGGAAGTTCCCAGGACCAGGGAAACATCAGGATTTTCCAAGGAGCCCTTATCCCTGGGAAATCCCTTCCCCGTTCCCCCGCCCCTGCACCCAGGAGTCCCTGTGCATCATTTGCATGCGCAGGGACCAGCCGGGGACGGTCCTGGGTAAACAGGCTAGTGTAGAAACAGCCATAGTCTTTATTCCTTTCTATCTCTTTTGCCACTCCCCCTCAGTCTTTGCACCAACACTGTGCATCTTCACCCGTTCTTAGGCCATTTGTGAAGATCTTTCCCTGCTCCCCACCCCCTTGGCCAATATTTCCTGAACACTCCCTCCCTTCACTTCCCTGTTTTCCCAATTTTAAAGAGTCTGTGTGTTTAAACCCCTGTCAAATGACGTTCTTTGCACATTCCCTCCCCACAGATTGCAAGACAACAACAGCAGCTCCTGCAGCAGCAACACAAAATCAACCTGCTGCAGCAACAGATCCAGGTCAGAGATTGTGACTCTGTCTGCAATTTAAATTATTTCTCTGTTTCCCTGTGCCTTTTCTGCCACCTCCAATTTCTATTAATTGTGGCTGTTCCTAGATAGACAAATGTGCCCATGTATATGCAGACTGACATTAATTTGAGATCTATGGTTGTAGCTGTATGCGTTAGTGTGCCTGTTTCTACTAAGCTGGATCCAGACTTCGCCATACTTATTGTAGAGCCACTGAAATCAATTGGATTGAAGTTAGTCATGACTTATGTCTGTATTCATCCCATTGCCTGCATTGCAGGAAAAATGGATCTGTTGCAGAGATGGCATCCTGAGAATTCTAGGTGGCTTTCATAAAATGTGTTTCTAGCCCTCGTGAAACCAGAGGGGATTCTTTCAGGTGTAATCCCAGCCTTTTAAGCACTTCTAAGATTGTAAGAATGAATTCATTCTCAGCTTTTTTTGTTTGTCTGTTCGGGAGGTCCTGTTATTATTCGAACCCCTTTTATGTAGTAGAAAAAGGATGGAGACTTAGTTTTAGATTTTTTCTTGAGCAGCTGCTTGTAAAAGAGTTTGCTTTTAACAAAATGAAAATGCAAGAAATCATGTCAAGGGAGGGATCTAGGAAATGCATGCATGCAAATATGTTAATTAATTTTAAGCCCCTTATTTTATACAGGAATGGAAGTTGGCCTGTTGATGTAGAACTTTGCATGTTAGAATAAAGTATGTCTACAAAAAGGGATGTCACTGATGTCTGATGATAAGACCCAAGTGCAGTGATCTCACAGCATGCCCATGCATATCCCTAGTCCAGCAATCAGCAATAGCACTTCAGTGGAGATCGGATAGCAATGGGGTCTTAATTCTCACCCCCCCCTTCTTCCTTTTCTGAACAGTGGATCAGCATTATTTGCATGATTCCTCTTCCAGTTAGTCCACGTCCCTATCTGGATTGGGACAAAGCCTGTAAGATTTGATTTGTACTTGAACTGAAGCAAGTAGCAGATATTATCACCCTTGCTTTCATCCTAATCTTTCTGATAATGTTTTGTGAAAATAAACATTTCTCTTTTTTTTGAGGGGGGGGGAAGGGAAACACATTTAAAATCACTGATTCATCTGTACCATATATTTTTTTACAGAGAGAAAATATTTTTAGGTTAGGCAAATCAGTCCACGGCCAATATAATTTCTGGGTAAAAGTTGGCATCATACCTTGTATTACAAAACAGAATAAGTAGAGGCTATACAGGAACATATATGAGTAGCACTTTTCCATAGTTATATGTGGTGAGTCCTTCCTAACCATCATTACAACTTTCCAGCCTGGCTTAACCATGATATTATATCGACAAGTATCTTGTTTTTTCTCATCATTGTTAGTTTTACCATTGGTTCAGCAATCATCATCATGTTCCATACTAAAGTTGATTTGTGTGTGTGTGTGTGTGCGTGTGTGTGTAAAAATCAGTGCTTTCAATGGTTGTGTGGTTTCATGTGAACCTTCCTGCTGTGGTCCTAGATTGGCTGGGATTGCCCATGGGCTAAAGGAAACAAGATAAAATGGCACCGAAGTATCTGCAAATTTTAGGGTGACCAGATAAAATCCAGGTCAGGGCTCATGTAACTTTAACAGTTGTAGAGAAAAGGGAATTTCAGCCAGTGTCATTTGTATGCAATTAGTTCCTGGTGAAATTCCCTCTTCATCACAACAGTTAAAGTTGCAGAGCCCTGCCTTCTTTTGTATATGGTCACTCTAGTATAGTGCCTGCACCTTTAACAGTTGTGATGAAGAGGGAATTCACCAGGAACTAATTGCATACAAATGACACTGGCTGAAATTCCCTTTTCTCTACAACTGTTAAAGTTACAGGAGCCCTGACCTGGATTTTATCTGGTCAGCCTAGCAAATTTGGAAACAATGGCAGCACACAGGATCAATGAGGTGAACGTTTACCCAATGTAGGGTATTTTCAGGAAATATTCTTGCTCTTGACAGCAACTACTTTACACCCAATTATCAAAACAGGTGAAGTTTTAGTGCAGGCCTGTGCAGAATTAGTCGCTCTATTTTTTGGATACCAGATGAAGTAGATGATTCTGTATCCGTGTCCATTCTTGCTCATTCTTATTACTGCTTCCAAGCTAAAAGGCCGACCAATGGTGAGGAAGTGATTGTAGAAGAGCAAACTTGGTGTTAACTGGGCTGACCAGGGTGACCAGATTTTGAGGATCAAAATCCCAGACCCCCCCCCCCGCCAGCCCACCCACCCAAAACAAAGCCCCCCCGCGCCGCCCCCCGCGCTGCCCCCCCGCCCCGCGCTGCCCGCACGCCCGCCCCATGCCGCCCGCCCCACGCTCCTTACCGGCTGGGGCATCTGCTTCCCTCCAGTGCTCGGAATCTACTGAGAAACAGGCTTCCTGGCCTGTCTCTCAGTACCGCGCTGGGTGATGACGTCATCACCCGGCGCGCTACTGAGGGACAGGCCGTGAAGCCTGTTTCTCAGTAGATTCCGAGCACCGGAGGGAAGCAGACGCCCCAGCAGGTTAGTGCCTCGCGCCACCGCCCGCCCCGCGCAGGCCGCCCGCCCGCCCCACCCGCGCCGCGCCGCCCCCCCTCCTCGCGGGAGGAGAACGAGCTGTTTCCCGGAGGTTGCCCCCTGGGGCCCGGTCGGCCCAGTTTGGCCCATTTTTCCCGTTTAGGACCGGGAAACCCTGGGGGGTCTGGCCAGCCTAAGGCTGACCATATGAAAAGGAGGACAGGGCTCATGTAACTTTAACAGTTGTAGAGAAAAGGGAATTTCAGCCGGCATCACTTGTATACAATTCGTACCTGGTGAAATTCCCTCTTCATCACAACAGTTAAAGTTGCAGGGGCCCTGCCTTCTTTTGTATCTGGTCACTCTAGTATAGTGCCTGCAACTGTAATAGTTGTGATGAAGAGGGAATTTCACCAGGAACTAATTGCATACAAATGACGCCAGCTGAAATTCCCTTTTCTCTGCAACTGTTAAAGTTACATGAGCCCTGTCCTCCTTTTCATATGGTCAGCCTAGTATTAACTCATCCTGCATTTGAATGATTCAGAAGCAGTAACAGATACAGCTTATTTTTGTTCAATGACAAAAGATTCCAGTTACCGGAGCCAATTTTCTGTACAACCTGCTAAAGTCACAGTAATTCTTGATGAATTATTGCACATGGAGAGGGGAAATTTTCATTGTTATAATTCACCAGGAATATCATAAGTCTTCTTTTTTTTAATTCAGTATGATTTATGCCTCTTCTCCCCAAGCACACTAATACAGAGAGCTTCAGTCATTGGGCAGTATAAATCAATCAGTCTTATACAAATAAATTAATCTACTCAGAAGTAAGCCTCATTGAGTTTTTAAAAAATAGTGGCTGCCGAGGGGGGGAGGGCAAAAAAATTACCCGCAGAACAGTACTATATAATGATGTATAGCGTCTTTCCAAATATTCTGAAAACATAAATAAGATGGCCGCCAGGCAAAGTGGAGCACCAGTGAGTTTTGCTCCATTGTCCCCAAAATTCAAATGCGGGGAAGTGGTTCCACCCTCTCGTTTTTCTTCAATACCTCCTTCCCGCCAATTTGGGCAAAGATTTCTCAGTAGTGAAGTTTCAGGCCAGCACCAGTAAAAACACAACTACTTCTCGCTGTGTTGTTGCTCCCCCCAGGAGCTGAGCTGAGAATAGTGTAGAATTCACCTCATCCTTGACTTCTCTCACATGAGCTGAGGATTCCTACCTTACTGGAGCAGGCTGGAAAGGGGCTGCTGTAGCTCCAGAGCTAATGAGGCATCAGCAGAAACAGCCCTTGCTTGGATCATCCATGTACTGCAAATCTCATGGATTCTTGAGAGGTGACCTCTGCCATTGCAGGACATGCCCACTGGAGTTTCAGTATAGCAAGGGTTGATTTGTCCCAATTTATTGCCCTGTGTCAGGAGCAACCGCCTGTTTCCATGGGACTTAAAAACACAGACATACCAGATGCACTGAGACAGGCCCAAGACGGAGCCTCATCGGAACAGTTTCCCATGACTTTGCAACCTTTCCTCAAACAACAGGGCTAACAAGCTAAACAATTGTTTTTCATGGGAGTCTCTGGAGCTCATTTCCTTTCCATAAGTAGCAGAGAGCTCTACTATTAATTTAGAACTGGGTCAAAGTTCAGCCTGCATTTGGGGCAGAGGAGGGGCATGATTAAAAAAGGGGGGGAGTAAAAATTCCTCCCCTGTTTTGCATTTGAATTTAGAACTGGCCCGATCTGCGGAACTTTCAGAAGTTTGGTCGGAATTCTGTGCAGCGGGGCAGTTTCACGATGAAACAACGGGACGGAACTCCCTCCCCTCTTTTGCATTTGAGGGGTGAGGATTTTTTTAAAAACTCCCTCAGATGTCAGTCCCAAAGAGCACCAGAATGTCTCGCAAATCGCACCTGAAGTGCCTACAAGTGCAGGCTGGTGGCTCCGACGTCAGTGGTGGTGAATCCACACTGAGTTTCAGTCAGGACTGGTCAAAACGCTAACGCAAGGTGCTTTCGAGTTCTGACTGTTTCTGACTGAAACCCCGGAGTGGATTCACGGCCACTACTGACAGCAAAGCCACAAGCCTCCACAAATGCCTACAGGTCAAGCATTGACACTTAATGGGCTTGACCCAGAGTATCGCCTGGGTGGGGAGACCAGCTGGGAGCTATATGCAGCCTGCTCTGACCTCCCATATGCAACCAAAGCTGTAACAACAAAAGAAATAAAATATTTCTTTTCCATATCAGCCTTTGTCATCATGCTGTGGAGCTTCCTCGGAAGCAGTGGGCCAAGATAAGCTCTCTGGGATCACCTGATTTCCGCAAGCAGTAGGCTTCGTTTCCTGACTTGAACCACCTGCAGTATTAGCACTAGAGATGCATAGGAGTGTAAACGGGTGTCTGAAATCCCAGCTCACCTTTTCAGTGCTCAAGCGCCATCATTGCACGTATATCTCCATTATTTCTACAAGTAAGGACATAAGAAGAGCCACGTTGAAACACACTAAAGGCCTATCTAGCCTAGGAGAAGCCAGTCAGCTGCCAATGAGAAACCCACAATAAAACGTGAGTGCAATAGCACTCATAGCTCATGGATACCTCCTCCGCATTTTGTGTATGTGTATTTTTAGTGGGTAGGAATGTAAAGGAAATATGTTGTGGGGTGGAGTTCACTGTGTTTTCCTACATTCAGTCCCACAAACTTCCTTCGCATTCCCACTGCAGCGCCAGATTTGGTCTGTGGGGACTCTGGCCACTTTGCGCGTTTCCTCCCAGAGGTTCTGCAGTTTGTGCGAAATTCTGAGCAATTTGTGCAAATTGCTCAGAAATTTGGGCAGACTGCAGAACCAGTGTGTGGGGTGCTCAAAAAGGTTCCCGGAGTTTGAGGAAAAGCCCGCAGTTTAGCTCACAATCACAAGTCGAGTTGTCCATGGTGCGGAACTCCCTCGAGTCGAAAAAAGAAACGGATTTCCCAGAGTCGCGCCTCCCTAATTGGGTTGGGAAACCTCTGTTTATGATCCCAAAGTTCACTTGCTTAGTTGATGTGTGTTTAGGCAAGGGTAATTCTACCTTTGGGTCAAAGGGATTATACCAGATTCCTTTTTAATTCCTAGCTCTATAATGTTATGAAAAAGTGCAGTATTTACTTCACCCACTGACCCTTTCGTTTGCAACGTAGTTGATGTGATTGACTGTAGGTAAGCATGAGGAGACCGCTTTCATATTTCTGTTTCACTGTGTGTGGGGGGGGGGGGGGAGAGGTGTTTTTAAGAATGCTTTTTTTATATGTGACCATGTGCTTGTACATATGGAAAGGCACAGCATGAAGCCAAAGATGCTAAAGGGGAGGAAGAAAAGCATCCTTGTCCATTGAACTGACCTACTAAGGGGAACATTAGTACACCATATGATCACAGTCCCATCCATGTGGAGACTGTGGAGTCATGAGCACTTTTGTTTGGCAGCCAAAAAAGGCGGCTTCTGCTGAGGGAAGGTAAAAAAAGAAAGAGAGAGAGAAAGAAAGAAAGAAGATGATTCAGGCAAGATAACAATACGTTTTTTTACTGCTGGCTGGTGGAGGTGTTTAGGATGTGTTTTCTTTATATCTCCGTCCGCCCCTAATTGACGATGCTTTAAAATTGAATGACTAGCAGTCAAAACGTGTTTGCTTCAAGCTGAGAAGAAAAATGCCGGTGTCTGTGCTTCCAAACTGATTGCGCTTTGTACACAACTGACAGCCACAGTCACTTTGAGTGACTGATAAGTGGGGAGCTTTGCCACTTATCAAGGAATGTGCGCCGAAAAGAAAAGGACTCTGAGCCATTCAGATGCGTTGGCATGTTCAAAATAACATCTCACATCAGTCAGGCTCACGAGGCACTCGGAGACGTTTCAAAATAAACTTTGTATCCATCTATCTCGCTATCTGGAGGCAAAGATTCAATTTAACAGACAAATCGCCGCGTTGCATTGCCGCGTTTCCCGAAAAGGGGAACATCATTGTAACGGTCATGGGTTTAGGTGCAATTACTGGGATTTCTGCAGCGTTGGAGGGCCTCTGTCAGGTCACAGCTGCCCCCTCCATGAATTTAATTTTGAAAATTCATCACTCAAGGTCTGGGGTGGGACCCTTTGCGAACCCCCGGGCTGCCTATAACCCTCCATTGCTCTCTTTGCAGCCCCCCCCCCAACTAGGGGGAGCCCCACCCTGCTTTCCTCGCAGTCAGCTGATCAGGTGGGGGGGAAATATAGTTGTTCTGGCACTGCTATTTTCAACAACAGGTCAGCGATCTCCGTGGCATTGGCAAGGAAAGAAGCTTTATCTCCTCCCCCACCACACACGCACCAGCAACCCTGACGCAGCTGGGGTCACTGTTTCCCTGATGCTAATAGTGGTGGGAAAACAGCATTCTCAGAGGACATCGCTGGGGGTTGGAAGAGACTTTAGCCTCCTCTGTCGTGATCCCAGAGGTGAGTGCTGGGTGATTGGCTGTAGCCTCCCCCACCTGTTTCCCTGCTGTAAATAGTGGTGGGAAGATAGAAATCTTGGAGGGGAACAATGAGGGTGGGGGGAGTAGCAGCTTCAACCTCTGCACACTTTAGCAATCCAGACACGGCCAAGGTTCCTCTTTTTCTGCTGCTGATGGAAGGGAAGCAGCGATTTGGTTATGATCATTGGGAGGTCCACACCCCTTCCATACCCCTGTGATCCTGGCACTGCCAAGATAGTTGTTGCTGCAATAATCTTGGAAGGGATCTCTGGGGTAGGGAAGGCTTTAACCTCCTATCTCAGTGGTAAGAAAGGGGAGGTTTAAAGCTCCCCATCCCTGTCTGCTGAGTTGTAGGTAAGGGGGGGCAGGGAGTGTGTATGTGTGTGTGTATGCAGCCTCCACCCTTTCATACATGTGGCCATTGGAGCCAAAAAAGACCACCCACATTGCTCTAGACCATGGGGGAGGGGTATGCCACTTAGTGGCAAAGCCCATGTCTTGCTAGCAGAAGGTCTCCCATTCAATCTGCAGCATTTCTAATTCAAAGGATCATGTAGAAGATGATGGGAAAGACCTCTGCCTGAGACCCTGGGGAGCTGCTGTTGGTCAGAGTAGATGGCACTGAGCTGGATGGGCAATTAGTGTGGCCTAGTAGAATACAACGTCTTGTGTTTATTCTTTGACATGGGTGTATGAAGGCATAGACAGTGAGGCTTTGGGTCACTCCTGGAACAGGCAGATCCATCAACCTGGCTGTGGTTCTCCCATGCTGTACAGCTGGCTGCTCACCTGTTCAGTAGATATGTGGCAAAACTACCATATGAACAGGGCTGGGCTTAGATTAAATAGTGCCCCTGGTGAGGAGTTCCTTTGGTGCCCCCTGGTCACCTTTGCAGGGCCACCCAGAGAGTTTATGGGACCTGGCGCAAGTGTGATGTTGGCACCCTCCTCAGATCTACTTGGCACCTCACTTGGCTCAGCTTGGTGCTTTCTCGGCTATGCTTGGCATCCCCCTTCACCTCTGCTTGGCATCTTCCTTCAGCTCAGCTTTGTGCTCCCCTTCAGTTCAACATCCTGGGTGACTGCCCAGCTCACCCAAACCTAAGGCCTGTGCTGCCTGAGAAAAAAGGGAAGCTACTTGCACATAATTGTTGTTATGGCGCCCTCCCACCAAGCTGCTCAGGACACTTTACACCCCCACCCTTATGTTGTCTTCATTATAAGCCTGTGAGATATATGACACTGTGAGAGATTGGTCCAAGGTGGCTGAGTCCCAACCTAAGTTCAATATTCAAGCCCAAGGTGAGCAACTTGTTGCCCTCCAGATGTTTTGTCCTACAATTCTCACCATGGGCTATGCTGGTAGGGCTGGTAGGAGTTCTAGGCCAATGCATTTGGAGGACCACAAGTTGCCCAACCTTATGGGTCCTACATGGTCACAGATCCATATAAACTAGAGTGGCAGTAGCTATTTCCAAAATTGTGGTTAAGCATGATTTGGGATAGGGGACAGAGGTGACCCTGGTTGCATCCCACAAGGCAAGGCTGCCCAAGTTCTTCAGCCTGGGGGTTGGTCAGGTTCTCCCTTGCATTCAGTTTCAGGACTGTCCTCTAGTGATGTTGTCACCACTCCCCGCACTCAACATTGTTATGCTACGACTATCTTTATATTTGTGCCACCTTGGGGCAAAAAAAGAAGAAGAAGAGATCTTCATTTGAAGATCTGAAGTGATGCTGACTTCTTTTATACAGCATGTGTGGTATTCAGTTCATGTTAAAGAATAAAGTTTTGGGTGATGGATTACTGCCCGGAGAATAAAGAGGCCATTGGAAATAGAGAAGTTGGCCTTCTCTGCTACAGACAATGCCTTATTTTCTTAACTTCCAGCTGTTGGTTTGGTCAATCCGTTTTGACATCTCATTCAAACCTCATTGCTAACCAAGAAGCTAGGAGACATTCTGCGGACTGACTCACCGGAAATGTATTGGTACCACCTACTGAGTCATCAGCCCTGTTGACTGCATCATTGTGGGTTTCCCCTTACACATCATTCCTCTAAAGATGGGCTGTGCCCATTGATGCTCTATTTATGAGTTGTAAATGGATTACCAGTTAGGGAGGTACGATCTGAAGTCTACATGGAGGCTGATTGAAATAATGTGACAATTATGTTTCTTTTTCCTATTAGACGTTTTGGGTTTTATTGTGCATTTGGCAGATGTGCCTGACATCCTTCAAACTTTGCAGTGATAGTAACAATAAAGCATTATAATGGATTGGCTGCTTGAAATAGTGATCTCATTGTTGCTTTGAAAAGGATTATGTTTCTTTCCGTGCATCCTTTTCAAGGCAATCAAGTCAACCTTGTCCTGGCTCAGATAGTTGACAAAGTCCCAGTATGCCCACCTGTGGGATTGAGGGACTTTCTGAGATCACATGAAGGCACCTATTATAAGCATCGGCGCTTCTGTGTTTCGGATGGGGAAATGAATCATATGATTTTTGTGAACACAGACAATCAGAAAAGAACTGGGGTGGTATGTGTATTCCATACCCATCTGCAAGTGTTCTTACAGTTGTCTGAATGTCTAAACCAGGGATGGGCAACAACACACAGGTCACAGGCCACATGCAGCCTCCCTGGCCATTTATTTCTGGGGCCTTGTCCCCTCTGCCCCCTGCTGGATGTGTTGCATTGGCGACAAAAGTTGTGATTTTGGAAGAAAACTAGGGGTGTGCATGGACCCCAAAAATTGGATCAGAATCAGAACCAATGCCTTGGATTGGATCAGATTGGATTGGAGGCTTCCCAGTTCAGATCATATCCGATTCCGATCCAAAAGTTGGACGTCCGATTTTCGGATCGGATGCCATTTAGGTGTTTTTGCTATAGGCATGCATTGGGGGAAAGAAAGCTTTCCCCCAGTGCAAGCCTATGCAAAAAACATGGGGGCGGGTGGGTGGGGACCTAACTCCCCCCTGTCCCTCCCCCCCATTCGCGTTCCTTACCTGCCGGGGCCGTCCACTGCCATCCGCTGGTCCCTTCTACTGAGAAACAGGCTTTGCGGCCTGCCTCTCAGTAGCGTGCTGGGTGATGTCATCACCCGGCGCGCTATTGAGAGGCAGGCCGCGAAACCTGTATCTCAGTAGAAGGGACCAGCGGATGGCAGTGGACGGCCCCGGCAGGTAAGTGGGGACCTCCTTCCCCACTTGCTCTCCTTACCTGTTGGCGTCCCGCGCTGCCATCTGCTGCTTCCATACTACTGATAAGTAGGCCTTGTGGCCTGTTTATCAGTAGTACGGAAACAGCGGACGGCAGTGTGGGATGCCAGCAAGTAACGAGGGACCTCCACCTCCCTCCCCCCTCCCCCCACTTGCACTCCTTACCTGCTGCCTCCTCGCTGCCATCCACTGCCGCCCACTGCTTCAGTACTACTGAGAAACAGGCTTTGCGGCCTGTTCCACAGTAGAGCGAGGGCGCGCCGAGTGATGACGTCACCCGGTGCACCAGCGCTCTATTGTGGAACAGGTCACAAGGCCTGTTTCTCAGTAGTATGGAAGCAGCGGACAGCAGTGGACGGCAGCGAATAGGCAGCAGGTAAGGAGCATGAGTGCGGGGAAGGGGGAGGCAGTCCAAGGTCCAGTCCTCCGATCTTTTCTGATCTGAATCGGGTCCTTTCAGATCGGATCAGATAGGATCGGTATCGGATAATTGTATCCGATTTCGCCCAGATTGGGTCCAGATTGTGGATCGGACCCGATCCACTGCACACCCCTAAAGAAAACAAGACAGAGAGAGAGGGAGAGGGAGAGAGAGTGGCGTGTCTGGAAATAGAACTCTGCTCCCAGATGCCTTCTGGGAATACAGTTCTAGTTATAAACAAGGTGCACACTCCGCACATGCCTTATATCATTCTAAAATTATGGGGAGGGGAATTTGCTACCTCCATCACAGGATATTTGGCAGTACAATACCCGAAACCATAGTTAATCATCACACAGCCCATCAGGGGCAATATCAGGTTAAATTTCTGGAACAGCTTTTGTCTATCTAAAGCTACTCCAGATACTCCTGAAATTACAAGTTTGATTTTTTTTCTTTCTTTTTTTTTTTAAAAAAGGGGGTGTTTAATCCTTATAGCTGCACATTGCGTTTTCAAAATCCCTACAACCGTGCATGAAAAAATATAGGTCCAGTATTATTATTATTATTAATAATAATAATAATAATAATAATAATTATAATAATTATTATAATAGAGGCCCACCAAATTGTGAAAGGCAAGATGATATTAGAACTTCTTTGGCCTTCGTGAGTGGCTAAGTGGCAACGTTTTGTAACCTCAGTATCATTTCCGACACATTACAGTACAGGTTTCCCCACAAATATTAGACTCCTGTATTCTCCCCTTATGTTTATTTGTTAGAAGCCAAGGAAGGACTTACTCCTCAGTAATTCTATTCAAATCAATGTGAATACTCCAGAGTAAGTGAAGTGGGTTGTGGATTGCACCTTTGGGGGGGGGGGTGTAGTGAGTGAGTGACCGCCCCGGTTCTCATTGTTCCTTGCAGGTTTTTCTTCTCTAACCGATTGTCAGCCTTTCTTTTTGTTGCTCATAGCAGGTGTTTCTTTCACTACACCAAAGCTGGCAGCACAAGGGTTTCTTTTGTGGTGGTTCCTTGGAGACTTTTGATTAAACTCTTCTTTGTGGCGACGATGCCAAGTTGCACATGGAATTTGTGTGTACACAAATGCCTCCAATTCCTTCATTCAGGCTCATTGCTCAAGTCTTTCATTCTCTTCTCCCCATCTTGCCATTGTTTCTTACTGGCTAAAATCTAAAAGCAGGGCCACATTGCCTACAGACCTCATCCTGGACGTGAGTCCATTTCTTCCCTTAACAATCCTTATGCTTTACCTCTTCTTGTTGTTGCTATTGTTGCTCTTTTAAAAGAAATACATTTTTAAATTGAAATCTTTGGAATAAAAACAAAACCTTACGAAGGGTTGTAGGTGAATGGTAGAGCTCATGCTTTGCATTCAAGTCCCAGATGATGTCAGCATCCCTGCTAATCAAAAAATCTCGGGGCAGGCTCTCTGTGAGTCCTGCCCGTTGTTTGCCAAAATTGTTATTAGTGTGAAGAGATGTCCCTCCTTTGGTGAACTTTTGAGGATGACTGTCGAAAGCAGTGTAAGATTAATTTATTCACAGTATACAAAAGGTATTGGCTTGGATGGGCTTTGCCCACAGTGATGTCATCAATGCGCTATGTGGTTACTGATTAGCTAGGGTCGTCCATGTGACCTGTTCAGGAAACATTGCTCTTCTTTTCATTTGGCTTCATTTCCCCTCAGTGATCTTTGCACTTGCTGAATTTGAGTGGCTACATGATGTTGTGATGTCCTCCCCGGTCACTATGTGATCCCTGATTAGCTGGGATCATTCTGGGTAGGAGAAAGATGTCCTTGCCAGGAAAAGAGCGTCAAAGCAGTAGCAGATGGGGATGTGGGAAGCAGAAAAGAGGGTTGAAAGAAATGCACATTTCAGGTAGGGATGTCACTAGAATCTGTGACGCAAGTGAAGTCCGAGGGGCTCCCCCCGCCCAACCTCCTATATCCCACTCACCGATCTGTGGGGCACTCATAGACCTGCTTGCTGAGCACCTGCATGCCCGATGCCTGTAATATTGCATAAATGATCCCTTTATGGATGCCATTTGCACAATATTACTTTTACAGGACTCCCTAAGCTGCAACTTCTACGCAAAATGGCCACTCACTATGGGAATGGGAGGCTACCGTCAAGTATGCAGCCACTTGTTGAGTGGGTCCGGCTGTGCATGAAGGCTCAGCAAGCAGGTCTGGGGAGGGGGTGAGTCGAGGCAATGGCACGGCGACTCCTGGAGAAACCGGATGGCAGTAAATCCGTCCATCCTTAATTTCAGGGATTTTGAGAAAACATGTCACTGTTCTGAATCAAGTCTCCTTTGATTTGAATAGGCAGAGTTAAAGATGCTATAGTCATGACAATGGCTAGTGCAAAGCAAATATCAACCTGCCGCTGAAGACTCTCTTGGTGCAAGGAGCTTCCGTGATGGAATGTGCTCTGCCCTTCACCAGCCATTTTCACACCTATTAACTTTGCGTATTCAAATCAATGGAGGACAGCGCTAAAGATGCTTCAGCTCTCAAAATGGCTGGAGCACGGCAAAAATCAACCTAATGCTGAAGGTCCTTGAGCCAAGGAGACTTTTTGCTCCTCTCCAGACATTGTTGTAACTGCAGTACTTATCGGTGCTCTTGATATCAGGCTGTCAAAGGCAGCCAGCACCACGTAACCTCTAAGAAAGCAGGATCCTTGACCAGGGGAGAGTTCTGAGCAGAATCAAAGCTAAGGCCTGCTCACGGTCAGCAGTGACCACGTTAATTCTGTTCATGGTCATTCAAGCAGGGGTCCTCACATGTTTGAGCACCCTAGTCATGATCATGGAAATAGTAGCACATGGTATCTGTGCTCAGGTGGCTTCATGAGACTGCATATGTCAGTCTTTCGTCTTACCCTGACAACTGGTGGAGCTATGCTTCCACCAGTTAGGAAGCCAGGGTTTTTTTCATGCTACCATCTTTTATGCCTCAGATGCCCCTCCACTCCTCTGCCCTGCTGTACTTCCCACAGTCACGTTATTGGCAGCTCATGTGGGGTAAGGATTTGCCATCTTTGGTGAGGAATGGGAGGCTGATGCTGGTGGAGAATAAGATGCTCCATTCGGCTATGCCTAGGTTTGGCTAGGCGGGGAAGCTACATGAGTGACAGCTGAAGCCCTTCTGCTCTAAAAAATCAGCTTCACGACTGTGTGCCACTTTGAGGAGGTTTCCCCACCACCACCCACCCACCACCCACATTTGAAAGGGCGATTTTCTTCATATTGGGTCTGTCTCTCAATGGAAATGTCAAAAACGAGGAAGGATAAGTGCTTGGTAATAGTAAAACGAGAAAAGAAAATGCTCTGAAATGATCTGTCAAGCTCCATGTTTTCCGAGCTTTTGCATTAGTAGGGGACAAAGTCACGGTGTGTTGACATGTACTAATGTGCAGTGACATAATACCTGGAAAATGGAGACAGCAAAGACGCATAAACTTATCAGAGCTTTTCATAAGGAAAGGAGGGATTTAACTTTACTGGTTTTCTTAAAAAGAAAAATATATATATCAACTGCATTTACCTATGTTTGAGATAAATCTACTCAGATCTAATTCTCTCCAGGCCTTGTGAAAAGTGGACCTTAAGAGGCTGAGCTTATTTTCCCAAATCCCTCCTTTTTCCCCCCTGTAGAAATACAGATTAGGGGAAGAAGTTTGGTCCTTATCGCTAAGGTTCTTACAGCTTCAGAAGACAAGTGAAATGCTTATATGAAGGACACTTCCTTGAACTTCTTATTGGTCTTCACTTAGATTATGGAAGGAAGCTTCAGCTATATAGATCTCCCACAATGCAACAGTCTCTTCATTTTACATATTTCAGTGTGGCTGAAGGAACTTAATCTTTTTATTCCTCTATACTGTCAATTAAGTTGTAGGAAACTGAATCCCCACCACACCCACACCCCTCCATGATTATGGACTTATGATTCAGCTGTCAACTCAAATGTATTGCCCCGTGCTGTTTCTCAGCCCGTGTAGTTGCCTGACTTCTCACGGCCTCTAGCATTCTAAAAACTGTTTCATCCTATCAAATAAGTGCAGGTCTGATTAATATATATATATATATATACCCACACACACATACACTATTCAGAATGAGTAGCATTTTGCACTTGTTAATTCGGGGATTAGCCTTCAAAGGGCTAGCCCTACTATTGGGTAGTGTGAGGAGGCCAGCTTTGGTGATGGCCACTAATTTGGATGGCTTTAAAAGGGGGTTCGATAAATTCCTGCAGGAGAAGGCTATCCATGGCTACTAGTCCTGTTGGCTATGTGCTGCCTCTAGTACCAGAGGCAGTAAGCCTATATGCACCAGTTGCTGGGAAACATGGGTGGGAGGGTGCTGTTGCACTTGTGTCCTGCTTGTGGGTTTCCTGTGGGCAGCTGGTTGGGGCCACTGTGTGAGCAGAATGCTGGACTAGAAGGACCCTCGGTCTGATCCAGCATGGCTTTTTTAATGTTCTAATAAGGAATGGATTCCAGGGCTGATTGGACAAATTCCTGAAAGATAAAGCTGTCAATGACAATGATGACTAATCCTGATGTCTGTGTGCTACCTCCAGTATCAGAGGCACTGTGCCTATATACACCTATTGCTGGGGAACATGGGGAGGGTGCTGTTGCACTCATGTCCTGCTTGACGGCCACCAATTTGGATGGCTTTAAAAGGGGGTTGGATAAATTCCTAGAGAAAGCTATGAATGGCTACTAGTCCTGATAGCTATGTACTACCTCCAAGATCAGAGGCAGTATGCCTATATACACCTGTTGCTGGGGGACATGGGTGGTAGGGTTTTGTAGTAGTTATGTCCTGCTTGTGGGTTTCCCATGAGCAGCTGGTTGGCCACTGTGTGAGCAGAATGCTGGACTGGATGGACCCTTGGTCTGATCTAGCACGACTCTTCTTATGTTCTAGGAAGATAATTTAGGTATCATGAAAGGGCAACAAAATGTTAGTTATTTGCTTTATTTTTTGTTGTATATTTTTTTTGCCTTCCAGGGATGGAGAGAGGTGCTTGTAGGATTTTCTACCGCAGGAGCTTATTTGTTCCTTGTCTATCCCACCTTTTCCTCCAAGGAGCTTAAAGTGCCCCCTCCCTTCCATTTTATCCTCACCACAACTTTGTGAGTTGGTTCAGCAGGGAGTCAGTGACTGGCAGCAAATCTACCAGTGAGCTTCGTGGCCGGATCTCCCCAGTCCTAGTCCAGCATTCCAACCACTATACCACACTAGCACTCAGGTGGCAAAATCGCTTGACCTACCATGGATACTCTGTTCCTTGAATTGGGCATGGGGTGTTGTCATTAGCCGTCCTGCCCCACACAGCAAAATGTCTTGGGCCAACACTGAGCCTTCAGCTTGAACTCCCCATGCTTTCTATCAGGGGGTGGGCAATTTATTTCAGCCTACAATCCCCTCAGCCCTGGCCACCATAGTCAATGGTGAGGGATGAGTTGTAGGCCCAAAACATTTGGAGAGCCACAAGTTGCCCTCCCCTGTTTTGCATACATGACTCTGGACAACCCTTTCCCCCCTCTTTCCAGTCATTCCCCTCCAAATGTTCTTCAGAGCTTCTCCACCATGGGGTGAATCAAGCGGCAGGTCACCTGGTTCTGTTCAACCTCCCAAACTTCCAACTAAGACTTGGCCTGTGTCAGACACCAGCAGAGGGAGGCGTGGTTGCTTAGTGGCAGAGGTGGCAGCATGGGAACGGAACCAGTGTTGGGCTTGCCACCAGTCATTGGGTGCAAGTGTCCCTTCTCTCTCTTGGGGGCGCCAGCAGGGGCAAGGGAGACTGGTGCGCAATGACCAGCACTGGACTTGCCCGCTGCCTCCCGTCGCCATCGCTTCTGCCGCCGCCACTATTGCCCGCTGGCTGCTCTGCTCAGTTCTTTCTCAAAGATGAGTTGCCGGCGATGGGGGCGGCCAAGACAGCAGCAACAACAAGAGGCAACGTGTAAGTCCTGGGGATGCCTGGGGATACGGTGTAAACCCTTCCCTCCCCTCCCCACCCACTGGCATGCCCCCATTTCCATTCCCTCTGAGGTTACTTTTGAATCCTTGGAGACGCAGCTGGTGTGGCTTTCTCTGTGCCAACTGTGAGGGAGAGTGGGGGGGGGGGGGAGCTCAGACTCCTGGTCTGAGGTCAGAGGTCTACCGACCTTGGATTCAGGAATGCCAACTATCCTGTACTCCCCCCAGACCTTGCCTAGGGGCTATAGGATTGCTCTCTTAGAGAGAGAGAGAGAGAGAGAGAGAGAGAGAGAGAGAGAGAGAGATTCACATAGAAAATGTTGGTGATTCTTTGATGATGACAACTCAAGAATGTGATTGTGTGTTTGTGTCAGTTTCATAGGCATTCTCTGCCTATTTCATATAGTGGGTATGTATGATAACATTTCATGGCAGGAAGAACCTGGAAGTGGCAATAAATTGTACATGGTTGGCATGGAATCTCACCAGTCTGTTTGCTGCCAACACTCAGGGTTTTCTGTTGATTCCGCATGCAAATCTCACGCTAATGTGCCGTTATTTTTCAATTCTCCTGCTGCTGGAATAATGCAACTTGCTTTCTGAAGTATAACTGTCCGGGTTCTGCCATTGTCAAAGGGAAGGGGTTCAACTAGAAGCTATTTTCCAGACTTTGTTGTGAAGGACTGGAAACCAAAATCTATATTTAAAAATAACCCATGCTTGTTTGGAGCTTCAAGATGGGTTCAGCAGCTCGGACAGCTCCTTTAGAGTTCTGACTGAAATCCAGAATGCATTCACAGACTCACTGACACCAGAGCCACCAGCCTCCACTGCCTGTTAGGGATGGAAGAACAACCGTTACACGGTCCCATCCTTGCTCTCCTTCAAAGCACTGTGATTGGCGAGCCCTTGGTAAACATGCTCTATGTTTCAAAGGTTGACCTGTCAGTCATTCCATCACACTCCCTCCCTACCTCATCAGTGTTTAGAGACACAAAAGTAAAAGATGTTGTTTTTGAAGACACGCCGTCTGTCCTTACGAAACCAAATTGTGAACAAAGTCTTGTGCAGAGTCCAGCTTCAGTGCTGGTCCTTTTGGAACAATGCCAGAAATGGCCCAAAAAGTCCTGATTCAGCTAAGGTTTCGGACACATCCAGTACACATCCCTAATATTATATTCATATATACCTATAGAGAACTCGGATCTCAGAGAATTGTTCCTTCTGTTGCCAAACTGACACCATCCATGCACATTATGGAGATATTAGCAGGTTTGAGGGAATTTCAGATATTGCAGAAATACAAATATCCCATTGATAGCACAATCTTATACATGTCTACTTGGATAGAAGGATCAATTATTTCAATGGGGGCTTACTCCCACTTAAGCTGATGTTGGTTGTGCCCCCCCCCCGTTATGGAATAATCTTCTCGACGAGACCCACCTGGCACCGACATTGTTATCTTTTCACTGCCTGCTCAGACCTTTCTCTCTCTCTTAGGCATATGCCAGCACCTGATGAGTTTTTAATCCGGCCCTGGGTTGTCTTTGGTCGACCGTTCAAAATTGTTTTAGTAATACGTATTCTATGTGTGTGCTGTCTGTTGATAGGTTTTTATGTAAGTGGCTTTAGACTTTGGCTCAATTCGGACGACATAATAAACAACTGGTGTGGGGGAAACAATCGTCAGTTGTTTTGACTATCATGTTATCCGAATGCTGCCATAGTCAACTCAGTGCTGATCCTCATCCACACCACAGTTGATTATTTATTACCATGTTGTGTGGGGAGTACCCCCTAGATGAACAACTGTAAAGTTGATTATTACCCCACCATTGACTATCATGACGTCCGAACTGAGCCTTTGTGTCATATATTTTTAATACTTTTTCACTTTTGTAATCCGCCCAGAGAGCTTTGGCTATGGGGCAGGATAGAAATGTAATAAATAAATAAATAAATAAATAAATTCAGCCTAAGTAGGGTGACCATATGGAAAGGAGGACAGGGCTCCTGTGTCTTTAACAGTTGCGTTGAAAAGGGAATTTCAGCAGGTGTCATTTGTATATATGTAGCACCTGGTGAAATTCCCTCTTCATCACAACAGTTAAAGCTACAGAAGCCCTGCTCTCTTTGATATCTGGTCACTCTAGTAGAGCTCCTGAAGCTTTAACTGTTGTGATGAAGAGGGAATTTCACCAGGTGCTGCATGCATACAAAGGACACCTGTTGAAATTCCCCTTTCAGTGCAACTGCTAAAGATACAGAAGCCCTGTCCACCTTTCCATATGGTCACCCTAAGCCTAAGGGGTGACAGTCCCCAACCCAAAACAGAAACAGCCCAGTATGCTCCGAGGGCATGGAATATAGGGTGATTGTGACACAGGGGGTGGGGGTGGGGAGAAGACTGGAATGGAGTATTTGAGGGTATATCAGGACTGTACTCCGTTTTGACTCCACCCACCCACCAGGTTAACAAACTGACATCAACTGCCCTGTGGGGAAGAAGAAAGGGTGAGGGAGACAGTAGCAGGCTGAGGGGACACTAAAGCCTGCTCCAGTTGGACTGCCCCCACCAGGAGACAAGAGGTGAAGCAGGGCCATTTCACCAACCCTGTGGATTTTTTTTTCCCTTTTCCCTTCCCATTCCCTTTTCTTAGGTGTTGTGTCTTTTCAGATCATAAGCCTGCAGGACTGTCTTTTACCTACTAATTATAAGTCACTCTGGGAGTCTTCTTTGGAGGGCTGAGGAGTGGCATAAAAAATACTTTAAATAAACAGATAAATCCTAGAAAAGTCCATGACCAAACAGGAGCATTCTGCGCTGCAACATTTTGCTGCAGATCACAGTTGTATAAAACATGATTTAAAGAATCTTCCTTAACTTTTTAAGCCAATCTCACTCAACATTGTTTTCCTGACTCATGGATAATAGATGCTAAGGGCTGGCAATACTGAACAAGAATGTTGGCATTAAAATAATTTGCAGCCCCTGGAATGACATCACCAGATAATTTGGCCTAATCTGTGTGACAGGAACAGAAAGTAAACAACCAGCAAAGACAATTTTTAAAAAGAGGAAGAAGCCATGTTGTGCCGTTACTTAAAACGCCAGTAAGAAACATATTTTGCATGTTTTGTATTCTTTATTTACCTCTTTACAATTTCCTGTTTCATTTTTATTTCACTCCTGTGCTTTAACGCACTTCTTTAAAATATTTCTACAGTGCTATCTTATGTATGTTTAATCAGAAGTAAATCCCAGTGTGTTCGATAAAATCCAAGGAAAACTCTTTCGATAAAATATTTCCATATTGTACGTTTAAGGCGTAATGCAGCAGGAAGATCCCCCTGCTGTTGTGAAATTCGCATTGATTTCAATCAATCCCCTTACACTGGGGATCGCCTTGCTGCATTTCCCCCTTAGTCTTGAACATTAACGTTATGTAACGTACGTACCAGGTAGCTGAATTGCTTGCAACGACCAACCTATGTATGCCATAGACAGAATAGCAGGGTCATTGTGGCAAGCCAATACATGTTCAGACCACATGTGCCTACAAAGTGTACATGTGCAAGGTTGTCCCCGTGACCTTGTTTTATGCAGAGCAGCTAAACCGGTTTCCCGAGAGCACTTGTAAATAGGAATTTTTTACACACAGAAGACTAAATGTGCATAGGTCTCAGGTGGGGCTTGCTGCCATGCCCTTACTCTCTCCTGCCCATCCCAACATATGTGTACAATCTACACAGATTGTTCACGTGGATGGGGCTATTGAGAGTGAAAAATAAAGCTCCAATGCCTTTCCCCCACCCCAAGATAAGCTGAAACCTTGCTGCTGATTTTGCTGTACATAAAATAAAAAGGGAGCGCAAAGTCTCATTTTGTCATTTCGGCTATGCACCACACCTACACAATATGTGGCCCATGTGCATAATGAGTGGTTTTGTGTGTCTGGGTGTGGCCAGCATTCCTATCAGTTGTAGTATTGCTGGTGTTGCAATCAACCCAAAAAGTGCACTCTGAAATGTTCTACCTCCCTGGCACTCAATCGTTTGGGCAAATGAGCCCCAAGGCCAGGCCAAAGTAACATGTTAGCGCATGGTGCGGTACTTATGCATCCTCCATGCCTCAGTTAGGGACGTATTGTACAAGTATTTCAGTTCATTTCACAAATCACCCAAACATGAACGGGGATTTTTTTGAACTTGAATTTGAAAAAAAAAATGTGTGGGTTTTTTTTTTAAAAAATTGTACCTTGAAATGCACATTTTAAAAGAAAATGCGCATTTTCATACGTTAGTCAGTGGGAATGGGGAAAGGTGCAGAAATGTGCACTTTCCCATTCGAATGAACCAAAAAAACATTTTGCAAATGCAAATGGGAGTGAGCCAAACTGAGCTTTGCAGTGAAGTTAGGAGAACTTTAGCAACCTCAAACATCCCTGGTTCTCTTATTGTGGTTCTGCTTCTATTCTTTGCCGGGGAGCAAAGAGCAAAATATCTGGGGGGGGGGGGTTGTTCCTCCTAACCTCCTCTGTTCCATTTTCTCCAACAAAGCTTGTGTAAAGTGCTTCCAGATGGAGGGCTCCTAGAACTACCAGATGAAAGACGTTGTGCAGCAATTCTGTCTTTTGTTGCTGTTATTCTGGAAAGTGCACAAAGTAGCCAGAGGAATTGCACATTTTCTGGAGGCCCTGAAAAGTGTGCTTCGCCTTCCCCCTTACATGCCAATAGGGGCCTTAAATGTCCACTTAACTTTGCATTAAGAGGGCCTTTAAGGCTCTGATGGGTGTGGGAGGGAGGCAAAGCTCGCTTTCTGGGGCCTCCTGAAAATGCACAATTCCCCAGTCATGCTGCTGGCGTGCCAGGAGAGTTGTGCATTTCCCAGAGGCTCCAGAAAGCTTTGCCTCCCCCCTCATGCCAATTGGAGCCTTAAAGGCCCTCTTAACACATGAATGAGACAGGGTTTCCACCGCTGGGAAATCCGCTTCTCATTTGGCTTGATGGATGACTCACTTTCTATCTGCGAGCTGAGTTGTGGGCTGATCTTCAAACTCTGGCAAAGTTTTTTTGTGTTTTGACTGCAGGATGTTCTGCAAAATTCAGAGCAATTCCATCAAATTATGGTCAGGTTCGTGCAAACTTGGCCATGATTTGCGCAAATCACTAAGAGAATTTGCTCAAATTACAGAACCTTCCAAAAAACAAAAACAAAAAACAATGTGCCAGATTCTCAGAAAATCCACAAAATGGCTGAACTCTCTGCAGATTGAGTTGAACCAAAATGGAAGTCCAGGGAGCCGAGGCTAGCAAAACCCATCCCACCCCCTCAAACGGATTTCTCTGACATCCCTACTGGAAACTGCCATGTTGAATGTTTTAGGAACATAGGAAACTGCTTTATACTGAGTCAGACCATTGGTAAATCTAGCCCAGTGTTGTCAACACTGACCAGCAGCAGCTCTTTGTTGTTTCAGGCCAGTTTCTTTCCCAGCCGTTCCTGGATATGTTGGGGATTCAACCTGGGACCTTCTGCATGCGAAGGAGGTGCTCTACCACTGAGCTATCACCTGCCCCAACCCCCCGGAAATACAAGTTTCTTTCTACATGAAAAGCTGTTGTTGTCTGGGGGGAGCGTTTGCTCCTTTTTATTTAGTTCACCATGGATGTCTTCTTCCTTTCCTCTGAAAAACATGCTCCCGCCGTGCCTTGTTTGATTCATTATCTCCTGCCCTCAACTCACCTTGACCATTGTTCTGCTTTCATTCAGCACAGGCTGTGTTAAGCCCGGCTAAATGTCAGCGGGGGACCAGCCCACATTGTTGATCTAGATTGATCTGCTCCAGGACCGAGAGTCTCATTCGCTGAGTCGCTTTCTATTGCGTTCTAGAAACTGACTTACCTACTTTCATGAGAACGGAAGATTGGGGTGTGGGGGGGAAACAACTCAATACTCTGCTTATGTAAGTGCAGCACGTCCTTAACAAATATAAACAGATGTGCCTCAGTCATGTCCATTTTCCCTCCTTCCTTTTTCGTTCTTCCATTTTTCATTGAATAGCATGAGAACAAGGAGACGGCAAAGGTAGAATCACTTTGCTCACCCAGACAACCACCACCAGTAATGTGTTGTTGTTGTTGTTGTTGTTGTTTGCATAAAGCACAATCCATTTCTGATGGCTGGAAAAACTCTCCTTCTTCTCCTTCTCTCTCCTCTCCATGTTTCTTCTCCTCCTAAACGACAAAACCTAAATAGCAACAAAAGGAAAATCGTGGCACCATTGGTATTGGACTTGGCTCCAGATTCGGGAGAGGGGCCTCATTGGACCCCTTCAGCACTTGGCCCACTTAGTAGCAGTTGCATGGCTGCAGCCACCGTCCTCGCTTTCTACCTCATGGTCTCTCTTGCAATAAGCTAGGATGGACCGACTCACCTCCATCCGATTTTGCCAAGGACTCGCTGAACCACCACCACTGCCCTCGTCCGCTCCACCACGCTGCGCCGCGCCAACTGCTAAACAGCCCAACAAGCACCCAAGAAGCACCGCAGGGCCACCTGTCCCCTTAGCAAGCCGCCATTTTGCATGAATTGCACAAATTAAAGCCACAACGAGCACAAAACCCACATATTCAGCCTGAAATTTGCACAAATTGCTATTTACGCAACTCTCCACCCCCTGAGAATTTGTGGACTTCCCTGACACAAAGCAGGTTGAGTTGGACCAGCTCACAGGGAGATGAGCCAAAGTCCAGGGGGCCAAGCTGATGGAAGCTTAGTGAGCTCCCCCCACTGACATCCCTAGGCAGAGCACATGGTTCAATTGCTGGCATCTCCACACAGGTCTGGAGAAACCACATCTGAAACTTCAGAGAGCAGCTGCATCTTGCAAGACTCCGGCACCAGCCTGCATAGGCAATCTTGCAAGCATTTATCCAAAATATTTGCAGGATTGCCTGTGATGTGTCCCTGCTTCCTGTATTCCTATGACGGTTCTCCCATCACCACTTTTGAAAGAGTTCCTTAAGGAATCTAGACTCCTATAACTCTGTGTGTGATCATTCTCTCCATGTTGCAATTAATAACTTGCTTTTTTTATATACCATACGCTCTCGATCTGCAAGTGCAATAGCGTTCAGCTACTTTTCTTTTTGCCCTCCTTCAGGCTAAACACTGAAACTGCCACTATGAGTTAATTAAACACCTATGTGAAGACTGGCTGTTGAAAGGCAATAAAATAAAATGCATGTCATGTTTTAGGAAACAAGAGGGGCTCTGTAGAGGAGAAGCAGGAGTTTCACAATTTTACCATATCTTCAATTTCTTGCCATAATCCAGCAAGTGTGATCCACAAATAGAAACCAATTTCTGCTCATGAATTTCCACTACCTTTCCCCCATCCTCTGCCACCTTCCTGATAGGTGATCGATGGTGATCCTTTAGTGGATGGCAAAGGGTGGATTGATCTCAAGAGGTGGAAATCCTGCAAAATCTCAAGGCCGGGGCATTTATTATTATTATATTTATTGTTGCATTTATATCCTGCCTTTTTTCCTCTTGTGAGGAACCCAAGGAGTTGTGTGTTCATTTACATGTATTATTATTTTATTATTAATTATTGCATTTATATACCACCCCATAGCCAAAGCTCTCTGGGCAGTTTACAAAAATTTAAAACGTTGCACATGAAAAAAACGATATACAAAATTTAAAAGCATAAAAAGCATAAAAACAGGTTATAAATACAATATGCATTTAAAAACAACTATTCTGGGTCAAACAACAACAACAAAACCCTCAACATATTTATTTATTTATTTATTTATTTATTACATTTGTATACTGCTCCATAGCCGAAGCTCTCTGGGCAGTTTACATAGGATTAAAACAATTAAAAACAATATACAAAAATTAAAACAGCAAAAACATACAACATACACACAATACACACATGATGTTAAATGCCTGGGAGAAGAGAAAAGTCCTGACCTGGTGCCAAAAAGATAACAATGTTGGCACCAGGAGAGCCTTGTCGGGGAGATCATTCCATAATTGGGGGGCCACCACTGAAAAGGCCCTCTCCCTTGTTGAGGAGGGATGTTGGGGGAGTCCAATGGGAGGGTGGAGTCCAGCTGACTTCCTGTCCCCTCTCAGCCTCCCAGACCCCACTCACTGAGCCACCCCCATTTATTCGACCCATTTGCCAAGTACTGTGTGGTCCATGAGCACCCAGCACTTGCCCACCCCCTTAGCGAGATGCCATTTTCCAAAAAAAAAAAAAAAAAAAATGGGAGCTCGGGTTTTACTGAATTGTAATGTTGTGTAAATAAATAATGGCTGTAAAGGGGCCATTTACCCAATGTTACAGGTACAAATGGCCCCTTTATGCAACATTACATTTCCGGAAACCCCCAAGCCACCATATTTGCACAAAATGGTGGCTCGCTAAGGGGACGAATGGCCCTGTGGTGCTCACTGGGTTGGCCAGTGGCTGGTGTGGTGTGGTGTGTGGTGTGGTGAGTAGGGGAGGGTGGCAGCAGCAGCTTGGTAAACGCCTGGTGAGAATGGACAGAAGTGAGTTCATCCATCCGTACTTCCAGGCTGTTTCCACTATGTGTTCTTTGAAAAGGAACAAGCATTTGTTTTTACACATGTGATTTAATTCTATTTTCTCTCATAATACACATTTCTAAATATGTGGGAATGGATCGAGATTTAAGCTGGATCAACTGCATTAGAAGAAGTAGATTTTCCATCCATCCCCTTCCCACAACCATCCCTCTGAAGATGATACACAGAGTCATAAGGAAGCTGCTTCACACTGAGTCAGACCTGTGATGGATTTGAATATTTTATGTTATGAGATTTTTGTATTTAGCTTGATCATGGATCAGCAGGTAACATATCCCATACTATATCCCAGGAACAACATGCCCCCAAGGAAATGTACATTTACAAAATTTCTAGTGTCAATATTTTTAAATAGATGATTCTGAGATTAGGCATATCTTTTACTTCAAAATCTTAAACTGTTTCTTACATTTTGTGATAATAGTGCATTGATATAACACAAAATACAAAGTGGTTACAAGCAGAGCACAGTGTAAAGCATTCTAAGTTCAGCGTTGCCTTCAAAGGTTTAAATATCTCAGCCAATAACATTTCTGAACTGAAGCAAAATGGAGGAGAGAAGTCAATGAGACAGGTGTTTTTGTCTTTCATGAGGACAGATGGCATATCCTGGCGAGAACCGATGTTTAGTTCTGAAGTCTCTGTATTTCCCCCCCCCCATATTTATATGGTTCCTTATCAACTTGCATATGTATGTTTCCCACAAAACATGTTTCCCACAAAATGCTTGTTCCCACAAAACAATTGTTACTCTAACAATAACTCACTTTTTTTTCCAAATTTCCCAGCTATGATTTGGGGGTGATATATGTATTTCATGTTTTGTCAGCTTCTCTGAGCCACACTTCCCTTCAAAACAGGATAACATATGCTTCTCTTCAGAGATATATGCTTTTTCGCTATTGTAAATCTAAAGTATTTCTTAGTTTACTTTTCACAATATTTTATGTCCATTTATTTCCTTCATAATTACACATAAGCAGACATGTGGACAATAATCCAGTAACCAGCTATCCTTTCCCCAACTTTCTTATCCGAGGCACGTGTTGGCATTTGCTGAGTTCAGCTGGGAAAATTTTGTTTTTCCCATATTAGGCTCCTAGGTCAGTGAAAAGTTCCATCAAAAGTGTGGTGTGGTGGCTAAAGCGTTGGACTGGGAGTTGGGAGATCCAGATTCTAGTCCCCACTCGGCCATGGAAACCCACTGGGTGACTTTGGGCCAGTCACGGACTCTCAGCCCAACCTACCTCGCAGGATTGTTGTTGTGAGGATAAAATGGAGAGGAGGAGGAGGATTATGTATGCCACCTTGGGTTCCTTGGAGGAAAAAAGGCAGGATATAAATGCAATAAATAAATAAAAAATAAAAGTCACAGCATGTCAGCACAAATGCCTCTGTTAGAATGCCTTTCTGAGAATTACACTGATTCAACCATAATACAGTAATATATCTTAATAATCCATTCATTTATTTATTTTTTAAAAATGTAGCAAGACAGCTAGTGCTCATGAGAAATATGAGGAAAATCAAGGCCAGATCTACACCCCGCAGGATATATGACACTTTGAAAATAGTTTGAAAACTGTACATGGAGTGTGTCCTGGGGCCCAACAGTTGTCGCTATTTTCATAAACCATTTTAAAGCAGTAGTGTAGATCCTGTTGAAATGACTCTTTAGTTTGGGTAAATATTTGCAAGATAGCCTATTATGCAAGTGGGAGCAGGAGTCTTGCAAGATGCAAAGGCTTCTGGGGCAAATATTTATCAAAAATGTTTTTTCCCATCTAGCGCTGTATATGTATATGTATTATGCTGTGCACTTTGTATGCTGGTCTTATGACTGTAATAAATATTTGATTGATTGACACTGACTAGCAGCAGTGGCACTCCAGGGTTTCAGGCAGGAATTTTTCCAGCCCTACCTGGAGATGCCAGGGATTGAGCCTGGGACCTTCTGAATACAAAGCGGGGGCTCTGACACTAAACCGTGGCATCTCCCTGCTGAATGGGGTGTGTTGTGGTGTGTTGGTGGGGAGGTGGACTTTCCCCAATTGGGCAGATGGAGCTTCCACAAACAGAGCATTTCCTTTTGAGAATGTTCCCTTCCTCTTGTGGAAGGCAGATCCTTGATCCAATCCATTTGGGGGGGGGTGTTTTTTCCTTCTCATTTTGAGCCTAGAACTTTGTTGGAACATTTGCAGAGTGTGAGAACCAATGGACAGCTTAGGTCCAATCAGCATACTAAACCAGGAGGTGTGGATTAGGTTAGTTCATACCGGAATTTTCAAATATCAAATTCTTCAAGCCACTCGGACTCTTGACACAACAAAACCACTTGCATTATGCAATATTTTTTTGAGGAAAGAGAGAGAGAAGGGTTCTTTATAAGGGAAACACATGATGCAATGTGACTGCATTGAGCATTTTTCCCCACCCATTCCTCATTTTTGGATGCCACAGGGAGAGGGCATCCAAACATGATGACATGTCATATTTTGCTCTTACTAAGAGAAATAAGAACTGGATAGGGGGTTGTTGTTTTCAGTAGCAAACCCCATGATCAGCATCACATTTAGTCCCCCACCCACCCTCTGCAAAGCAAATATTGTTGGAAAATATTGTTTAGTGGAGATTGGCACCCAAAATGATTCCGTTCCCCCATCCATCTTAAGCTGCTTTGAGATGTGTTTGTGGGTTTTAAAATACAAACATCCAAGTGCTTTAATTTTAATTCTCTCTGTGTCTCAAGGTAGTATTAATAGTACACTGTATCCCCCGACAGACTCTCAGACCCCTCCGGATGCTTAATTACTCAATGAGATACATATTTAAACCGAATGGGATGAGATAATAATTCAGCCCTGTCCCTGCCGCTGTGTGATCAAAGCAAGGTTTCGCAGTATAAAAAATGATATAGGTGTGGGTTTATCAGGATCTTGACATGAAGGCTTTCCTTGCTGAAGCCAGGAGATGCTCTTGAATGACACTTTCATGCCAGCCTTTTCGTAGAAGATATGTACCCCCATGACCTGCATCAATAAAAGCAATGAACAGATAGTGGTGTGATTTGTGTGCCTTAATCTCCAGCGAAGATAATAGTTCTTAATGAAAGGTGTCAGCCTCAGTTGAGCTTCTTATCCTTCCTATTAAGCTCTCCCTACTTCCCACATTCTTCATTGCAACCAAGGCCCCAAATGTATATGCATAACCATCTCAACTCTTTGGCCACCAAGAGTTCTCTTCAGCGACATCTTGTTTTCAAATATTTTGATATTCAGAGCCATTTCTATCATCCACAACTGTGACACCATTGGAGAGAGAAAGAGATTGAGATCGCCTTCCCAGTATTTTGTCTGGCCTTGGTTGGAATCTTGGCAACGGTGGTCTTGGATGATTATTGACAGGTTCTTGGTATTAAGATAATGAATGAAATGGGTAGGTAGATGAAGTGTGAATTGTACAGTGACCTCTCTGTCAGCTTCCTGCATGTCAATTAATTTTATATGGTGGTGAGCCCTACCTGTTGGAGAATTTGAGAAACTGTTGGAGAATTTCTCCTCCCCCTTAAGAATTCCTCCTCCCCCTCTAACCACAAATAGGTGGGGAAGTTTTAGACACCATTTGCTCACAGCTCTAATTTCCATAGAGATTTCCTTTAAAAAACCTTATTGAAGTTGCAACCCACCCTAGGTTAATGATGTTAAGAAAAATAGGAAGGGAATCACAGAAATAGACAGTCAGTACCTCCTGAATATTTCCTTAAAAGCTTTTCCAGAGCCATGAAATTTAAAGAGGCCATAGCTCTTTGGCAGAACACCTGCCTGAAATGTAGAGTATCTAAGTTCAATCTCTGGCATGTCCATTTAAAAGAAATATCTCATACAACGGGGCTTGGTAAGACATTTGCCCAAACCTTGAAAACTGCTGCCAATTCACCATATTTATTGGGCTAGATGGATAACCAGTGATCTCTTAGAGTATAGAAGAGATTTATATCTAGACAGTTGTTGATTTTTTAATGACCTAGTCTGCATCCCACACCTTGATTTTGGATTGTGTAGAATAGTTAGTCATACACATTTCCTGAGCCCTATATTATGTGGTACCCAAACTTCACAGCGGGCATTGCCCATTGTCATGACCATATCAGCAACAACCAGGAAGCAAGCTGACTTCCAGTTATTCACACTTAACAACTTCTTCCCCTTTCCCTTCCCCTCATTCACAACTCGTGTTGTTCCTCCAAGCTTATTTATGTCATTAGTTTCTGCTCTAAACATAGCTTGGCCAGTGCTTGACTTTTCTTCATCCACTTTTTACCAATGACATCTCTGAACATTCCTTCATATTACTCATGGATAGAATTACAAGAGCCTTCCTTTCAAAGTATGAGTTTACAACTAAGGCCCTTTCCACACCAGGCATTTTGCCTGGGATAGCCCCTGGGTATAGAGAGAGGGAGGGAGGGAGGGAAATCCCTGAAGTACCTATTCTTTTCTCCCTTGAGGCGGAGGTTGGTGCTCAGGATCAATGTGATGAATTTAACCAGCAAATTTTTGAACATTTATTTATTTATTACATTTATATTCTATCTTTCCTCTGAGGAGCCCAAACTGACGTAATCCACCTCCACTCTATTTTATCCTCACAACAATAACCCTGAGAGGTAGGTTGGGCTGAGAGTCAATGACATGAATAATGTATACTCAATTAATTGACTGTTTATATACTACTATACTTATAGTCTCATTCTACTTTGTTGGCTCTGGGAATACTATATGCGCCTGTAGTGTTGTTTTGTTTCTGCTGCTCTTGTGACCCTAATAAATATTGACTGACTGAAGTACCTAATACACACCATTGGAGCACGGGGAGCCTGGTGCGGAAAGGGCCTAACTCAATTGCAAACTCCCTCTCTCATAATACTAGGTCCCAGGGTCATCCCATGAAGCTGATTGGTGGGAGATTCAGGGCAGATAAAAGGAAGTACTTCTTCACACAGCACATAGTTAAACAATGGAATTTGCAACCACAAGACGTAGAGATGACCACCAATTGGGATGCCTTTAAAGGGGGTTAGACAAATTCTTGGAGGAGATGGCTACCAGTGGCTACTAGCCCTGATGACTTTACGCTACCTCCAGTATCAGAGGCAGTATGCCTATGTACATCAGCTACTGGGGGACATGGGTGGGAGGGTGTTGTTGCACTCTTGTAATTCTATGCATGTGTAATATGGAGGAATGTTCAAAGATGCCAATGGTAAAAAGTAGATGTAGAAAAAGTCAAGCACTGGCCAAGCTATGTTTAGAGCAGAAACTAATGGCATGAGTGAGCATGGAGGAACAACACAAGTTGTGAATGAGGGGAAGGGAAAAACAAGAAAACTTGTCAAGTGTGAATTACTTGAAGTCAGCTACTAGCCCTTGACGGCCTTCTCCTCCAGGAATGTATTCAACCCCCTTTTAAAGCCATCCAAATTGGTGGCCATCACTACATCTTGTGGAAGTGAATTCCATAGTTTAACTGTGTACCGTGTGAAGAACCACTACCTTTTATCTGTTCAGAAGAAAGAAGCATACAGGGAGGCGTATAAAAGATGTTACATTCTCATTGCCCCTTGTGCAATTAAAGAGAAATTCATTTTAAAAAAATACATCCTGTCCTCTTCTTTTTGATTCCTCTTTTTTTTTCCTTAGGCAAACTTACCAATACTTACATTCATAAGATGATCTAGAATGTTGCTTTGCTGTTACTAGGCCTATCGATAAGGGCTTTTTTTTGGGGGGGGGGGGTAAAGTGTAAAGATGTCAGGTAGGAAAATGTCTTTGCGCATACAAAAGATAGGCTGACCATATGAAAAGGAGGACAGGGCTCATGTAACTTTAACAGTTGCAGAGAAAAGGGAATTTCAGCTGGCTTCATTTGTATGCAATTAGTACCTGGTGAAATCACCTCTTCATCAAAGCAATTAAAGTTGCATGCACTATACTAGAGTGACCAGATACAAAAGAGGGCAGGGCCCCTGCAGCTTTAAGTGTTGTAATGAAGAGGGAATTTCACCAGGAACTAATTGCATACAAATGACACCGGCTGAAATTCCCTTTTCTCTACAACTGTTAAAGTTACATGAGCCCTGTCCTCCTTTTCATATGGTCAGCCTAACAAAAGAATTCATCTCATATCTATCGATATATCTATATCTGTGCCTATCTCTCTCTCTATACACACACACTTCCAAGTTCTTCCATGAGAAGATTAATTAAAGGCAGCCTCTTTGTGGCTTCCTTTCCTGTCTCCCCTAACATTAGGCAAAATAAAGGGGAAGGGGTAGTGAGAGTAAAAAGGAAGGGGGTGATTACTGTGCACAGGGACTTTGATCAGACAAGTGCTAAGGATTGTGGCACAAGGTTCAAATGCTTCCAGGATCACTGGAGCTGACAGGTAGATCACACAAAGCCTTAAATGGATGTTTAGTGAGAAGATGAATGGTTGAGGTCTCTCAAACCTTTACCTAATACTACTTTTGAAGTTGTTGGTTCAAGGGCTCAGTGAACCTCTGGCTTTGCAGCTTGCTACTCAACCTCTGCCTTTGTACAATTTACACCAACAGATCACCCGTTGCCATTAGCTTTAATGCTCTGAAATTGACTGTGATTGACAACCTCTGCCCCAAAGCCATGGATCTGATCCTGAAGAACTTACACCATCTTAACCCTGCATCCCCAAACCTCCCCGAAAAGCTTGCTTCTAGATATCTCACTGAACTTCACTTAGAAAGGAAATCTTAGTTGAAACAAATAAATTAATAATAAAATCTTAGCTGACACAGTCATGTAAGATTTGTCATGTTCTTGGAATATTATCAATAGTTTACACCCTATGAGAATGGGAGCTACTCAATGCATGCTAGTGATTTCTCTTAGATATTCCTCTTGAACAGGCAATTCTCCTCCAAAAACGCAATGAGAAATGTGTTCATACTTAATCCTCGGTGTTGTTGTTGTTATTATTATTATTAACATGTAGAACATTATTATTATTTTTTAAAAATGGAGAAGCTACATACAGATAAGCCTCAAGCTTAATTGGAAATCTCAAATAAGTTTCCCTTATTCACTGTGTTTACCCCCCTTGCAAAAATGTTGCCCTCCTTTATGTGGTGTTGCCCTTATTCACAGTTGTCTTCATTTGCCTGCTGTAACAACATCATGTAACCAAATATGATTGGCTATGTAATAATCTATCACCACCACAACCTTATCTGGTCACTGATTGACTGCAATCACCACTCTAATTAATCCAAGAAGGTGCAGTAAAAAAAGCAGCAGCTAGGTTATAAAAATGGTGCCAAAGGAGCATCAGAAATAGTAAAGAGAAGTGATGGTACTGAACAAGACTGGGAAAAGATGACCATTTGCACTATCAAAGTGTTTTTCAGGAGACATGCTGGCCCCAGCAAAACCACCGTTTTTGACCCAAACATTGGAACTCAAAAATATTTGACCCACCCCAACCTCCAAATACTAAATAATAAACAAGTTTACACTTACTTTGGGGGGGGGGGAATCAAGTAGGGAAATTACTATTAAAATATGAATTTCTGTTTAATTCATTTTAAACAGAATATTAATTCAGCAAAAGCCTCAGGAATTCTAGATCTTTTTACTTCTGATCTCCTAAGGATCTGAAATGCTGAGTTGTTTTATGTATGGTAGATGATACAGAGTTGTTTTATGTATGGTAGATGAACCACCACAAATGAGAAACTTTGCTAAGGAAAGAAACACTTCCTGGCGGATCCTACCATGAAGTGACTGCAGATATAATGACTTTTTACTGGAGAAATTGGTCACCTGAATCCCATCCTGAGCGCACCACTGTTTGATGATAGTAGCAGGAGGTGAAGCCATTCTTAGATAAAAGGATTTTACTCTTCTCTTAACCTTTACGAGATTTGTGCATCTCTCTGAATTTTGTTTGCATTCCGTCTGTATCCTATAGAAGACAGACTGCCCTTGGTTTTATCCATTCTAGCATTTGAAATCAAACGAGGCTCTAAAGCATTAATTACTCCATCCAATTAATGTGTTCATTAATAAAGTTCAAAATTTCGATTTTAAATTGGATTCTAGATGAACTCAGCACCTTTGGAAAGTGTTGCATTGCTGCACTCAATGCCCATACAAGCAACAGGTTTTCCCCCCTTAATTCAGGCAATGCATCTTAAATAAATAAATAAATGGCATTGTTATGTTGTATATTCCAGTGAAATATTTTTTTTTATTAAACACTTTTCTCAGAATGATCTGGGCATATTTATTTTAATTGGCTAATTAATCAACTAATTGGTTAGCTAAGACTTTTTCTGTATGCCTTTTGCCCTGTCATTTAGTTAGCCTGGAATCACCTCACCCTCACCATCCGTCAAGCCAGTTTTGGCTTAGCCTTTAAACTACCTCTTCCATGAAGCCTTTCCTGGACAACCATGGCCTCAAGTTTTAGTATGTTCTGCTTCCAATTAACCTCCCAGATCCTCTCTCATCAAGACTCTATTTATCAGTCATTTACAAAAGTTATATCCTATCTTTTGGCTTGGAATCCAGCCCTTGAGGGAGCTTACAATATGTAGAATAAAATGCCCTCAGAACATTAGAATACATAAGACGAGAAAATCAGATCTAAAACTGATGTCTTAAGAATGATTAAAATTAAGCATTTTTTTTATTTTTTGGAAAAATATAGAAACACTTCTACTCTATATGTGAAAGCAAGTGAGCTCGGCCAGCTTTCCTGGATAAGAAACTCCAAAGCATGGGGTGCCACCACCCAAAAAAGCCCTGTCCTTTGTCCTACCCCTCAATCTCTGTCTTATCAATTTACCATAGGGACAGTCAACACAACCTTAGTTTTTTCTGGACTTGAAAATCACCAGGAGGTCCACAGTTTTAACTCCACTCACATAGTGAGACATTTGATCACCCTGATCCTCAGTACACGTTCCTTTCTTCCACTGGTTCAGAAATAATAAACTAGCTCTATCTGACATCTCAACTAGCTTTCCTTCCTTCTTTTCTAGTTTTATTTAGAGTTTTAGCCCACTGTCAAGTCTACCTTCTCCCATTATATTCAGAATTCAGTGGGCCCTATACATGTTCAGTGGGATACACGTACAAGCAATGGGACTTATTTCTGAGTACAAATGGAAAGGGATCAGGGTATAAAATGAAAATGATCCAGAATATTGTAACTTTCAGTATTTTCAGAAGGAATGGCATTAATGGGGACCCTAAGGGCATTCATGCAGGTCCACCAAGCTCAGTATTGTCTCTACTACATGACAGCAGTTCTCCATTGGTAACCTACGATAGGTTAAATATTCAACAGTGGGTTAATGTCTCATATGTCAGGACATTTCACACCATTGCTGGTTATTTGGCTGAAATAACCAACGCAAATAACCAACACTGTGCAGAGTTGATTATTTGAAGAACCATTGGTTATCAGGTCATGTGTCGGGCACCGTTGACTATTTTGTCATAAACAGTTGGTTATTTTCAGCGACTACAGAGTCCCCTGGCAGGAGTGAGCAAAGCGATGGCTGCTGCTCTAGTCCAGCTGGCAGAACTCACAATGGCTGATAGGATTCCAGCAGGAGGACTGAGGGGAGAGAAGGGTTGGGGAATATGTCAATCAAACACACCATTGACTAATAGTCAACTCAACGCTGGCCTTAATCCACACTACAGTTGATTATAATCATGCCAGTAATCAACCGTGGAATTGACTATTAACCCATCATTGACTATTGTGTTGTCTGAACGCAGTCACAGTCTTTCCCAATCCTACCAGGAGATGGCAGGAACTAAACCTATAGCCGTAGATGTGCAACATATATATTCTCTCAGTTGGTAATAGCAATAAAGTCCTTGGTAATAGCAAGCAATAAAGCATCTGAATTTTCCCAAATCAACACATTGTACAAAATATGCTGGTAGCATTCTGAACTGTTCCATTCCATACTGTAGTTTATTTTCTGGTGGGAGGGGGAGGTATAGTAAAAATAAACTTGTAAAAATGCTATTTGCTCTGAGTTCCATATTGCAAACAATTTCTGCATTGAGGTAGGGATGTTAAAGAAATTTGCAACCAATTCAAATGAGTTTGGAAAACTGCGGATTTCACAGCGGACCACCTATTTCTGAGTCATATAGATTCTGAAGACTTGGGGACCATTCCCCCCCCCCTTTTGGGGGTGGGGGATTTGCACTGATTCGCATTAACTAATGTTCATTAGCACAAGTAGAACAAAATTCTGTTTAAAAAATATCTAATTCCATCAGTGAATGGACAACGGAATGAAAGATGTCTGACAATCCACGAAACATAATCAGAACAGATTTAACAAAACCCATACATCGCTTCATTAAGCATATAATAACTTCTATAATTATTAATTAATATTATTAATAAATTACTGAGACAGCAGTAGTAGAAAATTAAGCCTAAAAATGCCATTAGTCCCTGCTCAAATGTTATAACTTATAATTGTTATCTTAAATTGCCCTTCTGGTCCCTCGACTCTTCTTTATTAACACGCAGGAGGAAAAGACGCAGGTATTTGCACGTAAAGTTTCAAATTATTCCTTCCCGTGCAGGGCTGCCTGTTTGAATGTTTCCAAGAAAGTATTGTTCTTATGTGACAACAGGTCAGGAAGACTCTGCATTAATTACACTAACATATGGTTATTAACAGATTCTAGCTCAGGGAGCAATACTTTACAATGTTATCTTCCAGATAGTCAGATGTTAGCCATATTGTCAGTGCTGGCAGCTATTGTTTCACTCATTTACTTCACAGAGCTAATTACTCCCTAATAATAACTTTACCTTGGAGTTTTTCACTTGCTTGTGCCAGCAAACCTGTTCACACTACATATGCTAATTATTGGCACTTATTCATTATGTTAAGATAGCTTTAAGTTCAAGCTGTGCAGCCTGGCTTTCGGTATGGAACCAGCTGGCTCCGAAGTTCCACCTTTTTTTTTTCTCCCTTCCTCTTTCTTTTTCCTAACTAAAGTCATTAAAAACTTTTACTATGGGATCATCTTATAGCCTAACAATTTGGTTTTTGAGAAGCTGAACGTGTGTTCAGTTACCACCGTGCCCTCCCTCACCCCCAAAAGCAAGGGCATATCTGTAAAATGAAGTGTCTTATTTTCATAATAGTTTTTTTCCCCCTTAATCATCTATATGGCTCTATTAATGTATTCCATTATCCTTGGGTAAGTATCCAATACTGCTACTGCACTTCTTCTCATTCCGCTGTGACAACAGGACCCACCGCTAGCAGAATGAGGAGTAAACACTGCCCAGTGATGAGTGGAAACACTTGTTTCTGGATTGGGGCAAGTCAGCGGAACACCCTTCCATGAGCTCCGTCGACCTGCCCCGTTCCAGAAATGAGTATTTCTGCTCATTTTCAATTGCTTTAGGAAGCCTAGCTACCCATTGCTTTAGTGGTGGCAGCATAGGATACTACCCATTATTTTAGGTCAGTGCCATCTGTGGCAGGGATGAAAGACGATGGCTGAATTCGGACGACACAATAAGCAACTGGGGTGGGGGGAACAATCGTCAGTTGTATTGACTATCGTGTCATCGGAATGCTGCCATAGTCAACTCAGTGCTGATCCTAATCCACACCACAGTTGATTATGTATTACCATGGTGTGTGGGGAATACCCCCTAGATGAACAACTGTAAAGTTTATTATCACCCCACCATTGACTATTGTGTTGTCCGAATTCAGCCATTGGCTGCATTTGGACAACACATTAGTCAATTGTGGGTTGAGTATCCAACTCACAGTTGGTTATCTTGTGGGTACTCCCCATACAACATATTCCTACACAGTTGTGGGTGGTTGGGGCTGGTGTTGAGTGGGCTAATAGTCAACCCAGCATTTGACTGACACAGTCCCCGCCCCTTTCCCTACCCTCCCTCCTCCCTCAGTCCTCCCAGTTCTATCCCAGCAGCCTCTGCAAATTGCACCAGTTGTAGCAGAGTGGCAGCTGCTGCTTTGGTCACTCTTGCCGCCTGCCTCTATGGGCTTGTGTTGTAACCCACTCACCAGATGCCATTAACACACTCACCCCTCCACACAACACTTTAAACACCTGGCTTCGAACTAAACAACTTGCAAGCCAGTTGTTTTTCTCATTTGCTTATTTGGGCGGAATAGCATACCGTCAGTAGTGTGTGAGTGGCGTGTTACCCTTCACACAACACAATAAGCAACACAACTGATGATTGTCCCCCCCCAGTTGCTTAATGTGTTGTCCGAATGCAGCCATTCACTTCCTCACCCTCAAGATTGTTTGTAGACCCCACAGATTCGCCACACATTTACAAAGCAAATTTGAAGTGGCCATTTTTGGGGGGAGGGTAGGCTGACCAGATAAAATCCAGGTCAGGGCTCAAGTAACTTTAACAGTTGTAGAGAAAAGGGAATTTCAGCCAGTGTCATTTGTATGCAATTAGTTCCTGGTGATATTCCTTCTTCATCACAACAGTTAAAGGTGCAGGCACTATACTAGAGTGACCATATACAAAAGAAAGCAGGGCCCCTGCAACTTTAACAGTTGTGATGAAGAGGGAATTTCACCAGGAACTAATTGCATACAAATGACACTGGCTGAAATTCCCTTTTCTCTACAACTGTTAAAGTTACATGAGCCCTGACCTGGATTTTATCTGGTCAGCCTAGGGGAGGGGAGATTTTTGAAAGGATTAATGAGGCAGGTGGCTCACAGCTGTCAGTGTGGTGAAGTGGCAGCTGTACTAATGAAGAAGAGGGGCTTCTCTCGGTGGCCATTTTCCCCTCAGAATTGCTCTAGTGGTGGCCACCATTTTTTGTTGAAACCATTCCCCCCTACACACCCAAAATGAGCTGAAATTATGCTGTGCCCAGGACATTCCAGGTGGGAGATGGTAGCTGCTGATTGGTAACTACTGAGAGGCCAGATCATTCTCCCTTATATTTAAATAGGATTTTTAAAAAGCTGCTGCTAACCAGCTGCCACAGCACTGGCAATGGTAAACCTTCCCAACCCTCTAGAAATTTTGTCTTCCCTGAAAAAAATGACCACCAATTTTAGACACCATGCCACCACCACCACGCTGTCTGGAAAGTTTTTAGCTCAGAACTATTTTTAGTTTTATTTATGATTTCCCCTTTTCTTATATTTTCCTTGAAATCCACACACATGTTCCACTGGAGTAGGACACTCTTAATTTACCTCGGAGTTCACCATAGACCATTTTTTGTTTGTTGTTGTTTTTTACCTCAGCTTTTACTATAGGTAGGGTGACCAGATCGCCCGGGGTTTCCCCGTCCTAACCAGGAAAACTGGGGTGATCCGGGCCGACCGGGGGGCAGAGGGGACAAACAGGGGAAACGATGCCCATGCGGAAGAGGTGGGAGAGGGCCGATTATGGGCTCGTGCCGCTGCCTCCACCGCTGGGCTTGTGCAGTCGCTGCCGCCGCTGCCACCACTGCCAAGCTTGTGGAGCCGCTGCTGCCACCGCCAGGCTCGTGCAACTGTGGCGGCCGCCACCAAGCTCGTGCAGCTGCCGCCACCGGACTCGTGCTGCCGGCACCGGCGCTGCAGGGCTCATGCCAGAGGCCGCACGGAAGAGGCAGGAGAGGGCCGAATCCGGAAATGATGAAATCAGCCCTCTCCTGCCTCTTCTGTGTGGCCTCTGGCCTCCTTGGGGTTTGTCGTGATGGCAATGAGCCCAGAGGAGCCCGGATGCCCGCACGGAAGAGGTGGGGGAGGCCGATTACATCACTTCCGGAATCAGCCCTCTTCCTCGCAGCCTCTGGCATGAGCCCTGCAGCACCGCCGCCGCCAGCACTAGCCCGGCGGCGGCGCCACGAGCCTGGCGGCGGCGGCACCACAAGCCCAGTGGTGGCAGAGGACCCAGTAGGTCCAGGCTCGGTTTTTTGGGGGGTGAGTAGCTTGTTGGGGGGGTTGTTTTGGGTGGCGGGGGGGACCGGGATTTTGGTTTCCAAAATCTGGTCACCCTAACTATAGGCAAAATGTGGTACCAACTCTAGGAAAGATATTAATCTTTCGATGTGTGCAGTTGGTCGCTGGGGCAGGGGATATAAAATAAAATTTTGGCTAATATAAAATGTGAGGTGATTTAGGGTTCATGATCAAATGAAGCTTCTGTGGAATTTCAAGGGTAGCTGAAAGCCCTTTGATAAAAATACAAAGTCCCCCAGAGGCTTTTATTTTATTTATTTATTTCAAAATTCTTAGGTTGCCAATAAGCTCTGCCTAAAGCAGATACATCATCTGAGGAGTTTGGAAGGAGACTTAAAAAAACATTTTGATGGACTAATGAAGTTTCTCAGGTTGCTTATGAGCATCCCTAATACAAGAAATGTATACAAGCTCAATACAGCCCTTGCAGCACTCTGTAGCACTATGGAGGTGATTTTTTTCTTAAACGTTATCAGGGGGCACCCCACAGACTGTGCAGTGTCCCATGAACTTCAGCCCACAAGAGAATGGGTGCAGGATGGAAAATGGACTCTAGACCTCCTGAAGTTACCCACCCTTTCTCTATGAGGTCAGAACTCTGACCTTGTATAGGGTGGGAAAAGGTGTTTTCGGGGTGAGGTGGTGGGTAGAGAGGGGGAGCGCATGGATCGAAAGAATCCACGGCTCTGTCAGCTGCTGCCCACACCCCTGACCTATGGAACCACTGAGGCCAGTGCAGAACCTGGTAAAATATATATTCTCCCCCACTGCAAGGAATGGGAGGGAATGATAGTTCCTCCATCCGTGGATGGAGAAAACAAAAATATAAGAAAGATCATCTCCCTACGTGGAGCTGCCTTTGAAGACGGTTCAGAAGCTGCAGCTTGTGCAAAATGCAGCAGCCAGATTGATAACAGGAACCAGAAGGTTCGAACACATAAGACCGACTCTGGCCCACTTGCATTGGCTGCCTATATGTTTCCGAGCCCGATTCAAGGTGCTGGTTTTAACCTATAAAGCCTTACACGGCTTGGGACCACAATACCTGATGGAACACCTCTCCCAACATGAACCTACTCATACACTACGATCCACATCTATGGTCCTCCTCCGGTTGCCTACCCCAAGGGAAGCACAGAGGGTAGCAACAAGGGAGAGGGCCTTTTCAGTGGTGGCCCCCCAATTATGGAATGATCTTCCCAACGAGGCTTGCCTGGCACCAACATTGTTATCTTTTCGGTGCCAGGTGAAGACTTTCCTCTTCTCCCAGGCATTTAACAGTGTATGTTGAGGGTTTTGTTGTTGTTGTTATTTGACCCAGAATAGTTGTTTTAAATGGATATTGTATTTATAACCCGTTTTTATGCTTTTTATGGTTTTAAATTTTGTATATCGGTTTTTTAATGTTCAATGTTTTTAATTTTTGTAAACCACCCAGAGAGCTTCGGCTATGGGGTGGTATATAAATGCAATAAATAATAAAATAATAATCCTGCTGGCTCCAATAATGGAGGGTCTGCTATAAGAACATAGGAGTGCTCTCTTAGGTTGTATTTCATCCCCACTTACCTGGGAATATATCCAAATGAACTCAGTGGGACTTACTTCTGAGAAGCTGTGGACATCTCCCTTTGGATTGAGGCGGGGAACAAGATTAGTACAATAGAATATAAATCAAATACATAAAATTAATAGATTAAAATAACATTCAGGACATCTTAAATTCTTGGGTTTAAAATTCATGACAGGCCTAAAGTCACATTGGGTGGGGAGTTGAAGCCATGCCTTGGCCAACACTCTTATCGTGACCCCGGCTCTATCTATATGTGGGAAGTAAAGGTGTTTTTTTGTTCTATTTGCAATATGGCCGGGAAAGATTCCACCTATTTCCATATCCATCTGTTCCGCCTCTCAAACAATCCCATGGAATTGATCATTCACAGTGAGTGTGCGCTTGCAACTGAGACATTTAAGACTCTTTTGTATACCCCTAAACCTGTTACAATCTTGACATTTTTCTTAAAGTAAGGTTACAGCTCTTATAGTTCCAGAGATAAACCTGAATATATAAAGGTGAAACATTTCCATTGTGGCTGTTTTACATAGGTTGCCCGCTCGTCCTTTAAGTTTTAATGCATTGTTGAGTTCATTTATTAATACAACTTTGTACATTTTAGCCCCAACAAAAGACTTTCGCAGGCATGAAATGAGAATACGCAGCCTCAGCGTAATTGTAGCCAACAGTTTTCCACAAAAAGACTTTTCTGTGTGTAGAGAATCCACAATGTCCAGCTGTTCCTAGAAGGATTACCAGGATTTAATGGAGAGCACAGATGGAACCAATACTATTGTCCAGAGAGTATTCTAGGGCAGAGGCTAAAATGTGAAGGATGATCGGCGAAGCTCTGATTGGAAAGAGAATAGGAAAGAAGCAGAGAAAGAAAACAATCCTGTTGTTCTACCCCTCCCAATGGGATAGGATGGGGAGGGCTAGAGAGGGGAAAAATCCCTCTAGTGATGACTAGGCAAAGGAAATTGTTTCCCTAAAGCTTCCTTTCATGGTCAATAGGCATTTCGAGATATCTCAGATCATGTGCGGTGGCTGCAGCTGTTTTAGAGTTTCTTCCTGTTATGTTAGAGACTATGTCCTGGTTCTCAGTGAAGTAGTAAACCTGAGTAAGGGCTGTACCATGTCACAGTGCAAGTGAGGGCACATGTGAGTAAGTACTCCTCCACATCGTATGCTCCCTCCACATAGAAAATGTACATGTCAGAGAGATGGGGGAGGCTAGGACTTCTGAGATCTGGGCCTAATCCACACCACTCATTTATCCCGGGGTCAGCTCGAGGTCATCCCTGTGCATCCAAATGATGCACAGCTGATCCCGGGGGTCAACCAGGGATGACCTCTCAGTTGTCCTGGGATAAATGGCACTGCATTTATCCCGTTTTTTCCCACAGTCCCGGGACAACCCTGAGATCTGCGGGTGGTGTGCCACTCGCTCCCAGGTCCCCCTCCTCCCCACAAGTAGAAGGGCTGAGCAATGGGGCATGGAGCTGTGCGGGGGGGACTCCATGCCCATCGGGGGAGGGGGAGCATTTTCCCACCCTAGGGATAGCTGTTGGCATTTTCTGGAGCAGAGTTTTTCATTTTATTTTTTTTAAAAAAAACCTCACTGCACTGGATCAGGGCCCTGCAATTGCGTGGGCGTCTCCTCCTAAAAATAACCTCCACACTGTCCCAGAACATGCCTCTTTGCTTCTGGCAGGACACACTGGCATATGGACCCAGGAGGACGATCCTGGAAGCGGTAAAGCCCGAGATTCCCCCCCCCCCCCCGAATCCTGGTAGGCCCCAAGGTGTAGATGAGGCCATAGTTGTCTATGTGTGTGGGATCTTTGTGTAGTGGGGAACATTCAGTCATGAGAGCCCCCACTAGTTGCAACCAGTGGTGAGCACAGACGGAGGAACTGAAACAATCAAGGCGTAGGACATATTTCCCTACAAGGAAAGGCTAAAGCAGGTGTGAGTGTTGTTGGATGACCAACTGACCAACTCCCATCAGCCCCAACCACCATGGGCAATGGTCAGGGATAATGGGAATTGGAATCCAACACCATCTGGCACTTACAGCTTTCTCACCCCTGTACTAAAGTGCTTGGAGCTCTTTAGTATAGGAGAAAAAGTAGTTCATGGTGATTCGGAGGCATGATAAAGGTTTGTCAGTAAGGCCCAGTAAGAAGAGACTTTAAGCCATGGTGGATAAGGCTTTTTTGTTAACAAAAAAACCCTTAACCACTATGGTTTAATGTCTCTTCTGAACAGGGCCTAATATTTTCTCCCCTCATAACATTATTGCATACAAATGACACTGGCTGTAATTCCCTTTTCTCTACAACTGTTAAAGTTACATGAACCCTGACCTGGATTTTATCTGGTCACCCTAATGTACAGAGTATAGAGAAAAATACTCTGAATGAGAGAATGCTGGCAAAGTGTGTGTATTGGCAGAAGTAGCTCCTAGAAGGCTGGGGCTAGGGCTAGGGCTAGGGCTACCAATATATATGTTTGCTTCCATCTGCTCAACTTGTAGAGCATGGTGTAGTGGTTAGAGTATTGGACTAGGACTGAGACAACCTGAACTGAAATCCCCACTCCTCCACGAAGATCACTGGGTGACCTTGGGCCAGTAGTCAACTTTCAGCCTAACCAACCTCACAGGGTTGTTGTGATGGGAAAGTTAGGGAGGAAACCATGTATGTTGCCTTGTATTCCTGGGAAGAAAGATGGGATATAAAGGTAATGACTAAATAAATAAACCATTTACAAAAAGTAGTTTGTCACCTGTGCGATCTACTCACAAATAGATTGACCCTGGAACGTCCTACTGTTTGTGGAAATTTAAGGCCTGAAACGACGTTAAAAAAAAAAAACCACACACAATGCAGTTCTTTAATAAATATTTATCTTTGCAAGATCAAGCTGTCAGATGGAAAAGTGAGAGGTTTTTAATTCCTTCTTCTTCTTTTTCGTCGTATTTCAATCCTTTGTCCTATGTTTTAATAGAGGCTGAAGGTACCGCCTGCAAAATCCTTGCACACATAACAAGTAGCCCTGCTTGGAAGGAAGTTAGTCAATTAGGTAAATATAGCTTCCTCCTCACCCCACCCCCAAGCCCGGCAGCCAAAGACCCCTTTAATTGTTTTAGTCCAAATCGTGTGCCTCTAGCACAGCTGTTTTTCATTAACTACGGCCACACACAGGCACGACTTGCGGGCTAGGTAACATCGCTGCAAGTTCGCTTTCCTGCATGCTAGAAGGGAGGAAAATGGAAACGGCGCTGATGTCTGTGAAGCAGCTGCGTTGCGGTTTAATGCAGTCATCTTCAGAAAAGGAGGGGGGGGGAAAGAACCTTCATGTGATAATTCTTAAAGCGGAGGCGGACCGCGTATGGCTGTGGGCTACCTGTGGTTTTTCAGCCCCTTTCTTGTGGGTTAGGGTGGAGGCGGGACCAGGTGGCAGGGATCATTACTGGTCTGGTATGTCTTCTGGTGTGGTCCGCAGAGGATTCCTGGGCCATGTTCGCTGCCTTGATTTCGTGATTCAGAGGACACAGGACCTGCTATGCCCTGGGCAACATCAACAAGCAGGGCAGTGCTCTGCCTTGCAAGAGGAAGATAGAAGGAAAGCAGACATATGCTAAGTCAGAACATTGGGCCATCAAACCTTGTATGGTTTACTCTGACTGGTGATGCTATCAAAGTTCTAAGGCAGAGGTCTTTCCCAATTTGACTGAGATCCTGTAACTGGAGATGCCAGCCAATGTTTGAATGTGGGACCATTTGCCAACCAAACTGTGGTTCCTCTATAAAGAGTCCATGCAGGAACAGATAACTTGATCTCCTGTTTTAGGAGCCAATATCTGCAGCATAACCCTGTACCCCCATTCCTGTACAATACACAAACATATTTTGGAGCTTGCAATCTGAAAGACCTGATAGCCCAGAGTCAAGATGGTTGTTGAGCTCAAGGGAGGTAGACCAGGATACACAACCTGCAAGCATCACAGTCTCTAGCTTTACAGCAGGGGTGTTGAACTTCAGGCCCCTGGGCAAAATCTTTCCCACCAGGAGTCCCAATCTGGGCCTTTGGATTCCCTTCGCCATTTTCTCCAACCACTGTATTTCCTGAATGTTGCACAGTTTTCTCCCCAGTCCAAAAGGTTGAAATGCTTCCCCTGAGGCTTAGGCTTTTCTACACCATAGGGGTGTAGCGGGAGGGAGGGCAATCCCAGAAGTACCTAATACACACCATTGGCGCACAGGGATCAGCCTGGGGCCGTCCCAGGCAAACAGCCTGGTGTGGAAAGGGCCTTAGTTAGTGGCAGTAAGGGTTTTAAGCTAAAACATGCTGGTATTCTTGGTCCTGCCCCTTCTGTCTTTGGCCCCACCCACCAATGGAATGGTGGGCAGACCCACCCTGCCCACCACTGCCTTTGGACCCACTCACCACCCCAAGAACTTCTCCAAAATGGAATTCTACCCTAAGACTGGAAGACAGGGCCCTGCAGAGCTGGTAATATGCCCAGGCGAGATGGGAAGTGTGTGCCCTCCCCCATTTCAAACTGCTCATTAAATATTTTTTTAAATCTGTGGCACTGATTCAGTGCTAAATACATATATGAACTAGAACGATTTATAGAAAAGGTAATGGGAAGCACTTTTATTCAAGATGTAAGACATCACTTCTTCACATTCAGAATTTCACGACGGACGGCTTCTGCGCTGTTTCCGCAAGGCAGGCTCCTTGCTTCTCGATGGGCCGCTTACACTATGGAAGCAGTAGCCCTGCTGAAAGATGGTCAATACCTTTGCTTGGGGTGATAAAGAGGTTACCTTTTGGCCCCATGTATTGCCTAATCACTGCTGCACTAGTAGCTGTAATACCATCCTCTGGCCATTGACAATGATGACATTGAAGTGCAGTAGAGACTAGGCCAGTAGCGTTCTTCCCTGGCAAACCACCCTGGAAGCAAGGAGATATATGGCTTCTGGGCTCCAACTGATAGAGTACCTGGACTGAAACCTTTCATGCCTTACATACATAATCGAAATGTGGAGGGGAAGTGGTGAGAAACAGAAAAGAGGAAGGGAACAGATGGAGAGGCACAGTAAAACAGGAATGAATGCAAGTATAATGCAGCCACATGTCATTCTAATAGTTTCCATGTAATACACTCCTGGTTAATTATGGTGTTTACTATGATCCATCAGCCAATGATGACCTCAAGACTGCATATATGTTATATAATGTGTGTGCATGATTAAATTATTTCTGTATCTATCCCATCCAAAACCTTTCGGAACAAGTAGGCTATTAATGCAAATTCCCAATACACAGGTTCTTAACAGAAATATAATGGATGAAGATCATCCATGTAACTTCTGAATAGGCAGGCGTGTTTCCTATTTGGAGGAATTCTATAAACTCCCTGCAAGCTAGTTGGGAAATGTCTCTGTGGGACATGCATCTGTCTGTTTTTTCAGAAGTTACAGAACTATGTGTGTCCCCCACCCACCTCAGAAAGTAATTTCAGAAATATTCCCAGGTTTCTATGAAGGAAAACATGCAGTAATGAAATGAAGGTTCCTAACAAGCATGAAACTTCAGGGTTGCAATCTGTTGTGGTACCACACTTCTGGACCTCCTTTCCTTGGGAGATCCTTCTGGTGCCTTCAGTGATGTCATTTAGATGCCAGGGAAATACCTTATTTTTGGTATGCTTCAGTTTTGTCTGTTTTTGTTGTTTGCCTAATAAATAGCTCTTGTATTGCTGGTTTTTGGTGACAGCAAAGTGAGGTGGTGTGATGTTATTGGTTGGCTTGGGTTTAGTGTGTGTGTGTGTGTGTGTATTTAATTATACAGTGTTTCAGTCATTTATTGTGGAGGAGGGAGTGGGATATGAATATTTAAATAAATAATAAGATCCAAAGTGCACTTACTGGCATGGAAATGAGTGAGGCTTTCTGAGTAAACATGTTTAACCAGAAACAGCTAAACTACAATTCATCAAGTGGTTCAACTCTACTTTCTGTGGCTTTTGAACAGGGAGAAAAGTTTATCATCTCACAAAATGTGTTAATCCACTCACCAATGCAAGGATGTCTGTGTTATCCCCAGCAATTGTTTTGTAAATGGCTACTGTTAAGGTAATTATCAGTGTCTCTACTTTTTAAATTTCAATTTTCCCTTGACTTCACTGTTTACGGCCACCACCTCCTGACCATGAGTGTTTATATATACCATTGGAACTCAAGATAACACATCATGCATCCTATGAAGTGGACTATAGTCCATGGAAGTTGATGCCATAATAAAAAAAGTGTTATTCTTTGTGGTCCCACAAGTTGATTTGTTGTTCATGCAGAACTAGAGTTGCAGTTCTATGTAGACCTGTGTCTGTGTTGTGAACAAACACCTCTAATTTTTCTTAGTTGGGAAAAGCCCAGCTCCTCTTTCCTTACCTTTGGGGAGGGGGGGAACCGGGTTGCTCTGAATTTTTTAATTTCCTTGACTTAGGCTGAAGATGGAGGGTTAAATTGATTTTGGACATTTTAACTTGCTTCTCAGGCGCGTGCACAGAAAACCTTTCTCTTGATAAGCAAATGAGTAATTAAAAGTACTCAGCGGATAGAGATGAATAAGCTAATAAAATGAGCCTTGCAGTCATTCATTTTCATTAGCCAGGGAGAACATGGAAGTCCCCCTAAAGAGCGGACTGAAGCAGGAAGTTGGAGTAGATAAGAATCAAGGGTAACTGCACCTTTGTGTAGGACAATAGCTCTCATGAATAAGTGGCTTCCTCTCCAGGCTGCAAGCTTGTACGGTTAACCAAAATTGTTGAGTAATTGTTCTGTGGTTGAGAACAAAATGCTGAATTAAACTGTTCCCAGCACAATAATTGTGTGATTACAGCATTTATGTTGCTGGCCAAAAGGAACAGTCATTAGGTTTGGAAGACTTACCAAAACCACAGGCACAAAAAAAAAAAATGCAAATTGCATGTAAATTATCCTCTAATACCTATAGCGGCTTAGAAATGGAGCTAGAAGTGCAATCGCTGTGTATTTAAAGACCGGCAATCTGGATGATGAAGAAGATGGAGAGTGGGGTGGGGGGTGGTAAGGGAGAACGGTTGTACACTCCAAGAACTATTTCAGTTTTTGGAAGAAAATATCAATATCAAAAGAGACTTAACTTTAATTATGTTGCGTTTTATCAGATTTTGCCTATACCGTTCACAGGCTTGAGAGAAAGAGAATGACAGAGAAATTCCTACCCCCCTCTGTTCCCCCCTCCACTGCATACCAATCAGATATTGTCTGAGAGTTCTAAAGCGGAATTCACTCCCACTCACAAACCTGATTCTGAACTGAACCAAATTCAGAGCAATCTACTGGAAGGAGGATGCAGGCTGCAAATGTTTGAAGAGATTGCCCAAATCCCATGGTAATTAGAAGAAGAAGAATAGTAGTAGTAGTAGTAGTAGTAGTGATATATGATGACAATGCCCCATGTTAGAAAGATGCTTTCCTTTATGAACCTGCTAGTCCTACTGGAAAAAAAAGGCCAGTGAAACAAACTTTTTTTAAAAAAAATTGTTGACTTTGTGCTTTTGTTTTGCTGACATTGTCAGACAGGACTAGAAAAGCAGGAGGAAAAAGCCCCCCGGAATAATGGGACAAATAATGGGCAGGCCTCAAACACTATGTGGCCCATTATAATTTTGTGCTTATAATTAAAAACAGTCATGAGCAAATATGATGTTTATGGTTAATAACGTGTTTTTCACTAGGGTGGGGGAGCAGGTAGCCAGATGCTGAAAAGCCTATAATTTGCACCTGCAATTAATGGCATCTGAAGTTGATTATTATTATTATTATTATTATTATATCTCTTTCTCGCTCATGGCGGTTTTTCTAGACGGATATGACGGGCTTTGCCAAGTCATGCTGTCTTTTATTGATTCAGGAATTTCCTGATGATTGAGCATGTTTCAATTATGACTGCTTTCTGGATGTTGGTGCAGATGTATTCTGGTAGGCCCAGTTTCCGGAGGTTTTCTATATAAATAAATATATATATATATATATATATATATGAATGATGTGATGCCGGTGACTGGTGTGACTAATGGAATAATTGTGACATTTTCCTGTTGCCATGGCTCTTTGACTTCCATGGCCAGTGGTGTATATTTGTCTCACTTTTCTTCTTCCTTTTCAATAACATTTTTGTCATTCGGTATTGCTATGTTGATGAGGTCTGTGTGTTTTTCTTTTTTGTCTATGACCATTATGTCTGATTGGTTGCAAGGTATTGTCTTGTCCGTATGAATTGTTGTTATTATTATTATTATTATTATTATTTAAAGAAACTGCAATATTGCTTAGCTGGTGCCTACTTAAAAATGTGGTCCAATTGCCTGTGCATATCTGTCAAGACATCTGTTCCAAAGCAACTTTCAGGGACAGTGTACTTCTCTTGTCCCATGTCAGAAAATATTGAGTGTACATATAACACTTTTTTTTCATACTCAAAGATCGATTATACCCCATGATCTTGCTATAATCCATTATGCTTTAATTATAACATTGTTTTCTCTGTATTTTATTGTTCGTTGCCTTAAGCACAATTTTTAGTGGAAAGGCAAGATATAAATTTAATAAACAAACATACAACCCCATTGAAAAGGGTTACGATTTTTATCCCCGTGTTGCAGATGGGAGACACTGATGCTAAGAATAGTGGAGGCTGGTGGCTCCCGTATCAGTGGGTTGGTGATTCTGCACTGGAGCACCTTGGACAGCTCTTTTAGAGTTCTGACTAGTTCTGACTGAAACCCGGAGTAGATTCACCACACCACTGGCATCGGGGCCACCAGCCTGCACTGGCTAGGAACCAGATTCTTACATAAGTAGGTTCATTGCGCAGGCAAGATATTAATTATAGGAGCACCTATTCATATACTCATAGCCACTGTGATATTCCACACAATATGCCATAGGAATTGCAATGACACATAACTAGGCTATAAGATGACAAAGGTCTGGCAAGTTGAGATGAACCAATATATCTGCTTCACTCGTCTTCACTTCCTTTCAACCTCAAGTCCACTTTTGCAACAGTTTGTGAATGTGTTTTTCCCCCCACTTAAAGTCTGCACCAGACAATCATATCTATTTTCACGTGCCCAGAAATTTGTATGCACTTTTGTGTGCAGTTTTCCCTAGTGTACACATTGTATATGTGCCTTTTTGTAAATCAGAAAGCTGCATTTGCAAAATTTGGAAAGTGTGAAAATTGAAGGATAATTGCATTCTGGTTCACGTTTCAGTTAGAGAAGTGCGAATTAGGTTGGTTCATATTAAAATGTGGATGAAACTAATTTGCCCCCTGTCCCTTCTGGCAAGCTTCTCCCAAGAGACTCAGTGTTCATACCTGTTCTCCAGCCCCTTTATAAGCATTTTTAAAATAATTTTCATGGAACGTTTCCATGAAAATTATTCATGTAGCCATATATTGGCTGCTCTTGACCACCATCAGCTCTCTAGGGTTCCAGGCAGAATTCTTTCCTAGCTCTACCTAGGGAGATTAAATTTCCTAGCCAGGAGCTGGTCCTAAGACATTCTGTATACAATGTCCATGCTTTACCACTAAGCTCATCTCCTCTGATCTCCAGTGGGATGGTTTAAAGTAGAAAACAGCTCTCAGCGAGAGAGACTGAGGGCTCATTCACATGCCCTGGTTATGTGAATTATTTTGTTTGTTTGAAATATTAGTGTTCTGCTTTTCACTTTCTTAAAATAAAATAAACCCCGAGATCGTCACCATCATTGTCATTGTAATATCAGTCTCTGAAAAATAGCGAAGCAGTTCGACCAAATTTTAAAAATTCCTATTCTACGAGAGCAGAGCAAGCAGCTGTAACAGCAGCAGGAGGAGGAGGAGGAGGAGGAGGAGGAGGAGGAGGAGGAGGAGGAGGAAAAAGGCAGTTATTATTCAAAGGCATTGGAAAAAAGTCAGCCCAGTGAGTGCCAGGAGAGATCTTTAGAGAGAGCCAGCGTGGTGTAGTGGCTAGAGTGTTGGACTGGGAGCTGCAGGATCCAGGTTCTAGTCTCCATTCAGCCATGGAAGCTCACTGGGTGACTTTGGGCCAGTCACAGACTCCCAACCTAAGCTACCTCACAAAGTTGTTGTTGTGAGGATAAAAATGGAGAGGAGGAGGAGGAGGAGGAGAATTATGTATGCCACCTTGGGTTCCTTTGAGGAAAAAGGTGGGATATAAATGTAATAAATCATCATCATCATCATCATCATCATCGTCCAACACAGCCCTGTTACCAGTCACCACCTGCCTCAGCTCTGAAGGAGAGAGCACCCAGATTAGGATAACTGAGGATGACCTTAGAGAACTTCATATCTAGCTTAAAACCAGCACTTTGGATGCTTCCTGGAAATAAACTGGGGAGATCGTATGCGAAGGATTCCATCCAGGGTATTCCGCATATAGGCAGGATATAAATTGAATTAATCATTATAATAATGAAAGATATATGCTTGTGATCCTCATGACCTACTGTGAGGCATTGACCACTAGGGATGATTGCTCTGACCCGCACAAGGAAAGCTCCAAGATATCTGGAGCTTTCCGCACAAGGAAAGCTCCAGATATCATGAAGATTTAAGGTGTTGACATTTTGATGACCACCCTCCTCCAATTGTTGTCTGTTTTGCTTTTCAGTCCTGAATACTTAACTGTGAAATGAAACTCTATTAATGTTCATTCACCCTACCAGAGGTGGCAATCAGATACAAGCCTGAACTGCTGAAACAAAGAAAAAAGATGTCCCTGTTGTGCAAATCCCTGGACAGCTATTAGAGGCTTGGTAGTTTTGGGAATATTTTATTCCTATTAAAAACGACCTTGGATTTGATTACCGCTGATTTTGCTTTCCCTGTCTGTTTGTCCATTATAGTGAAGTCTGGATTCTTTTAAAGTCATATTGAGCAATAATACTCAATATAAAATAATTACAAAATGTGTCATCTTGAGGAAAAGATGACATTAAACTGTTGTAGCAACTAAAGCTGTGAAAGCTGATGTCATTGCACACCAACCCTACACTCTGCCGTGTCTGATCTGATTAGATCGCACTAATACTAGAATTAAGACATTTGCCACAATTCAGAAAACTCAGGCACAGCTAGTGGGATTTAAAAAACAAACAAACAAACAAACAAATCTTTTCCTTGAAGTAACAATCCTCTATGCAAAATGGTCTTGCCACTCCCCTAAATTTCAAAGGTGGCTTCCCATATTGCGATCAGCAGTGGGAAGTGTTATTTGGGGTGGGCAAATCAGTCAGAACTGGTGACAGTCCATAGCTCAGGAGTAGTGCACATGATCTGCATGCAAAAGGTTCCAGGTCCAATTCATAGAATCATAGAATCAGAATAGTAGAGTTGGAAGGAGTCCAACCCCCTACTCAGTGCAATAATCCACCTTAAAGTATGCCTGACGGATGGTTGTCCAGCTGCCTCTTGAATGCCTCTAGCACGACTTCCCTAGGTAATCGGTTCCATTGTCGTACTGCTCTAACAGTCAGGAAGTTTTTCCTGATGTCCAGACAGAATAGACTGGGAAAGGTACTTGTCTGAAATAGCCAATACTGAGCTAGATGGGCCAAGGCTCTGGCTTGATTTATGTTCCCTGCCTCACAAATGGATATAGATGCAAGGTAGTTGAAAATATGAAGCTGCCTTATACTGGCTCTGAACATTGGTCGATTTAGCCCAGTGTTGTCTACGCTGACATGAGACACCTCTGTATGGTCTTAGGGAGATCTTTCCCACCGCCTAATATACTACGGCCTTTAGATTTTTCTGAAAACACACACACTCAATCAGGATATTCATGACAGATACAAGGAAGGGCTTCTTCACACAGCACATAATTAAACTATGAAATTCACTTCCACAATATGCAGTGATGGCCACCACTTTGAATGGCTTTAAACAGGGATTGGCTAAATTCATGGAGGATACAGCTATCAATGGCTATTAGTCCTGATGGCTATATGCTACCTCCAATATCAGAGGCAGTATGTCTAGGTATGCCAGTTGCTGAGGAACATGGGCAGGAGGGTGCTGTTGCACTCATGTTCTGGCTGTGGGATTCCTGTGGGCAGGTGTTTGGCCACTGTGTGAACAGAACGTTGGAGTAGATGAACTCTTGGTCTGATGCATCATGGCCAGATCTACACCAAGCAGGATAGAGCGGTATGAAAGTGGTATGAAAGTGGTATATAAACGTCAGGAGCCACACTATTGCTTTATAGCGGTACTGAAGTGCACTGACAACTGTTGGGGCCCATTGACACATACCACATACCGCTATATCCTGCTTGGTGTGGCCCCTGCCTTTTATATACCACTTTCATACCATTATTTCCTGCTTGGTGTAGATCTAGCCCTAGTCTCTTCTTATGTTCTTTTGAATGGACCTGATCATGCCAGACTCAAACTTTTGCACTTGGGTATAAAAGAGTTCCCATGTTTAAATGGCAAAAGACACAGGTAGCACTGTCAATTGTGAATGGTGAACAGATGTGGAAATGGGTTTCTTCCCCTCTCCTGGTAATAAAGACAAAAGCAGCTCAAAAGGTTTATTGTGGAGAGACTCATTCACTGAACCCCATATGCACCCTGCGCAAGGTGTGGTATCATGGGTCAGCTTTGCCATTTCAACTTGCAGATTTTGCAGAACTTTGCTGAACATGAGGATTGGAGAATTTTAATGAAGAGGGAATTTCACCAGGTGTTGCACGCATACAAATGACACCTGCTGAAATTCCCTTTTCTATACAACTGTTGAAAATCCTTTACATATGGTCACCCTAACCAACGTTGTATTTTGGGATTAAAAGTGGAGCCTTTGAAGAGGTTGAAATTAACAACATAGAGAAAATTTGAGCTTCCAACATGGAGGCAGACACCTCTGGGAGTGACTGAAAGCAGCCTCTTCATAATTTATATTCTGTGCAAGCACAAAGCCTAAAACATGGTGAAAGCTGAACAATGGAGTCCAACAATCTACTTTTGGCACGTCCAAGGACTTGCGTGTATACTATGGAGTGGATGGACTGGTGTGCGACTTGTTTTCTTTGAGACACCACGCTCCCATTTCACAAACTGCTTTTGAAATTCCATCACTTTCAAAACCAGTTTGCCATATGGGGCTCGTGTGTGTGTGTTGGGGGGTTTACTTTTTATAGGGTGACCATATGAAAAGGAGGACAGGGCTCCTGTGTCTTTAACAGTTGTATAAAAAAGGGAATTTCAGCAGGCACCATTTGTATGCATGCAGCACCTGGTGAAATTCGCTCTTCATCACAACAGTTAAAGCTGCAGGAGCTATACCAGATACAAAAGAGGGCAGGGCTCCTGCAGCTTTAACTGTTGTGATGAAGAGCGAATTTCACCAGATGCTGCTTGCATACAAATGGCACCTGCTGAAATTCCCTTTTCTGTCCAATTGCTAAAGATACAGGAGCCCTGTCCTCCATTACATATGGTCACCCTAATAAGAAACCCGAAATCAAATATCACTTGGGAACTTCAGCCTAGTTGTGTGGTTCTTTGGTTCTTCACCCAAGTACAGAACTACAAGTATCGATATTTCATTTTTTAAAAAAATCTGCTCTGCCTCCAAACTAAAGCCCCTTTTTTCTCCATAGATGGATGGATATCACTTAAAGTGAGTGACTTGCCTCAGACTTTTCTTTGCATTTCTGCCAATACATTATGCAAAAACTTTGCTGGCTTTGAATTGCTGCCCACTGAATACTATTAGATAACCTCTCGTTTTTACCCGCCCTCCTACATGCTAATTAAAACAAACATTGCTATCTTAACAAGATAATTACTTGTCAAATATATATGTATATATATAGAAAGGAAGGAAGGAAGGAAGGAAGGAAAGAAAACCATATTTAAACCAAAAAAGTAAAAAAAAAACTGTTAAAAAAAACCAACCAGAAAATAGAACAACAATATTAGGGTCCTTTCCAAACAATCTAATAATGTTATTGGCCAGAAATGAGGAAAGAATAAGATTCGTTGTTTCAGTGGAAAATCAACCAAAAGCTAAATGAAAGGTGTAAAGCAAGAAACATGAAATGATAATTTGCCGGGTAAAGTTTGTATTGTTCTGTTGTGCAAACCGTCTGTATCAATGAAATCACTGAGATGAGCAGGTGTGGTGGTGAGTGGATGGAAAAGCAAATTAGATTCAATTGTAAGATGATGATGATGATGATTGTGTTTGCAGACCCAGTTCAAGGCAAATTAGCTCTTCAAGCTATTGCCCCCTCTCATAGGCACTGGCTCAAGAACTTTGCTTAGTTTCTCAAGCCGTTCTTGTCCTGTCGGACATGAGTTTGGTTGGTAGAGAGTCGACAGAAAGAAGCTTTCATGTCATGCCCCCACCCTGGCCCTCAATTATGGAATACTGTCCCCAGGGAGATCTGGGTCCCTCATTGCCTGCTATTTAAGCGGCCATTGAAAACCGAGTGCTTTCTGCAAACATTTTGTACTGTGCAATCCAACACATGTCTATATAGATGCACCCTAGATAAGTGTATAGACTCAGGGTTCAGTCATATAGCCATCTATGATATAATCCTATGTGTTTTGAGACAGAAAAATGTCCTACAATTCCCAGCATCCCTCCAGCCAGCAGGGGCGTGCTGGGAATTGTAGGACATTTTTCTGTCTGAAAATGTGTAGGATTGCACCCTTAGCTAGAAGGATCAATGGCCTGACTTGGGTTAAATCATCCTCTGACCTGGAAGTAAATCTCATGTAATATAATGGGGTTTCCTTCTGAGTAGCCATGGGTAGAATTGCACCGTCAGTTAATTTCCTGCAGGTTGGCTTTGAGCTCTTCTGTTTCTGCTGTTTTTATTGTTTGTTGGTGTCTTTTAGATTACGTTTTGTTTTGTTACATCGTTTCTCTAAACATATTGTAAGCCATCTTGAGTGGGCATTTTGCCTAGAAAGGTGGGATATAAATTTTAATATAAATAAATAAGGCTGTAACCCTATACTCACTTACCTGGGATAATAATAATAATAATAATAATAATAATAATAATATATTTCTTACCCACCTCTCCCTCCGGATCGAGGCGGGGAACAACATCAGTAAAAACAATATAAAATACATATAAAATACATAAAACTGATTAAAAATATATAAAGTTAATACATTATTAAAATCAGCCAAGTCTTAAAATTGGACTGGGTAGGCCTGCCGGAAGAGATCAGTCTTTATTGCTCTCTTAAATTCTAAAAGACTAGTAAGTTGGCGGATCTCTTCCGGCAGGTCGTTCCACAGTCTGGGAGTGGCAGAAGAAAAGGTCCTCTGGGTAACGGATGTCAGCCTAGTCTTGGCCGACTGTAATAAGTTCTTCCCGGAGGACCTGAGCGTGCGGGGCAGATTGTATGGGAGAAGGTGATCCCGCAGGTAACCTGGACCCAAACCATGTAGGGCTTTAAAGGTAATGACTAAAGCTTTGTACTTCGCCTGGAAAATAATTGGCAGCCAGTGGAGCGATTTTAAAGCTGGTGTAATATGGTCACTCCTAGGTGTACCAGTGACCAACCTAGCTGCCATATTTTGAACTAGTTGAAGTTTCCGGACTAGGCACAGAGGTAGCCCTATGTACAACGCATTGCAGAAGTCGAGCCTCAAAGTTACCGGCGCGTGCACTACCGTTTTTAGGTCTTCCAACTCTAGGAAGAGGCGCAGCTGGCATATCAGCCGAAGCTGATAGTAGGCACTCCTGGCCATCGCGTCTATCTGAGCTGTCATTTGGAGCAACGGATTGAACTCAATGGAACTTTTAAGTAGATGTACATAAGATTGTGCGGCAGATAGGTATGTTTCTCCTTATAAGGGTGTCCTGGTGAGGGTCCTTGGGCACCAAGGTATGAGTCACTTACCTAATCAACTGGTTCCTATGGAAGGGTTGTGATGATTAGCTTCCATTTTAAACGTTCAGTCTCTAGCCCTTTTACTTGCAGAAATATTAGGAAGAATCTGCCGGCAATATTCTACCAATGGCTCACTAGAAAGTATAGCAATTAAATAGGGATCAATCTTAAATGGGTTTGGACAAATTCATGGAGGTTAAGGCTATCAACAGCTACTAGTCTTGATAGCTATATGTCATCTCCATCATCAGTTGCACTATGCCCCTGTTAAACAGAGGAGTGCTGTTTTGATCATGTCCTGTTTGTGGATTTCCCAGAAGCAACTGGTTGGCTACTGTAGAAACAGAAAGTTAGACAAGCTAGCCCTTCAGTCTTCTGTACTTAGCTCAATCATACTTCTATGGGAAGCAAACCTTTCAAGCTGATGGGCATTAGTGTATTTGTGAATCTAACGGAAGACAGTTTAAAAATAACACTATTTTATTTCTCTCCACAGATGTGAGAGAGTGTCCTGATTTCAGCAGTTCTATATAAATATATTTCCCCCATGTAAATAATATATCTAGCACATCAATGCCAAATCCTCCCCAGCATCTTAAGAACTGAAACAATGTTTTGCGGAGCATTAGGCTGCCTTTCCAGCTTGAGAAATTATCTGACACGTTCATTGAAAAGCAAAAGCGCCCGCCATCAAGCAATCTCACACCTGTTTTCCTTTCACCGACAAATGTTTCATTGAGTCACTTACCACTGTGGTGCTCCGCAAAGGGCCGCAGCTTATCAGCCGCTGCATTAAACAAGCACCTGGAAGCTGTATGTTCCATCATATGCTGTGCGGAAACATCGGTTATTAATAAAAAGATCATAGATTTCTCTTTCCCCACCCCACCCCACTCCCCTGAAGGAGAGACAGCGCACAGTTACTCTTTTGCCGTATCAACAGCTAGATTGGGGAGCAAATTCCTGTTATATGATTCTATACTGAACCGTGTGAAAGAGATTTCGTTTTTATTTAAAAGTAATAAGGCCCTTTGCATCTACAGAAAAGAGTAGCATCAGGAGCTGGAATGGTCAGGCACCTGCCTAGGCACATTCCCAGCTGGGGGCCATCTGCCAAGAACTTCCCCCCTCCCCGCCGGCTCTGCTGTGCTCCTAGCTTTTTGCTGTTAGGGATCGTACAAGTCAGTTTGGCCTGTGTGCCCATAGGTCAATTCCATCCCAGTGCCATTAATCTGTGTATTTGAAAAACATTGTGGGAGCATTTGTATTTAAATACACATTTCTAAACATATGTTCTCTCTAAATATGTGTCTCTAAATGGGTGGTCATCCTTTGTTTGAGCCAAGGAGCATATCTAAATAGTCAAGAAGTTTAAAGTCTAGCACAAAGGTCAGGGCACGTGGGGGGGAAGGGGGGGAAGCCGGAGAACGAAAATGGCCTCACGATCAGAGAGAGATGGGGAACAAGATGGGCAGACAAGATGAATTCTGCCACGAGGTCCCCTGGGATACCTGCCAGGTCCAGGTAAAGGAGGGCCAAGGGGGGGGGGAGGGGGAGAACAACCCATGGTAAGCCCAATAGTCTGTTGGGATCACGGTTAGTTTTTCTGCGAATGACCCGCAATGCATGGCTTGTTCTCCAAGGTGGGTTGGTATGTTGTGCAAACTCACCCGGGGGGGGGGGGGGGGCAGAAAGAGAAAGAACATGGGTGGCCTTTCCCACTGCTGGTTTCTGCTCTGCCCACTGCTGGTATGCCGTTCCCTAACAGATTATGCTGAAGGGAATGTGTTTCTCAATAATAATAAGAATAATAAGAATAATAAGAATAATAAGAATAATAAAAACAATAACAACTACAACGGTTCCTTGCCCATGCTAAATAGAGCGCTGCCGCCCTGTTATAGCACCAGTAGGCAGTTGGTTAGGGTGACCACATGGAATGGATGACAGGGCTCCTGTACCTTTAACAGTTGTGTAGAAAAGGGAATGTCATCCGGTTTCATTTGTATGCATGCAGCACCTGGTGAAATTCCCTCTTCCTCACAACAGTTGAAGCTGCAGGATTCCTGCCATCTTGACCAGATACAATCCCCAGCATCTCCAGGTGGGGCTGGAAAAACTCCTGCCTGAAACCCTGGGGAGTTGCTGCCAGGCTGTGTTGATAATACGGAGCTTGATGGACCAAGGGTCTGACTCAGTATAAGGCAGTTTCCTATATTCCTATGTTCTGAGCCTGAGCCCAGTGAACTTTGGCAGCATCTCTGCTCATGCCCATGTACATAAGAGGTGAAGAACCCATATCTGGCCTTCCTGGATCTCAATCTGACCCTCTGGAATTCCCCAGATGCCTATGCTCTCCCCCCGATCATTAGATGGTTTCCCAGGTTTTGTGCATTTTTTTCCCCATTCTAAAAGGTCTGCTAAGCCTCAGTTACTGGCAGTAAGAGCTTTACATGAAAATATGCTGGTATTTACTTTTTTATTATTATTTTGACCCTGCCCCCTTTTTTGCCTTTGGCCCCTCCCACTCCTGGAATGCCCCTCCCCCCCACCGAAAGCTTCTCTGAAATGGTACTAGGGTTGAAAGATTGGGTAGGACAATACTAGGACTGAAAGAGATTCTGCAACCCTGGCATACATGAATGGTCACCGTTTGCTCCTACGTGAAAACTAAAATGTCGCACTGGGGATGCTGTTGCAATGAGAGGAGAACCCATATTGGACAGTGGTGACTTGACTGCCATGGACAGTGATTAAATCAGAGTGTGTGTGTGTGTGTGTGTGTGTGCAGAAACCCCAGAAGTGAACATAAGAATATAAGAAGAGCCCTGCTGGATCAGACCAAGGGTCTATCTAGTCCAGCACTCTGCTCACAGAGTGGCCAACCAGCTGTTGACCAGAGACCAATAAGCAGGACACGGTGCAACAGCACCTTCCCACCCATGTTCCCCAGCAACTAGTGTACACAGGCTTGCTGCCTCTGCCAACTGGATGTTGGACATAGCCTTCAGGACTAGTAGCCATTGAGAGCCTTCTCCTCCAGGACTTCATCCAACCCCCATTCAAAGCCATCCAAACTGGCAGCCACCCATTACTACATCTTGTGTTAGTGAATTCCAAAGTTTAACTTTGCACTGTGTGAAGTATTATTATTATTATTATTATTATTATTATTATTAATTACCCGCCTCTTCCTCTGGATCGAGGTGGGGAACAACATTAAATACAACATAGTATAAAATAATCAAACTGCTTAAAACCATATAAAATGAATACGTTATTAAAATAACAACAAAGCTCTTAAAATTCAACTAGGTAGGCCTAGTTGGAATCAAGAGGGTCTAATATTCAATTAAAAACTATACTAAATGGGGATCACAACTGTACTGAAAGATCAGAAGCTTGAATATTATAGAATAGTACAATTCGGAGCTCACTGTTTCGGGATGGGGAGCAGCACCTCAGGCCTGGGGGGCCAATTTGGCTCTGTGGGGTTCCCCATCCGGCCCTACCCCCTTCCACTGGCCCTGCCCCTTCCCATCAGCCACTACTCATTTGGTCATTTCCTGGCTTTTGCCCAGTCCACCACCCTCCACTCACTATATAAGGTTGAAATGCCTTTTTTAAGGCTTGGTTATTTATTTTATTTATTGCATTTTTATACCTCCCTATAGCCGAATCTCTAGTTACTTGAAGTTAGAGTTTTAAACTAAAATATGCTGTCTTTGGGATGAGGGGGCACACCCATTTGGCTTTGGTCTTCCCTCCATAGATAAGCTCTGCTCCTAAGACAGGGCAGGCAGGATGCTGCAGTCATTTTTGCTGGATTCTGGAGTTGCATTTTTCCATTTCTTTTATCGATTACCCTTGGCTACAAGACGTTCTTGGCTTTGCTTGATCATCCGTCCAGTGGGTCTGTGTGTGAGTGTCTGTGTGTGTCAGCCCCCAGGCAACCTTAGGGGGATCCTCCTCCTCCTCCTCCTCCTCCGATCCCCGAACGATCGTACCTGCATGCATCTGTCTCTGGGGACCCTACAGCTTTGCCCCAAGGAATTATATTGACCATAACAATCTTCAGATACAGACACTATTTATGTCTTTGTACACAGAACTGTTCCTCAAGCAGAACATACGGCAAGGTCTGCAACTAGTCCTGATTAAAAGTTCTTAGCAGTCCTAAGAACTCTTAAATCTAGGATCAGCAAGTTACTGGGAAGGAGGTATACTGTGGGGGTGCACGGATGGAGGCAAATAAAAGAAATCATAATCAGTGTGGTTCCTTATAAAACTCTTTGTGTGTCGTTCTGAGCTTTTGTTTTGTTTTGAAATGTCATCATAGCTGAAGTGGGGGGGTCACATCTGTAACCTAGCAACAAGTCTGGGTAAACAACCCTTGCCAGAAGTCCCCCCCCATTTAAAAATCAATACAGCATTTAGGGGAAAACCGGCCATTGTTTGCAATTCTGTCCACATTTCATCCTCCAGTAACATTTTAATAACAATGAAATTACCTGAGCACTTACTTACTTTGGAAAGGAAATGGAGTACAGGTAACAAAGCTTCCTGCTTGCCTACATTCCAGCTTGGAATAATAATAATAAAACAATTACATTGTTTTGTCTGAGTTATTTTGGTCTCCATGCAAAGCCATCCTCGCCTTTTTGCATTTCTTTCCTCCATGACTCAGCTGAGTTTTGTCATCTGACACCTAAAGTTCATTTGTTAGTTAGTTAGTTTGGTTTTATATATATATATATATATATATATATATATATATATATGTAATTGAAACCCTCTTTGTATTTGTACAGGAGGTAGAAAACATGTACAAGAAAATGTGGCAACGCTTCCCCCCCACCCCGTCTTTTCCTTAAAAACAAAAAAAAACTTGTTTTCCTGGTGGCTCCATTCCCAAATAGAGACACTTTAGTACAATGCATTTACGAGCATATCCAGAAGTCACTTGAAATCAAGTGCAGACTTTTTTTGCTACCTTGTGGGCTTGGCAGACACTGCGCTAGAAAATGTGTGTGTGTTTGTGTGTGTGTGTGTTGCTTTAGTTTATATGAGCCCTGGAGGCAGAGTTAACACTTGAAATGGGACAAGAGTATTTGCAATCATCAGAGAACTTTCCAGTCAGCTTCAATAACATCACTCCCGTTTTTTTTTTTTGTATATAATTTTTTTTATTATTCTTTTTTTTTTTTTTTTTGGCAGCAAAGCCTTCAGTGGAACCATCTGTCTCTCTATTAGTGTTTTGAGTTCTGTTTTGAAGCTTCTTTGCTTGGCAAAGTCACTTTCATCCTTGGAACCCTTTTTTTAAAAACAAAAAAAAAGTTCCGTGGCTCTCTGCCGAAGAATACGATGCAAAAATTCCACTCGGCTGTTCATTTTTGTTCTAAAAGGAGAATGGAGTTTCTTTGTCATTTAAAAAAGAAAAGTAAAAGAAAAGACAGGAACATCACATTGAGGCAGAGAAATGGGATCTCTTCCCCCCCACCCATCCCCCGGAATTATTAAGATGCCAATCCTGTACACACTTGCCCATGAATAAGTCTCACTGAGGTCTAGTTCTTAGCAGGCATCCATAGGATTGCATTGTAAATGGGGAACTGGGGACTGCAGAGTTAGTTCACTGGGTTAGAAGAATAGCAAGGATATAAAGTGGAAAAGCAGTTGGCAAAAATGTCGGGAGAAGGGATGGCATCTTAGGTATCACTTTTTTAAAAAATAAAAGGACAAAAGAGGGGACAGATCTACCTAAAATTTGCAAGTGCTGATTTATATGTATAGATGCAGATATCAAAATATTTGCTATTCTATGAATGAAAGGGCAATTCATCTCACTGTAGTGAGGAAGACTGTGACCGTGGCCAGATCTACACCAAGCAGGATATAGCACTGTGAAAGAGGTATGAAAGCGGTATATGGTATGTGTCAATGGGCCGCACCGGTTGTCAGTGGGGTTCAATACCACTATAAAGCAGTAGTGTAGCTCCTGCCTTTTATATACCACTTTCATATCGCTTTCATAGTGCTATATCCTGCTTGGTGTAGATTGGGCCCAGATTACATTAGGGATGGACAAACCACCCCATGCCCACCTTGCACACTGATTGATGAACCCCGCCATGTACCTGACCCCAGTGAGCAGTGTGGGGTGAACTGCTGGGCGGACTGTTGAGGCTCTGTGTTAATGCCTGTAATGTTGCATACATCGCCTCTTTAAGTCCATCATCTGCACAAATAGGACATTTATGGAGAAGACCGAGCTCCGGTTTCTGCTGAAAATGGCAGCTTGCTGAGTCAGCGGGCACCCGTGCACTTTCTTGGCATGGAATGCACCAAGTTGGGCAAGCACTGGGTTCCACGGACTGGTTTCCGGGGGTTCGAGCCGGTGATTTCTGTCCATGCTTTGGGCCCCGACTGGACTCTCATGCCATCCTTAGGTGGCACTTGTGACTAGCTCAGCCTGCTGTCCAGGTGCTAACTGTATATGGGCAACTGCAAGGCTCCTCCTGTCTGTGGGTGTGGTGCTTTACCGTTAAAACAGTCAGACCGGGCAGCTCTTCAAATGGAGGACAATCTTCTGATGGTCCTTCACATAGATGATAGTCCTTCAGACAGAGGACTGTTCTTTGAAAAGGCAGACCCATGGCTACCATAGTTAGGAAACTGAGAGGGAACACCTGCTTTATCTGTGAATGGGGAACAGCGCATGAACAAGCTCCCTTGGAGTCCATTACAGTGTTTCTCTCTCAGATCATGATCTGTAGACATCCAGTCACCACTGCTGTATGCTTGTGGGACATCATCCCTCTCCCCAAGATCCTGCACATATTGCTACTTCTCCTTCCCCATGTGTGGCCTATGCACCGGGGGGAAGGAGATCCAGAAGGTATCAGTGGAAGGATGTTCCCTCCTTTCAATAAGTGCTCTAGTTGTGGTTGTGCACATCTGGCAATTGGGTGCCTTGGCAATCGGGTACCTAGGCAGCATGGTCCAGCATGGTCCTTCCGTAGAGCCACTCCACACATGGCGCAAACAAGATTGTGGTCCTAATTATATTGAATCCACTGGTTCATTGGTCTGCTTTCATAATTTCTTGATGCCCCCGATGCTGAAATATTTTGGGAAAACCAAATTCTAGTCCTCAAGAAAAAGTGAATCTTGGAAGCACAAGCGATCTAATTGAGAATGATTTACATTAATATGTAAAATTGGTTGGTTGGTTGGTTGGTTGGTTGGTTTGAATGCATGTGATCCTTTAAAAATGTATTGGAGATTTTTTTCACAGGAAGAAAGAAAAGCTGATTAGACATCTAAAGCAATTGAGTATAGTTCTGCACGATATTCGGGTTGTCCATGTTTATTGTATATATGGGCATCTGTGGGAATGCCAGTCACTGAGAGTCATGCCGTTGATTATTTTGGGAAAGTGTAACTCTCCTGATCAATGATATTCGATGCAACCAACTGCAATGTCAGTAGCCCCTGGGGAAACTATGCTTCCCAGAGGCTAGAGGAGGCCTGGCACAGCCCACCTGCCAGGCATTGGAGGAGATAGGAAGGGGACAGAGATTGCCCTCCTGTCCCTGCCATGGCTTGCTGCTGCCACCAGGGGGGGAAGTATGGTGGCTCATAAGGAAGGGGCTTATTTCCAAATTCAGATTGCCGCAGAAATAAGGTGAGGTATTTCCTGATTAAACCACTTGCCTTATTTCTGAGCCAGTCTGACATAAGCCAGGGAGAACTTGCCTGTCTCTAGAACATTTTCAGGCCTAGGCCTGCTTGGACTGCTCTACCTGACTGGTGGGCTGTGTTTGACTTAACGTGTATGGTTGTGCACAGTCAAATTATAAGAAAACTCTCTAGCACTGTAAGTGAGTCTCTGAACCAGATCTCATAGGATCGTTAGTCAAGAGCTTTGTCTAGGGATGCCAGAGAAATCTCTTGGAGGGCTGTTCAATGAGTTTTCCTAGGCTCACCCATGGGAACTTTGTTTCAGTTACCTCTGTGCCGCCAGACTCGACCTGCAGTGAGATGGGGCCAGTTTGCAGATTTTCTAGGCATTTTTGCATGGTGTGTGTGTGTGTGTCTGGAATTGTATGTGAACAGTTGAGCATTTGGGGCAAATTTGGCAATAATTTGCGCAAATTGCTCAGAAATTTGCACAAATTCCAGAACCTTCCAAAAATGCACCCAAAAAAGTTCATAGAGTTTGGGGAACAGCCTTCAGCTTGGCTTACATGTGCAAAGCAAGGTGTACACACTACAGAATTCCACTGCCCCCCCCCTAAAAAAAGAACCAGATTCCCCAGCGATGGACATCCTTAGCTTCATCATTCATTGCAATAGAGGGGCATTTCCATCCAGAGAAAATCATATATATATATATATATATATATGTTGCCTTGCAGAGAAATGGATGGGGGCATGCGTGTGTAGAAATTCTAGGTATACAAACAATGCATATACTGGGCTCTGGATGGACGGGTAAGACAGAGCTACATTGTAGTCTTGTCCAAGGTGCTTGCCCTACACATCCCTTTACCAACACACCGTTAAGAAGAAACCATGATACCTGGTTTGATTTTCACCTTCTCCCGTCCAGCAGGTCCAAGGTCAGCTGCCGCCATTAATGATTCCAGTATTCCCTCCAGACCAGCGAACTCTAGCAGCAGCGGCCCAGCAAGGATTCCTTCTTCCTCCCGGTTTCAGCTACAAGGCAGGCTGCAGTAAGTCCAGTTGATATTTTCCCCAGCTGGGGTGTGAGCGGAGGACTAACTTTCCAACAGGGATGGGCTAGGAAGCTTTTGGTTCAAATCTCACCTCACCCCGAAACTCTATGCATTCAAAGTCCTGTTTGTGCAGGGGTCTGGACAGATACATCCATGCAATCCTAGACTTCCCTGTGCGTGGCCATGCCTCCTTTTTTGCAAGGTACAGATTTCACACTCAGAGCCTACACATGCTGCACTGGATGTGTGTGTAGTTCTGTTTACAAGTGAGACGTTACATGAGGTCAGAGATGGGGCCGGCAGATGTAATCTTGTCTCTCACACCTGCAGTAGCTTCTTGCATTCTTTCCAATGGGGGAAGGACATCCAAAGTCCATTCTCCTTTCTGTAGATGGATGTTTTCCCTTCATTAGAAGGGATGGAGAAGCACATACATCACTGCACAAATCAGTCCTGTAGATCAGTGCAGAATCATCCAATTTCACTCTGTGCACAATAAGTTATGGAAGTTACACAAATGCAGATTCTGGGGCACAATGACATCCTTTTTATTATTATTAGCATCATCTAGGGATGTCTGTCGCTGGGAAATCCAACCCTTTTGGGGGTTGCCGGACTTCTGCGGCACACTGGATTTGGCTTGCATTTGCAAGCTGCGTCGTGCATTTCCCCCAAATTCCAGGTACTTTTTATACTTTATTTTAATTTTTTGGGGGAAGTAGACATTTGCACAAATTTTGACCACAATTTGCGCAAATGTCTTTCAGCAATTTTTCTTAAAAAACAACAACAACAACAAACGGAAAATCTGCCAGCAGGCCCGACTGGCTCTGGACCGAGTCGGGCCAGCTAGCGGAAGACAAAACGGAGTCCAGCGGCTGGGACGACAAAAATTCATCGACCTCCACCACCCCAAACAGATTTTTACAACACCCCTCTCTTCATCGACATCAACAACATTTCACATGCTTTCACTCAATAATCTTTTCAATGACCTTATAAAGGAGAGTAGAAATCTTATCCCTACAACCTCTTAACAAAACATAAGGACAGAATGTTCTTGCTCAGCTAGCTAGCCAGAGTAACGGAAACTCAGCATTCCATGGCCACTGAGATACTCAGACTTCATTGGGCTGGTTTCTTTGGTGGGGGTGGGGGGTTGCCCCTTTGGTGTGTCCCCTCCCCCCCCCCGAAAGAACATTGTGCTTCTGCAAACCTCAGGGCTCGCTTCTTGCTTACCAGTGGGTCGGTTTTGCCTCCAGTCCTGTCAGTGGAGTTTGTTATTCGAAGGAGTGATTGCAGATGGGGCGCTGGAGCTGAAGGAGAAGCTAGCCTGAGGCCAGCTAGCTGTGTTTATCGGAGAAGAGAGATTAGATCCAGGGATTTCCTGGTTTGCAGTGCCTGGTACACAAGAGAAGTGGTATTTTCCACCAAATCCTCATTGACTGTTGTGAATCTGAAGGTGACCAACTAAGCTGATTGGCAGTCCTAAGACTCAAGTTAATATTTCCATGTTTGGTTTGTTTGTTTGTTTGTTTGTTTGTTTAAATGCCTATCCATTTACAGAGGGCCAGGGGCTGTAGCCCTTCTTGGAGCAATGATGCACAATCCCTCTGGGGACAGTGTCATGAGCAACAATACTCCTGGTCAGGTATATCAACACCTTCACACTGCTCCTCTCCTCTCATTGACCCACTCCTTTCCAGGTCCTTTTTACTTGGCGATTACACCTGCTGTGATTAGCCTGAACATGGCTGCCTGGGGAAGAATGGGATGCAAGATGCCCCAAGAGGAGGGGTGGAAGGTTACTGTACCTGGCCTGGTGGAGTGCTATGCTCCCACCTGGATGGCCAGTTGGTGAGGTTGTGCATGGGAATGAGAGAAATCTTCACCTTCACCAGAATACACGAAGAGGAAGATTTTGTGAATACACTTTCTTTTATTTCTTCTATATGTGTATCTATGACCACATGTATATATGTACCTGAGAGAATGCCTTCTCCCTCACCAACCTGAGGGCATCAGAGGGCATGCTCCTGGTGGTTCCACATGGTCCCATGTCCCAACTGGAGCCCATCAGGAGAAGAGCCTTTAGTGTGGTGGCCCCTTCTCTTTGAAACTACCTCACCCTGGAGGTCAGGCAGGCCCAAAACTGTGCTGTTTCTCCTGAAAACAGATCTTTTCCAGGAAGCATTCCTTAACTGACCAGCCATAGTTTTTATCAGAGTTCTGTTTTAAAATGAACAATTTTAATATGATGTTTCAATCTATTTACCTTTTTACTTTTTTTTTTATGTTCAGTGCTCTGGAATCTGTTGTAGACATGGAGCGGTATATCAATATTGTGTGTGTATGTGTGTGTATGTATGTATATATATATATATATATATATATATAGTACACACGCACACAGATACACACACAGATACATGTATATAAATATATACATGCACATACACACCTTCCATCTAAGAATAAAACCCAAACATCAGATATCTTTGGAACACATGTCTCTCATAATGCCATTAAAGCAGCCGTTGTTTGAAATGCCTCTTTTCCCCTCCCACCCCTGAAGAAGAAAAAAAAATAACACTGTTGTAGGGGAAATAAAATTTCCTTCTAAAACAGCCTGTTTCCTACTTAATGAAGAGGTTTAATTTGCCCTTTTTGCGAGCAACTTCCAAACAACATGCAAGTCCCATTAATCTCAACGGGAGTTCTGTGCATAGATCAAGGGCAGCATATGCCTCTCAATTTATGGGCTAACACAAAGCATGAGTATCTTTATAACAGTCTAAGGTTGAAAACTACAGATTAATCCTTGAAGGCTTTGCTTTCAAAGGAGTGTGTATATGTGTATATTTAGGCAATTTTATTTAAGCTTCATATAGTGTATTCATGTGTATTCGTGTCACCAAGACATGGGTTTTTCAAAAAAAATATTGTAGGAGAGGGGGGAGATCTGAACTGCCTTCATTTCAGCAAACAGATTTATCTTCATCATGGATTTCATAAAACTGGTTTCATTCATTTCCGCTTATCTAACTCTTCTGACATCAGTTTCCTATCTAGCTATCTGAGGCTCTCTTGTTCTGGTAGCTGCTGTCTTTGGTTCTTCTGTTTGGCTTTATTATGTTCGCATCAGTATATCATTGACCAACTCATGAATTCGTCAATTGTTTTTTGTTAGCACAGTATTCACCAAAGGAGCGGATGAATTCATTTCCACGGCAAAAGGGCTAAGCTGGTGATACGTCTATTCCAAAGTGTTAATTTTCAAGGTTGATTTCCCCCCCACACACACACACACACTTTTTCTCAAAGAAAACTTAACTTCATAAATGTAATATGTAGAGCTTTAGGGTTGTTCCATATATTGTTGTTCTCCAGGCTGAAAGGTAAATGAAAGAGATCACCTGGGGACGTCGTAATTATTTATTTGATTTACAGCCTGCCTTTCCACCAAGAAAATGGTGCTCAAAGAGGCTAAGAAGAAGAAGAAGCAAAACGTTTAAACAAAAATGTGGTTAAAAGAATCATAAAACAAGTACATTAAAAACACATTTAAAACAAAACAAAAAAAACAAGAATAAAAGAATAAAAGAATAAAAACAGTGCCATGCCGAAAGCCTGCCTGTAGAAGGACAGCAGAAAGGGGGCCTACTGAGCATCCCTTGGCAGGGAGTTCCATAGCCTGGGGGCAGCCACGAAGAAGGCCCTTTAATAGAAACAAGAGCTGCTTTAAATATTCTTACGTTTTGGATTTGGGGGGTAGAACCCAAAATACTTTCAGAGAGGCAGGATTTTAACCCCCCCCCCCCAAAGTGCATTGTGAATACCATTTGGTGCCGTTGCTTAACATGACTTTTCCTGCTGCAAGAGGGCCATTGTCTTTCCTACTGCCTGCTGCTTTTTCCTCACTATATTAGTTGCATGGACTATTCCTCAGAATCAGGGATCACACAGTTAACAGAATGGAATCACGGTGCCACGTTACTAATCAGGCAAGTGACAGCAATTGAGAGTGAGGATACATGAAGGCAAAGTACATGAATAAGTGAATTTCTGCGAGGATTATTGAAAAATCTTAGCGCTTTCTCTATCTCCGTCTCTGTCTCTGCCTCTGTCTCTCTCTCTCTGTCTACATGATGGATTTTTCCCGGGGTCATCCCAGGGTCATCCCTGTGCATCCAAATGATGCACAGGGGATCCCAGGAGCAGGCAGGGATGACCCCTCCATTTTCCTGGGATAATTGGTTCCCTAGTTGTCTCGATTTTCCCTGCAGTCTCGGGACCATCCCAAGGACTGCGGGCAGCGTGGGTGCCCGTCCTGGCTTCTTCCCTCCTCCCCATGAGTAGCGATGGTCAGCAAAGAGGGAAGGAGCTGGTCCGGGGGTGTCCAGGGACATCAGGGGTAGGGGGGACCAGGGGCAGGGCTTTTTTTTTTAACTTACTTTTTGGTGGAGTGCATTTGCACTCCTGGCTCTTGTTGTTGTTGTTTTTTAAAAAAATGTACCCATGATGTACCTGTTTGTTTCCAGGACGTCATGCTGGCATTTGTATGCTGGGGGACAATCCCAGAAGCAGGAAAGTCCGGGACTGTCCCTCCTCCCTCCCTCTACACCCTTAGGTGTAGAAAGTGCCTCTCTCTCTCTCTCTCTCTGTCTTTCTCTTTCTCTCTTGGCATTTCTAAAAATGTCGGTGCAAAACATTTCACAACAGAAGGATGGTTTTGGTGCAGCTTTGAGTTATCATGCAGTACTCTAAACTCCCGCAGCGCTTACAGAGTGTAAATAGCAACAGTCAATTGCCAAGTGATAACCTTCCATGAAGGATATGTAGCAATAAGAACATCGGAAGAGCCATGCTGGATCAGACCAAAGTTCCAGCTAGTCCAGCATTCTGTTCACACAGGGGCCAACCCGTTGTCGATCAGGTATTTCCTTGCCAAGGTTAGAGAAGAACTTTATCACGTTCTCAAATTAGTTCAGTACACAGTAGCTATAAGCACATCATAGTAAAGTTCTAACTTGGCCAAATGATGTCTGCATTCACGGTCAAGCTGCAGTCTGAGTCACTTTGTCCCAAAACTCTTGAGTAGCTTGTTTTGGGTTCAGCCTTTTATGAATATGTATGTAACTGACCACAGTGAACACTTCTCCCTTTCTTTACATTGGTTTCAACTGAGAAATCAAAGTTCTTTTAGCTCGCCCTAAAGCCACACTGCCCATAGTGTGGATATCTAGTGTTCTCGTTGTTTTTCTTCCCCAAACGGGAGACACAGTGATGCACGTCACTGAACGAGTAACTGAAAGCCGTGCTGAATATCACTGCAGCTATATTTGTAGGCCTGGAAAAGGTCAGGAATGCATCCCATTAAACATATCTGGCAGAATCAATTAATCCCATGTTTAACATAGTCTGACACTGTGTATGTGTGTTTGCTTTTCAACTGCAAGTATATTAACAGCATGGCAGCTGTGTGGCACATCACATCCATGAAGACTGACATGACATCACACATTTTTGTCACCATGGAACTGAAAAAGGAAACTGAACCAGGTCTTGCCTACGCCCGAGGGATGCCTTTCATGGCTGCATGACAGGGAGAGGTTCCTAGAGGTCTTGCTTCGTCCATCAGTAAAGCTACCTTTGCTACATTCCTCCCTGCTGTGCACCCATCAAAAGCACAGGGAGCCTCAGACATCTCGCTGCATATGTGGAGCGCCAGATATATCAGATTTAGTCCTTCGTGGGTTATTTGGACCTAGAGGTTGAGTTTCGGAAACGTTCTACGGAGAGCAATCGAATGGCTCACAAGACAGCCTTAGACCAAGGAGTCTGAGCTCCCTACACCCTCCCCCCTCCCCTTTGCAGTGTGGAGAGTAACATTTAGGGCATATAGGAAAAACTTCCTGACTGTTAGAGCACTATGACAATGGAGCCAATTACCTATTTTATTTATTTATTTATTTATTTTATTTATTGCATTTTTATACTGCCCAATGGCCGAAGCTCTCTGGGCAGTTTAAAGAAATTAAATCCATAAAAACTATTCAAAATATAAAACAACAACAGTATAAAAATACAATTTAAGAACACAAGCAGGATAACACCAAGCAGCAATGCAAAAATTAATACCAATTCAAAATACAGATTTAAAACTGCAAAGTTAAAAATTAAACTGATAAACTGTTAAAATACTGAGAAAATAAAAAGCTCTTCACCTGCCACAGCAGAGAAGGCCCTCCTCCTGGTAGCCACTGCCTCACTTCCTTTGGCAGGGGCTCACGGAGAAGGACGCCTGAGGATGATCGTAGGGTCTGGGCAGGTAGATATGGGAGGAGGCGTTCCTTCAGGTAACCTGGCCCCAAGTTGTTTAGGGCTTTGAATGTTAATACTAGCACTTTGAATCGGTCCTGGACCTAGGGAGGTTGTGGGCTCCCTAGGTCATTGAAGATGCAGCTGGACAACCATCTGTCAGGGATGCTTTAATGTGGATTCCTGCATTGAGCAGGGGGTTGGACTCGATGGCCTTATATAGGGTGACCATATTTGGGAAACCAAAAAAGAGGACAACCTGTGGGCAGGGCAGGAAAGTGACTTTTCAGGGCCTCTGGAAAAAGCATCATCCCCCACCCCGCCACCTTAAAGGCCCCAATTGGAGTGGAGGAGGCGAAAGTGTGTCATTTCTGCCCCCCCCCCCCCACTACTCCAATCAGGGCCTTTTCTATAATCTCCGGGAATGACACATTTTCCCATTTAAGGTCCTGATTGGAGCAGTGGAAGGGAAATGATGAGCCTCCAGAAAGCACATCATTCCCTCCCAAAATGCTAATGGCGGCCTTAAAGGGGAAAGTGTGTCTTTCCAGGACAAAATAGAAAATCACAGAAAATCCCCCCTGACATCCAGAATAGAACAAAAACCAGGACAAATCCGGGGAAATCCTGACATTTGGCCACCCTACCTTATAGGTCCCTTCCACTGTTCTATGAAAATTTTAACCATGCCAGCTGCCTCTCCGAGTCAGAAAAATGACTTCACAGGAAAAAAAGGGGGTGTTCCCGTGGCCAGTGCAGGGAACTTATGAGGAATTCTCTGGCCTCCCCAGCCTCCTTCTCCCCCCCTTCCCGATGCCACAGCTGAAGTGCAGCACAGGAGGAGCAGCGGAGGCATTGAATGGCCATGAGCCTCTGAGGTTCAGTGGCTTACTGCCATCCCCATAGAATAGCACCCTTCATTCCTTGTACGAGGCTTACTTGGCTGCTGTGCTAAGCTGTTCCCCCTTTAACAGCTGTCTGCCATCAGCAATATCACAGATGGGTTTTGAAAGTGTCTTCGGTTCCTAAAGGAGATTGGGATGTGGTGGAGGGAACCATGAAGTATCTGGCACAGGATCCAAACCTCGCAGGGCGGTGGGACCCACCATTAATCCAATGGAGAGCTAGTGGTTAAAAAAGCAACAGGCAATGAGCAGAAGGAAGCTCCGCTGACTTGCCCTCATCCATAAATGTTAACGCTTGTTTCTGGGGTTACCTTTCTGTTATGCTAGTTTTCTGTTGTGCTATCAAAGGGTCCGGTTTGCGCAACAGATCATGTGGGAGTGCAGCGGCAGGATTGAATACAAAGGGTGCACTGAACCTTCAGGGTGTTTGGTGTCCCAATTGCTTTCTGATATGGCAGTGGCTATACAAGAACAGAGCTATTTTAAAATATTATTTTTCTTTACATTGGCTCTGGAAGTCCTAGGGCGATTTATTTATTTGTAATTCCTAGGAGATGCACTACAATAGCCACCAAAAAGTTAATTCAGATAGAATGCTCCTAGAACTGTTCTGAAAGATGTTCAAGTTGAGGGTGTGGTGGATCTGTACTGTTGTAAGGCAGCAGCCAAAAAAGAAGTATAATTTGCTCGTTTCCCCCCCCCCCCCTTCTGAGCTTTGTTCTAAGAAATGGTTCTAAGAAGCAGTCTAGATTTCCGGAATCTTTTTTAAGATTTTGCTCCCAATCCTCCCTCCTGGTCTCACTCTTTCCTAAAACATTAACTGGTGAGGATGGTGGTGCGCAAGTAGGCCTTATATGGAAGGCCACATATTTGAATGGCCCTGTTGGTCCTGGGTTCTTTCTGAGCATGCTCAGAACAGATCTTTAGTGCTGCGGACACCTGGAAATAGTCTTCCTAATGCCTCTCTACTTAATAGATTGAGCCAGGAAGCATTGAGAACTCCCTTTCTTATGCTTCCTGGAGGTCGCGGACATGTCTATAAGAATTCATTGCCACTGAAGTTCCCAATCTCCTGCTGTGTAGAAGGGCGATTAATTTATGCTTGTAGAACTTCAGAAGAATCCAGGAGTGAATGGGCCTTAAAGATGAGGGCTATGCATTAATTCATGGACATTCTCTGCACCAACTCTCTCAGCCATCACCCCTATTTGCCAGACTAAACGTTGGGAATAGAGAAGCGGGGACAGAAGAGAAGTGTGCCACTACGGGCAGAGAATGCTGCCCTTGGAGTATTCCATTATGAGCTGGGCCTGGAAAACATCTAATCATGACTTATTGATCGCTTAACTAGGGAAATTAATTCCCAACCCTCTCTCCTAGATTTTTTTGCCCAAACTTTACTTAAAAGCCCACTCTATTGGACTTTCTGAATTTGGTGTATAGCTTGGGAATTCAAGAGTATGTCCTAGATTTGATATAGACATGCTGGCAAGATGTAAAGGAACAGAATTGTTCTAGATCTGAAATCTCCTGGAATTCCTAATTCCTCCTTTTTTTGACGAGTATTTGGCCACTCTTTTGTCAATTGATCCTCCCTTATTGGGAATTGGGGGTGAGGGAAATGGCCATAAATAATTTTGGGCACATTCTAGCCTACACTAAGCTCTTTTAAGACCCATTGATTTCAATGGAAGAATTAAGCATTTACTGCCTATGCTCATTATATGCAGCCAGATATCATCAGCCTGGACTTTATGGATGGGATGCTTTTTCACCCCTGTTTCAGCCTTTTGCAATTTGGGGGAAGAGGGAAATTAACTAGACAATGGGTATATTGTGGATTTCTTATGTATCAGCTCAGTGCAGATAAAAACCATTTTTTAAAAAAATCAAATTTACAAGAAGCCCAAACACAGTTATTGATGAAATATCTAATTACTCTTTAAACTTGGCACAAACGGGTACGAGAGTGGAGAAGCCAAGGCTAATGAAGTTAAAATATGCTGAATTTACCATTTGACGGTTTTCTGAACAATATCCCCTACATCCAATAAAAAAAATTATGAAACTCCAAGTTAATTGGTTTCTCATACAGGACAATAAAATTAATGTTTAGAATTTAAATACCATAAACTTCCTCAGGCAGATTTGCTGATGTATCTCTGTTCTTTTAGTTCATCACATGTTTCATTATTCAATGGGGTATCATGTGGGCTGTATTATAGTGTTTCTTGTACACAAGGTCCATAGGGCTGGCTTTGAAAACGCTCCTGGCTAATTTCTGATTTAAATGCTGTCAGCTGATGTCCAGGTCGTTAACAATAGCCAAGTCCGTAGGGGGAGGAGGCAAAGACAAAATATTGATGTAGACTTTTTTAAAAAAACATGTAATTGACAAAAGTATCAAAGCTAATTAGACTGTGGTCAGCCTTGGCAGAGAGAGTGTATGTTCAGGAGCTAGTCGTACAGGCAGAAGGGCATGTAATACCGGGTCTGGGTAGGCTGAGCTTAAGGAAACACAACTGGGGGGGGGGGGGGGGTAACAGGGAACTCTTTAATTTATTTAATTTATTTCACTTTTATACCGCTCAATAGCCAAAGTTCTCTGGGCAGTTCACAAATCATGAAATACAGCAGAAAATATAACCTGAGCAGCAATGCAGAGATTTAAAATACAGATTTAAAACAGCAGAGATAAAACAAACTGGGATGGTAAAATGCTAAAATACTGGGAAAATAAAAAGGTGTTCTCCTGGTGCCAGAAAAACTACAATGTAGATGCCAGGCGAACCTCTCTAGGGAGCTCATTCCACAGCTGGGTGCCACAGAAGAAAACACCCTCCTCCTGATATGAAACACAGAGGGATGTTATTGAGGCAAGGACAGAAACACTGCATGATGAAACACGGAAGGGATGGGTTCAGACACACTTGTTTTACATTTTTGTTTGTTTGTTTGTTTGTTTTTTTCATGTTTTCCCACCCTGTGTTTTGATATTGTTATTACCATTTACAGGTTGCTTTTCAGAAAAGATGACTTCTTCAAGCATCTCATCATCAAAACACCCCCCCCCCCCAAAGTACTACGTGCTGGGGAAAGGCGGAGTGTTTGTGGCAGTCTTTTTAGGTCATTGGCTGTTGATGGCATGGTCCAGGGTCCAGACTCTTCCTTCTAAAGGGAGAGTGCAGAAAGAACTGCAGATGGGGGCCAATAGTCAAGATCCTAGTCCACAACAGCAGTTGTTCCAACGACCTCTAGAGGCTTTCAAGTCGCTGACAACTCATGACCTAGTTTGTGAAGGCTCCATGACAGTGCTGGCTCCAGGTGGTGGTGGTGGTGTTGTTTGGGGGTGAACAAGACAATTTATTTATTTATTTATTTAAACATTTATATCCCACCCTATATCACAAGGATCTCAGGGTGGCGTACAGATAAAATCATACATATAAAGTAGAATAAATACACAATTCTAAAAGAAATTAAACCATTAATATATTAAAAACCAATACGACATTTTAAAACAGTAAAATCCAATGGTGGATTTAGCCATTAAAGGCTATATTAAAAAGCCATGTCTTAACCTGGCACCGAAATGAAGCCAGTACCGGTGCCAGTCTGGTCTCCAGGGGGAGGGCATTCCACAGCCGGGGTGCCGCAATGGAGGAAGCCCTCTCCCCTGTCCCACCGTAGCATATATCTCGCGTTCAATAGGCCCTCTTCTTCACAGACCTTCTGTTCTCACTACCATTGTCACCAGATACTATTACCTCTCAGCCACTTTCACATCCTTGCCGCCACTTGCTTACTTGACAGGCAGAGAGCCAGCAAGTAAGTAGGCCATGGCAGCTACTGCTCCTTTTCCTTATGGCTATCATCATCATCATCATCATCATCATCATCATTATTATTATCTATTACATTTATATACTGCCCCATAGCCACTCTCTGGGCAGTTTACAAAAATTAAAAGACTGAACACTAAAAAGACAATATACAAAATTTTAAAACATAAAACATAAAAACAGCTGACATTTAAAACATTTTAAACTGTTAAGCCTGGCCACAAAGTCAGTTAAAACCTCCACTTAAGCTGTTAAAATGCCTGGGAGAAAAGAAAAGTTTTGACCTGGCGCCGAAAAGATAACAGTGTTGGCACCAGGCGGGCCTCATCGGGGAGATCGTTCCATAATTGGGGGGCCACCACAGAGAAGGCCCTCTCCCTTGTTGCCTTCCTCTGAGCTTCCCTCGGAGTAGGCACCCAGAGGAGGACCTTTGATGTTGAACGTAGTGTACGGGTAGGTTCATGTCAGGAAAGGCGTTCCATCAGGTATTGTGGTCCCAAACCGTGTAAGGCCAGAGTGCGAGGCAGGCAAGCAAGCAGGTTGCAATGAAGAGGATGAGCATCCCCAGGGGTCTTTTGTCAGCGGACCACTGCTGGGTGTGTTGTCCCCCAGCAGGTACCCAATTATGCCTGCTCTTGACAAGGGCCCTCTGCGACCCTGTCAAGAGCATCTTTCCAACAGCCCACCCAGCTCTGCCTTTTCAACTCACCTCGATATTCCCCATTGGCTCTGCTGGCTAGGGTTGATGGTAGTTGTGGGCCAAAAGTTGCACACTGCTGCTCTGGTGCATAGGCGCACACATCCAAAAGAAAGTACTCATCTGAAATATGCACACACGAAAACATGCACGTCCAAAAAATGTGCACAAAATTACATGCGGAAATGCCTGTGCCGAAAAAGAACAGCCCTGTATGGAATTGGGATAGCACAGACCTGGTGGTGGAAACACAAGGAGCTCAGTAAGATGAAGTTTGAGAGTTCCGCACCTGCCCATCCCTAGTGAGCGGAGACAGTAAGAAAGACGAAGAGGGTCTTCTCGCCTTACCTTTGCCTTCTGTTTGGATTGGGCCCAATGGGAGAGTACAATTTATTTCTTTATCGCATTGGCTCATGGGCAGTGAGGTGGAGTGAGGTGGAGGTAGACCCACTCCAGATAGTAATCTCCTGAAAGTGTCTTGTCAAAGAGCCCCCCAAATCCTGGAGCTGGTGCTGGATGAATGGATGAACACCCCCCCCCCAAAAAAACACACACACAACCTGGGACCTTCTTTGAAAAGCATTGCACAAGAGGTGATACGCAATCCTGCCTGGGGGGCTCTTATCTGTTATCGCCCATTCACACCTGCAAGGCACCTTTTGATGCTGCCTTCTATCATGAGGTGATGAACATGCATTTGTGAAGCAGTCCAGAGTGTAGGAGAACTGAAATGTCTGACGTGAAAACAAATTTGCAGTCAAGACAAACAAGCAAAAATGGTCTTATTTTATTTATTCATTCATTTGATTAATTGATTTATATACTGCTCATCAGCTTAATTTGATTTGATCTGTACGCTGCCTTTCGACCACAGAAAGTCACTCAAGGAGGCCAAATATAACTCTAAGTGGTTTACAAGGGAATTAAAATAGATTGTGATATTCGTTAAAATGCATAATAAATAGGGGGGGGGACATGTTATGCTTCTTTCAGCACAAGATCATGGCAAACTTACACTGATAACTAGCAACAATGCAATATGTTCCTCTGATGTAGCCTTTTAAAAAAAACACTTTCCCTCTATTAGCAAGAAAGCAACAACAGAATCTTAGAAGGGACACTTACTGCCCCTGTTTAATCAAATGGATCATGACCTTGCGTTGCGCCTTCCTAATGAATGTGTACCGTTGTAAGTCTTGTTTCCTAAGACTTTCCTGGGCCAGTAATTTCTATTAGCACATCATTGGGCCATGCACAAATGCTCCAGTGATCTTCATTAATGGTGTGGGAAGCTTTTAAAACATTTTGTCATTTTGAGAGGCACAGCATGTCTGTGTTAAAGACAATCCTAGATGTCAACAATTTGTTCCTTTGTTTTCTTTGCAAGAACAGGATGGGATATTGGGATCAGCATTTCACGTTGAGATGGGGAGCAAGGTTCAGAGCATCATCAGATGGGGGGGAATCGCATTTCCTTACCGTCGCTTTCCCCCCCTCCCCGCTTCTGTCCCTTCACACTTCCTCTTTCTTCACACAGGGGAAGAAAGGGAATGTAAGCAATGACCACATGGCCCGTTCAGGGGGTGTTTTTATCACACTGCTTTCCCTGCACTCAGCAGGAAATGGCAGCACATTTCATTAAAAAAAAATCGGGTTTACTGGGATCTATTTTGTGACGGAAAGAAGGCCAGAAGGAGTGGGAGATGCGTGGGAGGTGGATGACATCATCAAAAGGACCTGCAAACATCTGTAAGTGGCCATAATGAGCGTGCAATGAAATGCTCGTCTGATGAATGCTCTCAGTAAGATCCAAGGCTTTTTCTTGTATATATTCAAAATTAAACTGTGTGGCAGGGGTGGTGGTGGAGGAGAGCCAGTGTATTTTAAGAGCATTTGTTATGAATATTCCCCTTTTTATATTGCATAGTAATTATAGCAATGTTATCAAGAGAGGGCAAACAGTCACTTCCTAAAATAAAGCAAAGGGATTTGTGCCTTTGACATGCATATCTAAGGCATAGGAACATTTGCCTATGGGCAAGCTGAGCTCTTACTTTCTGAGCTTTTTGTGGGTGAAAGCTTGTGTCTCTCCACTCCCCAAGTGAGCTCTGAAATGTATGTATTTATTTCTTTAATGCATTTTTGAAACGGCCCTCTGCTCATGAGTATGAGGCAATTTACCATAAAACCATAAAATACAAACATCACAACGATGGTAACAGGGCAGATCAAAATGCAAACATCACAGTAACAACAGAAGACTCCTCTAAAAGCAAGGAGCGGCATTCATCACTGAAAGCTTGGCGGATCAATAACCAGCCGCCTGAAGGCCAACAGTGAGGGAGCCCAACCAAACAGCGAGAGGGATTCTACAACAGGGGTGCTGCTACGTAAAAAGCTTTGTCTTGAGTCCCCGCCAACCTCATCTCACTAGGAGGTGGGACACATAGCAAAGACACTAAACACGCTAAGCAGCTTCATATTCTTACCCTTTCAGATACCCTGGCCCCAGGCCATTTAGGGTTTTATACCAGCACTCTGAACTGGGCACAGAAACCAGTAAGAAACTGCTGGAGCTGCTTTGAGGCTGGCATTACGTAGGGATGTGTGAGGATTTCACTCCTGTTCACAAATCAGGTCAACACGTCCTGTTCGCGACCCCGAACGTGAGCGGGGAGCACGGCTCTTGAAAAATGCTCACAGTTTTCCAAACTTGCATTCGAGTTCAAAGTCGCACTAGTGCGCACGCTGGCCAAAATCCGTTATTTTTATGCTTTAGCCTATTGTGGGGGAAGCGCACCTTTTGGGTGTGCACATTTTAATGTGCATTTTCCTGGTAGGGGGGAAAAGGACTTGTGTTTGGGGACGCAAACGAGGTGAACAGAATTTTGAGGAGGAATTTGGAGATCCTAAGGAAGTCTGAACATTGCGTGTTTGATCATTCCTAGCGTCACGTGGCCTGCCACCTTTGCCACTAGCTCCAGTTTCCAAACACTCGTTGAGGGCAGCCCCACTTACTGCCTGTTCCAATGACCTAGACTGAAGTGATTAAAGTGTGAAACCCTGGGGCCAAATCTGTCTTCTCGAACACAGCTGCTGCAGCAGTGAGAGCTGGGCGAAGGTGTTCCTGGCCACCGCTGCCACCAGAGCATCCCCAAGTGAGCTTTAGGAACACCTGGCCCATTCCCAACACCTGGGCAACTTCGCTTTGCCATTGTCCTCCGTAGTCCTGGCAGGGGTCTCCCTTCTTCTCCCCTTGCAAATTGCCCAGCCCAAATGTACCTTTCAGCAGCAGTGATAAGAGTGGGATGAAAGGGAAGGGCCACCCCTCATACCTTCTATAGGCCCTAGGCTGACCATATGAAAAGGAGGACAGGGCTCCTGTAACTTTAACAGTTATAGAGAAAAGGGAATTTCAGCCAGTGTCATTTGTATGCAATTAGTTCCTGGTGAATTTCCCTCTTCATCACAACAGTTAAAGTTGCAAGGGCCCTGCCTTCTTTTGTATATGGCCACTCTAGTATAGTGCCTGCAACTTTAACTGTTGTGATGAAGAGGGAATTTCACCAGGAACTAATTGCATACAAATGGCAGTGGCTGAAATTCCCTTTTCTCTACAACTGTTAAAGTTACAGGAGCCCTGTCCTCCTTTTCATATGGTCAGCCTAATAGGCCCCAAAGCCTTACCAACTGGAAGTCCTCATAGCAAAAATCTCTGGAAACTGTAGCTTGTGAGGGCTTCGAGGTAGGGCGTTCTTAGGATTTGACAGTGTATGTGGGTGGGTGGGTTTATACAAAGTCAGAAAGGGAGAAATTCAGAAGAAGGGCTGTTGGGGGTGAAGGAGACTTAATTTTTTTTTTCAGGAATCAAGAGAAAATAGCAGTCAGAAGCTCCTATTTTTCAACCTCCTTCCTTCTGTCCTTCCTTTTAAACAGTGTTTGTCATCATGGGAAAGCAGTGTGAGCAGCAGCAGCCCTTTCTCCATGTGGGGCCATGCCACCCACAGACCATCTGAGGAAGGACATTAGGTAGGGTGACGCTATGGAAAGGAGGACAGGGCTCCTGTAACTTTAACAGTTGTAGAGAAAAGGGAATTTCAGCCAGTGTCATTTGTATGCAATTAGTTCCTGGTGAAATTCCCTCTTCATCACAACAGTTAAAGTTGCAGGGCCCCTGCCTTCTTTTGTATCTGGTCACTCTAGTATAGTGCCTGCACCTTTAACTGTTGTGATGAAGAGGGGATTTCACCCACTACACCACACTGGCTGTCTGAATAGAAGGGGAAGCTGCAGGAAGTCTTTAAACGGGAACAAAGTTTAAAAACGAAAAGATCCTGACCGCTATTCTCTGGCTGCTTAAAATGTAACCTCACCATCTCCACTTCCAGAAATATCATCCGAGGTACTCCACCCCACTTGTTTTTCACCACACACATACAGGCACACAAATGGACTGAAACATTTCTTCTGAGAATGTTTGGCAGAAGAGTCCTTCAGATCAGAATCCTTACTAAGGGCTAAGAAGCCTTGGCAAACTACAATGCCTTGGGATATTTGCACGCAGAACTTCTTGTTGGTATAGTATTTGGGGCTCATGAAGACCCAAGGAATTGCCCCCCCCCCACATTTTCCACCTCCCAGTGCTGCTGGAAGGTAAAGTCTGGGGTAAGAGAAGAGGGCAATGAACCTGAGCATGCAACTAATCTATTTATGAGCTCAGCTGAAATTCAAAGGGAGTTTGGTTTAGATCATAAACGCTTGTTATTTCCAAACCAAAAGCAAGGGCTCCTTTTGATCCACCCTCCTGTTTTCCAAAACTCAACAACAACACTGCAGAAAAGGACTGTAAGCTTTAGAAACCAATTTAATACCTGATCCAGGTGGCCCTGTTACCAAATATAGGGCTGCTTGAGGAAGATGTTCTTTGCAAATTCTAATGCTGACCTCCTGAAGTAATGTTTGGATGGGAACATGATTACGTTTTGGATTTTGTACTTCACCGAACCTTACAATGTAGTTCTCAGCTCAAAAAACATACCACAATGCATTTATAAAGTGTACTTTAGGTAGGATATCATACATTTAAGAACAGGTATTTTAAGATGAAATACATACACACACACACACACATATATATATATATATATATATATATATATATATATATATTGATTCAAAAATATGTATTTAGATATATTTTAAATATAACCAATTAATGTATTGACTAAAATATTTTCATATGGATTTCTTTTTTTAAAAAAAAATCATATTAATGCAGAAGTGAGAGGGAACAGAATTATGAATAAACACATGAATATTTTTCTCAGATTCAAAATAGACTGATCCATCTATTCCTAACTAAATATAACTACATCCACTATGAAATTTAACATTTGTAAGATGTGGGGTTTTTTTTATCCAAATTGTTATGGGCAGTTTGCTAACAGACTTTTTTCAGAAGACAACAGGCAAGAAATTGCATGTCAAATCAGCACACAGGCAGGTCAAGACTTTTTTAAAAACAGAAGCATTGATCACCCACTCTAGAACCCTATGTATGCTGGCCATGAATGTGGGGCCACTACCAAAAAAGCCCCTGCCAACTGTAGAAGCTAATCATGATGGCACCTGTAATGAAGTACAACGTCCACTGCAAATGTCATGAGTGGTTTTACTAACACACTTTTTCACTAACTAGTGCAGGACAGCCTATTGTAGATTCAGTGAATACATTATCTGTCAGAAAAAGATGGTGGAGGGGAGGACTGAGGTACTGATCTTTGATGTGAAATTGGGGCTGGATCTACACTTCTCCTTGATAACGGCATTGAAGCACACTGACAACTCTTGGGGCCCAGGACACATTCCATATACTGATTTCAAACTGTATTCAAAGTGTAATGTCCTGCTTGGTGTAGATCTGCCCATAGACCATCTTACGAGCATAGGACACAAGTGTGCAAGTGTGTCCCTTGTTACATGTGTGAAATGGTGGAGACTATATGCTAAGTGTTTTCGGCTTCCTCAAAGTGAGCTCCGTTTGGTTAAGTGCCTACCCTGGACAAGCGTGTACATTTGTCCTCATCCAATGCAGTGATCTTATCAAGGTTGTACTGTTTTCCTCCCCCACCCTTCTCTTTCTCCTTCGTAGTTGTGGGTTGTGTTATTTTTCCCCCTTGAAGCTCAGCCCTCTGATCAATGTGCACTTCCCCCCTTCCCCATTTCCCTAAATACATCATGAAAAAGGATGAGGTTTCCGCCTTAATTGCTTGTGCCTTTTATTCACATTCCTCTCTCAGCCAGAATTGTGAAGAGTGTTAGTAAAAAGGCTTCACAATAGAGCTTTTCATTAGGCCTCAGCAAGGCACACAAAAGAAGGCTTTTGGAAAGAGTGAATGCAGGAGTTTAATTTGCAGGTGGAGAGTAGATAAAAGGTGCTGACGCCTCTATTATTCTCTTACTTAGGTGACCCTTACCCTGTTCAGCTGATCCCAACAACCATGGCAGCTGCTGCCGCAGCAACCCCCGGCTTAGGCCCACTCCAACTGCAGGTAAGTCTGGATACAATGCCGGAAGAGGCAAAGGTTAAATAAATATGGAAAACAGTTTTCTCTCCCATTCCAACCCCACAAAATCTACAATAGCCTTTCTTCTCCCACCCCACCTCGTCCTTTGCAGGGGGTGGCACCCCCCACCACCACTTTTCATTTACAAATCTACATCTGGAAGTGGCTTTATTTTCACCTGGAATAGGGATGATTTTCAGAAGGTTGTTTCCAAGCCCATATAAATTGTGATGCTTCTGTCTTAGTGGGCAAACATGTTGTTGTTGTTGTTGTTGTTGTTGTTGTTGTTGTTAAGAACAACACATACACATACACACAAACACTTCTTTCTCTCCCATGATTCCAAATAAAGGCTTTAGCCTCAGAGCAATAGCAACATTTTGGTGGATGGAGAGAATAGAGAGAAATTATTAACTCCCTCACAAATACTAGAACTCAGGGCCATTCAGTGAAGCTGATGGGCAGTTGGCTTAGGCAGGGCAAAAAGATATCCCATGAAGCCTAATTAGCTCGGGAAATCTACAGCCACCAAATGAGGTGACTTCCATGGCTTCATGAGAGACTGGACGAAGTTATGGAAGATAGGTCTATCAAGAGCTCCTTATTTGTAAGATATCCTGCTTTCCTTCCATGATGGACCTCAGTGTGATATACATGGAGTTCCCAGGTGGTCTCTCACCCAGGCAACAACCATATCCAGACCTCCTTAGCCTCAGCAAAGTGGCTTCATCATATGCCTTCAGACCATGTCCAGGACCCAGAGAAGATCATAATAGCCAGGGATGGAGCCTCCATGTTAATGGTAGGGTTGTGCATGGACACCCCCCCCCCCCTATCTGATCTGGATCCCGATCTGGGAGATCTGGATTGGGCTCGATCTGACCCATGTTGGATCAGGCCTGATCCGACCCGCCTCAGATCTGGATCCAGATCTGGATCCACTCCGGGTCCATGCAGAGCCCTCCCTCCCACTCTTCCCGCTCCCTCCCTCCCTGCCCCCAATTGCCCTCCTTACCTGCAGCCTCCTCCACATCATCTCCTGCGATGGGTGGCCTCCTCAATGTCAGCCGGCCGCTTTCCCGCTCACGCTGGTTGATGACATCACCCACCACGACCGGCAAATGTGCCGCATTTGCCAGTCACAACGGGTGACGTCATCATCTGGCACGAGCGGGAAAGTGGCCAGCTGACCTCGAGGAGGCCAGCCGCCGTGTCATCCTCTGCGGAGGAGGCTGCAGGTAAAGAGGGCAATTGGGGAGAGAGAGCGGGGAGAACGGGAGGGAGGACTCTGCACAGACCCGGAGAAGATCCAGATCACGGATCCGATCTGGCCCGATCCAGCCCTGATCTGGTTTGGCTCGGGCCCAGATCAGCCTGGACTGGCCTGATCTGCCCTGGATTTGGAATCCGGACCCATGCACAGCCCTAGTTAAAAGCAGAACAATGTGTCTTTGATTACCAGATACTTGGCATTTAGTTCATACACTTAGCCAAAGGCAATGGTAAATGGAGCCCCTCCATTCCACCAAGCACAGAGCTGCAGGGTTAATGGAGTCCTCTGCATGAGCACCGTTCTTAACTTTATTGGAGAACCTGTGTGTTCTAGAGATACTGAGATGAATCGTGAGTCCCCTGCCGGCCATCCACCTCTGTTTGCCATGCAAGCTGCTGAACAGTCCACAGAAAAGAACAAGCTGCCATTTTTACACAAAATGGCCACTCACTGACAGAACTGCACGCCGCTTGCCAGGCACTTGTGGACTGGCCAGTGGGTTGCACCCACACCAAACAGGGTCAAGTGTCTGGTGGGTTCCATGGATTCCAGTCCAGAAGGCTGAGTGGGTAGACTCAGCCCACCTCTCAGGGTATCTGCTCCATCCTTATTTGCAGACAGAGGCTGCTTCTGCACTGGCCTTTTTTCGTGGGATTTCCCCTGGGTGGTCCCTGTGCATCCAAATGACACACAGGGACTCCAGGGGTGGTGGTGGGGAACGGGAACGGGTTTTCCCAGGGGATAAAAAAATCCCTGGGAAAATCTGACTCTTCTGGTGGTCCCGGGAACGTCCCAAGATTGCAGGAGGTGTGGGCTCCCATCCTGGCTAGTGCCCGCTTACTCGCGGGTAACCATGCATTAGAAATGGGCATGGAGCCACGCTACACAGTGCCCATCAGGGGAGAGGGGGGAAGGAAGTCTGCCATCCCCAGGGTGGCAGTGGGTAACGGCCCGATTTCAGGCGGTATTTCTCCCCCCCACACACACACACTTAACCTTTTGCATTGGAGCGCAAGTGCACTCTTCGGATCTTCTTTTAAAAAAGATGATGGGTGCGATGGTGTGACATCCCAGGAGGAAGCCAGGATGTTGCACTTACTGGTTTAGAAAGAGGAGGAGGATCCCGGAAGCAGTTACATCCAGGATCATCCCCCCTCCCTCCCTCTGCACCCATAGGTGTAGAAAATGCCAGAGTTACAGTCCTGTGGGTTTGTGATTGGCTGAACTGATGTGATGTCACAGAGTGGTAGAGCAACCTAATTTTAAACAGCTGAGTTCTAAAAGGGACTCCTAGTCCTTAATGCTGAAATGCTAAAGTCAAACGGCAACTTTTGTTAAATTACATAATACTTTCATGCCAAAGGCTTTTGAAAGATAACATTTTAACAGATCACAAGAGCAGTTTCAATGCCTTATAAAAGGCATTGGCTAACAACAGATTATTCTTGCTCCTTTTAGTTTGTAATTAGCTGAATTAGCGTGATCCATAGCAAATAACAGCACCACCACAAATGCTCAGTTCTATTGTAGAGCATACCACATACCACATCCTACATCTTCAACTCCCTTCTACCGCCAGTCTCCCTGGTCAACCATCTATTGACTGGAGTCAATATGACTTGACCTTTTTGGAAAATGGTGCAGTGAACTAGCATCATGAGTGTATATGCATTTCCTAATCACAGCTCTCTACATACCAGAAAACATTTCAAGAAATTAACAATAGATGAGCAGAGCCAAGGTATGCCAAATCATGATTTCACGACATCGGAGATTTCACAAGACCAATTCACCTTGCAAATATCACCATGATTTTTTTTTAAAAAAAATGGTTGTGCGAATTGGATCAGCCCTACTTGCAGCTGGTTGGTAGATTTTCCCTACTATCATGATACCTGGGGCAGAAGCCCTTTCAGTGCGATAGATGGGATACCCCATTCAATGTGAGTGAGTCTGAGAATCCCATTGCTTGCTGTGAGCTGTGCTTGACATAATATCACCATAATAAGTCACTCTCTTAATGAGCTGGGGAGTGGATGGGAGCTGATTAAGATGGATCTCTTCTGCAGTTGAGTCAGCTGAGTGCCAGAGAAAGCACGGCCAGTGTGCAAGCTTGCAGAGGTTAATATATTCGCCCCTATTGTGCTTTCATATGAAAAGCAACACTGTGGTTCAGCCTCTGATTGTATGGGATACAAATACCATGGGTAGTTTGGGAGTTGTTGGGGACATGAAAGCAATGCTGTGTATGCCTGTCTTCCTCCTGGAATGATTTCTTGGGGATCACTTCAATCCTCATAAAGTGGCTACAAATAGCCACACCAAACACAAAGGCCGAAAAGACAGACAGAAGCAAAAAAGAGGAGCGCCAACGAGAGCTATATTACTAGCAGTGGTCAAAGGTCTGGAGACCGAAAAGGGCTTGGTTTCTGTAGCCATTTTGTGAAAGGGGGGGGGGGAAAGCAGTCAGTGATAAAAAGGAGTGGCTGTTTTCAGGATAAAATGGAAAGGATCATGGCGGTTAGTGGAAAAGGAGGAAACGAGGACATTTTGTCAATGCCATTGATTTTACAGGAAGCAACCTGGGTGCCCCACATGTGAAAATAGAGACAACTGCTAAGCATGAGTACCTGGGTGGGTCAGGGGCATGGTCTAGTGGGCGCTGGCTGGAGGGTCATGTGATAGAGCCCAGCAAGTCATGGGGCACACACACAGAGACGGAACATGGAATAGCCCATTCACCCTTTAACCACTTTGACAGAGAACATCTGACATGGCAGAAAATAAAATAGTAGTTACTCTGTTTTTCATTTGAGGAAAAGAGGGTTATTGTTTTAATTCTCCCAGGCCTTTTATGTAAGTCCTCCTTGTATATTTTAATATGCTGTTGTGATCTGTGGCTGTCTTCACTGCTGTTTTAACTATTGTTTATTCTTTTTAGTTTTTCCAAATGTGTGTAGTGTTTCTTCACCTTAAGATGGTGTAAATGGCCCTGAAAACAACAACAAAGGGGAGCATACTTGTCTTCTAAGTAAATAACACAGTGTGGAGATGTTCTGTGGCAAGTGTGCAAAGTTTTCTCAATGGACAAATCGATGAAGTAAAAGTTACCTAAAGGATGGAAATTTGATAACCACTGGGTTTAGAGAGACTGAACCAGAAAGCACTAAAAGGATCCTGGTTTCTGTGCCAGGAAGCTTAAAAAGGAGTTAGGAATGGAACCAAGAGTCATGTAGGAGGAGGCCTCAAGAAACAATCCAGATCAAGTCAAGCCCAGTGAAGTCCTATTGAAACAAGTGGGTCATGAGCAATCCAGTTCCTCCAACTGAGGACACCCCAGATGGAGCCCAGGACTTAGCATAGAGAGACTATCTCTATGGTAAGCCCTTAGAATAGAGGTGGCCAACAGGCATTCCAATGGCCAAATCTACCCACCGAATTGATTTTATCTAACCTTGATGGCCCTGCCAAATTTGAATAAAGTTATGTTCAAAAATTTCCTGGCACTTTCATAAGAAAAATATGTAACTGAGACATCCAATACCGCTCTATTTTTAACTTTACCTCTTGCTTTTGGATTTTATGTGCAACGTCCCTGAAGCAGAGGCTATGCTGCGGCAAATGGACAGAGAGGCCCACAGGTTCAAATCCCAACTCATCCATGAAGTTAACGTTGGGTGACATTGGATTAGACCACTGTCTTGTGAAGGGAGTGTCCCCTGGGAATGCAGAAGTCGGACCTTCCTGTTGTGAGCCATGCCCACTCTATGGTATGACTGAGAAGGAAAGGTGGTGGTGATGTTGTAGATAACTACATTTTCCCCCTTTGGACTTCGTACAAGAGTCATTCACTCAACTGTGGGGACTTCAGTCCATGTTGCATTTCCCCGCGTTGGGCTGCAAAAGAGTAAACAGACAATCTATTTCCTGCCCCGAGTCAGCTCATGACTTTATAGAGTCCAATTACGTTCCCCTCTTGGTTGTCTCTTGGAACTCTATAAAGAACTATTTCTACCTGCCCCCTTTTTCTCTCTTCCTTTATTTTATTTTATTTCCCTCCCTCTCTTTGATCCTTTCTAAATCTTTGTGCGCCGACAACAGTTGCGATACCAGTTTTTGTGGGAAAGGGGATGAAAAGGAGAAATGGCAACATCGTCGCTTCCGTGCGGAGGCTGACAAACGCTCTCTGTGTTGAAAGACCCCTGCCAAACCCGCTTTGAGAGGACATGTGTTTTGAAGCCCTTCCTCTCCTTCTTCTCTCCGGGAGTCCCCCACTGTGCTGTCCTACCTGTCACAGTTAGCACTAATTGGTTGCTCTCCTTGGCATTGCCTGCCGAGAGGCTAATGACTGAATGAGCAGGTACATTAAACTGGCCTCCCTGTTTTTTGTAGCAGCGGATACTCTGTGCTGAATGTAACTTGCTATGTTAGAGGTGTTGGCATTCATACCATCTGTGTTTGAACTTCCTTTTGTGCGGAGGAAAGCAGGCACTTGCCGTCTTTCTTTGTGACTATGGAACTCAAAAGTCTGTGTCTCTGACAGGTCTTTTCTTAGGTGCTGTTTGCCCTAACTCACATTGGCAGGGAGATGGTAGGTTGGGTGGAATTGCCACAGAATTTTGCCAGAAGTGACATTTGGGAGCAAATGTAGAGGCCTCTGCCTCAATAAAATATCCAAGGCCTTTTGAGAGGAGTATCATTGATGTGACTGGCAAACGTTCACAGGAGTTGGATGGGCCAGTATGTCCCTATCAGAGACCTACAGAACACATGAATGCAGGTTGTTAGTCAAGCTGTATGTGCTCTGCCTCTCCTGTTGGGAGTCTAAGTCAGCAAAGAACTTAATAAGATCTGGGATGAAAATTGCTTACTTGTGGGTTCCTGCTCAGGTGAAGCATCTCAGGAGTTTCGAGAAAGGCAAAAAGAGTTTCACCGAGGGCAGAACCACATACTTTTCCTGCTAAACTTGAATGCCGATTCCAGCTACTGCTTCTCTGCTGAAAACCAATGCCTGGAGGAAAGAAGTTGGTTGGTGAAAGGAAGGTTCCTTAATCTACCAACTATTTCTCTCCTCCCTGAACTGTTTCTGCCGAGGTTCCAGTCCTGCATTTTTTTTCCTGCTCGGGGAAGAGGAATTGCAGTGAAAAGGATGAAGCAACCCTCCTCATACCCACTGTTCCTCCTCAGCAAATTAGCCTTTCTGGTAACCACCTTGCAGAGGAGCAGCATGACTTATGGTTAGAATACTGCGTTCTACCCTCTGCTACCACATTTCCTAGTATTCTACCCTCTGCTACCACATTTCTCATGCTTGGTGATACAGCCAAACTAAACACAACCTAAATCTCTCTGGGGTGATCAGTGTCTTGATAAGATAGCATTTCAGAATGTGTTATTTCCCTTGGGTTATCCAGAGCGCCCTGCTCTGTGGATCCTGTATAACTTTTCTGACTGGCAAAGAGACTTCCTCTTTGCTGCTGCTCAGCTGTTTCCAGAGGAACACAGATGGAGTTCATGGGGAGCGATGGAGCAGGATCCCCTCTTCCTTCGCCTTTCCCATCAAGAAAGGCAAGGGCCAGTGGCAGCCTTTGGAAGCCATCACTTCCATGTGCTCACTTTGAGGCAGCAGCTGGTGATGGAGCCACCTTTGCTCATTCCTCATGAAAGGAGGGGCTTCAGAGGGGGTGAGGGGCCTCAGCAAGCTGGTTGAGGAAGCCTGATGGGTAGATCTGGCCCATGGGCTGGAGGCTCTCCAATATTTGATCCATCATGACTCAGTATAAGGCAGCTTGCTATGTAACAGCGCAGAGTCAGAACCAGGTCATAGCATCGCCAATGCACTTTTCATGTAAACAGATAGTTGGATTCCATGACTACCTTTGCATATGAATAAATCCAATAGTGCAGCATTAAGAAAATCATCTTATTGTGGGTTTGCTAGCTAGAACACAACTTTAAATATCGGTTAAGGCTTGGATATTCATTGACTGTGGCTGACAATCCATTTTCCATTTTTTTTATTATTTTTGTATTTACTGCTGCTTTACCTGCTTTCTGCAAATGTCCTAATTTGCAGGAGGACCAATAATTAATACACTGTTTAATCTCTGCATTAGACAACCAACATAGCCCACTTGTATGTGGGGGGGGGGGAACAAAACAAAGCAAAACAAAACAAAAAAAAAGGGTTTCCAGTCTGAGAACAAACATCTGGGCAAAATAAACTGAAAATAAGAGCTAAATACTCATACTGCCATGTTTCAGATTAGCATTGCCAAAACATGGCAAGCATCCATCAGCCATTAGCTCACTAGATTCCTTTAATATTAATATGCACATTTCTTGATGGACATCACAAATGCTGAAGATGATAATGACAGTGGGCTAATAAGGCAGCATAGTATGGATATTTCCCATTGGCTAGCCCTAAAATTGGTCTCAAATGTATAATATTAACCTAGATTGGGCAGTGCACTCCCCATTTATTGCTGTTGCTATATTTAGGTGCATTGGCTGCAAGATACACACCACCTGTTCTGCCCAAGGGGTAGCCAAAATGCCCATTTTACAAGAGATTGGTGGAGATCAGGGGCCAGTTCCCCAGCTGTAGGGAATAGATGCACTTCCATTGGTGCTAATGGATTGATGCCCATAAACAGCAGCTGAGGATTTAGACCTAGCATTGGGGGAAAAAAATCTATTGGCATACTCCACTTTTAGGTGTTGTTAAATAAAGCACTATCAATGCTTAAAATTGGTTGTTTTCACCTCTTGTCACTGCAGCTGCAAGCGTGAGGCTCTGTCCTCTCTGCTAGTGTCCAGAAATTCCCATTTGTTCATATGGAGGGATGCAGTTACATGCAATGGTTCACTTCATACACGTTTGAAAGGGTCATACACTCCTGGCTAGATTCCTGTGGATCAGTAATTACTGGACAACAATCATCATCACCATTGAGGCATAAACATATATGGGGAGATGGGAGTGATCCTGTTGGCGCCATCTTCATGAGACTTGTCACAGTGAATTCACAAAAGTTCTTTAGGAGGTGAAAGAAATCTGTGGGCTACCAAGAGCTTTCCCTGATTTAAAGCAGTGAAACAAGGTTAGTGAGAAGAGAGATATGGCGACCGTTGTCTGACTCAGCACACTGAATAGAATACACACCCAGCCATTCTGAATAAAAATCTGTGGCATTTTCCTCTTTGGTGGTTGTAGGAGTTTTTGTGGGTGTTGTTCCTTCCAGATTGGGATGTGCAACTTTCACCCACGTACCCATGAGCTTCAGCGCATCACAATGTTTCTGACCCTGATTATAAATCAAACAATTGGACTTAAAGGCCAATAAAACGAAAGGCTGGATCATGCATTAGTTTACAGTAGGGGTAAGCCACATGCAGCTTCAGCCAAATTTGAAAAGCCCAACTCAGACCTCTTGCACAAGCAATTGGTCTCTCCCTGGCAGTCAGCTGGGCTGGGAGGGTTTTTATACTTTTATTATATTTGTTGTTCACCGCTCCGAATACCTTGGATGAGGAGTGGTATATAAATATGGTCAATAAATAAATAAGAGGAGAGAGAGTGGGGAGGTGACAGAAGAAACAGAGGCCGGATCTACACCAAGCAGGATATTGCACTATGAAAGCGGTATGAAAGCGGTATATGAAGGCAGGATCTACACTACTGCTTTATAGTGGTATTGAAATGTACCAACAACTTTTGGGGCCCATTGACACATATCATATACCACTATATCCTGCTTGGTGTGGCTCCTGCCTTTTATATACTGCTTTCATACCACTATATCCTGCTTGGTGTAGATCTGGCCTTTAACAGTTGTTCTATTGACTTGCGAAGTTTGTATCCAACCCAATGTCTTCTGAGGGGGTTTCTAGCAAATCCTAAACCAGGGAGAATCTGTCTATCTTTCTATCCTTATATCAGTGTGTGTTGCCTACAGAGATACAGAGATACGCCATGGGTTTTTCACCACTTTCATGGCGCTTTCATAGTGTTATATCCTGCTTGGTGTAGATGTGTCATGGGCCCCAACAGTTGTCAGAGCATTTTGATATCATTATAAAGCAGTAGTGTAGATCCTGCCAGAGAGAGAGAGAAAAGGAGGTGACCTCACCCACATTTGGCCCTGAACCCAACCAATGTTGACATGCACCCTTTGAGAGATCACCCCTGAAGGAATATGTCCCATGACACAAAGAAAGAAAGAAAGAAAGAAAGAAAGAAAGAAAGAAAGAGAGAGAGAGAGAGAGAGAGAGAGAGGTCCCCTGCCTCTGCTTTACAGATTTGTAGAATAAATACAATCCTTCTCTCTGTGAGCAGAGAACTGAGATTTCTGATGTGTTGGGGACTCAGCATTGCTACAGAATGCAGCATTACATCTCTCTGCCCACTCTTCCTCCCACTAGGGCAAGGGTGGGTCCCATGTGGCCCTCCAGATGTTGTTGAACTGCAGCTCCCATTACCTCTTACCATTGGCTATGCTGGCGAGGGCTGAAGGGTGTTTGTTTATTTGTTTATTTTATTTGTGTACTGCCCAAGAGCCAAAGCTTTTATTTAAAATAGCAGAGTTAAAAGACTACGATGGTAAATCGCTAGAATACTGGGAAAAAATATAAAGGTCTTCAAATACTTGAAAAGTTGTCACACAGAGGAGGTCCAGGATCTCTTCTCGATCATCCCAGAGTGTAGGATGCGGAATAATGGGATCAAGTTACAGGAAGCCAGATTCTGGCTGGACATCAGGAAAAACTTCCTGACTGTTAGAGCAGCGTGACAATGGAACCCATGACCCAGGGAGGTGGTGGGCTCTCCCACACTAGATGCCTTCATGAGGCAGCTGGACAGCCATGTGTCAGGGATGCTTTAAGTTGGATTCCTGCATTGAGGAAGGGGTTGGACTTGATGACCTTACAGGCCCCTTCCAACTCTACCATTCTATGATTCTATGGTGCTGGAAAGAGTACAACATAGGTGCCAGGGATACCTCTCTAGGGAGCTCAATCTACAGCCAAGGTTCCACTGCAGAAAAGGCCCTCCTCCTGGTAGCCATGAATTATACCCATAAGATAACCTAATGGCTAAGTGGTGGCAACGCTTTATAGCAGGGGTGACCGAGATTCAAATGCCCACTCAGGCAAGAAGCTCATTGATTGACCTCGGGCCAGTCGCCATCTCCCAGGCCAGCCTACCCCACAGAAGGTTGTGTGTTGTGAGGATAAAATGAGAGTGGTGGTGAAGAGTCGTGTATCACTTTGAGCTCCTTGTAAGAAAGGTGAGATATACATGTGCCAAATGAATCATCCCAAGCCACATGTACAGATGACGCAATTGCCAGGAACAGGGCAAAGCATCATATATAATGGTGCTTGGGCCACTCATAAGAACATAAGAAGTGCCATGCTGGATCAGACCAGCAGTCCATCTAGTCAAGCATTTTGTTCACACAATGGCCAACCAGCTGCCCATGCAAGACACACAAGCAGGTAACATATAGCCATCAGGACTAGTAGCCATTGATAGCCTTCACCTCCAGGAACTTGTCTAACCGCCTTTTAAAGCCATCCAAAATGGTGGCCATCACAATGTCTTGTAGTAGCAAATTCCATAGTTTAACTGTGTGAAGAAGTACTTCCATTTATCTGTCCTGAATCTCCCACCAACCTCCCACTCACTGATACAAGATGGGGAGCAGCCGCCACTGAGCTGGATAAGGCTGGGGATAGGTGAGTATGTTGTGCTCACTTCCGTGTTATCCCCAATGTCTCCCAAACCTTTCCCTTCCCTTGCTCAGCCATGGTTGGAGATCAACCCTATCATGCTCTTTCCTCCTCACCCACTTTCTCACCCTTTCATGAAGCCTCTGTGCCCTGCCCTTCAGATCAAGACAGCAAGATTGTGTCATAGATGATTGTATATCTTTGTCGATCTATCGACTGATCAATCGATCGATCGATAGATAGACAGAGATAGACATTAATAATAATAATAATAATAATAATTATTATTATTATTATTATTATTATTATTTATAGCCTGCCTCTCCCTTCGGAAAGAGAGAGAGAGAGAGAGAGAGAGAGAGAGAGAGGCTCTTTCCACACCAGGCTTCTAGCCTAAGTTGGGCCCAGGCTGCTCTCTGTGTATCCGAGGGAGCGGGGCAGGCATGGGATTTTTCCTGGTTTTCAGGAACCACAAAAATCCTTATTCTTCCACGGTCCCAGGAAGTTCCCGGGACCATGGAAGAATGTGCTTGTCCCGGGTGCAGCCACGCTTACTTGCAAGTAATCACGGCTGCAAACTGGGCATGGAGCCGCACGGCGTGGCTCTGTGCCCAGCAGGTAAGGGAGGGACCAAGTCCACCATCCCCAGGATGGCGGGGGGAGGGGACCGCGATTTCGCCTGCAATTTTTTAAAAAATACAAACCTTTCAGTGGAGCGCCAGAGTGCTCTTCTCCGGGTTAAAAAAAACAAAACAAAATGGCGGCCGCAATGGCCGGGGAGTAGCCTGGGTTGTCGCATTTTGGTGGCTACTTCCAGGTTCACCCGCTCCCACCTTCTACACCCCTATGGTGTAGAAAGAGCCAGAGATAGAGAGAGAGAGAGAGAGAGAGAGAGAGACCTTCCCTACAGGAACATGAGTTCTAGTCAGCTGCCATTTGTAAAAGGCAGGCTAAATAAAGACATGAAATGACCAGATCTATCTCTTCTAAGAAAACAATGTTGCTAGTCCTGATGATGAAAAACACCTGCTGTGATCTTGTGGCAGGGATAGATTACATGAAAGAATGATGGACCAAACATAAATGTCACAAATGTCTCCCCACCCACGCCACACACACGTCTTTTCATGGTGGATTTTTTAAAAAATCATGGTGGATAAATTGTAAAAATAAAATTTTAAAAAATCATTTGTACAAGCAGATCCAGTATATTTCTCAAAATTAGAGAGATATGAGGGAGTGGGGAGAATTTAAACAATGCCTTGCACTTTGTTCCCTATGCGGAAAACATTTCTGTATCGGGGAGAAACAAAAACACATGTACAGTGGCGAAATACAAGCATGCACACTCAACGGATGTGATGGTAGGCAGTTCTCCTACATAGAAATGTGATCACTCTCTTGGAAGTGACATAGGCAGGAATGAGATTAAGGACCCACCTGGCTTCTCAAGGCACAGGTGGTAGACTTGCCAAAACTGGTAAAAGGCACTTCCGGCTACCTGACCATTCGGGAGGAGGTTTGGATAATGTTTGAATCCGGTCTAAATGAGAGCAGGGGAAAAGCAGCATGACTCGCTCGTAGTCACAGCTTTAAGACCTTGGCAGTAATATGTGAGGACTCATAGATGTCAGTAATATTGGAACGATTGCTTGGGGATTTTGTATGCTACGAGCATACACAATCATGATCAAATGGAAGAGCTGGGCTGCCATGGGGGGTGAAAAATTGAGAGGTGGTGCAAACTGACCAAGATTTTGTAGAGAACTGCATGAAGATCAATAATTCACAGAGAAAATGGTTGCTTGTGTAGTGCTACATCCTTAACCACGTTGGTCCTGGAGGGCATACTGGGCACATCAATGGGATGGCACATGGGGTAAGGAACTTTTAAATGTTACCCCTAGTGATGGACAAAATGACCAGGTACTCGTATTATGAAAGGGGGGCGTCTTCCTATCCACTTCCTCCATACCAAGCATAATTTTATACACTTCCATCGTGCCCCCCTTACTCACCTTTTTTCTAAGCTAAAAAGCCCCAAACATGGTCACCTTTTCTCATAGGGGAGTCGCTCCAGCCCTTTGATCATTTGGGTTGCCCTTTTCTGCATCTTTTGCAGCTCTACACTATCCTCTTTGAGTTGCGGTGACCAGAACTGTATCCAGTATTTCGAGTCCAGCGTAAGGGCAGTTTGTTATTGGCAGTTTTGTTTTTAATTCCTTTCTCAGTGGTTCCCATTATGGAATCTGCCTTTTTCACAGCAGCCGCACGCTGGGTTGACATATTCATCCACCACTTTCCACCACCACTTTGACTTTCCACCACAACCCCAAAATCCTTTTATACACTCATCTGGCTGTCCATTGTTGGAAACATGGAGTAGTATCCAATGCTAGCCCTATGTAGAGTAGAAATTAAAGTTGTGACTAAGTTAAGTCTCATTCATTTTAATGGGTCAATCGACATAGGACTAACATTGGATACTGCTCATAATACTGAACTGTATTGACCCTTGGTCCAAAGAAGGAATGCTTTTCTCCTGTTTCTTCCTGATCGTCGCTTCTGTTCATGAAAGAGACATGTGCCGAATTGTATACCTGTTCCCCCCACAAACTTGATGAGAGCCCCACATATTTTGTACTTGGCTATCTGCACTTAAGAATAGAAGAACATGAGACCCATGCTGGATCAGACCAAGGGCCCATCTAGTCCAGCATGCTGTCCACACAGTGGCCAACCAGCTGTAATTGGGAAACCCATAAACAAGACATGAGTGCAACAGCACCCTCCCGCCCATGTTCCTCAGCATCTGGTGTACATAAGCATTCTGCCTCTGCTACTGGAGGTAGCATATAGCTATCTGGTCTAGTAGCCATTGGTAGCCTTCTCCTACAGGGACTTGTCTAACTGCCTTTTAAATAGGGGTGTGCACGGCCCCCCCGGATCGGATCAGGACCCGGATCGGGACCTCCAATTTTGTCACGGACCGGTTCGGACAAAATCGGAGGCCCCCCGGACCAGATCGAGTCCGATCCCGACCCAAAAATCGTAAATTTTTGGATCGGCCGCCATTTTTTTCCCCATAGACTTGCATTGCAATGCAAGTCTATGAGGAAAAAATGGCGGCGGGTGGGTGAGGGGGGGCCTAACTCCCTCCCCCCCCGGGGCCGTCCGCTGTGGACGGCCCCGGCAGGTAAGCCCCCTCCCCCGCGCTCCCTACCCCCCCTGGGGCCGTCCGCTTCCATCCGCTGGCACCCGCGGGCGCCAGCGGATAGAAGCGGACGGCTCCGGGGGGGCTAAGCCCCCTTCCCCGCCACTGCTTACCTTCTCGGCCCGTCCGCTCCCGTCCGGCGCCGGCGGCTACTACCAGCGGGCTCCGCGTCCTGCTCTCGAGTAGCGCGCCGGGTGATGACATCACCCGGCGTGCCACCCTGGAGTAGGCCGCGGAGCCTGCTGGTAGTAGTCGCCGGCGCCGGACGGGAGCGGCCGGGCCGGCAAGGTAAGGGCCCCCTCCCCCCCTCCGCGCGCCCCCTCCTCCCCTCCATGCACCCCCTGCTTACCTTCTCGGCCCGTTCGCTCCCGTCCGGCGCCGGCGGCTACCACCAGCAGGCTCCGCGGCCTGCTCTAGAGTAGCGCGCCGGGTGATGACATCACCCGGCGCGCCACCCTAGAGCAGGCCGCGGAGCCTGCTGGTAGTAGTAGTCGCCGGCGCCGGACGGGAGCGGCCGGGCCGGGAAGGTAAGGGCCCCCCTCCCCCCTCCGCGCGCCCCCTCCTCCCCTCCACGCACCCCCTGCTTACCTTCTCGGCCCGTCCGCTCCCGTCCGGCGCCGGCGGCTATTACCAGCGGGCTCGACGGCCTGCTCTAGAGTAGCGCGCCGGGTGATGACATCACCCGGCGCGCCACCCTGGAGCAGGCCGCGGAGCCCGCTGGTAGTAGCTGCTAGTGCCGGACGGGAGCGGACGGGCCGAGAAGGTAAGCGCCCCCCTCCTCCCCCCCCCGCTGTCCACTTTCATCGGCGGGTGCCCGCTGGCGCCCGCCAATGGAAGCGGCAGTGGGCGCCAGTGGGCGCCTGCCGATCCGCCGATCCGCCGAACCGGTTCGGAGCCTTTTCAGACCGGTTCGGATTGGATCGGCCGATCCAGCTGCGGGATCGGAAATCGGATAATTTATCCGATTTCCCACTGGACCGGACTCGGATCGTGGATCGGGTCCGATCCAGTGCACATCCCTACTTTTAAAGCCATTCAACTTGGTGGCCCTCGCTACACCTCGTGGTAGCGAATGCCATGGTTTGGCCAGGCGCTGGGTGAAGGATGCCTTCACACGCCGCACTTGAGCCTAAAACAGAAATGGGAAATGGTGGTTAAACAAATGGCTCTTTCCGTTGGCTCCAACAGTCTGTACACATACTTGGGAGGGGGAGAGGAGGAACCTCGTGGCTTCATCCCTGCCTGAGCTCTGGCCTGCTGTGTGCTAGCAGCCCTCTGTCTGCATGAGCGAGCTTCCTTGTGGGGTAAAGAGCCTGCGTTCCTTCTCTTCCCCCCCTCCTCCTCTTTCTGACCCTGAGCCTGCAGGGCAGACAGACAGAAGCACACATATGATTAATACAGCACAGCTGCAGCGTTGGCTCATTTGCATATGTATTAATAGAGGCAGAAACAACAATTCAATCACATCAAGAGACATTTGGAATGCTAAAGAACGTATGCAAATGGGCTCCGAAACCATTCTGTTTCTCCACCGTCTTCACCAAATCCCGGCAGGTGGGAATCTTAGGACCCAGTCATTTCTTCTCCTTGCCACCCCGCACCCCCCACCGCCGCTCCACTGCCTCCCCCCCCCAAAAAAAACCTTTAGGAAGAACCGGTGAGGAGCTGCTTGTACAGCTATTGCCACCCCTGGGCTTCCCAGGAGCTCTTTGACATTTGGACAATAGGAACAGCCCAAGCAAAAAGCTGTTCTTCTGTGCTGTTTTCATATTGACAAGCCTTCAGCTTGAATGTGATGACTATTGTTCCATGCTAAAATAGCCTCCAAGCGTAGCCCTTTCCATCTTCAGGACTTGCAGACTAATTCTTTCCAAGTTGATGTTTGTCCCATTTTCCTTATTGCTTTGAACAATCTCTCTCTCTCTCTCTCTCTCTCTCTCTCTCTCTCTCTCTCTCTCTCTTTCTCTCTCTGCCAAGTAGCTTAATTGCTAGGCTTGCCAACAGGGCTAGCATCAAGGGTAGGCATGCTTGGGCACAAGCCACAACCCAGCAGAGGCCCATTGACAGGAGCTCTCTTGACTTGCCCCTACTCTTCACCACTACAATCTGCTATTCACCTGCCTCTCTTTCTGGCTCAGAAAACAATGGTGGTGAGAAGCATGAGCAGTAGATGCCGCTGCACTAGCAATGATGAGAAAGAGGCAGAGGAGGATCTGGTGACAAGGGTGATAGGTGGGCCCTTCCTACACCACAGGGGTGTAGCGGGCGCGGCATGAGCGTTCCCTGCAGTAGCCCCTTCCGGGATCAGAACGCTCAAACCACATCCCGGGTAGTTGGACGTCGTGCCCACCATTTTTTTAACCCGGGAAGAACGCTCCTGCACTCCAACATAAAAGTAAGGGGGGAAAAACCTGTGTGCGATCGGGGGGGCCTCCCCCTGCCATCCTGGGGATGGTGAATTTGCTGTCCCCCCTCTCCTAATGGCCACGGAGCTGCGCGGTGTGGCTCTGTGGCCATTGGTGCTGCCGCTCTTACTCGTGAGTAAACGCAGCTGCACCAGGGCGGACGGCCACATCTTCTGCTGTTCCGGGAACTTCCCTGGGCCACGGAAAAATTCAGGATTTTTCTGGTTTCCCTTTTCCCGGAAAAATCTCGTGCCCATCCCCAGGACTCCCTGTGCATCATTTGGACTCCCAGGGAGCAGCCAGGGCCATCCCAGGCCACAAGCCTGGTGTGGAAAGGGCCTTAGACTCACTGAGGGAGGGGACCGTTGATGGTGTTCTTCCTTAAAATTCCTCCAAAACCTGGAGCCGGATTGGTTGCTAACTTCAGTTTCCAAAGAATCTGATGGCTGGGTGGGGCTGGGGGTAGATCCTGGAGTAGACCACCTTGATGAAGAAGATAGCAGAACACATGCTTTGATAGACATTTCCATGTTCAGTTCCTGCATCTGGCATGTAAAAGGAGTTCAGGTATCAGGACTGGAAAGGGTTCCTGTCTGAATCCTGGGGTAGCTGCTTCTAGACAGACCAATGGTCTTACTCAGGGTTCAGACAACCCCCCTCCCATACTTTCAAAGAAATTGTGCAGAGGGCCATGGGAGCTCAGAAAGTTTGAGAATTTGTTTCAGTTCATATGTGACCAAAATTTACCCAGTTTGCACCTCCCGGAACAGAAGGTGGGCCCAGATGTAATCTGCGGTCGAAGTCCATCCAGCAAAAACAAAACCAGCCAGGTCATTGTTTTTTTTTTTCCTAGTCAAATGGCAACCCTGCAGACAGTTTTAGCAGGAAGCTTGATGGTCAGACAGATAGAAGGATTTGGTACAGTTGCAGCTAAAGTAGTCTTTGGGTGCCTCTACAAGAGGCATTTAAAGCTCTTTCAAGGCGCATTAAAAAAATTACCTCTACAAGAACGGAGCGCAAATCGGGCGTAGAGGCGCGTTATCTCCCCGATTATGCGCATTATCGAATGTGCGTTAAATCGCGAGTTTTATTTTGCTCCGTCCATTAAAGCGCATTTTGACTGTGTGAATAAGCGCTTATGCGCATTAACTACTTGTAAAGCGCATTTTGGACATCTGTTAATGCGCTTCACCGCCTCTCGTGCAGAGGGATTAGGCGTAAACGCGCTTCTGCGATTATGCGCATAATCACCTAACCAGGCGCAAAAGCGAATCCTTGTAGAGGGGACCTTTGTCTGTAGGATATCCAGAACCCAGGGCTACCTCAATGCAGTCCTCAGACCCTAAGCTGCCACAGGGCATCATTCAAAGTGGCTTTTCCACCTGGCACACCAGCTAATGCTTAGCTAAAAGTTTGGAAATTCACACTTTACGGGCCACAAATGCCCTGAATTCCAAAGTATTCTGAGGGGTAATGGCAGTTGGGGTTGCCACTTCCCCCTAGAATTCCCCAAAACAGCACTATTTAGGGTAGCTAGATGCCACCAAACATAGCAGAAGGTGACTCGGGGGTACATTCACCCCCATCCTTGAAATTCAGCCTCCCCTTCACTGAAATATCACATCTTCTCCCCCCACACCCCATTTTGCCACCTGAGAATGAGGCAGAAAAATGGCAGTTGGCAATTTTGGTTTGGTCCCAGCATCAGAAAGTAAGTAATTCTGGGCTTGGAATAGGGCGACCACTTATGCATCACTAAGAAAGAGGAACTGCATCACCAAAAGAGAGGATAGAAGAGGACACAGATCTGCATAAAAATTGCATATGCTTATGTATCCGTATAGGTACAGATTTACAAATAATTATTACTAGAGTTTAAATAATAATACACTGCATGTCACCACAGTGGAGACAGCTGTAACCAGCTGACTTGTATGTTTGGCCTAGTCTTCCGATCAGGTGTTAAGCATTGATGGGTCACTTCAGGGCCCCTGCTCCCCCTTCTTGTGGTAATTTAAACTGGACATGGTTTGGACAACCCTTCAAATAGAGGACATCTTCTCTGGCAGCCCTTTGAAAAGAGAGGTGTCCCCTACAAAACAGGACACATGACCACTTTGGGCTGGAAGTAGGAACTTGGGCTCAGAGCCCTTTTTAGACACAGAAGGAAATAGAGATATGCAACTTTAGCCCCTATGATTGGCAGTTAATATGAAGCCACTGGATTGGCCAGGAATGAGACCTTCTGCCCTTGCTTGGCCAACAGAGCAGCAACGTCTGCCTCTTGTACTTCACACCCCAGCTCTGGTTCCCAGCTCCATCAGTGGACAACAGAGACCCTGGGATGGGAAGCCTCCGCCCCACGTTCGCATTTTGATACTGCCACCCACAGCCACGACTTAGCCCTGACGCCAAGCCCTGAGTCAGCATCCATTTGGAACAACTCTGGGAGATGAGAAGGCAAAATGCAGTTATGCAAGCTAAGGGCACATAAACTGCCTGGCAAGCATCGCTGGAGAGGTCAGGCCATCTTTAATTTCTTTTGCCGTGTAAGGAAGGAGAAAGAGAGAGAGAAAGAGAAAGAGAAGCACTTTTCTTTTTGAGGTTAAGCAGACAGAACGCTCCTTGATTATTTATAAGACATTCATTTTAGATGAATATTCCTTAAGTGGCTGATACAGTTGTGGCAAGTGGCAGAAGACTCTGTCCATCTGGATTGTGCCAGTTTTGGCATCCTTCGGATGTCCCGTTGCAGGAGGGAGGCTTTCATTCATTGAGGAAAATCAGGAGGAGGAGCTTATGTGATGTACTTGATGATGTTTGGCTTGTATATGTAGCTCATGAAAGGAAAACTTACTTAGCTGCTGTTTGTTCTATGGGGTCAGTGGTGCAGCTGCATAGATTTAATCTCGGGGGAGGACAACTTTGGAGGGTTAGGGGACCACATTGGACCCCCCCCCCAACCACTGGACTCCTCCCCTGCTGCAGCCACAAATGGAAGTGCCTGTGTGGCTGTGTTCCCAGGGCATATGGGGAGCATGCAGCTTGTTTCCCAGTGGAATTGGGCTCCCCCCATGCCTGCTAAAGAGCTGAGGAGTACAGTTCTACAGAGAATCAAGGTCCTCTCTCCCTACATGCCCTATTTATCTGCAGAACTGGGAAGCAGGATGCCCAGGGAGTGCTTATTTTGTTTCCCAATGGAATCGTTAGGAATCCAGTGGGGGATGCACTGTGGAGGCAGGGGACTGGGTGGGGATGCAAAACTCCCCTGGGTGGGGCACATACAGCCTGCAGGCTGCCTTTTGCTCACCCCTGTTTAAGACCGTGGGCTTAATGGTGCTATGGGTCTCCCCTTTATTTATTTATTATTTATTTATTTATTGCATTTCTATACTGCCCAATAGCCAAAGCTCCCTAAAGCTTAAACCTCCCAATAATCAAAGATGTCTAGCTGATGTATAAATACATCAAAAGCGTACAGTACAGACATTCAAACAAACAAACAAACGAAAAATAAACATGCCCCGGAGACGATAAAGCCAGCAGCAAATAATAAAACCACTACAACATCATGAAACAATATTAAGCCCAGCAGCAGACTAGATTACCAAAAAGCACTAAAAGCAGTTATTAAAATGCCGGGGGGGGGGGGATGAAAAGGTCTTCACTTTGCACCAGAAAGACCATCACGTGGGCCCCAGGTGAGCCTCTCTGGGGACAGCATTCCACAAATGGGGTCCAGTCACTGAAAAGTCCCTCTCTCTTTTATCCTCATTTGCTGAGGACACCTGGAGGGGGGCCTCAGATGATGAATCTTAATTAGGGTGACTCCTGCCTTTTATATACCACTTTTATACCATTATATCCTGCTTGGTGTAGATCTGGCCTTTAACAGTTGTTCTATTGACTTGCGAAGTTTGTATCCCACCCAATGTCTTCTGGGTTTTGTTCTAGCAAATCCTAAAACTGGGGGAGTCTGTCTATCTTTCTATCCTTCTATCAGTGTGTGTTGCAAACACAGATTCAGATATATGTCATAGGTTTTTCGCATCTGCTTTGGTAATCAGTTATAGCATCCATTCCCTCTAAGGGAATCTCCAAGCCCGGATTTATTTTGAGAGGCAGGCCAAAGTGTGTGGGATCTTGGAAGAATTCGCTGCTCAACTGGAATGCTCGGGAAAGCTGGCATGGGTTTTTCTTTGCACCTTTTGAAGCTGATGGACTAGCATTCCCTGAGTCCTCTAATAGCCAAGGTTAGGGATGTCACAGCAAGCATTCAAACAGGGACACTCCAAGAAGTGAGCACAGCCTGCCTTGCCTCAATCCAGTGAGCCTTAGTAACACCATATGCTGGATTGCACTGTAAGTCTTCTCTGAACCTTCAGTTCCATGAGCTTAAGCACTGAGTCTCTAACATTGCTTCTAAGCAGGTGTTCCATGGCAAGGGGGGGGGGCTTCATTCCCCCCTAGCACACCTGCTCAGGGAGTTGAGCATCTGGGCCTATGCTTTCAAAAGCAAGCACTTTCCAAGTTTTAATTTTAGCCACAGTTGAGGCTAAAATAACCTTTTCTCATCTGTCTTCTCCTATCTATCTTTTCTTTTCATGTTTTTCTCTCCCTTCCTGCTATGTTGACACTAGAGAGGACAGCTGAAGAAACTTGGAATACCTAAAAAGATGGAATTTGGAGCCCAAAGCCTCTTAGGAAACAAAATTGGGGGAAACATGAAACCATGGGACCTGATCCAGCTATCATTAAATCCCCTAACAGTGCAATCCTGTCTGTGACTACTCCAAATTATTTATTTATTATTTATTTTTATAATCATTTATGAAAAGTAGGTCTATGCCACTTTTTAGTCCAAGTTACACTACAACATTTAAGACATTTCACGCAACAGAACTTAAAAGCTTAAGATCCGAAGAGCTTTACAACTCATAAACAGTCACAGAAAGCTAAACTAAATTAAAAGGTTCTTTCTGCTTGCCAAAATCCATGTAATGAAGGCACCAATGTCATCCCCCTAGGAAGGGAGTTCCACCAGATGGAGGGGGCTACCACAGAAGAAGCCCTGCCCTGTATCCCCACCAATGTGATCTCATTCAGTGGTGGGCTGTAGAACAGGGCCTTAGAGCTCAAAGCGATATGCTCCCAAGTAAGGCAGCATAAAATTGCAACCTACTTTGGTTCTGGCAAAAGAAAGTGGAGAGTGCTCTTAATCTCCCCCATTGAAATCAATTTGTTGAAAGTGTTTAGTATCCGTTCAACAGCTTCCATGCTCTGTTACTGATCATATCATGTTCCTGCACAAGTGCCTCATATGTCAGTGCAAGAGATAGCCATGTTGATCTGTTGCCGCAGCAAAAAGGCAAAATGGGTTTTATGGCACCTTGAAGTTTTATCAGATTTATTGTGGCAAACACTTTTCATGGGACAAAGTCCATTACATCAGCGCATGAAGCAGCACCCTCTAAGCCAAAGCACACAGAAAGGGTGATACAACTGTACATATATGGGGGGGGGGGGGGGATCCAAAGCCAATATCACATTTCCATCACTGACAAAATTGCACTGGTAACATTTATGTAGTATATATTTTAAGCACATTTCTTACTAAGTATGAAACAGATATTGGAATTGCTTACAGATTGTTGAAGATTTATTTTCATGGTCAAATGTCATATTTTATCATATGTCTCTTAAATACTGCTGCGTATCAGTTAATCATCAAAGCATCGTTGTTTCAGTGTAATCTTTCATTTTGTAGTTTGAATGTTTATTTCTTGGATTCTAATGGCCACATCCACACAGAACGATAAACCAGGATTCCTGGCTTATATCTTACTCTGAGAAGCAGTGTGCTAGTCCACGTAGCCCATGCACTCTCGCTTCCTTCCTCATGTTGTGCGAGTGAGTTAAATGAACTAGGAAGAGATAGTTTACCATACTGCCCGAACCTGGGATCCTAGTTTGTTGCTCCCAGGCAAAGCAGAACTGTAAGCCAGTGTTGGATAAGCCAGGAATCCTTAATGTGGTCAATATGTAATTGGGAAAACAGGTACAGCTGAAACATTGAAATCTTTTTATGTTTTTTTCAAGTGGGACCAGCAACAAAAACTAGAGGGGTGGAATACTCCTGTTCAGCATTTCAGTCACTCCATTCCATTCCCCCTTTTGCTGTCTCAAGATGCCATTCATGAGTGGTTTCATTAAAGAACCATATACCTAGTTCAGTGACTTCAAGGGGCTTCTGTTTATTAAGCACTCCACCACATATCACATGGCAAACCACTTTGGAAAACGAGGGACTTTCAAAAGAAGCTTGCAATACGGTAGGAGTGAGCAGGGAGCCTGTCGTCCCAAGAAAAAAGTCCAAATTCCATTGGACACATCCAAGCCCCCAGGAACACCAAAAGTATTCCTTTGGGTCCCAGCCACTATAAAGCTCGTGAACATGCCATAGACGAGGGGCAATTGCAAACACAGGGAAATGTTCAATTAAAAAAAAAAATAGCAAGCAAAACAATAGCTGATTCATCACTTCATTCATAGGTTATGAAGAGAGCATAGTTCCAGCCCTTAAAATACTTCCAACCTCCTCCCTCTTTTATTGCCTGGAATCTTAAGAGCTTTATCATTTGCAGTCATAAAATGAAAATATACACCAAACCCTCAAAGGGCAAGTATGAAATTAAATTATATTTGGGCATCTGTAACCTTTTAAAACGATCAGATTCCAGTTAATGTATTTCTTCCTGTTCCGAGGGCTGCCATGGTGTTTGATGGTGGGAAGCAGTCCAAAGGGCATTGGGAGATAATAAATTCACTGGAAGTTTCACCCCGAGGCAGTCCCCTATACACCATGGCTTCCATTTAGTAGGCCTGACCAAAAATCTTGTCACATTCAAAGGTCACTGAGGTTGGGGTCGGTGTGTCCCATCGATCTTTCCCCGGTGGAACAGAGTGACAGCCGGACTCATAAAGAGTCATCAGAATTTGGAAGAGCAGCTAGTGTGGACGGAGGCTGGTCAGGGAATAGGGCAACCTGCAGGGCCTTTGATATCCTGTAAGCTAAGGATAGCAGAGAATATCCTTGCAGACTAATTTTAAAGCCAATACTGCAGAACTCCCCATTTCGGCTCCTTGCTTTTGTGTCTTTGCAAAGACAGTTTCTACCCTTGCTGTTTTCAGGGGACAAATTCAGCCCAGGTTAAGAACTCCAATTTGAACCGATGGGACTTAGAAATGCTAAACTTTGCCTCTACTGGGCCTGAACTTTTAAATTTAATTTTATAAGTATTCCATCAAAAGCAATAATACAACAACAGCATAGTCCTGTATGGATCACAGTATAGAACTCCAATCAATTAAAACCCAAAGCAGCTCAAAATAATTAAGAAAACATTAAAGGTTAACAGTGTTGGAAAGTCTGTGGAAATAAAAAGATATTTGTCTGGCACTAAGAATGAATGCCAGGCACGCCCCCGATAGGCAGGTGGCCACAACCAAAAAGGCTCTCTCCCTGGATACCACCCACATTACTTTCAATGGTGTGGGCACCCAGAGATAGATATAAAGAATTTGGGTTTATATAAAGAGTTTTGTTTATATGAGTGGAGGCTCGTGGCTCCTGTGTCAGTGCTTTGTTCCAAACCCTCCCACTGCAGTGCATGAAGAGCTCTGCCAAGTAATCCACAAAACTTTATTCAGCAAATAAACATCTCTTCGCACCTGAAGAGTTTAAATAGTAGGAACCTTCCTCAAGGCTAAAACTTGGCTAACTAAGCGAGACAATTGTCCTTACAACAAAAGGGAAGGTTTTTTTCCTGAGTCCCTTAATTTCAGGGAGGATTCCTCTGAAGAAGCCTTTAGCGAATAGCTCGCCAAGCCGATCGCCTCTCGCCTTCTTTTAGCTCTGCCTGTTTGAATCTGTGGCAGACTCTGGGATTGGTCAACTCTGAAGTCCCTTCCCCCTCTGAGGATTGCTGAGTTCCCAAAGAGTTGTTAGCTTTTTCACTGATAAAGTCCGGTGAAGATTCATCCTTGGCTGCAGAAGAGCTTGGGAGAATCTCCGCCCCGGCTTCCTGTGTAGGCTGGTACATTTCTAGTCCTGTTTCTTCTGGTTCAGAATCTGATTCTGATTGATAGCCTAAAACTCCTTTCCCCCCACTAAGGGGAATAGGCCTGATCATGGCAGTCAGTGGGGTTCTGAATCTGCTCTGGGTTCCAGTCAGAATCAGTCAGAACTCTAAAGGAGCTATCCCAGGTGCTGGACCTGTTTTCGGGATTGGGTTCATCACCTTGGATTGGTCCTTTAGAGCTCTGACTGGTTGTGCCTGAAACCAGGAGTGGATTCACCGCCCCACTGGTCTCGGAGCCACTAGTCTCCACTGCTGCAGAATATGGCACAGGGCTATTTCCTGTGTGTATGAGAGAGAGGGGGGGGGGGATATCCCACAGCCATATGCTCCTCCATAATAACAACAAAATATGCTCCACATGGAAAACTAGCATGTCAGGAGAAGGTTAGGCTGCTGATTATACTGACTGCTCCATTTCCCTCCCTCCTCCAATGAAATTATTTATTGACTGATAACCTGGAAAAAATGAAGAATCTTTAGTTTATTTTTTTTTGAAGCAGCCCAGAACAGTGCATAAAGATGCAGTGAAGCAAACTGAGCGTCATATGGGGAGTCAGCTGTTTCAACATCTTGCGTGGGAATGCTGTGTGCAGCAGGCTTACGGGAAACAAAGGAAGCAGTGGCTGTTTCTCCCCCTCTCCCCATCCTATTATCAGCCCACATGGTCTTCTGCAAACAATAGGAGACACCTGTGACTTTTCAGACACCGGCGCAAAATATTGTGGTGATGATCGGCTGTGTTGTACATAGTGGGGAAGTGTCTAGTACAGTGGCTGCTTACATAATGCCAATTTCATCCTAGATATGGCAAGCACAGCATTACACTCTAAGAGCGTCATCACACAGGGGAAAATCGTGTTTGCTTACCGTCGCTTCTCCATCCGCGCATTTGTCCCTCATTACTTCCTCTTTTGAAAGAGGAAGTAAACAACATGTGTGCGACCCATTCAGTGCGCCGTTTTGATCGCACTGCTCCTGCACACAGCAGGAGATAGCAGCAACTTCCATCTTTAAAAATAAGTTGGTCTTACTCGGGTGGTTTTTGTGGGTGGGGGGGGGGTTGTGGTGCAAAGAAGGCTAGAAGGGGCGGGAGGCATGCAGGAGGCAGACGATGATGTGAGAGGGACCTGTGAAAATCCGTGAGTGCCCAGTAATGAATGTGCAATAAAACACTCATCTGATGGAGCTCTAAGAAATGGAACCTGCAACAAAGTATTGTCATGTATCCTCCCTCCTAACATGAGTGCTCTCGTTCAGGGTTCCAACCAGCCCATCCCCTGCTTTTCCATTATACTTTTCTGACTGACAATATCATGTAGGTATGGCGCATGCTCAGCCCCACTGGGCTGCTCTCCCCCTAAGTTTCATTAAAGGACTTCCCGTACTTTTATAAACCTCTGGTATTTCCCAGCATGTTGATACCTCCCCTTTGTTTCTCAGTGGCCCCATTTTGGCCCCAGTCCTCTCAGCACTCAACCACTTAGGTTTGCTACTAAAGGCATCTATCTATCTATCTATCTATCTATCTATCTAGGGTGACCATATGGAAAGGAGGACAGGGCTCCTGTCTCTTTAGCAGTTGTATTGAAAAGGGAATTTCAGCAGGTGTCATTTGTATGCATGCAGCACACTGCTGGCTCATATTCAGCTTGTGATCCATTAAGACACCTAGGTCCTACTGCTAAGCCAGGTCTCCCCCATTCCAATGTTTGTGTCTTTTATTTTTTCCCCCCTACCTAAATGCAAGATTTTACATTTAGCTCTGTTGAATCTCATTTTGATAGTTTCAGCTCAGTGTTCCAGCCTTTCTAGATTCTTTTGAATCTTGATCCTGTCTTCTATGATGTTGGCTTTCCCTTTGAGCTTTGTGTCACCTGCAGATTTGATAAGGAACCCCTCTAATTCTCATCCAAGTCATTTATAAAAACATTGAACAGCACAGGACCTAGGACAGAGCCCTGCAGCACTCCACTCAAGACCTCCCTCCAAGAGGATGCTGAGCTATTAATTAGCACTCACTGGCTGAATTCGGACGACACAATAAGCAACTGGGGAAGGGGGGGGGACAATCGTCAGTTGTATTGACTATCGTGTCATCCAAATGCTGCCATAGTCAACTCAGCGCTGATCCTAATCCACACCACAGTTGATTATTTATTACCATGTTGTGTGGGGAGTACCCCCTAGATGAACAACTGTAAAGATTATTACCCCACCATTGACTATCGTATTGTCCGAATTCAGCCACTGAGTATGTATGCTCAACCAGTTGTGGATCCACTTAATTGTAGTATTGTCCAACTCACATTTTATCATTTTGTTAACAAGGATATCATGAGAAACCTTGTCAAATACTTTGCTGAAACGAAGGTATACTATGTCCACAGCATTCCCACGATCTACCAAATTAGCAACTCTATCAGAAAATGTGATATGTTTGGTCTGGCATGACTTATTCCTGACAAACCCATGTTGATTCCTAGTAATCAATGCATGCTTTCCTAGATGTATTTTGCCCAGTATTGCCGTCAAGCTGACTGGTCTGCGGTCTGTACATTCCTGGATGTACCTTTTCCTCTTCTTGAAGATGGAACAACATTTGCCCATCCCTAGTCTTCCAGCATCTCAGTCATGTAATCAATCAGAAGCTTAGATATGATGTGTGTGTGTGTGTGTGAATTTATAGTAAATAATCGGTTTTCCAGCTCCTTGCAATGCAAGAAAGATATGAAATGAAAAAGATTACCATATTAAAAATTGTTCTACTTCCTCCCCTCCTGTTAAGTGTAAATTTGTAGATGATTAATTTTTAACGTGTGGATTAGGGTCTCTCTTAATTAATCTCATTGTTAGCAATTGAAAACTCTCATACATATGGACAGTAATTTCAGTTTGTAATGATTTGGGAGTGGAGTTGTAATAACTAAGGAGATGCAAAACATTTCCTTCCCTATTTTTGTTAATGCTCTGGTTGGCTCTGTTAGATCAGTGAGTAGCAAAGTCTTTTTGCCTGACAAATTTAAATGCAGCACAGACTGTCGAGGGACAGGAGGTCTGGGCTGATTTTGGATGGTCGTTTTCCATGAATAGAAATTCAAGGTAGTATGTTTAAATGGGGATGTCATGGGAGTCCAAGAGGGGAGGGGAGTCTGGTGGACACCCCACCCCCACTCATCCAGCACTGTTTACTGTGCCACCACATCCTTCCTAGACCTTCTCGCTGAGCAATCCTCGAGTGCCCAGCAGCTGCTCAACTCCCCGGCAAACCACCATTTTGCATAAAAATGGTGGCTCAGGCTTTCCAGAAATGTCATGTTGTGTACATGACCCCCTCATGGCCACCATTTACACAACATTCCATTTCCGGAAAACTCTGAGCCACCGTTTTTTTTATGCAAAATAGCAGCTTACTAAGGGGATAGGCTGCCCCACTGTCTTTGCCAGACCATTCAGCGGTAGGCATGATGTGGCGATCACGGTGCAGTAAGCAAGGGCGGGTAGGAAGTGGTTCGGCAAGGGCCCAGAAAGCATGAATGGAGGTGAGTCGAGTCCATCCATCCCTGTGTATACAGTTGTTTATTGATTTGTTTCTTCATTTGCTGCTTTTAAAAATCCTGCTTTTCGGACAGTGATTGTCTCCCAAAGTGGCTCACATCAATGAAAAAGAGAGGCAGGCCCTGCCATCAAGCTTACAAACTAAAAAGGTGGAGGGGGGAAGGAACGGGGGTTGAGTGAGAAGGTAGAAGAGGGAGATCAGTACTTCCAAACCAGAACAAAATAGTGAGCTCTGCACAGACATTTATTTCCTGTTGGGGCCAGGGCTGATCGTCTCTTGCTGATGTTCTTGCAGTGAATAGCAATTGGTGGCTCTTGTTTCATAGGGTGATGGATGGGGCAGGTTGTTCTTTGCTCTTGCTCCTACAATCCACGGACAATAGACAGTTGGAAGAGGGGAGTGTTCTTTCTGGGAGGGAGTGGTGGAAATGAACTTTCTGCAGCTGATTGATGGACCAGGTTGATCTTCCCCTGGCCTTGATGCTATTCCTGGGAAGCAGGGAGGTGCAGCCTCCCAGGAGCCCTGGAGCTCCTGGCTGATGGCGGAAGTCAGAATGTGCCTCCATTCTGTTCTCCAGTCCTAGGGCTAGCAATTTAAGAATTGTAACTACATTTGTAGTTTGGCTTTTGCTATTTACTGGTATCAATGTGGATATTGCTGGAACTGAAGAAGGGGACTTGAGCTGGAGCTGGTGGCAAGGACAGAGGTCCAACGCTAATAATGAGCCAAAGGGCAGTTAAGCAAAGCTACCGCTTTACCAACCTGGCGAGGGCAGAAGTCCAGGCTTCTTGTATTTATGCCAGGCCTGGCCAATCCAGACGCTTCACGTTGCTTGCCAATCTGAGAGGTCAATGCCTTTTCACTTCCTCTATCGCAGAAAAAGGGATAATTGCAGCTTGATGGATGGAAATCTGGCAGCGCATAGGGTGAAGTTGCCATGCGTTTCAGTGTTGTGACACATTTAGATGTAGGGTTTTGCTCGTGCGGGAAAGTGTGTGTGACCCTATCGCCGCCCTCTGTGTGAGAAGAGGAGCAGGAGAATATGCCCCACATGGGCCATGAAATCACGGCGTCATTTGAATTAGTTGCTTGCCTGTGTCATTTAATATACATCAAGAGGCAAGAGATGTGTGCTGAGTTTCTTTCACAACCCTTTGCAATAGTTTTCTCTGCATGGGACCAGACCCTACTGTGTGCAGATATCTCACAGGGAGAGAAAGGTGTGTGTGTATAGAGGTGGGATGGGAATCAAATGTAAAATCCTTCTATTGTAACCAAATCCAGGTTTGTCGTTTTTGGGCCTGTTATAGCTGCAAATGAGTACTTCAGTGCTAATTCCAAATGCTATATAAGGAACTGGGTCTCACCTAATGTATTTATTTTAAAATTTGGGGGGGGGGGTTCTAACAGTTACGACAATTTAGACTGACCCCAAAGAAAATCCCATCGTACCTCACCGTTGAAAATGAGCCTGTTTCCTGGTCAGCCGAGGACTGGCTGGCATCTCCTCAGCTGGTTTGAAAAGATTAATTTGCTCTGTGAACTGCATTCTATTATCAGTTCTCCATTACTGCCAGTCAACTGACCCGGATAAAGGTGCGAGCGACAGTGATGGTGACAATGGCAGACACACACTTCTCAGCACATGGCGTTCGACGGAGGAACGCGCACTAAAAAAAGCAGCGACCCTTTTCCAGTTCAGGCAGAGATGAAACAAGTTGACAAGTGTGCCTTGTGGGTTAGCCAGGAGAGCTCATTGCCACACACAAGGCAGTGGCAGGGCAGGGAGGGGGGCACACAACACACACACACACACACTGAAGGCTGTCTGAATTTGGAGGGGAAATGCTGTGGTCAGGAGAGAGAGGAGGACATTTAAGTTGTTGCAGTAAATATGGACGTCTTCCCTCGAAGTTAGGCCGTAGGCTGTCCTCATTTCCAGGAATGGTTATGGGGGGTTTGTTTGCTGCCTTTTGTTTTGCTGTGGAATGCTTAATAGAATGTGACAGCTAGATATCACAGCCTCTTTATTCTGCACATGAAGTTCCATTAAGGGGCACTCCTCTGCAAGTTTAGACAGAAAAAGGCCTACTGCTCTCAACATGTCCCAGCCAGCATAGCAAGAGCTGTAGGCCTTGTTTCCCACCTAAACTTGCAGAGGATTGCCCCCTCACAGGATTTTACTAGGAGCGGCAAGTGGGACAGGAATGGCAGGCCAACTGGAATATTGTCTTCAGTTCTGCTTTTTTAGAACTCGAGATGGGTGTGTGAGAAACTTCTGATTCTACAACCATGTACTTAGAAGTCTGAGTTCATAATCCCTGTTTAGAGTTACACTCACAACATGGCCCCAGAGAAACCACTGTCTGCAAGGCCCCATTTCCCATCCATAAAGTTCGAACAGTTAATGCCCACCATCACGAAAGAGTTTAGATAAGTAAACCCTCCCCAGTCCGCTCCAAAATGAAGGAAGAAAAACCACACGAGCCTCCTCTGAACATCAAAGCATTTAACAGATTTCTGGGATTAATTCTGGATTAGGACCCTGGTTTGGCCTTGACTTGATGATGTCTTTGGCTGTGCATTGGGACCTAGAACAATCTGAATCTTGTCACCCCTCCCAGAAAGGATTTAGCTCACCTGATCTGTATGTTCAGCAGAATGTAACCCTATCATCCTAAATTGTAAGGATGGGTTACACCACTTCAGGTTGAAAATGTTTGAAATGCTAAGATGTGCACAAGAAAGGTCTATTGGGTCGCAGGGAAGAACATGGAATTCCTCACCATTACACAGAAATCTGAGTACTCCATTAGAAGGCTTTTTCTCTCTCTCTCTGTGAACACATAAGAACAGAACAAGAGCCCTGCTGGATCAGACCAGTTGTCCATCTAGCCCAGCATCCTGCTTCTCACAGTGGCCAGGAAGTTGCCTCCAGGAAGCCCACAAGAAGGACATGATGCGAAAAGCCATCACTTCCTGTTGCATCTCAGCAATTCCTATTCAGCAGCCTACAGCCTCTGAACCGGGAGAATGTGCATGTAGTCATCATGACTAGTAGCCATTGATAGATGCATCCTCCATGTGTTTTTTCTAATCATGGGTCATACAACTTGAGCAACAGTACAAGCCATTTTTGAATGTATTAACTGTTATCACGTTTGTCTCGCTGTTCTGCACTCAAGGGACTCAGAGCAGTTTGCATATGGTTACCATCCAAGCCAGGGCTGCCATCAGGGCCTGGCATTCTTGGGCAGCTGCCCAAACCTCAGTACCATGGCAAGACTCATTGCTGATATCTGCTTATATCTGAGCAGCGTGGGTTCTTCCCACAGTGTCCCCAGTGTAGTGTAGCTTTCCAAGCATTGTAGAAAATAAAAATGGCAAGTCCCAGTTACCTGTCATTAGCCGCCAGGTAAGCCAGGCAAGATCCACCAACAGAAATGCCTGGGCTCCCTTAAACATGAAACCAGCCCTGATCTAGGCCTTGCTCAACTTAACAATAGACGTGCTTCAGACCACGTCATCATTCATTTCAAGCTATTGACATACTTTAGGAGTACCCTGTGTTGTTTAGCTGATACCTGTTAATAACTCTGTCGAAAGGATTCCCTTTCTCTGTTTCCAGAAGCTGCTGCATGTTCATTTCATTGGGTCTTCCTGTAACCTTTTATTATGCAAAACAGCTGTTTCGCAGTTCAGTTCCATACACACACACCAAGAATGATACATGCTTATGCGTGTCTTCCCCTTCTTCACTGTTTCTTTAGAAAATGGAAGTGGGCTCAACTGTATCAAAACTTCAGGCCACCAGATAAAGCTTATGGATAAGATGATGGTAGATGTCTTTATTCGCCTGGAACGTTTACGTTGCTTACATCGGACAACACATTCATACGGAATGTATCAGCCAACAGTGTTTACCCGGATGACCCTATCAAATTTCCTTTCTGGATGGCTTTCAAGTCTTTTCACTCCATTTCAATTACTGTCACATGGCGTGAACATTGTTATGTACAAATATGTGACTTATTCGGGCAGCCCTCCAGTTTGCTATTCTTAATTTGCAAAGGGAGACGCAATCTGGTCTGCTAACTTTACAATGCTGCATTATTATTATTATCATCACAGAAGCAAATTTTTATAAGCTGATGATAGGAAGTGTCTAGTGATAAGTTCCTGCATGTGAACAACACCAAAAGAAGATATTTCAGTCAGTGCAGAAGGGAGTTGGAGCCACATGGTCTGGGCTTTAGATTCAGATTCCACATTCACCCCTGATACAGTCAACTGCCTCAAAAGCCCCTTTCAGACATATGGCTCATACATTTGGCTCAATGTACAAGCTGGGAGCATATAGGGTTCTATGCATGTAGCTTCCACGCAGACTGGAACCCTGCACGATCATGCATGGAAACCTGTGCTCATGGAAGCCTATGCTCATGGAACCCTATCTGTGTAGGCTTCCATTCTTCACATGTCAATACTCATCATGTGGACATCAAGGGCAAATCCAGCATGATGCATGAAGATGATGTTGAGGGTGGAGGAGTCGGCAAGGCCCCATTCCCTGCTCACTTGTAAATTGGCATGCATGAGCAAAATATCTGAAAGGGGATAAAGCAGACTTCAACAATCCAGTGTCCTCCAGATGTTGGGGATGGCTGGCTATAGTAATCATGATAACTGATTAGGAAGGCTATGGAGTGGACGAACGAATCAATGAACAATCGCAACTGTCCCAGGGTGTGATCTGAAGGCATGTAATGCTGCAGCCTTGCTGAAGCTATGCAGGTCTAGGTCAAACCAGTGTCTGGATAGGCAACTGCCTGAGAGTCCTTTGCAGGCCACTTTGGGATCCATGGTGGAAGAAAAGTGGCATGTATATAAATAACATTAAAGTTTAATATTAGCTGTCATACATTCCATGCTGCCTCCTCCATGCTGCTTCCTGTTCCCTCCACTGTTGATCTGTTGATTGAAATCTCCTGGAACAGGAACTCATCTTAAGTTCCTCTGTGAGGTGCTTTGCATGGAATCTATAGAATGCATTCCAGCAATGCAAGGGGACAATGGAAGCAAAGGAGAGACAAAGGTCATGTGGGAGGATGGTGAGCAAAGGCAGGTCCATGTACTTAAGCTTTGTGTTGATCAAGGATGAGGTTTAGGAGATTAATCTGATGGCCACACAGAAAAGGTGGGCTTTAAGTAGACATCTTGGAAGAAGGGGTGGAACCATGTAAGCATTCTGGGAAGGAAGGAGTGTGTTTAGGGATATATTGGGAGATCTGCATAGTTTTGTATTGTAACTTAGTGTTTGCAAAGTTGATTGTCCTGTCCATATCCCTTCAAGGAAGAAAACATTGTCAGAACCAGCTTTCTGGGCAGAAGGAAACATTTCAAGAGACATGTGGTGCTTCAAAAGAGCAGCCCCTCATGCTTTCTTCCCTGTAAGGTAGAAATGGGAACCTCTGGTCCCTGACTTTATCCCCTATCAGGGATCAGAGAGAAGGGACTTCCCTTCTTCTCTTCCTCCTGCACTGCAAGTGAAGTTTAAAGAACCCTCCATTGGTGGCAAGTGGAAACTCTTTAGAACCTAAATACAGCATGGAGGGCATTTGAGGGGGTTGCTGCAGGGAAGGAAGGACTACAGTGCAAAGTAAGTGCAAGTCTTTTAAGTAAAAGGGGGTGGCATGGCATCATCATACCGCCCTTTTCCCTGCCCCTGTCCCTGCCCCCATTCATTGGCTGCTGTTACTGGAAATGGAGACACTCACAGTGAGATTGTGCAACATCGTGGGTTTGAACTTAACTAGACTTAGAGGAGGAGGGGAGGAAAGAGGTACAGAACTGCTGTCTTGCAAGGCCTACTCTATACAGGACCCTCATGGATCATGGTCACATCTATGCTATTTTTGACGAGTGGTTTCATTTGTCTTGGGAAATGAGCGTTTCTGGTGGTGCGACTAGGCCAGTAGCTTTCTGTGCAAAATCAACCAAATGGGAGATTACTTTAATACACTTGACTCAAGGAGAGTCCAGTTTCATGAAATCTCTTTTCAGTGATGTAAACAAATCAAAACTATGCAGTCCGGCGATGCATACCGGCAAATCACAACCAGGGCAATTTGTGTGTGTATTTTTAATGATGGGTTTATGAATGATGTGGAATATGAATGTTGGCACAATTCATAGATTCCGATACTTAAATGCCCCATCTCTAATTCATCCACGGTTTCCTACAGAACATCCATTGGAAACCAACGCTCTTACACCCAGGATCAAATTCAGCCCCTCCAATAACTCAGTTTCCATTGCTGTGTTTAATTGCAATTTGATTTGATTTTCCTTTTTGTCCCCTGCTACAAATCCGAAACCCATTGGCTCTTAAAGCGATTTTAATAATAGGGTTGTGTCACAAAACACATACATCTATTTAATGCTAAAAACGCTAATATTATTTTTTCCCACAAATAATTTAAAAATAGCTATTATGCCACATTCTCATTTTCTTTATTAATAGAACGAGAATTCATTTTTAGTGTGGCCTCTGAGCTATAATGAGCATTGTTAACATATAATAACAATGCTCCAGGGGAAAGATTTCAAAGGCAGTCTAACCTCAGAGCTGAACTTCTGATGTACTGTGGTGCCATCCAGCTATGAGCTGTATCACAATCTTTTGGAGAGTTGCAGAATTTTGCTGTTTAATATGCAGGTGAGGATTATAGAAGCTTTAAGGTGTTAGGTCAGGACTGACAGTATTTCCTTAAGAACTTAAGAACACAAGATCGACATTCTAATAATAGTTCTGGAATTATAGATGTGGGACATGAGGATGCCTCTGGAAGGCACCTAGTCCAATGCCCTTGAACTAGGGGAGAGGAGGAATCCTCAAAACCAAGAATCCCACTGGATTAGCCCATATCATTCAAGTAATCAAGTGATCAGGAGTGAGCAAGGTGTGCCACACCAGAGTTGCATATGAGGGAAACCTCTTTGTTTTTTTTTTAAAAAAGCAAATTATCAAAATCCTCCACTAATCTATTTCCATTGCCTGAGTTCTCCCCCAAGCATGTGAAGCCCATGAGATGTAGAAGTTAGAAGAGTGTTGGAATTGCACTTGGTTCAGTCCATTAAAGTTCACTACTTCTTGGGCTTATCCTACTTTAAAGGGTTGCCATGAGGATAAGAATGAATCAGTTCTGACACTGATCTAGGGCTGACAGCCAATGAGATGCAAGCCTTTGAGCCAATCATCATCTGAGGATGCCTGACGCAGCTGGGAAAATTGATATTGAATACTTTACCAGGCCTCATAAAATGGCAAAAATGGACACTAAGAGCCTGGACACTAAGAGCCTGGGTTGCCATCCCATAGACTCCAGCATAGGCTGACCAGATAAAATCCAGGTCAGGGCTCATGTAACTTTAACAGTTGTCGAGAAAAGGGAATTTCAGCCAGTGTCATTTGGATGCAATTAGTTCCTGGTGATATTCCCTCTTCATCACAACAGTTAAAGTTGCAGGCACTATACTAGAGTGACCGTATACAAAAGAAGGCAGGGCCCCTGCAACTTCAACAGTTGTGATGAAGAGGGAATTTCACCAGGAACTAATTGCATACAAATGACACTGGCTGAAATTCCCTTTTCTCTACAACTGTTAAAGTTACATGAGCCCTGACCTGGATTTTATCTGCTCACCCTACTCCAGCATCTAATGGTGGCCATAAGGCAAACCATTTTAAATGCAACTGAGGAATCCCAATGAGGAATGTAGCATATTAAGTACTAAACAGATAGCAGAGTTGTTTCTAACTAGGGAGAAGTACCTACTTTAAGGGAAAATAGTCTTATAATAGTAGGTGCTATTGCCTTGGTTGTGGGCTTCACATGGGCATCTGTTTGGCCATTCTGGGACCAGAATGCTGGACTAGATAGGGCTTTGGTTTCATCAAGCAGGACTCTTCTTATGTTTTTATGCTATGGAGTATACTACTAGAAGATATATTGAGTCATTCATGTCAGTTGGACTTCTTATAAATCAGTGGTCCTGGCTTCCATGTTTTTAAAAGTGTATCATCTACCCATTAGTTTGTAACTGGGATACAAACTTTCAGTGACTAGGAAAGGATAGGCTGTCTTCAGCCTTGCATATATATATTTTTCTCACTAGAATCTCGATGGTCTACCAATGTGTAACTAACCACGATAAAGCAAATATTCAGAATCTCTAAACAGTTACGACGTAAGTAACATGTGTGAAGCGATCCTGTGCCTGAACTCTAGTTTAAGAATAAAAACGTGCCTTGCAAAGGATGCTGGACAGAGAATCCCAGCAACCAGCAAACACTAAATGCCCCCACCATAAATTGGGCACTGGCTCACCCATGGACCATAATCAATTTTCTGCTGAGTCCTGGTGTAAAACGTGTCTACCTTCTCCCAGGGATGAAACAGCCATGTTGAATATCATTTTATACACCACAGTTCAGGCACAGGCCCTACCACTGTTGTGTGTACTGATGTCATGTGACTTTGGACTCGAACAGGTCATCATATAGGTTTGATGTGACCACAGCATCCACACATACTATATTGGGAGAAGGTATGCATCTCCAAAATGGGAGCACCCACAAAGAAGATGGTAATCACACCGCTCCCAACTAATTTGTATACCAGATCCAAGTCTTCCAAGAGTTGATGGCCACTGAAAATTCCATGAAGGCTTGGTTCAGCAGTTAATTTTCCAGTGTATTTTAGCAGAATCTCCTACAACATCATGAAATAGTCAGGCTCTTCATTTTTTCTAAAATCATTTTCCACCCTAGCAGTCACATGAAACAAATGACACAAATTAAATTGGCTCCAGATCCACTTATTTAGATACTCCAAATTCTGCCTTCACCATTAATGAAAGGCACCCAAGACATGGTGAATGTACACTTATGGGAAGATGGCAAAATACAGATTGTGTTTCGCTGCTCTGCTCTGCCATAGAGACTGTTGGCAGCATCCCTAGAGCATAGAATTAATCCAAATTTTGGAGCTCTCAATTATAGACCTTTGAGTAGACACGGTCCTTTGTTTGATTGCTTGAGGGTGCCATAACTTTTCATTCTCTAAAATGTTGTCAGTTAACCATCTTGATGCACAGCAGGCGGTCATTGCAGTGTCCTTTTCCCTGGTCTTGAGCCAGACGTTGTCCTGCCCTGGAATGATTAAATTTGAACAGACAGATTCAATAATGTCAAAGTTCAGTGTTGTCTAAAAATATTAGCATGCTGCACCCCATCCTGCATATTGTACATTTCATTCTTCGTTACAAGGCATGGCAGGTCTGTACGAAGAATGGCATTGACTAAACAAGAGGGGAATAAAACCCAGGCAAGTCTATCCATGCAATGTCACATCATGGGACTATTTCATCCAAGTTGGCCTTAGGCCATGGCAGTTGGATTGCCAACTGACCATTTATTATTATTTTTTAAAGAAACAGCATGCCCTGATTTGTGACCTCTGGGACAGTCGCCAGATCTGTGTGTGTGTGTGAAAGCCAGGCATTTGGTTTTGCTGCCAAAATATTTGAAGTAGAGATTCAGCAGAATCATTTTCGTTGAATGTGTAGGCAATGTTTGTGCTGTAGGGTGCTAGGTAGCTGAACTCAGCCCCCACACACCACTTTACATACTGCTACATGTGAGATTGAGCACTGCATATGTATAGTTCATCCAAGGGCACTCCCTACATACTTTGGGGATTGGAGGGAAGCAGCGCAGGTAGTGTCAGACCCAGGACAGTCAGATACTTTGGACAAAAGAGTGGAAGGCAGGCTAAAGAGTGGAGACAGATTGGTGGGATGCCGGGAAGAAGGTGCGGTAGGTGTGAGGTCAGCAACGTGGAGATGCAGAGGAAAGAACAGGAGCCTCTGCAGCAAGAAATCTCGTTTTTCATAATCCTAAAACCCAAGGTCATCCCATGAAGTGGTTTGTTGGGAGACTGATAAAAGGAAGGACTTCTTCACACAGCACACAAAGAGGACATGAGTGTAATAGCACTCCCCCCCCCCGGTTATATTCCCTAGCGACTGGTATTGAGAGGTATTCTGCCTCTGATACTGGAGGTAACATATAGCCATTAAAGGTGGTAGCCACTGGCAGGTTTAACCTTTATGAAATTGTCTAATCCCCTTTTAAAGCCATCCAAGTTGGTGGCCCATCCAAGTCGCAGCAAATCCCATACTTGAACTATGCACTGTGTCATATGTATCTTTGTCCTCAATCTCCCACCCCTCCAATTCATTGGATGACTCCAGGTTCTAGTATTATGAAAGTGGTAGGGAAAAAAAGGATCTCTGTCCACCCACTCCATATTTTATATACTTCTTTTATGTTCCACCTTACTCACCTCTTTTTTCTAAGCAAGAACATTCTGAACATGATATTTCCTCATAAAGGAGTTCTTCCAGTCCCTTGATTATTTTAGTTGCCCTTTTCCGAACCTTCTCCATCTCTGAATAAATATCCTTCTTGAGGTTCAGTGATCAGAACTGTACAGTGTATTCCAAGTGTGGATGAACCATAGATTTATATAAAGGGAAGGGTTGTGCCTGACTGGTAAAGCACAAGCTTTGCTTGAAGAAGGTTCTATCCTTGGCATCTCCAGGTAGGGCTGGGAAAATTCTGCCTGAAATCCCAGAAAGTTGCTGCCAGTCAATACAGCCAATATTGACAGTACTGGGCTAGATTGACCAGTGCTCTGACTCAGTTTAAGGCAGTTTCCTATGTTCCTATGTATGGTCCTATATTGTATAAAGGTATTGCCAGGGTAGACATGCTTGAGTACTAGCTGAAGTTACATCTCTCGGGATTGCTGATTAAGGAATGAAACTTCCTGAGCCTTCCAACCTGGGGATTTAGGGCTGGTTCCCATGTAGGGTGTGAAGACACATGATATCATGGTTCTACTTCTGGAGCTAAACATTTCTGACCATCTAATTTGAACAAGAGATGAGCTGTGGATGATACATGAGCTCCTCTGAGTTCTTCAAAGGAAGAGCAAGGTATAAGTGTAACGATGGAATGGGATAAAATGAATGGGATAGTTAAACTATGGAATCCACTACCACAAGATGTAGTGATGGCCACTAATTTGGATGGCTTTAAAAGGGAGTTGGATAGATTCCTGGAAGATCCTGATGGTTATGTGCTATCTCCAGTATCAGAGGCAGTAAGCTTATGTACCCCAGTTGCTGGGGAACATGGCAGGGAGGATCTGTTGCATCCATGCCTGCTTGTGGGACCCTGGTTGACAGCTAGTTGGCCACTGTGTGAGCAGAGTGCTGGACTAGATGGACACTTGATCTGATCCAGCAGGGCTCTTCTGATGTTCTTATGAATGTTTTCTATGGGGATACCATCAAAAATGCCCACCCCATGGGGCATAATCCCCTCTCCTCAGTCCCCACCAACATAACTGGGCATAACAGGTGCAAAGTTTTTGGGTCCAGGTCTATGCCTTGACCAGTGATCACACAACTATCTCTTTATATGGACTCTAATACACAAATAAGACATAAAGAGCTTCTGTCATTTTTTCTGGATAGCAGCCAGGATGGTCTTAGCTGCTAACTGGGAATCAAAAAATGAACATTGTCTTATCATATGCAACCAGAAAATTTAGGACCTTGCACTAATGGAGAAACCCACTAAACATTTCCAGATACAAAGAGGCCAAGTAGAATTGACATTTTTGTGGAATATGGTATCCATTTTCAGTAATACTGAGAACTTTATGGCCTGATCCATTAGGATGCTGAGTGATAACTTTATCAAATAATTTTGCTTGTACCAAGTAGAGATGTTGAGTGATCAGAAAGACTGTAGAGAAATGGACCCACTTTATGGTGTACTTCAATTTGTTACTGTTCATTAGTACTTTGAGAGAGAAAAAATCAATAAAAAACCTGGGCATACTGGCTACATAGGTTAGGTCCATTGCAGTGTGAGCCTTCAGCCTGTTTAGAAAACTGAGCCAAGAGCATTCGGACTGAAAGATTCTCAAACTCCTTGAATTAGTCAACGAGGGAGATAAGAATAGAAACACGCATACACAATATCTCCTTGCATCTTTGAAATCTATGAGCGTTTTCCATCCTACCTAATCACCTTGAAATGCTCCTTCAGACTCATCCTCAGAAATCACATGCTTTGTTTAGCATTCCACAGTCTGGTGTGCCCTCCAACCTTCATTGCTCTGCTAATGTAAACTGTCAATGTTAAAAGAAGATCACCCAAGAACAACGATGCCTGATCGCAACGTTGGCCCACGGTGTTGCTACATGTTTGTCCTTGCTGTGTTTGTTATCTTATCCAGCCTGGTTATGCTTAGCATTATGGTGGGAAACATCTTCAGTGGAGGTGCATTCTTTTGTTGACATCTTTGTCCTCGAAATAATGGCCTGATGCGCATTACTCATAAATCCCCCAGCCTGTCTGTACATTCACATGTCAGCCGTCGGACGGCCTCACCACTGCCTTGGCCTACACGTGCTCCAAAGAGGCTGGGAATTAGCATGTGCATTGGCGCGATGTGTTTCTCCTGCACATGGCGCTTTTTCTGCATGCAAAACATGGACTCTGCCACTGAGCTGCGCCCTCTTCCTCACCTGAGCTCCAGCTCATCTCTCTGGCCCTTTGGCCTCATTGGCCCAGCTCTCTCTGAAACTACATCTTTAGATGTACTTAGTAATGTTTAATGTTTTAATCTTTGTAAGCCACCCAGAGAGCTTCGGCTATGGGGCGGAATAGAAAGGTAAATAATAATAATAATAATAATAATAATAATAATAATGATGATGGGGCTAATGTTGGCCCACGAAGGATTCTTCTACTAAGACCACTTCTGTACTTAATGGGCTCCTTATCTTTACCAGAATTTCTCTCTCTCTTTCTCTCTTTCTTTTATTTTTAAATTGCAGCAGTTGTATGCTGCCCAACTTGCTGCGATGCAAGTATCTCCAGGTGGAAAAATACCCGGCATCCCCCAAAGCAACATCGGTGCGGCAGTATCACCTACCAGCATCCATACTGACAAGAGCACAACCAGCCCTCCACCCAAAAGCAAGGTACTGCTTTAAGATTTCTCTGCCTGGTTTTCTCGTATACGTTGCTTGTTAATACGGTTTTTGCATGCCGCATAGATGCTTGTAGCATACTTCAGGCTGTTCTGAAACTAATAACAGATGGTTGTAAGCACCTTTTTGTGCCACTTCTGTGTTACATACAGTGCTTCTTAGTGTACCAGCAGTTATGACAAGTCAACAAAGCACCTGATGTTGTGCCTAGCAGCTAGTTGTATATGGACCCCCCCTAAAATCATAGAGTTGGACGGTCTTGTTGGTCATCTAGTGCCACCACGTTCTTTATTTATTATTTTATTTGTTTATTAAAACATTTGCCTCCTGCCCTTTATCACAAGGATCCCAGGGCAGCATATAGATAAAATCATACAAATAATATAAAACAATAAATATACACAGCTAAAAACAAATTAAACCATTAATCAAGCTAAAACCAGTATAGAATTTTAAAACAGTAAAAACCAATTGAAACTATGTGCAGGCTTGGTGAATTTAACCATCAAAGGCTTTGTTAAAAAGCCATGTCTTAACTTACCACCGAAATGAAACCAGTGCCAGCACCAGTCGAGCCTCCAAGGGGAGGGCATTCCACAGACGGGGTGCCATAATAGAGAAAGCCCTCTCCCATGTCCCACCATAGCATATGTCTCGTGTTGGTGGGACATGGAAGAGTGCTCCTCCAACAGATCTCAAGTCTCAGGCAGGCATATATAGGGAGAGGTGCTCCCTCAACTATCCAGGTCCATCTTCTAATGCCCCCAGCTAGGGAATGCCCACAACTTTCCTAGGTAATTGGCTCCATCACTCAACTGCTATTATTATCAAGATATGTCTCTTAACATTCAACCAAAATCTATCACCCTGTAACTTAAGCCTATTGATCTAGTCCTGCCCCCTGAGAGAGCGGAGAACAAATCTTTGCTGTCTTCAATGGGACAGCCCTACAGGTATTTGAAGAGTGCTCTTCTGGTCCTCTGTCATATTACTCTTCTCCAGGCTAAAAATGCACAGTTCCTTTAGCTTTGTGAACCATCATGGTCTTCTATCATGAAAGGATGGAAATGCCAAAATTTGAATATTTTTCTGCCTTTTAATGAAATGTAAGAGTATTAGCCATGAATGCCATTACCAATGGTGGTGTCATGTTGGATCCCATATGTCCTTGTTCTCGGTGTGTTAAGTGGTTCTCCTTTGGAAAGAACAGACCATTGACAGAGGATGGGGTATGGAATTCATTCCTGATTTTTCTCATTGTCGATACACATGTTCCATATTGTTGAAACACATGTCCCATATAGGAAGGCATGTTCCCCACTTCTAGTTTAGTGCAGATTGCTGGTGGTAGACATTACCAGCAGCCCTCCATTACAAAGTCAGTGTCCAGCTTCCCTCATAGTCACATTTGGGTTATAGAGGCCAAAGGCAAATACACGTTCCATTTTCTGCTAATATGTCTGTGATGAGCCAGTGTGAAGTAGTGGTTAGAATGTTGGACAAGGACTAGTCCAACATTCAGCCATGAAGCTCACTGACATTCAGCCTAACCTACCTCATAGGGCTGTTGTGAGGGTAAGGATGTTTGAACCAGCAAAACTCAAGCTCAATGGAATTCTCCAAATTCCATCTTGATGCTCGTTCTGACGCGAGTCTGTTTCAGATTGTGAGCTTTGGGGTTTTTTTTTTCTCTTTGTAGGAAATGTGTATTTTCATGTGTACTTTCCCAACTGCATGCATCAATTGTGCTCATTTTTGGAATGCTTGCATTCTTCTCCCACTGATAAAAGCATATTTGGGGGGGGGGGGGGGGTCTGCAAGTACACATTTTTTCATGTTCATTTTTCAAATGTACACATGACATTGAGTGCATTTTTGGGGGGGGGGGTCTGTAAATCACATTTCAAGTTGGAAATGTTTGGGCTTTGATTGCAGATTGTGTCCAAGTCCGTGTTCAATCTGGAAGGTGTGAACTGGGTATACCCTGATCAAAAATGAACTAAAATGAATTTCTCAAACAATTATATGTGAAGATAAATGAAGAGCAGATGAATCATGTACACTGCCTGAATAATAATAATAATAATATATTTATTTATTTATTACCCACCTCTCTCTCTGGATCGAGAAGGGGGACAATATCAATACAGACAATTTAAAATACATAAAACTGATTAAAAGCATATAAAATTAATACATTATTAAAATCAACCAAGACTTAAAATTCAGCTAGGTAGGCTTGCCGGAACAGATCAGTCTTTATAGATCTCTTAAATTCTATTTAATTAATTAGACTAAAGCACATTTGAACAGGTGGAGAATGGGTAACCATAGCTAGCCCTCAAACGTGGAATTACAATATCCAGACAGATCCAAATCCCAGCGTCCCTCATTTTAGGGTTGCCCCTTAGCCCGTTTCTCTTTCGCCACATCGGTAGAGATGTGAAGGCCTGGAAAAAAAATGGAAAAATTCGGGGGGAAACCTTTTTTTTCTTTTTCTTTACCAAAAATTTTTTTCCCAGTTTTTTTCAGAAAAAAACCCTGAAATTTTCAGGAAAAAAAGGGGGAAACCGGTTTTTCCCAGAATTTTTCCGGTTTTTTTCCGGGCCTTCACATCTCCACACACCTATGCTCAAACGTTCATTCTGTTCCAAGGGCTGAGACTGGCTTTCACGCAGCTATTCTTGGGAATGAAGAATGACATGCTCTCGGTTGAGGCATAACAAGAGGCTTGATGAAAATCACGATCTTCCCTTCATTCGGTGTCCTCCAGCCTCCTGTCCACATTCTTTAAATCATGTCACACTGGATTCCGTGAGCTGACAGCAGTGTCTCAGTGTTTTTAGCCTAAAGGCAAAGAGGCCCACATTAAAAATAGCCAGGCAAATAAAGAGCATCATTGAATGTTCAATCGCCTGTATGATCCTAGGACAATCAGTGACTGAGAAGGAGCCGGATGTGGTTGTGTTAACAGATCAAGTTTAACACTGACATTAAAAAGTATTCACAGGACCGTTTGTGTGCCTGCCAGACCAGGGCTGCTGAATGGGTGGGTGGAATCTCTCCAGCCAAATGACTCAGGAACTTGCATTCCCTCCCCATCCATGACATACCTGTCCTACTGTTCTTTACCAGACAAAGGTCTACCCATTCCCATTCCCGGCTGTTACCCTGCCAGTGCAAGATGAGAGGATACTCAAGAGACTTGAGTATCACAGAAATCTCCGGCATGTTTTGTTGTTGTTGTTTCATTTTGTGTTGAGCTATCTGGGAAGGATGTTTCTAGCCTGGGAAGCCACTCAAGGAGTGGAGCTTGCCATGCTCCCAGCTGATTCCAATCTGGTCAGGGTGGAGATGGCTGGGGATGGACAGAGTGCACTGGGGGCAGGAATGAGGTCAATGCAGAGCACCTTCACTGTACTAGACACTTTAATGCTGATATGCACCTTGGCTGTAGCTCACTGAGAGACACCTGCTGCGTTGTGTATTTTATTTATTACGGCTGTAGTTTTACTGCCACCATGGCAGAGAAGCCCTTGTGAGATTTTCTCCATTATGGACCAAAATCGCTTGCCTGGCCAAATGAGGTTGTCAGATCTCTTTTTGAAGCCACCTAAGGGGTTGGCCTACACCTCACCTTACCTTAGGGTAAGCCCATGTTGTGCAAAGTAGGGTTCTCTAGATCTACTTCCAGTCAATTTCAATTGGACGACACTGAGTTCTAGTTTTGCAAGAAAGGAAGAAGAAGGTATCTCTTGTCCATTTTCTCTGCACCACGTTTAAACAGTGTACTGGACTACAATGGGCTTAACTCAGTATCAGGAAGTTTCATATGTTCATTTACACAGGGTCATTTCAGTGGTGGTGTGTGGGGAAGACACCTGCGTGAAACTGTATATAGTTTCACTATATCTCTGTAAATTAATTTACACAGTTCCATATTTATTTCAGGAAGCAGCACAAAAGCTATCAGTTATTTGCGTCTAGCAACACACACACACACTTTGATGTTCTAGTACTTGTATGAATGACAAGAGAGTACTTTTTCCCAGTGTGTGGGAACAGCTTATTTAATGGGATTCCACCCCCTCCTCTCACATCCCACAATGTAGGGCCAAATGAGACATGACATTTTCCAGACATCCAGGATTGGGGTGGGGGAGCCAGATCTTTACAGTGGTGTACAGGAGGGGGCATTAACCCTTTGGGCCTGTTCAGACAACATGTTAAGCCATGGTTAGGCTGCTAACCCCTTTGCAGCAAAAGGTTAGTGAGCATGTTTACGAAGCCACCATGGTTAGGAGTGGTTCACATGACACACTAAGACATCATGTTTAGCTTACAATGCTTAACCACCATGGCTGAGCGTGTCATCTGAACAGTGTTATTGTGGTCCTGATTACAATCTGGAAACTTTTCTTTCATTATGAATAGCTAGTAATGGTGGGGAGAGGCATTCCAGTCAGAACCATGGTGGGCATAAAGTGTTAAATACTCTCCCCCCATACACACCATGGTCCTGAATCAGCTTACCCCTCTGCCCCTACAGCCATTAAAAAAAAAAACACCCTTTCATGACAGGACTAACCACATGACCACACTTAACCACATGATGAATGTCACCTGTTGTTAGGCCCTTATTTTTCAGCACAATCTAGTGTTAACAGAATATCTATCGGGGTATAGTATCTATTTAGGCCAGATCTACACCAAGCAGGATATAGCAATATGAAAGCGGTATGGAAGCGGTATGAAAGCGGTATATAAAAAGCAGGAGCCACATTACTGCTTTATAGTGCTATTGAAGTGCACTGACAATTGCTGGGACCCATAGACACATACCATATACAGCTTTCATATGGCTATATCCTGCTTGGTGTGGCTCCTGCCTTTTATATACCGCTTTCATAGTGCAATGTCCTGCTTAGTATAGATCTGGCCCTAGTAGCTCTCATGGGGGCGTAAAAGCCTACTTGTCAGTAAAACAAAGCAAAAAAGTAGACAGGAAAATTCCACTGGCAGCTACCAGACTTCTGTTGTATTCTTCTTTCCTTCACTATTTTTGTTTTGTACTTTTCTTCGGTATGACTGTGCCTTAGGCTTACAGTTCTGTCAAAGGACGCAAACAGGATTTATCCGCAAATTGAAATGGGGGGGAGTGGTCCAGTGGGGGGAATACATATATGAATGAAGGGGCTCTCCAAAAGGCTGTAAAATTGTGCAGCATGATTCCTCTGAATCATGCTGTTTTCAATCTGCTGTGTGCCAGTTGGAGGCTCAGGGAGAGAAGAGGTGGGGTGAAGGGAAGGGATAATGCTGAGAAATGATAGAGTGGCTGTGACCTCCAAGCTCATGCTGGAAATCCAAGACATTGATTTCACTTAGCCTTCCTGCTGAGAAATCCGGCAGAGTTCAGTTGTAATAAAAGAACAAGATTCTCTTCTAATGGTAATGGCGTATGACAGACATATCACTTTGTCTGTCCTCTACAACACACAGAGATGGAAAGGGGCAGAAAGAGGGGAGTACATGTAGGGGGGAGGGGAGACGGAGAAGCAAATTGGAGAAAGGTCAGCTGATCCACCTGTGGAGTTGGGTGAGTGTCATCCTGAGCTTTGAACTGAAGCACAGCAACTCGTATTATTTATACAAAGTGATCTAAAAGGAACCTTTTCGGGGGTCTCTGGTGGTAATTAAAAGAAGCCTTCTTAAAGGGCCCAGAAGACAATGGCAGTTGTATCAGAAGGGGGGGTAACTGCAGAGACCAAAGAGGGACACTAAAATCAACTTACAGTAATGGTTCTGTGCATGACTTGGTCGGTGGACTATCCTTAAGGCAAGAGGGACATGGTCAGGAAAATCTACCCTTCTTGATTTCATCCATTCAGGCCTAATTTCTCACTGAGGTGGGAAAACTGTGTCATGTAGGGATGGGGGAGAAATTCATACAGTTCACATTTTAAGGCAAACTTACCCTTTTTTGCACTTTCGAATCTCTATGCGAAATGGAAGTCAGTTATTTGCACTTTCGCACCTTGGGGAATTCACACCTCCGAATTTTGCAATGGAGCTCCCCAATCAAAACAATGCATACAAAAATGCACGTATTAGGAAAATCACCTTCAAAACTACATTATATTAGGAATCGTGCTTGAAAAATATATTAGGCAAAAATTTGTACAAAAATCCGTGTAATGTGCACCAAAAAGCTTATCTACTTTCATTCAAATGTGTTTTTTAAAGAAGAAGAAGAAGAAGAAGAAGAAGAAGAAGAAGAAGAAGAAGAAGAAGAAGAAGAAGTTTGGGATTAGCCAAATTTAAGACTGGAGAAATGTTCAATGTTTGAGACAAACAGAATCTAAAATTAGGAAAATTTGAGAAACTGAGAGAAAGCAAAATGGATAGACCTGTCCATCTCTAGTATTGGCTAAACTAGGGATGTGCATCATATCAGACCCGATACCCGATACTGATATAAATCGGAGGAAATCGGGCATCTGATGTCAGGTTCCGATGCTGGCCGCAGGAGGTCCAATTTCTCCCGATCCGATTTTTTTCAATCCGAAAAATATCAGAAAAAATCGGGACTCCATTTTATGTGTTTTCACCATAGACTTGCATTGGGGGGAAGAAAGCTTTCCCCCAATGTAAGTCTATGGGGAAAACATGGTGGTGTGTGACTGGGGACCTCCCTCTCCCTCCCTCCCTATCCACTCATGCTCCTTACCTGCTGCCTCCTCGCTGCCACCCGCTGCTTCTGTACTACTGATAAATGGCTTTGCGGCTTGCTCAGTAGAATGTGACACGTCGTCACTCTTCTGAGAACAAGGCCGCTATGCCTAATTAGCAGGAGATGACAGCAGTGGACAGCAGTGGACCACGCCGGCAGGTAAGGAGTGCAAGTGGGGGGTGGGGGGGTGGGAAGGCCACCATTTTAGTTTTTTTCCCCATAGACTTGCATTAGGGAAAAGCTTTCTTTCCCCCAATGCAAGCCTATGGGGAAAACACCTAAAATGGTGGCCCGATATAGAAATTGGAACTTCTGATAGTGTATCTGTATCAGATCGGATCCGATAACATGGACCTCTGATTTTTCCGATCCGATATTTTTCAAAATCTGGAGTTCCGATTCCGATACCGATACCAATTCGATTTGTTGGGTCCGCGCACATCCCTAGGCTTAACCACTTCAGATTATGGGTGCAGGCCGACATGATTAACTGCTCCTCCATGCAAAATAATTCCCTGCAAACAGAAAACTAATATATCAGAGACCTCAGGGACCCTCAGCCTGGCCCTGAGGGCGGTAAGGAATTTCATGAGGGTCAAAGAAGAACTGCTGGATTTTTGAATCTGGTAAATTGTGTCACTTGTCATGCTGTGAATAACCTAATTCAATAAAGTTTAAAAATGTATCACAGCATCTTAACATACCAAGTTTTTCCTCCCCTCTAAGAATGTTGGTGCACAAGGGGATTCCCTCCTCTACAAACCAGGGAAGAAAATATATGTTTGTGAAATGTAATGTGCGCAATATAGGATTTTACAGCATTGAAGTGCACTACAGGTCAGTGCTTTATTTTAGCTGTTCTCCACCAAAGACCAATCTGGAGTTTTAAAGCCCTCTTTTCTGCCGTACCGTAAATTTGTCTGGAAATCTTTGTGTTTCTTTGAGATGTTTTCATAAAACAACCCTAACCCAAATTTTCATCTGGGAAGAGCTTTGGGTTCCACCCTCACCCCTCAAATGACCTCCAAGAAGCTGTTGGTTCACTGAATCCCCCATCTGCAGTCTCTTTATGCTGGCGCAGCATGGAGGGGGTGTCCAAGTCTTCCGAAAGATGATGGAAGTTTCACGGTGGGCAAATGGCTCTCAAAGGGGTGTCTCTCTTCCATAGACTTCAAGAGTTACTACTGAATTGCTTTTCTGCAAGGATTGTTCACAGTCAGCCTCAGGAGCAGATGGGACACTTGCTGGTCTGAACAGGGCTGGGAATGATTGGTGGGAAACTGCCAAGGATCAGCCTCTAAATCTATGTAAGACTTGAGCACATCGCTGGAACCTCTTAAGACCTTGGCAGTCACCATGTTGGCAAACTGTTTATCAGTGGTCCTCACCAGTTGTTTGAACACTGGATTGGGCAGGACTACTTGGCAACTTCCACTGTTGCTGTGGTTGTGGTGCTTGTTTCTGGCAACATCCAGCTTAACTTTCCCTCACCTTGAATCACAGCTCTCAGGATACCAGATAGCACAGGTATGTTGAAATGCTGTGTTCAGGGGGGACACTCAATTCTCCATTGTAGTTTACCATATAATCTCCACGCCCCCCGCAATTTTCAAAGGTCACAGATTACAAGAAATGAATCTTCAATCCTATGCTCAACAAATAGTAATTCCCATTGAATTCGGCAGGACTTTGCTTGTTCATTCATCCATTTAATGTCATTTGTTAAATTTCACTACTGCCCAACAAATGAAGCTCTCTGGATGATTTACAAAGATTAAAAACCTTAAAAATGTAATTCACTATAAAAAATGGTTTACATGACAGAGCACACATACATTAAATGACAATAAGAAATCCTATCACCCAATTAAAAGCCTTATCATATGCTGACAAATGTAGGAGAGTAGAGAAAGGTGCCAAAAAGATAACATTGGCAAAAGGCAGGCCTCCAATTGGGGGGTCACCACCAAGAAGGCCCTCCCCCTTGTGGGTCACCTTCTGAGCCTCCCTCAGCGGAGGAACCTCGAAGAGGGCCTTCATTATGAGCAAAGCAAATGGGTAGGTTCATACTCCTGAGTAAACCTGCTGAGGAATATGTTGTAAGTCAGGGGTGGCGAGCCTTTTGTTTTTTTTTTTTGGGGGGGGGGGTTGGCCCAAGGGCTGAATTGGTCATGAGAAAGCACATTGAGGTAAAATACTGAGAAAGCACACAGCACAGTTCGGCTTTTTAAAAGCCTCCATTGGCATCTGTGATCTGAGAAAAGGCAGGGAAGCCGATGAGCTGGATGGAGACCTCCAGTGGGTTGTGTTGTCACATTCTGCAGGTCATAAAGGGGTGTGTAGGGGTGTGTGTGCGTGTGTGTGTGTGTGCGTGGTGTAGTGGTTAGGGAGCCAGTGTGGTGGTGTACTGATTAGAATGTTGGAGTGGGAGTCGAGAGATCCAGGTTCTAGTCCCCACTTGTCAATGGGAGCTCACTGAGTGACTTTGAGCCAGCCACAGACTGCCAGCCCAACCTACCTCACAGGGTTGTTGTTGTGAGGGTAAAATGGAGAGAATGATTACATATGCCGCCTCGAGTTCCTTGGAGGAAATAAAAGTGGGATATAAATGCAAATAATAATAATAATAATAATAATAATAATAATAATAATAATAATGAAGGAAAGTTACAACAGCTGGCATTGTTTAGCTTGGAAAAAAGGAGGCTAAGGGGGGGACCAGATAAAGGTGTACAGAATTATGCATGGTGTGGAGAATGTGGATAGGGAGACATTTTTCTCCCTCTCTCATAATACTAGAACCCCATGGGGTCATCCCATGAAGCTGAAGGTTGGGAGATTCAGGACATATAAAAGGAAGGACTTCTTCACACAGTGCATAGTTAAACTGTGGGATTCACTACCACAGGATGCAGTGATGGCACACAGGTCCCTAGCCATTTTAGCAGTGGAGGCTTCTGCCTCCGGTGTTACACTTTTAAGAACTCCTTTAGAGTTCTGACAGGTTCTAAGTAAACCCCCGAGTGGATTCGCCACGCTACTGATAGTGGAGCTACCAGGCTGCACTGCATTTAAGGGCTTCACAAGTCAACAACGGCATCTTGAATTGTACCTGGAAGCACACGGATAACCAGCAGAGAATGAAGTCGTTGCACTGACAATGCCAAACGTGGTTTATTCTGCAGCAGCGAAAGATGAATTCATAGGCGGGGGAGTACACTTTTAGCTCCCTGAGTTACTTCCCATTGACATCAATAGGTTTTGAGTCATGCCATGTAAGTCAGAGCAAAGGGGAAATGTACCAATTGTGTTCTCCTGCATGGCACGAAATCTTCCCTCTTTATATTTAACCTCACATAAATATAGGCAGCATTTATCTACCTGTAACATGTCACAATTAAGCCCTTACTAGCTCCCTCTCTCAAGGGGCCTCTGGTCTCCCCTGAATTTTCAGCACAGCTGGTGATGTGAGCTAAATATCTCTTGATCCTTGACAAGGCACGGTGCATTGTCTGAAGCCTGTGCAAAAAACAAGGGCCAATTCAGTGTGAAATGTAACAAGGCCACCAACTCCCGCTTGCTTCCCTTTTAACCTTATTATGACCCCAGTCTTTTGCCCAAGTCACAGTTTGTCCCCATCAATGGCGACATCACACAGATTGTCCAAATCAATGTTTTTTTTTTGTTCTTTTCAACTGCTCCTGGGTAGCGATGTTACTATTTGCTCAGCAGTAGCACCTGGGAGCTGAGATGAGGAAACGAAATTGTGATTCGGGCGAGCTGCAAACAACGCTAACCAGCTGGACACGCAAAGTCTTCCCCCTCCTTTTTTTTTTTTTAGTGTAATAGCCTCTCAAACATTGGTTTGAAATCACCCTTAAGCACAAAGCGGGACTTTATTCTCTCATTATCTCAACTTCCCTAATCACCAGACTCAGCTGTGGATGGTAAAAGAGACATCAGTCTTTTAACTGGAGACGAATCGGCCCAGAATGGCTTCTGTTCTTTGGATGCTGAAAGCGAGCAAGTGAGAAATCTTGTACTTCAAAAAGACCAACGTGATAGCTTTTAGGAACACTGTTTAAGACTTTGGTTTAAGACTTTGGAAGGGTAGGAGAGTTTGGTGTGGCGTTGTCGAGACCCAGTGGAGTCCAAAGATGGTGCGTGAACACAAAAGATCCAGAGATACGTGACATGAGAAAGTGGATAGGGAGACATTTTTCTCACAATCCTAGAACCCAGTGGGGTCATCCCAGGATACCAAAGGGTGGGAGATTTAGGACGGATAAAAGGAAGGACTTCTTCACGGAGCACATAGTTAAACTATGGAATCTGCTACCACAAGATGTAGTGATGGTCAGCAGTTTTAAAAGCGATTAGACAAATTCAAGGAGAGTAAGGCTATCGTTGGCTACTAGTCCTGATGGCTATATGCTGCCTCCAGTTTTAGAGGAAGTATGCCCGTGTACACCAGTTGCTGGGGAACATGGGTGGGAGGGTGCTATTGCACTCAGGTCCTACTTGCTGGTTTCCCATAGGCAGCTGCTTGGCCACAGTGGGAACAGAATACTTGACCAGACGGACTTTGGTCTGATCCATCATGGCTCTTCTTATGTAGTCATGACATTGTCCAAGGCAGGCATGTGGTCAGCAACACACCACACAGGAGTCTGTGTGGCTACTTTCAGCAAAATGTTGCTCAGATTGGGGAGTCAAGCCTGGGCCATTTGTTATATAAGGGAAGGGAAATGGGGTCCCAATTGGCTCCCCATGATATCTGATTTATTTGGGCTTATCAAAGGCAGTATCTTTTCCTGTTACTGTTGGAGCAGCATTATGGAGCAGCATGTTTAGCAAGGGGGAAAAAGGCGAGTGATGGGAGACATGATAGAGGTGTACAAAATTATGCACCGTGTGGAGAAAGTGGAGATATCATGTGGAGACATTTTTTTCTCGCTTTCTCATAATAATGGAGCCTGGGGTCATCCCATGACACTGATTGATGGGAGATCCAGGACAGATAAAATGAAAGACTTCTTCCCACAGAGTATGGTTAAACTACGGAATTCATTTCTACAAGACATAGTGATGGCCATCAATGTGGACGGCTTTAAAAGGGGATTGGGTAAATCCATGGAAGATAAGGCTATCAATGGCTACTAGTCCTGATGGCAGTATGTGTCCTCCAGTATCAGAAGCACTATGCTTATGTACACTAGTTGCTGGGGATCATGGGCAGTAGGGTGCTGGTGCACAGATACCCTGCTTGTGGTTTCCCATAGGCAATTGGTTGGACACTTTGTGAACAGAATGCTGGACTGGTAAACGCTTGGCCTGATCCAGCAGGGCTCTTCTTATGTGCTTATGCTCTTAAATCTTCGGCAAGATCTTTTGCCCATCCAAAAGCTCGTCCCTGCTGCCAGATTCTCCAGTTGAAACCTTCGGGCACCTAACAGGGAGAGGCAGAGTTCATAGTCAAATTTATAGGCCTGTGTCATGGCTGATGGTTTGGAGTAGGGCTGGATGGAAAGAGTGAATTGATTTTTAAAAACCCCATAAAATTGGCTCAGTTGATTAAGGAAGAATCGCTTTGTGAAATGCCCCACTGGCCACTTGGTTTCTCCAAATGATTTAGCTCATTCTTCAGCACATTTGCTTGGGGATTTATTTCTCAGTAGATAAGCATAGGGTTGCACTCTATATCTCTGATTCCCTCCTTCCTCCTCCCCTGCCCCCCACGATATGGGATGACTTTTAAACCTGTGGGTCTGCTTTCAAATAAAGGATATTTGGGGATTTTGCAAGAGGTTTCATCAAAATATTGCATATATATATAACTTACACACACACACACACACACACATGAAAGATCGATAGACTAAAAGAAGAGTAATTTCTTTATAGATTGTTCTTGTCTGTCTGTCTTTCTTATATATTTTAACTGAAGACTAACTGCTTCCATAGTGGATCCTGAGCCCTCCTTGTTGCTTTGCTTTTGTGCTACATTACACCACCTACCTTCCCATATCATAGAATCATAGAATAGTAGCGTTGGAAAGGGCCTAGAAGGCCATCAAGTCCAACCCCCTCCTTAATGCAGGAATCCACCTTAAAGTATACTTGAAAGATGGCTGTCCAGCTGCTTCTTGAATGTTTCTAGTGTGGGAAAGCCCACCACCTCCCTTGGTTATGGGTTCCATTGTCATTCTGCTCTAACAGTCAGGAAGTTTTTCCTGATGTCCAGCCGGAATCTGGCTTCCTGTAACATGAGCCCATTATTCCATGTCTTGCACTCTGGGATGATCGAGAATTGATCCTGGCCCTCCTCTGTGTGACAACCTTTCAAGTCCTTGAAGAGTGCTATCATGTCTCCCCTCAGTCTTCTCTTCTTAAGGCTAAACATGCCTAGTTCTTTCAATCTCTCCTCATAGGGCTTTGTTTCCAGACCCCTGATAATGTAAAAATGACTTTTCCCTATTAGTTCTTGTTTAAAAATAGGATTGCATGGAACGGCACACGGTGACCTTATATTTATAACATGCCTCCTTCAGACACTGCCCTTTTGTTGGAGGGGTATTTAAGACTCAAATAAAATGAACTGCTGGAAGAATGATCAACCCACTCTGTAAAAGTGTCTGTGGTTTTGTTTTGTTTTAAAACATATTCAAGTGCTGTCCACTATAATGTGGCAAAGGAGGCGACCTTTTTTTTAGTAGTGGCAGCCATTTTGAGTGGATATGTGTGAGTAAAACAAACTATTCCAACCTGCCACAACCTGTTGCCCTCCAGACATGTTGGACTACAACTGCCATCCTCCCCAGCCAACACTACATTGCTGTCTGGAGATGATGGGAGTTGTAGTACAACACATCTGGAGGACAGCTGGTTAAGGAAGGCTGCTTTATTCCAATCCAGTTTTTATTTCTGCAGAGTTTCTAGAAACCAGAATCCAGGTTTTCATTTGAGAAAGAAAAAGACACACAGAGAAAGAGAGAGAGTGAGAGAGAGATTGGGCATCAAAGCACTATTTTGTGCATGAAGCAAGCAGAGGAAGAATATCATTTTATAGCATATATATTGGACAACAAGCCAAACCCTCACATTTTTTATAGCCATTAGGATAGCAAATAGTGTTGCTACATCCAGCTGGCCAGAAATTCCTAACTGGATCATAAAAGTGTAACTGTAGGGTAGCATGAAATCTGAAACAAAACTGATGGGGTTGTTGTTGTTTGTTCCTTGCCAGCAATTTTAATTCTTTGTAGAGTGGAAATCAAACTGGGGTCAAAAGAAATGTGAAGCAAATTCTACCGCCTCTATTTTGCCTGCAAGTGTGGGCTCCTAATTTTTGAATTTTCTCTAATATTTCCAAATGTGGATGCAGTTGGGTGTAAGTATTAAAAAAAAATAGCAAATCTGTTTATTTCTTTAAAAAAAAAAATTATTTTTATATCTTTTGTCTTCAGTGTAAGGAACATGGGCAAAACATGGCCTGAAAAAGTTAAAGAAAACAATCAGACACAGTCCAATTCAGTTAGGATGCATAGATGATGATGATGATGATGATGATGATGATCCCTCCTTTTTCCCAGGGCTGAGACTCAAGGCAGTTTACAAGATAAAAACATGTACAATTAAATCATATAAATAGAAACTCTAAAAAGTTAAAATAGAATTAAACCTACAGTAAAATTAAAAAACAGTAACAATTTTTTTTTAAAAAAAATACATTAACAGGTCCAGAGTAGTTCCAAAAGCCTGCCGGAATAAAAAAGTTTTTGCCTGCCTCCGAAAGTATAGCACAGAACTGCAAAACCTTCCAGCTGAAATTATTTTCCCTTTAGTAGGTTTGCAAATTCTTGTAATGATCTGAAAGTGCTTGGATCTGGGATATATGATCAACATACAACAAAAATGGGTACCATGTTGCATAAAATGTTTAGGGTATTGCATGGACTTTAACGGCTTTCATATCGTGGGTAAGCTTGTCCATTAATAAATGACCCCATAGTCTCTGAAGCCAAGCGTTGATAGCAAAGTCCATTGATCTTTCTCACTTGCAATCCTTGCTCTTCCTGCTGGTAAAGAGTGTAAAATAAAATCTTTATCAATGGTATTCTGTAAATCCTTTCAAAATATACCCAGAATTGCAAATACCGGAGTCTTGGTGATGTTTTATTTGGTGATTTAACCTGCAGGTACATCATTTACTTTAACATTTATCAACTGGGAATCCAGATTTCAGTTCTTTAAAAAATATCCCTCATAATCAAATCTAAAAGCAAACCTTGAAAATGTTTAAAATTTGCAAAACGTGAATTGGGATGTTTTGCTTCATTTCAGATTGGAGCTACTTTTCGTGGAAGGGGAAAAGATTAGTGTCCGAAACCTATGCATATAACTGTACAAAGTGGGGGGGGGCTCGGGGTTTTTTATGTGCTTTTTTATCTTTAAAACAAGGGTTCCACCCTGTTGTACATGTCAAGAAAGTCTCTCTTCTGCTTCTAGCCACCTGCACATCATAGAATGGGGTGACGCCACAGCCTCAAACACTAGGCCTAGACAAGCACACACCTAACACGCTTAACTACCCTCCACCCAACCAAGACGATACGATAATCTAAGCCCCTCCCTCACACCATATATACTCCTCCCCCTCCCTTTCCCAGCATCACCAGCCACACCCACTCAGTCCAACATTCCGCGTTCTCCAAACACACTAACCCAGACATACCAAAGGAGACAGAAATGTGGGGTATCGCCACAAATGGCTTCAGAGCAAAGTGACAAAATGTGATGTCACATCCCTTCCAAGCTGCTCCAGGAAATGGAACTGGCAGGAAGCAGCTGGGCACACTTCCTGGAGTGGCTTGGGAGAGATATGACATCACGTTTTGTCATTTCACTCTGATGCCATTGTAGTAAGTGGAGGAGGGGAGAAGAAGTAGCAGAGTGGGTCCCACTCCCCTATTTTGAAGTAAAAATAAAGAACTAAACCCCCTCAGACATCTGATCTGGTTAAAATAAGCAGCAACCTGTCCCACCCAGGTATTGGAGGATTTTATTTTCTCCCTCCAGCCTGAGAAATCAAGAGAATATCAGGCCCTATTTTGACCTGGGAGCAGTGGAGACTGGTGAATATGAGCCAACAGTATGATACGGCTGCAAAAAAAGCAAATGCTATTTTGGGCTGCATTAATAGAAGTATAGTTTTCAAATCACGCGAGGTACTGATTCCCCTCTATTCAGCACTAGTTAGGCCCCATCTTGAGTATTGTGTCCAGTTCTGGGCATTACACTTGAAGAAGGATGCAGAAGGGCAATAAGGATGATCAGAAGTCTAGAAACAAAGCCCAATGAGGAGAGACTGAAAGAACTGGGCATGTGTAGCCTGAAGAAGAGAAGACTGAGGGGAGACATGATAGCACTCTTCAAATACTTGAAAGGTTGTCACATAGAAGAGGGCCAGGATCTCTTCTCGGTCATCCCAGAGTGCAGGACGCAGAATGATGGGCTCAAGTTACAGAAAGCCAGATTCTGGCTGGACATCAGGAAAAACTTCCTGACTGTTAGAGCAATATGACAATGGACCCAATGACCTAGGGAGGTGGTGGGTTCTTCCACACTAGAGGCATTCAAGAGGCAGCTGGACAACCATCTGTAAAGGATGCTTTAAGGTGGATTCTTGCATTGAGCAGGGGGTTGGACTCAATGGCCTTATAGGCCCCTTCCAACTCTACTATTCTATGATTCTATGACTTCGTTGGGGCTGTCAGAATCAGCCAGAACTCTAAAGATGGTATTCAAAGTGCTGAACCCTATCCCCAAAAGAAATTCAGCACCTTGGATGTCCCTTTTAGCATTCTGGCTGGTTCTGACTAAAGCCCACAGGAGATTCACAAGCCTACCAAAATCAGAGCCATGAGGTTCCATTGTCTGTGAATGATGTATTTGGGGAACCTAGATGAGAATCTTGGCCCCACTCTAACAAGCTCAGAAAATTGAAGAGGCAAGGCCAGAGAAAGTTTCAAAGGAAATGGACAAGGAGTTTGTACTGGATGCAAGATGAGATGAAGAAGTTGGGCTATGAAGAAGGGAGCCACTCGGGCAGTGAGATAGGAGAATGGTTTTGGCAGCAAAGTTCCAGGTAGAAGTGAGAAGAGGAGAGAACAGATATGTAACAAATGGGTTTGTACAGCCTTCCAGCTGACATGCTGCAAAATGACGAGGCACATCACGCATCTGTCAATCCTGTTGCCTCACATGATTCTGTGCAAACATGACACCGCTGGAATTGTAGTGACAGATAAGACTCAACATGACATATCCATGGGGAATTTGGCACAAAAGGCCCCCTAAAGTATCTGTGAAGGTTCCCCCCTCCCGCTACTTACGTAGAAATACTTTACACAGAAATAAAAAAAGGTCAAAAGTGGGATTGATTGTGCAAAGTGGCATCATAAATGCACTGTATGTTATGTAGGGAAGCGTTCTGTAGAAATAATCACTGTTGTTTAACTTTGCAGCAAACACCACCTATTCTAGAGTTGAATTGCATATATGTGGTCATATATTTTCTTTTGTCTTTCCTCTCTCTCTCTCTCTCTCTCTCTCTCTTACAGTTTGCATAGTATTTTATGTTGAAATCAAGTTTAAAAAATACAGGCAATATAAAGAAAGAAGACACATAACAAATACAAGATCACTAATCAAGTTAAAAGGGAAAGCCATCAATTACTGTTCTTATTCTATCATGAGTAAGCTGGAAGAGAAAAGCCTAAGGATCCAAGCAAATCACGATTTGTGCACATTTGCGCTTTGGAATATTTACGGAAATTGCGATTGGTGCAAAATTGGAGCAGTAAATAGCATAATTTGCACAAAATTGCAGCTTTAAATGGTCCTTTATGTCTGCATTTCTATGCAAATTGTGCTATTTCTGGCTGCATTTTGCATGGATCATGATTTCCATAAATATTCCAAACCGCGAATTTACGCAAATCGTCGCTTGTGGACAAAAGAAGGAAAAGCTGTGAACTCTTGCAGGGCACCTGTAGACCATCTAGCAGGTCATCCCACGTGAACCCTGGGGTTTGCCAACCTGCAGGGGTACGGGGAGCATAGCACAAACAGGACTCAAGGGAATTCATCCATCCCATCACCCCTGAGCCAGCATGGCTCTGGTGTATGTGTTTGTGTTTAGAGACAGACAGAGAGAGAAAGGATATATATATATATATATATATATAGGCTAGGGTTTAAGGATTCTTCGCCTTTAAGGATTTCTGTCCATAAATAGCAGCAAATTTACATGGAACAGTGTTTGTCAGTTTGAAAGGGGCATAACTGTGTTTCTCAACAAATTTCAGTCAATCTTCCTTTAAAAAAATGATTGAGAAACGGCAGCAAAGAGCAATTAATATCCTTTCCCAAAATAAGAGAGAGGAAGAACAAGAGTAAATTGTTTTGTAGGGGAAAACGAACACACATCTGTGTAGGGAAACTTTCATCATGGTGATCTATCACTTGCACTCTGAAGTGGTACAATCCGTTTTACCCCTTCTCTGAATTCTACCACTGCATTTGTAGGCTCCCAGCAAGAGACAGCATTAAGACAGTATTGAAGTGGACTGACAACTGTTGGGGCCCATAGACACATACCATACACCGCTTTCATACTGCTTTCATAGTGCTGTATCCTGCTTGGTGTAGATCTGGCCTAAGTCAATTGCACTGAGTTCCTATTGAATAATTGGGACTTAAGTTACTCATGACTTAAGTTTTATGATGGTTTCAGTGTGACCTAACAGATCAACCCTATATAGATCTACTCAGAACTAAGTCTCATTGAGTTAAATGATACTCCCAGGCAAGTGAGAGTAAGGCTACATCCCTATATACACTTCCCTGGGAGTAAATCCCATAGAACCAAAGGAGGATTACATCTGAGTAGACATGTATGGAACTGCACTATCGCTTAGGCTGAATCTTACCCATAATGTTTTTATGTTGCTTTCCATGCCCATTCTGAAAATGCAAGTGGTTCCTTGGATGGATGGATGGATGGATGGATGGATGGATGGATGGATGGATGGATTTCTACCCCACCTTTCTACCAAGAAAAAAGCCACTGAAGGCAGCTTACAAACACAAATACAGCTTGATTAAATAGGCTGACCATATGAAAAGGAGGACAGGGCTCATGTAACTTTAACAGTTGTATTGAAAGGGGAATTTCAGCAGGTGTCATTTGTATGCAATCAGTTCCTGGTGAAATTCCCTCTTCATCACAACAGTTAAAGGTGCAGGCACTATACTAGAGTGACCAGATACAAAAGAAGCCAGGGCCCCTGCAACTTTAACTGTTGTGATGAAGAGGGAATTTCACCAGGAACTAATTGCATACAAATGACACCGGCTGAAATTCCCTTTTCTCTACAACCATTAAAGTTACATGTGCCCTGTCCTCCTTTTCATATGGTCAGCCTAGATTAAAGCAATAACAAAACAAATGAATTAAAGCACAATTAAAGACACAACAATAACAGAGTAAAACAGCATCCAACTAAACAAATGGCCTGTTTGAATGAAAAGGCAGAAGGACAGCAGAAAGGGAGTATACCAATCCTTCCTCGGCAGGGAGCCTGGGAGCAGCCACCAAGAAGGCCTTCTCTTATGGCACCACCAAATATGTCTCTGAAGGCAGTGGTCTTGAAAGATGGGACTCTCCCAATGATTTTAAGACCTGGGCAGGCTTGTGTAGGTTAACAATTGATCATAAAGTCCAGGAAGCATGAAAGAACTATTTTCCTGCTCCATGTTTAACAACTGAAATGACATATCAATATGCATTGTTAAACTGCGGTTACAACAACCCCATTGATACCCTACTATGACTTTTGTCACTCTGAATGTTTGGATTTTGTTTGTATATTTTCACTACCAACTTATCTGGGGTTTATAAAAAATTAACTACCAATGTTCCTTCCTCAAAGAACTCTGGGAAGTGTAGTTTGGTGGTGAGACCTTGCAGAACTACAGTTCCCAGATTTTCTTGGGGAGAGGAAATTCTTATTAAACCAGCTCAGGCCTTTCAGGTAGAGACACCCTCCATAATTTGCCACGTTAAAAGCTGGTAATCCTAGAGTCTCACTTAAATCATGAAGACTTCAGTCTGAAAGAGGTGAAAGATCTCCAGTGCAGCCACTGTAAAGAAGGCAAACTCCATGTTAGGCATAATTAGAAAAGCAATTGAGAATAAAGCTGCCGGTATCATTTTTTTCTTTTTATATTTTTTTGGGGTCAATTCTAACTTTTATTGTGTTTAGCAAAACAGAAACTACAAACCATACAGCAATCCCCACCCTCCCACTCCTAGATCAAGTTACAAAGTACAAAAATGCAGAATCCCTCAGGAAGCATATTTAACTGCCTTTATACAAATCTATCATAGTGCCTTTATAGAAATGTATGGTTTGACCACACTTAGAATCCTCTGTACAGTTCTGGTCACCACATCTAAAAAAAGAAATTGCAGAGCTGGAAAAAATGCAGAAAAAGTGCAGGACAAGATACTCAAGAGTTTGGGGACAAACTGACCCACCACACTGCACCCTGACAGTGAGTGCAGACATCCATTGACTAAGTTATATCTTTACTATGATGCTTTTATAGCTAGTAAAATGCTCAAGGCAAAACTAAAATCTTGAGGGGCTGCAGCAGCATCCCTGTCACGGAAGGTTACAACAGCTGGAACTGTTTCCACTTGGGGCAAAGGAGGCTAAGGGGAGACATGATAGAAGTGTACAAACCCATGGCTAGTATGGAGAATGTGCACAGAGAGACATTATTCTCCCTCTCTCATAATACTAAAAGTAGGCTGACCATCTGAAAAGGGGGACAGGGCTCCTGTAACTTTAACAGTTGTAGAGAAAAGGGAATTTCAGCCAGTGTCATTTGCATGCAATTAGTTCCAGGTGATATTCCCTCTTCATCACAACAGTTAAAGTTGCAGGCACTATACCAGAGTGACCATATACAAAAGAAGGCAGGACCCCTGCAACTTTAACTGTTGTGATGAAGAGGGAATTCCACCAGGAACTAATTGCATACAAATGACACTGACTGAAATTCCCTTTTCTCTACAACTGTTAAAGTTACATGAGCCCTGTCCTCCTTTTCATATGGTCAGCCTACTAAAACCCAGGGTCATCCCATGTCGCTCATTGGTGGGAGAGTCAGGACAGATAAAAGGAAGTCCTCCTTCACACAGCACGTGGTTAAACTATGGAAATTGTTGCCAAAATATGAAGTGATGGCCTTAAAAGGGAGATTGGATAAATTCCTAGAGGAGAAGGCTATCAGTGGCTGCTAGCCTGATGGCTAGCAGTATAGCAGCATACCTTCTAAATCGCGTGAGGTACTGGTTCCCCTCTATTTTAGGGTGACCAGATAAAATCCAGGTCAGGGCTCATGTAACTTTAACAGTTGTAGAGAAAAGGGAATTTCAGCCAGTGTCATTTGGATGCAATTCGTTCCAGGTGATATTCCCACTTCATCACAACAGTTAAAGTTGCAGGCACTATACCAGAGTGACCATATACAAAAGAAGGCAGGGCCCCTGCAACTTTAACTGTTGTGATGAAGAGGGAATTTCACCAGGAACTAATTGCATACAAATGACACTGACTGAAATTCCCTTTTCTCTACAACTGTTAAAGGTACATGAGCCCTGACCTGGATTTTATCTGGTCACCCTACTCTATTTGGCACTGGTTAGGCCGCATCTTCAGTATTGCATGCAGTTCTGGGCACCACACTTCAAGAAGGATGCAGATAAGCTGGAGCGTGTTCAGAGGAGGGCAACAAGGGTAATCAGGGGTCTGGAAACAAAGCCCTATGAGGAAAGACTGAAAGATCTGGGCACATTTAGCCTGGAAAAAGGAAAATTGAGGGGAGACATGATAGCACTCTTCAAATACTTGAAAGGTTGTCACATGGAGGAGGGCCAGGATCTCTTCTCGATCAGCCCAGAGTGCAGGACACGGAATAATGGGCTCAAGTTACAGGAAGCCAGATTCTGGCTGGACATCAGGAAAAACTTCCTGACTGTTAGAGCAGTACAACAATGGAACCAATGACCTAGGGAGGTCGTGGGCTCTCCCACACTTGAGGCATTCAAGAGGCAGCTGAACAACCATCTGTTAGGTGTGCTTTGATATGGATTCCTGCACTGAGCAGGGGGTTGGACCCGATGGCCTTATAGGTCCCTTCCAACTCTACTGTTCTATGATTCTATGATTCTACCTCCAGTATCTGAGGCAATAAGCCTATGTGCATCACTTACTGGGGAACATGAGTTGTAAGGTGCTATTGCACCTGCATAAGCTTGTGGGTTCTGGGTCAACAGCATGGCTCTTCTTAAGTTCTTACATTATTTTATGTGACATCAAATTGTCCTTTAGTGGCACTGTATATCATGAGTCAGATATGTAGTGCATGTTTTTTTTTCTTTCTTTCTTCTAAACACATTTGCTACCCTTAGGATATTGCCAATAAAACAATGCCAATCTTCATATTTGCATTGTGGTTATCATTAAAATAAAAGGTGATCCATAGATGTCAGCTATAAAGAGAGAGAGAGAGAGAGCGAGAGAGAGAGAGAGAGAGCACTGAGGGCTTGCTTTTGACACAATTCAGCCTACTTGAAGTGGGCCACGGCTGGACTGGGGACCCTTTGGCCAAGCCATGAGGAGGATTAAAGGTCTCTCTTCTTTAGGGTCTCTCTTTTCTTCCCTTTTGCTGTCCATATATTGCATTTTCCCCTTGGTTTCTGGGATGGGTGTGTGTCCTCTCGAGTGATGAAAATTAGGGATGTGCAGCGGATCAGGTCCAATCCATGATCCAGACCCGATCCGGGCAAAATCGGATGAAACTATCCGATCCCGATCATCTGGACTGTCCAATCTAATCCGATCCGATCCGAAAGGACCTGATCCGGATCGGGAAAAATCGGAGGATCAGACCTCCTGCCCCCTCCCCCCACTCATGCTTCTTACCTGCTGCCTCCTCGCTGCTGTCTGCTGCCACACACTGCTTCCGTACTACTTTGAAACAGGCCTTGCGGCCTGTTCCACAATAGAGTGATGGCGCACCAGGTGGCATCATCACTCGGCGTGCCCTCACTCTACTGTGGAACAGGCCACAAGGCCTGTTTCTCAGTAGTACTGAAGCAGTTGGCGGCAGTGGATGGCAGTGAGGAGGCAACTGGTAAGGAGCGCGAGTGGGGGGAGGGAGGGAGGGAGGGAGGGGGAGGTCCCCCGTTACCAGCTGGTGTCCTGTGCTGCCGTCCGCTGCTTCCGTACTACTGATAAACAGGCCGGCAGGTAAGGAGTGTGAGTGGGGGGAAGAAGAGGGAGAGGGAGGTCCCCATTTACCTGCTGGGGCCTTCCACTTCCGTCCGCTGCCACTCACTGGTCCCTTCTACTGAGAAACAGGCTTCGTGGCCTGCCTCTCAGTAGAGCGCCAGGTGATGTCGTCACCTGGTGCTCTACTGAGAGGCAGGCCGCGAAACTTGTTTCTCAGTAGAAGGGACCAGCGGGCAGCATCGGACGGAAGCGGATGGCCCCGGCAGGTAGGGAGCGCGAGGGGGGGAGAGGGAGGTCCCCACTTACCTGCCAGGGCCATCCGCTTCCGCCCGCTGCTGCCTGCTGCTGCCCACTGCTGCCCGCTGGTCCCTTCTACTGAGAAACAGGCTTTGCAGCCTGCCTCTCAGTAGAGCGCTGGGTCATCACCCGGCGCTCTACTGAGAGGCAGGCCACGAAGCTTGTTTCTGAGTAGAAGGGACCAGTAGGCGGCAGCAGATGGAAGCGGACAGCCCGGGCAGGTAAGGAGCACGAGTGGGGGGGAGGGACAGGGAGGGGAGGAGTTAGGTCCCCACTCACCCACCCCATGTTTTCCACATATGCTTGCATTGGGGGAAAGCTTGCTCTCCCCCAATGCAATGCAAGCCTATGGCGAAAACACCTAAAATGGCGGCCGATCCGAAAATCAGACATCTGATTTTTGTATCGGATCGGATCTGATCCGAGGGACCTCCAATTTTATCCGATCCGATCCAATGGACTGAAGCACATGGTGCCATAGCTTTTATAGACAAATCCTGTCTTTTAGGAATAAATAAATAAAGACAAAGAAATATTATGTATATATAGGAGGATCAATACGATTCCCGCTTGCAAGGTTCTCGAAGTTCTGTTTAGTCCTCCTTGCTTTCCTTTTTTAATTATTATTGTGCTCTGTTTTTCTTTTTATTCGAAGGGGGAAGTGTGCGTTTCAGAACACATTTTTGAAAGCGCGTACCCAAATTTGCTTTCCCACTCCCAATACGCTAAAGAGTGAACATTCATATTTTTAAAAGGAAATGGCTATATGAAATGTCCACCGAGACTAAGTCTGCAATTACTTCTTGGGGAGTGAATTCCATGGAACGCAACAGGTCTTACTTCAGAATAAAGATGCCCAGGATCAGGCTGTAAATTGCCTTCACCCTGAGTGGGTTGGGGGCATGTGAGGAATAGAAAACCTGTATGTTTCATCCCAGATGCACAAAAGCTGTGGCAGTGGTACAAAAGTTTATATAGGTGGGGGAGGCACCATATCAGAAGAGGTTCAGGTGGGTTTTGAAAAAGAATTTGTCCTCTCTAGGTTGTCCAAGCTGTTTGAATTTTTGTTTCTTTAAAGCTCTTTTGACCCCCCCCCCTCTCTTTTATTTCCATACCTCTGGAATTCAAGGCTTTGTGTATCTTATTTTCCCTTTTCTTTTCTTTTCTTTTCTTTTTTTAACTTCTCTTTTATACAACCGCAGCAGGATGAGGGGGTCTGGCTAATTTGTTTTGATATCGCTGCACTTTGGTCTGCCTTCTTTTTGAAATGGATTCCTTTCTGTAGGAGAGGGGTTGAGGTGGTGGGATGCTTCCAGCGTAGGTGTCATCAGCAGCAGAAAGAGGTGGTAGACTTTGATCAGCACCGCTTCTGTTTTCTTGTTGTTCATTTAAAATGTAGCAATGTGCAGTGCTGCACGGCTTCTTGGCTCTTTCCTTTGTTTTTGTTTTCCCCCCAGGCTCCTTCATAGTATTTTGAGGACATACTTTCCCATTTCTGGTCTCTGGCACTTTCCTAAGTCCGTGTGAAGTAAGGATGCTGTGGGAGCCCGGCCAGATCTGGGAGCCCAACAGACTCCCCCATGTCTACCCCCCCCCCCAACCCAACAGGTGTCCGCAGCGCATTCATGGACCAGCGGGTTGAGCGCCTGCGCAGCCCGACAAGCGCCCGGCAGCCATCCACCCCCATCCAGAGCCTCCGTTGTGTGCAACAATGGACGTTCCAGAAATTACGTACTTCCATTCGTGCCTTTACTCTTGTGTAAATGGGGCCTTTACGGCTGCCATTTTCGCAGCAAGGGGAATGACGTAATTTCCGAATCCCCGTTGCCGTGTACAATGGAGACTCCAGACAGGAGCGGATGGCTGCCAGGTGCTCGTTGGACGCTCACCAAGCTGCCAAAGGAGCTTGTGTGGTGTGCAAGGGGGAGCAAATGATGGCAACGCCGAAGCAAGCATCTCACAAGTCGGCCCAGGTGTTAACTCTGTGCGGGTGTGTTGGGCCCTTTCCTATATCAGGAAGCAGCCAAATTTTAACGGCACATGATGTAGCTTGAAAGTTGCCCAAGACATTATACAAGAAGGCCCATAGCCCAGTAGGCCAGCCATTGGAGGCTGGTGACTCTGATTTTGGTGGGGCTGTGAATCCATTCTGGGTTTCAGTCAGAACCAGTCAGAATTCTAAATGAGCTATCTGTGGTGCTGCACCCTATCCCCAAAATAGGTTCATTGGCTTACATAGTTCCTTTAGAGCAGCCCCGCCAAAATCAGAGACACCAGCTCCAACTGGGTTGAGCTCATGTTTTGAATGCAGAAAGTCCCAGGTTTAATCACCCGTAGCTCCATTTTCAAGGATGAGGTAGCAGGTGAAGGAAAAGACCTGGACAACTGCTGCCAATCGAAGTGGACAATGCTGGGCTAGTGTCAGCATCAGACCTGTTCTCCCTAGTGTGGGGGAAGGGGTGTCAGGAGGTCACTCAGAATCAGGAGGAGGAGGAGGACTAGAAATTTATCAGCTAAGAAAGGAAGTGGGGAGGAGATCCTCCAAGACTCTTCAGGAGTCAAGGTGGAATCTTCCCAGGAGCTTATCAGAGAGAATGCCAATGACTCAGAGCCCATCCTCCCCCAGTTCTTGGGAACTCAGCTTCTGTCAGAGGGGGAAGGGACTTCGGAGTTGACAGATCCCAGAGTCCGCCAAAGAGTCAAGTGGGAAGAGTTGCAAACAGGTGAGAGGCGGTCTACCAGGCTAGCCACACACCAAAGAACTTTTCAAGGAAGACCCTCCCTGAGCTAAAGTGGCTCTTGGACTGTGTGGGAAACTCTTCCTTTCAGTTGAAAGGCCAACTGCCTAGCTTAGTTAGCCTAATTAAGCTGAGAGGGAAGCTCCTAGCATTCTCACTCCCTTCAGGTGCGAAGAGATGTTTATTTTCTGAATAACCCTTTGTGGATTCTATGGCAGGCCTCTTTATTGACTTGCATCTCGGTGGAAGGGCTTTGGATCATGACAGCTAGATGGACTATTGGTCTGAGCAGTGGAGGGGGTGGCTCTGATTTCGCTAGGGCTGTGAATCCATTCTGGGTTTCAGTCAGAACTCCAAAAAGAAATTATCCAAGTGCTGAACCTATTTTGGGGATAGGCGTTTTCCAGCAACTTGGAGAGCTCCTGTAGAGTTCCGGCTGGTTTTGACTCAAACCTGAAATGGATTCACAGCCCCACTGAAATCAGAGCCACGAGCCTCTGCTAAGTATGGCATGGTATAAGGCAGTTTCCTCTGTTCCTAAGAGACTTGCCATTCAAATACTACTCAGAGCACACATACATTGGCTCAGTATTGGGTGGGGGAGGGAGCAAGACAGGCTCCCATTATTGTCCCTATATAGCACATCAGTAGGTGGAGGGGGGATTGAGCTCAAAGAACATAGTCTGCCTGTAGCCATGGTGAAGATGAGATGTCAACTAGAGAAGTTTGAGCTCATAGATCATTTCCTTAACCAGTACACTTTGTGAACATTTAAAGGGTCAGACGTGCAAACTCAAGAGTGTTTGATCTCCACGGAGCACTTTTTATTGATTTATAATAGGGGTGTTGGAGGTGGTGAAGTTCGCTGAGCTTTCATCAGCTCAGCCTCCCGGACTTTGGCTGGGTTTCCCCTCAAGCCAGCTCAACTCAATCTGCATCAAGTCAGGCCAGTTTGCAAATTTTGAGGGGTTTTTAAAAAATAAATAAATAAATAACAACGCATAAATAGCCATTTGCTCAACTGCAGATATAACTTGCATAAATTTGGGGGGAAGTTTTGCATAAATGGCACAGGCTGCAGCTGCAATTCATGCAAATGGCTATGTATGCAAATGTTTAAAAACCCCAAAGAAGTCCCCAGATTTCAAGACGAAACCCGCAGGTCGGAGCATTAATGGCTTTAATGTTATGTAAGAGGGGCCTTTACGGCCACTGTTCCTGCAACTTTGGAAATACGCAATTTCTGGGCCCTCCGTTGTTGTGCACAACAGCAGCTTCGGATGAGGGCGGGAAGCTGCCAGGTGGTCGCCGAGCTGCAGGGCGCTCAAAGAATGGGCAGGCGAATGTGCCACAGCTCAACAAGCTGGGTCTGGGGTAGCAGGCACGGAGGAGTCCGCTGGACTCAGGACCTAGTCAGGCACCCACAACTTCCCTAGCCTCGACTCAGACTAACTTACTTGATGATCTCTTTGAGGGATGCACTACGGTAAGACAGAAAGTCGCGACAAATTTAACATTATACATCCGGCACAGAACTTGAAAGGCTTTTTCAGCTCCGCCCTCAGGGAGGATCTCACCCTAAAGACCTGTGGATGTGTTGAGATGCTGCTGCTTGTCTCCTTTGTATTAGAGTGTTTAATATTTATTTTTTGATTATTTTATTTTATTTTGCCATACTTGTATATAGATTTCCTCTAAGCTACCTTGGACATTAATTTAAAGGAAACTTGGGATATGCATTCATAGATAGATAGATAGATAGATAGGTAGGTAGGTAGGTAGGTAGATAGATAGAGTAAATATCTGCAATACATTTAAAAGAGGCTGCTGGGAGAAAAAGAAACACAGCATGTAGATTAGTTCAGCTTCCTGCTCTATATTAAGAGTGTGTCCCTGAGTAGGGCTAGATTAACAGCCAGTGCCAGTGATAAAACCTTGATTTCGGGACTGTTCGGACAACATGCTAAGCCATGGTTAGGCCTCTAACCCTTTTGCAGTGAATGGTTAGAGAGCATGTTTTAACTGTGGTTATGTAGTCACCATGCTTACGAATGCTTCACACGACATGCTATGTCATGGTTCGCACGACACGCTGACCCATTATGTTTAGCTCAAAATGCTTAACCACAGTGGCCGAGCATGTAATCTGAACAGGGTCTTCATGGAGATCTATATGATCCAAAAAAAAAAAACCCCTTCTTTCTCGCCTCCTTGGTCACTGCCTTCTAAAGATATGTATCAAGGAGGAAGAGATCTCTAAGAGGCAACATATACAACCCTTCATTGAAACTTCCCTGAGAAACATGTTCCCAATGATCACTGAGTAGTTGTATTCCATGCACTGTAGTTGCCCCTGTCGTGTTCCATCTGTTCGTTCCCAATATTATCTCATGTCGCCTGACTCTGCAATTTATTTCCTTTGTGGCAATGGAGAAAGTCGCTCACTGAGCTGGGCACCTGGGTCATCTTTATTTGCAGTGGAGGAATAATGATGTTGCAGTGAGAATTAATTTAATGAGTGTTGATAAAGAGCTTTGTCAATTAACGTTATTCGTTCTGAATGCTGCCCATTCAACGGGGGGGGGGGCATGTTGAGAAGAAATATTCCTTTTGGTGAGCGGGGAATCTCCCTCTAGTTTGTCTGTGATTTCTCAGTCTCTCTCTCTCTCTCCTGAAATGTTGTGCATTGTTTGAAGCAAAGTAAGAAATTGGCTCCTGGCCTCCCTAAGAGATTTGCAGATGCTGTGTTGAGCCCAGCTGATCTGCGGCTAAGACACCCATTTCCTGTTTAGCAGCTAGCCCAAACCTATTTATGGAGATTTGGGGATGGGGAGGGAGACTGCCTAGCTTTGAAACAAAGCAGCTGTGGTGTGGGAAACCCGGCTGAACAATGCTCTAATTATTAGGGGTTACTTGTTATCTAGAGAGTCCATATAATACACCACAAAGTCAGCGATGATCAGTTTCTAAAAGGAGAGATGCTGCTGTTTATTTGTCTAGGGCATGTAGCCAAAATTACTTTCCTTAAGGGCTGAAAAGCAGCAATGTGCATTGTTTAAATGCTGTACTTCATGGCACCATGGTCCATCTTGTGCTTTGCCCTAACTGTGCTTTGTCTCATTTTCCAACACTGTGCCTTAATTATCCTGTTGTGATTTTACATGATTTTGCTGGTATTTTGTTGACTGCTCCCATTATGGATGACTCTAAACAAAACCTTATGACTCGCCCTAGCAAATCACAAGGGAGAAGGTCATCAGAACCTCTCCTATGAAGAATGAAATTGTAATTTCATTCATCATGAATAATGTTGGTAAAATGGTGGACATCAAAAGGACTAAGGCAATACCTCCAGTTCTACCTTGTTCTAATGCACTGGATGGGGTGGTGTCTTAGACTATGGGAGTTCTTGCTCAGCACACTTGAATTGGGTCTGCTCTACACATGCAACACAATGAAGTGGCAAAGTCCTGAAAGGAGTGGACTGTGCCACTGCAGAGTAGAAGCAGAGGTACAGTACTTCAATTCTTTTATCTGAAATGGTACAGTCCAAATTACCACCTCATCTCCTTATATAGCATGGATAGATCCTACCCTCAGACTAAGGAGGGAGGTTTCCATGGGCAGCTAGGAATGCCAGAGACATGTCTGGGACTTCCTAGTCCATACCCATGCATTGTAGTGGACAGCAAAAACTGAGGGTGGAGTATATTTATTTATTATTACACTTCTATTCCACCATTTCTTTTCCTCTTGCAAGGAACCCAAAGTAGCTCACATGGTCCTCCTTCTCTCTACTTTATCCTACCAGGCAGCAGTCCTGAAAGGCAGGTTAAATTGAGAGTCAGTGACTGTCCCAAAGTCACCCAGTGAGCTTCATGGCCAAGTGGGGACTAGAACCTGGATCTGACGGGTCCCAGTCTAATTACTACGCCACACTAGCTTATTGAGGCACTGGTAGGTTGCATTCAGGTTGGTGGGCCCCTTAGACATCCCACCAGTTCCCTATTTCAATGAATAGTTCCTTATTTAGTATTAACTAAACAATCATTCTAAATAAGGAACCGTTATCTAAAATGAGGAACAGGTGTCATGGCTATGGTTCCTGGTGGGTCACTTGTACCACTGGAGTGGGGGGTTCAGGAGGTCTCCATAGAGCCAGGTTTTGAGATTACCTAGATGCCACACTGTGCAAACACACTGGAATTGTAGCAGTCAAGGAAGATTTTGCTCTGTTCTCCGTCATCACCCTTTTACTCTATTGACAAATTGTGTATACAACACGGAGAAACCACGGTGCCAAATATATTGGAAAAACAACATGCTGACTCGCTATCTCAGCAAAACAGCATATGGAATAGACGAACATAAAAGCTGAGGGTTTCTGGGCAGGCAAACAGGTCATTGTAACCGGATACCATATTTTCATTGAAGCAGCAAGGCATCATGGTAAGGCAACAAAAGATGATGAGAAGGGAGGGCAGCAGAGAAGGGGGAGGTGACCTGAAACAGAAAATTAAAAGTAGCATTTGTTGTTTGTCTGACAGCCAGCTGCAGACTATAAGAGGGGGTGAGGGTAGGGGATGAACTCTATGCAGAAGCAGAATGATTAAGCCATAGCTCTAGAGCTGGCATAACTGCAAACAGCTCAATACTCTTAGGAACTACAGCTCCCAATCTCCAGCAATATGTACAGCAAAGTTGTGGAATGGCAAGACGAGAAAGCTAAATGAGACGCAGAAATATCTTGCTACAGAAGGATGGAGAAGCGGTATCAGGTGGCAATCGGAGATGCTTAAGATGTATTCATATTGCAAGAGAAATTGGCCAAATAAGACATTGGCTCAATTCGGATGACACAATAAACAACTGGTGTGGGGGAAACAATCGTCAGTTGTTTTGACTATTGTGTCATCCGAATGCTACCATAGTCAACTCAGCGCTGATCCTTATCCACACCACAGTTGATTATTTATTACCATGTTGTGTGGGGAGTGCCCCCTAGGGTTAGGGTTAGGGTTAGTCAACCAATCATTGACTATCGTGTCGTCCGAATTGAGCCGTTGTGTGTGTGTTTTTGGGAATGTACCCTTTGAACAATTGAATATTATGTATTGCTTTTATCTCTTGCATTTTCTCCAAGGAGCTCAAGGCAGTGTACATGTTCCCCATCCTTCTGTTTTACCCCCACAACAACCCTGCAAGGTGATTCAGATTGAGACATAGTGACTAGCCCAAGGCCACCCAGTGTGCTTCATGGGCACTTGAACCTCGGTCTTTCCAGCCTTAGTACAACGTTCTCACACAGGGGTGGTGAACCGCTTTCAGCAAGGAATTCGAGGGCTGAATTTTGAGAAGGTTTCAGGGGCACATCCCAATGGCAGGCAGTGCCAAAGGACAGGAAGCCAGAGCCAAGGGCAAAAGGAGTGTAGTCACAGTACTAAAAAATACCAGCATATTTCAGTTTATAGCTCTTACTGCCAGTATCTAGCCTTAGAGAGGCATTTCAACCTCTGAGAATGGGGAAGAAATCTCAGAAACGCCAGGAAACCATTGAATAACAGGTGGTCGGGCTGAGGTGGGTGGAGAGTGAGAACCATTGGGTGACATGGGAAAGGGGGTGTGGCCTTCTGGGGGTGTGGCATTCCCTAATCCTAGCCCAAGGTTAAACACCCCTGTTCTAACAGCATAATGCAGAATGCAGAATATTCCATGAGCTGCCTCTATATATCTGCCATACTTTTTAAATTAGGGATGTGCACAGACTTCCCGATCCGATCTGGATCCCGATCTGGAAGGTCCAGATTGGGCCCGATCCGGATCTGCCCTGGGTCTATGAGGAGCCCTCCCTTCCGCTCTCCCTGCTCCCTCCCTCCCCCCAATCGCTTCCTTACCTGCAGCCTCCTCTGCATGGTCCTCCGCAGTGGCCGGCCTCCTTAATGTTGGCCGGCCGCTTTCCCACTCTCAGCGGGTCACCCGCCACAGGTGGGAAAGTGGCTGGCCGATATCAAGGAGGCTGGCCACTGCGGAGGACGACACGGAGGAGGCTGCAGGTAAGGAGGGTGATTGTGGGGGGAGAGCGGGAGGGAGCGGAGAGAGCGAGGGAGGGCTCTGCATGGACCTGGAGTGGATCCAGATCGCGGATCCAATCTGGCCCGATCCAGATTTGGGATCTGGATCCATGCACAGCCTTAGTTTAAATGCAACGTGCACATGGACATTCTAATGCCTTTACTCTTTTAGTTGTGAAACCCTCCTTTCCCCCACACCCCAAATTTGAGGAATAAGGATTGTGTGTTTCAGGTATGTGGCAATGCACGCATGTATGTGTGACCTTCATACACTGCAGCAGCAAGAATCATAACTAGTGAGGCCAGACTTAAAATATTTGCCCCATCTCAAAACAAGATATCATAGAGGCTAAGCAGGAAAGAAAGGACAGAAAAGTGTAATCAAAACAATCAAGAAGACATTTTCCTGAGGTGGTGGGGGCAGGCGGGTTATAAATAATAATAATAATAATAATAATAATAATAATAATTATTATTATTATTATTATTATTATTTTGCTCAGAAAAAAAGGGGTAATAAGGAGGGATGCGATAGAATTCATGGACAGTGGTGTACTGGTAAATTTTGAAGGGCAGGTGCTCATCATAACCTTCCCCATAGGCAAGCCTTTCTGTCTCCGCTTCCCCTCCCCCATTTTTTTTGGTGGGGGGCTTTCTGTAGTGTCTCTGCAGATGCATAAATTTCCTCATTGAGAGAACGAGATGCATTATTCTTAACCAGAACTTGAGAAAGGTGAGGGGGAAGCAAGCAGAATCTGTCGGTGTGGGTGGGTGTGACGGGGCGGGGGGAGCCGCTGGCGGTATGGAGGAGAATTATCTCATTCCACCATCCTGTCATGTGAACATCCCTGCTTAATTTAATACAATTATTCCATCAGGGAGGATAATATCAGCAGCATAATTCATTTACACAACATATTTCACAACTGCCGCTCCCTCTCCGCTTCTTATTTTCGCGGCTGGCCATTACAGGGCTACTTACGGGATAAGAGCTAGAGGAGAAAAGTGTGCAGTTTTCTTTTGGACGTGGGGGAGACAACTCCAGCCTCTGGAGGCCATGATGGAGAAGGCTTCCCTTTGCGTGCGCCAGTTGCCACTGGACGTCCATTATTGATATATTTACCGGTCAGACATTTTGGGGATAAGCTAGCGACTCAGTAGATAAGCCAGTGACTGGCAGTATTGTTCAGCGAAGGACAATGGCCCAATTGTCTGCGGCCCCAGATGTGCCAGGAAATGTGCCGTATTGTGCATTTATGATGAAATGAAGATCTCTATGAAAAGGGGGGAATGGAGGGATGGGGGGGAGAGTAGGTCTGGGGCTTTGTTTCCAAAGCGGCCGGGGTGCATTATTATTTCATTCCCTTTTTTGAAAACCCTCCCTCTGTGGCTCCTTGTATCTGTCTGGCTTTGGTTTTAATTTCTTACCATCAAGGTCATTTAAACAGGCTACAATGTGTGACGGATGTGTTCCCAGAGGTCACGGAAAGCCTCTTTAGCAGAACAGCCGCGGCTGCGCTTGTGCCAGGTCATTTCAGCTTTGCTCCCAGTCAGACGATACAACATGATGCAAAGTCCCCGTGTTGTGGTTGTGGTGGTTTTGAGGGGGGTGGGGGCTTGCAAGCCTTTGCTTAACTTGCGCCTTCCATTTGAGGCACTCTAGCACACAGCTCCCTCAAAGGCTTTCTGTGACAGCGTCGCTGGGTTATACTTTTGACAAAAGAAATAAAAATAAAGTTAATGGCATGATTTAAGGCCAGCGGGCCTCGAAGTCTTTCATCTTACACCGCGCGATGGCTGGGGAGAAATGGCATTTATCGACAGAATTTGAAACAGGTTCTCAAACCTCTCCCCATATGAGGCTCGGCCTTTTCCCTTCAGGGCTGAATGTACACACATGCCCATCACTTGACAGCTCTGCATCAATCAATATAGGGTGACCATATGAAAAGGAGGAGAAGACTCCTGTATCTTTAGCGTTTGCATTGAAAGGGGAATTTCAGCAGGTGCCATTTGTATGCATGCAGCACCTGGTGAAAATCCCTCTTCATCACAATGGTTAAAGCTGCAGGAGCTATACTAGAATGACCAGATACAAAAGAGGGCAGGGCTCCTGCAGCTTTAACTGTTGTGATGAAAAGGGAATTTCACCAGGTGCTGCATGCATACAAATGACACCTGCTGCATTTCCCTTTTCTGTACAACTGCTTAAAGATAAAAGAGCCCTGTCCTCCTTTCCGTATGGTCACCCTAAGTGTGACACTGTCAGCAGACCAGGAGGAGCCTGGACCTTCAGGGGAGATGGCTGCAGGATCATCCCCATCAGGGGAAGGGGACTATGCCTCTGAGGCAGGGGCTGAGCAACCCCTGGCCCTCAGGAGCATCATCACCTGATGTAACAGGGCCAGTAGGGCTCCCATGAGGAGGAGTGCTCCCTTGCAAAGAAGGACCATTAAGGAGAAAGTGACTCCTCATGAGTAGGGCTCTGACCAGAGAGCTCTACTGTACTGCAGCTGGGCTCTGGTGGGGTGCAGCAGGCTCTGGTATGAAAAGACCTCAGTGGCTGCCTAGCCAGTGCTGGAACAACATTGTTCTATCAGCTTCAGTGTCTGGTATCCTGTGTTCCTGATCTTGCCTTGTGCTTGGCCCCCTGTGCTACTGACCTTTGAACTCCTTCTTGACTCGGCTTCTGGACTGTGTAATGTATCTGACTGCCTAGCTGTGCTTTGACCTTCGCCTGCTTTCTTGGCCACTCCTGCCTTCGCCTGAACCCATTGGCCTGAGTGGGCTAGAACCATTGCCGGCTTCATGGCTTTGCTTCATGGCTAGCCCCTGCACTCAGAGTCTGCTGCGGCCAACGCAGGACAGCAGTGTCCATCGCTGCCTCTTACATGGGTTGTGTTACAACACAGCAGGCTGAAAGGTTCCACTATCTGAGAGCTTCCCCAGTGACACAAGGGTAAAGTGTCTGCACCCTACAACCAGTGCCTGTGGTTTGTGATTCCAGACGCCACACGCTACGTACGTTTTCACATACGCAAGTCATGGAGCGATGAACCAAGCTGTCCCCTGTTCAGTGGGATCACTTCACACATTCTGCTGCCAGCCGGCAAATGCTGAGCTATCAAATCCTGAGAAATCAGGCGATAGGCATCGAGGTGTGAACCGACCCCAAGACGAGCCAAACCAAATCGGCTGGTGAAGCTCACTCCGCTGACTTCTTGCGACCAAAATTCAGTGCAAGAGAGGAGAGGAATGGCTGGCGCATGTTTCTCTTGGATAGGCATGGTAATGCCTGGGGAGGTCTCCTTTATGTATACTTTATGAGATGACAAGACATAATGAGGCTTGTTTGTATTTAACATTTATAAATTGCTTTTTCTCTTACTCAAATGCCCAGGGCTATGTATGGAGGATTTAAAAAATACACAGTGAAAACCAATTAACACAGCCCATCATCTTTAAAAAAGGAAGAAAACGGTTCAGAGCTCCTTTTAAACCCAACAACAGACTAAGTTACTAAGGGCCCGTTCAGACGTCATGCGAAGCCACCATGGTTTGCTCAAAAAAAGTGATCCATGGTGGCTTAGCATGCCGTGTGGCAGATGATAGTCCAACTACAATAATCCCAACTACCCATGCCCATTATCCATTAGCATAAGTCCACAGTGGTTCCCCATGGTTAGATTGCTCCATTCTCTGCAGAAGAAGAAGAGGAGGAGGAGGAGGAAGAGGAGGAGGAGGAGGTGGTGGCGGCGATAGTCCATAGAGTCTGCCAGCAAGACAGTCACTTCTGGTGATGCTCCTGCCACCATGGACTTTTTCTATGGTTGTCCGGCCATTTTTCTCTCTCTTATTTTGATGGAGTGGCCACGGGGAGCCCATTCTCACTATGGAGGAGGCCGTAACCACCCCTTCCTCGCATGTGAATAGGGCCTAAGGTCGCAATCCTATGCATGTTTAAGCAGAAAAAAATGTCCTACAATTACCAACCCTAAGATTTGTGCCCTTAAGTTTCTGAGGTAAGAGGTAGAATTTTCCATCAGTTGTGAGCGACTTTGAAATGCACACATTCTTCTCCCTTTGCCCGCTAGACTTTTCTGGTGGTATTTGCTAGATTTTGATGAACTGGCACCAATGCATGATCTAGAAAGGGAATCCAGGTTACGTGAGTTCAGTATGGCTGAATATTCAAATTAGTTTTTGGTGAACTTCACCAGCAGCCCCATCTCTTCTGGTGTGGTCCTGGGAGTTCTCTGAGAACTGGAAAAATATAATAGGGCCAATGTGGTTTTACTTGGATGTAATAGCCCATGATCAGTCATTACACTGAGTGCTCAAGGTACATGTTCCACTGGGGTCCCATTAGAGTACCATTAAGACCACATTGAAGTCAATGGGACTACTCTCAAGATTACTCCCAAGGAAGCTATTTATTGAATGCAGCTTTAATAGTGGGATGGATGGAAGAAAGAAAGAAAGAAAGAAAGAAACCTTACTATTTCCCCTGTTTTATTATGATGGGTATTATTTTGCAACAGCCGTGTCTCAGGAAACTAAACCATCATTTTTAATACAATGCTTTTTTATTCTACCTTTTTAATTGTTGTGTTTATTCAGCATTGACTTTGGATTTAACAATGGCAATTGCAATAAAATAAAATAGTAATCATATATAAATAAATAGGATAAAAGTGCCTTGCTTGCTCAAGATGATTAAAGGGGAGCAGAATTGTGCAAACCCCACCTTCATCATCACCTATAAACTAGGGTGACCATAGGGAAAGGAGGATCGAGCTCCTATATCTTTGTATAGAAAGGGGATTTTTTTAGCAGGTGTCATTTGTATGCATGCAGCACCTGGTGAAATTCCCTCTTCGTCACAACAGTTAAAGCTGCAGGAGGACTGCCCTAGAGTGACCAGATACAAAAGAGGGCAGGGCTCCTGCAGCTGTAACTGTTGTGATGAAGAGAGAATTTCACCAGGTGCTGCATGCATACAAATGACACCTGCTAAAAAATCCCCTTTCTATACAACTGTTAAAGATACAGGAGCCCGGTCCTCCTTTCCCTTTTCCTATGGTCACCCTGTATAAACTGGTTCCTAAACCTTCATGGGCTTAAACTTTCATGCCCATGAAGCCATGAAGGTTTAAGCTTCATGGCTTCATGGGCAGCGTGATGCAATCTTCCCTAATTTTGGAATGCTGCACTTCGTGGGAAACGTTTAGCTGCAGAAATGTCACCAATGGCAGGAAATCATCCCATATTTGCAGTGATCTGTTTTAGCCCTGTGTTTGTTGTCCCTTCAGTGCATGCCTGGCAAAGCCTCGCGCAGCTCAGGGATGTTCTCAGCCCATGTTCAGAAGCCCCTCGGGGGCAGCATCAGATTCATGATATCATCACCTCAAGAGAAGGAGATCAAAGCTTTACAATGAAGTTGAATATATGTGTATTTTCAGTGCTCGGATTCAAGAAATGCTCTTTAAACTGAGCTCTGAGATGAAGGCTAAAAGATTAGCATGTTAAGCTTCTGTGACGAATGGCCTCTTGGACAATGAAGAGATTTGTGCCTCACCTATTGTCAACTATCCCAATCAATATGAGACTTATGTATTTTACTATATCTATTTCCCCCCATAGTTCTGCCATATCTTCTTTGAAAATTAGATCCATATCTTGCAATATATGCAACAGAACAGATTAGGGAATATGAAAAGCCCTATTCAGGCATTATCTCAACCAGATATGCTCGGCATGCAAGCTGGGACAGGGCCATGCCGAGTAGCTCCCCCCCCCCATGCATCACATTGTAGCTCCGCCCATTGGGATCCATGCACACATCACAAGCACCTGCAGCAGGGAGGCATTCACGCATATAGCTGTATGTGTGGATGCTTCAATGCGTTTCGGAACCCTGTACGATTGGGGTTCTGAATTGGGTGGATGCCTTCGTATGTACAGGTAAAGGCGCAAAGACCTCTCCGCTGCAGGCTTTTGTGCTGTATGTATGACACCTATGGGCAGAGCTGTTATGACAAGACATTGGGAGCAAAGCTACTCAGCAGCACAGCCCTGTCCCAGCACATGTGGTAAGTATAACCCGTTCAGATAGTGCCTGAATAGGGCTAAAGTTCAGTTAATATAGGCATCCCAAGCTTTTAACGTGTATTCAGTATCTTCTTAGGTGATCAGTCAGGGTTACTGTTGTTGATAGGTGTAGGCACACATTATGCAGTTGAGCTCCACACAGGGGATAGCTCCTTTAGAGTTCTGACTGGTTCTGGCTGGAACCCAGCACAGATTCACCACCCCACTGATATGATAGCCACCACCCTCCACTGAATTCAGTAGTGTATGTTTGGAGTTTTATTTGTTTCCTTGAGATGTCGGACCTGGCCACGGTGACACATGCCTTAGTTACATCCCTTTTGGATTACTGTAATGTGCTCTACATGGGGCTGCCTTTGAAGAGTGTTCGGAAACTTCAGCTGGTTCAAAGAGCTGTGGCCAGATTGTTGACCGGAGCTGGTTACAGGGAGCGTACAACTCCCCTGTTAAAACAGCTCCACTGGCTTCCAGTCAGTTTCCGGGCACAATTCAAAGTGCTGGTATGACCTACAAAGCCCTATATGGCTCGGGTCCAGGATATCTGAAAGACTATATTCTCTCTTATAAGCCTGCACGTCCCCTGAGATCTTCAGGGGAGGCCCTTCTATCTGTCCCACCACCATCACAGGCACGACTGGTGGGAACGAGGGAGAGGGCCTTCTCTGTTGCTGCCCCGGGGCTCTGGAACTCCCTTCCCAGGGAAGCTAGACTGGCTCCCTCCTTGGTGTGTTTTTGAATGCAGGCTAAAGCTTTTCTGTTTTGGCAGGCCTTTGGGGAGTAATTCAGACTGCCTATAGTTTGGATTTTTTTAATTATGCGTATTTAAAATGTTTTAAAATGTTTAAAATATTTTTAAATTGTACTGTGTTTAATAATATTTTAATTTTTTGTATATTGCTATTTGTTTTAACTGTACATGTTTTAATTTGTAAGCTGCCTTGGGTCCCATTGTTGGGAAAAAGGTGGGATATAATAATAATAATAATAATAATAATAATAATAATAATACACTTAGCTCTTAGCGTGGCATTGCTAAACCATGCAGTACATCTACCATCTCAACAGAGAATTCTTTCCGCTATCAAAAGCAGTGCTGTGGCGTTGCACCTCACATGGCGTGACATTTTTTAATGTCCCTGTGAAATACCTGAAGGGATCCATTTTGTCTCTGACGATGTGAAAGAAATAACGGCAGCACCACTGGACTCATCTGCTTGGTCTTCTTGTGCCCGTTTTAGGATGATGTGGCCCAGCCACTGAATCTCTCGGCAAAACCCAAGACAACTGATAGCAGGTCACCCTCGTCACCCACCTCTCCTCACATGCCAGCACTGAGAATAAACAGCGGGAGCAGCGCACTGAAATCTTCCGTGCCGGCAACGTTAGCGAGTCCTTCGGCCAGAGTCAACACAATAGGTAAGTTTTCTTCCTTTTATTTTCGGCAGAGGAGCCCAGGGGTGTGCAGATGAGCAGAGCCCAAGCTCAATGGGGTTTCTGGATTCGATCTCGAAACTCATTCCAGCTCGAGTCTGTGTAAGACTGCGAGCTTTGTGCTACCTTCGGCTTCAGAAGCAGTAACCCTATATACACACCATTTGCTGGGGAACATGGACAAGAGGGTGCTGTTGCACCGTGTCCTGCTTGTGGTTCCTGCTTCACAGCTGGTTGGCCACTGTGTGAACAGAGTGCTGGACTAGATGATTCCCTCAGTCTGATCCAGCAGGGCTCTTTTGATGTTCTTAAATTGTTGTTTTCTTGTCGCATGAAAATCCTGGGTATTTCCATGTGTATTTTTACAAATCCATGCAACATTGCGCACATCTCTGCGGTGTAGCATTCTTCTCCCATTGATGAAAGCATATTTGTGCATAGTTTTCAAAAGTGTGCATCTTTTTATGTTCATTTTTTAAATGTACGCATACTGTTGAACGCATTTGTTTGGGGAGGGGGATCCGCAAATCGCAGTCCAAGGTTGGAAACTTACGGGCTTTGACCATGGATTGCGTCCAAGTCTATGTTCAGTCCGGAAGGTGCAAACTGAGTAAATCCTGTTCAAAAGCAATCTGAAACAAATTTCTTATATTTCCCCACTGATAGGGAAGGAAGCCTGGGAGGGCCTGGGTGGACCTGGTTCCTTCCGGGATTAATTCAGGCCCCTGCCTTGAATTTCCAACTTTTAATTTAGAAAAGAAAGTGAGTCTCAGGGGTTGAGCCAAAAGTTCCCCATGGAAAATATTAGGATTAAAAAGTGGGGAAGTGAAAAGGAGGGCCCCAAAACTGAGGGCTGATGGGGGGCAGTCAACTTCACACATTTCAGCCCCATGGTACTGACAGTGGTTCCTTTTATTCTTTTATTTTACTTTCTGCAAGATTTCTTCAGCTACGTGGAGAGGTTCACTGCCTACCACCCCTATCAGCCCTAAGTTTTGGGACACTCTTTCTCACCCCCCCTCCATTTTCAAGCCAAATGTTTTCTATGGACCGACTGTTATAGCCTTCCCGTCCCCGTCCCCGTCCCCCCCACACACACACAATGGATCAAATGCCTCCTCCATTTTCACCACCCACAAATGTGGGTAGCAAATTTGGGGTTGCTAATTTAACTCAGCTGTGATTTATGTGGTGCTTTTTGAACATTGGAAGCACTTTAAATTAGAGCATCCCTACTTTTCCACTACGGAAGCAGGCGGCCCCTAAGTCATCCTGATCCTAGACTGTTTATGGCCTTAAAGGCCTAGAAGCGAACTGCCATCAGGTCTACATAAAATTATAATTTAAGAAGTAATAGAATCAGAACACTGTGGATGGGATGATAACTGGGCTGCTGCATTCTGAGCAGGTATCATTTGTGTGCATGCAACACTTGCTGAAATCCCCTTTTCTATACAACTGTTAAAGTTACAGGAGCCCTGTCCTCCTTTCCATATGGTCACCCTATCTGGCTCCCAACTTCTCCCCATCCCTGCAACTCGTGAAAGGGATGGAGCCTTGGATGTGCATAGGTGTCATTGGGAATTCCTGCACACACAAAAGTGTGCCAGGAACTGTTGGGGTAAACCTACAAGCATATCCCAGATTTACTCCTCTGCAGCCGGCTAAAACACTCTAAGCAGGTTTGACCAGCCTCAGAACAGCTGCACGCTCTTCTTAATTTTCCAGATAAAGCCTTTTCTTTCCCATTTTCTGGTATCTTTCCTATTTGGAATCCTTGCCATTTCGCCCCCTCCCGTCCAAGGAGATGTAGATTTTGAATGGCTGTACCTGTAATGAGTGATAATGTAATTGGATAAAAGCTGTGAGAATGACTGGAGTTGTAAAGGTCACTCTGGTAAGGAGAATTAATGTGTTATACCATTAATAAACCATGGGAAACTGTGGACCAAAAGATAACATACTTAAGTTATTGTTAATGACATAGACTTCACGGCCGTATATCTTTGTGGGACAGATATAGAAAGGGACTTTTTGAGGTTACAGAATGGTATCGTTGTATGTGCTGTCTAGCATAACATGGCCTAGTTATTCCCCCCTCCCCTTTCCTATAAGGAGGGGAAATCATTTGCTGTACATTACTTGTTGAGTTGAAGTCAGTGGAAGGTAGAAGACCTAATTGGGCTACCTGTTATTGACCCAAGGTAGTGATATAGGTGTACACTGCCGCCGCCACCCAAAAAAAAGGAAGAGAGGAAAAACATCACCCAAAGAAAGACAACAAACAGGACACTGGTTTTCATGGGCTAATGTAGATGTATACGTGCAAATGACTGCTATCTATTTAAAGAGAAATGCAACAGCACTCATGATGGTGATGGCCTGTTTGCCTTGCTCAGCTTGCTGCCATGGTGCTTACTGTTGAGGGGCAACTTCAAGACCCTGATTTCGCGCCCTTCTTATGGTTATTTAAACCAAACATGGACTGGACAGCTCTTCAAAGAATGGACTGCAACCTGTAAAGTCGGACACATGGCAGAACCAGAGCCAACCAAAATGTTCTCGGGGAGGGGCTGCCCCAATGTGAGGGGGGGGAATTCATCTGGTTTGCAGGCTGTTTAAAGACAAAAATGTAAACTCTTTTTAAAAAATTATTTGGTTTTTTAAAAATAAAATGGGGGCAGAGAAAATTTAGGGGGCAGCCCCTTCCCAGCCCCCCCACACCGAATACAGGCCTGAATTGACCACCTGCAATGTCAGTAACATATATACATAGCTAAAACATATGATATTGATTTCACAGCCACTTCCTTGATAAATTCCAGCTACCAGGACAGAAATATCTTATGCTGCTTCTGAACTATTTTATTGTGTCTTATTAAATTTAGTGGATCTATAACCCACTCTTTAGACAATAGTCTCCTAGGGCAGCTAATATAGGATTAGCACAGTAAAACAACAATGGCACAATAATCAATCATACAAATTAAAACAGTAGAAATGGAAAGCAATACAAGACAGCAGCTGGGGTTGAAGTCCAGGTCCTCAAAGTGCAAGGGACACCCAACCCAGCCAGTCACCCAGATAATAGCAGGTGATGAGGGCAGCAGCAAACAAGCTGGCTGTCAGCATCTGGATTTGCATGGGTATGCTGGCATCACTTTTTCTCCTTTACGAGGAGAGACTGAAAGAACTGAGCATGTTTAGCCTGGAGAAGAGAAGATTGAGGGGAGACATGATAGCACTCTTCAAATACTTGAAAGGTTGTCACATAGAGGAGGGCCAGGATCTCTTCTCAATCATCCCAGAATGCAAGATATGGACTAATGGGCTCAAGTTACAGGAAGCCAGATTCCGGCTGGACATCATGAAAAAGTTCCTGACTGTTAGAGCAGTACGACAACAGAACCAATGACCTAGGGAGGTGGTGGGCTCTCCCACATTAGAGGCCTTCAAGAGGCAGCTGGACAGCCATTTGTCAGGGATGCTTTAAGAGAGCTTCGGCTATTGGGCGGTATAAAAATGCAGTAAATAAATTTTAAAAAGGAAGGTGAATTCCTGCATTGAGCAGGGGGTTGGACTCGATGCCTTATAGGCCCCTTCCAACTGTAGTATTCTATGATTCCTCCTTCTCCTCCTCTTCCTCCTCCAAACATTTTATGAACACAAGATGGTGGTAGGGACATCAGAAAAAGGTGCAGAATTTCGAGAGGCCACGCACCCAGCTCTAAAAATAATAGTCATCCACTGCCTCTCCTCTTTTTCAGTTATGTTCTTCAACTATAAAACTGCAATGTGGCAATCCCCGTTGCTTAATGTGTTTTGTGTAATGCAGTTCCCTTTTCCTGTCAATGATTTGCCACTAAATCTAAGCAAAAAAAAAAAAGAGAGAGGGGGAGATCACATTCCACTGGCATCTATATCAAAAAAAAATTTCTTGCACACCAGCATCTTGGCAGCTCCTGGAAAACATAAGGGCTGCTCCCTCCCTCCCACCACCGCTTTCGCTGCCTGGTGCCAAATGTTTTCAAAGATGATAGCAGTGCTTTGAGAGGGGAGGGCGAACACACCCAAATAATCTGGAGGAGGGCAAGGTGGCTTGTTCTTCAGCAAACTCTTCCGGAAAGAGGGGATAATAGTGCTTAAAAGCGCCATCCCTGCTTTAATCAAGAGCACCGGGATGCTTGTGGGCAGCTCTTTCTCAGGTTCGCTGCTCGACAAAGGCGGTGGTAATGGCACCGTGGATGTCAACTTGTTTGCAGGTGTGAGAATGAATCCCACCATGTCTGCATTCATTAGGAAGCATACTATGTGATTTGCCTGGTGTACCTACAGACCTATACTGGTGATGGAACAGATGGTCACTGGGCTGTACCATTTTAAGCTGCAGTGGTAGGATTATTTCTTTGAATACTGCCCTCCATTTTTATTTTATATTATTATTATTATTATTATTATTGTTATTTATTACATTTATATACCGCCCCATAGCTGAAGCTCTCTGGGCGGTTTACAAAAATTAAAAGATTGAACATTAAAAAGTCAATATACAAAATTGAAAACCATAAAACATAAAACAGCTGATATTTAAAACATTTTAAACTTTTAAGCCTGGCCAAAAAAAAGTCAGTTAAAACCTCAACTTAAGCTGTTAAAATGCCTGGGAGAAAAGAAAAGTTTTGACCTGGCGCCGAAAAGATAACAGTATTGGCGCCAGGCGGGCCTCATCGGGGAGATCATTCCATTGAGCAGGAGGGTGCAGCGGACGCTGACATCCTGGGCCTCTTCACCTGGAAGCTGTCTGTCTCCTGGGTGGTGGAGGTCCGGTGCCACTCCACCAGGTGGTTGTCTCGTCCATAGAGATCCTTGTCCAGCTTATGTCCCATAGAAACTCAGCCATACCAAGGAGAAGGCTAGGCTACAACCCTTCTCTGTAATGGGTTGTGTTTCTGTGTGCGGAGAAGTGGGGGTGCTTTCACTGCAAACACACATTCAGACATGTGATCTGAACATTCAGACCTGTGACCTGAGGCAAGGGGCCATAGATCAGTGGTAGAATGTCTGCTTTGCATGCAGAAGGTCCCAGGTTCGATCCCTGGCATCTCCAGGTAAGGCAGGAAAAGAACCCTGCCTGAAACCCCTGGAGAGCTGCTGCCAGTCAGTGTTGACAATACTGAGCTAGGTGGGCCGATGGTCTAACTCAGTGTAATGCAGCTTCCAATGTTCCTATGGTCCTACCTGAAGTCTGGAATGGGAGTACCCAGTAAAAGCTGCATCACCTGATTTTCCTGATCAGTGTTATTCAGCTCTGATAAAGGAACCCATTTGCAATTTTTTTTTATTTCGGGAGTCCAACAGGGGAAATCAAACTTTTGAAACCAAACCACCTTGAACCTTGTATAGGAGCCTCATTCTCCTTCCCCAGTATTCCATCTGGATCTCAAAGTTTCATCTGTGATCGTTCTATGAATTAGATCCCCCCTTTCTTCTCTGCACATCCTGCAGTGTTCATGCTGTGCAGGATTTTTGAGGTTCCAAGATCGTCAACAATGAGTTTTAATGAAGAATCAAGACTTGAGCATCCATGTTCTTTAAATATGAAGCATACGATCAAGTATGCTTGATGTAATGTAAGAAGAGCCATGCTGGATCAGGCCAAGGGTCCATCTAGTACAGCACTCAATTCACACAGTGGCCAACCAGCCATCGCCCAGGAACCCCAAGCAGGACATGAGTGCAACAGCACACTCCCACCCATGTTCCCCAGCACCTGGTTATATAGGCTTGCTGCTTCTGCCACTGGAGGTAGCACATAGCCATGGGCAGCCTTCTCCTTCAGAAATTTATCTCCTCTGGGAAGAACGTACTCAAGCCAGCCAGAACTAGGCTGGCGAGTGTTACCCAGAGGACCTTCTCTTCCATGGCTCCCAGACTATGGAATGGTCTGCCGGAGGAGGTTAGACAAATTAGCAGTCTTCATGAATTTAAGAGAGTCATGAAGACTGTTCTCTTCCAGCAGGTCTATCCGGATGAATTTTAAAATGTTTTAATGATGTGTTTTCTCTTGTTTTTAATTTTTTTTAACTTTGTGATGCTTGTATTTTGCATTGTGTTCCCCGCCTCGATCCGTAGGGAGAGGCGGGTTATAAATAAATTATTATTATTATTATTATTATTATTATTATTATTATTATTATCCAACTCCCTTCTCATATTACCTGTAGTGATGTGAGACATCCTGCAGCCCAGTACTGCAAGTAGCCCCAGGCCATGTGGGGGGAACCATGCTGTAGCTCCTTTTCAGGCCTTCCCAAATTTGGCACTGCAAATAGGGGGAGCCACATCATAGCCTGACACTTCTGACCTGTCCCAAATAATGCAGGAAAGAGGCTTCCACACTTCAAAGGTAATATGGAAGCTGAATTTTGGGCTACATCACTTTAAATGAGGAGCACTCACATTTTTGAATGTTCTCTCCACATTTTGTTTTTAGAAAGAAAAACAAAACTCCATGTCATAAACATTTGCACAGCCCTCTCCTTGATATGCTAATTTATGACATGGAGGGAACGTTTTATGTGACTGAAGGAATTTTAAAGTATGATGTCCACCCTCCTGGAGTGGTTTCCTTCCAAACATCTTAAGCCTAATTGACAAATGCAGTAGAATGAAGGGGTAGAATATGCTGCATCACTTTTATTTATATTTATTTATTCATTGCATTTATATCCCGCATTTTTTCCTTCAAGGAACCCAAGGCAGCATATATAATCCTCCTCCTTTCCATTTAATCCTCACAACAACAACCCTGTGAGGTAGGCTGGACTGAGAGTCTGTGACTGGCCCAAAGTTACTCATTGGATTTCCATGGCTGAGTGGGGACTAGAAACTGGATCTCCCAACTCCCAATCCAACACTTTAGCCACTGCACCACACTGGCTCTATAATTTATTATTATTATTTATTCCATTTCTATACTGCCTCATAGCCAAAGCTTTCTGAATGGTTTACGACAATTCATAAAAATATCTAATACACAGAAATACATAATACACAGAATCAAATATCACTTGAAATGAAGTATGCTGGAGAAATTTGAGATGGACTAAAATGAGTTCTTATTTCTAAGAATCCAACCCCCGGAGTCCACCATGGACGGCCTCTTTTGGCCACGCAAAGTCTGTGGAATTTTGGATCCTTTTTTAAAAACTTTCCTGAAATTTATGCAAATTCATTCATAGGAAACTATACAAGTTTCTGCTGAGAGATACACTATCCTGGAAAATAGTAGTAGTAGTAGTAGTAGTAGCAGCAGAAATAAATTTCATTGTATATAGCCACCAGCCATTTATACAACTTCTCATATACATTAAACTACATCCCTGGAATCGACACTATTTACTCTCACATGCATGGCCAACACCAAAAATTTCGCTGTTCTAAAAGTTACATATTTACTAAAATCATGCAATAAAAAACACAACTTTTCAGCAGTTGTTCTTCTGGCCAGTCATGTCAACCATGGGAGAATATAAATTTTCCTAATATCTGAATGACTTTCACAAGTTAGAAGAACATGGGCAATGTCCTCCAGTATCAAGTGATTGCAATGGCAACCTCTAACTTCCTTTGGGGATCCTGGAAAATATACAGGGGTGGAGAAGTTGAATGGAATGGAGGACAATACACTAAATGTTCCACCCTAACATAAATCTTGTAAATTGTTACAAACCCTCTTGCAGAATTATTCAAGTTTTTTTCCCCCCCGCAGGATTGGGGGGGAATATTTGAATCCGTCTGTGAACGGAGCCGGAACAAATGTCACCACACAATCCACGAAACACACATGGGACGAATTTCACAAATTCTGGACATCCCTTCCTGAAACAGCAGCTGGGGCGGGGCAGTCACAGTTTTGAATGTCTAGAATGAATGTGAACGCCAGTAGAAAATGAGCCCAGCAGGAAAAAAGCAGAGCTCAAACTTTTCTCTCTGGTGTGGTTCTTTAGGGAGAGATTTCTTTATTTTTAAAGATAAGGGGGCATTCACATACAGTATGACATCTGCTCTCCCACCTCCTGTTACTGAATGTTTAGGCCAGGCCATGGTCTCTGACTGGGTCAAGGAACATGCGGCCCTCCATATTTTGCTAGGATAATGGGAATTGCAGTCCAACAAAACCCCGGAGGACTTCATGTTCCCATCCCTTTGCCTGCGACCTTATTCTGTGTAATGCGTAGAACAGCTCTCACCGATGTGCCTCCGCCCACACAAATTTGGAAGCTTCCCAAACGCCTAGGTTTCAGTTTCTAAAAGAAGCAAGAATTGCCAACTCCAGTTCTTTCAAAATGATTTTAAAGGCATTTTTAAAAAAAAACAAACAAAAAAAAAACAAACAGCATACACATAAGAGCCACAGCCAAACCTTCCAGCAGGGCTACTCTGAACTAACCTGACACCAGCTTCTCTCCCCTGTAATGTTTGAAAGCGGAGCGCAAGGAGACAATGTTGTACATTCTTTGGCAATCGGCTGATCAGCTAGAAGGCGCAAGCAATACTACAAGGATGTGTAATCTGACATGATTAGACAAGGCTCTTTAGGAACAGAACATTCATAATTGAGACAAAAGAAAAGAGTATTAATAACACTTTCCTAACGCGGCAGTTAGCCATTTTATATTTCCTTTCTTTAATCTTAGTGTTTTTCAACAAATCATGGGATTTAATAGCGTGTTTTGGCAGATTAGAGGATTTATAGCCCAGATGTTTTTTGTTCTAAAAATGGATTAGGGTGTAAAGTTTGCTGGAATCCATGGAACATGTTGAGGCAAGCCGGTCATTTTGCGTGTGATTAGAGCCAGCCTTCTGTCTCACAGCCCTTCCATCTGTTACAATTCACCAATGGATCTGGTTAGATTTAGCCTCATGTCACAAACAGAAGCCCCTTTTCCGGGCAATTTCATATTACAGTTTTCAGAGCTTTTTTTTTTCCTTTAATTTTTTTTAATGTTATGTTGATGCCCTAGTTTAAAAGATATGGAAAAACTGACCAAGGAAACAGAAAGGAGCAAACTAGCAGCAAAATGGCCGATATTAGTTACCCCCCCCCTGCCCCATACACACACACACACACATCTAAATAGACCTAGGATCTGGGATCTTTATTCCTACCAGCCTTGCAAGTTCCAAAGCACGATCTTAATGCTGATCTTCATGAGTATGTTTTATGGCAGGCTTAGAGCAGTGAGGTGGGGAGGTGGGGGTGGGGGAAGCATAGGAAGGTTGAAAAAAAAAAGAAAGAAATCCGAGTGAAACATTTAGCGTTAGAGAACATGAGTGAATGTTTGCAATGTTTTAAAAAAGGAATCGTTTCATGTGCTACTGCAGCTCTCTCTCTCTCTCTCTCTCTCTGTGTGTGTGTGTGTGTGTGTGTGTGTGTGTGAGAACTGCAGCCAAGGGATGGAGCATTTGACCCAGCATTAGCAAATTGGGAATCAATCTAACGTCCGCTGCACTGTAGTTCCTTGTGTGTTTTTGAATGGCAGGAGGTGAAGCAAGGGGGGGGGGTGTTTGTTTGCATGCACGTGGCGGGGTGACATTTTTATACTCAGCCATTGTATCTCATAGCATAGCATCGTCACTTGTGCTTTATTAAGGTATTTGTAAGGCTTAAGGAAGGGGCGTGAGATATTTTAATTCTCTTCCCACCACCACCACCTCCACCACCACTCACACCCATCCACGCTGCAATTAATAAGACTGCCCTGTCTGCCCAGGCAAATGCAATTACGTTTCCAGAATTTACTGTCCAGCATTTTATTTTTATATGGCGTGGTAATAATACAAATGCACAGTGTTGGGTGCTGTTCAGGATTGACCTAATTCCTACCCAGTGGACATATTATCTGAGTGGCACACGTAGGTAAGGGTGACAAATGCCACAAAGGCAGAGGTTAGGTGGGCAACTACTAGGGAAAGGACCTTTTCCGTGGTGGCATCTCAGCAATGGAATGTTCTTCCCCAGGCTCCTCGCTTGACACCCAGTTTAATGAGCTAACACATTTCTATTGGCCCAGGTTTTTATTGTTACTGCTGCTACTGCCTTTGAGTTTTACCTATGATCTTTCGCTGATTGATTTCAAACAACGTAAGGATGCTTTTGCTTGGTCCATCATAAGGTCTATGTAGTCCAACATGATGCTTCCAGCACTTGCCAGTCAAATGCCTCTGGGAAGCTCAGAAGGAAAGTATGGATAAAGTGATGGCCATCCCTTGGGGAAGGGCCACAGCTCAGTGTGATAAAGCACATGAAGAAGGTCCCAGATTTGATGCCCGGCTTCTCCAGGTAGGCCAAGGAAAAACTCCTGCCTGAAGCCTTGGAGATCCATTGCTGCCAGTCAGTGTCGACAGTACTGGGCTGGATGGACCCATGATCTGACATTATTAGGCAGCTTCCTATGTTGTTGTCTAACCCAGCACCTGGTTTACTCCCTTTGCAAATGGAAATTCTATTCAGGTAGTATGGTATGCATTGGTAGCTCAGCACTCTATGAATCTTCCCTCCTGCTTTCATTTTCTTACGGGTGCCTCTTTCCATAACTTTTCATAGTGGATTTGTTCAGTGATTTACTGCTTGTGCAAAGAAATTCATTTTGTTTTTACTGAAAATTACTGCCAGTTAGTTACAGCACAATCCCGTGCAAACATTCATCTGGGTAAACGTACTCAGGGCTGCTCTATTAGTTTGATATGGCGCACTGTCTCCTAACTCTTTTGAGGAAGAGACCGTATCTATTATTTCAGGGTTAGGTAGTCCAGGAAAGATTTTGTGGAACATACGCTGCCCATGCAAGGTGGTAGAATGGATTGTACCACTTCAGATTGCAGGTGAAGGGCCCTATTTCTGAGTGCTCTCCATCTTAACGACAACAACCCATCTTCAAGTAGAAACTAGTATAACATAGAGAACTTTTACTGTTTTTCTCCACTTCCAGAGTTAAATAAAATAAAATAAAATAAAATAAAAGGGGAGGAGCCTCAAAAATGTGACACACCCCACCCACCCACAGTCTCAAATGGCAGACTCATAAGAATATCATTAGAAAAACCAGGCTGGATCAGACCAAGGGCTCATCTAGTCCAGCATTCTGTTCACACACTGGCCAATCAGCTGCCCACAGGGAACTCGCAAGCAGGACATGAGTGCACCACCCCCTCATGTTCCTCAGCAACTGGTGTATACAGGTGTACTGCCTCTGATCCTGGAGGTAGCACATAGCCACCAGGACTTGTAGTCATTGATAACGTTCTGTGTGAAGTACTTCCTTTTATCTCTACCGAATCTCCCACCAATCAGCTTCATGGGATGACCCCTTTGGGTTCTAGTATTATGGGAGAGGGAGAAAAATGTCTCCCTATCCACATTCTCCACACCACGCATAATTTTGTGCACCTCTATCATGTCTCCCCTTACCCTCCTTTTTTCCAAGCTAAGCAGTCTCTGCTGTTGTAATGTCATAGGGGAGATGCTCCAGCCCTTGATCATTTTAGTGGCAATTTTCTTCAACTTTCCAACCTCAGGATTCTATCACCTCATTGGCCCTCTACAGACATAGGGCTAACTGCACAGAGAGTACTGTCTAAAGAGGGCTGTTCTGTGCTGAATATGTAGACCAGATCCCAAGGAGGAGCCCACGGGGAAAAGAAAAGCCTATTCCCCAGGGGCTCCTCCTTGGGACCTGGTCTACATATGCAGCACAGAATAGCCCTCTTTAGACCGTACATCACAGCACCAAGAAAAGATCCCAGTGCACAACTTGTTTGGAGATGCTCTAGAACCAGACTGAATCCTTTTATGCCTTGACATCAAAAACATCCTCTCAGACTCAACCCTCTCCTTAATAAGTGGAAGGCCTTAAAGTGGCATATCTCTGGCCGATGGCCTAGCATCTTTCATGTCTCTGTGTTGGTGCACCTGCCTTTGGGGCCATGAGGTCATGCACACCTGCCAACTGAGATTCATGCTTAATGCATCTGATGATGTGGATGTTATCCACAGCATAATGAATGTGTCAGTCTTTAAGAAGTTACAGGTCTCGTGGTTGCTTTTGCTACTACATATGGCTGCTCCTCTGGAAGGTTCCCTGTGGACTCTTGAGGTGGCCTTGGGCATGTCTCCTTCAGCCTTATACATAAAATCAAAACAATAGTGGCTTCCTGCCAAAACGAAGGAAATTAAATACCTAACATGGCTGTCGGCAGACCATTAGTGTGCATGTGTGGCAAGCAATAAATGATTTGTTTCGGGTTTTTTGATCAGGAGGGAGCGGGGGTTCTTTATGTAAACTTTCAGTATTCTCACAATAACACTCAGAGACTGCAACATTTATTTCAGTATTTTGACTGAAGAATGGATTAAAAATGTAACAATTCATGCAGCAAGAGGAGGCGCCCCTAATAATTTTCAAGCCACCACCAGTGGATGGGTTTGCTTGTTGTCCAACATCCATTAGAGAAGGCATCATCTAAGTGTTTTGATGATAACAGCTCGTCATGTTCCCTGGTAACCTTGCTTCTATTTGTGTCCCCTGTCCATTCCCCACTCCTTTTTTCTAGATATCCTTTCCTCTATCACATCGTCAGGTTACTTAAATGATCATGATGCTGTTACCAAGGCAATCCAGGAGGCCCGGCAGATGAAGGAGCAGCTACGCCGGGAGCAACAGGTGCTTGATGGGAAGGTTGCTGTTGCAAACAACCTCGGTCTGAATAACTGCAGGACAGACAAGGTCAGTTTCCGCGATTTCCGTTTGGGTCCCTATTGGCAGTTCAGCTGCAGTGATAATGTTTTAATTCCGTGCTCTCCGTTCCAACTTTTTTCTTTCGGAAATGTGGAAACTTTGGAGGAAACTTATTGACCTCTTTCAGGATAAGTCATTGCACCAAGGGGATGGTCTGAAGGCACATGAAGCAGCCACCTTGCTGAAGCTAAGCAGGTCTGGTCAGTGCTTGGAAGGGAGACCACTTAGGAACCACATGTAGCGACCTTGGCTGAATTCAGACAACACGATAGTCAATGGTGGGGTAATAATCAACTTTACAGTTGTTCATCTAGGGGGTACTCCCCACACAACATGGTAATAAATAATCAACTGTGGTGTGGATTAGGATCAGCACTGAGTTGACTATGGCAGCATTCAGACAACACGATAGTCAATACAACTGACGATTGTTTCCCCACCCCCAGTTGCTTATTGTGTCGTCCGAATTCAGCCCTTGAATTCCACAATGGAAGAAAGGTGGGATATAAATGTAACAAATAAATAATACTCCACAGTCTAGGCCCTAGTTGAACTGAGGGACACATCTAGGTGTAATAATCAATGAGTTTTTATAGCATTCCCATCTTGCACATTAGGCAGTAGCTGAGCTGGGCTTACCATCCAGTGTACACGTAAGAAGGGATCGCATTTTTGCAAAACATAGTTGGGTCATATTGACATTTTAGGCAGATGCTATCATCAACAAAGATGGACACCTTAAAAATGTAATGCATGTGTAGCTGCCCATCCCCTCTGCACCAGGGCAGGATCTACACTACTGCTTTATAATGGGTTATAACTGTATTGACAACTGTTGGAGCTCATCATTACACATTCCTCATGCCGTTTTCAAACTACATTCAAAGTGTTACATCCTGCTTGGTGTAGAGCTGGTCCAGATTCCATTAAAGTTGTATGTCATGCAGGACATGGCAGATGTTAACCTCATCAAATGGTCGGTGGGCAGCGTGAAGAATTTCCAGACACCTCAGAAGCTTGCAGGGGGTGAAAGCATGGGGTAGACGAGGTATTTGTGTAGGATGATGTTGTGAAATCTTTTTGGGGTGCAGGGCTGCATTGGTGGCTGCAGAAGACTGCAGGGGTGAATGGATGAGGTGGGTCTGGCAGTGGGTAGGGTTATGGCACTCACTTACTTTTACACAATTGCCTGCAAGGATTGCTGGGGCAGTGTGAGATTAAAGCTACCAGCAGCGAGAAACGGCTATCTTGGCTGATCATCTGGGCAGAGGGGGAATGTGGGTGGCCCTGCGTAGGGATCTATGGGCTGCACTGAGAGTGGATGAGGGCTTCATGTCACCCTTTGCCCATTGGCAGCAGGTCGTCCACCTGAGATGTGGAATCATTCGTCCAAGCTCACCTTTGTGAATGCTATCAAAGGAGGAAAAGTGCCTTTTGGGTGTAAGGCACAGGACACATTTTAGTTTGGGCTGTCCTTCAGTTTCACCCTGTGTTTAGACTCCACTATCCTGGCTAATACTGAGCATGCATGGTAGAGTGCCAATCTGTTTGGAAGTGAGGCCACCCAAAAAGAAAGTACTGGTTCGTACATATTCAACAGACTCCCTAGATATGTGGAGGTATATACGTTTTCAAATTCAAAGATAAGATTATAATGGTGATGATGAGATTAAATGGCCCGTCAAGGATCTGTGAGCTTCTAGGACGTGTGAGTTGAGGGAAAACAGAAAAGAAAGGAGGGGAGGAAAGGATACTGTAGGTAGTGGGAGAGAACAGGTAATTATCCTGCTCACATCCAGAACAACTTCAGTATCAACAGGTGGAATTTGGTTTTGGGGGATGGTGACTGGGAAGTTAGAGAGCTCCCATCCCTGATCTATATCGGAGGAAGGAAAGGAAAAGGACATATTTTTCCTTCCCTACACTCCAACCTCAACCCCAGTGCTATATAGTTATGAAATGGCTTCCATAAGCCGCAAGGAGATCAGCAGTAGCAATGGCTGTAGTAACACAGCAGTCACAGCCGCAGCAATAGTAGTGTTAGTCATAGGAGCAGCCATAGTTGTAGTAGCAGCAGCAGCAACCGTTGCAACACTGATGTGAGATTATATCTTGTGTTCTACAACCTCTGCAGTCCTGTGATAATGACTTCAGCACTAACAGGGATGTTGGAAGAATCTGTCCAGGAAGTAAAACGTTCGCTGGGATTTTAGCAGTTTGCCCTACCCCCTACTCCCAGACCTAGACTCACTTACTCATGAGCTGTCCCAACTTGATGCAGAACAAGCCAGGTCAGCTCGCAGATTGTGGGGTCTTTTTATCCTATCTTAAAGTGATGTGTATTATGCAAATTGCAGCCACAATTTGCATAATGTGCAAATTTCAGCCATAATTTGCACAAATTGCGACCGAAATGTGCTTAATTTGCGCAAATTGCAGTTTGCGCAAATTAAACATATTATGGCTGCAATTTGGAGAAATTGTGTCCGAAAGGGGAAAAAACTGAGAAAAGTTCCCGGATTATGGGGAAAAGCCCACAGCTCTGGGGAAATCTGGTGGGCTTAAAAAGGCCCGGATTTCCCTGCATCGACCACCACTACTAACAAAGCAATCCTACTGTTTGCAATGGGAAGCTACAGCATTTGAACCTCCAAAGGATTCAAAGTCTGGCAGGGCAGAAGAAAGGGAGGGGTGACTTTAAAAACTTCTCTTTCTGTTTTTCCGTGTTTTTTTTTCTTCTTAAACTATGGCCTAATCCACACCAAGCAGGATATAGCTCTATGAAAGCGCTATATAAGAGGCAGGAGCCACACTGCTGCTTACTAGCGGTATTGAAGAGTACTGACAACTATTGAGTCCCCTAGACACATACCATATACCGCTTCCATACCGCTTTCAAAGTGCTAAATCCTGCTTGGTGTAGATCTGGCCTGTGTTTCTCTCATTAGTGCCAACGAAAGTGAATTGAACCATGCAAGCTCCAAGATTGGCATAGTTCTCCCCGCATTTGGGAGTTGGGGTGCTGGGGAAATCCACAGACTCTCCCGGCATGTCCATCTAACTGGTCATTTGAATTTGCCCTATTTGCCCGTTTCTGGTTTGCATTTGCGATCACCGGCCACTCTGCACGAATAGGAAAACTGTGCAAGTCAAGCTGTGATCAAGTGGGAAATTTGCAACACTTCCCCTGGTTTGATTTGTGCAAATTTCCTAAATGCACACAAGTTTCCAAAATGTATGAAAATTGATCAAAATGCATGCAAATTTCCTAACTTTCTTCCACAGGCTAAAGAGATTCAGTCCATGGGGGATATTTGTTCAGATTACAAAATTTCTGCAGTTTAGAAAATTAGCACAAATATAGGATTTTTTTGTTAATATAGGAAATTTGTTCAAATTGAGCAGATGTTTGGCAATTTATGAACATTTTTGATGGACACATGCTTTCATTTACATTCAAAGTTGTGAACAGGGTATGTTCTCATACTGCCCTTCTCTTAACCAAACACAGTTGGCCCAAGGGATACATCTCCATCCCCTATCCTAAAGCTCACCTGATGACCTTGATCTGGTCACTATATCTCACCTGACTGGGTTGTTGTGAGACAAACATGTGTGCTGTTCTGAATACATGGAGGAAGGTTGGATAAAAATAGTATAAACAAATAATAGGAGGGCAGCTTGTGTTGCTGATTTGGAACTTAACACAATATTTGGGATCCTCTGATTTATCTTTCTACTGCAAGGTTCAGCTCTGCTAATTTCTTTCTTTTTTAAAAAAATCCACCCATGGACTTAAAGATAGGACAAAATAAAGCCGTCTTAAGCCTTTGATCAGGGGCAGTGGCGGGGAATTAGAAATTAACAGGAAGTGTGTCTAAGTGTGCCTGGCTGCCAATACCTATTTTGCTCAGATGATCCTTGAAGTATCTGGGTCCAAGTCAGAAATTGTCCTTTTGTGGGAAAGCCTTACATGTGTTGGGGAGATGAGCTGGATTTGAAAATATTATTCGTGCTTCTCTGAAAGCAAAAGCTTTTACGAAGCTTCTGGCAATGGGGCCTCATGGGGCCATCACACATGTACTCTGACCATGGCAGACCATGTTAGATGATTCAGCAAAAACAGAAATGCCAGGGAACTGGCAGGGTAAAACAAAATCATGGGCATTTGTTGCCATGAGACCTGGCCAGTCATTTAGGTTTCAAACAGTTTTGGAAAATCCATGAAAGATAATTCTCTCCAGGGCTAGTAGCCATGATGGGTACCTATATAAAACCTCCAGGTCCAAAGTAGTGTGCCACTGAATATCATTTGCTGGAGTGTAAAAAGGGGAGAATGCTTTAAAACGGATTTGGACAATCCTGATGTCCAGCCGGAATCTGGCTTCCTGTAACTTGAGTCCATTATTCTGCATCCTGCATTCTGGGATGATTGAGAAAAGATCCTGGCCCTCCTCTGTGTGGCAACCTTTCAAGTATTTGAAGAGTGCTATAATGTCCCCTCAGTAGTGTGTCAATATAGCGCTTAGCTCTTCCTTAACTGTAATCACAGGATCGAGGGCATGCCATGCAATTGGAGTCTCCTATACTTTTCAGCTGCAGAGCCAGCATGGTGTTATGGTTACTGTTGGACTATGATTGGGGCAGTCAGGGTTCAAATCCCCACTTCACCATGAAGCTCCCAGGGTGACGTTGAACCAGTCTACGTTTCTCAGCCCAAACTAAGCCATTACTCGGTGTTGTTATTGTAAGGATAGAATGATGAGGGTGACATGACCAGGAGCTCCTTGGAGGAAGGGTGGACTATAAATGTAAGACAACGGTCAGCTGGAAGGTGTGATCTTACGTCTGGCTCCCTTTTCAACCCCAGCCAGCATTATCTTTGCATTGGTCCTTGCAGAGGTTGTAGAGGCTGAACTGACATAAAAACATATGAAATGCCCTGCTGGGTGAGACCAAAGAATCCTGTTTTTCATAATGACCGACAAGATGCCAATGAGAAGTGCAACCCATGAGCTTAAATGAAAGCAAAGATCATGGAGTCCTGGCTTAAAATTGTCCTCGATTATCAAAAACAAGACATCACCTAAAGGACACACTGGCTGAATTCGGATAACACGTTAGTCAATGGTGGGTTGAGTAGCCAACTCACAGTTGGTTATTTTGTGGGTACTCCCACACAACATATTCCTCCACAACTGTGGGTGGTTGGGGCTGGCGTTGAGTGGACTAATAGTCAACCCAGCATTTGACTAACATAGCACCCGCCCCTCTCCCCACCCTCCCTCCTCCCTCAGTCCTCCCAGTTCTATCCCAGCAGCTTCTGCAAGTTGCACCAGTTGTAGCAGAGTGGCAGCCGCCACTTTGGTCACTCTTGCCGCCTGCCTCTGTGGGCTTGTGTTTTAACCCACTCACCACACGCCATTAACCCACTCACCCCTCCACACAACACTTTAAACAACTGGCTTCAAGCTAAACAACTTCTAAGCCAGTTGTTTCTCTCAGTTGCTTATTTGGGCGGAATAGCATACCATCAGTAGTTTATGAGCGGCATGTTACCCTCCACACAACACAATAAGCAACACAACTGACGATTGTTTCCCACCCCCTCAGTTGCTTAATATGTTGTCCGAATTCAGCCACTCACTCACCTAGACTGCCTCTGAGTTTCCTGGTCGAGAAAGAATTTGAACTCAGGTCTGAAGTAATAGGAAAATCCCAACAAAGCCGTAATTCTACTGTCTTCCACAATAAGCAATAGTTTGTCATTTTTGTTGAGTTTCCTTGCATTTTCTTTTCCCCCCTGAGACTCCCCTGTGAATTTTCACAGTACCGGCTTTTCCTGCCCCTTGCTGAGTGTGCGAATAGGCTTACTGCTGCCTTTCTCTGCCACTTTCATAACATTGGAAATGAAGGTCTGTCAGCCAGGTTGTGGGTGGTGGGGGGAGTGGCGGAAGAGGGAGAATCCTGAAAGTGCTTTACAAGAAAATATATCTGCATCATAAACATACTGTTGGGAGGAACTCAGTCTTCAGGATTCAGACATGCAGTGTTGATTCCTTCTCAGTGTTCCAGGTTTGTATATCAATGTAACCAAACAGGATAGAGAATTCATAGACGGTGGGGGGGGGGGGGAGTTGGATGTGGGCAGCCCCCAATCCCCAAATATCCAGTAGCTCAGCGCCAAAGCATCAATGGAGGTCCAAAGCAGTCTCCCTGCCATGCACTCAGCATTTAAGTATGTATGTATGTATGTATTCATTACATTCCTATCCACTTGTTTCCTCCAAGGAACTGAAGGCAGCATACATGATCCTCCTTCTCTCCCTTTTATCCTCACAGCAACCCTGTGAGAGTCAGTGACTGGCCCAAAGTCATCCAGTGAGCTTCAACCAATTACCTAGGGAGGTGGTGGGCTCTCCCACATTAGAGGCATTCAAGAGGCAACTGGACAACCATCTGTCAGGGATGCCTTAAGGTGGATTCTTGCATTGAGCAGGGGGTTGAACTCGATGGCCTTGGAGGCCCCTTCCAACTCTACTATTCTATGATTCTATGATTCTAAGGCCAAATGGGGACTTGCACCCCAGTCTCCCCAGTCCCACTTGAATACTCTAAACTCTACACCACACTGGCTCTCAGCATCCCCTATATGGTCCCATGAACAGGATCTGTCTATCCCTCTTCAGGCATTTTTCTTACCCAAGCCTGCCCAAGTCCTTAAGATATTCTGAAGATGCCCTTCTTTCAAGACTTGGGAGTCACGTTTGCTGAGGGAGGCTAGGTCCACTCCCTCTCTGTCGTCATTCAGTGAGCAGGTGAAGATTTTTTGCTCAAAGAGGGATTTGGCCTGTATGCCCACAGGGTGCTTTTGGGTGCTGTTGTTATTCGGTTATCGCTGTATTTTTATTGCATTTCAATGCATTGTTTTGTTATTGTTTTAATCAAGTTTTATTTATGAATGTAAGCCGCCTAATTCCCATTTTTTTTTCCCTTGGTAGAAAGGCAGGGAACAAATCAAATAAATGAATAGAACACCTTCCTCTTCACTGCTGCCTTTAACTGAGGCCATAAATTGCTTGTGGGTGACAGCAGCTTTCTCAAAGGAAACTGTACGTTTCTCTGAAGTGGCTACTATATCTTTGTGTCTTGCCGTTCTTATTTCTGTGTGCTGCTGTACGAAGACAAACCCACAAAAAGCAGGTTAAACATTATTCAAATAAATACATTCTCAGTATGCCAAATATTGTGTGAAGGGGATTCTGAATCCCTTGATGTGAATGCTACACACAGCTCTTTGGAGCAATAGGCAGAAATCATCAGATACTTAAGGAATAACCTGAGAGCAAGTAACACACCCCACGTACGTTACAAGACAAATAGTATTGTCCAGAATGAATAGACAACTAATCTAAATTGCTTTCCTGCTCCCCTACTTATATCTACATGGAGCTTTATCAATTAGGAGTGTGAAACCAGGTGAAATATGCATTTCTCTGCATCATTAATATTATAACCACCTTTAAATATCACTTTTTTAAAAAAAAATAAATTTGGAGTTTAGTGTTTGTTTATTTTTGTAAGCCATCTTGAAAACCTTCAACTGAAAGCCAGGACATAAATGATTCAAATAAAGAAAGGGACAGCATTATCCAGAGGGACTTAGGGGTGAGCAAGATTTAAACCTGTGTCTTCCTGGTCAAAGACATATGCTTTTATCACTATGAACAATACTGGGCTGGGTAGGCTGACCATATGGAAGGGAGGATGGGGCTCCTGTATCTTCAACAGTTGTACAGAAAAGGGAATTTCAGCAGGTGTCATTTGTGTGCCTGCAGCACCTGTTGAAATTCCCTCTTCATCACAACAGTGAAAGCTGCAGGAGCCCTGCCCTCTTTTGTATCTGGTCACTCTAGTATAGCTCCTGCAGCTTTGATGAAGGGCGAATTTCACCAGGTGCTGCATGCATACTAATGACACCTGCTGAAATTCCCCTTTTCTATACAACTGTTAAAGATACAGGAGCCCAGTCCTCCTTTCCGTATGGTCACCCTAGGGCTGGGAAAACTAATGGTTTGACTCAAGAGTAAAAAAAAACCCCTACTTTTTATGGAAATTATGTAGCATGCAGTTCCCTTTTCTGGTGTGTGTGTGTGTGTGTGTGTGTGTGTGTGTGTAAGCACCTAAGGTCCTCCTCCAGGTGCCTCCTTCCGAGAGGCTCTCAAAAGGCAGTAACAAGGCAGAGGGCCTTCTTGGTGGTGCCCCCCAATTATGGAATGTTCTCCCCAGTGAGATCCATCTGTCGTCAAACTTGTAGTCTTTTCTGCACCAAGTAAAGTCATTTCTCTTTTCTCAGACATATGCCAGCTTGACCCTCCTTATGTTCCTTTTTGTATGGCTCATTTTAGGAAGGACACAATAATCCCCTCTTGATTTTACAAGAGGAAGCCTTTCCCCCCTCTCCCATAGCTCCTCCCAGCAAGCTCAGCCATGGCCTCTCCCCCCGCCAACCCTCAGGTGAAGTGAGCAACCCCCAACAGTAAAATCAAGAGAAATTGCTGCAATTTCAGGCATTTTCCCAGAGAGGATCGCCAAAGACAGGGTGGGGGTGGAAGTGCTTGGCGTAATAGGTGTCTGTCACTACATAAGATCTGTTTTAGAGGAATAAAGGGGAGCTTTGCTTGTGGGGGAGGGGGAGGGCAGGCGGGAGGGGAATGAGGAGTGGATGTTGATGGTGTTACAGACTGAAGAGCACCAGAAATGAAGTGGGGAGGGAGAGGACCATACCGCATGGGGAGAAAGTGGAGTGTCAGATATAAGACGAAGTGATCACCAGCACAAAGGAATTTATATTCAAATATTTAAGCATTCTTGAAAGGATGCTCGGAGCAGAAATTCCTTTTTCTCTGCTCCCCATGTAGAAATGACTTTAACACTCAGCCAGATGCTAATGCAAAGTGACTCAAGCTATTCCTTGCAAGCATAGCTAAATTGCCGTTATTTGTTAAGCGCATTGAATTCAGCTGTGGATACAGCAGTTGGTTGCATTCAGAAAGCATCTGTACTCTCCTCTCTCTCCTCCCTCCCTCCCTCTCTTTTAATCCTCCAAACCAGAGACAAGTCTACCTATCTCTCCTCTACTGTCTCCCCACCCCACCCCCGCCCTCCCCTCCCCTGTGCTAGCTGGGAATTGTCAAGTGACAACCGACCAAATCCTTTTGGACAGGAAGCCTTCATCCCAAGCTCTCTATGCTTGCAAAGCGGGGCCTTGTGGCTGGGATCAGGGAGCCCATTAAAAGCACTTTGATGGTATGGAAATTCATCTTCATGAAGCAGGCCAGGCCCCTAAGCAGCCTGCTGTTTAGCTGTGGTTACAGATCAGTCATTCACTTCGGAGGGCAGTAATTGTGCTGACGGCAAGTATGGCAGGGGAAGTACATAAAATAATCCAGGGCCCTCCGCCGTGGCACTGTGAGTTAATCTTCTTTAATACAGATCAGCTGTTGTTCTAACACATGACTTTGCGCCGGCCCTGGTGACTCCGCTTCAGCCTTTTTGATTAAGTAACAGGAGCTACAGCCTTCATCTGCGTTCACTTTCGGCTGCCGCGTTCCGATTGTCAGGGCTCTGTCTCCCCCCGGTCTCCCTGGTTCGTTTCATTCCTTCGTGTCAGAGGGGGAGCAGAGTCAGGAGATCCCCTTTCAGGCTTGTGCATGGAGTTTCCCCCCTCCCCGCTCCTCCAGCAGACGTCTGAGATGAATTTCGGGGTCTGCCGCTCGGTCAAAAACATCAGAGGAATTTTGAGGGAAGCTGGCAGACTTTTGAGAAGGCCAGCAAAACTTTGCATGGGTGAGTGGCGTGTCTACAGACCCTGACCTGGAACCACAGAAAATGCGAGTGCAGGTTGTTAGGCTCAGTTGTGCATGGAAATGGGCCTAACCTTCTCCAAAGGCCACATTTGGGGGGCATTTCAGAGACAGAAGGGGGGGACTGTGTCTGTTCATGGTTGTGCTTTTAAGATAATGGCTGTAGGTCAATGGCAGAACAGGTCCCAAAAGTCCCCAGTTCTTTCCTCAGCTAGAGAATTGCAGGTAGTCATGTGGGGAAAGACCTACTCACCCTGTTTCAACTTACTTGGCCAAGACCGGTGTTGTTTTTATGGTGGTGGCGACAACACCAAGCAACAATGGCAGTTCCCTTCCTTCCCCACCCCCCAGCCCTGAGCTCTCTCTTTAAGGGAGGGGCCGTAGTTCAGTGGTAGAGCACCTGCTTTGCTTGCAGAACATCCCAGGTTCAACCCCCAGCATCTCCAGGTGCGGCTAGGAAAGCGTCTTACCTGAAAACCTGGGGAGCGGCTGCCAGTTGGTGTCCAACTGTATTGGGCTAGATGGAGCAATGGTCTGACTCAGTATAAGGCAGCTTGCTCTGTTCCTAAGTTCTCTGTCCTTCCTGTGTTCTCTGTATGATACCCCATCATGATGTGATGTTCAGATGGGACTCGGGAAACGGTTGCAGACACCAGCTGCTGGTGGCTCCCGAGAGCTGTGCTGTTGCCTCCACCCCAGGCAGCTTTTGCATCACCCCAATGCCGAATGCAAATGGGGGTAGATCGAATGGAAGGGGCATTTAGGCACAGCTTTAGTTAAGTGTCACCTTCATGCCACCAGCACCAGATGTCCTGTTGAGACGCCACCCCCCCAACTTAAGAGTACCTGCCAAATTTAGATTTGATGTGAAATGTCAACTTTGAAGGTTCTGCTCAGGACAAATGTCCAGTGAATTTCAAGGGAAGCAAACATGACATTTTAACAAGATGAGCACAACTTCTCAGGAGCGTTCGACATACTTATAATTAAAAAAACTACTGATTTCATTATCTCACAGTTCAGACTGGCAGTGGGACAGTTCTAGGCAGATTCCTCCCCCTAAGGTTGCTGGCACCTCCCCTTGCCTCTGGCTGGAGTCAGACCATTGCACTGATGGTAGCAGATTCAGTCACTGTCGCTCCTAGTCTGGACACTTATCCCATAAGGCTGTGCTAGAGATCCATCCCCCCACCTGAAATCTGGGATGGACACATTTCCAGAGCAGGCCCAGAAATATATGAAAAGTGCATGCAGGACTTCAGCTCTCATCATCCCCAACAATTGGCCATGATGGCTTGGGCTGCTGGGACTTAGAGGTAAACAGGATGTGGGGGGCCCTCAGGTTCTGCACCCCAGCACTACGTCCACATTTTATGACCTGTAGCTGTGCACCAAGCAATTGACCACGTGCTGCTCCCATAGTGTTCTAGAGGTCTTGCAGATGGGAGGAGGCTTACTGTGTCCAAGCCTATTCAAGCCTCTTCTCATATGCTATAGGGCCTCTAGTTCACAAAGGTCTCAGAAATGAGACCTCAGAAACTCGAGCCTGGATCAAATAGGCTGACCATATGAAAAGGAGGACAGGGCTGATGTAACTTTAACAGTTGTAGAGAAAAGGGAATTTCAGCCAGTGTCATTTGTATGCAATTAGTTCCTGGTGAAATTCCCTCTTCATCACAACAGTTAAAGTTGCAGGCACTATACTAGAGTGACCAGATACAAAAGAAGGCAGGGCTCCTGCAACTTTAACCGTTCAAACCGTTTAACTGAACAAACCGTTTCCCTGGGCTTTACCAGGCCTCCTCGTCTTTGCTGCAAAGCTGCTGACCATGATTACCACCTCTTTGATACACCAGAAGCTTTGAAGCATGTGGAGAAAAGCCGAGCTGTGATAAAACTCTCTGACATCCATTCAGGATGCCATGATCCACTCTGGAATTTGGCAGAAGCAGAATGGGTTCATTCCACCCCGTGCCACAACTCTTCACTGTATACATTTTACGGATGCTTCCCGCGTTTGCCCTGCGAGTGCTCATGCCCCCCCCTGCTCATGTGGTCCACCCCAACAAGCCCCATGAGCCCTCAGCAAGCACCTGCACTTCCCCGTCCGTACTAATGGCGGCTGCCATTGGTGCAAAAGGGGGAAATGTGTGATTTCTGGAGGGTCCGGAAATTGCACATTTCCCCCCTCCATGCTAATGGTGTCATTAGCCTTGAGTTAATGTCCCAATTGGATCACTTTGGAAGCCAGGAAAGCACAATTTCTGGAGCCTCCGGAAAGTGCGCAATTCCCCCAGGCATGCTAATGGCAGCCAGCATTAGCATGCCTGGGGGAATTGCACACTAAGCTCCGGAAAGCGCTCTTTCTCAGGGTGGACCCACACCTGAGCACTTTTGGGGGCTTGGAGATGGGCCTGCTCTTGCACCAGGCACATCTGGTTGGGTCCGTGAGGGCCAGACGTGAGGGGCTCTGCTGCTTTCATGTACCCAACTGGACGCTCGCGACAACCTGAAATCCACAACACATACATCAGCATCATTGCATTATCTAGAAAAGACATATGGCTAAGGTATTATGTTGAAAACATTATTTCTGGAAAGCCTCGCATGGTACATGATGAAACTGGAAATATAATTCCTTTTCAGAAGAGAACCGTAGATAAGATTTTTCTAGCTTGCCTTGAGCTGGATCCTCGTAATCACCAGCCCTAATTTGGGGGTGGGGGTGGGGGTGGCAGGGGGAGAGAAGTCTTGTCGTTTTATATACATGTGCGTAATGAATGCTGCTTGGATTGAAGCGTATTTTAATTCAGGAGGCAATAAAGCATATTTTTAAAATGTCTCCACTTTTCTTGGAAGAGTTTCAGCCAAAGAGAGAAACATGTGCCTGGCTTGTGTTTTTCTGGTTTCTTGGTAACCTGGGGACGCAGTTGTATTTATAATTGTCACCTCCAGTTAATTATAACTTGATACTTGCTGTATCTAAACAAAAATAACTTTTTCAAAAAAAAAATGCCTGCTTCCAATAGTGCAGATTAACACCCAGAAAGAAGAATGCTTGGGCACCATTAGAAACATGTCACCTTGCCCTCTATCTAGCTGGGAATTATCTACTTTTCCATATTGCCTTACGTAGAATGCTGTGCAGTTCAAGGAGTCTATATATGGCCCAGACTATGTACACTCCCTCTGCATTTCAAACATAAAAATTTAAAAACCAGAATTGCAAACTGGGAAAAAACAGAGTTCTGTGATCTGTATAAGCATTTGTTCCCTTAATTTGTACGATTCATTATGTTTCTTTTAGTCGCTGGGATGAGGTTGCTAAAGCCCCACCTCCTAATGACTAATAATTCTACTGATTTTCCCCTCCCTCACCTCCAGCTTCTGAGATTTCACCACGTACTTTCAACCCTACCTTTTCTTTTAAAACAAAAATTTCCTCGAAGCTGGGATTTTCAGAATTCTGAATTCTGAATTTTGTAAGCTTGTTGAATGCTTATTTAGAACACAAAGAGGACCTCCCAAAGTCAACACAGGCATAATTCATCCCGTTGTTCCAAAATGCAGCCACAGGGGGAATATCATCTGAACAAGTCATCTATTTTCTTTCACATGCACCCAGGCACACACAAAATCCTTGCTGGTACAGTAGAACTAATGTTATTTTCAATGAAGAGCTACCACCAAAATGGCGCTCTGTGACAAATTCCCCCCTTCTCTTCCATAACGTGTGGGACCACTCGTTATGAAAATCATCACATTGTATGTCTCCATGTCCCCTGCAGCAGCAGCCAATGAGGTGGAACAGGGCGTGGAAACTTAGGAACATGCCATCATGCCATGGAATAAGTGATCTTAAATGTTACAGAGGAGAACGAATCACAGGGATGTTTTTGGTGGTGGCGTCATGTTGAGTGAAAAGTGAATTTCCGCCTTCGTAGAATGCAGCCACAGATAGGAATGGCCCTCTAAACTTGTTCATTCCTAAACGGTTCTTCACTCTTCGCCCTGGTCCTTGTTTTCATTTGCATCACTATTCCCTTTCTTGCATCCTTTTTCTAAAACGATCTGCACCTTAGCTTGTTGGCTGGAGTGTTGCAACAAAAGACCCCCTGTGCGACAACAATTTATAGCAGCGCAGAAGCCAAGTTTTATTTCTGGGAGCTTAAAGAGAACAAGATCCAGATTGCTTTTCCTTCTCAATCCTCCCCCCCCCCAGCCCTCCCCACACACGCTGCACTTCATCCTCCCCAAACTCCCACCTACCCTTTACATTGTGCGCCAGACTTGAAATGACAGTGACCAATGTTGACTTAATGTGGATGTTTAATAATGAAAAAAAGCATGTCAGTTCCAGCGCTAGTTACAAATGGCAGGAAGTGTATCGGGTGGCAGCCCTGTGATAATTTTGCATCCATCATGTTCCCCTGATGCCTCTCTGGCTGCCTGATGGATGGGAATAAGCAGTGTTAACCCTTTAAGATGACGGAGCGGTGTCTTCTTGAGCGAGAAAGGTGATTAAGTCTTTGGGAAGCGAGTCAAACAGTATTAAGAGCTTCATTTCTCCGTGGCCTGTTCTCTTGGGTTATTTTTGGAACTTGGTCATGCTCTCCCCGGTGACGGCCAGAAGCGGAATAAAATATACGAAAAAATGTGTTCATTTGCCTAATGCATGCAGGTTGCAGAATACAACTGAGCTTGTACAGAATTTTCATTTGGTTTAGTGCAGAGTACCCACAGCTCAACCAATGGGCCATCCTGCCCCAGCTGGATTGTTCCACTAATTGAACTGCTATATGGTGCATATATCGATGGCCGGGGAAGAGGGGATGGCATGCTTGCAGGAGCCTTCTGCCGTACCACGGGAACAGATGGCAGCTAATTCCATCTTACCATTATTTCATCACCTGCTCTCACTTATGGTGCAATCTTATGGGCGTTTCCACTTGCAGTCATTACATTTATTTATGTTTAAGTCTGTCCGGAAGATGAACGCAAAACGTACATTGGCTAGAACATAGATTTGTTTTTGGCTCCTCAATCTGTCCTCCATCCCCAGCATTCACGCCTGGCACAACAAGACCTGAGAATTTTCTTTCTGGGACTCCCTTCAAACTGTTGAAGTATTTCAGGTATCTTGGAGAATATTTGCAAAGAGGGTCACCTAGGCACCCAAACCCAGATATTTTAAGTTTCTGGAGGGCCGGAATGGGCCCTTCCAAAGCATGTGCTTCACCACTGAGCTATGGTCCCTCCCCACTCAAATTTATCTCTCCCCTATCCTGAGAAATTCTGCTGGTCTTACTGAAACTCCTTGAGTTTCCCTCAAAACCCCTCTGATGGAAACACCCAAATTGGCCACACGATATCACTTCAGGGAAACTTCCATGGCCTACATACACAAAAGTCTTACTGGGTTGAGCTTTTGCCTTGGCAAGTAATGTCTGAACAGGCCTTGGGATTTGAATTGGGGTAGAGGGAGGTGGTGAAGTGTACAATCTGCTTCACATTAATGCTATCAACAGTGACCAGACAGCTTGCAACAACACGTCAACAGGGCGTGTGGGTATTATGTCATCACCTATCCATCACCCCGAACGTCAGCCATTCAGTACATCCAATCAGCGTCCTTCACGGGATTGTTCACATCAAAAGGCCAGTTTATTTGAAAAGCTACTGTACAGGAAGAGTTTCATTCTCCACACACACACACACCTCTCTCATTGCATCATAGCATTTTCCTTTACAGAAAAGGAATAAGAATAATACTAATGAAAATAGATGTCAAGTTGATATAGTACCAAGATCAGGCATGTTTTTTCCCCAGCCTTAAACATTTTGATTTGTTTTGAGCTTAGAGCTTACTCCCTCTTCTTCTATTTTTTCCCTTCTCTCTCTCTCTCTCTCTCTCTTGCCATTTGGTTCTTAGCATTTGAGCGTATTTATGGCCTCTGCATTTAATGGCCACATGCCTTGTTTTCACAGATGGTCAGTGAAAGATTTTTCCCCCTCTCCTTTTCATTGTAGCTTGCTTTTTGGTTTTGCTATATCTGTCACACTGCCACCGCTTGCAGCTAACGAGTGCCCACACATGGTCAGGATTGATTATCGGACGAATTTGGGTGTATATATTCTTCTTTCCTCTCAATTTTTAACATAGATGACTTCGTTGCAAACTTTTTCTTTTTCTTTTCTTTTAAAAGGGAGAGATTTCCCTCCCCCATTGTTTTTTTCTGAAAATCTATATTTATTTATTTATTTATCTGTTTGTTTGCTTGTTTATTTAAAACAACCCATCACCAAAGCACCCAAGGCAGCTAACGACAATTTAAATACAAATACATAGAAGGAGCAGCAGAACACGTGTCAAAGTAAGCCAGGAAAGATGAAGAAGACAAAGACTATTGATCAGTTGGGTGGGTGGTGTAAGAATTTCTATCCCATCTGTCCATTTTAATAAAATGCCCAAGGCAGCGCACGCAATTGAAAATCATTTTAAAAAAACATTCTTAAAAATGAAAACAGACACAGAGAAGCAAGAAGCAGCAGATAAACTGCAACATCCTATACCGGGGGTGGGGAACTTCTTTCAGACTAGGGCCGCATTGAAGAATATCGGTGGGGAGGAAGATTCAAATGGGGGGGGGGGTGCTTAAGGCAAAAGGGGCATAGCCAAAAGTGAAACGTGACAGGGGAAATACCAAACATACCAGCATGTTTCCACCTAAAACTCTTGCTGCCAATAACTAACCTTTAGGAGATGCATTCCAATATTTTAGAATGGGGCGGGGGCGTTCAAAAGCAGGAAAACCAGCTAAAGATCAGAGGTCAGCGGAAAGAGCAGGGGAGGTTGATGGCTCCATTGTCAGTGGGACAGTGAATCCGCTCCGGGTTTCAGTCAGAGCCAGTCGGACCTCTAAAGGAGCCCACCAAATTGCTTCATGGATTCAGGACAGATAAGAGGAAGTATTTCTTCACACAGCCCATAGTCAAGTTATATAAGTCACTACCACAACCCATAGTGATGGCCATCCATTTGGATGGCTTTAAAAGGGGGTTAGATAAATTCCTGGAAGAAAAGGCTATCCATGGCTACTGGTCCTGATGGCTATGTGCTGCGTCCAATAACAGAGGCAGTATGCCTATGCTGGTCAGTTGCAGGGGAACATGGGCAGGAGAGTGCTGTTGCACTCATGTTCTGGTTGTGGGATTCCCATGGGCAGCTGGTTAGCCACTGTGTGAACAGAAAGCTGGACTAGATGGACCCTTGGTCTGATCCAACATGGCTTTCCTTACGTTCTTATGCTGGCCCTTTCTGCACCAGGCGAAACATCTGGGATAGACCCCGACACACAGGGAGTACTGGGGGCAGGGGATTTTTCCAGGAAACCGGAAACTAGAAAAATCCCAATTCTTCTGCAGCCCCCGGGAAGTTCCCAGGACCACGGAAGAATGTGGCCACCCGCCCTGGTGGCCATCAGGAGAGGGGGAAAGCAGAATCACCATCCTCAGGATGGCGGGGGAGAGGGGGGCAATCGCTCGCTGCATTTTTTTAAAACAACTTACTTTTTACGGAGGAGCGCACATGCGCTCTCCGTGGATATTCCAAAAAAATGGCCGCCACAACTTGCGATGGCCTGGGAGAAGCCCGGGCCATCACATTTGTGATGCGGCTTCAGAGCAACGATCCCACAAGTGGCTACTTCCAGGATCGCCCGCTCCCCGCCCTCCACACCCATATGGTATGGAAAGGGCCGATAGCTGCCTTAGAGTTCTGACTGAAACCCGGAGCAGATTCACTGTCCCACTGGCATTGGAGCCACCTGCTTCCACTGGGAAAAGGGGTGTGGCCAGGAAATGGGTCCCCTTGGGAACCACAGAGACCTGCAGTTGGCCCATGAGCCTGAGGTCTTGCCTAACCATCATCAGGGGACAGTCAGCCTTGGAGGGAGACAGGTAGCCTGATAGGTAGACATGGACTGAAGGCACAGAAGGCAACCATTTTGTTGAAGCTAAGCAGGTCTGGGTCTGGTCAGTACTTGAAGGGGAGACCACTTGGGAATGCATCTAGACACCTTGACTTCCATGATGGAAGAAATGTGGGATGTCAATGTAACAACAACAACAACAACAAAATCTCCAAAGTACTCCACCACATGGGCAACACAGTAGGAAGGGTCCTCTCCTCTGTGCCCACCAAACTGGGGCAAACTCCCACTTCTACACACTCCACTGGTAACTGGTACTGGGAAGAAGTTCTGGACCTTCAGGAGTGCTCCATTACATCACTAAAAAAATGGGAGAAAGCAGAACAATTATTTGCCTTATCTAGTGAAGATAGCTACCCCTCCATCAATAGGGGAAAAAATGACTACCAATCTGGTATTAGAGTCAACTGTTTCCCAAGGATGCCATACAAATAAAATACCTGGTGGAAGTTATTAAGCGTAACACCATTTCCATATTTTAAAAAAGCATGCCTATTTAGACCTTCCCTTTTCTATGAAAACAATATAGTTGCACATGAGTTGTTGGGGTCAATAATACTACAGAATATAAAGGACAAAATGCCTACATAAATAGTATGCAGGGTCCAAATGACCCCATAGTATTTTGTACCATTAGTATACTTTTAACATAATTATAAAAGTTGCACAGATATATGAACACAACAATCGTGAGTTGTGAATAACCAGTAACCACAGTGGCTATCTCACAGACCTTATACATGCTACCTGAGTAGCCTTTGCACAATCTCCGTATTTCACAACTGCATCTGTAGGCTAGACAAATCAGTTCCATGAAGCTCATCATGGCTGGGATGTGCTCATTGTATCAACTGCAGAAATGACACCACTCTGATAGAACAGTGGTAAGCTCTACCAGCTCTGAGGCTGCCTTTCAGGACATTCCAGGTGTGATGGTTATGCCCCCAAACTCAACCTAGAATTTAGTCAACTCTAGACCCAGATCCGTTAGGAAAAGACGTTTTGGGAAATCCATATCTTAGTTGAACCTTCAGCTTTCACCAATATGGGCATTTAAGCAAGCAATCCCTTCTGCGTTTTGGGGGGGGGGGGAAACCCTCACCATTTGCCACCATTTGTTTTTATATTTCTTGTAACCCTCTCAGAGAACTTTCTGTTGTAAGGTGACATACAAATGCCATTAATAAACAATAGATAAATAAATGTGTTTGGAACTGTATGTGGAGGAGATCATCTGGTCACAGGTGTATATATCATCTTTAATCTTACAATAATAATGTCTGAGATTGCGACATCTTTATGTATTGAAGAAAGGAGAGTCACAGTCTCTTCTTTGGTACATTACTAACCGGTGTCACATCTTTTTAAAAATCAAAAACGCTGCTCTTCACATGTCTTGATTTGTGGGCTAAGAATACTGGGCTGGGGCAGGTGGGGATTTCTGGGTATTTTTGCTTTTCTGCAGAGTCAAAGTTTTCTTACATAATTGTGATGGTTCTTTAGAGGACAATCCGAGATAGGCATTAGACAAATTCCAGCAGACACTGGTAAACGTTAGCAATATTTCTAAACGTTAAGAGAATTACAGTTTTGGTGAACATTAACCACAAAACTGAAAGTACTCTAATATCCTTGAGATTTCTAATCACCCTTTAACTATTGTAGCAGTTCAATTTCTGGCTTTCCTGATCATTGAAGATCTTCCGCTTGTTCTTTAAGACAGCTGGTGATCTGTATATTTCTCTGTTTCATTCTTTAAATGCAGGCCTCCAATCTACTGGCTCCTCACAGCCATTCTGACCCACATTATTCTCTCCAAATCCAGTTCTTTCCGTGTTCCTCTGATCAACACAGCACCCTCTTCCCAGGACCAGGCTTCACTCCCCCACCTTTTTAACCATCTAACCCCCCCCCCCAGTCCATCCTCCTCCTTCCCAGTTTTCCATGTTTGCAGTACTACTGTAGCTAGGCTGACCATATGAAAAGGAGGACAAGACTCATGTAACTTTAACAGTTGTAGAGGGAATTTCAGCCAGTGTCATTTGTCTGCAATTAGTTCCTGGTGAAATTCCCTCTTCATCACAACAGTTAAAGTTCCAGGCACATTACTAGAGTGACCATATACAAAAGAAGGCAGGGCCCCTGCAACTTTAACTGTTGTGATGAAGAGGGAATTTCACCAGGAACTAATTGCAGACAAATGACACTGGCTGAAATTCCCTTTTTTCTACAACTGTTAAAGTTACAGGAGCCCTGTCCTCCTTTTCATATGGTCAGCCTAACTGTAGCACTTGCCACATAATTACCTAGCACATGGCACACCGATGAAAAAGTTATTGGTTATCAGTTGTTATAGTCGATCCTTGTCTATGTTGGCTGGGGATGATAGGTGTTGTGGTCCAAAACGTCTGGAGGGCAATAGATTGGGGAAGGCTCTTCTAGTTCTGCTGAAACATGAATTGTTCGTTGTAACATTGGTTCATGGCATGAAGCACTCTCAGAGAGGGTCACACTCAAGACCAAAATGATCCCCAAAAGCTGATTAATACCTTTGCTGCAAAATGATAGCTATGTTTTGTTTTGGGGTTTTGGTTTTTTTAAAGTGTTGCAGGGTCACAAAGAAGGTTCTAAAAAAAAATCAGTTTTGTATCCCTTATGCTGTTTGTAGTGATGTGAATAGGTGAGTGAGTAGTTTGTCTACTGTGAAAGTTTGTCTACTATGAAAACAGACAAAATATTGTGGGGGGGGGTTCACCCTCTCTGCCCCTTCCTCACACAAAATGGACTGGATAGGTTCTGCTCTAAGCATCTGCTGACATGACAAGCAACTAGGGACTTGAAACAGTATTTGGTGGGGTTACATTAACCTCTAGCACCTTGAGTGTGGGGGTTTTCAGTTGTCCCAATCATTACGAAAGGGGTAGAATTGACCCCGAAAGCTGTAACAGCAAAACCAACGCTTTGTGCTTAATCATTCTGATATTTTTCTTTTAAAAAAACATTCTAATGCGAAAGGAGTTCTATATGCCATTTAATACTCTGGTAGCAAAGAGTATGTGAGTATGACAATGAGAGCCAATAATAATAATAATAATAATAATAATATAATTTATTTCTTATCCGCCTCTCCCTCTGGATCGAGGCGGGGAACAACATTAAATACAAAAAAACATAAAATACATAAAACTGATTAAAAACATATAAAACTAATGAATTATTAAAAGGCATCTTAAAATTCAACTGGGTAGGCCTGCCAGAAGAGATCAGTCTTTATGGCTTTCTTAAATTCTAGAAAACTGTTACGTTGGAGAATCTCTCCCGGCAGGCCATTCCACAGTCTGGGAGCGGCAGAAGAGAAGGTCCTCTGGGTAACGGTTGTCAGTAGGGCTGTGCACGGATCTGGATACAGATCCAAGGCGGATGGGATCGGGCTCAATCTGGACCTTCCAGATCAGATCAGGGAGTCCGTGCGCAGCCCTAGTTGTCAGCCTAATTTTTGCTGACTGGAGTAAGTTCCCCCCAGAGGACCTGAGTGTGCGGGGCGGATTGTACGGGAGAAGGCGGTCCCGCAGGTAACCTGGACCCAAACCATGTAGGGCTTTAAAGGTATAACCAACACTTTATACTTCACCCAGAAATTAATTGGCTAGAGGTTGTGAGCATACACACTGTATCAGAAAGCATGGAATGTGAACCGATCTTGTCAAGCATTTTCACGACTATATTGAATTGTTTAACATTCTGCTGCCTGGAAAAGATTAAAGATCAAGGACCTCACCCACACCGTACAGGAGTGGTAAATCTTGTAGCAATATCTTAGAATTTGTCATTCACCCCACACAGTGTAGTAACAGGACTTTCTGACCTATGGCTAAACAACAAGCAAGACATTTATTACGATGTACTTTTCCCCTTCCTGGATGGTTTTCTTCTTTCAGACAGAACTGTGTTAGATGGTGCTCAGATTCAAGCAGAGCTTGGTCTGCTTTTCCCCGACGTTTTGCCATGCCATTCAGGCCAAGAGAATTGAAATTGGTACAAACTACAGCGAGAGGAGGGCTGGGCATCCCCTGTTTCTCAAGCTGTCAGTCTGACACTTCTACCATCACTTGGATGGAGATGAAAGGCAGGCGACATCTAGCATCCTTGTAAGGGGGTGGGGGGAAAATGCCAGGCCTAGGACTGTGATCATACCCATCACTTCCAAAACTCTTTATGCCTTCCTGCACTCAAGAATCATGTATTTAGGGTGAATCAACAAAAGCATGTGTGAATCGACAAATCTCGAGCGTGCTGAAGTTCTCTGAATTCCATCTCAAAGCTTTCTCTGACCCAAGTCCATATCAGATTGAAAGTTTTATTTCCCCCCACATGAATATCCATATGTAATTTATGCATCAGTTGTATGCATCTTTGAAATGCACACATTCTTCTCCCATTGGTTAAAACATATTTGTGTTCTTTTTACAAAAGTACACATTTTCTTCATGCGCATGTAGTCGAATGCATGTTCTTTAGTCAGGGAATCCCATTGCAAGAACAGAAATGTACGGATTTCAACTGCAGATTATGTCCAAGTTTGTGCTCAGTCTGGAAGGTGCAAACTGGGTAAATCCTGATAAAAAATGAACTGAAATGAATTTCTCATACATCCCTAATTTGGGGCACTACCTCACACAACTAGATGTGCAATGTTCGCAGTGCAGATCTGAAGCAATGTCACACATCCCATGTGTATTTTCTGCAAGTGTCTTAATTGTGCACCATGTGCCCCATTCAAGAGCTTCTCTGTAAGGAAGCCAGAGAGGGTATGTTTGGGGTACAATCGAGGGGCAGGGGAAGAACCTTTGGGGGACCCCTTAAGCACATATTCATTTTCTACACTGGGAGAAGAAAACCATAAGTGGCCAAGTCTTACATGGGAACATCAGAAGAGATCAAGGGTCCATCTAGTCCAGCGTTTTGTTTACACAGTGGCCAACCAGCTGACGACCAGGAACCCACAAGCAGGACACGAGTGCAACAGCACCCTCCCTCCATGTTTCCCAACGACTGGTGTACATAGGCTTACTGCCTCTGCTCCTGGAACTGGGATCTTCATGGTTTAAGGCCAGGACTAGTTGAGTAAACAACCCAGAACAAAACCAAGCTATAGACCTCTTGATGACAGCTGGCACCGCCACAAGCTGTAATGGTGGGCGCTGGTTAGATCTGCAGAAAGAATTAGACAAATTCACAGAGGTTACATCTGAGAGCTTAATGAGACCTCCATGTACAATGATCATGCACCTCCAAATATCAGAACCTGAGGACAATCAACAGGGGAAATCTGTCAACTCCATGTCCTACAGGCCAGCTCCCAGTGACATCTGGAGGGCAACTCTGCTGGAATAGATGGGGCTTGGTCCGGCCTAGCAAAACTATCCTTACATTCTGATACTAAGAGCATCTCAAAGCAGGTCTAAGGGAAAAGAGAGAGAGAGAGAGAGACAACCTACTCACACACATCACAAATCCAGTGCCCGTTAGCATACCAGCCATGGCCAAGGAGCTACAGGCCTCCTGAATAGTGGAACTATTACAATGAGAGCAGCATGGCGTTTGCAGCTTCTTTCATGTTTTTCCAGGAAGGTTGCAGCTGATGGAATGGATGTTGAGCCACTTTTGACATGTGCAACACTGCTAAGTAACTGAGTCACCCTATTGTTTAGTAAACAATTACCAGCAAAGCGCAGCCTGTGTCCCGACTTTCTGTTTACATGAAAGCAGCGACTCCCTATCCTGTGTGGGCTGCGATTTTCATCTCCATTCGTCCTTCTGGCATGCTACCCCTTCCCATTGAAATGTTAACCCCTTGATGGCAAGGACTTCTCTGCGTTTTCCATCTGTGTAAGAAGAAAGTGAGGAGGGTCAGGTGGACATGTTAGGCATCTTAAGCCTTAAAGAGGTAATGGGGGGGGGGGGATGACACCACAGACAGCTGCCTGATACTGTCCACCAAGCCCAGTATTGTTGACACTGACTGACAGTGGCCCTTCAGATTGGACTTTTTCCATCTCTACCTGGAGATGCCAAGGATTGAACCTGGGGCATTCTGGATGTACTTTGAATCCCATTGATTTCAATGGGACCTAGGTAGATGGAAGCATATGCTGCTAACTTGTAGCCTCACATTTTTCTAGCATCATAGCTAGCGTACCAGTGAGAGCCAGTGTGGTGTAGTGGTTAGAGCACTGGACTGGGACTCGGGAGATCCAGATTCTACCCACCCCATTTGGCCATGAAGCTCACTGGGTGACTTTGGCCCAGTCACTGGCTCTCAGCCTAACCGACCTTACAGGGTGGTTGTGAGGATAAAATGGAGAGGAGGAAACCATGTAACCCACCTCGGGTTCCTTGCAAGAGCGGGAAAGGTGGAATATAAATGTAATAATAAAATAAATACATAAATTACCTGACATTTAGAAAAGGTCAGGTGTGTGTGGTGGGAAGATTTGCATATTATTGCAATAACCTTGGGAGGTACATTGTGCATAGACATTTCAAAGCTTCCCTTTGAGAGCCTTTTCAAGGTAGGAAGGCAGTCTATCCCATGTTCGGGCTCATGGGCAGATTTTGCCCTTGTCACAGTGCTCCCCAGCTGCAGCGCCTTCTCATCTTTAAAATGAAGCTGATGATAGCCTACCTCGTAGGGTTGTTGTAAAAGCAAAACTCATTTGAGTCTGCAAAGCACTTGGCATGCAATAGCATTGTACAAATGACAGAGGGAAGTAGCTGTGATCAAGCATGAATAAGACCCACGTTCCATATATCAGTGTTGACTGTGCTCGGGAGACACTTAGAAGGAGGAGAAATTGTCTTTGACTCAACATGGAATGGCTCTTGCTTTTGAACTAAGCTTAAAGTTTTGCCACCGTGCTTTCATGCCATCCAGTTCTGGCTAAGAACAAGGCTGGATAACACTTTAAAACTAAACTGCCATACAATTCTACCCCCAAAGGGGCCCTGAAAACAAGGTTGGTAATTCCCTCATCCCTCTTTCTGTTATTTTTGTGTAGCCATCAGGGATCTTGGGTAAGCAAAGATGAGCTCTAGGGGGGGAGAAGGCATTGTTGGTTCTTTTTTTCATTTTTAACTTCAATACAAACAAGAAAAGCAGAAAACCCCCTGACTGATAAATCTTAGTTACATTATAAATAATCTTTCGTCTACTTTGGTGGTCCCAGGGAGTTTATATAATTGGAAGGTTAAAGCCCGTCTTTGTTGCTGTTTCCCTGTTCATTAGTACAGTAGAAGACAATAAAATAGGGCAGCCAGAAGGGGAGCTAACAATAACCAAGTCAACATTTGAGACTCTCACTCCATTTTATCATTTCACGCACGAGCTTTATAGCTCTGTAAACTTTCTTTAAGCCTAGCACAGCCTGTTGCAACAATGGTTTCTGTTTCTGTTTAATAGCCTGTTTCCCATGGTAACATTCATTATCAGTATGACATCCAGAGAAAAGAGTTGCTAGACATGTCCAACAGGTCCCATCCATGGCTCGGTTATGGTGTCCGTAGTGGAAAGGACCACAGATTTAGGGAATGGGGACAAACATTTGCAGGGTGGCACTCCAGCCGAGTGTCACCACCCAGAATCCTTTGGCAACTGCTGGAAACCCACTGGTGAGGACTGCTTGCCTTCACTGTGTCCCCCATTATTTTTTCTGATTTCTCCCCCATCAAAAAGGTCTTCCAATGCTCTGATGTGATGAGAACCTGCCTCAGTCTGGGAGGGCCACCATATTCATTCTCACAAGGCCATTGTGGGAATTAAAATGGCAGCTCTCCTGCTCCCTCAACCCAGACAGGCATGTACGTCAGAACATGGCTTCTGTTCCTGCCATCCACTAGCCCTGGGATTGCTGCCATTAGCCCCAGGGAGGTCCCATTGGAGGACCCTTCAGTCCTGGAGCTGGCCCTGTTCGCAGTCCTGGAGGATACAGCTATCAATGGTGACTAGTCCTGATTACTATGTCCTACCCTACCTCCACTATCAGCGGCAGTATGTCTATATGCACCAGTTGTGGGTTTCCCATGAGCAGCTGGTTGGCCACCGTGTGACAACGCTGGACTAGATAGATCTTGGTTTAGATGGATCTTGGTCTAGATGGATCTTGGCTGTTCTTATGTTCCGAATCACTTGCTAAACTGGCTATCTGTGTCATCCTGCCATAGAAGAGTATTGTGGTACCACCACTGCTCCTGATCAGACAACTGGGGGGAAAGGATCTGTAATATTTTCCTCGGAAGCTGACCCGCTCACCAAGCGGTTTCAGGCCATAGTATATTTTCAGGAAAAACAGTCACCTGAATTCCTCCATTTTTAACCTTACTGGTGAGATGCCAACTGTTTAAGAGTCAGTTGTGTAATATAGTTTCAGTTGTACAGATTAGAAGTTCGGTTTTGCCAGACCAATTGGGTCCTTCTGCATTCCCCACCCCACCCCACCCTTCTTAGCTTGGTCCTCTCACTGCATTTGGCATAAGGCAGAGCAGAACATGAGGTTAGAAGAGCTGTGCCTAAGCCGGCACTTCTTGGCACTCTGGGTTGGTTTGCATGCCCACAAGTGTGGGGAAAAGAATTATTCGGTGAGCAAACAAATGTGAATCAAAGGTCTTTGGGACAGTGGGGTGGGGTGTGGAGAAGCAGGAGCTCAGCCCTGAGGGATGGATCACTGAAATGAAATTTTAACCTTGAATTCTACACTTGGAGAAGAGCGTTTTGGCAAACTTGTCCCAAACTGAGTTCACAGCTCTCTAGGATTTTGCCAAGGACCCAAGCCAAGAGGATGCCTCGGCAGGAGGAGTGCCATTGTCGGCCTAGTTGCTGCTTGGCTTAGTGCTGTTGTAGAGTATTATGGGGTGGCAGGGGGATCCCTGCACTTGAAGCTTGATCCATCACACAGTTAGACCTCATCTACACCAAGCAGGATATTGCACTATGAAAGTGGTATGAAAGCGGTATATAAAAGGCAGGAGCCACACCACTGCTTTATAGAGGTATTGAAGTGCACTGACAACTGTTGGGGCCCATTGACACATACCACATACCATTCTGCTATATCATGCTTGGTGTGGCTCCTGCCTTTTATATACTGCTTTCATAGTGCAATATCCGGCTTAGTGTACATGAGGCCCTGGGCTGAAGTACTAGTGTGTACATCCAGTTGATTCTGTGGAAATCCAGGGGGCTAAAAGCCAGTTCAACATCACGGCCTCCACAGAGAGGCTGCCGAAAATCACTTCTGTGAGGCAGTGCTCCACATGGCAGCTGTATTGTTTGGAAGACACTTTCCATATGGTTCAACCTAATAGTCTGGAGACTAGGATGGCTGAATCTATGATTTTTGCTTTCTCCCACATTCAATTTTTTTTAAAAAAAATCAAGTACTTTCGCTCCCAAATGTGAAGGATTTCCAACGAATTTGTAACTTATTATCAAAACTGAATTGAAATTCAATTCTTTCACCATTTCTTTTTTTTCCCAAATATGAAGATCTAAGGATGGACAAAAAATTGATTTATATTCGCAAATCATGTAAATGTATCCTGAAGGCAAATGTGAGCAGGAACACATGTCTTCCAAAAACATTTGCAAATTCCCAAACCTTGCAAAAAAATGTACATTTTTCACGCTTCATTCTATGGGGGGAATGCACTTTTGAGCATGCTTGCTTTTTTTTTTAAGTGCATTTTTCCCATTCGAAATGTGCTCTTTCCCCATTCAAATGAAACAAACAAACAAACAGCTCAATTCAGCATTGAAAACAAGGCAAGATGAGTTTCAAACGAGTGTTCAGGGAATGTCAGCGATCACAATAAGTCATTTGTTCACCTATCCTGATAGAAAAGTGTGCAAATTTTGGTAAATTCTTATTGAAACTGAGCTGAAATTAAATTCTCACTTATCCCTAGTAGAGACTCACTTAGGGATCTCAGAGAAATGTGTCCGTGAGATGGAGTTCAGTGAGCTTTCATTGGCTCAGCCCTCAGGACTTCGTTTGACTTTCTGCGAACTGGCCTTCCTCCGGGTACCTACTCTGAGGAAGCTTGGAGGATGGCAATGAGAGGGTCTTCTCAGTGGTGGACCCCCAATTATGGAATGATCTCCCCAACGAGGCCCACCTGGCACCAACATTGTCATCTTTTCAGTGCCAGGTCAAGACTTTCCTCTTCTCCCAGGCATTTAACAGCATATGCTGAGTTTTTAATTGACCCCAGAACTATATTTAAGCCTGGCTGAGAGGTCACAGTTATTTTAAATGTATACTGTCTTTATATGTTGTCTGTTTTTATGCTTTTATGGTTTGAAATTTTTAATGTCCAAAGTTTTGATTTTTGTAAACCGCCCATAGTGCTTCAGCTATGGGGTGGTATATAAATGTAATAAATAAATAAATAAAATAAACCGGCCTGGCTTGGTTTACTGTGAGTTGAGCCAGTTCATGGGTTTTCTGTATGTTTAAAGTGTAAATCACAGGCACAAATTGCATGATATTCGGCTGCAGTTTGCACAAATTATGCACATTTCATCTGAAATTTGCACAAATTTCATCCCAACCCTCACTCCCTGGAAATTGTCCCCAAAGTTTGGGAAAAACCCGCAGCTCAGATCACAAGTGCAAGCTGAGTCAGGGGCACCACGGAAATCTGGCAAGCCCAAAAAGGAGCGGATTTACCAGCAATGAACATCCTTAGACTCACTTCTCCGGTATCACAATTTTCCTGACGTAGGCCATGTCTATACCATGCATATATCCTGGGGTTGTCTCTAGGTTGTCCCTGTGCATCCAAATGATGCTCAGGGGATCCTGGAGTCAACCGGAGATGACCAGAGACTTTCCCCAGGATATATGCAACCGCAGACTTCCCAGTTTTTCCATGGTCCCGGGACAACCCGAGGATGGCTGCCAGTGTGGTGTAGGCTTCTGGGTCCTCAAAGAGGCACAGAGCTGTGCTGGGTGGCTCCATGCCCACAAGGTGGGGGGGGCAGCAGTTTCACCATCCCTTGGATTGCGGCGCCAAGTTCCACATTTTTTTCAATTACTATTGCGCAGGATCTGGGCGCTCCTTTTTTAAAAAAAAAACCCATGCCAGAACATCCCTCTTGACTTGTGGGACAACGCACTGGCGAATGGATGCTGGGGGAGGATCACAGAAGCCGGAAAGCCCAAGATCCCCCCCCCCATCCTGGAAGGCTTATAGGTCCAAATGAGCCTATAGTGATACTTTGGGGAACTGTGAGAAATTAAAATCGGGGTGCCTGGCCCCAATGGACTGGCGCTACTTGGGGTGCCCTTGAATGCCACCAGGCACTGGGGCCCACCAACAGAAGAGAAAGGCCACCAAAAACACTTTGCCTAGGACTCCTTCAAGCCAGGAGCTGGACGTACATGTGTGTTCACTCCCCATGTTTCGCAAATGAAGGGGGACAAGGGGTGAAACCAAGTCCCAGTCATTTGTCAAACTGTTACAAACCTATTATGACAGATCCTGACAGAACCAAGCAGCTTTTCACAGCAGATTGTGTAACTGTAGCTCCCTAGTCATGCTGACCCTTTTTATTCTCCAGGTCATTCCCACTCCATTACCACACCCTGCCTTTTCCATCCTTGTTTCGTAACTCATAGTGAAAACATTGCCTCGGTTCTCCTCACCCATATACACATTTTGTTGGGGGGAAATTAGTGCTGTGCTGAAAATTTTGACCATTCCGTTTTCGGCATTTCGTGGGGGGAAATGAAAACTCGGGCGAAAGAGGCCGACAATTTCAGAGACTTTTCTCCTTGGGGAGGGGAACAGGATTTCCCCATACCTTTCTAAATGTGGCCAGTTGTCTAGGGGACTTTCTTTTTATTTATTTTTAAATGCCTCCAGCATTTTCAGGAGCCCAGGAGTTCTTCCTGAATGCTTATTGGAGAGGGAGAGGTCACATGCTCCCCAATAGGCATTCACTAAGAACTCCTGGGCTCCTCCAAATGCCAAAGGGGATGCTTTAAAAAACAACAACTAACAAATAGGAAGAAGGCCCCTCAGAAGTTGGCTACACTTTAAAAAAGGTATGTGGAAACCCTGTCCCCCTCCCCAAGGAGAAAATTCTCTGAATTCCCCCCCTCCCTGCAAAAGAGGCAGAAAAAACTATGCTTCTTTTGCAGGGAGAGAGAAAGTTCCTGAAAATATGGGGCAGGATTTGGTCCAGCACAAAAAATAAAAAAAAAAATAGATTCCCTTCCACAACATTAAATAACAATGGGACAGACTTGTGGGTGAACATTCATGTCTCATTTGGCCCTTGATGGCACATTCTGGACTCCTTTGAGATTAATTCGCCTACCTTATTTCTCAAAACCTTGTATGGTTTTAGCCATATGTCTTTGATTTATGCTATTGGAGAAGGTACTGCTGTGCTATCTTCTCCTGTATAGGAATCTATGAACAGAAGGCTGCTCGCCCCAAAAATGAATGAGGAACACCTCAAGTGGCCCAGTTGAACATCCGGCTATCCTTGTGCTACTCAGCTGGATTGTTTGAAGGAGCTCAATTCCCTACTCACCTACCAGTCTATCCTAGTCCCCAAAGGGGGGGGGGGGAGTGTACATGATTGAATATAGGGAATTGAGAGTTCAATTCCATTTAAGAGAAGGTCTCGGGGGCAGCATTCCATTGATGGGTGTGGCTAGAAGCCACATGGGCAGGGCCAAAATACTAAAAATGCCAGCATATTTTAGCTTAAAGCTCCGACTGCCAGTACCTTAGCATTAAGAGAGGCATTTCAAGCTTTTATGCAGAAGTCAGAAACTACAAAACCATCAGTGGTCAGAAGAAAAGGGTGGTGCCAGGGGAAGGATGCAAGGCCATCTCAGGAACCCAAGAGGGCTGTATTGGGACCCAGGTAGGGCAAATTTGCCCACCCACCCTCAGGCCTGAGCTTATGCACCCCTGGTGTAATTGCTGGTAGTAGGCCCATTGAGAGCAGCCCGGTACTCATCTGAAAATGGAAGGAGTCACGGTCAGTGTCTTGATGCTAAACTACAACTCCCATCAGTCCCAAACCAGTGGCAATATCTGCCAGGGCCGATGAGAACTGTAGTTCAATTCCCATGATCCCAAGCAGAAGGAGATCCTGCAGCATCAAGATGCTGGCCGTCTTTTCTTCAGTTTCTGAAGGAACGCAAGGGAAGGTGGAAAAACCCAGGCCGACCTCTCCCCTTGCATAGGAGCCACGGATGAAGCTCTGCCAACCCACCTGTCCTGGACCCTTCCCTCCAGGTAAGCTCCTCCCTTCAGGGACTAGGATCTCGAGATGTTTCCCCACTTTTATCTGGGCTAGGCCCCACAGGAAACCTTAACGAAGGTTGTCCCTCAAACTCTGCCGTATGCATTATTTTCCCCACACCAGTGCAGGGTACCTTGTGGGAATTTGGGGCTGGCGAAAAGCTCTCAACTCCGCTGTTAAGACCTAGGACTAGAGTTGTCACCAAACGTTGCCCAAAGTGACGTTTCAAGGAGAATTTGGCCTTGAGAAAAATCTGAAGCATTTTGAGGGAAGTGGTTCAAGGAGCCTAGAGATCCCCCACCCCATTCTTTAGAATTCAGCACACTGCTATTCATGCTAGTGCTGTGCCAAAATCTACCCTCCAATTTCCCAAAGGTTTTCTTCCCCCATGAAAGCTGCTTTTCGGCCTCCTTCTCAGGGCACTTTTGAACTTCTTTTGGTAGCGTTTTTGAGCTTCCCTTATTGTGAGGCGACCTAGAGTGCTGAGCATGTGCTTTCTTTCTATTACACATCTCTCCATCATTCTGCATCCTCTCTGGCTGCCCAAGCTTCCTGATCAGAAAATGACCCATGGGATAGTAGCTATCTCATGATGCCTTTCTGTGGGCTTTAACTGAAGCATGGGAATCCAAGGAGGCTGCCGGACAGATGACTGTACAATGAAAGACAGGGCACTCACGGACACTCCTTGAACACCTCATAAGTAAGGTAAGCACAAGAACCCTAAAACTTACCCAAGAGGTGGTGGTTGTTTTTTAGTGTTCTCCTTTAAACATTCTGTTCAAAAGCAATTTATGTGTTTAACAGACTGAATGAGAACTGTCCAAAAAATGTGAAAGAAATTTCCATCGTAGCACTAATCTGTACAAACCTGTGGATCGGTTCTACATTGGATGCATATCAGAACTCACAGTCCAATGTGCAACAGACACACGCCGTCTCCCCTGCCAGTGGGTGCAATCACAGTGGCGAGACCTGAGCGACATCATCAACAGTTAACCGTTGTAAAAACAAATATTTCAAAACTGACTACGTTCCATCAAGCCAGCCATGATGGATGGATGCATTTTGATGTGCAAACCTGAAACCATTGTGCTTTCCCATTTGGAATCACTAAATGGATTTTGCTAGATGAAGGTGGGTTGTCCCACCATCCGCATGCTGCAGTTAATTTGTGCGTGGGCAGGGATGAGAAAGAATATCCATTTCCCTTGACTGAGTGATGCCATGAACATAAATTGAAATACCATCTCAGAAAGCGTGTAGTCCAGCTGATAGGATATTGCCACCCACCTCTTCTTTTTTCTTCTTCTTCTTGTAAACAGTTTAGCTCTCGGTTTTGTGGAGCACTTTCCTCCAATGCCATTCATTGTTGTATGGCTTTTTGATGCATTAGGTGGAAAGAGCACCGAAATCCTTACCTGGGCTAGGTTCTTATGTAGGGGGTACTTATCAAACATCTCCAAAAGGGAAACACTGCGCTCGTACAGCACTGGGAATGGATAGTGATAGGACCATCAGATGAATGAATGAATGAATGAATGAATGAATGAATGAATGAATGACAGTATTTATAGGCCACCCCATAACAGAATTTTCAGAGTGATTATCAACAAGAAAAAAAAGTACAACTTAAAATTTAGTGTCATTAAAAACAGCAACAAAAGTATAAATAGAGCACAAGTGGCAGAGTGGAAAAACAGCTTATAGCAAAAACGGATTAAAAGGCTGAGGAAAATAAAAAGGTCAGCCGTAAGGGCAGCAAAATAGGGGAGGTAGGCATGAATCTACTTTTCTCTCCCCCAAACCATGCACCATCCCTCACTTGATGGGGACACATGGAGCAGGAAAGAACTGGAGTTTTAGGGCAGGTACGTATGGGGAGAGGCAGTCAAGGCTGTGAAGGGCCTTGAGGACAAACCTAGAACTTTGAAATGGGACCAGAAATGGAGTGGGAGCCTATGAAGATGATGAAGCATTACAATGATGGGCTCGTATTGCCTTGTCCCAGTTAGCAGTCTTGCAGCCACCTTCCAAATGAACTGAAGTTCCTGAACTGTTTTCTGGAGTCAGCCCCACCTATAGCAAATGGCGGTAATCCAAACAGGATGTTACCAGGGCATGGATAACTGAAGCATAACTCTTGCATAAATGGGACTGTTATGTCCGCCATTTATGAAATGGGTGTAAATGCATAATTTCCGGAGCGAGGGCAGATGGCTGTCGAGCACTTTTGGGGCCTTGACGAACCCCAAATGAGGTAGACGGAGGCGGCAACAAGGCGAGCATCTAACAAATTGGACACGGGTGAGTTTGCCCATCCCTACTATGGATTGACAGTCCATAAACTATGGAATTTGGTACCACAAGATGTAGTAATGGCCACCAATTAGGATGGCTTTAAAAGGGGGGTTGACAAATTCTTGGAGAAGGCTATCAATGCATCCTAGTCCTGATGGATATTTGCTACCTCCAGTATCAGAGGCAATATTTCTATGTGCACCAGTTCCTGGGGTACATGGTCAGGAGGATGCTGTTCTTGTGGGCAGCTGGTTGGCCCTGTATGAACAGAATGCTGGATTAGATGGACCTTGGTCTGATCCAACTTGGCTCCTCTTATGTTCTAAATTCCCACAGGATTCAAAATAGCAGTAACAGAGCAAGAGACAATGGATGCAGGGAGTTATGCTTTGGCAAATAAGGAGTAGGGGTGATAGGGTAATGGTGGGGTGGCATTTGGTAGCCTTTTCTCAACAGAGAACTGAAATTTCAGTGGCTTCAATGAACCATTTATACCGATAATGTGGCACAAATGTCCCCTTTACGGAAGCCATTTATGTTTACATTAGATCCCTGGAAATCCCTGAGCCACCATTTTAATGCAAAATAACGGCTTGCAAAGGTGATGGGTCACTGCTGTGTGCTCTCAGGCTGCGTGAGCGCCCTGCACATGGGTCCGGTAAGTGGTGGCGGCTTGGTGAGTAGGGTCCAGGTGGTTGAACGGGGAGTCCATTGGACTCACACACACACACACTGTGGACTCCAACTACATCCCTAGAAAAATGCACATTAAAAAATGTGTATTTTTGAGAAATGCACAGAACTATGCTTTAATCTAGAGGAGAAGAATGCATACATTTCAAAGATGTATGCATGTATGCACAATTGATGTGTACATTTGGAAAACTACGCATGAACATACACAAGGATTTTCATGTGAAAAGAAAAACAAACAAAGCTTACGATTTGATGCAGACCCAGGTCGGAACAAAATTTCAAGGTGGAATTTGGAGAACTTCAGCAAGCTCACATCTTGCTGATTCGCACATCCGTAGTGTGGATCCGTAGTGTGGATCGTAGTATGTCCCTTGCCCCATATAGCTATTATGATGATTACTATTCATGGGATCCCAGCTCAATGGCTGAGGAGAAGCTGTCTTTGCATGTTGTCCCATGCATCTGTCACTTTTAAAGGCAAATTTGTCTTTGCCAGGTCACAATCAGCCCCTGGACATTTTCAGGTAGGACTTGAACTCCTTGACAAGGAGTTTTATGGCCACCAATTTGGGTGGCTTTAAAAGGGGGTTGGATAAATTCCTGGAGGAGAAGACTGTCAATGGCTGCTAGCCCTGATGGTTATGTGCTACCTCCATTATCAGATGCTGTAAGCCTGTATACACCAGTTGCTGGGGAACATGGGTGGGAGGGTGCTGTTGCACCATGTCCTGCTTTGTTGGTCCCTGGTCGACAGCTGGTTGGCCACTGTGTGCACAGGGTGCTAGACTAGATGACCCCTCGGTCTGATCCAGCATGGCACTTCTTAAGTTATCTTCTTACATTCTTACATGCTTTGCATGCAGAAGATCCCCGGGTTCAGTCCCTGTTGTCTCCACATGTCGGTGTAGTGTATTACATCACGGGTGACCATTTGGGTTCCAGTAGTTTAATTGGATGGTCACTCCTTGCCTTCCTCCTTCTGCCTTTTTTCAACTAAGGTCCATAACCGATAGCGCTGGACTTAATGCAACATCTCAGAAACCCTTCGGCAATCCTCAGCTCGAAACACACATCGCCAAGCCAAAGTATCATTTGTTAATTAGTTTTCAAAACTTTCCTGTTCCTTCCCCTCTAACCCCCTATTCCTTCCCAGTAGAGCTTATCCTAGAATAAGGCTCCCCTCTCTGATTTAAGTCGTTTAATTTATGGATTATTGGGTCCTTTCGTTTAAACTCAAATACCCTGCCTTGCTCAGACAAGTGCCTCTGCTTTTCCTCTTGTGTGTGTGGTGTGTGTGTCGGGGTTTTCTTCACTATGTTCTTTTGCTCCTTGCTTCCGCAGCAGCGGTTGGTTAAGTGTAACAGCTGGGCCATCTCGGCCTTGGAGGCTGCTCCGTTATTTTATAATTAAAGCTTTTTGCGACTCGCTTCTCGCCTCCCCCGCCCCACCGCCGACTCCCACATGCCACCCCTCTCTCTCCCCTCCACACTGAGATTGACTGAGGGTTCACTTAAGTCATGGCTCAGAGGGACATAACAAAAGCTTTGCTGACTGTTTTGACATCGCTCGGTTTTGGAGTGACAGCCTCTGAGAATTATCTCAACTTTCCTTTTGATGGTGACTAATTGAATTATTTTATTATACCGCATGTTTTAGTAGTGGGAGGTTAGGGGTCGCCTTGTCGCTGAAACAGAGTCTCCGTTTCCCTCCCTGCTCTTATGGCTTCGGTCTTCCGCAGAGGGAGGCAGACAGGTTGAACTGTGCAACTCATGGAAACGGGAGGCCTGCTTGCGCTTTCCACGTTACCTAGGGGCGGAACTGCACTGCTCCTGTGTCTGAAAGCATTTTGCAGCTGCGAAGAACACGCGTGTCTTGCTCGGAGAAAGGAACAGGCCCTGCCAAGCCTTCTTCCTAGGCCTCGCAGTGGATGCACACTTCTCAGAGCCAAATGCCTGGCATCCATCATCGCTGCCGAGTGTTTTCAAACCTAGCCCTGAGTCGTAGGACATCCGTGTTTGTAAACATACAGGGGATGCTTGCTAGAGCTCTGAGCACAGAATAGGATGTCTGAGACTCTCCCCCCTCCTCCCACCACACTCTGCACATCCCATTCCCAAAACTCAAGGGATTCAGGACAAATAAAAGGAAGTCCTTCTTCAAAGGGTGAATAGTTAAACTACGGAATTTGCTATCGCAAGACAGAGTGATGGCCACCAATTTGGAGGCTTTAAAGAGGGATTGGACAAATTACCGGAGGAGAAGGCTATCAATGATTATTAGTCATGATGGCTTTATGCTTCCTCCAGTAATCAGACGCAGTATGCCTATGTACACCAGTTGAAGGGGAACATGGGTGGGAGAGTGCTATTGCACTCATGTCGTCCTTGTGGGCTTCCTGTTGACAGCTGTTTGGCCACTGTGTGAGCTGGTTGGCCACTGTGTGAACAGAATGCTGTACTAGATGGGCCCGTGGCCTGATCCTGCATGGCTCTTCTTATGTTCTTACGTTCCAGTGTTGGGGAAAATGTGATGTGCATGCAGAAACATTTGAGTGTGACTAAGGTAGGCTCACACAGCTTATGACTTTCTAAGGCTAACACGGCCCACCAGCCGTGTATGATAGTCCACTAAATGGACTTATTCTAGTCAGTGGTTTTTTCCAGGCTGGCCTAAGGCACTCTTTATATCCCAGCCTGCATCTTTACCAGCGCTGAGCTGAAATGAAGGGGAGAGCTCAGACGGCAAAAGGTATCTCAAACGCACACCACACACCTTTTCTGCCAGTTTTCATTACCTGTTTGTGGTCCTAATGACAGAAATAGTCCTGCCAAACTCTTTATCTTCTGCTGATCGCACTGTTATGTATTACGAGTTTTACAAACACAACCAATTGAAACATCAGACAAATTAACGTCTTCAATGGCCCTGTGGGTTGACGAGTGAGAAAATAAATTAAATTCCCCTTCAATACAATGAATTTTAACAGAACTATTAGAGCTGTTCAAGAATCATCCTAGCTGGGCACTCCAATGTGTTTCAACCCAATCTGAATTTCATGAGCTTTTGAGGTTTACTCGTCATCGTCTAATAAGCTGCATTTTTAAATGGGAAGGATGAATGTTCAGCCGTAATACTTCCTTCTCATAACACCTCCCCAAAAACGATTGTGTTATTTCCCCCTTCTAATTTGCTTTTCCAACTCAACAGTCCTCTTTCTTATTTGCTAATCCTCTTCCCCTGGGGCATCTTGCAAATTACCTATGAACTTTGCGGTTCCATTGCATGTTCATAAAAAGACTGCTTTGTGCCCCCCTCTTCTTTCTCCACCCAGGACAAAACGACACTGGAGAACCTGACTCAACAATTGGCAGTCAAACAGAATGAAGACGGGAAGTTTAGCCACGCTATGATGGATTTCAACATGAGCGGAGACTCTGACGGTCAGTAGCGGAGCAAACTTGCCTTATTTCCAGCTGTGCCTGTGCCTCCACCACCAGTGGAGAACGAGCTCTAACATCTTTGGTTCTTCAGCATGGAGAGGAAACACCCATTAAACAAAGCTGGTGAAGTTCTACCTGCTGCGGTGTTGAAGTGGGTAGATTTCCTTGCCGTTGCAAACGCCGTTGCTAAGTCCGGGCCCAGCCAAGAAGCATCTTTCACTCTGGAAAGATGAGAAGAAAGAAGCAAACAGAAATGGATTTGGTATAACTGAGATCAGATGGAGAATGGGTGACTTACAGACCTGGGTGGCCATGAGACAGGAGCGCACTGGGATTGTAGAAGCTTGATTGGATTGGATGGAGCTTTTATGCTATTTTCTACCTCTACCATTACAGAGGTATCAGTTGCATGGAAAGGCGGATGGTCAAGTGTTTATTTCCTTGTTAGGTCTGATGTACACATTACATTTTTTCCCTAGATGTCTACCTAGGGGAGTATATCCAGGATCTGCCCTCTAGTGATAGAAGGTCTCTGCTCACAGAAGATGCCTCACCCTTAATTTCAGAGTTTCCCCCCTTTCTCTCCTCCACGCACAACAGCTCACTTCATTCGACAGTTCCCCTGATCCTCTCTGTAGCATTTTCAGGGGGCTACAGAAACTGCTGTGGTGAACAGGAGGCTGGGAAGTCTGCTTCCACCAGCCCAGATGCACACAACTAAATCTCAATCCAACCCAAGGTGTTTGAAAGATACCCTTGAAAACGTAAAGTGTAAACAACAGGTGAAGAGAACCTTGTGTTTGCACACATGGTATGTAAATCATATGCATACCTATACTCTCAGTAGGGAGCCAAGAATGGCTGTGGCTTCCTTCCGGGTGTCTTTTCAAAGGCAATGTCTGAAAGGGTAGACATTTAGAGGTGACTTGGAAATAGAAAAGGCATTGGCATTTCCCTAAACAGGGAACTTACACTAGTTAGCAGAATGAAAGCTCAGGTCCTTTCAATTGATTTCAAATTTCAAAAAAGAAACTTTCACTAGGCAAGATTGCGTATTTTCTGTTAATGAAATCCTAAAAGGCTTAGGGTCACGGTAAGAATACATGGGGGTACGGGGTGTTGTATGGATAATTGTGCCAGATGTAAGTACTGGAAAACATTATATGAAATTAGACTTTCCTCACTTTGGAAACCATGGGTGCAATCTTGGGAGTCCCATCATTACAGCTGGGAGGAATCAGTTCTCTTATCCAAGAGAAGACATTCAGTACCTAAAGCAATACCAATGAATGTGATGCCATGGCATCCCTGAGTATCAATTCCAGCAAAGTACTTCTCCTGCAGTTAGAAAGGCCTCTCAGTTTAGTTGAAACCAAGGGGAGGGGATTTCTGCATGTCATAGAAGCATGGACTAGTAGAGTTGGAAGAGACCTATAAGGCCGTCGAGTCCACCCCCCCCCCCCCCGCTCAATGCAGGAATCCACCTTAAAGCATCCCTGACAGATGGCTGTCCAGCTGCTTCTTGAATGCCTCTAGTGTGGGAGAGCCCACAACCTCCAATTGGTTCCATTGTTGTACTGCTCTAACAGTCAGGAAGTTCAAGCCTTCTGTCCACATTTGGCTGCAGAATTTCCAAATTCTGCCCAAATTAAGAAGACATTGGACTTTCCTAACTGTAGACTGAGACCTCTGGACACCACTAGCATGGGCTGATCATATCACAGGAACTACAGTTGGCATGAAAGAATGCAACTCTAAGCACAGGACGCACAACAACCGAAGGAGAGCTTCCATACACAAGCTGCAGCCTTCGTGATATCGATGAAACATTACCTGCCACCCCTGCATTTTCAAAATGACTATCCCCCTTTTTTTTGCCATGCAGTGGCATACAATTCATACCCCTAGGCCCTGACATGAGGCATTTACTTACTTACTTATTACTTACTTGCTAGATTTCCATACCACCCAAGAGCCAAGCTCTCTGGGCAGTTCACAACAATTACAACCACAAAAAGCGACGTAAGATACAATATAAAAGTTTAAAACAGCAGTATCAAATCAGAGTAAAAACCAAAATAAAACTTAGCAGCAATGCACAGAGTTAAAATACAATCACTGATACAATACATCAGAAATCCAATGATTAGAATGCCAGAGGGAATTGGAAGGCCTCCACCTGACGCCAAAAAGAACAGCCGAGTAGCAAAATGATCAGCAACAATGCAGATGCAAATCCGGATGCTCCACGATGAGAACCTATGTTGCTATTGTAATACTACATTATTCAGAGACAGTGTAACAACTATGCTCATGCCCGTTCCCCAGTTCCTTCACTTACCTGGCTGGGGATCTTGTGTGAGGGGTGGAAGAATGGGCATGCTCACTGCCTATGTTCTATACACCAAATGTAACCTATGAGAATTCCATGCGGAGCCTCAAGTGGTGTGGTTCTAAAATAAGGCTGCGGCTGGGGGAAAGCATGCACATGCATTTGGGCCTCTGTGTGAACTGCCATCGCACAATGACCCTGCACAGATGACACACTAAGCCATGGTGGTTAAGCATTTTGAGCTAAACATTATGGCTTAGCAGGTCATGTGAACCCTCCCTAACAGTGGTGGCTGCATAACCGCGGTTTAAACACGCTCATGAACCATTTGCTGCAAACAGATTAGCAGCGGAACCATGGCTTGGCATGTTGTCTGAACAGGCCCTCTGTGTTCTGTGATGGACAGAAGGGTACAAATTCGTTGGTCCACTCTGCTACAGAATTGCAGTTGCAGTACATGTACTATGCCATAGATTTCCAATGACAGAAGAAGCAATCCTGGTTATAGATGGGCAAGCAATCGATGTTCAAGCTCTCTAGGATTCTTCAAACCATGTCTCGCTGCTTGACTGGGGCCTGATTCCTATTTGCATTTGCGATCACTGCTTGCTTTTCGCAAATGGGAAACTTGCGTAAATTGAGAAGTGGTCGAATGGGAGATTTGAACAGATCTCCCCAAATTGACAAAGTTGTCCTCCATAGATGAAAGCAGGGTTGATTCAGTCTACTGAGGAAATTTGCGCGAATTAGTGAATCTAAATTGAAGTGGGAATTGGGAATGAGACAAAAGCAGGAACATGTTGGGCAATTTGCGAATGTTTTCAGCAGAGGCAGGCTCCCACGTGCCTTTACGTTCGAGGTTTCTCAATGGGACTTGCTCGTATCTTTTGTGAGCAAAAACAAAATTCTCTTACATCTCTAGTCCTGATTCTTCTATGATTGCTGCAAGGAGAAGTTCTCCTGCATCTGATCTGAAGTCATGATTGGAAAAAAGGAGGCTAAGGGGAGACATGATAGAGGTGTACAAAATTATACAAGGTGTGGATAATGTGGATAGGGAGACATTTTCCTCCCCCTCTCATAATACTAGAACCCAAAGGGGTCATCCCATGAAGCTGATTGGTGGGAGATTCAGGACAAATAATAGGAAGTACTTCTTCACACAGCAAGGCAGTTAACTTATGGAACTCACTACCACCAGATGTAGTGATGGCCACCAATTTAGTTGGCTTTAAAAGGGGGTTGGATAAATTCCTGGAGGAGAAGGCTACCAATGGCTACTAGCCCTGATGGTTGTGTGCTATCTCCAGTAATTGAGGCAGTAAGCCTGTGTGTACCATTTGCTGGGGAACACGGGTGGGAGGGTGCTGTTGCACCATGTCCTGCTTTGTTGGTCCCTGGCTGATGGCTGATTGGCCACTGTGTGAACAGAGTGCTGGACTAGATGGACCCTTGGTCTGATCCAGCATGGCTCTTCTGATGTTCTTACGTTCTTAATGTATCCTCTCATGGCTGAGAAAGTAGCGAAATGCAATGAAATAATGCTCTTTTACTCCCTTTTTAGGAAGTGCAGGGGTCTCAGAATCTCGGATTTACCGGGAATCCAGAGGGCGTGGGAGCAACGAGCCGCACATCAAGCGCCCAATGAATGCCTTCATGGTGTGGGCAAAAGACGAACGAAGGAAGATACTGCAGGCCTTCCCTGATATGCACAATTCCAACATCAGCAAAATACTAGGTAAGGGAATGAAAACAGGAGCAGTCAATATCCATAGGGACTGTTGGTTATGAGTAGGGATGGATGGACCCACATTATTTCTGGTCCATGTTGGTTTCACATATGTTCATTCATAAGTCTGCTTCATCTCATTTTGTATTTAAAGACATATTTTTATATTTTCACAAAATATGCATCTCTATGTGTTTTCTTATGCATTTCTAAACATGTTTATATTCAGGAAGCGGATCACAAAAGTTGGAGAAGTGCAAAATCCTAAGGATAATTAAGGAACGCTCTTCCTAATGACGTCCACCTGGTGCCAACATTGTCATCTTTTTTGGCTCCAAGTTAAGCTTTTAATGTTAGGGGTTTTTTTAATCTGGTCCTGGTATTATAGTGCTAATTGATAGTAGCTGTTTCAGACTGTTTCGAATTTTTGCATGTTAAAGATTTTACATTATCTTTTTATTGTGTTGTAATTTTCGTAAACCATCCAGAGAGCTTTGGCTACCAGGCAGTATAGAAATGAAATAAGTGTATGTATAAATGAAAAAGTCCCAGACTGCACATTAGTCTGGGAGAGTTAGATCAGTGTGCAGCTGAATTGCTAACCATAGAATTCCTCAAGCACCTCCATTTTTGAGCAGTGACATCCTGACTGGTCATCCAGTTTCACATAAGTCAGCTGATATTTCAACACCAATCCAGTTCCACGCAGGCCTTTCTACACATTGCAAAAACACAAGAACCCTACTGGATCAGACCAAAGGCTTCCTAGTCCATCTGATTGACCACTGTTTCCTAGGGATGTCTCAGGCATCCAACTGAGTCCAAGAGTCCAATGGACTTCCCCACACCCACCCTCAGTCAGGTGTACAATTGAGACACTGGGGAATTGCGCTTTCCCCTTGCGTAAATGGTAGCCACAAAGGCCTCATTTACACAAGAGCAAAGGCGCAAATGAGGGCGGCTGACTGGCGAGTGCTCACTGGGCCTCGCCAAGCCTCAAAAGAAGTAGGAGCAGGGGTGGATGGTGGGGGCAGGGTGAGAGTCTGACAGATCGGGTGCAGGTAGGTTCTGCCACTCACAACTGTTTTCCACAATGGCACACCAGACATCTAAGGGCAACCAACAAACAGGACATGAACTCAAAGCATTTTCCCACTCATGCTCTTCAGCAAGTGGTATTCAGAGATCTCTGTCCTTGGAGGTAGAATATAACCATCATGACCAGTAGCCATTGATAGCCTTAGCCTCCCTGAATTTAGTTGACTGTTGTTCTGGGCGTATTTGTTTTGTTGTGTTTCCTGTATGAGGAACCCTTCCCACAATCAGAAGTGATGCTGTCCAAATTCTCCCATTTCATTCCGTATAGTGTGCAGATTGGCACAATCTGACCTGCGAAATTCAGCCGCTGCCGAGATGCTCTTAGGCGCAAGATTAGCCATGGCTATTGATTTCCTGTTGAACAGACTCGCAGAGGCCCACATACTAGCATGCTGGTTATAGATGGCAAGTAGGAGGGCTTTAACGGGGCGCCTGAATTGATTAGATTAGTCAGAAGAAAGCCAGATAAGGAGTGTACATTTGTTCCAGAGACGATAAAGCATCTATACGCCAGCGGAAAGGATTTAAAGCGGGTTACGGCTGTGAGATTAAGCATGTGAGTTGGGAGGCAAATACTTTGGTCCAGACTCTGGATTTAAGAGTGGCCCTGACTAAACTTGCCTTTAAGTAGTCATCTTCAGAAATTGGTCAGATCACTGTGAACGCCGCCCCCTCCCCTACTCACAATCCCGCTACTTTCCATACGGAAAGTACAAAGGAAGTTTGATGTTTCCCCATCTTAACTGATTGTTTTGGGATAACAAACTCCAATAGCACACCGCTAATTCATTCCGCTTAAAATAGGTGCTTGAGCCGGGCTGACATTTTACTCATTCTCTAAGGGATCTGCATTGACATTTTAAAGGGCTTCTAAGCATTTTATAATACCCTCCAAATCTGGTTTTAATAAGCCATTTCGGCTGAAATTTTTAACATAAGGAATCACCTTTTACGGTTTAGTGCTAGACTGGGCCAGCATGTGGGGGTGGGGGTGGGGGAACGCAGCTAACATATCGACGGCATCTTTTTCTGATTAAACATACAGTAAGTGGAGTATAATGTGCAAATTCATTCCAGATTCTCGTGGGGATGACAGTCCTGCTCAGCTCTCAAACCCCTTGCACTGTGAGAACAGTGAGGTTTGAAAGCAAGCGAGGGAGATCGTTTTCCTTTGAAACATCAGAGGACAAGGGGGGAGGGATCTCTTCCTCCTCTGCAATAAAGAGGGGTGAGACGTTCTCCTCTTTCCTGACGAAAACGTTGCAAAGGTCCCTTCTGGGTTTTCAAAGGCCAGTTTTTGATCTCGGCAGGGAGCTCTCTATTAACATGGGGAACGAGAGTGAGTAGAAGCTCGCAGATCAACCAGGTATCCGAATCCCTTTGCAAGAAAGCCGCAATTGTTCTAACTCACCATCAATTCCCCTCCCCTTGTCTTCCTAGCATTGCACTCAAGTTGGATGTCTGAAGTATCACTGACTGTGGGTTAGATGAGGTTGTTGCTCAACCAGGTTCTGTGGAGTGTGTGCATGAGAGTACAATACGAAGAACATCCGTTTTGACTCCCCCATTCTCAACAGACTAGATGGTGACGCTGTGATACTATCCTCTGAGCACTGAAAAAAACCAAAAAGTAATAATAAGTACCGATGCATGGATTTGTTAGAAAGGTGACCTACGCACATGTTTGTCACCCATCTATTCATTGATACATCAACACGTGTATCAGAATCTTTTATAACAGAAAAAAAAGAGAGAAAGAAAAATGGCTTGTGAAGAAACCATGTCATTGTCTTTCAAAGGTGCTTGAGTCTCCAGCGTTTCCACTCTTACTTGTTGAGATTTTCCTTTGAATCTACTGAAGTTAATTTAAAAAGCGAGATTTTTCCGTACTTGGAGACTTCTGTAGGAGAGGGGTAAATGTGAAGCAGGGTTTTTTTTTTTATACCTGGAGGATGTGTATAGTAAGTTAGTTTCTCTTCCTTCGGAAGAAATGCAGTACACTGGTAACACCATCATTACCAGCATTATTATCACTGTTTATTATTTTTCTATAGCACTGATATATGTGGTTCTTTAGAAAGAAAACTAAAAGGACCTTGGCCCACAGAACCTACAATCCAACTTACAACAAAGGCCCTTTCCACACTGGGGATTTTCCCCGGGGTTGTCCCTGGGTGCTCCCTGTGCATCCAAATGACGCACAGGGATTCCCGAGGGCAGGAGGGGATAGCCACAGGTTTTCCCAGGGATAAAGAAACCCTGGGGAAACCCGATTCCTCCCGCAGTCCCGGGGCCGTCCCGAGACCGCAGGAGGAGTAAGCGCCCATCCCGCCCAATGCCCGCTTACTCGTAAGTGTGCACCAGAAACGGGCACAGAGCCACACAGTGCGGCTCTGTGCCCTTCAGGAGAAGGGGTGGCAGCAATTCCGCCACCCCTAGGATGGCAGGGAGGGGTTTGGGCCCCAATTTTGGGGGGATTTTTTTTTCAAAACGCTTACAGTTCTGGTGGAGAGGGGCTTCACTCTTGCGAGACTGGCCCCGCTGTTTCCAGCAACAAAAATGGTGGCCGTGACATGCCGGCTTACTTCCGGGACATCGCACTCCACATGTGCATGCTGGGAGAGGCTCTCGCAATAAGTATATTGCAAAAGTCTCCTCCCTCCCTCCCGGAACACCAGGAGGTGTAGAAAGGACCAAAGTGAGAACCACAGGTAACAAGGGATGAATATGAGCTGACGTGGTTGTGTATCTTTATCAGGTTCAAGCATGATTTCACTCGGGTTCTCCTTTTTCCACCACTACATTTGTTCTGTCCTCTTTCCACATTTGATTTTGAGACCACATGAACATTTGTATATATTTTTGCACGAGTTTTCCAAAAATACACGCATTTTAGTGCACACTTTTCCACATTTACACATTTTTGCAAGCGGTATTTCCATCAAATAAAGCAGGTTTTTTTGCACATTTCCCCCCAAATATGCACACTTTTCTTATGTACTGTTTCACATGCATGTACATTGTTGTGCACACTTTTTTCAAATGTACACATGCATACACACACCCAAACACTCATTGCAATATGCAGAAAAGTACAGATTTTGACACCTGTCTGCATTCCGGTTCATGTCTAGCATTTGGGAAGTGCAAATCTGTTAAGTTCGCATTGAAATGTGAGCCAAACTGATTTCTCACTCATAGAATCCTAGAATCATAGAATAGTAGAGTTGGAAGAGGCCTATAAGGCCATTGAGTCCAACCCCATGCTCAATGCAGGAATCCAACTTAAAGCATACCTGACAGATAGCTGTCCAGCTGCCTCTTGAATGCCTCTAGTGTGGGAGAGCCCATGACCTCCCTATCTCCTATAGACATTGTTTCAATTACTCATAGTTAGGCTTTGGATCAGTGGAGGACGGGGATTAGAAGGTAAGATTCCTGGATGCAGCCTGGAGTCACATGATGCTTCATTGAAGCTATGCAAGTCTGGTTCTAGTCAGTGCCTAGATGGGGGACCACCTGGGACCTCCATGTACCCTACCTTGAGTTACATGATGGAAGAAAGATGGTGTCTGCATGCATTAGGGCCAAATTAGTTGTGATGTTAATTGTGTGGATGCAATCCACATGCACTTTTATGTTATGTAGATAGCAGCAGAGCTGAAAAGCCTGAGCAGCCCCATCACCCCGGACATGTGATGGATTTAACTCTTTTTCTCCCTGCCACAATCCTGACAAAAATTACCTCCCTGAAGCTGTGATTTACCTTTCAAGGAAACTTCCCATTCGCCCCAATGGAGGCTTCCCTTGAAAGGCACAGAGCAGCTTTGGAGAGATGAGTAGTCCCAAGGTTGTTTAAGCTTCTGCATGGCTACCATCTACATGACAATAGGCTGACCATCTGAAAAGGAGGACAGGGCTCATGTAACTTTAACAGTTAGTTGTAGAGAAAAGGGAATTTCAGGCAGTGTCATTTGTATGCAATTAGTTCCTGGTGAAATTCCCTCTTCATCACAACAGTTAAAGTTGCAGGGGCCCTGCCTTCTTTTGTATATGGTCACTCTAGTATAATGCCTGCAACTTTAACTGTTGTGATGAAGAGGGAATTTCACCAGGGACTAATTGCATTCAAATGACACTGGCTGAAATTCCCTTTTCTCTACAACTGTTAAAGTTACATCAGATGGTCAGCCTACATGACAACCCCCCAATGCACATTACTTAAACTCACACAATTAACATCACAATTAGTTCCCCCCTAATTAATTAAGGCAAAGGTTACATAGAAAAATGTGGGTTTTGAGGAAGAGACACTGAAGACGCCAGTTCCCAGTTCCTGCTTTGCCATAGGCAAGTCGCTATTTCTTAGACTAGTCTACCTTGAGATAAGAATAAGATGACCATATGAAAAGGAGGACAGGGCTCCTGGATCTTTAACTTTTGTATTGAAAGAGGAATTTCAACAGGTGCCGTTTGTATGCATGCAGCACCTGGTGAAATTCTCTCTTCATCACAACAGTTAAAGCTGCAGGAGCCCTGCATTCTTTTGTATCTGATCACTGTAGTATAGCTCCTGCAGCTTTCACTGTTGTGAGGAAGGAGTTTCACCAGTGCATGCAAATAGCACCTGCTGAAATTCACCTTTCAATGCTAATGTTAAAGATACAGGAGCCCTGTCCTCCTTTTCATATGGTCACACCAGATAGGAATGATAAAGAACTTATAAATTATTATGGGAATCAGCTAGTGAATTGCTTGTCATGATGGGATCATTGTGGCCAGAACAAACTCAACTGCTAGTCAGCCATTGCTAGCAGGTGGATAGCAGGGAAAGCATTTGTCTAGAGAGGCTGTCATTGCCGTCAGTCAAGGGAGGAGCACATTATCCTGGGTCTCTGGATGCAGGATCTAAGTCTGTTACCACCACCACCACCACGTCTCTTCCCCTGTAGTAATGGGGGTCTGGTCTGGGCTTCCTTGTTATGTCCTTAGACTTCCTCATCACCTGCTGGAGGGGAGCACTTGTGTCTCTTTCTGCCACACTGCCTTCCACTCATTGGATTCCCATTTGGTTCCCAGGTCTGCATTTGACCCTCTCAGAAGAGATCGGCACATTGCACCCACCCAGCCTGACAAGTGGGAAAATGGGTTATTAATAATATGATAATGAGACTATAAGAAACTAGTGATTCTTTGGGTATTTTTCTTGGAGTAAGGGCAAACAAGGAATGTGTTGTTAAAGGGAGGGAATTTCAAGCATTTTGTATATTAAAAGTCATCTAGGGGGGTACGATGATCTAGGCATAGTACTAGTAATAGCATGAGCTAAATGCAGTGAGTAGGAAAGACAACACTGTCTCCCCAGTAATAGTTTCACCAGCCCCCACAATGTCCTTGCGACACTTTCCCAGTTGGAACACAGGAATGGAATAATTTCCATCCGACGTTTGTTTTCACAGCCAGACACATCTCAGTTTTCCCAAAGAGGCTGAGCACTACAAGGCTTGACTGAGTAATATCCCATTGGATCATTTCTTTTCTTTCCCCCCCAAACCTCCCAACCCAGATTTATGAGCATCTTGGGAATTTATTTATTTTTAAGAACAAAAATCTCCCCACCCAGCTCCTCTCGGCAAAGCAATCTGGACCGCCAATGGATATTGTTCCTCCGGTTGTAATATTTTTCTTTCCCCAAATATTTGCAAAGCATCAGTTTGGTCTTGTTTGCTCATGCAGCAAGAGATGCTTTTCCCTTGAGGGGCATAACTTTAATCACTGGTGTCACATTCATTCCTTGAGACCAACACAACGTATCTCTTGATATAGCATGCATGGGTTGTATCCAACGTCAATCCTACTTAGAGTAGACCTTTGAAATGAATAGGACAAATTAGGCTAATATTGGATGCAAGCCTGTGTGTGTGTGTGTGTATATATATATACTTTCATGCAGATAATTTTAAACAATTGTAAGGATCTTGGATTATACTTTTGATAAGCTAGATGGCATTATTATTATTATTATTATTATTATTATTTCATCACTGTGCGTGGTCCTTTGCAACAGAGGTGGGCAGACACAGAACTTGCACAATCTACTTCATTTTTGTTTTGTTTTGTTTTTTAAAACTAGAATCCCAAGTAAGAAAGATATACACTTAGAATTAAAATTCTTCCACGCTTCTCTTTAACCCCAAACGTTATTTCGTTTCTTTTGAATCTGGATAAGAGGGCAGGGCTCCTGCAGGTTTAACTGTTGTGATGAAGAGGGAATTCCACCAGGTGCTCCATGCATACAAATGGCACCTGCTGAAATGCCCTTTTCTATCCAACTGTTAAAGATACAAGAGCCCTAGTCCTCCTTTCCATATGGTCACCCTAGACACCAACAAAAGAAAGAAAAGGAGGGGAGAAGCCGTGTGCTAATGCAGTTACACCTTCTGAGGCCTCATCCTCACATGCCTTGGTCGGCATGGTTGCTGGCACCTCCAGGGCTATCCACACGGCAGTCAGGGTGTTGTGTCAACGCTTCAGCCCATATTGTTCCCTTAACACCCATTGTGGCACCGAGCCCATAGCACAAGTGCTTCGCATCCCACTGATATCATAGAATCCTATAGCTAGAAGGGATCACAAGACTCTGCTCCTCTCCATGTCACTCCTTTCAAAGATCAAAGCCTAGACCCCTCAATGTGGCAGAGAGAAAGTGCCAGGCAAATACTCCAGGTAGAGTAAATGCTGGGCAAACACTTCAGGTGACTCTAGCAATTGAGCAATTAGGAACCTGCCCCAGGGCAGATTAAGCCAAATTATGGAACTGCCAACGCTCTTTGGGAGGTTACATGAGAGCCCTGCTGGTGACCATCTACCTTTTCCCATACATTGATGAAAATCAAAACACCAGGGCCTCCAGCTGCTGCTAGCTTCATTTCCAGTGGATGCCTCTGGGCCACACCTGGCCATTTTTAGGAAATGAAGACGGCAGGAGCTGCAGGTTGCCAAGGGAGCTTACAGCCCCCTCACCAAATATTCCCAATCTGCACTAGATCAGGCTGCCTACAACTCACAGGTGGCCACCCGCCAGGCGGCTTGGACGATGGCTCCCACTGCTTTGCGCTCTCACAGATGGACAGATCTCCTTTCCCTTCTTCCCCTTGACAGGTTCTCGCTGGAAAGCTATGACGAACCTTGAAAAGCAGCCGTACTACGAGGAGCAGGCCCGCCTCAGCAAGCAGCACCTGGAGAAGTACCCGGACTACAAGTACAAGCCCAGGCCGAAGCGAACCTGCTTAGTGGACGGGAAGAAGCTGAGGATTGGCGAATATAAGGCAATCATGCGCAATCGGCGTCAAGAGATGAGGCAGTATTTCAATGTTGGGTATGGGCCCGTCACGGCGTATTACGTTTACCTCAGCGGAAAGGACAATGTGTAGTTTAGCCGCGCAAGCAAAATACCTTATGAGGCATTGTCAGGAATTCAGGGTTTTCCTGATGCAAGGTGATGGAATTAAAGGGGCCAAGTTAGGAAGATCAACCTGGATGCTTCTTGCATCTCTTCCCCACCCCCACCACTGCAGAGTTTACCCACCCAATTACTTTCCCCATGGAATCTATGGGGAAAACTGAGACCATCAGCCAATTCAGCTGGTAGGGTTGTGCGCATACTACCATACTACCCTGAACACACCTGATCTCGTCTGAAAAAGAACATGCATTTGCCACTTCTAATTATTGGCATGCTTGGTTCCCAAGGGTTCCTATTAAATGCCATGGGATGGAAAGCAGGCCATGAAAACAACAGCCCTGTCCTCCTGTTGATCAGCAGCAACCCGTAATTCAGTGGCGTACTGCCACTGAACCTAATGATGCCAGATAGTCATGATAGCTAATTACCTAGCGAGGTGGTGGACTCTCCCACATTAGAGGCCTTCAAGAGGCAGCAGGACAGCCATCTGCAAGGTATGCTTTAAGGTGGATTCCTGCATTGAGCAGGGGGTTGGACTCGATGGCCTCATAGGCCCCTTCCAACTCTACTATTCCATGATTCCATGACTTATAACCATTGATAGAGTTGTCTTCCATGAATGTGTCTAGTCCCCTTTTAAAGACACTTAGTGGCCAGTGGTCCTCCCCACATCTTATGGCAGTGAATTCCATTACATAATGTCAAGTAGAGTGCGTGGACTGCTCCTGCTCACTGTTCCAGGCAGTGACGTTTCATTTCATTCCCCCTTCCCACCTGATTTGTGGCTGCATAAACTGCAGCACTCACACCTGACCATTGGAGATAGAATGATGCATCCTGTAAAGAAGTCTTTCCTCTTGTCTGTCCTGAATCTACTGGAAAGAAAGAGAAAGCCCTTCCTCGCATAACGCACGACTCATGGACGGAATTGGCTGCCACAAGATTTTGTGATGGCTGCTGGCTCGCGGGGCCTTACAGCTTTCTACCTTGATACCTGAATAAATGCCTGACCCATCCAAAGTTAAGCACTTTGGAGTCCTGTGTATTTGTTTGTATCCAGTACGAGAGCTAAGTACAGGTTTACATCTCTCCTGTTGAAATCAAGGAGACTTAAATGTGCTTTACTGCGGCTGGACGGTGCCCAACGTTTTTGGAACGAGAGCTGGCTGTTTGAGTCTGGTTAATGGATGTCAGTAACGATGAACGGAGATGAATCTGTCCAGCTACTGCTAAGTGTCACCAGGCAGTTTTTTAAAAAAAAGAACAGCTACAGTGTGCATTGTAATAATAAGCGGCTCAGCCCAGAAATCTGAGCCGCTTAACCCTGTGGTGTTGGCAAGTCCAGTGATCCCACTGGTAAGCGCTGAAACAAACATGGGGAAGAGAGCCAACCCTTGGCATCGTGAGATTAAAAAGAGAGGGAGGGGAGGACCTTTTGGAGAAAAGAATAGGCAGGGACAGAGGCTCCAAAATTCCACTTATCTCGCCAATACTGATGCTTGACAGTGTTGTGGGGTGAGGGGGGGGGGAATTAATCTTGCAAGATTTGGAATGTTATTCAACTTCTCTACTGAGCTTGGCAAATTCTATCTAAGGGTGCGGTGACTGTGTGGAAACAGAGGTAGTTTTATCTATGGGGTTACAGAAATGTGCACCCCAAATGAGGCAACAACAGGACGTCTAAAGGGAGCAGAGTTTGGGTTCTCTGGAGGTCAAAACGTTTGTCAAGATGTGCAACAGGAGCAATTGGAAGGGATTGATTTCAATGCGCTTAGACATGCCTTGCTTTGCAAAGGGTGAAGGTGTAAGGTCATGGTCCTCACTGGGAATTCTGAGTAAACATGGAAAGGGTGGGACTACAGATAGCTTTTCAAAATCCTGGAGGTGGTATCACAGAGCTGCTGTTATCTGCAGCATGCAGTGTTCTCTGGACAGCTGAAACAAGACCCCTGAAGCATGTATTCATGTAAGGTTTTTCTTAACCTTGGATTCTAGGGCAGTGTACAAAAGTCTGCGTAAAACTATTCACACAAACGTATAGATTAAAATATAATAAAACAATGAATAACCATTAAAAATGAAATTTCATCTAAAATACCTGGGCAAATAGGAAGGCCTTAATCTTGCACCAATCCTGCTGTAATAATCCTGGGTACATGTTAGCGTGACAGTTGTGAGTGCCTATCTGATAAAGCCTGTGATGCATACAATACGCATGCCTAGTGGAAATTCTTTGCACCAATCCATACATGTGTACATCCCTGGAGCCCTTTAACAATTAAAGGAAGGAAGGAAGGAAGGAAGGAAGGAAGGAAGGAAGGAAGGAAGGAAGATGTTCCTTTTGGAGTGAAATAGACTAGACCAGAAAACTGCTGGTCTAGTCAATTTCACATCACCTTTGAATTCATAGAGACTAGAGTTGTTCTCAGACTTGGTAAAGCTGTGCCTGGGCAGTCTTACTTCAGACTGTTGGTGTTCCATATGAAAATAACCCCTCCATGTAGAAAACTGAATATCCCGGCATAACCTCGGGATAGTGGAAACCGGGGATATTCCGATTTTTCTGCCATCTTGGGTCCTAAAATGGGCATGGAGCTGCATGGGGCAGCTCCGTGTCCATGGGGGTGGAGCAATTTTGCCATTCCCAGGATGGCGGGGTGGGATGAGTGTGGGGGGGGGGGGTGTCCTACCTTCTCCACTGGATGATGAGGGCTCCTGTGTCTTTAAAAAAAATGGCGGGCATGACATCCCTTTCCTCCCGGGAGGTTGCACTTTCTGTTTAGAAGTTGGGGGATGATCCCGGAAGCAGGTAAATCTGGGATCAGCCCCCCTCCCTCCCTCTACACCCTTAGTTAGCCCTCTGTTTTCCTGACAGGACCGGAGGAAGGCGGTAACATATCATCAGTCCCTTGTCTCTGGATAGGTCAGTTTGTCTTGTTATAATGCTCGAGGAACTAGCAAAAATGTGGCAAAGAATTCAGTGCCAACCCTGCCCTGAGCCTTTTGGGATCATTCTGGGGCTTATTATACCCACAGCGTAAAGGACCAGGGCAAGGTTTCCCTTTCAATTAAGCCTGCCCCCCCTCCACAGGTCCCCCTCTTGTCGCTTGTGGCAAAGCTTTTCCTTGCAGATGGACACACCTTTGATGACATTACAATGCCAAGCATGTTCTGCACAATATTATCGCAATTGAATTAGCCCATGCTGCAAGACAACAAAAGGAGCGTAGGCGCTAAACCTCTAGGTTTGCAGGGACCCTGGAGCTTCTTGGGGATATAAACACAGCAGCCGTTCCAAGATTTGGAGAAGGAATTTAGAGGGCCTAAAATAACTCGGCACTTTAATACTTTTGCAATGGACTGTATTTCCAAGCTTCTCGTTTCTGAAAAGGAGGGTTTAAGCAGATGCTTGGAGCGGTACTCCTTCCCACTTTATGCGTACCTAGGAAAGTGATAACAAGAGTCGTCCCCATCTCTTAATGTTAGACAGAGTGAAACCTGCCTTAGATTTGATTTTGACATTACCGGAGCAGTATGGAAGTCATTTCGCTGTGGTTGGATGAACATGTATACTGTAGCTGCCTTAAATATTGAATCAAACCTCTGGGCTGTTTAGCCCAGTATTGTCTATGGTCATTGCAGTGGAGACTGGTAGCCCTGATGTCAGTGGGGCAGTGAATCCACTCTGGGTTTCAGTCAGAACCAGTCAGAACTCCAAAGGAGCTATTCAAGCTTGGATAGCTCCTTTGGAACGTAAGAACATAAGCTCCATCTAGTCCAGTATTCTGTTCACACAGTGGCCAACCAGCTGTCTACTAGGAAATCACAAGCAAGACTCAGGTGCAATAGTACTCTACTGCCTATGTTCCCCAGCAACTGGTGTGCATAGGCTTACTGCTTCAGATACTTTTGAGTTCTAACTGAAACCCAGAACGGATTTACCACCCTACTGAAATGGGAGCCACCAGCCTTCACTGGCTGACCAGAAGCAACCTTCTAAGGTCCTGCATGGATGTATTTCCCTGTCCTGCACCCTGAGATCTATATGATTGGAAATGAAAGCGCCCTTTGAACTGCAAATAGTGGCTTTAGAGAGGCAACTTTTGTCAAGACCGTGGGAGGGAAAGAAAGGGTTAAGCTTTTCCTTCTTCCTGCCCCACCGTCCCAAGGTTTCTGCACTGCTGCTATTTACATAGACAGAAAATGTATCTTAATTGCATTCATGCAATCGACATCATGTTTAATTTAGACTTAAGGGAGGAGAAAGAGAGAACAGGATTCTGGTAGGCCCTACAGAGGTTCTGAGGTACGTAAGCACTGAGTACACATGGGAATGAAATTGAAATAAATACAGAAACTGAATTGGGGTCCACCCGACCCCAGTGAAGCAACACCTAAGCAAACAATGAGCTACATTTAACATATAGGATATATCGACTAAATGATATGTTGACTCTGATCTAATGTAAAAATAAGACGTTTCATGAAGTTACCGTATTTCTTCGACTCTAAGATGCCACTGATTATAAGACGCACCTTAATTTCAGTACCACCAACAGAAAAAAAGCTAAGAAAAAGAAAAAAAAAACACTAAAATATATCTAAAATTTGAAAACTGTGATTCTAAGACGCTGTCGATTCTAAGACGCGCCCCGTTTTTAGAGACATTTATATGGGGGGGGAGTGTGTCTTAGAATCGAAGAAATACGGTATATCATATGGGAATACACCTATTTAGATGTGGTGATGGCCATCAATTTGAGTGGCTTTAAAGAGAGATTAGATAAATTCATGGGGGATAAGGCTGTCATTGGCCACTAATCCCGATGGCTCTGTGCTACCTCCACTATCAGAGGCAGTTGCTGAGGAACATGGGTGGGATGGTGCTGTTGCACTTATGTCCTCCTTGTTGGTTCCTGGTCAACAGCTGGTTGACCATTATGTGAACAGATTGCCGAACTAGATGGACCCTTGGTCTGATCCAGCATGGCTCTTCTTGTGTTCTCATGTTAAGAGGCTGCAGAATCAAACGGACACTCTTGCCCATGTATTTTTACTTGGCCATCGTGTCTTTTTAGGTTGTAAGCCATTGGGCATGGATTGTTTCATTTTACTTAGAGCTGTGTCGAAAATTTCTCCCATGAGAAGTTTGACCATTCTCATTCAATCTGATAGAAAAGAAATTGCTTTTGAAAAAACATTCAAAGGAGAAGAAAATTTGAAGAAATTCTCATGGATTTGGTTCAGGGTTCTTGTACTCACCTTCCTTATGAGATGGCTGAGGAGCATGTGTGGGTGTCCTGTCTTTCATCGTACAGTCATCTCTCGGACAGCCTGTTGCCTCCTTGGTTTCCTGCACTTCCTGCCCAGGAAAAGACATCATGAATTTATTCCTCCCATAGGGCCTTTTTAGATCAGGAAGTGCAGGGAGTCTGGGAGACTGTAGAGCAATGGTGAGATGTGTAATAGAAAGAAAAGTACAGACAGACCCCTCAGCCACCTCACAGTGATTACGTAAGGTCAAAAACGCCACCAATACACATTCAAAATAAATTATAAAATGCCCCGAGAATGAGGCAGAAAAATGGAAGCCCCTTTCATGGGGAAAGAAAACGTTTCTTGCCTCTTAGAAATTAGAGGACACTTTTCAGAATTTTCTCCATATTTTATTCACCATTATTTTTTTGTGGTGGCTGCATTCCCTCCCCTCAATGCCCCCGGATGATAGTGGGTATATGGAGGATGAGAAATGAGGGCCAGTCTGCCAACACAGATGATGCCACTTGCATCGGCTGTGCGCCTTTGGAAGAAAAAGAAAGAAGCTGTTCTACAACCACTGCCAAAGGCGATGCTTACCTGTGAGAAATGGTTGGAGAATTCCTCCTCCCCCCCCTTGGGGAAATTTGGTGAAATTGCCCCCCCCCCTCAATTTCTCCACCCACAAATAGGGAGGAGAATTTTGAGAGGCCAATTCTGCACAGCTCTAATTTTACTAACTACATGTAAACTACTTCAGGGGCATTTTTGGCCAAGGATTGGGATTTTTATAAAAAAAACCTTGAAATACATAAGTAAATAAATAAATGCTGGTCTCTTCTTCATGCCGTTGTTTTTTCCCCCTTACTGCCAACAGACAGCAAGCACAGATCCCCATTGCGACGGCCGGCGTAGTCTACCCAGGGGCCATTGCCATGGCAGGGATGCCCTCCCCACATCTACCCTCGGAGCACTCGAGCGTTTCTAGCAGCCCAGAGCCTGGGATGCCTGTGATCCAGAGCACTTACGGCATCAAAAGCGAGGAGACCTCTCACATCAAAGAGGAGATGCAGACCGAGGACATCAATGGCGAAATGTACGATGAGTATGAGGAGGAGGACGATGACCCCGATGTGGACTACGGCAGTGACAGTGAGAACCACATGGCAGGACAAGCCAACTGATCCGGGGTCCCGATTCGTGGTGTTGATCTTGGAGGACTTCGGCAGAAAGCCCCACCTTGTTCCTTACCCAGTGGCCAAGCACACAAACTTCATCCTCATACACTGACTGTTACTTCAAACTCTTAGTCTTAACTAGTTGGGATGGCAGCCGATGAGCAGACATTGGCCTGCATCCAAAACTTTTTGAAAGCAAAGCAAAAATTTTAAAAAAGAGACAAAAAGGCTCAAAGGAAGAAACCATGACAAAGAAGACAACTTGCAATGACAAAAAGAATAAAATAATGGACGGAAATAAGCTATGGGTAACATAATGCCAGTAATTCAGTTGCTATACCCAAGCACTGAAGTCTTACCCGTTCAACCTTTTATTATTATTATTTTTCAAATAAACTTTATGGCTGTTTGTTCTACAATGTTCTAGAAAATTCTCACTCAGGTACACGGTGCCAACAAGTGGCTTGTGAATGTGTTCTGTTGTTTTGTGCTACAGTTTAAAGAAAAAAAAATAAGATTTGGGGTTGGGGGTTGGGGGGGAGGAAATGCACCTGACAAAGGGTGTGGGGCAGGGAGATGATAAAATTCTTTATACTTCCCCTTCCAACTTTTCCAACTTTTTTTTTCTTCCTCATTTCCAGAGTTTAGACTTCAAGGCGCTTCAGCGTCTGGCTGGATTGCGGAGACCCATCCAGTTCTGGCCCATGTGGCATTGCGCATTCTGAATCATGGTTGATGCTGCTCAGTGGCACAGGAGAGACCCTAGGGGCATCCTTCTTAGGAGCTTCAATATGGAGGAGCTGTTCAGAGCCTTGTGGTGGTTTAACCCTCGTGCAAACGGATTGCTGTTGCAGACTGCATCAAACATTTGCAGAGTTGCACAGTTTTGTAACCCATGCTTCATGAACTTAATGAAGCTGCCTTCTTCTGCCAGGTCTGCCCCGTAGTCTGCTTAGCACCATGCTGCCCCACTGGACTGGCAGTTGCTCTCCAATCTCTCAGCCAAGTAAAGGTTCTGAGATTGGGAGATGCCAAGGATTGAACCTGGGCCATTCTGTGAACATCTATATGCTCTAAGATATGGTCTCTCATCCCTGAAAAGGTTCCCCCAAAATACAGTCACTGGGCTCCACGTCTGGCCTCCCTCCAATCATCAGTTGCCTCTTGACTGAATCTCCTGGGAAGACTTGCTCCTCCTCCTCCCACCCTGGTCATTGCTCCACTTTGATGGGCCTGAACTGAGCATACCCTGCCGCATGGGCTGCAACTGGACATACCCCAACCAAGCAGCCCCTTCCCTTCCAGGTGGGGTCTCCTTTCACCAATTGCACACCAGATGTAGTCTTTGAGCAAGTGCCAAATTTATACCCACATGCTGAATGACTTCCATTTCATGTTTTTTTTTACTTTCCTAGTTGGTTGTCTTTTCTTTATTCCTTTCATATCATCTTCAGTCTTAAGTTAGGGGCAGTGTTGTGTCTTAGACAATCCCTTGAAGAACCTGATTTCCAGCAGCTGGTGAGGTTAGATTTCTTTAATTAATTTTTAAAAACAACCTTTAAAGGAAACTGTAGGTGCCGTTCTCAGGTGAAAGAGACAGACAGACAGAGAGAGAGAGAGAGAGAGAGAGAGAGAGAGAGAGGTTTTTGTTTGTTTGTTTTTGTTTTAAAGATCTTGGATTTGTGTATTTGTTGTGTGTTTATGGTACTAGCAAGAAAAATGTTGAACAATTCTTAGGGGAAAAATAAGTTACTGGATGATATTCCCAGATGAGTGAATCTGTATGGCATCGTTACTTACACTTCAAATTACTCTAGTAGATTTCCATCACTGATGATTTTGAAAGGTTAATTTCCTAATACAACCATTGGGATTAAAAGAGGATGGTCTATGCAATGTATTCAGATTTTCAGACCCCCAGGAACATCCACCATGTGGTGAGGGCCGAACATGGTCACCAAACCCCATGCAAATGAAAACCATGTATGACGTATGAGTAATTCATCCAATATGTGTGATCCTTCTCCTTCCCAAAAGCAGAGTGCAGGCAGAGGTCACGAACATTGATCAAGGCAAGAGATTTCCTACCAGCTGTCATTCACATGTTGCTGGAGGCAGACACTGGTCCTGTTTCCTTGGACCTATAGTGTCAAGTATGCTAGCTAATACAGATCCTAATGTCCAAACTGGGCCTTTGAATATTGTTTGCTATGCTAGCCATGCCTTGCAAAATGTGACATTACTCCAGTACCATTGGGCATTGATTGGGCATTGCAGGAAGATTCCCACAGCTGAAACAGTTTACTTTTGACTCACATACCAAACAAGTCAAAGTATTCGTATTTAAGCGAATTCCCCAACCCTATTGATATGTGCATCCTGACTGAAAGCCTCCAAGGTACACCCCCCCCATTCATTCTGATATCATAGAAGGTTTGGTGGGCACAATCCTATTCCATTGGCCATTCCCCTGTGTAGGCATGAATGAAACAGAGCCCTGCTATCATGATGTGTCCTGGGTGCACTAGACCTGTGTGAGTTTTGACTGCCTTCCATGTTGAGGAAGGAAGGCGTGTTGAAATCCATGGGCTTTACTGCCATGTTGTTTAAGACTAGAACGTTAAACCAAATCAAGGTAGGCTAAGTGGAAGAACTTTGGCATAAGCAGGTTGTGGTCCAGACTGCCAGTTGCAGCCTGCAACCTATTGCAGAGCAGCCCTAGAGACTCAATGGTATCTCTTTTGGAGTGAATGGCTCCTGCTGGGTTGTGGTTTGGCATTCCTAACCTTTAAAAAAAGTGGATTGAAGCAACAGTTCTCAGAGTGGCATGCATGTTATCGTATGATAACATGTGGACTCAGAGGTAAATCAGGTGGGAGAGGTTTATTCTGATGTTCTATGTGCCACTATTAATCTCATTCTCAGCCGTTTATTACTGCAGATAGCTACACAGAGAGAGCTATGTGCACTGTACATATGTAAACAGTGATCATGGTACAGTGCATAATCTAAATGGAGCTTCTTGGGAATCTAAGTATTCATTTGTTAAAAAGAAATCAAGCATAGTAGAGCTCTTACACTTGCAAAGGTATCTGTGAATGTGTGTGGGCAACACCTGGTGGGATCTCAGAAGCTTAGAGAGGGTGGTGAATAATATTTCTGATGGGCAATAGGATGGGGGTTTACTTTCCCTGCATAGCTCCGTTGACCACCTTATGGCCAGAAGAAGTACCGTGAGGCTGCACACACTTACTAGGGTGTAAGTCCCATTGATTGAGTTCTGAGTCAACGTGCATAAGATTGTGCTGTGAATGATGAAGGGCAGTTTTTCAAAAAATGTGGGGAAAGAAAAGCAAGGCATGTGCTTACACTGCATTATTCATGATACTTACAGAATTTGGGTTACCTTGAGGCAGAATTCTGGGGTTTAACACGGACATGGCTTTTTGGATGGTGTTCCCAAGTCCACCTATGCTCTGTCCCCAGCACACCTCATATCAAACTATTTATGTATTGTGTACAACGCTTTGTAGCCGTACATCTATAGATAATGGCAGCTCTTCCCATGAAGTGTCATCAACCTACACTTCTGCACCAGCACCTTAAATTCAAAAGGTTAGGACCATGCACTGGCCAAGCAATCTGGATACCCCCATCCTAAAACTTTTCTTGCTTGTGCGTTCAGTGTCGGGATTAAGTTGTAGATTTAGCTGATTGCTCAGGTCAGATTGGATAAATATCTGTCCGGGATCCTTGAGCCATTGGATCCTGACTCATTATGTGGGATTGGGGTTGTTGACCAGAGAAGGTCCTTCCATCTCTCTAAGTCTGTTGGAAAGTCATACACACAGGTACATCACTTCATTGTTCATCAGGTCATTAACCAAGGCTTGCTGACTCTCATTTGAATGTGTGTGAACTGACTCCTTTGAAAAGCATTGTATAGAGGTTGGAAGGGTGGGTGGTGCCAGAGCAAAATGGAAGTCCTGTGGACATTGTGGTCTTGAAAATATCTGCCCATATTCAGTGGCTATAATGTGCTTGCCTGTGTATGTCCATGGTGGTGACAAGCTGATACTTACAACAGCGCAGCTCTCTTAAAAATGAATGTTGCCATCAAGTACATCCAGGCACATCAAGTTGTTTCCAAGGTGGTGGCATTGTTATCAGAAACCGTTACTGCCATGTTGGCTAATATTGGGTATGGATAGCACAATGGTTGTACTGGCCCAGAAATTACAAGATAGTGGCAACTATGGAACTTCAGGCACTGGGAGTGATGCAGAACATATTCCTGAAATGTTCAAGAGCAGAGGAGGATATTGGAAGAAGTAGGACGGAGGAAACTCGAAAGAGTAAAAAACCAATTTATAAATGGATCATTAAGAATTGGTCTGTTTCCTCAGATGTGAGATATTTTTTAGGGACCCAGTGTTACTATTGCTCTCTTTTCTCTTATGGTTTTCACCTCTCCTTCAGCAATCCTCTCTCTCTCTTTCTCTCTCTCTCTCTTTCTCAAAAGACTTGCTCTGGGTTCATGTTCAGAGTAGTGCATCATATCTTCGATGTCAGAGATGTCTTGTTTTGTATCAGTTATTGGCTGTATTTGATGACTGTGTGTGTGTGTTCTTTTTCAGTTGAACTGCCTCTTCATGCTAGTGGTTTAATGGTACTTATTTTTAGATAAAATGCTAAGAAAAATAATGGTCAGCTGTTCCCAGATAGTAAATTATGCATAATTTATTTCCCTCTCTTTTTCTATATTATGTTGTTATTTTTGATTTGGAAGTTACTACGAATGACAAGGACAGCTGTTAAGGTATTTAAAAATGGTCTTTCCCTCTTTTTGATATATATACATAGGAAAACAGCTGTAATTTCACCATTCCCCCATCTCTCTCTCTCTCTCTCTCTCTCTCTCTCTCTGTCTTGTTTTTAAAGAAAAACTTTTGAAAGATTTATTTTGGGCTCACTGTCCCATCAAGCATGGACATTTTTTTTTTATGATGGGGTGAATTATGAGAGCATTGAGTTCAATTTTAATTAACTACACTCTCCTCACTCAGTTTGAATTATTTAATGACACTCTAGAGCCATTCAAAGCACTCTGGTTAAAAATAAAACAAACTTTTATAAATATATATATATATATATAAATATAAATATCATTATGACAAATGTACAATGTGAAAACTGAACATTTTGCTCTTTTTCTAAAAGGAAAAAAAAAAGCTAAACCAGATTGTTCCCTGTCTTTGTGAACAAAATATTTCTGACTCTTGTGGGTTTGACCTCACATATGCTGGCTTGATTTCCACCATCTTATAAAGACGGTCTGGGTTAATGACATGACTTTGGTCAACGTGAATACTTTGTTTTAGCTCCAGGTTGGTTCCACCAAGGTAGGCATGGTTGGAGCAAATCATAAACACATTTATGAGAATATGTGATCGGGGATGTGCCTGTGATGCAAGCACTTATGTGTGTCAATTCATTACATGTGGTTCCAACGGCATTCATTGAGGCGAGCTTCAAAAAGTGTACTCCATGACGTAGAACTGATCACTCCACTGGGGGGGGGGGGGATGCATTGACTTCAGTTGTCCTAGTTTGAATCCAGTGTGCCTATGCTTGCATGCAAGTGTTTTCTGGACAGGGCTCAGACCCCTTGAAAAGTGTTGTGTGGATGAGTACCTCATCTGTGAGAAACTGGAAAAGAATTGATCCCCATTCCTAATGACTTGATGGGAGAAAAATTTCCTTTTTTTAACTGGGAGGGGACAGTCTTTCTGCAATACTTCTCTTCAATGTATGCCTAGGAGTCTAGTTAAGGTTTGGACCCAAACTGTCTAATGTGATAGCCATAAGAGGTTGAACTGAAGTAAATGTTAAGCATTCCCTTATTTTCAAAGATAACCTTGCACTCTGCCAAACACCACCACCCCATACCAGGCAGAGAATGCTCCATATTTATAAAGAAAAAAGATCAATCCGTGCCACCAATCCCACCTTCAATCTCATGTCAACTTTTGTGTGGGTGGTATCTCCTTGACATTGGCTCATCTGAATAGGAAAGTGAGATTTAAGCTGAGACTGGCACAGCTGAAGTCCAGTAGCTTGGCTCTGAAATCCATGTATGGCAGTGGTGGTCAACTTATGGCCCTCCAGATGTTTTGGCCTAGAACTCCCATCATCCTTTACCATTGGCCAAAAAAGCTGGAGGGTCACAAGTTCACCATTCCTGATGTATGAAATACTGGGCATGATGTCACCAATGTTAAACATGTTGACTACAATGGGAGAGTTAACAAACGTCAGACGCTCCTCCATGAAAACCAACCAATGGCTTCACTTTGGTTAAATTGTGTTGTGTTCTTGAAGATTTAAGTTCCTCTGTATGCTTTTGCATTCCTGTCCCTCTATTATTTTCACACCTAGCTTTTCTTGTTCAGCTGAGAGTTTTATAAATGATGGTTTTATTGACACTCTATTTTCATCCCAGTGGTCCTAATTCAACTAGAGTTAATCATTACTGAGGCCACAATCCCAGGCACACTTACCATGGAGCATAGCGAGACTTACAACTGAGTAAACATGTGTAAGATTTCACTGAACATCCCATCGAAACCAGTGGAACAAGTTACGTTGTGACTAACTTAACTCCCAGTAATTTTAATGGGGCATTAAAATTAGTGGGAGTTAATGGGGCAACCCTATGCAGGTCTACTCAGGAGTAAGACCCATGAAGTACATTGGGCATTACTCCCAAGTAAGTGTGCATAGGATTAGTTATGATTAACGTTAGTTGATCAGGGCCATTGCAGTGAGGTATTTTTTTTACTTCTTGCTGCCATATGATTTTATTGCAGAATAAATACCAGCATTGGCAAAAATGTAGAAAATATTCCAAAACACCAGCTTCTACTTTCAATGAAATATTATATACTATGTTCTCTCCGCCATCAGCCCTCCTCAAAGTTGTTCATGCTTTGTATTGGCAAAATAGGATTGCTAAATGCATTTAACATCTGTATTTAACTGTTCTGCTGTATTAATCCCTAAAGGGATACTAACTATTATTATTACAGTATTTAATTAGTTGAGTAACCAAATCCTCTTATTAATGAATGGATGTGGGGGAGTATTCTTTCTTCAGTGACAATGTTTCAGAGATTGGGTTTTGGCAGCAGACTCCCTTCCATTACTTATTTTTTCTTTAACAAAAGAAATTGTCTTTAACCTTCTTACAACACATTTTCAAAGTCTTTTTTTTGTAACATAATCCAAACGAGATGAACACTTATTGTCCCTGAAGAAGACTCTGACATCACGTTCCTTCTAAAGTTGAAAATAATTACAAACGTAAGCTTCTCTTAGCAAAAACTTATCTCCTAGAATTAATGGCAACCACACAATAGTATCTATTTAAAGACACGGTTTAATAAGGGTGAAATGTTTAGTTTCTCCTTTCTGATTGAGTCTATTCACTAAGCCTGCATTCAAGTGTATTCCCAATTCATAAGACACAGAATGGTTGTAATGCTAGCTTAAAGTACCTAGTGGGCCAATACTATATTAGGTTTTGCTCTCTCTGGCCAGTTCTACACCAAGCAGGATATAGCGGCATGAAAGCGATAAGAAAGCGGAATATAAAAGGCAGGAGCCACACTACTGCTTTATAGTGGTATTGAAGTGCACTGACAACTGTTGGGGCCCATTGACACATATCATATACCGCCATCTCCTGCTTGGTGTAGAACTGCCCCCCTCTCTCTCTCTCTTGCTCCCCCTCCCCCTACCACTCCCCTCCATATCTCTCTCTGCCTGGGATGGCCCCAAGCTGATCCCTGTGCACCGATGATGTGTATTAGGTACATCCGGGATCGCCCTCCCTCCCTCCCTCCCTCCCTCCACACCCCTATGATATAGAAAGGGCCCTACTACCACTCATCCTGTGATCCACCAAATTTTGGACCTGACCCAGAAAAAAGATAGCTCTGTTTTAAGTTCCATTGAGTTTAAAACAACACTTTCCCTGGATTGCAATCATTAGCTTTTTTTAGTCTGACACCATGCGCCTTAATTTAACCCATGTGGCAGATCAGTAAGGCAACCAACCCATATCTCACCACTTCTAAGAGTCATCCAAGACCTGATGGCTGTGGTGTTAAACGTGCTTCTAGTCCCCAATTGAAATTGACTTTGCTATTATTATTATTATTATTATTATTATTATTATTAATTATTATTATTTTAAGCCTTGTACTGCAGCCTTCTCCAACCTGGTGCTCTCCAGATGTTTTGGATGTTCTTCCCATCAGCTCCATCCAACATGGCTAATGGTCAGGAATTCTGGAAGTCGCAGTCCAAAATAACTGGAGGGTGTTAGGTGTGTGGCTGACTTCCCCTTAATCTTTCTAGATTGAACCATTTTACACATCTGTATTTCTTTTTCTTAATGTTCATATCTGGGAATCTTAGTGGTGAGAGAAATCAGATTAGAAAAAAATGTAATTTGGGTCAAAAAGCATCTCCCTTCAGATCCCCCCCCCCACCACACACATACACACAAAACCCCAAATTCATTTCAGCTTTATAGCATGGTCCTACAGGAAAGACTAGGGTGCTTGACACAATGTTACTGATCCCTTCACCCCCATCTAGAGAAGAAGAAAACATACATCACTTTTCCCCACGTTAAAATAACCACACATTTCGACCCTCACTTGCCAATTAATTCCATATTTGAAACTCCCCTTCCACAGCCTGTGGCTCTCCAGATAATTTTGGACTTCAACTCCCATCAGCCCTGGCCAGCTTGGCCAATGGTCAGGAATGCTGGGAGATGTTGTCCAAAATAATCTAGAGGGCACCAGGCTAGGAGAGCCTGAACAAAGCATCATTTCGCCATACTGTTTGGTCTTATTTCTACCTAAATATGAACTCATTTTGAAACCGATGGGGTTTAAATTAGTTTTGGATCACTCATCCCATTGATTTCAATTAAAGGCATTGTTGAAACTTGCCAGGTTTGGGCCTGGGTGTTTTAGGGGCTCGTAATACTTGCCTCCAAGAAGAGGTGACCATGATGACGCCCCTGAAAGAAGAAGTGAGCATTACAAAGTCCCTGAATTCTCTGGCTCAGAGTAAAATCTGAACCGAAGAAGAAATTTCGCTCCAACACCCATAACCCCTCTCTCCCTCCCCTGTAAATAAGACTTACCTTCCCAAGGCAGAAGTAGTGACATTTCAGCTGCAGGAAGGACAAAGAACTGATCCCTCCCTTCATTCTCTCTGTGATATGCTGGAAGAAAGTCCTCAGTTGCTGTTGGGAAATGTAATTTTCTCAGGGACTACTTCCATTGCAATAGCAGCACAACAGAGAAGGAAAAAAGAGAGATCAGCTCTCCTGAATTTCAACCGAACTTAGCCACATTTAATTTTAACTTGGTAAGAGTCTCAGCATATAGGCCTCACCCAACCTTAGACATGCATGGGGAAATGTAGTGCATGATTTGGACGATCGTGCAAATCCCAAGTATGAACAAAAGCAAGTTTCTGGATCATGTCAGTGTTTTCCCCCCCACCCTACCCAGGGATTGGGACTCTTGAGAATTTCTGCCAGCTATCTGCAGAGTCAGCTAGTTCACACTAACCTGAGTGTGCACAGAGAAGGTCAGGATGTCTTGTGTGTAGGGAAAATGGCAGGCCGTGTGATGGGAACTGGCTTTTAGGCCAGCCTAGTCTAACCTGTTGTCCTCCAGATGTGTAGTCCAAGACATCTGGAGGACAGGAGGTTGGGCTAGGTTGCTTTTAATCATTCTAAGCAAGCTAGGGGGACTTTAAACTGCCATCTCCTTGTGGGCATGATTGAGTTTCCTCAGCATGCCATGAAGGAGCAGCCAGCCAACATGCTCTAGAGCTGTAGGTAATTTTAAAGGATGCCCCTGGAAGAGAGAATGGATAGACACTGTTCCACCCGTGTGGTGGCATTCTCTGATTCCCGCTATAGATCTAAGACTACATTGTGTGGCAAAATGGTGAGCATCTTGGGCAATCCTGCCCTTGGAGATGGGTGTATGTGCATGTATGTATGTTCAGCTTCATTTCTATGTATGTTCGCTTTCCACTTGACTTTATTTTCAAAAATGATTTTGTTTTTCCTACTGATTGGTTTCTGTCCCCCACCCAATTAATGCAACTGATTGCTGGTACAGGGATCAAGCCCCCGCAAGCACTGTAACTTCTATGTGTTCCATTGCAGGATGTGTGGGGAAACTCAAATGCCCTTATCCAGGCTACTGGCAGCACGGTGCCCGCTGCTGAGCTCACAGGACAGATAGGCGACATGGGCGCAAGACCCTTGTCCTTCCATTGCAAAATATGTAGCTGTATGGTATGTTTAATGAGATTGTGGCCTTAACCCAGAGAACCAAGAGTGGAAAGGGAAGCTCCTGTCTGATGCTGCCCTCGTGGAGTCAACTGACAATACTCATCACCTGTTAGGCAGCAGGCAGGAGGCAGGGATGGGAGATCCCAACTGGAGGCTTCAATACTATGAGGGCTGGCCCTACCATTAGGCAAAGTGAGCCAGTTGCCTCAGGTGGCAATTGCTAGGTGGCATTAGCAAGGTGCTGGAGGAGAAAATTCTGCACCATGTGGCTTTCCCTACACCTCCTAAGCTAACCTGCTGTCTTCAGGTGTGTCTCACTGTTGGCGCTGAAGGAAGATGTTCAGTCTTGATGAAAAGCCTTTGTACATAGAATTAGAGGGGGTGGCCATTTTGTTCTTTGCCTCAGGCAGCAAAATGTCTTGGGCCAGCTCCTAAGAGTAAGTCTCCCTGAACTGAATGGAACTTTCTTCTGACTAGACATGAATAGGATTGCTCTGTATATCTGGCACCATTTCCCCCCACGCCCTTAACCACAACTGATAGCACCAATCACCGGTTTGGCAGTGCATACAGGGTAGGGTGACCATATGAAAAGGAGGACAGGGCTCCTGTATCTTTAACAGTTGCAAAGGACAGGGAATTTCAGCAGGTGTTTGTATGCATACATAACCTGGTGAAATTCCCTCTTCATCACAACAGTTAAAGCTGCAGGAGCCCTGTCTCTTGATCATGTACAAAAGAGGGCAGGGCTTCTGCAGCTTTAACTTTGTGATGAAGAGGGAATTTCCCCAGGTTCTGCATATATACAAATGACACCTGCTGAAATTCCCTTTTCTATGAAACTGTTAAAGATACAGGAGCCCTGTCCTCCTTTTCATATGGTCAGCCTAATACAGGGTCCATGAGCATTTACACGCATAGTTTCTTCTTCTTTTTTGCGCTGGCAATAGGGGAAATCAGTGAGGATCTAAGCCTGTCTCAGCTCATGGGCAGTACTTGTTGATCAGGGTGAATGTATTTCCATAGCTCCGTTGGTTTTGAAGCGCTTATTTCTCCAAACATTTTATTATTGTTTTAAATGGGAAAAAAAGAGTAAAATAAATGCAGGAAAGAGACAATCAAACGCTTGGAGCTTAAAACAAAGTATCTGTACAACCTACCATCTCACTTGAAATTTAATTAAAAAAAAAAAAGAAAAGAAAAGAATTATGTAAATATAACATAGAGTTATAGATTTATATTTTGTTCATAACACATAGTGTAATATAAGTTGTATATTTTCATGTTTTGGTTTTATGTTATCATTCACATCACAATAAATAATAATAATAAAAAAGGAGTTGATGTACTCTTAAAAAAATGAATATGTGAGTTGCCAGAATCCTGGTTTGAGGGGCGGGATGGGTGGAGATAGGTTCTGTTTTTGTTCATTGCCCTTTTTTCAGTATTATTTGCCCTTCAAGGCACCAATAAAAACAGCAAATGTGTTCTTTACCTAGACTGTGTTTCTCTTTCTTCATGCTAATTCTGGCATGCAGTTATCCCAAGAGCAAAACGTCTGACCTCCGGCTTCAGGGAAGACAAAGATATTCCTCCTTTTCCATTTCGTTATTGTTCTGCTCTGTGCTGTATGGGGATGTACAAGAATTTTGTCTGGATGTGAGGTTTTTCACCCAAATGTGCCCCCATTCACACCCCTGAGCATGTGCGCATGGGGGGGAGAGGGCAAAGCTTTCATATTTCTCAAGTTGCGATCACGTTTGCAAAATGCATTCATTAGAAAAATGTGTCCTTTAAAAATCCCCAAAACCGAAGGGGGCAAGCATCCAAAGCAAGTCGGAAAGTAGAGAAACACGTTCTCAGGATGCAAAAACGTTCATTTATTTATTTATTACATTTTTTGTACCGCCCAATAGCCAAAGCTGTCTGGGCGGTTTGCAAAAATTAAAAATCATAACAGTTATTCAAAATATAAAACAACAACAGTATAAAAATGTAGTATAAAAATACAATATAAGAACGCAAGCAGGACAAAACCAAGCAGCTTGACATGTTTCAGCCTGCAGGAGACACTCTTTTTGCTAGAAGAAATTCTGTAGACGCTTTCTTCTAACAAACCCCTGAGGAAGGCCTTGGAACAAACAACAGGCCGAGACATGTCGGGGTTCCTGAAAATAAACACTTTGCATCTTTAAAAATCCATATATATATATATATATATATATAAAAGCAAATACACATTTTCATGATCTAGTGAATAGGAAAGTGTGCCTTTGGGTGTGCATTTTCAAAATAGTACACATCCAACTGCACACTTTTTTTCTGTTTAAATTCACAAACAAAAGTTCATATTTGGGAACAGGAATGAGGCCGGCCAAACTTTGAGGTGGACCTTGGAGAGCTTCAATGGGCTTCCACCTTCTCTCATCCCTAGTGCTGGGTCCTGCTTCGTTGGTCCCTGGTCAACAGCTGGTTGGCCACTGTGTGTACATGGTCCTGGACTAGATGGACCCTCGGTCTGATCCAGCATGGATCTTCTTACGTTCTCATGTTCTTATGTCCTGTTCCTCTTTAATTCCAGTTTATCAATACGAATTTGAAAAAATGAATTGTGGAACTGGAGCATGCATGCTTTGCTGCATCTCTCGGTTCTTTTGGTATATTTGCCACATTTTTACTTTTGATGTTACTGATTAAAAAAAAAACCCTGAAAACAAAAGAAAAAGTGATAGGATTATATATGCAATTGAATCAAGATCATTTGGTTGTGGTGCTCTAGTGACAGACAAATCTGCACCAATAACTGCCAAAAAGTGACATGATTCTTAAGAATGATAGACTCACAATTTTTTGTGTGTGGTGTTTTACTGCTGAACACCTGTGCACTGATAACACCCTGCAAAAAAAAAGGAATCTTGAAGTAGCTACTGCGTAAGATTACACCACATTTCATTTAGTGTGATGTTCAAGTGATGCACACATGTACTTTGCACATGAGTAAAATACCATGCTAAAAATCTCAGTACAACCATATGGACAGTTTTATTAATGCATATTCAGTCATGTATACGTGGCGTGGAGGAAGGATGCAGATGATTTGAAGGAACTGATAATGTGGCAAATTGCACATCTATAGCACTTTGTACAAAATTTGGAAGTTAAAGTGGGGGGGGGGGGGGTAGGACAATTCCTATTTTTAATTCCACTTCAAACTAAGACCAGTAATTTGGAACTCCAAACGCCAGGGAGAAATTCAAAGGAGAATTTTAGAAATAATCCTACAGAGAAGGGATGAGAAGGGATAGACCAAAAGAGAAAGAAGGAGTTCGTGTCCTCCGCCACCCTTTAGAGTAATGGATTGATAGTGTACACAACCCTGGAATCCATCAGGTTGGAAGCTGGTTTAGCATTAATAATAATAATAATAATAATAATAATAATAATAATATAAATAAATAAAAATAAATAGTAATATAACCTTTCATGGACTAGGTTCCATTGCATCAGATAAATACAGTGGTTTCTTCAGCACTAGGATGGCCCTGCTATGAAATAGTATGAAGTTCTCTCAGGCAGTACCAAGAGAGGTAAAGATAAAAACAGAAACAGTTTCTAAATGGTGCAGCAAGACTTTTAAAAGAATTGGGCCAAACATCGTGGGGGAGGGGGAGTTCACTTTGCACAGCAAAATGTCTTCAAGCAGCAAAATGGCTTTGGCTAGCGTGAGACTGGCAAATACATACACACACCGTCAGTACTGGGCTATGGACAGAGGTGACCCGGGAGCCATGGGAAAGACCAGTACTCAGGATCAAAAAGTAAATCAGAGCTAAGAGATGAACCAGCAGGTAGCAGGACTGAGGAGCAAAACAGAAGTCCAGACCAAAGAATAACCAAGGGAAACATTGCACCATGATTGTTACATTTCAGACAAAGGTTGCGGTGCCTGTGTTTACATTACGGAGAGGAAGAGCATAGGCTGAAGTTCCCCTCACGAGGTCGTAAAGCTCGCAACTTTATTGAAGAGAAGGCGAAAGAGAGATGGAGGGGGGGGTAATAAGCTAAAGGTACATAGAAAGAAAGCAATCTTTATTGATAGGAGAAAGGGAGGGGCATAATAAGCCGAATGTAGGAACGCCAACAGAGATAAAGAGAAAATCTTAAAACCAGGCAGTGGAAATCGTTTGTAAGAAAGCATTTCCTTGTTAAGTTTATGCTGTCCCTACTCACAATATAAGGCCTGCGTTTCACCAGAGCTCAGGAAGACTTTGTTTCTCAAGCAATACGCAGCTGCAAGACGAAGCCCTTTTATATTCCTTCCTATCCAGGAGGATTCAATAGCCAGCCCGGGTGGGCGGAATCAGTCTAAGGCCTGGGAAGCTGCTAGCTGTGCTTCAGCGGCTCACCACATGGAGCACTGTTCATAGATCCCACCACTTCCATGCATGCATGCACATACTAATGAATACACATTAAATTCAGTAATATCTATAAAGCCTGAGTGTTCCTTGGATTAAAGGCACTATAGCTCTGCTGAGCATTACTCGTCTTTTTAATATTATGGACTAAAAACCCTCTAATTCAAATGTCCCAACCAAACTAGGCAAGTTTGAGGAACTTTGGGATTTATTTGTTTGGCAGTTAACAAAAATGGACCTTCACAAATTTCATGGATGCTAAAATGTTCTTAGGCAGCAATTCTATGCTCGCTTGCCTGGGAGTCAATTCCATTGGACTCAATTGGACTGTTCTCTGAGTAGGCATGCATTAGATTGCACTGTTAAGAACCTAAGAAAAACCCTGCTGGATCTGACCCCCTGCAGTGGCCAATCCATATACAGGGTAAGACAAGAGCTCACTCGCTCTCTGTTTTGTTCCACAGCAACTTTGGAGATGGAGAAGAAATTCATTTGGTTTGCATTTGTATGTGAATCTACCTACTTTCACACTTCCCAGACCAGTTACCCTTCTAAATTTGTACATCTCTGAATTTTGCAGTTGAATTCTCCAATTATTATTTTTAATGGTGCATATTAAAGAAAAGTATACACAAAAATGCATTTGCTATTGAAAATAAAATTCAAAATATGTTATATTAGCAAAATTACTTGCAAAAAATGTATGCATTGTGGGAAATTATGTACAAAATGCAGTTATTTGGAAAAATGTACACAAAACCACATATGAATTTTCATGCAAACTGCCTATTTATTTATTTATTTTAAAAGAATCACAGTTCAGGATGAACTGAATTTAAGATTGGAAAAATGAGAAACTGAGAGAAATTGAATCTGACAGGCCCATCCACCCATAACTGGTATTGAGAAGCTTCTCATCTGATAGCCATCGTGACTGGTAGCCAGTGACAACCTTCTTCTCCTCCACTGAACTGCACAACACCAAGAACATAAAAACATAAGAAGAGCTCTGCTGGATCAGACCAAGGGTCCAACTCGTCCAGCACTCTGTTCACACAGTGGCCAAACAACTTTCGACCAGGGATCAACAAAGCAGGACATGATGCAACAGCACCCTCCCACCCATGTACCCCAGCAACTGGTGCACTCAGGCTTACTACCTCTGATACTGGAGGTAGCACATAACCATCAGGGCTAGTAGCCATTGATAGCCTTCTCCTCCAGGAATTTATCCAACCCTCTTTAAAAGCCATACAAATTGGTGGTCATCACCACATCTTGTGGTAGTGAATTCCATAATTTAACTATGTGGTGTGTGAAGAAGTACTTCCTTTGTCACTAACACAGTGCTAAAGATGCTTCACCATGTTCTCCCAGCTGTATTAGTTTTCTCAACGATGGACTACCCTGCAACAGCTTATATGGCTGTCACAGTGTAGTTCTAGATTTGACTCTTTCTATTCAATACCAATGTGAGCATAACTTTCCACTCAGAAGAGTTAAGTCCAGGATGGACCATACCTCGGTGGCAGAGTGCTTGCTTAAAGCTCCCAGTTTCAATCTCTGGCATCTCCAGTTAAACAAGGATCAAGTAGGAGATGATCAACAGGACCTCTGTCTCATCTGGATTAAGCACCTATGGGCTTGTTAACTATGGCCAGCCTATCAGTTTGTACAGACATCAATTTTGTGATTCCACAAAAGGGCTGGGGAAACTGTTACTACTACTCCCAACATCTCTGACCACTGGCTAAGCTGATAGGGGTTCATGGGACCTGGAGTCCAACAACATCTGGCAGGCCACAGGTCCTGCATATCTGCTCTATAGCTGGAAAGCAGAGATAGGATGTGTCTGTACTTACCAGCCCTTAGTGTAACATTGACTGGGTTCGCATAACACACTAACCCACACTCAGTGGCTGAATGTGGGTTGTTTTAAATTGTTTGCTGAACTGTGGGTTAGCATGTTGTCTGAACCCAGGATGTTTTCTACAGGGTGGCTCATTAATCACACAGTGGGCCCGTTCAGAAGACATCTTCAATCATGGCTTTAACCATGGTGGTTAAGCCAGAAAGCTGGGTCATGTTCAGAAGATACTTTAAATCACTGGTTTGACCATGGTGAATATGGCAAAAAGCCTTATTCACCATAGTTAAAGCTGTGGTTTATGGTGTCTTCTGGACACAGCCTGGTTTTCTTCCTTAACCACCATGGTTAAAATTGTGGTTTAAGGTGTCTTTGAACAGGGCAACCATGGCTTATTTTTCTCAAACAAGCCACTTTGAGAACCCATGATTTGTTGCTGGGTTGTTCAGGGTGGTTATTTAACAACTCACCCTGCGGAAAATACCTTGGGTTCAAACAGCATGGTAACTCATGGCACATCAAACAAACCCATGATTCAACAATAACCCACCGTCAAACACTGAGTGTGGATTAGCATGTTCTGTAGGCTGACCATATGAAAAGGAAGACAGGGCTCATGTAACTTTAACAGTTGTAGAGAAAAGGGAATTTCAGCCAGTGTCATTTGTATGCAATTAGTACTTGGTGAAATTCCCTCTTCATCACAACAATTAAAGTTGCAGGCACTATACTAGAGTGACCATATACAAAAGAAGGCAGGACCCCTGCAACTTTAACTGTTGTGATGAAGAGGGAATTTCACCAGGAACTAATTGCATACAAATGACACTGGCTGAAATTCCCTTTTCTCTACAACTGTTAAAGTTACAGGAGCCCTGTCCTCCTTTTCATATGGTCAGCCTAATGTTGTGTGAACAGCCCCATTGTGTAAAGAGGCTACAAACAGGATATATACCAACACTCATGCATTTGCCTATCTATACAGGGCTGAAATCCTATGTCTACTGTGGTGAATGTCCTGTGGAATATACTAGGATTTACTTTGGTGTAAACATGTTTAGGAGCAAATCATCAAGGAAAATATATAGGAAAAGTTCCCCCCTTTCAATTTCTTATAAAATGAGCCTTTATTAAGACAGAGAGGGAAAGAGAGAGAGAACACAACTCCCACTGGCGAAAATAAAAGAACTTCTTTTTTTCATGTGAAGTTCTTAATTCTTGGAGGGAGCTGTATTTCATCAACTTTCAGAGTTTGATAGAAAAGGATTTAGTGTCAGAATGAAGTGTGAATGTTCCGCATTTTCACCGAGGCTTTGTTAACTCTTCTGTTTGAATGAGACATTCTGTGTAGGAGGTGGGTTGAATAGATAACCTACATTCTTTTGAGTGAATATGAGAGGGCAGTCTGTATTATCATATCAGGGAGGAGCAAATTATACAGGCAACTTCCTGGCAGACAATAAAAGACAATCTTGACAGCAGGATCAAAACAGACGTCAAACCTCTCTATTCTTCCAGGCATATCAATGTTTAAGTGACAGCTGAGGGACGCCAGTGATGGACTTCCTGCATTCTTCTCCAGGTACCTGCTATTTTGGGGGGGTGGGGGAGGGGGAGGGGCCACATGTATGCTTCCTATGTTCAGTTTGATCAAATCACAAGTCAATTTGTCAATAAGACAGACAGGAGCCATCGGTCTGGGAATTCAAGTTTCTTTTTCAAATGCTTTATTTGGCTAAGATGGAAACACAATACAGAAATTCACTGAGGCTCCTTAAGCTTGTTGAAACTGAACATTAAAAATAAAAGTTTATGACACTTTCAGGCTTCCTAAACTGGTGGTTTGTTGCTGTTGCTGTTGTTGTCAGCCGTTTTTGATCCCTCTGCCGAAGGAAGGGCTTTGCTCTCTGCTGCTAAGAGGTTCATCAGAAAAGCGTTTTATCACATGCTTGCTACTGCACACTTACAGATGTGCAGGCGTCCTTTAGATGATGACATCCACCTTCTGCACACCTCCTGCTCCTTCCACTCATTTTTTCTGTCGCAAAATAGACCCCTTTTAATCCAACTTTTTGTAAAAAAAAAAAAACATGGAACGTGTCACGAACTCCTGCTGTGTGCAGGAAACGTGTTGTGATAAAAACAGCCTCTGAATGGACCACGTGGTCTTTGTTTACTTTCTCTTTCCCTCCGGGGAGAATGAGAAAGTGCAGAGAAATGTCGGTAAGGAAACACGATTCCCCCCCCCATGTGATGATGTTCTAAGTTTGTCAAATTAAATTAATATATGTATATGCAAGGTAGCATTACTCAAGCAGGGTGGTCATTTAAACATCGCCAATAATAATAATAATAATAATAAAAATATTCCTCACCAAAAAAGAGGATGAATATTTGCAGGAAATTTACATATGCTAATTTAAATGTATAGATGCAAAATGAGACATGATTACTACAATTCAATAATAATAATAATAATAATAATAATAATAATACAGCAGTGGACCTGAAGCTGCCAATCAACAGTTCCTTCTATGACCTGGACCCCCTGAGCAACCCCTTAAGGATCTTTTTCCTCCTTAAGAGTCCCATCTAACTTCCTTTACCTTTTCCTTCCCAATAACGTGGAGTTTGTGCTGTAGACAGGGCCGTGCAGAGCTGGTAATATGCCCAGGCCAGATGCGAAGTGTGTGCCCCCCCCATTTTAAAAAAGGAGGACAACATGACCTCCCCAAGGTGGCTTGCCCACCAACATGCTCATTTTACATAACACCATATTAAATCTGTTCTACAACACCTCAAGGCACATATATCCCCACCCCACATGAGGCATGGCCCTCTGGAGCTTGTAGTCTGACTGTGGTATTCACAACGGATGGCTTCTGCACTGTTTCTGCAAGGCGGGCTCCTCACTTCTCGATGGGCTGCTTACGCTACGGAAGCAGTAGCATAAGCTCAGGGGGGGGACCTCCTCGTCGGAGTGCCCCCTCAAAATCGTGGGCCCCGGGCCAACTGGCCCCACTGCCCCCCCCCTGGCACGACCCTGGCTGTACACATGGGGTGAATGACACTCTGGACATTATAGGTTTAACACAACAGTATACTAGAATATTAAAACAACCAAATTACAAGTAAAGATATTTAGTCAATAGAGCTGAGTGATACAAAGGCATTAAAAGAAAATCAAAGTTGCAAAATGCCAGTTATTTTACCCTAGCTGCATTTGGGTTTCTCCAGCTGCTTCTTCCTTGTGCTCTCTTTTCCTGCTTTCTCTAAAGATGGCTTTCTCCTCTCTTTTTATAACCTCTTCCCCCAAAACAGAAAGTACTGTTTCAATCTTGAAGAAACGAAATTTAACTGGAGAAATTAAACTTAACCAGGGAAATTAATCTTAACCAGGGAAATGAAACCAGTCCTCTCAGGGCTACCCCCTTCCAACTGAAAAATCCCAGGCCTCTGAGGCCTGACCTTTTTACTTTGCCTCTGTAGGCCTCAAATCTTCATACAGATTGACAACGTCACCTGATCTCATTCTTCCACACTACTGTGAGATGTATTTCTATTTAAATCATAGTTATTATTTCTAAAGCTGCATCTATACATATAAAGCAGCATATGCACTAGGGATGTGCACTGACCCCCCGGATCGGATCGGATAGCGGATCGGAATCGGACCTGGGGGGTCGGATCGGATCGGATCGGATCGGAGGCTGGTCGGATCGGATCGGACCAGATGTCCGATCCGGATCGGACGCCATTTTGAATGCTTTTTCCCATAGCCAAGTATTGTTTTACAAAAACGCCTATAACTTTTTCATTTTTAAAGATAGAAGGATGAAACTTGGGCACATTGTAGACTGGTTAGGGGTAGTTATCTGTGAGAAATTTCAGAAAGATTGGTGCATGCATTTTGTGGCAATTAATTTTTTAATAAATACCCAGGAATGCCTATAACTTTGTCATTTTTAAAGTTACACACATGAAACTTTGCCACATTGTAGGGGGTACCTTGGGACCTATGTGTGTGAAATTTCAGAAACGTAGGTGCTTGTCTTGTGTGGCAATTAATTTTTAGAAAAATGGGTAGTAGTGGGGTAAATACAGTTACGCCTCCCATTTTTTTATTTTTGAAGATACAAACAGGAAACTTGGGCACATTACAGGTACCACTTGCCTTGATATGTGTGTGAAATTTCAGAAACATTGGAGCTTTCCTTGTGTGGCAATTAATTTTTGAAACAATGAGGAAAGAAACACCTATAACTTTGTCATTTTTAAAGTTACACACATGAAACTTTGCCACATTGTAGGTGGTACCTTGGGACCCATGTGTGTGAAATTTCGGAAACGTAGGTGCTTGCCTTGTGTGGCAATTAATTTTTTAATAAATACCCAGGAATGCCTATAACTTTGTCATTTTTAAAGTTACACACATGAAACTTTGCCACATTGTAGGCGGTACCTTGGGACCTATGTGTGTGAAATTTTGGAAACGTAGGTGCTTGCCTTGTGTGGCAATTAATTTTAGAAAAATGGGTAGTGGTGGGGTAAATACAGTTACGCCTCCCACTTTTTTTATTTTTGAAGATACAAACAGGAAACATGGGCACATTACAGGTACCACTTGGCTTGATATGTGTGTAAAATTTCAGACAGCTGGGTCCAGGCATGTGGTGGCAAGGTATTTTTGAAACAATGAGGAAAGAAACGCCTATAACTTTTTTATTTTAAAAGTTAGAAGTCTGAACATTGCTCACTTTGTAGATGGGTTAGGGGTAGATATGTGTCAGAAATTTCAGAATGATAGGTCCAGGCATTTGATGGCTATGGAATTTTTAAATTACATGTTTCAAAAAAATTTCTACAGAGGCCAGGTCTTCCCCTCCCGCTTCCCGCGAAGAAAAGGAAACACTCTCTCGTCTCGATCCCTTTGAAGTTGCTAGTAGTATCCATTACAGGGCTCGTGTTTCCTTTCCTCCTTTCACTTTTCAAGCAGAACGGCTGAGCCTAGCTGAGTTTTGCAGCCATGCGTGCAAGGAAGGATCACTCTGGTCTCGATCCCTTTGATCCTTGGTAGTATCCATTACAGGGCTCGTGTCTGCTTTCACTTTGTACTCAAGCATGTGTGTAACTTTAAAAATGACAAAGTTATAGGTGTTTCTTTCCTCATTGTTTCAAAAATTAATTGCCACACAAGGAAAGCTCCAATGTTTCTGAAATTTCACACACATATCAAGGCAAGTGGTACCTGTAATGTGCCCAAGTTTCCTGTTTGTATCTTCAAAAATAAAAAAATGGGAGGCGTAACTGTATTTACCCCACTACTACCCATTTTTCTAAAAATTAATTGCCACACAAGACAAGCACCTACGTTTCTGAAATTTCACACACATAGGTCCCAAGGTACCCCCTACAATGTGGCAAAGTTTCATGTGTGTAACTTTAAAAATGACAAAGTTATAGGCATTCCTGGGTATTTATTAAAAAATTAATTGCCACAAAATGCATGCACCAATCTTTCTGAAATTTCTCACAGATAACTACCCCTAACCAGTCTACAATGTGCCCAAGTTTCATCCTTCTATCTTTAAAAATGAAAAAGTTATAGGCGTTTTTGTAAAACAATACTTGGCTATGGGAAAAAGCATTCAAAATGGCGTCCGATCCGGATCGGACCTCATCGGATCGGATCGGATCGGATCGGAGGTTGTCCGGATCGGATCGGATCGGATCGGATTTTCCCGATTTTGGGTCGGATCGGATTCGGATCGTGGATCGGATCCGATCCGATGCACACCCCTAATATGCACATTTAAAGCAAACCTGTTCTGTCCCCTTTTTTGTTGATGCATTCTCTCTCTTTTGGTGCCATTTCAGTAGCCACCCTGTGCTGCAGTACTTCAAGGGGATGGCTAGCTACATCAGTCTCAAATCAGAACTTGGGCATGCCTTGAGCACCAGAGGGATAAAACATCCACTGGCTCACTGGGTTGATCAGAAATAAGACCAAGAAATCAGTAAACTGCTTTAAGTGGAAGCCATGAATCAAGAAGAGGGGGGAGGGGAGGCTACGTAGGGAGAAGCGAGAAGGCCATGAATAAAGTTTAGCCTGATAAAGGTATTGCCATAATGCATATTTTGGAATCACTCAAGAGTAAAAATGACTACATCATGAAAGTTTACCTTGGCCAGATATACACGAAGTAGGATATAACACTATGAAAGCAGTATGAAAGCAGTCTAAAAAAGGCTAGGTTGACCAGATACAATCCAGGTCAGGGCTCATGTAACTTTAACAGTTGTAGAGAAAAGGGAATTTCAGCAGGTGCCATTTGTATGCATGGAGCACCTGGTGGAATTCCCTCTTCATCACAACAGTTAAACCTGCAGGAGCCCTGCCCTCTTTTGTATCTGGTCAAGAGGGCAGGGCTCCTGCAGGTTTAACTGTTGCAGTGATGAAGGAATGTCACCTGGTGTTGCTGAAATTCCCTTTTCTGTGCCACTGTTAAAGATACAGGAGCCCTGTCCTCCTATTCATATGGTCACACTCTAGTATAGTGCCTGCACCTTTAACTGTTGTGATGAAGAGGGAATTTCATCAGGAACTAATTGCATACAAATGATACTGGTTGAAATTCCCTTTTCTTTACAAAGGCAGTAGCCACACCAAGCAGGATATAGCACTAAAAAAGGCAGTAGCCACACCAAGCAGGATATAGCACTATGAAAGCAGTATATGGAATGTGCCAATGGGCCCCAACAGTTGTCAGTGCACTTCAATACCACTATAAAGCAGTAGTGTGGCTCCTGCCTGTTATATACTGCTTTCATATCGCTTATCTACCGCTATATCCTGCTTGGTGTAGATCTGACCCATGTTTAATCTTGTGTGAATCCAAAATCTCTATTATGACAATATGTTTTTAGATTATCCAAAATGTCTCAGAAGAGTTTGCAAACTTTCAGGGTCTCTAAAACTCTTCATCTCAAGCACTCGAAAGCTTGCACACAGTTTTATGACATTTTAGTAGGCCAAATAACAGTAATGCCCATATAGATATTATCTTTTCTTACATCCAACACAGCTGCCTTTGTTTTTCAAAAGTGAGTGGACTCTTAAGCCTGTATGTTGTTTGAATTCAAATCTATCTATCTATCTATCTATCTATCTATCTGGAGAAAGATTTTTCTCCCCTTGGCAATATAGATGTATTAATGAACATGGTTCTGAACCCATAAATTTTCTTCACATTCTGGATGATGATGATTATGGTAGTTTTTCAACATTTGGAGATCATGAAATCTCTGCTTTGGCAAGGATTGCAAATGGAAAGCATTTTCCATGGAAAATTGACCCCCTTTTCAAAAATGCTTGGGAAACATCCATGCTACTGATTGAGCGCCCTAGTAATGGCTACATTGGTTCTCTCTCTCTCTCTCTCTCTCTTTTGTCATTGCAAATTGAGATGAGAAGCTGAGCATTTTTGCCATTCCTCCAAACCTTTCAATTTTATGTCAAAAATGTTTAATTGCCCGCTGCCGTTCGACAACCCTTCAAGCACAAGATGGCTGGCAAACCCCACTGAATTCTAAAGACTCTGTCATGCATCTTTGTTGCAGCTCACCAGAGTCACCCCTAGCAATCACTCTTGATGGGAGAGAAGTATGCGCAAAATCTCTTCATTCAGCCTAATAGTACGATCTGTCAATCACATTTAGGGTGCCGAAACTAGCCGGCAATAGCCTCATCTCTCTCTTGATTTAATCACTTTGAATTAGTGCAACTCTCTGTCATTCTTTTGGCATAAGGTCCTTTTCTGACCATCTGAGCAATACAATCGCCATCTTTGGAAGGGGACGCAGGTTCCCATGGATTCGTTTAGCTCATGGAGGCTGATTCAGCCTGTCACTCTGGCAAATCTTTCCATATTATCTATTATTTTGCAGTAAAACAAAAAACAAAAACAAAAAACTGAAACCCTAGCTTGCTGCTGTTTGAATAAAAGAAAAATCTAACTACCAAGAAGAGAGAAGGAAGGAAGGAAGGAAGGAAGGAAGGAAAAAAGAGCAAGTATTGAAAACTGGCTAATTTATATAAACATAAGAAGAGTCATGCTGAATCAGACCACAGGTCCATCTAGACCAGCATTCTGTTCACACAGTGGTCAACCAGCTGCCTGTAGGAAGCCCACAAAGAGGACATGAGATCAACAGCACCCTCTCACCCATGTTTCCCAGCACCTGCTGCACACTGCCTCTGATACTGGAGGGAGCACCTAGCCATCAGGACTAGTAGCCATTGTTAGTCTTCTCCTCCATGAAATTGTCCAATCCCCTTTTAAAGCCATCCAAATTGGTGGCCATCACTACGTCTCATGCTAGCAAATTCCATAGTTTAGCTATGGGCAGTGTGAAGAAGTATTTCCTTTTATCTGACCTGAATCTCCCACCAATCAGCTTCATGGGATGACCCCAGTTAGCTCTCTAACTGGGGTCATGTCTCCCTATCCATTTTCTCCACACCATGCATAACTTTGTACACATCTATCATATTTTCCTTTACTTTCCTTATTTCTCAGCTAAACAGACCTGGATGTTTTAACCTTTCCTCATAGAGGAACTGCTCCAGACCCTTGATCATTTTAAGCGCTCTTTTCTGTATTTTTTCCAACTCTACAATGTCCTTTTCTAGGGGTGGTGACCAGAACTGTACACAGTATTCCAAGGCTGGTTGCTCCATAGAATTGAACACAGGCAGTATGATGTTGGAAGTTTTGTGGAATGTGTGCCTTTTTCACAGCAGCTGCACAAAAAATTGAGATTTTCATTGGGCTGTCCACCACAACCCCAAGACCTCTTGGTCAGTCACCATTAGCTCAGATCCCATCGTTGGGATTTTTTGCTCCAATGTGCATTATTATACACTTGCTTACATTGGACTGCATTTCCCATTTTGATGGCCACTCTCCCAGTTTGGAAACATCCTCTTGGAGCTCTTCACAGTTGTGTTTTGTTTTGTTTCGTTTCACCCACCCTAAATAATTTGGTGTCGTCAGCAAACTTGGCCACTTCAGTGCTCACTCCTAATTCCAGATCATTTATGAATAGGTTAAAAAAACTGTTCCCAATACACATCCCTATGGTCCCTCCATTGGGTGAATTTACTATTTATTCCTACTCTCTGTTTTGGTCTTTAACTACTCAACGATCCATAAGAAGACCTCTCCTCTTCCATGACTGCTAACTTTGCAGTCCAAATGTTGGGGAAACTGAAATTGACACATTTGTCCATCCAGGCCCAGGTCTTTGAGAGCATTGCTCTTAAAAGCTTGGATTTTCTTCCCTGTCCATTAAAAAAAATGAATTCAGGTTGCTTCAGTTCAAGTAAATTGTTCCCCAAACTCCCTCTCCCAGGGCCAACCACTCATCATTTCGATGAAGTTTTAACCAATGCTGAGCTTTGAGAATTGGTGCTTAGATACCTGAATGGATTTCCACATGGTCAGGAAAAGTCCAGGTCAACAAGAGGCAATGCCTTTTGAAACTGATCTCTTGCTTGGGCCTTGAAAAACCCAATCAACTGGAACAAATTCTGCTCACCTAATTTGAACAATTAGGGTACTATGTATTGATTCATGCCTTCAACTCATGCAATCCTGCAAGCCAATTATACGCAAGCTGCTACAAGCGCTGAGTGAAAGTATATGGAATGTGTTATATTTCTGTTCATCAAGACCTACAGTGGACAGAAAACCATCTTTCCATGCATTGAGTGCCTGGGAGATGTTGAAGGCATGCTGCTTCTAGGGATGTATGGATTGTGCAAACAATTGGTACAATGCACAAGGCACACAACTGCAAAAAACAATAAAAATATTTTTTCCAAAAATTGAGGTAAATACTTTTTTTATATAATTGCTATTATTTGCAATTGAGAGATATAGTTCACAAAAAAAAAGCTGTTTGTTTGCTACAATTGACTATTTCTCAATTGCAAATAATAGCAATTATATATATAAAAAAAGTATTTACCTCTCAATTTTTGGAAAATCTGTTTGCAGTTGTCTGCCTTGTGTGCCTTGTGCATTATCCCAATTGTTTAGTCTTCAACTGCTGCCTCTGCTTTTGTATAACTGGATTGAGCAAAACCTGTCCTGCCTGTGTTTCATGGATTGTCAGGAGCCTTTCGTTCCATTGAGCACCCATCGTCGGAATTTGTTTGCTTGGTTTTGTTTCCAAATTTGTGCAAATTCGCACTTGCAAAAATGTGCAAATTCCCCCCGAAATGCACAAATTCTCCCAAAATGTGCATTTTCATTCTTCATCCTATGGGGAAATGCAGATGTTTGGCCAGGTTTTAAAAAAATGTGCATATTTTTCTACAATGAATTTTGCGCAAAATTCCTGTAAGTTAGAAAAATGGTCTGGAAGTCTGCGGAATCCACATGACGGGGAAAGCCGGTCCACTATGGAATCTCAGATTCATAAAAATCTGAACTCGTTTAATTCTGTTGCAGATTTTTCCGACTTCTGTAGCTTCTGTTATGAGAAGTCAGTCATTTTAGGACAACTTGCCCCTGGTCAAGAGCTTTGTTTCCCATTCACATCCATAGAGGGTTAAGTTGCAGACATTGCTACTTGCGCATGTACATAGCAAGAGCCCCTGTATGAGCACTGGAGCTCCATCACCAGTAGGGGGCCACTGAATGGAAGTGGTTTTGTATGTAAAGACAGAGCCCTTGAAATGCCTTAAATGGTTAAATCGCAAGGCCATCCAACTTTCTTTCCTAATTTCTGGCATATGATGTCATTCCTTGTTGCACTGATGTCATTTACTGCCTCCCTAGGTGTGCTGACAGAACTCGGTTATGTCATTACATGCCCTAAACATGCCATAGTAATTTATCTTCCCACATCGTAAATAGTTTATTAGATGACATTATTACACCTTCAGATCTCTCTTTTTTTTCTTCTGTATGAATGGCAATTACTTCAAGTATTTACTGTAATTATGTCACTTGATGAAATTACAGTAATTACATCGAAAAATGATAGCCCGTGACTAATGAATTAAAATAGCATGGAAATTCACATAAAAATGACATTAAAATGTTAAGGATCTGAGGCAAACTCACAAAAGCAAGGAAATTTATAATTAAGAATTTAATCTGCAAAAACATTGCAGGGTGCCACTTTTTTTTCTTTTAGTGAGATTAAAATCATAGGTGCAGGAGGGACTGTAACAAAGATAAAGAGGGAAAGAAAGCAAAGCAAATGGCAGAGGGACACAAGCTCATGTTATGGAAGATCTAAGCTTGCCACCTTTTCACCAAGGCAAGTTATGACTAGTTGGGCCATTCATTACATCCATGGGGCAAAATGAGCAAGATGTCCAGAGGTTTATTATAATCACAATATCATCCTACTTGCAGGCTGTATGTATGTTGCAGGTCTGCTACTTGTGAAGTTCAGCCTGCACTAAAAAAAAATCAGGTTTCTAGTCCTTATGATTGTGAAAATGGATATGTTCTTATCTTATGATAAGAACATAAGAAGTGCCATGCTGGATCAGACTGAGGATCCAGCTAGTCCAGCACTCTGTTCATACAGGGGCCAACAAAGAAGGACACAGTGCAAGAGCACCCTCCCACCCATGTTCCCCAGCACCTGGTGCATGTAGACTTACTGCTTCAGATACCGGAGGTGGCACATAACCATCAGGGCTAGTAGCCATTGACAGCCTTCTCCTCCAGGAATTTATCCAACCTCCTTTTGAAGCCTTTCAAATTGGCAGCCATCACTACATCTTGTGGTTAAAGTGTTGTCTGAATAAGATCCAATTCTGCAGAAACACAGAATTCAACTTGTCCCTCCTGGTTAAGGATGGGTAAGGATTTTCTTACAGTTCAGTTTTGATAAGAATCTATCAAACTTTGCAAAGTTCTCCATCCAGGCCCAGGGCTTTCAATATTTAGCTCCTCAAAGTGTGGTTTTGAATCCCTCTGTATCTAACCATGTTAGTGCTTGATTAGGATTACCACTTCTTTTTTCAGACAGGCTCCTCATCTTTAACAGCTATGTGGCAGGCAGGTACATCACAATATTATTAATGCCATCCACAACACCTGCCCATCTTTGAGTGTGATAAATGCCACCATTTGCCAGCGATGTCCTATTTAATTCTATATAGGACAAGGAAGCCAGTCTATACACAAAAGAATAAAATGGAGACAAATATGCCATCACAAATGGCAATATTAAAACAAAAGTCAGAGAGCATCAACCTCCTAGAACACTGCTATCAAAGTGGACCTTCATAAAAAAGATAAATTGTAATACAAAGCAGCTGAACTACAATTCATCCAGGTGTTCAACTCGATCTCCTGTGGGTTGAACAAGGACAACAGTTTGTTAACACTGCATGTGTTAATCAGCTCACCAGTGCACGGATGTCTAACTCATCACCCAACAAGGTTAAAAAGGCAACTGTCATTGCCTGTACTTTCTACATTTCTTTTCCCTCTGACCTTACTGTTTGCAATTCTGCTCCCAGAGCCAGTCCTCCTATGAGGTGGGGCAAATCCCCTATCTCAGGTGGAGGACTGGGAGAAGCAGCAAATTGCACACTCCCCGCTTCTCAGCCAAGAGGGCTTCCCACTGTAGCATAGTTGGAGTGAGGTGGTAGCACTACCAGGTGCCCTGGAGAGTCCCACCTTCAACCCTGCTTCTCTGCGGCAGTCAGAGAGCAGCTGGTAGAGCTCTCTGGGGCACCGCATGCCCATCCGTTCACTACGAGAGAGCTCTCAGAACAAGGCAGAACATGGGCAGCTGCTCCAGCAAAGGTTCCTCTCCCCCCCCCCCGTTTACTTGAAGACCCCACTCAGAGGGAAACAGAGGGTGGATGGGCTCTCTGGACAGCTTCCCAGACCCAAATGTCTGGCTCTGATGGGGTCCTCCTCAGAGCTAGGCATTGCCTAGCTGGAGAGGGGTCCCAGGAAATCACTTGGGATGCAGGTGATCTCTCAGGCTGACTTTCTTCCAGAGCAGCCAACCATCTCCGGAGCAGCCACTGCTTAGCCATCACTAACAGAGGACATGCAGCTGCTCCGAAGGAGAGTTGTCCTTGGGGGGTCACCTGCAGCTCAGGCAATCTCCTGGGACACCTCTCCTATCAATGCCTGGCTCTGGGGAAGGACCCCTTTCTGGACCCTGAGGAAGGGCAGCTCTCTGAACAGCCACTCCGGCTGCTTTTACTGACCACAGTGGCTCTGGGGAGATGGGACACAGCGGCAACTTTTCTCCTGCCTCTGGTGGAGCAAGAACTCACACTAGTGTTGCTCCTCTAAACTATATGTGTCAATCACATGATGTAGGAAGGGGCAATTCAGTCCAGCTCAACTTCGCTCAGGTTCTCATTTCTCCAGGGCCAAGTATGTCCTATCTCTATTGCATATCAGATTGTGCTTTTATGGAGCTTCAGTCCACACAAACATGTGTATATTTTTTGTGCACGCTTTTAATATCCATATTTTTGTAGGCGCTTTTGCAAACGTACACATTTCCCCATTGAATAGAACATTTTGCACACCTTTCTCCTATGTACAGGTTTTTGTACACGTTCTTTGAAAAACAAATTTGCATTTTTGTACGCATATTTTGTGGACTGCACCACAAACTTCAGGAATGTGTGGAAATCATGCTTAGGTTCGTGAAGTGTTGATTTAATAAATTCGCATTTCAATGTGAACCAGATGGATTTCTCACCCATCCCCAATCCGATAAATAAACTTATGCCTTAATTAATTAGTTAGTCTTTAATTTGCCGCAATATTCTATATTGTTGCAACCTCCTGAGAATCTCAACTTGCAATTAAAACAAAACGAAAAATGAATCATGTTATGAAAACATGCTAGAAACTATGTGGACAATTCCTGCAGAAATCCCACAAGTTTTGGGATGGTGGAAAAAGTTTTCTAGGAAGTGGGAGATGGGTCATAGTCACCCTGTGAATGTCCAAGTCCAACAGGTGACTAAGAAAACAGGAATAGGTTATGGAACGTTGCAGAATACCCTATCATAATGGAGATAGATAGATAGATAGATAGATAGATAGATAGATAGATAGATATCCCTGTTTGCACCATTTCTTCAGGTGCTAAGACTTGGCTTTTCCTGATAAAGAATATTTATTAGGGGTGTGCACTGGATTGGGTCCAATCTACGATCCGGACCTGATCCGGGGGAAATCAGACACAATTATCCAATTTCCGTTCCCTGCATCTGGATCGTCCAATCTGATCCAAACCGGTCCAGAAGGACTTGATCCAGTTTGGATAAAATCGGAGTATCAGACCTCCTCCCACCCACTGGTCAAATCTACTGAGAAACAGGCTTCGCAGCCTGGTTCTAAGTAGAGCGCCAGGTGATGATGTCATCACCTGGCGCTCTACTGAGAAATAGGCCGCAAAGCCTGTTTCTCAGTAGATTGGACCAGCGGACGGCTGCGGACGACAGCGGGCGCCCCGGCAGGTAAGGAGCATGAGTGGGGGGAGGGACAGGGAGGAGGGAGTTAGGCCCCCACTCACCTGCCCCTATGTTTTTGCCATAGGCTTGCATTGGGGGAAAGCTTTCTTTCCCCCAATGTAAGCCTATGGCAAAAACAGCTAAAATGGCGTCCGATCCTAAAATCGGATGTCCGATTTTCAGATCGGGATCGGGTCCAAACAGAACCGGGAAGCCTCTGATCTGATCTGATCTGATCTGATCCAAGGCCTCGGTTCTGGTTCCGATCCCGGTTCCGATCCAATCCGGGGGGGCATGTACATCCCTAATTTCAGTACCATCAACATAAAAAAAGCTTTGATTCTAAGGGGGAAAAAACCACCAAAATAATGCAATCCGATTCCAGGTGAGGGCACGGAAAAAAGGGCACAGCACTTCAGTGGCTGCTACTGAGCATGGTCAGGTGCCATGGAGCATGCTTGGTAGCATTCAATGTTAAAAACTCGATGGGTAGCAGAGAAGAGGGTTCCAGCTAGGCCAGTTTGATTCTTGCAGAGTGGGTGCCGGGGTTTCTGCACATCATGGGGAAGAGGGATAACCGGGTGGTGAGTAAACCAGGCCGCTCTCGTGGAGGCCTGCTTGGGGCTGCAACCCTTTTGAGACAGGGCCATAGCTGCTCCTACTGAACTGGGTGGGGATGGTGGACCTGGGAGTGAAGGATGGGACTGAGTTGGGAGGTGTCGCAGTGGTTAAACAATCATGTTTAATTTTGGGGGGGGGGTCTGGGGTTGTGAGGATAAACTGCATCTGTCAGACACTCTGCAGACCTTTCCTTCCCCTCAACTGGTGAAACAAGAATGTGTGGTGCCTTGTGCAAAGCACGGGAAAATTCAAAAACTGTGATTCTAAGACAGCATCGATTCTAAGATACATCCAGTTTTTAGAGACGTTTATATGGGGGGAAAAGTGTGTCTTAGACTCATAGAAATATGGTATCCTGTGTTGCAGGCTCCAGATTTCTGAAGGTCCCTTGGGCAAGACACCCTCAATGGGTCCCCTCCTTCAGTGAGTCCACCTTCTCCCCATCTTTGTCACCTGCTGCTATTGCTCCTCATCCTCCTTCCCATCAATGCTTCCATATGCTTCATTGATTGGCAGAGAGCCATGGAACAAGTAGGCAGTGGCATCTATTCATGCTCCTTCTCATCAATACCATTGTCTGGGCCAAAGCAAGAGGCAAGGAAACAAGCAGGCTGAGATGCTGAAGAGAAGATGCAAATCCGGGGGGGGGGGGGCTCTTGTCAATGAGCCCCCACTGGGGTGTGGGCTCTTGGCAGACTACCCATGATGCCAGGCCTGCTACATTGCTCCTGCCTCTTCCAGGCATTCTAGAACCGGAAACCTATCGGAAGTTACATTAACTTAGAGATGTATTTCTCCTCAAGCCACAAGACAGGGACAACAGACTCTGTTTCTAGTTAGACTATCCAGAAATCATTTACTTTCTGCTGCCATTTTAGAAAATGCATTGTTCATATTGATGTGTGTTTGGGGGGGGGGCATGGAGAGAGAGAGAGAGAGAGAGCTTAATAGACACAGCTGCATCCTCTAGCAAATTATTACAAGGCCCAGTATGAAATGCATTAAGGGGAAATGCTTAACAGATGATGGCGCGACAAGCTGTTCCAAGGCATGTTATAAGGGCTCCGATATTATTAAATTGATAGGCTTGCTTAGCATGTGAGTATAAATCATCTTTCAGGCTAGCCGAAAATTGCTCGGCTGTATTAATAATGAAGAATGTATAAACGGGACCTTATTGGGAAGCATGATTAAGCTCGACTAGTCAGAAGGACTTAAGCAGCAACGGCACTGTCATGTTATGCCTCCGCGAAAGCAGATGGGAGGATCCACCTTGTTCTGTTGGGTATAAATCACATCAGTGTTGGTTCAAACAAGCAAGGCCAAAAGCATTTAGCAATGACTCTGCTGTCCAAACACATGGCAACAGAAGTTGGCACCAAACCCTTCCTATTCCGGTTGCATTGAGGATGTGCAAACAAGAGACCCAATACTATGAGCAAATCTACACAGCACTGCGAACCAAATCAGACATGACTTTAAGTCTGTGAATAGCGGGCGTCTTTTGTTCATTTTTACTCTAGTGTAGGGGCAGAGCCTCCGATCCAGTTCTTAACCCCTCCCCCGTCATGTTAGCATCCTGAACTAAATCTGGGGTGACCACATGAAACAGAGGACAGGGCTCCTATATCTTTAACGGTTGTACGGAAAAGGGAATTTCAGGAGGCGTCATTTGTAGGCATGCAGCACCTGGTGAAATCCCCTTGTCATCACAACAGTTAAACCTGCAGGAGCCCTGCCCTCTTGACCAGATACAATCTAGAGCTGACAGTGATGGAGATGCTGCAACCTGTCGCCTTGGTGACTCACCATGTAAGACAGATGTACGAAGAACCAAGAGCTCCCACTTCTAGCCATGATGGGCCCTGACAAGTTGGGTGTGAACCCTGGATGACTGTGGAGTGTACTAGCTTTTCAGATTACCTGGCAGAACACACGTTGACTGGTCAGACCATGAAAACACTGGCTGCTTCACAATGCTATGTCCATCTATATATCTAGATCACTGTTACCACCATCTTGAGCCCATCTCTGCTTGAACAGCCCCGAGAATGGGAGAGTAGGCAGACCACCAAACTGAATTTGTACCAATGTACTCTTTGCTTTAGCACAAAAACTGAACAAATTCACCTTTGGTAAGTTTTTAGAAAGTTTGGGTAACGATCTGAATCTAGGAGAAGTCACATGTAAGAAAGGCAGAAATGGCTGGAGAGTTATTAAAAGCAGGAAATGGCAGACATTTAAGTAAACTAAGCATTTGTTATATTTTGCAACCAGAAAGCCTTGCCCCCTTTTAAACCTCAAACGGCATTATCTCATGAGAAATATTTCCATTCCCCCCTCTTTTGCTATTGTTCATTCCCCTCACACATTGTGTCTCTTTTTTTGTTAATCAGCTTTTAAGCTTTCTAAGGGAGAAACTATAGTTTCCTCTGCCAGTATGGCCAAGCATTTAGCGCCGCAGGATTGCAGTGGAGAAAGTAATATACCGAAAGACGAATTGGGGAGGGGTGGTGGAGGAGCAATAAACCTGGCCAGAAACTGCCACCCCCACCCCCCAGCTACCTCTATGTCTTTTACCATAAAAAGGAAACATAAGTACATTCAGAATTGTTGGACTGGGACAAATCCACATTCAGATTCTCGAATTTTGAATTTGCATGCAAGGAATCAGATACTCATGTTTACGTTTTCACATTTGTTAGGGCTGCAAGGTTAAGTTCATTCATTGGTGAGATTAAAAAAAACTGGAGACTGGTGGCTCTGATTTTGGTGGGGCTGTGAATCCATTCTGGGTTTAGCCTCTTAAGGAGCTATCCAAGGTGCTGAACCAATGTTGGGAGATAATTTTAGCACCTTGAATATCTCCTTTTGAGTTCTGGCTGATTCTGACAGAATACATTTATGACCCCACCGAAATCAGAGCCACCAACCTCCACTTCTAAAGACCTCTTAGCCTGCATTCCTAGGGTCCCTGGGGTGGTGTCCTCAGGGTCATGGGATTGACCAGATCTCCTTTTCCGAGTGCAGAAAGAGAGGTCTTCCCTTGGAGAAGGAGATCTGACCTCAAATTGCCCTTCCTTGTCCCTATGGATGTCTTCACAGTTGGTTCATCTCCAATGTTTGAATTCTGACAAGTGCCAGCTCCAGATTTTGGAGGGACCCTCAATGGACCCCCCCCACACACACACACACTCATTGCCACCAGCTGCTCCTCCTCTTCCTCTTGCTACCACTTCCTTGCTCGAAAGGCAGAGAATAAGGGAGGAAGCAGACGGTGGCATCTCCTGCTCATTCTTCTCGGTATTTATTTTTTATTTATTTTATTCCATTTATATACCGCCCCATAGCCGAAGCTCTCTGGGAGGTTTATAAAAATTAAAAACATCGAACATTAAAATACCGATGTACAAAATTTAAAACCATAAAAAGCATAAAAACAAGTTATAATTACAATATCCTTTAAAAACAACAATCCTCCCCATCTTTGTCACCTGCTGCTGTTGCTCCTCATCCTCCTTCCCATCAATGCTTCCATATGCTTCACTGACTGGCAGAGAGCCATGGAACAAATAGGCAGTGGCATCTATTCATGCTCCTTCTCACCAAAGTCTGGGCCAAAGCAAGAGGCAAGAAAACAAGCAGGCTGAGATGCTGAAGAGAAGAAGCAAATTCGGGGAGGGGGCTCTTGTCAATGGGCCCCCACTGAGCCAGAACAAGAGGCAGGTGAGCGAGCAGGTTGTGATGGTGAAGAGGACCAACTCCAGGGGGCTGTTGTCAGGGCCTTCTGCTGGGAGGCACCCAACCATGCCTTGCTCAGCTATCATGTCAGGTCATCTTTCCAACAGCCCACCAAACTCTGCCTTTTTAACTCCCATCAATACTGCTCTGTCATCTCTTCCTGCTGTTCTTTGGGGCTGCCAATGCTCCAAGCTCACCCACCAGATTTCCTTTGAAGGCTATGCATACAGGCATGGGACTATCTATGCAGGGTCATCAAGAAATTGGGAATGGGACATCAGCTACCGCTGTATTGCGCTGCCTTCTCCTCGCCCCCAGAGTTGTCTGAACACAAGTAGAGGCAGGTGAGCAAGCAGGTTGCGGTGGTGAAGAAGAAGGAGAAGAGGAGCAGCTAGGGAGGCACTTGTCAGTGGTCCCTTGGTGGGGTGTGGGGCTCTTGGCATCTATGGCAGCCCTTGGTTTTAATGGGAGGGAATTGGTAAAAGGAAGACAATATCCAGCTGTGGAGGAAGGAAAAGAGCAAAAGACGCTGCTCCTCCCTGACTTCCGCCCTGCCTGCATGAGCTTGGCAGAGCATTGACTGTCTCGGAGCCTCCGATGTCAGAACTCTCCAAGATCAAGGATAGGATTGCCCTGCAGAGCAATTTAAAAGGATCAAGGCCTTTGCATTTTTGAAAGCCAAATCTCAGATTTTCAAAGGTGACGTTGATCTTTCTGCTGCAATCCAACTAGTCCTTCTCTCTCTCTCTCTCTCTCTCTCTCCTCGGAACTGGAATTCTGTTCATTGGGAGGATGCAGATCTCTAATGAAGAATTCCTTTCAATTTCAGTAAGCTATGATTCCCAGCTCTCCAATGCCACCGCTGCCTTCTGATCTCAATCCACATCATTGCCCAGAACGAGAGGGCAAGGGAAATGGAGGTTCCTGGTCCTTCTCCTTGCTCTTGTTGACCCTTGTATATTTAAAGAGGGCGACTGAACAAGCAGGAAGAAAGAGAAGAGGGACCACGGTTAGGGGAACATGGGAGTCAGTAATGGGGGTCCTAATGAGTATGGGCCTTGGCAGGTGCCCAATGATGCTGACCTGGAGTGCTGGGAGGCCAAAACCAGTCCTCCAGGGTTCCCCTGTTGGCCCCACCCCTTCTCCTGGCCCCACCCCCTTTCTCCAAAACACTGAGCATTTGGTGGTTTCCTAGCTTTTATGCAGTTTCCTCCCCCCACCCCATTCCAAAAGGCCAAAATCCCTCTCCGAAGGCTTAATTACCGGCAATAAGAGCTTAAAGCTAAAATAGCCTGGGACTTGGGGTATTTTGGCCCCACCCACTTTTGCCTTTGGCCCCACCCACTGCTGGAATGCTTCTCTGCAATGAAATTTGGCCCATGGGGCTGGAAAAGGTTCCGCACAGTAAAGGTGAGCCTTGGTATGGAACTAACTCCACACACCCATGCTGGGCATTGGTTCTTCTCAACAGGAGGGCCATAAGAGCTTCCTTTTCTGACTGAGAGTTTGACTGGCCAAAGATAGTCTTTCTTGGCTGTTTTGGACTCTTGGCTTGTGTTTTGGCTCAGCTGTGACACTGACCTGCCAAATTTACCCTTTCTTCACCCATGACCTGCTAGGCTGTGCTTTGTAGGGATGTTGGAAAATTTAATTTCCATTTGCAAATCTTAAGAACCACGTTCCAAAACTTGTGATTGTGTTTGAAAAAATGTGTATGTTGGGGGGAAGCACACACTTTAAAATGCACAATCGGGGGGAGATTGCATATTTTCATGCTTTGGGCCAAATCTACACCAAGCAGGATATAGCAGTATGAAAACAGTATATAAAAAGCAGGAGCCACACTACTGCTTTATAGCGGTATGGAGGAGCACTGACAACTGTTGGGGCCCATAAGACGCATGCCATATGCTGCTATATCCGGCTTAGCGTGGCTCCTGCCTCTTATATACCACTTTCATACTGGTATGTCCTGCTTGGTGTAGATGAGGCCTTTGCCAATGGCAGAATGTGCGCACTTTTGAAAAAGGTACAGGGAAATGCTCACTTTTCCCGTTCCAAATATGCGTTTTTCTTGTTCCAGTGAAAAGAAAAACAGATTGCAAATGAAAACAGTAGAACTGCAAACTGGGCTTTGGCAAGTAGTTCAGCAGATTTTAGCAAGCTGATGCATCCCTTGTTCTCCCATCCTTAGTGCTTTATCTCAGCCCTGAGTCACACAGTTCTTCCTGCCAGGTCTCCACCCCTTAGCCCTATCCAGCTTACATCACAACATCAAAAGTTAGCAATCCTTCATATGTGTTTAGTAACTTGTTTCAAAGGGCCAAATTAGATCTTACATTTTCTTCTTCTAGAAGGCACAACAGGGATGCAATTTTGATTGGGGCTGTGGCCTAGAGGGGATCTAATGCTTCCCCCGGACCACAACCTTGATCCCCCACCCTGTACTACTTTTAGTTAGGAGTAGGGTGATCAGATAAAATCCAGGTCAGGGCTCATGTAACTTTAACAGTTGTAGAGAAAAGGGAATTTCAGCCAGAGTCGTTTGTATGCAATTAGTTCCTGGTGATATTCCCTTTTCATCACAACAGTTAAAGGTGCAGGCACTATACTAGAGCGACCATATACAAAAGAAGGCAGGGCCCCTGCAACTTTAACTGTTGTGATGAAGAGGGAATTTCACCAGGAACTAATAGCATACAAATGACACTGGCTGAAATTCCCTTTTCTCCACAACTGTTAAAGTTACATGAGCCCTGACCTGGATTTTATCTGGTCACCCTAGTTAGGAGGGGAAAACAACTTAGGCCGGATCTACACGTCATCCTCGATGCGCCCTCCCTGCGCCACAAGCCGCTTTGGAGCGCTGCACTTTGTCTAGTGTGGCTCAAGCCTTGGAGGCTCTGCTCGCGCTCTCGCCACCGCCGCCGCCCTTTCATCCCGGCCTGTCCCAGGGAGGGAAGAGGGAGGGTTGTAAACAAAAGCTAGCAATTGGAAATCCCTCTCCCAGTTGCTGGCTTTTGTTTACAACCCTTCCCCCTCCCTCCTCCCTCCCCAGGGCCGGTCTGGATGAAAGGGCGGTGGCTGCGGCGGCGCAGGCACGGGCAGAGCCTCCAAGGCTTGAGCCACACTAGGTGGGGGTGAAGCGCTCCGAAGCAGCTTGTGGCGCAGGGAGGGCGCATCGAGGACGACGTGTAGATCCTGCCCTATTGTTTCTGTATGGGGTCAGGTGTGTAACACAGACTGCCCCAAAGTCCAAATCCAAACTGGGAGACACTGTAGCTGTTTTCAAAGAAAGAAATTACTGATAGAATACGGATGCACTCTGAGTGTGTCTTCGGGAAAGGATTTGGTATTAAGTCTCCAACCTCTTGACTTAAGATCACCTTAAGATGACAACCATAAGATGGTTTCAGTTTAACAAGAACAGTTGCGTCTTTCAATCAGACCAAGGTTTATCCAGGCCTCGCATGCAGGGAGGAAAGGGTGAGGAATTGGTTTGGTTCACAATTTAATGTGAACTTACCAAATTCACTATTCCTAGGAACAGACCGCAGTTATTGTTGGAATAGAGATGGCAGGGATCAACATCAAACAAAGGTGCAGGTTAAGGGTTAATTTATGCTTAAAGTTTAAAAAGCAGTTAGGTATATTTGTCAAGCAGCAAGATGGAGCCAAGAATATTTCCTATTAGCCTGTTTTACTTTTGTATAGAATGACTAGCATGTTCATTATGTTCTATGGTAATGGTGGTTTCATTCCATCAGAAGCCTGGCCTGATTTGTCCTACTCCTTTCAAAGTTCTTGCTGGCTAGCCAGAGAACCATATTTTTATGACTCAATAAATGTTGCCAAGCCTTTCACTTTCTGAATTCAATCTGCCTTACTCAGCCACTTCTGCTAATAGTTACACAGCAATGTTCACATTATTTCCTAAATGTTATGATGCAGCTCACAAAATAAACAATGTACATGAAATGTGTATCACAGAGGAAAGTATACACAGTGTTAGGCTGACCATATGAAAAGGAGGACAGGGCTCATGTAACTTTAACAGTTGTAGAGAAAAGGGAATTTCAGCCGGTGTCATTTGTATGCAATTAGTTCCTGGTGAAATTCCCTCTTCATCACAACAGTTAAAGTTGCAGGGGCCCTGCCTTCTTTTGTATATGGTCACTCTAGTATAGTGCATGCAACTTTAATTGCTGTGATGAAGAGGGGATTTCACCAGGTACGAATTGCATACAAATGACGCAGGCTGAAATTCCCTTTTCTCTGCAACTGCTAAAGTTACATGAGCCCTGTCCTCCTTTTCATATGGTCAGCCTACACAGTGTGTACATTGGGGAAAGTGCACACAGAAATGCATTATTTTATGGGAAATCACTTGCAAAAATGCATACATTAGGAAAAGTGCATGCATATGTAAATTAGGAGCAATGTGTTTATTAAAAGTTGTGTATATTAGGAGTAATGTGTACAAAAACAGATACAAATTCAACCCTGGGGCTGAGGTTTAGCACTCCTGTCTAAATCCCAAAGGACAATTAGGGGTCCTCTTATTTTTCCTACAGAAGCCAGGACAGAGAAGTATTTTCTCCCTTGTCTTCTATGCACTTCATGCCTTCCACATCATCTGAAGAGCAATTCCCCTTACATATTTTCACCCTTCTGAGCCACCCAACGAATGTTTGCTTGTTTATTTTGTGTTTTACTTTTCCCTCCTGTTTCACAGATTTTTATTAAAATATTGCTATAAAACACATTGCTACCCAAAATAAATCAGCAGATACACATGAATACATAAAAACAGACACATTGTAGGGAATATTTACAAACAAGGGGAGTGGAATTTAAGGCTTCTGATAAACAAAGCAGAGGCAAACATGTACATACAGATATAAGCGTGACTAAAGGAGATGATAACAATTAACTCAGTTTACATCCCAAAAGCTGGCGTCGGAAACGTTTGTTGTTCTAAAGGATTACCACCTGGTAGAACTTTTTAAATTTCCGTTGCCACCACTTTGCTGAGCTGTAATAAACAGCTGATGGCAGTGTAACATGGCACTGTGTAAGAAGCTGATCTAGAAATTGTTCCCTGACAGGGATGCCGTGTGTCCCTGGGACCCCAGTCAGGCACTCCTGGAACGAGCACGGACCCCACCCCCGGTGAGCACTTGGCAGCCACCAGCACACACACTGAAATCGCACCCTTCCCCTTCCCATGACGACCACCAGTGATGCCCGGTGGGAATGTGGGAGAGGGCCTTCTTAGTGGCTACTCCAGTGCTCTGGAACTCCCTTCCCAAGGGAGCTAGACTGGCTCCCTCCGTGATGTGTTTCTGGAGGCATGCAAAACGTTCTTATTCCGGCAGGCCTTTGGTGAATAATGTGGACACACACCCCCATCAATGTTTAAGACTTTTAAATGTAATGTTTTTTTTAATGTGGAGATGTTTTAATATTGAAACCTATTTAAAATGATATTTTTAACTTTTGTACATCTCTTATTTATAGCTTTTAACTGTATATGTTTTAATTTTGTAAAGCGCCTTGAGGCCCAGCATTGGGCCAAAGGTGGGATAAATAATAATAATAATAATAATAATAATAATAATAATAGGGATTGTGCAATTGCGGGAGCTTCCGTAAATTGTGCACTCCCCCTTTGCATCTTTAAGGCTGCCATTGATGCAGAAGGGGGAAGTGCATGATTTTGGTACGTGGGCTCCTGTGGCCCAGCAAGTGAGACAGGCAGTGGAGGGGAGGACGCAAGTGCCCACCGAGGCGAGCGCAGGCGAGTTTGACCACCCCCCAGAACCTTGCCGTGTTTACAGCAATATCATCGGTGCTATGTAATTGCTATACCTTGTTCAAGAACAAGGAGAGTGATAGAGCAGTGCCGGAGTGAAACCAAATCCAGGTAGGTTAAATTGTAGTGCCAGATGTGTGTATTTTAATGTCCTCCTTTCCTAATTAATGGGCAGGACAATCATGGGAAAAGAACCACCAGAACCAATGCTCTGCCAGGCTCACATCAGAAAGACAGAAGGGGTGTGTAGTGGGGAAGTACTCACTTCTTTCTTTGCCCTCCTTTGCTGCTTTGTCCTCATTCATGTTCCCTTCCATTGGTTTCAGGTCTGGTGTAATTTCCCCCCTGCTCTGTGGATGTGTCCGGGGAAGGACGAAGTTTTGGATCGATGTTGGCGCACCCCCAAAACGCCCCCTTTTTGTGTTCTTCACTGTTCTTCACTGTCACAGCAGAGGAACAAGAGTAGTGGACCTTTCCTCCACATCATGGGAAGCTCTACAAAAGTGGTCTTCCCCTTCCAACCTGTGGAGAAGGACGTTTTCCCAGCAAACTATACTGCCCTTCAGTCCAATCACTCACAGGGTGGCTTATAATTTTTTTAAAAAAACCATAGAAATAGTTCAGATCCAATAATACATACATGAATGCAAACAACACGACATAAACGAAGTAAAAGTAGCAATACGATCAGGTGGAGAAACTCCACAGGTTGTAAAATACCTGGAAAATGAGAAGACCTTTGTCTGGTGGTGAATAGGCAATAATGGGGGTGCCAGGTGAGTTTCCTTGAGGAGAAAGTCTCATAGGTTTTAAACCCAGGATGTCACCAGGTCTTTTGTTCCATTAGACCATGCCAAGCTGTGAAATATATCGAGATACGGCAGAGTAGCAGTTCAGAGCATGAGCTGTGAACTGGGACGTCCCCAATTCCTATCTCAGGGCAGCTACAAACAAACTAGGAGGCCTGATGCAAGTCCATCAGTGGCTCAGTTCGGACGACACGATAGTCAATGGTGGGTTGACTTACCCTAACCCTAACCCTAGGGGGTACTCCCCACACAACATGGTAATAAATAAGCCACTGTGGTGTGGATGAGGATCAGCACTGAGTTGACTATGGCAGCATTCAGATGACACAATAGTCAAAACAACTGACGATTGTTTCCCACACACCATTTGTTTATTGTGTCGTCCGAATTGAGCCACTGTCTCTCAATCATAGCCCCAGCATACACAACTGGATTTGCAAGATGGAGATCATCATTACTGGACAATCAAATGGAACTTTCACACGGACAGGCAGTTTACCTTTATTTAGCAGATGCTGGAGACAAACAGTATGGGAAGCCCATCGCTTCCGTGTCCTTGTGACCACCAAACAGAGCAATAGTGTATGTTTACCTTCACGACAACACCTTCACCTGGAAGATACTGTTGCATATTCCATGTCAAGCCTCTAGGGGGCTTCTGCTAGCTCTGTATATGTCAGTGCAGAAGCCCCCTAGAGGCTTGACATGGAGCATGCACAACAAATGCTACTTGGGGCGGATCTACACCGCTGTTTTAAAGCGCTTTAAAGCGGTTTATAACAGTACTGACAACTGTTGGGGCCCAGGACACACTCCAAAACAGTTGTCACTACTGTTATAAAGCGCTTTAAAACAGCAGTGTAGATCCTGCCTTGGAAATGAGGAAGTGCCTCATACCAAATCAAAACGTTGGAGACTCCACATGAAATAACCACTGGAAATGATTTCCCATAGTTTTTTTGATGGTGCTGAAACTATTTGTGGGGGGGGGGGGGGATGGAACCTTGTATGTAGTTTTGGCACAGCCCCAATTATGGTTCTCCCCAAGAAAGGTAGTACTTTCAATTATAGGTGAAAAATGTTCAGTAGAGAAAGCAGCACATGTGGGGGGAACACATGGCTTAAGATTGTGCAGCTTTTTGAAGGTGTGGATCTAAGTAGCCCTCCACCTAGATGGAGGCCTATTAGGTTGAATTATTGTCTTACTACCACAATTATCTCTGGAAGTTAGCCAAAGGGGGAAGTACCTGGAAAACCGCATGGAATACACCACATTTGCCAGTAGCGAAGAGAATGAAGAAATGCAGACTAATAACTCTCCCTCATTCATCTTACCACAAAGCAGGTCCTTCAACAGAAAGGAAAGGAAAATGATTTCACTATGTGAACACTGAAAAATGACATCCTAAAACCGGAGAGCGGGATAGCACTGTGCTGAAAATGTTGATTCTTCATTTTGGTATTTCGTGAGAGGTGGGGGGGGGGGGGGGAAACAAAAACTCTGGTGAGAGAGGCTGGGAGTGGTGAGAATTTTGGAGAATTTCCTCCTTGGGGAGGGGGACAGGGTTTCCACATACCTTTTCAAGTGTAACTGGTTATTGAGGGGGTCTTCTTTCTATTTTTATTTCTTTAAAAAAAAATTAAAACTTGGCACTTGCAGGAGCCCAGGAGTTCTTCCCGAATGCCTCTTGGAAGAGGTGAGCTCACATAGCCATCAATAGATATTCAAGAAAAATTGCTGGGCTCCTCTAAGTGCCGGGGGAGTACTTTAAAAAAAAAAATAGAAAGAAGACCCCACAACAGCTGGCTATACTGAAAAAAGGTATGTGGGAACTCTGTCCCCTTTCTCAAGGAAAATATTCTCTGAAATTCTACCCCTCCCTGTGAAAGAGGCAGAAAATCCAATACCTCTTTCACGGGGAGAGGGAAAAGTTCACGAATATAAGGGGAAGGATTCAGCACAGCACTACAATTGAGAGGGCTTGACCTAATTCAGCTTTCCCCAACCCAGCACCCTTCAAATGTGATGGACCATGGCTATTAGCCATGCTGGCTGGGGATAGTAGGAGTTATAGTCTAACAGATCAGGAAGGTGCCAGGTTGGGAAAGGCTGGTCTAATTCTTAGAGCATGGCCAGGATGACACTGCAAGGGAAGGGCGCCTTGAAGTTGTCCATCAACAGCGCCTGGACAGCAGACTGAGCAAAGCACCGACATCATCTGGTCACAGTCTCCCCCACTCCTGTGAGATGTACTGGATTCCTATTGAAATTATAATAACCGTCTCTAAATTGGCATCATTAGCTATCAATCAGCATGTGCCAAATTTATGCCAGTGAGCGTAGTACCCAACGGTGCCATTCCACAAATTCAAATAGCGCTAGGAGAGCTCTGCTGAATATTCCCATTGCATGAGTGGTCGCGCATGATACTTGCGTAATGGTTTGCACAGCAAGTCGCACAAGCAGAACGCACAACAGGTTACACAAAAGGCAATCAGTTGCAGACCTGGTTGCTGAAAAATTTTGTGCAAGGGCTGCACAGCAGGTCGCACAGGTGTCATGCAAAACCATTTGTAAAGTCAATTGTGCAATGGGATACATAAGCATCATGCGCAACTGATTTCAAAACAGTCTGCGCAATGGATTGCGCAAGCACACTGGCACAAATGTCACTTTAGTTGGGTTCTTTTCCACACGTTGTTTAGGACCTATTTTCTGCTGGCACCACATCATTTGCGCTAGCAGAATGACATGTTTGGATGCTGCACTGGGTGTCCTCTTTTTTGGAGACACCTTTTCTCTTTTTTAGCCTGCCATAAGTCTACGTCTGGTTTAAAGATAAAGAAATACAAGAAGGAAGAACAGAGTCCCTGAAATCATTCGACATCAGGGTCACAGTCTTTCTCACCATGGTATTTCTACTGGTAATTATGATAGTAATTATTTCTCAACCACTGTGTTATCTTCTATCACCATATGTGCCTTTTACTCTTTTTCCACAGTGGCAAAGGCCTTTACCATCACAAGGAGTTTTTGTAACCCAGGCAGTTTCAACCACATGTTCAAAATGCACTTTCTTCAACATTCTTTTCCAGAAAATGTGAATTTGAGCAGTTTTTGTGAAAAGAAATATGAACAGTTTTGTTGTTGTCTTTTTAAGAGGAAACTAGAGATTTTCCATTTTGGCTTTGGACCAATGAGATGGAGAAAACCAAATTAATTTGAAAAGCAAATTGTGTTAAGGGGGGAGCTGATAGATCAGCAGTCAGGGGAAATCCATCTCGATGGAGGACAAATGCGCAGAACTTGACTTTCCTCTAACCCTTAATCTATTTATAGGAGGGAGAATTGGGGAATGAAGTACCTCTCAACAGAAGTTTAAATCAACAACTAAAATTAATTGCCCTCACTTTCAAACTGTACTCTACGTATGTGCGGGTGACATAACGAACGTGCCAATTGTTTATGGCTAGACTCTGGGTTAAAAATGTCCACAGAACAGGCTTTTCTCTAAAACAATGAACCATCTTTATATATCCCAAGTTTCAAGTCTCCAAGCTTGATCTCTATGGGCTCTGGACGGGAAAAGAGTTCCATGTGGGGCAGAGGGAAGGGCTATCTGGACTTGACCTAGAATTATAGAATCAAAGAATAGTAGAGTTGGAAGGGGCCTGTAAGGCCATCGAGTCCAACTCCCTGCTCAATGCAGGAATCCACCTTAAAGCACACCTGACAGATTCTTGATTCTTTTCCGGTATCCATCCCCCACCCCACCCAATCGGGATCAGGATATTATTATTATTATTATTATTATTATTATTATTATTATTATTCATTGCATTTATATACCACCCCATAGCCGAAGTTCTCTGGGCAGTTTACAAAAATTAAAAACACTAAACATAAACAAAAAATGATATACAAAATTTAAAAGCATAAAAAGCATAAAAACAGGTTATAAATACAATAACCATTTAAAAACAACTATTCTGGGTCAAAACAACAACAACAACAACAACAACAACAACAACCCTCATCATATGCTGTTAAATGCCTGGGCGAAGAGGAAAGTCTTGACCTGGCGCTGAAAAAATAACAATGTTGGCGCCAGGCGAGCCTCGTCGGGGAGATCATTCCATAATTGGGGGGCCACAACTGAAAAGGCCCTCCCCCTTGTTGCCACCCTCTGTGCTTCCCTCGGAGTAGGCAACCGGAGGAGGACCTTAGATGTGGATCATAATATACGGGCAGTTTCGTGTCGGGAGAGGCGTTCCATCAGGTATTGTGGTCCCAAGCCGTGTAAGGCTTTATAGAGAAGGATTATCTGGAGGCTCAAGTAGAACTTTTTCACTTATCCACATATTGGCCCAGTCAGAAAGGTTTTTCACTCTACTCTACACTGAGGGTTAGACAGAGAAGAAAGTTAAAAGGGTGTGCCAGCTGAAACTGCACCCAATACAAACAACAGCTAGTGCAAAATCTGGCAGCCCAACTGCTGTCTGGAGTGCATTTTACTAACCATCTCACAGCGTCCTTGGATTTATAAATTTGCATATATACATTTAAGTTAGCATGTGCAAATGTTATGCAAATTATTTGTTTTCATTTGTCCTTTTTTATTGGCACTTCATAAATGCCCACCCTTCATACCATCAGGATGGAAAGGAGAGAGGCACAATGTTTGTTTATTTGTTTCTTCCCCTATTCGTACTGTTTTTAATTTCATGATTTCTCTCCCATTGGAACAGATGAAGGCATTTCTGGGAGGAGAGTTAGCTCCAGTCAAGACAAGGGAGCGGACCTCTCCCTCTACTGCAGCTTGGAATGGCTGCTAATAGTTCTGGGAGAGAAGAACTCAAACAGGGCGACCAACATGGCCAGATCTACACCCAGTGTCAAAGCATTGAAGGTGGAATAAATAGCAGACTATAACACTTTGTAAGCGGTATATGCCTTTACCCCATGTCACGCTCATATTGCCATGGGGAGGCTGTGACTGGTGGGGGGGAGGAGAGACGTGCCCGATTGCCATTGGCGGTGGTCGGGTAGCACCACCAGCTGGGTGTGGGGCAGCTGAGCCAATATTAGGTAGCCGTACCAGATCCTCCAGCCTCTTCGGAGTCGCAATAGGCTTGTTGACCTCCTGTGCCTGGTAGGGGCGGACACACCTAGAGGACAGGGATGGTAATCATTCCTTGGCACTTTTGTTTGGTGACAGTTGATGCCTGAGGCCTTCTGCTGATGGTTTTGCAGCTCCAGTGGTGGGGGGATAAGGGTTACCTGTGAGGCCAACTCACCTCACTCCACTCGGTGTTTTGCAGCCCAGGAGAGGAGTGACATGGGAAGGCCTCCCCTCTGCAAAAGAAGTAGGCCTGGGGGGTGACGAGCACACAAACGCCACTCATCAGGCATCGAACGTTTCACCCGATATAACATCCAGCTAGTTGCTGGAGTAGATTAGGGCCCACCCAGTTTTCTCTTTGCAGATATTTTATAAATGTGGCCTGAATTTGAAACCATGCACACTGGTCTCATCTCTTTATTCCCCACCCCCGTTTTGTCTGCAAGTGGAATGTGGATTGTGCTCCAACAGTTATAGATCTAGCCCTAGAGAACCATTTTTTCCCCTTTCAGCTTTGTGCTGCAGCTGCAGTCACTTGTTACTATTGCTAAGCAGGGGCTGGGTGAGAGGGACTACTTGATGAAGACACAAGATGGCGGCCTAGGCAGGGGGCAGCACTGTCAACCCTGTGCTGGTGTGTGGCTGCTGATAGCTAGGAGCGTACTGTGTAAGGCATAGGTGTCAATGGACTGTGCAGGAAACTGTTGGCCATTCACCTGCATAGTGCTTACAGAGGGGTGACCATATGGAAAGGAGGACAGGGCTCCTGTATCTTTAACAGTTGTATAGAAAAGCGGATTTCAGCAGGTCTCGTTTGTATGCATGCAGCACTGGCTGAAATTCCCTCTTCATCACAACAAAAGCTGCAGGAGCTATACTAGAATGACTAGATACAAAAGAGGGCAGGGCTCCTGCAGCTTTAGTTGTTGTGATGAAGAGGGAATGTCACCCCTTGCTTTGGTTGCCACCTTGTATTTCTTTCTAGTGAGGATATAGGGCCTCCCTCCAGCTGTGCTTCCTCCCACACCAGGCTCCGCTTGTCATATTGCCAGGCTTACAGACAAAACAGTTCTCCAGGTTGCCTTATTTTCACAGATACAAAGAACCAATAAATGTCCTTTACATTGTAAACAAAAACCACCAAGTAGCTGTAACAATAGGCTGACCATATGAAAAGGAGGACAGGGCTCCTGTAACTTTAATAGTTGTAGAGAAAAGGGAATTTCAGCCAGTGTCATTTGTATGCAATAGTCCCTGATGAAATTCCCTCTTCATCACAATAGTTAAAGTTGCAGGGGCCCTGCCTTCTTTTGTATCTGGTCACTCTAGTATAGTGCCTGCACCTTAAACTGTTGTGATGAAGAGGGAATTTCACCAGGAACTAATTGCATACAAATGACACTGGCTGAAATAGCCTTTTGTCTACTACTGTTAAAGTTACATGAGCCCTGTCCTCCTTTTTATATGGTCAGCCTATGTAACAACAGCATTGTCAAGAAATGCCTGGCTTACTTCTTTCCTTCCATTCATGGCCTAGCTGGACAGATGACCTGGTGATTTTGCTCATTCCCAGGCCAACCTCATTAATTTAATTAAATAACATAAAATAAATAGACTATGCCTCAGGTGAAGTTTCTCTCTCTAATCTCGTCGTTATTTGGGCCGCAATACCTGAACGAGTTCTCTGAGAGTAAGTTCCATCAGTAGTATTTGCAAAATTTATAAAATCAACCGCAGAGAATGAATTAGAAGGAACAAACTTTACTTAGCAGCGTGCTGCTTTCCAACTATATTCAGAACTGAAAGTAGTTAGATTCTCCTTAGTTTCCTCTCTCTCCTGGTCTCACCCAGAAATGATTCCTGCTATACAACAATTTCTAATCATTTTAGTTCGTACTCATATTACACCATTGAATTCAAGTAGACATATATTGAATTTTGCTGTTACTTGACTATTTGCTTCTATAAGGGCTTGGGGGAAGATTACACCTATGGCAACTTGGGGCCAGGATACCTAGCAGACTGCCTCCCCTTATATACATCCAGATGACATTTATGATCATCATAGAAGGTCCTGCTCATCATCCCAAGACTAACAGAACGTCGTCATGAAGAACCTTGACAACGGACCTTCTTTGTAGTGGCACCCACCCTCCTGTGCAGTTCGGGAGGCAGAAAATGTAACATCCTTCAAACGCCTCTTGAAAACATTTCGTTTTAGACAAGCTTTCCCTGGACTATAAATTATTCTGGTTTTATATGACTTTTTTTTAATAAAACTAAAAAAAAATGTTTTAAATCTTGATTTTGGTATATTTTGGTTTTTATTATTAACTGCCTAGAGGACCTGGGCTGTAGGGAAGTATAAATATATAATAAATGAATAATTAAATAGAGCCCACAGAAGAGTGATTGGGATATCGAATTGTGCGTACTTAATAAACCTGATGGAATTTGGGTTTTGAAATCTGCACGTGTAATCAGGCTTCTGCATAGATAGCACATTTTGCTAGACTAGGGCAGGATCTACACTACTGCATTAAGACGTTTTATAACAGTAGTGACAACTGTTGAGGCCCAGTTTTCAAAATGTTTTCAAACTGTTATATCCTGCTTGGTGTAGTTCTGGCCTAGGAACCCTGGGCAAACATCTGGTGCACATCCATTGAAATGTACATTGGAATGCACAGCCATACCTTCATCAGAATGGGCATCTGGCCACGGATGCCATCTCTCTGTATTGTCTTGTTTTCAGAGGATATGTATTTGAGTGCACATCCCCGTTCCCATGTTCTGATCCAACTAGTCAAAGTTAAATATCTTCTTGAAAATAGATTGGGGGTGTATGGGTTTGTTTGTATTTTTAAATCCTACAGCAAAACTTTCTGGGGCTCTGCTTATTTTGTTAAAATTAAAAATTCTTTATTCAAATTTTCTAAAGCATACGCAAATAGACACTATCTCTTTCGAGCTGCAGCCTGAGTGTAAATGTAGTTAAAGCATGATTCAATTACACCCGGAAACCCATTTCATTAAAAATACCCCTTTTGCTTTTTTTTCTTTCCAGTTAAATTTCTGGTTTTATAGCCTTTTCCTACTCTAATAGAGTCGCAAATCCTCATATTTTTGTACGCTGCATATTCTAACTCGGCGTTCGACAGCACACACACACTGTAAAAATATATAGTGTCATTAATAAAGTATAATGCAGTGCCCATTAGTCCAATCGGAAGTAACATTCTGGGACTTTATTAGCTCATATTAGTAAACACAGCTTGCATTAAAGGCCAGTCTAATTTTACTCCCAACATTTTTAATACGGGGAAGGATGGTCTGGTGACTTTAAAAAATCCTCTATGAATTTCTCACACTTACTAAGAGATGGTGCCAATTTTACCATGATGAAAGATTTATACGATCTGATTTTATGTTTTGTACCTTTGTTCTATTGACTGTAATAAAGGTTTACTACTACTATGATGATAATTCTAACAGAAGATCAGATTTGGGAGCTTCTGAGCCCCTAGAACAGGGGTAGGCTACAGGTCACCCATGGGCACTAGTGTGACATTTTTCAAGGCCCCCACTGAGGTGCCATACTCATACTTCTCATTTTAATTTTTTTTAATAGCGACACTTCTTACTAGGAGCTGGGATCACTTCAAAGCAAAGTGAGGGTCCCCAGCTACCCCCATCTTCTTTTACTAGGAATGTGTCTGAGACACATCAAATAGTTTCTTAGGAAATGCAGATGGCAGGTGGCTGCAGGCCAGTGTTTTCGTTTACAGTGAATCCATTTTGTGGTGGTGCCCAGAACAGTTTCTCAAATGGCCAGATGTGCCTGTGAGCGCAAAAAAGTAGCCTACTCTACCCTTAGAACATGGCAATATAGAAATGAGCCATCCTCTATATAGTGGGTAGAAAATTGGACTTAGCCTGCAAAATCTGGATTCCAGTCCCACCCCAGGCCAACGTTCTAGTAACTATGAGCTTATCTACTATAAACCATTTTAAAGCAGTAGTGTAGAGAGGCTCTATGTCCTTCCTCACCACGCCCCATTTTTACTCTAATCTAGAATAGGATGGAAAGTGAACTGGATCAGGATCCTAGCATAGGGGAGTTTTTACTCAAGAGTAAAGGGGGAAAGGTATAGTTAATAGAAACAGATTTAAAGTAATGTCCGCTTTAGCCCTCAGCTTAAGACATACAAAGTGTGTGTAACAATTATTTATTTATTTATTGCATTTCTATACAGCCCCATTGCCGAAGCACTCTGGGTGGTTCACAAAAATTAGTTGTGTGTGTGTTTAAATTTTTCATGCATTAACTCCAGGGGTGGGGATTGTTTTTATTTATTTATTCATTTATTTATTATTGCATTTATATGCCGCCTTTTTCCTCCAAGGCACCCCAGGTGGCGTGCATAACCTTCCTCCTCTCCATTTTTTCCTCATACAGCAACCCTGAGAGTCTGTGACTGGCTCAAAGTCACCCAGTGGGTTTCCATGGCTGAGTGGGGACTAGAACCCGGATTGCCCGACTCCCAGTCTAGGGTCACCAAATCGCCCGGGGTTTCCTGGGCAATCCGGGCCAACCGGGCCCTGGGGGGCAACCTCCAGGGAAACGGTCAGCTTGCTAGCTCTGCCCACACGGCTCGTCGCTATTTTAACAACCATGAGGAGGCAGGAGGCTGCACGGGAGAGACAGGGGGGCAATTCTGGAAGTGATGAAATCGGCCCTCTCCTGCCTCTTCCGCATGGCCTCCAGCCTCCTTGAGGCTTGTTGCCATTGCGACGAGCCCGGAGGAGGCCGGAGGCCGCGCAGGAGAGACGGGAGAGGGCTGATTTTGTCATTTCCGGAATCGGGCCTCTGCCGCCTCTTCTGCACATGTTCCAGGCTCCTCGGGGTTTGGTGCCACAGCGACAAGCCTCAAGGAGTCCAGAGTGAGTGAGGAAGAGGTGGAAGAGGTCGAGCGCCACTGCCGCAGCATGAGGAGTGCCGCCGCTGCCGCCGTCGCCCCAGGAGCAGCAGCAGCAGCTACGTCGCCACCACCGCCACTGCCGCTGTCGCCTCAGCTGCCACCGCAACAGGGGGTGGCCCGGTTGGCAGGCAGCAGCCGCAACCCCCCCCCCCCGGTGATGGTAGTGGGAGCAGCAGCGGACCAGGACCCAGACCCGGACCAGACCTGAGCGGGATCCCAGCTGCAGGAGGAGGAAGGCAGGACCTGGGCAGGTGGATGAAGGCATCGCCGCCAGCCCAAAGAAGTGATTGGGGCTTGGGGAGGTTTTCTTCTTTGCCTCCTTCTCCGAGGGAGAAGAGGAAGGGCCGCCGCCGATGCTTAGCCAGGCTGGCGGCTTGTTTCTCTTCTCCCCCTTGCACCTGGGCCAGTTTTGCTGGGGGAAATGGGTGCCCAGGCCTAGCTGGGGAGAGGGAGGAAAGGGGGGCAGGATGCCTCAGGTGGGCCTTGGGCGGGGTGGTGGGGGGAGAAGGATTGTTTAGCATTGCTGTGGGGCAGGTGTGGGCGGGGGGGGGAGAGAGAGAAAGGACCCCACCTGAATTGTGTCTTTATTTTTATTCGGGTGGGGTCCTCATAGGCCTCTTCTCAGCCCCAGCTATACCTCACCCCACAGCAGTGCTAAGCAAGTACTCTCCCTCCCCCCCACACACACACTCACATGCCTCCAAAGGCCCACCTGAGGCCTCTTCGCCACCCTTTCCCCCTCCCCAGCCAGGCCTGAGCACCCACCTCCCCTCCCCCCCCCCAGCAAATCTTTGTAAACCGCCCAGAGAGCTTTGGCTATGGGGTGGTATATAAATGTAATAATAATAAATAATAAGTATAATTAATAACAACAATAATTAATAACAACCTGGTGCCCTCCATATGTTTTGAAGTCCAATCCCATAATTTCTGGCCATTGGCCATGTTGGCTGGGGCTGATGGGAACTGCAACCCAAAACCAGTCCATCAAATGTTAATTTCAGATACAATGAATGTCTCACTTGTTCCTTATTTCAGTGATTTTAACATTAAGATATTGCGTAGAACAGATTTGTCTTAATTGTGAGCTGTGGAATCAGACATGTGGCCAAGGCTATGTTCGGATGGGCACGTCCCTTGGGGCTGGACCTGCCTCCTAGGTGCCAGACATGTTGGTGGGCACGCCCCTTTTGGGCGGCCATTTTGGACCTGGATTTTGGTTTCCAAAATCTGGTCACCCTATCCCAGTCCAACACTTTAGCCACTACACCAAATTTTGATCATAGTGCACAGGGAGGGGAGGGCTCTCCCTTCACTCCCCAGTCACAATCAGAATGGAAATCATGCACACCCACACATGGTCCCTTCAGATGTTTTGGACTACAATTCCCATCAACTACAGCCAGCATAGCCAATGGTAAGGGATTTGAGGTGCTGTCATTCAAAATATCCGGAAGGCACTAGGTTGCTTAGTTCTGATGTATGCAAATAGTTACAAAGTCATGGTAGGATGTTGTGGCTTAAATAAATGTTGAACTGCCCCCCCCCCCAAGTGATCCTTCTATAAGAATAATTTTGAATTAGAAGCAGAGTCGTCCTTTAACATTTGTGTAATAAGAAAAAGTCCCCCAGATCTTTGGCTGGTGAGTAACAAATACAGGCATGTTGACTTCAAAAAGAGCCACAGTCTGATCGATGCCTGCTGAGAACGTAACTCAGCATATCTAACATTGTCAGATAAGTATAGTTAGACAGCTTAAGACTCAGAAAGTCAAACTGATAGGAAAGACGTTCTAAATAAAAGATTGTTTGTGATGCTTATCAGTATAAGGTGTGAACACGCTTGTTTTCAAGTTGTTCGGAGTTTTAGCAAATATCCATCTTTCTAAGTGTTTCCATTTTTCCGGCCGAACAGCAAACAACAACTCTCCATTTTGCAGCACACCATCTGATTGTCTCTGTTTATGTTTTGATCTACCAAATATTGCAGGTCTGAGGGCTGCATCTAATGTCTGGGACGGCAGGGGCACCAAAGGTGCATTGGGATGTCAAATGTATATGAGACTTCACGTTAAAGTTATGACTCTGCGTTTTTCTGGTAAGTAGATCTAGATTGCGAGTAGCATGAGCGACAGGAATTATGTCGTCTTTGCATATGTGAGATGATTGGCTGAGTGAGTGGCAGGGGGAAGTGACATGGTGTGTGGTATATAAACAGGAAGCAGTGTCTCTGGGGTTTAGAGAGAGAAGAGCTAGACAGGGAATGTGAGGTGATAGATAGTGGCTCAATTCGAATGACATATTAAGCAACGGAGGAGGGGGGAACAATCATCAGTTGTGTTGCTTATTGTGTCGTGTGGGGAGTAACACACAACGCACACACAACTGACAGTACACTAATCGGGAGAATTAAACAATGGAGCAAAACAAATGCACGTTGTTTAGCCCAAAGCCCCGTTGTTTGTGTTGTCCGAATTCAGCCCCCCCCCCCCTCCATGGACTATTCCGTTTGGGAATAGAGTTCTGCCGCCCAGAGCAGCCGAAAACACCCGGCTGCTCTATACAGCCAGCAGAACTCACGATGCATGCTGGGATACAGCTGGGGGACTAAGGGAGGGGGAGGGAGCAGACGCTGCAACCAAAATGGCTGCCGTCCGTTCGTTGCAGCCCTTGCATTTACCAGTGCCGAGCAGCACGGGCTGCAGCATGTCATTTGGGGAGCCCCGCCTGCCTAACGCACGGTCACTATGCTATTTCCCCCTCCGTTGCCTAATATGTCGTCCGAATTGAGCCAGTGTTTAGGATGCATAAAGTGACCCTATGGAAGGAGGACAGGGCTCCTGCATCTTTAACAGTTGCATAGAAAAGGGAATTACAGCAGGTATCATTTGTATGCATGCAGCACCTGGTGAAATTCCCTGTTCATCACAACAGTTAAAGCTGCAGGAGCCCTGCCTTCTTGACCAGATACAAAAGAGGGCAGGGCTCCTGCAGCTGGTAACTGTACCTAGGGAAGGGATTTCAACCTTTCAGAAGCAGCAGAAACATCCAGAGCACAGGGGAAGAGATGAAATACCACCACCTTTGTCTCTGATGGACCCTTGAGAATAGTACCAGCATGAGAGAGATCAGCTGCTGCATGTTGTAAGAAATCTGGTTGCTATTTTTTGGACTTTGCACTCCTGGGGTAGCTGTTTGCAGTTTGGATTGTTTATTAATGCCTCAATGCATAGGAAAGGTTTAGCACATTTGGCTCTGGCTTACACATTGCTGATTAATAATAATTGATATTGAGTTGTAATCGTTGATTTTGCCTATTTTGTAATATTGTTAGTGTTAGTGAAGTTTGCTTTATTTATTTATCTATTTATTGCATTTATATCCTGCCTTTTTCCTTCAAGGAACCCAAAACAGCGTACATAATCCTCCTCCTCTCCATTTTATCCTCATAGTAACAACCCTGTGAGGTAAGTTGGGCTGAGAGTCTATGACTGGCCCAAAGTCACTCAGTGACCTTCCTTTATTGAAGGGGGACTAGAGCCCAGATCTCCTGCCCCCCAGTCCAACACTCCAACCACTACATCACATTTGCTCTCCAATGATTTTTTTGGATTCACTGAGCACCAGCAGATGAGCGTTTTATTGCACGCTCGTTACTAGGCGCTCACAGATTTCCACGGGTCCCTCCCACGACATTGTCTGCCTCACGTGCGCCTCCTGCCCCTTCTAGCCTTCTTCATGCCACAAAATATCCCCCAGTAAGTCTGTCTTAAAATAAAGACGGAAGTTGCCGCTATCCCCTGTTGTGTGCAGGAGAAGCAGCACGATCAAAACGGCCCACCGAATGGGCCATGTGCCCATTGTTTACTTCCTCTTTCAAAAGAGGAAGTAATGAGGGACAAACGCGCGGGCGGAAAAGCGATGGTAAGCAAACACGATTTCCCCCTGTGTGGTGACGCTCACTATCTTTGTAATGATGTTCTATTGTAATTGATGTACTGGTTTATTTGCTTCTTCTTCTTCTTCTTCTTCTTCTTCTTCTTCTTCTTCTTCTGTATTGCTTTTGTGTTGTTCGCCTCTTTAGGCACTTTTCATTGCATATAAATTAAAGCTGCATATAAATTTAAAGACGATAAGGATGAATGGTTAAAAAGCCAGGAAACTACCACAAATGATCCGTTGTCAGGGTAAAGGAAGTGGGGCTGGGGGGAGAGGGTGTGATCTTTTGGAGACCCCCAGAAGGATATATTGAGGCACCCCAAAATGGCTGGATTTCGGGCCTGGTCTTTAGGTACTGACACTCTGTGCTATAGCAATAACAATAAATTAAACACATGCTTTAAGAACCTCACCTGCGTTTGGCTCCAAAATTTTCCAATTCAGAATGCTCACGTAAAGGATGTGTCATTCAGTTGTTAAGCATCTAGAGCCTTCCTTACCTTATATACATTACCAAAAAAAAAAAAACTTTTTCCCCCAAATTCACCTTGAACTCTGAAATGCCAAACAATATTGCTGCAAATCTGGGGAAAGGGGGAAATAACTGTGAAACAATGTCAACAAATGTCCGCATAGATGACGCTATGATTGGAGGAAAGGCAAAAAGCTGTCGATGGAAGTCTATATGCCGTGAATGGCATTTCCATCCTATGTGCATAAAAGCAAACTGATGTCATGGCAATATATACAGAACACTGTGGATGGAATGTGTGTGTGTGTGTGTGTGTGTGTGTGTGTATATATATATATATATGAATAGAAATCCTGCCATGTAAAGGAGCTGCCTTGATTCCTATTCAAATTGGTGATGGGTTGTTGTTTTGATATCTTACCTCTCTCTCTGTTGTTGTTCTTTCCACGGACCTAGAATTCTATATCACATTAAAAGAAGAGAAAAGACAAATGAATCCGTAGCTGAACTCAAAAAAATACTACAGTGTCGTTTGTATGCAATTAGTTCCTGGTGAAATTCCCTCTTCATCACCACAGTTAAAGTTGCAGGGGCCCTGCCTTCTTTTATATATGGTCACTCTAGTATAGCGCCTGCAACTTTAACTGTGGTGATGAAGAGGGGATTTCACCAGGAACTAATTGCATACAAATGACATTGGTTGAAATTCCCTTTTCTCTACAATTGTTAAAGTTACATGAGCCCTGACCTGGATTTTATCTGGTCAGCCTACTTGTTGGAGCTCTGTGGCATGTACAGCACAATTTGGGTTTGCGAGCTGGGCCATGGGCTTTTCTCCGAACTCTGGGAACTTTTTTTGGTGCGTTCCCCTCTCCCAGAGTTCCATGATTTGCACAAACTGCTCAGAAACAAAAATGCAGGGAAAAAATGCACAAAACACACAACTTGGCCTGATCCACTGCAGATCAAGTCAGATGCCATTCTGGGAACTGAAAAGAAGTCCGGGGGGGGGGGGTGCTGGACATGGGAAACACATCAACCCCTCCCCCCTCTGACATCCCTACCTGCAGCCCATCCACTCAACCCCGGAGAAGTATCTCTGCCATCAAACTCCAAGGAGTGGATCTTCTGAGGAGCAGGAAGGCCTAGAGCAGTTTTACCTAGGGTGACTATATGAAAAGGAGGACAGGGCTCCTGTATCTTTAACAGTTGCAAAGGACAGGGAATTTCAGCTGGTGTCGTTTGTATACATACAGAACCTGGTGAAATCCCCTCTTCAGCACAACAGTTAAAGTGGCAGGAGCCCTGTCCTCTTGACCATGTACAAAAGAGGGCAGGGCTTCTGCAGCTTTAACTTTGTGATGATGAGGTAATTTCACCAGGTTCTGCATATATACAAATAACACTTGCTGAAATTCCCTTTTCTATGAAACTGTTAAAGACACAGGAGCGCTGTCCTCCTTTTCATATGGTCAGCCTAGTTTTACCACAACTCCCAATCTCACCCCACTAGGTGTCTCCAGCTAGAGGGCTCCTAGGGCCACCACATAAAAGACATTGTCCACCTATTCCGTACTTCCCTCCTTAAGAGTATGTGTATAAAGAAAAAAGACGGAAGAAGCAGAGGGAAAACACAGGAGGGTTAGGAATGAACGATGACATCTTCTGCCCCATCCTCCATAAAATTCCAGGAATGAGGCAGGGCAGTTGCAGGATTTTTTAAAAAATTGTAGCAATAAGATTGCTAATGTAGGGCGAACATATGAAAAGGAGGACGGGGCTCCTGTATCTTTAACAGCTGCAAAGGAAAGGGAATTTCAGCAGGTGTCATTTGTATGCATGCAGAACCTGGTGAAATTCCCTCTTCATCACAACCGTTAAAGCTGCAAGAGCCTTGCCCTCTGTTGTATCTGGTCAAGAGGGCAGGGCTCCTGCAGCTTTAACTGTTGCGGTGATGAAGGAATTTCACCTGGTGCTGCTGAAATTCCCTTTTCTGTGCCACTGTTAAAGATACAGGAGCCCTGTCCTCCTATTCATATGGTCACACTAGCTAACAGTGATTCTCAAATTTAGCCGCAGGTTTCTGGATCGGCAGCACCGGCTCTGCCCAGTGTATTCACCATGCCTCTGCTTCTGGTCAGCATGAGCTCCTTGCCTTGCTCATCGTAGTCTCACTTGAACCATCTCCTCCCTCTAGCAGTGGAATTCCTCATGGACTACATTGTACGTTGGATGATGGAATATGTTGTACTTAGATGGGGACTTGATGATCCACCAGCTTTTTGCAGTTCCTGAATGTTCTAACAAAGTTCTTTGCTCAAATCACAGAAAATGCATTCATAAATGCATGTTTGGGAGAGAAAGGGGTTAAAATGTGCATTTAAATTCAGATTTTTGTGAAGATTTTTAGAAGGCTACAAATGAAAGGAGAAATGGGTCAAAACAGATTTATTGCTGAATGCATGCAAAAGTGGCCCAGACTAGGGCCAGATCTGCACCAAGCAATATGGTTTGAAAACTGTATATGGACTGCCACTGTCGTTGTAAACCGTATTACAGCAGTAGTGTAGATCCTGCCCAGAAATAGTCTGATTCATCCATTCTTACTGCTGTTCATCCATTCTTACTGCTATTCTTAAGCTCTGGCTGTGTATATGTATCAAATAACATGCGGCTAGAGTTTAAACCCTGGAGAATCTCCACTCAACATTTCTGTTTCTGTTTTCGTTGGTTTGTAATTGACCCTTCAGATTATTTTGGCCTAATGTTTCTGTCCTGAGCTCACTTCTTCCTTGGGTAGCAATAATGCCCTGTTTTTCACTAGCCTCTCTGGTTGAACACAGTGCACATTAGCCGGCGCAAATAAAATGTTTCTCGTCTGCCAGCTAAAATGGAGGCAGGAGGCCAGATCCATTTAAAACCGAAACTGGATAATGGAAAGAGATATTTTTGTTTGGTTATATATATATATATTATTCTAATGACCCAATTGCTTTTCTATTCATTGTTGATCTGCTTTGAATTCTGTCAAATAGCTCTGCTGATAGCCATCCAATTGCTTTATTTATGCCGAATTGGCGCAAACAAACGCAGATAAATGATGCCACTTTTATGACACCCAGGTTTGTAACATTGGCAGCAATGAGGGGAACAGAATGGCCAGGAGCCCTTGGTAGATGCCGCTCGTATCCGGCTTTTGCTCTGTACATCAACCTCAGTGCTTTCAAAATTTTACACATCATTATATATCCTCCTTCACAGTGTTAGAATGTTATAGGCTCAATATGGCCCATGTTCAAATTGGCACATGACATCTGCCATTCTGCCTCCACCTATTAATGGGCCTTTTCTCCTTTCACTGTTTCCACTCAGAAGTACTGGGATGTGTTTTCTCCCATACACACCATCCCACCCATTCCCTCAAATTTTGGTGGCACTCAGTGAGGCTGGTAACTCTGATGGCAGTGGGGCTGTGAATCTGCTCTGGGTTTCAGTCAGAAACTGTTAGAACTCTAAAGGAGCTATCCAGGTGCAAAACCCATTTGCAGATAGTTCAGACAGGTTCTGACTGAAACCTAGAGCCGATTTACAGCCCTTGGATAGCTCATTTGTGAAATGTTCTTCCCAGAGAGGCTCACCTGGCACCTATGCTATGGTCTTTTCAACATTTTAAGAACTGTTTTAGTGCTTTTAGTACTTGTATTGCATTCCCACAACATTAGGAGTTTAAAGGGGCCCTCTATGCCTCTAATATTGCAGAGATGGACCTCTAAGGCAGCCATTTTGCGCAACATAAAAATGCAAAAATTATGGAGCCGCCATCTTGCATGAAAATGGCTCGTTTTGAGGAGTGGGTGGCTGCGAGGTGCTTCCAGACTGCTCGCCAAGCCCTCCAGGGGCATGTGTGGCTCGGCAAACAGGTGGATGGCAGTGGTTTCCCCGCAAGCACCCTCCAAGCACGGGCGCAGGTGAGTCCCTCCATCCCTATGTGTGAATTCCCTTTTCTGCTGTCAACAAAACATTTTCTCCTTTTAACTTAAGCTTGCTGTGGAACTGCACTCTCTCAATCAAAAGAGTAGAGCTCAAATCTCTGTTCTCATTGTGCAAGTTTGTGGGAAGCTGTCTCAGTGGGACTTCGAAGCATAAAATTCAAAGCCCAACCCAGCTAGATTTTGGGGACCAGATTCATTTCCCCTCCATTCGTCACAATGGCTGTATATTACCTCCGGATTCAGATGTGGTAGGCCTCTCATTACTAGTTGCTGGGAAACAAGAGCAGGAGGATGCTCTTGGTCTCATGTCCTGTTTGTGGGCTTCCCACAGGCATCTGGTTGGCTAAACAGAATGCTGGACTAGATGGGCCTTTGGTCTGATCCATCAGGGCTTCATGTTTTTACGTTCCAGCTGAGATTTGCTCAAACAACAAGGTATTTCCATGTTCTGGTGTGTTCCTGTATCCTTGCTTATTCTTCAGTCCTGACTTCTGGTTTGCTCCTCCTTTCTGATTTGTCCTTTGGTCTTGACTTGTTCATCATTCCTGATTGCAACTACTGGCTTGTTGTCCCATCGCTCATAGTTTCCAGTTCTTGGTTCACCTCAGGCATCTGCTCATGGCCCAGCCTTGACAAAATCCAACAGCAGCATCAAGATCCATGCCCAGCATTAAGCAATTTATCATCATCAACAACAACAGAGGGTGAAAGGAACAGAGGCAAATCCAAGGAAAGGGAATATGGGATGACAGAAGCCCCAGAAAAGCTGGAAAGCAGACAAGAAGTCGACAGTCTTCCTCAAAACCATCCCCTTATAGCTAGCAGTCTCCCAAAAATATGATTTCTACCTTCTTGAAATCTGTTGAAGTGAAGACCACGTCAAGCAGAAAAGATATTCTGCCCCTTAGGTAGAGAAACTGATGTTGGCATGAGCCACCCTGGAAAAAGAGACATCCGTTGTGTCACTTTCTTTTCCTCATCACTGACATGAGTACATTCTTGTCACAAAAGTGCTGGAGATAATCCTGCGGAACGTAGCCTCCTGGTGACAACAAACATGAATTGACAGACAAGAGGTCCAGCAGCCATAGTAACAAGAACTTTACCCAGGATGGGCACATGAGGGATGGAACATAATAATTGACACTCATTGTCTGTGATAACCCAACGTGAAACAATCTTTTGGACTGGCTGCAGTGACCTTGGGGTTTTGCCAAAAATATGTGCTTATTTATTCCATTTGAGAATGGACGATGGTCGTTTTTGTCAGTGGATATGCACCATCATTGGAGTGTCGGCCTTGCCCCATGAGTATTGGCCCAGCTCGTCTGAGTACCGCATTGCATTATGGGAGGACAGAGGGTTGGCATGACATCTGTCCTCTCTGGCAAAACCTGGATCCTGGTGCATTTTTCTCCAGGGAGAGAGGGGGGAGGGAGAAGGAAGGAAGGAAGGAAGGAAGGAAGGAGGGAGGGAGGGAGGGAGCAGTGAAGGCAGTATGGGGAGGTTCAGGAGTCTGTGATTATGAGCTGATTGCCACATCACACCCTGCCGTATTGACCAGAACCAAAAGAGGGCAGGGCTCCTGCAGCTTTAACTATTGTGATGAAGAGGGCATTTCACCAGATGATGCATGCATACAAATGACACCTGCTGAAATTCCCTGTTCTATGTATCTGTTGAAGACACAAGGGGCCTGTCCTCCTTTTCATATGGCCACCCTACCCAGTACATTCATGTTTTGCTCAATTTTTACTCCCCACTGTTGCCTTTGGGGAAAGCATTTTAGGCAATCCATTAGAAACTGAATTGCTTATGTGATCGAGCTCCACCCCATTCCTGTGTCTTTCCCCACTTTTGCTGAAGCTGGGGATGAAGATGCCTGGCCTTTCCGCTGTGTCTCAAAATGGAGTCAGTAGTGTTCACTCAAAAGAAAGCTACTTTGTAACACCATCATCCCCAGCCAGCATGGCGAAGAGTCAGGAATTTTGGGAGTTGTGGTCCAAAACACCTGGAGGCAACCAGGTTGGGAAACGCTGCGCTAGATCCTGTGCCCCCCCCCCCCACTCTGGACCCCATTCAAAGTTTGGATTGATTGGTTGAATGCCCAGTGAGCATCTGAGAAATTATGTCATTAATTTGTTTCCAAAGAGAACAGGGATAGACCTGACACTCATTACAGAGAGATGGTGGATTGCCTGGAGCCCATTCCAAAAGAAGTGGCGTAAGGTTAAGAGACTTCCCCATGAGGATTAATGATGGTTCGTTATGGTCCTACCAACCAGACGAGGATTTTTACTCTAGGGCACACTTTCATACACAAGGCATATGAAGCCAAATCTATAGGATCATCATCATTAGCCGAGTTATGTTCTGAAATAAAAAGCAACCCTATGGCAAATGGGTACTCTGAAGGAAGCAGCATTCCCTTGAAATAAGGGTCCCCTGGCAACCCTATTTAATGACCCAACACACGATTAAGAAGCCACTGGTGAGTGCTTTTCCAAACAAGTAGGACTTGGGACCCAGAGGCATCGTCATTCTCTTGGCCATTTCTCAAGAGTGAACCAGGTTGCTGCAATGAAAAAGGATGACAATAAAGGACTAGCCAGAACCAGCTTAGATCTGCATATCTTTATTGGTCAAAAAACAATTCCTGTTTCTCCACCATCAGCTTCTCCCTGCTCCCTCACTTCCAACTTGGTTGAGTCTCCCATCTGTTTGCCTAATTATAAGCTGACCATATAAAATCCAGGTCAGGGCTCATGTAACTTTAACAGTTGCAGAGAAAAGGGGATTTCAGCTAGTGTCATTTGTATGCAATTAGTTCCTGGTGAAATTCCCTCTTTATCACAACAGTTAAAGGTGCAGGCACTATACTAGAGTGACCATATACAAAAGAAAGCAGGGCCCCTGCACCTTTAACAGTTGTGATGAAGAGGGAATTTCACCAGGAACTAATTGCATACAAATGACACTGGCTGAAATCCCCTTTTCTCTATAACTGTTAAAGTTACATGAGCCCTGACCTGGATTTTATCTGGTTACCCTACCTAATTATCCAACAAGCAGCTATTTATAAGGTGTAGCTGAGTGTACAGGGTGAATTCCTTCCCACCAGTTGGAGCCTGTTTTCTGACCATCACCTCTTTTGGTGAAAAATGAAAAGACAATAGATCGCAAAATCTTTTTCTTTAAAATAAACATCAAGATACTATTTTTTATTTATTTATTTATTTATTTATTTTAAAAGAAGAACACTGCACATCAGCCCAACAAAAGTAGAGGAAGATATTACACCTTGCAGTTCATATTTAGGGTTGGTAGCCTATGATCCAGAAAAACCCAAATTTAATTCTAAGCATATTTAATAGGGGTAGAAGTAAACATTGATTTTCAAAGCATATTTTTAACTCTATTTAATGGAGCTAGAACTAGAGCATTGTGCAAATGGCCTCTCAAAAATTCTCCGCCCTATGTGTGGGCAGAAATATTGGGGGGACAATTATACCACATTTCTCAATGGGGAGGGGATATTCTCAAACAGTTTCTCAGAGGCGGAGCGAGCACAGCTTCTTTTTCCCCAGAGTTTTTGTTTGTTTGTTTACTGTGCTACAAAGGCAAGAGGCAACAGCAGCAAATACCTTGGCAGTCTGGTCATTATTGCGCATCCTTAGAGATACACGAATCAGGAAAACTCCCGCTTGATAGAATTCTCCAAATTCCACGTCGAACCTTTGTTCCAACTTGAGTCTGTATTAAATTGTGAGCTTTTCTTTTCGTATGAAAATCCAGGTGTATTTTCATGTGTATTTTTCCCAAATGCATGCATCGATTGTGCACATCTTTGAATGTCGCCTTCTTCTCCCATTGATTAAAGCGTATTGGTGCATTTTCTTTCAAAACTACACATTTCCTATGCACATTTTTCAAATGTATGCGTGCTGTCAAACACATTTGGGGGAGGCACAAATCACATTGCAAGGGATAGGCTTCAGCCACAGATAATGTTCAAGTCTGTGTTCAGTCTGGTAGGCGCAAAATGGGTAACGCCTGATCAAAAATGAACTGAAACAAATTTCTCATACATCCCTATTCACCATGTCCCACACCTAGAGTCTTTCCGGGGTATGGTGTGTGAGGAGGGAAGTCTAAAGCGTTCTGATTGGTTCTGACTGAAACCCAGCGTGGATTCATGGCCGCATTGACATTGGAGCCACGAGCTTCCATGAGGACTGGGGAGAGGAGACACCACAAAAATAGTGGGGAAATTTGGGGCGGGCAATAGTGCAGAGTGTTTTCCTTCTTTCTTTCATCCATCTCTCCATTGCTTTGCAACCTCCCAGATTATCTGCACATCCGGCACCCTCCAAAAAGCCCTACTGGAAAAAAATACCTCATGATGACTTCCCTTAGGCTTTAACGGAAGTTCAGGAACCCAAGGAAGACATGGGCTACCAGAAAGATGAGTATGCAGTGAAAGACACATGCCTTGACCATTTCATAAGTAAAGTAAGTAGAAGAACGTTGAATCTGACCCATAACAATTTATCTGAAATGTTATTCTCTTTTGAATTTCTTTTTGAAAGGAATTTATTTTCGATGAAATTGAATGGGAACGGTAAAAAAAAAAAAGAGTTAGAAATTTTTGGCATAGCACTACAGGTTTGGCTCAAGACATTTTTCTGCTTGAAGTGAAGAACAAGATGGCGTCCCCTCCCATTCCATGTATGAAAGCCAACTGGCTGCCAGATGAATATGTCTTCAACACAGATGATACTACAGCATCCTCCACTGCATCTGAAGGCAGCTGGCTAACTTGGGGCACAGAGCAGGCTGCGTGGCACACAGGCTTTTCCTCCAACATCTTGCTGTCACCTCCCAAGATCTGCCGCCTGAGGCAATTGCCTCACTCTGCCTAATGGTAGGGCTGGCACTGCAGCACTAGCTGGAACTAGACATTATTGGCGACATAGGAATCCCTGTGTTGAGTTCTCCTTCTGTTCCTCATAATGTGTAAGAATATGGCACAGGGTATATACTCCTACACGTTGTATCATGTAGTTTTCCCAGCCTGGTACGTTGTATGTTTTCCCACCCCTACGAGCAGCAGCCGATGATGTGAACAGGGCAGAGAAGTCCACAACATGATAAGATGGGTATGTGCTCTTATACATTATGGGACTGAGTGAAGTGAATGCTCAATATGGAGATGCCATTTTTTGTAGCATCTCTGTATCACCACTAAATTGTAGATCTGTCCAGGGAAGGAAGTCATGGCTAAGTGGTGATTCAGACTCAGGTCTTCCTGGTCCCAGTTGATCTCCACACCACAAAAACTGCCTGCAAATGTCTGCAAATCAGGATGCTTTTTAAAAGCAGAAGAGCAGGCCAGCCTGAGGCCATTGTGCAGTGGGAAGATTTGGCAAAGTGGAAGTTCTGAGCCTGGTGGTCACCAGGTTTTTTTGGTGGTGGCCAGAGCCCAGGTAGGAGAGGGTCCAGGAGACTACCCCAATAAGGACTTCAAAACCCTGGAGGCAGTCCAAAGAACAGTCTAGGTTGGATTTTATTCCTGTCAGTTGAACGCCCTATGTACCAGCCATATATAAACTTTTTCATTTGCTGCTGCCTAGGACTGCAAAAACAGGAGGCAGGTATCATGAATTTGGCAGGCCACAATATATAAATCATAGGCTGTACTTAGCTTGACAGGTAACCAGTTGAATACGCTTGGTTTACTTAGCCGTAGAGTAAATGTTTAGGAGCAAGGTGTAATCTGGATTAAAACGCATGTCCTTTCCACATTAATCAGTTTGATTATCTGATTATTTGTCCTTTTGGTGATGACTACTCCACAGGAAAACTACAAAAAGGGGGAAGATAGCTGGGAATTTATTCTTTATCTGACCTCCTTAAATAGTTTACTGGGATGTGTTCTTAATTGTGGATCTCAAAATGTCCCAGTCTCTCACTGAATTCATAAACTGAAAATAAGTACTAACTCACCCAACTATTTAGTTAAAAGGAGGGGTTTTATAGTGAGAGATATCCTTAAGCATCTTTAACGTATTACAGTTACTGCTTAAAACAGTTAAACTGTCAATTTAGGATTGGTATATCAGCCTCATTAGGTTGCTTCCTGCACCCTGCGGTAGATGAATTTGTTTCGTTAGAATTTCCTATTTCCCCCCATGCTTTATGCATCCTGTAAAATGCCCCAATAACTTTATATGGGGATGTTACATTTAGTTGTGTTATAAATATGATTTAAATATTGGAATTATTACAAAATTATGACTGTCCTATAAGGCAGTTTGCATATAAAGGACCCTTCAACTCCGCTCTACGATGTCATGAATTGTTCAATGGCGTTTGCATGTTATTCCTCTCAGTTTCTCTTTGAATTCCAGAGAGGCTCGATATGCAATTCTTTAACAAGGCGAACATAAATTGCTGAAGAAGAAACAGCCCTTGAGATATTTTTTTTAAGATAGTATGTGGATAGCATGTAATCCATCTCAAGGAACTTGATTTAGCAGCAGAGAGGAAAATCTTTGACAATACTCAACATTGTTTTTAAACTGCTGCTAAATCAATTACACTCTTTGGGAGACAAAAAACACTCCTTTCTGCTCTGAGCTGCTCTATTCTGGCTGGCTTGTCTGTGAGACGGGAGTTTTGAAAAACTGCGGAGCAAAGCTGCTCGGAAAATATTAAAGCACACGTTCAGAACAAAGGAAAAGTGCCCGAAGAAATGACAATGTAGTCTAGCTTGACTCACACACAGGGATCTAAAAAGCATTCAGGCATTTTTATGCAAGTTAGAAACCTGAATTTTGGGACACATATTATACAAAATGTACCTAATATTAGGGTGGGGAATGAATATGGGGCATTTCCATGCGCCTCCCTCAGAATGAGGGCCGTGGAGTGTACCTTCATTTGGTAGTGGTATTTTCACACTAGCTAGATGGAAACTTATCACAAAATAAGAACATGAAGACGATGCTGGATCAGAACCAAGGGTCCATCGAGCCCAGCACTCTGTTCACACAGTGACCAACCAGCTGCCCAAGGGAAACTTATAAGCAAGACGTGAGTGCAACAGCACCATCCTGCCCATGTTCCACCTTGTATGCATAAGCTTATTGCCTCTGATTACTGGTGATAGCATAGCAGGATCAGGAAAAGTAGCCATTGATAGCCTTCTCCTCCAGGAATTTGTCTAACCCCCTTTTAAAGCCATCCAAATTGGTGGCCATCGCTACGTCTTGTGGAAGCGAATTCCATAGTGCAACTATGCAGCATGTGAAGAAATCTATCCATCCTGAATCTCCCACTAATCAGCTTCCTGGGATGACCCTGGGTTCAATCTATTATGAGGAAGGTAGCAAAGTGACTCCCTATCCAAGTTTAGAATGGTTAAAGACGCAGACAGGAGTTAGAGTTACAATATATATTTTTTTAGTAAAATACAAAAGAAACAACTGAAGGATATGGAAAATCCCATCCTAAGGAATATCATAGAAATTTGGGGAAGGTATAAAAAGAAATTAATACCAGGAATTTCTCCTCTAACCCCAGTGGTTTTATTGGAGAACTTCCCAGGTAAATTGAAAAGAGAATTGGAAGGGCTATTGAGGGGAAAAAATAATTAAAGTGAAAGATTGGCTAAAGAAACTGGTTAACAAAAAGCAAATAGAAGAAGTTCTAAGAGGGCAAAAAAAAATATGGTTTAAGTGTCTACAATTGGAACAATGGACACAGAAATGGAAAAAGAAAAATAAGGATTGTAGAAAGGAAACAAGATTTGAAAAGCTAATTGAGTCAAGAGAGAAGGAGGGGGGAAATAAAAGTAAAAAAGGTATAATAAGTGAAATATATAATATATTGTTAGAGGAGGGAGAGTCACAAGAAATTTTGAAAACAATCTGGGAAGAAGATTTAAAAATTCAAATTACTGGGGATAGATGGGGAAGATGTGGGAACTAAGAACTTTAAAGTTGTTATCAATAAGGATAAAAGAAAATCATTATAAAATAATTTGGAGATGGTATCTCACTCCTGTAAGATTACATCAGATAGATAAGAAAATGTCAAAGCTATGCTGGAGGGGTTGTCAGGAAGTGGGGACTTATTTCCATATGTGGTGGATATGTGAGTATGTAAAAAAAATCGTAAAAGAGTTTTTAAAGAAATAAGTGAAATATTGGGTAAGAAAGTGGAAGCAAGTCCAAATATAGCTTTATTGGGGAAGTTTGATAAAGAATATGGGAATAATAATATAAGAGAATTGATAAACAACCTCCTGACACTGGCTAGATTAATGATAGCTAAAAATTGGAAAATACAAGGGAATTATAGTATAGAAGAATGGTACAAAGGAGTGTGGGATATTGCAATTAATGATAGATTAACATGTAAAATTAAAGTTAGGATGGGATTATCCAAAAAGAATTATTTTGAAAGTAATTGGGGAACATTTATAGAATATGTTTTAGTAAAGGGGAGAGGTTGAACACCTTCAAAAGAATCAATGCAATTTTGGAAAAATGTATAATATAACAGAGCATGGAAGGTCTCAAGGATAGGGGAACACAGGGGGGTTGTTGAGGGTTATTTATGTATTATGTTTACTTTATGTATTATATGTTGAAAACTAAATATATATATATTTTTTAAAAACCCACCTATAGACTAGGCCCGGTCGTGAGCACCCCTTCTCAAGGCAAGCGCCACCACTTGAATAAGCCTGAGGGAAGGGCAAAATAACACTACCTTTCCCCCTCTCTGTGAGGGAACAAAGCGAAGACGTTGGGAACTAGGTTCTGCTTGTGGATGTTGTGAGTTAACGTTTTGTTTAGGTGTATCTCATCAATACCTATGTTGAAGCAGGTGAGGAATCCGAGCGAACACGTGGTTTTATGGTAACAAACCAAAGAAAAGTTTATTGTACATGAACAGAACTTTGTTATTGTCAATGCAAACCAAACCTGCTTATTTCATTTAATATCCCAACCATTCTAGTCCCCTAGCAATATAACTCCTTTCACTCCTCATGTAACTCCTGACCAACAACTACTCTTTACTCCCCACACTCCCCTCCAACGAACTCCCTTCACCCTCCTACCAACCATTTTTTATCTTTTTAACTCCTCCCCCTCTTTCCCCCAGCATCATCAGCCACACCCAACTAGGCACTCTCTAGACCCACAGAGCCAGACATACTTAGGGAACAGAATGTGGGGTATAACCACAGGGGTCCATTTATTTATTTATTTATTTAAAACATTTCTTAGCCGCCTTTCAAGGCAGAAGCTCTCCCAAGGAAGCTTACAACCATATATAAAACAGTATACACATTAAAAGCAATAAAAACATAGACAGTAAAACATCAATTAAAACAACAGAAGCTAACATTAAAAACCAGTAATAAAATAGCAGTAAGGGCAAGAGCAGCAAAACAATATTCCATTATGAGAAGGCCACAATAAAATAAAATGTTTTTAAGGCCTTCTTAAAAGCCTGCAAGGATGGTACATGGCAGATCGTAGGTGGGAATTGGTTCCACAGGTGTGGGGTAGGATGACCAGATAAAATCCAGGTCAGGGCTCATATAACTTGCAGGCACTATACTACAGTGACCATATACAAAAGAAGGCAGGGCCCCTGCAACTTTAACTGGTGTGATGAAGAGGGAACTTCACCAGAAACTAGTTGCATACAAATGACCCTGGCTGTAATTCCCTTTTCTCTACAACTGTTAAAGTTACATGAGCCCTGACCTGGATTTTATCTGGTCAGCCTAGTGTGGGGCCACTGCTGAGAAGGCCCTCTCCCACGTGGAGACCCACCTAATATCTCGCACTGGTGGGCACGTGAGAAGGGCCTCTCTGTTTGATCTTAAAGTGCGGGCAGGCTGATATGGGTGAAGGCGGTTCTTCAAGTAGCTTGGTCCCAAACGGTTTAGGGCTTTAAAGGTCAAAACCAGCACTTTGAATTGAGCTTGGAAACACACAGGTAGCCAGTGCAGTGCAGTAAGGGAGTCTTGACCAAGGAACCTCAAAAGCCTGAAACCAGCATTGCAAACATCGCTCCAACACCCAAGGCCAGGAACGGAAGGCATTTGTATACACAATTTCCCCTAACATACACATTTTGCAAGCAATTGTCCTAATATAGAGCATTTTAATGTTCTTTTCACGAATGCATTCATTTTTGTGTGCATTGTCTTCAAATACATGTATCTTTTATGCACGATTTTTATTGGGAAATTCCATTGCAAAATTCAGAGAAGTGCGAATTCTGTAGGGGAACTGAATTTCACTTCAAATACGGATTCGAAAGTGAGAAATCAGAGAATGTAGCTTTAACATGCAAAGCAAATGAGTTTCTTTCCCTTCCTCAAGCAGAGAATTCTTTCTCCATGCCATAACCAGACTGGAAGCTAAGCCAAACGGAACCTAGATCATTGGTCTTCAGCTGCCAAAGAGGACAACCATCATTTCTCTTCTAACAATAGCCCTGGGAATTATGCTATGTCATGACTTAGCACTGTTCCCATTGGGTCTTGCCGTGGCAAATGAGGATTGCCAACTGGGATGCTAATTGCAGCTCCGCTGTGGCTTGAAGCTGCTGCAGCATTTCTTTTCTTTAAAAAAATAATAATAATAAATGACAACCTCTGAGGCCTCTTTATATAGTAAGCCCCCTCGCTGCCTGCCACCTTCATTTAAATTTAGTCAACTTTGGGAATGCACCCTGAAAATCAGTGAAAATGCTCCCCCCCCAAATTTTGTGAAAGACAAATGGCCCTGCAAAAAGGGTGGCGAGGTTATTTGGCCTAGTATTTGTAGCACAATCAATTCTGTCCACAAGGAATAGAGATGTACGAATTCCCCTTATGTGTCACAGCTTGTCAAACACTTTACATTATGACGTCTGCCCGCTAACAGGATCGGGGTGTGTGTGTGTGTGTGTGTGTGTTTAAGTTTCCAAATTTATGCAGATGCGAATTGCATAAATTTGCATGTGCAAGAATTTGCAAATTCCTCTAAAATGCACAATTTCCCCCCAAATGTACATTTTCTCACTTTACCCTGCCATTTCTTTATTTTTGCATATTTTTCTAAGATAAAAGTCGCGCAAAACTCATTTGGTTGTGTTGTGGATTTCATCGACACCACTAACTAGGAATGCCTGTTGCTGGGGAATCCAACACTTTTGGGGCTCACCAGAGTATTGGGTTGCGCCTAACTTGGCTCGCATTTGAGGGCCGAGCCACGGATTTCCCCCAAAATCTGGGAACATTTTCCAGGTGTTGCTGCTGTTGTTGTTGTTGTTATTTGTGCGAATCGTTGAAAATGACTGATCTGGATAATGTCACTGGTCCCTTTCAAGGCCAATAATTGACAGCCAGCACCAGTCTAAGACACTGGCAGTTTGGAATTTGGACTTAAGAATTCTTCACTCAGCTCCATGCTAGGTATGGCTGCTCTAAGTATTGTTCCCATTTCCCTTTCATCTTCGAAAGGCGATGTCTTGAGAAAAGAGGAGAAAATGATTTAAGAAATGCATTTTACATGCCTGTCTTTCCAAGGGCTTAAAGAAAAACACACACACCCAAGTCTATCATCCTTGATAGATGCTTTTCATTTCTGTTGTCCCCATCAAAAGGTATACACACACATATGGTTTTCCTTGTGTACGCCTGCTGCCACTTGATTTATTCCTCAAGAAGTTGTCCTGCCAATTTCTTACTTTCCTTCCACCCCCACCCCACCCCCGACACACAAATCTCACTTGAAATTTCTGTTTCCACCCATCCCCCAGCTTATATCTTCCTACCAGGCATCTTTTCTTCCTTCACTTCGCTACCTTTGTCTTCTACCTGTCACTTCCCAGTTGGCAACACAATTGGAGGAGCAGATTGGTGGGTGAATTCAGGTTTGCTGTAATTTTCCTGCTTGTAACAACCAGAAAAAGGCTCCCATTCTGCCACAATGCTGTACAGAAGGACAAAGGAAGCTGCCGTACACGGAGTCAGAGCGCTGGTCCACCTAGCCCAGTATCGTAGACACTGACTGCCAGTGGCTCTCTGGGGTTTCAGGCAGGATTTGCCCTGCCCTCCCTGGAGGTATTCAGGATTGAACCTGGGGGAAACGGTGGAACTAGAGTGGCCTCTTCATGCATCACCCAAAAAGGAGGACAGAGATTTGCATACAATTTGCATATACTAATTCATATGTACAAATGTGCATTTAGAAACAATTACGAGAATTTATATAGAGATGCAATACGTCTCACCATACTGGCGAAAACAGTGGCCGAGTGACCTCTGCCGCAGCCTATTGTCCAGGTGCAAACTGTTTATTATTTATCTATTACTTATTGATTTCATTTGTACCCCTGCTGAAAATGACACTCTCTTGCAGAGAGAATGAAAATTGGTTAAAACAAATAAAGCTATGCATTCAAATGCAATAAAACCTATAACCGTTACAGAACAAACAGCGCCCAACCCAACGGACCCACTTCCAGGCCAAAGGCCTTCTTGAATAAAGCTGGTGGAAGGATAGCAGAGAGGGAGTGAGCCTAGCCTCCCATGGGAGAGAGTTCCAGAGCGTGGGAGCGGTCAACGACAGGCCCTTTCTCACATTGCCACCAAATGTGGTGGTCTCGAAAGAAGAGCCTCTCCAGAATTTCTGAAGGACCAGGCAGGCTCATATAGCAGAAGATGGTTGAACAGCTGAGAGCAGCATCAAGAGCCCATTGACAGTGCCTGATCCCCCTTCTTTCGGTTCTTCATTTTATACCAGACACAAACTGAATGGCCCTTCAAATAGAAGATGCTTTCAAAGAATGGACAGCCCTTCAGCTGTAGGACTGCCGTGGGTAGAGTAGAACACCCTGCCACCCTAGGTGGGTCTTCGCAAGAGGTGTGTGCAACCAAGTAGGAATGGGTTAGGACTTACATCAACAAACATATTTTATTAAACAAGCCAGCTTAGCATCCTCTACTCTCCGCCCTTCCAGTCCCTCCTTGTTTTTGCTCTCGACCTATGAACCGCTGCTCTCTTCCCTCTCCTGTGTGTCTGAGAGACTGTGTCCCTGAGGCACCATGTCACTGTATCATGTCTCTGTTATTTGGTTACTTCTATCTGTACTGATGTAGGGTCCAGTTATATCAGACGGAAGTACTACCGGAGGTAGCCCAGGAATATAGGATCCCTCTGAGATTACCTTAGTGTTGGGTGACCATATGAAAAGGAGGACAGGGCTCATGTAACTTTAACAGTTGTAGAGAAAAGGGAATTTCAGCCAGGGTCATTTGTATGCAATTAGGTCCTGGTGAAATTCCCTCTTCATCACAACAGTTAAAGTTGCAGGGGCCCTGCCTTCTTTCGTATATGGTCACTCCAGTATAGTGCCTGCAACTTTAACTGTTGTGATGAAGAGGGAATTTCACCAGGAACTAACTGCATACAAATGACACTGGCTGAAATTCCCTTTTCTCTACAACTGTTAAAGTTACATGAGCCCTGACCTGGATTTTATCTGGTCAGCCTACCTTAGTGGAGCAGAAACCGGTGCAGTACTTGTCTGTTTTGTGCTACTCGAGATCTGTCAGTATCTCCAGGCCATGTGGGAGGAGCCCACAAGGTCAGGATTTGCCTTGTGGCAAATCCTGACCACAACTGGGGGTAACCCAGCTATCGCCAGGTTGGGTTCCAAGCTGAGATGGTATGGGCCAAAGATACCTGAAAGATATGGTTGAAGATGTTGAGCTGGGATTGGTTCTTTAACATCCATCTGTCATTGATGTGGCATGTTGCGATTTGCTAGGAAACCAGAGGGCAAGGCCTGTTCCTCCTCCCCCATCCCATGTAATATTTTTATCTTAAAAGGCAGACATGAGGAACCTCCACCCATATGTGACCCACGGGGATTCCCTATCCAGCCTGCCAGCTTCTTCACTAAGCCCCACTGCCTCTCTTGGCAGGGAAAGGCTCTAATCTTCCTGACTTTAGAGTAGTATGACAATGGAACAAATTCCCTAGGGCGGTAGTGGGCTCTCCCACCCTAGAGGCATTCAAGAGGCAGCTTGACAGCCATCTGTCAGGTATGCTTTAAGGACGATTCCTGCATTGAGCAGGGGGTTGGACTCGATGACCTTATAGGCCCCTTCCCATTCTAGGCCCCTTCCAACTCTACTATTCTATGATTCTATGATAATCTCTGATCAGCTACTGATCAGAGATAAAAGATTTTCCCTGCATGGGAGAGTGGGCAGAGCCTGGGTAGAAACACTGGCTGAATTCGGACAACACAATAAGCAACTGGAGAGGGGGAACAATCGTCAGTTGTATTGACTATCTGTTATCTGAATGCTGCCATAGTCAACTCAGTGCTGATCCTAATCCACACCACAGTTGAATATTTATTACCATGTTGTGTGGGGAGTACCCCCTAGATGAACAACTGTAAAGTTAATTATTACCCCACCATTGACTATTGTGTTGTCCGAATTCAGCCATTGTGTGATTCAGTCCTGCTTAATTCTGAGGCTAGTCTGGTCCAGAGCTGTACATTCTCTCTCTCTCTCTCCCTCTCTCTCTCTCTCTCTCTCTCTTTTTTCCCCCCTTTCCCTCTCCCTCTCTTTCTGTGTGTGTGTGTGTGTGCACACTCTATTCCTCCTCCTTTCTGAATTCTTTACATCATTTCCTGTTCAATGATGACCTGAATAAGATGCAGCCCAGATACCAGGTGCCCATTGTCTGATGGAGAATCCATCAGTAGAACATGAGTAATTCACCTATTCGTATTTTAGATTTCTAATCTGCCTGAGTAGATTAACAAAGCAGAGATCAGTGCGGTAGCAGAACTGTCAAATTAGGGGCTTGTTGTTGTGAGTCAAGTTCCCCTCATTCTTGGCCCATGTAATGGAACACATAACTCCTAGGTCTGAGTGTAGGAGGGGGAGGAGCAGGAGCAGGAGGGAGGGGAGGAGGGGAGGAGGGGCGGAGGAGGAGGAGAGAAAACTCCATCAGATCAGCTTGGGTCTGGGACAAAAGGAATTCTGAATTGCAAGTACACATCATTTCTTAAGAGCAATATTTATCAAAGATGAAAGCTATACAATAACAAGGAGGAAGGCATTCAGCGGCTAAAAAGCAAGACAAAGGAAGCTGAGAGCCTTGAGATGAGTGTGATGTAAACAAAGATTTATTCTGTTTCTGAAAAGACCAAATACGCATTGTTAGCCCTTGGACTTTACTCACAGCATTTGTTTGATCTTCCTTGCATCATACGCTTACAAAGCTTAAAGCGATACATGCTTGATTCTCAGAACATCCTTGAAACAAATGGCCCAGAAGTACTCAAAAGAGAACCTTTGACCCAAAGTTGGGGATTGATAACTGCTGAAACCACCTCCCCCATTTCCTCATTTTAAGGGTGGGGGGTTAGTGGTTCATTTTGCGGATGGGGAAATCTATCACATCCCCTGAAGTTCAGTTAAGATGGTGGCTGCCATTTTAGTTTTCCCTCAGTGCCCCATTGGGACTGGCATTTTGAGAAGGAAAATGGCGTATGTGTCACAATTTCATAATTTGGGGCAAGGATGAGCAACATGTAGCTCCCCAGATGTGTCGGCCTCTAACTCCCAGCAGCCCTAGCCAGCACAGAAATGGTGAGGAATGATGGGAGGTGTAGGCTAAAACAGTTAAAGTTGCAGGGGCCCTGCCTTCTTTTGTATATGGTCACTCTAGTATAGTGCCTGCACCTTTAACTGTTGTGATGAAGAGGGAATTTCACCAGGAACGAATTGCATACAAATGACACTGGCTGAAATTCCCTTTTCTCTACAACTGTTAAAGTTACATGAGCCCTGACCTGGATTTTATCTGGTCACCCTAGAAACACCCCAGAATTAGGACCTGATCCTCCATTTCTGTGGGAAACAGTTTCCAGGAAAAGAAAGAACATACCAAAGGTTTTGAAGGGGATCGATATGGAAGCAATAATAATGTATGTAGAAAACTCTCCATCCCATCCATTTCGGGAAATGGGGTGAGGATGTCTTCCACCACTTTGTGTTTCAGACTACATATCACAGGAACACCTAAATTTGGAGACAGCCTTCTCAGTGGTGGCACTCCTGTTTTGAAATGCTCTCCTCCCCACCTATACCTTTGTTGACCTTTCATCAGAGTTCTTTTGTTATTTCTCCATGCCATTAGGCCTTAATTTTAGCCTTGCTTGCAGCTTTTATCTGCTCTTAAGAACTGGCTAGACTATCCAATTTTTTGTTATGGGAAGAAAAGTTTCAGTGGCAACACTTCCATGATGGATCAAAGTCTGGATCTCTCTGTGATATGAGGCTGAGGCTGCTGCTGTCCCTGAGAGTCTTACAGCTCATTCCACAAGGAGCTCCGCCACCTCAGCTGCATTCAGCACTAATGTTCCCTTGATTGACAACTTGGTCTCCCATTTCCTCGTTTGTCCGCCATTTTAAGCCAAACACCTTTGCTTCTGCTGATGCGTCCTTCAGCCAGCGAATTCTACAGCGAGTAGTTTCTACTTAAATTGTTAAGCAGTGAGAGCCCTGCCCTAAGAAAGTACCACTCAGGAACATCCCAGACTAGGAGCAGATCTAACCCAAGCAGGATATAACACTTTAAAATGATTTATAACTATTATGGTTATAAACCATTTACAGAGGTTTAAATCCGTTATAAACAGTTATAAAGCAGTTGTGTAGATCCGCCCTAGGATACCAGCTGCCTTTTTAAAGTCTTTATTTTATTAGTGGTTCTGATAACTTTACCTGTCTTTTCATTGTGACTCTTGGTTAGGCTGACCATCTGAAAAGGAGGACAGGGCTCATGTAACTTTAACAGTTGTAGAGAAAAGGGAATTTCAGCCAGTGTCATTTGTATGCAATTAGTTCCTGGTGAAATTCCCTCTTCATCACAACAGTTAAAGTTGCAGGGGTCCTGCCTTCTTTTGTATATGGTCACTCTAGTATAGCGCATGCAACTTTAACTGTTGTGATGAAGCGGGAATTTCATAAGGAACTAATTGCATACAAATGACACTGGCTGAAATCCCCTTTTCTCTACAACTGTTAAAGTTACATGAGCCCTGTCCTTTTCAGATGGTCAGCCTATCTTGGTCCTCCCAGGGCCTTTGCCCTCACTGGTCAGAACGTTGGAGCAAGTTGACGTTGTAATGAGCCACTGGGATGAATGCTTGTCTAGAAGCTTAAATCGGGGTGCGAAACTTCTTTCACACCGAGGGCCAAATTCCACTTTGAAGTAGCACTTGAGGGCTGCATTCCAATGGTGGGTGGAGCCAAAGGCAAAAGGGGTGAAGCCAAAAATACCAGCATATGTTAGCTGAAAGCTCTTAGGAGAGGCATTTCAACTTTTTAGAATTGGGTGGGGGGGACTGCACAATATTTGGGAAATCACCAAACCATCAGTGGTTGAAGAAAAGATGGTGAAGTCGGGAAAGGAGTGCAGCCATCTGGGGAACACTACAGTGCCAGATTGGGACTCTCCCCCCCCCCCAGAAAGCCAGAACAAGACCCCAGGCCTAAGTTTCTGTACCCCTGGCCATTGGATGCTGGTGGCTCCAATTTTTGGTGGGGCAATAAATCCATTCTGAGTTTCAGTCAGACTCAGCCAGAACTCCACAGTCACTAACTGAGCTTGTGAACCCATTTTGGTGGATAGGGTTTAGCACCTTGGATAGTCCCTAGCTGGGTCTCCAGGATGGATTCACAGCCCCACCGAAATTGGAGCCATCAGCTTCACTGTCCCTGGCTTATATGAAAGCTGACATTTCAGGGAGGGGGCTTTGAAAATCATTAAGGGGGCTAGACCCCCTAACATGACCTCCTGAGACAATAGCTGCTGGTTGAGCCCCCAGAACAATGGTGTGTATCCCCACCGCTGCTCCTGACATTACGAGTATTCTGATATTAAATCTGGAGCACTATTGCTGTAGCAGGTTTGTAAGTATTTTGCCTTTAATCCCTTACCATTGATTCCTCCTCAATATTAACCCATTAACAGACAATTAGTTACCTCAGAATGTGTTCAAACTCCCCCCTCCAGCCACCCCATCGTTCTAAGCATTCAAGGACAGAACGTTCAGCCCTGCACTCGCTGACCTTCTGTATTAGTGTAATATACAGAACCATTCAAATGCCTTTTTAATCTCCATAATCCTGGTAGATGATGCCAACAGCCTCACGTTTGTCTCCTCATTGCATTATCTCCTTTCAAAAAAAAAACAAAAAAGCAAGCCACCCTGCTTTCTGAAAACCAACATATGTCCATTATGAAATGAATTCTTTACCAAGCTTCTTCCTGCGACCAACCTTTTAACCATTTGGAGGCTTCCAAACTAGGGACAGGACAATCTGTCCATTTTGGTTTCTCTCATATTTTAATTTTTATTATCTCAAGTTCTTTCTCTCTCAAATATGAAGAACTTTACACATTTTCAAATTTATACTTGCCTATGGTTTTTTTTCTGATTAATACACACACACACACAATGCCATACGTACTATTTATACTCATACGTTCTATTTATTTATTTATTTACAAAATTTGTATACTGTTCCATATCTGAAACTGATTCGAGAGTGGTGAACATAAGAATTAACACAGCAAAAGATACAAAAATTTAACACACACACACACACACACACACATATATATATATATATATATTAAAAAACCCAAAACACAAAGCAGAATGTCAATAAAAACCATGGCTGTCAGTCAAGGGACGCTTCCTGGAATAAGACTGTTTTCAGGAGGCACCGGAAGTTTCACAGGGAGGGAGTTCCACAGAAAGGCGGTAACCACGCTGAAGGGTTAGGCTGGGGAATGCTGGGAATTGTAGGACATTTTTCTGTCTAAACACACATAGGATTGCAACCGAAGGACATCAATGCTGCTGCGGAACCACCACCCAAAGCGGATGGGACAACTGCCCAATGTGGGAGGAGCCACTGCTAGAATTTACCCCCTCCAAAAAAACACATTTTCACATACACAAACACCCTATTAATATATACACACACACACACACACACACACACACACACTTCCCAGCCCTACCTGCTCAACTGGTACATGTCGATCAGCTGAGGAAGAAATATGTTTCCTGCTCCGGCACTGAAAGAGGAGCCTTTCTCTCAATACCAGGGAAGGAGAAAAGGATCCTCCCCCAGTACTGAGAGATGCTTTTCCCCCAGCCCTAGTTTAGGGTGACCAGATAAAATCCAGGTCAGGACTCATATAACTTTAACAGTTGTAGAGAAAAGGGAATTTCAGCCAGTGTCATTTGTATGCAATTAGTTCCTGGTGAAATTCCCTCTTCATCACAACGGTTAAAGTTGCAGGGGCCCTGCCTTCTTTTGTATATGGTCACTCTAGTATAGTGCCTGCACCTTTAACGGTTGTGATGAAGAGGGAATTTCACCAGGGACTAATTGCATACAAATGACACTGGCTGAAATTCCCTTTTCTCTACAACTGTTAAAGTTACAAGAGCCCTGACCTGGATTTTATCTGGTCAGCCTACCCTAGTTTAGGGCAGCCCCGAGCTTTCTTCAACCCCGAGGCCTAGGGAAGTGGAGGCCTTGTATGCCAGAAAGCATGTGAAGCCTAAAAGCTGGTGCGACTATGTTGGGGGAAGGCCCCGTAAACGTTCACACATGAAGAGACAATTCAGCTCTCCTATCTATACGAAGCTCAGCCATCCACAGACTCAGCAGCCAGTTGTCCAAAAGCAAATTTGTATTTCACGGTAATTTATTGCCAGCCATTAAATTTTTATGTGATTTTGTCCTTACGCACTCACGTTAATTATAATCCAGTGCTTTACCTGAAAGCTGACAACAGCAGCTGCTGAAGGCTCTTGGAAACCAACAGTGTCACCCTGTGGCTTGAGATTCACAGAATGAGGATACAGAATAGATCTTGGTTGTTTGATTTACTTGGCATTGGGAGGACCAACCTGAGGTAAGATAATCCAGTTCAAGGATCCCCAACCTTTTTGTGTCTGTAGGCATGTTTCAGAATTTGAGATACTCCTGTGGGCACCACCACAACATGCCTACTCTGTGGGTCGCTGCTTCAGTGAATACCTGTCTTGTTTATGGATCTGAGGCTACGTCTTATTCAGCAAACTTTTGTGTCTATTGAATGCCACAACATATCTTTAATGAAGGATTGTCTAGTTCGGCTAATTGCTGGTAGTGCAATGCAGCTAATGCTTCTTGCAAACATATGCTTGGGCAATGTCCATTAGTTCCTACTTTTTGCAGGGAGGTTATTACACAGAAAACAATTGTACTGGAACAGTCTTTAATATTCCCTGATGTACAAGCTTTTTAAAATTATTTTCCTGCTTCATCGAAATTTACAAACGGTTGGGCTAAATGGTTTCTTTATACCCTTTTGTCAGCTAAAATAATAATATCACAACACTGGAAGGATACATGCTCACCTCCTATAATGCAATGGACTGAGGACCTTACAACACTCTCAATATCTGAAACAGTGGCTGTGCCGCCACACCACCTATATACTAGGCCCGGTCGTGAGCACCCCTTCTCAAGGCAAGCACCACCACTTGAATAAGCCTGAGGGAAGGGCAAAATAACACTACCTTTCCCCCTCTCTGTGAGGGAACAAGGCGAAGACGTTGGGAACTAGGTTCTGCTTGTGGATGTTGTGAGCTAACGTTTTGTTTAGGTGTATCTCATCAATACCTATGTTGAAGCAGGTGAGGAATCCAAGCGAACACGTGGTTTTATGGTAACAAACCAAAGAAAAGTTTATTGTACATGAACAGAACTTTGTTATTGTCAATGCAAACCAAACCTGCTTATTTCATTTAATATCCCAACCATTCTAGTCCCCTAGCAATATAACTCCTTTCACTCCTCATGTAACTCCTGACCAACAACTACCCTTTACTCCCCACACTCCCCTCCAACGAACTCCCCTCACCCTCCTACCAACCATTTTTTATCTTATTAACTCCTCCCCCTCTTTCCCCCAGCATCATCAGCCACACCCAACTGGGCACTCTCTAGACTCACAGAGCCAGACATACTTAGGGAACAGAATCTGGGGGTATCGCCACAGTGGCATACAGACATCACCTTCAAATGTCTACTTATTTGGCTATATTATCCCCATTCGTTGCTTCCCACATATAATTGCTAGAAAGTTATATACATTTCATATAAATCCATGTGTGTAGTTTTTAAAAAAAAATGGGGGGGGGGGAAATAAATTAAGAAAACAAATAAAAAATATAAAGGCCAAAACTGGCCCTAAGATGCATCCTATATACCGGGGTGGGCAACAATGCCCATAATCCCTCATCATTTGCTATGCTAGCTAGGACTGATGGGGGCTATAGGACAAAACATATTCAGGGGAATATGTAGCACACCCTTGCTATATAGTGGTAGCAAACTCATTCACTGAGTGCTTTTTTCTTATGTAGCTAAAATGGCACCCTTCATGCACAACAAGAAGGTCTCAGCAGGCTTTTTATCACACCGCAAGAAAAAGCTCTTATTTTCAAATAGTTGCTGGTTGGAGACAAGTTTCTCCTTGGCTGGGGAGAGGGGGCAGGATCCAAGGAACAAGCAGGTAGACCAGATGGGGAACCCCTGTGCACCATAGCTAGGCTGACCATCTGAAAAGGAGGACAGGGCTCATGTAACTTTAACAGTTGTAGAGAAAAGGGAATTTCAGCCAGTGTCATTTGTATGCAATTAGTTCCCAGTGAAATTCCCTCTTCATCACAACAGTTAAAGTTGCATGCACCATACTAGAGTGACCATATACAAAAGAAGGCAGGACCCCTGCAACTTTAACTGTTGTGATGAAGAGGGAATTTCACCAGGAACTAATTGCATACAAATGACACTGGCTGAAATTCCCTTTTCTCTACAACTGTTAAAGTTACATGAGCCCTGTCCTCCTTTTCAGATGGTCAGCTTAACCATAGCCATCTCATGGATTTGTGGTTCTTCATGACTATGTTAGAGTATCCAGCCAGACATATGCAGCCACCATAATGCTCAGGTAACCTAAAGTCTCTCACACAATCATCATGAGGTGTGAAGATATGGAATGATAAGACGTGGGAATCTGCTCACAGTCTTGGAGGACACCCAAAGTGTCTGGATTCCAATGTGATGACAAGACCCCCTTCTTGGTTCTTCTTTTGCTAGTGTACTCCTATGTCTCCCCACTTTTAAACCTTGCTGCCTACTGCTCTTCTTCCCTGGATGCTGTTGTCTTCCATTTCCCACAACATCATAAAACCCCTGGACTAAAACACCAATGAGGTCACACCCAGAACTCCCACAATATCACTGCTAAGGGCCAAAGCAGCCATTACATTTAATGAGTGGTTAGTTGCCATGTCTGGTGTTTAAAAAATAATAATGACCCTGTTCAGCAGACATGCTAAGCTACAGTGGTTAAGCATTTTGAGCTAAACATTATGGCTTAGCATATTGTGTGAACCATGGCTTCGCATGTCATGTGAACCAGAATTGACCCAGAATTGTTGTTTTAAAGGATATTGTAATTATAACTTGTTTTTATGCTTTATGGTTTAAAATTTTGTATATCAGTGTTTTTAATGTTCAGTGTTTTTAATTTTTGTAAACCGCTCAGAGAGCTTCGGCTATGGGGTGGTATATAAATGGAATAAAATAAATAAATAAAATAAACCATTCCTAACCATAGTGGCTACATAATCATGGTTTAAACCCTCTCACTAACCATTTGCTGCAAGAGGGTTAGCGGCCTAACCATGGTTTAATGTGTTGACTGAACAGGGCCAATATCAGTGCAGATTTTCACTGGGGCCACAGTGAGCAGGGAAGCATTCAAATGCTTCCCTTCCCATTCATGATCCTCAGAAAAAATCTCCCCAGTAGGGCAATTAGCTTTCAGGGGGAAGCTCCCATTGCCAGAGAGGGGGGATAAAAACATGGGGAATAATGTGTAAAGAAAATGCCACATTAAGTAATAGTTTCTGCTTGTTTTATATTTTATAGAACATACTTTTGATGTAAATGATTTTGCAGCCAGCTGCAGACTGAACCAAAAGATCTGTGTGTACCTTAGTGATTTAAATATGAATATATTAGATAACAGGGTGCATTTGTTTTAAGGAGAACGGAATAAAATGGAATGAACATTAAAATAACATTGCCAGAATAGTTTATGTTAAAAAGTGATGTTTAAAGAAAACATTGGGAGAAATATTGTAGCACAAGTGAAAACTATTTAACTATTCCCCCCATTTAGATTAATCATTATTTAAGAGGTATCATTGTTAACCTTTGTTATAAAGCTCTTACTGGCACAAAACATTCTTTGCATTCCTCCGCCGAAATCTAAAAGGCAGAGTACGGGAATACCATTATCAGAACCAACTAAAATGTTACGGAATAGCGAGCAAGCTTTCAACTTCTCCAGAATTCTTCTTCAGACTGGGAGCAGGTCCTCCACCAAGCATGATGTAGCGGTATAAAAGTGGTATGAAAGTGATAGATGAAAGGCAGGAGCCACACGACTGCAGTATAGCAGTATTGAAGTGCACTGACAACTGCTGGGGCCCATTGATACATGCCATACATGCTTTCATACCACTATATCCTGCTTGGTGTAGATCTGGCCTTGGTGTCAAGCAAAATAGTAAGGGCTAGAGAAAAAGTTAGGCATGGTGTTAAAGTCTAAATGTGTGCAGGTTGTAGCAGTCATAAGATGTGATGTAGGAGATGTTGGGCAGACTCTGGCCCCGTTCAGAGGACACCATTAACCATGCCGTTAACCCTTTTGTGTTTAATGTGGTTAGGGCAGCATGGTTAACGGTTTAACCCATTTTCCCTAACCATCTGCCCCGTTAGCCACATTGTGGTTAGGCTCACTAACCACATTGTGCAACATGGTTAGCAGCACTAACCATGGCTAAAAGTGTCATCTGACATGTGTCTGTGGTTAAGGGGCTGTGGTTAAGGGGCTATGGGGTTAAGGCATAGAGCTTCCAGTACAGAGCGGTCTATATAGGCGGAACCACTCCAGCCAGCGGGCTCTATGGCTGCTCTGGTCTGCCGATCAATACGGCTGCCATTTCGTGTTTCGCATTAGTTTTTGGAGCAATTTTTGCTCTTCTTAGCAGAGCATGCTTACAGTAGAGCTTTTTAAATCCTGCTTGCAATTTCCCCTTTCGAAGCATCCTTGTTGAAGCACCATTACACCCCTCAGGTTCCTGATTACTGTGGTGGTGCTGCCTTGTGACACAGGTAGCGTGGCCATTTCAGAAGGCTTCTGTCTCCCCTGTGATGACTGTAGAGGTATAGCCGGCATGGCGATGCAGAAAGCAAAGGAACCGCTCACTAAACAGGGCAATGCATGTATGGAATTGCTGATTTCCTTGGTGCCTGCACTAAAATGATGGTCGAAACTGCCAGGGCTCCTAGCGTTAGGGTTGCTGGGATACAGGGTGAATCCCTTGGAGGAATTGTGTGTGGTTAAGGAAAACTTAACCACAAAAGGGCTAACAGTGTTGTCTACAAGCGGTCTGCATGAGGTTAGCATTAACCACAGCTGAACATGGTTAAGCTAACCACAAAGCCCTGAGTGTTGTCTGAACGGGGCCATACAGTTCCATCCTATACATGTCTGCTCAAAAGTAAAGCCTAATTGAGTTCATTTCATTTCATTTATTTTATTTCCATGCCACCCAATATCCAAAGCTCTCTGGGGTGGTTTTCAAGATTAAAACCGCAAACACGATATGATGACATAATACAACAGCATTAACATATAAAAATTCAAAACAACGGTAAATATTCAATGGTAGGAATCCCAGGACCTGTTAAAAAAAAAAAAACCTTATCATACACTGTCAAATGCCTGGGAGTGGAGGAAAGCACCAAAATGATAGCAGCATTGGCACCAGGACACTAGGAGTAAATCATTGGGATTTACTTCCAAGAAAATGCATATGATTCAGCCTTAATTAAATTGGCCTCCACCGGGTGCAAAACAGGTTTCAGGTTGCCCTGATAGCTGCTGTGACAATGGCTGTATTTTAAAGGTATAAAATCAAGCAGTTACATATATCTGTGCCCAGCCCGGATCTGTGGAACGCATAGGTTTCTTTTGAGGCAGAGGGCAGAAGCAAAGAAAAATGTGGTTTACTTTATATTAGCAAGGCTGGGGGTTAATTCTAGGTAGTGCAATAGAGGAAAGACTCATTAGGAGCCAAATTGGGCAGTATTACCTAGTGGGTTGAGGGCTTGTAACCCCCCAAAAGTTAAGTCCCATCTTCCTCTGAAAATAATCTTCCTGCAGTTTTAAAATACCACCATGGGCAGCTAAATTCAGTATTCTCCACAACATGCAAAAGACACAGGTAGCAGAGGTGGTCCCGCACCTTACGCAAATTATGTGAAGCCTCTCTTATTTTGCATGATTTATTCCATCTTTGCATAATTTATTTTCTTTCCACCAGTCAAAAGGGATGGAGATGGAGCTAGACATTCTTATTCAGCAAGGCCTCTGACTTGCTTCAGAGATTTCAACTGGCTTTTGCCCACATGCTTTCAAGAATATCTTTGTGCTCACAAGGTCTAGAACCTTCCCCCCACCTCAATATTTAAAGAATACGAAAGCAGGGATATTCAGGAAACCGAATTCTACAGCAAATACCACGTTCTGCGGCTTTTCCGCCCTCGTGTGGAATTGGGGCAGATGCACAGCCTTGACGGCAACGGCTATTGGCAGCATTGGAAACGGAACCGCACGGCCGCTGTGCTTTCAGCTCAGAAATTTCTAAATGCCATTTCTCTTGCCTATTATGTGGCAATCCCTGATGAGGATTCCTGTTCTTCAAGGTGTTGCAACCGCAAGAGAGTGACAGAGTCAAGAGGAGGTATTTCTGCTTGCCAGATTAAAGAAGCTAATTAGTCTGCGTGACTTCTGAGTGCTTAAAAACAGAAGTGTGTGATAGCTCCCAGTCAGGTTGAGAAACGGAGGTTCGGTGACCTCCTTAATTCTTTCTTTCTCCACTCCTCAAGCTCCCATCTCAACAAGGGTTCCTGCATTTCACAGGGACAATGGAGCACTCCAAAGACAAAAGATAAAACCCGTGATTTTTCCTGTACAGTGTTATCGTTTTGTCTTTTGACAAAAGGAGTAATTAGCTTGAAAAGCTTTGTGGAAATAACAGAAGCTCGGAGGAAATGTGGAACGAGATCTATCAATGGCTAAATGTGATGCCTATCGTGGATGCCTCCTCCTGCTGGGCATGAGACCTCCAAGGACACATCCACCCTTCATGTGGTTTCCCATCCTGTCAAGCTGACTTCTTATGCAAAATGGAAAGGACCACTCACCCAGTTCCCAACAGATCTATCGTTTCCTGAATGTCCCCGATTCCCAACAGATCTATCATTTCTTGAACATCCCCGATTCCCAACAGATCTATCATTTCTTGAACATCCCCGATTCCCAACAGATCTATCATTTCTTGAACATCCCGATTCCCAACAGATCTATCATTTCTTGAACGTAACTTTCCAAGGAAACTGTTGTGTCTTGCCACACTTTCCAGCAGTGGTGGTTTATGGCAGGACGTCTCAACAGTCCAAACGGTTTTACAGCTCTTGAACTTGGGGAATGTACACGCCACTTTCAGGCAAAAGTTGGTTATCATGTCATTGGGCCGGTTCGCATGATCACAGGGTGGTTATAGCAGCTTCTTAACCACCCTGTGTGTACTGGTTGCATACCAGCCACATTTACATAATTACTTTCACCTGTGCAGCTTGTTGCAACATTCAAATACTGTGAGGGTGAGTGGTTGGGGTGATAAACCAACCGCACAGAACTGGCTTATTAGGGTGCCCATATTAAAAGTAGGACAGGGCTTCTGTATCTTTAACATATGCATGCAGCACCTGGTGAAATTCCCTCTTCATCACCACAGTTAAAACTGCAGGAGCCCTGTCCTCTCTTGTATTTGGTCATGCTAGGCAGGGCTCCTGCAGCTTTAACTGTGGTGATGAAGAGGGAATTTCACCAGGGCCTGCATGCATAACAATGGCACCTGCTGTAATTCCCTTTTCAACAAAACTGTTAAAGATACAGGAGTCCAGTCCTCTTTTTCATATGGTCGCCCTATTAACCAGCCCAACAAACCACCTATGTGTCTCATAGACACAAGGGTATGCTTTCTTGGCCAAAAGACAGGCCAAGGACGCCTTCTGCAATCTAGTGCCCTCCAGATGTTTTAGTCTACAGTATTCCTGATCATTGCACATGCTGGCTGGGGCTGATGGGAGTTGGTCCAAAACATCTGGAAAGCAGCAGGTAGGGGAAGGCTGGGATAAAGGCTGGAATCTTATCCACATGTACATGTAAGTCCCCACTGAACTTGATGGGAGTTACTTCCAAACAAACACGCCTAGGACTGTGTTGTAAGTGTTGGCTATTTTGATTGCACCAGTCTAAGATGTTGCCCTGGATCAAGGGGAAAAGAAATAGCTCCTACTTAAATGCAGGAGTGTCTCCTAGAGCGTCCGCATTTCCCACAACACAACAGAAAACCACCACCAGCTACCGTATACCAAGTGGACAACAGAAGTGTCGGGGCCTGGAGTAGGGTGGCAGAATACAAAGAATTAAGGCAGGGATGGGAAGGCAGCAGATGATGATGATGATGATGATGATGATGATGATTGCACCATCAATGTACATGGTGCTGTACACAGTAAAACAATAAAACAGCAACGTCCTGCTGCATAGGCTTACATTCTGATAAAATCACAAGAAAATAACAAGAAAGGGAAGGGAACGCACCAAACAGGCACAGGGGACAATAACGTGGTCAGATTACAACTGCCATCATCCCTGGCTAGTGGTCATGCTAGCTGGGGCTGATGGAACTTGGAAATCGTCTGGAGGGCCAGAGGTTCCCCAATCCTGAGTTAGACAAATTCACAGAGGATGAGGCTATCAATGGATATTAGTCACGATGGCTATATGTTGCTTCCAATATCAGGAGCAGCGTCCCTGTTGAATGTCACAGACCAGCAACACCCTGTTCCATGAGAGTAAGGTAAAATGGGCATAATAGTGTCCCCACGCTCCTTTTGCACTTCCCACCTTCCCGCTGCCATCAGGAGGAAATATTTCTTCCCCCCCCCGCCTCCACAAAACGAGACTTAAAACTCCCTGGGTCTCAGGGATCTACTTTAGGGAGTACGAGGGTTGGCCATTTGACATGAGGTTTGTACCCAAAAAAGAGACCCCAATATTTCAATCAAAAAGGTTTAAAAATTACTGAAGAACAATGTCAATAGGAACATGTTTTCAGATCTGAATGGATACACATACACACACACGCACCATAGATAGATAGATAGATGATAGATATGTAGATAGATAGATGATAGATAGAGCCGGGGCATGCTGGGAAATGTAGGGCTTTTTCTGTCTAAACATACATAGGACTGCACCCTTCAGGTTTTATCTCTAAGAATTATTTTTTTCCCCTCTCCCCAACTCCATCTCATCTGGAGGATAATTTCTTGTTCATTTCTGCAAGCGACATTTCTATTTCCTGAGTTTAAAGATCTTTTTTTTAAAAAAAATCCTCTACTGAACTGAGCACAACTTTCCTGACCTCTACATACTAGCAAAACCTTTGACCTCAAAACTATTAACATTTTGGCTGAAATTGACTAGCGCACATACATACACACACACAACCCTACACACCAATACACATAAATTAACCCCATAATATCCTAAAACCAAACTAAATGAAAAAAAAAATGAGGCCAGTTAAGAACATGAGAAGAGCCATGCTGGATCAGATGTAGTCCAACATCCTGTTCCACCCGTGTTACCCAGAAAATGATGTACATAGGCTTACTGCCTCTGATACTGGATGTAGCATATACAGATATCAAGACTAGTAGCCATTGATAGCCTTCTCCTCCAGGAATTTGTTCAACCTCCTTTCAAAGCCAACCAAATTGGTGGCCATCATTACAACTTTTGGAAATGAATTCCATAGGTTCAGTATGAAGGAACATTAGGAAGAACTCCTTCCTTTTATCTGTCTTCACACCAATCAGCTACATGGGATGACCCCTTTGGGTTCTAGTAGTATGAAAGAAGGAGAAAAATGCCTCCCTATCCACATTCTCCACACCATGCATAATGTTGTACACCTCTGTCATGTCTCCCCTTACCCTCTTTTTTTTCCAAGTTAAACAACCCCAGCTGTTGTAACCTTCCCTCATAGGGGAGCCGCTCCAGCCCCTTGATCATTTTAGTTGCCCCTTTCTGCACTTTTTTCAGATCGACTACATCTGTTTTTAGATATGGTGACCAGAACTGTACACAGTATTCTTAGTATGGTCACACCATAGATTTGTACGAAGGCAGAATAATAATAATAATAATAATAATAATAATAATAATGGCAGGGGGGGTGTTTTCAGCTGCACACGGGGTTGACATTTTCATCACACTGTCCCCCACAACCCCAAGATCTCTTCCTTGGTTGGTAACTGCAGCTCAGATTCCATCCAGTGATACGTGAAGTTGGCATTTTTTGCCCCAATGTGCATTATTGTACACTTGCTTACATTGGAACACATTTGCCATTTGGATGCCCATTCTCCCAGTTTGAAGAGATCCTGTTGGAGCTCCTCACAATCCCTATTTGTTTTAACCACCCTAAATAATTTGGTCTCATCAGCAAACTTAGACACATCACTGCTCACTCCTAATTCCAGATAATTTATGAACAAGTTGAATACAGATCCTTGTGGGACCCCTCTAATTGCTTTCCACCACTGAGAGAATTTACCATTTATTCCTACTTTCTGCTTTCTGTTCTTTAACCAGTTACTGATCCATAAGAGAACCTCTCCTCTAATGCCATTACTGCTAAGTTTGCTCTGGAGTCTTTGGTGAGGGACCTTGTCAAAAGCCTTTTGGAAGTCCAAGTTAACAGTAGCTTCTGGATCACCCCTGTCTACATGTCTATTGACGCTCTGAAAGTACTCTAAAAGGTTTGTGAAACTGGAATTACCTTTGCGGAAGCCTTGCTGATTCCTTTTCAGCAGGGCTTGTCCTTCTATATGCTTACTAACTTTCTCTTTAATAATGCTTTCAACCAATTTACCCAGAATAGATGTTAAGCTAACCAGCCTATATTCCTTCATGCTGGGGAACAAAAGCAGAAGAGGGCTATGTCTCTCTTGTCCAACTTGTGGGTGTCCCATACGCATCTAATTGGCTTTTGATGGCCATAGGCTTCTGGACTGGTTCTGCCATGAGGCCACATTATCATCATCATTATCATGACTACTACTCTTCTATTCCTGCTATCATAGGCTGACCAGATAAAATCCAGGTCAGGGCTCATGTAACTTTAACAGTTGTAGAGAAAAGGGAATTTCAGCCAGTGTCATTTGTATGCAATTAGTTCCTGGCGATATTCCCTCTTCATCACAACAGTTAAAGGTGCAGGCACTATACTAGAGTGACCATAGACAAAAGAAGGCAGGGCTCCTGCAACTTTAACTGTTGTGATGAAGAGGGAATTTCACCAGGAACTAATTGCATACAAATAGCACTGGCTGAAATTCCTTTTTCTCTACAACTGTTAAAGTTACATGAGCCCTGACCTGGATCTTATCTGGTCACAAATGCTATCGTTATTAATATTTGTTTATTTATTTGGTGATTTATATTCCACCATTCAAAACAAATGTTTTCTTCAGGCAGTTTACAGTTAATTTAATACGAACATTGAAAACCAATCACTAAAAACATTTAACTTAAAACAGCAGTGTAAAACCATTTCCAACCAGACTGGTAAGGACTCTATTACCACCATCACCCCTCTTGAGAAGCCAACTGCATCAGAGGCTTTGCCTCTTCCTCAGTTGTGTTGTCATCCAGCAGCTACTCCATCAGGCTGCAGCAAAGGGAGAGAGAGGAGGCAGGGCCACTCCATCAGTTCAGCTGAGGGACCAGCGAATTTTGGCTCCTCCTCTCTTTGAACTGTTTCCATTCCAGCTGGTCATGATAAGATGACCTACAGCAAATGTCCAGTCTTTACAGCATTATATCTGCTTTTCAGCTGGTTGTAATAAGAAGAGCACAACATTAAGAGCTAGTGCCTCAGCTATGGAGGAAAGGGGGGGAGGGTGGAATTTATTTATTGATTGATTCATTTACTGCATTTCTATACCGCCCAATAGCCAAAGCTCTCTGGGCGGTTTACAAAAATTAAAACCATTCAAAACCATTCAAAATATAAAACAACAGTATACAAACATAATTTAAAATACAGTATAAAAGCACAACTAGGATATAAAAAAAACCGAGCAGCCATGCAGAAATCGATAGGGATCTAAAATACAAATTGAAACAGCAAGGTTAAAAGTCAAACTAAAGAACCGTTAAAACATTGTGAAAATAAAAAGGTCTACACCTGGCGTCTAAAGGAGTATAATGTAGGTGCCAGGCGAAGGAGAGATTTGAAGGACAGCAGAGAGGTAGCACCACCTGTATATCAAGAAGGGAGATACACGCATAGGTGACAGCAAGGCAGAATGGGCGGAGTCATTTCGCTTACAACTACAACATCGCCCAAGAAACTCTTGTATCCAAGCCAATGGGAGAAATCCGGGGAATTAAATGTGACTGAAAATTTGGGCAGTCCAAAAGACTTTGCAAGCCACTGGCAACGCTGGCAGAGATATTAGGATTTCAGCATCTTCAGTCTTAAAGGCAGGCATCACACATCTGTAGCTTACAACCCTTTGAGATGGAGATGGAGCTGCGGGCCTTCTATATCTTCATTTTTATGTGATTTTAGAAAAACACACCAGCGTGTCAGAGCATCGCATTGTTCTTCTGATGATTGATCGTATCTTTGAGGAATGTTTTTATCCCCACTATGAAAGGCAAATTCAGCTGCATCATTCTGTTGCTGCCCATCTAGAGGTTAAAAGTACATATAGATATGTATTTAATTCTTGGTACTTTTTTATTTTGTTCCTTCAAAGGCTTCCGTTAATTATTTCTAGGGTTGGGGGTGAATGAAGGGATTTTTGCTAGCTTGTAACTGATGTACATTTACTGATTTACATTGGTTGGGGCAGAGTGTTCTGCCATTTCATGGACTGTCTAGGCCCGACTTGTGACCTGCCAAGAGTAAAATATGCTCCCAACTGCTTCTTGCACACACCAAAGTGTGCACAAAATTGTGAATTGGTGTTCATGCATTTTGTAACATGTGTATATACGTATTTATTGCTTGATGGAGAGCCACATCAGTTGGTGACCTGCATTTCACATCACACCCCATAAGTAGATCACCTGCCATTTCCCGCACGTCATCTCAACCTCAACAGAACCTGGTTCACCCATTCCTCTTCAAGCCATCAAAGGAAAAGCAATCAAGCGATCAACATGTGATTCAGCCTTCCGATTATGATTTGGAACCTCTCACTTTAGGGCTGTTTTGGATACTGATCTGCGCAGTGACCCACTTTGCTTGGTGAAGGAGTTGGCATGTACCATATCCCCACCACCATGTACCTCATCTAATGTATGCTGTGGGCATTCCACAAGAAGGACTGTAAATACTAGGGGTGTGCACTGGATCAGGTCCAATCCACAATCCGGAACCGATCCAGGGGAAATCGGATACAATTATCCGATTTCCAATCACCCGCTGGATCGTTCGATCCAATCCGATCCGATCTGGAAAGGACCCGATCCAGATTGGAATGGATCGGAGGATTGGCAGGCGCCTGCTGGAGCCCACCGCCACTTCCATTGGCGGGTGCCAACGGGTGCCCGCCGATGGAAGCAGACAGCGGGGGGGCTTCCCTGGCGGGACTGTCCGCTTCTATTGGTGGGTGCCAGCGGGCACCCGCTGATGGAAGCAGTCAACGGGGGCAGGGGGCTTACCTTCCAGGGACGTCATCACCTGGCGCGCTACTCAGAAGCAGGCCGCGAAGCCTTCTCGCAGTAGCGGCAAGCGGTGGAGGGGAGTGGACGTCCCCGGAAGGTAAGCGGGGGGGAGGGGGGGCCACTGCCCTCTTACCTGCCAGGGCTGTCCGCTCCCCTCCGCCGCTGGCCGCTACTGCAAGCAGGCTTCACGGCCGGTACTGTGAACAGGCTTCACGGCCGGTACTGTGAACGGGTGCGCCAGTGATGGAAGCAGATGGCCCCGGGAGATAAGGAGCGCAGGGGAGGGGCTTACCTGCCAGGGCCATCCACAGTGGACAGCCCCGGGAGGTAAGAACTGGGAGGGGGGAGGAGGGAGTTAGGCCCCCCCCTCACCCACCCGCCACCATTTTTTCCCAATAGACTTGCATGGGGGGAAAGCTTTCTTTCCCCCAATGCAAGTCTATGGGGAAAACAAAAATGGCGACCGATCCAAAAATTGGATGTCCGATTTTTGGATCGGGATCAGGCCCAATCCAGTCCGGGGGGGCTCCAATTTTGTCCGATCTGATCCGGGACAAAATAGGAGGTCCCAATCTGGGTCCCAATCTGATCTGGGGGGTCTGTGCACACCCCTAGTAAATACCATACATCAATTTGCATTCCCTCTGCTGAAGACGGAGCTGATCGCACACCCAACAGCGGGAGGCAGCCCTGATGCTACTGTTGCTCCTTGCGCCTCCTGCCTGTTCACTGGTTTCCTCTAAGCAAGCAAGCAGTGACAAGAAAAGTCCTGGCTGGCCTAACCCTGTAGGGTTGGAGTCCTGATTGAAGCTCACCAAGCTTTAGTCATCTCGGTCTCCCACCCCCTCACCCCCAGATTTCGGCTTATTTTTCTGCAAGCTGGCCCAACCCAATCTGCATATAGTTGGGTAAATTCATGGATTTCTGTTTATCATCGTCGTAGTCATCATCGTCACTTGTGTAAAGCAATTACAGTTGCAATTTGCACAAACTGCACAAATTTTGGCTGTGGTTTTACAGCAACTCCCCCCCCCCCCCACACGCAATGGAAAAAAATCCCAAATTTTGGGAACAAATCCCCGGCTCGGCTCGCAGGTGCAAGCTGAGTTGGGTGTGGGACACAGGGATCCATCGAGCCTTAAAAGTAACGAATTAAATGATTTCCCCTGATTGTGTGGAAAATGGCGACTTGGGAAAAAGCGGAAAATGAGAGCTTGCATGACGTGGTGCGCACTGAGTCAGGCAAGCTCAGGGATCCATGAGCTGGAGGGGAGGGGGGACAAGCTGGCAAAATCTCACTGAGCTCAATCCCCAAACTGGATTCCTATGAAATCCCTATAAACACCTCCAGCTAATTCTGCTGAGGAGCTGAATGCTGGAAAATTGGTTAATGGTAAACTGGTTGGATATATGGGTATAGCTGAATTGAAAGGGGGATGGGGGTATCGTTAAGGGGGGGAAACCCTGTTATTTGTCGTATTTGTATTGCTGTTGTCCTACTTACAATTTAAGTCAGCTGCCGAGGAGTAACTGAAGTGTCCAGCACCTTGTGGGACCAGAAAAATATTGGAACTGGCTAAGTCACAAAGTTACAAGCAAGAATCCAATATTTCTATTTGGATTGAGAGGGCCTGTTATTCGCTGCATTGATCTTGTGTTAAATAGACTCCTTGTGCATTTGTCTATATAGGGGCAGTTGCTGTATTGTTTTATATATCTATGACTCTTACCAAGACTGGCTCAAGATATTTTACTGCCTGAGCTAAAGAACAAGATGGCAGCCCTTCCCATTCCTTGTAGAAAAAAACAGCTGGACAGGCAGATGAATCCATCTTCAATCAGGGCAGGGCAGAGGGGGGGCCAGGACCGGATCGGGCCTGATCCCAATCCAAAAATCGGACATCCGATTTTTGGATCGGTCACCATTTTTGTTTTCCCCATAGACTTGCATTGGGGGAAAGAAAGCTTTCCCCCAATGCAAGTCTATGGGGAAAAAATGGTGGCAGGTGGGTGAGGGGGGGCCTAACTCCCTCCTCCCCCCCTTTCAGTTCTTACCTCCCGGGGCCCACAATTTTGAGGGGGCACTCTAATGAGGAGGTCCCCCCTAGCTTACTCTGTTTCCATAGTGTAAGCGGCGCATCAAGAAGCGAGGAGCCCTCCTTGCGGAAACAGCGCAGAAGCTGTCCGTTGTGAATACCACGGTCAGACTACAAGCTCCAGAGGGCCATATGCCGCATGCGGGGCGAGGATATATGTGCCTAAGTTGTGATGGTTGTCCTTACTGCGTCTCTTTCCTCAATCTTCTCCATGGCATATCATCTCTGGAGCGGAGGGTGACAAGGCAAAGTTGCTTGATTTTTCTGTTGTTATTGATGAATTTGCCCAAAGAAAAGCACGTAAAGTGTTTCTGAATGTCTTACATCTTGTATAAAACTGCTTCCCGTTACCTTTTCTATAAATAGTTCTAGTTCATATAGGTATTTAGCACCGAATCAGTGCCACTGATTACAAAATACTTAATGAGCAGTTTGAAATGGGAGGGGGGCACACACTTCCCATCTGGCCTGGGCATACTACCAGCTCTGCACGGCCCTGTCTTCAATCCATCTTCAGGTACATTGGAGGAGACTGATGATGGGACAGTTGTCCTCCAATGCACCTGAAGGCAGCAGGCTAATTTATGGGTTTCGGAACAGGCCAAGTGATGTACAGATGTCCCCCAACACCTTGCTGTCATCTCCCAGCATCTCCTGCCTGAAGCAACTGTGTCACTCTGCCTAATGGTAGGGCCAGCCCTGGCTCATATTAAAGTTATTTTTGTTCAATGCATGTCTTTGCAAGTTTTATTCTCATTAAGCCCCCACGGACCCCCCCCCCCATGAACACAGATTATATAAGGAAATGGAGTGGCTGTGCAGATTGGGCTCAAAAGCTAAGTTCAAGCGAACAGACAGGGTTAACGGCAGTAAGGGGTTGGTGGGCCTACTCAAGAAGTCTGGGAGGTGCTAGAGGATTTTGTCTGAAGATTCCCCCAAAACCTGGATCCAGCAATGGAGAAAATATTGTATGTGAAACTGAAGAGTGCCTCCGATCTTAATCCAAAACAAAAACATGTTCCAAGTATCCAAATTTTGGGAAACTATGCTAAGGATGTCTGTTGGAGTTGTCCCTTTATGCCTGTCCCATCCCCAGATAAATGGATCCCTGCCTGAGCAACAGAGAATCCGTTTAGAATTCTCAGCTCACTCCAGAATAGGTTTCCTCTGATGATCCGTGTATCCAGATCCAGCTCTTTAAAAACGTCTCCCAACATTATCACTTTCCTTTCTGAAGGGCGAGGGTGATTGGGGGAGAGCCATGTCAAACGGTACCCTAGTTTGTCTTGGGTTCGGCAGATGCTCCGTGCGCCCACGCTCGAAACAGAAATGCAAGACTTTTAATCCCAAAGAAGCTGAAATGGTGAGAAGGAAAACTCTGACTGACCTCCTCGGAGAACAAGCCGCGCGTCCTGCTGAGAAACAGCAGTGGCAAAGCAAAGCACATTGCTACAGAGTTTTATTGTCTTGCGGGATGACAAGGGCCTGAAAAATGTAATAGCCAAGAAGGAATAATGCTGCTACACCCGCCCGCTTCCATCTGTGTTAAGCACATAACAAATGAGGAATTGAAACCTCTACCGATAATAGTGTCAATGAGGGATCAGGATTATACATGATACTTCCTAAATTTGTTATGCCTCATTAGTGTCGTGGCTTATTACATAGTTCCCAGGCATTCCCTTATGGCCTGGCCTGATGGATAATGGAAATAAAGAAAGGAAAGGCACGAGGTGACACCGTACTCCCACCGCATTTATCAGGGGCGTCATTAGCCGCGTTAGGTGTGCGTCGCGCTCTCTATCACGGCCGTACATCGATCAGGATGAATGGCTGCGCTCTTTTCCAGATGTGCAAGGAGAGCTGATGTTCAAATGAATAATACACAGCCTTCGTCTATAGCGAGAGAACTGATGATGCAAAGTCAAAGGGCACCAAAGCACTTTCCCCTGGCGACAGACTTCCAAACTCCATTGCATCGATGTGGTGATGGGGGTGAAGTCCCAGGCTGAGGGAGTCCACAACCCTGAATCCATATTGATTAGGATCTAAGTCCCTTTTGAGCCCAGACCCTGTTCAGACTGGAACATAGGAAGTTCTCTTACAGCAAATCAAGCCCAGCGGTATTGTCAATACTGACCAGTAGCAGCTCTCCAGAGTTTTAGGCAGGCTTCCTACCTAGCCCTACCTGGAGATACTGGGGATTGAACCTGGGACCTTCAACATGCACAGTGTGTGCTCTATCACTGAGATGCAGCCCCTCTGCAGTGGTTCGCAGATGTCCTCCTTGCTACCCTCTTCCCTAGACTTACCAAAGTATGAAGTGGCTCCTATGAACAACTGTGGTACAGAATCAGGCCCTGAATATGGCTGAACATGTTTGCTGCAACATTCAGAGACGCAAAAAAGGATCCATGGGGAATGGAGCATTCTTGAGTGGAGGTCCCATGGGGAATGTAGGATCCATGAGAAATATAGTATTCTTTGCCATACACACACACACACACACACACACACACACACACCTTGCCTCAGTAAGTTTGGGAAGGGGATGATGGGCTTTCAGGAACTGCTGAGAGAGATCATGGTCTCTAGTGATAATGTCATCACAATGCTCCATGGTATCAAAACCTATTCTACTTCTGACATTTTTTTCCAGGAATGTGCAACGTTATCTTGTACCAGGTAAGGCTATTTGTCCATCTAGTTACAGGGTTGTCTACTCTAGGGGTACAGAATCCGGAGGCCTCCAGATGTTTGGATCAAACTCTCTGACCACTGGCAGGCCAGCATGGGAATTATGGGAGTTGCAGTCCAACACATCTGGAGTGTTCCAAGTTGGAGAAAGCTGGTCTAATCCCCTTTTGAACCCATCTAACCTGATGGCCATCATTACCACATCTTGTGGTAGCAAATTCCATAGTTCGGCTATCCTCTTCAAACTAGAAGTATTAGGGTGTGAACCTGGGGCAGTCTGTGTGGTATGGCCTCTACCACTAAGGAATGGTCCTGCCCTTCACGGACAAGTGTATGGATGTCCAGCAAAATGAACTGTTTCCCCTGGGTTATATGAGGAACGTTTATGGGTCTGCTCATGACTGCTTGGATTTCTTAGTCTACTGCTCTGCTGGGAAACCAGAACTTAGCAGGACCATATTTTGAACTGAGCAAGGACCAAGAGACCATATATGTTGGCTCTACCTGTTAATTCTTGTGTGAACTGAGATCAGGATAGGGAAAGTGGAGACATTCTTCCAGCTATACTGAAAGACTGCTTCATTTTTCTTCTTCTTCCTGGCCCATCCTTTCTTTTCTGCTGGGGCTATGCACACAACACGCTAACTTCACAGCCTCCTGCCACAGCTCCCGGGTATCCAGGCAGCTGCTATGGCATCAGTCAGGGTACAGCAGCTGCTCCAGTCATCCGAAAGGCTGCACAACCATAGAGGCTGGGCTGTGTGCAGTGGCAAGAGTGTCACCGGAAATGGCAGACACTCTTGCCAACCAACTCTATGGTCGGCCAGTATATATATATATATATATATATATGTGTGTGTGTGTGTGTGTGTGTGTGTGTGTGTGGTCTGCCTGAACAATGGGGAGCCCATCACACAACATGCTACCCACCCCCAGGGCCTGTTAACTAGGGATGTGCACTGACCCCCCGGATCGGATCGGATAGCAGATTGGAATCAGACCTGGGGGGGTCGGATCAGATCGGATCGGATCAGAGGATGGTCAGATCGGATCGGACCGGATGTCCGATCCGGATCGGACGCCATTTTGAATGCTTTTTCCCATAGCCAAGTATTGTTTTACAAAAACGCCTATAACTTTTTCATTTTTAAAGATAGAAGGATGAAACTTGGGCACATTATATACTGGTTAGGGACAGTTATCTGTGAGAAATTTCAGAAAGATTGGTGCATGCGTTTTGTGGCAATTAATTTTTTAATAAATACCCAGGAATGCCTATAACTTTGTCATTTTTAAAGTTACACACATGAAACTTTGCCACATTGTAGGTGGTACCTTGGGACCTATGTGTGTGAAATTTCAGAAACATAGGTGCTTGCCTTGTGTGGCAATTAATTTTTTAATAAATACCCAGGAATGCCTATAACTTTGTCATTTGTAAAGTTACACACATGAAACTTTGCCACATTGTAGGCGGTACCTTGGGACCTATGTGTGTGAAATTTCAGAAACATAGGTGCTTGTATTGTGTGGCAATTAATTTTTGAAACAATGAGGGATTCATTGGACAGCACTTGCCCATAGGGATTCATTGGATAGTACTTACCCATAGGGAATCATTGGACAGTACTTGCCCATAGGAAATCATTGGAAAGCACTTGCCCATAGGAAATCATTGGAAAGCACTTGCCCATTGAGAAATACAGTTATGCCTCCCACTTTTTTATTTTTGAAGATACAAACAGGAAACTTGGGCACATTGTAGACTGGTTAGGGATAGTTATCTGTGAGAAATTTCAGAAAGATTGGTGCATGCGTTTTGTGGCACTTAATTTTTTAATAAATACCCAGGAATGCCTATAACTTTGTCATTTTTAAAGTTGCATACATGAAACTTTGCCACATTGTAGGTGGTACCTTGGGACCTATGTGTGGTGGCAAGGTGTCTGCACACACCACTTTGAAGACTGTAGAAAATTTCTCCTGTAACGATCCTAGCGAGAGAGAGTGATTCTAGGCTCAGCCGTTCTGCTTGAGTAAAAAGTGAAAGTATCAAAGCAGACACGAGCCAAGTGCTACTTTGTTTCTCCTTTTGTAATGGATACTAGCTCAGTTGCAGCCAAGCGTGCAAGGATCAAAGAGATGAGAGAAAGTGTTTCCTTCTTCTTCCCGGGAGGCGGGAGGGTGCAATTGACAGCCCCAGCCTCTGTGGAAAAACGTTTATAACTTTTCATCTAAAAAATTCGTAGCCACCAAATGCCTGGACCTATCATTCTGAAATTTTACACACATATCAAGTGAAGTGTTCCCTGTAATGTGCCCATGTTTCCTGTTTGTATCTTTAAAAATAAAAAAATGGGAGGCGTAAATGTATTTACCCCCTACTACCCATTTTTCTAAAATTAATTGCCATACAAGGCAAGCACCTACGTTTTTGAAATTTTACACACATAGGTCCCAAGGTACCTCCTACAATGTGGCAAAGTTTCATGTGTGTAACTTTAAAAATGACAAAGTTATAGGCATTCCTGGGTATTTATTAAAAAATTAATTGCCACAAAACGCATGCACCAATCTTTCTGAAATTTCTCACAGATAACTGTCCCTAACCAGTGTATAATGTGCCCAAGTTTCATCCTTCTATCTTTAAAAATGAAAAAGTTATAGGCGTTTTTGTAAAACAATACTTGGCTATGGGAAAAAGCATTCAAAATGGCGTCCGATCCGGATCGGACCTCGTCGGATCGGATCGGATCGGAGGTTGATCGGATCAGATCGGATTGGATTTTCCCAATTTTGGGGCGGATCGGATTCGGATCGTGGATCAGATCAGATCCGATGCACACCCCTACTGTTAACCCCACTCAGAAGGTGAGTACAGGGGATGAGTCATTGAGCCATTGTGGGAGGAACCTGCACACATGACAAGATTCTTGAGCATCTGAACAAGCCCCTTGTGTCATCTTGTAAGCCTGAGGGCAGGAACTGTCTTGCTTTACTCATTGTATATAAGCCATTTCGGGTCTTTGGGGCTGAAGAGCAGGACAGAAATTCTTCAAATGCAATAAATAAGTAAATTGCACATGTAAATGGCTATTGAAAGAGGAATGCTTTTATCTGCCAATGCGATGAGTATAGAAGGAACAGGCAACATGTGGCCCTCAAAGGCAATGGTGGGAGTTGCAATCGAACAACAGGAGGAGGGCCTTCTCTGCTGTGGCACCCCGGCTGTGGAATGAGCTCCCTGGAGAGGTTCGCCTGGCACCTACATTATATTCTTTTAGATACCAGGTGAAGATCTTTTTATTTTCTCAGTATTTTAACAGCTTATTAGTCTAATTTTAACTTGCTGTTTTAAATTTGTATTTTAAATCTATATTGCTGCTTGGTTCTATCCTGCTTGTGTTCTTATATGCTATGTTTTTATACTGTCGTTGTTGTTTTATATTTTGAATAATTGCTATGGATTTAATTTTTGCGAACCACCCAGGGAGCTTCAGCTATGGGGGGGGGGGGGGTATAAAAATGCAATAAATAAATAAATAAATAAATAGCTGGAAGGCCTCCAGTTGTTTGCCGCTGGGGTACCAGGAGGTTGCCAGGGGTTCCAGAGATTGGAGGCCACCACAAAGAAATCTTGCCTCTCGGTGGTGGGGAGATGAAGCTAAGCCACATCTGTTTATCTCAAAGGATGGAGACTCCCATAAGAGAGAAAACCCCTTTTGCATTCAGCATATGCTAGTATTAAGCTCATGTTACCCTGCAGAATGGATCTCCTCCAGCTGCCCTACCCACAATTCCTTGCTGTTAATCTCACTGCATGCCACTCTGTATGCCATCACCATGGCTTGTTTACTTAGACCTGGGGTGTTGGTCTTGTTCCCCTGCCATGTGGGCTATGAACACATTTATTGGGGGGGGGAGGGGAGAAGAGAGTCATTCTAGGGATTGTGTCATTTCCTTCTTAGGTTTCTATGGTGGATCTCGTAATTTATTAACAAAATATGAAAGGAAAATTGAACTTGCTAGCTAATCTGTTTTGTTTTGTGAAGTTATGTGGCTGACTAATTTTTATGTCATGGTTTTATTACTAACGCCCTGGGGTGATAAATTATTCCAAGCGCCGCCCCCACCCCCACCCTGCTCCCCAATCGCATGATTAAATATGCCATTTATTGCTTTATTTCACTATTTGGTTTGGCCAAATAATGGCTGGATATTATTATCCAGCTTACCACAGCAATTAATTTTTTCAGCAGATTCTTATGGAACAGTGTGTAACTGGTGTGATTCTCACCTACATCCATTAATATGCCCTTTGTCTAATGTCATGTTTTCTAAAACAGCTTGCTGAAGGAATGACCTACAGAGTTCTTTTTCAAGAGGTACCTGTTGACTCTAACCCCTCACCAGAACGGATGTGTTCTTTAATCCCTTTGCTCTTTATGACTTTGAGAAGGCAATCCTATTCATGTTTAGATTGGGGCAGGGGGAGTCCTGGCTGGGGAATGTTGGGAGTTGTAGGATATTTTTTAGACTGCCAGCCATGCTGGCTGGGGAATGCTGGGTATTGTAGGAGGTTTTGCTTAGACTGGCAGCCATGCTGGGTGGGGAATGTTGGGTGTTATAAGACATGTCTCTTCACATATTACACTTTGTAGTTCAATACCAGCCTTCGTCAACCTGGCATGTAGGCATGCTGGCTGAGAAAGATGGAAGTTGTAGTCCAATACATCTGGAGGAAAAGTCTAATCTACAATGATTTATCTATTTACTTATTTGTTGGATTTCTATACTCCCCAGGGGTACACCTTGATGAGGGGAAAGCCTTAGGGTGGATCCGCTGTGGTGGTAGGTCATTTATGTGACACAGCTGCCATCATGGAGCCATCCCAGGACATTCCTGGGATGTCTGTCACCTTGCTTCGGTGCTGCGGTGGAGGCGTGCCCCAGCTGATGGCGACCCCTGATGGGTCACCATCAGCTGGACAGGGGAGGGGGCGGGCCAGCAAGCCAAATGGCTGCTGGAACGCCTCCACACTTCTCCAGTGTGGCAGAAGGACACCATGCCAGAGAAGCGCATGAATGTTTCTTTAAAAAAAAGAAAGAAAAAATAAGATTTCTTTTAAAAAAACATGGGGGATGCACAGACGAGCCATACCACCCATGGAATGACACTTCCGCACCTCTCCAGCATGTCAGAAGAACGTCGTGCCAGAGAGGCACATAAACACGAATAAAGTTTTTAAAAATCTTTAAAAAGTGGAGTGGCGGACATGCCCCGGTGCCCATGCAATGGCGCATAACTGATAACAGGAACCAGAAGGTTCAAACATGTAAGGCCAACTCTGGCCCACTTGCATTGGCTGCCTGTACATTTCCGAGCCTGATTCAAGGTGCTGGTTTTCACCTATAAAGCCTTACATGGCTTGGGACCACAATAACTGATGGAACGCCTCTCCCAACATGAATCTACCCATACACTATGCTCAACATCTAAGGTCCTCCTCCAGGTGCCTACTCTGAGGGAAGCTCAGAGGATGGCAACAAGGGAGAAGGCCTTTTCAGTGGTGGCCCCCCAACTGTGGAACAATTTCTCCAATGAGGCTCACCTGGCACCAACATTGTTATCGTTTCGGTGCCAGGTCAAGACTTTTCTCTTCTCGCAGGCATTTAACAGTGTACGTTGAGTTTTGTTTTGTTTTTTATTTTGACCCAGAATAGTTGTTTCAAAAGGATATTGTATTTGTACTCTGTTTTTATGCTTTTTATGGCTTTTAAATTTTGTATATTGGTTTTTAATGTTCAATGTTTTTAATCTTTGTAAACTGCCCAAAGAGCTCCGGCTATGGGGCGGTATATAAATGCAATAAATAAGAAAATGTTCCAGTAGGCATCCTCAGTGTTCTGTTCTGCACTAACTGAAGTTTCTGGACTATCTTCAGAGGTAGACTCAGGCAGTGGAGGATGGTGGCTCCGATTTCAGTGTAGCTTGGAATCCATTCCAGGTGCATCCATCCAACCCTATCCCCAAAATAGATTCAGGACCTTGGCTGGCTCCTTTAGCATTCTGGCTGAAACCCGGAATTGATTCACAGCCCCACCAAAGCATGGAACAACCAGCCTCCACTTGCCCCACCTATAGCTCATTTGCAACAATCCAGGCACCTAAAATGTGACAATGCAACTAAAAATGTCTATAAAGCTCATTTTCTTGTTATGTTAATTGTAAGCTACCTTGATAAGATTTGTACCCTGAAAGTCACCAAAAAACAAAAACAATTGTAATAAATATAAATAAAATAAATTGAATGAGATAGCCAGAGTTCTTCATCACCATTGTTCACTCCTGAATCCCACCATGTCCTTTACTGTGTACCGGGAGCTCTTGCATATCCCAGCTCACACGTGTTTCATTTTGCATGTTTTTACCCATAATTTCATCCTGATTCCACATTTATCTGCTGGGTTTTAAAAAAGAACTAAACAAAAACACCGCACCCTTGAAATAAGTATGGAAATATAATAAAGTCCTTCACACAGTGAATAGTTAAACTATGGAATTTGCTAGCACAAGGCATACTGATGGCCACCAGTTTGGATGGCTTTAAAATGGGGTTAGATAAATTCTTGGCTATCAATGGCTACTAGTCATGATAGCTACGTATGTGCTGCCTCCTGTATCTGAGGCAGTAAGCCTGTATGCACCAGTTGCTGGGGAACATGTGAACAGAGTGCTGGACTAGATGGACCCTCAGTCTGATCAGTATGGCTGTTCTTATGTTCCTATGTTCCTATGTAGGCTCACCATATGAAAAAGAGGACAGGGATCATGTAACTTTAACAGTTGTAGAGAAAAGGGAATTTCAGCCAGTGTCATTTGTATGTAATTAGTTCCTGGTGAAATTCCCACTTCATCACAACAGTTAAAGTTGCAGGGGGCCCTGCCTTCTTTTGTATATGGTCACTCTAGTATAGTGCCTGCAACTTCAACTGTTGTGAGGAAGAGGGAATTACACCAGGAACTCATTGCATACAAATGACACCTGCTGAAGTTCCCTTTTCTCTACAACTGTTAAAGTTACATGAGCCCTGTCCTCCTTTTCATATGGTCAGCCTATTCCTATGTTCTTATTTAAATACATATTTTAAGGTGTATTTAAATTATGGCTAGACAAAGATTGGGGCTGGCTTTGCAGGTCCTTTGTTGCCTTACAAAAGCAGAGGGAGAATATTGAGGGTTTACTAATGTGTGTCATGGCGTTGAAAATCTCTTTGTTTTTGGGAGGGGAGGGATTAGTTTATAGTTACAAAATGGCAACTGTGGCTTTTGAAATGAATGGTCAAAATGCATGGCAGAACTCAACTTTGATATTTTCTTTGATCACACTTTTCCTCACTATCATTGGTCTCTAGCCATTGCTGAAAACGCTGAAATACTTAAATTGAATAATATGCAATTTGCATAATTTAGCCATATGCAACATTAAGAGATCCTTTGCCACAGAACCTGGATTTCTCTCTCTTTCTTTCTTTCTTTCTTTCTTTCTTTCTAACATCATGTAGCCTTACTGGTTTCCCCTCCAGATATTCTAAATGTTACGTAGCCAATCAGATGTGGCTACATGATGACATCACTGACGGTAAGTAAAGCCAGTTGAGAGTGAGAGCAGGATAGAGTAGTTGAAATGAACATGTGAACAGTTTTGCAATTGGCATCAATAAAGGCTGCAAAAAGGAGCCATTTTTGGACACCCCCAAAAAATGTTTGCAAAAAAAACCTGTTGAGCAGCTTGGGCAAAACCATGGATTGTTTCTTCCTGTCTATTGCAAATCACAAGGATGCTTCTTGGAAAATAATGCAAATTACACGTCAAACAACAGTCAAATCGGAAACTCCCATACGGAAAAAATATGTATTGATGAACCCATTTGGTGACTGGTTTATACACTTCTGAATGGATCATTTGCCAGGGATATCATGAACCAGAAACATTCTTCTTCTTCTTTTTCTGGGAGACAAAGGGACAGATTTTCAGGGCATTGTGTAAGAAGTTGGTCATACTGCTCCTATTAAGTTTAATGAATGATGTGGGTGTAATTTCCCATGCATCACCCAGAAAACGTTTCCCTTAAGTAGCTTATTCCTGTGTGTTTTTAACACATTCTAAACATGTGTCTATGGTATTTCTTTTAAAGAAATATGCAGAGTGAGTAGCCAGATTTCATTAGGTGAAAGAAAACAGAACAATGATCATTTGAAAGTGGCCTTAAGTAAGGTTATTCCACATTTTCATGATGTTCAATTGCTACTTTGAAATGTCAACCATTTGTTTCCATAATTGTTTGGCACTCACAAATTAAGCCCAGAGGGTGGTGGGAGCAGATGTGTGCCCTTTGTCCTGATGCCTTTTCTGGTATTGTCTTTGGCAATTAATTCCTCAAATAAAGTCATGTGTCTCTATAAACCCAATCAGATACACAGGCATCCAAAATGGTGGTGTCTAAGGTGCAAATTCTCAAGAAAGTGACATAAATGCTTTTTCTAGTGCTGCGCCAAAAATTTCTCCGATGAAAATTTCAACCGTTCATATTCATTTTGATAGAAAAGAAACTGCTTTTGAAAAGAAATTCAAAGGAGAATAAATTTTGAAGAAATTCTCATAGGTTTGATCCAGGGTTCTTGTGCTTTCCTTACTTATGAGATGGCTGAGGAATGTGTGTGAGTGTCTTGTCTTTCATTGTACAATCCTCTGTCAGCCTGTGGCCTCCTTGACTTCCCACACTTCCCACTGAGGGGAAGACATCATAATTTTATTCCTCCCATAGGGTCTTTTCAGATCAGGAAGTGCAGGCAGCCTGGGAGACTGTAGAGCAATGGTGAGATGTCTAATAGAAAGAAAAAATATAGACAGTACCTTCAGTCACCTTGTAGTGATTAGTTAAGGTCAAAAACACCACCAACACAGATTCCACCTTTGCACATTCGAAATAAATTATAAAATGCCCTGAGGATGAAGCAGTAAAATGGAAACCCATTTCATGGGGAAAGAAGACTTTCAGGAAATTCCCGAGATATTTCTTTTCTTACCCCCTAGAAATAAAAGGACACTTTTCAGAATTTTCTCCACATTTTCTTCACCATTTTTTTTTTGTGTGTGTGATAGCTGCATTCCCTCCCCTCAATGCCCTGGAGGTGATGCTAGAAATATGGGGCATTGTGGAGGATGCAAGATGGGGGCCAAGCTGCCAACACAGTTGATGTTGTTGCCACTTGCAGTGACAGTGTCAAAAAGCTAAAACAAAAAAACCCTTAGGAAAAAGAAAGAAAGATGCTGTTCTACAACCTTGCCAATGATGATGACGACCTGAGAAATTGCTGGAGAATTTCTCCTCCCCCTGGAGAAATTCGGTGAAATCACCCCTCCCCCCCCCCCAATTTCTCTATCTACAAACAGGGTGGAGAATTTTGAAAAGCCATTTGCACACAGCTCTAATTTCTTCTGTACGCATCCCCACTGTTACTGGGATATAAGCATCCTTTTCATATATACAGAAAAATAAACATTGGGAGCAGGGTATCAGTTGTTCTCAGCATCTGAGAAGTAAACATACCCAACATAGTGGCTGAATTCAGATGACACAATAAGCAACTGGGGGTGGGGAAACAATCATCAGTTGTATTGACTATTGTGTCATCCGAATGCTGCCATAATCAACTCAGTGCTGATCCTAATCCACACCACAGTTGATTATTTATTACCATGTTGTGTGGGGAGAACCGCCTAGATGAACAACTGTAAAGTTGATTATTACCCCACCATTGACTATCGTGTTGTCTGAATTCAGCCAGTGTCTGTTGCTCCCTAGAGCCTGGGTTGGCATTGTTTTTGGGCCTGTGGGCATGTTTGGCAAGTTAAGGAACAGTGCTGGGCACCACCACAAAATGGGTGCACTGTAGAAGAAAGCATCAGTGTGCAGCCACCTGCCATCTTCATTTCCTAAGAATGTCTCTGAGCCCCAGGTGTAACCCAAAGACATTCATGGCATAAGAAGAAGAGCCGATCTACACTGTAGCTTGGAACATTTTAAATAGTATTTTAAAACGTTGCAAATAGGCGCATTTTAAAACGTCTTAGGCCACATTACTGAGTACTCACATTACAGGAGAAAATTTCTACAGTCTTCAAAGCGGTGTGTACGGTCTCACACTCTTCTGTCTGTCTCTTTCTGTTTCATTTTTTCCATGAGTTTAGGGCTAAGCATTGTGGGCACTGTAGTTCACTCGCCCACTTCCTCCTTAGTTCCCTTTTCATTCCCTAGCTTTCAATGAGTTTAGGGCTAAGCATTGTGGGTGCTGTAGTTCACTCGCCCACTTCCTCCTTAGCCCCTCTTTCTTCCCCACCAATCAACGGCTAATCATTTGGGCGCTGGAAAACGAAGCACTGCCCCCATGAATCACAAACGGTAAGGACGGACACATTATTTTACTTAAAACAATTTATTAAAAGTAAAAACCGTTATATATAGCTGAAGTGAGTTTTAAAAAACCATGGGTATACATCATTAAAGGGAGTGTGCCATGTGGCCCCAAGAGTTTTCATAACCCTTATGAAACGTTACAAAGCTAGAGTGTAGGTCGCCTCGAAGAGAGCAGCTGGAGGCCCTCATATTGCTTTGAAGTAATCCCAGCTGCCAATAAGATTTTTTGTTATTTTAAAAGAAAACTAGGAGGAATTGAGCACCTTGACATGAGCCAAGAAAGTTGTCTAGGAGAGCACTGGTGCCCATGTGTGCCATATTGCCTACCTCTGCCCTGGAGCGAGCCTGGGGAACATGTGGACTTCCAGATATTGTTGTAGATTGCAACACCCATCATTCATCACCATTGGCTATGCTGGCTAGGACTCATGAGAGTTTCATTCCAACAACATCTGGAGGGTCAGACAATCCCCACCCTAGCTCTAGAAAATCCACAGGATCATGGATGTCTGTGCCTCTGACTGAGGGCACAACTAGATGGACCATGGGAGATCCATGATTAGCTCTCCCATGGTTTTTAAAAGCTAAATGCACGGGAACAGGTTAACCTTTTCCCGCTGTGCCATTTTCCCATCTGGAAAATCATACTAAAACCTGAGGTCATCCCATGAAGCTTGACGGGTGGGAGATTCTGGACAGATAAAAGGAAGGACTCCTTCACACAGTGCAGAGTTAAACTATGGAATTTCCTACCAGAAGATGTAGTGATGGCCACCAATTTGGATGGCTTTAAAAGGGGGTGTACAAATTCCTGGAGAAGGCTATCAACGCTTCCTAGTCCCGATGGATATTTGCTACCTCTAGTATCAGAGGCAATATTTCTATGTACAGCAGTTGCTGGGGCACATGGGCAGGAGGATGCTGTTCTTGTGGGCAGCTGGTTGGCCCTGTATGAGCAGAATGCTGGATGAGATGGACTCTTTGTTTGACCCAACATGGCTCTTCTTATGTTCTTAAGTTCTTAGGTACAATGCCTGTATGTTTTGCTAGGGGAGAAGCAAATAGTTGCTTGGGATGCCAATAAGAAAGTTTATTATTATTATAATTATGATTATTAAACAACCCCTGTACCCCAGCTGTAAAGCCTGATTATAACTGAGACCCCAATAGCTGCCTTTAACTAGAAAGAAATAAACACAGGAGATCCAGAGTTGCATCCAATGTTAGACCTACTTAGCACAGACCCACTGAAAAGCATGGGTTAGACTAAGTTAGACTAAGATTGGATGCAACCTCCAATCTCTCGTGGTCACTTCTAGTTTGGCCCTGAGTTTGTAGTCCAACATGTTCCAAGATGGCTGCATTCATAGCATGGACATGCTAGGAAGCTACATTCTAGGGTGGTGAAAAATCACTAATGCATTTTTCCAAGCTCAATAAAAAGGCAATTGGAGCGGGGTGGGGGAGTGAGTAATTTTGGCTCAGCACTAGTCTTAAATGTTAACAGAAGACCACTGCAGATCAGTGAATATAGCCACAAAAATGTGGAAGACCTAGGCTCAGATTGTGTGTATGCTCTCCTACCAGCGGTGGAACGAAATGATACATCTAAGCAAGGGGTGTGTGGAATTGCCAACAGACAGCATATGATTGATGATGTTGGCACCAGATGTGGATAACAGCTCGATGTTTGTGTCTGAGAATTGCGCTGAAGAGAAAGTACATGGCTCATCTCTGTGCTTTAAAAGGGTACTTTCTGACATTGGATCTTGGGATTTTCGCTAAATGTCATTCCCACCAAACTTGTCCTAGAAAATAAATGGGGAGGCATTTCACCAGCCGTGTCATTTCTACTCCCTCGGGAATGGTGCCAGCCTGCCTTGGCATCTGGAAAGACTAACGTTACAGAAATTAATGTGTAAGGTTTTAAACTCACCATCTTAGTCTTATGAAAATGAGTCAGTAAAATCCATCGGACTCATTCTCCAAGGGCCAATCCTCATGTATTATTTATTACATTTATATACCACCCCATCGCCAAAGCTCTCTGGGCATTTTACAAAGATTAAAAGACAAGACATTAAAAATCAATATGCAAAATTTGAAACCATAAAAACATTAAAAAGCTAATGTTTAAAACAATTTTAAACTCTCAGCCAGGCCAAAACCTCAATTAAAAACTCAACACAAGCTTTTAAATGCCTGGGAGAAAAGAAAAGTCTTGACCTGGTGCCAAAAAGATAATACTTTTGGCACCAGGCGGGCCTCATCAGGGAGATCATTTCATAATTGGGGGCCATGACAGAAAAGGCCCTCTCCCTTATTGCCATCCTCCGAGCTTCCTTCCGAGCAGGCACCCTGAGGAGGACCTTGGATATTGAGCATCAGGTACAGGTAGGTTCATGTCAGGAAAGGTAGTCCATCAGGTATTGCGGTCCCAAGTTGTGTAAGGCTTTATAGGTTAAAACCAGCACCATGAATCAGGCTCGGAAACATACAGGCAGCCAACGTAGTCAAAAGAACACCACCCATCCACAAGGAGGAGTCATCAGCAGGCTTGATTTGCAAAAGTACAACAAATCTTTTTTTAAAAAAATAATAACCCCCCTATATGCACACACAAACTGCCTAGCAAGGGCAGAGCAATGAGGACTGGCCCTGGAAGGTTGACTCACTCAATGGGAGCCAGAAAACAAGCAGGGAGATGAAATGGAATGGAGTACCTGAAAGAAGGCATGGCTGGCTTGAACCCTGAACACTAAAACTTTTTGCAGCAAGTCCCCCACGCCCCGCGCACCCGCGCTGCCCCCCACCTGCCGCGCGCACCCGCGCCGCCCCCCGCTGCGTGCATCCGCGCCGCCCCCCCCGCCGCGCGCATCCGCGCCGCCCCCCCACCCGCCGCGCGCACCCGCACCGCCCCCCCACCCGCCGCGAGCACCCGCGCCGCCCCTCCACCCACCGTGACCACCCGCGCCGCCCCCCCACCCGCCCCGCGCTCCTTACCTGCTGCTGCTGGGGCGTCCGTTTCCCTCCGTGCTTGGAATCTACTGAGAAACAGGCTTCCTGGCCTGTCTCTCAGTAGCACGCCGAGTGATGACGTCATCACCCAGCGCGCTACTAAGGGACAGGCCGCGAAGCCTGTTTCTCAGTAGATTCCGAGCACCAGAGGGAAACGGATGCCCCAGCCGGTAGGTGCCTCGTGCCGCCAGCCTCCCGCCACCGCAGCGTGCCCCCCCGCCATCCCGGTTTACCCCCGCCGCCCCCAGGTTGGCCCGGCTCGCCCCAGGGCCATCTGGTCACCGTTTTGGGGGGCTAAATTTCCGGATTTGGCCCCCCAAAACGGTTTTTTCCGCCCGGATGCGGATTTGCACCCCATTTCCCGGGCATGTCCGGACAAATCCGGGCGTCTGGTCATCCTAGTCACAAGCAGAGTTTGCATTGGGTCAATTCCCCGAAGAGAAAAATAACCCAAAACTCCTGCAACACCTAAACTAACAATATTAAAGGCTAACCATGTTTTTGTAGTGTGACCTTCCTTGACCCATAACCCACATCATCTGAAGTATGAAGCAGTTTAGAAAATATTAGGATCAGTCAGCAAAGGACCAAGATTTCAAACTGACCCCAGAAGCTTATAACTTATTTAATAATGTTTTGCTCCCACTTTACTAAAGTAGAACTCCATACAATATGATTAAAAACCTGAAACATCAGAACACTTCAAATGGACTAGCTACAAACTCCTACAAGAACAAGAACCAAATAATATAATCTGAGCAGCGATTGTGAATGGTTAGAAGTCAGATTCAACAAATGTTTTTTAGCATCTACTGGGAAAAGTCATTCTGGGTCATGCAGTGTGTTATTATCAATATGCTGATGACACCCAACACTTATCCCTCTCTTCCAATGCAATCCAGGGCCTAATCTACACCAAGCAGGATATTGCACTATGAAAGCAGTATGAAAGGGGTATATAAAAGGCAGGAGCCACACCACTGCTTCATAGTGGTATTGAAGTGCACTGACAACTGTTGGGGCCTATTGACACATACCATATACTGCTTTCATAATGCTTTCATAGTGCTATATCCTACTTGGTGTGGCTCCTGTCTCTTATATACTGCTTTCATGCTGCTTTCATAGAACAATATCCTGCTTGGTGTAGATTGGGCCCAGGATGCTGATTCTATGCTTGAGGTCAATAGGGGATGGATGGCAGCTAACAAATAGAAGCTTTATCCAAAGAAGACGAAGGTGCTCCTAGTTAGTAGAATGACTGATCCGGGAGTAGGAGTTCAGCCTGTCATAGATAAAGATGGGTGAGAGTTTCCAAGGTGCCGAACCCTATCCCCAAAGCAGGTTCATCCCCTTGGATAGCGCCTTTAGAATTCTATCTGGTTCTGACTGAAACCCAGAATGGATTCATAGCCTCACCAAAATCAGAGCCACCAGCCTCCACTGGTTTTGGAACAACAGTAAACCCATAGCAAGCTGCCTAATAATTACTTAAACTATTAATCCATCTAGCTTAATATTGTCTATACTGACCAGCAGTGATTCCCCAGTGCCTCAAACAGGGTTGTTCCCCTAGTCTACTTCAAGATTCCAAGGGCTGAACACTGGAACATCCAGACCCGCTGAGCTACTGCCCAATTCTTTGTCAATGCATACAGTCGTTGATTTTAAAACTATGCATTTTCTTACCATTTAGTTAGTTAGTTATTAAAACATTCACATCCCACCCTATGTCACTGGGATCTCAGGGCGGCGTATAGATAAAATGGGACTATTACCATGGGAATATTGTGCCGCAAAGTGTACCGAACGGATAAGGGCTTTAGCGAAATGGCTTTTGTCACAATCGAATGTTGCGCCAGAGACATTTTGGGTTATATTGTCAGCTTGACGTTATCCATTAATCTGCTCTTTCATTAACATAAGCAATTATTGAGCAATTTAAGGAGGAGAAAACAGTGGCTCAGCAATAATGAAACTAATGACTAATGCCGTCAAATTAATATTTATCATATGCCACAACATTAACAGAAGAATTATCCCATTGTATGTGTCTTGGGCTGCTTAAGAAATGAGTGGTAATATTTTTGCATAATGCCAATGCCGAGTCTATTATTTACAAAATGATTTCCACCCTTAACTTAAAGGCTGTTTTGGGAAGCATTATATGTAACAGCCCTTTAGAAATCATCCTGAAGGCATTGAGCACTTGAATGTTAGTAGGAATGTCAGAGCCAGCCACTATGGATTCAAATGAATCTGGATTTCTAGGAATCCAACCTGTGGATGCCTCAGTGAGGCGAGCTTTTTCTGAATCACATGGATGCTGCAGATTTGCAGACTGTTTTTGTTTTGTTTTATACTTTCTCAGGGGAGTTGCGGAAATTGCACTTCTGCTAATGAGAGTTAATACATGCTTGTGCTAATGCACAGTAGTAATAATTAGGGATGTGCACTGGATCGGACCCGATCCACGATCCGAGTCCGGTCCAGTGGGAAATCGGATAAATTATCCGATTTCCGATCCCGCAGCTGGATCAGCCGATCCAATCCGAACCGGTCCGAAAAGGCTCCGAACCGGTTCGGCGGATCGGCGGGCGCCCACTGGCGCCCACCGCCGCTTCCATTGGCAGGCGCCAGCGGGCACCCGCCGATGAAAGTGGACAGCGGGGGGGGGAGGAGGGGGGCGCTTACCTTCTCGGCCCGTCCGCTCCCGTCCGGCACTAGCAGCTACTACCAGCGGGCTCCGCGGCCTGCTCCAGGGTGACGCGCCGGGTGATGTCATCACCCGGCGCGCTACTCTAGAGCAGGCCGTGGAGCCCGCTGGTAGTAGCCGCCGGCGCCGGACGGGAGCAGACGGGCCGAGAAGGTAAGCAGGGGGTGCGTGGAGGGGAGGAGGGGCGCGCGGAGGGGGGAGGGGGGCCCTTACCTTCCCGGCCCGGCCGCTCCCGTCCGGCGCCGGCGACTACTACTACCAGCAGGCTCCGCGGCCTGCTCTAGGGTGGCGCGCCGGGTGATGTCATCACCCGGCGCGCTACTCTAGAGCAGGCCGCGGAGCCCGCTGGTAGTAGCCGCCGGCCCCGGACGGGAGCGGACGGGCCGAGAAGGTAAGCAGGGGGTGCGTGGAGGGGAGGAGGGGGCGCGCGGAGGGGGGGAGGGGGGGAGGGGGCCCTTACCTTGCCGGCCCGGCCGCTCCCGTCCGGCGCCGGCGACTACTACCAGCAGGCTCCGCGGCCTACTCCAGGGTGGCGCGCCGGGTGATGTCATCACCCGGCACGCTACTCGAGAGTAGGCCTCGGAGCCCTCTGGTAGTAGCCGCCGGTGCCGGATGGGAGCGGATGGGCCGAGAAGGTAAGCAGTGGCGGGGAAGGGGGCTTACCCCCCCCGGAGCCGTCCGCTTCCATCCGCTGGCGCCCGCGGGCGCCAGCGGATGGAAGCGGACGGCCCCAGGGGGGGTAGGGAGTGCGGGGGAGGGGGCTTACCTGCCGGGGCCGTCCACAGCGGACAGCCCCGGGGGGGGAGGGAGTTAGGCCCCCCCTCACCCACCCGCCGCCATTTTTTCCTCATAGACTTGCATTGCAATGCAAGTCTATGGGGAAAAAAATGGCGGCCGATCCAAAAATTTACGATTTTTGGGTCGGGATCGGACTCGATCCGGTCCGGGGGGCCTCTGATTTTGTCCGAACCGGTCCGTGACAAAATTGGAGGTCCCGATCCGGGTCCCGATCCGATCCGGGGGGTCCGTGCACACCCCTAGTAATAATGAACACTTGTGTAAATGGAACGAAATTTTTGTACTTGCCTAAAACGCATCCAATTCCATCAATGAGCAGACAACAGAAAAAAGCTGGAGGGGGTTCAGAGGAGGGCAACCAGGATGATCAGGGGGTCTGGAAGCAAAGCCCTATGAGGAAAGGCTGAAAGAACTGGGCATGTTTAGCCTGGAGAAGAGAAGATTGAGGGGAGACATGATAGCACTCTTCAAGAACTTGAAAGGTTGTCACACAGAGGAGAGCCAGGATTCCTCCTCGATCATCCCAGAGTGCAAGACACGGAATAATGGGCTCAAGTTACAGGAAGCCAGATTCCAGCTGGACATCAGGAAAAACTTCCTGACTGTTAGAGCAGAACGACAATGGAACCAATCACCTAGGGAGGTCGTGGGCTCGCCCACATTAGAGGCATTCCGCGTCCTGCATTCTGGGATGATCAAGAAGAGATCCTGGTCCTCCTCTGTGTGACAACCTTTCAAATATTTGAAGAGTGTTCTGGGCACCACACTTCAAGAAGGATGCAGACAAGCTGGAGCTTCTTCAGAGGAGGGCAACAAGGATGATCAGAGGTCTGGAAACAAAGCCCTATGAGGAGAGATTGAAGGAACTGGGCATGTTTAGCCTGGAGAAGAGAAGATTGAGGGGAGACATGATAGCACTCTTCAAATACTTGAAAGGTTGTCACACAGAGGAGGGCCAGGATCTCTTCTCGATCATCCCAGTGTACAGAACATGGAATAATGAGCTCAAGTTACAGGAAGCCAGATTCCAGCTGAACATCAGAAAGCACTTCCTGACTGTTAGAGCAGTACAATAATGGAACCCATTGCTTAGGGAGGTCGTGGGCTCTCCCACCCTAGATGCCTTCAGGATGCAGCTGGACAACCATCTGTCAAGTATGCTTTAAAGTGGATTCCTGTGTTGAGCAAGGGGTTGGACTTGATGTCCTTATAGGCCCCTTCCAACTCAGCTATTCTATGATTCTATGAAAAGATGGTTGACATGGGTGGTGTGATGCAGGCTCCCAGATCCTCTCTCCTCCCCTCAAGCAGCAGGATTCTTCAAAAGGGCACGGAGTTACATGGGGTGCTCTGTGCCCATCGTGGGTGGGTGAGGAGCAATTTCGCCATACCTGGGAGGGCTGCTGGCATTTTTTGGTGCCACGTTTTGGGCTATTTTTTTTACTTACCTTTTGCGGAGGATTGGGGCCATGCCATTGCGTGACCGGCTCCTCCTTCAAAAAAAACCTCACCATGCCAGAACATCCCTCTTGACTTCCGGGATGTCGCACTGACATGTGCACCCTGGGAGATGTACCCTGGGAGACGATCCCAGAAGCAGGTAAGCCCGGGATCCTCCCCCCACCATTCCCAGAAGGCCTCTTCGGTGTAGATGAGGCCTTGGATAATGCAGCTTTCGATGTGATTGCTAAGCTCCTGACTTGAGCTTATTTCACAGCGTGGACTGTTGTGCAGCGATGGCGTGAGGAGGAAGTCTTCCTCTTGAACTCTTTTTTTTTTTAACAACACAAATAACACCAGTAGAGAGGTTTGGTCACATTAAATTGACTTACAGCATTTTCACAGAGTGGGCTGAAAACATGGCAGAGGGACGTGATACAAGGGTGCAGCCAGCCCGCCTTCTCTGTTACAATCCTGTTTGACCCGAGCCAATTATCTTTTACACGATCAACACCCCCAATATTAAATGAAAGAATTGGTTTTTTGTTTGGGAGCTCTTCTATCCAATGTCACTGTCTGCGTAATATTTATCTCGCCTCTATGATTTCCTGCTGGAGAAACATCTGTTTCTTTTCTTTTCTGTCAACGTGAAACCAAAAGGGGCCCAGGTTCAAATGTGATTATATTTTATGCCACTGACATGCATTCACAACAAGACAAATTTAACTCATAGGAATATTTGATCCTCGGCCCTCATCTATGCTGAACCCATTTTTAGAAATCCAAGGGGAAGAAACTAGTGTGAATTGATAAAAGTTGTTGACTGATCTATTGAGATTTGGGCCTTCATCCCCCCGGGAGGCCTCGAGCTTTGTTAAACTGACACTCTTCAGGTTTCTTGTTCATACCAAACGGTACGAAGGCATTTCTCATCTATTAAGGAGATTCTCAGACACCATCTCATGAAATCATTTCTTTGTACTCACTTTGTAGGAGGTCCTTCTAAAGTGTTTCACATCCGTCTAGGAAGCCTCTTTTTTTTTTTAAGGCAGGATGAGATAATGGGATTTTTCCCCACATGAAAAATAACCTTTTAATTTGAGATGTGAAATATTTTAATAGATGGAAGACCTGTAGAGATGCAAGGCTTTCTTCATTGTTTGTATATAATACCTATTTTCATCCTGCTGTAGTTCTAACACTCCTCCCTTGAGTTGTAAGGAAGACAGTTTTGGAATAAGGAGCCCTAATACAGCACAGGGCTCCTATTCCCTGGGGCACAGCAAGAAATGGACTATTCATACTTAGAGGTGAGGGAGCTATTAGCAGTAAGCTTCAAATGTTGATCTCTACAGATGGTTTGACTCACAAGGCTCCTATTAGAAGATATACAAAGGAGTTTCCTTCTGTTTGTTCTCTATGTGATAGGTGGGTGCAGTAGTCCCTGCAGAGACAGGGAGAAGAAGGTGTTTGGGTGGAAGATGCTACAGAATTTCAGAAAGATGAAACCAATGGTTTGGGATGGGCAGCTATCACTGCTCAAACTTGGTCTGTAGGCATTTTCCTTGTCACTACCAACGGGCTGGCTCTACCACCCCTCAGTTTCAGTGGGTGAAACCCATCCCATCCCAGCTCTAATATAATAAGGTGGGAGGGAGGGTGGGAGGGAATCCCAACCTACTTTCTCCACAGTATGCATAATTTTATAAACCTCTATTACAGAATGACTAACATTCTGTTAAAACAAGAGACATCTGGCAGCCTCAGGCCTCCACTTAGCTGTTCCCACATTAGTGGCGCTGGCTGTGATCCAGCAGTTCTGATATGCTCCATGTGTGCAGGAGCTTCTATAAGAGTAGAACCCTTGGCATGTGCACAGTGGAGACTCTTATAGATGAGGAAGTGTCCATGCAGTGTAGTACATAAATTGTTGACATGGACACTTCCTCACCTGGAAAACACAAACCCAGGGTCTCCGCTGTGCACATGCTAAGTGTTTCCCTCTGATAGAAGCTCCTCCACACATGGAGCATATTGGAATAGGTGGACCAGTGACTTGGGTTAGTCTGTGACCTAGCCTAGAGTACTACTGAGGACTCTCTGTGCTCAGGCATAGAAGGGAATGTGGACGTACAATCTTTGCCCCTCTGACTGCAGGCAATATTTCGTCTATTCATTTATTTCAATACAAAATGAGCCACCTTTTTGGACAAACTCCGCTAAAGGTAGAAAACAATATACCAAATAAAGATGCAACGTTATATAATATAAAGATAAAATACAAAAACACTCAAAGGCATTAAAATATAATTCAGCCAGGATAAAGCAACATTTCCAGAGCCACTGCAATAAAACATCAATAAAACAAGAGCCTTACCAAGAAAACTTATCAACTGAAAGCCATTCAAAACAGGTGGATTTTCAAAGACTTTTCAAATAATGCAACTGAGGAGGGCCAATGCCACATCCCTTGGAAGGGAATTCCATAAATTAAGGGGTCACTACTGGGGAGGCCCTGTGCTTCATATCCACTAATCTAGCTCTGCTTGAAAACTGGCCCATAAATAGGACCTCCAATGCTGATCTTAAAGCATGGGAAGAGTTCATTTAGGGCTTTAAAAGCCCAAACTGGCCCTTTGAATTGGGCCCAGAAACACACTGGTAACCAGTGCAACTGGTACAGCATCATGATAGTATTTTCTGACTATCTAGCCCCAACACAAATGGCTACACTCTGCATCAGCTGAAGTTTCTGGGTTGTCTTCAAAGTAGTCCCCTTGTAGAGTGCATTATAGTAGTCTAGCCTTGTTGTAACTAATCCATGCATGGCTGAACCTAGATCTGCTTTCTTTAGGCATGAAGCCTCTGGTTTGGCCAGGTCTGGAATAAGTAGGAGTCTGGGGTTTTTTGCCTTTGTCTGGTCAACAGAGCATCTTCTCCAGGTTTCATGTCTGTCTCCAGCTTCCAGCTCAAACTGGTGAGCTTGGAGACTTTAAACTGGAGAATAGTTTGAGTGGAAGGACCATGGCTCAGTGGTAGAGCACTTATGTTGTATGCAGAACATCCCAAGGTCAATCCCTGGTATGTCCAAATATAGGCTGACCATATGAAAAGGAGGACAGGGCTCATGTAACTTTAACAGTTGTAGAGGAAAGGGAATTTCAGCCAGTGTCATTTGTATGCATGCAGCACCTGGTGAAATTCCCTCTTCATCACAGCAATTAAAGTTGCATGCACTATACTAGAGTGACCATATACAAAAGAAGGCAGGTCCCCTGCACCTTTAACTGTTGTGATGAAGAGGGAATTCCACCAGGAACTAATTGCATACAAATGACACTGGCTGAAATTCCCTTTTCTCTACAACTGTTAAAGTTACATGAGCCCTGTCCTCCTTTTCATAGGGTCAGCCTACCAAATAGTGCTGGAAAAACCCATCTGAAACCCTGGACAGTTGCTATCAGTCAGTATTAACAATCCTGGGCTAGGTAGACTAATGTTTTCACTCAATCCTAGGCAGCTTCCTATGTTCCTATGACCAGAGCTTGCAGATCTAGCTCTGAATAGGGGCACCGATGACTCTAGCCTAGTCCTGCAAGGACTCTGGATTGTGCCCCCCCTCTAAAGTCATATGTTTTCTAGAGCCCTTTCTACACCACAGGGCCTTCCGGGATGCAGGGGGGAGGATCCCAGGATTGCCCGCTTCCAGGATCGTTCCCCAGAGTCTAGACGGCTGCGCAACATCCCAGAAGGGAAGAGGGACATTGCGGCTGCCATTTTTAAATTTTTTTAAAGAAGAGAGTCTGGTCATGCAATTGCAATCCAGCATAAAAGTGAGGTTTAAAACAAACAAACAAAAATGCCCCAACACTCCCCACCCCTGCCATCGAAGGGATGGCAAAATTGTTTTTCCCCACCCCCCATAGGCACGGAGCCTCCCCATTCAGCTCCGTGCCTACTTTGAAGGCTGTGCTACTCGTGAGGAGAGAGCAGTGGTCACACCTCCTGCGGTCCTCAGGATGGTCCTGGGACCATGGGGAAAGTTGGGATAACTGGGGAACCAGTTATCCCGAGAAAATGGAGGGATCATCCCTGCCTGCCCCCAGGATCCCCTGAGCATCATTTGCACGCACAGGGATGACCCAGGGATGACCCCGGGGGAAAAACATGGCGTAGACATGGCCTTCGCCTATCCTATCGTGGAATTTTATTTCAGTCAACAGGACGTCTTTTTAGTAAATAATTTCTGGACTGCACCGCAAAGTCTCTATTGTTACCTTTTTGGGAATCAAGAACATGTGGGAACAACTTGATGCATCTATCAGGGTTTTCTCCCCTCCCCACCTTAATCACTTGAATAGCTTTCCCATTTATACCTCTTCAACATCATCATTCACTCAACCAGATTTTTAAAATGTCATGATTAAGGGAGGCACGGTAGTGCCTCCCTTGTTAAGGGCGGTCAGTAAAAAACACGTTCCACCATGTTAAAGTGATAATTGGGGAGGGGTCATTCTAACAGCCATAAAATCGAAAATGTTTCACCAATCTCTCTGAAATTTACAGGTGCCAGAAAGAAATGTTTGTTTTATATTACCTGAAAATTTCAAGAAGATTGGTGAAAGACTGAGGGAAGGAGAGCAGTTTAAAGTAAAAAGATTAAAGAATCCCCTGAATCCGAAACTGAAAATTGAACTCAGGGCTTGCGACCATTTTTGCGCAGCTGTCCTTACCTTCAGGGAGCCTTTTTCATTAATCCAATAGCACGGTCTACTTCCTCCCGTTCTAGTGTAGGTGGAACTGCTTTTCTTTTTTAAAAATTTGCTTAAGTGGATTTTATTAAATTAAAGCTGTGCCTCTTTAAGAAATCCGGTGGCCATTTTGATTATGGCACACGTTCAGTAGAGTCTCCTCCCCTCCCTCCTGCGTCAGCTACAATGGCTGCTTCCTCTAGCAAAGACAGTGCTGTAGTCTTTTCTCAGAAGTAAGTTCCATTGACTGAATGCAATAGTCTTACTCCCAGGTAAGTGTGTAGAAGAAACAGTCTGGAACCTTAGAAGGCGGAGAGGGAGAGATGTGAGTGATAATTCCCTCTCCTTTACAGCACTATAACTCTACAATTAACAACTTGCTTGCATGCTTTGCATGTGTGTATGTTCATTTGATTATGGCTGCTGATCATTAATTTTCATATCAATTCAATCCAAAGCATGTCTACTCAGAAGTTAGTTCCACTGAGTGCAATGAGTCTCATTCCCATTCCACTAGCTTGAAGGGGTATGTGGATTTGGCTGTACTTCTCTTTGAGAGCTCTGTGTATTTAGGGACCAAATCTTTTTGTAAGAGAAGAGGTTAAGCTCCCCCCTCTTTTTCTTTTTCTTTTTTTAAATTCCATGTATTTGATTTTTAAAGAATTTTTATTCCTTCATTGTTATTATAATTATTATTATTATTAATAATTAGTAGAAGTAGTAATACGTTTATTAATGTTACATTTATATCCTGCCTTTTTTTCCTCTTGCAAGGAACCTAAGGTGGCTTACATAATCCTCCTCCATTTTATCAGCACAACAACCCTGTAGGGTAGGCTGACCAGATAAAATCCAGGTCAGGCCTCATGTATCTTTAACAGTTGTAGAGAAAAGGGAATTTCAGCCAGTGTCATTTGTATGCAATTAGTTCCTGATGAAATTCCCTCTTCATCACAACAGTTAAAGTTGCAGGGGCCCTGTCTTCTTTTGTATATGGCCACTCTAGTTTAGTGCATGCACCTTTAACTGTTGTGATGAAGAGGGAATTTCACCAAGAACTAATTGCATACAAAATTCCCTTTTCTCTACAATTGTTAAAGTTACATGAGCCCTGACCTGGATTTTATCTGGTCAGCCTACTGTAGGGTAGAAGAGTCAGTGACATTCTGAATTCTCTTAGCTTTTCTAATATTTTTTGATCAGGTTGAACAAAACTATTGTGTATTGTTATCTCCAGTACCAACATCTTTGACAGGCTTAATATAGGATTCGTTGACCACAGGCTATTTTTAGAGCAAAAAAATAAAAATAAAAATCCAAACTTGGATAGATTAAAATTAAATTGAGCAATATTTCTAAACACCCACATGGCTATTCTTGGTACTGGGTCAGATGTAGTGATATAAGAGGATGTTCAGACTCCATTTAGTTGATCAGTTGCAAAGAAGCTTCTCTAGTAAGGAGGAAGGGGAAAGCCCTAGACTGATCATTCTTTCAAGTGCCATATCTCCCCCCACAAAAACCCATGAGGTAGGTTAAGCTAAGAGTCTATGACTGGCTCAAAACCATCTAGTGAGTTTCTTCTGCTGCTCACTTTCACAGAAATGTAAAACAAATGTTTGGTAATGTTTGGGTGTATGGCATGTGCTACTTTTACCCTCACAACAACCCTGTAAAATAGATTAGGCTGGAAATTTAGGCCACTCTCTATGTCTGTGTGCCTGCCTCTTTCATATATACACACAGAAAGGCATCCTTAGGTTTGTTCTTTACTTACTACATACCATAAACTATATATGAATAGAGCTGTCACAAATGATGCAATACACTCACTTTTTGCACTTCCTAATTAATACGTTTGTCTCCCAACTAACTTACTGCTAATACAGTCATGAATCTAAAACTAAAATATGTTATTTTTACTATAGTAAGATTAAAGAATCCACATACATCAAGTGCAAATCAGAGAACCTACTATTTTTCATATTAGTCTTCAAGAATTAGAATTCTTTTCCTAATTACGCCTTACACGGAGGTTGCCTTTTTCACAGCGGCTGGATCAACATTTTCATCAAGCTGTCCACCTCCCCTGCTCCAAACTCTTTCTTGGTCAGTCACCGCTAATTAGCTCAGATCCTGTTAGTGTATATGTGAAATTGTGATCCCCTAATGTGCATCACTTTACACTTGCTTACATTGAACAGCATTTGCCCTTTTCATGGCCATTCTCTCAGTATGCAGAGATCTTTATGGAGCTCCTCACAATCCTCCATTGTTTTAGCAAGACTAAATAATTTGGTATCATCACCAAACGTGGCTACATCACTGCTCACTTCCACCCTCATTCTAATATTATGAGAAAGGGAGAAACTGCCTCCCTATCCACTTTCTTCACAACATGCAAATAGGAGTGAGCAGTGAGATGGCCAAATTTGCTGCTGACCTCAAAATATTTAGGGTTTTTAAAATGAAGTGAGATTAGCAAGAGCTCCAAAAGAATCTCTCCATAGTGTGAAAATGGGCATCCAAATGGCAACAACAGTTCTACGTAAGCATTTGTAAAGTGATGCACACTGGAGCAAAGCATCCCAACATCACATATACACTGATGGGATCTGAGCCTGCAGTGACTAAACAAGAAAAAAAACCTTGGGAATGTGGTTGACAGCTCAGTGAAAATGTCAGCCCAGTGTGTGGCAGCTGTAAAGACTGCAAACTCCATGTTAGGCATTATAAGAAAAGTAATTGAGAATAAAACTGCCAGACTCATACTGCCTTTATACAAATCTATGGTGTGACCACACTTAGAATACTGTGTACAGTTCTGGTTAACTATAGAATTTAGTATCACAAGATGTTGTGCTGGCCACCATTTTGGATGGCTTGTCCTCCTTTCCATGTGGTCACCCTATAAAATGACACTATTCCCCCTTCTGAAGAGGTCTGGACCTCAGACTACTAAAGACAAAGTGGCAGACCATAATAACTGTGTTCATATGCCTATTGCTTTATGAGGCTTCTGCAGGCTACCGAACAGAGAACTAACAGGCCATAAAGTTGCTTAAATGGGTCTGCCAGAAACCTGACCTCACCGTTCCTGTTAGGTCCATGTCCTACAGGAAATGCTCTCAGCTGAACTTGATGGAATCCCATCCTTCATCCCTTGGTTTAATTTACTGACCTCCCCTGGCTGGGCCTTGCAGGGAACAATAGGGTAGACAGAGCAGGCATACATAGCACGTGCAGGGTGCTGAGAGTGGCAAATCTAAAAGCAAATACGTTGCTTTTAAAGAACCAAGGAAATTCAATGGGTCTTTTAAGTAAATATCTATGGATGGAAATGCAGCCCATGCAGGCTTGAAACTTGACCACAAACATGATCACAATCTGCTACTTTAAGATGCAAACAGGAAGAAAAAGCATGTAGCATAAAATGAGCTAAAATAATTAATATAGTAAACTCTAACTTATTCTAATTTAGGATATTTTCCTGTATCATCTTGTGTGCTTCCAGAATAAATCGGGGAGTTTTTAGTCCAGTAGAATTTTTTTTCAGGTTCTCTCCAAATATAGACACAAAACATGAAATGCTTCTTTTCATGAGTCAGTCATAGAAAGCTTTTATTTCTGGACATTGGCTATTGAAAAATTCAAATGAGACCCCTCAGATATCAAGTGAGAGAGCATAACTTCTGGGGTTCATTTATTATTTTGAAAAGTGGGTGCAACACATATCACTAGCTTTGATTTTATATTGGATGTCAAAATGGTGTAACATCCTAGCTGATGCTGGCTGCTTGTCAACTGTATAATATCCAGTCATCCATTACACAAAGCCATGAAATTCATTAAACAAAAAAACTACGGTTTACAAAAACAATGTTAAGGCTCCACAGTTTCCAACCAAGCACCAAAAAGCAGGGAAATTGGGAGTTAAGGCTCCCAAGCCTTAACGCCACATCCTCCCTAAGGAGGCAGAAAGTGAAAGTGAAATTCTCATTCTCCCAAAGCAGATAAACCATGAGGACAGGATGGAGAATATGATATGCAGAGGTGTCTGTGGGGTTGTGGAAAACTGATAACGAACAACTTAGGGCCACCTACTTCTCTTTTTTTGTTTAGAGCAGCCCTTCCCCAACCTGGTGCCCTCCAAAGGTGTTGGACTACAACTTCCATCATTGCAAGTCAGTATGTCCCATGGTCAGGAATGCTGGGACTTGTCATCTCAAAAATCTAGATATGCAATTTGATATGCAGAGGTGACTGTGGGGTTGTGGGAAATGATGATGAACAACTTAGGACCAGCTACTTCTCATTTCTTAGAGCATCTCCTTATGTTGAGAGTTGCAACCCAATGCATCTGACAGGCACCAGGTTGGCAAATGTTGTTCAAGAAGAAGGGAAGGCAGAATGTAGATCTCCAGATGTTTTAGAATTCAACTTGTAAAAGCCCCTATCAGCACGGGCAGTTGTCAGGAATGCCGCGAGTTGATGTCCAAAACATCAGGATAGATCTATTTTCTGCCCACATCTGTACTAAAGTATGATGTTTTCCAGCATTGTAATCAATCAAGGAACTACAAAAGAGCTGCATAATTTTAAATAATAAACTGTATAAACCAAATGAAACAACAATGAATGGATCTTGAATACATACGGTAATCCGGATAGCCCTTCAGACGTCAACATTAGTTTTCAACACATGGCATAGGATGTCTGTTTCTTGAATATCAGATAAAGGATTTCTCTTACTTGTTCAGCAGTGTGAGATCAAAGGCAGAGCTACCACCTAATACTTTCATGCATCAGTATTATTTTAAAATTAAGTATGAAATGATTTTTGTCTTCCCCATAACATGAGAGTTAAAGTGCAACACATCTGGAGAGCACCAAGCTGGAAAAGGTTGACTCCTATACTTGTCTTCTCAGAAGCCAGTGCCACTGAATTCACTAGGGCTTACTCCCAAGAAGTATAGGATTGCAAACTAATCTCATCTGAAAGGTGTTCAAGACAGCCAAACTAAACCTCTTCTGCTCCTCTGTCGCTTTGATGAGATGATGTATTGTGGAGGGATTGTGGGGAATGAACAGTATATTTTGTTTAAATACATTTTTAAGAAAAAAAACATTGGTTCTTTGAAGGGCAGGATATTGATCAAAAGTTGGAAGTGCCTGGAACATGCTCTGGTTCTAGATCTGTAATGAATAGTTCCCCTTTTGTTATAAAGCGTGCTGCTATATGCGAGATGCGTTTGAGAGACGTGTTTGAGACCCTGTATTTGGTATAGGTATGGAACAGCATTCCCCATCTTGTTGCCCTCCAGGTGTTTGAGATGACAAGTCCCAGCATTCCTGACCATGGGACATACTGACTTGCAATGATTGGAGTTGTAGTCCAACACCTTTGGAGGGCACCAGGTTGGGGAAGGGCTGCTCTAAACAAAAAAAGAGAAGTAGGTGGCCCTAAGTTGTTCGTTATCAGTTTTCCACAACCCCACAGTCACCTCTGCATATCATATTCTCCATCCTGTCCTCATGGTTTATCTGCTTTGGGAGAATGAGAATTTCACTTGCACTTTCTGCCTCCTTAGGGAGGATGTGGCGTTAAGGCTTGGGAGCCTTAACTCCCAATTTCCCTGCTTTTTGGTGCTTGGTTGGAAACTGTGGAGTCTTAACATTGTTTTTGTAAACCGTAGGTTTTTTGTTTAATGAATATTGGTTAAAGCCCTGGAACAGATTTTTCTCAAGCGGGTGCTGCATTTTTCACATCACCCTCTGAAATGCAACAGGAACATCTTTTCATCCTTTCCTTACGGTGAGGAAGGGAGCTTCAGATTCGCTCGCATGCCCCAAAACAGTGGTTCTTTCCTTGCACTTAATAACAGTTCCTTTCCTCTTGGCTGCAAACTCTCATAACTAGCCCCATGCCAAACATTCAAAGATTGGATTATGGCCTGTCGTACTTGATTATTTTTGTCAGCATGCTGACCCCGAGTGCCCTTTTCTTGTGTTGTTCCTTCTGTTTCCATTTTTCATGTCATCCAGCTTTTCATCTTGTCAATCAGCCTTTGACTTCCTGATTAAAGTGTCTGTCACAGGAGCAGGCCCGCTCTCTAGTCACTTGTTTAATTTGTTCCTCATGGCATCCAATTGAGTTATTCATCAGGCCCAGCTGTTCCCAAGTGCTTCCAGCATCACTTTTCCACCCATGTGTTTGGGTTTAACCTCTATATCTACGTACAACAGTGTGAACTGCTCCATTCATTCCCGTGGCTGCGACGCATGGCTTCGTGATGCTTTGACATTGCTGAGTGCAGCTACCAATGTACACCACAGCTGATGAACCAAGGAAGACGTTGCATTTCAGGGTGGTGTTGCAGGAACAAGTGGAACTAAATAGGCAAGCTTTCAACATTTCCAACAGCCTGCTTTTTGTGTGTGTGTGTGTGGGGGGGGGTTAACAGTAAGTTCACAGCACAGAAAAAGAAACCGCTTCAGTCCTTCAAAGTTTCTAGATCCATCTAAACAGTAGATTATGCTTTGGATGTAGGTAATTCCCAGAGATAGGGACATAAAGGTTGACTTGCCGGGAACCAGATCATTGCAGCATGTGTGATGTTGTTGTTGTTTATTTATTTTCAGTATTTTAGGTTATAACGAAGAGGCATGCCAAATAAAAACAAGCAAAAAAGGACACCAACAGCAGAAAGAATAGTACAATAAAATGTAAGACGGCATTGAAATGAACTCCAAAATAAGATCACAGGCAAAGAGCAAGAATCAAATGTAAGGACTACAATTGTTTGAAAAGCTGAAGCAAGATTTAAAAGGCCTGAGAAGCAATTGGATAAAAATATGTTTGCCCGTTTCCCTTGCGACAAGAACAACTTTACACTTTTAAAATAAATGTACTACAAATAAGCCAGCAAAGGTGAAAACAGGGAAAAAAGAAGTACTTTTAAAAAAGGCCATTTACCATTTCTTGAAGTGCGAGGGTTGAAAACAAATGATGTAAGATTTTTCTCTCTCTTCCCCTTCTGGTGTCCTTTCACCAATTTCTCTTCAGCTTCTCTTCCTCCTCCTCTAACTATCACCAATTGACTTTTCTTCAGCCCCTTTCCCAATATTCTCCGCCTATCCTTTCATTGGCCTGGCACTCAAGGAGCTCACTGGAGTAAGCATTATTACACATTCATGCACACACTTTGTCACATGTTACATTACATGCACAGCGTGGGCCATATGCATTAACCTCCCCTTTGCCTCAACCCCCTCCCTTCTCCCTTCCCAAGCTGCCCAAAGCTTGAGCTTTGAACTTTTTTCAAGTTTCAAAATTTTCTGCCTGTCTACGCTGCTCAAGCTTCAGTTCTGAACAAAAATGAGCAAAATTGGTCTGGTAGATCGCTGGTAATAAGCCTTATCCTACTGTATCTTATATGAGATTACTGTGGATGGTTGCAGTAACCACACAGTTGCCCTCTGCAGGGTTCTCTGCAAATCTCTCTCTCTCTCTCTCTCTCTCTCTCTCTCACACACACACACACACACACACACACACTGCAATGTGTTCCTAAGCACAGTGAAGGCTGGTGGTCCTATGCCAATGGGGCAGTGAATCTGCTCCGGGTTTCAGTCAGGTCCAGTCAAAAATCTAAAGGAACTATCCAAGTGCTTCAGCTCTTTCAGAGTTCTGACTGACACTGAGAGGGGATTCACCATCCCACTGATAAAGGAGCTACCAGCAGGCACTGCTTCAGTACAACCACCCACTGTCAGGGAGCCCAGAGCCAGCCTGAAGAGCCCAATAGCCTGGATGAAATGAGGCCAAGGGATGCATCCAGCACGTACAGCAGGGATGGGCCATTTGTGGCCCTCCAACTGTTTTTAACCTCAACAACCATCATCCCTCACTATTGTCTATGCTGTATAGGTGTGATGGGAGTAGTAGGGTTGTAGAAGTACAAAAAAAACCATTAGGGAAAAATAGTGGGGGGGGATCCCCCAAATCAGCCTAATGAGGACTGTGCCTGCTCAGTGGCCGTGGAAACCAAGGGGGGGGGGGAAATGGGTCATTGAGGAAGGCTCAACACAGGGACATTTTGCCTGTGGGAATCAATCCACAGATATGCATAATTCCTCAGGAACATTGGCTGGTGTTCCTGAAGAGCTTGTGCCTGCCTTTAAAATTTTCCAAATATTTTGTTTGAGGATGCACCCCAAAGTTTCCTACATGTTTCTTTAAAGGGACATTTCTGGGGCAGGATTAGCATTAGGGTGGCCTTTCTGGAATTCTCCCTTTGCCACTGCTTTAACCCCAAGCCCACAGCATGCTTGAGCAACTGGAGGGGTCTCCACACCCTGATAAGGACTGTTGCACAGATGTCTGCCTTTATCACCATTGCCAAACCCAGAAGGATTGAGCTTCAGTGGCTGCAATTCAGGTGGCAACTACCATTTTGTTTTTTCTTCTGGATATTGTTGTGATCTAGAGCATTGTGGGGGAAACAAAATGGCGGCCACCAGGAATCTACCTGTCAGGAACTTTGCTGGTCCTTAACATTAAAAAAGAAAGAAAGCCTGCCACTCTGCCATGTTAAGCTGCATACCAGCCCAGCAAACTTTAAGGAGGGGGAGTCACCAAGATCCCCTCAAATCTGGACACCCCCAAAAATATTAAAGCTGCCCCTGCCCTTGGTATTTTCAATATGACAGTTTGATGGACACCACCATTTGGTGCTCGTAGAGGTAAGCATTAAGGTGGCTACTTATGCATCACCAAGGAATAATGACCCTGTTCAGAAGATACCTTAAACCACATTGGTTAAGGCTTTTTTGTTTAGGTGTCTTCTGAACAGGGCTAATGCATCATCAAAAAGGAGAGCACCAATTTGTGTAATATTTGAATATGCTAATTTATAGAGAGAGAGAGAGAGAGAGAGACATTTGGAAGCAATCACTGTGACTTAAAATAGAAATACAACGCAGCTTACCATAGTGGGGAACATGGTTTGATGGCCTGTATGTCCAGGGGCTAAAAGTTGATGGACAATTTCAAGACCCCTGCTGTCGCTCCTTATAGTTCTTTGACTTTAAACCAGACTTGGACTGGGCAACCATTCAAACAGGACATGTTCAAACTGAGGACTGTCCTCTGGCAGCTTATCAAATAGAGGACTTTCCTCTGCAAAGTAGGGCACCAGGCCATCTATGAAGCATGCCTACAATGAATGCTTATTCTGTCACTAAACACGGGGGCCTTGGGTGAAACTGTAGCTCGCAAGAGAGCCACCGGGCCTGCCGAAAAGCATACCTTCAGCCCATGTCATCTCTCACATCTTATTTTGTGCCTTCAGGGAAGAGGTGGTGATATCAATAGGATTACTGCACAGAGAAAAGAAGCTATTTTTCCTGTGGCAAGCCAACCCTAGGGTAAATCTAGGAGTTCAAAAGACACTGCTCCTACACAAGAGAAGATGGGCTGAGGGGAACACTAAAAAATGTAACACGCGCACACTCAGCGATCCAGCCTGAAAGAATGTGTGTGTGTCTCAAACACATTCCCCATGCATTGCAACCTGGCTCTACTTATCCTCCACTAATAACTCCTGCAATTAAATAATGCTGGTAGCTAATTAGCTCCTGCTCTTGCCAGTGCTGAAGAGGGCAGATGTAGGCGAGCACTTAACCCCTCCAATACCCCTGAGCATCCAAGCTCATCTAAGATCAGGGAAGCTGCCAAAGTCAGCTCATCTGAGGTAGCTTTGCTTCTTTGGTTGTATCAGATCAGGAGTACCACAGCTTTGGGTATTTGGCAAATAATGTTGTTGTTGTTGTTGTTCTAACATATCAGGAATGTAGAAGCAGATGTAAAGTATGGGATGATGGTTGTGGGGTGAAGAGAAATGTTAGCTGTGTGCTTCACAAGTGAGGTAATAGAATCATAGATGGTAGAGTTGAAAGGGGGCTCTAAGGCCATCAAGTCCAACCCCCTGCTCAATGTAGGAATCCACCTTAAAGCATACCTGACACATGCCTATCCAGCTGCGTCTTGAATGCCTCTAGTGCGGAAGAGCCCACGACCTCCCTAGGAAATTAGTTCCATTGCCGTACTGCTCTAACAGTTAGGACCTTTTTCCTGATGTCCTGGCTTCCTGTAACTTCAGCCCATTATTCCACATCCTGTACTCTGGGATGATCGAGAAGAGATCCTCCTCTGTGTGACAATCTTTCAAGTATTTGAAGAGTGCTATCATGTCTCCCTTCAGTCTTCTCTTCTCAAGGCTAAACATGCCCAGTTCTTTCAGACTTTCCTCATAGGGCTTTGTTTCCAGACCCCTAATCATCCTCGTTGCCCTCCTCTGAACCCTCTCCAGCTTGTCTGCATCCTTCTTGAAGTGTGGTACCCAGAACTGGATGCAATACTCAAGATGAGTCCTAACCAATGCCGAATAGATGGGGACCAGTACCTCATGCAATTTGGAAGCTATACTACTATGAATGCAGCCCAAAATAGCATTTGCTTTTTTTGCAGCCACACAGTCATCTAAAGCGGGCCTCCATCAGACCATTGTATCCAGGGTTTAAGATTACCTAAATGTTCCCCTGGAAATTGATATGGACTAGAAAGAGAGAGATTTACTTCACCAGCCCTGCCTGGTCTACCTGCCTCCATGCATCCTTTGCAGGTTTCTCAAGCTGCAATAGTTCTGGGGAAAGAGCACCTCCTGCAGGCCTAGTTCCCTTGGTAACAAGCATAATCAACAACTCCTTGCTCTCCTTTGGGCCCATGCACAGGCAGGCATTGTCGTAACTGCGCATTCACATCAATTTTTTTTTTAATGGTATATAGGAATCTCTCCTCCTACCCTCTCAGTGAATTTTCATCTGCTATGTTTGCTTACCCAAACCACTCACTCGTACTTTTCTCCAACGGGCGCTTGACAAAGCTGCGATGGTTATTGCCGTATTTAATATACTCAAATTCCCACTTAAAATTCATCTAGAGAAGTGCAAAATACCCATCCCTCTGTGTGTGTGTGTGTGTGTGTGTGTGTGTGTGTGTGTGAATAGAGTCCATAGTGCTCAGGTTTACATAAACAATGTTTTTTTTGGCTGGGTGTCAAAAGCTTAACAGAACTTGTACTATAGTCTTCTTGCAGGAGAAAACCAAATAGGTTTCTTCTTTTTTTTCCCCGTGGTATTTGAAAACAGGTGTGTTGAACAATTACAGAGTGCTTTTCACTTGTGAGGGCACCTTTCCAAGAAAAAAAGAAGAGGAAAAGAATGCACTGTACATTAGAAGGATGCTGAAGGAGGATGAAAGCACCCTCTGTAGCATGGTGGCCTTAGGCGACCTTAGACAGCTTATTCTCTGAAGCGCAGCCCCACCCGAATCCAAAATAGTTGTTTTGAAGCTGTTCTAATGATTACCGAAATCGTAGATGCCAAGGGAGTAGACCATCTGTCAGCCCAAGGCCGAATTCAATTTTGAAGAAGTTCTCAGGAGATGCTTCCCAGTGTTGGGCAGGGAGGAAGGCAAATTGAGCAGGGCCAAAATGCCAAAGATAGCAACATATTTTAGGTGAAAGCTCTTACCACAGGAACTAAGCCTTAGGGCTTCTCCACATGAAGCTAAAATCCTGGGCTTCTGTTTCCGGCTTCTTTGCGGGATTACAATTGGCTCCTTTCCACGTGTTTATTTCCCTTTTTTTCCTAGACAAGTTCTATATGTTTCATTATAAGTGCTATTTTGCTGTTATGTTTTTATATCTTTTCATATTTTAACTGTTTTTTGTATTATATTGTTGTAAGCCACCTTGTCAAGGCTTCTGCCCTGAAAAGCAGCCAAGAAATGTTTTAAATAAAATAAAATAAAAGATAAACCCACTAGATGATGTTGTGCTATTGTTGTAATAAAGCACGTTTTCATTGGCACACTATAGATTTACTGCGGTTCATAGCAGCAGGAGGGAAAATGCTGGACTTTCGTCGTCATGAGGGGAAAAAAAACGCGATAAAGGTTACAAAGAGCGGGGGGTGTCCTGGAGGATGACGACATCATGTATAGGACCTGCAAATTCTGTGAGTGACCTATCATCAGAACTTGATAAATGCCTTGTGTAGAAACAGACTTAAGAGAGACAGTCCAATCTTTTAGAAGGGGGGCACCAAATGAGTAAATCGGTCAAAAAGAACAAATGCATCTCCCGGAAAAAGGACAAAAGAAAATACCAATTTGCGTAACATTTGTACATGCACATTTATAGAGATGCAAATTCAGAAATAATCTGTATACTTTAAATAGAAAAACAGTACATTTCACTATAGTGTGGAAGGCAGAGATCAGGAGCTTTGTTGTGTCTTGCTCAATCTGCTGTCCAGGTGCTGTTGATGGGCAACTTCAAAACCCAGCTCTTCCTTCTGTTGGTTCTTTATCTTTATACCAACTTGGACTGGACAACTCTTCAAATAGAGGATGCCTTTGAAATAGGGGGCAGTCCTTTGGCAGCCATTCAAATAGAAAACTGTCCTTTGGAAAAGAGGACACGTGATGCATTGATGCAAGTAGACCAGCCAGGACTTCATTTGTGAGTTGGGAAGGGTGAATCTGTCTATTTCTAGTCCATTTCAATTTCCAGTGGAGAAGATAGGTAATTTTAGGCCCTGGTCCCAATGGTCTTTTGATTTGGCCCGTGGTCCTGAGGTTCTGCATTCCTGCTGTTTGTGAAGCATCTTGAGCCCTTGAAGACACAACCCCATGCATGTTTAGACAAAAAAAAGTCCTAAACCTCCCAGCATGCCCCAGCCAGCATGCCCCAGCCATTACATGTGAATATAGGAATATAGGAAGCTGTGTTTTACTGAGCCAGCTAGCCCAATATTGTTAATACTAGCCCAATATTGTTAATACTGGTAGCAACTCTCCAAGGTTTCAATAGGATTCATTCCTAGACCTATCTGGAGATGCCAGGATTCAAGCTGGGACCTTCCTCATGCAAAGCAAGGGCTCTATCACTGACTTACAGCCCCTCTCCTAAACATGCCTTTAACAGTGATTGGATTGTACTCTGAGTTTGCAGCATGGAGTACATCATGATAGCTGCACAAGACTGCCATGGGAGCTATTGGAATTTAAAGCTGCTACTATATACTCAAGGATTGTGTGAATGGGCCCTTAGTCACTATGGTACTACCCATTACCTATTTGACTTACTGTGGAAGACAAAACACTGGTTGATTTGAAGTAACTTCCTTTAAGGAAGCCTCATTGTTACTTACCTCTGTGCTTTATCTACGAATGTAATTAATGGTGATCGAATTATTCTTTACTTTTCTTAAAGCCCCACTGCAGAGCTTGACTCTCTGACCTCTCATTCGACACTCTGACCTCCTGTGGCAGCTGATTCCTGAGACAATTCACTCTCTTTGCCGAGATGGCAAAAGAATGTATTAATGCTGCAAGATGAAATACATTAGCCCTTCTTTGAAGTTAGGAGAGAAACCTCAAGGCTACTTTTTCCTCCTCTTCTCTTTTTGCGTATCATATGGTACAGCAGACTCATGTAACCTTGTGCAGGATTGGCAGGTCTTCTTCAAGGTCAAGGCTGCTCAAACTACATGCCCGGCAAAAGTCTAGCTTCCATCTGCTTCCCCTCCCACACACACACCTCCAGATGAATATCAGGAAAAAACTTCCTGACTTTCAGAGCAGTACGACAATGGAACCAATTCTCTAGGGAGGCCGTGGGCTCTCCCACCCTAGAGGCATTCAAGATGCAGCTGGATAACCATCTGTCAGGGATGCTTTAAGGTGGATTCCTGAACTGAGCAAGAGGTTGGACTTGATGGCCTTACAGGCCGCTTCCAACTCTACTATTCTATGATTCTATGTGTTTCTTCATCAGGTGTGAGGATGAGTTCAACAGCAGGAAGTGTGGCAAGTACAACAATAGTACTACATTAATGGAATGTTGGGAAGGAGGAGGATGGATGGGGAACAGTTAAGAGGTGGTTAGAAAAGGAGGAGGCGTTAAGCCTGGTCCTGGGAAGAGGTTGCTGTGTTGGTCAGTGGGACAGGGAAAGAACTGGATTTAGAGAGAATGACGTGGGACAGAATGACCATGAGGAGAAGTAGATTGGGAGTCCCGCAGCTGAAGAATGAGACAGAGAAAGATACAGATCACCAGCTGTCCTAAAGAACAAGATACAGATCTTCAGTGACCAGGAAAGCCAGAAGGTGAACTGCTACAATAATTAAAGGGTTACTAGAGATTACAGGGATTTTGGAGTACTTTCAGTTCTGCGGTTAATGTTCACTAAAATTGTAATTCTCTTAACATTTATAAATATTGCTAATGTTTACAGTGTCTGCTGGAATTTGTCCAACAGCTATCTCAGATTGTCCCATGAGGAACCATCACAGAAGCACATAAAAATGCTTCCAACTATGAGCACGCAACAAACCAGCAAAGTCCTCTGTGTAGTTAGCAGGACCTTGCATTTAGAAAGAGGGAACCCCAGGCTCTGTGATCTGGTGGCAGGCTTGATCAGCTATATGCAAGACCAAGGCCTAGGAGGAAAGGTTGAAGGAGATGGAAATGTGTAGCCTGGAGAAGAGAAGGTTTAGAAGCCACATGAGAGCCATCTTCAAATATCTGAAAGTCTGTCACATAGACAATGAAGCAAATTGGTTTTCTGTTGCTCCAGAGCAGGATGCAGGACATCTTTCAGCCCAAGGGCTGAATTCTATTTTGGAGAAGCTCTTGAGGTCCACATTCTGGGGGTGGGGGAGGGGGAGCTGAAGGCAAAAGGGGTGCAGCCAAAGGCAAAAAAAGACAAGGTCAACATTTTAAAGATGAAACCAAAATACGGGGATGGTATCAAAGGCAAAAGGGGCAGGAGCAAAAATATCAGCATATTTTACCTAAAATCCCTTACTGACAGTCACAAAGCCTCAGGAGGGGCATTTCAACTCCAAGAACATCTGCACAAAAGCTGGGAGACCATAGTATGATTATGGTTGGTGGGATAAGGGAGCTTCGGTATTGGGCAGTATATAAATGTAATAAATAAATAAATAAATAAAGTGTCAGAGATGGGGCTGGACTGGGAAGTTTGGAGGGGCAGATTTGCCCCCCCTCACAACCCTGAGGTGGCATCATTTTGGTGTCTTTTGTAGTCAAGATGATAATAATGATGATGATTTATTACATTTATATACTGCCCTATAGCCGAAGCTCTTTGAGCAGCTTACAAAATAAGATGACTAGAAGACTAGAATAACTAGCCATTGTTATGACCTATATGGTCTAGAAGACAGAATGCCACTTTAAGAGTAAAAATATGCAGGTTCAAATTCCTGCTTGGTTATTAAGCTCACTCTATGAACTTTAAACTGCCTGTTGCGGCCTCAATAACGCAGGTGCATCTTTGTTGAGAGGTGAAGATTCCTATGAAAGCAAGGCACCTTGGTCAGCTGCTTCACTTGCTGAGCTGGCCTCCACGTTGTTCAGGGTGGGGGGGGTGCAATTTTCAGGTGAAATCAAATTGCATGAAATTTCCATATGCTAATTTGCATATGTATGAATGCAAGAATGTAGAAGTAATTATTATAATTTAAACAGAAATACAACATGTCTCATCGCAGGGGAGAAGACGGTGACCAGATGACCTGTGTACCCACTTAATCTGCTGTCCAGATACTAATTGTTGATGGGCAATTTAAGAAAATGACAACATCTGAAGAGCCCTGTTGGATCAGACCAAGGATTCATCTAGTCCAGCATTCTGTTCACGCAGTGGCCAACCAGTTGCCTATAGGAAGTCCACAAATAGAGCATGAGGCAATATCATCCCCCTTCCCCAGTCACATTCTCAGCAACTAGTGTACATTGTCATATTGCTTCTGATACTGGAGGTAGCATATGACCATCAGGACTAGTAGCCATTGATAGCTTTCTCCTCCAGGAATTTATCCAATCCCTTTCGAAAGCCATCCAAATTGGCGGCCATCACTAAATCTTGTGGGAGTGAATTCCATTGTTTAACTATGCACTGCATGAAGGGCTCCTTCATTTTATCTGTCCTGAACCTCCCACCAATCAGCTTCATGGGATGTCTCTGTTGGGTTCTAGAATTCCAAGAGAGGGAGAACAATGTCTCCACATTCTCCACACCATGCATAATTTTGTACACCTCTATCATGTCTTCCAGACCCCTTCTTGTGGTTAGCTTTAAACTTAACTTGGAGTGGACAACCCTTATGAACAACATAAGAACAGTCTTGCTGGAACAGACCAAGGTCCATCTAGTCAAGCATTCTCTTTACACAGTAGCCAACCAGCTGGCCATGAAGCCAACCAGTTGCACACAACTCTTCAAATAGAGGACACTTTCAAACAGAGGGCTGCCCTGTGACAGGCCTTCAAAAAGAGGACATGCTTCAAACCAGCTGGATCATGTTCAGAGGAGGGCAACGAGGATGATCAAGGGTCTGGAAACAAAGCCCTATGAAGAGAGACTGAAAGAACTGGGCATGTTTAGCCTGGAGAAGAGACTGAGGGGAGACATGATAGCACCCTTCTAGTACTTGAAAGGTTATTACACAGAGGAGGGCCAGGATCTCTTCTCAATCATCCCAGAGTGCAGGATGCAGAATAATGGGCTCAAGTTACAAGAAGCCAGATTCCAGTTGGACATCAGAAAAAACTTCCTGACTGTTAAAGAAGCATGACAATGGAACCAATGACCTAGGGAGGTGGTGGGCTCCCCCACACTAGAGGCATTCAAGAGGCAGTTAGGCAGCCATCTGTCAGGGATGCTTTAAGGTGGATTCCTGCATTGAGCAGGGGGTTGGGCTCAATGGTTTTATAGGCCCCTTCCAACTCTACTATTATATGATTCTATGCATAGGACGTGTGCCCATCCTAGGTCATGCTGACTCTTACGTTGATTCCAACATGTGAATGGTTCCAGTTACAATCCAGTTTAATCACAGCTGAAGTTGTCTACCCACATTTTCAGTCACTTACCATGATTATTCACACTTCCTTTAAAAATTAAAAGCTTTTCCCCTTTGTCAGAACAAAAAAAGTATTTCTCTATTAGGCCCCCTAAACTTAATTGTATTCATAATTATCAAGTGTTGGAACTGGCAAATATAATTAAATGAGCTTAAATTAAGAGGGTTGAGACAATTGAAGTCTCTTCAACAGGCTGAAGTGAATGACTTAAAAGAATATGGATGTCATAACAGTGACCAAAAGCTGTAAAAGAAGAAAAAATGTATTTAAAATTAATAAAATGGCAGTATTTTGGGTTTTCTATTCCTTATTAATCTGACTGTTAGATATTTGCTGAATGAATGGCTTGTAAAAGAGAAATGTAAATGTAACCGAGAATAATGTATTAATACATTAGCTCTTCTCAAGATAATTTCATTAGCCATGTTCCACTGGTGGTCTTGTTTAGCCTTTAGCCTAGGCCTGCATAACTTAGATTGTCTCTGCTTGCCATATTCAATAGTTTCACAATTGATTAAGAAAAGCTCAGAAGTCAGAATTGGGAATGCTGGGTTGGGGAAGACACCAACCTATGCCTGCCCTCAAATCACAGGTGGGCTAGACCCATGGGTTAGAGAATGATTAAGTAAGCTACCTTGGAGAGCACCCCAAGTTATCAGTTGGAGAGTGGGGGGGTCTTCACAAGACCAGCTTCTTGGAGGCTTCATGGCTCAGGAGGAATTGGGACCAAAAACCTTTTAGAGGCTACCCACCTATCCAGGGCCTATCCTCATCCAGGGCCTATCACTTATCTGGGGCCTATCACTTATCCGGGGCCTATCACCTTTATAGGTCTTATCACCTATCCAGGGCTTGTCACCTATCCTTGGGCAGGGGAAGTACGACTCAGCCAGGTCTCTCTCAACAATTATTTGAGGCTTTAAAGATTCATGAGTTCGAATGAGAACTGCTCTGGGGCTCTGGATCAGGGTGAGGTCACCTGGACTTTGGGATGATCTCCTCTAATCCTTTCCCAAGGAGGCAGCTGCTCATATCGGTATAAATACAATACTAATAGTGAAATCCATTAAATAAGGAGAATATAAATTAGACATTTACAAGAAAATTCCTCATCCCTCTTCTCTTCCCCCTCCCCATTTATTCAATCTCTTTCAGGGTACATTTCTTTATTCTCTCTCTTCCTCTAAGTAGCTCAGAGCATGTATATGAGCTAACTCTATATATCCTCACGACGACCCTGCAAGGTAAGATAGTCTGAGACGCTAGGGATGTTGGAGAAATCCGCACCAGATTCAAATGAGTTCAGATTTCTATTGCTCTGACCTGTAGATTCCACATCAGACCAGTTTTTTTCTGAGGCACATGGGATTCCACAGATTTGTGGACCATCCTTTTTACTTTCTTTTTTTTACTTTGGGGGTGGAGTTGTGCAAATTCACATTTGCACAAGTGGAATGAAATTCTCCTCCATCCCTTAAAAAAAAAAAAAATCCATTTTCAGATGACATAACAAAAGATACCTCTAGATGGAATAGATTTAACAAATTACACCAGCTGCCTATTGGCTACCGGGCCAGGTTTAAGGTTTTGGTACTAGTGTACAAAGCCCTAAACAACTTGGGACCAGGATACCTGAGACAGCGCCTTCTCCCTTACCAACCTGCACGATCACTGAGGTCATTGGAGGGCATGCTCCTGCTAGTTCCACATGGACCTGTGGCCCGATTGGAGTCCACCAGGAGAAGAGCCTTTAGTGTGGTGGCCCCTTCTCTTTGGAACTCCCTGCCCCTGGAAGTCAGGCAGAGGCCAGCCCTGTGTTGCTCCCATCACCGCCTGAAAACAAGACTATTTCGAGAAGCCTTCCCCAACTGACCAGCCACTATTTTTCTGGTCCTTTATTTTAAATTGCACAATTTTAATTTGCTTTTTTAAATTTTCTTTCTTTTTACTGTTTATGTTTACCGCTGTGGAACCTTTTTTAGATATTGAACAGTATAGAAATATTGTAAATAAATAAAATTAATGAATCAAATCCTGATTGCTCCAAGGTTAGCAGTGAACTTCATGACTGAGCAGGAATTCACACCCAGGACTCTCTGGTCCATGTTCAACTATCTAGCCATGCCGCTATACTGCCTCTCACTCATTAGATCAACATCTGACGGCTGCTTTAAATTGCAGCTCAACACACCAACTGCATGGCTTTCTCCATGCCACCATTGCCCTTTCGATTCTCTTTGAGCATTGGTGGTGCAGAGAGATGTTCCACAATAAGACGCAACGAGAGCTGCCCAATGGCTGAAATGAAGGGGGGGAATCACAAAACACTGAGGAAAACATTGAAGCACAAAAGGGTAATAGGCCTGAAGCATGAAACGGGCTACAAAGGTAGCCAACTTCAAAGAGCTTCCAGAACAACAAAGAAGTGTGTGTGCGTGTGTGTGAGTGTGAAGAACCGAACAGACAACTGAACAGAGATTATTGAATCAGGAGCAGTATTGTAACAGCCCATTAGCATCTCACAGATCAAAAGAACAACACTGCAGATGACTCTCCGGCACGAGGCGAGTAGCTTTAGCCACAAACGTCCTCCTCTCCCTCTTGGCTTAACTTTGGCAGAGATTCCCCACCAGAAACGCTCACTCTTCTCAGTCCCTCGAGTAAATTAACTCTAAGGCTCAGTTCGGACGACACAATAAACAACTGGTGTAGGGGAAACAATCGTCAGTTGTTTTGACTATTGTGTCATCCGAATGCTGCCATAGTCAACTCAGCGCTGATCCTCATCCACACCACAGTTGATTATTTAGTACCATGTTGTGTGGGGAGTGCCCCCTAGGGCTAGGGTTAGGGTTAGTCAACCCACCATTGGCTATCGTGTTGTCCGAACTGAGCCTATGTTAACTACAAGGGTAGCTCTTAAATACAGAGCAATTACACTGGAGAAGATTAAAGAAACAACAATTGGGGTGGCGGAACAAAATCCAGAATTACAAAGGGGGGGAAGGGACAGCAACAAAGGAGAAAACCATTAGGGGGGAGAGAGACCATTTCTTACACCAGCCTTTTTTTCAGGAAACGTCCTGGGGTCATCCCTGTGCATCCAAATGATGCACAGGGACTCCAGGGGGTGGGGGACGGACACAGGTTTTTCCCGGGATAAAGAATCCCAGAGAAAACCCAATTTTTCCCGCAGTCCCGGGGATGTCCCAAGACCGCGGGAGGTGTGGGCACCTGAGGGGAGATATGATAGCACTCTTCAAATACTTGAAAGGTTGTCTCACATGCTTTAAGGTGGATTCCTACATTGAGCAGGGGATTGGACTAGATAGCCACATAAGCCTCTTCCAACTCTACTGCTCTATGATTCTATGAAAGCAGTATGAAAGCAGTATATGGTATGTGTCTATGGGCCCCAACAGTCATCAGTTCACTTCAATACCGCTATAAAGCAGTAGTGTGGCTCCTGCCTTTTATATACCGCTTTCATACCACTTTCATAGTGCAATATCCTGCTGAACACACTTCCAGAACCCTCGTCAGATGCCCAAGGTAAACATATCTATAAGGCAGACAGGCATGTGGGGACTTTGGGGGATGGGCTTCACCCGCACAGCCACATCCCCTCCCAGTTTTTCCCTATTTGTGTTATAGACCTAATGGCTTTTGAGATTTAGCTATTAGAGAAAAGTGAACATTGATCTAATTAGAGAGAATGGACCACTTTTAAGGAATAGATTTACAAAAATCGGAAGTCCACGTCAAAAGAGCGGGGGAAAGCACAGTACCAATTCTGCTGGGGGGATTTTTTTTTTAAAGCCATTTGTCCTTATTCCAATAGTGGGGGGAAAGGCACAGAATTACTAGAAAAACAACTATAAAGACAACGTAAATCAAACAGCATTGAGTTTAGAACTTCAAAAACGCAGAATTTTTCATCTATTATTAATTATGATAAAAAATTCTGTCTCAGAATATTTTACACCACAGCTGTTGCTCAGAGAGAGAGAGAGAGAGAGAGAGAGAGAGAGAGAGAGAGAGAATCTGCAACTGAACTGAACTGAGATGCAAGAGAATCAGAATTAAATCTTTGACCCGCCCATTGGAATAGCAGAAATTTGATAAAGTATTTCTGTGACTTTTATGCCTTTTCTCAGTTGAGGGATGGGGGAATAGAGCTATGCAATGTAAAGGCTGTAATTGTCTTTTAATTGTATAAAATGAACTGTTCTATTCTTAAATCAGCTTATCTACATACAAAAGGGTTTTTTAGGTGTTTTAAAAAAACTAAGAATTTCTCAACTCAGTGCTCAGATTCCTATTTTCCTACAAAGTAGCATTACATTCAATGGTTCATTCTGATGATAAATACTATTAATATTATAATACTTAAGAGCTGGAAAGGGATCTGATATACATCAAAATAGCATGATTTCTACAGAAACCCTCCATCCTTTTTTAAAAAACCATTGATATTAACCCAATTAATCTGGAGTCTAGCTGAAGGAGGCTGTTAGTTTAAACTAGAAATATTATGTGTAGGGATGGATGTATCTGTGAATTAAGTGACAAGAGTGTTGGACTGGAAGTTGGGAAATCCGGGTTCTAGTTCCCACTTGGCCATGGAAGCTCATTGGGTGACTTTGGGCCAGTCACTGACTCTCAGCCCAACCTACCTCACAGGGTTGGTTGATGATGATGATGATGATGATGATGATGATGATGTATTACATTTATATACAGCCCCATAGCCAAAGCTGTCTGGGCGGCTTACAAAAATTAAAAACTTTGGACATTAAAAATCCATCTACATAATTTAACACCATAAAAGCATAAAAACAATGGAGGAGGACCATGTAAGCTGCCTTGGGTTCCTTGCAAGTGGATAAAAGACAGGATATAAATGAAATAATAAAATAAAATGATAAATAAAATGCATTTCTCTCAGTTTCTCAAACTTATATTCAGTTCATCCCAAACTTTGAGAAGTTTTTCAATCTTAACTTCAGTTTGTCTCAAATGTTAAAAACAAAAGTGATGCATTTTTGTGCACTTCCCCTAGTCAATGCATTCTTGTACACATTTTTGCCCAATATGGTGTATTTTAAATGTTATTTTCACTAATCTACACATTTGCGTGAGAGCTCTTTTTTTTTTGGTAATATACACGTTTTAGATGCATTTTTTGATTGGGGAACTCTACGGCAAAATTCGGAGAACTGCGAATTCCAAATGACAAAAGAGTTTTGGTTCGCACATTGATTTGTAAGTGCAAAATGGGAACGTCTGGTGGGAATGCAAGAGAGGGCCTTCTTGGAGGGCTGCTCCAAGGCTCTGGAACTCCTTCCCAGGGAGGCTAAACTGGCTCCCTCCTTGCAATGTTTCCGGAGACAGGGAAAAACATTTTTGTTCTAGCAGGCCTTTGCGGAATAGTCTAAACCTCTGTTTTTGCATTGGATTTTTTAAAATTGTTATTTGTATTTTAAACGTTTTTAACGTTTTAATATTACAGCGGGTTTAAGTATATTTTTTAACTTTTGTACGTTTCTATTTATATCTTTTAATTGTATATGTTTAATTTTTTTAAAGCCTTGTGCCCCAGTATTGGGAAAAAGGTGTTATAAAATAATAATAATAATAATAATAATAATAATAATAATAATAATAATCTTCAGAAACTGGGCCTACCAAAATACATCCAGGCCAACATCCAGAAAGCAGTCATACTTTAAACATGTTCAATAGTCAGGAAAGTTCTGAATCAGTAAAGGACATCATGACTTGGCAAAGCCCATCATGTTCACCTGGAAAAACCACCACAAGCGAGACAAGAGAGATAATAATAGTAGTTTGCATAAAGATGTGAATTGAATGGTTTTCTCCCCACCCCTAGCTGTGAGCATTTTCATATGGGTGCCTGAAAAAGTGAGCACATCTGTTTCAGTACTCACAAACAGGATCAAGGCAAGGGGGGCTGTTCAGCTTAGTAATGCAAGTGCCTGCCAACACTTTCACACAGCTGCTTTCCCTGTTCGGGAGTTCACTTATTTATCTTGGAGTGGAAGAAGAAGATAGGTGACAGATGATTCAGAGATAGGTGTTTACAGTCCGTAGCAGAGCATCCTTTCCTAACAGAGTAGGACTGGGACTACAAGTTGCTGGGGAACATGGGTGGGAGGGTGCTGTTGCACCACATCCTGCTTGTGGGTCCCTGGGTCAACAGCTGGTTGGCCAATGAGCGCCCGTCCATGTTCCCCAACAACTGATGTATATAGGCTTACTGCTTCTGATACTGGAGGTAGCACATAGCCATCAGAACTAGTAGCTATTGATAGCCTTCTCCTCCAGAAATGTATCCAACCCCCTTTTAAAGCCATCCAAACTGGTGGCCATCACTACATCTTGTAGTAGCGAATTCCATAGTTTAACTATGTGCTGTGTGAAGAAGAACTTCCTTTTACTCCAAACACCATCCAATACAGATAATCATTTTACTCTGGATTATTTGCCTTAGGACTCAACAAAATAATCATGGTGGGAGAGAAAGGGATCATTTCAGAAGAGGTGGTCTTTCTTCCCCTGAAGGAGCAATGTAAGGTCCTGCACCACAGGGGTTGTATGGGAATCTCCATGGCAATTTAAATTGGCGCTGTCAATAGGTTACTATTGACTACATTCACAGGAGGTGGAAATGATGATATTGTAATAATACTCTCCACCACCTGTATTGGATTTTCCTTAAGCTAGCAATTACTATTGAGTTTTATCCAACAGCTTCTGTGAATGACATTCAGTTGCTTGCTTCCACTAGGTGCTTTACAATATTTGTATAAAACGTTTCACCCAGGTAGAAAAATGTAAGCAGGCGGAATGGTGGTCACAAGATGCCATCTTATGGACTGGATTTATTTATTTATTTATTTTAGCCGTTTCATCAAAACTGAATGTATAGATTTGCTGCCAAAATTTGGCAGCACAGCTGCAAAAAGGGGGCTCTGATACGGGAGGTTGAACATAGCTCTCAGGACTATTAGCCATTGTTGGTGATTTCTAAGATCAATTTCAGTGAATTGGCTTATAAAATCAGTCCAGGATGGCATTTTGGAACCAGCATTCTACCTGCCTGCATTTTTATACGTGTGCTAAATTTTTATATATGAACAATGCAAAACAACTAGTGAAAGCAACTCAGAGCCGATCTATAAGCTAGGTTTTTAACGTTTTATAAGGGTTACAAAAACTCTTTGGGCCACATGACGCACTCCCTTGAACGATGTATACCCGAGGTTTTTTAAAACTCACTTCAGCTCTATACAATGGTTTTACTTTTAATAAATCATTTTAAGTAAAATAATGTGTCCTTCCTTACCATTTGTGATTCATGGGGGCAGTGCTTCATTTACCGGTGCTCAAATGCTTAGCCGTTGATTGGTGGGGAAGAAAGAGGGTCTAAGCAGGAAGTGGGTGAGTGAACTACAACACCCACAATCCTTAGTCCTATACTCATTGAAAGCTAGGGATTGAAAGAGGAACTAAGGAGGAAGTGGGTGACTGAACTACAACACCCACAATGCTTTGCCCTAAACTCATTGTAAAAACGAAACAGAAAGAGACAGGGCAGAAGAGTGTGTGACTGCACACACCGCTTTGAAGACTGACAAATTTTTCTCCTGTAACGTGAGCACTCCTTAATGTGGCCTAAGACGTTTTAGAACGCACCTATTTGGAATGTTTTAAAATACTATTTAAAACGTTCCAAGGGACTGTGTAGATAGGCTCTCAGTGTCATTCACTGATTCTCCTTCTCCATCTGCATTTCTGTACCATTACTTCTTAAGGATAACTGTAGTTAGATTGCCAATTTTCACCTCCAGTATACGATTAATAACTTCATTGGCTAGATGTCCAATAATCAATTTGCACCTTTAATGATGTGCGAGTTTTGTCACTTACATTGTTCAGCTTCTGGGCATTTCAGTAAAATCCATATATATACTTGGCTGTACTACTATGTGCCATATGAGTGTAGTCCTGCCAAAGTAGATTTCCCCCCCCCACCCACCCATATGTAACTTCATTTGAAAAATTGCCCTTTTCTTTAAAGTACTTCTGGCAGAAGTAGTGAAAAATGAAAAGTGTATTATCGTGAGCTAATTTAGAATGGCCATCCCTTTCTGTTTTCTCCTTCAGTGTTACTATGAAGAAAAAAAAATAAAAACTAGACACTCTTGTACGTTGCACCGAAGTCCCCCTGATAACCTCAAGTGATCACAGCTTAAGAACATCAGAAGAGCCCTGACAGATCAAACCAAATGTCCATCTAGCCCTGCACTGATTCCAACAGTGGTGAACCAAATAGTTTGGGAAGCCCACCAGCAGATCATAAGTGCAGCAGTGACCTCTGTTAACTGCTATTCACAAGTATACGAGCTCCATTCATCCCCTTGACTAATAGCCATGGATAGAACTATTTCTCCAGATGGTACCTACCAGTAAGGGTGGCATGATGCAGCGTTGGCTGTTCTTTCACTGTCCCCTCACTCATCACGTTTTAATTTGTTGGTAAAATTAGAGCACTTTTACACAAGGGTGAAGCTACAAGTTCCATTAATTACGTAGCTTTGTAGCTGGCTCCTCTCTTGTAGTCTACAGTAAGAACATATGGCCCCAATTTGGAGTGGGACCACCACATATCAGGAGGGGAGGATTAAACCTACCTTCCCCATGTCAGCTGTTTGCTTCCTGTAATTCCCACCCTCCTTGCATGGGAATTAAAAAAGTTGAGAGAGGGAATGCCTCCATTGGCATCAACAGAGGTGTTTTCCCTCTTTTTTAATCCCCACATGCAAGGGGGGGGGGTGCAAATTTCAGGAATCAAGCAGTGGAGGGCTTAATTCTCCCCTCCTGGCCCAAATTGGGGCCAGGCACTTAGTCTAGAGTAAGAAAACAAAAGAGGGGTTAACTACACAGTGGCTGAATTTAGACAACACAATAGTCAACTGGGGGGGGGGGGACAATTGTCAGTTGTATTGACTATCATGTCGTCCGAATGCTGCTATAGTCAACTCAGCGCTGATCCTAATCCACACCACGGTTGATTATTTATTACCATGTTATGTAGGGAGTACCCCCTAGATGAACAACTGTAAAGTTGATTATTACCCCACCATTGATTAGCGTGTTGTCTGAATTCAGCCACTATGTAATTAACATAGCATGCAGGTTGACAATAAAGCCCTTTCTACACCAGATGGGTGTAGAGGGCAGGAGGGGCAGTGATCTCGGAACTACCTGCTTCCGGGATCGTCTTGTTAAGCCACACCAGGAAGTGAGACGACCCAGCTTCCTCCCGGGTCATCGCACATCGCACCCGCTATTTTGGGTTTGTTTGTTTTTACCCAGGAAGAGTGCAGGAGCGCTCCTCCGCAAAAGGTCAGTGGTTTTTTCTTTTAAAAAATGTGCGCGATCGGGGCCCCACCCCCTCCTTGTCCTCCTGGGGGTGCTAAACTGGTTCCATCCCCTCCTCTGATGGGCATGGAGCTACGTGGTGCGGCTCCATGCCCATTTCTGCTGCTGCACTTACTCATGAGTAAGTGCAGCAGAACCCGGGACAGGTGGCCACATCTTCCGCAGTCCTGGGAACTTCCTGGGACCATGGAAGATTTGGGATTTTTCAGATTTCCCTTATCCCTGGAAAATCCTGTGGCTGCCCCACCCCCACCTCTAGGAGTTCCTGTGCATCATTTGGACTCACAGGAACCAGCTGGGGGCCATCCCAGGCTAAACCCCTGGTGTAGAAAGGGCCTAAATGAGCTAGGAGCTGCCTTATACTGAGGCCATTTCTACACCGGCCTTTTTCCCTGGGACCATCCCTGGGTGCTCCCTGTGCATCCAAATGATGCACAGGGACTTCTGGGGGCAGGGGGGATAGGCACGGGTTTTCCCAGGGATAAAGAAACCCTGGGAAAACCTGATTCTTCGAGCGGTCTCGGGACCATCCCGAGACTGCGGGAGGTGTGGGTGACCATCCCACCTGGTGCACACGTACTTGCGAGTCAGCATGGCACCAGAAACGGCCATGGAGCCGCGCAGCGCAGCTCCGTGCCAATGGGAGGGAAGCAAGTCCACCATCCCCAGGATGGCAGGGGGTGGGGGGCACACGCAGGGGGGTTCCTTACCTTCTCCACTATGATCCCAGATCCTTTAAGTTAAAAAAAATCTCCTGCATGCAAAGCAGGTGCTCTACCGCTGAGCAACAGCACCTCCATGGGAGCTCCTTCCAGTGCCTCAATGCCCCATTGCAGAGGAGCGCATGTCAAGGACGTCCCTCCCGGAGGAGTGTCAATTTCATGGTGAAGATTCACAGGATCAACCCCAACCATGCGGTTGCCAAATTCAAACATTCCCTTGTGCTCTATGGTATCGCACCACGCCGGAGTGGTTTCCACACTACAAGGCATACATGTGATGTCTGTTTTGTATTTTCTTGACATGGGGAGGCTCGCCATGACAAATACTGAGAAGCCTTTCTTTTAGGTTTCCAAAACATTTATAAAACATGTCTCACTGATCTAGGCTTGGATCCAAATATAAGTTATTTAACGAAGTTCGTGAAAGGGATGTTTCCTGTGAATTCCTATCCCCTGCAACTACCTGCATCCCCAGAAAACCGTCTTTCACAGGTCAAGAGGTCCTCTTGAACAACATGATATGAACATGGGGCCTGCTAAGAGGAGAAAAGGACAAGAAACTTTCCTTCTGTGAATTACCTTTTATTAACCTATCTTAGGCTGTAAGCATGGCCTCTGGAAAGTGAACGTTCCAATAAAATATATGAAGTCCATTTCTCCCCACAAATGCATATGTGACTGGGAAAACACTTCCGTTGCATGCCGTATTCACAACACATAGTTAAACTGTGGAATTTGCTACCACAAGGTGTAGTGATGGCCACCAATTTGGATGGCTTTAAAAGAGGATGGAATAAATTCATGGAGGATAAGGCTATCACAGTCTACTAGTCCTGATGACTATATGCTACCTCCAGGTTCAGAGGCAGTATGCCTATTTACTGCAGTTACTGAGGAACATAGGCAAGAAGGAGCTGTTGCACTCATGTCCTGCTTGTGGCTTACCTGTGATCAGCTGGTCAACCACAGTGTGAATAGATCGCTGGAATAGATGGACCTCTGGTCTGATCCAGCATGGGTCTTCTTATGTTGTATTTTGTCTACTACAGCAATTTCCAGAACTTTGTTTAACTAGTCAGTCACTGATGGAACATCCACTGATTTCCACTATATGGCTACAGCAATTATTGTTGCCACCAGGAGTAAATAGTTCACAATACAAATCCATTGGAATATCTTCCCATAATGTGTTGATCTCTGGATGCCCCAATCAAAGATGATGAAAATCCGCATGATCAGCAACACACTCCACATTTTATGAAATAACCCGCAATGCGGTGCAATAGAATAGCATGCACGATGAACAACACTTCATTGAATGTGGACTAGGAAAACTGAGATGGACCCTTCCAAATTAACCGGCCGTGCAAAATCAATACACAGAAGCAATTAAATGAATCAGACAAGGAACCCGCCTCGCCCTTCCTGGCTGGCAGAATACACCCACGCCCCATCAACGGGATTACTTTTTCTGAACAAAGCAGGGGAAAATTAATTTTACATCTGAACACAGCCTGTAAGATCACAATAGGCTAATATTTTAAACAGTAAGGCATGCAGCAATTGCTGATCCTAATTGCCTGGAGGGGAAAATAGTTTTTAAAATGTTCTACGAGCTGGCAGGCTGAAACTCATCAAAACTCTACAAATGCCATCCACCCTTTCCCTAAAGGGAAACAAAAGTCCAGTGGCTTCATCATATCCTCTGTGTCTTTTCAGAATTATGCTGATGCCAAATACTTTCCCCCACCATTCACAACTTTTTCCATCACATGTAGAGGAGTAGGAAGAAAACAAAGCCTTTGCAACATCAGAATAGTCAGATGTAAATCTGACACACCCAAATGGACAAAGGCCCTCGAAGATACTTGAAGACCAATCTGTCTGTCTTGTACTTGACCATTCTAACATTATCACATCTCCTTTCATAACTCATTTTCTCCCTGATCTAAAGTTTGTTTAGATCCTCCTTTGTTGCTCTCAACATTTCTTCAGACACTTTCTTTAAAGGGGGAATATTTCAAGCAGATTAATATCTCATGGTCAGATCTGGCCATAGTCCTACATGCATTAAGAACATAAGAAGAGCCATGCTCAATTCCTTAAACTTGCTCTCAGAAGCCTTAGCATATATGACATGGAGCCTATCTACACTACTGCTTTAAAATGGTTTATAATAGTTTTAAACTGGTCAATAATGGTTAACTGGTTTAAAACTGTTATAGACCATTTTAAAGCAGTAGTGATAGGCTCACGGTTGCAAAACCAGGTTTGCCATTCCATGATTACTTGATAGGGGGTGGCAGCCACTCCTGGCTGCCAGGAGCCCTGCCTTCTTTTGAATATGGTCACTCTAGTATAGTGCATGCAACTTTAACTGTTGTGATGAAGAGGGAATTTCACAGGAACTAACTGCATACAAATGACACTGGCTGAAATTCCCTTTTCTCTACAACTGTTAAAGTTACATGAGCCCTGTCCTCCTTTTCATATGGTCAGCCTACTTTTAGGTATCATGGAAGAGAAGGACATTCTTATGGAATAGAATAAATGCTTTAACAGTTGAATAGAAAAGGGAATTTCAGCAAGTGTCATTTGTATGCATGCAGCAGCTGGTGAAATTCCCTCTTCATCACAACAGTTAAAGCTGCAGGAGCCCTGCCCTCTTGACCAGATACAAAAGAGGGCAGGGCTCCCATAGCTTTAACTGTTGTGATGAAGAGGGAATTCCGCCAGGTGCTGCATGCATACAAATGACACCTGCTGAAATTCCCTTTTCTATGCAACTGTTAAAGATACAGGAGCCCTTTCCTCCTTTCCATATGGTCACCCTACTACTGAGATATTTATTTATTTAAGAAATGTATACCCTGCTTTTTCCCTCCAAAAACGGATGAGTAAGTCAAAGTGGCTTACAAAATATAAAAATGATTTTAAAAAAATAAGCAATCCTGAAAACATATATAAAACAAGCTAAGATCAGCAGCAAAAACACAAGGAACCCAAAGTCACAATCAATCAAATTAAGCAATAGTAGAGCTGAGTGCTTCTTTAAAAAGGAATGTCTTGCTTGGAGAACATAGATAAAAAAAGATGACTTCTCAGGGTAGACAGTGTCACATACGGGGAGCTGCCACAAAAAAAGCCCATTGCACATTGTCACTGGTCATGCCTCTAAAGGCACACAGGAGGGGGTGGAGCAGCTGATCTCAAAAGACAGGCAAATTCCCATGGGAGAAAGTGGGAGTCCTGAGCCATTTAAAGTGGCAAAAGTGAAAACCAACACTTTGAATTTGATTCAGCAATGAAATGGTAGCCAGTGCAACTGATACAATAAAGGGAGTTCATTTCCCCAAACAAAGTTTTATCAGCAACATTCAGCACTAATTGAAGTTTCCGGGTGGCTTTCAGGAGCAACCTCATGTGGAGTCTGCTATAACAATCTAACGGAGATGTCACTAATGCATGGTGATTATGCACAGTGTGGAGAAAGTGGATAGGGCGACATTTTTCTCCATCCCTCCAAATATTTGAACCTGGGGTCATCCCATGAAGCTGATTGGTCGGAGATTCAGTACAGATAAAAGGAAGTACCTTTTCACACAGCACATAGTTAAACTATGAAAATATGGAATGATGGCCACCAACTTGGATGGCTTTAAAAGGAGATTGGACAAAGGATAAGGCTATCAATGGCTACTAGTCCTGATGGCCATGTGCTACCTCCAGTATCAGAGGCAGTATGCCTGTGTACATTAGGTGCTGGGTAACTTGACTGGGGGATGCTATTGCCCTCATGGCCCATTGTGGATTTCCTACAGGATCTGGTTGGCCATCATGTGAACAGAATGCTGGTTTAGATGGACTCTTGCTCTGATCCAGCATGGCTCTTCTTATGTTCTTAATGCATGTAGGACTATGGCCAGATCTGACCATGAGATAGCAATCTGCTTGAGATATTCCCCTTTTTTAAAAAAAAAGGTGTTTGAAGAAATGTTAAGAGCAACAAAGGAGGATCTAAACAAACTTTATATAAAACACAGCACCAGCATTCTGTTCAGACAAGGATCCAGCATGGAGGCCTCTATGTGATCAATTGACTCCGTTAGCTTGTGAGATTTCCACAGTGCCCTTCATGACGAATGATCACAAGGAACTTCACTTTAACTAAACTCCAGCACTTACCAAATGACAACAGAAAAAGAGAGGCAGAGAATAAAACAAGTTTGTTTTTTCAAAGCTAGGACTTCAGAAATGCCAAGGGCCCTATTAACTACAGAAAGTTTAGTGGCTCTTTGCATGTGCTAGCAAATTTGTCAGGATGCATAGAGAAACACCTATATATATTTTCTCTTTCTTCCTTACTAATTCATGTGCTGAATATAGATTTCAATGGGGTAAAAAATAAGTAAATTAGCAATTCATGCTGCATCACAGAGATTGTGCCTCCCATTTTCGTGACTTTGGTGGTGATGGGGGTGGGGGAAATACTTGTGTTGCAAGTGAACAACTGAGCCAATGTTAAGACCTAACTATGGATTTGATTGATTGATTGATTGCAGGTAACAGCTAAAAAGAAACAAAGGGGGGGATACATCTAAGATTTCTAACCAATAGAAGATGACCAGATTTTTTTTCCCAAAAAGGACTTTAGTATCCTAAAATGAAGGATATAGCTTAGATAGAGCAGTGGCTTTCACGCTTTCCATTTTTAGGGAACTTTTTTCATTCTGAATTTGCTGATGAATCACAATCCTTTTCATATGGTCAGCCTATGACCTACAGGGAAAGACTGAAGGAACTGGGTATGTTTGACCCTGAGAAGAGAACACTGGGGGGGGGGGGGGGGGTGATAGGATAGCACTTTTCAAGTATCTAAAGGGTTGTCACTCAGAAGAGGGCTACAACCCTCTTGTAATCCACCCAGAGAACATTGGTTATAGGGCAGATTACAAATGTAATAAATCAGTACAATGACCCTGTTCAGGCAGCGCACGAAGCCAGAGTGGTTAAGCATTTTGAGCTCAACATTATGGCTTAGTGTGTTGTGTAGGCTGACCATATGAAAAGGAAGACAGGGCTCATGTAACTTTAACAGTTGTAGAGAAAAGGGAATTTCAGCCAGTGTCATTTGTATGCAATTAGTTCCCAGTGAAATTCCCTCTTCATCACCACAGTTAAAGGTACATGCACTATACTAGAGTGACCATATACAAAAGAAGGCAGGGCCCCTGCAACTTTAACTGTGGTGATGAAGAGGGAATTTCACCAGGAACTAATTGCATACAAATGACACTGGCTGAAATTCCCTTTTCTCTACAACTGTTAAAGTTACATGAGCCCTGTCCTCCTTTTCATATGGTCAGCCTAGTGTTGTGTGAACCATTCCTAACCATTGTGGCTACATAACCACAGTTTAAACACGCTCACTAACCATTTGCTGCAAAAGGGTTAGCAGCCTAACTATGGCTTAGTGTGTCATCTGAACAGGCCCATACATACATAAAAACATTCAAGCCTGCAGGGCATGAAATAACAGGCTTAAGTTTCAGGAATCACCTAGGGCAGTAATAGGCTGTCTTTCACTGGAGGTATTCAGGGAAGACTGGACAGCCAACTCTCTAGGATGCTTTAAAGTGGATTCCTGTACTGAGCAGGGGTTGGATAGTGTCTTAAATGGTCCTTCTAACTACATTATCCTATAAACCTTGGAAGAAGAAAGACCATGGAGCTTTCTGCAGTGGCTGGGAGGGAACATTCCTGCTCATATCCCCCCCCAGGTCATAGCTGTGTCTACAGCTTCAGGGAGGGGAATCCACACCATCCATGGTCCCTAGGATGCCCTCCCAGGACCATTATAGGGTGACCATATGAAAAGGAGCTCCTGTATCTTTAACAGTTGCAGAGAAAAGGGGACTTCAACAGGTGTCATTTGTATGCATGCAGCACCTGGTGAAATTCCCTCTTCATCACTACAGTTAAAGCTACAGGAGTATAGCTAGAGTGACCAGATATAAAACAGGGCAGGATTCCTGCAGCTTTAACTGTTGTGATGAAGAGGGAATTTCACCAGGTGCTGCATGTGTACAAATGACACTTGCTGAAATTCCCCTTTCTATACAACTGTTAAAGATGCAGGAGCCCTGTCCTCCTTTCCATATGGTCACCCTATCATAGGATTGCTCTGATAGTCCCACATCCTGCTACCTAAAATGGTTAACCAGATGCCTCTAGGAATCCCACTAGCAGGACATGAAGGAATTCAGTGGTATAGATACATGGAGTCTCCATTTCTCCATTGTGACGGTGGATAGTCCTATCCTCCATGTATATGGCCAATCGCCTTTTAAAGCCATCTAAGCTAGTGGTCATGACTACATTCTGCGGCAGCAAATTCCATGAATCAGCCTTCCCCAACTTGGCTCCCTCCAGACGTTTTGTATTTTGACTCCCATCAGCCCCAGCCAACATGACTAATGATCTGGAATGCTGGGCGTTGTAGTCCAGAACATCTGAGGGGAACCAGATTGGAAAAGGCCACCAAAAATGAATTATGCATTCTGTGAAGTATTTTGGGGGGTCTACTTTGAATATGCTGCCAATCAATTTCCTTGGAGGACTCTGAATTCTAGTATTATGAGAGACACTCCACAAGGCTTCTCCTATCCCTGCCACCATTTTCGCCTTTCCTCATCATAAAAGTAAGAACATAAGAAGAGCTACGCTGGATCAAACCAAAGGTCCATGTAGTCTACCACTCTGTGCTCACAGTGGCCAACCAGCTGTCAACCTACAAGCAGTGCAACAGCACCCTCCCACCCATGTTCCCCAGCAACTAGTGTATATAGGCTTACTGCCTCTGATACTGGAAAGAGTTTTGTCGTTACTTGAACTGAGAGAGAAACCGGCAGGAAAACCTGACACTTATGAGGGGCCAGGAACAAATCCCATTTTGAGTGAGACCCAAACTCAAAGAGGTTGAAACCCAACTCAAAATGGAGTGAGGCTTTTTGAATAGGGGAAGTCCACATTCCAAACACACACGTATATACACATTTGAAATTCTCCCTACAGAATAGGCCACCAGGGTATGAGGAACTCTGTTGAGAGAGGCACCATTTTAATATCTCACACCGGCTGCCATTAGGGCCGTGGGCTGCCGCTAGCTTCTTTGTCAATAGTGAAGCATCTCTTGTTTCAGTATCCCAAATGAAGGGAGTGAGTATGCAATTTCTGGCACCATCCTGCTAAAGGAACAACATTTGGAAGAAAACGTTCACTTCCTAATTATTTAACATGAGAAATGTGCAAGATCTCCTCACATCGTAGCTATACACTTGACAATTGTTTTCTCACTTCACCAGCCAAACAGGCAGGCTCAGTGATGTAATCCCTTTAACAGGGTGTCTATGGTTTTCTGTTCACCAGAAGGAATGCACAGTACTTTTTTTTTTTACTAGTGCTGAAGCCACAGAAACAAAGCCAGGGAGGTTGTTAAAATAATGAACAGTTGAAGAACAAATTTAATTCCCTTGCAAAAACGCCGGCTGCCAAAGACATAGAAATAACTACAGACGTCTTGTGGCTATGACCAGCTGGGCAGAGGAAAGGAACATGGCTGTCCTCCCCCACACTGCAACTTGGTTAGTGTTACACCCATTACAAAATAGAAGGGTGAACTCAAGCACATAAATAGATTGGGGAACTTCGATCTTACTCCCACTATGCATGCATATGTGTCCTGTTAAGTCAGCATCCTATTCTGATTATGACTTCATGAGAGAAATCTGTTTTGTGCTTGAGAATGGAATGGATAGGCAGGCTGTAACATATGACATTTCCTTATGCTGAGTGAAATTTTGGCTCCATCTAGTCTATTCTGACTATTGGAAGGGCAGTGTGATGTAGTAGTTAGAGTGCCAGAGCAGGACTGAAGAGACCTGGGTTGAAATTCCCACTCCGCCATGAAGCTCACTGGGTAATCTTGGTCCACAGTCTATCCTCAGAGTTTGCATATGCAATACATTACTAAATTTTACTGAATTAATACAAAGTTGCATGATTGTCCACTGTGATTCCAGCATATAACAAGAATCTTTTTATATGCTGGATCTTCACTCTTTTCTCCAGCATTTATTTATATAATGAAATTTTTAGCTGCTTTTCAAGTCTCCAGTCTTTCCATTACATTGTACAATATGAAACATACTATTCTGGGTCCACATGACAAGTCCATAAAATCATTTTAGCCCCGATTTTAAAAAATGAACCAGTAACAAAAACAGCATGTATAATCACTACCATCGTTCTTTCAATTAAAAGCCAAAGGGGGGGGGGAGTTTTAAAACCCTCTTCATGCAAGATATTACACTTAGGGAGGAAAAATGGAGGGTACACATACAAGATGGAGGATTTATGGGTTGGAAGCAGGACATCAGAGAAGGATTTAGGTGTGGTCATCGACAGCAAGTTGAACATGAGTCCACAGAGCAAGATAGCTGCTAGAAGGGCAAATGCAGTTCTGGGCTGAATTAGAAGAAGCATTGTATCAAAGATGCATGAATAATAATAATAATAATAATAATATTTATTTATAACCCGCCTCTCCCTCCGGATCGAGGCGGGGAACAACAACAATATAAAACACAAGAATCACAAAACAGTTAAAATTTTAAAAACAAGAAAAAAAATACCTAATTAAAAACATCTTAAAATTCATCTGGATATTCCTTTCTACTTGGCAGTAATGAGACCACACCTGGAGTATTGTGTATGATTCTGGGCTCCACGTTTCCAGAAGGACATTGACAGGTTAGAACACGTTCCGAGGAGGGCAACAAAGATGATACTGGGACTTGAGGACATGCTCTATGGGAACAGTCTGGAGAAAAGAAGACTACAGCGTTCAGGTACATATAAGGGTGCCACAGGGAAGGTGGTAAAGAACTATTTTCCATTGCCACAGAAATTAGGCCCTGAAATAATGGGTACAATTTACAACTACCTAGATTTTGATTAAATATAAGGAAAAACTTCCTGACGGTAAGATCTGTACAACAGTGGAACAGTCTACCTATGGGGGTTGTGGGTTCTCCATCTCTGCAGGTTTGTAAGAGGCTGGACAGGCACCTCTCATGGATGGTCTAATTGGTTTTCCTGCACATTTCAGAGGGTTGGACTAGATTATCCTTGTGGTCCCTTCCAACTCCACAATTCTATGATTCTAAAAATAACTACTGATGGAGCAAGCCATATATTTCTTGGGAGGGAGCCACCACTGACAAGAACCTACCTCTAGTTTCAGACAACATTTCAGATCTTAATGGCGGGCCAGTGAATAGGTTCTTCTAATAACCAGTCCTTCTAATAACCTGGACCCAAACTGTTTAAGGCTTTAAAGGTAAAAAAACAAACACAAAAGCTTCACTTTGAACTGGGCCCGGAAACACACCAGCAACCAGTACAGCTGGTAATGAATTGGTATAATATAAAGACATATCTAATCCAGCATTCTTTTCCCCATAACGGCCAACCAGATGCCCATGGGAAGTCCAAAAGCAGGACATGAGTTCAATAGTTACACCACAGATTTTAATAAGGACATTATGATATTGGCAGTTTTATTCTAAATGTCTTTCCTAATGAGCCCAACACAGGATTTATCTTTTTCACAGCCCACCGGATCAACATTTTCATCACGCTGTCTGCCACAACCCCAAGATCTCCCTCTTGATTACTCACCACCAGCTCAGACCTCACTACTGAACCTTCCATGGATGATGCAATCTCTGCAGTGCCACTATATAGCAAAGGAGAGCTGGATGCCACAGGTGTAGACAAGTGTTGAAAAAGGGAGGTGGGCTGCCTTTTAAGGGTGTGATGTTGATCCTCCTTCATTGGCTGGGCTACACGAAACCCTGGAAGGGCTCCTCTTCTCATGCCTCCTCATGGTTTCTTCCAAAGAAGGCAGCAGGACAAGACCACCTTGACTCAGACAGTGCAGGTGGAAAAGTGCCTTTCAATTAGCATCCTTTCAATTAATGCAGTTTTCCTGTTATGCAAGAAAGAACACGCACCAAAAAAAAAGAACTAAACTGTTTCATCTGGGTTTAATTGCTCCTTGTTTTTTTTTTGTTGTTGTTGTTCTAATGAGGGAGGGAATTGAAACAATGAAATGAGCACGTGCGATGTGAATAAGAGAGTAGATGAACAATTAACGGAAGTCTGGGCCCTGATTTTCGTTGCCTGCTGACTTTGGTGATTGAATTAAGACCGTCGTAAGTATAATAGGAAGATTCGTCCTTGTCTCGATCATCTACATGTTTATTTAATTATCTGTCCAACTGATTCTCAGATAAATTGGAAACAGATGCCAAGGGCTTTTTTTCCCCCCTTCGTTCGGTAGCTTCATTGGTTGCTCCCCTGCTGCTGCAAGCACACAAATCCATGACATAATTCAGACAATGCAAAAGGGAAACTAAAAACTATCAAAGCCAGTCCAACAAAAGGCTGGGAAATTTAGGGTGCCTGGGTGGCCAGCTTTACAGAAGACAGACCTCTATATTAGAGAGCTAGCAGAGGACAGTCCTCTCTTTGAAAGTGTCAACTATTTGTTGGGCTGTCCAGTCTGGTTTAAAGATAAAGGTCCATCAGAAGAATGGTCTGGGCCTAGAAGCTCCCCATAATGCCCCATTCCAAAGTGAGCGATACAGTTAAAATTTGAATCCTACTCTTGATATTACAGGGTTGAAACAATTAATATAATAGGATAACAAGGGAGGGCATTCTTATTTTGCAACCACCAATTTGGTTCGTTCGTTCTTTCTTTCTTTCTTTCTAGAGTAGCCAACATTCTGTAGATTCATGCAAAACTGTTTCTTACTCATCCTTTTATTAGGGCTGACCCAAACAACTCAGAAAGTTTCGATTTCACCTCCATTTTCAAAGTTCATTTGGGTCTCTCTTCCTTCAAATTCCTCTACAAGACCCATGGTTTCCATGAAGACTTTAGCACAGCCCCATAGACCCCAGGCTCTGCTGTAACTGAGCTAGGCTGGTCATGTGACCTACTTGACCATGGACACTCCTCTGTTTCAAGGGTGTCCTCTATTTGACCAAACCAATCCATGCAGGGTGGCCATGTGCTCTATATTTGGGAGGACAGTCTTTTGTTTCAAGGCTTGTGTGGTGCAAGTTCAGTCTAAAGATGAAGACCCACAAGAAGGGGAGAACAGTTGCCCATCAAAAGTCATCACTTGGACAGCACACTTATGTATGTCTAAAACTTGCCTGATTAACCGAATAACAAAAACATATTTTAATGTTATGTATTATCTTAATGTATTTTATTGTATTATTAATGTTACAGCCCCCTGAGGAAGGCCTTTGAATAAAGTACAGGTCGGAACATATTAGGCTTCGTGAAAATAAATAATTTGGATTCTGAGAATCCATTCCAGTGAAAGAGCAAAGCCAGGGGTTTCCAGGGTTCAACGGCCGTTTCCCCCCCACACACACTGCTGGGGTATGGGCCTCAGGTGGTTCATGATGATGCCAACCCCTCACACTGGCCCAGGGTGATAAAATGGACTGTACTACTTCAGACTGTAGGTGTTTCTTATTTTTTGAGCTGTCTGTTTCTTACTTTTTTAAGCTGCTAATTTCATTTGTAAATGCTGTTTTTACTTAATTTTATTGTTTTGTTTTGTTTCTTTTGGTTTTGTACGCTGCCTGGGAGGGTTCCACCCTTAAAGGTGGCCTAGAAATAACGCCAAATGAAAAGTAAATATGTAAATAAGTAACTGAAGTTAAGCAAAAGGATAATTGACAAAGCAAGCTATGCAGAATAAATGGAATAGTTCTGATGAAATAAAGTACTAAGTACAAAAATAACCAATGCAAACAAAAATACGGACCTGGAAATGGAATCCAATCAGATTCTACTTTATTCCGTTTTGTAGCTCCCTCCTGCCAGCCCATCTGCTTGTAAAGCCAAAGCATCCGTAATTTTTCTATGTTCATGGATCTAGAGCCCAAGCATTTATCAGGGCTCAGAGATCTGGGTGAGGGGGGGGGGGGGTCCAGGATGCAACCCTATTATATGAAGGGGGAAATGAGGCTAAATTGTAGATCATATCTGAGGATATTTATGGAAAGATATTTCCCTGCATGTATGACCTATTGCTCTGATCTCATGAGGTTTGCTATATGTTTCATTCTACAGCCACTATACAGTGCTGTGCTAAAGCGGAATTGCACAATTACATAAGCCTCTCATTCCACCAATTCTAAATAACACCAGACTTCCCTTGTTAGGAAAAGAAAACCCACAGTAATGTTTGCAAAACATAGGAAAGGCCCTGGAGGAGGAGGACGTCATGTAAAGGACCCGCAAACTACTGCGAGCAATCACGAGTGCATAATAAAAGCCTCATGTACAAAAGCCCTTGCTCTCTCAAGAACGAGTTGTCCCAGCGTTTCTTGTGCATAAGCAGGAGAGATGGACAGCTGGGCCAGAACTACACCTCGTGTCAAATCATTACGATCCCGTCATGATAACGTTATATCCCTCCTGCGCATTTTATACCTCATAGGACACCCAATGGCATTTATTGCAGTATTTTGGATAATGTGGAATAAAAAATAGGGCTGTGCAAGCCTCGGCCCTCGGAATCACGAATCTGAAGCCCGGAGGCCATTTTAGGATGGATCTGTCATAAAATGGCAGATCCACCATTTCCTCGCTCACTCCCAGGCACCGGAAAAGTCTACAACGCCCAGCATACAGTGCCTGGGAGGGCTGGACTTATCGGGGCTCAGGAGCAAAGGGTAAAGCTATCGTCATTGCCGCCCGCCATGGCATTTCCTGCTCTTCGGCACCGGCGACTCTATGTTCCCGGCGCCATGCGTCCCTAGATCTAGGCCTGGATAGACAAAGTACCCTAAGTATCAGGGACATTGATCCTAGGGACAGAGGGAGGTAGTGCTGCCAGTAGAATTTACATGCAGAAGGCCTCAGCATGTCTGGTTTAAAAAGGATCAGGTAGAAACTGATGTGAAAGGCTTGTGCCAGAGATTTGTTGCCAATGACAGTAGGCGTAGGAACAGAGGAAGCTGCTTTAAACTGAGTCAGACCATTGGTCCATCTCGCTCAGTATTGTCAACGCTGACGGGCAGCAGCTCTCCAGGGATTCTTTCCCAACCCTACCTAGCGATGCCAGGGGCCGTACCTGGGACCTTCTGTGTGCAATGCAGGTGCTCTACCATTGAGCTACGGTCCTCCCTAGACAATACTGGCCTTGGTGGACAAATGTTCTAATTGGTCCTAGTCTCTCTCCCTAATCAAACTTCAATTGTAAGCTCTGTGGGGCAGATACCTGCTTTTAGTTGTTGCTATTCTGTACAATGATGGCATTGTATAACGAACTGTGCCTCCCCTGAGAGGCTCCCTTGGGGAAGCTAATTCAGAAGATGTGCTAATTGCTTGTGATAATCAAAGGAAGGATGCACTAACTCAACTGAGCAGCTCCTGATTGAAACATGGGGGGGGGGGGGGGGAGATTTCCTCAAGCCTTTGTTAGATTTGTTCCTTTTCAAAATAAATTCAGGGAGAGTGCCTGTACTGTTTGGGGATAACTGAATTCCATTGTTTAATGTAGTAATTAAAATGATGATCCAAGTTAAGTTGTTAACATTATGCATTACCGTTTCGGTGTGCAATGTTTGCTAAAATAAAAAAAAAATCCATTGCAGCAAAAGCCTCGGTTCATAAGCAAACTGAGCTAGATGCTTGAAAATGATTATCATAAGGAAACATTTGCTTTATTCTCTTTCTATCAATAGAATAGATTTGCCATTATTTATACATAATGCGAGTCTATATTTAGGTATGAATGCAAAGGCAATATGCAGTAGGTTCAATTTCATAATGGCCTTTTTCGCATCTAATCGACCTTCCTGTTTGAAAACATGTAATTTTTGCAGGAGGCTCCATAGTGCCACAAATGGAGGCTGCAAGTTACAAAGAGAAATTATCATTTTGGGTCCCAGCAATCTCCCACTCAGATAACAATACCTCTACAAAATGGTAGTGCGGGAAGTAAAGTCATAGGGAACAATCACAGTACTTAACATTTATTAACTGACAAAAGGGTGCAATCCAGGCCCATTAAAATCAATGGGAGTTTTGTCACTGCCTTCCATGGGAGGTAGATTGCATCTCAAAACCACATGTTATAAAGGTGATACAGATGGTCGAGATTATCCAGATTATTTTCAAAACTGAAATCCGCTAAAGGAAAGAAATACAAGCTCTGCCAACAGATATTATTAAGTGTGATAATCAAGGTGCATTATAAAAATCACTGTGGTTTATATATGGCGCTATGGATGGAGAGCTAACTAGTCAAGTCTAAAATTCCAGCTGGAAATTCTGTTCTGCTTTTCCATCCCCAGACAGCAGATTGGCACGGAAAATCCATCACCTTATTCAGATTTTGTCTAGCTTCATTGGCACTGCCATTCCTTCAATAGTGCCGATGGCTTGCTTTAAAGAAGAAGAAAAAAGCTGCTGATGTTGTTGCATGTTTGTTTCCCTTGTGGTTGCACATTACCTCATGTTTTTTGCTGTCTTAAGGCTGCAGAAACAGTGTCATATTGTCACAGATTTGTTCTGTTCACTAGAATGAATATTTTTGGCCTGGAAGAATGGAGATATTCAGCTGATTGGTGGTAGATTCAGGAAAGATAAAAGGATGGACTTCTTTACACAGCGCAGAGTTAAACTATGAAACTCATGACCACAAGATGTAGTGATGGCCACCAATTTGGATGGCTTTTAAAGGGGGTTGGATAAATTCCTGGAAGAGAAGTCTAACAATGGCTACTAGTTCTGATGCCTATGTTAGGCTGACCATACGAAAAGGAGGACAGAGCTCATGTAACTTTAACAGTTGTAGAGAAAAGGGAATTTCAGCCAGTGTCATTTGTATGCAATTAGTTCCCGGTGAAATTCCCTTTTCATCACAGCAGTTAAAGTTGCAGGCACTATACTAGAGTAACCATATACAAAAGAAGGCAGGGCCCCTGCAACTTTAACTGTTGTGATGAAGAGGGAATTTCACCAGGAACTAATTGCATACAAATGACACCGGCTGAAATTCCCTTTTTTCTACAACTGTTAAAGTTACATGAGCCCTGTCCTCCTTTTCATATGATCAGCCTAGCCTATGTGCTACCTCCACTATCAGAAGCAGTAAGCCTATGTACACCAGTTGCTGGGGAACATGGGTGGAAGGTGCTATTGCACTGTATCCTGCCTGTCGGTCCCTGGTTGACAGCTGGTTGGCCAATGTGTGAACAGAGTGCTGGACTAATGGACCTTGCTGTGATCCAGCAGGACTTTTCTTATGTTCTTACATACTTAGATATTTTGAAAATACAATGGGTCGGGCTTTCACACATTTGTTTTATTCACAGTTCCAATGCATCATGGATTTTGTAGCAGCAGAAACATTGTGCAGTACTTGTGCATACGTGAAAACAAACATAGATTAGACTAAAGACATAAATATTTCAACTGATGGTTGAAATATTGTAATACTAGCCAATACTTCTCCACATACACTTGGCTTATTGGTAGTTTATCACAAAGTGTGGAAATTGCCACCAGCTTCAGCAGTACAGGGTCCATACAATGAGCACTGAATATGTATTTTTGGAGATAATATAACTGTTCCACATAATGTTGCTAGTGCCAACCCCAACTGCTTGTGAACACTAAAGTATGGCCTACTTCTGGGGTCTCCAACCACCCATCCTGATTTTTATTTAATTTCTGAAGGTTTTTAAATTTCATTTTGTTTTTAACTGCGAGGTTAGCATGTATGGTGGAAAGCAAAGCCATGCTTTCCAGTCCATTCATTATTTGGGTTCAAAAGCATGGTTTTGAGCAAATTATATCTTGTTTTATGGTATATTTGTCTTATTTTGTCTTAGCTGTTATGTATGTGAATGACCTATGGCCCCAGCAAGAAATAATAGAGAAAAAAGAAAAAGAAGCATAGGTTTGGAACTCAAATCATACTTCTGTCAGGTATTTAGTTTCATGGGGCATGTTATTTTTATTTTAGCCTTACCAGTTTGCCTTCTGGGAAATGAGTATTTTGTGACCAGCCATGCCCACCGTGGCAGCCATTTTATGACAAGCCAAACTGCCCCCATGGCAGCCATTTTATGAATGGACATCCACACCAGTCTCTCAAAATTCCAAATGTGCCTACTGACCCGGACTTTGAGGACCCCAATCTACTTTTTTTAAAAAAAAAAAAAATACAGAGACATACACACCTGGATGCATTTGTATGAAAAATTCCACTAATGCCCTAATGGTACATTTATTTGTCTTTTTATCCATCCTCCCTTCAATACATGCTGACAGCATTCTAAAACAATTAATAATAGCAGTAAAATAATATAAACATGTACTGATCTATCTTTTACGTTTCTAATCTACAAAGTGATATATTCGTATTGGCCTGTTCTGAATAATTTTGCTTTTTTACTTTAAATATAGGGTCAACATCCCCCTCCCATGGGCGGTGGAGAGATGAGGGGACAAACTCTTTACTTTCTATGGTAACCTGAATTTTGAAAGCTCAGAGCTGGTCATAACGTTCCATTATTTAAGTGGTACGTACTGGCAAGTTATGGCCTAGGAAACCTGGCAGTAACTTACCCTGTTTGTGGTTTCCATTTTGTTAGACTCTGTGGAGCCATGAATCTATCTTGTCCTTAGAAACCTGAAAGGGGGAAAGAATGGGTTGTCGTGGGGCAGGAGGGGGGCAGGGTGGAGAGAGGCTTGGAAAAGAATATAATGCTAAATTTATGTGCCACAGGAGTAACATATCAGGGCCTCTGAGCTGATTAGAGCCAGATGTTGGTAACAATGTTGGCGTTATGGTCCAACTGCAGGTGAGGGAATAAACCGCTTTCCAAGGGACTTTCAGCAATCAGACCGGCGGTTTCTCCTGGCGCTGGGCTCAGACATTCCGGTTAGCGCTACAATAGCATTGTTGTTCTCTAATATTAGATCGTGTGTCATGTAAATGAAGTTGAATATATCGTTTAACTTGACAAGGTAATTAAGGCCAAGGATACATATGTTCAGCATTATAACCCAGCCAAGGTTAAACAATAATCATATTAATAATAAGGGAGGGAGGGAGGGAGGGAGGGAGAGAGAGAGAGAGAGAGAGAGAGAGAGAGAGAGAGAGAGAATGGCCCAACATAGCTATATATGAATGTGTTGTTTTTATTATTTAGGCTTATCGGGAGATTTTCACATTTTTATTTCCATCAAAACAAGGCACGGTCGTAACCTGACGTGATGCTAGGCCCATAACGAAAGTCAGACACTACTATTGGCCTGTATAAAGATGCATAGATGCTTATAAATTCTCAACTAGGTGACGAACTGACAACCCTCATGGTTTTCTCCCTTGAGTTTGCTCAGCTCCCTTGTTTTACATCTGCCTTCTTTACTTTTCCCTCGTTAGTGTAAATGATTGGTACATTTGCATCCACTTTTCCAATGGAGGAGGAAGAGCTACCCAGTCCCGAGCAATGAATCTACCTCATCAGTGCCAGAAATGCTTTCCCACCTCCTTTGGGCTTTCAGATATTTAGAATGGTGCATTGGCTCACGAAAACATATTAAGCGCTCCATTAACTAAAGGATCCCTGTCTTTCTTTTCCACCACTTTATATAGGCATATTTCTCATTAGTGTCAGTGAAGGGTTATGATTGGCTCTGAACCCAACTGAGTTAGAACTGAAGGGATGCATCTATTAAGTACTGCGGAATAAAACACAAAACTGTGAAGAACTTAATGAGAAGGTCATATACTTGGATCCAACTAAGGCTTGATATCAGGGCTGAGGTCAAGGGTAGGCATGGTTGGGCACCTGCCAAGGGCCCACACTGCAGCAGGGATGCACTAGTAGATAACTCTGGAGTTGCTCCTCCTCTTCACTATTGCAACCTGCTTGTTCACTTGCCTCTTGCTCTGGCCCAGACAACAGTGGTGGTAAGAAGGAAGCGCAGCAGGTGCTAAAGCCTCCTTGCCCACAGGTTCTCTGCCTGTCAAGCAGCAATTGGTAGCAAATATGAGAAAGAGGATGAGGAGCGAGAGCAGCTGTTCGAAGTGGCCCTGTTCAGACAACACACTAAGCCATGGTGGTTAAGCATTTTGAGCTAAATTTTATGGCTTAGCATGTCCCATTCCTATCCCTGGTGGCTACATAACCATGGGTTAAACCCTCTCACTAACCATTTGCTGCAAATGGGTTAGCAGACTAAACATGGCTTAGTGTGTGGTCTGAACAGGTCCGAAGTCAGTGAAGAGGTAGACTCATGGAAGGAAAGGGCCCACTGAGGGTGTCTTTCCCAAGAGCCCTCAAAAACCAGGAGTGGGCACTGCTTGAAATGCTTATTTCAAAATGGATAGAGTGCTGTGCATTGTTAGAAAAATAATAATGTGGTGAAGGTACAAATGGCAAACCTTTACGCAACTACGAAATGTTCTTCAGCCATACTAGTCCCAAACTAGTACAAAACGGGACGGCATTTTAACTGTACACATGCACAAGATGGTGTCTCAAAGCCAAACCCAGTCCACCGCCCAATGAACGGTGGCTTGCTACACATTAAACCCCTCTATTTTTTGCAGTCTGAAAGCCTATCTACACAGTCCCTTGGAACGTTTTAAATAGTATTTTAAAACCTTCCAAATAGGTGTGTTCCAAAACATCTTAGGCCACATTAAGGAGTACTCACGTTACAGGAGAAAAAATCTTCAGTCTTCAAAGCGGTGTGTGCGGTCTCAAACCCTTCTGTCCATCTCTTTCTGTTTCATTTTTACAATGAGTTAAGGGCAAGGCATTGTGGGTGTTGTAGTTCACTCGCCCACTTCCTCCTTAATTCCCCTTTCATTCCCTAGCTTTCAATGAGTTTAGGGCAAAGCACTGTGGGCACTGTAGTTCACTCTCCCACTTCCTCCTTAGCCCCTCTTTCTTTCCCACTAGGGTGACCATATTTTGGAAACAAAAAAGGAGGACAACATGGCCGCCCCCCAAGGGGGCGTGCTCCCCAACATGTCCGACACTGAAGGGGGCGTGCCTACCCAAACATGGCGTTGATCACATGTCTGATTTCACAGCACATAATTAAGACAAACCTGTTTTACATAACATCTTAATGTTAAAATCACTGAAATAAAGAACACTCACTCACTCCTACTTTTGTAGCTTTTGCTGGACTTTAAAGCTTTTGCTATGCTTTTTGTGATACAGTCTCCCTTTCCCTCAAATATCTTTTCTGACTGCAATTCCTTCACTGGATGACCATAGTCTCACCTTTCCTAACTTTTAACATTATTTCCCCATCACCTTTCTCATATCCATACTCACAGATTCAGCACTGAACAAATGAAGCAGTTGACAAGTTCAGAAAAATCTAGTACAACAAAAGAGCAATCTAGCATTCAGAAAGAGTATAAAATACTATTACCCTGCAAACATTAGCCATGGAACAAAATGGACTAAAGTCTTGTTCCAGTTATTCAACATCTGGTTTATCAGTGAGAAACTAATCTAAAAATGTGTCATTCTACATCTGGTTCATTAACCATGTAAACAAGACCATGGTCAGCAGCAATACAAAGAAAGGCCAGAATGGATGCCCATTATCTCAGTACAAGACAAGGAACTTTTCCTCCTTTTACCCAAATATCTCCTGAATTTACGCTGCCTCAATGTGCAGAGAACAGAAATCCCAGTCAGGGACCCTAAGAAAACTGCCCAAAGAAACCTCAGAAACAAGTCCCATTGATTTCAATAAAGCTTACTCACAGATAAATGAATATAGGATCGCAGCCTCTTCACATCTGTTCACCTTTCTCTAGCAAGTGCAAGCCCCTCCTGTCAAGGAGAACTATGCCATAACCAGAGACTGGCCTCATGGATCATGCAACCAGCAGGTGCTCTCCAGAAAGATACTTTCAGAGCCTAGCAGATCCAGACACTCAAAAAAGACAAGCCACACTATGCACTCACATATTATCTTGCTGGGACAGGACAATTCCCAGCATGACCAGATACAAAAGCGGGCAGGGCTCCTGCAACTTTAACTGCTAACCTTTCACCAGGTGGGGGGATGGTAAATACACAAAGCCACACTGTAAAATAATCAGAATCTCAAAGCCATACAGAAAAGCAATGTTTGGAACGGAGCTGACAGTTGTAAGAGCATGTACCCCTTTGCATGTAGTATAAAAATAATCAACAACATTTGCATCAGCATCAACACAAAAGCAGTTTTGGAGCCACATTGCTTTTTATTACAGGAACAAACCAATGGTGGTGTTAATGATGGGGAATCCACTTACTTAAGGCAAAAATAAAAAATCATTCACACACACACACACACGGTAAAATAATAATAATGCACACACACCTCACACATGCTTACCAAAGGCAATAAAAATTTAAATCCACACACCACTGCACACTCACCCAAAGTGGAAAAAACCCACACCCTCTCCAAGACAATAAAAAAAACCTCCCCACAAACACTTAATGGGGGGGGGATAAAAATCCACCCCCCCACCACCAAAAACAAAATAATAATCCACAGCTACCCACACAAGGCCTTCCACCACCATGTACCTTCTTTGCCCTGATGCTGGCCCACGCTGCTGGTCATGTTTACTGCTACTGCTTTTCCGTGGGCTTCTGGTGCTGATCCTGCCACTCCGCTGCTGGTGGTGGGTGCTGCTTCAGTTTCTCTTCTTTCCTGTCGCTCTTCTGCTCTTCTTTTTTCTACCTCTGCTCTCCTCCCCGTCAACCGTCTTCCTTGTCTTTCTTCTTTGTTGCTGCGACGAGCTCTGAAGAGGCCGGAGGCGGTGCGGAAGAGGCGGGAAAGGGCAATTGGCCCTCTCCTGCCTCTTCCGCGCTACTCCAGCCTCCTCGGGGCTCGTCGCCCTGGTGACGAGCCCCGAGGAGGCCGGAGGCAGCGCGGAAGAGGCGGGAGAAATCGGCCCTCTCCCGCACTGCCTCCGGCCTCCTCGGGACTCTTCACCCTCTCATCGCCCTGGTGATGAGCCCCGAGAAGGCCGGAGGCAGCGCGGAAGAGATCGGCCCTCTTCCGCATGGCCTCTGGCCTCCTCGGAGCTTGTCGCCCTGGTGATGAGCCCCGAGGAGGCCAGAGGCTGCGTGGAAGATGCAGGAGAGATCAGCCCTGTTCCGCACGGCCTCTGGCCTCCGCGCTAGCCAAGAACAAGGCCTGGATGGCGGAGGGGAGGAGGCCGGAACAATGCGCACCTGGAACTGCGGGCGCAAGTCATTCCAGCCTCTTCCCTCGCTGATCTGGGCCTTGTTCTTGGCTAGTGCAACTGCGCTAGCCAAGAACAAGGCCCAGATAGCAGAGGGGAGGAGGCCGGAATGATGCGCACCCGGAAGTGGGGGTGCGCGTCATTGCGGCCTCTTCCCCCGCCAATCTGGGCCTTCTTCTTGGCCAGCGCAACCGCACTAGCCAAGAACAAAGCCCAGATGGTGGAGGGGAGGAGGCCGGAATGACGCACATCCAGAAGTGCGGACGCGCATCGATCCAGCCTCTTCCCCGGCCGATATGGGCCTTGTTCTTGGCCAGCGCAACCGCGCTAGCCAAGAACAAGGCCCGGATGGCACGGGAGAGACCCAATTTTTCTGGACTGTGGGGGATATTTTAAAATTTCCCCCCGGACTCAAATTTGGCCCCTTTTTCCGGACTTGTCCAGGGGGATCCGGACGTCTGGTCACCCTATTCCCCACCAATCAACTGCTAAGCATTTGGGCACCAGTAAACGAAGCACTGCCCCCATGAATCACAAACGGTAAGGAAGGACACATTATTTTACTTAAAATGATTTATTAAAAGTAAAAACCATTGTATATAGCTGAAGTGAGTTTTAAAAAACCTCGGGTATACAACGTTCAAGGGAGTGCGTCATGGGGCCCAAAGAGTTTTCGTAACCCTTCTAAAGCGTTACAAAGCTAGAGTGTAGATCGGCTCCATGGCAGGCGGCAAAATGGACCGTTTTTGAGGTTGTTTCAGACCGCCATCCTGGAGGGCTGCATTGAGTCCCAGCTCCAGATTTTTGAGGTCCCTTGGGCAAGACCCCTCCAATGGCCCTCTTCCTCAGTGAGTCTACTTCCTCACCATTGCTGTTGCTCCTCATCCTCATTCCACTTTCCTGCTTCACAAGCAGAGAGTCAGAGAACAACAGTGCTATCTGCTGATGTTCCTCCTCAGCACCATGGTTGTCTGGGCCAGTGCGAGAGGCAGGTGAACAAGCAGGTTGCCATGGTGAAAAAGAGGAGCAACTACAGGGGGCTCATACCAGTGTGCTCCTGGTGGGGTGTTGAGCCCTCGGCAGATGCCCAGCCATGCCTACCCTTGGTACCAGCCCTGGTGGTACCCACCTCTAGCTTACCTAGCCTTCTCTGAACTCTAAAATATACTCAAATGTTTCTCTAGCTCTAGGGTTATCAGTCGATCGCTGTGATGATAATAGGGCAGCCACTTCTGCATCACCCACAAAACAGGAAATGCATCAGCAAACAAGAAGTTACAGATGTGCATACAATGTGTGCATACAATGTGCTTATGCTGATTTATATCTATAGGTGCATATTTAGAATGAATTATTATAATTTAAAACACAATTCAGCTTTCCCCAACCAGGTGCCCTCGGACTCTCTTGGACTACAACTCCCAGAATCCCTGACCATTAGCTATGGTGAATGGGGCTGATGGGAGGTAATGCCCAAAACATCAGGAGGGACCAGGCTCAGGAAGGCTGAACTCATACATCTCACCATGATGGAGAAAACTGCGACTAATGGGCTCAAGTTACAGAAAGCCAGATTCTGTCTGGGCATCAGGAAAAATGTCCTGACTGTTAGAGCAGTATGTCAATGGAACTAATGACCTAGGGAGGTGATGGGCTCTCCCACACTAGAGGCATTCAAGATGCAGCTGGACAGCCATCTGTCTGGTATGCTTTAAGGTGGATTCCTGCATTGAGCAGGGGGTTATTATTATTATTATTTAAATTTATATACCGCCTCATAGCCGAAGCTCTGTAGGCGGTTTACAAAAATTAAAAGATTGAACATTAAAAAGTCAATATACAAAATTTAAAAACATAAAACAGCTGATATTTAAAACATTTTAAACTTTAAAACTTTTAAGCCTGGCCACAAAGTCAGTTAAAACTTCAACTTAAGCTGTTAAAATGCCTGGAAGAAAAGAAAAGTTTTGACCTGGCACCGAAAAGATAACAGTGTTGGTGCCAGGTGGGCCTCATCGGGGAGATCATTCCATAATTGGGGGGCCACCACAAAGAAGGCCCTCTCCCTTGTTGCCGTCCTCCGAGCTTCCCTCGGAGTAGGCACCCAGAGGAGGATCTTTGATGTTGAGCATAATGTACGGGTAGGTTCATGTCAGGAAAGGCACTCCATCAGGTATTGTGGTCCCAAGCCATGTAAGGCTTTATAGGTTAAAACCAGCACCTTGAATCAGGTTGGACTCGATGGCCTTATAGGCCCCTTCCAACTCTACTGCTCTATGATTCTAAGTGACCTGTTGGTATGCTGACTTTGCTGTCCAGGTGCTAACCCTTGCTGGATAACATCAAGGTTCCTACTTCTTCTCCCTTCTTATGGTTCTTTATCTTTGGACTGGACTTGGACTGGACAGCCTTTCAAACAGAGGATGCCTTCAAAACAGGATGCTCCTCTGTAAATTAGAACTGATAGGTAACCTAATAGTACAGCCCTCTGTATAGTGAAAAGTAAGCATCACTATGTACAATAGAGCTTACTCCCTAGTACTGCCTTCCCCTACCTGGTGCTCTCAAATGTGTTGGCCATTGGGAATGATGGGAGTTACAATCCCAACACATCTGGAGAGTACCAGGTAGGGGAAGGCCAACCTAGTAAGTGTGGTTAGGTTTGCAGCCAAAGTTTATAGTGTTGAAGCAAGGCCAGGAAGACCTAGGCTTAGATCCCCATTCAGTCATAAGTTTCAACTAGACAGCTTTAAGGGCCAACTGCTATCATTCAATGTTAATCTACCTCTCCAGGTTATTTCTGTTTTGAATGTATAACGTATTTATTTCCAAATTCCTGTATCTTACTTTTCTATTTCAAAAACCATCAAAAAAGAAAGGAAGGAAGGGCCAACGTGGCTCACAGAAATATCAAAATGCACATGCAAAATATCAAATACAATAAAAACAATCATTAAACAAACAAACAAAATACCAAACAGCGGGGGGGGGGGGGGGGGCAGGAAAACACACAGCACTAATCCCCTATCCCCCAATTCTTTTAAAACAGAAGGCTTTTCACATCAAACTAGAGTAGGGTGACCAGATAAAATCCAGGTCAGGGCTCATCTAACTTTAACAGTTGTAGAGAAAAGGGAATTTCAGCCAGTGTCATTTGTATGCAATTAGTTCCTGGTGAAATTCCCTCTTCATCACAACAGTTAAAGTTGCAGGGGCCCTGCCTTCTTTTGTATATGGTCACTCTAGTATAGTGCCTGCACCTTTAACCGATGGTGTGTATTAGGTACTTCCAGGATCACCCTCCTTCCCTCTACACCCCCATGGTGTAGAATGGGCGATGGTCACCCTAATCCTGAGCCCCAAGGAGGAAGGGAAAGATAGAAAGGAGAAACATAAAACAAATGGTAGGTGTGGCTTCTCCCCTCCACACAGTATCGCAATGGGAGAACAGGGTGTTGGTTAGCTTCCCCATGGTTTGCAATTGAATCCGATTAGGGCTAGAATGGAGGACGTTTAAAGTAGGGGTGTGCATCGGATCGGATCCGATCCACGATCCGAATCCGATCCGACCCAAAATCGGGAAAATCCGATCCGATCCGATCCGATCCGGACAACCTCCGATCCGATCCGATCCGATCCGATGAGGTCCGATCCGGATCGGACGCCATTTTGAATGCTTTTTCCCATAGCCAAGTATTGTTTTACAAAAACGCCTATAACTTTTTCATTTTTAAAGATAGAAGGATGAAACTTGGGCACATTGTAGACTGGTTAGGGATAGTTATCTGTGAGAAATTTCAGAAAGATTGGTGCATGCATTTTGTGGCAATTAATTTTTTAATAAATACCCAGGAATGCCTATAACTTTGTCATTTTTAAAGTTACACACATGAAACTTTGCCACATTGTAGGGGGTACCTTGGGACCTATGTGTGTGAAATTTCAGAAACGTAGGTGCTTGTCTTGTGTGGCAATTAATTTTTAGAAAAATGGGTAGTAGTGGGGTAAATACAGTTACACCTCCCATTTTTTTATTTTTGAAGATACAAACAGGAAACTTGGGCACATTACAGGTACCACTTGCCTTGATATGTGTGTGAAATTTCAGAAACATTGGAGCTTTCCTTGTGTGGCAATTAATTTTTGAAACAATGAGGAAAGAAACACCTATAACTTTGTCATTTTTAAAGTTACACACATGAAACTTTGCCACATTGTAGGTGGTACCTTGGGACCCATGTGTGTGAAATTTCGGAAACGTAGGTGCTTGCCTTGTGTGGCAATTAATTTTTTAATAAATACCCAGGAATGCCTATAACTTTGTCATTTTTAAAGTTACACACATGAAACTTTGCCACATTGTAGGCGGTACCTTGGGACCTATGTGTGTGAAATTTCGGAAACGTAGGTGCTTGCCTTGTGTGGCAATTAATTTTAGAAAAATGGGTAGTGGTGGGGTAAATACAGTTACGCCTCCCACTTTTTTATTTTTGAAGATACAAACAGGAAACATGGGCACATTACAGGTACCACTTGGCTTGATATGTGTGTAAAATTTCAGACAGCTGGGTCCAGGCATGTGGTGGCAAGGTATTTTTGAAACAATGAGGAAAGAAACGCCTATAACTTTTTTATTTTAAAAGTTAGAAGTCTGAACATTGCTCACTTTGTAGATGGGTTAGGGGTAGATATGTGTCAGAAATTTCAGAATTATAGGTCCAGGCATTTGATGGCTATGGAATTTTTAAATTACATGTTTCAAAAAAATTTCTACAGAGGCCAGGTCTTCCCCTCCCGCTTCCCGCGAAGAAAAGGAAACACTCTCTCGTCTCGATCCCTTTGATCCTTGCTAGTAGTATCCATTACAGGGCTCGTGTTTCCTTTCCTACTTTCACTTTTCACTTTGTACTCAAGCAGACACGAGCCCTGTAATGGATACTACCAAGGATCAAAGGGATCGAGACCAGAGTGATCCTTCCTTGCACGCATGGCTGCAAAACTCAGCTAGGCTCAGCCGTTCTGCTTGATAAGTGAAAGTAGGAAAGGAAACACGAGCCCTGTAATGGATACTACTAGCAAGGATCAAAGGGATCGAGACCAGAGAGTGTTTCCTTTTCTTCGCGGGAAGCGGGAGGGGAAGACCTGGCCTCTGTAGAAATTTTTTTGAAACATGTAATTTAAAAATTCCATAGCCATCAAATGCCTGGACCTATAATTCTGAAATTTCTGACACATATCTACCCCTAACCCATCTACAAAGTGAGCAATGTTCAGACTTCTAACTTTTAAAATAAAAAAGTTATAGGCGTTTCTTTCCTCATTGTTTCAAAAATACCTTGCCACCACATGCCTGGACCCAGCTGTCTGAAATTTTACACACATATCAAGCCAAGTGGTACCTGTAATGTGCCCATGTTTCCTGTTTGTATCTTCAAAAATAAAAAAGTGGGAGGCGTAACTGTATTTACCCCACCACTACCCATTTTTCTAAAATTAATTGCCACACAAGGCAAGCACCTACGTTTCCGAAATTTCACACACATAGGTCCCAAGGTACCGCCTACAATGTGGCAAAGTTTCATGTGTGTAACTTTAAAAATGACAAAGTTATAGGCATTCCTGGGTATTTATTAAAAAATTAATTGCCACACAAGGCAAGCACCTACGTTTCCGAAATTTCACACACATGGGTCCCAAGGTACCACCTACAATGTGGCAAAGTTTCATGTGTGTAACTTTAAAAATGACAAAGTTATAGGTGTTTCTTTCCTCATTGTTTCAAAAATTAATTGCCACACAAGGAAAGCTCCAATGTTTCTGAAATTTCACACACATATCAAGGCAAGTGGTACCTGTAATGTGCCCAAGTTTCCTGTTTGTATCTTCAAAAATAAAAAATGGGAGGCGTAACTGTATTTACCCCACTACTACCCATTTTTCTAAAAATTAATTGCCACACAAGACAAGCACCTACGTTTCTGAAATTTCACACACATAGGTCCCAAGGTACCCCCTACAATGTGGCAAAGTTTCATGTGTGTAACTTTAAAAATGACAAAGTTATAGGCATTCCTGGGTATTTATTAAAAAATTAATTGCCACAAAATGCATGCACCAATCTTTCTGAAATTTCTCACAGATAACTACCCCTAACCAGTCTACAATGTGCCCAAGTTTCATCCTTCTATCTTTAAAAATGAAAAAGTTATAGGCGTTTTTGTAAAACAATACTTGGCTATGGGAAAAAGCATTCAAAATGGCGTCCGATCCGGATCGGACATCTGGTCCGATCCGATCCGACCAGCCTCCGATCCGATCCGATCCGATCCGACCCCCCAGGTCCGATTCCGATCCGCTATCCGATCCGATCCGGGGGGTCAGTGCACATCCCTAGTTTAAAGGAGTGACACTGATCATTATGAACAGGCTGGAGTGTTTGATGCATCACAGCTGTCTCCACTGCAATAAAACAATTGACCGTTTCATTTCCCCAAACCCAGCTCAGCACACCAAGAGACAACCATGAGAAAAGGGAAAACTGCCGAATTTACTCAAATGCTCTACAGTTGGAAGTCCCATTGAGGGAGGATATGGACTTCAAAAATAGCATCCTTGCTAGAAAAATAGAGACAATCCGAACATTGGCTCGGTTCACATGTCACAATAACCCAGACTTTTAAAAAAAATGTGGATTATTGTGAACAATAATTGCATTCTGCCTGATAGCTAAACAACCAGGGGTACTCCATTTCTAGGTTGTTTGCCGTGACATGCAAGCCAGACACTCACCCCGACCTCCGACAAATCCAAGTTGTAACCCATTTGAGAGACAAGCCAGAGTTCCTGGTATACATGTTATTTCTAAATTTGCATCTATACATCTCAAATTAGGGTATGGAATTCTTATGCACATCTGTCTTCTATTTGGCAATGAGCAAGCGGCCACCTTACCTTGGAGAACCTCTGCCAGTCAGTGTACATCAATGGTGGACAACTTGTGGCCCTCTAAATGTTTTGGTCTACAGCTTCCATTATCTCTCACCATTGCCTGGACTGGCTAAGGCTGATGGGAGTTGTAGGCCAAAACACTTATTGACCAAACCCTGAGTGTAGATAATACTGAACAAGATGGAGAAATGGTCTGACTCAGTATAAGGCCGCTTATCTTCCTAAAGCAGGCCTAAACTCTTCATGTGGGGCAGGATTTAAATTGAATCCAGCACAATAAAATTGATAATGGCAGGTGGGGTAATTTATTATCGTGAGTTTATCTCAATGTAGGGGAAAACACAACTACCCAGAGAGTTTTGGCTAATGGGTAGTACAGAAATGTGTTTGTTTGTTTTTTATTATTGTGAATATTAACAAAACAGAACAAAAAAAATAATGAAAAACAACAAAATTACGTATATTGGAATATCACCATTTTCCCCATCAGGTATACTGTTCATTATGCATAGATTTCAAGATAAGCAGTCCATATATTCATGTATTTATCCACTCGCAAGTCACACCTATATAATACCCATTCAAATATTGATAGCGTTGTTAAGTTCTCAATCCATTGCATTATGGGAGGTGAGCATTTGTCCTTCCAGCGTGATAGTATAAGACTTTTAGCTGTCATAAGGGCTCTGAAAATCCATTTGTGCTGACCATGTGTTAACTTCCAAAAAGCCAGTAGTAGTTTAGGAGGGCATGCACATCATTCCATATTAAAAATTGTTTCAGTACAAAGTTTATCCTTATTATAACCTCCTCCCAAAAGGGGGCAACTACTGGACATTGCCAAAACATATGAATGAAAGAAGAATTAGGTGCATTACATCTAATGAGCAGTATGGAAATATAATAAAGACATGATTGCAATGTAGCCCTAAATAAAGCAAAGGACTTGAAACGGAAGAGATCTTAGCTTTTGCTTTCTGTGAAATAGACATTTAGTAAAGCTGGTCTCAAAGACCAAAGGTTCATTGGGCTTGTTACAGTAAACACCCTTGGCTGATAGGTGAGATCTAATGAAAAGCATAAGGCTGTCTGTTGCACTGTGGGCCTTTCTTTTAAGTGTAGACAAAATACCGTTCAGAGCACACGCAAGAATTCAGACCCAAGCCACTGACTAACGCAGCAAGAACTGTAAACTATACCCACGCCGGTTTGGCTTTAATGAGTCATATCAAAGAAGGCAGGAATGCCCACGTCAAACAGACCCCTCAGTATATAATCACAAAGCATACTGCCTCGGCTGTTTACATTAAGGGCCATTCGTTAGGCAAACTCAAGGAGCGAACAATAGGATTATTATACTGAAAACTTGAGTAAATCTACCTCACCTTTCATCAATACCTTTTTATGAACCAGAGAGTCCATGGGGATGAATAGCATTATTCTACAAAGTCCTGCTGGGGGGCCGGGGAACCAGGAGCCATTGTTAGCCGTACAATGGGTTACTGATAACTAAACAGAGGCAAAAGCATACAGGCATATTTCATTATTGCCGGAAAGAAAAGCAAAGAGTTCTGCAAACAAGTGGAGAGGAGCGAATATGCTTTTAGCGTGCCTCTCATCTGGTTAAAATGTAACCGGACTTGTGTGCAGCTTACTAAATATAGGCCACGAGGAGGGCTAGATGTTGCCTCACTTATTTGTACCTTCAGAATTGTTTTGTGGAGACAGTTAAAAACGTCACAAAAGGCAAAGAGAAGGAGCAACGCAACATGGACCTTAATAATAATAATAATAATAATAATAATAATTTATTTATTTATCTCTAACCTGCCTCTCCCTCCAGATCGAGATGGGGAACAACAATAAATATAAATACAAGGACCATAAAATAGATAAAACATTTAAAACAAGTAAAAACAAATAAAAACTAATACATTATTAAAAACATCTTTCCAGCTTTCTTTTTGTCTGAGCGTCACTTTTATTTCAGCCCCATCCTGGGAACCTCGGGGATGGGCAACAAGGGGTCCTGCAGTTGTTTTTGGAATGCAATTCCCATCAGCCCCAGCCAACATAGCCCTTACAACATAACAATAAGGCGCCATTCTTTTTTTCCTGCAAGTTGCTCTGAGAGGATTTTTCGAAGATGCAATCCTATGGTCCATGGCCGAACATCCCAGATACCATAGGATGGCTCGGATTACCCCCTCCAAGGTTGGAGGCTGTTCTCCGACCACGGGGGGGGGGGGGGGGGGGGACTGGAGATTCAACCCACCCTCTCACAGCCAGCATGGAGGAAACAACACCGGATGCTTCTCCGAAGTCAGAAACCCAACCTTAGAGTGAGGGAAAAGGGGGCATTCTGGTGGATTGGGAGGGGAGGAGATCAGCGAGGCCCTGGTACTATATATCATGAGCCTCCTCAGCCTCCTTCCTTCACCCTCTGAAGCACCCGGATGTTTCCAGATAGTCTTCAAGGGCAGCCCCACATAAAATACATTGCAGTAATCCAACGGAGAGTTTACCAGGGAATGAATCACGGATAGGATCGTAGCTGGCATACCAAGCTAAGTTGGTAGAAGGAACTCTGAGCCGCCAAAACACTTGTGCCTCAAATGGCAAAGTTGTATCTATGAGCACCTCCAAGCTGCGGGCTTGATCCTCAGGCCTAGGGGTCAAACCTGCCCCCCTGAGGTCACAATCTAGTCCTCCAGATGCCCACGCCCCCTCCCCTTGGTCCCACTCCCTTTCTGCTAGCGGTTTTCCAGCTTTTATGCAGTCCCCCCCCTTCCATTCCAAACATTGGAATGCCTTCCTTGATACTTACTTATTGGCAGTAAGAGCTGAAGGCTACAATATGCAGGTATTTTGGGGTGGTCTTGCCGCTTTGTATTTGGCACCACCCCTTCACCTTTGGCCCCACCCACTACTAGACTGCAGCCGCCAAGACTTTCTCTGCAAGAGAATGTGGGCCTTGGGCTGAATGGGGTTCCTCAAATCCTTGCTTTAGGAGGAGTGCAACCCCTTCCGGAACAGGTTGATCACCACTCACCACTCAATCCATCTTATCTGGATTGCGCTTCAGTTTATTGGCCCCCTTCTAGTCCACTACTACGGCCAGGCACAGTTCCAGCAGCTGCTAAAATGGTCCTGAATTTGCACAAAGTGTACAGTAAAGCCGTGTGTGCGTTGCAAATCTGAACCATTTAATTTTCATCTCTTGCCTCCCAGCCAACAAGCCCTGGGAAAAGTGGTCCTATAAAGGGGCTGGGGACCTGAAACAAAGCCCCTACAGGGCTCTCACCAAACTACAATTCCCAGAATTCTTCAAGGCAAGCTATGACAGTTAACTAGACTCAACCTATTTCGTATTTTATGGTGTAAATGTATTGACATGTTGTAGCTAAGTAATGGTTTGTTACCTAAGGATGCATCCAAAGATTTATAGCCAGTAAGCATTTCTTACTACTAATATTTTAATATGTAAGAAGATAAGAAGAGCCATCCTGGATCAAACCAAGGGTTCATCTAGCCCAGCATTCAAAAAGTGGCCAACCAGCTGTTGACCAGGAACTCCCAAGCAGGACACAAGTGCAACAGCACCCTCCCACCCATGTTCCCCAGCAACTTGTTTACATAGGCTTACTCCCTCTACTACTGAATGGAGTTGACATTTTCCTCCTCTTTAGAGTCAGTTTGGGTTTTTTTCTTTATGAAAGCTTACAATGTTTCATCACCCAACCAGTAAAGTTTGCTCCTGCTTCTAAACAAAAGCTCTAATTCACAGCAGTATGAGGCTCGTTGGTTTGGTTTTGTACTATGTTTTCAGTGAAATCTCTTCGGTCATCATTCTACAACAGGGGCATAAAACAATTTAATTGACTCTGGACTCTTTTAAGGGTCCGTAACTTATTTTAAGGGTCCGTAACTTATTTTAAGGGTTTTGTAATGTACAAAAGTGTTCTGGGCTTTCTTTCTTTGGCCTGAGGTGATTATTTTGTGTGCATGGGACCTCCTTTCGCTCCTTAAGTACTGTGCTCAACTGCACTTTAAAGCCGGATTCAATCTCTAAAGTATAGTTTCACACTCCCCACTTCACGTTCCAAGAGCAGCTTTATAGGGTCAGTTCTCTTGTGATGGGGGAGAGACGAAGATTTACAGTTCCTGTTACAATCAGCTATTTATTTTCAAAATACAGGTGGGTCTCCATGTGTCCTCTTTTACAGTCCTCTATTTGGTGGGACAACAGAGGCCTACCCTCTGTTTTGAAGACATCCTCCAATTGAAGAGTTGTTTAGTTCAAGTCTGGTATAAAGATGAAGAACCATCTGAAGGAAGAGCTGAGTCCTGAAGTTGCCCGTCAACCACACCTGGACAGCAGGTTGAGCAAAGCACACAGATCACCTGGCCACAATCTTCCACACTCTGATGAGATGTACAGGGGTTTTTTTTCATTTAAATTATAATAATGATTTCTAAATGTGCCCCTTTTCCCAGACATTATAATAAAAACTAAAATTTCCCCCCAGACCCCGGTTTGGCCTTCTTATTTTCCGGACCTGTCCTGGCAGATCCAGGCAGTTGGTCAGCCTAGCTTTGGGGCAGACATGGACTTTCAGCCTAACCTACCTTACAGAGTTGTTGTGAGAATAAAACAGAGAGAAGGAAGCGGATCCTTTAAGCTGATTAGGGTTCCTTGCAAGAGGGAGAAAATGCCGGGATATAAATGTAATAATAACAACAATAATAGTTTCATACATTCAAACTGCAGTGTGACTGTCACGTGAAAGGAAATCTCACTAAGGCAACCCAACCCAGCAAATCATTTGTGCAAAGGGTTTTCCAACATGTTTTTTTGAGCTAGCTTGATAGAAGGGGGAAGGAAAGGAAAGTTCATTTGGCAATTTTTTTGTTTCGGTTCTATTGGACACTAGGTTTCTTTAATAGAGGTTTGTTTAACTTAATTAATTGTTGGAGGTGCCATACAGTAGGCTGACCAGATAAAATCCAGGTCAAGGTTCATGTAACTTTAACAGTTGTAGAGAAAAGGGAATTTCAGCCGGTGTCATTTGTATGCAATTAGTTCCTGGTGAAATTCCCTCTTCATCACAACAGTTAAAGGTGCAGGCACTATACTAGTGTGACCATATACAAAAGGAGGCAGGGCCCCTGCACCTTTAACTGTTGTGATGAAGAGGGAATTTCACCAGGAACTAATTGCGTACAAATGACACTGGCTGAAATTCCCTTTTCTCTACAACTGTTAAAGTTACATGAGCCCTGACCTGGATTTTATCTGGTCACCCTATCATACAGTTTACGCTTCTTTTATGAATATGTTTTGGAAATGTCCTATAGTTGCCTCCTTTGGGAAGGAAGTCATCAGACGGATAAACTTTGCATTGGAAAGCTCTTTAATATTTTCTGACGAACCTGTTCTCTTGAGTTATGTACCTGCTTCTTGGTCAGCGTGAATGGATTTTACGTGCCCTCCTGACTGCTGAAAGACTGGTATACTACAACATTGGAAAGATAAAAGCTCACCATGCAATGAATTTAAGACCAAACAATATTAGCAACATTTGAAAGAGTGGTATATTGACACCACGCGTGAATGGACATATATTTGGATATTTGGCCTGTTACGGAAATGTATGTGTAATATACTGCTATTTCATTATTATTATTATTATTATTATTATTATTTTGTTCTATTTGTCATAATATTATGAAACTGAGGCTTTTAAAGTATGTAGTTTCAACTGCATTTTTGTTTGTTTTGTTTCATTGAAACTTATCATAAAAAAGGATTTTAAAAAGGAGGGGGAAGGGAAGGGAAGTCATACCACATGGCCATCCCCTTCAAACAGACTTTGCATGTATAAATGGGGCGTTGGGCCTGTGACTAATTCACTCTAACTGGATACTTGCAGATGAATAATGTAGACTGTGTTTGAAACCTCTTTTACAAAAACTGCCCAAGAATGTGAGCTGTATGCAGGCCTAACAGTAGGACCCTTTATCATCAGACCATTGCAAGGGCCACAGGGTTCATGCAAGAACCTGTACTGATGCCTTTCCTAGCCCCTCTGAACAACTGTGGATAGTAAGCTGCCATTTTGATTTCCCACAATCCCCTTGACATTGTGTTGCTCCAAGGCACTGAAGGAAATTAAAATGGTGCCCCCCATTTTAATTTTCCACAATGCCCTCAGGGTAGCATTACTCCAGGGAATTGTGGAAAATTTAAATGGCAACTGGCTAGCCTACAGTGGGGGAGGCTACGGACATAAAAAAAAGCCCCCACCAGAAGTCACTTTGCTGAAGATGTGCCTAGTTCAAATCTCACCTCAGCTCACTAGGCTGGCCGTAGGAAAGCCAAAATTCTGAAACTTCTGCATAAACGTGCATCAGATTGGGCTGGAAGCCAATTGGTTTCTGGTGAAGAGAAGGGGGGCAATCTATGTCCTTAAATTGTGAATATCGCTCCATAAATCTCTAGTTAAAATAGTTAAGGTCTGATAACCTTACAGTGCTCTTACTGTGTACGAGGTCACATCATCAGCATGTAGATGTATAGAACGTTTCATGAACTATACAGTGCCGACAGATCATTAATAAAAACTGGAAAAGTAAAAGCCTTCTAATTAGCTTCTGAGGTAACTTGGCACATAACATTTTCACCTCTGATTCAACACCATTAAACAAAATGACTGGTGTTTGCTCACTAATGTAGCTGAAGAACCATTCCTACGTAGTTAAACTCCAACAAACTGAGGGAAATGTAGGTAGCGATATGTTGTGATTTATTGGATCAAAGGCCAGAGTCAAACCAATATAGGCACTTCCTGCCAACCCAAAAGAAGAAAAGATTGTAATGAATGGGACATAATAATATCATCAAGGTTACCTTGGAAAATGCAACAGAGGGGGCCAATAAAACTGGATTAAACATAGGATCAATGCTAGGCTGACCATCTGAAAAGGAGGACAGGGCTCATGTAACTTTAACAGTTGTAGAGAAAAGGGAATTTCAGCTGGTGTCATTTGTATGCAATTAGTTCCTGGTGAAATTCCCTCTTCATCACAACAGTTAAAGGTGCAGGCACTATACTAGAGTGACCATATACAAAAGAAGGCAAGGCTCTGCAACTTTAACTGTTGTGATGAAGAGGGAATTTCACCAGGAACTAATTGCATACAAATGACACCGGCTGAAATTCCCTTTTCTCTACAACTGTTAAAGTTATATGAGCCCTGTCCTCCTTTTCAGATGGTCAGCCTAGTCAATGCATTATCTTTTTGAGCAATACTGAACAAAAACAACAATGGTTCAATAACTTAGAATTAGAAAATGTGTTGGCTATAGTATAGAATCCATTCAAATAACTGGCTATCTCCATAAGCATGCAAACCTCATTTCATTAGGGTGTGCACCTTAGAGGCCCTGATTGGAGCGGAGGAGGGGAAAGTGTGCTTTCTCGCCCCTCCACTACTCCGATCGAGGCCTTAAGGCCCTGATTGGAGCAGTGGGGGGTGAGAAAGCCCGCTTTCCAGGGCCTCCGGAAAGTGCGTAGTTCCCCCAGGGATGCTAATGGTAGCTTTCTGGAGGCTTTCCCATCCTTTTAAAAGCCCCAATTTGAGGGGGGGGCAGGAAAGCAGAGGTGGCCCTGGGAAATTAGGGTGTACCTGGGCACACCCGGCACACCCTGTACACACACCTATGGCTATCTCCAGTTAAGGACAAAATGTTCCAACCAAGTGTTAGCAATAAGATGGAGAGTAAGAACTCATTCACAGAACTATTCTTTCTTCCAGAGGATGGGGGCAGAATACAACATGGCGCTTATACCTCTGCTGATTCTCTTCTGCCCCATAGACTCTGCTGTGCGAGCAGTGGGTTCTGACAATTCCATTGCGTGAGTGGGACCCACCACCTGTGCAAGAGAGATTAAGTGCTTCCCAGAGGAAACACTTGTTTCTCAATTGGGACAGGTCTTCGGGGCTTCCTTCTGTGAACTCCGCCAACCTGCCCCATTCCAGAAACAAGTGTTTTTGCTTGTTTTCAGCAGCCCCCAAAGCACTAAATTGTCATTCCACAAGCGGTGGGTACTGCTTGCAGATGGGAATTGGCAGGGCGTAAGGGAATTTAAAGAGGTGCAAGCATCGTGTTGGATTCCACCCAGGGTCTCCATGAGGTGACCTTTCCCCCTAAATAACTCACATGATGACATGGTTTTCTGAAAGTACCCATGATTAGGTACTTTTACAAGTTATCTCATCTTTTTCAGGAAGCAGTAGCTTGCCATGTTGTGATACTGATGGGCCAGTCACAACATTATTCTACCACATGAATATTATGGGGGGGGGGGGCGCTTGCATCTCACCACATGAAGTCACTCCACACGGCTAGCCATTTTTACAAAGATGTTTCCCATAAGTTTCCTGTCATTTTCAATAAGTCAGTGCAACCTCTTTCGCCTCTTATATAGTTTGCGTTGGCTTAATAAAAACATATAAGGCCGACCCTGGCCCACTTGCATTGGCTGCCTGTACATTTCTGAGCCTGATTCAAGGTGCTGGTTTTAACCTATGAAGTCTTACACAGCTCAGGACCACAATACTTGATGGAATGCCTTTCCCAACGTGAACCTACCCGTATACTACGTTCAACATCTAAGGTCCTTCTCAAGGGTGCCTACTCTGAGGGAAGCTCAGAGGATGGCAACAAGGGAGAGGGCCTTCTCTGTGGTGGCCCCCCAATTGTGGAATGATCTCCCCGACGAGGCCCCCCTGGTGCTGATATCTTTTCAGCGCCAGGTTAAAACTTTTCTCTTTTCCCAGGCATTTAGCAATATGAGATGAGCTTCACTGATCCTAGGTCTGTTTTAAAGTTGTTTATAGTTGTTTTAAATGTATGTTTCATGTATGTTGTATGTGTTTGTAGTTTTACATTTTGTATATTGTTTTTAAGTGTTTTAATCTTACGTAAACCTCCCAGAGAGCTTCGGCTATGGGCAGTTCCTTCAGACAACAACACAGCAGCTCACATGTACAAATTCAGCCTTCAGATTGTGGGTAAAATTGGCCCTAATTGGTGCATTTAAGGTTCACCCATCCTGATTTAAATAGAAATACATACTCTCCATCTCACCATAGTGCAGATTAGTATGACCAGGTGACCTGGGTACCTGCCAGTTCAGTCTGCTCTTCAGCCACTTTTATTTATTTATTTATTTATTACATTTATATCCCACCTGTTTTTCCTCCAATTAACCCAAGGCAGTATAAATAATCCTCCTCATCTCTGTTTTATCCTCACAACAACAACCCTGTGAGGTAGGTTGAGCTGAGAGTCTGTGACTGGCCCAAAGCCACCCAGTGAGCTTCCACGGCCGAGTGGGGACTAGAACCCGGATCTCTCGACTCCCAGTCCAATGCTCCAGCCACTACACCACCACAGTGGCTCTCGCCAGTGCTAACTGTTAATGGGCACCTTCAAGTCCCCTAGTCTGTCTCCTAATGGTTCTTTATCTTTAAACCGTACTTGGACCAGTCACTCCATCAGATAATGGACATCTTCAAAATAAAAGACAGTCCTCTGCAACAGAGGACACATGCCCCCCCTAAGATGTTACTGAGATAATTTAAGAGGATCAAAGGTGCGATTAAAAATGACAAGTATTGTAATTACATGAGATATCTCTCCTTGTTTTGTTTTCTACCTTCAGGGCAAGGCCTGCATAAGAGCAGCACTATGTGCTGGCCACAAAAAACACCAACCTCAACAGAACAGTCTTTTTTTCCCCCTCTTGTAAATTTGCTTTCTCTCTCTCTCTCTCTCTCTCTCTCTCTCTCTCTTTCCTCTCTCTTGTTATGAAAGATTTGCTTGGAAAAGACACACATTTTCTTATACTTCTTCCAAGAAACTTCTTTGCCATTTCGACAACCTTGCCAAAAGTATCCAAAAATATGGAAAATATCAAAATTTCGATTTTCCTTCCTTACAACATTTGACGTTTTGTTTCAGCGTTATTGACGCCCGAAGTGATGGCCATGTCAAAACAAAGTCTCAAAATTGTCATAAAAATGGCATTGCTCTTTTTAACCGGTTCTGCTGCCAAGCCAACGTTTTTCTGTCTCTTAACTAAACTTTGTTCCCTCAACACATAACAGTTGAGTGAAAGAAAGAAAGAACTAGAAAATAGCACTCACGAATCCTGTGCAGAAACTCTGAGGTAATTGCTGTTGCAACTGGATATTAATTTACAGCAGGAAAAAAAGCCCCCACCAAAGGAATTGAGGGCCTTTCCTGTTGTGGCTCCCCGGTTGTGCAATGAGCCTCTACAAGAAGCTTCCCAGAGAAACCTGGCACCTAAGTTGTTGTCTTTCCAGCTCCAGGTGAAGACCATTTCTATTTTTAAAAAATTCCCAGGCATTTTAGTATTTCAGTTTCTGCTGTCTTAAACCTGTTACTATATTTAAAATCTTTCCACTCCTGCTAGGTTTTATTTTGGTTTTTACTTTTATTTTATACTTTACTTTTAAACTTTTACATTGTATCTTATTTTTTATGGTACAGTTTTAATAGTTATAAACAATCCAAAGAGCTTCGACTATTGCAGGGTATAGAAATGTAATAAGTAAATAGATAAATAAGACTGTTTGCAAGTTGAGACAAGATCAGGACACTGGAATCACGCGACAAACCAGGGTATGACTGTGTCAGAGCCCAGGAGGGACAGAAGGAAACAACATAGCCCCAACAGGCTGGTGGTAGTGTCATAAGATGGTCGAATGGACTGTACCACTTCATATAATACTGCAGGTGAGGAAAAAATCTTGAATGCCCCATGAGCTAGAAAATTAGCACAAAGGGAATGGGCTAATTTAGAATCTTGCACCTGGAGGTACTAGCTTGTTACAGCACAGTTGTAAGCATGGGGGGAAGTGATGTGGGAGTTCCTGAACAAATTCCAGAGCCCTGCTGGCTTGTACCAGCCAAGGTAGGTGCTGAGGGGGAGCAGACTTACCTTTGGTTATTCAAGAGAATCAGGTGGCAGAATACTGAGGTAGTAGAATGAATTCAGACTGCAGGTAGTGCGTGTGTGCGCTCGTTATCTTTGACCCCACTCCATAAAATAATGTGTGGACAAGGTGGTGAGGAAAACTCTCTATGGCAAGGGTGCAGAATTTCAAGCCTGTGGGGAGCTACATCTGCCCCTCCCGGGGAACCAATCCAGATGGCCATGCCGTCTTCTCCAGGCCCCCGCCAATCATTTGGTTTCCAAGCTTTCTGCAGATTTTTCTAAAAGGTTGAACCCCTTCTCCTAAGGCTTAGATCCTGGCAGTAAGATCTTTAAGCTAAAATAGGTTGGGATTTTGGGGGGTAGTTTGTCCCTCCCCTTTTCTCTTTAGCTCCGCCCACCACTGGGATGTTTCCCTCCCCCCCAAAGAGCTTCTCTCTAATGGAATTTTGCCCTTGGGCAAAAAAGTGGTTCAATGCTCCTGTTCTATGGCATGGTGATTCCCTGCTCTCTTGAGAGAACTTCCTGGCAGGATCTACACTACTGGTTTAAAACGGTTTATAACATTAGTGACAACTGTTGGGGCCCAAGACACACTCCATATACAGTTTTCAAAGTGTCGTATCCTGCTTGGTGTAGGATGACCAATCAGTTTGTGAGATGGCAGACACAGTTAAGAGGAAAGCTCACATTTGTTCCTGTTCCTACATCATAAGCCTATGTAATACTCTCGCTCTTAGTCCACAGATTAAGGCCTCAGACTTAAATAAAATAGTATTTTAAAAAAAAACGCAACAAGGGACATGTATCAATAAGGTGCCAGTTCTGTACAAAGATAAAGTATTCCAGTCATAATTAAATTTCAAATCTAATTATAATTCAAGGAGCCCTTTTAATTACATTGCAATGCTATGCTTTTGTAGGACGGCAGTTGCTGCAGCATCTATTTTATTTGTAATTTTCTTTTAATTAAAAAAGGTAAATAAATCAAAACCTCCTACTAAAATACTATTTCCTTCATAAAGGAAAAAAAGAAATACCCCAGAACCTTTCCCCCCTCCCCTGCCCCAAAGCAGGTGCTGCAGTTAAAATTTGAATCCTACCCTTGATATAACAGGGTTGAAACAATTAATATAATGGGGTAACAGGGGAGGGAGGGCATTCTTATTTTGCAACCACCAATTTATTAATTAATTTATTTATTTCTAGAATAGCCAACATTCTGTAGAATCATGCAAATCTGCTTCTTACTCATCCTTTTCTTAGGGCTCAACCCAAACAACTCAGAAAGTTTCGATTTCGCTTCATTTTTTATAGTTCATTTGGGTCTCTCTTCCTTCAAATTCCTCTATAAGACTCACGGTTTCCAGGAAGACTTGGGCACAGCCCCACAGTCCCCAGGCTCTGCTGCAACTAAGCTAGGCTGGCCATGTGACTTACTTGACCAAGAACAGTCCTCTGTTTCAAGGGGATCCTCGGTTTGACCAAACCAAGTCATGTAGGGTGATCACGTGGCTTGTACAGCCTCAATGCAGTTGAATGAGACAGCAACCTCTAGTGGGCATTTTACAGTGCAACATGGCAGGAAAACCCAGCAAATATCAATTTCTCCCAGAAGAGTTGGGTTTTTTGAAGCTTTATTTTAGTGCTAGAAAGGGAAAATGGAGTGGAAGATAAACAGGAGGCTGACAGCAGCATCAGAATGACCCACAAACATCCTTGAGTGGCCAGTAACGTGCGTGCTATAAAACGCTCATTTAAAGAAGCTCTGTATCAAGGGTGGGCAATCCAGTGTTATTGGACTGCAATTCCCACCAGCCCTACCCGTCACAGCTAATGGTGAGGGATTCTGGGAGTTGCAGGCCAAATCATCTAGAGGGCCACAACTTGCCCACTCCTGCTATAGATTGTGAGGTCCTCAGGATTGGCCAATGGCCATGCTGGCTAGGAATTATGGGAGTTGAAGTCCGATAGCTCTGGAGGAAACCAGATTGAGGAGGGCTGCCTTGCCTAAATGCAACACCTGCTGATACTGGGGCACAACAACAGACGCTGCATAATGAAGAATATCCAGGCAAAGCCAGCTTTGTTCAAGAAGGCCTTTGGCCTGTAAGTAGCTCCATTAAGTTGGATACTTTTTTTATTATTTTTCCTTCTCTTTTTCTGCACTTGTCACATTTCCCTCTTCATCACAACAGTTAAAGTTGCAGGCACTTTAAGAAGGCAGGGCCCCTGCAACTTTAACTGTTGTGATGAAGAGGGAATTTCACCAGGAACTAATTGCATACAAATGACACCAGCTGAAATTCCCTTTTCTCTACAACTGTTAAAGTTACATGAGCCCTGACCTGGATTTTCTCTGGTCAGCCTACCTGGTGTGCCATTTTTGGGTAAACAGGCAGGGTACAATCAAATAAATAATCAATAATCATTTCATGCAGTGGAACCAAGGCAGTGCTGAGCACTTTATCAAAAGCCACTTTTCATGCCAACAATAAATGTGAAGGCGGCGGAATCATTTCTCTCCCCCACATCCGCCGCCCCATCTCATTTTGGCCTATAAATGCCAACTTGTTTTCTAACATGTTTCCTTGTTCTAATGTCTTTGGAAGGATGAATTGTTCTGAGTCTAACTCTTCCCCCTCACCTCCCCATCAGTACCACAAACCATCCCGCCCTCATCACCGCCGCTATCCCTTTTTGTCTTTCTTTGTGGGACATTCTTTGGATCAGATAAGTCGTTACCATAGCGCACTTTCTGAGCTGGGCTCCGGTTGCTCTCCTGACCCTCAGCTCCGCACAAGAAAGCCGGCATTCTTTGGGAACGCTCTCCTTCCTCCCCCGGCGTACAATAGCGCAGCGATGAGTCGGGAGCTCAGGAGTTCCCTTGTGTGCCGGTTTGTATCCTTGCCAATCCCTGCTATAAGCCAGACTCTCTCACAGCCCGTGAATACTTTCCATTCTAGGATCGGGTGCCAGATTCTCCTCCTGTTTGCTCCAAGTTTCCTGACAAGATACTTTTCTAGCACGGTGTACAGTGGATTTGCATAAGTATACTGTGCCAGATTCTCTCACAGCCTGATTCATTTTTCTGCACCACTTCCATATCCCTAACACTAGACATGCATGTTTTTCCCCTACAACCAACCAGATTGCAAATACACAGTAGGAAAGACAATAACGTCAATTCAGATCTGCACTTCTTCTGCCAACGTCCATGCATTACTAAGGAAATTGAAGTCTTAGATAATAATAATAATAATAATAATAATAATAATAATATATTTATTTATTTCTTACCAGCCTCTCCCTCCGGATTGAGGCAGGGAACAACATTAAAAACACATGATATAAAATATATAAAACTGATTAAAACATATAAAAACTACTACATTGTTAAAATACCAATAAAACTCCTAAAAATCAACAGGGTAGGCCTGCCAGAAGAGATCAGTCTTTATAGCGTTCTTAAATTCTGGAAGACTGTTAAGTAGGCGAATCTCTCCCGGCAGGCCATTCCACAGTCTGGGAGCGGCAGAAGAGAAGGTCCTCTGGGTAATGGTTCCCAGCCTAGTTTTTGTTGACTGTAGTAAATTCATCCCAGAGGACCTGAGTGTGCAGGGCGGATTGTGTGGGGGAAGGCGATCCCACAGGTAACTTGGACCCAAACGATTTACTGCACACTCGCCCTGCCTTGTATGTGTTTTTGCCGCAAGCTACTCGCATGACACAGGGTGCCTCTACAAGAGAGGTTTAATGCTCTTTGAAGGCTCATTATAAATTTTACCTCTACAAGAACGGAGCGCAAAACGGGCGTAGAGGCGTGTTATCTCTCCGATTATGCGCATTATCGAATGCGCGTTAAATCGCAAGTTTTATTTTGCTCCGGCCGTTAAAGCGCATTTCCCCATGTGAACAAGCGATTATGCGCATTAACTTCTTGTAAAGTGCTTTTTGGACATCTATTAATGCGCTTCGCCGCCTCTCGCCGCCTCCCGTGCAGAGGGATTAGGAGTAAATGCGCGTCTGCGATAATGCGCATAATCGCCAAACCGGGCGCAAAAGCGAATCCTTGTAGAGGGAACCACTGTCCCTGTCCTGCTCTCATCACGCCCCTTTCACCCCTTGTTGCAAAGTATTTTGGCATGGAGAAAGTCAGGAATATCCCCCCTCTTGCTTTCTCCTTTGTTGGAGTGTGTGTTTGTTGATGAGGATAGGGGAGGGCAGGCCGGTTCTCCTCCTCCAGCACACAGGATTCCCCCTTCTTCGCCTTTCCTTGCCTGCCCCTTCCCTTCCTGCCACCAAGAACAACCTCCCACCCACCCATAAGAGCCCATAAGTGAAAAGAGAAGCCCCAATATGGCTACGATCGCAAAAGGGAAATGGATATCAAAACTGTGGGTACATAACAATAAAAAAGGAGGTGTGATGGGGCTCTTACACTCAGGGCCGGCACAAGACGCTTGGCTGCTGGAGGCAAAGAACAAGATGGCGCCCCCTCCAATTTTATGTACCAAAAGCCATCTGGATGGTCAAATGGATCCATTTTCAACTTCAATGATTGGACAGTTTCCTCCACTGCATCAAAAGGCAGCTTAAGGGGTGCAGAGCAGGGTATGTGGCACACCGCTCTCTCGCTCTCGCTCTCTTCCAGCACCTTACTGCTACCTCTCAGCATCTGCTGCCTGAGGCGACCGCTTCACTTTGCCTAAGAACAGGGCCAGCCTTGCTTACACTCAAAGGCTTGTGCCCAGGGGAGGGAATCAGTAGCTCAGTGGAAGAGCAGATACTTTGCATGCAGAGTGTCCCAGGTTCAATCCCTGGTATCTCCACTTAAAAGGGTCAGGGATCCGGTGATGACAAAGACCTCTGTTTGAGAGCCTGGACAGGCACAGCCAGTCAGGATATAGAATACTGAGCTAGGCGGACAAATCTAGACTGACCTGGTATGAGGCAGCTTCCTGTGTACCTAAATATACATGCACACATGCATGTATATTTATCCACATGAATCAATTCAAAATAAGTCTTAGTTCCATGCTTACTTTGTCCGTAAACATGTATTCAAAGGGGAAGTAATTTACCTGCAGCCCTCTGTAAACCCAATAGGGTGATTAAAGAGTGTTAGAGTGTAACCCTATGTATTTTTAGGCAGAAAAAAAGCCCCACATTTCCCAGCTGTGGGACTTTTTCAGTCTAAATGCATATTTATTTATAATCCTTGTTAGCTGATTCGGAGCGTGAAGCTTCAATAAGTATGTTTGTGTACTACAACCTAGGCCAACTGGGATGGCAATTGTAAGCCACTCTCATAGAATCATAGAATAGTAGAGTTGGAAGGGGCCTATAAGGCCATTGAGTCCAACCCCCTGCTCAATGCAGGAATCTACCTTAAAGCATACCTTAAAGCACCACCCCATCACAATCATGCACTTAATAAAGATAACCATCAGTCCAGATTTTTTAAAAAATAATATGCTGGTGAGATTGTTTTTGCCTATGGAGGACTTGCCAGAAAAATAAAGAACCAGCCATTCCTTTCACTACCACCACCTCTACTAGCTGTATGTGTGTATAACTGTTTACCAGAGAGGCAGAGACAAAGAGAGAGTGCAGATCATCTGATCTGGTCTGCTCACCATCAGCTGTGGCTCCAATTGACTTTCCTTGTATGTCAACAGCCCTTTACCGGAATAAGATTCTCCACCCCTGTCTTTGATAGGATTACTTAGTAAAGTTGCTTCCTGTTTGAAAAGCAATTGGCAGAGGTAAAACAAAAGGGCAAAACACATGGAGCATTTACCAGTCCCACATGCACATCGGCTATTTCAGAATGATAAAAGAGACCACCCTTCTTCAGTGAAGAAAAGAAAACAGTTTTACTCACAAATATTCTTGCAGAGACAATGCAGGTACAATGTAGAGTTTCAAAAGTGTTTGTTCGGCCCATTTTGTGGTCCATTCCACCAGCACGAGCAAGAGAGCAAGCACGTGAACTCCCAGCAACAGTGGAAGTCAGCGGGGGGGAGGAGCCACAGGGAACTGCGTTGTAGGCTATAGAGACCGTAAGGCTAGCTGTGGCCAAAATTCCCATGAATTAACCAACTGGAACACTGTCCCCTTCCAAGTAACTTACAGACGAGTTTGCAATATTCCCTATCATCTTAGATGAATAACGTTTTGGTTGAACTCCATGTCCAGATTTCCCAAGAACCATGAGTCTCCATATTGGTTACTTCTAACTGCAGAGGTTCAGCTTGCAAAACACATTGATCTTTAACAAAAGATCATCAACCACCTGAAATGCAACCTTCAGCATTTAATTTAAAATCTAGGCAATTTTGCCCAAGAGGTGCTACCTTAGAAAGTGCTAGTGTGACAAATCACCTCATTCACTTGCCAAGAGCAAGGGGGGCCCATCCGTTACATCACTGCTCCTCCTCTGGATAAAACGTTTCCCATTCCACTAAACCACTGACTGGGGAAGACGGATATTCCAGCTCTTTGTTAAATTAACTGGAGAACACTTAAGAGCGATTGGTTTGGGGTATGGATGGCCCATGCACTGAGCTTGCTCCTCTAAAGCCTTGTTCTCACATTCATATACACATGTTCACTGATGGTGTGGAGGGGTCACACCCATTGCAGAGTTACTGACCTGCGTGCGTTCCAGTGGAGGTAAAAATGGGTGAATCTATGGGAGCTGGGATGGAGATGGGGGAGAAATCAGCTCCGTTTGTATTTTAATGCGAATTCACCTAATTTCATAGTTTAGAACCTGTACAGCGGAGGTTTTGGGGCAGTATTCAATGGTGACATTCCACAAACTCCAATAGCGCTAACAGAGCTCCGCTGAATGTTTCCATTGCACAAGTGGTTGTGCAAGCCATCACACAACTGGTTGCACAGTGGGTTACACAACGGTTTGCACAAGAATTATACGCACCTGGTTGAACAATGGGTTACGCAACCGGTTGCACAAGCAAAATGCAAAACTGCTTGTGCGACCACACTTGAGCAAAAATAACTTTAGCTGGATTCTTCTCTTGTGCATAGTTCAGGATGTAGTTTCTGCTGGTTATGCTAATTGAATGACACATTTGGATACTGCCTGGGATTTCCAGAGGAAAGGGTTAACGATACCCTCTGCATTTTGTGAAATAAAGAAAATGCGCTCTCTGTTTTGTGTGTTAGTTTTGTTCCATTTTAAAGACTGCTTATGTAACATGTAGTTTGACCTTTAGGCTGCAACCCTAGGCATACTTGGGAGGAAATCCCATTGAATTCAATGGGACTTACCTCTGGGTAACCATACATTGGGCTGGGTTGTGACTTCGAAAATGATCCATCTCTGTTCACTTGATCATTTGCATATGCGGCATGAGACTTCTATTAAGCAGGATGACATATTTATGCAAGCAATTATCAGTTTACAGTGCAATGAGCAATCAAATTCCTCTGCTCAAGAGTTGACTGACACGCACTAGCTGGCTTAAAAAAACCAAACACAAAACCCCTCAGATACAATGTTGTATAAATTGGAAGCCCATTTACGCATGTCGGTGCTGGCAATGGGACACTGCACTACAGAGACAACCTGGCCCAAACTGCTGCACATGTCGCTTATGTGCATCCATCCCAAGATGCCGTTTCCTTTTGTCTTCAGCTGGGCACACGATAAATGCAATCCATTTTTGGATGCTTTGCTTTCACCCCTTTACTAGGGATGTATGAATCTGTCGAATTAAACTCTGCTCAGTTTCTCACTTTTCCAACGTTAAGTTAATTCTGTCCCATTTCTTGATCAGTTTGTGACATTTTTTAAAGTCTGCCTAAAACTTCGTACATATTTTCTCAAAATATGTGCATTTTTGTAGGGTCTTGTCCGAATATATACTGTTTTTCCAAGCGGTTTCCGCAATATAATGCATTTATGTGCAACTTTGCCTGAATATTCATACTGATGTGTGCATTTCTATATTTTATTTATTTATTCATTAAAACATTTGTCTCCCACCCTATATCACTGGGATCCCAGGGCAGTGTACAGACAAAATCATACAAAGAGTATAAATCAATAAATATACACACCTAAAAACAAATTAAAACATTAATCAATGGTTGGACTCAATGGCCTTATAGGCCCTTTCTAACTCTACTATTCTATGATTCTATGAAGCCATATATCCTTTGTTGTGAACATTTCCTCCTATTGCATTTATTTTGTGTGCATTTTTCATTTGTGAAGTCCATTGCAACTATAACTCTGTGCAGTCCCACTCGACTCCAGGTCAAATACCCCAGACATCAGAGTCAAAGACTATCTGGCTCTGAGATGTCCAAGATCATGGACCAAGACTCTTCATCAGTCACAATAGATCACAAGTGGGCAACTTGTGGCCCTCCAGATGTTTTGGCATACAACTCCCATCAGCCTTATCATTGGGGATGTTGGGTAGGGCTGAAGGGAGTTGTACACCAAAACATATATAGGGTACAAGTTGCCCACCCGTGAAGTAGACGGCTGGTCTGGATGGACCAGTCTTCCAACTCAGCCCAGAACTAGATGGGATGCAAATTGATGGGGTGCCACTGTAAATAGGTCTGTGCCAGGTTGTCCCACCCATTCTCACAATACGTAATGGAGGAAACCCGTGAAGTGGCATCACTGTTATACATTTACCTTCTGCTTCCCACTCCTCCAGCACTACCCAATAATGTGGAGTTGGAGCAGAGAAATCATAGAATCGTAGAATAATAGAGTTGAAAGGGGCCTATCAGACCATCGAGTCCAACCCCCTGCTCAATGCAGGAATCCAACTTAAAGCATACCTGAAATATGGCTGTCCGGCTGCCTCTTGAAGGCCTCTAGCGTTAGGGTGACCAGATAAAATCCAGGTCAGGGCTCATGTAACTTTAACAGTTGTAGAGAAAAGGGAATTTCAGCCAGTGTCATTTGTATCCAATTAGCTCCTGGTGAAATTCCCTCTTCATCACAACAGTTAAAGGTGCAGGGGCCCTGCCTTCTTTTGTATATGGTCACTCTAGTATAGTGCATTCACCTTTAACTGTTGTCATGAAGAGGGAATTTCACCAGGAACTCATTGCATACAAATGACTCTGGCTGAAATTCCCTTTTCTCTACAACTGTTAAAGTTATATGAGCCCTGACCTGGATTTTATCTGGTCACCCTATCTAGCGTGAGAGAGCCTACGACCTCTCTAGGTCATTGGTTCCATTGTCATACTGCTCTAACAATCAGGAAGTTTTTTCTGATGTCCAGCCAGAATCTGGCTTCCTGTAACTTGAGCCCATTATTCCGTGTCCTGCACTTTGAGGTGATCAAGAAGAGATCCTGGCCCTCCTCTGTGTGACAACCTTTCAAGCACTATCATGTCTCCCCTCAGTCTTCTCTTCTCCAGGCTAAACATGCCCAGTTCTTTCAGTCCCTCCTCTTAGGGCTTTGTTTCCAGACCCCTGGTCACCCTTGTTGCCCTCCTCTGAACACGCTCCAGATTGTCTGCATCCTTCTTGACGTGTGGTGCCCAGAACTGGACGCTAGGGTGACCAGATAAAATCCAGGTCAGGGCTCATGTAACTTTAACAGTTGTAGACAAAAGGGAATTTCAGCCAGTGTCATTTGTATGCAATGAGTTCCTGGTGAAATTCCCTCTTCATCACAACAGTTAAAGTTGCAGGGGCTCTGCCTTCTTTTGTATATGGTCACTCTAGTATAGCGCCTGCACCTTTAACTGTTGTGATGAAGAGGGAATTTCACCAGGAACTCATTGCATACAAATGACTCTGGCTGAAATTCCCTTTTCTCTACAACTGTTAAAGTTATATGAGCCCTGACCTGGATTTTATCTGGTCACCCTAATGGATGCAATACTCAAGATGAGGCCTAACCAGTGCCGAATAGAGGGGAACCAGTACCTCACATGATTTGGAAGCTATCACAATGCTGGAGTGATAACTAGCCATAGGGTAGAGACAAGAACGCATGCATTCGGAGAAAGAAGCACAAAAATACTTACCAATTTGCATGCTAACTTCTCACCTTTGAGATTAACTGAAATTGAGATTGGAAACATGAGAAAGTGAGAGAAACCAAGATGGACAGTTTCTGCCAATCCCAGTGATAAATTTATATCACGCATTTCTCTCCATTATGAGGAGAGGTAGATGAATACAGCTGGGGGATTTTGGGGTAACAGCAGCCTTGCAGTCTAATTCTAGCAGTTCCATATATATCCAAGGCAGCCTCTTCTATGCTTGCCAAAAATTATCCTGGACCAAGAGGGAAATGAACAATATTTAAAGCCTTAACACCTGAACTCTGGAGGTTGTAGGAGCCTATGTGGATATGTTAGTGTAAGCATTGGAGCACTCAAATAAAAGAAATCGCTGAGTCCAAAGCACCTAAATATCTCCAGACTATCAAAGCCATGGATGCCTTGATAGAACCTTACAAATCTTATAATCGACCATAAGTTGCATCTAAGACTTTGACTTCCCCCACGTGTCTGCAAGTGGAAAAGGGAGCAAGAGGGTAATTTATCCAAGCCCAGGGTAATGAAGTGTTAACTTAAACCAGATGAAGTTATTACTACAACCACGGGCCACAAAACACAAAAGGGAGGAGAGAGAAATCTCCAGGGGCTGGAGGTTCCTTATTTCATCTGTCTTTTGCTTCGTGGATCACCTAAAGGCATTGACCAAAAAAACAGGGAGGGGGGGGATGAGGCAATGCAATTGGCATCAAGTGATTCATTAGCCCTAATGAACAATGCAGATCATATTGTCCCTAAAATATGGTGGACGGCCGCTGATGTATATGTGCCTTAACTCATTCTTCCCAACTTTTATTAGGTACATATGTCTAGGGCAGACACAAATGAAACATTCCACAACTAGGCTCCCAGCCAAAAACTAATTTATTCTTTAATGTGGTAGTGATTACTTCGTGGTTTCTTGAGTAGAGATGACAGGTCCGCACTAATGGAGTCATACTGTAAGTTAATATAAATCATGACAGAGCAATTAATTACAGAAACCGCTGCAAATCCCTTTGTTAGTTTTCCCCATCACCAGGAGGATTTAATAACGTTTATTTTGCTAAGTTCCAGTGACATTTACAAGTCTTAAACCATTTTTTAATCAAATCAGTATCACAGCGCTGCTGAATTTAGTTGCGCTACGCTAGCAGGTCTTGGAATGCACTGATACGAACGTTCCGTGCCTTCTGTTTTGAATGAATCATACCGAATCCACACACTTCCTTTTCATTTGTTTATGCTGGGTAATTGGGGTAAAAATATATATATATACCACGGCGATGCAGACTAGAATGATTTAAAGAGGAGATAACGCTGCCACCACATAGTTGTAATTTAGTACACATGAACATCATCTCTGTAATTCATTCCTTTAAATCATTAGGAGAAAGATTTTGAATTTCCTTTTCAGAGAGGCACTCGGGGGGAGGGGCTGAAGGCAAAAGGGGTGGAGCCCAAAATAATAATTTAAAAAAGCATATTGTAGCCAAAAGTACTTCCTAGCAGGAACTGAACATTAAGGAGAAGCAGTGCAACATTTTACAAGGGTGGAGGAATTTTACAACAGTTGAGAAACCATTGAATGATTGGTGGTTGGGGGAAAGGGGGAGGGGCCAGGGGGAGGGGCCAGGGGAGGGGTGTGTCTATCTGGAGAATCCTGAAGGGCCCTTTTTGCCCCTCATCAAGAGGTACTGCACCCTTCCCTTACAGCATAAAAAGCTGCCTTAACTATTTGTCCATCTCTGGGGTCGCCAGCAGGGATCTTTCTCCTCATTTATTATTTTATTATTTATTACTTTTCTATACCACCTCATAGCCAAATTTCTCTAGGTGGTTTACAAAAGATTATAACATTAAAAACTATACACAAAATTTAAAACCATAAAAAAAAATCAAACCACACAGTATACACAAAGACAACAACCATCTAAAACAAAATTTTGAGCTGTCAGCCAAACCTAACATTACTTTTTTTTACATTTCCATATTATTATTGATTAGAATATTACTTATTACATTCATTCATTTATTTTATTTCCTTTAGTAAAACATTTGAAAACCACCTGCCACCCTTGTGTACACCTGGGCAGTGTACACATATATAATTAACACCATACAGCATGCAATAAAAACACATCGCCCCAATCAAAACAAAGAAGACAACAAAATAAAATAGAATAGACAAAATCAAGCAGTTAAGGGACAATATCCAACGTGAGCAATTTGCCAGCCTTAAATTTATTACTCTAGTGGGAACAATCACTAGCACAACGGGAAGCTCGCAATTGCTAGCACAACACAGGAAGCTAGCCAAAATTACCACTTCCGCAATGAGACAAGTCAACAGAGCTCCCTTCCACAAGCTCTGCTGCCTTGTGCCATTCCAGATGGGGTAGTTATGGTGAGTTTCTGGTTATGCTAGCCAGTGTGTCATGTTTCTCAAAACCTCTCGCTTTATTGGGAGACAATAACAAGGTCTGCCACGGAATCCACAAAGCTTTATTCAGGCAATAAATATTTCTTCCCACCTGAAGGGACTCTTAACTTCTAGGAACTTCTCTCTAGACAAAATCATGCAAACTAAGCGAGACAATTGTTTTTTCAAGAAAAAATAAAAAGCCTTTTCCCAGTACGCTTTAACTTCAAGGAGGCTGGTTCCGAAGAAGCCTTTGGCGAGAAGCTAGCCGGGCCGACCTTCTCTCACCTTCCTTTAGCTCCACTCATTTTAATCTGTGGTGTACTGTAAGATCAGCTAGCCTTTCAGTGCCCTCCTCCTCCTCCTTGGAAGAATTCTCAATTCCCAGAGCTTGTGGGTTGCTTACACTTTCAGAGATAAGGTCTGGCGAAAGTTCATTCCCAGCTGGTGAAGAGCCTGTGAGAGTCACCTCTCCCACTCCCCATGTAAGCCGGTATGTTTCTGGCGCAGTCTCTTCTGCCTCAGAATCTGATTCTGATTGATCGTCTGAAACGCTTTCTTCAGGCCTAAGGGGAACAGGCCTAGTCATGACACAGTACTAGCTTCCCATTGCACTAGCAGTAATTCTGCTAGATGAGCATCAGCATTGAATATTGCCCAATATGCCCAGGTAAACAAAAAGGTTTTGAGCTGGCACCAAAGCAATCACAGTCACACCCCTTCAGTAAGGGTTTTCTATAGTCAAGACCCCACAACTGAGAAGGCTGTCTTCTTTGTTCACCCATAATGGGCCTGAGGTTCTTGAAGAAGGCAAGTCCCTTGATTATCTTAAGTCACAGGTAGGCTCCCATATACTTTTCAATGGAGATGCCTGGAGCTGAACTTGCGCATATGCTCTGCTATTGCCTACGGTCCCTCCTCAAGCCATACAGAGTCCTAGCGGCAGTCTGCAAGCTTTGAAGGGCCTTGTGACCTGCAAACTCAAGACATTCCACCAGCATCAAGGGCGAATATGCACAATATGAGAAAGATGAAGCTACCACCCAACATGGCAGCACATTTTCTCTTTCTCCATTTGGCAACATCCTGTGAAACCTCACCTGTGGCCCGATGTCATCGTGTTGCACAATTTATGAGCCCTGCTTCAAGGCATCGTGTGTCACTGGTGGGGGCTGAGAGACATATCATAATGACATCAAGACACAAAGTTGTATGATATGTTATGAAGGTAACATGAAAGACTTCTGCTTCACATTCCGGGACTGAGAGTCCTCTGAGACACGTTTTTAGTGGAAGCGACTCCGAGGAGTCAGAACCAGTTCCCGGACCTTCACAAGTGGGTCGCTCCACCTTAGATCCTGCACTCTACCCTCTTGATTCCTAGGATGTGCCACTGCCCTCTGACTATGAGGAGCAGATCTAGGGCTCCTCCAGCAAGCAGGGGGGCTCTGGGGAGCATTCCCCAGTCTCTCATCATCCAGAAGTTAGCAACTGTGGGAAAAAACACTGGCCCTTTAAGAAAACCAGATGCACCACCTAAGGAGGTGGAGCTCCCAAAAGGGTTCTCCTGGCTTGGCTATAAAACCCTGCCAGAGGTTCAAGCCAGTGCTGGAGTAACTTATCAGTACTTTAGTTGTCAGACTGCTCTCCATGGTTCTGAATTCACACCAAGTTCTTGGCTGATACTTGAAGTGCTGGCTGTGGTACTAAAACTGCCTCAGCTTCTGTTGTCAATCCCACATTGTGAGATACATGAGAGAGAGCCTTCTCTTTTACTAACTTGTCCAATCGTTGAAGTCATCATAGGGCATGAACCTATGGTCTGAGTGGTGTCCACCAGGAGAAAACCCTTCAGTGTGGTGGCCCCTCTCCTATGGAATTCCTTTCCCTTGGAGTTCAGGCAGGCCCCAACATTGTATTGCTTCTGGTGCCTTCTGAAAATATTGTTGTTTCAGGAAGCACCAGTCACTAAAGTTTTCCTTGAGTGACCGGCCACAGTTTTACTAGAACTTAAGTTTTATCAGAACACTGTTTCTTTTTAAAACAGTGGCTTATTTTTTAATATGGTCTTTTTATTCTTTTATCCTATCTGTTGTTCACTGCTCCAAAATCTTTGGATGTGGAGTGGTATATAAATATTGTAAATGAATGAATGAATGAATGAATGAATGAATGAAGTGTGGTGCAGTGGTCAGAGTGTGGATTGGAAGTTGGGAGATCCGGGTTCTAGTCCCCACTTGGCAATGGAAGCTCACTGGATGACTTTGGGACAGTCACAGACTCTCAGCCCAACCTACCTCACAGGGTTGTTGTTACGAGGATAAAAATGGAGAGGATTATGTATGCTGCCTTGGGTTCCTTGAAGGAAAAAAGACTTTGTATAAATGCAGTAAATAAATGAAATAAAATCACGTCTCCTTGCCTGAGCAAACGATGAAGTGCCGGTCGGATTAGAATGTAACCAGCCAGAAAGGCAAAACTGGGCTAGATGATCAAGTAGAATCATAGAATCATAGAATAGTAGAGTTGGAAGGGGCTTATAAGGCCATCATGTCCAACCTCCTGTGAATGAACCATCAAATGTCACAAGTAGAACTTATATATTGCTTAGATTACCAGGCCTTGTTACATCCCCAGCTGCTAAATCATTGATTGCTGAGATAACATGATGAGCACACATGTATGCATGCATGTAATTATCTTTACATTAAGTCATCACTGAAGAACTGGGCTGTATCCAGATGGTAGCTTTCTATACCTCTGGCCGTGCACTGTAGCGCTACACTGGAAGTACAACTAGAGCAAAAGAGAAAGAGTTACGTAAGGTCGTGATGCCATTGTGTGGCGATCCCATCACAACTGCCATCCCAAATGGGCCAGCATAATGGGCACAATTCCAATGGCACACTTATACCCTTGCTAATTCCTTTCCACAACACTGCTTCCCTTCGAGAAGTGGTGGGTCCTGCCAATTCCATCGCGTAAGTGGGAGTCACTGCTTACACAAGGGAGATTCAGCACTTCCTAGGAGTAGCCCCCAAATGAGCAGAAACGCTCATTCCTGGAAGAAGGCATTTTATTACCAATATACAAAGGAACTAATGCAACTTTGAAATATAAAGATTTATTATTATTCTTACTAACTGCCGCCTGCCAGACAATTACACAACAATGGAAAAAAACCTGGACAAGTTGAACCTTTCTGCATGGTATCGGAATATATGGTCCGTGGCAATATCAGAAAAATAGCTCATGACTTGCTTCTAGTTCAAGGAAAAACAGAACCGTTATACTTTTATGCTATATGGAGGAGATTCATTCAACATACATCACAACCAGACTTACAACAACACATGCCCGTTTCAGCTGTGAGCATTTGGATATTATAACAACAAATGAAGATCATACAGCACACTTATTAATTAGTTTAATTGCTTATTTAATTATTATTTTTCTCCTTTCCTTTTTTTTTTTTGTCTTGTTTTCTCCCCTAAAATTGTATTAATATTTTTTCTCCTATATAACAGTTGTTTAGATATCAATTGTTAGGGGACTGATCACTTTTTGGTTATATTTTAAATAATAATAACAATCATCATCATCATCATCATCATCTGGAAGAAGGCAGGTTGGCAAAGATCCATTATGTGAGCTTCGCCAACCTGCCTCCTTCCAGAAGTGAGCTTTTCTGCTCATTACAATTCACCCCGGAAGCACTAAATTGTGCAAGTAGCGAGCACCATTTGTGCAACAGAATTGGCAGGGCAGAAGAGAATTGGTGGGGCAGAAGCCACCTGTTGGATTTTGCCCATCATGTCCTGCATCACCTCCTCATACGCCATGGTCCATGAAACCTGTGTGACTCAACCACGCCAGCCAATGCATTCGAAACATTTCAACCCAATGTTGGACTTCTCTCTGATCGATGGCAGAAGTGGATCCTTTGAAGCCAACTTGGATAGGATCAGGACAAACCCTCTTATCTTTCAGAATGAAATGGCTTTGATATTCAGGCCTTGTTTTTATCAACACATGGATTTCTGAGTTCTTTGATGACATGGTTTCATCTCCCTGGGATATTTCACTTCACAGGGCTAAAAAAAATGAAGAAAATTTAAAACAAAATGAAACAAAGGAATATATAGATCTTGCAAGGGTTGTTTTTCGACTCTCTAAACAACAGCACCAGCAGCACCAATCCATAGGGCTGCGACACTGTGCTTCATTCAGATCACTTCCTTTTTCCTCCACACTGACTGTATCCATATTTGCAACAATAACTCTCAGATCTCCTCGTTCCTCAGGGGACCTACCCCCAGTCATGGAATAAGAACACAAAACGCATCAGCAATGAATAATCAAAGAGGGGCAAAAGTAAAGCTTCAAAGGCATAGCGAGCTCCAAGGTCCAGGTCTTTGGAGACTTTTGTGACACATCTCTCCTGTTTATCATCTTGCTTTATTCATTCATTCTGGAGCAATCCAATAACAGCAACAACATGGTCTCAAGTTCTCACTTGTACCTGCAGAACACATGGAGGGAAAGAGCTGAGGAGACACCCTTGGTGTATTGGTTGGTTGGCTGGCATCAAACCCAAGCTTCAAAATATTTCAAGGGACAAACAAACAGAAGGATATCTGGCTTTATGAGACATCCAAGGCTGCTTACTCTAGAAGAATCCTACTGACTTTTTTCAAAATGTGACTGATGAGATGTATGTATATCTTGCTCGTACATGGACTGCCAGTGATCTTCCATCCACATTATCCATCAGGCTGACACTGGCTTCGTTTCAACAATACTGCAGCAGCTGGTGTTCTCAGACCATGTCCTAAGCCATAAAACCCTGCTGGATTGTGAAATATTTCATCAAATCATAGAATAGTAGAGTTGGAAGGGGCCTATAAGGCCATCAAGTCCAAAACCCTTCTCAATGCAGGAATTCACCTTAAAGCATCCCTGAAATATGGCTGTCCAGCTGCATCTTGAAGGCCTCTAGTGTAGGAGAGCTCACAACCTCCCTAGGTCATTGGTTCCATTGCTGAACTGCTCTAACAGCCAGGAGGTTTTTCCTGATGTCCGGCTGGAATCTGGCTTCCTGTAACTTGAGCCCATTATTATGTGCCCTGCATTCTGGGATGATTGAGAAGAGATCCTGGTCTTCCTCTATGTGACAACCTTTCAAGTATTTAAAATGTGGTGCGCAGAACCGGATGCAGTACTCAAGATGAGGCCTAACCAGTGCCGAACAGAGGGGAACCAGTACCTCACACGATTTTAAAAACGACAATATAAAAGCACAAGCCGAACTAAAACCTAGCAGCAATGTGGAAATTTAAATGCCTGGGGGAATTTTTTTAAAAGGTCTTCACCTGGCGGCAGAAATAGCACAATGCAGGTGCCAGGCAAGCATCTCTGTGAAGCTTTTGCCATAACTACGGTGCCACAGCAGAAGAGACCCTCTTCTTAGTAGGCACCCACCTCTCTTCCTTTGGCAGGGGCTCCTGGAGAAGGACCATTGGAGATAATCATAGGGTTCAGGCAGGCATGTATGGATGGGAGGATGATCCTTCAGGTAATCTGGCCCCAAGATTTTTAGGGCTTTGAATACCAGCACTTTGAATCAGGACAGGACAGGACAGGAAAGAGGCAATCAGTGCTTGACACTCTGCGTTCCTGTTTCAGGCCCCATAGGATATGAAAGGAGGCTGTTAGGTAGTATTTGTCACATCACAGGGGACACCTACAGCAGGGCTGATGAGAGACGTTTTGCTGCCTGAGGCATAGGAGAAGACTATGTGTTCCCCCAACCTTCCCCCCCCCCCCCGTTCCATGTGCAGAAGTCAATAAGGCCAACAATTCAGTCTTACTTCCACACTGGTGAGAGGAAAGCATCATCCACCACATCTGGGTACCGCAGTCTAGCTTAGGGGGTGCGGGGCAGGCTGTGTGGCAGATACAACCCTGTCTTCCAACATGTCAACACTGGTCTACCTGGTGTCTCCTTGCTGCCTACTCGAATGAGTGCTGCAAATAAGCCAGCATCAGCGTGCGTCATGCGAGCTGAGCAATGCACATGCATTCACAACGCCTGGTGCAGGACATGGACTGGGCTGGCTGCCACTCGGCCTGCTCATCTGGTCTGGGGGGGGGGCGCTTTCCCAGAAGCATTGCCTGTGACACAATATGCTAGCAATGCCGTCATAAGGCGCAGGCTCAGGAGGAAGGGAATGCCTGGAGGGAGGGGAACTCAAGAAGAATGGATGGGGGGGCTGCTACTGCTCACCCCCCTCCAACATCTGCTGCCTAAGCTGGCCACCTCACTCTCCCTAGTGTCGGAGCCAAAATACCAAAAAGACCAACATATTTTCACTTAAAGCTCTACCGGTTAAGGAGAGGCATTTCAATTAGTGCTGGGCTGAATCCTGCCCCCTAATTTCTGGAACTTTCTCCCTGCGAAAGAGGCATTTTTTTCTGCCTCTTTCACAGGGAGGGGGAAAATTCAAAGAATTTTCTCCTGGGGGAGAGGACCAGGGTTTCCACATACCTTTTTTTTAAGTGTAGCCAATTGCTAAGGTGCCTTCTTTCTATTTTTTTAGTTTTTCAAAAATAAAACACCCCCCTTCCTTCAGCATTTGGAAGAGACCAGCAGTTCTTAGTGAATGCCTATTGGAGATCATGTGACCTCGCCCTCTCCAATAAGCATTCAGGAAGAACTCCTGGGCTCCTGAAAATGCCGGAGGTGTTTTGAAAAACTAAAAAGAAAGATCCCTCGACAACTGGCTACATTTAAAAAGGTGTGTGGAAACCCTGTCCCCTCCCCAAGGAGAAAATTCATCAAAATTCTCACCTCTTCCAGCCTCTTTTGCTTGAGTTTTCATTTTTCCCTCACTCCCCATGAAATGGCGAAAATTGAGTGGTCAACATTTTTGGCACAGCACTAATTTCAACCTTTTAGAATTGGGCGGGAGGAGGGAATCACTCAAACGAGAAATGAATGTGGCCATCTCAGGAACACCAGAGTCTGGATGTAGGCCAGATTTGGGCCTGTGTTTCTGAGACCCCTGTAATGGCAGGGTCAGCACTGTTACCGGGAAATTCTAGCCATGTTGCTGGGAGTGGCAGGAAAAAAAGAGCAACAGCAATTCCCCAAGATGAACCTCAGAAATATTTGACTTTCATGAAGCCACGATTGACAAAATGGATTTTCTTTTGCCTTCAAAAGAGAGAAGGAAAGTCATGGCCCTCAAACTCAGAGCAAACCAAGCAACCCGTATCTTCAAACATTACACCACAAAGAAGTGGGGGAATGCTTAATTACGGATGCTGGAGACTCAGACCTATTTAGGATCCTGTTTGCATATTTCATTCTCAAAGTAATAAGGCTTTAATTAAGCTCTTTGAATGTTTACATACATAAGATTTGCTCCATAAAAAGCCCCAACACCATGGGTTTGTATGGCATGTGCATGCTGTCGGAGGAGAGAGCTTAACTGAATGGAGGATTGCAAAATGACCACAGTTAAACTTGGCTTTGCCATTTGTGAGCTGACAAAGGGAGCAATAAAATAGAGTCCAGTTTGGACTGGAAACAGATCCTGATTGGAGTTTTGTCTTTTGAAGAAGGATGTATACAAACTCGAAAGATGAATTATTCTAAAACTCTTCCCGCTTGCCAGAAGTGTAACTCATACACTTGCTTTCCTGCCCTATAATTCAGGATAAATTACTCAGGAGTCTACCGCAGAGTCAAGAAGCATGCTAGAGTATGGTGACCATATGAAAAGGAGGACAGGGCTCGTATATCTTTAACAGTTGTATAGTATCTTTAACAGTTGTATAGAAAAGGGAATTTCATCGGGGTCATTTGTATGCATGTAGCACATGGTGAAATTCCCTCTTTATCACAACAGTTAAAGCTGCAGGAGTTGTACTAGAGTGACCAGATACAAAAGAGAGCAGGGCTCCTGCAGCTTTAAATGTTGCGATGAAGAGAGAATTTCAGCAGGTGCTGCATGCATACAAATGACCCCTGCTGAAATTCCAACTCTTAAAGATACAGGAGGCCTGTCCTCCTTTCCATATAGTCACCCTATTAGAGTCTCAATCCCATAAAGGACCCACAGCTGGGTTTTGTTCTTAGGAGTTTGGGGAGATCCCTGGCAGTTCTGGCTCTGGATTTTGGGAAAGCCTGAGCAAGATGCACCCAGTGGCCTCTGTCTCTGAGTGGGCCCATCTCCTCCTTGCCACAGTCACAACTGCCCATTTGCTTCCCCTGTTGTACCATTGGTTGGTTGGTTGGTTGGTTGGTTGGTTGACTGACTGAATTTGTACCCTGCTTTTCCACCAACTAAATGGTGCTCTGGGCAGTAAACAATCACTGGAACTAAAAAAAAAATTAAGATAGGAGTGATTGATTACAACATTAAAAACACAGTTAAAACCAGGGTGACCATATGGAAAGGAGGACAGGACTCCTGTATCTTTAACAGTTGTGTAGAAAAGGGAATTTCACCAGGTGTCATTTGTATGCATGCAGCATCTGGTGAAATTCCCTCTTCATCACAACAGCTAAAGCTGCAGGAGCTGCCCTCTTGACCAGATACAAAATGTCCCTTGGAACAACACTACCTGATGATGCAGTATCATTCTGAGAGGGCCTCCTAGAGAAAAAAAAATCATGGCTACAAATGGCACACTTGTCTACAATTTCAACCTACTTTGTTTCCGTTGTGTTACACTAATATGAAATCAACAGGGAAAATATTATAAGTGATTTCTCTTTCTAATCTCTAGCTCATGTTTATCAAATAGTTGACTACCTTACATTTCCTTATGTAGCTCAAAAACCATGTATATTGACTTTTGACACTCTGCAGTTTTTAAAGATATTATTGATTAACTCCTAAAAAGGCAGACCAATCAGCTAAAACCTGTTGAATTAATACACGCGCGCACACACATCAGTTTTTAGCAAGGAGGTGGGTGAAATATTGCCATCGCTGTAGCTGAGGCAGCATTGGCAATTGACCCAAGTACAACCAGAACTTCCTTCAAGCCTAAAGAGGGAGGTTTAAAATATTTGGGTACAATCAGCCTAATTGGCCAGATTCCCCTGGGCACACCATCTCCCAGTGGAGGAAAGTTAATATATGTAAATCAGACCCTGTTTTAATACCTTACTGATAAGTTTCCCCCCACTTAATGATATGTTTCATGTTTGAATAAGTTGATTTAAAACAACCCTTTATGTCTTAACCTGGAAAATCTTTCCTCCCCCATCCTTGCCCATCTTTCACTTTTTCTCTGTCTCTTTCTTTTTCTTAATTCAAATTACCCTGGCCATTAGAAGGTGTGGGACAATTCAAGGATCCCAGAGGACGGTTTGATTAAAATTGGTCGTTAAAAAAAATGATCAGAGCAATGATTTCCTCTGCTCCTTGCTCGCTCCCCAACTCCACGTCTTCCAGCGTTACGGGAGGCTCATTAATAGATAGGTTGGCTCAGTTTGTCATCTGTTTCATTATGCAAAGTATATACGTTTCATTTACTGTTCCTGTGTGTGGGGAAAATCAGTTGCCTTCCGCGGAATATAATGATTTCTTTGGGTTTCTTCTCAACCCCCTGAATGCCTCCAGCCCCTAAAATCTCAACTGGAGGTAGAATACCAGGGGCACCCTGATGTGTGCCAATTTTAACATAATGATCTTTATGTTCACATTGAAATGTGAATCGTTAGCAGCTTAGAAAGCTGACCACCGGGCAAAGTAAACGTTGACCTGAAAGGAAAAGAAAATAGCTTCAAAAGCTCTCTGAACATCATTAAAAGAGCTATTTGACGTGGAAATTAAAAGTCGATACTCCTTAAATGGAGCCTTAGTTCCAGTTCTCTCTGGCTCTATTAACGTCTGTGAATTAAGAGCCAAAAAGTTTTGTATTCTGCCTCTCATCTTTTAACTAACTCGAAGCAGAGCCTTCCAGTTTGACAAATGAATTAGTGGCACATGAGAGTAAGACTGTAAACCTGTTTGCTAACTAACTGAGCTACAGAATGGTCCATAGATCCCCCAGTCTTTGGAAGAACAGCTAGAAACCTATAGCCAAAAAAGGTGGGGGTGGCAACAGAGTCTAAATTTATACTGGAACTGGAGTCATGGTCCGTCAGTGCAAAACAACAACCAATTGAGCATGAATAGTGCAAGAGGTGGAAAGTTATGAAGGCTACAGCCTGGGCCGGCCCTACCATGAAACAGGAGGACGTGGGTGCAGCAGATGGCAGAGTATGGGAAGAGTAGCGCTCTCCCCCTCCAAAGGGTCTGCCGCTTCTTGGACATGGCAGCAGGACCAAGAAGCAGCTGCTCGCTTGCTCATTCCCTCCCACTCTGCCACACTCCACTCATGCACCTCCCAAGACAGCTGGCAGCTGGCCATCTGGTTTACTGTTTTCACCTTCAGAAGTTGTGCGGCACCTGCACGAGGTCAGGCAAAGTATCACAAGAGGTCCCAGAAGTTCCAGGATCTCTCGTGAGACTTTGCCCGACACACAGGCGCCGCACGGCTCCTGAACGCGGAAACGTCTAATGGGCAGGGGAGGCAGGCACGCATATGCATGCAAAGAAAACTCACCCAGTTGGTGGGCAGGCAGGCTATTGACACTTGCACATGCATACATGCGGCAAGAAAGTAAGTGTGCGGCCGACGGGCAGATCTGGGGGGAGGAGGAATCGGGTCCCCGATTCAGGCAGCGACCTGCTTTGGGCAGGTACTGTCTGTAGTCCTAGACTCACTTAAAGCAGATCCAGCATCAAAGGCATGGATGCTTGCCAAGGGCCCACACCCCTGGAGTTGCTTCTCCTCTTCATCACTGCAACCCGCCTCTCGCTCTTACTCTGACAACAGTGGTGAGGAGGAGGAGGAGGAGGAGGAGGAGGAGGAGGAGGAGGAGGAGTCGATGGCATATGCTTGAAGCCATACAAAAGCCTTCCCATTGTAATATATTCATATATATGACTCGGCCCAAGAGGCAAGATACAACTAAGCCCCCATTTTCCATGAGCTCCGTCCAGGATAAAACAGACAAATGTCTCTTGCCCTGACACAGCCTTCCCCTAACTTGGCACCCTCCAGATGTCTTGGACCACAACTCCCAGCATCCTCCAGCCAGCCAAACACCCACCATTTAGTGGCTTCCCATTTTTTATCCTCATTCAAATAGGTTGAAATGCCTCTCCTAAGGCTTAATTACTGGCAGTAAGAACTTGGAGCTACAAGTAGGACTCGAGTGCAACATCACTTTCCTGCCCATGTTCCCCAGCAACTGGTGTATTATTATTATTATTATTATTATTATTATTATCACCATCATCATCATCATCATCTTTATTTGTATCCTGCCTTTTGCCCAATACTGGGCCTCAAGGTGGCTTGACAAAATTAAAACATATTCAGTTAAAAGCTATAAATAAAAATATACAAAAGTTAAAAATATAATTAAATAGGTTTCAATATTAAAACATTTCCACATTTAAAGTACATATTAAATTTAAAAAAACTTAAGCATAGATGCAGGTCCACATTATTCACCAAAGGACTGCCAGAGTAAGAAAGTTTTTGCCTGCCTCCAAAAACACATCAAAGAGGGAGCCAGTCTAGCTTCCCTGGGAATGGAGTTCCAGAGCCTTGGAGCAGCCACCAAGCAGGCCCTCTCCCGCGTACCCATCAGCTGTGCCTGGGATGTTGGTGAGATTGAGAGAAAGGCCTCCCCAGAAGATCATGGGTAGGCTCATATGGAAGAATATGGTATTTCAGATAACTTGGACCTGAGCCGTATAGGGCTTTATAGGTGATAACCAGCTCATTGAATTGTACCATTTGGAGAATCCCAGATTGAGATTCCAAGCAGGTCAGATTTGACCACATGGCCTAAGTTTCCCTACGCCTGCCAGATCTACACCAAGCAGGATATAACACTATGAAAGTGGTTTGAAAGCGGTATATGGAATGTGTCAAAAGGCCCAACAGTTGTCAGTGTACCTTAATACCGTTATACAGCAGTAGTGCATATCCTGCCTAGGTCATCGGAATAAAACAGAGAAAATAGATACAATGTACTACAAAAGTAAACATGTTTGGGTGGGACAGACCAACACAGCTGTTCTTCAGGAATCCACTGTCCACAGGAAAATGGCATTATTATACTAATAGTTAACATGGATATTATTTATTTAACACATTTCTATACCCAATAGCTGAAGCTTTTTGGGCGGTTCCAAAAATTAAAACTCCAAAATACGATATACAATATAAGAACATAAGAAGGAACCCGCTGGATCAGACCGAGGGTCCATCTAGTCCAACATTCAGTTCACACAGTGACCAACCAGCCCTCGACCAGGGGACAACAAAGTAGGATATGGTGCAACAGCACCCTCCCACTCATGTTCCTCAGCAACTGGTGCACACAGGCTTACGGCCTCAGATACTGGAGGTAGCACATAACCATCAGGGCTAGTAGCAATTGATAGTCTTCTCCAGGAATTTATCCAATCCCCCCCCCTTTTAAAGCCATCCAAATTGGTGGCCATCACTACATCTTGTGGAAGTGAATTCCATAATTTACCTCTTTGCTGTGTGAAGAAGTCCTTCCTGAAAAAGCTTAAAGCTACAGTATAAAAGTACAGCCAGAATAAAACCTAGCAGCAATGCAGAGATTTAAAATACAATGGCAGATTAAAACAACACAGTTAAAATAGCAAAATGCTAGAATGCCTGGGAATTATTATTTTTTTAAGAAAAATTCTTCACCTGGCACTCAAAAGAGCACAACCTTGATACCAAGGTAGGATCTACACACTGCTGCTTTATAACGATTTATCATTGTTTTAACAACTGTTCAGGCCCAGGACACATTCCATATACTGTTCTCAAACCGCTTTCAAAATGTTATATCCTGCTTGGTGTAGATATGGCCCAGGCGAGCCTCTCTAGGAAGCACATTCCACAGCCGGGATGCTTTAGAGTGTTCAAAATTACTTCCCACACAGTGGCTCAATTCGGACGACACGATAGTCAATGGTGGGGTAAATTATCAACTTTACAGTTGTTCAAATAGGGGGTACTCCCCACACAACATGGTAATAAATAATCAACTGTGGTGTGGATTAGGATCAGCACTGAGTTGACTATGGCAGCATTCGGATGACACAATAGTCAAAACAACTGATGATTGTTTCCCCCACACCAGTTATTTATTGTGTCATCCGAATTGAGCCAGTGTCTCAGTAATCTTTAAGACGACCCTGTAAGGCAAGTCTGTATTATCATTCCTATTTTGCAGACTGGAGACATAGGGATAGTGGCTTACCTTGACGAGAGGTGTGAACAGGTGACTTCTTGTTTCACAGCTTAACCTCTCACCTACTATGCTACACCAGGAATATGCAAATTGTTTTAACTGTATGCCCAAGAGGAAAATTAGCTACACCCATCACCAGAGCTGGCATCAAGGCTAAGCTTGGTTGGGCCACAGCCCACCAGTGTCTCACTGATAAAAGCCTCCTGGAGTGCGGCTTCTCTTCAGCCTTAGGACGTGCTTGTTCACTTATTTCTTGCCCTGGCCCAGTCAATGGCGGTGGTGAGAAAGAGGAGGAGCAGATGCCTCGGCCTATTTACTCGCTGGCTCTCTGCCTGTTCAGCAAACAAGCCGTAGCGACGATCAGAAAGAGGAGGATGAGCATGAGCAGCCAAGGACAATGGCGGTGCGAAGGTAGATTCATTGAGGGAGGGGGCTCATTGAAGACATCTTGCCCAAGAGCCCTCAGAAACCAGAAGCTGGCACGACCCGTCAGATCAGCGCGCTGGAGGGAAAATATTAAAACGTTACTCTAACTCTGCTCACGAATCAACATTGAAAGTAGTGCTGGGCCAATTCCTGCCCCCTATTTTCGAGAACTTGCTTCCTGCAAAAGAGGCATTGTTTTTTCTGCCTCTTTCGCAGGAAGGGGGGAATTCAGAAAATAATCTCCTTGGGGAGGGGGACAGGGTTTCCACATTCCTTTTTTAAGTGTAGCCAATTGCTGAGGGGGCCTCCTTCCTATTTTTTGGTGTTTGTTTGTTTGTTTGTTTGTTTGTTTAAAAAAAACCCTTCCCCTCTGCATTTGAAACTCAGCAGTTCTTATTGAATGCCTATTGGAGACCATGCGATCTGGCCCTCTCCAATAAGCATTCAGAAAAAAAAACCTCTGGGGCTCCTGAAAATTAGACTGACCATAGAAAAGGAGGACAGAGCTCCTCTATCTTTAACAGTTGCATGGAAAAGGGAATTTCAGCAGGTGCCATTTGTACACATGCAGCATCTGATGAAATTCCCTCTCCATCACAACAGTTAAAGCTTTAGAGTGACGAGAAATAAAAGAGGGCAGGGCTCCTGCAGCTTTAACTGTTGTGATGAAGAGAGAATTTCACCAGCTGCTGCATGCATACAAATGACACCTGCTGAAATTCCCTGTTCAATACAACTGTTAAAGATACAGGAGCCCTGTCCTCCTTTCCATATGGTCACCCTACACAGAACCAGCACTTGGTGAAATTCCCTCTTCATCACAACAGTTAAAGTTGCAGGAGCCCTGCCTAGCATGACCAGATACAAAAGAGGGCAGGGCTCCTGCAGCTTTAACTGTTGTGATGAAGAGGGAATTTCACCAGCTGCTGTATGCTAGGGTGACCAGATAAAATCCAGGTCAAGGCTCATGTAACTTTAACAGTTATAGAGAAAAGGGAATTTTCAGCCAGTGTCATTTGTATGCAATTAGTCCCTGGTGAAATGTCCTCTTCATCACAACTGTTAAAGTTGCAGGCACTATACTAGAGTGACCATATACAAAAGAAGGCAGGGCCCCTGCAACTTTAACAGTTGTGATGAAGAGGGAATATCACCAGGAACTAATTGTATACAAATGACACTGGCTGAAATTCCCTTTTCTCTACAACTGTTAAAGTTACATGAGCCCTGACCTGGATTTTATCTGGTCACCCTACTGTATGCATATAAATGGCACCTGCTGAAATTCCCTTTTCTATGCAACTGTTAAAGATACAGGAGCCCTGTCCTCCTTTTCATATGGTCACCCTATGTATTATCTTCCTAGAGGCATTAGGAGATCCATTTACAATGTGTAAAGCACATGGCTGGCAGGCTCTCAGCCAAGAGGCATGGCTTCATTTTTAAAGTTAGAAGAAGAGGTGGAGGCGGCCTTGGATGACATTCTATTTCAATATGCACCCCAACTTTCACATACCCTCCCAATCTTGAGGTGGGTTTTTGTCCGGCATGACTCCCCCTCCCCACTATTGAGACATTTGGGGAAGTCAGACATTCAGATCACCCATTATTTTTTTTTGTTTGTTTGTTTGTTTATTACACTTCCATATTGCCCAATGGCAAAAGCTCTCTGGGCGGTTCATAAAGATTAAAACCACAAGCACAGCATATAAAAACAATATAAAATATAAAAGCTTAAAACTACAGTATAAAAGTACAAGCCGAATAAAATCTAGCAGTAATGCAGAGATTTAAAATACAGTAACAAATTTAAAACAGCAGAGCTGAAAGATTAGAATGCAAAAATGCTAAAATTCCTGGGAAAATAAAAAGGTCTTCGCATGGCATCGTAATGAGAACAACGTAGGTGCCAGGTGAACCTCCCTAGGGAGCGCATTCCACATTATTACACCAATTAAGTACAAAATCTTAGGACTGGTTCACAACACGGTAGTACATGATTCATGTAAGTGCGTGCAGGCACCATCACTGCACATCTGAGTCTGATTCAGACACATGCCCGCCTCTTTATCATTCCCATCAATGGTATTGGCTCATATGTGTGAATGGTCCAAGATCACAGATAGTATTGTTACATTTGCTTATGCATTTTATTCATTTCAACAAATCTCTATCCCTTCTCCACTTGGCCTACAAAGCAGTTCAGAGCAATAAAATTTGACGATAACATGATCACATCTCCTCTTATCATCGCAGATCCAATACTTTTCAATGGAGTTACACAATAGAGTTGCATGTTATGCCTTCTCCCTGGTCAAAACGATATGTAGAGCATTGCTTTCCCAGTGCAGTTCGTGGTTGTTTAAGTCCCTGATGGGAAGTGAAGCTCCATCAGGATCTAGGAGTAAAGATGTGCAGATTTTCTTAAATCCGTCCCATCTCTTTTTCATGGACTGTCAGGCGTCTTTCATTCCGTCTTTTGCATATTGATAGACTTTTATAGGGGTGTAGGATTATTTCATGCCACCTTTGTTAATGCGCATTGGTGCTCATGGCAATTGTGCTCATGTGAAATTGCGCAAATCCCCCCCAAAAGGGAGGGGATCCACAGGTCAGATTCATTTGAACTCATCTGAATCTGTTGTTGATTTCTTTCACATCTCTATCTGGGAGTGTCTGGTGTTGCCTCCTCCCCCTGCCCCAAGGTAGGCTTTGGGACCCCTGGGGTGCTTGAATTCTCACAACAACCCTAGCTAACATGCATGTGCAATACTGACCACAGTGACCAACACTGGGTTTGTGGAGAAGAACAGTTTTGTAGCTAAATGACTCACTACTGATAGAAAAGTTCATATCAGCTGATGTCAAATTAAATGCCATCTGTTCAATGGAGTGAGTTCAGGCAGTCAACTGGCAATCACCAAAGCCCTTTTCAAGGTGATGACTGAGACCAAATGAATGTGTAGAGATGGGATTGGAGGATCAGGATTGCACTCACTAGCTCCGCTTCCTAACTCCATGCATCCATCTACATATTCTCTGTGGCATGGAGATGGCCATGGAGATTGGGTGGATTCTCCGGTTCAGATGGCCATGGAGATTGGGTGGAGCCAATGGCAGGACCTCAACATCCCGCATCTCCATGTGCTAGAGGCCATAGCTCAGTAGTAGAGTACATGCTTTGCATTCAGAAAGCCCCAGGTTAAATCCCCAGCATCTCCAGGTAGGTTTTGGGAGTGACCCCTGCCTAGGAATGGCCCCTGCCCTTACACCAGCCAGGATCGCAATGTCTCTCCCAATCTGAGCATACAACATCTGGGGCAGCCCTCTGAGGGATGCTCAGAGGTTGGCGATAAGAGAGAGGGCCTTCTTAGTGGTGGCCCCCTAAATGCAGACTCAGGGCAACCTGGTGCCAACAGTTAGGATGAGAGAGACACCGGGACGGGACGGGACAACAGCGGCGGCCGAGGGACTGACAGCGCAAGTGGAGAAGACGGTGCAGCAGCCATCATTGCACCCGCCCACTTCCTCTCCTTCTCTCTCTCTCTCGCGCACGAGAGAGACGCCGGGACAGGATGGGACAACGACGGCAGCCGAAGGACTGACGGCTTGAACGGAGAAGACGGTGCAGCAACCATCATTGCACCGCTCACTTCCTTTCCTTCTCTCTCTCTCGCGCACGAGAGGGACACCGGGACGGGACGGGACAGCAGCGGCGGCCGAGGGACTGACGGCACAAGTGGAGAAGACAGTGCAACAGCCATCATTGCACCCGCCCACTTTCCTCTCTTTCTCTCTTTCTCGCGCCAGAGAAAGATACACAACTTAAGGCGACTGAAATGTGTCTGGGAGCACCAATATCTGTTGTGTGGGGCAGAGGGAGATATGGCGATAGCAGGGCGAAATGCCATTACAGGGGAAGGAGAGATGGATATTTAACACCCATCTTACCTTCCGGTCGCCCTGCTAGCCTGGGGATCTTGGGGAACGATCCAGGCCACCCACAGAACCTTTCCTTGCTCCTATGTAATGCCAGGTCAGTTAAAAACAAAACAAACATAATCTATGACCTCCTCAAAGAAGAGGAGGCCGACCTGGCATGTTTCACAGAGACCTGGCTGGGAGATGACAGTGCCCCAACATGGGCTCAGGCTCTCCCAGCTGGGTACTGTGTTAGTGAGCAGGTGAGGGAAAGTGGGCGGGGGGGCGGAGTAGCTGTGGTCTACAAAAACAATCTTAACCTGACCAGACATCCTGTCCGGGAACTGAATCACATCGAGTGTGTGTACCTGAGTCTGAAGGCCAGGGATAGACTAGGGATTCTGTTAGTGTACCGGCCACCCCGCTGCCTATCAGACTCCTTGGCCGAGCTCACGGAACTGGTCTCGGAGCTGGTGTTGGATTTGCCCAGGCTCTTGGTCCTGGGCGATTTCAACATCCCATTTGAGGCCGGTTTGTCAGGTGGAGCTCGGGAGTTCATGGCATCCATGACAAACATGGGCCTATCCCAATTGGTCTCTGGACCCACACATTCAGCAGGTCACACCCTCGATGTTGTTTTCAGTTCCGAACAGACGGATCTGTGGGCGGAGGTATCGAATACCTCCGAATTGTCATGGACAGATCATTCTCTGGTCAGGGTCAGTATCACAGCTACCACCCATCCCTGCAGGGGTGGCGGACCTATTAAGATGGTCCACCCTCGAAGGCTGATGGATCCTTCTGGATTCCAGAAAGCCTTGGAGGGTTCTATGGCTGGTATCGTCGACGATCCTGTAGAAGCCCTGGTCAATAGATGGAATCAAGACCTAACTAGGGCTATCGACACAATCGCCCCCAAATGTCCTCTCCGGCCCGCTCCTAATAGGGCGCCCTGGTATACAGATGACCTCAGGGAGTTGAAGCGGAAAGGACGACGACTTGAGCGCCGATGGCGGAAAACTCGACTTATATCCGACAAGACACGACATAGAGAACATCTTCTTTTCTATGGAGTGGCAATACGTGCAGTGAAGAAAGCTTTCTTCTCTGCATGCATTGCGTCTGCGAATTCACGTCCAGCAGAACTGTTCAGGGTGGTGAGGGGTCTAACTCAGGCTCCTTCTCCCCTGAATCCGATTTTAGAGCCTTCGGTAGTTCGCTGTGATGCTTTTAACGATCATTTCTCAGATAAAATCTCTCGGATAAGAGCCGACTTAGATGCCATTGTCATAGCAGAGGCTGACAGTGGAGTGTCCAGTGACTCCGCGAGTAGGATTACACTTGATCAGTTTCAGTTGGTGAGTACTGAGGATGTGGACAAGGTACTTGGATGTGTGAGGAAGACGACTTGCCCTCTCGATCCCTGTCCTTCCTGGCTGGTCGTCCAGGGAGGAGATGCAGTTAGATCACATTTACAACATATTATTAATGCATCTCTCAGGGAGGGCAGCTTTCCATCATGTTTAAAAGAGGCGGTGGTAAGGCCGCTTCTAAAACAGCCCTCCCTGGATCCCCTGGACCTTAATAACTACAGGCCAGTATCAAATCTTCCATTTTTGGGCAAGGTGATCGAGAGAGCGGTTGCCTTTCAACTCCAAGCAGTCTTGGATGACACTGATTTTCTAGACCCATTTCAAACCGGCTTCAGAGCGGGATACGGAGTTGAGACCGCTTTGGTCGCCTTAGTAGATGATCTACGACAGGGGGAGTGTGTCCCTGCTGGTACTCCTGGACCTCTCAGAGGCTTTCGATACCATCGACCATGGTATCCTTCTGGAGCGCCTGGGGGAACTGGGAATCGGGGGCACTGTGCTTCAGTGGTTCCGATCCTATCTCTCGGGCAGGTTCCAGATGGTGATGCTTGGGGACAGCTGCTCTTCAAAAACGGAGTTGCTATGTGGTGTACCGCAAGGTGCCATCCTTTCCCCAGTGCTGTTTAATATTTACATGAAACCGCTGGGAGAGATCATCCGGAGGCATGGGGCGGGGTGCTATCAATATGCTGATGACACCCAAATATATTTCTCTATGCCTTCAACAACATCGTCAGCTAAGGATAGTGTGTCTCCTCTGAACAAATGCTTGGAGGCGGTAATGGGCTGGATGAAGAAAAACAAACTGAAGCTGAATCCAGACAAGATGGAGGTGCTTGCTGTCAAAGGCCCCAACCTGGGTTTGGAGGTGTGTCAACCAGTTCTGGATGGGGTTACACTCCCCCGAAAGACTGTGTTCACACTTGGGGGTACTCCTGGATCCGTCGCTCCAGATGACAGCTCAGATTGATGCGACAGCCAGGAGTGCCTACTATCAGCTTCAGCTGATACGCCAGCTGCGTCCCTTCCTAGAGTTGGAAGACCTAAAGACGGTAGTGCACGCACTGGTAACTTCGAGGCTCGACTTCTGCAATGCGCTGTACATAGGGCTACCTTTGTGCCTAGTCCGGAAACTTCAACTTGTTCAAAATATGGCAGCCAGGTTGGTCACCGGTACACCTAGGGGTGACCACATTACACCAGTTTTAAAATCACTTCACTGGCTGCTGGTCAGTTTCCAGGCAAAGTATAAAGTGTTGGTTGTTACCTTTAAAGCCCTACATGGTTTGGGCCCAGGCTACCTGCGGGATCGCCTTCTCCCGTACAATCCGCCCCGCACACTTAGGTCCTCTGGGAAGAACGTACTCAAGCCAGCCAGAACTAGGCTGGCGAGTGTTACCCAGAGGACCTTCTCTTCTATGGCTCCCATACTATGGAATGGTCTGCCGGAGGAGGTTAGACAAATTGACAGTCTTCATGAATTCAAGAGAGTCACGAAGACTGTTCTCTTCCGGCAGGCTTATCCGGATGAATTTTAAATGTTTTAATGATATGTTTCTCTTGTTTTAAATTTTTTAACTTTGTCATGCTTGTATTTGCATTGTGTTCCCCGCCTCGATCCGTAGGGAGAGCCGGGTTATAAATTATTATTATTATTATTATTATTATTATTATTATTATTATTCCCTCTGCTCCTAGGCATTTAATAGCATTTAGTGGCATCTGATGGGGCATTTATGGGGTCTAATATTTTAATTGGTACTGTTTTTAGCTGTCTAAATTGTTTAAATTTTGTATATGTAATTTTCTATGGTTTTTTATATTTAATTATATATATTTTTAATTGTTGTAAACCTGCCAGAGAGCTTTGACAATTGGGAGGTATAGAAATGATAATAATAATAATAATAATAAGCTAGAGGGTAGTATTCAGTGTGACACAAGCGCTAACGTATATTGCGCTCATGTGAGGGGCCTCTAGCGCAGTGACAATAGCATAAGCTGGCACAATGGTTTTTCCAGGGAATTCCATCACGCCAGCTAATGCGCTTGGCTTTTTCTATTGTGGCATCGCGGTTGTGGAATGACTTCCCCGTGGAGGCCCGACTGGCACCGACATGAATAATAATAATAACTTGGGCCTCCAGATAATCCTACTAGGGTGACCAGATCGCCCTGGATTTCCCGGTCCTAACCGGGAAAACTAGGGCAATCCGGGCCGACAGGGGGGCTGCGGGGGCAATCCGGGGAAAGGATCAGCTCTCCTCCCGCCTTAAAATGCCCACGCTGCTCCCCGGCCTCTGCAAGAAAGAAGTGCTCAGCGTTAGGGAGCGTCAACAAATTCCTTGTCTGGTGGCTAACTGCTTTAGCCATCAGACAAGGAATTTGTTGACGCTCCCTAACGCTGAGCACTTCTTTCCTGCCCAGGCCGGAGAGCAGCGGCGGCCATTTTAAAGCAGGCTCTTCCTCCTCCTTTGCCTGCTGCTCCTTTGCTCTGTCCTGGGCGCCTCCAGGGAGCCCAGGACAGAGCAGGGCAAGAAGGGTGAGGGGGCTGCAGGGGGGTCACGCGGCAGTGAAGGAGATCAGTTGCGGCAGCGGAGGACCCGGTAGGTCCAGGCTGGGTTTTTTTGGGGTGGGTGGGTGTTTCGGGTGGGTGGGTGTCTGCTTGTTGGCCCCGGCTCATGGTACAGCATGGTGTGGCCTGGCCCAGGACGGTGAGGCCTGTTGCGGTGGGCAGCATGGCCTGGCAGGGCGTGTGGCAAGGCCTGGTAAGAAGGGCATTATGGAACATGGGGTGGCCTGGCTGGCTGTGGAGCATCCTAGCCTGGCATGCGGAGTTTTGTGGCATGCACAGCGGCCTGTCCCAGCCTGGAGCGTGGGCATCTTAGCCTGGCCTGGTGCGCAGAGCTGGGGCTGGATGTTATGTGGAGTGCTGCTGCTACTCTTTATAAACTTTTCTATAAGCAATTTGCTTTCCTTGTATGTATGCGTTTGGGGTTTTATTAAATTAATAGAAGGCCAAATGAACTGTCTTTAGCTGCAATTTAAATTCAGTGGGGTGGGGGGGTAGATTGGATTTTATATCTGGCAGCATTGATGAAATTAGTTTTCACTTATTTTCCATAAATTCCTTGAGTACTGATTTTTATTAATTAATTGGGGGGGGGGTGTTTTAAAACTATTATTAGATTTGCCATGGGTGAGTATGTTGGGGTATGTGGGTGTTTATTTTATTTTTAGACTTGGTTAAGTCTGTGTAGTTGGTTGGTTGGTTTTTGCCTTGGTGCATGTGTGGATTTTTATTATTTTTCCTTTGGTGAGTATGTGAATGAGTGTTGTATTTTTAATGTTATTTTATTGCCTTGGGTATTTGCATGTTTGTGTATAGATTTATTATGTCGATTACTGTTATTTTGCCTTGTGTGGGTGGCTGATGATGATGATGCCTTTGGTGAGTGTGGGGGTGGATTTTTATTCCCCCTCCCCTGTTAAGTGTATGTGAGGAGGTTGTGTGTGTTTTTTAAAAAAATTGCCTTAGGGAAGGTGTGGGGTGGGATCACTAATACCCTGGAAGACAGAAACAAACTTCAAAATGATCTTGATAAACTGGAGCACTGGGGCTGAAAACAGCAGAATGGAATTTAATAGGGATAAATGCCAAGTTCCACACCTAGGTAAAAGAAACCAAATGCACAGTTACAAGATGGGGGATACTTGGCTGCTCAATACGACAAGCGAGAAGGATCATGGAATTGTTGGAGATCACAAGCTGAATATGAGCCAACAGTGTAATGTGGCTGCAAAATAAGCAAACACTATTTGGGGCTGTATTAATAAAAGTATAGCTTTCAAATCGTGTGAGGTACTGGTTAGGGTTAGGGTGCTGCATGCATACAAATGACACTTGCTGAAATTCCTTTTTCAATACAGCTCTTAAAGATACAGGAGCCCTGTTCTCCTTTCCATATAATCACTCTAACTAATTTAATAATTGTAACTTTTTCCTGTTACCATAGTTCTTTAACTTCCATAGCCAGTGGTGTATATTTTTCTTTCTTTTCCTCTTCCTTTTCTGCAACATTTTTGTCATTAGGTATTGCTATGTCAGGTAGGTGTGTTTTTTCTTTTTTGTTTTTGACTGTCATGTCTGGTTGATTGCAAAGTATTGACTTGTCCCAGAAATGTTCTGTCCAAGCAAAGTAATAAATGAGTGTGTAGCATGGCTTGACTTGAGTGTGTCTGAATCTCCTAGGCTCTGAAAGCGTCTTTCTGGAGAGCACCTGGTGGTTGCATGGTCCACGAGGCCAGATTCTGTGATTGCATAGTTGTCCTTGACAGGTGGGGCTTACAGTTGACAGAGTAAGGTGAACAGATGTGAAGAGGCTGTTATCCTGTATTCATTTATCTGGAAATAAGCTTTATTGAAATCAACGGGACTTATTTCTGAGGTTTCTTTTGGCAGGTTTTTTGGGGTCCATGATCGGGATTTCTGTTCTCTGCACACTGAGGCAGTGCAAATTCAGGAGATATTTGGATAAAAGGAGGGAAAGATCCTTGTCTAGCGTGATAATGGGCATCTGTTCTGGCCTTTCTTTGTATTGCTACGGTCTTGTTTACATGGCTAATGAACCAGAGGTATAATTACAATTTTTTAAAATTAGTTTCCCATTGATAAACCAGAAGTTGAAACAAGCTAGGAGGTGCTAGTGATAAATGTCTGCTGCAAGCCTTTGGTCCATTTTGATACATGGCTAATGTTTGCAGGATAATATATTTTATACTTTTTCTGAATGTTAGGTTGCTAGTTTCTTGTACTAGATTTTTCTGCACTTGTCAAGTGCTACATTTGTTCAGTGGTAGCAGTATGCTGAATCTGTGAGTATGGATACGAGAAAGGTGATGGGGAAACAGTGTTAAATGTTAGGAAAGGTGAAGGATTTACAATAAGAAAAGTTATTTGAAGGAGGGGGAGACTGTACCACACATAATATAGCAAAAGCTTCAAAGTACAGCAAAAGCTACAAAAGTAGGAGTGAGTGAAGTTATTTTCAGATATATTGAATGTCTCACTTGTTCTTTAATTCAGTGATTTTAATCTTAAGTTGTTATGTAGAACAGGTTTGTCTTCATTGTGTGCTGTAAATCAGACATGTGACCAAGGCTATGTTCAGGTGGGCACGCCCCTTGGGGCTGGACCCGCCCCCTGGGGCCGGACATGTTGGTGGGCACGCCCCCTTGGGGCGGCCATTTTGGACCTGGATTTTGGTTTCCAAAATCTGGTCACCCTAAATCCTACCCTGTAAAGCCTTACACAGTTTGGGACCACAATACCTGATGGAACGCCTCTCCCGACATGAACCTACCCATGCACTACGCACAACATCTAAGGTCCTCCTCCGAGTGCCTACTCCAAGGGAAGCTTGGAGGTCAGCAACAAGGGAGAGGGCCTTTTCAGTGGTGGCCCCGCAATTGTGGAACGAACTCCCCGACAAGGCCCGCCTGGCGCCAACATTGTTATCTTTTCAGCACCAGGTCAAGACTTTCCTCTTCTCTCAGGCAGTTAGCAATATCTGATGAGCCTGGGTTTGTTTTGTTTTTAGGCTTATAGCTTTTTAAAGTTATTATAGTGGTTGTAAATGTGTGTGTATATTGTATGTTTTTGCTGTTTTAATTGTTGTATATTGTTTTTAATTGTTTTAATCTTATGTGAACCACCATGAGAGCTTCAGCTATGTGGCGGTATACAAATGTAATAAAATAAATAAATAATAATAAATTTCTTACCCGTCTCTCTCTCTGGATCAAGGCAGGGAACAACATCAAATAAAAAATACAGAAAACTGATCAAAAGCACACAAAACCAATACAGCATTAAAATATCAATAAAATACCACATTCATTGGCCTTGTTTTGGCACCAAATAAAAACGTGGCTTTTTTGCCTCAAAGTTGCACACGGTTTTAATTGTTTTTATTGCTTTTAAATTTTCTGCTAGTTTTATCTTGTTAATATTTAATATGTTTTAGATGTGTAGGTTATTTCTTGTTTGACACTGTTTGAATCAATTTTATCTGTACACCTCCCTGAGATTCCAATGATATAGGGCAGGATACAAATGTATAAATAAATAAATAAATAAATAAATAAATAAATAGAGTTCCCTTACATTAACGCATCATAATTCATGTTGGTGTTGTGTCGTATTGGATACTGCCTATTGTGTGTACAATTGCGTGCACCTTGCCCTAAGATGTGCCTTTTTGTACGCATTTTTTTTTAAGAACTCCATTACAAAATTTAGAGAAGTGCAAATTTTGAAGGACAATTGAGTTTTGGTTCTTATATTAGTCTGAAAGTGTGAAATTAGGTGAGTTTGAATTAAAATGCTAACCCAATAAATTACTTCCCTTCCCCTAGATACCGTAAAGCAGATAGTTGGAAGATGAGTTATCTCTAAAAACCAATTGCATGAACTTTATCCCTCCGCTAATTACTACCCCTCTTGCCACATTTATGGAGTATACAGAGTGCGAAATTAGCCACGTGGAATTTTTAAAGCTAAAGTGCACGGAACTATTTCTTCAGCTCGTAAAACAAGACTCCCGTCGGCCGGAATGTCTTCATGCATTTCCCAGTTGAACTATATATATATATATATATATATATATATATATATCCATCACTGACAGCTGAAGATTTCTTTGTACCCTTTCGAAGATAATAAAAGGTTCGTTAATTATCCAGCGATGTACAGTTTCTCTTTTGGCAATGGAACTTGCCGGGGGGGGGGGGGGGGGGGAACAGAGGCAAAAGCAGAAGTGAAAACTTCCAGAAAATGAAAAAGTCTTACAACAGAAACACAAGTTTAGGAAGGAAACAAACATTGCTAATTACGTTGGGCATCTTAAGCCAGAAAAACATCTGAGGTGGAGAGCAAAGGAACAGAACGTAAGAGAAGGAGAACGCCATCTTGGAACTATCCTGCCAGCAACCGCCAAAGGGAATCGAACTACAGCCAGTTTGGCTTCAGGCCTAGCACCATCTGCGTAATATTTTAAACAGTGCAAATGGGGAGCCAAATTTACAAACCCTTTTCTTCAGTTTCTCCATTACAGAGGTGAGATGGGAGAAAGACGTTCTTCTGCTGCGAGGGTGTAGCCTGGTAGCTAAAAGGGTGAGATGAGAAAACCTCGCTTCAAGTTTTACCTCAACCATTAACTCACTAGGTGGCTTTAGGCAAAAAAATTATACATTCTCTCAGCCTCCGCTCTGAATTTGCAATATGGCGATAATAGTACAGGCCTAAGTCTGTGATTCATTTTCATAGCTCCCAACCAAGGAAGCCTAGAGCCAGTGGTGGTTCTATATTTGGAGCAAATGGGGCAGTGACTCCCTGCCTTTCCCCCACACACAATGGTGGCAGAGAGATTCCCCCACCAATAAAAACCAAGAACATTTGCTCCATTCCTTCCAAGTCCCACATCTGGGCTTCTCCTCTAATCCTCCATCCATCTCAGTAGAATATGGAACATCTGCCCTGCCCTCTATCCCACCAACCCCAACTGGACACCAGCTGCTACTGGCTGTGGCTGAAGGGATAAATCCTGTGCCTGTTTAATCATATGAACCTGTGAACCTGCCTTACATTGTGTCAAATCCTTGGCCCATTTAGCCTTCTGTTCTAGCTGGCAGTGGCCACTTTAAAATTGCCAAGAAAAGAAGAAATGTATCACCCAAGGGAACACAGATTTGGATAAGCTGATGTATATGTATAGATGCAAATTTAGATATTAGTAGTAGTAATATTAAAATAGAAATAATGCATTATATCTCACAATAGTGGGGAAGATAGCGACCAGGTGATCTGTTCAGTCTTGCTGACAGGTAAGAGTTCTTGATGGGTTTTTAAATTATTTTTAAACCAGAATCAGACACAACAGCCCTTCAAACGCAGACCTTTCCTCTGTAAAAGTGGCCACATGGACACTGTACAGCTCTGATGGGCTTTGTTGGCCATGGGCAGCAGTCATCTAAGAAGCACCAAGCTTCTGGGTATAGCTTCCATTTTAAATTCCCACAATACCCCCAATGTCATGTCTCTCTGATGGCAACTGCCCGGTGTGCTTTATGAATGGGGAAGTGAGGGTATTAATGGTGGGCCCTGCTGGGGAACTGGAGTCCCGGCAGTTGCTCAAGGATGCCAGATGTTGGTGCCGGCCCTGAGTAGAATAAAATACAAAAGAAACAACTTAACCTTTTAAATGCTGGCACTTTCAATATCCAGGTTTTTCACTTCTGACGCAGAAACACCCTGGAATAGAAAAACAGTAATGGCAGCTGAAGTAAGTCAGGCACATAGAAAATGTCAGCTTGACTGATTTTGTGAGGGAAGAAAAACCCTCATTCTTGTGGAAGGGGAAACGATCAGAGAGGGATAAGAAAATGGCATGAGATTTGAATCTGAAGATATGGCTGCGAGAGGAGAAATTAAGCACAACAAAATGTCAGTGACAAAGAAGAGTATGAGACTCCCAATGTACATTTTGACGTTGGCCCAGGACAATCAGTTTCCATATTAGCCCCAAAGGATAAAGCCGCTTGGGCATTTCTTTGCTTGGATTCATCAGCTGGCTTGATAGCAACTTACACACACTGCATCCTTACAAATTCCCTCCGATCTTAAGTATTTCACAAGGGGGGGGGGGGAATGTTGAATCCTTCTATAATGCAGGAGTTGAAATAGCAGCTAAATAGCAGAACTGCGGCTGGAAAAAAAGTAAGTATTTCTGTAAGTCACTATGAAAATAAACGTCTCCTTTGGTCAGGGAGGGATTTGACCCTCACATGCTAGAGAACTTTCTCACTGCTAAAGAAGAAAACGGAAGCCCTGAGACATCTCTAAAGTAGGACACCTGGCTACCTTACGCATGGCAGGAGTGCATAAAAATAAGTTTTTAATCAGGTCTTGGATTATTTTTGGTTGAATTTTAAAAATAAAACAATATATTTTTTAGATATATGTTGCCTGGGTATGTGCTGTTTGTTTCTGTGTTTTTATATGAATGCTTTCTACTAGCTTTTTAACATGCCATTTCTGAGACAGTGGACATGTTTGAAAGGCATTTTGCTTCAACTGCTTCTTCCTTCTTTTTCAGGCTTTTCTCCTTCACCTGGTTCTGGAAACTCCATTTCCAATGTAGCCATGAATGATTCTGAGGGGACTGGCCAGCAAGCCGTACACACAGCGAGGAAAGGAGCTCAGCTGTCAGCACCCTCTCGGTGGATGCCCATTCTAGTAGCATCCCATCTGCACTCAAAAGCATCAAAGTACGGTGCCTATAGTGCGCAAAAACAAGCATTTTTGTGCCACTTCAGAGCACACTTCCTAGCTCTGCGTGGTTTTATTTGCATGCAGCCGCATTTCAAAAGTCACTCTCCTCGATAAAGACCTTCCCACGAGGCCCAAAAAAATATCCGTGCTGTATTTTGTGGCTAAAAGAGGCAAGCTACAGTGCCTTATTGAATCAAACAACTGGGGGTGAAAGCAGAGCTGGGGGAGGGGGAGAAATCCGCTGCAAGTTTCCCAATCACTGAAATGTATCAAAAGTAAAATCCACAGCTTAAAAACTACAGAAGATGGCCTGTGTATCACAACTAATGGGTACGACAGGGCCAGCGCCAGAGGGGGGCCAGGTTGGGCATTTTCCAGGGCCCCAAACCCAGTAGAGGGCCCATTGCCATACCTGTCCTGCCATTTCCACTTTGCATGGCATATCCAAGAAGATCAGATGCAGCCTAAGTGGATTTTCTTTCTCTGTGGAATATCGGTGCACTCTTCTCTAACATTTCCTAAAAATATACCCTGCCAATGTCCTGCCACTGAAAATAGCAGTCTTATGTAGGGTTCTTCCTGCTGTAGCTCAGTGGTAGAGTATCTGCTTTGCATGCAGAAGGTCCCAAGTTCGATCCTCAGAATCTCCAGGTAGGGCAGGGATCAAAGAATCAGAGAATAGTAGAGTTGGAAGGGGCCAATAAGGCCATCGAGTCCAACTCCCTGCTCAATGCAGGAATCCACCTTAACGCATTCCTGACAGATAGCTGACCAACTGCCTCTTAAATGCCTCTAGTGTGGGAGAGCCCACAACCTTCCTAGGTCATTGGTTCAATTGTCATACTGCTCTAACAGTCAGGAAGTTTTTCCTGATGTCCAAACAGAATCTGGCTTCCTGTAACTTGAGCCCATTATTCTGCATCCTGCACTTTGGGAAAACTCCTGCCTGAAACCCTGGGGAGCTGCTGCCAGTCAGTGTCGACAATAACGGGCTAGATAGGCCAAGGGTCTGACTCAGGCCCTTTCTATACCATAGGGTGTAGTGGGCGCAGCGCAGGCAATCCTGGAAGTAGCCACTTCCAGGATCGGCGCAGTCGAAAACACATCATGGGCGCGATGTCCCGGTTCGTTGGACGTCACGCCCGCCATTTTGTTTTGGTTTTTTTAACCAGGAAGAGCGCTCCTGCACTCCAACAAAAAGTGAGTAAAAAAATGCAGGGCAGCTGGAGCACAGAGGCAACCCTTGTCCCCATGCTCGGACCACCCTGCATTTTTGCTAGACAGCCTCAGCGTTCTCATGTGCTACCAAGCAGAAAGGAAGGTGGCTGGGGTGTGCATAGGAATCTGTGTAATGGAACTTCCCCAGTCTCCTCCCTGACCCACCCCTGGGACAGCTCCCTTTTCTCTGTCTCCATGCTCTGTCTCTGCATGTGGAGACATAGCTAAAACCACTCTGGCTACAAGTGAGGAGGGGGGTGGAGGGGAAGTGTAGTTTCTGGGCTCTGAGATCGCAGCCCTGTTTCTGATCTCGGATCCCAGAAAATGAAGAATCCCATGCACCACCCCAGACACTGACTGGAGGGCATAGAATTGCTCTCTAAAATGGCAATTGTTTAAGAAGTCAGTTTTAGCAGTGAATATAAAATGTAATGTAAAGTAAGGGTACTCAATCATGGCCACAGAATAGGAGTGATCTCTTTTCATTTGCCAGTTCTGCCCCTTTTTGAGAATCCTGCAAGCAGCTTGCAAAACTTTAAAACTGATACCATGAGAGCCAGTGTGGTGTAGTGGTTAGAGAGTTGGACCGGAATTCAGGAGACCTGGGTCCAAGTCCCCACTCGGCCATAGAAGCTCACTGGGTGACTTTGGGCCAGTCACTGATTCTCAGCCTAACCTACCTCACAGGGTTGTCATGAGGACAAAATGGGGAGGAGGAGGAGGAGGAGGAGGAGGAGGAGGAGGAGGAGGAGGAGCGAGCTGACTTCCATTCCTTGGGAGAGGAAGAAAAGCGGGATATAAATGTAATAATAAAACTAATAAAATAACTAGATGTTTTTAAAAGCATTTTAAAAATTACTAGGGCTGCAATGTTTATTAACTAGTTAGGGTAATAAATTATTCTTCCTTAAAAAAAAAAAGTTCAGGCACATTTTTTAAAAAAAAATTGGCTTGAATCCTAACAAGGGATTCCCACGGACAGAACGGCTCCTTCTTTTCATGGAGGGGACTGAGTTCGAGTGGAGAATCCCGCCACTGCAAAGAGGGAAGCAAGGACAGTAGAGTAGGCTGACCAAATCAAATCCATTAGTCTCTGGTGAAATTCCCTCTTCATCACAACTGCTAAAGTTGCAGGGGCCCTGCCTTCTTTTGTATCTGGTCACTCTAGTATAGTGCCTGCAACTTTAACTGTTGTGATGAAGAGGGAATTTCACCAGGAACTAATTGCATACAAATGACACTGGCTGAAATTCCCTTTTCTCTACAACTGTTAAAGTCACATGAGCCCTGACCTGGATTTTATCTGGGCACCCTACAGTAGAGGAAAACGGGTCAACGGCTGCAAACGCTGATCAAGCCTTTGATACATCCAGCAGCCTGCGGTTGAAAACTCCTCCATATGGCATTGCTCTGAACCCCCTTCGGCGAAAGCACTCTTCAAGATTTCCATGCGATGGTATCACAACAGAGCCAGGATTTGCAGGGCACCAGGACTTTTTGTATTGGTCTTGATGCTGATGTCATCAGCCACCCCCCACCAGCTCAGAATTCCCTCTTCCAGCTGACTTTACCTGCAGCTCTCACGGCAGCGATGATTTCCTCAACAGCAACATATTCCCCTATCGTAACGTAAAGTATTTGAGGGATGGCTTGGATTCAAATGGGTGATTCAAACGGGTTCACTTTGAAAAAAAGACCTGCTCTTGGTGGAGACATGGAGCCTATCTACACTACTGCTTTAAAACAGTTTATAACAGTTTTAAATCGGTTAATAACGGTTATTAACTGGTTTAAAACTGTTATAATAGGGTGACCAGATAAAATCCAGGTCAGGGCTCATGTAACTTTAACAGTTGTAGAGAAAAGGGAATTTCAGCCAGTGCCATTTGTATGCAATTAGTTCCTGGTGAAATTCCCTCTTCATCACAACAGTTAAAGTTGCAGGGGCCCTGCCTTCTTTTGTATATGGTCACTCTAGTATAGTGCCTGCACCTTTAACTGTTGTGATGAAGAGGGAATATCACCAGGACCTAATTGCATACAAATGACCCTGGCTGAAATTCCTTTTTCTCTACAACTGTTAAAGTTACATGAGCCCTGACCTGGATTTTATCTGGTCAGCCTATGTTATAAACCATTTTAAAGCAGTAGTGTAGAAAGGGCCATGGTCTTTGGAAGTGGCTCTTTGTTATGGATCCATGCAGTGGCCTGAATGTTGGGTCTCTGCTTGGGGGCATGGCTGTAGGTACCGTGCCGACAAGCGCTTGCACTTCTAAATGGGCCACTACGCTGCCACCTCCCTCCCGATCTGCCCACCCACTTCCCTGCTGGGTTAGTTTTGCTTGGGCCCGCAGGTGTGCCCGCTTCCCCAGGGCATTGCCTGTAAGGGGATTCCACCTTCAGGAGCCATGCGGCACCTGCGCGTCAGGCAAAGTATCCTGAGAGGTGCCATGGTACTTTGCCCCACCTTGTGCAGAGGAGGGGGCGCGATACTTTGTCCGACCACGCGCTGGGGGTAGTGGGCGCGCCTACGCCAGCAAACAAAAGTAAACCAGCTGGCTGGCCAGGTGTGTGGGGCCAGGCAGGGTTGGGAGTTACAGAAGTGGAGTGTGGCAAAATGGGAGGAACGGCACGCGAGCGAGTGAGCAAGCCACTGTTTCTCAGTCCTGCCAGCTGCCTGCAGGGCTGGCCTGCCATGCAGGCAGCCAGCAGGACCAAGAAGCGGCAAACCCTTTGGAGGAGGAGCGTGCCGCTCTTCCCATACTCCACCGCCTGCTGTGCCTGCTTCCTCCTGCTTCATGGTCTCCCGCAGAGGGATGTTGAGCAACAGACCTAATCCAAAAAGTTTTCTTGTCTTTTTCCTCCGCAAGAATGACGATGAAACGATAATGACCTCAGGAGGGGGGTGTTTGTGTTTATTCCCTCTATGGTCCCATTAGATGCGCCATTGGCCTACGGAACAGCTCAAGGCTGAATGTCTCTTTAAGTGGGCTAAAACCTGGATAAACAATGTCTCCGTGGACATTCTTTCCATTAGGTGACAGCTAGCATAAAATATACAGAGCGTTATAAAAACAGTGCAAACTCCCTTCCCTGTCTGCCCCGCACCATGCTGCCCACCTTGCTCCCTATCAGTTTCTCTCCCTGTAAAGCTAAACAGACACAAATCACACACAGTATATACCAGAAGGTTGAGTAGCCGGCGATGCCAATTAGCTTCTGCAAACAGAAAGATGCAATGCCCTCACTTTTGTGTTTCTCACACAGATGGCTTGTTCTCGGCAGCCTGACCTAGAGCCTCTTTCCATAAAAGTATGTCAAACTTCTAAAGGTTTTTTAAAAATAAACAAATAAATAAATAAAATAAAAACCCACTCATACTGTTATGTTTCCCTTAACATAGTATACACAACCCTCTCCTCGAGTTGAATGACCCATGCTCCCCAACCACATGTCAGAAAGAAAGGAGCAATTAGGTGGGTGATCACACGGGAGAGGGCCTTCTCTGCAGTGGCCCCACACCTTTGGGAAAAACTCCCATTGGAGGTCTGCCATGCAGGTTTTTTAAGAAGGTCTTGAAAACATTTTGTTTCACAGTGTCCTTCTCATGATGTGAGTACTTCTAGTGTTGCTATTGCCATTGTTGTTCTTGATGTTTTTCTTGATGGCTTTTATTGCTTTTAATTGCTATTTTATTGCATTTATGTGTTTATTGCTTTTAATATTTTAACTGTTTCTATGTATTTTATTGTTGCAAGACGCATTGCAAGGGCTTCTGCCCTGACAGGCAGCCAAGAAATGTTTGAATAGATAAATAAATGAATAAATGAATAATCAACGTTCTCTGGAAAGTGTTCTCTGGATCTACATTTGTATGTGCAGAGTTCCTATGTGCAAGTGGGGGACCTGTTTGGCTAGGGCCCCTCCTCGTGTGTTGGAGCTCTCCATGGGTATTTCTATAACGATGGAGAACTCTTTCCGACAAAACGTCAAGTACCGTAGGAACATGGCAGCAGTGGGCGGGCACAGCAGTGGACGGAGGTCATCCACCCAGCCCCGTTCCCCTCTTTGCACATTCATTCAATGCATGAGAAGGTCATGGGTACCCACCCCCATTGTCATTCTAACACAATCTAGAACCCCATTCAGAAGTTGCCTCTACTCAAAGCGTAAACAAGCCTTCCCCAATCTGGTGCCCTCCAGTTGTTCTGGACTACAACTCCCAGCATTCCTGACCACTGACCAATGCTGCCTGGGAGCTGAAGTCCAAAATATCTCAAGGGCATCAGGCTGGGACCAGCTGGCACAAATGCATTGAAGTGTTAGCCGGTTCTGGATCTGTGTGCAGCTTGCCATGTGGCGAAGCACTCGACCATAGGTGCCACATCATATCCCTTATAGCAAGATATTAACATCAGACATTTCGTAATTCTTGGCATATTCATTGTTGTTCTTGGGTTGTTGTTTTGCCTTTCAATACCATTAGTATTAGTCTTTGCACGGTGCATTCACAGCCATTCTTTCATTTCTGCTTTATCATCTGGCCTTGCCAGTGTCCTTGTTGCTGGTCTTTGCAAGGAAAGAAAATGCACACAATCATCCCGGTTTTCTTTTTTAAAATCAAGAAAATCAAAAGGATGCCATAAAAACATGGTACGCGGGAAGCATGGGGGGGGGGTGGAATACCCTTGAATAAAAGTCCCAATTATGTGCATACAACATTGTGTTTTCGAGCCTGAATTTGCATACTGCATGAATACATTTTCAAAGGCTTCCTGAATATAAAGAAAAGAACAAGAATATTCAACACCAAGGCCATCACCGAGAGACAGAGAAGAATGTGGGGGGAAGGCATTCGTCATCAACATTGTGGCGGTGACTTCCCAAACTATGCGCCAGATGAGCTGAAAAAGGCGCTGCCATGGCCCTTTAAAAATAAATCTCTCCCACAACTGTATGACGCTTGGAGCAGAGACTCTTGGTACTAAATGACCTTTGGAGCAGGAAAGACCCTCCCCCAGTCCATATATGGACATTGATGTAATGCCCAAAGGAGGGAGTAAGAACACACTGAGATTCCCTGATACAGTCCAGGCTACACAGATTTTCAGATGAACCCCCCTCACATGTTAAACAGGAGTGCATAACCTGGCCCTCTGAGGTCCTAATCCAACCACACCCTCTTCCCTGGCTCCACCCCTTTTCCCCAGCCACTGATTGGTGGCTTCCCTGCTTTTGTGTGGTTGAAATGCCTGTCCTAAAGCTTAGTTGCTGGCAATAAGAGGACTACACTAAAATATGCTGGTATTTGGAGCATTTTTGACCACCACCCCATTCACCTTTGGCCCTGCCCACCACCAGAATGCGGCCCCCGAGAGCTTCTCTGACATGGAATTTGGCTCTTGGCTAATGGAGGTTCTGCATCCCTGATCTAATAGGTCTCCATCTGTATTGGTGGCCTCTCCCAAGCAGGTTTATTGGGTGGTGGCAGACAACAGTGACGATGGCAGTGATAGCTACCTGGTACTGCCTGCTACCATTTTAATTCCCACAGTGACATCAACACAGCAACACTCCAAGACATGGTGGGAAGTAAAATGGCCACTTCCCCCAGACCCAGATGGGCACTCAGTGGCAAATCACTGGGGTAGTTTTGGCCCAGTCCCTTTTGCCTTCAGCTCCTCCCACTGTTGGATTATGACCCTTGAGAGCTTTTCCTAAATGGAACTCGGCCCTCGGTTCAACAGCCCTGCACTACATGCATGCATTGGTACATGTGGACGGCCCCTTCTCATGGTTGCTGAAGGCAATGGGGCACAGTCAGCAGGCATGGCAGAAGGCAGGCCTATCTCGTGTGGCCCTGCAGTCGTCTTATGCCTTCTTTCAGTGCCTGGTGGGTTCAAGTGAACACACACATCCTACAGCTTGCAGGCAATCCAAGATACATCACCCTTGCCCAGAAAGCACTGGCCCGTTCCTGAGGCCCCAATGAATGAACAAAGAGAAGGGTAAGATGCCAGCAACTTAGCACCAGGATACCTAGCAAACCGCCTTGCTTTATATACACCCAGACGACATTTACGATCTTCAGAGGAGGTCTTGCAAGTCATTAAGAAAAGATGGAATGTTGCTAGGCAGAACCTCGACGGCAGGACTTTCTCTGTTGTGGCACCCACCATTGGGACGTGCAAAATGTAACAACCTTTAAACGTCTCCTGGAATCATATCTTTTCACACAGGCTTTCCTTGGGCTGTAAGTTATTTTGTTTTCATATGGCAATTTTAAGTTTTTAATTTATTCTGACTCGTTGTATTTTATGCTTTTAATTGTGAAGTGCTCAGAGAGCCTCTGTTATTGGGCAGTATAAAAATGCAATAAATAAATAAATAAATATTGGAAGCCAGTGTGGTATAATGGTTAGAGTGTTGGACTGGGACTTGGAAGTTCCTGGTTCTAGTCCCCACTCAGCCACTGGGTGACTTAGAGCCAGTCACTGACTCTCAGCCCAACTTACCTCACAGGGTTGTTGTTGCGAGGATAAAATGGAGAGGATCATGTAAGCCACCTTGGAGGGGAAAAGGCTAGATATAAATGTAATAATGAACAAAATAAACACAAAATATCAATTGATCTGTCCTGCACTTGGATGGGGGGGGGGGTTGCAGAATGCCTCCCCCATTGTTTGGGGGCTTAGCCTAAAACCACATGTCTGTTGAGTACCAAAAAAAATATTTGTTTGTTTGTAACATGTATACACTGCTGAATATAATAGAATCTCTCAGCGGTTCACAACATTAAAATACAATATTAAAAACACAATATTAAAGCACAACATTAAAGCACAGCAAAAACACAACTACCATAAAGTAGCGGTAAAATGGAGTGGCATAATTAGTTTACTTATGGCCCAGAGAAAGCCTGGGTGAACAAGTGTGACTTCAGGAGGCATTTAAAAGATGCCGCATTTTCTGCCTCCCGAACTATACAAGGGAGGCTTTTCCAAATGGTAGATGCCACTACACAAACGAAGTCTGCCTGTCAAAACAGCATCTCAGGACTTTTTAAATCTCAAAAACAACAACCTTTATGACTTAGGGATCAAAGGTTTGGGAAATACTGAGCGATGGGCACAATCCAACCAAAACTCTGTCCCTGATGTCCCATTGATTTCAATGAGGCTGCACTCACCACTCCAACTGACATCAATGGGAATCTCAAAAAGCTTGAACTATGGCCCCAGAAAATAGTTTTGTATTGCTCAAGAGTTCCTGCTATTCAGCCTCATTTTTTTTTAAAAAAAACAACGTCTTGAGCTGTTATAACCTCTACTCGTGTAGGTTCTATGCGGCTTAATTAGAAGAAACTTGCAAAAACAAAATAACTTGAACAAGATATGCCTTTAGTAAACATCAATTTACATAAATAAGCCACAATTTGTCCCTCTGTGTCTGAACAAATAAAAATATGGATCTCTTGCTTGGAGCCCAGTCCCGCGTGGTTCTGTATCTCCAGGCGCTGAGTATTTCGGAAGTCCCTTTTGTAGAGTTTTTTTAACTTTGATTTCACAGGGCAATCCCCAATCAGTAACTCAACATTGTAGTTCAAAGTATTAGCTCTGCAATAATATAATTAGGATAAATATCAAGGATGCAAAAAATGATTCCCCCATCCCAATGAAATTCCACTGTACACAAATAACATTACAATATACCTTGTACAAGATGAGAAGTGCCTATAATTAAACAGAAATTGTCCAACATTCAGCTTTCCGCAGAACAAACTGACTCATTTTTAGTTGTTTCTTCTCTAGCCCTCCTCTGAGTGAGGACTCCTCCCAAGGGACCAAACCATTACCTGCTTGTTTCGAACTCTGCTAATTCCCCCCTGAAGACTGGATGATACATCTCCTGCCTAACGTCTCTGATCATCCACCACAGTGGGCTTTTTTGCTGGCCTTCCCTTCCCCCACCTCCCCTCAATCAGGAAAATGTGTTGGATGCGATCTGTAAATTTTCAGAGTAATACTTGGGAGTCCCTGAGGTGCAACCTTCAATAATGCTTTGAACATTCTGGCTAACAAATGCTTACTTAAGGAGGAAGGAATGTGGCTGGGGAGAAACGCAATTGCGGAGGGCAGGAACTCAGGAATTAAACATGCACTTGGCCGAAAAGGCAAAGAATAACTGTTGGCCCAAACGGAATGTGGATTACAGTCTGGCAAGAATTCGAGATGGACCAGAACATCTGGCATTTGAGGGGCTGCCACTTCTTTAAACTGCCGGTGGCAACTGCTCAATCAGCCCATGCCAAATTCCAGATGGAAACTCACAAGATCAATAAATGAGTAGAACATAGCATACAGCACCAGGGAAATGATCTCCTTCTGCACCAACACCATCCCAAATTTATACACACATCAAACCTCAATCTAGTTGTTCACCACTTTTTTCTGAAATGTTAGTGCAATCCCCATGAAACCTGCTGTGATACCCTGGAGAGATGCTGCCAGTCAGTGTTGACATTACTGGGCTAGAAGGACCAATGGTCTGACTAGGCAGGTTCCTATATTCTTATTCTTATTTATCTGCAAATGGGACATGCAACAAAAAGTTGCAGTGGCTGGGTTCACACAACATGCTAACCCACCATGGTTTGTCGTGTTGTCTGAACGCAGCGCATTTTCCGCAGGGTAGGTTGACCTGTTGTCTGAACGCAGTGGGTTTTCTGTAGGGTTGCTTGTTAACCATGCAGTGTGGTTTATTCATTCTTTTCAATCAGGACACCTTGAGCATCCATGGCTTGTTGGATTGTTCAGGGTGGTTAACAAGCCACACTGCATCAGGAACATGCTCCATTCAGGCAACACAATAACCCATAGTTCAACAACAACCCACACTGGGCAGGTTAGTGTGTTGTGTGAACCCAGGCAGTGTGGAGTACTTCCCTTCAGGATTCTAGCCAACCAGCTGTGTTATTTTCAAAGTTACTCTATTCTCTTCCCTGGTTTTCAATTTCCCTCTCCAACAGACACAGTTCTCTGGCCAACGAAGATGCTCATTGGACTGTTTGAGGGTGCACTTTCTCCCCTTAGGATTTTTTTTGTACTTCTTTTAATCTTGGGGTTCCCTGAATCTTGCTGATACCTCCCTCTTGTGTGTGGATGGTGCCATTTTGCCTATGTGAGTATCATCACTCACAGAATTCGTTCACCATTAGCATATAGCACCCTTCCCAAAGAACCTGGTGCAGACAAGATATATTGGATGTCAATTCCCAGTATCCCTGACCATGATGGCAGGGGCTGATGGGAGTTGAAGTCCAGAGGATCTGGAGGGAAACCAGTTTGGGAAGGCTGCTAGATGGGCTCAGAATTAACTGTCCTCCTACAAAAGTTACGTCAAAGAACCTGCTGAATTCTCAGAGAATGGAGTTGGATTTCTTCACCCTATTCTCTATAACTCCCCATTGCTGAAGCTCTCTGCATGGCTTACAAAGATTAAAACATTCAAAGCAGTATGCAACATTTAAAACACACAACAGACAACACACTCAGAGAGAACATTCATCTAAAAACAACTTTGAGCAATCATCCAAACCATAAAAACCAATCCGGGATAGATTAAAACTCATCACATGCTGCTAAATACCTGGGAAAAGAGAAAAGTCTTGACCTGGCATGGAAAAGATAGCAATGTTGGTGCCATGCAGGTCTCATCAGGGAGCTCATTCCATAATTGGGGGGCCACCACCAAGAAGGCCTTGTTACTTGCATGTCCTTAATATCTTGTTACTTAAATGTCCTGGACTCCCCTATCCTTAATATTTATTTATTTATTATTTATTTATTACATTTGTATACCGCCTCATAGCCGAAGCTCTCTGGGCGGTTTACATAGGATTAAAAACAATTAAAAACAATATACAAAAATTAAAACAGCAAAAACATACAACATACACACAATCTGTACATTTAAAAACCACTTCAACACTTCAAAAACTACAAAAACAAAACAAACCCAGGCTCCTCAGATATTGCCAAATGCCTGAGAGAAGAGGAAAGTCTTGACCTGGCGCCGAAAAGATAACAATGTTGGCGCCAGGCGGGCCTCGTCGGGGAGATCGTTCCACAATTGGGGAGCCACCACAGAGAAGGCCCTCTCTCTTGTTGCTGACCTCCGAGCTTCCCTCGGAGGAGGCACTCGGAGGAGGGCCTTCGATGTTGAACGTAGTGTTCGGGTAGGTTCATGTTGGGAAAGGCGTTCCATCAGGTATTGTGGTCCGAAGCCGTGTAAGGCTTTATAGGTTAAAACCAGCACCTTGAACCGGGCTCGGAAACATACAGGCAGCCAATGCAAGCGGGCCAGAGTAGGTCTTATATGTTCGAACCTACTGGTTTCAGTTATCAATCTGGCCGCTGCATTTTGCACAAGCTGCAGCTTCCGAACCACCTTCAAAGGCAGCCCCACGTAGAGTGCATTGCAGTAATCTAACTTGGAGGTTACCAGAGCATGGACAACTGAAGCCAGGTTATCCCTGTCCAGATAGGGACGTAGCTGGGCCACCAACTGAAGTTGGTAGAAGGCACTCCGTGCCTCTGAGGCCACCTGCGCCTCAAGTGACAGAGATGGTTCTAGGAGAACCCCCAAGCTACGAACCCGCTTCTTCAAGGGGAGTGCAACCCCATCCAGAACAGGTTGAACACCCTCCATCCGGTCAGCGGAACCACCCACTAACAGTGTCTCAGTCTTGTCTGGATTGAGTTTCAGTTTATTAGCTCTCATCCAGTCCATTGTCGCAGCCAGGCACTGGTTCAGCATATCCACAGCCTCACCTGATGAAGATGAAAAGGAGAAATAGAGCTGTATGTCATCAGTGTACTGATGACAACGCACTCCAAAACTCCGGATGATCCCTTTTTTGATCTAAGGTGCCAATGAGTCCTCTTTTATGGAGAACAGTCCTCTGTTAGAAGAGCTACCAGAGGACTGTCCTTCTTTTGAAGGCTGTTTGAAGGGCTACCCAGTCCAAGTCTGGTTCAAAGATAAAGAACCATAACGACGGCAGAGCTGGGGCCTTGAAATTGCCCATCAACAGCACTTGGACAGCATAATGAGCAAGGCACACAGGTTACCTGCTCACAATCTTCCACACTATGGTGAAATGTTATTGTATTTCTATTTAAGGTACAATAGTTATTTCTAAAATTACATATATACCAATAAATTGGCATGTGCAAAATGTATGAGAATCGGTGTCCTCTTTTGTCCTTTCTTTTGATGATGCATATTCATCATGCATATTCTCTTTTGGGGTTGATTCACAAGCAGTCACGTGAATTGGCACAAATTCCAACATGTTTGCTGCACTTGGAGAACTCCGTAAAAGATTGGAAATGACTACAGATCCTCAGGAGAACTATATATATATATATATATATATATATATATATATACTGTTGTTCTACCGTCTGCATTGTAAAACACATCCAGACAAGATAACTTGGGACCAGGGCTATCATTCATGGAAAGGAACATTTGGAACCAGCCCAGAAAATACTACTGGAAAGCCCTTCTACTTATTTTTTTTTAATGCTTTTTGATTTAACAACAACAAAAGATTGATAAAGAACAAAAAAAAAAAGGAGTAGGAAGTCTGTAGGACAGAGGTGGTGAGCAAAACATCTGGAAAGTCACAATACTCATCATTGTTAGCCAGCATAACCAGCGTAGAATCATCATGGGATTTGAAGACAAAAATAAAAATCTGTTCTATGAACACTCTAGGGACTTTTTTTAAAAAGTAATTAACAAAAAAGACTATTGTCTAAGAACTAATCTCTTTATTTCAAGAAGCATGGTGATCTAATGAACTTAAATAACATGACTCACAAACATTTATCCTTATTAACAAAGACATAAAACAGAAGATTACAGGAGTGGGGGGTGGAATTAGCCTTAACCTGTTGCTAAGCTTTTTCCGTCACCTCACAAACCTACCGCATTCCTTTTTAATTTGCATAATGACTGGTTCAGGATTCTGCTCCTGAATCTGGAGGTTAGTTACATTTTGCGCAATTAATGGAAGAGAATTAGCACAATGTCACTACAAAGCCCTCTCTGAAAGGAACGGGAGCATTTAATGAGGCCTTGTAAAGTAAAGTGGTCAGGTGTATGCAGAACCACATTTCTCCAGAGAAAGGGTGAGCTATTTTGCAGTTCAAGGAGAAGCAGGAAGCAGGAAGCGTTTGGCCAGCGTTCAGCCTGATCAAAGTACAAAATGGCCCAGTGGTTGAGAGGTTGTATTACATGTTAACATTGCTGTTCTTAGGCCATGTTATATTGCAGGGGTGCGGAAGGCCTCTGTCCCTCCAGATGTTTTGGCCTTCATCTCCCATGATCCTTCACCACTGGCTATGCTAGCTAGGGCTGCTGGAAGTTGTGGACCAAAACAACCCCTCTTATATTGTACAGATGGCATTCCCTTAACTCTTTTGCATCTCTTATTCTCTGGGACAACAATACCAGCAATCATCAGCATGGAGATAGGGTGGCCAAGTATTCTACTTTACAGAGGACAGTCCTCTATTTCAGAGAGCTAGTGCAGGAAAGACCTTTGTTTGAAGGTGTCCTCTATTTGATAGGTGAACCAGTCCAAGTCCAGTTTAAACTTTAAAGACAAAGAACCATAAGGAGGGAAAACAGGAGCTTTGAAGTTGCCCATCAACCATTAGCACCTGGGCCCTTTCCGCACCAGCCATTTTTCCCGGGGCTGCCCCTGCCTGCTCGGGAGAGTCCACATGACGCACAGAGCATCCTGCAAGCAGCCAGGGGCCAGCCTTCCATTTTCCCAGGAGTTCAGGAAACACTATTATCCCGGATCATTCCCTGCTCCAGGGAGGGCAGCGAGATGGGTGGGTGGTGTGGCAGCTCATCCCGGGTGCAGCTGCGCTTACCCACGAGTAAGCATGGCTGCACCGATGGCCATGGAGCTGAACCGTGCGGCTCCGAGGCCATCATGAGGAAGAACAGTGAAATCGCCATCCCCAGTATGGCAGGGGGAGGGGCTGGATCACACGCGAGGGGGTTAGGGTACTTCATTTGCGCAGGAGCACTCGTGTGCTGCTCTGCGGATCTTTTTTTAAAAAAAAAAAATGGCCGGCACGACTTGCAACGGCCCAAGAGAAGCCCGGGCCGTCACTTTCTGGTGCGCCCTCATCGTGCCAAACCCGGAAGCAAGCACTTCCGGGTTTCCCCGCTTCCCGCCCTCTCCGCCCTGGAGAGCAAACTGTGTAGGACCACAGGTCATCTAGTCAGACTTCCCCACCATGGTGAGACATTTATTTATTACATTTCTATCCCGCCCAATAGCTGGTCCTCTCTGCAAGTTTCACAACAACTAAAACCACAGAACGGATCATAAAATACAATATAAAATGTAAATGCTTGAAACTACAATGTAGAAGTACAAACTGAAATAAAACCTAGCAGCATTGCAGAGATTTTGAATACAATAACAGATTTAAAAGAACGGAGCGAGAAGGCTAAAAGGTCTGGGAAAATAAAAAAGTCTTCACCTGGCGCAAGAAAGAGCTCAACTTGGAAAGACACAACGTAGACATGTTGTATTTCTGTTAAAATTACAATAATTATTTCCAAATTTGCACCTATACATATAAATTTGCATTTGCAAATTTCATGCAAATGTGCACGTGGCCACCGTACTTGGAGAAGACTGAGCTCCGTTGAGTTTCACGCCGTTGTTTTTCTAAGGATAAAATGAAGAAAAGAAAGAGGGGAATTATGTATTAGAACTGTAAAAGCATAACGCTGACTGAAGAAGAGGACAAGGTTAGTAGTCCCAGGAGATGAAGTAGGAGTAACGAGGCAAAAAGAAGCTGAGAAAGTTCCAGCTGAATAGAAAGAAATATTCCAGGTTCGCAAAGTCTGTCTAACGGTGGAATCATCTCTCCTGGGGAGACGCCTTCTCTCAACGATGTCACAGAGACGGTGAAATATACAATAAGGTACAGTTTGGAACTGCCATGACCTCATAGGTGTTTCTAAGCTCAGACGTCCATGACTTCATTAGAATTAAATGGAGTTTGTTCCATCAAATATAACTCACTCCGAGATGGTTCCAGAGGCACGACTGTGACATTAAGCTTTTACTTTACATGTGTCATTGGTAAAAATACTAACCCATGGGGAGGGCATAGGGCCCCCAACATCCAAATGAGGCTAACATCAGTCCAGTCCATCCCTGAAGCCTGACTTACACAAAAGCCCCATTCAGGCATTATGCTGGCCTGGCAGTCACCAATATCCCTGTACGCATCATGTCCTGCTTTGGCTGGTTGACCCTGGATTATTTATTTATTTATTTCATTTGTATCATGTCTTTTTTTTTTCTTCCTGAAGGAAGCAGCGTGCATAATCCTCCTCTCCATTTTATCCTCATAACAACAACCCTGTGAGGTAGATTGGGCTGAGAGTCTGTGACTGACCCAAAGTCACCCAGTGAGCTTCCATGGCCAAATGGGGTCTAGAACCCGGATCACCAGAGTCTCAGTCCAACACGCTAACCATTACACCACACTGGCTCTGTGTTCATATCCAATCCAAGTAGAATACTACTACAGCCACTTACAAGGAGCTCTGCTTCTGGTTTGCTTCTGGGCTGTTGCAAAACCTACTACAAATATTTTGCCTTGCAGCTGAAGTCTTGCACCATGGTTTGCTTTGATCGAGGAAGCTCAGCTGTTGCAAAGTGGCTTTGGATCTGGCCTCAAAATAAGAGCTCGAAGATTATTTTTAAAAAATTCCTTCCTCAATTCCTCTTCTTATATGTGCATGCATTTCAGGAGTTCCTCATTGTTTTGTTCCTAAAGAAGCCCTGTCACTTTGCCTCAGCCAACCATGCCTGCTTTACAGGAGCTCCAGAACCATGAGTAGAAGTATTGACCTTTCACTAATTCAGGCCAGGCGAGGAGGCATGCTACACGCTGTACCCCTGGGCAGAGCTCGAAATAAATTGGTCGGACAGCAGCTTCCCCCTCACCCAACTTTTGCCAACTGATTCACAGAGCGGAATATGCATAAACCCTTGAAGAGAGATGTTCATTAGCATTCTGTGCCTGAGGCAACATGCCACAATGTTGTGTGAGAGTCAGGAGAAAATAAAATTGGGGGGGGGGGGGGAGAGAGAATAGGCAAAATAATGGGAATTTTCATAGAACAAGTCATTTCCCTCGGACAAGTGATCCCTTTGTTTAGGACAGATGAACAGGCCATTCTCCTCTTGGGAGAATGATTAAAATAGGATGGAAACAAAGAGAGATTCTTTGTACAATTTTTATTAAGAGCCAAGAGAAGTAAATGATGAGGACAAAGACAATGGCAAAATTGAGCTGAGATGCTGGGAATACCAAGGGAAACTATAGGCCTAGTCTGTTGGAAGCTCTCCTGAAGGAAGTCTCTTCTCTTGGAGGTCATGGAACCATAGAGTTAGAAGCAGTGGAGGCTGGTACCTCCGACATCAGTGGGGCAGTGAATCCACTCAGGGTTTCGGTCAGAACCAGTCACAACTCTAAAGGATCTATCCCCTTGGATATCGGAGCCACCAGTCTCCACTGGTTGGAGAGGACTAGTCCAACCCCCTGCCAAATGCAGGATCTACAATGAAGGGTGCAGCTATAGCATCCTTGATGGATGGCCATCCAGCTTCTCCTTAAATGCCTCCAATGAAAGTGGTGTGATCCCTGTGTACTGTGAAGTCTTTCACAAGAGATGCTTAAACATTATCATGTGCTTTCGCTCCATCTGTGCAATGACAACGGGCCTGTTCAGACAACACTTCAGGCTCCGTGGTTAGCAAAACTGGTTCTCTGGGGTTAGCACAAGCTGTGCTGTCGCCCACAACACTTTAAGCCACAGTTAAGAGCCATGAACCCCGCTGCAGACGGTCCGACTGTGGTTACTTAGTGAGTGAGCAGGGCTTAGCCAAACACATCGCACAAGATGCCTTAATCTCTGCTGCTTAACCAAAAGCCTTAACCAGCAGGGTTTAAGGTGTCTTCTGAACAGGCCCAATGTTGTGAGGATAAAATGGAGAGGAGGAGGATCATGTATGTAAGCTGCCTTACATACATAAAGAGGAAAAAAGTCAGGATGCAGTGAATAAATAAAAATAAAAACCAGCCCACATGAAGTATGATCAAATGTTCACACTTGCAAGTTCCAGGGTGTGTGTTTAAATCACAGCATCATTAATAGCACAGTTTAAAAAGCAATCGTTTGGCCCCTATACAGCCGCAGGATAAATCAGGTTGGAGAAAGCACTCCGACCTTGGACCCAAGTGTCTGAGCTCCTCATCTCCTCCCCCACACCACAGCTGGCATGGAGAGAACCGTGACTGCTGCCTCTCCGAGGCTGCAAAAGCTCTGCACCTTGGATAGCTCTTTTAGGGTTCTGACTGGCTCCGACTGAGCCCTGGAGCAGATTCATCCTGCCACTGACTTCTGAGTCACCACATCCAAGACCGTTCTTGCAGTCCTTGGGGAAGATGTGAAATTTTCCCCAGACATATTTCAGAGGGGAGTTAGGGTGAATGTTTAGGATTCCCACCCACCCACGCACCCACACACCCTTGAACTTTTACAGTTTGGGCATTAGAGTGAGTTTTTTAATATTTTCAATTTTATACGAGATGTAATTCTTTAAGTAGTAATTAGTAAAAACCCCTCCTCCACGTTATGTTATGTCTACCTATGCTTTAAGATCATCAGAGGAGTACCTAAGTACCTCGGGTACATTTTGTGTCAACAACAGAGAGAACCGTCTCTGTTGTGGCACCATGGTTGTGAAATACCCCTCCCCATGGATGTGTGACTGACGCCCACATTGCAAACTTTTGGGCACCAGCTCAAAACCTTTTCATTTGCCCAGGCATTGTAATTGGTTGATATAATCTTCTATCTGTTGTGTTTGCTTCTCTCTCTCTCTCTCTCTCTCTCTCTCTCTCTTATTTTATGATAATGCTTTATTGTTTTTGTTTGGAGGTGTGTCAACCAGTACTGGATGGGGTTACACTCCCCCTGAAAGACTGTGTTCACAGCTTGGGGGTGCTCCTGGATCCATCGCTCCAAATGACAGCTCAGATAGATGGGACGGCCAGGAGTGCCTACTATCAGCTTCAGCTGATACGCCAGCTGCACCCCTTCCTAGAGTTGGAAGACCTAAAAACGGTAGTGCACACGCTGGTAACTTCGAGGCTTGACTTCTGCAATGTGCTGTACATAGTGCTACCTCTGTGCCTAGTCTGGAAATGTCAACTAGTTCAAAATATGGCAGCCAGGTTGGTCGCCGGTACATCTAGGGATGACCATATTACACCAGTTTTAAAATCACTCCACTGGCTGAAAATTACTTTTTGGGCGAAGTACAAAGTGTTGTTCATTACCTTTAAAGCCCTACATGGTTTGGGTCCAGGTTACCTGCAGGATCGCCTTCTCCCACACAATCCGCCCTGCACGTTCAGGTCCTCTGGGAAGAATTTACTACAGTCGGCCAAGACTAGGCTGACAACCGTTACTCAGAGGACCTTTTCTTCTGCCACTCCCAGACTGTGGAATGGCCTACTGGGAGAGATTCACCAACTTAACAGTCTTCCGGATTTTAAGAAAGCTATAAACACTGATCTCTTCAGGCAGACCTACCCAGTTGAATTTTAAGTTTTATTGATATTTTAATAATGTATTCGTTTTTATATGTTTTAATCAATTTTATGTATTTTATATCATTTGCTTTTAATGTTGTTCCCCACCTTGATCCAGAGGGAGAGGCGGGTAAGAAATAAATAAAATTATTATTATTATTATTATTACTTGTTAAATATTGGACAACAATTTTAATCATACCCTTGTACACCTCCCTGGTATCCACAGGATGAAGGGAAGTAAAAAAAAAAATGAATGGTTTAAGCTTTTGAATTTTAAAAGAATGTTTTTGCATTTGTGAGATTATATTTGTGAGTTGCCCTTGCTGTTAGCTGCTTTTTTAATTATATATTTGTTCCATTTAGAGCCCAGCCTCCCTCCAAGGTGGCATTCATGATCCCCTTCTCAGATTCATCCTCACAACAACCCTGTGAGGTAGATTTGGCTGAAAAATAATAACTTTCAAGCAACAGGTGTTTTCATAACCATTATGAATGGTGTCTATCAGCATTGTTGAAAGTTTCCCCCTCCCAGAACTGGTATCCTTTTTCCCCCCTTTTTTTTTTCTTGATGAAAACTATGTAGTTCAGTCTTTATTTTCTTAAAACCAAGTATGTAGACTGCATTGGTGTATATAATTTTGCCTGAGATAAATTGGTGCCTTCCCCTCCTCAGCCTGAATTCTTGGAAACGAAAAGGGAGAGGAGGAGACAGAAAGAAGGTGCAGTAATAGTTATTCAATTTTTCTTTTTCATCTAAGTGATATATCACTTTTCCTATTAGGCTTTAATTTGTTTAAGCATTGGAGGCATCAGTGAGTAAGTTCTGTTTTAATTAGACAGGTACTAAACAGCCTAGTAGTAATTTGAATGCTGACAAGCCGGTGTGATCACTGGTCCGTGAACAAAAACGATTTTATAACATGAAGTCTACGTGATGAGGAATCAGGGCGGGAAGGATGTGGGGGGAGGTTGAAGGAACCCTTTACACATTTTCCATGCAGGAGAAGAAGTGGGGAGAAATGCAAATGTTCTAGGTCTCACATTAAGGGCCATTTCATACCTTATCCAGCTTGGCCACCAAAAGCAAGTTTAAATATTCAACAGAAACGGGTGGTATAGCTTCCCTGGTCCGTACCTCTCTAGGTGAGGAGGGGGTGCATGTTTAAATGGTCTCTCACAAAACAATCCTTGCACATACAATTAAAATAAAACCTTGGCAAGAAGGCGAGGCACACACACACACACACACACACACACTGATATGTAGTTTTATACATTAAATTAATGTTTTTCATTGGGGGATATTAATAAATGTAAACACAGGGACCTGTTGCTCAAAGTGGTATAGTCCAAGAAAAGTTTTCCCACTCGATTCTACTGAAAGTGTAAACTGAACTTGAGAGTATACTCAACAATAAGTTAAACCAGGGGTGGGCAGATCGCCATCTACCAGTAGATCTCTTGTGATTTGCAGTAGATCATAAAGGATATCCAACTCCCAATGGCTTAGCAACAGAGGAAACAAAAGAATCCTTTTCCACTCTCCTAAATGAGGCTGCTAAAATCAAGAAAGCTAGAAAGACGAGTTGATTTCTGTGTGAAAGGATCTGTGGACGAGCTCCAGTTCAGGAACCAAAAAACAAATTCCTGGGTTAAGCATATGCTCAGAGGCACTGTTGTTCCTCAATTCCATCTTCCTGGGCCACTGACTTCCACCTGGCTCCAGTTGGTGGATACTGAGATTTTAGGGGAAAACAAAACAGATCCTACAAGCTGAAAATCTGCCCACACTTGAAATAGCCTGCAACTAACTCTGGCATTCTAACAAGGATGACGCCCATGACATCAAACGCTTGTTTGACGCATTCACTTAGGGTTTTGGTGTACTCAGAACATGTAAGAACACAAGAAGAGCCATGCTGGATCAGAAGAAGGGTCCATCTAGTCCAGCATTCCGATCACATAGTGGCCAACCAGCTGTCGACCATGAAGCCACAAGTTGGACATGAGGGCAACATCACCCTCCTGCTCATGTTCCCTAGCGCGTGGTGTACATAGTCATACTGCTTTTGATAGTGGAAGTAGCATATCGCCATCTGGACTAGTAGCCATTCATAGCGTTCTCCTCCATAAATTTGTCCAATCCGCTTTTGAAGCCATCCAAATTGGTGGCCATCACTACATCTAGTGGAAGCGAATTCCATAGTTTGACTATGTGTTTTGTGACTAGCCCAGTTCCTTCAGGGCAAGCCCAATAAAATAAAAAGGGGAGTAGCCAATGGGGTCCATCTGCCTCTGCTGGTTCTGTTGCACTCACAGAACCCACTGCTTGCATTACAGGAAGCCTCAAGTTACAGGAAGCCAGATTCCGGCTGGACATCAGGAAAAACTTCCTGACTGTTAGAGCAGTATGACAATGGAACCAATTGCTTAGGGAGGTGGTGGGCTCTCTCCCACACTGGAGGCCTTCAAGAGGCAGCTGGACAGCCATCTGTCTGGGATGCTTTAAGGTGGATTCATGCATTGAGGAAGGGGTTGGACTCAACGGCTTTATAGGCCCCTTCCAACTCTACTATTCTATGATTCTGTGATATTGGGGTTTTGGTGCTTTTAAAAATAACCCTGGAAATTAGCAGAAACAGTCATTTCCATATTGAGACAGGCCAATAGAACCTGCCCCATTCCTGAAATGCATGTTTCCACTCATTTCAGAATATTTTTAGAACCATGAAGTCCCATTGCACAGGCTGTGGATCCCATGAATGCATGGGCACAATAGGATATGAGAGAGAGAGAGAGAGAGAGAGAGAGAGAGAGAGAGAGAGAGAGGGAGAGGGAGAGGGAGAGGGAGAGGGAGAGGGAGAGATGGTTGAAAGAACAACCCTGATTAAGAGCCAACAGCTTTATATAAGGCTCAAGCGCAGTATGTATCTGTTGGATCTGGAAATCCCACAATGTTCCCTTGCAATTAAGCCCACTCAGCTGGTCATGTTACGCCCCACTTTGTTGTTTTCCTTGTGATGCCTTTTCCATCTTGCGGGTGTCTCTTTAGAACAGCATGTGAGCGGTAAGTTGGTTCGCGCTTTAATTGTGTGAAGAATCAGAAACAACAGCCCAGTGTTGTTGCTCATCCGGCGGGTGATGGGACGCCCCTGAGACACAGTTTTGAGGAATCCAAACAAACATCTCCTTTTGTCAAGCCGTTCTTCCGTCCTGGTGACAGCCGTATCACAAGACACTGGCAACTAACAAAAACAAGAACAATAAAACCCCACCAAGGCCAACATTCCAGTCATATGATACTTGTCTTTTCACAAACCGGTCATCATGTGTTGCATCTCCTGAAGCAAGATGGAATGGAGTACCTTCAGATCGTTTTGGGAAATGTAGTGGTGAACGGGAAACTTAGATGCTATGGCTGTGGTTTTTCAAGCTTTTGAACAACATGGAATCCTTCCCATATTGGCTGCTGAGCAGCTCCTGTACATCTTCTTTGGAACCACAGTACATCACAAAGGACTCTGGGTGGACCTTGGGTTCCCACAAGCCTGAAGTCTGCCCACCCCAGAGCTAACCTGCAACTAAGCCTGGATTTAAATTCAAAATGCTTGAATGTAAAATAGTGTGCCGGAGAGGCGGGGCAACCATAACCAGCCATTGTAGCCCTTTCCTTTCACAGCAATATGGCAGGGGGTCATTTAAGGGTCCCCCAGTACCATGGGTCTATGGATCTGCAGCATATGGTCCCGCGCTAGCGGCACCAGTGCACATTTCTTGGGAAGATCAGCAATATCAAGCATGGTGACAGTGGGTAAAATCCAACCTAAGTCCTACTTAGAGTAGGCCCATTGGGATTTAAGTTAGTCAGGACCAACTGCACTCCCATTAATTTCAATGGGTCTACTCTGAGTAGGGCTGATGCTGGATTTAGCTAGTTCCACATATCCCTTCGCATGTGAAGGACACATCCTTGTGGCTCCATTCATTGAGTTATTTCATACTTTATTTTAAATTAGATCTCTATGCTGCGTTTCTATCATAGCACAGTCACTGATTGAAATTTATACGTCTGCGTCTATTTTAGAAATTCAGAAACAGTGATCCAATCCTTTCCTGACTACTTTGGTTGGTGATGGAGGTGGTTATGTGTTTTAAGAGATGTAAATCTACATGGCACGATATTCACAACCAATAAATATTTTGCCCTTATCAAGGCAGGACATGACTTTAGCTGCTCAGCCAGCTTCTACTCTGTAAAAACCCAGACTTACAACCTTGATTTCACGACAGAGAAAAGTAACAGGAGATGATAAGATATTGATTTATTTCCTGTCCTAAATCTTATTTCCCCCCTCCCCCGATCACCACGAGTGGTTCTGTGGCTTCCCAAACACTCAGAACTAACTGGTGATGTACTGTCTCATCTTTCCCCTGGTGCTGGCATCCATCTGTGTTTCTCACCTTCCGTATGGGCAGTCCGTATTTCTATTCGTTCCCCTGCAGGAACAAATGTGATTGCAATTGGTTCCCACCAGGGAATGAATAAAGGGGTTTTAAAAAATGCTACTACTTTGGATTTCCAAGAGAAAGGAATCTCAACACTAATCTAAGATACCTACTCTCTGGCTGAATTCAGACAACACAATAAGCAACTGTGGGGGGGAAACAATCGTCAGTTGTATTGACTATCATGTTGTCCGAATGCTGCCATAGTCAACTCAGCACTGATCCTAATCCACACCATGGTTGATTATTTATTACAATGTTGTGTGGGGAGTACCCCCTAGATGAACAACTGTAACGTTGATTATTACCCCACCATTGTCTATCGTGTTGTCCAAATGCAGCCTCTCTCTCTCTCTCTCTCTCTCTCTTTCTCTCTCTCTCTCTTTTTTACAGCTATGATTGGTGTCATGAGACTGTATCAGCCTTTTCACTTTTTGCTGATTTTGATTCATCAGGCAAACCATACAGTAGCAGGATGTTTCTTTTCTAGAGGCTAGTAACAGGTGTTTAAAAGCTGATGTGGCATAGTAGTTAAACTGCTGGATGTTGACTGGTTTAATCCTATGTAAACCACCCAGAGAGCTTCGGCTATGGGGCGGTATACAAATGTAATAAATAAATAAATAAATAATCGGGTTTGTCCCTAGTAGCCCAGAAGATAACCATTTCTCAGCCTAACCAAGCAGTCATCAATCATTTCTGTCTCAAGACCTACCTATAGCTGCCAGGGACGGTGCTACCATTAGGTAGAGTGGGACAGGTTCCACAGGCAACTGATTTGAGTTGTTATGGAAGAGTGGTTAGGTGTCATGGAAGGGTAGTTGTTAGTTATTTAGGGCTCACTCTTATGCGTGTTTAGACAGGAAAAAGTCCTACAATTGGCTGGCTGGGGCATGCTGGGAGTTATACGACATTTTTTTTTCTGTTTAGACATGCATAGGATTGTGCCTTCATTTATTATTATTGTATTTTAACTGCCCCGGAGGGGGGGAGGTGCTTGTAGGATTTTTTTACCTCAGGTGCCAAATGTCTTAGGGACCACCTCTGTCATTGTGAACCTGCCCGGTGATTAAGTGTTTCTTGAGGACACTGTTACCTGCAGAGGCCCATTTGTCAGGCATGCATGGAAATGGACTTCACCTGTATCACTCCCAAATAGTGGACTGCAGTCCCTCAAGAACTACGATTTGCCCCCACACTCTTGACTTTCCGAAAGGGTGTGAAAACACATCTTTTCAATTTAGCCTTTTTATTTATGTAGTTTTAACATCTTACTGTTCTAATCTCCTTGGGATTTTTTTTATTGTGTTGAGGTCTTGTTGTTTTAAATTGTTGGACACCGCCTTGATGGTTTTTCAGCAAAAACAGAATATAAAAGTGTTTATAGTAACAAACAGACTTGGATGGTCTTAGATACTATGTACTTTGACACTTAAAGCATTTCTACATGAGCAATTTATTGCATGCTCATGACGGGCCACTCACTGAAGTTTGAAGCCCAGTAAGGATGTGGGATTTTCACTTAATGTAAAGGAGCTCTGAGGCAAGGGTTATATTTCCTGCTCTATCTCAGGGAGGAAAATGCCTTGACCCAGCCTTGCTCCCCCTTGCTTCACAAGAGCTAATTCTAATGTATTTTAAAATTTATTTTTGCATATTTGCTTCTTTCTTTCTCTCACTCCTCCCCTTCATTTTTTTGTTTTGTTTATTTATATTCTCTCTTGATTTCAATTATTACAGAATTCTAGAAAAAGTTGGTTATACATACATTTCAGTAAAAACTGACCAAATGTCCTTATACCGGTCCATTCACCAGCAGCCCCTAAACACCACCCTTCCAAATATTTCTAGTGTTATTAGGTCTTCAATCCACTGCATTATAGAAGGTGAGCCTTTAACCTTCCAGGATTGTAGTATCAGTCTTTTGGCAATCAGAAAGGTGTTGACAATCCATTTACACCACCTTATCTTGACTGCTCACCAAAAGAAATGGCTTGTTTGTTTTGTTTTGTTTAGTTACGTATCATAAAAAAAGGACAATTTGCATAGGGAAATTTATGTGTAGGCGTATGTATAAGTATGCATGCACATTTAGAAACAGTGGACCTGTTCAGACAACACACTAAGCCATGGTTAGGCCGCTAACTCTTTTGAAGCAAATGGATAGTGAGTGTGTTTAAACCATGGTTATGTAGCCACCATGGTTAGGAATGGTTTGCACAACGCACACTAAACATTGGAGCCACCAGCCTCCACTGCACTAAGATATTGCTTTAAAGCCTTGCCTATCTGAGGATACACCTCTATTAACCTCCCCTAACTGTGATATCAGCCACTGAGCCCTTGCTTCATGCTTCATCTTATGTAGAAGCTAGATCGGATTCTATTAGCATACTAGTCCTTTTTAGTGGTTGCCCCAATCCTTTAGAATATTCTTCCATGGGCAGTTCTTCAATCTCAAAGCATGTTTATTTATTTATTTTATTACATTTCTATACCACCCAGGAACCAAAGCTCTCTTTATGGTTCACAACACATAAAGACGAACTTGTCCTACTGTGCTTTTAGGAATTAACTCTTCATATTGGTGTGTGTTTTTCCAGTTCTTTTTGCTGTCCTTTGATTGATTTTTATTGATTTTATTTTTTATGCTATTTTATTATTGCATTCCACTTGAGGAATGCCAGCTGAAGGAAGTATAGGATTAAGTAAAATCTTCATGTATCAAACGCTGATCTTGAACAACAAACAGTTGTTTGCTTTCTTATATATGTAATATTTCTAAACCGCAAGATGACGTTCATTCAAAAATAACATATGACATAAAATTATAATCCCCCATTCCAAATATAAGACATTCATTTAAAGCAACAGTTTAAAAACATCTCACAATCTAGCCAAACACAAATATAAAACTAATTAATCCATTGGAAAACAGTTTAAAACCAGCAGCAAACCATTAAATATTCAGCTAAAAGCAACTCAAAACAAAAGGGTTTTCAAGTCCTGTTTAAAAGCCAGTACCGATGGAGCCAACCATATGTCCTTTAGAAGGGAGTTCCACAGATATGGGGCTACCAACAAAAAGATCAATCCTAAAGGCAGTCTCACAAGCAGACCCATGAAATCAATCATAAGGCCTGTCAGATTCCCTGAATATTTGTACATTTATAGAATTATAGAATAGTTGAGATGGAAGGGCCCAATAAGGCCATCAAGTCCAACTCCCTGCTCAATGCAGGAATCCACCTTAAAGCATCCCTGAGAGATGGCTGACCATGTACATCTTGAATGCCTCTAGTGTGGGAGAACCCACAACCACCCTAAATCATTGGTTCCATTGCCATACTGCTCTAACAGTCAGGAAGTTTTTCCAGATGTCCAGCCAGAATCTGGCTTCCTGTAACTGATAATATCTGGAGAAGATTCACCATTAGAAGTCACAAGGAGGAATGTTATGGGAGAAATACAGCTTTAGCAACCATCAAACCAGATTTACTCATCCCTGCTATGGATTTCGCTCAGTTTCTTAAATATTCACTCACTTTACCCTGGCGTGCTTAAAAGATTTTGGTATGCTCTAACATTCACTCATGAGTGTGAACCGCATTGCAAGGCATATATGCCTATGGTTTATCTGTAGCTTAAAGTAGTAATAGTAAGTAATCCATGTAGATTATAAACTGTTTTAAAAAATGTTAGGAAATACTATCATTCTATACATGCGTAATGTGCATAATGAATGACCAGTTTATACATTTATAGATTTTAAAATTTGACAATTTAAAATTTATAGATTTATATACAAATTTTAAAATGTGAATTTCTTTAATATAAAACACCACCTTCAGTCACTGCTTCACATTAATTTCTTTAAATTCTTCTTTCAGAGCCCAAGGCATGGCTTTTCAATTGTGGTTTAAAGTCTTTGCATCAATTTGTATTTGTGTTTGGGGCTGGGTATTTGTTTGAACAAAAGTGGTTTGCAAATCGTGCCCTAATCAAGCACGTGAGTGCACCACAAGAGAATTGCTAGTCTACCGTAAGAAATTAATGAATCTATATGTTCTTTCATAAATCCCATATGGTTCTGCCCACCCATTATGATCTTCAAATAGGGCTTACACACCACCAAAAGAAGAAGAAATGCATCATTTAAAAAAAAATGTCAGAAGAGGAGACAGAGTTACATTAAATTTGCATGTGTTAATTTATATGTATATATTCTACACAAGGCATTTATTATGCAATCATCTTTCCTCACTCATGTTTTTTTACAGGTTCTTTAGACGATGTCATCACCTTCCAGTTTCATTTCTGTTTTTAAACAACACATTCAGGGGTGGGGTGGTTAGACAGGGTGACCATATGGAAAGGAGGACAGGGCTCCTGTATCTTTAACAGTTGCGTTGAAAGGGGAATTTCAGCAGGAATCATTTGTATACATGCAGCGCCTGGTGAAATTCCCTCTTCATCACAACAGTTAAAGCTGTAGGAGCCCTGCCTAGTGTGGCCAGATACAAAAGAGGGCAGGGCTCCTGCAGCTTTGACTGTTGTGATGAAGAGGGAATTTCACCAAGTGCTGCATGCATACAAATGACACCTGCTGAAATTCCCTTTTCAATACATCTATTAAAGGTACAGGAGCCCTGTCCTCTTTTTCATATGGTCACCGTAGGTTTAGAGCAAGGGAAATGCAGTATTATTTCTGAAAGCAAAACAAAATGCATTTCCCCACTTATGTAATAACATTATTCTGCTATGGCACAGCACCACACCTAGAGATTATGTAGAGGGAAAGGAGGAAAGCTCGGGGTATAGAAAAGCAGTGTAGAGCTCAGATCTCAATTCTGCAACAGAAACTAGGGTGACCAGATAAAATCCAGGCCAGGGCTCATGTAACTTTAACAGTTGTAGAGAAAAGAGAATTTCAGCCAGTGTCATTTGTATGCAATTAGTTCCTGGTGAAATTCTATCTTCATCACACCAGTTAAAGTTGCAGGGGCCCTGCCTTCTTTTGTATATGGTCACTCTAGTATAGTGCCTGCACCTTTAACTGTTGTGATGAAGAGGGAATATCACCAGGAACTAATTGCATACAAATGACACTGGCTGAAATTCCCTTTTCTCTACAACTGTTAAAGTTACATGAGCCCTGACCTGGATTTTATCTGGTCAGCCTAACAGAAACAGAAGCAGATACAACAGATAATTGTCTCATGTAAAAAATCTCACACATCTAAAAATCATTACTATCTCATAATTACTATCTCATCATCACTATCTAGGTTCCTGACCTGGGTGCCTGGCTCATTCTGCTGACCTGGTGCTAAATACTGATGGACAACTTTCAAGGCCCTGTTTTCCCTCCTCATGGTTCTTTATCTTTTCACTGGACATCCCTCCTAATAGAGGACTGTCCGATGACAGAGGAGTGTGCTGTTCAAAGTAGGACACGTGGCCAACCAGTCTTCAAAGGAGGCTCTGCTCTGCATCCCATTGCCATCTCTGGTTAGGTCGGTGATTACACAGGACAGGGCCTTTACAGTGGTGGCATCTGGGATATGCAACTCCCACAAGAGGCCTATACGCCCCTTCCCTCTCTGTTTTCCAGTATCTTGTACAGACCATCTTATTTTGACAGGCTTTTTTTTTTATTGAGTCCCACCCCACCCCACCCCCATTATATTTCATTGTGAAAACTGATTGCTATTACAATGTTTATTGCTTGGTGCAATGTCTTTTCTGGGTGGACAGGTTCTGGAATGGTATTTATTTTTTGAAATGCTTTGTGAACTACTTTGGGGGCCTTTGGACAGAAATGTGCCATAGAATTGCTAAGATAAATAAAGAGACAGATCCAATCTTGAAAGACTTCTTTTATTGAAATGCAGACAAAATCTCTGCTGCAGCGATCCAAAATTAAAACATTTATATCCTGCTCTATATCACAAGGATCTCAGGGTGGCATACAGATAAAATAGAACAATAAATATACAGTTCTAAAACAAATTAAACCATTAATATGTTAAAACCAATACGAAATTTTAAAACAGCAAAATCCAATTTAAACAAGACAGTGTGCAGGCTGGTGGATTTAGCCATCAAAGACTTTATTGAAAAGCCATGTCTTAACCTGGTGCCAAAATGAAGCCAGTGCCGGCGCCAGTCGGGCCTCCAGGGGGAGGGCATTCCACAGCCAGGGTGCCACAACAGAGAAGGCCCTCTCCCATGTCCCACCGTAGTGTATATCTCGTGTTGGTGGGGCACAGAAAAGGGCTCCTCTGACAGATCTCAGGTTTCGGGCAGGCAGATATAGAGAGAGGCGCTCCCTCAAGTATCGAGGTCCCAAGCTGTGTATACCTAGTGGATCGATGCTTTTGTTACGTCTGCCTACAAATGCTGATTCCATTGTTATTTTCATTACCGTATTTCTTCGATTCTAAGATGCTTTTTTCCCCAAATAAACATCTCTAAAAACGGGGTGCGTCTTAGAATCGATGGTGTCTTAGAATCGCAGTTTTCGAATTTTAGATATATTTTAGCATTTTATTTTATTTTTCTTTGAATCAAAGCTTTTTTTCTGTTGGTGGTACTGAAATTAAAGTGCGTCTTACAATCGATGGCGTCTTAGAATCAGAGAAATACAGTAACAGGAAAGTGCTGAATGAAACAATAAAGTACCACTAGTTTAGCACTCTTAAAGAGCGTAGAAAGATGGAGAGATGGATAGACGAAAGACAGACAGAAGATAAATAGATGATAGATAGATAGATAGATAGATAGATAGATAGATAGATAGATAGATGATAGACAGAATAAATAACTCACCATTATCTATTTCCTTTTTTTCAGGGCTGCAGACTTTCATCAGTATATCAGTCAATTTATGCACATTTATTTAGGAACAATTCCCCCTGAACAAAGTGGGACCTGTAATGAATTGGATTGTAAAGCCAACTAGTCATTGGTAGGACATTTAAAAAGGAGTAGAGGTGTGTGTGTGTTATTAAAGGGTAGTTTGATCAATGCCTGTAGTTGAAATGGAGAAAGAAAAGAGAATTATAAGTATCATGCTCAGTAGTGCAACCCTATGCATCTGATTAGGGAGTATGTCACGCTGTATTCAGTGGGACCTATTCCCCAGTAAATGTGTTTAGGGTTGCAGAAATAGCCACAGTTATTTAAATAGGGAAACGTAAGAACTTAAGAAGAGCCAGGCTGAATCAGATCAAAGGCTTGTCTTGTCCAGCGTTCTGTTCACACTGCAGAACTAGCAGCCTCTGAATAGCCCACCAGTAAGACAGTTGTGCAGTAATAGCGGCATCATACCTGAGTTCACCAGAACCTGGTACAGACAACCACACTGCCCCCAACACTGGAGGTAACGGGTAACCATCATGAGTAGTACCCATTGACAGCCATGCGTTTCGATCTCTCAATTGAAACCGGCAGGTCTTAAAAGTTAAACATTTGTAAGATCTGCTGGTTTCCCCAATAGGGATTTGCAATGCAATCTTATGCATGTCTACTCAGAAGCGAGCTCTACTGAGTTCACTGCGACTTCTCCCCAGGAATTGAGCATGGATTTGCAGTCGTGACTGGATCATGACCATCGTTAATTACACTGTAAGCTATTTTATCCTTCCTTCATGATCTCAAAAAGACACTCATATGGTGAAGCTGGCCATAATAGAATAAAACAAAATCTATTAATTGAATTAAAAAGCAGGTGATTAATCAACTGAAATTCTATTAAAAACCCTGCTTTTTAAAAACATTTGTGGTCTTATTTCTGGGATTTGGATCTTGCATCCCAAGTGAAGCAGCTCACAGTTAAAATAATGCTACGATGCACCAATAAAAAAACAATTAAGTGAAGCAAGTTTAAGAACTGTACATTAGGGTATATGTTCGGGGCAGAATTCAGTGCTCGTTTGTAATCGGGAGAGAAACAAAACAACATTTAAAATATATAGCCTGAGGGGGTTGTGTGTTCACAGTATATGCATAGATAACACATATATGCGTATATATCTCAGTGGCTATAATCAGAATGATATATACCCTGTGTAAAATAACTAAAATTCTACATGGAGAAAAGCTGGGTGCCACTTTGCTTTTTACCATGAGACTAGTAACTTCCCGTAGCACTTTAACCGAACATGCAATAGGAGTAGCAGCTGAAAGGTCAATTAATAATCGCTTTCTGTTTAACACCAGACACACAACACAGGTTTATGTGGCCCCAAAGCTGATATATCAAGAAGCAGACCAATAGCGTGAAAAGGTGCTATTCTCCCAGCAAATCCTACAACCGTTTCAATCGCCTGTCAGTCAAAAAAAAGTCATCTCTCACCAAACAATGCGGGATGAGTATTTATTCTGGTTTCCTCCGTCAATTCCTTATGTTGCGTTGACAGTGTGTGTGTGTGTGTGTGTGTTTAAGATAGGAAATGAAATGTACAATAAATGTCCTCAATAATTGTTTGAATTGCTGCTGTGCAGTCTGTCATGAATGGTTTATGGATAACCATCAATCCGTGCCGCTCATCCTTCTAAAGAACTTTCATGTACTCCTCAGAGCAAAGGAGGCCTCTCTATTTAACAGCTTTTGGCAGGAAAATTTGTTGCGTGACACAACTTTACAAAGGACATTAAAATCAATGACAATTTATACACCAGAGGCTGGGAATTATGCTTTGGATTCTCATAATTCATCAGAATAAAGCTGTCAAAGACCTTTTATTATAAATTAATAATAACATGTTGTCTAAAGTTCCGTTACTTGTGGAGTGTTTAGCAAGTTAAGCAGTGACATCTAGTGACCATTCTAGGCTACAGCTAGTGGAGGCATACTCACAAAGACAAATGAGTTCCCTTTTTCAAACGGCCTGTGCATTTCTTAAGACTTTAGGGTTACAGAAACAGCCTCGTCTGGAGTAACACCCTCAAGGTAGCCATGAGAATTTGGAGGGCATCCATACGGCGTGCCAGACTCTTCAAAATGACTCCAAATTACAATTGTAACAAATATTCTTTCCCGCTTGGATTTTGATGTCCAACCTAGCAATTGGGGCAGTTTTCTCTCTCACCCAGCCACATTTTGAGGTTCACTCTGAAATGGGGTGAACGGGGTGATGTGAAGTTAATTGTGCCTTTTTGAGGGGAGGGAATTTACAGTGGCAGTGGGGGACTCTCTTCACTTTTTCTATGTGTGTGTGTGTGTGTGTGTGTTATGTTATTTAACCCAACCAACTTTTAAAAGTTAAAAGTGTCTCTGGGAAGGAAGTATGGTGGCAGCCAGAATCTCCACAGCTGCTGTGCCACCAGGGGTGGGGAGCAAGAAGACCCCGCTCCCTGCCATGGTAAGCCCCCACCACCACCAACTTTTCCAGGGTTGAATTTCAGCCCCTGAAATGCCCATTCTCATTTTGCCATGTGTGAATGGGGTAGCAAATTGGAGGCTGCTATTTTGGTCCACTCTTCCTAGCAATATAGTGACGGTAGTCTACTATTTCCACCACCACCACCCCTAAAAAAAAAACCCTCTTAGGTATGTGAATATTCACCTTTTTTCAACCTTGTTCAACCTTGTTATTCAACCTGGTTATTTCAAGTTTCGATCCTCTTAGCTGCTGCTGCTGCTTCAATGCTATCTCTCCCCACCCCCACCCCCCCACGCCCCAGCTTTTGCTGCGACTTCTCTTTCTTCCTGGAATGGTCACACCAGGGATCCCATCCAAGCGGGGAGCCCACCCTGAATGGAAATGATCTCAAAACTCTACATAAGGGGTAGGCAAAAGGTAGATCAAGAGCTAGGGTGACCATATTTTGGAAACCAAAAAGGAAGACAACATGGTCAACCCCCAAGGGGGCGTCCCCACCAACATATCCGCCCCTAGGGGATGAGTCCAGCAGCAAGGGAGGGTGCCCACCTGAACATAGCCTTGGTCACATGTCTAATTTTACAGCACACACTTGAGACAATCTATTCTACATAACTTCCTAATGTTAAAATCACTGAAATAACAAGTGAGACATCCAACGTATCTGAAATTAACTTCACTCCTACTTTTGTAGCTTTAGCTGTACTTTGTTGCTATACTCTGTGTGATACATTCTCTGCTTCCCTCAAATAACTTTTCTGATTGTATCCTCACTCCGCTGCAAGCTCCTGCTTAACAGGGCTTGCTGCCGGGACCTACTAGTAAACCGCTGGGTGATTTGCAGTACATCACAAAAGTTTTCTGGTTCCCAATTGTTTAACAATAGCCACAGTTCTTACCCCACCCCAAATAATTCAGGATACTGGAGTGCAGAAAGTTTGTGGGGAGGAAACAAGGAATGGGTTTTGTGTGAAAGGACGGTGGTACCAGAGGAATAAAAATCTGGTTTCAGAATGTACTCAGATATACACTGTTGACAGCATGGAAGTAAGGGAGAAGTAGCATTTTCCGGTCTTCCTCTATCTATTTATTTATTTATTTATTCATTCATTCATTCATTCATTTATTTTCAAATTTAGCTTCCATTGCAAGAATTTTCCTCCATTCCTTTAGATCCAGAGCTGCTCTGCTCCACCCACACCACACCTCTGATCCTCCTGGCTTTTCCTCCTCTCCGTCATCGGAGAGGTAAGGGGCATGGATCCTGCTGCATGGAGGAGGGATCTGAAAATCGGACCTCCTCTTCCAGAATTTAAGTCACATTTCTAGCACACCCTGCAGAGAAGAAACTCTTGGCTTTAGATGGTAATAAAGCTGAGAACTGTCTAATACCTTCTTTGCCTTCCACACTTAGTTTGGTCTCTTTCTTTCTTCTCCCTGCAGGATAATAATATACATAAAGGTTGAGAAGGAAATGTATCAAGTTTTCCCAGCGCCTTCTATCAGCCTTGTTGGCTTGCAGAGGTCCCAGCGATAAAAAGGGATACATGAAAAGATAACATGTAAAAACTGAACTGTATAATGTCAGCGGATATGCGGCTGATAACATTTCATGTGGGAGGTGAACTGATCTAGTTATAAATGTTCATCTCTTTTTGTTTCCATACACACGGGTGTGTTTCACCAGCAAGTAAGGCTACTATCTGTGCAACCCAATCCTATGCACATTTAGGCCTTTTCTACACTGACCTTTTGTCATGGGATTGTCCCCGAGTCGTCCCTGTGTATCCAAATGATGCACAGGGACTCCGGGGGGCAGGATGGACGGTTCTGGGTTTTCCCAGGGTTAAAGAAATCCTGGGGAAACCCGATTCTTCCTGCGGTCCCAGGAATGTCCCGAGACCGCGGGAGGTGTGGTCACCTGTCCCAACTGGTGCTTGCTTACTTGCGAGTAAGCAGGCACCAGGAACGGGCATGGAGCCACGCCGCGCAGCTCTGTGCCCATCAGAGGAGAGGGGGGAAGCAAGTCAGCCTTACCCAGGATGGCGAGGGGGGGGGCGATTTTGGGGTGTTTGTTTTTAAAACATACTTTTTCAATGGAGTGCAAGTGCAGTCTTCGAATCCTTTTTTAAAAAAAAAAAATATGGCAGGCACAATGTCCTGGGAGGAAGCCAGGATGTTGCACTTCCTGTTTGAAAACAGGGGGATGAGCCCGGAAGCTGGTAAGACCAGGATCATCCCCAGGCCCTCCTTCTACACCCTTAGGTGTAGAAAGGGCCTTACTTGGAAGTACATCCCACTGTGTTCAACGGGGCTCACTCCCTAGTTTGGGGTTTAGATTTGGTACTAGTATATAAAGTCCTGCACAACTTCAGTCCAGGTTACCTGAGAGAGCGTCTTCCCCCTATCAACCTGGGTGATCTTTAAGGTCATCAGATGGCATGCTCTTGGTGCTTCTGCAAAGACTTGTGGCCCAATTGTAGTCTACCCAGAGAAGAGCCTTCCATGTGGTAGCCCCCTTTCTATGGAACTCCCTGCCTCTGGAGGTCAGGCAGGTGCCAACACTGTATTGTTTCCAACTTTATTCCAGGAAGCCTTCCTTGATACTCTGTTTTTAAAAATAATAAATTTTAATATGTTGTTTTATTGCTTTATTTTTATTTATTTATTTTACCTTTTTATCATTTGTTCACTGCTCCGGAATCTGTTTAGATATGGAGTGGAATATAAATAAATAAATAAATATAAATAAATAAATAAATAAATGTCAGCAATCATATATACACTTCTCCTGACTGGTTCTGACTGAAACCTGGAATAGATCCACTGCCCCACTGACATCGGAGCCACCAGCATCCACTGGTTGGATGGAATCTTGGAGGACACCTAGTCCAACCCCCTGTTCAATGCAGGATCTACAATGCAGGATGCATCCAAAGTGCTTTGTAGTTCAGCTTCTGAAGCAGAAGGATGCCTAGTGTCCACCTAGAGGCAGATTAGCAGGGCTCCTTTATGAAGAAGTGCTCGGCTACTACAGAGGACTCAGGAGAAAGAGAGCCTATCTACACAGTCCCTTGGAACATTTTAAATAGTATTTTAAAACATTCCAAATAGGTGCATTCTAAAACGCCTTAGGCCACATTACTGAGTACTCACGTTACAGGAGAAAAAACCTTCAGTCTTTAAAGCGGTGTGTGTAGTCACACACTCTTCTGACCTGTCTCTTTGTTTCGTTTTTACAATGAGTTTAGGGCAAGGCATTGTGGCCATTGTAGTTCAGTCACCCACTTCCTCCTTAGTTCCTCTGTCATTTCCTAGCTTACAATACGTATAAGGCTAAGAATTGTGGGTGCTGTAGTTCACTCGCCCACTTCCTCCTCAGCCCTTCTTTCTTCCCCACCAATCAATGGCTAAGCATTTGGGCACCAGTAAACGAAGCACTGCCCCCATGAATCACAAACGGTAAGGAAGGACACATTATTTTACTTAAAACAATTTATTAAAAGTGAAACCGTTGTATAAAGCTGAAGTGAGTTTTAAAAAACCTCGGGTATACAACGTTCAAGGGAGTGCATCATGTGGCCCAAAGAGTTTTCATAACCCTTATAAAATGTTAAAAACCTAGCGTGTAGATCGGCTCAGAGACTCCCTGGGTCAAGGCCTGTAATGTGATGCAGCTGAACCCTGGATGGGGCTCTAGTAGGTCTAGCTATATCAGCTCTCACCTATAACTTGAGAGTAGCTGGAATCAATGTCTGATATTTGTATCCTATTTCCTCTCTGATCTTGCTGTGTGTTTTGATTTCTGTAGTACTGATCCCTGGACTTCTATTTGACTCTGCCTTTGGATAGGCTGACCATCTGAAAAGGAGGACAGGGCTCATATAACAGTTGTAGAGAAAAGGGAATTTCAGCAGGTGTCATTTGTATGCACTTAGTTCCTGGTGAAATTCCCTGTTCATCATACCAGTTAAAGTTGCAGGCGCTATACTAGAGTGACCAGATACAAAAGAAGGCAGGGCCCCTGCAACTTTAACTGTTGTGGTGAAGAGGGAATATCACCAGGAACTAATTGCATACAAATGACACTGATTGAAATTCCCTTTTCTCTACAACTGTTAAAGTTATATGAGCCCTGTCCTCCTTTTCAGATGGTCAGCCTACCTTTGGACTGTGTTTTTACTTGATTGATCTCCTGGCTTTTGACTTTAGCTGTGCCTCAGACATTGCTTTGCAGCGGGGGGGGGGGGGGGGGTGACCCTTCTGTGCCTTGTAAACCTGTGCTTGACCATTTTCCTACTAAATTGACTGTGCTCTGTACATGTCTGTGTATTTGCTTAAAAGCCAACAAAAAAATGAAGCTCATGAGGTATGCCAATAAGCCAAAAGCAAAGGGGTAGTTGAAAAGGATATTTTATTCAATGAAAAAAAAATACTTCCCATACACACATGCTCTCTGTCTCTCTTCTTCCCTGCACCCACCCAATCCTACATACATACATGTTTTTCCAGCCTCCGTTGCTCTGTTGTGTTTTTCATTTTTACTTTTAAAATGCCACTCTGTGAGCCACTGCTACAGGTCCCTGTGGTTCCTACCACAGATGTCCTGCTCCCAGAGCGTTCTCCCTGAAGCAGGAAGAGGTGTCCAATGGGAAAAGGGATGGAGGGAAGCTGCAAATGACCGGTGGTGAGTTTTGTGGCATCTGGAGGTCTAGAGGGACTGCGGGTTGTGCACTCCTGATATACCCAGTGATAATGTGAAAAGTACTAGTGGGTCTTTCATTGTCAAACAGTCTTGCCAGAGGTGTATTTCTACTGATGTAGAATGTTCTCAAATGCTGGGATCCAAGTTGCGGCCTTCTTTGGCGTTTCACGCAAGGCATGCTCTTAATCCTAAGAATACGGCATTAAAGCTGTAACTACAATCAGTTTCTGCAAAGGGTAAAATTGGTGGAGTGGTTGGAGTGTCAGACTAGGGTCCCAGGTTCAAATGCCCTTTAGCCTGGATAACCTTGGGCCAATCACTCTCTCTCTCTCTCTCTCTCTCTCAGCCTCACCTACTCTGAAAGATGTGTTCACCAGCTCTGCCAGGTGGAACTGTGTACGACACTCGTAGGATGTCACATGTACATATATTATGAATCTATGGTTATATGTACGTATTAAGGTTATGAGTCTACGCTTTCTGGTAAGTAGATCTAGAGTGAGACAGGACATATGATGTATTTGATTATGTGAGGTGATTGGCTGAGTGGGTGGGTGGGTGAAATGGTGGGTGATATATAAACAGGTGTCATGCCTTCACTAGAGGAATCCTCCTCAGCAGAAGAACTAGAGCCTCCAGAAACCACCAAGGATAACTAGATCAGTTGCTGATACCAAACCAGGAGCCTGGGTCTTCAGGGGAGATGGCTGCAGGTCCTTCCCTGTCAGAAGGAGGGACCTCTGACTCTGAGGCTGAACAACTCCTTGACCCCCAGGAGTGTCATCATCTCAAGTGCCAAGCCAGTAGGCCCCCTGTAAGAACATGTGTTTGCTTACCAAGAAGATATCCTCAGGAGAAAGCAACTCCTCTTGAGAGGGGCTCTGGACAGACAGCTCTAATGGGCAGCAGCTGAGCCTGGATGGGGCTCAGCAGCTTTTGTGGTTAAAAGCCTTTAGTCAGAGCTTTTTAGTTGCTGGAAATAATGAGCTTCATAAATGGGTGATTTACAACACACTCGTGATTGGCCAGTCACGGAAGTTTCCAGTTTCATTACACAATGTTGTCAGCAACCAGGGCCCTTCCCATGCTACCTCATGGAAATTGCGGGATTAAAAAAACAGAGATAATGTCGGAATATCTGGGAAATTGCACCATCTCCCAGCATATAATCTCAGTGTTGGGCTATAATTATGCCACCAGATGGTGCTGTCTCATTAAAGTGAATTGAGCACATGGAGTCAGCAGACGGAGGGCATCTTCAATTTCTCAGGGGTGGTTGGGTGGGAGAGGCATTACTGGCAGACTAAACCTGTCAATGGGAAGGCCTCATCCACTGGCTTTGGAGAATGGCAGGAGTTACCTGACCTGGTAGCTTGGTGACGTTCATCACAACAGTTAAAGCTACAAGAGCCCTGCCTAGCATGACCAGATACAAAAAGGGCAGGGCTCTTGCAGCTTTAACTGTTGTGATGAAGAGGGAATTTCACCAGATGCTGCATGCATACAAATGACACCTGCTGAAATTCCCTTTTCAATACAACTGTTGAAGATACAAGAACCCTGTCCTCCTTTCCATATGTTCACTCTACACAGCAAACAAAGCCATAGCTCTGGTTTCAAATTGGTCCTAATGCAAAAACATACACACAATTTTATCGTATAGGAGTAGATTAATGAGACAGTCGTTAGGAGGGGGTGAGTGGAAACCTCTCCTGGTGACAGGAATGCAATATATATATATATATATCCCTACAACGTGCAGTTAGCAAGCAGATATATCATTTAATAGAAAATAATTAACTTTACATTTCCCAGTTTTTGCTCATTTAGGAGAACGTTTTACAAGCTCGGGATTAACAGCATCCACAGAAAAGCCCACCTGCCATGTCATGCTAATAAAGTAATGCTTATTAATATTGTGAATAATTATTATGGACTGGCTACTGTAATCCTCTGAGTGTCTCCCTTACATATTGGGAACAGATCAGAGATTCCTTGAATGTTCTCTGTTTTCCATGGGCCAGCCCCAAGGTTGAACACGATTTAGGAACTCTGCCCCCATATGCAGCGGCGTAGAACCTCAGGCCCAGAGGCCCAATCTGGCTTTCTGCGGTTCTCCAGGTCCCCATGCCCCATTCCCTTAGTCCCAAACCCTTTTCCCTGACCTCCAGTCATTTCCCCCCCAAGCTTTGATGCAGTTTTCCCCCATTATACAACTTTGGAATTTATTTGTTTATCACAATTATTTTTATGCCACCTTTCAGGACAGAAGCCACCTTGGTAGGATTTGCAAGTAACTTAACAATAATAAAACCACAATATCAACTGGTGGTTCTACATGGGTCTAGGGCCCAATTGGGGCCCACCAGAAGAAGAGCCTTTTGTGTGGTGGCCCCTTTTCTTTGGAAAAGATGGTCACTGATGGTCAAGCAGGAGCCAACACTGTGCAGCTTCCAGCGTCTCCTGAACACAGCTCTTTTCCAGGAAGCGTTCCTTAACTGACCAGCCACAAGTTTTTATTGGTATTGTGTTTTAAAATTGACAATTTTAATATGCTGTTTTAATCTTTTTACAGTTTTGTTTTTTATGTTCCCTGCTCTGGAATCTGTTTTAGATATGGAACGGTATATAAATATTGTAAATAAAATAAACTTTCTTTCCTGGCCACACTTCCTTTCTCCTGATTCCAGACCCTTTCATGGTTTTCCAGCTTTTATATGTCCCCACTCCACCGTTTCCCATTCTAAAAGAATGAAATGCCTCTCCTAGGATTTAATTACTGGCAGTAAGAGCTACTGCCTGCTACCATTTTGATTCCCACAATGCCCCCCACGTAGGTGCCATTTTATTTCCCATGATACCCCCAACACAGCAACTCTGGGAAATAGTTTATTCTTTTGTTGCTGCTGGCAAGTCTGATGTCCTTTATGTAACCAGTGGGTGGTTATTACCCCTACCTATCATCTGTGCTTGTGTTAGGTTGGCTGTGGATGATTGATTGGATGAATGGGGTATGTGAGTTTTGAATGGAGCGGATGGTGAGAGTGTGTGGGAGGTCCTATTGTGACAAGGATGTGCTCAGAACATACAGAGAACCATGGAGATGGTGCCTCTATCCCAGTGACTTGAAGAAGAAGGTGATATGGCAAGAGGAGGGGGTTGGGACATCAAGAGCAGGATGGATCACAGATGTTTATACACTGTCCCATTCTGCAGCCCTCCTCTAGTTCTCAACTTCTCATGCACCTGGTAGCTCATCCGCTGTGACCTCTTGTCTTGTGGTGTTGCTATTTAATGCCAGGTTGGTCCACAATAAGACCACATTCATTCACGATCTGATTGTGGATGGGAAGGCCAATCTGGTGTGTATCACTGAAACTTGGCTGGGTGAGATGGGCTGGGCCAACCTGACTTGGCTATGCCCACCTCAGTACTCAGTACAGTGTCAACATAGCCGGGAGGGCGAAGGGGGGTGGGAGTCACATTGGTTGATAGAACCGCCATCTCTATCACCAGGAAACCACTCCACCTTGGAACAGGCCATGAGGGTTGCATCTGGTGTTGGGCCATGCGGACAGATTGGGGGTGCTGCTGGTGTACCACCCACCCTGATACCCAGCAGTTTCCCTGACTGAACTGGCAGAGGTGGTCTCAAATGTAATGTTTGGAGGAACCCAGGATGGTGGTTCTGGGTGATTTTAACTTCCACAGTGAGGTCATGTTCTGGAGCTCCAGCTCAGGACTTCATGGCTTCCATGACAACCATGGGGCTGTTTCAGTTTGTCATCAGCCCCACGCATGAGCAGGGCATGCCCTTAATGTGGTTTCTGCTCCAGGCTATGAGATGAACAATCTGAAAATGGGGTGGGGGAAAGGAACCCCATTGCCATGATTTGAACTTACAGCGCAACTTCCTTCCTGCAGGGGTGGGGAACCCATTCCGATGGTCTGCCCCAGGAAACTGATGGAATCCAATCAATTTCTGAATGCTCTTCAGGATTTTCCAGTGGGGAAAGCTGATGATCCAGCCAAGGCCCTAGATTCACTGTGGAATACTGAGATGTGGAGCATAGGGATTAGAGAACTCACAGGGCACTCGCCCCATGAGTTCACAGAGCGTTGCTTGGTTGACCTTGTTTCAGGAGCTGGCCGGCCAAGCACTCAGCTATGTGCACTTTCCAGGACCTCCAGAAGGTGTGCAATTCCCCCAGCACGCCATTAGTATGCCGGGGGAATTGTACACTTTCTGGAGGTCCCAGAAAATGCAGTTTGCCTTCCTCTCCCCCCCCCCCCCGCACCAATCGTGGCCTTAAAGGCCCACTGAATGCAATATGGCCTTTAAAGCCACACTCTGCACAGGGTCAGGGGGAGGGAAACGTGATTTTCCCAAGACTGGGGAAATTGCAAATTTCCCCCCTCCACTTTAATGGCAACCATAGTATCCGAGTCAATATGAGCACTAATGTAAATTCCATTACACTAGTATAAGGGACCTCTAAGGCAAAGCCAAGAACATCAGCTGCCATGACGGGTTTTCTGGGGAATCACACTGCACCACTTTACTGTAGCGCAATGTAATTTACTTTCGGGTTTGTCTCAATGTTGATACTGCCCCTAGCCTAGCCAGCACTAAATTCTAAAACATTTCACACTCAGGTACATTTTGAACCACTTTTTAACATATTTGCAGTAAGGCAACTATGCTTCCTAGCAAACCAAGGTCATCCTTTGTTTGAGAAAAGGGGCATTACAGTGTCCCTAATTTTTCTGTAAAATGTTGAAGGTTATGTCTAGAGAGGTTCGCCTGGCACCTATGTTATACTCTTTTTGTTGCCAGGTGAAGGTCTTATTTTATTTTCCCAGTATTTTAACATTTTACCCTCTTAGTCTTTTGATTTTGCTATTTTAAATTTGAATTTCAAATGTCTGCATTGCTGCTCGGTTTTATTCTGGTTGTACTTTTATGTTGTGTTTTATATTGTGGTTTAAGTTTTATACTTTAAATTGTACTTTATGGTTTTAATGTTTTGAACGGTTCAGAGAGCTTTGGCTCTTGGGCGGTATAGGAATGCAATAAAAAAATAAAAAAATGTCCCTGCAAATATAGTGCAGTGATGTCACTGACCTGATGTCTCTCCCACCAAGGTCCCATCCCACTGGGGGTGTTGAACCTCTCACACTCAAGAGCTGAATTCAGTTTCTGAGAATCTGTCAGTGTTCCAGTGGTGGATAGGGCCCCAAAGTGCCAGCATATTTCAGTTTAGAGTTTTTTCTCCAGTAAATTAGCCTTATGAAAGGCATCTCACCCTTTTAAGATGGGGGGGGGGAGGGGCACAAAAGCTGGGAAACCTCCAAATGATTGGTGATCAAGAGGAAGAGGTGGGGCCAGAGGAAGATGCCCCCACTCAGATGGGCTGGATTTAACCACCCCCGGTGGGCCAGATTTGCCATCCCCCCAGTGCTAAACCATGGCTTAGTGCTAAGTGGGTGTGTCTGAATATGCCCAACAAAGTGCCATGCTTACGTATTTTCCCCTGCAACCACATAGCTGGGAAGTGGATATCAGATAGTTAAGGCCGTTTTTATGGAAAGTGAAATGAATCATTACGTATGAACCAGTTATCTCGAATGACTGGTCTTATGGGAGATGGGGTGAGGGGAAGAGAAGGGAAGGGGGCATGGCCTTCTGTGAAACCTTGGAGGGCTATATTTGGCCCATGGGCCTCAGGTTCAACGCCCCTGCCGTGTGGCATTTTCCACCTGCCTGCCCAATCATGTGTGACTCTGGGAAGGGATTCTTGCCAATTCGGTCCCCCTTCCTATTTAAGCGAGGTGGCTAAAAGATCATGGCTGGTCCACTTCCACCCAATGGGTCTGTGGCTGACATCTCTGGCTGAATCTGAAGTGAGGCCTACTAAGACCCACTCTCTGTTAAGCTGGGCTCCTATGGTGGCACCACTATAAATTTTTGTGCACTGCAGGTAAACTTGTAAAACAGGCTTGCAACGGGAAGGGAACCATATATTTGCAATGGCAAGAATCTCAGTCAATATGGAAATGGCAAGTATTTTTGTGCCAAATCCTGTGGGGTACAAAGAATCCTTGGGAACACATAAATACAAAATGGCTACTCAAAGTCCTAAGAAGGAAACACCATTGTGAATATTAAAGGAAATTGAAGGTCAGTGGAATCAAACAACGTTCTTTTTGCCCCTCTTTGTCAGATTGCAAATAGATTTTTTTAATGAATAGCATGTGATGAATATTGTGTCTTTTCTTTGTTTGCTTGTTTTCTTGTGTTTTTTTGTTTTTAAAAAAAGATTAAAAGGAGCTAAGAAGTCAAAGGGCCCAAGTGGCTTAATCTTTCCAGTTGAAAGCATATTGGACTCGGTTGTGAAGAAAAAGAACAAGAAAATAATAACATTGAAGCAATGAAGTTTAATTACCAAAACTCAGCATGGGTTCTAACGAGCTGCTTGTTCCCCCTTTTAGAACATTCTCACCGTTGAAAACATATGACTATGAGGGGAAATTACAAAAAAGTGTTACCAGCATTATTCAAATCAGATGCAGGACTTAAAAATAAAGGCATTGAAGTTTAAATTTTAAATGTTGGTGGGGGGTAAAAAGAAGCCGGGATTATGGGGACAAAGAAAAAGACATTGAGGGTTAAACTAAAGTATCGGGCTGAACAGCATACAAAGGAGAGAGCATGTTGGCTGATGCTGTATATGCCAAAGAGAACTTTGCACGCACATCAACCTGAGTGGCAAGATGCTACTTGGAAGGTGCAAAAGTTATCATGCCGCGACTGAATAGTAGGCCACTGTCACATTGATATGGATACTTTAGCCCTTGGGGAAAAGGAGGGTAAGGGGAGACTTGGGAGAGGGGTACAAAATTATGCCTGGTGCGGAGAATGTGGACAGGGAGATATTTTTCTCCCTCTCTCACAGCATTAGAACTTGGGGTCATCCCATGAAGCTGATTGCTGGGAGATATTCAGGCCAGATGAACGGAAGTCCTTCTTCATACAACTAGGGAATTCGCTAACACAAGATGCAGTGATGGCCAAAAATTGGGTGGCTTTCAAAAGAAGTTACAAAAATTCCTGGAGGGTAAGGCTATCATTGGCTACTATTCCTGATGGCTATATGTCCCCTCCAGTATCAGAGGCAGTATGCCCACATGCAGGACATGAGAGCAACAGCACCCTCTCACCCATGTTCCCCAGGAACATGGGACTCATGTCCTGCTTGTGGGCTCCTGGTTGGCCACTGTGTGAACAGAATGCTGGACTAGATGGACCCTTGGTCTGATCCAGATTCCTATGTGTTTGCTTGAATTTTTGAGGGCTTCAGATGTGTACTGGCTCTGCCCATGCATCCCTATAAAGCCTTACACGGCTTGGGACCACAATACCTGATGGAGCACTTCTCCCAGCATAAACCAACCCATACACTACATTTGACATCTAAGGCCCTCCTTCAGGTGCCTCCTCCAAAGGAAGCTCAGAGGGTGGCAACAAAAGAGAGGGCCTTCTCGGTGGTGGCTCCTAGTTATGGAATGATCTCCCTGATGAGGCTCACCTGGCACCAACATTGTTATCTTTTCTGTGCCAGGTTAAAACTGCCCTCTCCCAGGCATTTGGTAACATACAACGAGCTTAAATAAGTTGTTGGAACATCTTGGCTGATGGTTTAACAAATTATTTTTAGATATATGTTGTCTGTGGTTTTATGTAAATACCCTTCTTTTTGTATTTTGTACAATGGGTTTTTGGTTTTTATTTTTTGCAAACTGCCCAGAGAGCGGTATAGAAATGTAATAAATGAAATGATTAAAGAAAGAATATTGTCAGGTGCCTGAAAAGACGTTTATTAAGCCCATCGCTTTTTGGAAAGGACTTTCCTTCCTCAGGGGCCACGTATCTTTCTCGAAATGTGTTGCAAAGGATCCTTCCAATGGTGCTTCTGTTATCAAATGCTCTGTCCAGAGAACCATGAGCACAGGATGACCATATGAAAAGGAGGACAGGACTCCTCTATTTTTAACAGTTGAATAGAAAAGGGAATTTCAGCAGTTGTCATTTGTATGCATGCAGCACCTGGTGAAATTCCCTCTTCATCACAACAGTTAAAGCTGCAGGAGCCCTGCCCTCTTGACCAGATACAAAAGAAATATCTCCCCTAGGCTTTAATGAAAGTCAAGGAGGCTACAGGCTGCCAGAGAGATGACTGAAAGACAGGACACTCACACACAATCCTTGGACACCTCATAAGTAAGACAAGCACAAGAATCCAGAAACAACCCATGAGAATTTCTCTGAAATTATCTTCCCCTTTGAATTTCATTTTGAGAGCATTTTTTTCTTTCAAATTGAATGACAATAATTGCAGGGGGGGGGGGGGGAGTGTAAGGCACTTTTGACACAGCACTAGATTTTAGCAAAAAATACCAAAGTGAAAAACCTCATGTATTAATAAAGTCCCGTTCTTTCCAAGAACCTAAGTCTTTGGTCTTATACGTGATTTGTTTACTTGCGGCATCCAAGGTTACAGGCAGCCTTGAACTCTTCAGAGCTTGGACCATTCCCCTAAGCCAACCCCCCTCCTACTGATCTTACTGGTACATCAGCCATTTGCTCCAAATAATACTATTTTGGCCACTTTTTAAAAAATGAGTTGGACCCAAAGTTAGTCATACCTAGAGTAGACCCATTGAAATCAATGGGGTTTATGTTAGGAATCACTGGCAGAAACACTGTCAGTTATAAATCTACACTCGTAGAGCTTTCCATGCACCTTCCAGAGCAGATGTCCACCATCACCCCTCCACCATGGGCAGACCTCCCGGCAGGGCGGAGGGCACTTCCGCCCCATCCAAATGCCCCTCAGCCACTGGATCTGGGACTTTGGATTGCTTTGTCCGTTCTTATATATTTAGTTAATTTTGCTGTAACCACTCATACACTTTATTTTCCTGCCCAGTCACAGCAGGTAAAGATACACCCTATTTTCCAGACTGACTTTTTTGTGGGGAGAGGGCTAATCTTCATAGCACCATAACAATTTGTATACATATGATTGTTCATTAAATAATGGCTTGAGAATAAAACTCCCACATATATTATTTCAACAGAGGTGTTGCTCCATTACTAACAGAGTTGCCAAGAAACAGATGGTTTTAATTGCTTAACCTACAGATATATTGTTCTGGGACAATGACTTGAACACAACTTAGAGAGAATGCCAATTTGTACAGACGTGCTGTATATTTTAATTAAGGTATACTTCAAACAAATGACACCAAGTGGCAATGCTAAACTGTAGATATCTAAACGTTGATCAAGGGTTATGCCGTCTGAGTTGTGATCGGTTCTGTCATTCGCAGTGATGGGGATGCAGCCCCTTACTTTATATACATTGGTTTTTAGTGGCATGGCTTGGTGCTTGGGGATGAAGAAGGATTTGTGCAGTTGGCTTTTCCATTCTGTCAAGTAGCATGGCTGTGAGTCTTCTTTTCCAGAGGACAGAGATAGGATAGCACTCTTCAAATACTTGAAAGGTTGTCACACATCTCTTCTCGGTCATCCCAGAGTGCTGGACATGGAATGATGGGCTCAAGTTACAGGAAGCCAGATTCCGCCTGGACATCAGGAAAAGCTTCCTGACTGTTAGAGCAGTATGACAATGGAACCAATGATCTAGGGAGGCCGTGAGCTCTCCCACATTAGAGGCCTTCAAGAGGCAGCTGGACAGCCATCTGTCAGGGATGCTTTAAGGTTGATCCCATCATTGAGCAGGGGGTTGGACTCGATGGCCTTATAGGCCCCTTCCAACTCTACTATTCTTTGATTCTATGACTTCTGTCTGAAGGGCCTATCAGAGCACTGTTTTGAAGGCATCCTCTATTTGTTGGGCTGCCCAGACTAAGTTCAATATAAAGAACCATCCGAAGGAATGGTTGCTTGAAGATGTTCAGCAACAGCACCTGGACAGCAGACTGAGCAAGGCCCACAGGTCACCTGGTCAGTCTTCTATACTATGGTGAGATGTAGTGTACTTTGGTTTACATAATAATAATTATTACTTCTACATTTGCATCTATACATATACAAATTAGCATGTGCAAATTTAATGCAAATGACGACCCTCTGTTCTCTCTTCTCTTTTCTGTCTTTTTTTTTCTTTTTGGAGATTTACAAATGGCCACCCTACCTTCAACCCAAAACAACAACAACAACAACAACACATGCATCAGTACTGCACTATGGTCTGCTCTCTACAATAATAGACAAAAGAAGAGAAAACATCCAAGGCTCAGTTCAAGGTAGGATGGGCGTGCGTCCTACTTTACAGAAGATGATGACCCACTATTTGGAGAGCTGCCCATGTCCAGTTTGAAGATGAAGACCAAAAGAAGGGAGAACAATCCCTTTAAAAGTTGCCCATCAACAGTTAGAAACCTGGACAGCAAACTGAGCTGGCCCACAGGACTAGGCTGACCATCTGAAAAGGAGGACAGGGCTCATGTAACTTTAACAGTTGTGGAGAAAAGGGAATTTCAGCCGGTGCCATTTGTATGCAATTAGTCCCTGGTGAAATTCCCTCATCATCACAACAGTTAAAGTTGCAGGCACTATACTAGAGTGACCCTATACAAAAGAAGGCAGGGCCCCTGCAACTTTAACTGGTGTGATGAAGAGGGAATTTCACCAGGAACTAATTGCATACAAATGACACCAGCTGAAATTCCCTTTTCTCTACAACTGTTAAAGTTACATGAGACCTGTCCTCCTTTTCAGATGGTCAGCCTACACAGGACGCCTGGTCACAGACTTCTCCACTACGATCATTCATTATATTGAGTTCATTAGTACATTTCTAAACTGCCCAAGGACTAATGTTCTCTAGTGGATGAAATAGTTGTGACCCGCCCAGAGAGCTTCAGTTATTGGGGTGGTGTAGACATGAAATTAATTAATTAATTAATTAAGATGGCCATTATTTCTAATTTTGTCTCTCTCTCTCTCTAAATTAGCACGTGCAAATATCATGCAAATCAGTGCCTCCTTTGTTTTGTCCTCTATTTTGTGATGGATTTCCTTATTTTTGATGATGGAAAAGTGGCCACCCTCGTACAAGTTCACACATTCCCTTGAACACAGCAGGCCGGTCCTTTTACCACATCCTCCTTCTGTTGGATATGCTTATAATTTACTACATGTACATTTCATCTTTCTTCCTTGATGGAATGCACAGCGGCATACATGGCGTTGCTAGTCAGTCTCTCATCCAGACATTGGCCTAACTGAGACTTGCTTAGCTTCATCAAGGTTGGTGCACCAGCTTCCTTCAGACTCAGTTGCTGGGCAATTGTAGCACATGTGATACTGCTGGAGAGGCCCGATTTTATCCAGTTGCTGATCCCTACTTTATAGGCTCTATCCATCCTCTACAATTGCACAGGAGGGACCCACACCCCAAATTGCCTTGGTGTGTGTGATAGGAAGGAAGCAGTTAAATGATTAAAAAAAAATGTGAAATGTAGCAAGCTGTGTACAATTAACTACAATTCAAATATACACCTTGTTCCAATCCAAGCCATTTATCAGATAAAAATAGTCTGCTACAAGAATGTCATGATTAATGAGGTGAGACTCCAGCTAATTACTGTTTCCTCCAGAAGTAATTAGGTTGGCATTGCTAATCAAGATGAATGAACACTCTGACCCGCTTTTTTAAATGTAAAACTATGAGCGGCTGCCACAATAACATCATTTAGTTCAGGCAACTGAGTCTTTATTGGGCTTGTAGTTTGATTAAATTCTTTTGTTACACTCGGCTTTGCACACATGAACAGATGAATGCTGTGATGTTCAAAGGGTTTGTCACCCTTAATTAAAGACTGAAAAGGTTCATTCGACTCCGGGGGCAATACACACGACAGCTCTAAATTGATAGCTTTTAAGTAAGGGATAACTGGAGAAGTCACGGGGTGTGCTCATCTGCAAGAGAGGTCCCCTCTGCTTTGCTGTTAATTTCCAGGCAGAGCGGCTATGAAATATATGTCTGGATTCTCTTTCAGGAGCACTTGCTTCATCAAAGCTCTTTCCCCCGCCTCCAGCTTTGCTACCATCAAGTGGGCGCCTGGTTTTAATGTGATCTCGTCGATTAACATTTGGAAATCGGGCAGAAAGTTATTCAAAATGTAACCCCAAGGGTTCATGGCCATCACCCATTTTTCCTGCCCCACATGGCTCCGGCAGTTATACTAGGCTGACCAGATAAAATCCAGGTCAGGGCTCATGTAACTTTAACAATTGTAGAGAAAAGGGAATTTCAGCCAGTGTCATTTGTATGCAATTAGTTCCTGGTGAAATTCCCTCTTCATCACGACAGTTAAAGTTGCAGGCACTATACTAGAGTGATCATATACAAAAGAAGGCAGGGCCCCTGCAACTTTAACTGTTGTGATGAAGAGGGAATTTCACCAGGAACTAATTGCATACAAATGACACTGGCTGAAATTCCCTTTTCTCTACAACTGTTAAAGTTACAGGAGCCCTGACCTGGATTTTATCTGGTCACCCTAATTATACTCATAGCATAGAACTGTACGGAGAAAAGAGATTAGGACAGCCACTAATGAATGGCCAAAAAAAGAGGAAAGGTGTTACCGAAAACAAAGAGCACCACAGGGGGCAGTGATTTGCATGCAATTTGCATGCACTGATTTGTATATGTATATATGCAAATTTAGAAATAATTTTTATAATTTAAATAAAAACACAGTGTATCTCAGCATAGTGTGGAAGACGGTGGCCAGTTGTCCTGAGTGCCTGCTGCAGAGGGGGCTGGTGGCTCCGATTTCAGTGAGGCCGCTAATCCGCTCTGGGTTTCAGTCAGAACCAGTCAGACCTCTAAAGGTGCCTGATGGGAGTTGGAGGCGAAAACATTTAGAGAGCCACAAGTTCCCTACCCATGCATTAGACCAAAGCAGAGTTTGTGCAAACAATGCTTTGCAAACCTGTGGACCTGTTCAGATGACACGCTAAGCCATGGTTAGGCCACTAACCCTGTTGCAGTAAATGGTTAGTGAGCATGTTGAAACCATGATTATGTAGCCACCATGGTTAGGAATGGTTCACATGACATGCTACGCCATAATGTTTAGCTCAAAATGCTTAACCACCATGGCTTAGAGTGTCGCCTGAACAGGGTCGAAATGTCACTCTGCGCCCCCAAATGTTCTGAAAACACCAAACATCCCCATGGATAGAATCAAACGTTCTGGAATACCCTTGACCCAGACAAGAGGTGAGGATGCAGCAATGAAACTTTAGCTGTCTATCAACGAAAGGAAAGAGACGGAGTAAGGAAGGAGGGAGGAAGTGGCAGAGTGCACAAACATGTCAATCAATGTGTGGTAAGTATAGAAATATCATTAAGTGGGAAATCCTATTTTTACTTTCCTCAGTCTAGTGAGGGGAAATATCAAGCAGGTGCAGGAGGAGGAGAAATCTCAACCTCCGGTTAAAACCATCGAAGAACAAGAATCTATGATATATGACGAACACGAGCAGAAAAACTTTTAACTGCCGTACTTCTTCGATACTAAGATGCCGTCGATTGTAAGACACACCTTAATTTCAGTACCGCCAACAGGAAAAAAAGCTTTAATTCTAAGAAAAATAAATAAATGTGATAACGGTCAAACTTGGAGGCAGGGGAAAGTGGGAATGAAAGGGCGGGACTACTTTCCCATACAGTCGCCAAACTACACCGACCCTGCGAGGTGAGCACAAAGGGCCACTCCCCCTTTCCCCTTTAACAACAGAATCTGTTGGTCACTCACTATCAATCCGTGACCGTGACTGTCCTCCCGCCTAAATAAAGCGTCTTCATCTTCAAAGCGCCAGCTTCATCTTCCTCTGCCTTTGCCGCCGCCGCCGCCACCACCACCACCACCTCCCCTCAGGTGTTCCTGTTGCCTCCGCATTAAACCCACATTAAGCCCCGGCAAGTCTTACCATCTGCTTGGGCTGTAGCCATCACCACCCGCCAAGCTCGGGCGGCTGGCGCAACACCTCGACCATCCCGGCTACTCCCAAATCCTACAGTTCCCCTCTCTAGGCGTCTCCCCGTCAGCCCCACGCCACGTGCACCACGTGGTGTGAGGAAAGGGAGGGGAGGGGCCATAGCACGAAGCTCCCAGTGCTCGAACCGAGGAGGAAAGGAAAGCCTTTTCCCACCAGCTCGTTCCTCCTCCCCCCTCTCTTGGGGTGGGGGAAGAGGCAAGCCCTACAGCTGTTGATCTGAATACCGTATTTCTCCGATTCTAAGACTCCATCGATTCTAAGACGCACCCCGTTTTCAGAGACATTTATATGGGGGGAAAAGTATGTCTTAGAATTGAAGAAATAGGGTACATAGTGTCACTCTGCTTTCGAGGAGCTGAAATAACAGGATTTTTCCAGTGCTTCTCTGGGCAGAAGTTTGAGGTGAGCCAGGAGGCCTCGGACAAGCCAGCAATCGGGGCTGAGGTGGAAGTAAGAATCAAAGGGCAAACCAGAATTTCAGGGTTGAGAAGGACGGGAAACATGGCAATGCACAGGAAGACCTTGTCACGCAAGCAAAGCTGAACTGTCTTATAGAGCTTCCTGTCCAAGAAGAGCCAATGGGTTGTCCGGGTGGCCAGGTTCAGTCCTTGGCATGAGGATATAAAAAGTGCCTAGGGCAGGGCTAGGCTATCAGCTATCCTCCAGTTGCTTTGGATTACAACTCCCTAAGCCCTGCCAGCGTTGCCAATGGTCAGGGATGATGAGAGATGTAGTCCAAAATATCTGGAGGGCACGAGGGTCAAGCAGAGGCTACAATGTGCAGTTCAGTGACTCAGCGCAAGAGGCAGCAACATTCAAAGCAAAAGGCTCCCAGTTCAAGTCCCAACAGCTCCCAGCTGCTTATTTATTTATTTATTTATTTACAATATTTATATACCGCTCCATATCTAAAATAGATTCCGGAGTGGTGAACATAGGAATAAAGCAGTAAAAAAAAACAAAAAACAATATAAACAGCATATTAAAATTCTTTAATTTAAAAAGAATACCATAAAAATGGTGGCTGGTGAGTTGAGAAATGCTTCCTGGAAAGGAGTTGTTTTCAGGGGGTGCCAGAAACAGCACAGTGTTGGTGCCTGCCTGACCTCCAGGGGCAGGGAATTCTAAAGGAAAAGGGCCACCACGCTAAAGGCTCTTCTCTTGGTGGACTCCAGCCAAGCCATAGGTCCACATGGAACCATCAGAAGCAAGCTCTCTAATCCCCTCAGTGACTGGGCAGCTGGGTAAGGGAGAAGGCGCTCTCTCAGCTATCATCTCCATTTATACAGTACTTCAGTTCAGAGCATTCAAAGTGCTTCACATACATTATCTCAGCCATTCTTGCAACAAGCATTCCTATTCTTATCCTCATAATATAGCAGATGGTCAGCTGAGGCAGAGAGAGCGTGGCTTGCATAAAACTCATGGTAGAGATTAAATTTGAACCAGAGATTTCTCTAGTCCTCAGTGGGGCAGTCTGCTTGATTGAACCCACCATAGCTTATTTAAGCCACGGTGTGCCTGTGGTGTGTGCTGGCAGCCATTTTGCATGTTCAAAGGCCGCCCATGGCTTGTCACGTTGGGGAAACCCAGGTGGCAGGGGTTGCATGAACCAACGGCAGAAGACACCAGGTTTGGCAAGACGATCAAATTGACTCCAGTTTCCAATCCAATATATTTATTCAAGAAGCAAGCCGAGAGTAGAGAGGCCTAGTTTAATCTCCATAACAGGGCTTTGGAAATCCATCTCATGAACAGCAGCTATCCACCCGGCCCCCCACCATCCACTCCCACCCACCCACCCCAGGAAACTCAAGAGAATTTCAAAAGCAGTTTGAAATATGGCATAGGGTTCTTCTATTTAAAAATAAATCGCTGGGCATCTAACAAAAGTAGCTGTTGCTACCACAGCCAATCTATTTAAGCTCTTTATTCATTCGTTTTAACTCCTACACCTTTCTCTGCAGCTTTTCACACTTTGTATAGTATATGGAGCATTGTGTAATCCATTCACTATTGATTTCAAGAAATCCTTAACTTCTCCTCTGCATTCAAGGCCATGATTTCCTTAGTTCAACTCACCTCATTAAAGAAAAGAAAGAAAACCTCCTTAGCTCAAGAAAACTAGTCTTTTAAAAATCAAATACCTTACCGTTTGGGTTCCAGGTTGCCCATCCAATTAAACAAGTTCTCTTCAGAGTATTTAGTCCAGGGCTGGGAGCATGTGATACCCTGTCTGTCTTTGGCTACCCCAAGCAATGGCAAAAAATAATAATAATGGATGTGGAATGTGGAATACTCAAGTTCAATTTGTCCTTGGTAACCAGTGGAAGCTGAGGGCTTCTATGTCAGTGGGGCAGTAAATCCACTCTAGGTTTCAGTCAGAACGTTAGAGGAACTGTCCAAAGTGCCGAACCTTATCCCCAAAATGGGTTCAGCACCTTGGATAGCTCCTTTAAAATTCTGACCCACCCACTGAAACCAGAGAGCCACCAGCCTGCACCGTTTTTAATCCTCCATGGTGGTTCGCTGACAAAATTCAGCAACAAACAGTCGATTCCCCCACCCTGCTGAATCTGGCAGCAACAAGGGTACAATCTGCAGGTGGGACCAGTGCTGCAAGAAGTGTCCCGTCCCCCCGATACCCCACAGTTCCTCACCCCTGATTTAACCCAGCACTGGGCTGAAAACAGCAGAATGAATTTTAATAGGGATGGATGTCAAGTTCTACACCTAGGAAAAAGAAACCAAATGCACAGTTACGAGATGGAGGATACTTGGCTCAGCAATACTACAAGTGAGAAGGATATTGGAATTAGGGATGTGCAGGGACGCAAAAACTCAGATTGGAATCAGAATTTAAGATTTTTTTAAAAATCAGATCTGAAAAATTGGAGGTCCATCATGTCGTATCGGATCCAATCCCAATATAAAAATCGGACCTCCGATTTTTTAATCGGACACCATTTTGAATGTGTTTTCCCATAGTCTAGTATTGTGTTACAAAAATACCTATAACTTTTTTATTTTTAAAGATATAAGGATGAAACTTTGCCACATTGCAGATGGGTTAGAGTTACTTCTCTGTGATAAATTTCAGAAAGATAGCTCCAGGCATTTTGTGGCTATACATTTTTTTACTAACAAACCAGGAATGTCTATAACTTTTTTATTTTTAAAGATCTACACATGAAACTTTGCCACATTGCAGATGGTATGTTGAGACTCATGAGTGTGAAATTGCAGAACCATAGGTGCTTGCCTTGGGTGGCAATTAATTTTTGAAAAATGGGTAGCAGTGGGGGAAAGACAGTTATGCCTTCAACTTTTTAATTTTTGAAGATCCAAACATGAAACTTGTCCACATTAAAGGTACCACTTTGGTTGACATGTGTGAGCAATTTCAGAAGCATAGCTCCAAGCGTGTAGTGGCAAGGTATTTTGGGAAAAATGAGAGAAACCCATTTAACTTTTTTTATTTAAAAAGAAAGAAGCATGAAACTTACTCACATGGCAGATGGGTGTGAGGTACTTATCTGTGAGAAATTTCAGAAAGATAGGGCCAGGCATTTTGTGGCTACAGATTTTTTACTTTTAAAGTTCCAAAAGTTCCAAAATGATGGTTTTGACAGCTAATGGGGGTGGGGGAGGCGGGGGGGGGGTGCGGTTTGACTTTTTTTAAAAGTACTCATTGGAAAATTCGTGACAGAGTACTTCCCGTTCTCTAAACAGCATTGCTTCTCATTGACAAATCTAAATCTTATCATGAGCAAAATAATTTAATCCATGTCTTGTCTTTCTAATTTAGGCCTTTAAAAAAAAGAATTGAATGCAGGAGAAAGGTTGATTACTTGTGGTATTGATGAATTTCTATATACCAAGCCATATCAAGGTCAGCCATTCCTATAATTAGGTGGAAAGGGTCAAAGTCATTGCTCCACACGCCCGTTTTCTCTAATCCTTGCTGACATTTGAGTCACCATGCAAAAATAGAAATCTAATAACAATACATGGTGAATTTCAAACCCTTCCATTAAAGTATTCCAGTGGTACACAGTGCTACAGGGTGCCACCTAATTAAATCAGAGAAGAATTAAAACTGCTGTGTGTTTCTGTTCACTCAGGGAGCAAAGCAATTATACCTAATAAAAAGATCTGGTTGACAAAAGCAGACAGGTCACGACAACCTTTCAGTGTTTTGAATTAAGCCAGCAAGGACACTCTTACATCCTGATCCTATGAGCCTTGATGGCAATATTATTAATACAACTCCATCAATCTATATGCTGCTTTAGAACAGCCTTCCCCAAGATGTTGTCCTCCAGATGTTTGGGATGAAAGCTTCCATTATCTCCAACCACTGGCTATGCTAGCTGGAAATTGCAATCCAAAATATCTGGAGGGTGCATTGGGGAGGGTTGCTTTGAAGATTAACAGGATCCTATGGAATTTACTGCCACAAGACAGTGATGGCCACCTATTTGGATGGCTTTAAAAGGGGATTGGACAAATTCAGGGAGAAGAAGCTTATCAATGGCTGCTAATCCAGTATCAGACGGACAGTTGCTGGGGAATATGGGTGGGAGGATGCTCTTGCATTCGTGTCCTGCTTGTGGGCTTCCCGTGGCAGCTGGTTGGCCACTGTGTGAGCAGAAAGCTGGACTAGATAGTTTGATCCAGCATGGCTCTTCTTGTGTTCTTAGCATAAGCAAAAAAATAAGATATCATTAAAAGGTCTCCGCCCAAAGATGATTACAATCTAAATGTCAACAGAGCTGGGAGCGAACAGAAGGAAGAGTTACGAGGATAAGTGTGAAGGGTCAGGAACAAGGTCACAATGCAGTCTACTGAATTTTACTTGTTCAAATAAGCACCGGAAAGGCTGTGAGGTCCCTCACCCTTTATGTTCCTTCATTACATCTCTATCCTGCCCTTTTGTTCATGAGGGAACTCTATGTGGCATAGGTAGGGTTCCCAGGTGGTCTTCCGTCCAGGCATCATCCAGACCCAGAGCTGCTTAGCTTTGGTCAGGTCGCTGCATCAGATGCCTTCAAACCACAGCACCGAGACCATGTGTGGTTGGACTTGTGAGGAAGGCAAGGCACAATACACCAACAGAGAAAGGAGACCTCAAAGATCACCTGAACATGATATATTAATCCAACATATTGTGGTTCTTCTTCAAGGAGAACTGGTTTAATCAATTCAAAGCATCGTTACAGTTACTGTTAGAGCTACTGGAGGGCTTCAGCCCCTGCAAAGTAAGCCCCCATCCCAGTTCCTGGGTGTCCTGCTGCCCTGGTCCTCTTGGCACACAGCTTTCCAGACATGCACATCACATCTACTGCAGGCTCCATAACCTCTCTGGACAGCCCCATCTTCTGTGCCACAGGTGGGCAGAAACTAGATCTCCAAATGTTTTGGACTTCAACTCCGAGTACTCCTGACCATTGGCCATGCTGGCTGGAACTTCTGTGAGATGAATTCCCAAACATCTGAAGATCTACTTTCTTACCACCCTTGTTCTATACGATTGCAATGTAATTTCCATGGCAACCAACAAAATCCAGAAGTGGTCCAGGAAATGTTAAGGCTTGACTGCAGATTAGCTTTCTTGTGTGGCTTGGGACAAGGATACCCAAAAGTCCTCCTCTGATACGTACCTATCCAAACTTTGAGGACTACCTCAGAGGCCCTGTTCCAAGTGCCCTGCCAAATGAAAGGAAGTGGATAACCACTAAAAAGAGGCTCTTTTCTGTACTGGAACCTCAATTATGAAATTGCCTTCCCAGAGGTTCAAGTGCTTCAGTGGCAGGAGAAGACCTTGTTATTCACTCAGGCCTTTTAATTGACTAATAGCCTGGGCCTCTTGGCTTAAAATCTGTGTTTTAATTGTGTTTCATTTTTTTTTTTGTAGTGGTTTTATGTATTTTAAATTTTGTATGTGTTTTGTGAGCCAGCCAGAGAACTTGTGTTATATGGAGTGGCTATATAATACAGTGGATGAATAAATAAATCCTTCCAGACAACCTCTCTCTTTTTCCATAAGGTCGTAATAATATCTCCGTTGGAACAGCCTAGCTAGACTTGGGCACAAGGCTCAATTCTAGCATCATGGTGCTCAAGATACAGCGGCCATGGAAAAACAGTACCTCAAATGCTCTTCAATTGTGCTTTCAACCCACCCTTCCTCCAAAAGGTTTAGGGCTGCATATAGGGTTCTCTCCTCTACCCCCCATTTTATCTTCACAACGACCCTGCGAGGTAGGGTAGGCTGAGAGATGGCAACTGGCCCAAAGACACCCAAGGAGCTTCTTGATTGAGTGTCTTTGAAAGGGAAAACAAAATCAAATACGTATCCTATCTTGATAATATCAAGTTCGTGTGCACATGTGATTGCATAGTCCACACATAGAGCATCCTCAGACGTGGGGGAGAGCACGGTTCCCTACCGTTTTTCTGTCTCACGAGAGAGATGAGCAGCTTCCTCTTCCTTCACACGGGGAAGGAAGAGGAAGCAGCAACGACCACGTGGCCCATTCGGTGGGCGTCCGTATTGCACTGCTTTTTCTGCACACAGCAGGAAATGGCAGTAGGTTTCACTTCCATAATGAAAAAAGAATGGATTTACCGGGTTTTATTTTGTCACGGGGAAAAAAGACCAGGCGCGGGAGATGCGTGGGGGGGCAGACGGCGGCATCGGAAGGACCCGCTAAAAACCGTGAGTTTGCCAGTGACGAGCGTGCGATAAAACGCTCACGCTCTAGCATTCAAAAAGCAGCGACGGCCGTGTAGCACTTTACATAGAAGTAAATAAAAAAGCATGAATCAAAACTAGTTCTTGAAAGGGGAAGCAAACCCCAAACCTCTGGGTCTGAGTGCCTTTCTAGCAAAGCTTAAGGTTAATTCTGATGATAAGGAGGAGCAGGAAGGGAAGGCATTTTGACCTGGGATGATTTGAATGAAGCTTTGGGGGGGGGGGGGGATAGGAATGTGAGAGCATCTTAGATCTATACCATTTGCAAACATTTTTCGTTCTTTCCAAAGCCTTTATTTTAACCTGCCTGCCTCTCTCCTATGAGCAGTGCGGCTCCCTCCCTCCCCCTTCCAAAATGGCAACCTGATAATCCCATTGTTCATTCCTCACAAGACCCAGGGTTACTTTCAGAATTGGTCCCCACACAGCTGCTCCTGGCAGGCCGCCACTCACTCCATCCACTGACGTGTGGTCAAGACTAAGGCCCCCTCCACAAGGACGCGCTTTTGCGCCCGGTTCGGCGATTATGCGCATTATCGCAGACGCGCATTTACTCCTAATCCCTCTGCACGGGAGGCGGCGAGAGGCGGCGAAGCGCATTAATTGATGCCCAAAAAGCACTTTACAGGTAGCTAATGCGCATAATCGCTTGTTCACACAGCGAAAATGCGCTTTAACGGCCGGAGCAAAATAAAAGTCGCTATTTAACGCGCGTTCGAAAATGCGCATTATCGGGGAGATAACGCGCCTGTACGCCCGTTTTGCGCTCCGCTCGTGTGTAGGTAAAATTTATAATGAGCCTTCAAGGCTCATTAAACGTCTCGTGTGGAGGAGGCCTAAGTGAGCCATGGCATTCGCCTTTCTCATGGCTATCAAGTATGTCAGACCATTAATGAGAGGAAATGCAACCTCTGCCAACTGCAGAGTAGCTGACTTTCCACTTAAGGGCCTAGCCTAGCAGCAAAGTAAAAAAAAAAAAAAAGCACGATGGAATAGAATGCAACATTCCCTGAATAATAATAATAATAATAATAATAATAATAATAATAATAATAATGTTTGCATGAACAGTTTAAAAGAAGATAGGATTCCCCCACCAGGATCTCAAAGAAACCTTGCATGGATATCATACTGACGAGGACAGAAGCAGTATGATCTCCAAGTCCTTATAATCTACACTATAGGGCCAGAGAAGGAGAAAGCATGCTCAAAAACTTTTTAAATCCACATGAGGATAAACCCTCCAAAGAAAGTATCCACTAGGGGTGTGCACGGACCCCCCGGATCGGATCGGGACCCGGATCGGGACCTCCAATTTTGTCCCGGACCGGTTCGGACAAAATCGGAGGCCCCCCGGACCGGATCGAGTCCGATCCCGCCCAAAAATCGTACATTTTTGGATCGGCCGCCATTTTTTTTCCCCATAGACTTGCATTGCAATGCAAGTCTATGAGGAAAAAATGGCGGCGGGTGGGTAAGGGGGGGGCCTAACTCCCTCCCCCCCCCCCGGGGCCGTCCGCTGTGGACGGCCCCGGCAGGTAAACCCCCTCCCCCGCGCTCCCTACCCCCCCTGGGGCCGCCCGCTTCCATCCGCTGGCGCCCGCGGGCGCCAGCGGATAGAAGCGGACGGCTCCGGGGGGGGGGTAAGCCCCCTTCCCCGCCACTTACCTTCTCGGCCCGTCCGGCGCCGGCGGCTACTACCAGCGGGCTCCGCGGCCTACTCTCGAGTAGCGCGCCGGGTGATGACATCACCCGGCGCGCCACCCTGGAGCAGGCCGCGGAGCCTGCTGGTAGTAGTAGGCGCCGGCGCCGGACGGGAGCCGCCGGGCCGGAAAGGTAAGGGCCCCCCTCCCCCCTCCGCGCGCCCCCTCCTCCCCTCCACGCACCCCCTCCTTACCTTTCCGGCCCGGCGGCTCCCGTCCGGCGCCGGCGCCTACTACTTCCAGCAGGCTCCGCGGCCTGCTCTAGAGTAGCGCGCCGGGTGATGACATCACCCGGCGCGCCATCCTAGAGCAGGCCGCGGAGCCTGCTGGGAGTAGTAGGCGCCGGCGCCAGACGGGAGCCGCCGGGCCGGGCAGGTAAGGGCCCCCCTCCCCCCCTCCCCCCTCCGCGCGCCCCCCTCCTCCCCTCCACGCACCCCCTCCTTACCTTTCCGGCCCGGCGGCTCCCGTCCGGCGCCGGCGCCTACTACTTCCAGCAGGCTCCGCGGCCTGCTCTAGAGTAGCGCGCCGGGTGATGACATCACCCGGCGCGCCATCCTAGAGCAGGCCGCGGAGCCTGCTGGGAGTAGTAGGCGCCGGCGCCGGACGGGAGCCGCCGGGCCGGAAAGGTAAGGGCCCCCCCTCCCACCTCCGCGCGCCCCCTCCTCCCCTCCACGCACCCCCCTCCTTACCTTTCCGGCCCGGCGGCTCCCGTCCGGCGCCGGCGCCTACTACTTCCAGCAGGCTCCGTGGCCTGCTCTAGAGTAGCGCGCCGGGTGATGACATCACCCGGCGCGCCATCCTAGAGCAGGCCGCGGAGCCTGCTGGGAGTAGTAGGCGCCGGCGCCGGACGGGAGCCGCCGGGCCGGAAAGGTAAGGGCCCCCCTCCCCCCTCTGCGCGCCCCCTCCTCCCCTCCACGCACCCCCTCCTTACCTTTCCGGCCCGGCGGCTCCCGTCCGGCGCCGGCGCCTACTACTTCCAGCAGGCTCCGCGGCCTGCTCTAGAGTAGCGCGCCGCGTGATGACATCACCCGGCGCGCCATCCTAGAGCAGGCCGCGGAGCCTGCTGGGAGTAGTAGGCGCCGGCGCCGGACGGGAGCCGCCGGGCCGGAAAGGTAAGGGCCCCCCTCCCCCCTCCGCGCGCCCCCTCCTCCCCTCCACGCACCCCCTCCTTACCTTTCCGGCCCGGCGGCTCCCGTCCGGCGCCGGCGCCTACTACTTCCAGCAGGCTCCGCGGCCTGCTCTAGAGTAGCGCGCCGGGTGATGACATCACCCGGCGCGCCATCCTAGAGCAGGCCGCGGAGCCTGCTGGGAGTAGTAGGCGCCGGCGCCGGACGGGAGCCGCCGGGCCGGAAAGGTAAGGGCCCCCCTCCCCCCTCCGCGCGCCCCCTCCTCCCCTCCACGCACCCCCTCCTTACCTTCCCGGCCCGGTGGCTCCCGTCCGGCGCCGGCGCCTACTACTACCAGCAGGCTCCGCGGCCTGCTCTAGAGTAGCGCGCCGGGTGATGACATCACCCGGCGCGCCACCCTAGAGCAGGCCGCGGAGCCTGCTGGGAGTAGTAGGCGCCGGCGCCGGCGCCGGACGGGAGCCACCGGGCCGAGAAGGTAAGTGCCCCCCTCCTCCCCCCCCCCCCCCGCTGTCCACTTTCATCGGCGGGCGCCCGCTGGCGCCCGCCAATGGAAGCGGCGGTGGGCGCCAGTGGGCGCCCGCCGATCCGCCGATCCGCCGAACCGGTTCGGAGCTTTTTCGGACCGGTTCGGATTGGATCGGCCGATCCAGCTGCGGGATCGGAAATCGGATAATTTATCCGATTTCCCACTGGACCGGACTCGGATCGTGGATCGGGTCCGATCCAGTGCACATCCCTAGTATCCACGCCTCCAAGTTGTGGAGGGTGCGCCACCTCTTGCTTCTTCAGCTGCAAAATTCCCGTTCTGCATAGCAGAAATTGATGTCCTCTGTAAGTAAGAACGTGAGAAAACTTTTAAATAGAGGACATCTGGCAAGCCTTGTTGATGGCTAATGATGGGCGAACTCTCCTTGGCTCGCTATGGAATAGCCCCAGCTAAGTCAAGTTTTCTTTTTTAACCAGAAAGTATTTTTAGGATGTTTTAGGATTTTTTATAGGGATGTGCACTGGATCGGACCCGATCCACGATCCGAGTCCGGTCCAGTGGGAAATCGGATAAATTATCCGATTTCCGATCCCGCAGCTGGATCGGCCGATCCAATCCGAACCGGTCCGAAAAAGCTCCGAACCGGTTCGGCGGATCGGCGGGCGCCCACTGGCGCCCACCGCCGCTTCCATTGGCGGGCGCCAGTGGGCGCCCGCCAATGAAAGTGGACAGCGGGGGGGGGGAGGAGGGGGGCACTTACCTTCTCGGCCCGGTGTCTCCCGTCCGGCGCCGGCGCCTACTACTACTAGCAGGCTCCGCGGCCTGCTCTAGGGTGGCGCGCCGGGTGATGTCATCACCCGGCGCGCTACTCTAGAGCAGGCCGCGGAGCCTGCTGGTAGTAGTAGGCGCCGGCGCCGGCCGGGAGCCACCGGGCCGGGAAGGTAAGGAGGGGGTGCGTGGAGGGGAGGAGGGGGCGCGCGGAGGGGGGAGGGGGGCCCTTACCTGCCCGGCTCGGCGGCTCCCGTCCGGCGCCGGCGCCTACTACTCCCAGCAGGTTCCGCGGCCTGCTCTAGGGTGGCGCGCCGGGTGATGTCATCACCCGGCGCGCTACTCTAGAGCAGGCCGCGGAGCCTGCTGGAAGTAGTAGGCGCCGGCGCCGGACGGGAGCCGCCGGGCCGGAAAGGTAAGGAGGGGGTGCGTGGAGGGGAGGAGGGGGCGCGCGGAGGGGGGAGGGGGGAGGGGGGCCCTTACCTGCCCGGCCCGGCGGCTCCCGTCCGGCGCCGGCGCCTACTACTCCCAGCAGGCTCCGCGGCCTGCTCCAGGGTGGCGCGCCGGGTGATGTCATCACCCGGCGCGCTACTCGAGAGTAGGCCGCGGAGCCCGCTGGTAGTAGCCGCCGGCGCCGGACGGGCCGAGAAGTTAAGCAGTGGCGGGGAAGGGGGCTTACCCCCCCCCCCCGGAGCCGTCCGCTTCTATCCGCTGGCGCCCGCGGGCGCCAGCGGATGGAAGCGGGCGGCCCCAGGGGGGGTAGGGAGCGCGGGGGAGGGGGTTTACCTGCCGGGGCCGTCCACAGCGGACGGCCCCGGGGGGAGGGGGAGGGAGTTAGGCCCCCCCTTACCCACCCGCCGCCATTTTTTCCTCATAGACTTGTATTGCAATGCAAGTCTATGGGGAAAAAAATGGCGGCCGATCCAAAAATGTACGATTTTTGGGTCGGGATCGGACTCGATCCGGTCCGGGGGGCCTCCGATTTTGTCCGAACCGGTCCGGGACAAAATTGGAGGTCCCGATCCGGGTCCCGATCCGATCCGGGGGGTCCGTGCACACCCCTAATTTTTTATGCAGTTTTAATAATATGTGTCATGTTTTAATCAGTTTTATGTATTTTATCATGTTGTTGTTCCCTGCCTCGATCCAGATGGAGAGGCGGGTAAGAAATAAATTATTATTATTATTATTATTAATTATTATTATTATTATTTCTCCCCATGCCTATTTCTAAATTTAGACCAAGTCCTGCCCTGCAAACTTTCCCCAGAAGCTTATTGTCCTAAAACCATCTAAGCTAGCAGCCATCGCCATTAGGACATTTTCCAAAATGCTTTGAATTCTTGTCCGCTGATCTTAGCCTGTCTCCTGCCAATCTCAGTACCATCACTTGCGACAACCTATCATCCATCTTAAATATTCCTGTACGTCATTACTTTAGGCTTGTGCAAATACTACCCGTATGCTTTTAAATATCTGCACAAGCATGATGCTTAGAACTCATGATACCCTTTAAAAACTGTTGAAGACCAGGCTATAAACTTGCCAAATAAATAAATAAATAAATAAATAAATGAGGTAGCACTTGTTTGCTTTTAAAAGGAAAGCTAATGATCTCAGGATTCTGCAGTAGTTGGGCAATTCTGCCCAATTTCAGACAAGATGCCCCATGCACAGAAGCAAAAGCGCTACTATAAGGCTGGCAGAATATCAACTCCTAGCTCCACTTAAAAATATTAGTACTGGTATAGTCAGAAAATGGTCACATATTTGAGCCTAAAGGCATTATTCTAGAGCTGTTGCAAAAAAAAAGATGCAGAAACAGGCCAAGCTGTATGGCATCCTCTGAAACATTTAGAAAAGTCAAATACTCACTTGCATACTTCTCCTAAGGTGCTTTAAAAAACCATTTTGTTTTATTAAAAAATCTGGAGGAAAAAATATGCTGTTTCTGTAGCACAACACAGTTGGCAATCCTTCACTTTAGCAAAGTGTGGATTGGAACATGCCTGACTAACGATTAATGATGCTCATTAAAAAATGAAGTTCTGGTAAAATTCATTAATGCTTGGCTTGAGTCTTGCTAACAGTTACGCAACATTAAGAACAAGGCAATTACAGATCTTGGCTGCAACACATTGGGAGATAAGGGGGTGGGGGCATGATACCTTTTCCTGGGTGTCTTGATGTACAGCACTCAGGTTTTCTTAATAGGAACTAGGAACAGGTGGTAGGAGCTGCACTATAGCTCTGCTCCCACCTGGAAGTGGTTTCTGGAGGTTACAAAGTGTGATCCTAACTCAGGGATGGTACAATACACAAACCCTAACCATTGTTTTACTACTTTCATATCCCAGCTGTTCTTCCACAGAGGCCAAGGCATCATTTTAACCTTACAAGCCTGTGAGATAGGCTAGAGTGCCAACCAAGTTCATCCAGTGAACATCATGGCTTTTTAAATTATTATTTGCAAACATAAAGAATGAATCACAAAAGGTGAGGGAGAACGCATCATAAAAACATATTGATACACAAATAATCATTGACATCATCCTTAATAATAAAACTGTAAAGACAAAGAGGGGGAGCATTTAACACTTCCTTTTCAAATATATACAATAGCAGTCCATATATCTAAATTAGCATCCATATGAAATTGACAACTATAGGAGATACATTCAAATGTAACAAGAGCAGTAAGATCTTCAGAACACATAGTGATGAATGATAGGTGTTTATCCTTCCAGGTCTGAAGTATAAGTCTCTCGTAATGTAAGGGCTCTCCATATTCATTTGTTAATCCCCACATCACAGAAATATAATTTAAAAGCGCGTTTGGCATCTGCAATTATCACAGGTTTTTCAAGACCAACTTTTATATGTCCTGGGTGAGAGGGGGATTTGAACCTGCATCAGTCCAGTCTAACTCTGATATATTGCTACAGCAAACTTAACCAAGATTGCCCTTATGATTCTTTATGAGGTTGCGTCCTGTAAGAAGCATTTTTTGTTTTTTTAATTATTTTATTTTAAACATTTATATCCCTCCTTTTAGGGTAATTCACCCTCCAAACATATTTTACAAATCAATTGATAAATTATAAGCTATTAAAACAATGCAACATTACATAACATTAGGGCAGCAGCAGATAAAACCATTATTAAAACAGTGCCATAAAAATACCCCAAAGCAAGCTGGAATGAAGAAAAGGAGATCTTCTAAAAGTCAGCAAAGAGAGGGCCACATACACATCACCCTAGTTGGAGCAAGATTACATCCTTGGGCATTTAATCTTAAACCAATAGACATACCTTTGGGTAGGAAAGAACTTCCACACATGTAAGTAGCCGGCAAATACAATTAGCAGAGTCCTTTCTAGAAGCCAAGATGGTTTGCAAGCAACATCTTCTTTGGACAAAGCAGCTTCCTTTCAGGATCACCCTCACAAGAACTTGTGAATCCAAGGAGGGCAACGTCTTCCACCCAGGAATCACCTGTCTTAACAATGCCACAAATGCAACTAGCTGCATGGTTTTTTTTAGACATGCCTTACCTTTATGGGCTATTTGGATGAGTTCTCTCATCTTCATTTCAGTCCAGGTACCATTCCACAGTATGAGGAGCAAGGTTTAATCTCCCAATGGCAAACTGCAGAAGGTACAACCTAATTGAGCTATAAACTCCTTCTTTAGCACTTTAGCACTGGCCCCATTCAGAAGACACCTTAAACCACAGCATTAATCACAGCAAATAAGGCTTTTCACCTTATTCACCTTGGTTTGAGGTGTCTTCTGAACAGGGCCACTGTAATATCTTAGGCCAGCAATCCTACATGAGATCCTATGTACCAGGGGTTGAATCCGAGGTATGGCTCTTACCCAAAAAACAGGCTGTGACATTGAAGGGGAGAATGCATCAGTGGCAAGGGTGTCACACTGCTTATGTAAGCAAAGGAGAATTTGTAATGTCCCACCTGACTTCATGCAGGAAGATGAACGTGGGATGAACAGGAGGGGCTGTTTATGAGGAACTCTCAAGCCATGCTGTCTGTGATTCTTGCTTGCTTCCAATCATCTGAGCAAGACGATGAGCAAGGTCACTATAAATATTCTAGATTGATTGTCCCTACAAGTGGGACAGCTCTTCCTTGAAGTTCACACATCACTGAGAGAAAATAAAACTTCAAGATTGAACAGCCAAAACTAAGGACATACTTGTTTTGTTGGATATCCGAGTACTTGAAAATGTTTAATACTGCTACCTACCCAGAACGTTAGAGGTTGGATGGAGTATAAAAGTGTCAATATACTTCAGAAGCTAAATGTTTACCTTGCAAGAGTTTCATTTGACTTAGGGTGCAATCTCACGGTTAGACAAAACAAGTCCTATGACTTTTTTCTGTCTAAACATGCATAGGTGCGCACCTTTAATACCTGAAAATAGTTATTTTTAAGAAACCTGTAGTTTTGAAAGAGGCTTACCATGGGTTTTAAGAGTAGATGTAACACAAATTAATCTGAATAAAGGCCATTCCTGCAGTTAGAAACCAGCTTTATTGTTACAACCAATTTTGAATTATTTACATAATATAAATCTCTTTGCAAGATACATTCCTTCATTGAAATCAATGGTAAAAGGCCTTGTTACATAGCTTCAACAATGCTTAGCTTAAAAAGTAAAACATTTCACTCCGGTACAAGCCAATGAACAGAATGCACAATTTAATTCCATTCATAACATACAGGTGAAGTTACTTTTTTCCTTCCCTTAGACAGGCAAACCCTTCACAGGACAAGATTGGACTCAACAGACAGGCTTAAAATGTAATGGGACAATTGAAAGTTATAGGAACTGCTTTTGATGTGTTGTTGTCAGAGAAATATGGACAGTAGGCCTCAAGATGAAATTAATAAAACCTAAATGCTAAATTTAATTACCTGAGGTACCAGAATATTTTCAGTGCTGAGACTATTTGCAACACTCAAGTATTAAGCAGCCACACACAATTATAGCCTACCTTTGAAAATGGATAGCTGTATACAAAGGGCATTCCAGAAAGTATGAGAAACCGTTTTATACTTAAACCCCATAGAAATTAAAGAGGTCCAAGCAGTAATTTACTACACCTTATGACTAATGTCTATTCCTTATCTTCATTTTTCCAGTTGAGATGCTGTGTCTTCATCAGTATTTCATCTCATAATCTAAAAGTTGCATTTATAATTTCTACAGCACTTTTAGTTGGCAGTGCCTTTACAATTCATTTAAGTGCTTTACTAGACATCTTCACATCCAACCTGTGGATGAGCATTGCATTTATATGGGCAGCCAAATCTGCAAAACAGAATTTGCCTAAGACTAATCAGGGACCTGAAACTAAATGGAAATAGAACTGCTTACAATTGAGTTATGGAAAGTAGTAAGCTATGTTGAAGAGTTGGGACTACAGATTAACTGCTCAGGCCAAGCTTGGAGGGGTAGGGGAAGGAGCGGGAATAAAAACAATAAAAGCATCATTAAATGAATGTTAAAGTTAGGCTCAATACAAGTTCCCAAAAACACATACCAGGAAAGACAAAGACTAAATTCTAACTAGGATTTTATGAAAGAAATGGGATCAGTTTAAAGAGATTTGTGATTCTACAGAATTCGCTGTGGTAGAAAGAAAAATATCCCTGAATGCATGCAACGTTAACAACCGTCAAGGACACCCAATAAAAAGCTCTTCTTCCATTTGTAGAACAAGATTTTCTCAGAAAGTCAATGTGGCACAGTGGGCACAAAGCCAGGTAAGTTATGAAGAGCCAAACATTTAGCAGGCCTAAACACAAACTGGAGTTCTTATAAACTCATGTTATGGAAAGATAGGCCTCATTTGCTTCTAGCACTTGACTATATCTTTGCAGCAGTGACATGCTAGTAACACAAATCAATTTATATATAGTTATGTCTTCCTGTCGCATTGCTCCTGCCTGCCTAAAAAAATGCTTTGATGATCCTGCTGCTGACTTCGCGGGAGAACAAGGTTTTTTCTTCAGCAAAGGCCACCTATCCATCCACTGACAAACCACAGTGTTAAATTGGCCTCAGAGTGGAACTTCATTATTTATGTCAAATAAGGAAGTCCTCTAATTAGCCAATCTGCTCCCTACTGGAATAGTGGGCATTGTCACTTAAAACAATTATTGTATTAACCTATTCATTTTCAGAATGATTACTTCCTCCGAAGTAAATGTGGGAACATGAAAGCAGACACTACAGGCACAATGAAAAAGATGCATTATGAAAGCTAATGTGTACTTTCAGGTACTGTATCCTATGGTTCCCCAATGGAGTTCCCCCTTGAATGTGATCAATTTAACAATAAGAGGTCAGCACATACGAAGAATTGATTTTTCTTTACATCAAAATTTCTACAAAAGGAGAGTACAATGAAATACTTAAGTTCATAAATGCAAGGTACCATACAATTCACACTAATTTACAAATGGTTATTTACACTATTTTATATACACAGTCAGACCCGGTTACCAAAAATCAGTTAGCTAAGCCTTCTACAAAATTCATATTGAGAACCCCAGGCCAGAGTTCAAAACGATACCAAAAAAAATTTTTTTTTTAATCCACCACCATTACCTAGAAAGTTTTGGTGTCTGGATCAATCAGGTATGATGATTAACCTGGTCTGATTGCCGGTGTGATGAAAAATTCACGCAATTCTGCTTTACAAAAGCTACTAGGCCACTATGATTGTAGGCTGATGTTACGCAGGGTTGAATGCCATTGCTAATAACCCTCTTTATCATTTTCAGTACGTGCTTGTTACAGTGTCTTTGGGGATGGCATTCACAACTTTTAGCTTAAAAGTAAAGGCAACAGAATAGTTTGTTGGCAAGTCACAGCCAGAATTACATGAGGTTGTTTCTAGAGCTCTGGGGGAAAGTTCAAGTACTTAAAAATGTGAACAGGCTAGGGATTTTTTTAAAATTATGACAAGGCTACCTCAGGAACTCAGCTTAAAATGGGGAGAAGACAGGCTCAACCTAAAGTGGGGGAAATAAGACAGTTTAGAAAGAACCAAGGTAAAACTTCATTTCCCTAAACTAAGCTTCATACACTACTTTTCAAAGTAATGGGGTATCCTTTCTGAACATACCCTAAAACAATATTAATTGCTAGATTAAAATCCATCCGTTAAGATACTAAGCCAAAATTATTGTTTTAGTTCATCAATACCAAGTCATTTTTTTTAAAAAAAAACATATTGCCCTAATAATTCAGATTCTCAGCCAGAGCACAGTACGGGTATATCAACAATATTTGCAAAGACTGGTATATAGTGGCCATGCACACAGCCTGGATCACTTCTCCTTCCACGGAAATGGCAGGGCTGAACTGTCTTCTAGCACATGCAACCAGCTTTCAGGGTGAAGGACACCATGGGATATCATCCTCTATTTAGCCAATGTCAAAAAATTATTTCCACAAATTAATAAGACAGTAGCCATTATCAAGCATTCCTTAAACTTGCCAGCATTGGCAAGAACTAGTTCCAGTATTTCAATGTGCAAACTTGCTTGAAAAATGCAAGTGTACAGAACTTTTCAAACAATAACATTCTAAAAAGGACTTATTTCAGATACCATTTTTAACAAAGCAATTTTAAGCTTTTTGATAATCAAGTCCTTAATAATCTAATTCCATAAATTCATCTAATACTTACATGTCTCACTGAACTAATGATTTTATAAGATTGCATTAAAGACTATATTAAATGCATGGAGAGAATCAGACTTTGATAAAGGAATTCAGTTCTCAGGACACAAGATCTATGCTCTGTGTTGACATTTTCTAAAGCTCTAGCAACATCCTTTACCTGATAAATTACATTTTCCCTCTAACTAGTTAGCTCAACACTGAACATCAAGAGAAACTGCCCAATTTAAGAAAGTATACTGATAAGTGCTAAAAAAAATGCTTCTTAAAAGTATAGTTACCATAGTCCACTAGTATCGAAGTTTTAAGAGTGACTAGCTTTCAGATTGCAGCCTACTTTCTATGGAATAGTTCTATTTTACAACAGAACTACTCCAGTGCAGGGCGTTTGAAGGTTGTGGCTTTAGAAATATTACATGTCAAAATATACTTAAAAATCATGATATTGGTTTTGTAAATAAACAGAAGACCATTCAGTTATCTTTGGGGGTGTACTTTTCATCCTTGTTAATTGTTGTATGTATCATTGAACAAACCAGGCTTGTTATTTCAGCCATTGTTTATTTTACAGAGTACTATAAAATAATTCTGAATAAATATCCTTGCTGAGTCTGTGGAAATAGGCTCCCCATATTTCTACTTAAGGTATATTTGGGTTTACACATACTGCACGTGAACACAGACTTTGTACATATGGGCACTTATGTGACCAAAGTGAAAAGTTTCAGACTAATAGAGTTGTCTGCATGACTACTCAACTTGGTGCAGTGACTTTCAAAGTTTAAAGCCTTTTCCCCATTCTTCACACAAATACAAACACACACACACACACACACACACACACACACACTCCAAGTAAACATTTGTGTTTCATTTCACATTTTTGAAGTTTAAACCATTCTTGGTAGGATAGCTTTCGAAAAAAGAAAAGAAAAAAAGTGTTCATGATTAAACCCTCACTCTTCAAACGCCATCTATTTCAAGAATAATCTTTCAACCTTGAGGCTTTGGGCTAGCCATGAATTTGCCACCATCTGGCAAAGAAACTAGACAACTAGTAACTAACAGATCTAAAGACTGAAGAAAAATTATAAAAGCGAAAAAGACTAAACAAATAATAAAATTCAATGGTACAGTTTTGCTCCCAAACACTACAGGCCCGTTCAAACAGCTTGTCCTGGTGGCTTCTGCTGTAGTATTTTAATGTCTATTAACATGCCGAAATGTTCAAAAGTTTTGAAAAATCCTTTTTAAGGGAGGAAATGACAAAACATACTGGTACTGTGGTCATTTAAAGCTTACGTTTGAAGTTAAAAGCTTTTTACAATTTAAATGCCTATTGATGGACTGTGTGGTGGTATGTTCTCATTAAAAAGTGAGCAGGCTGCTGCAAATTTTCATCTGTTATACAAGAAGGATGTCCAGTTTTTCCCTCCACCATACATAGGCAGAGTTTCTAAAAGTTACAGTATGAAAATTACTTTGTCCCTCCCCCCAGCTCTCTAGACAGCACCAATCAGTTGCGTACTTCAGTACAACTGTTCCTGTATAGATCTTTTAGTTTGCAGTTCGACAATTTTATACTGACTTCTCGTACATTAATGTCAATATAACATGATGGTATTATAGCCGGCACCCCCTCCCTTAAAGAGAATTGATGAAAAGCAGCAATGGAATGTTAAATTCATAATAAATAATTCACATATCACGTTAAAAAATTACGAGATAAAGGATTAAGTTTGTTCTCCCTATGTTTTATAAATCTAAAGTTACTATTCCTTCTACAACATGAGTAAGATCTTCATTTTAGATTTAACATTAAAAGATTGTTGTTTAGAGGCAATGAAAAGCAAAAACCACCATAGGAACATTACAAAATTAACAAATGTTTAGCTTTTTCCATTATCTGGACTCAGGAAAAAAAACCGTAAGGAATCTTATCCAGATGTAGATAGCTGAAGTTCTCAGTTGTTACTCAGGAAGTTTTAATGTCATGACTTCATTCTTCATTTTGAAATACTGATTGAAGCGAACAATTGCATACCTATTTGTGGAAATGAAAATGTTAAATGAAGTCTTACTGCCTTTGTGGCACAATTTATCCTTATTTCTCCTGATACATGTATTGCACAGTTAATTTTAGTTTTTCCTGCCATCTAGTGGTTATTTAATACCTTGTACATATTTGAGTAACATCAGACCAATTTAGTTGTGGTAGACAGGTAAATAGGTGAAGGATTTTTCACATCACAAAACAGATGATGGACCAGTTATGGACTAGTGGATGCAGGCATTTTATCAAGTCAAAGGCCAATTACCCTAGCAAATCTAGAGGAATTAGCACATTGGTTTCTACTTAGTAATGCCAAAATATTAGGGCAATCAATGTTTAAATTGTCATTTATTTAAGTTCTCACAATGCAATCCTAAACATGTTTATTTAGAAGCAAGGCCCATTAAGTTCCACTTGCCTTACTTCATAATATGCGTGCATAGGAGTGCAGTCTCAGCATGTAAAGCACTTCACATACATTATATTCTTGCAATCCTTACCATCCCATAGAACAGGGATAGGCAAGTTGTGACACTCCAGCTGTTTTGGCCAGAACTACTATCAGCCATAGCAAGCATAGCCAATGGTGAACGATGATCTGAGTTATATGCCAAAACATCTGGAGGGCCACAAATTGCCCACCCCTGCCACAATAAGGAGTGCATTATTATCCCCATATTGCAGACATAACACTGAGTGACTGATAATACTTAGTGATTTCATAATAGAGGCAAGATCCAAACCACAGACTTTCTTAGTCATAGCTCAGGTTCTCCTGAGATTCATTTAATTTTAGTTTACTAAAACCAGCCTACACCAACTTAATTTTGATTATGTTGTGGTTCTGTAACAGAGAATGAAAGTAAAAAAAATCAAAATAGCTTGTGTTTACTAAGTTGTTAGCACTTACACGTCAGTATTTCAAAATCATCACTAGGAAAGTGCTACTGGTGTACAGGACTCCTTACAGACTTCTCTAAATTTAGGTGGGGTTGAGTACTTCTGAGTACACACCTACAGAGTGAACTATTACTTACCCTAGAAAATCAAAGTCAATGGTGGAGTATTTGGCTTGAATTAGGGCCCACAATCCCCAGAAGAAATGAGAGGCCTGCAGAAAAACACACATCAGTGAAGACTGATCAAAAATGTATGTCCAGCATCTGATTAGTACTGTAATAACTGATGGTGCTCAGTAACTACTTCTGAATAGCAATACAAATATCTTGAATGTGTATAGTCTTGCCTTATCCCTGGATTTTATAGTATTTGAATTCATGGGAACTTTAACCAAACAATGTGCTCAATGGAAGGCCCTAGAAGATCTTCAGAGGAGAAGACCTAATTGCAGATTTTGAAATGTTTCTACCTTTTCTTCAGATGTTTATTGTAAATGTCCGCTGAAACAGTAAATGCAATAGTGCAAAGCAAAAACATATTAAGTAATGCAAACTTGGAAAAAATATTCCAAGTCCATCTCTACTTTATGCAATGTCAAAACAAAGGTTTAACATATACTGTTGCTAATATGTTACTAATGTTACTAAGGTATTGCTAACACATCTTTAGTACTTTTGACTTGGGGGGAGCATCCATGCTGCAAGTACTATTAAGTTTTCCCTAGGAAAACCTCACACTTGGAAACCTATCAAAACTAGACCATACCAACATCCTCCTCATCTACACAATGGATGCACTTCTGTTTTTACCATTTTATCTAGTACTTGCACTTAATATAGTTCCTATTTCTTCTAATATAATCCTACATAATGTTTAGAAAGCACTGAAGTTATCTTTATTTCTGGCAGCATGTTCATGTATGCTCTGCAAATTAGAAGCATGTAGTCTTTAACTGTTTGGTAAACTCAATCCCCTGAAGTACTAACATGACAAATATTAAAGACAATGCTACAGTAACACAGCCAGCCCACATTCTAAAGATAGGATTTTAAGTTAAGAGAACAGGTACATACAACATATAATCTGAAATCCTTTCCCAACAACAATTTTACTCTGAAGTTAGGGTGTATTCTAAAACCAAAACTTGCAGTTTCATTTTTCAAGAAAATTAAGCCACTAGCCTTTTCCCGAAAAGCAGAAGCAACCACTTATGCTCAGATAACCTTAGACCAATAGGCCTGAACAATTGAAGGGGGGCAAATGAGTTGTGTTAGCTACATATAGCCAATGTAGCCAGTAAGTGCTCTTGTATAGGGACGAACTTTCCCAACGATACTGTACTAGTCAAATATCACTATTGGGGTGGGTAGGACATGGCATCCCAATATAACACTAACATAGCTTTTCAAAAGAACTGCAGGAAGGATGAGATGCAAGAGGACTATCATGAATACAATGGCCTCATTCCTATAGGGCACACAATATCCTATTATCAAGGGATGTCAGAGGATTCCACTGGAGGGTGAAGCCCAATGGATTTTTTTTCAGTTCAGCCCTGCAGATTTTGTTCCGCTTCCTTCTGCTGGAGCCAACTTGCTCTGTAGCAAGTCAAGCCAGTATGTGGATTTTCTTTTCTTTTAATGGCACCAATTTGTGCATTTCCCCTGTGGGTTCCACCATTTGCGTAAATTGTAGTGTGGGGTGGGTGGGACTTGAAACGTGTGCAAATATTGTATTTTTTTTAATTACTGCAAATGGGAGCCATGAAAAGGGGGTGGACTCCAGATCTGTCTTAAAACTACTTGCTGGAAACTCGGGGATGTGTGCAATAGTCGCGGGGAATCCCCAAGGGTCTGTTCAACACTTCAAACCTTGGGGGTCACCTTGCTAAGGGGGGGCTATCTGCTCCCCTTTTCCTGAGCTATAAGTGAGCAATTTACACACACTTGAGACAGACAGCTATCAAAGCTGTCAAATCAACCACTGAGACCTCAGGAAACAGGAAGCAGATTGCCCACTTAACCAACCTGATCCTCAGGATTTGAATTGTTGAAGGCAGTTGGGGGTGGCTCACTTTCACTGCAGACTTGCCCAAGTGCAATGGAAACGGGTGGGGGGAATTGACAAGCTCTTTGACAAGAACGGAATATGGCTCTGGTGGGCTAAATGAAGTAATGTGGAAATCCTTGTAACGTGACAGGGATATTGACAACAGTGGAACATGCCTGCGGGGCTATATAGCGGACACAGAGCTAGTGCGCAGCAGAGCAACAGCAGCAATAATTTCTTTAAAAAAATTACAACAACATCTATGAATATTTGAAGACCATTTTCTCGGAGTCCAAAAAAAAAGAACAAAAATCCAATTCAGTCCGCCCAGCTTACTAGATCAGAGACGCTACTGAAAATTGTTGAGCTTGAATGGAACAGATTTCCCAGTGATGAACATCCCTACTATTATCTACAAGTCAAAAACTATTAACTTTTTAGTGAGCCTTTTGTGTCCAGGCCAATGGAATTTCACAGCTCTGTACTATCAGAGTAGTACTCTGTACTATTAGAGATCTTCCTTCAAGTGTCTCCTCCAAAGGAAGCTTGGAAGGAGACAACAAGGGAGAAGGTCTTCTCAGTGGTGTCCTCCCGATTATGGAACTACCTCCCCACTGAGGCCTACCTAGTGCCAACACTAGCACCTTTTCAGTACCAGGTTAAGACTGCCCTTGATTCCCAGGAACTTTTGTCAGCTGTCTTTCTCAGGTCTACTCTCTTATTAAAATAATTTTGTTTTAGATTTTGTATATTTAAAAAAATGATACATTTTATTATCTTGTATTTTATAGTTTGTAATTATTGTAACTGCCCAGAAAGCTTTGGCTATTGGTGGTATAGAAATGAAATAAATATAACAATGTACAATTTACTTTTTCCAAGGGGGTGGGAAGAACGGAAAGGAAGTGACAGAAAACATTGTCTATAACACAAGTTTCAATAGGAGATTAGGGGGAATCCACTCCCACCACCTAAGAATGGTGTTATCCTTTCTCAGATACTGTATTCTGGATTGTTTGGATCTGCTCTCAAGTGGCAGCCTGATCGCAAAAGGCCTAGGAACACTTCCTTTTCAGTGCTGCTTAATATTTAGAATATGTGTTCTGGGGATATCTGAAGTGTATAAGCCAAAGAAAAACTTACCAGGGCAAATTGGTTGACTTGGACATAGAGCACTTCAACCTCTTTCTCAGTGACATCTGTTCCAAATCCTTTATACTCCTTGTATGCTTCCAGGTAAGCTCTCAGCCACTGCTGTTGCAGTTGCCTGCTTGGATAGAGGCTATAGTCTACCTCACTCACTCCTAAGAGACAGTTATCTTTTTAAAAAGAAAGCTTGACATTTCCAGAAATTTTACAAATTTCTGCATTGCCATTTTATACCTTGCTCATTAGCCAACATGCATAACAAGATTAAATTTGTGGTAGTCAGCAGTCATCATATGGAACATTGACCTAGCAAAGTACACAGACCTAGGAAAAAATCAAGACATGCTTATTTTTGTACACTATAACCAACTGTGTGCTACTCTGAAACATGCATGCTTGTTCCTCCACAAAAGCAAATACCTTAATGGATATTATTCCTGTGTAGTAACACTAAGTTTATGTTGTAGCTATGGCTGCAAGCTTTAGTCTGTTTAATTAGCAACAAATCAAATAACTAAAACTTTAGTTGACTAACCACTCACTGGTGGCCACTTTTCTGCAGTGGGGCATCTTTTACAATTTCTTCAATATCTAAAACAGTGATCTGCATATATGTTTTGGTAATAAGTCAATAGATTTAATTGTAAGTAATTGGTTAAAAGGCAGATGATTAATACACTAAAACACTTTAACTGGTGGATAGCCTGAGTTGTAATCTGTAAGAAATGAACATGCTTTACTGTGTACACTTGCAGCAGGAATCACAAATTACTGAAGCTTCCTATCATGTGTACATTTGCAACACATTAGGGTGCTGGTGTGATTTTCCTACACTGAACCTGTGTATGAAAACCTTATGTGAAATAATCCTAAAGGAACCTTAGTTAGAACATAATTCATACTGATCTATACTTGAGTTACAATTAAGAGCTTTAAAAACTATTATGATTTCATCAGTTAATAACACCTCCTCCCACATTGTCTCCTCTCTAATTTCACTGTTGAAGATTGCTTTTTGGAACATCATAGCATCCATCCATCCATATGAGAAACATGTAGATTAAAAGCAGGAATAAAGGGCACAGGGGGCTGAACCCTACAGCCAAGAACATATGACTTGTTCAGACATTTTCTCAGCACAGCGGGATCAGGACAGTCCTGGACTTACACCAACTTCTGTCACTGTGCATAAAGGAGGATTCAACTTCTGTGTTCAGCCAGAGTGGAATTCTCCCCCACTTGCCAGTGTGTGTGTGTGCACTGAGGGGTGGAGGGATTAAGCAAGTCCAAGGACTAGTCCTGATCTCAATGGAGGGGGGGTGGGTAAGGAGAGGAAAGAAGATTGAATCAGAACAATATTGAACCCAGTGTTAGCAATTAATCAAGTTCATATTAACTTACTACAGCAAAACCATAACACTAAACTACCTGCAAATTCATTGAAGTGGTTCCCAATGTCATAAGCCAGGTAATTATATCCAGCGTATTCGTAGTCAATGAACTGAACATCACCTACACGAGACACACAAAAAAATAAAATTTGTAAGATTAAGTATGGGACAATACCCTGAAACTTCACTGTGCTTTTTAACAGATGCCAGTGTGTTCCAGTCTGTTGCGCTCAGTTGCATGCACTTCTAAGACATTCCAGGATAAGACTGCGATTTTGTTTGTCTTAATGTTTGTCTTAACAAACAGAATGAGCTTCTTTATTAAATACACATGTTCTTAATTATTTGACAGTTAAATCTAAGCATCATATTTGCTTTCCTACCACAGGAGGCATCAGTTATCTTTAACTCTGAATATATAATGCTCATCTGATCAACTACCATCCTAATAGACATTTTTAATGCAATATTAATAGCTTTGCATGAACTAATATGTGCCCTGTGTTATTTTTCTATTTTGCACAGGATTGGACTCTATAAAATTGTTACCTTGCCTACATTGTGGCACATATTCTCCCAAGCAAATATTTCTCCAATAGCAGAACAAAAAAGGTACATAATCCATTGTAATAAATTATCAAATTATGTTATTTTTCAATTAGCCTTTCCTCAGAGATTGTAATGTTTCTCAGATTTTAACTAAAAACCTGAAGAAACCAAGAAGCACCATTATGTTTCAAAACTCTCAACTGTCTGCTTTTCTAAACTTTTGAGTGGGAGAGATGACTAGTAGGACTGATCAAGAGAAAGTATGTTGCACTGTGATGGCAAACAGTATTTTATTTAAACATGGTGCAGTGTGAGTGTAAGAATTAAGTTTTCTCACTGCTAGAACATCTTGCCAGCAATCCTTATCTACACCATATAACTTAAAGGTGTTTAATCAGTCACTCCTTCTTCCTAGGAAAACCTGGGAATCATAGTTCTGTGAGAGGCTAGGGATCTCTAACAGTTTTCTGCACTCTCACCACAACTACAGTTTCCTGCCATTCTTTAGGGGAATGTAATGACAGTTAACTGATAAAAAACAACATAGGTTTGCAGCACAGGCATGCTTTTAGAGCTCAGTAAACAAGTTTTTAGAATATATTTAAAACATCTGATTTTTCTTTAAGTGCTATAGAGACTTCATACCAATGATGTTATAGCAAGCCAGAGAGTAATTTACACCCTACAGGCAAATCATGAAACTAATTCTTGAAGCCTCTAAATGTTTGCTGTTTCCTAAACCATTCAGTTCAACTTATGTACCAGCAAAGATGCACAGCCCAACTTAATTATTATTTTGTCATACAATGGAGCTAACGTTTAAGAGAAGCCCGTACATATATTTATTCAAATGTTTGCATTTAAAACAAAATAAAGATGCAGGTGAAAGGCCTGCATGTACAAAGTAGTAGGCAGTTATTTAAAATAAACATTCTTTTACATTCAAGTTATACTTTGCGATATATGTCTGCAGTGCCGTTATCACCACCAGCTAACTCTTGCTTTTATTCAAATGCTAATTTCCAGTTATAATTAACAGTATTACAAAATAAGAAAATGAAGCTAAGATACAGATGAGGCTGTTACCAGGCTCCGTGCTCTCCTAGGGGGGAGGTGCATGCGAACAAGTGATGCGATAAACCTCCAGTCAGTGCCTTTAAGTAGCACGGTGCACGCCGCCACTTGGCAGCAACAATGGCATACCTAATCTGTAGCAGATGAAGAAAATTTGGCAAACTCATATTTGACAAGACACAAAACTTTAAAGAGAAAAGTTCTGCATTTCACGGCCCTTCCTTTACCGACTGGCATTACAGTGGAACTCAGCCTTAAATTTAAATTTTGCAAGGATTTCAAATGTTTTAAGATGCACAGCTCCCTTTGATTTTGAACTTCAAGGAAACATGGCTGAAGGTAAACATAGTTTTATCAACTTCTAAGCCTAACATTCGACACCTGTTCTTGTTTACGGCAAGGAGAAGCTTCTCATTAGGTAGTCATTCCTTCCGACCAAGCTAGGTTCCCCAAGTCCTCAAGAGGACTGATTTGCAACGTTTACTTTAAAATTAGTTAACTCAAACCTGTGTCTGCTTGTATTGTATCAAAGGAATCTCATCACCAATTTAAAGTGAAAAACACTTTTGAAAATCCTAATCAAAATGCCACTTTTTGAATATCCATTTCATGGCCAATAGAGTTATAGTCGTGAGCATGTAGTATCTGGAGGGGGCAGGGGGGAGGCTGCAGTGGGAGATGGAATTGGATGGAGGCAGGTTGCACAAGTTGCCTTAGCCAAATTGCACCCTCCCACTGCAGCTCTCCACTCCACATCCCAGGGCCATTCCTGTGAGGCCCTTGAACTGAAGGACAGGATTGAGGGTTGGGGTAAGAAAGTCCCTTTCTGCTCAACAATGTATTTGATTCAACCAATGATTTCAAGGACATCTAGCTCAATGTAACCATTCCATCACAACTGTGGCTTTTAAGTGTTGAATACTTTTGTCAGGTAGAGAGACCTACGAGGAAGGGAAAGCAAGAGGAGGAAAAGACACAGAAAATATAGAGAAATGCACTTGGATTTGCATTCAGTACAGAGAATAGTCCAGCAATACACTACATTCTTCCTGGAAGAATTAAATATGAATGCAAGAACTGGACTTACATTTTTGCTTCCCAACTCAGTGCTAGCTATCTAGACTTTTAAGTGCTAATTCTGCAAGGCGTTTCCTTCAGAAATTATAGGAGCAAATTATAGATGTGTTATGCAAGCCAATACAAATTCAGCGTTTAATATCCTGAATGGTAGTAGCCTGAATTAGTAAAGCAGCAAGAGGCAGCTTCACCTGGGTACTGTGAGAATAAGCCCAGCTCACCACCAGTTTCCAGCATCCATCAAAAACTGACACATTTCAAAGTTATATGAACTAATTTTTAGATCCATAGTATTTTACATGCAATTGGAAGTCTGGCAAATTTGGAAGCAGGACATTTGTAAGTTCTAATTGAGTGCATGTTTTTGAATAAGTCATTTTGGAACTCTAATTTTATATGACCTGCTAGAAAAGGACTAATGCACTATCTTTAGAGAAGTCTTCCTGCTTTATACAAAAATGAAAGCTGTTTGCTATTAAGATAAGAATAAAAGTTTCAGAATACCTACTGGTTCCTAGATAAGAATAATAGTTTCAGAATACCTACTGGTCCAAAAGCAAATTATTAGACATTATAGGAAAGCTATTTTATACCACTCTGCCCCCGTTTGGTTGGGGTGGGAGTGATACCTCAAAGCCCACTGCCTCCATGGGTTCCATAATTAAAGCACACAACTCAGGAGTCCACAAAATAAATGTGCTTTACTTTAGCAGTTTCTAAAGCCATATAATAATCTAAAGATCAAAGCAACAAAGGTAACGAAATAACTAATGGATAATAAGGCAGAGATCAGCCTATAGGATGGAGGTTCTTTCTGTGAGAATGGGTTATATCTTGCATTGAGGCTGAGCCAGGTAAGTAAAAATGACAGATAAGCCAATTCTTTTTATTCCCCACTCCCTTTTGGGGGTTTTCTGGGGTGAAGACAATTGTCTTGACTCCTCATCTCTGAGCAACCCTTCTGGCTTAAGAGAAGTAGAGACTATGGGACAATAAGGCTTCTGGACGTTTCTGACATGCCCATTCAGCCTGCTTCCCAATGTCCCACACCCATCTCTCCCTTTCCCAGTTGCCTCCATCTTTCTTTTCCCCCCTCTTGTCTTTCCACTGTCTTTTTCCTTTCCCCTATGCTGCTCCAGCAGCTGCCCAAAGGCTGTCACTTTGTCAGCTGACTCTGTCTCTTCAGCTTCTCTCTGCAGTACAGCCAGATGAGTTCCAGGTTGGGCAGCAGCTTCCCAGTCACCACTGCTGATGCTCAAGGAGACCTCCATGAGCTGCAACCAATTTGTGAGTGGCTTTTTGTCTGTATGAAGGTAGGAAGCAGCCCAAGGCAAATCCTCGCACCAGCGGCATACTAAATTTTTGATATTCTATAAGTTAATCACTATGATTTATGATTAAATGTTTCTTGGGATTTGCCACCTGATCAGTGTTAAGCATCATGGTAGCAGAAACTAGAAGTGGGAAGGGTTGGAATTTTAAGAGACACTTAGCATATTAACTGGACCAGGTAAAACACAGATGAAGATTGAAATAACTGAAAACTCGTATTTAATTCAGTAGTACTATTCTCTTCCAGGTGTTACAGCTTTTAAAAGCAGGGTTATAAACTGTATAGAGGAATACTACACTGTGAGAAGTAGCTACAGTTTTCTCAATTGGTAAGAAATGCAAAAAAATAAATAGAGAAGTAATGTCATATTTTCCTACAGTACTAAGCACTTAGAATTTGTATTAAATATGAAGCATATCAAGATTATAGTTAGACATTTTAAGAGATGAAAGGTTACTTAATTGTAATATCTACAAGTTGTCTTTCTGAATTACAGTCAACTTCTGTGTTTGAACGAGAAAGCAGAAACTCTAGAAGATTATAGGAATGCAGACAGAAGGATTCTAAACATGTAAGTTAAGCAATCACTGATTCATACTGAGAGAAGTATGTTGTTGTAGTAGTATAGAACAGCATTAGTAAATAAATTGGACTTTAAGACTGCTTTACTGCTTCTTGCTTTGGGAAGGATGGGCTAAGCTAATAAGGATATGTAACTGAGGCTTGTGTTATTTCAAGATAATGGGTGATTATATATTTATTTATTTCAAAGAATAAATTAAGCTTAAGAGTTTATCACCAACGATGAAAACTAAATATTTAACCCTGTATCCAACTCTAAATAAAGCTAGCTGGAATATGCATAACTGTTATATTGCATTTCAGTAGCTATTTACTGCAAAAATATATGCAAGTTTTCTGGAATCCGAAGTTGCAAAATGTAAACTGCTTTAGTTGCAATCCTAAACACTTACTAGAGAGTAAGTCCCACTGAACACAGTTGGGCTTATTTCCAAGAGAACATGCATAGGACTGCACTGCAAGAGAGAAAATGATGAAAACAAGCATATTAACTGAAGCAAATGAATGTAACACAAGTGTGGCCAATCATCTGATAAGCCAAAGTAAAAAGCATTGAGAGGCAAAGCGACTACATAAGTGAAGTTTAAGAAGTTATCAAAATAATATTTAGTACAACTGATTTAATACTAATGGACTGTTCTCTCAAAACATATAAAATGTCTCCAAGTACAGAAGAGAGAAAGAGTCCATTTTATTTATTTATTTTAGAACATTTCTACCTTTCCTCTTCTCTCAGGAGTTCCAGCTAGATGATGTAATTGACATCTCAAGCAGTGCCCAATAACAAATATCATGATCTATGTGGGAAACACTTTAAGTGAATAAAGTGATATAATGGACCTTCATTGACAGAGGCCAACTTTCAATAGATACAGTTAAAAGAGTAATTGACAAAATGGCACATTAGTGTCATGTTTCCAAAGATTAAAATTTTGGAGTAAAAAGCCTTTAAGTGGAAAAAAGATAGGAAAAAAATGGAAGAGAATCAAGAGCAAACTGCATCTTTGAATGTGTTTTATTCAAGTAACTTGCAAAACATTTTTAGTATGCAGATATTTTAACAGCATTCTTTAAGAATTTGTGTTCTACTGCATGACCAGTTAAAGTTAAAGCTGAGTTTCCACTGCAAAACTAAATGTTGCCTCTTAATAATATTATGTACCAGTTTCATAAACATTGTTGCCCAGTACAAGACAATACACAGCTTTAGTATTTTATACATGGCTTACTTACTTGAAGATTAAAACAATGCTCAACATTTCAGCATTGCAGAAGTCTTAAGCATCACTAGAACTAATTCACAAGACCTCTTAAGTGGGAGTTAACGAATGATAGTCATGCCTATCATTTGGTAACTACAACTATGAGATGGGAAACAGTAACTTCAGTTCTGTCCTTACTGTGTATGTGTTGTGCTGCAATATTTAAACACTTCATCTTTAATGGATACAGTCTAGCTACTACATACACTTAGTACTTTCCCCACCTTTAAAAAGTTGCAAGCAATTTTCCATATTAAGAATTCTCCCTCTCCCCCTCCCTGTTCCCAAATGCTAAACACTCACACACTGGTTTTTGTAGAAATGCTCTTAAATGATGTACTGCTCTCACTGATTTATTCTCCACTCTGTTTACAAAAGAAAACGACAGCAGATTTGTTTCAAAAGTGGGAATGTCAAGCCTAGAAATTCTGACAATGTTCAATTCTGAACTTTTTGTCTTGGTGCTCAGTAAAAAAGGTTCCACACCATGAGAAACATCTTTGTAGAGAAGTCACTTTCCTCAGATCTGATGAAACAATTCGCATTTGTAGCAATCAAGTTTACATCTCTCTCTTCAAACATATTTTTGGACTTCCAAGTCAAATCTAAGGAATGTGATGCTTTAGACAGATTCTCAAAAGGTCTCATGACTCATCAGTAGGTCAGAGGACCATTGTGGCAGTAGAGACTGCAAAAGAAGAACTACAAGGTATTAACCTCTGGTCAGGGGGCTGGAATATCACAGACGGATCCATAGGAACAGCCATAATGCCACTGGTGTCCCCTTAATAAAAAGCTTTGGGAGGTATTTGGTTGATTGAAATGGAAAGTTTGTAAAACAATTGAGAGCTTTAAACTGCGTAAAACTGATTGAATAGTATGACATGCATACAAGGTATTTGCTTTTGCACAAACTACTTAGATTAACTAAGATTTACCACAACCAAGTAATATTATTTGGGCTAAGAAAATCTAAGGCACATAATCTCCTAGGAATTTAAAATGCTTGTCTAGTTTAGTTTAAGGAGTGGCTTGCTTCATCAGCAGTGGGGAACTGTTCATTATTATTTAAAGTATTTTTTATCCTGCTCATCAGCCAAAAGGGCTCCCAGAGCAACCTATATATAATCAGAAAAAGAAGACAACTGTTGTAGAGAACATACCAAAAGAAAAAAAAGCTTTAGCTGCATGTGTGGTTTCCCTACAAATAATTTGTATGTATTTTTACCTCCTGATAAAGCAAGCATCAGTTTCAAGAAACAACATTCTTTGAAAACATTTTCCATCCAGTTCCTACATGTTACTTTCTCTTCAATATGAACATCCCAATTTGATTCGGCTCAGATACAGGCTTGGCGCAGAGGCACTGCTGGTTCCCTGCAAGCCATGATCTACAAATCAGAAATCAATCTTAGGAATCCACATTCCCTTCTTTCATCCCCAGAATATTTTCCTCTCCCTTCCAAGTATTAACCATGGTTTGCAATACATGCTAACAATTTTTCTTCTGAACATAGTTTTTAAAGTTTAAAGTGGACTTCCAATCTTTGGTTAAAAGTGGGACCACTGTTTGAACTAATGCATATGCAACACAAAAACATGAAGAAAAAATGGAAGGGAGAGCAGGAAGCATGCATTCCCCAAAGCTGACTTTCACCTTGTCCTAATTAATGTATCATTTAATAACTAAACTTTATTGTATCACCAAAATCAGCAATAAATGTCAGAAATTTTTATAAGTTATAGGTGATTCAATTCTCAGAACATAAGCATTATTTTCAGAAGTTCAAATACAAGAGGCATTGATAGTGAAAATAAATCCAATTAGCCATTTTCCAGAATACCTCACCTCAAAATATATTTACAAACAAATCTTCAACTTTAAAGATACCTATGTACCTCATCAGCAGGTATAAACAGAGCCTTGGAAAGTATCTTTCCAGATACTTCACCATGTAGAATTCCTCGGTGGCATCAATATATCTGACAAATCAGAATACAGAGATAATACACAGTAACCTGGAGACATTTGCTCCCAAGGCTGTTGGAAACAATAAGTTTGAATCAAGGATAGTTAAGACAACAATTCACCCTGAAATTTCTGCTGTCAACACAGTAGAATAATATATTGCTACTATGGAGGCAATAATTCTTTTCTGCAACCCTTTTCATCTTAAAATATCACTTATAGCTATTAAAACAATATTTCTACACAACAGTTGAATACATCATGCTACAAATGGTATAACTATGTATGAATAGTCAGTAGTTATTTAAAACAAAGTTAAATTGCAATTATCCACCCCACCCCCCAACAAGCTACTGCTGTGTCTCAGACAATACAAAACAATCCTTAAGGGTTACTTACAGCTGTGTTCAATACCTACCTTGTTTTCCATTGTAGATTATATTTTTACACAACAGATCATTGTGACAAAGTACCACTGGGGAGCCCAGGTTGGATAGTCTCTCCTTCATCCATGCCATCTCCTCCTGAAGTACTTGAGGACTTGGGACATCAGTTAGGAACCTTTTGAGTTTGAAAACAGAAAAAAAATCAACACACAGCATCAACACAGACATAATTCTCAGTACTTCATACAGAAACATGGTTTTCTCCGTTCTTTTATTCCCCCCTCCCCACTGTTATTTATTAAGCTGCTTTACACAATATGTTAAATCCATCTAAGCTACATGGAACATCAGATCTATTTTACATTTCTAAGATGAAGACAGACAATGAAGAAATTTATCCCTACCTCTGGGCATATTTCTCCATATTAATTCATGAGCTTTAGAATAATACAGTCATGAAAATAGACTCTTACCTTCTGTGTAACTCCTCATCTACAAATTCTGTTGGTATGAGAGAGAAGTATTTTCCCATCTTTAGCCACAGGTTAGACTTGGGGATCCATCCATTGTGAGCATGAATAGCATGTATTTTAGCAAGTTGTCTGGCTATGAGCCTGCAAGAAGTTGAACTATTATAAAAAAAGGTTCACTATAACTGTAAGTACATTGTCTTCCCTTGTTCTTTATGTCAATTCCCATAAGAGGAAAGCTTACATTTGGTTTTTTTTTAATAAAGGCAAGTGAGGAGGACATAATAGAGGTGTATAAAATTATGCAAGGTGTGGAGAAAGTGGATGGAAAGTGGATGCTATTACTCATTTAACAGCAAAATCTGGGGCCATGGAATGCAGCTGAATGGGGGAAGATTCAGGACAGACAAAAGGAAATAGTTCTCCATACAGTGCACAGTTAAGCTATAGACTTCACTGCCACAAGATGTGGTGATCGCCACCAACTCAGGCTTTAAAAGGGACTTAGATTCATGCAGGCTAAGAGAACAATGGCTGCTAGTCATGGTACTACCTCCAGGATCAGAGGCAAGGATGCTTCTGAAGACCAGCTGCTATGGAACACCAGTGGGAACCATGATATTTTAATGACTACAGCATCACCACGCAAGTCACCAAAATGCAAACTTTCATTGAGGGCTGAATTTCTTCCAAAGTGGTCTGAAAAACTATGACGACTGAACAGTTATATTAACTCTAAAGCAAATCGGTCTTAATTGCACTGGAGTGTGCAAGACAGACTGACTTTAAAGTAGACTAACAGATTGGACGTTATCGTTCTCTATACACATACTGATGTATATTATGTTCCACAAAATCACATCTGAAAGAGTGGTAGCTCCACAGATAATCTGGGAGAGTTCTGGGCACATGGGAGGGAGGAAGAATATGTTAACAGGGTCTTTGGAGACCTTTGGGATTCCAGTGATGGCCCAGTTAGAGGAACAAGTTACTGGCAAGAACGTGCTGGAATACTGACAAAAGAGAGCTAAGATGGAGAAGCCAAGATGATTGTGCCAAATGAGGAAGCAATGGAAAATGTGTGAAGAACATGACGAGGGTTGTGCAATGGTCTGAAGAGAAGTGATTGATTTTTGCAGAAGAGTTTTGAACAGCTGAGTGACAAAATAATGCCAGAGAAAAGGAAATTACAGTTTTGAAAAGGGGAGATGTCCAGAGCACGAGCCAGTGTTTTATCCAAGGGTGACAGATGGGTTGCAATAATATGGCTTATCTACAAAGGAATAGCACTGAAACAACTGACAATATTTAAGGACAATCCTTTCTCTAAGCGTCTATTCATTCACAAAACACTCTGTTTTCTCTGAAATGGGGCATCATTCATCAGAGACCACTATGGGGTAGAGGTAGTGATGTTGCAATCAGCATACTTCAGCTCCTCAGAGGAAAGGGAACTTGTAAACTAATTTTAAAACATCAGCAGTACCAAAGGGCTTACCGAAAGATCTCTGGATTGCAAACATGTTCTGGATCCAGTGCTTCTCCTTGCATGAACTCATAGCACAGACCATTACTGAAAGTACAGTAAAGCTGTGGTGCACAGCCATGGGCCTGCAGCACACGGAAGCTCTTCACCTCTTCCTCTCGATCAACTAACAGCTCTGTCTTATTTCCATAAATTCTAACAAGGACAACATCATCCATCTCTTCCCCCATATAACAGCCAATAAGCTTATTGGTGATCCCATCTGTAAACACCTGCAAAGGAAGGATAAAACAGATTTGTTTTGTTTAAAATATTTATATGATTAATACTTCTACCCCATCTTCTGACTGGAGTACTGAAAGCCGTTTACAATATCTAAAACACTGGGATGAATCCAAATGTACCCTTCCATTCACAGAAAAAGTCCTCGTATTAACACAAGGACCTCCAATCCAGCAGAGACTCCCATAGATGGACCAGAGGGGTAAGGGAAGGGAGAAGATTAGTGATTCCATCTCCCTCCTGCTACTCCATGTGGCACCGCTCATGCTGTTCCAGAGAATCCTCCAAACATTCAGAGCTGATTTGGGAGATGCAGGAACAACAGATGAAAACTTCCTCCCCCTCCTTCTGTTCACAGGAGTCTGCTGAACTGAAGATAATTCTATAAATAGAAGGGCTGTTTGGATCCAACCTATCATAAAATAAAGTATTAAAGTCCAGTGGAACAGACATATCACACATACAAACACTTATAACTATAACCCAACAGATACAACGTTCAGTTAAGGAAAGCCCACTATAAATAGAATATCCAGAACAGGCCAAATCCAAATGCCTTGCATCAACTATAACACCAACCAACAATGCCTCAGTTTTACTAAATACAGGCAAAATAAATATGCTAAATTAGATCATTCTCCATGGCATCAGAAAACTTTTGGATTCAAGATTTTCCTATGCAAATTACCTTAATTTGCAAGGATTTTTCCCCAGAAAAAAATTAGTTTTCCAATTCAATATTTTCCAGAAAACACACATCGCTAGATCCAAGTCAAGAGTAAAGGTGACTGATGTGAACTTCCTTGCAAACAAGTCAAAGTGTTCCATCGAGGGGTCAAATGGCAAAGACCTCTAACCACTTTGAATAGCTCTGCTGGATGCCTTTGTACTGACATGACAGGGATACAAAATTAATTTCATTGCCATAAAAAAGGCTCCGAATTGTACTCTAGTCCATTATCAGGTTAAGCTTTCAATGCATTTAAGATATTGGGATAGCAATATCTACTTCCTCATCTACTAAAAGTGTATATATAAGATAATAAAAAAAATAAAAGATAGCCATGTTGGCCCACCCCGCCCAAACACACAAACAAAAATTCAGTTAGGCAATACCTTTGTTAGGACCACCCAAAATTCCATGAAACTCTTCATCAGGCTGAATGCTACAAAAAGCAGGGCATGGGTAAGAAAACAGTTAAGTTCAAAAATTAGACCAAGTATTGTAGCTACAAGGTCTGCAGTTTGAATTTAGTCTCATTTTGGTTTGTTGTCATTAAAATATTGCCCAACTACTGGATTTGAGGGAAGGGGTACTCTCGTGGACCAGCAGCATAGCTATGTTTGTTTATGTGCCTTGTGATTCATAGGGTCACCATAAACTGATCCCGACTTGAAGGCACATAACTAAGTAACTTGGAGAATACTGTATTTAGTTGTTCAGAGCAAAATCTCCCACCAGAAGAAAATAAGTTTCTAGCACCTAAAGAGAGATTGTGCATGTTTTAGCATTCCATTCTCTCCAGACAATATTTAATATTACACAATTTGGAATCTATTACCTTTTTCCCCTTTTAACCTAGTGCACCAGCTAAAATTTTCTCTGGCTTTTCTAAGATAAAGACTGTCATGTTTCTCTTTACTTCTGCACTTCACCTAAATAGGGACTGGTGTGTTTTGCCCAAGGCAAGAAAAACATCTGTTACAGCTGGCCTTTATGTTTTGAGAAATACAGGCCAGACACTGCTTTTTAGTCCCAGAATACTAGGTGTAATCTGATACCTGCAGCACTTACAAGTAACTAATTCATTCAGTCTACAATCTCCATCTTGAAACCAAGTTGAAGCTGCAGACTTCAAGGACACAAGAAGCCAAACCTTTGGACTTTTCTGCTTCCTCACCCATCCCTTGCTGTTTGTAACACCTATCCTGATAGAGACTTCTGAAGAATTTGAAAGCTTGTGCAATCTATTGTGACATTCTGGTTGGAGCAATTGTGCATATTTTCCCTCACAGAACAGTACAGTTTATCTTTGTGTAATTCAGTGTTCTCTTCCCTGCACTTACATATTTTAGACAGCAGAGGCTGCTCTCGTACTTTACTTATACACTAGAATCTTCTATTGAGTCCATTAAATTATATATAGTACTAGGACTTCAAGAAGCAGTTGCCAGGAGGTAACAAAGGTCTTCCAAACAACTGTCTGGGAGATAAAGGGACAAAAAGGTAGATAAGGGGGGGGCAAAAGTAGTGATTCACTGAACCATCAAGACTCATCACCTCAAATCTAGTTACAGAGTCATCTACATTCTGCATTTGACAAGCATGTCCAATAAAGCAATCCAGGCAATTTCAGATCCAAGTCAGTTCATAAAATAATTACAGTAATTACTGTGCTACAAGTGTTATTTCCTAGCTGCTTTATTGGTAGCTATAATGGATAGGATGAGTAAAGAAAGTACTTTATTTTCAAAACAGAAAAGGAAAAAGTGTTCTATTTTCTGTTGACCTCCTCCACAAAAATATTCTACATGTTTTTTGCTGCTTCAGTGTAGGGTAGGATTTCTGATCTAAGCTGAAATGTGCCAAACTCAATTCCATGCCATATAATCACAGCCATGCATGAGCTACTTACAACTTCTGCCCAAGTAACAGTTCATGGTAACTGCTAGTGCATCTAAATAAAATTTTATATTATAACTCATGTTATAACCCTTCCTCCAAGGAACTCTTCCAATCTACCCCACCCCTGCATCTTTACAACATCCCTGTGAGGTTCATTAGACTGTGAGAGATTGACCTATGGTCATCCATTTAATATTATATCAAGGAATTGAACTCTGGTCTAAGTAAGTACAACAGTGTAGAGGAAATTTACCGGAAGACTATAGTAGCATGTCACCTCTACCTCCTTGATATACAACTGCTTCTTTCATGCCTGGACCTTCATAACCAGGTCTCTCTAAGGGTTAAGGGCCTTCAAGCTTCTTGGCTTGATCTTCTGTTTTTCATGGTTAGCTTTCAACCCAGGATGGTACAACTTTGGAGTGTGGGAGGGTCTCTTGATTCATTAGGCTGGCTGCTGTCCGTTTGCTTTAGCTTATCTTTTGAGTGGAATAAAAACTGTATAATCATCGTGAGACTGAGATTCTGACCATCACAACAGGTGTGATAAATTAAGGTGCTCTGAAGAACAGCACATAGTCACAGGAAAACTCAGGTAAAAAGACCCTCCAATGTGCCACTTGGGCTGAGCTTTGATGCAGACCAGGACAGTGGAGGTGCTGTGCAATTGGCCAACTGGAGTCTCTCCGTTGTCATCTTCCTGGGGATCCCGACAACAGAGACGTAAGCTATCTTGCTCAGCTTTGCCTGATAATATCATATGTTTAGTTGTAATATTTTGCCTGCTAGTTTATAAAATCTTTTTTACTCACTTGTGTGGTTATTGCTTCTGAATCTGAATCTCTGTGGCTTTGGCAAAAAAAACAGCCATTACTTGCGCACTCACATCATCCTGACACTTTTCACAGTCCCAGTCTGAGGTGAAAGTGAAGCTGGTAACCGCACACGTGGAAATAATAATTTCTGCATACGAGAAAGGTAACTCATCCCTTCCCAATGCCATGATGGTTCCACCAATCAATATATATAGTAATCATCAAAAACTAAAGAATTAAGGGCACAATCCTATGCATGTTTCTACAACTCCCAGCAACTCTCAGGCAACATAGCTGGCTGAAAGATGCTAGGAGTTGTAGGACTTATTTCTGTCTAAACATGTATAAGATTATGCCCTAAGTTTGCAATTCTATTTTTCCACTTGCTCAATGGTAGCTAGGTTGTCAGTGTTGAGCAAAATTTGCATATCATGTAGAAATCTGCTTCTGTCACAGTGGCTGAAACAAATGTTGGCAATCTCGCACTATACTCGTTTTTGAAACAATTGCATCAAGTCCTATGATAAGGAAAACACAACAGCTAGCTCGCCATAAACATTTTAATAAACAGTGCAGTTTAGCTTATTATTAGTATTTTACCTGTACTATTACTTCTCTTAAAGGCATCCACCAACAATACTTGAAAACAGGATCGGAGACCAGGCTTTCTCTCAGCTATATTCTAATTCATCCTTACCCAAATATTGTATTGTTTAAGTTAAACGCCATTTCCCCCCAAACCAGTTATTCCTCAACACCTGTCAGCAAGTGCCCAATGATCTCTCTTCCTCAAGTTGAGCAATTTTAGAAGCAGAAGCTTTTATGATCCACTGTTATAAACAGCATAAACTAGATTAAAATGACTATCACTAGACTTTGGATACACACAAGCCAGATACACTGACACATAGCCTTTTGCTTAATAAGGGTAGCAAAGCACATGCTTTAGTTGCCTCATGTGTTGCTTATACATCATGTGTTGCTTATACATGCTCCACATCATTGTGGCACATGACCAGAAGATTCTAATCTAGATTACAAGGTAACTGATGCATGATTTCACAATATACAAGTCACTGAAATAAGTACCAATATAAGTATTCTATACTTAATTTGATACAGCAAAATCTTCCAGCAAAGTTACACAGCTGTCAGAATTGAACACACTGTGCTCAACCAGACTTGAGTGAAGCCATCCTGTTGGCATCCCTAGACACAGCCCTTGCTATAGGGCACCTCTAAAGCTCCCTGAGGGAGGGAATCTGTCCACTCCATTGCCCTGAATGGGGAGCTGCCCCATAGTAGAGGGGAGGGAGAAGTCATATTAACCGTTTCTCAGCCTACTAATCTTCCCTGACTTCAAACTGTACACAATGCAAAATCATGTACTGGTTAGGGAAATCTGCCCCAGTGACTGAAGATGCTACTGCAGTCTTCAACTACATGGAGACATTAACATTAATGAAAATTTAAAAACCAAATAACTCTGAGCTGCACACCCCGGGGTCACCTCAGTATGTCTGCCAAGTTTCGGGCATCTATGTTTCATGGTCTTGTCGCTATGGCAATGATGGACTGACATATATCCTCTTTATTATAGATGCTTAAATAGAATGGGTAGTTGACCAATTAAGTAGAATTTGAAGCTTCTAAAATAAATACCGGTATCAGAATATGTAGTATCAACGGTGGAAGAGACTTAATTTTAATTACATTTATACCATTTGTTGAGTTTCAGCAGTAGTACTAGAGAATGAACACTTCTGAGTAAAGATGTATAGGACTGTGCTGTAAGTTCTATACATAAACGTGTATAGAATTGCAGCCTTAGAAAAACTGGTATGGAAAAAGATCAACCACACTTCTGAATAAGTAGCAAAGGCTATAATTACTAGTAATCCAGTAATCCAATAATGGAAAGACATTTTAAAAAATGACAAGAGTTGAAAGTATTACCAAAGCTTAACATAAATCCCAGCCTGAGATAGGTAAACTGACTTAGTCAAATTTGAAGCTATTCTATAAGTACTTGCTGTCAAATACAAAAAGATTCTTTCTGCAATGGAGGTAATATCCAAAACTTCAGCTAACTTGTTTGGCATAGCAATTTCCATATCCTGAAAGTCTACAAAAAAGTCATGGATCACTATGGTTGATAAAAACCACTACAATGGTGGTACCAAATTCTGCATGGCATGGAGAAAAGTAGAGACAGAGATAATTTTCTCCCTCTCTCATAATGCTAGAACCCAGGGTCATCCCATGAAGCTGATTGACGAAAGATTCAGGACAGATAAAAATAAGTCATTTTTCACAGTGCATGTGTGCAGATATAAACCATGTGTTGCACCAGGTTATCTGTGCCTGTGTTAGATCAAATTGGTGGAGGATTTTTTTAATGTTCTTCCTTTGTTGTTCCTCTGTGTGTTCATGCCCCCTCCATTCTGATTGGATGATATAAGGCCTTTGGTTTGGTCTGACCAGAGGAGTAGGAGACTTGGGTGACAGTGGCAGAGACGCACTAAACCTGTCAGCGAATGGAAGGAGGAAGGAAAAGGAAGGGGTCAGAAAGAAGTACGAACTGAGTGTCTGGGCAGCAAAGAGCACATGTGCGAAAGAAAGAAAATGGATGGATAGATGGGGCGTGTGGAATTTATGAGTGAGACAAAGAGTTGAGTGATCCAGAGAGAAAGAGTTTTGTGGGTGATACAGGAAGATAAGGGTACAACTGGTGATCTGGGGAGAAAGAGAAGAAGAGAATGATTGGGGAGGGGGTGTTCTGTGTGAGTAGAAAACCTTGGACTTGGGCCTCACCTTTGCCTGGTATTTAGGTTCCTGCAAGATACTTTTATTTTAACCTCAGCAGTCTGCCTTCTGTGTAATTTGTTGTAGACATTTGTGATAGAGATGCCCGTGACATCTCTCTCTCAATATTTCAAATGTGTCAGAAAAGGTTGGGGACTCCTGGCCTATGCGAACACCTTTATGTGACACAAGCTTCAAATTTGTCTATTAGTTTAGACTTTGTGGAATTCTCCCCACTACTGGACAATCTGTCAGTATATCTAGTTCAGTTATTACATAGTAGTGCTATTTTAATCAGCTATATAAGCATTTAACCTATTACAAACAGATAAATATTATTACTTAAAACTACAATCCTGGCCCACTAAAGCTTGCTATAGTGCATTACCCAGATTATCCTACTCCATTTGTTGTTTTGTTGGTTGTGCCAACCAAATCACCTATGAATGTTGGACGTGTTTTTCCAGCAGGTAACAGCTAGAACCAATACAAAAGGCACCCTACTATGACAGCATTTACACTTGTCCAGCAGTAGTTTCAAACTTCTAGGAGAAACAAAAGGAAGGGTAGATATTTCTGGAGTTCAGAGAAACTATTTCCACCTTCTTCCGCAGAAGGATCCTTCTCAAAGGCAACAGCAATTATCCCCTATGAAATACAGAGGAATATGAGATAATCACTACTTAGTACTTTCTTCTCAACATCTGCAATGAAGAACTGGAGCAATCTTTTCTGAAATAGCAATGTGAGCCAAACATAAATAAACAAGCAGTTGGTTCCCTATGAACACTGTTCACAGGGAAAAATCAAACCTAATAAAAGGTTCAACTTATCTAACTGTATTTACTGAAACATTCAAAGTGTTACATCTTTTTTCTATACAAAATTTCCTTAAATACAATGTTCTTGGTGTAAACTAAACATTGACTGTTTTTTTTAACTGTAGGTGTCTCTTGATCTCTTCATGGTTTGTTTACAGGCTGTATGTTACTGGCATGTCATTTTACTTCAGCCTGCACCCGTTTATGAAGGTGTACAGAAACTTTTTTTGTGTTCATATTTCAGTTTGCTGCAATTTTCAGCACCAGGTCAAGACTTTCCTCTGCTCTCAGGAATTTATCTGATGAGCCTGGATCTGTGTTTTTTTTTAGGCTCATAGCTTTTAAAGTTACCATATTTCTTCAATTCTAAGACACACTTTTACCCCATATAAACATCTCTAAAAATGGGGTGTGTCTTAAAAATCAATGGCATCTTAGAATCGCAGTTTTCAAATTTTAGATATATTTTAGCGTTTTATTTTATTTTTTCTTAGAATCAAAGCTTTTTTCTGTTGGTGGTACTGAAATTAAGGTGTGTCTTACGATCGATGGTGTCTTAGAATCGAAGAAATACAGTATTATAGTGGTTTTAAATGTATGTGTACATTGTGTATGTTTACAATTTTAATTTTTGTATATTGTTTTTAAATGTTTTAATCTGACGTAAACCACCCAGAGAGCTTCGGCTATGGGGTGGAATACGAATGCAATAAATAAAATAAATAAATTTTCCATTAATTACATTTAATTATACTTGACTTTTCTGACATTAAAAATAAAACGTCATAGTACATTGTTATAGAAGATAGCTTAATTCTTAAAAAAGTCTTTATGAACATAAATAAACTCCCAACTTTGAATTACAGTGAAAACTGTTGTTATTCGTAGAACCTGCAAAAATTGATCAATGGGAAGGCAATCAAAAAGGAATGATCAACTAACTCCCAATTTTGAGCAGTTCATTAGTGGTGGATCTGACTACTTCCATTTGTAAAAGCAAGTGCAAATTAAGCCATTTCAGATTACACACCCAAGTTTACACATTTAGAAATGGACTAGAAGTGTGAATGAGAACCACCTGTTCGATAATGATTTTATATTGCTTACCAGCAACAGATGGAAAGAAATCTATTTTAGGACTAAGTATTTGAAATTAAATAAAAATTGGCATGATTTTCTTTAGTATTCTGGAGAATTAATCACTGTATGGATTTACAACCTACTGAATCACACAGCTCATGCTGTCTAGAAGTCTCAGTAAACAGACATGAAGTGTTCCTGTCTGTAACTCAGAACCAATGGTACAGCAAGACAGAAAGCCACCACCCATATTTACATAAAAGCTGTGGCCCATTAACCATCATGTTTTACTTACATTTTATAGTGTTTTTTTCTGTGCATAAGAACTTCAATACTTCCTGCAACATGTACAGTGGATAAGCACATTTATTTCACTATGGCTCAAATTCAGACAATCCTTCAAACCATGATTTTGAGGCCTGAGACCATCATGGACTCATGCACCCACTCCTACACTTTGCTTCCCTCACTCCCAACACTGATTTCTGCTTCCATTTCAAGGGCCTCTATAATCATAGCTTGCAGTGACATCTGAATTGGGGAACAATGATTATTATTAACCTCCAAACCATAGTATGAAAACCCTCTTAAAACCACAGGTTAAGGGTCAGCACTTTGGCTAACATACTTTGGATGCATTCACTGTAAGCCATAAGCAACCGTTATCCCCCACACAATCAGACAAATAAGCTACTGTGGGTATCTTATTAAGCTACTATGTGTAATTTGACTTAGCCCCACCCCCATCCTGCTGTAGTCCTCCCACTTGAAGCACTGGAGATGTGCAGGATTGGGACAAAACCTCATACACAGCCTCCCCCAGTCAGGAAGCACCCAATCCACCATCAAACTGCTGCACAATACCTTACCAAAGAGGGGAAATCCCAAGGGTTAATAGCTCGAAAACTTCTGGAGTTTGCAGGATCGGGACCAAAAACCACACACAGCCTCTACTAGCTGGGAGGCACCTGATCAAGCCCCTGCACATTTACTCCAGAGGAGCAAAACCTCTAAGTATCCCCAAAAGGGGACGCTGCCTAGAAAACCTCGAGTATTTGCAGGACCAGGACCAAACCTCATAGCCAGCCTCCCATACTAAAGAAGCACCAGATGCACTATGGAAACTCAGCACTAACTATAAAAACAACAGAACTCCAAGGTACACCAAAACCCAGTAAATGCCTATAATATTTTGGGAATTTGCAAGATTGGAACTAAGCCTGCCTTCTCTGAACTGCTTGTTTGATCCCTTTAATGTGTTCCTAATCCGTAAGCCAGCAAACAGCAGAGCAACAGCTGTTTTGACTGCTTTTACTGCGCAGCTCTGTAGCCAGCCAAAACAACCCACTATGACCACCACACAACACAGTAAGTGAATTCGGACAACACGATAGTCAATGGTGGGGTAATAATCAACTTTACAGTTGTTCATCTAGGGCAGGGGTCCCCAACCCCCGGGCCACAGACAGGTATTGGTCCGTGGCCTGTTAGGAACCGGGCCGCGTTCTCACCAGTAGGGTGCCGAAATCGCCCATGGTTTCCAGATCCTGACCGGGAAAACTGGGGCGATCCGGGCAGACCGGGGGGTGACGAGGGCAAACCGGGGCTGCGGTGGGTCACGCGGTGGCAGAGGAGAGCAGCGGCAGTAAGCAGCAGACCCGGTAGGTCCAGGCTGGGTTTTTTGGGGGGTGGGTAGCTTGGTGGTGGGGTTTGTTTCAGGTGGGGGACCGCCAGCCCCCCACCCGAAACAAACCCCACCACCAAGCCACCCACCCCCCAAAAAACCCAACCCAAACCCCCAACCCCGCCCCCCAGTCCGTGGAAAAATTGTCTTCCACAAACCGGTCCCTGGTGCCAAAAAGGTTGGGGACCACTGATCTAGGGGGTACTCCCCACACAACATGGTAATAAATAATCAACTGTGGTGTGGATTAGGATCAACGCTGAGTTGACTACGGCAGCATTCAGACGACACAATAGTCAATACAACTGATGATTGTCCCCCCCCCCCCCCAGTTGCTTATTGTGTCGTCCGAATTCAGACAATAACTCATGTTGGGTTAAATACCCCACTCTGTAGACCATGGATTATCAGACTGGGTTATTCTGGCCAAATATGTCAGCGTGGATTAAAAACTCCCACCAGACGACATAACCCATCATGGCTTAATTAATCCATCATGGGTTGTGCTGTCCAAACCCAGTCTTTGCCTGATTTGGATGTCATGGAAACAACTTATGGTGCAAAAGGAAGATGTAATCTTCGTGTGAGAGCAAAGGAGAGAGCATATGGGACCGCAGTATGTTCCCATTCCTCCAAACCATGGTTTGGATCATAATGGCCCTGTTTAGAAGACACCTTAAACCATGGCTTTAACCATGGTGAATAAGGCAAAAAAACTTATTCAGCATGGTTAAAGCCATGGTTTAAGGTGTCTTCGGAACAGGGCCAATGCGGTCTAAACTGATCCCCTGAATTAGGGTTTGATTTAAATCAAACTGATTTAAACCACTTCTCTGAAGGATTAACTTGAATGATTTAAATCACAGTTTAAATCACTAATAAGGAAGACTGTTTAATCATCATTTTTTTGTAGAACTACATTGTTCTTTAATAATAATAATAATAATAATATTGGTGTTTTATTGGTATTTTAATGATGTACTGGTTTTATCTGCTTTTAATCAGTTTTTGTATTTTGTTTTGGTGTTGTTCCCCGCCTCGATCCGTTGGGAGAGGCGGGTGATAAATAAATATATTATTATTATTATTATTAAGTCATTCAGGAAATGAACCAGCTCCAACTGTTCAATTAATCATTATATTTTTGTCATGATGTGCCAGAATCACCACTACCAAACAGGCTTTTCAATTGTATTAATAACATCATTTATTCTTTTGGTTAGTTTTCTTCTTCAACAATCAACATTAACAAAACATGCACACAGATCTCCCATCTCCATAAACTGCTGTTAACATATGCATAGAAGATAATTAGTATTCATGATATCTTTGACATAGGCTCTTTTTTTACTACTTGTTTTAAGAAAATTTCAAAATCGAGTAAAACAAACCTGATTTTTAAAAAATTACTTAAAAACAACATTGATTTTTCATTGACTCTGCTGTGAGTACATTGCACAGGAAGCTGTCTTCAGCCCACAATTCCATGTTACCCTCTAAATTAGGTGTAAGCAACTTTGGTGGCTTGACGCCACTTCACACACATGCACACACACACACACCTACCTCTCTAAAGGCCATACTTCTGCTGCTGCCACTGTAGTAGCAGCAAACCATGATGGAGGCTGGAAAGGAACAACTCTAGCTTAGTTTCAAGCCAAATTTGTCCCTTCTAAACCTCAGCTGCTGTCATGCTGCTAAATGGGAGGGGGGTATACTAGAGGTCAGGTGGTGACATGCTGCTCATGGGCTACATGTTGCCCACCCCTGCTCTAAATCAATCTTTAGAATTGTCTTAAATTATGTGCTTACCAAATAAGAATGCAACATTATTCAACAGTAACTTTATGTGTGCTCCATGAAATCTGTTAAGTGTGTTACCTAGAACAAGATGAGCATATTTGTTCTGGAAAGTTATAGTTGGAATACACGTCTTTGTGTCAACAGCTTCAAAGCCCAAACTGACAGTTTAACTAATAGTTATTTTTAATAAGACCTTCAGATTATTAAAAATAATAATAAAGCTCACCACAGGTAGAATTCCAGACAAATTGTTAGAGATCAGTGTTATATCAACAAGAGTATGTCATGTTAACTATTAACCTCAAAGAAGTTCTGTAATTTCTGATCTGAAAAAAATCCATTAATACTGGAATGTTATTTTGGATGCATCTAAAATTATGAACAAATAACCACAATAAAACAGAAATTCAGGAAGCTCCTAGGATGCTTGCTGTGTAATTAGACGTACAAACTTCTACAGGCATAACTGGAGATCTTCAGTTGTTTGGGAGGAAAGTTTAGCCCTCTCATTTTCTTTTGGGCAGGGCGTGAAAATGTTTTTGTTTCAGACTACTTTTAAGTGTGAATGTAAGTTCAAGATTTATTTTATGTTATTCTTGTCACTGTTTTTAAATGTTACGGTATAATGGCTGGCTAAAATGAAACAATTTTATTGCTTCTGTACTGCTCTTTTTATTTATTATTGTCCTTGCTACTTTTACTTTTTAATGTTGATATGGGTTTTTATTGATTTTATTATTTCTTGTATGCCACCTTGAGCAAATACGATAAAATAAATTAAATAACTAAATATCAATCCCCATCCAAGAAACCCAATGAGTTCAGCAACTCTACGAATAAAGACATTTTACACCCATGCTTAACTACAGCAAGCAAATACACCAGTCAAATATTAAAGTAGTGAAATACCAAAAAAAAAGAAAAAAAGAAGAAGAAGCTTGCAGCAAGATATACTGCAATATTAATACCAATTAAGAGTTTAGACCCTCTTACTGTCAGATCTGTTTGCTTACATTTATAGTCTACTGTATCCTAGAGGGTCAGGGAGATAATAAATGCAAAACAGGAAAAAGAAGAAAAAGAAAAAAAAAGACTGTAAATGGGTGTCATCAAAACAGCCTAGCAACAAAGCTTTTCCGAAAGTTCTCTGGCCAATGTACAGAAGTTACATTTTATATGGCAGTTTACATTAGCTGTATTATGTACAGAACCTTTTCCCCATTCTTTAAAATAATGCAATTGTACATTTAGAATTTAAAATATTACTATTTAATTGGCAATCACATCTTTCAGTCCATCAAACCCCTGCAGAATAAAACCTGCAGGTTTTTTTAACTACACTCTACAAGGAACTCTTTGAATCCAAGACTAGGTAAACACCCATTTATACTCCTGTTCAGACTGTGACAGGCTAGGATTCAGCCTTACTCCCTATGGGTCATATCTGTAGAAGAGTTCATTCTCACACAACATTTAGGTAATGTTCTAAATCTGTCCAGATGCTCAATTCTGGGGGGGGGGGGGGGGAGGTGAGGAGCTGCAGCTGAAAGGGCCAATACTTTTTCAGAGAGAGAGAAAATAAGCTGCACCATGGTATTTGAAGGATGAGACTAAAGACTATGCTCCAGTCATCCATCTTCCTATGACTTCGTTACTACAATGCAGAGATAGTTCCTGAAAGAAAAAAGTATCTTGAGGAAAGGGAACAGGTGGCGATCTCCCTCCCAGCACTCAATGCTCACTTTTCTTTAGACAAGACTAAGAAATGTTTAAAATATTTTTTTTTCTTGAAACCAATGTGAGTGTGCGTCTTCCCCCCTCCACAGCCTACAGTGCTTGGATAGTGGCCTACAGTGCCTGCCCCCCACTCAACCCCCCAAACCTACAGTGTGTGTGTGTGTAGTGGGTGGAACGGGCTGTATCATGACTGCCCTGGCAGCAAGGGCAGTCATGATACAGCCCATTCCTCTCCACCAGACATACCTCATCTCCCCACACAGAGACACTCTCCTCACACACACCCCCAACTTCCCCTTCCTGCCAACCAATGCATCGGACGTATCATTCCTTGAGAATAGGCAAGGAGCGGGTCCCAACTTCCAAACATCGCAATCCAATAAAATGGAGGAAGGAAAGAGAAAAAAGGGGTGGGAGGGAGAGAGAGAGGGAGGCAGGGGTGGGAGGGAGAGAGGGAGGCAGGGGTGGGAGGCAGGGAGAGAGAGAGAGAGAGAGGCAGGCAGGCCCTTCCTCGGGGTAAAGGAAAGAAGCCCGAGGATGCGAGCCTCCTCCGTGCAACTTTGCAGCCATCACGTTAAGATGCAGGAGGCACAACGATGCATCCCTTTTCCCTGCGGCGGGGATGTGTGCGCGTCGGCGGCGGGGGGGGGGCGCCTTCGGCGGTGAGAAGAGGTGCTTTCTGGGAAAGGCGGAGAGGGTAGCGAGGCGAAGGGGGGGGGGGAGAGAGAGAGAGAGAGAGAGAGAGAGAGAGGGGCCGTTCCCTCCAGCTTATTCATTCTCCCTCAGACGCGCTCCCGCCGCCACTGTACTACACGTACACACCACACACACACACGCAGCCCTCTCCCGGCCCTATTCACGCCCTTCGGGCTGGAGCCGCGCGAGCTCGAGGCTTCCCCACCCCCCCGAGCCGTTTCTCCCCTCAGCCTGAGAGAGGGGGGGGGGGGAAAGAGAGAGCGCGGAGAGAAAGGAGAAACGCCGCAGCTCCTCCCTTCGCTCGCCTCGCCACAATGGCTGCTCGTCATCTCGCTCTCGCTCTCCCCCTCCCCACCAGCCCCCTTCCCTTCCCCCCTCCCCTTTCACCGGCCTCCCGCACCCGCCGCTGCCCCCCCCCCCCGTCAGCCTCAGCCTCCGCTTCCCTTTCCCCTCAGCCGCCCGGCCTTTCCTTCCTTTCCGTTACCTTGAGCGTCACCTCGTCGGCCTTCCAGTCAGGCCGCAGCCGGCTGAGCAGCTGAAGGGCTCCCCGGTGGTAGCCCGACCCTCCGCCGTCGCCGCCGCCCGAAGGGTCCCGCTCGCTGACGACGATGTCCAGCTTGGGCACCTCAGGCGAGCCCGGCGGCACGTGGATGTAGTTGGCCATGAAGGCGGCGAGAGGCCGAGGCGGCGGCGGCGGCGGCGGCGGGCGGGCTCGGGGTCTCGGCGGCGCGAGAGGAGGAGGAGGAGGAGGAGGAGGAGGACGGCGGCGCGAGAGGAAGAGAAGCCGGAGAGGAGGAGGAGGCGGCGGCGGCGGCGGCGTCAGGAGCAGCAACGGCGTCGTCACGCGAGCAACGCAGCCGGCAACTGAAAGGCGCGAGACCAAATGGGAGGAGGGAGGCGCCAGGGCCGAGGGAGGTGTGTGGCGGGTTTTCTCCCCCCCCTCCCTCAGATGGAAGGAAGCTCCGCCTACTACCAAGCCCCCCCCCCCACACACACACACACACACTCCTTTTCCCACAAGGCACTTTTTTTTTTTTTTAACTTCTCGCACGCAGAGCAGCCTGGGAGAAAGAGCGGGCGGGGCTGTCTGGTTGGGAGCGCGAGGGGAGGGGCTAATGGAACGCTCACTCGTTCGGCCCCGCCTTCCATTCCCCTCCGCGCGTCTAGGTCCTCCTTTCGAATGCAGTTGACCCCTCGCCCCGTTTAGGAAGGCTAGTCGTGCATTCCTAAATCCCCCCCCCCCTTTTCTGCCTTTTTCTCTTCCTCCTCCTTCGCCATCATTATGGTATCGCCTCATAGCTGCTAATATCTGAAGGCCAAGGGGTTTTTTTTTATCGGCCTTCTCCCCTGTGTGTTTTGGTTTTATTATAATAGTGTTTTAATTTTTGTATCTTTTACTCCTTTAATCCTTAGGTTCACCGCTTTGGAATCTGTTTCAGAAACAGAGCTGTATACAAATTTTGTAAATAACAATCGAAGGAAGGAAGCTGCATAGAGCAGCAATTAAGGGATAGACTCCAACGTGAATCCTACTTAGAGTAGACCTGTTGAAATGACTTAAATTAGTCATGGCTAACTTCAGTTCCATTCATTTCAATGGGTCTAGTCTAAGTAGGGCTTTAGTTGGATTTTACCTAAGGTGGCCACTTATGCAGTGGAGGCTAGTGGTTCCTATTTCACTGGGGCAGTGAATCCACTCTGAGTTTCGGTCAGAACTTTAAAGGAGCTATCCAGGGTGCTGAGCCCATTTGGGGGATAGGATTTGGCACTTTGGATCATTTCTGTCTGAAACCCAGAGTGGATTCACTGCCCTATTGAAATAGGAGTCACTAACCTCCACTGCACTGATGAATTGACAAAAAAGAGGAAATGTATCACACAAACACACACTTAAAATGTTATAACTTGCATAATATTTGCATATGCTAATTGATATGCATAGATGCAAATTGAGAAAAAGATATAATATAAATAGAAAGGCAGTAAATCTCACCATAGTGTGGAAGACTGTGACCAGGTAACCTATGAGCTTACCCATTTGGCTGCTAACCTGATGGGCGAGAGTTCTGACAGTTCTTTAAGCCAGGCTTACACTGCTCAGCCCTTTCAATAGAGGACACCTCCAAACAGTGAATGCTAATCCTGCAGCCCTTCAAATAGAAGACTGTCCTCTGTAAAAAAGGCCACCTGGTCACATCTGAATTGTTCTAGACACACCTGGAGGAAATCACACTATACTCAATGGGGCTTACATCCAAATAGATTTAATAGGCATGTTCATTCATATGCATGCTGCACTCCAAAATAAGTCTGTATAAGATGCAGCCCTAGTAAAAGGGATGTTGTGACTAGGCCTGTTCCCCTTAGGCTAGAAGAAGGAGGTTCTGGCAATCAATCAGAATCAGATTCTGAAGCAGAAGAGACAGCGCCAGAAACGTACCGGCGTACAAGCGAAGTGGGAGAGGTGATTCTCATGGGCTCTTCACCAGCTGGGGGTGAACCTTCGCCAGACCTTATCACTGAAAACGTTAACAACATACCGTCTATGGGAAATCATTCTTCTTTAGAAGGGGAGGGCACTTCAAGGTTAACTGATCCTAGAGCTTGCCGCAGGCTCAAACGGGCTGAGCTAAAGGAAGGCAAGAGAAGATCTGCCCGGCTAGCTTCTCGCCAAAGTCTTCTTCAGAACCAGCCTCCTTGAAGTTAAAGTGTTCTTGGAAAAGGCTTTCCCTTTTTCTTGAAAGGACAATTGTCTTGCTCAGTTCGCATAGTTTTGCCTGGAAAGTTGTTCCTAGAGGTTAGACTTCTCTTTAGGTGGGAAGAGATGTTTATTGCCTGAATAAAGCTTTGAGGATTATATGGCAGACCTCTTTCTTGTCTCCCAATAAGACAGGAGGTTTTGGAAAACATGACAAGTAAAAGGAGCAGTTGCACTTGGGGTGGGGGAAGGGGACACGTGATGCCATGCACTACCGAAGCCAAAAAAATGTATGAGCGTATAATACACACTCATCCACCACCCACTGAAGGGATGAGAGAGTAGGAAATGGGAGTTGGAATTGGGAGAAGGTATAGTTCTGAGGAATGGCTGGAAAAGACCCAGGGGCAACAGTTTTGAGAGATAAAGGAAAACTGGGAGAGAATGGGCAGAAAGAAGAAACGCACATGACCTGGGGTTACAGGGGTGAAAAAGGCTGAAGTTCACATATTGATCTGGAAAGGAAAACAAACAAACAAAAGAGCCGATTCATTAGCTGTAGGCCTCTAGCAGTATTCATTGGGCCAAAAAAAAAAAAAAAAATGGGTGTAGGAGTAACATGATTTCAAGCCAACAGAGAACAGGTGTTATTCAGCCAATTGGGAAAAGTTGATTAGAAATGTAAATGTATTTAGCTGCATCTCACTTTTCTTTTTCAAAACAAAAATCAAGGTGATTTTTTAAAAAGAAAAGAAATTTCAAATAGAAATGGGTCAAAGCAAGATAACAGAAGGTCATTGCTCTCCGCTCTCCTGCGGAGTGGCAGGCTACCACTGGAGTCGGAGAGGTGAGTAGGCAGGTGGGACCAGGAAGGCCAATGGGAAAGGCCTCACTGTGGTTCACTCATCCAAAGTAAGAGTTTCTTCATCACAGTTCGATTAATCCCAACCCTCTGTGGGTTTTATTACCATGAGAAGGGGGGACCCATGATTAGAGTCGGGGTCCGAGGACGCTGAGGGGGCATAGCGATCACCTCTATTCTTCTAGTCCTTGTGAATCCCATACAGTGGCAACAAGTCTCGAGTGAGCCTCTCCCAAACAAATCAAATTGGGGGGGGGGGGGAATCTATCTGCCGGGGAAGCTTGTCACCACACTCAACACATTTTCAAAAAGGGCCTTAACGGCCGCGCGAGTCCTCCCTGACACGATCCAAGATCGCTGGAGGGTAACATTTCCAAGGAAATAACACTAATCAATTAAGACTAAAAACCTCAGCCCTTTAAAGCTTTCTCCTCACGTAAGACAGAAGTTCCCAACAAGACCTCCTTTCCGCAAGGTGGTCAAAGGCAGGAACAAGGAGTCAGTAGATGGTGGGGGTTTGCCTCAGCTATAGACGTTTCTGAAATGAGTTCCATGCAGACACAGAGACCACGAAGAAGAAATGGCCTTTTCCGCAGTGGCCCCACACCCTAGAATGGGTTGCAATTGGGGGTTCTGCCTGGCCCTATCGCTGCTTTTAGGAAGGCCCTGAAAATGTATTTACTTTGGCCTTTCCCCGAGTATGTTTTTATTTTTTTTATGAAATTTGTACTGTACCTGTCTATTCAATTGCTGTAAGCCACCGTAGGAGTGCTCCAGCCTCGAAAGATGGCTTAGAAATATTTTAAATAGATATATAAAATACACATGCCACAAAGTTTCAAAAGAACTTTGTGGAATTCAAATTAAGAATATAATCCATCCCAGAGAGGTTACACGTGCCCTTTATACATATTCGAGGTGGGATGGAAGGGTGGGTCTTACGTTTGGGAAAACTTGTAAACCTTGTAATCTTTATAAGGTGAATCATCTTGAACTTTTCCCCTAAATAGACCTGCAAACTTTATCTTTTCCTTCAGTGGCTATTCAGCCCAATCTTAAACAAATCTACTCCGAACAGAAGTCAGCACCAATGATTTTTTTTTAAAAAAAAACAGTTACTTTCAAATAAGTATGCTTAGGAATGTGATCACATTTCTTTTACATTTCTTCAGCTTCTACTAAGCCCACCCCTCTCTGAATTGTCCATAATGTTTCAGCTCTTCATCCATTTAATATTTTCTATGGTATAGCTGAACCTATGCAGATTTTTTTTTTTTTTGGAAGGACCCAAGGAAATGATTAATGAAAGCAGATCATTATCTTGAGGGAAAATGTGCCATTCAAATGCAAAAGATTAACCCTGTGGCATAAGTCAGGCAACCTCTCATCTATTCATAGTTCAGCTCTTACTGGTTTCAAAGTAATTTCATTGACGTACCTTCATTTGCTGCCAGAATCCATACACGGCATTAGCGCAGGCTTATGTAATTGTTGGCTCCTTCATATTACTATTTTAATGCTCTATGATTGTCTAGTTACATAGCATCTTCCAATGCGGGATATTTTCTTTTTCTTATATGGATGGTATATTTGCGACAGCACCTCTCTCTTGCCGTTTTGTTTTCAGGGTGTTCATTGCATTTCTGAGGTTAGTGAGCCATACTGGAGTTACGCAAGTTGTGTTGAGTGGAATGGAGTTAGGCATCTGTTTTATGCTAACTATGTACATAGGTATGAGCTTTTACAAAAACATACTTTTGTTGCAAGATGGGGGGAAATGCATGAAATCATTTGCATGAAATCCTTTCATAGCCAGGGGCTTTGCAAAACCGGATGCCTCTACAAGAGAGGTTTAAAGCTCTTTCAAGGCGCTTAAAATTTTTTACCTCTACAAGAACAGAGCGCAAATCGGGCATAGAGGCGCGTTATCTCTCCGATTATGCGCATTATCGAATGCGCGTTAAATCGCGAGTTTTATTTTGCTCTGGCCGTTAAAGCTCATTTTGACTATGTGAACAAGCGCTTATGCGCATTAACTACTTGTAAAGCGCATTTTGGTCATCCGTTAATGCGCCTCGCCGCCTCTCGTGCAGAGGTATTAGGTGTAAATGCGCTTCAGCGATTATGCGCCTAATCGCCTAATCGGGCGCAAAAGCGAATCCTTGTAGAGGGGACCCCCCAAAAAAAAGAAAGGTGGAGGAAGGGAAAAGGTGACTCCTTTGAGCAATGTACTGTATACTCTCCACCGAGAGGTGGAGCTTGGAATAATAATCAGGGGTCACATTCAGATATATGGGCCTAATTGTATAAGGGTTCTTCAGCTTTAACAGAACAACTTATCAAAAGCTCTGGAGCTGTTCATGGTCTATCAGCTCCTCATTTATTTGTCGGTTGGTTTGTGGAAGAATCTGCACCCTAACTTATAATTAAGAATATTTGCAAGGCAGCTTAAAAAGCATCTCTAAAAATGCATCCATAAAATGGGAAAAAGCTACAAAAGTAATAGACAAAACCTACACCACAGCATTTACTAAACATCATAAGGCTGGGGAAACTTTCCAGTCATGTCCATCCAACAACGGAATGGCATCTGTCAAAAGAGATTTCCCCCTCTACCCTCAAGTCTACTCCAGTGGGTTGGGGGAAGAGAGAAAAGGAGGGGAAGTTCTATTGCACAAACAGAGATCTGCTCATGCAACATTGGATCTCATTCCAAACCACATTAAATGCGAGACTTATATATTTAGAGTAGTTTAGCCCAATCTTTTCCATTCTCAAAAAACTTGCAAGATGGCTTCCCATTCAGAAAGAATGGTACCAATAATGTTTAGAAATACAATGCAACGCTAAAACCAAAGTGCAGGTTAAGAATAATACAAGCAGTAGATAGTAACACCATTAGAATTACAGGTTTAAAGATCTTAAATGGCGTAGGGTTTGTTTGTTTTTTAAAAAAAGGATTTGCTCAGCCCATAACAATCATCAAGTTTAGTGCCCAACGAACCTCCCTATAGAGAAAATTCCATAAATGCAACACTAGAGTTGGAAAGGCCCTTCCTCAATCTCTAATGTAATCTGCTTTGGGATCATCCAGCAATACCAATACGGCCATGTTCACCAGTTCAAGCAGAAAGTATTGTCAGAGATTAAGATAGCTTTATATTCCAAGATTCTTCTTGTCTAGATGATACATATTAAGCACTCACATGTCAATCCCAATGGGATCTTAGCTCAAGTGTCTCTGAACTTTTTGGGTCAGTGGGTACACTTCAAATTTTGAGAAAGCTAACGTTCATGCTGAGGGCACCTTGTCCAGGGCAGCTCAGGATTTCATGGTCTCCATGACAACCATGGGACTCTCCCAACATGTCATTGGCCCAACACATCTAGTGAGGCATGCTCTAGACTTGGTTTTCTCAACTGGACATGGAGATAATGATCTGAAGGTGGGGGACTTTGAATCAGTCCCCTTGTCATTGTTGAATCATCACCTGCTGAGGTTTAGACTTATTAAGATAGTCCACCTCCAGAAACTAATGGATCCAGATGGTTTCCAGTGGGCTCTGGGGAGGTTTCTAACTGATACTGCTGGCTTTCCTGTCAAAAACCTGGCTGATTTGTGGAATGGAGAAATTACCTGGGTGGTACAGAAATGTAATAAATGAATAAATGAACAAAAGTGTCATGGGCATTCTCACAAAATGGTTTCCATGTGGGGGCTTGTTCATTCATAAAATGGCTGCCATGGTGACTTGGCTGGTTACAAACCACTCATTTCCCAGAGGGCAAACTGGAGAGACAAAAATTAATTTCTCCCATAACTTAGGTACAAAGCGGAGCTGGGGTCTGAGCTTTAAAACACGAAGCCACACTTTTGAACCCAAAAACAGATGGTTCTAGAGGGCAGCCGTTCACTTTGCAGTATGCCAACCTTCCTGTTCAAATAAATATATAAATAAACCTCAGAACACAAAATAAGAATCAGGAGGGGCAGAGAGCCTGGTGGGTATAATGGTGTCTAAGAGCTACCGGTGCCCACAGAGACTCCAGGGTTAAGTGTTTACCGCTCTGAAAACCAGTCCAAGGAACAGGGCCCCATCTATCTAGTTTCTCTCTGTTACATTCCTAAGCGTGCATGTTAATGTGTACTGTAAAGTATGTTCACTGCAGAATTACCAGATACCCAGGATCAGCCTGGACTCTTCTGGAATTTACCACCTTGTGCAATGTTGAGAGCAGCTTTCAACCCAGATGTATAAATATTCTGGACTAATATGGCACACAAAGGTGCAGCCTACGAAATTCCAGACCTGCCTCTCAATTTTTTCCTCACTACAACAGCACACAATCCACAAGTGCTGGAAGAGAGGTGAAAAAGTCCTTCTTTGCCCCCCCCCCCTCAACTTGTTTTGCCTAAACTTAGGTTCTCAAGCACAAAGGTAAAGTGTCCCATGCCTAGAATGCCTGCAAGGCACTTAAACAGTTAACTACATTGGAGATACAACATCTAAATTGCCCTCATCCCCACCCTAAAAGTATGTTTAGATGGACAATGTTATCAGTGGTGTAAGTCAATGAGAATGTTTGAGGTTGGTTTCTAGAATGTCTAGGATTATCTTGTTCAAATTACCTGGGATCAGGGGGGCTGGAGCAACACTCCTCTGATGAAAGCTTACAATGCTCAGGACTTTGTAGTTTAAAAAGAACAGCCAGAAATGGGTGGGGAAACAATAGAGGTTTATAAAACTATGCATGCTGAGAAGGTAGATGGGGAGTTTTCCCCCTCTCTCATAATATAGAATCCAGTGTTATCCAATGAAGCTGAATGGTGGGAGATACAGGACAGATAGAAGGTACTTCTTTACACAGGCCATAGTTAAAACTATGGAATTCTCTACTATAAGTTGTGAAGGCTGCCAACTTGGCTGGTTTTAAAAAGGGAGTAGACACATTCATGGAAGATAAGGCTAGAGTGACCACATACAAAAGAAGGCAGGGCCCCTGCAACTTTAACTGTTGTGATGAAGAGGGGATTTCACCAGGAACTAATTGCATACAAATGACACTGGCTGAAATCCCCTTTTCTCTACAACTGTTAAAGCTACATGAGCCCTGACCTGGATTTTATCTGGTCACCCTAGATAAGGCTATATACAGCTACTAGTCATGATGGAAATATATATTACCTACAGGATCAGAAACAGTATGCCCAGAGTACTGGGGAACTACAGCAGGAGAGGGTGATTACCCACATGTCCTGTTTGTGGGCTTCCCAACATGGTGAACCACAGTGGGAAACAGGATGCTGGAGAAGATAGGCCTTTGGTCCAACAGGGTGATACTTATATTCTTATGTTCTGTTTAAAGGATCCACAGGGTTGAGCCTCCAAGCCCAACACAAGGCTAAATATCTATCCCCTCACTGGTCTTCTGCTATTCAGGAGACCAGCAGGAAGCCATAATTATGAGCAGTGAATGGGATGCTCTCACTGAGGATAGGCGGGCAATGCCTAGATGTAATGCCCCACTGTATCCAATTATTATTTATTTACAAGGAGAGCAATCCTATGGCCCTAGGCAGTTGGGGGGCATAAGATACTTCAGATTCTTTGATCATGGTTGGAGACATCATTCTAGCAGTGGACCCAGGAGTCCCATCTCCCCTCCCCCTCTCAGCTGGCATGGTTGCCTCTCTGAGATCACAAAGGCAACTTCAGAGGGAAGGGAAAGAGGGCAGTTCTGTGGGCAGGGAGAGGAGAGGAGACCAGGGCAGTTGGCTTATGATGTGTCCTCTGGCCACTCCAGCCTCCTTCCTTCCCACTCCACAGAGCCCAGCTAGATGGGTGAAATCACCCATCTAGCGAAAATGCAGAACAGGAGCAGCACGAAGGCGAAGATCACTTCTGTGTGCTCCCACTCTGCATAGGATTCCCACCAGCCCTTGAGTTCGGAGGCTGACAGAAATCCCAATAGAAGTATTTTTATCCCAGTCATCCATTAAAAAAAAAAGCTCAGCACTTCTTATAACCGTGAATCTAATCATATCCCTGCAACAACCCTGTTGCTCTCGTTTCTATGCTAAATTACAACTTTGGATCAGGTTACCTTAAGATCCACCTCACCCCTTATGCATTGTGGTCCTCTGTATAAGTACTTCTTACAATGCTGCATGTTCCGGAGGATTGCCTCAGGAGTACCTGTAATGGAGTATTTAGTGCTGCAGCACCTGCTTTCTGGAACATGTTTCCTCATTGATATGAGGCAGGCATCTTCAATCTTGATATTTAGATGTCTTCCCAAGACCTACCTCTTCGTGCAGGCTTACACAGCCAAGACATTTATAGTTGACGAGTGATTATTTATTTTGTTTTGTTGCTATATTTTATGTTTTTAACATTTCTGTAAAACACTTTGATCGCCCACTGGAAAGCAGCCTATAAATCTATGAAATAAATAAATAGCTAACTGGTCTTCTCTTTGCTCCCCCAGTACTAGGGATACCCAAGAAAGATGAACAGATAGAATAAAAAAAATCGGACTTGACACATTTACAAGGATGAGAACAGGGTTTCTGCAAGAGGTAGAAACTTTGTGCTAGTGAAATGACATCACTGGATACAATCCATAGCATTCTTCATGGTACGCATTCAGGCTTGCAAAATCAAGTGACCCATCAAGCCAAAAGCAGCCCACCTGTGGCTTCCTACACATCTTGCAGTTGCTGTCTGCTTGGGACAGCAAAAACAAGATGTTTTTCAAAGATCTGTCAGGACGCCATACATGTGGGGGTGGGGGCGTTGCTGTTGCCTCAACTTGTACAGCTCTCTTAGAATTTCTTGTGTAATTGTATGGAGTGGCTCTATCTAAAGTGACTTTTGCTAACAAATACTTAAAGTAGTGTCCATCTACCCATATCAAACATGACAAGGTTGTGCCCAGAATTATTCTATCTGCAAAAGAGGGGCTACATCATGGGAGATGAATGATCATTTTTCGCAGCTGCCAAACTATTTGGTGATGCTTATCTCAATTTTCAAAGGCTCTCCACAAATTATTGCTTTAAGGTTAAGGGCATTATCAAACAGAATGAAGCCAGCAGAAATCAATTACATTTACAACAACACAAAACATAAACAGGGGCACTAAGAAGAGAAGGCCAGAGCATTGGCAGAAATTCATGTTAGGATTTTAACATCTTTTCTAATTTCCTATCCGTGCTCTAAGCCACATCTGTACCATGTACCAGTTCTGTCTCAAGATTCTGAGTCTAGTGGGCAGCAGGCCCATTGCTGGAGCAAACAGGAGACCCTGGGCAGGATGAAAGCATACTGAAGACATTCGTAGTTCAAGGCAGTGACACATGCTAAGAAGTATAGCAAAGAAAGAAGCTGGGGGGAAAGCAGCAAGAAAGAATATCGTGGTCCCAAGGTCAGTTTCCCTCAGACTACAGAGCTGAGAGAAGCATACTCCGGCCTCTGCCACTGGGCAGGAAACAGAAGGCCGCTGGGAGGCTGCAGCCCAGCCTTCCTGGATGAACTTACGGGCAAGTGAGGAGCCCAGTGTGGCCCCGTCTGACAGCCCAAGAAGCTGCTCGTGTTGCTGCATGGCTTGCTGTCCTCCTCCCTCACAACTCCATTTTTCCTTTAGAAAACCACTCCATCATGTTCATTAGATTGTGCACCTGAGGACAAGGGATTATCTTCTCTTTTAATCTCTGTACAGCCCTTTAAACATTTTAGGCACTTCATGTATTAAAAAATAAGTATAGGAAAGAAAGAGTGAGCAAACTTTAGGCATTGCAAACACATAAGGACAGAGACAAATACAGGCCATGTCTCCCCCCCCCCCCGCCCCCCCACTTCCTCTGTAACATGTTTAATGATACCATTTTAATATATGCGAAACAAGAAATCATTTTCTCAAGTGTGGGGAGATGCACAAATTGTAAATAAGAACAGAGAGACTTTTGGCATCTTACGACTAACACATTTATTACAGCGTAAGATTTTTGGACTACTGACCATTAGTCCACACAGATGTCTGGCATAATACATTTGTTAGTCTTTAAGGTGCCAAAAAACTCTTGAGACTGCCGCAACGGACTCACACTGCTTCCCCTCAGTGAACTGTAGATGTTTGTAGAGCTCACACACTTAGTGATTGGGAAGGCACAGGTGTTAGTGTTACACAGGAACTACCATGTTACATACCTCCTTTAGATACCGAGCATGAAGCAAAAGGAGAAAATGTACTGTTTGACTAAAACTCCTTGGCTTCCATTTTTTCAGTCTTTCAGCCAAAATATTAAAAATGGAGGGGGTGGGGGGAGACTTTGATAGGCAGAATGGACACTGACCAGGTTTGGACACACCACAGATTAATCCTATGGTGAACTGCAGCACGCATGGATGCTAAGTGGTACATGGAACCGCTGTTTGGATATTGTCATGTTGCACAAAGCTGGGTAGCAAGATTTAAACAATACTCGCATAACCCCAAAGCAGACTATGGGTTATGCGAAGATTGTTTAATTCACGCTTGCTGGGCTCACATGACACAAGCCCTAAGCAGGTGTTGCATATTCAAAATGCCCCCCCCAGTTTTGTCACAGTTTAAATAACCCATAGTGGGCTGTCGTGTCATGTGAACAGTCTCAATCAATTCACTGCAAAATAAACAGTTGCCCCACACAAGTTACCTCCGGGCAAATTTTTATTCTCCTGACCCAAAGTGAAACTTTTTACAGACTGAAGCCAAGACCTTGGGGAAGAAGGAATGCCCTTGAACCCTCTCTGAACTAGAGAGGTTTAACAACAAAATAAACCATATGAACCCAAAAGCATTTTGGCTCATTTAGGAAGAGGCAGCACAAAGTGTCATCATATAAGATTTAAGACTTGCATTTGTTCTACATTTTTGGAATACAGAGGCCTTATTGTTCTTGTTTTTAGCTAACTGAATCTCTTTTAATGCACTAAGAAATACCTGGCACAGCTCTACAAAGGGTCACATCGAGTATACTACAGATAAATACTTTATATCCCATAATGCTGCTTAAAATATCCTCTTTCAATTGTCTGGGAATATGCAATGACATGTTTTGTACTACTACTGCTCATGCTGCACTTTCATAGTGTATGGAGCTATCAAACTGAGGCTGAAATCCTATGCATGTTTACTTGGAAGTAAGTCACATTAAATTTAGTTGGACCTTCTGAATACATATGCATAGGATTTGGCTTTACGTTTCACAGGCAATCCAATGTAGAATTAATTATGTCTAAGCCAACTGAAATCAATGGATTTAGGTGTGCCTGATTCTATATAGGATTGCGTTCCTAAAGCCAGTGTGGTGTAGTGGCTTAAGTGTTCGACTGGGAACCGGGAGACCTGAGTTCTAGTCCCCATTTGGCCATGGAAGCTCACTGGGTGACTTTGGGCCAGTCACAGACTCTCAGCCCAACTACCTCATAGGGTTGTTGTTGTGAGGATAAAAATGGAAAGGAGGAAGGTTATGTATGCCACCTTGGGTTCCTTGGAGGAAAAAAGGCGGCACATAAAAGCAATAAATAAATAGCACAATCTAAAATGTACCAACAATGTAATTCATATACATATAGGTCAGTTGTTTTCAAACTCTGACAAAAAAAATCCCTATTAAGTATCAAAACCCTACCTGTTTGCCTCTCTTTTATAGAATGGTAATCCAGAGGCTGTTATTCTAGGGTTCTTACCCAGAAGTAAACACTTCTACACAAGCAAGAGGTTCCAGATTGTTTCATGCACACTCCCTTACCAACAACTTAGGGTCACCATGTTTCTTTATTGCTTGGTCTTTATTAAAGAGATTAGTCATGCTGTTGTTTATATGGTCACTTATCTCACCTAGGATGAAAGAGGACTGAATTAAGAGTACTTGATCTTTCCAGAATTGTAGCTCTCCAACATAAATTTCTTAGGGTCCAATCCTATGTTTGTTTAAACAGAAAAAAGTCATATAACTCCAGTATGCCCCACTCAGCCATTTTTTCTGTCTAAACATACATAAGATTGCATCATTATTTACTGATGAACATGTAAATGAGTCTGATGTTGAAATTTCAAGGATTATAGTCCAAGGATAATTGTGTAAATCTTAAGCAAAACATCATATTCTTCTCCCTTCAATTTTTATCGATTACTAAGTTGTCAGTATAATGAAATTATGCATTTTACACTATCAATAAATGATTAATTAAGAACAAATTCCAAAGACCGGTAAGTGTGTTACTCTGTTGCAGAACAAAGAAGAGTCTTGTGAGAACTTAAAGATGAACAGATTTATTATGGCATAAACTTTCATGCCTGAAGCGTTATAATAAACTGGCAGATTATATATGTGTGTACACACATAGATAGAAGAGACAGAATGAGAAAAAAACAATAGCGGTAGTTACAATTTTTGTCTCTGTTCGCAGGCACACATAGCTGAGAGCCAGGATGATGTAGTACTTGGCTAAGGCTGCAATGCTATGCACACTTTACCAGGGTGTGTGCGCCGTGGAAAATTGGATTTACTTCTGTGTAGACATATATACGTATATGATTGTGCTGTTAAGGGTGCTAAATTGTTAACAATTAATTTTTTTTAAAAAAAGCAATTAGCAGAAAGGGACAATGCCCAATCTCAGCTGCAGAAAGGGTCAGCAAAAAGGAACAAAAGCTACCCATTGTTTGGTTGTTCTGATATGAGGTTAAGAGGCATGGAGACCGTGCATATCAATTTCCTTGGATGAACGGTGGGAGAAAAATTTAAAACAAAAATAAAGTACAACTGTTTCAAAGGTAGCACCAGAGGAAGAATGGCAAGCCCCTCCCCTACAAAAGAAATAGATGTCTCCTTATTGCTGGATCCCTGTAATTACTTGAAGAAAAGGCACTTTTCCCATTTATTATTTATTTATTACACATAACTGAATCTCAAAGGGAAATTAAAATAAAAGCATAATCCTAGGTATGCTTACTTAAAAGTTAACTCCTCCATTAAAGTCAAAATGACTCACTGCAGGAGAAAATATATTTAGGACGGGAACGTTAATGCAAGATATGTGGAGCAAAGCTCACCCCTGCAAAATGCACTTTGCCTCTTTCCTGCCCTGCTCCCCCCAATTTTTCTTCAGTGCAGCCACTGGTTGGTTTATGACAAGGATGCTTTAGCCCGAGGCCTGAATTCTACTTTGGAGAAGTTGTTGAAGCATTTCAGTGGTGTGAAGGACCGAAAGCAAAAGGGGTGGGAACAAAATATCAGGATATTTTAGCTTAAAGATACAATCGTACAGATGTTTAGACAGAAAAAACCCTCCTACAATACTCAGCATGCTCCAGCCGGAGGAATGCTGGGATTTAGGAGTTTTTTTTCCTGTCTAAACTAGCATAGGATTGCGCAATAGATCTCCTACTGCCAGTAATTAAGCCTTAGGAGAGGCATTTCCACTGCCATCACTAGTAGTCATTCCTGCAGGCTGTACAGAGGGAGATAGGAACATACGAAGCTGCTTTGTACTTTGCCAAACCATTGGTCCATCTAGCCCAACATTAACTGGCAACAGTTCCCCAGGGTCTGAGGCAGAATTGAATTGAGGCTGGAGATTGAACCTGAGATCTTCTACATGAAAAGCATGTACTACTGGGTCAGGGCCCTTCCCACGACGAGAGAGGGAAGACATGTTTTCCTACATTTCCCCTCCCCATTCAATTTTCCATGTCTATTCTGTAAGCCAGAACTTAACAGGGGTCTTCTGCCGGTAGCCAGCCCTACTGGCCCCTGTGTGCACAGGGTCTCTATTGCTGGCGGCCATGATGTAATGCTTCCAAGGGAAAGTCCCAAAATAGCAGAAACACACTTCCGCTCATTTTGAGGCTTGTCCCTGGAAGCACTACATCATGGCCACCAGCAGGGCTCCCACTGTGTACATGGCAGGACCAGCCACACACTCTAGGTCCCCGTTGGGTCCTGCCCTAGATTGAAAGCCTGCAGGCAGGGATTGTCTTGCTTTACTCCAGGAGCTTTTGGCTGAGGATAAAAATGCTTCCAACAAATAAGTTCCAGCCTTTTAGAATGGGGGAGGGGATTTCAGAAAAGCCAAGAAACTGCAAAATGGTCAGTGGCTGGGGGAAAGAGGTGTGGTCCTCTGAGCAACCCTATAGGGCCAGATTTGGGCCTGAAGTTCTGCAGCCCTGGTCCATAAGGTGCTGCAATATGTATTAACACACTTACCTGTTAGTCCCATTGATATCAGGCCTGGCTTCACCAACCAGCCAGGGCCTGCCAGCAATGTCAAGTACCTCATCCCGTTACCTAGAATGGGTGTTTTAATTTCCCATCATGCCCCTGACATGGCATCACTGCAGGGCATTGTGGGAAATGAAAACGCATGCCAGCTCTTGCTCCCTCAAAAGTGGGGTGTGTCTCGATAGAGCTCAAGGATGGGACTTACTTCCGAGTAGACATACAGAGGATTGCACTGGCAATCATTTGCCATCTAGTAGTAGTGACGAGAGGAAGCCCAGCCAAAGTCTATGTGGTTAGCAGGCCCAAACGCATGCAGGGAGGGAGAAGTGCGGCGGGGAATCGAAGCCCAGATCTCTTAACGCAGGCTCAGCGATACACTCTTGCAACTGGTGCCTGCTGCAGGCCTGGGAAAAAAAGGCGAGCAATCGATAGTTCGGCGCCTTTCCATGCATCCTGGAACGGGAACCATGGCAACAGCAAGCAAGTCTCCTATCGACGACTCGGCATTCGACCGACACGGCTTGAAGTGATTCCTCTCACCTTCTGCTCGGTTTTCAAGACCGGTAGGCAAGGAACCCGCTTTATGTAGAAGAAAAAGAAGGAAATTAGTCGAATCCCTCTCTCGCCCGGAGAGCCATTAAAACGCATCCGGCAGCGAATGTTTATAGCAGGGCGAGCCAGCGCGCATGCGCACATCCGATCTCCCCCCCCGCCTCGAAGCAAGCCCGTTCACCTCCGTGCGCGCATGCGCGTACGTACAAGCAAGCTGGCCGCGAATCAACAGAGAAGGGGGGGGGAATGGCGCACGCGCATTAAGCCACCGAAGTAATAGACATTTTTTTTTTTAATATATGCGGAGAAAGAGATAGGAGGGGGTGTAGGAGTCGTGGCTGCGCGCATGCGCACCGGCGGTGTTCACACTATTTCCCCCCTTCTCTCTCCCCGCTGTCGACCGTGCCCGCTCTATGGAACACGCGCCTTGGCCGTTACCTCAGCAGCAACCGCCGCAGGGGAAGGGGAAGGGAGGGGAAGACGAGGAGGAAGGCGGAGCGAAAGGAAGATGCCGGGGAAACTGAAGGTCAAGATTGTGGCGGGGCGGCACCTGCCCGTCATGGACCGAGCCAGTGACCTGACGGACGCCTTCGTGGAGGTCTGACGGGGAGGGGCTGGGCCTGCCTCAAAACAACGGCGGGCCTCCGGGGGTAGTCGAGCAGCCTCCCACCAGCCGGGCGCCTTCTAGGCGTGTAGGACTACAGCTCCCATCATCCCCTGCCGACATCCCTTTTGTGGTGTCGTCCAACTCTGTTCTGGGGGCGCCAAGCTGAGGGGAGGCTGTGCGGAGGGTGCAGCCACCAGCCCTGTATTGGCATGGATTTGCCAGGCTGACAGAGCGACGCAGTGTGTGTGTGGGGCGGACGGGCGGACGGGCGGGGCGGGTGTCTTTTATTTCTATTTTTATTACCCAGGGAAGCACACTTGGTTTCCTCTTCCTCCCAGCACCATCACTTAATCCTCACAACACGCCTGTGAGACTGGCCAGGGCCGCTGAGGGAGCTTCATTCCCTCAGTGGGGCCATTTCGATGCAAGACCTCTCCTGCGTCGCACTGTTTTTCGATTTGCACCGTTTACTTGTGGCTTCAGTCCTGCTTACCTTAACCTGGTTTTTATCCTTGAAGCAGTGATCTGACTTTAAAGTAGCCTAAATGGGAGCCGGGTGGGTGGGGAGGCTTTGTACCTTATGTCGAAATTACTGCATGAAAGTTAGATCTGATCATAAAAAGTGGGGGGGGGGGGTACAACCCATTTGCAATGCCTAGAGTTACGTGGTAGTAGGCAGAATATATAAATATATATTAAAATTTCGTTGGAGTAGCCAACATTTTATTACAGTCGCTTTGTTGTTGTGGCTTTTGTTAATCTAAGTCATTAGGGAAGACATGGACTATAAATCCATTAGGGAAGACGTGGACTATAAATCTAAATAAATAACATGTCTCTGTGTGGCCCAGGTCTGTCCAGCTTGTGACCTACTAAGTTGAACTGAGCACATTAGCTATGTATAAATTTCCAGAGGGGTAGCTGAGTCTGAGGTAGCAAAAACAACAACGAGTTTTGTAGCTCCTTAAAGACCTAACACATTTATTTGTTGTGGCAACTTGATGAATTGGATCTGATGAAGTGGATGTGTCCACAAAAGCTTATGCCACAATAAATAAATGTGTTGGTCTTTAAGATACCACAAGACACTTTGTTTTTTTTAGCTGTGTTTAGTGGCCACCACCTTCTGAAACAGCCCCTCTAACAAAGACCAGAAACACCATATAGCAGTGCTTCCCAGTCCCATCTCAGATACCTCAGAAGAATACCAGGGCCAATGGAACGAAAAAGCTGCCAAGAGGTTTAGCACAACCAACTGGGACACACTCACCCTTTCCAGTTCCTGGTGTAGATCATCCACCAAGTGACCAAAGCAGTTTTTGGCTCATAACCAGGTTTCCTTGTTAATCTGCCTCATCTAGAAACCACTGAGAAGCCACCAAACACTCCAGTATGTTGCCCAAGAATTGAATATTGGAGACTGACTGAAAATTATCCATTCCAGTTGGTTCAGGGAGGGTTTTTTAAAAATCACTTTTTGACTAAATGGACTACATCTTCCTGTAAGGAGATGCTCATCACTAGCTTAATAATAATAATAATAATAATAATATCCATTCAGCCAGTCCCCCTTCTCCCGCCCCACTTCTTTTAGAAGCCAAGAAGGGTAAGGGTCCCTCCAGAGTTGTCAAGTACCTTACCATTCACAAGACATGGCTGCTGGGCCATGTACATTGAGGTGTGTCATATGCTGTCCAGGCCTCATATAGATTGTTGTGTGTCATCCCAGCCTGTTTGAGGCTTGAGTTTCTTGTGGGTTTACTAATGCAAGTATGGTAAAGAGCTGCAGCGAACCCTGTTCCCCTGGCACATGTATTTGCATATGACCAGAAATCTGTGTTTGTCCTCAGTGTAGTTTATAGAGTTACAGGTACAATGGGAATGTGTGTACCTGTAAATCTGCCCTAGCTGTTACGCATGGTCATTTACATTAATATTTTTCTTGTTAGGAAAGTACACATAATTGGTAATTCTTGCATTGAAGTGATTTTGATGTGGGAATTTTGTTACACTTGTTACACAGTTTTGAGAGGAATTGACTTTCTGAATGTCCACTTTCTAAAATGTTAAGTATCAGTGTTCCACATGTTTATGTAGCGTATGCTTTTTAAATTATTATTATTGGCCTGGTTTCGCTTTACAGCACGAACCATGACTGGCTCCCATGGTTAGTTGTTAGGTTAACCACTGGGTTATTTAGCTCCCAAACAGCCCAGCAGTATGAGTTTGCACATCACGCAACACAACCTATGAAGGTGCCACCGTCGGTTGTGTGCTAAAGTGAAAGAGGCGGGTGTGCTGCAGATAGCGCACCTGGTCATAGATGACAACCCATCATATATTTATTTATTTATTACATTTGTATACTGCCCCATAGCCGAAGCTCTCTGGGCGGTTTACATAGGATTAAAAACAATTAAAAACAATATACAAAAATTAAAACAGCAAAAATATACAACATACACACAATCTGTACATTTAAAAACCACTTCAACACTTCAAAAAGCTACAAAAACAAAACAAACCCAGGCTCCTCAGATATTGCCAAATGCCTGAGAGAAGAGGAAAGTCTTGACCAGGGTTGTTGTTATAAGCCGATGGGTTGCTGTTATGTGCGAACAGTCCCATTAGGTCTACATAGGAATTGGTGTTTGTTGTGTATCTTCAGTACTGACAGAATGGCACATACACAGCAGCACTCTCTTTGTTGTTTCATTTGTCTGCTGGGGTGAATACTGCTACTGGGAAAAGGTTCTAAAACCGTGCTATTCAGGATAGTAGGTTGATAAGGCTAGATGCTATGATCCATTGGAATCATCTGTTGTCCACTATGACATGTTCACAAGATATTTTGAGGAAAAAGTCTCTCTCCTTCACTCCGACTTGGACAACAAATTGGTGTTGGGTTCTGTACAGGAAATGCCCTTATCATCTTGTCTATCACAGTTTTGTAGGTGGTTGATTTCACCTGAGGATGCAAACAAGTTACCTGGGGAATTTAGGTCCACTACTTGCTTTCTTGATTCTTGCCTGTCTTGGGTAATGATGGCCAGTTGAGAGGGCCTTGTCAGTTTTGCAAATAATGTTTTTTTAGTGGGGGCATCTTGAAGGAAGTGTGGTGATTGTTTATGTTGTTTTTGTTTAATACATACACTGCAATTATAATTTTAAATTAACAAACACATAGCAGAGAGAAATTAATTCCATATATATAGAGAGAGAGTCTACTTGAATCTTCTGGGTTGAACACTATTACTGTTTTGAGAAATACTACTGTTCTGTACTTGGTTCTTTAAGGGTCAGTGGGTGAAAACAGCAGAAGGCATGACCCCTTGCAATGACTGAATGGTCAGGTGTGTATCTCATGCACATGCACCTGGTCTTTCAAATGTTAATAAGGCATGTGTTTTCTGCAATTTCCCCTCTTTCCTAATAGAAGAAATATCATAACTGGCCTTTACGCTCTTTGCATGTTATTTTCAATATAAAACCTTCTCTTTTAGTCCATTATTGTGATAATTTTGTGGATTAGACCTTTTGGGTTTTTTATTTTTTATTGGGATATAAAGACAGCACTGTAATGTTGTAGTTGTAGCAGCAGCAGCAGAACATTTTATTATAACATATCCACAGTAAGTTTGTGAAGACTGAGATGCAGGTATGTTACTGTTGCTCATGGTGTCTCATGGGACTTTACATTTCAAACATCTTTTGACATAAGTATTGCTTAGTAAGGAAGATACAACAACAGAAGAAGTTGGGGCTGAATGGGCATGCAAAGGCCCCAGTGCAAATGAAGTAAATATATGTGAGTGTACCCAGTTTGCTCTATTCGTTTACAATCAGGCTTCGTTTTCTGACTACCTAATTTGGCTTTTCTTAGTGCAAAATTTGAGACTTCCTATTAAGTGTGTGAATTAATAGTATTCATTTTGACTAATACATTCATGTGATTTAAAAGGTTTTTCTGGAGTAAGGGCTGCTTCAGGTTAACTGTACATGCGATGTACATGCTCGTGGTTGAAGTGCGGCACACATCTATTTCTCTGCATGATAAAAGAAACTACATGTTTCAACTATGGAATCCACCACCCACAAGATGTAGTGATAGTCACCAATTTGGATGGCTTTAAAACAAGATTGGGCAAATTCATGGAGGATAAAGCTATCAATGGCTACTAGTCCTGTTGGCTATATGCTGCCTCCAGTATCAGAGGCAGTATGCCTACGTATGCCAGTTGCTGGGGACCATGGGTGGAAGGGCGCTGTTGTATTAATGTTCTGCTTGCAGTTTTCCCACGGGCAACTGGAATTTCAGGGTTGGATCCAATGCATGCACAGGCCCTACTGATGTGGCCATGATGTAGCACTTCTAGGGGCAAGCACCGAAAGAAGTGGAAATGATCGTTTCTGGAAGGAACAGGTTCTGGTTCTTCCCCCTGGAAGCACTACATCTCAGCTGCTAATGGTAGGGACTGCATGTTAACAGAAAGCAATAGGTTAATGAAAAGCAACAGAAATATTTAGAAAATTAACTTTCAGTTTATTTTTCTTTCATCAAAATATTATATATGCACACAGACTATATAGCAAGCACCAGAACTCCTCAGATTTTTGTGGCACACCTTACTAGTCTGGTTTATATGGATTGACAGTGGCCTAGTATCACGTGTGAGGGCCTAACAACTTCTTCACTTACAATTCCAGCTATGCTTCAAAGCCATTTAATAGGTGGGTATTGGCAGAGAAACAGGAAAGGAAAGGATCTCAACTATGTATTAGAATTGACAAGCAGGTGTAGCTAAACCAGGAAGATTAGATTATGACTGCCAAAAACTATCTATATTGGACTAAAGAATTTTGTAGTAATAGTGATGAAGCCTCCAGAGAGCTACATTATTCGTTTTTGAGAGTTACATTACACCTTCTATAAAAACAATTTGCATGAAAAAATGTCCTCTCATGGATCAATTTTCATATGTGCTGATGGGGCTGTAATTGAAGATAAGATATTGAAGGGGCATTGGAGAGGATTGTGACATGCCTGAACTTTCAGAAATAATGTCTTCATTTTTCCCTATCTTTTCCCTCTTTATTTCTCTTTTTCACTATGCAGTTTGCAATTTAATGTCCTTCACTTATTCAGAAAGTATGTGTAGAGTCAGCAAGCATGCACACCCACAAGCATACACAGTGAGCACATTCTTTCAACAGCCTAACCCACTTTCATCCCTCCCTTAAACGGAGCTATCTTCTTGCACACATTAACTCATTTTTCTCTCATTCTTACTCTGTCCAGCAATAAACAGCACACCATTTTCTTTTGCGTGCATAAGCACATTTGCTATTTTCTGGCTTTCACTCCTTCATTTGCAAGCTCTGCAGCTGCCTCTAAGGCATTGTGTGAAGCACTGGGAGATTTTATTTGGAAGAACCTGGAGCTCATTGCTAAGTTTATAGAATTAGGCATTAATAAACCTCTGTTCAGCCAGTGCTACAGAGCAAAAGCACATCAGTCTGCTCCTGATTCTGGAGGACAGAAGTTTTATAGCTGGTAACTAGCTGATTGGGAATTTTGAACCAATCTTGAAGTTATAGTTGCCATATGAATTAGCACTCCAGGGGTGAATTTCTCACCTCCCCAACCGTACCATTTGTAATAGTTCTCAGTATAAGTTGAGGCCATCATAACTCCCCCACCCCAGTGCCACTGACATTCACTGGCAGGGGCAGGGAACTTTGCTATTAATTGTGCCTGAATCGCACAGTGAGGGATTCTTCTAAGTGTTACAACTGGGGATGGGAAACTTGCCACTGGGATCCTGATCCCTGTGGCAAGTCTAACATCTGGACCAGCCTTTTGTTTTGCACACTGCTATTCTTATCAGTTGGTGTGGGAGGTAGGATGTCTGAGAAAGGGAAGGGTTACATCTCTCCTGCACTAATGATGCCCAAGCACATCTCACAGGTCCCCTCTACAAGGATGCGCTTTTGCGCCCGGTTCTGCGATTATGCGCACTATCGCAGAAGCGCATTTACGCCTAATACCTCTGCATGAGAGGCGGCGAAGCGCATTATCAGTTTTTTCGGACGCGCGTTAAAGTTGTTCACATGCGGGGCTTCGGGAGGAGCTAACAGAATTTTTACTTCGCTTTTTACCTAAAGCCAACCCCTTTACCAGCCCTCCCTTCCTTTACTCCGCCTACAGGAATGTAGCTACGTAATTTCGGGTTGCCTGGCAACGAGATGGGAGGGGAGAGGGAAGGTGGTTTCCAAAGAAGAGCACGACGAGCGTAGCGGGAAGAAGGAAGTTATTTTAAAAAAGGCCTTCCGGTTATGCGCAGCTGCGCGGGTGTGGTGAAACAGGAAACTACCTGTACCTGGAATGCTACCTTTCTGGTTCCCGCCTTTTGTGCACTGAACCCCTCCTGGAAATTCCGGGTTGCCTGGCAACGAGATGGGAGGGGACATGTTTCTCCAAGCAGCGCGAGATGTGCAGGTGCGCGGCTCTTGTCGTGCGCATATGCATATAAGCGCGTGTTCGGAATTCTGAGAAAGGCATCTTGATTTCTTTGGTCCCTTTCATCTTCTGCTTTCATCCATTCCAACATCTGGTCATTTCTCTGCAACATCTGGTCATGTCTCTGCAAGAGGTTTGCGTTGTGTGCAGAGGCATGCTCCACAATGCGGTCTGTGTCCCTGCTGCGTGAGGGGTCTTCTGTTTCTGGCCATTTCCAGGTGGGTTGCAGGCGAGAGTGCTGCCTTTGGGATGGGATGGCACCTTCCTTCATCTGTACCTGAAGGGAAAGGGCCAAGTTTAGTGTGTTGAAAAATCATTTCTAACATGTCCACCCTGTCCAATGGGTTCCCTCGCACCCTCATCCTGAAGATGAGAATGTCCTATCACACATTTCAAAGAATTACAGGACTGAAACTTTATCAAGCAAATAACATAGCCCTGTACTTACTCTGTGCAGCAGGATGGTCGACATTTCTGGACCTCACATCGCCGTAATCGCTGCCTTCCCCAGCACTGATAGTACTGCTGCTTCTGGAGGCTGCTGTGGCAAAAAAGAAGAGCTTTTTAGGAGGTTTCATTCCAATAGGCACAATCACAAACCTCCATTTTAAATGGGGGGGGGGGGGATTGTTTAAAATGGCTGCCTGCTCTTATCCTTTTTTCCCCCGCCCTGGAGAGACCTGAGAAATGCAGGCTAGAGGATATGTCTCCTGGCCACCCCCACCCGCTCACCCGCCTAGCTGCTTGCCCCAATTTTCATGGCAAAGTCAGGGGAATAGGAGAGTTTACAACATTAGGCTTACCATATGAAAAGGAGGACAGGGCTCATGTAACTTTAACAGTTGTAGAGAAAAGGGAATTTCAGCCCGTGTCATTTGTATGCAATTAGTTCCTGGTGAAATTCCCTATTCATCACCACAGTTAAAGTTGCAGGCACTATACTAGAGTGACCATATACAAAAGAGGGCAGGACAGACCAGATAAAATCCAGGTCAGGGCTTATGTAACTTTAACAGTTGTAGAGAAAAGGGAATTTCAGCCCGTGTCATTTGTATGCAATTAGTTCCTGGTGAAATTCCCTATTCATCACCACAGTTAAAGTTGCAGGCACTATACTAGAGTGACCATATACAAAAGAGGGCAGGGCAGACCAGATAAAATCCAGGTCAGGGCTTATGTAACTTTAACAGTTGTAGAGAAAAGGGAATTTCAGCCCGTGTCATTTGTATGCAATTAGTTCCTGGTGAAATTCCCTATTCATCACCACAGTTAAAGTTGCAGGCACTATACTAGAGTGACCATATACAAAAGAGGGCAGGACAGACCAGATAAAATCCAGGTCAGGGCTTATGTAACTTTAACAGTTGTAGAGAAAAGGGAATTTCAGCCCGTGTCATTTGTATGCAATTAGTTCCTGGTGAAATTCCCTATTCATCACCACAGTTAAAGTTGCAGGCACTATACTAGAGTGACCATATACAAAAGAGGGCAGGGCAGACCAGATAAAATCCAGGTCAGGGCTTATGTAACTTTAACAGTTGTAGAGAAAAGGGAATTTCAGCCCGTGTCATTTGTATGCAATTAGTTCCTGGTGAAATTCCCTATTCATCACCACAGTTAAAGTTGCAGGCACTATACTAGAGTGACCATATACGAAAGAGGGCAGGGCAGACCAGATAAAATCCAGGTCAGGGCTTATGTAACTTTAACAGTTGTGGAGAAAAGGGAATTTCAGCCCGTGTCATTTGTATGCAATTAGTTCCTGGTGAAATTCCCTATTCATCACCACAGTTAAAGTTGCAGGCACTATACTAGAGTGACCATATACAAAAGAGGGCAGGGCAGACCAGATAAAATCCAGGTCAGGGCTTATGTAACTTTAACAGTTGTAGAGAAAAGGGAATTTCAGCCCGTGTCATTTGTATGCAGTTAGTTCCTGGTGAAATTCCCTATTCATCACCACAGTTAAAGTTGCAGGCACTATACTAGAGTGACCATATACAAAAGAGGGTAGGGCAGACCAGATAAAATCCAGGTCAGGGCTTATGTAACTGTAACAGTTGTAGAGAAAAGGGAATTTCAGCCCGTGTCATTTGTATGCAATTAGTTCCTGGTGAAATTCCCTATTCATCACCACAGTTAAAGTTGCAGGCACTATACTAGAGTGACCATATACAAAAGAGGGCAGGGCAGACCAGATAAAATCCAGGTCAGGGCTTATGTAACTTTAACAGTTGTAGAGAAAAGGGAATTTCAGCCCGTGTCATTTGTATGCAATTAGTTCCTGGTGAAATTCCCTATTCATCACCACAGTTAAAGTTGCAGGCACTATACTAGAGTGACCATATACAAAAGAGGGCAGGGCAGACCAGATAAAATCCAGGTCAGGGCTTATGTAACTTTAACAGTTGTAGAGAAAAGGGAATTTCAGCCCGTGTCATTTGTATGCAATTAGTTCCTGGTGAAATTCCCTATTCATCACCACAGTTAAAGTTGCAGAGGCCCTGTCCTCCTTTTCATATGGTCAGCCTATACAACATCCCTCCCATACACCACAATTTCTTGTCCCATGCACCACAATGTTGTGTCCAATGGCCCCCTTTCCACCCCATAAACCCAGCCTAGATCATTGGGAACTCCCTTCCTTCAATGATCTCTGACCCCAGAAATTAGGCCTGTACTTACCCTGTGCAGCAGGATGGTCGACATTTCTGGACCTCAGATCGCCGTGATCGCTGCCTTCCCCACCACTGGTAGTTCTGCTGCTTCTGGAGGCTGCCATGGCAGAAAAAGAAGAGCTTTTAGAATGTATCATTGACATAGCCCTATACTTACTCTGTCCAGCAGGAGCAGGATGCTCGACATTTGTGGACCTCACATCTGCGTGATCTCTGCCTTCACCAGCAGCACTGGTAGTTCTGCTGCTTCTGGAGGCTGCTGTGGCAAAAAAGAATAGCTTTTTAGGAGGTTTCATTCCAATAGGCACAATCACAAAACTCCATTTTAAATGGGGGGTGGTTGTTCAAAATGGCTGCCTGCCCTTATCCTTTTTTCACCCGCCCTGGAGAGACCTGAGAAATGCTGGCTGGAGGATATTGTCTCCTGGCCACCCCCACCCACCCACTCACCCGCCTGGCTGCCTGCCCCATTTTTCATGGCAAAGTCAGGGGAATAGGAGAGTTTACAACATCCCTCCCTCCCATAGACAACAATTTCTTATCCCATAGAATACAATTTCTTATCGCATGGAACACAATAGTAGTACAGTTAAGAGAAAATATACCTTCAGGTTCTTCGTTTGCAATATCTGCTGGCGTCTCGAAATCTAAAACGGGAAAACATCAGATGTGAGCTAAAGGCATGAAATAGAAGGAAGAACGAGATTTTAAAAAAGATGGCGATTAGAATCAATGTACCTCCGGGAGAGTAGGGCATGCCAAGGTAGTCTTCCACATCAGTTGTTCGAAGTTCACTGCTGAAGAGTTCTTCTGACCCTTCAGAAAGCGGCAACGCCAGGGGGGAACTTACTGGGGGAGCAGCAGGTGCTTGTACGCGATGGATGCTCAGACTCCTGCCAACGCGATTTGGTTGAATGGTAGCATCCCCCCGAAAAATGCTATGAAGCTCCTCAAAAAAGGGGCAGGTGGCAGCATCATTCCCTGATCGTGAATTATGATTCATGACCCTGCGATATTCCTGCCTCATTGCCTTTGCCTTTGTCCTGCACTCCTTCGCAGAACGGGTATGTCCCCTTCTTAGCATTTCCTGAGCAATTGATTCATAGGCATCAAGGTTCCTATGGCTGACATTCAGTTGAGCCTGAACTTTCTGCTCCCCAAAGATGTCTAGAAGGTCGAGGATCTCTGCCTTTTTCCAAGAAACTCCCCTTCCTGGAGCAGCCATTTCGGTAGGTAGGTGGAAAAGGTGTGTAGCTGGAGAACAAAATCACTCAAGATGCTGACTCTCTGGTGTCACGAATGTAAATGAAGTCAACGGTCCGAACATGCGCTTATATGCATATGCGCACGACAAGAGCCGCGCGCCTGCACATCTCGCGCTGCTTGGAGAAACACGTCCCCTCCCATCTCGTTGCCAGGCAACCCGGAATTTCCAGGAGGGGTTCAGTGCACAAAAGGCAGGAACCAGAAAGGTAGCATTCCAGGTAGCTTCGCCACACCCGCGCAGCTGCGCATAACCGGAGGGCTTTTTTCCCCCTCAAAATCCCTCCCTGTTCTCCCTGCCCATCTTGAAAAACCCAGCCCTCTACCCGCCCACCTCTCTGAAAATGCGCTTCACTGAAAAATCGTTCACATGAGCATAACACGCTTCACATCCTGCCGCAAAAAAAACTTCGCGATTTAACGCGCATTCGATAATGCGCATAATCGGAGAGATAGCGCGCCTCTACGCCCGATTTGCTCTCCGTTCTTGTAGAGGTAAAATTTTAAAGCGCCTTGAAAGAGCTTTAAACCTCTCTTGTAGAGGCACCCACAGTTTGTAAACAATAGCTTGAGATAAAGTTCCTGAAACTACATGGTCACAGATCCCAGCATGAAAATCACTGTGTCAGAAGAGTTCCTCATTTTGGAGGGGCTGTTCTCCCTTTCTTTAATTTGTTCACTTTCAGATTAATCCTTGTTCATTTAAAAGCAGAAGGTAAAAGTGATTTAACTGTATTAAACTGAGCTCTAGAAGACCAACTCAGATTTGTCAGGATGGTGAAGAATAATCAAGAGTTTAAAGTGAAAATTGAGATAAGATAATTAAGATAGATCAGAGGACTGATAACAGTATTATGTGCTAACATAATAAAAAAGAAAAAAAAAACATTCTGTTGCCACCTCTTTTGAAGCATAGTAAAGACTGGTAAAATCTACTTAAAAAACCACAACCTGAATCTATCATAAAATGAGTTACACTTTCACACATGTGAATGATCATATTTCACGGTGGCAGTTTGGGGCATAAATTTCAGCTTGCTGTAATTCAGAGTAATTGGACGATAACCTTGTAAAACAGTGGAAGACTTAAAAAACTCACGTTGTATTACAAAAACTGGTGAACATGGAAAAGTGAGGCAAAGAGGAATTGTGTGTTTAGTCACCCAGTGAATCACCTTTCTGTTGACTAATAACGAACAGCGAGGCTCTTCTCAGCTCTAAGTGGAATTTTATAAGCACAGACCCTAATCCAAAGGTGCTGAGTTCCATGCATGCACCAGAGCTTCCCCATCCTCACTGGCGCTGCCAGTACTGCCCAACAAGGTACTCTCAAAATTGGGGGAAGCCTCTGAAAAACCTCAGATGCAGTAGGAGAAGATGTCAACAGAAGGGGCAGGTGTGAAGCACATGTATGCATACACCTAAAAATCTTCTTTGGAACCATGGCATAGTAAAAGACCATATTTCTTTCTGAGTCTACCATGAAGTGCAAAACAGACTTTTATTTTACTCTTTGCTTTTATAGCAGACCCAGATGAATTTTGTGTTCTGCATTGGACAGAGTTTGAGACAGGAGAGTTGTATTGCTTTGACACACGGTATTACAGTAATTGTATAAAATGCATTACTGTTTTTTCATTATTGTGGGGTATGGCTAGAGGGAAGCAGTAAATAAATTTGTATTGTATTTTATATTTTTAACTGTGTTTTAAAACGGCATTTTAGTTTTTTAACTGGTTGTAATCCACCCAAATACATTAGTTATTGGGTGAATTAGAAAAGTACTGAATAAATAAATAAATAAATATATCATTGATATTGCCAAAATTTCAGCCTATTTACGATATTGTTATCCTTGGACTTCAAGCTTCCTGCGTCTTCTGCTGCGGTGATGCTCACTGAATGTTTCTTCAACCCTACTTCCCCATGCACACTGCATGTATGGTTGGTGGTGGTGGGACTGGATCAAAACAACACTTTCATTGAGGGTAGTAAAGCTGCTGCTGCTTATCATTCTAACAGTAATAACAAAGAATTGCACTTACTGATGTGTGGGTTTTACTAACACACACAGATAAAGCATCTCGAAACAGAAAACGTTTATGTTCTGTGAGCTTTACTATCACATTCACCCAAACTGCACATGGTAGCGGCATACCTATCTTCAAATATGGATCTACCCTGACCACATGTAAAGCTGAGTAGGGGTGTGATATTAAATTGCAAAAGGGGCGCTAAATCTCTTCACCTCCCCACGCTACTTCTCTCACAACTGGGCTCACTTCTCATATTAAATTCTGCCTGGAGAGGGAAAATGATTGCTGTTTATGCTCAGCACCCCCCTACCCATGTGCCCTATTGCGTTTTAAGTCGTATCACATATCTTGTTTTACACATAATTGGGCAAAACCATGTTTAAAGACATGGATCTGCCATTCTTGTGTGTAGCTTGCTTCATAATTATACCAGTGTGACTCCTAGAAAGGGAAGAATGTACAAAGTGCTCAAGGATTTGGGGCTCACAACAGTGCAAACAAACCATATGAGCATTCCTATACTGCTGGTTTCTGTTCATCATTGATGTCCTCACAGAACACTTTCTCTGGATACGGATGGATTTCTAACTGCAGAATCTGTTGTGTGCTAGTGAGTTTAAAATGAATTAAATGGAAGAAAGAAGAAACTAGAGTAGCATGAAATATCAAATAAATATCACAGTTGATAATACAGCAAAATGTAACAGACTTGGAATAACAAATTTAAAAGTTTACTTGATGAGTATAGTAATGGTTAGCTCTATTCAAGTGAATGGAAAAGTTGTTTGCAGGCAGGTAAATTACATGTCTGAAAGCAATTAAATAGGATTAATTTTGCTGAATATTGTAAGTTAGCACTTCTGAATAAAGTGTAGAATAAGATTTTGCTTTAATTTGTAATACGTTTTTGTATATTTTTCAGGTAAAGTTTGGAAACACCACATTTAAGACAGATGTGTATCCCAAATCTCTCAATCCTCAGTGGAATTCTGAATGGTTTAAATTTGAGGTAAATGGATGACAAAAATAAACTGTGTATATTACAGACAAGCTAATTATTGACAGCAAAAGCAGGGGGAGAAAAGCATCCAAATCTAGTGAAACAAAAGGAGAAACAGGTTCTCAAGATGCTGATTTTTCCCCCCCAACGTTGAACTTTGGAAAAATAAATAAAAAATCAGCATCTTGAGAACCTGTTTCTCCCTTTGTTTATTGAGTAAGCTCAAAGGATCAAGAAGGACTGGTTTATGTATAATATTCTTACATATTTGCAGCAGTTGCCTAGTTGTACATTCTATTAAATATTGCTGGATGATAAAGGCATATGTAATAAAGTGTGTTGAAAACATACACTGTGAGTGAAAGGTGATATGAAAAAAAATACTTGAGAATGTTTTTGAATGATAGCTCTTATATAAATTTCCTAGCACAGTTCTGTCTGTTTTTTTCAAATGGCAAACGGGACATTTATAATATGGTATTTTAGATCAAATAACATTGGAGTGATATCTATAGTCATGGGATTTAATGGGAAATAAAGATGAAATGAAATACGTTTATCTCTCTAAATATCCATCAGAGTCTGCAAACAGCCCAAATTCTGTGGAGAGGATTATGAAAATCTGGCAAATCTGCTAAAGTATTTTATATTTTAATTTGATTTCAGTATTTTGGAAATATTGCAGAATATGGTAGAGGCACTGGTCTAGGAAAGGCATTGAAAGTAATAGGGAAATCGACTTATAAAGGAAGGGAGAGGGAATGTTGAGAAACATGGGCAAGAATGGGGATTTGTATCTGTTTTATGTTGACCATATGAAAAGGAGGACGGGGCTCCTATATCTTTAACAGCTGTATAGAAAAGGGAATTTCAGCAAGTGTTATTTGTAAGCATGCAGCACCAGGTGAAATTCCCACTTCATCGCAACAGTTAAAATTGCAGGAGCTATACTATAGCGACCAGCTACAAAAGAGAGCTTTAACTTTCAGCCTCAGGTCCATGCGTTCCATCTCCACTCATCTCCTCTGACATGGCTGTGAGGAGGAGATTGGAAGCACAATTTATTGTTCATTCCAAATTGGGTCAAAGTTCAGGCAGTTTAAGTTATCATTTTGTCAGAACAAGCCAGGGTCAGGCCATGGTTTCTGATCCTCACTTGTTCAGACAAAACATAGTTTAAACTAACTGCAGTTCCTCTGTCAGATGGAGCAACAAACGAATTAGTTGAAAACAGAAGCAGATGCTTCTGATCTCCTCTTTGCAGGTGGGATGGAGGAGGAGGGGGAGAGGGGGAACAGGGTCATGCATGTAATATTAACCCAGGTCACCGTTCATAGAAGCTATTTAAAAGCAAAAGCTGGAATTCATAGGTTTCTGAAACCTACAAATTCTATCTGTGCTGCTTTGCAATACAAGCTAGGAGTTTTTTATGAAATTTTTATTAATGCAGGTTCTCCTTGTAAAATGTTGAATCTCCATATTGCTTTTTTATTTTCTAGGTGGATGATGAAGATCTACAAGATGAGCCTCTTCAAATAACTGTCCTTGATCACGATACTTATAGTGCTAATGATGCCATAGGAAAAGTTTACATTGATATTGATCCTCTCCTCTACAGTGAAGCAGCTACAGTTATCTCTGGCTGGTTTCCAATTTATGATACAATTCATGGTAAGATTGTTTTATTGTTTAAAAGTATATTTTTCTTAATTTTTAAAGAAAGTTTGAAGAAGATTAAATGTGCTGTTCAAATATATATAAATAATTTTGATCTAGTAGTCTGAGACATCTGTCGTTGAGGTTTTCAGCGTGGTATGTAAACGTGATTTCAAGGGTGAAACAAAATGTCATTTTAAAAAATTCTGTTTAGAGTTTTGCTGTTTGTTTGTTAGGAATTATAGCACTGAAATGTCTCCAAGAAATCTGTTAGAATCTCGTAAATAAAACTTCAGGAAAAAATAAAAGCATTCTGTGCAACATGCTTTATGTGGTCCCTATTGTGTTCTTAAAACTCCTTTAAAGTGTGGTCTTAGAAAGGGCATCCTTTTTCAAGGGCTTGGGTTCAGAAATTATTTATGGGAGCCATGTGTCTTTATTTCTCAATGTAATAACAGACCTAAGTTTCAGTATGGCCTGTACTTGTTTCCAAATAACATAGATCAGTACGTAGGGTCATTAAGGATGTTGTGCGAGAGCCACCTTCCTGATGAACCTACTGACTCTGTCTCATGTTTCAATACACTGGAGTTCAAAGGCTGGTGAGGAAAAGTGAAACCGTAGGTTTTACATTACATTGGGCCTTATGCTGCGCTTGCGGCCAGGGCATAATTATGAAAGATTTGCTGTAACTGTGGACAAGTTTAGTTCTGTTCTTGCCACGCTCTCAAGATTCTTCACTGTTCCACATTGGCCCTGTTCAGAAGACACCTTAAACCACAGCTTTAACCACGGTGAATAAGGCTTTTTGCCTTATTAGCCATGGTTAAAGCCGTGGATTAAGGTGTCTTCTGAACAGTGCCATTGAGATTTCAATACCTTCCCGGGATCCCAAGAAGTCTTAATTTATCAACTTTTCAACTTGCTAACTCACTACAGATATTGCTCATGGGTTTCATGTGATATTTCAGGCAGTAGGCGGTAACTAGCATAGATTAAAAAAAAAGTTTAAACAACTTCATGGGGGATTGATCTACCTATCAGCAGCATTTAACTATGACAGCTAAATGGAACCTCCATATTTACAGGTAGTATGTTTCTGAGTTACTAGGGATATACAACAGAGGATGGTATCTCCACCATACTTTGTGTCTAAGCTTCCATAAGGCAATAGATGGATGTTGATCTGTTCCAGCAAGATCATTTCTTTTTGTTTTGTTTTTCTTTAATCCCTTTTTTCCACATTAATGCTATAGTCTCTGTGCTGGCCTCATTTCCTCCACTACCAACACAATACACAGGCATTCCTTTTTCTAGCTACTGCTAGTACACTCTTCTGTTTTCTTTCCACTCTTGTTGAAAGTAGAGACCCTCAGAATTTGCAGAGTCTCCAAAGCAAAAATATTCCAGGTTTTCGTCTCCCTATCTGAGGGGGAAGTTCTCTACTCTACATGATATGGATGCTGTCCTTTTATGGGCTTTTCTCAGTTCCCTTTTTCTGAAATACACCAAGGCATTATATACCCCATTTTGAAAATGACTTAATCAGGTCACTGCCCCTAAAATACTATAAATTTGTCGATATTCCCAATTAGATTTTTTTATGGATCTTAATATCTTGCCTAATGCATTATCTTCTGCTGACATACTGTGTTAGAATACTGTGATGTCACATGAAAAATAATATTGTAGAGATATTTGAAAATAAAATACTGCATAATAACATTCTGATTGCCAAGTGAACCTGTGTAGTTATTATGATCTTCCTTTGTGATCTCTTAATGTATTTCCCCTCTGTCTGAGGTGAGGCAGGTGATGCCCTGTAAAAGGACCTTCTCTATTGTGGCACCCTATTGTCCAGAGTGTTTTGTTTTTAATCAGATTATTTATCTGGCTTTTAGTGAATTTGCTGCTCTGATTTTACTGTATTTTTATAGATTGTTTTTCTTTTGAACCACCTTGAGAGGCTTTGGCCTGAAAGACTGTATTTCTGTGTTTTAATACAAATTCTCACTCTCTCACATGTTTTTTATATGCAGGTATACGTGGGGAGATCAATGTGGTGGTGAAAGTAGATCTCTTCAATGACTTAAACCGTTTTCGACAGTCATCGTGTGGAGTAAAATTTTTCTGCAGTAAGTCTAAAAAAAATTGCGAAATGTTTTTGTGTGAAAAATGAGGGCACTGCAGAACTAACTATATAAACCCCTTTAAAGATTTATGCCTCTCACACTAGTGCCATGTTGGCTGGGGATGATGGGTGTTATATCTGGAGAGCTCCTGTTTTAGCATTGGTAGTCCCAGTTGGATTACTCTGCTGCAGTGCATTGTACATGGGGTTGCCTTTAAAATTATTTGGAAGCTTCAGTTTGTGCTCAATACAGCTGCCACTTGTTTTGACTATTATAGCATACTTGGGTGGCTTCTCATGGTTACAGAAGAACAGCACTGGTTTCCTGTTCGTTTCTGAACCTAATTCGGTATACTGGTTTTTGCCTTCAAAACCCTAAACATTTTGAGACCCAAGTACCTGAAGGAGTGACTTCTTTCATACCAACCTGTCCACACTTTGAGATCATCTGCTGATGTTGTACTTTGAGTGCCTCCTACAACAGCCAGGTTGGCATAGGCAATGATGAAAGATAATGGGAGTTGCAGTCCAATATCTGGAAGGCCACAAGTTGTCCTCCCCTGACCTAGACAGAGGGCTTTTTGGGCCAGTTATGGAAGGCCTTCCCCAGGTGGGTTCAGCAGGCACCGGTATTCACATTTAGGTGCCAAGATAAACTTTTTTTATTCACCTAGTCTTTTAATGTATAGTACATTGGTAAGCTTTTATCTCTGTTTTATGGATTTTTTTAATGTTTTAAAAACTTTAAAAACTTAAGAACTTTTTTTAACAGCTACATCTATTCCAAAGTGCTATAAAGCTGTAATTATTCACGGGTTTGTGGAAGAGCTGGTGGTTAATGAAGATCCAGAATATCAATGGATAGACCGAATCCGTACACCGAGGGCATCAAATGAGGCCAGGCAACGGCTTATTTCATTAATGTCAGGTATTTATAATATCAGTTAATGCCTTAAAGATACACATGGATTTTAATTTGGGGTTCCACTCATAAAGGCTTTGCATTTCTGCATATTTCTGTAGAGATTTCTTTTTCAGATTTGATTAAGCCTTTAAGCCAATTGAACATGTTATAGTTAATATTATATGAAAAAAAAATTGAAAATGTTGTCAGAAAAAGCAGTATTGTATGTAATGGATGCAATGAAAGCTGTAAGGGCAATGGAATGGCATTTTCATGAGGAGCTAACATCTTGCCAACAGTAAAGTCATATTAATAGTAACTGGTGAGCGTTTCACCTGTTAACATATAACTTCATCTAACAATAATTTACAAACAGATGCAATGATTGCAACTTGGTGTGGAGATTTCTGTTCTGAAACTGTAGCTCATGTTATGGAGCAGCCACGTATCCTCTGGTAGGTTGGAATTTCAAAGGTCATTTTGGATTGTTGAACTATTTAAAAGGACATTACAAAATGATAAACGTACCCACCAAATGAGTGGAGAAACAGTTGGAAGCTAATTCAGCCCACAGTTGTATGTTATGAATCACTGTGTTGTCACTATTGGTGCTGGAGTTAGCAAAAAACAGTGAAATGTTTATTTTAACACATCTAAAATGTGAAAATCTGTTGTATGCTTATTGAAATATTATATAATTAATAGATGCTGGTGGGTTTTTTTCTCGGTTTCTAATCCTTTTCAACAAATATTTAGTTTGTTGCCAGTGGAGAAACAAGCGCTCTCCTTATTTTCTTCTCCTTCCCTACCCAGCCGCATGTATTGTACTGGAAGTTTGGAAGTGTATTTTATCTTCATCCTGACTTCTTGGTACCATTTTGTATTTCCCATTTGATATTCATGGTGGTTTTCAAAGACACTAGTTCTATTTTTTTCTAAAATAAATTAATATTTGATATTGGAGGAAGAGAACTGACATCTGTAGTTCAATCCTAAACAGATTTACTTAGAAGTTCCACCTAAGGCTGGTTCACAATACTTCCTAGCTACACATAGAATGTGGTTATGAAACCAGGTGGAGGAAGGTTAATGTGAACAGGGCTGAACTGGTAGCCACCTCGCTGGTTGTGGCTGCATTTTTCCCAATAGTCATAACTATGCAAATAGCTGCAGGTTTGCTTTCCGTTATTGCAACAGCTAGGAAAGTATTCATTTTTATTTAAAAATTTCTACTTTATTTTTCAAAGAAATCTCAAAGCAGGGAATAAGCATTAATATTAAAAGTTAGAATTCAAACAATAACAATGACAGCCAATATTTTTCCCAACGAGAAATAAAATACAACTATGTTCCTAGTATCTTTTTAAAGATTAAAACCCTACGTGATATGAAAAGTCTTCAGCATAAACATACAAAGAAAACCTGCAGGCAGGTTCAGTAGATTCTCTTGCCCTCAAGCTTGCCCTATTAACAGTCTTTGAGATAAATTTTAAGCTAATTACTGGCTGATCAGTTTGCACTTCTTTTGCAGGGGAACTGCAAAGGAAGATTGGCTTGAAGGTACTTGAAATGAGAGGGAATGCAGTTGTTGGCTACTTGCAGTGTTTTGATCTGGAGGGAGAATCTGGACTAGTAGTGCGAGCCATTGGAACAGCCTGTACCTTGGATAAATTAAGTAACACACCAGCATTCTTACCCGCATGTAATTCCCCATCCAAAGAAATGAAGGAGTAAGTATGACAAATGTTCACTGGAAAGAGTTTTTCATATTTGCTTTTCATACAGTTTTACATCATTTTATTTGCCTGTTTTGATTACATTCTCTCTCTCTCTTTCTTACACACACACACACACACTTCTCTTCCTTGTTGATAAGTTACTGTGAATTGAGGAACTTGATGAATTCAAAATGAATTGTTCGTATTCTTTGACCAGGTCTTGCAGAAATAACCCTTGGTGTGACAAATGCCTCTGCAGTAATACCATATGTAATTCTTGCAGTTGTGTGACATACTGAAGATGGGATTTGCCTTTTCCACATTGCAGATTGAGGTGCTTGTATTTTTATTGGTGAACATGCATCACTGTTTGCCTTTCAGGATCTTCTACAATTGTGCTATTCAAAATCCCACAGGGAGGTTGCAGGGTGCGTGTAGTTATCATTTTGAATATGCAGCCCCTACTTGGAGATTGTTGTGTCATGCAAACATGAAGAGTGTGTTATGCAAGGGTTAAATAACCCTCACATAACCTTTGGTCTGTTTAACAATCTGAGCGTTGTTTAACTCTCACATTACCCATGTTCTCATGACACAACAACATCTGAGTGGCAGGTACATATGCAGCCTGCTAATCCGTGGGTGCCCAGGCTCATTGTGGGTTAAATGTGGGGTGTTATCCAAACCCAGCCATTATTACATTTTCCCATGGGGCTTCTATTTTTAGTACTTTTATTCTGGATGTGTCTGCTGTGCATTTATATAAGAGGGGAGATAATATAATATTTGTGTTGTAGTGTGAACATCGTATTCTCTAATTCTGTAAGTTAGTAGTGTAAGTTAATGCTATCAGGTTCTTATAACTGCCTGTGGTGCTGTCCTCTCTTATTTCAAACAAATTCAGTTTTGCTGTCTTTGACTTGAAATAGGCTATCAGCCAGCTCTCAGTGCAGTAGTAGTGCGTGGAGTTCAACTTTTAACATGAGCCAAGTGAAATAAAAATAGTAGAGTGCCAGTCTGAAAGCACCTTGTTTGGGAAAGTTAAATGACCAGAGAAAATGCATCAAGTTACATTTTACAACATCGTATAGTAGTTTACGTGCCTAAGAGATAGGAGGACCAACACATGTTTTTCCGCACAAAAAATATATGATTATCTTAGCCATATCATCTGAACTCCCCTGTTGAAAAATAATTAGTTACATAGGTGTGTGTACAGATATTAAAAGCACCTTCAGTATTAGTACATACTTGCAATATAGTTTGCAAGTTACTATCCCTAGCATTGCTGAATTTTAAATTTCACACACAGTTCATTCTGTACTCTAATATGTGTTGACAAACAACTAGAATCGTGTCTTCTTCCAAAGTGTGCAGTTACTCTTGTCACTTACTGCTTTCATACCACTGTAAAGTTGGCAGCCGTTTTATGAACTCTTGCAGGAAGCACCAGACATACGTGGGTTGTTCCGAAAATAATTCCTGTTGGAAAGCCGAATGCAGAGTGGCATGGTTTGGACAATAATTCCTGGCTTCATTCCCAGTTCTTCCCTGGCCTTTCCTCTTTTCCCAGCGCGTACTGGCTTCAGTGCAAAGATCCTGGCTTGTGTTAAGTCAGAGGATAGGACTGAACGGTGCCTTACTGCCGGAGGCAAACACCACTGGTTGCTGGTGCAGGCATGTGGCGGGCATGTGGCCAACCGTAACAGCAGTGCACACATGGACTCCACTGCTTGCGGCAGTGATATAGTGCTTCCAGAACAAGCCCCCAAACAACCAGAAATACAAGTTTCTGGAAGGCACAACCAACCCCTTCCATAAACTTGTGTGTCCGGTCGTTTGGAGGCTTGCCCACAGAAGCCCTAAATCGCTGCTGCTGACAATGAGGGCTGCACACACACCAGGAACCTGCGGGTCTCGCTGCCAGCAGAAGGGCAGCATTGGATCCTACTTAGGGTTCCCTGTTTCATTCAAACGGGGGAACTCTGACCTAGTTATGATTTTAACTATCATGGTGGTGACACAGTCCTTATTGTTATCAAAATGTAATTGGCAAAGCAATTTGGATAATACCTAAAGAGAAAATGCTGAATTATAGCACATCACTACAGATGAAAAGGGTTATGGGAAAGATGGAAAGATATCAAACAGAATCATTCGGTGTCAAAGTGGATGTAAAGTTTTCATTTGGCATTTAATGAACAAAACATACTGTGTAAGGTATAACCATTAAAAAATCTTATATAGAGATGTATAAAAAAAATGCATTTAGGTTTAATCAGTAAGAAATTGCTGTGCCAAAAGCATATATCAAAATTAGTTGTATATAACTTGAAAAGCCTATGTTTAAGCCTTTGCATGTGTTTTGATCATGAAGAATTATTTTAGAAGTCAAGATCTTGAACTTAGATTTATGAAATAACAATTATTATTGACATATTGGCAGTGAGGTAATCTTTCAGAAAACTGTATAAATATGGGCTGATTCAGGAGTCTAGTAGCTTTTTTTTTATATTGAAGCTCATTGCCTGTAATACTGCCAGACAACTCTATTGAGAAGTCTTAATAAGCAAAATGGGCTCCACAATGCTCTTTCGTAACAACAACAATGTTTAGGAAATGCAACTTTAGTTGCTTTTAAATACTCTAGTACTTGTATTTTAATTGGGAATTTATATTTGCATCAGTTAAAGAAAGAAACAGATTCAAAGATTCCTGTACTATAATCACTTTAGTACTAGACCTGGTTTGCAACCACCAAATAATCCTAGGTGTCCACTTTATTTAAGAAGTGTTTTTAATCTGCTATAGGTAGTTAACAGGCAGCCAAAGGCTCCCAGAGTACTGAACTATAAGCAGATAGCTCAAGCAAAGTAAAACCATAACATCAGGAAAATAAGCCCCAATCACATCCTGGTGTTTGTTAACTAACATTAGGCCAGAGTTTCTCAGTTCAGATGTAACAGGGAACTCTGGCTTAATACAAGCCAGGTTCTTTGCACTGAAGTCGGCTGGAAGAGCACTCATTCCTAGTTTCATCGATCGTGGTTTATGAAGCCTGGGATAATAATCCAAACAGGGTCAGTGTATGACCAAAGTTAGTCTGTTTTTAATACTAGCCAAACTGCTATTGAGCTGGTCAAATAAACAAGTGCTTCCATGATTGTTTTGAATTAGCTGTATTTAACATTCAAAGTTGATGCTTTATTTGAATAGGTAATCAAAGCAAAAATCTCTATGAACTTTTCTATCTGCGGATGGCACTGGCCACTTATTTCTGTTTCCAACGAGCCACCAATCCAGTCAATAAATATTACTTTGGTTTTACTTGCCAGCCTATACTTGTGCTTGCAGTGAACTGCCTTTCCCATGTGCAGAGAGCATGGGAGACAGTATGCAAAAAAGTTTTTTAAAAAAAGGAAAAATTGGGGTTCCCCCCTGCCTCTGTTTCTTGCCTTTTCCAAATCCCAGCTCGAGGGAGAGTTCGGGAGGATGTTAACCCCACACATATCTGTGCAATATTTTGAGGCTATTTATAGCCCTCTGATTTAACCAAATCATGCAATTGCCACGTTGCTTTTACATAACTAATAGCCTGCTAACTTTCTTCCTACGTTTATTGTCATTCCATCTTGAAAAGTAAATGGAAACATCCCCCTTGGTTGTACCGTCCATGCTAAGATTTTTATGTTTATTAGAAACAGAATCAAGCCAGTCAAATTAATTGCCTTGAACCCAGGTTTCAGTGCTCCCAAAGCTAACAGGACCCTGCTGCTATTTCTTTCTTCCCAATTAACCCATTGCCATAGATATAATTAAACTAATAACAAGGTAATACTTAGTTGCTTTCTTAAGACTTTATATTTACTCTTTCGAGCAGGGGTGTAAAACTCAATTGAGTTGGAGGGCCAACTTCCCCACTGAATAAGAACCCTGGGAGCCTTGTCCATAATTTTTTATCAAAAGAAAATGTCAGTCCCCCAAACTCCACTTTCTGATGTCCCCACTTACCCATTACAAGTGTTTCACTATGAAAGACTATCTGATTACTTCCTGCCTCATCTCTCCAGCATGAGATAGTTTTGGTGGCAAACTAGAGCCATTTCAACAGTGGATCTGCTTGTAAGTAAGCATGCCAGTCTGTCATTTGTGGCTTCTTGTCCCAGCACAAAACTGAATTTTGTGGAGAGTGGCAAGGGTTCTGTGGGCTATATTGGGGACCCCAAAAGGTCTGATAAGGCCCTCAAGGCTTATGTTTGACACCCCTGCTTTAGAGCCTCCTCTTTTTTTTAAAAAAAAAAAACTTCCAATAAGTAGAGCACCCTAAAATAATTTTAAATGTAACTTTGCAATCTGTTGTATGTATTTTTTTCTTTCCTTCCACCTTGGCTGCAAATTCTCTCAGGTCTCCGCTGGTTCATCCACCAGGCCATGGATGTCGTTCGACTCACAACAGTCCAATTCACACTGCTACTGGCTCACGGCTTACTCAGAACTTCTCTGTGTCTGTTCCCACTCTCATCTACACTGGTACGAGACTGCTCAGACTCAGAAGCTGGGAAGAGACAGGCCACAGGCACATTGACTGCAAAGGGCAGGCAGGCAGGCAGTGTAGGCAGGTACCGCAGTTTTTCTCAGTGGGAATCCTTCTCCTGGAAATAAGTACTCCAGTGTTCATCTGATAAAACAGAAACAGTAGGAGACTGGATGGAGCACATCTTTAGCACCTCTCTTTGTACTTTTTGCTTTGGTGTGAGTGTTTTTCCTTTTCCAGTAATAAGATGAGATTTGCATCTTGTTATGGGGTGGGGGGGATACACATCTTGATTGGGCTTCAGGTCATGATCTCAAAGATGTTATGTGGAAGAAGGCTTGAAATGGACAAAAAGGTAAGGCAATGTTAAACATAGCAGAGGTTATCAATACAATGGTATCAGTATGGTTTTCCTCTTTGCTTTGTTTTTAGCTGTGGCACACTGCAGATGCTAACGGATAAGGAAACATTTTTTCTTGGAAATATATGTGTGTGTTATATATATAAGTGTCTGTGTCTGTGTGTATATAAACACACAGATAAATAGTTTGCAATCATCACTTTGTTTCCCTTTCTGATAATCTGGTTGAAAAAACATATTGCATTCCTATCCCAAGTCATAGTGTTTGATGGGTTTTACTTTCTTTGCTTATTTTTCTTGATTTTTGATGCTTTATGCCTTAGCTGTGGTTTTTGGTTTTGTTTTGCTAACAAATAATTTCCATCTACCTGCGCAATGCTGTGTTGGTAAACAAACATTTCACAATCCAGCTCCACACTTCAGGACAACTATTCGCCCTGCCCCTTCCCTATCCACATCCAGGTGTTGGGATCATGCTGCTGTCAGCCCGGTCCTTTGGCATAGGATCACTGAATATTTTTCCAACTTCTTCTGGCAGGATTCCTTTCAATGAAGATCCCAATCCCAATCCTCATTCATCAGGACCCTCCACCCCTCTGAAAAACCAAATCTATTCCTTTTCACCTTCCAAGTCCTACAGCCGACAGTCCTCTTCTTCTGACACAGATTTGAGTTTGACACCCAAAACTGGTAAGGTGCTTCCACCCACTTTATTTTGATTTGTTTATTTGTTTGGTTTAATTTGTGTTGTTTCTATTTTAGCTTTTCACTCACTCCCTTTCTCTGGTTTTTTTTTTTGGCATGTAAGTTATCACAACAACCCAGAAGTAGGGGATTTCTCCTAGTACAATAAAGTTTGAAAGCACCTATTTGGGAAAACCTATGGATTGCTTAATGAATCATATAACATATGGACAGCTTCTGCAATTTGACACATAACACATCAGAATATAATAAAATGATTACAAGGAATTGTCTTTTAATTTCCTCCACATCATATTGCAAATTATGGAGATAGAAAGTCGCCATAATATGTTGGGGAAATAGTTGAACATGTCTTTCTAACGATGTGCAAACCAAAGACTAACCTCCTCCTAATCTAAAAATGCTTATCTGTATCTACATATCTTTGTCACCAATCTTCTGTTTGCGAAGTGGAGACTTAAAAATATAGCTGACTGCTGAGCTGCTTCCAAGCTACGCATAGTTAGTGTAGATACCTTTTGCTTTAAAATACTATTCAATTTCAATTAGCAGCTTATGTGTTTGATTTAGAAAACATCTTATGCTTTTAATTTTCATAGTTCTGTTTTATATTTTTTGCCTTTGTTGCTAAACCATATAATAAGATATATGGAGTGTATGGATGCTAAATGCAATCATCCCTTAATATTTGCTCTTTTACTCTGCCTGCTAATTCAGTGGTTCTCAAAATGTGGGGCAGGCTTCGCTTAAGCATTGGGCACCTGGAGAAGGTGTGTGAAGTTCCAAGCAGGGGTAGGATCCTAAAACAGGTGGTGCATTCCTTGTCCTCCAGCTAAGACCTGGGTTGGCTGAGTGCCCCCGACAGAGGACCCTCACTGATCCACATTGGATTTGGATTTGAGCATTAATGTCCCACCCTCTCAGCATGATTTGGAAGAAAGGAACTCAGAAGCAGCTGCTGATTTATTCCTATGATGAGTCTCTGTGCCAGAATTGGAAGGGGTTCAGGGAGAACCTGTTCTGTGCCTCTTTCAAGATGTGAGTGTTTATTATTCTAGTCCACAGGTCTTTGCACATATCAGGAGGCAGCATGCACACATTTGACTATAAGGATCTCTGCAGATTTACCTGTGGAATTTAATTGGTACTGGGTTGGTAGCAGGGGATCCCAGAAGATGTTTGAAAGGAGGCCTGACTTCAAAATGTTTGAGGAACACTGTCCTAACTACATGGCTGTGCCCATGCGCCTTCATGCAATGTATGTTTGCTGTTTAATCCTTTAAAATAATAAGGAAGTACTATGCCGGTTTGGTTGCTGGGTTGCTTTTTGTGTTTTTTTAAAGACTCATTTTGGGAAATGTTGTGTATGATGGTTTAGAATATTTTTAACCTGTTCTTTTTACTTGTAGGTGTATGTTACTTTCTATTGTACTTAAAAATTACCTAGGTTCAGTTAGTAACAGATTAGAGAATGTGTTTTGACCTTCTACTTTTTTATTTCTTAGAACTGTTGCTTCTTTAAAAGGATACATCTTTATGTTGGATTAATTTTGCCAGCAAAAAGTATGCTTGCTGTTAATGCCTGTTGATTTTGATTGATATAAAAGAACTGCATATTAATAAATGGCTCTTCTTTGTCTGTTAAGTTTAGAGAACGACAAAAGGATTTGACTAAGCAGCATCTCGTTGTAGAAAGTATTCTAATATTACTGAGTGAGAAAGACACATGCAAACACTATATATAATGGTCACATTCAGATGATTATATCCCAGCTTAATAGGCCAAGAATGAGCCTTGTGTCTCAGCTTACACCTGCTTCAGTCCTCCCTTCTCATGAGCCAAAAAACAGAACAGGAAGTGTTCAATTAACGATAGTTTTCCATTTCATTAGAACTGGGAAACTACGATTTATGGCTTTAACAGACCAAGATATGAAACCCTGGTTTGAAGATGGCTTGATAGGTTGCCTTGTTCCAAAGCCATTAATTATAGTTTCCTGATTCCAATTAAATGGGAAGCCATAGTTAACTGAAGACTCAACTAAGGAGCAAAGTGGCTGTGTGTAGGAACTATGGGGTGCGGGGACAAAATTTTATTAAGCTGAGATACAATTGTCCAAATGCAATTGCACACACACACACAAAATAAATGGCAAGTGTGTCATATATCTAATGCAGCGGGAAGATCTGATCAACATGGCTGTAATCTTGCATGTGCTTAAAATGTTTAAATCTCAATAGGATTTCAGTAGACCAATGGCATAATTTTGCAGACTATGGGTGGGATCCAGAGCAACCCTAGTGCAAACTTCTGCATTCTGTGGGTCCATAGTTTCTGCTGATTCCTTGCCTTCACCTGCACCTCCCTTCTATCACATTCCACGCTAGTCCCGAAGCCCCTTGACCCTTTTCATGGGCTGCAGCTGGAAGGAGCTGTGGAAAAAGACATTTCACAGAGTTTTGCTTGCAGTATGTTGGATCCAAGCTTCTGAAAGTAGTTCTGTGAGCCCAAGGGGCCTTTAGACATTTTCCTTGAACAGCAGACTCTCCTATACTGCGTGACTAACTCAAGGAGCTTCAAAAGCAGCTCCCAAGTCACCATTTCAAGAATGACAGTAATAATATATTTTTTAAAAATGTCCACTAGTATAAACCTAAGCCTAAACAGTTCTGAGAATCCCAATCCATGTCTTTACCATATAGAATGTAGCAATGGGGAAGAAGATGCATTGTCTTTCTAAATCTTTCTTTGGTGTATATGAGCTTAAAAAAAGAAGAAGCAAAGATTAGCTGTCAACAAAGGTTGTGTATAGGGGATTAGAAGCTTAGTATTAGAAGCTCCTTATGCGATCTTCAAAGCACTCCGCTGATGCATGTTCAGAGTCTTAAGTTGTGAATTGTGCTATTTTTGGCAACTAACAGAATAATCTAACTAATAAAGATGTTGGTAGTTGCTTTTCTAAGCGAACACTTTGGTGATTACCCTAATATATATGTGGAGGAAATTGAGAAGATGGGAACTCCTTTATTTTTTAAAAAATTGTTGAATATAAACGTTGATCTACCCTTTAATGTTTAAGGCTCTCAAAATAAGCTGGTCTCTGGTTAACATTCAGAAAATCCAAAATCCTTCCAAAAAAACTTACATTTCTTAGACTCTGGAAAATAGCTGTTAATCATCTGCAAGCATGTCCAATTTTTACTAGCAATTAGGAATTGAAATGAAAGCGAAATCACACAAAAACCTTCATTCCTTTTAAGTAAAGAGGAACAGTGTATTAAAATACAATTTTAATGTGCTTCTCATTCACATTGTAGTTCTGTATTTGCCATTTCATTTATTGTATGTTTGTAATAGCTCATTCATATGCCGCTAGGTTGTCTGTTCATTTTTACAAAATTGGTTTCTTCTTGATTCATTTTGCTTTTCTCCTTCTCATATCTTTTTAGTCACTTTCTGAATTCTATCATCTCTTCTCTACTGCTTCCCTCCACAGCACTTTCCCCACAGGGACCTAGGATTTTCCTGTTTCCCAGTTCCCCAACACTATCTTGTGGTTCCCCACAGCTTAAACAGCCCTGTCTCCTCTCTGGGTCTAGCCCTACCCCTCTTCACTCTAGCCATGTCAACCCAGTTCTGAGGAAAAGTGTTTCTTTCACTGAAGAGCTGCTTCTGGCTGCTTCTGGTAGGATCATTCTTAAATCGCCTTGCTGTTTTTTTTTAGTAGGCTTTGCAGTGGCACTCATGATTTCTCTGCCAACACCCTCCCTCTCCCCCTTTAAATTCTGAAAACTGCTGGCTACATGACGATTACAAAACTCTACTCTCCAAATGGGTTTTTCAAGTTAACTTGATTTTTTTCCCTTTAAAGTTTGGTAACCATTTAAAAGGAAACTCAACATTTTTATAATGTAGGTTTTTCTCCTTTTCCCTCCAAAAACTTCACCAAACAGTAGTAGTAATTGGCCTGGTTTTTCATCATTAGGTGGTGAAAACATTCATTTTCTGACATTTGTTCCTCTGTTTTCATTTGGAACAAACACTCCTTCTTCCTCTCCAGGTCATTTGTATTACTCTAACCATCATGTGGCCATCAGCCATATTTGTTTTCTGTACTGAATGTGCAGTTTTAAATATTCTGAATGTTTGCAATATGCACATCTGTTTTGCCTGTTCTTTCATTAGTTTGTTTTGCTAAACGCAAACCTTGTTGGTGTTTGTTGTCTACAGATAGTGTTTTGGTTGTTCTCTTCTTGGGAGAAATACGTTTCATCTCCACAAATAGCATTCATTCCATTTCTGCCTCTGTTCTTAGTATTGTATAGTCCCTTATATGATAGATTTGATTGCAAAACATAAAATTAGATTGGTTTAATATTACAGAAAGGGACTATATAGATGCTAATATTTGTTTCCTTATCCAAAAACAGCTAAAAATGTTTCCTTAAATACATTATTTATCCTTACACTAGGATTTTGGCACTTTTAATACAGGTGAGAAAGACTAGCGTCATATAGATTGCCAACATAGGTTAAACCACTTGTAAGTCTGTTTACATTTGCATTATTTGCATTTGTGAACTTGCCAGTGTTCACAGATTTGCAACCATAATTTCAGATGTTTGTACAAAATTAATAACTTGTGAATGGATGGAAAAGTTTAAACATCCCTAAATTCAATAAGCTGATAAAATTCTGAGTTTCTTTATACTTGCTCTATTTTTAATTAATTATACCATTGCCAAGTATAAGATGACTATAAGTATCTTCATCAATATACAAATTGTAAGGGCTCTGGCTGTATTTGAGATATTTATTGTGCCTGTGATGTTCTGTCTTTTAAACACCCTTGTGGTTATGTGCAAGTCCTATTTGTTTCATTGAGGCTTGTCCAGAAGCCATTTCTGGTGGATTGCATCCTGAGAGGGAACACACATTTCTTCTCAGATTCATTGGAATTGTTATTATTTTTAGTCGAGACCAATCTGTTTTGGTATAAGGAAAACTAGGCAGCATTGAAACCGTCCTTGAGCAAGTATATTCCATAAAGATATACTAGCCTTTTGAATGAGCGGATTGGATTGGGAAGATATGAAGCTGCCTTATACTGGCCGTGTTCGCATCTAAGGGTAAATCAAAAATTCTAACTTATTAAACCACAATGTAAACAAGCAGCATGAGTCATGAATGCAGCCCATTCGCTCCTGCTTGTTCCTCTCTTTACACAAACAGGTAAAAAAAACCAGGTAGGGATAGCATGATATCTGAATCCAGGATTATGGTTTATTGCACCTAAACAAGCTAGGCATTGTTTAATGCTGATTTATGATCCTGGTTTGCTTGGATGCAAGAAATCAAAATTCTAGGAAGAGATATCATAGTAAACTATCCCTGGTTGTTTTGTTTACCCACTGATTTGTGGTTTAATAAACCAGAATTCATGGCTTATTGTTGGATGGGAATGCAGCCACTGAGTTCGAACAGAGGTCCATTTAGGTCAGTATTGGTCCATTTAGGTCAGGGTTTCAGATCTATCTAGAGATGCCAGGAATTGAACCTGGGACCTTCTGCAAGCCAAACATGTGCTATACCACTGTGCTGTACCCCTTACTAGTATTTTAGATGACATTATTATGCAATTGCTGATAGGGAATATTGATATTTTAGCTCATGATGTAGCTCTTGACATCCTTACCGTGGCCCCCACACCCTTAGGAAAATCAAACATTAGGAAAAAAATGACATCTGTAGCAATTTTTGAGGCCACAAAGATCAAATTCCGCTTGCAAACATGTTGAATTTAACCTTTTTGGCACTCCAGAGTGCTACGGGCACCATTTTCCCCCTGAATTCTTTTTTATAAACTCATGTTTGGGTTGCCTGGCAGCCTGCAGCCTGTGAAGGGGAGGGGGGGAAATGGCCCACAGACCTCCCAAAGTTGCCCACTGTGAGGTTATCCTCGACCACTTGCTGCTGCTGCTGCCCCTGTCTCGCCTTTACTATTTAGGCCCCACAACACCACAGCCCAGCAACCTGGCCCCCAGATAACTTCTTTGTTCCGCTGCCACAAGTACCTTCTCAGGTACATCCACAGACCACACCAGGAGATGGAATTAACAAGAATTTATTAATAAGAAATTGCGTATCAACAAGCTTAATGGTTACTTCAGTTCAATTGCATATCGGTTACAAGGTTTCAATGCTTATTGGTTTCAGTCAGAACTCTTATACTTTAACAAACTGCTCCTTATTTAATCTATGCTCTAAAATCCTATGCCAATCTCTCAATCAAACACTCTTCTCTTCTAATAATCCTGCTTCAGACTCTCTCTCAATACCCTCAATTCTCTCAAATCTCTTTCAACGTCTCTGTCGAAAATCCCCCTCAAATCCCCCCAATCAACCTGTCAGCTCTCTCTGTCAGACACATATATACATTCCACTCGCTCTCTAGCTCCTCCCACTCTTTCACAACCAACCAATCCAGGCACTCTAAACAACTAGCCAATCAGCACTCACTTTCCATTCAGGCACATAGCCAGCCAATCCAGGTACTCTGTACTTACCTAGACCTTTAACCACAAACAGAAAGTACATTTTGACCTAGTTATTTACTTTACCTGTTATTATTCTTTCTTCTTTTTAAAGATATAAATAAATGCATATCACAAACAATAAACTTTTGCAATATATTTACAACTACAAACAGTAGAACATAACACCCATCCTTGCTTTAGACCTTAAAAACAAATTATTTATACACTCAGAATGTTCACAGTTATAGGCATGTTTTTCTAACAGTTATGTAGGTTCATTTAATTATCGTATAGTACAAATTTGTAGGGGTCTTCTATAAACCCATATCCTAACATATAAGGTTTAAACTTCTCAGACTGGTAGCTGTGTTAGTTTGTTGCAGCTGTAAAAACAACAGTCTTATGTCACCTTAAATGTTATCACATTTATGGCATAAACTCTTGTGAACTACGGTCCACAATATACTGTTAGTGTGGAGCAAAATGTTTTTGGTACTCTGAAAATTAACCAACTTTTAAAAATGGAAGTACAAAAATTATCTGACTAATGTCAGGAGTGTCATAATTTGACTCAGTAGCATGACCTTTAGCCTGTGGTACACTGAAGCTGACACCTAATTCACCCACAATTCAATCTACCCTGACTGGTTTTTTTTTTTTTTTACTGTAATTGATGACCTCATTGTGCAAGTTTAACTCAGAATCCTATTAGGTGATGTTTCCAGGATTATCCATGAAAGAAATATCAAACCATATTTAAATCTTGCAACCCCCAGTACCTTATTCCTACCTACACCAAATCCCTTTAAACTTTTCTGTACACATTGACATTAAACTTAAAGTTCTTTCTACAGTATTGGATAAATAAAAGACATATTAGCTCCTCTACAACTAGAAGGAAGGCTGAAACGTCCTGTCCTTTCCCCAGCAAATATATGTAGTTTGTATAAAGGTAAATTCTTTTGGCTTTCTGACACTTGTGAATTTAGGGTTTTATATTTCAGGCTACTTTTGCCAGTTGTCAAAATGTGCCATGTTTTATAAATAAAGCATCAGTATAGTATATCATTTAACTGTTTGATTTGGCTGTTACTTATATGCCGATATCCTTTAGGAATGGGCAGTGGGAGTGCTGGAAAAGAAGGGGGGCCATTAAAAGCTCTGTTAAGACAACAAACTCAGTCGGCTCTGGAGCAAAGGGTAAGAAAAGCATGATAATTATATTCTATTCTTAAGTGCCTAACAGTGCAATCCTATGCATGTCTACTCAGAAGTAAGTCCCATTAACTTAATAGGGCTTACTTCCTGGTAAATCAGTATAGGATTGCAGCTTAAATGAGTCAGTTTGGAAACTTTCCTTTATCAACTGCTTAATACTTCCTTTTCATTAAACAGCTATTATCTCCCTACTTTGATCTTGAACTGTATGGATGTAATTTTTGTTTGGATGGGTGAATTGAATGCACATCCAGATCAAGCGCAAATCTAGTATGTGTCTATGTTTGTTTTTTCTCAAAATTTGATGAGCAAGCGCTATTTAGTATTCCTTTTTACTTCAATCAGATTCTAGTGAGCCGTAAAGTTCACTATGCAGAATTTTAAAAGCCAGATCTCCATTGGAGAGCACTGTCCAAGCAGAGACAACCTCCCTCCCTGCACTTTAAGCTCATATGGTTAACTAGATATGAACTTGAACTACAGTTTCATTCGGCCCACTGGATCTGAAACCAAACTGGGAACCTGGACCTAATTGATACTCTTTGTGAATTTCAGTTTTCTTCACTAAAGGCCTATTTTTTCTTGGATTTAGAGGACTATACCAAATATTGTATGCTTGAAGCTGTATATGTACACTTCATTAAAATGTCGAATAATTCTAAAATGAATAGCAACATTAAGATTGTATAAATGGATGATTCTCTTTTCATTTCTTGTGTTACCCATTGCTAAGGGAGGATCGCCTCATAGGTTCTGTAGAAGGCGGGTATGTTCCAAATCGTTGTGTGACATTTTCTTTAAGCCCTCTCTTTTTGTGTTAACTTTATTTTGAGACCCTTTTCTAGCTTGGAGTTTTTATTTTAGAAATTTGGGGTTGTTTGTTTTTGATAGCATATGTTCACCAGATTCATTTGGGAATCCTTCATATGCAAAATTAAAAATATTTCTCACAAGGTCATTTAGCAAATCCAAGTCCTCCTGCTTAACCAATAGTCCGCATGATTGTACATTTATTTTTACTTTTCATTTCATTTTAAATAGTAATTCTTAGCTTTTGTTTCGTAATGTTTAATTTGAAAATAAACTAACACACAAAAAAGTGTTTACCTTGCACCCCTGTCATAGTAATTTAGATGTTTTGTTTTTGGGTATTGATTTGTTGTTTTCAATTGATATACTAAAGTTTTTTTAAAAAACGATTAGCTTTTCATAGTTAATATGTTTAAGTCATAAATAACCACTATAAAATGAGAAAACTTCACGCTGTCTAGCCTTAAAATGTTGCTTTAAAATGTTAAGCCTTCACACATAATAAGCATATAATGTGTGATGGTATGTTTGGGTCTATGTCATATTTGGAAATAAGGTTGAGCTTTACACCTGCTTCCATTTTCCTCTGTCAAATCAAACCATATGTTAGTCATCTTTAGTGCAAAACACTACCAACAATGCTGTGTCCCATGCATTGATTTCCCTGAGTTACACAGCAGAGGTGTTTTATTGCACCCATAGCCTGTACCAGTTTTTCAGGCTTATGGTATGAGCAAGTAATGTGACTAGAACAGAGTTTTAAAGAAATCATCTTCAGAGCTAATTCTGATGATTCTTCTCCTATTTGGCATTTATCAAAGAGATGTAGGGAAACGGCTGACGATTCAAAGAATGGTTGTTCCGAACTGGATTAAAGGTACATCTAGTCCAAAATTCTGTCCTAAAACGCCTCCCTACATGCCTTCAAGGAGCTCTCAAATGGGAAATATTCTAATCAAAGTTTACTAGTGCTAGTGCTCAATTTTTGATTTGTTAATTTGTTTGTGTGGTAGGAAGAGGCGCTGGAGGAAATGGGTTGAGCTGAGATGTTAAGGTCATGAGGAAATTGGGGTGTCTCCTGTGCAAACGTATTTTGCAGTCTTTATTCTGCCTTCTTAATTGGAATTCAAGAAAGATAGATTTATCTGTAGCTATTAGTTAGGAAACCAACCTCCACATTTGGAGACCATGTAATTTTGAATACCAGATACAATGAAAATAAAATCCACTGTCATAAGACAGGGCTATGTAGCTTATTCAGCAATTAGGAATCACTGGTAAATAAACTACATGAACCTCAAATATGGCAGATGCCAAATCAAAGTTAATCAGTGCATTGGCCCAGTTTGAACACAATGGACAAATCTCAGGCTCGTGTTCTCCTTTCTCCTCGTTTACAGTCAGAAGGAAGAGATTGGAAATCTTCTTTTTAAATTAGCCATAGTTTAGCGTTTTGTCCAAACCCTAAACTGTGGCTAATCTTAACTATAGTTAGTGATGAAAAACCCAGCTTCATAAATTACAGTTTGAAATTGGCTTGTTTATTTATTTTATGTATAGTATTTACTACATGTCTATACCAGCTAATAGCCCAAACCTGACAAAATGCAAATGTTTAGTACAGGGGTGGCAACCTCAAGCCCAGGGACCAAATTTGGCCCTCTTGGGGTCCCAATTTGGCACTCCAGGGTTACCCAGATAGCCATGCCCCCTTCCCCTGACCCCACTACCTTTCCTCAACCCATTGTGGGTTTCTGGTTTTGGTGCAGTTTTTCCACATTCTAAAAGGTTGAAATGGCTCCCCTACTGGCAGTAAGAGCTTTAAAATATGCTAGACTTTTTAGGGAGGTGGGTTTTTTTTTTTTTTTTTTGGTAAGTTTGGCCCTGGCTACCAGCGGAATGCAGCCCCCAAGAGCTTCTCTGAAATTGAATCCAGCTCTCAGGCTGAAAGAGGTTCTCCGCTCCTGCACTAAACCATAGCTTAGTGCTATGGGCAAATCCAGCTACTATAGTGTTAAACTTATAAAATATTTTTGAGACGGCTTTTGAAAAATCATAATAATGCAGTCATAAAATTGCAAGAGTTGGAGATTTCTTTTTTACTTGCCCCCACATTTCTGATCTCTTATCCCCCTTTCCCATCTTACCATAAAATGGCATTTAAAATCATGTGACAGAGATACTTAGCTTTTTAAAAAACAACAACATATACCCCTCTGCAAAATATTCTCAAATGCTGGAAGTCCCACTTTCATTTGAAGGTTTTGTGAAGTTTTTTGAAGTTTTTGCTTGGCTTGTTAATGGCTCCCCCTCCCCCTTTCCCCCACCTGGTACTGATTTTATTATCTGAGGAAGAATTTTGATGCAATGTAACTGAATCAATAGATAATCTAGAATGTGAACTTCATGGTACGTAATTAGGGGCATCTGTCACTCGTCATGTGTCATAGGGAGATGTGGTAGCGATTATTTTTCTCCTCTCCTTTGCACTTACCAGTCATTAGAAAATTATGAAATAAACCATTGTTGCATGAATTCCATTTATTTTTTGCTCCAAAGCTATAGAACTGGCAGATGGCAACCCATCTCCTCCTCCCCCCCTAAATATGCTGTATGTAACCGTGTGCAGATTTACATTATTACAAAAATACAAGCCAGACCATTTTGGGCCCTCCTCATTTGAAGACAAAAGCATAACCTTGCTGAAGAGGTATAGTCGAATTTCTGTTACCTGAATTTTCTAGCTTCAGTTTTATCTCCCAAGTAGTGTAGCCTCATCTATGGCCAAATTATATATATTTTAAAAAAGTTTCTGTTCTCCCTATACTGCTTTCTGAATCATTTGTGTCTGTAGATAGGCAGTATCTGGCCACTGCTGAGATAATGTGGTTGCCCTCTTTTCTCTGCATCCCTCTGAACATTGGCCTGTGGTGTCTGAAAGGGTGTTGCTCCTCCTCTGCCTGTGCTTCATATTTAGGCCCATGCTCAGCATGCCTTTCTTAGTACCTATCCTTTTTCTTGCCTCTGTATAGTTCTGGCCCTTTCACCTCTTTTTGCCATCTTTGTGGGAAGCAGATGTACATGAATCCAACTTGAAGTTGCAGTACGAAGGCCAACTATAGCCTGTAACCACCCAGTGAACCTAGGGAAATGCTGTCTACATTGTCCAGATTTGACTTATCCCAGTGTCTGAATGTATCAGGCTATGTCAGGAATCAATAACAGAAGGAAAATAATTTTAACTTGACTGTAAGCCCCAAGGATTATGGATTTAAGAAGTTGCTATTCTACACTTCGCCTTCCTCAAAAAATACATCAGTGGTGTGTGACTCATCAGAGAATGCTGTACTAAGTCTCCTTCCAATAATATATTCTGACAAGATAAATTTAAATTAATCTACTTTGGCATGCCACCTTGACCAGTATTTTTGGATCTGTGTAGTGCAGGTGTGGGGAACCTCTTTCAGGGCAAGGGCCAAATTCCATTTCAGAGAAGCTCTCTTCCAGTGGTGGGTGGGGCCAAAATACATAAAATTCCAGTATATTGTAGCTTAAAGCCTTTATCGTTAGTAACTAAGTCCCAAAACCTTTTAGAACAGGGGAAAACACTGCACAAAAGCTGAGAAATCACCAAATGACCAGTGATTGGGGGAAAAGAGGACCATCTGGGATTCTCTGGAGGACTGGATTTGGCCCCTGGACCTGAGGTTCCCCACCCCTGGCTTAGTGAAATAAAACATCTAGCACTTTAGTCTTGTAGATACAGTGATGCCACTTATAATCCTAATACTACAATGGACATCATTTTAGGGCTAGAAACTGCAGAAATATTTGGCTGCTCTTCCAGGTTGCAATTCCAACACTGATTTGGAGATTATGGTGCCTCTATGATACAACCTGACTGAAGGGAGATGATCTTATTGGGCCCTACATTCAGTTTGTACATATTTCCCACCACAGAGTAGTAAACTGTTTGGCACCTGCTAAAACGTCCACAAATGGCTGTAGTACTGTGATTCTTTGGGATGCTATTTTTGCACAAAAACTGCACAGCCATCACATACCATACTCTTCTTTTTGAGGTAAGAGATATGGACCATAAAGACTGTATACACTTAACTGCTACAAGACAGCTAAAGAATATCTGATTCTAGCAGTCCAGTTCTGTGAATACTTACTTGGAAGTAAGTCCCATCGATTCCAATGTAACCTACTCCCAAGAAAGTGTACACAAGGTTACAGTCTAAATGATGATGATGACAACAACAACAGTAGCAGCAGCAAAAAACTTTGAACTCCCTAGCAAACGTAGTATATACAAGTTCCAAGTAAATTTGGATAGGATCAGGGACTAAGTCACCTAATAATAATAATATAGTTCTAAAATGCTCTTTTCCCCCATTAATGCACTCACTAATAAATTTTATTGAATCAAGGAAGATCTACCCATGATGGTCTTTAGGATTCTGGTGTCACAATGTACAGTTAACATCCCTGCCCAGGAGCAGCATTATGAGGGGGAAAGTAGTGTTTTAACTGTGTTTGAGATCCCACAGTGCGTTGGGTCTGTGGATGGCATATATTTTGCTTGTTAATTGCATAGTGTGTAATCTTTAAGGAAGCATTTTGCCAACTGTTCTGCTTTGCCTGTGTTTCAAGAGATCCTTGCATGTTGATTGGCAAGTAAGAGATCAAGCTCATAAAATCAACTGTAATTTCTTTTTCTTCTAATTGGCACAGGAATTTCCTTTTTTTACTTTGACGGCCTTTCCTTCAGGCTTCCTTCTGCATGTAGGCGGAGTTGTCAGCGCCCGCTCAGTGAAGCTCTTGGATCGCATCCACAATCCTGGTATGTTACAAGAATAAATCTTAGTATTTCTTTGTTGTAACCTTGGCTCTCTTTATGTTTATATTATTTATTAGAGGTAAGAGCTTGTAAGATGTTTAGCGGTTAAATTTAGCAAGACTTTTTTTTCTCTTTTTTTTTTGGCAACAGTTTCCTTGTAATATTTTCAGTATTATTGAGTTGTTTAATTCCAATGATATAGTGCCAGAATGATTTTTTAAAAATATGTTTTAAATAATGTATCAAGATTCTGAAATTGAAAATCTTACTAGATCTTAAGCCAAAGTGTTTAAGCGCAAACTTCTAAGATTTTCCTTAGAGTATCTTCAACAGTTAGCTATTAAAGATTGTTCCACAACCCAAACTGAAAAAACAGCAAGTCTATCTTTTCTTTTTAAAAAATAATAATTTAAAATTGAGGAAAAAAAACCCTAAAATAGCCCAAGGTTGTCCTAAAATATTCTTTGAGAGTGAGCAAAGAGCCATTTTTGGAAGTGGGAAGTTCTTTTCCTCAGCCAGTTGGAGGTAGGAAGTTAAAAATGACCTAGAGATGGTAGGTTCCCAACCCCCAGTCAGTTCCTGCTAGGGAGGCTGTGTTATCCCTCTTCTTTCTGAGCATTTCCCAGTCTAATCCTTCTCCGTCTGGGCTTTAACTAAGATGGGAAAAGGTTTAGTTTGCAGATATCCCACTGATTAAAAACAAATTTGGAAAGAGGACCAAAACATGGGTTAGGGTTGGGGATCCAGAGGGAGGAATTCCCTTCACTACTCCCCTAGAATAGATTAAAAGTATTACCCTTGTGGTGGTGTTGCCGCCCCTCATCCAGGAGCTCATGCTGAGCTTTCTGCAGTAGCCTCAGCTATGTCACCAATTTCAATTTCTTTAGTCTTGTCGCACCGGGGGCTGCAATCTCTTTCAGTCTCACGCTGATTAGAGCAAGCCAGGGCTCCTTGTGGAACTGGGAAATGTGTATGTACCAAGGGATAGAGGAAAGGAGTAAAGCCCCTCTAGCCTGGTGTTTCATACATCTTCAAGGAGGAGGAAGTGCTATTCATGCAACTAATCCACTTGTAAACATAAAAACAAAAGGAGTGCTCTATTCTAGCTTTTCATCTCCTGATGACTGTTTCTGCTCTGGGGAGTGTGCTACTGGAGGTGGAGTAGTCAAGGGAAAGACAGCTCTTCCTAATTCTACTACATGACTCCATTCATGCATATAATAGGGGCAGTTCAAAATCCTTTCCCTCCCCCCTCCAATAAAGGGGGGACTCTGGTCCTGGGACAGCTCCTGTTGACACAGTGGGGTTGATTCCAGATGAAGATCTCCTAGAGCTGCAAGTCCAAAGAAGTTGTGCAGCTATTCTATCTTTTCCTACTTAATGGATTTTTTTTTTCTGATAAGAAAAGACATGGAAGAAGCAGTGGGAAAACATGTAAGGCTTGCAAATCCAAGAAAATTTTGTCTGGATCCCCTGTTATATTTTGTGAATAAGACAAGTGTTATTGCACAATAAAAGCCTTGTCTGGAAGCACCTAGGACTCTACATATGCTGTATGAAAGGGTCATCTCTCTGGTATTTGGCACTACTGAACACATGGGTATCAAATGAAGTCTGTGCTTTTCCCCAGAGTGGAACCTAGGACAGTCCTCTTACTTACCAGCTTCTTGGGATAACCGAAGTCTTGCCTAGTTCTAGCCTATCATTTCCTCAGGTCTCTTTTCAGCCACATTTTGAGCAGTTGCTGATCTGAATGGAACCCTCTATTGGGTGCAAAAGCAGCAAACAAATTGAGAAGCCAGTTGTGCACATTCCTTAATGACCTCTCCAATCTTCTAGTAGTCCGTGTGGTGGATGCTTCTGTGGTTGTCTTGTCTGCTTCCATAACATTTAAAAATGATTGTGATGAGCTTCCTTCCAATTTCAGAAGAAAGGAAGCTACCTTCATTAGAGGAGCCTTTATCTGTCGAGACATTTACTGCATCTTCCACTTTTTGATAGGGCAGTGTTTTTCTGGGCTAATAAGTTAGCAGCATCACTTCCGATAAACCTTTTTTTGATGGTCTCAGGAAGTTATCTTTGGGATCGGCCTTTGTTGCAATGCTGTGCTGGATGCTGTTAGGTTTTCTGTGTACACCTCAGCAACCAATATGGTTGCTTGCCATGATCTTTGGAAGGTCCCTCTATTCATTCCCAAAGTGAAGGGAGATTTTGTCTTACCTGATAAATCTCCATTTTGAGAAGGAGCGGAGAGAAATTTCATTCCAGCTGGATTTTAGATAGATCTTGTTCTGCTTTCTTTGTTTCCCCTTGCTGAAGTTCTATGTGGTGCCTTTGATTTTCCAGACTGAGGGTTGGGAGCCCCCTCCCTCAGACAAGGCTGTTTCCTGCCCCCAACTCCCCACTTCCAAAATGGCCCTCTGTTCATGCCCATAATAGATACTTGCTGGAAAAAGACAAGACTCTATCCATGCCACTGTCCAAACACAGCAAAGGCACAATCCTATGCATAGTTTGACAGAAAAAAAGTCCGACAACTCGCAGCATTTCAGATCAGCAACTGCTGGGAGTTGTAGGACTTTTTTCTGTCTACACATGCATAGGATTGTGCCCTAACCGTTTTTTGTTGTGTGGCCCCATGCCCAGTTCACATGCAAGAGGCAGCTGTCAAGGTAGCAGTTCCCTACATATGATTTTATGGCTTTCCAGCTTGCACACATGGTCTGGATCTGGTCTAGAATTGTGAGCTTTATGCAGAATGCTGTGCTTTTAGAGCCTTCCTCCCACTCAACTTACCACCACTACCCCCCCCCCCCCCCCACACACACACACATGTAATCAGCTGTTCTGGAACATTTTTAGATTAAATTTCCTGCAATAGTCCCATATTATTATTACTTTTGCTGAGGAATTTTTGAGAAAGCAGTGGGAAAGCTGATGAGAGATGCTTATGCAGATAAAACGTTAATATTTGTTAAATGAAAATACCCTTCTGTCTTCTCTTTCTTCCAAAATTAAAGCAACATAAAACTGCTACTTCCTACCTTTCTTTAAAAAGAAAGATGTTATGATGGCATTTCAGTCCAAATAATATTAATTATAAAATATTACACTATGAGGAGGAAATGCATAAACTGCCAGCTGAATAAGTAGGGAAACATAGCAAAGAACTACTGAAAATGGTATTGTAATTGTTTTAATCTCTCTTTTTTTTACTTGATGAATATAGCTAGATTAATATGGCATGCTTCTTCCGCCCATCCCTTTCTATTTCCAGTCTCTTATTAACTTTGCTGTCTGTGTCTTTCCAGTTCCTGTGAAGTGGTGTTATCAATTGTGTTCTTGTTGGTAGTGTGTTCAGTTTTTCTTTCTTTCTTTCACTATTCCGCTGCTATAACTGATCTACTAATTTGCTGTTTTGAACTCAGCCTTTGTCGGAATTATGGGTAACACAAGATCATACAAACTGCTAGACTGGAATAGTTTCAATTCAGGTATTTTATGAGTCATTCAGTGCTACATACTCTGACCGAAATTATGGCAGCTCAGTGAAGTCTTTTTAGAAATGCCCTAGATCATCGCCAAGTTCATGTTTCAAATTTTAACACTTTTTAATCTTGAAAACCTAAAAGGTGTTTTATTTTCGGAACATTTAAGCTCTACTATTTAACCTTATTAAGTTCCCTGGGAGCCCCTCTTCCTAGTCCCCGTAAACATATATAATTTGAAGGAAACCTGCTCCAAGTTCTGTCATTTGAGGAAGCTAATCTTTCCTCTACTAGAAATAGGGCCATTTCTGTATGGCCCATCATTGACGGAATGCCCTTCCCCGAGAGATCAACTTGGCTGCATCTACTTTAACCCTTTGAAAGCAGGCGAAGACCTTTTTGTTCCAACAATCATTTGAGGACTGAGGGAGGTTGGAGTTGAGTTAGTTCTTCTTCCTGCTAATTTGGGGGTGGGTGGGTTGTGAGGGGTTTTAATATATTCTATATTTTTAATGTGGGCCTCTTACTTTTGAAATGACCCAGACATACTGGTCAGCTGAAGAATAAAGTTTAAACTCCACAAAAGCCAATTTACAAGGCCACATGATTCAGGCTTACCTGAAAACCACCTGTATGCTGCAATGTGATATAATTTTATAAAACATTTAATGGAAATAGGGGGATAGCAGAAGGTCTGGAAAAGGAAGGAAGTGCAACTCAAATGCTTGAATGGTGAAGAAATGTATAATGTGTACGTACTTTTCCATACCTGTATAACATAATTGAATGTGTTGATTGGTAGTTCCCATGAAGGGGAGTATAGTCGCATAGGCTTTAGTCTCATGAACACATTAATTCAGAAAACACACACACACACAATCCTTCCTACTGTATTTCTTCGATTCTAAGTCGCCTTAATTTCAGTACCACCAATAGAAAAAAAGCTTTGATTCTAAGCGTGGGAAAATCGCCGTCGATTCTAAGACGCACCCTGTTTTTAGAGACGTTTATATGGGGGGAAAAGTGTGTCTTAGAATCGAAGAAATAGGGTATTTTGTTTGTGTACATGCATACCCAGGATTCAACTGTTTCTTGTTTGAGCAGGAGGATCCACATGTATTATGCCCCCCCCCCCCCCCGGGCAAGGCAGTGAAGACATGACCAAGCTTTTTGCCTAGTACCTCCATTCTGGTTCTTCTCCAGTCAGTTCCCCATTTTCGCTCAGCTCAGAGCTTTCTTTCATTGCTCTTTCAGTCTCTGCTACTTATGTCATTGGAGATTTGCTGTTCCAGTCCCCTGTCCTTTCTCCATTCATTCTCCTTTTACTCTCTTTACTCCATCCTAATATATTCGCTTTTTCGTCATTCCTGTCTTCTTCTTTTCTGCTTCTGGGCTGATTGCCTAGATGTTTTCACCTGGAAAACAGTGATGCATGTCTGTGTGGTCCGCAATATGTGCCAAAAACGAGGGTTCCACAACAGATCTGGATCCCCACCAAAATAGCCAGAGTGCGCCTTGACAATTCTGAGTTGTCTCAGGAACGCCAGGCCGACACATCCAGAGTGAATTCCAATATAGCTTCCATAATTTGGGGCTTGCTTACATTGATTACGCTTTTTAAAAATCTTTCTTAAAATTGAGGGTTTGCTTTGTTAAACAAAGATTGAAAAAGAATCTATAACACATTCATCTTTTTTGTATTTGCTCCTTTCGGGTTACTGTTTTTCAGTCGGGCGAATCATGTGATACTGGACTCGTATGCTATTTTGAGCTTTTATTTACTTACTGATAATATGTATCCCAGTGCATTCCGTTTAAAGTAATAAAAAAATGCAAAACAATAGCAGAGTTCTCTTTGGCCGTTCCTTAGTGGCCTCTTCAGGAGCAGATAATATGAGTTGCCTGGCCTGGCCTTCTGGCCTGTTTTCAGTCATGTTTTTTTTCATTCCCTAGTTATATTGATTTGGTAGGTGATGAATTTATCACTCTAATATTCTTCACTGATTTCGTCAAATTAATAAAGGCAGTAAAAAGTGTTTGAAAAGAAAGTAATTCTTTGTGTTCCATTCATTCCTAATATTTCTCCCATACGCTCTATAAATTGGTTTCACAGGGGACCACTGGAAAGGAACTGGGGTAGGTTAGTTGAGTTTTTGAAAGCAAACTAAGGAAGCTTGCTTAAAACAGTAATTTAGATGGTAGATAGACCAAGGACTAATGGACCTTGGCAAAGTTACAGAAATAACTTGGTGTAAACATTAACGGTCCTTGAACATTTTTCCCCAATCTATTAGACATCACAGAGTTTCCTTTACTGCGGTTTGATCTTTCTCTTCTGTCTCTTGTTTCTGTCTCTGCATATTTCTGTAAAAAGTGTGCAGTTTTGAGGAACAGTATTATTTCCAACTTCTACTGACCTTTTACTATGCAGTTAAAAATAGCTTGAAGCCTTTGCATCGTGGGATTACAATTAACATCTCTTTAAATGAAGTAACTCTAGTTCTCCATTTCATAATTAATCCCCCACAGTTATTAATTTGGGATGTAGTCTTGCTGGTAGTTCTATGAGCTTAAGCCATGTGGATTTCAAGAAGCCTCTGCCACTATTCATAAGACTGCAGCCTTCACTGTAACTGTGAGGCCATTTAATATTTGCAATAATCCATGAAGATATGATTCAGGCTGGCAAATGTTTGTTAAGTTTAAAGCTTATTTAACACAGTGGCAAGTTTTTATATTTACTTCAGTGAGTATTATTTTTTTTTTAAAAAAAACTTTTTTTCGAATTGTATGGTCTCGAACTGAATCAGAATTGAGTACTGTAGCAGTGATGGGGCTAGGGGGCAGAGATAAGAACACATGAAGGAGCAAATGGTGACTAATTTTGAATATGATGTAAAGACTTTCTATTGAAAACAGATTTTTCCAGTCGTTTTGAGGAACGACCCTGAATATAGAGAGCACAGATTAGTGTATGGAGCTCAAATATAAAATCTAAGTTGCTCTTTCATTATTGTTTAGTTGGTAAAGTGGTCTGGCTGCGACTGAAGAGCCCCTATGTTTTTGCTTATGTACATGGGAGTTACCGAGCCCCCCACCCCTTAACCAGCTGTAGTTCTTAAGGCTGCCTCGAATGCTGCTTTGGGGAGTTCCCTGGCTCCAGCAGTAACGTTTTGTGACATATGCTGGGCTTCAATGAAATCGAGGTATCAGACAAGCCCTGCTATCTATGGTCCCCTCTACAAGGATTCGCTTTTGCGCCTGGTTAGCCGATTATGCGCATAATCGCAGAAGCGCATTTACGCCTAATCCCTCTGCACGAGAGGCGGTGAGAGGCGGCGAAGCGCATTAAAGGATGTCCAAAATGCGGTTTACAAGTAGTTAATGCGCATAAGCGCATATGCACACAGTCAAAATGCGCTTTAACGGACGGAGCAAAATAAAACTCGCGATTTAATGTGCATTCGATAATGCGCATAATCGGAGAGATAACGCGCCTCTACGCCCCATTTGCGCTCCGCTGGTGTGGAGGTAAAATTTTTAATGCGCCTTGAAAGAGCTTTAAATGCCTCTTGTAGAGGCAGCCTATGTGACCCATGGCCCATTGAGGCCTGGTCTCAATCTTGAATTAAATCTGAAAAGTCCCCACACTGTATCAAACCCAAGATGAGAGAGCATTGATCATAAATCTGTGTAGGCAGATAATTGTTTCCTAAATGTAAACTGAGAATAAAAATGGCTTGTCTCATAGGATTTTTGTGAGTCTAAGCAAGAAAGGAATTAGCAGCACACACCTCTGTATGTTTACTCTGGGGTAAATCCCATTGATTTTGGCAGGGTTTACTCCCAGGTAAATGTCTTCTTCTGGTTAACTATCTTCATAAGAGCTTCACAATCTGCTATTTCTGATGGAAAACTTTCATGTTTTTAAACATTTACATGTATGTTCCCCATTGCTCCAGACATATGCATAGTTGGGTATGTCTGAATAAATGATTTTAGAATGTTACAGTTTCAATTGTAATTTGAAACTGCTCCAGACTTGTAAGTCTCACATAATGTTTCCCTTTTTTTTTTTTAACAGAAATTATAAATAAATTGCTGGATAGAGACAGCTTGGTGACTCTTTTGGAGCAGAGTGCTTTTTAACAGTATAGTAGAAAAGAGAACACATGCAATAGGCAATGTCATTTTATTAGCAAAGAAGTTTCAAACCCACAGTATCAAAATCACTAGTGGAAAACCTCTATGCCAGCCTTAAACTGGAAATTTTCCGGCAACTTTTGGTTTCTTAAGGATGAATACTTTTGTTTGTAATCAGCCTGTTGATGCAAAGATTTTAAAAACAAATATATAGGGAAGGCACTTCACCTTTTTTACACAATAATTTTGGGAATAATTATTCTGTTAGGCCCTAAACATTATTCTAAATCATAGATTAAAAAATAGCATAGAAGAATTCTTGTTAGCGTTTTCCTAAAGAATCATGATAGATAATTATATTCAAGATCTGTGTTGATGACCATGATGGCTCACTGCAATATCAATTTTTAATGCTAAATTAGCTAAATATACCTGCTCATCTCTTCTTTGTTGGCAGAGCTAGATTTTGTCTTAAAATAGCTTACGGAGGCTTGCTTATTCCAGCTAATACTGGTAGTGGCAAACCAGTAATATCTGATATAATGTTGTTGAACGTGCTGCTTGCAGGCTTCTTGACTGTTAGTGGGGTTAATAACTTCATAATAGAGTAATTCATACTTGGTTCTCATCCAGATGAACACCTGCTTAGCCTGGCTTATCGTACATCTCTTAACTTGGAGCATATGGCTGATGAATATCAGTCAGCAGCCACCTTTTCATTATGTAGGTCCTATTGCATTGTACAGAATAATAGTTTGAAATGAGAAAAGCTTGGCAAGAAACATAGAGCTCTACGTAGAAATGGTCAAGAGAGATTCTCACAGTATGTGTATTGAACTTTTAGACCTCTTAGAAATTGTTCATTTTCCCATATAAATGATATGCCTAATATGGAGCTGTAATCAGCACCACTAACAAAATGGTATAGATCGCCTAAGCTGTGTTCTATTGGCATTTTCATTGGAGTCCTCATAACAAAATTTAGTTAGATGCTGCTTTTTGCCCATTATGTAAGAGACAGGGCTCTACTTCAGTGAATGTTTTCTTTGCAACTGTTTTTTTTTCTATGCAGATGTAATCCATTTAATTAATCAACTAAGATTTCCTTATTTAAGTGACAGCCATAGTAAGAACATAAATTCTGGATGGGTGGAATGCTGTTTTTGGCTTACCCCATCTAATTTTTCTTGAATTGCTTTTATATCAAGCACAGACAGTTCAGTTGGGAGGAAAAAGGAAAGAACTGGAATACTTAAAGCTATGTAAAAGTTTTGATTGCTCCAAAGTGCCTTTGGGGAGATCTCCCTAAAGAGGCTGGGGCTTCATCTGGTGTGGGAAGTTTATATGTTTTTCTTATTCCATTGAAAGTGTCAATTGCCTTGTCTCCTCCAAGGAATTACCTGTTGTAGCTTGTTCAAAGTGCTAATGACTTTTAACAATTCTGTACCAATGTGTCTCCACTGCCCTGCCCCCCCCCCCAAAAAAAAAAAAACAAGCTTTTTAGTATCTGTAACATAAATAAATGCTGGGAGGCATAAACGGGTTGATGAACGTAAAGATAGTTTTTGGGTTTTAGATTGATTAAGCAGGTTTAGCATAAGTGGCACTCAATTGTATTCCACTCGCTTGCCCCTAGTAACAGGATCATGCCGGAGACATTTTCTGGGTGTCAGAGCTCAGGCTAGACATTATTATTATTATTATTATTATTATTATTGTTGTTGTTATTATTATTATTATTCTGTAAGGCTGGAATCCTGTACTTTGTGTGCAGTGACAGCAAGGTGTAGAATGGCTATTGTAAAGCCATAGATGTGCATGTGGTGTGCTGCTTGCTGCGTCAGATATACCCTGCCATAGACAGTTCATATCAGTAGGATACCCTGAAGTGGTTGCATAAAGAATCCGGCAGCTCCGTGGGTGGAATTCTGCTGCTGCTTTTCTTAAGAGAGCCTGCACAACTGAGGGCATGGGAAAGAACAAACTGCTGGAGGATGCTCTAAGTAAGCATCATGACTTCCTTGGACATTGTCGTATGCCAGCAGGAGAAAAGCGACAGAACTTCACAGAAGCCTCTCCATAGAAGACTCTCTATGCACACAGAGTCCAGGGGACACATGCAGAACTGATAGAAACTAAAAGGAAACTGATGCCATTTATGCAATGTTTAATAAGATTTGTTTGATATGTCCTGATAAATTTTAGTCCTTCTGGGGTTGTTTCAAGACGTGTGTTGGATCAGCTAGGCATCATGGTATTCATGTAAGCTCTCCTATTCCTTGAAAGGTTCTCCACTTAAATGATATGAGTCATGCGTTCAGTTTTAAATAGAATCTTGCATTTGGAACGGTCATTGCCACCAGCAGAAAACCATTCAAATCTGCTGACTTCTATGGGAGTGGTAGGATCGTGAAAGATCCCTGAAAATAAGCAGAAGTAAGGAAGGTGCTTTTGTTACTTGATTGTTCACTCTCATCTCTGTATTGTGCAGGAAAGACCTGGAGTCAAAACTGAGGCCAAGCATAACTGCCTGGGTAATATTTGTGGTTTGTGTTAGCAATAATGCCATATTTTTTTCAATTGTAAATTTTTGGGATACTCAAAGGTGGATCTACCTTTTTAATATTATGGATATATGAAATATATAGGGTGCAGTCCTAAGCATACTTATTAGGAATTCCTAGTGAATAATTCAACATTTCTGAGAGAATTTAGAGAAAGGGAGCCAATGTTCAGTCCTAAAACCATTTGCAAGTGGAGAAGGAAGCATAGTATAAAGACACAGATACCAGAGATTGGGATAAATTTGGGCCTCATTCTTTAAGTAAGGGAACTTCACCCCTCCCTGGATCTGCATGTGAAAGTGTGGGAATCTATTCTGTCCTTTCCTCAGACACCTAGCCTGCCATTATGGGCGAGTCACTCTCCAAAGCCAGGAGTCGGGTAAACCCGGCCCCTCTCTTATGTGACACGTTGTAAGTGTGGGGAGACAACCCTGCATCACCCTGCCCGGTGTTGTACAACTCAGAATAGGTGAGGCAGGAAAGTCCACAAAGGCAAACCAATAAAAGCAATAATTTCTCAGCTGCGGTATCCCTTTACAGCTCTAGTGCCTTACACCTTACCAATTTGTAAGATTTAAAATACCAAGTGGAACTTGCAAAATTCTTACAATTGCAGTAAGACTTAAATGCAAATCTTCTCTTTAAAGTTTTTAGGTATCCCCTGCTAAACCTACTGGAATAGATTTTTGCTAGAAAAGCTTGTGATGGAGTGCTCTGTATGCTTGCCTTTTGCTTTCACCTAGACTCCAGGGCCATTACTTTCTGTAACCATTTCAGTGAGCTGCCATAGTTTTCAGTCTGTACTGTCACCTGATCCAAGCATGCGCCAAAATACCCACTGTTTCTGGCTCCTGTCTGCTGAATCTGCTTTGCAAACCCTTAGTTCTTTAAGCTTTTGCTTTAGCCTGGAACAAAACAGACAGCACACACTTTCTGGAGTGTGCTGGACACATGCCATCCTGCTGCTCTCCCCCAACTCCTCTATTGTTGATGTAATTCCTCAGCTTTACTTAAATGTGTAAATGCTCTGATGGCATCCCCATGTAAAGTTGTGTGGCTCATGTGTCAAGAAAAGGCTGCTTGTGGATATTTATGTCAGAAAAAAACAACAATAGAATGCTCCACATTGCACTGCATTCCAGTGTTTTGTATGAACTCTTCTTGCCATGTTGTGGTGTCTTGATTTTTATTAAAATCATTTTTATCTTTTATCACGCAAAGGTAAGTGTGTGTATATTGTGTGTGAATATGCCCTGCATTCTGTGTATATCTGCAAAATGCCTCCATTAAACTTCTGCGGTGAGTAGGTGGGACTAAAATCCAGTAAACCCACAATATTGTTGAAAAGGGGGGAAAAAATCTTTTCTAAGAGAGAGTATTAAACTAGTAGAGTAGATGTTTTATTTTAAAATTTGTACTTTCGCATTTAGTTTTCCAAACAGAATGGAGCTGATCCCGCTCCCAAGAACACCAGTTAAGAGATCCTTGTAGTCCTTCATTGTTAGCAAGCTAGTTGGGTTCTAGATAGAGTATTGGTTTGGCTGTTGTTGTTGGATCCTACCTGGCAGGATACCATAAGATATCTAGCCATGATCCCACAGTATTCCCTGGACTTTGAGGTTTGTGGCTTTCGGCTGTTGAGTGACTGTTGCTCAAGGGCCTTTCAGTGTCTCGTGTGCTAGCCACAAACATTCCTGAGAGTTATCACAAGCATTGTGAGAATCCTGCAAGAAAATGACACATCTGAATGAAACTCATCATGATTTATCGCTTGAAAGGTAGTAAGAGTGGGACAACTCTTGTTCTGAAACTTTGAACTAAAGAACACTAGTTTTTGTTGAAGAAACCTATGCTGAGTGCTAGTGTTGGGACCCTTCAGCATTATTTCTGTCCCTTTCTTTTGAGCATTTTAAAAAAAACTTTCTTAACCTCTTCTATTTTTGACGCTTGTTTCTGACTTGCATTTTCTTCCTTATATTTTCACTGCTCTTCTTTCTTCCGCTTGCCTTGTGTTCCCCCGGCTCCACTGTTCTTTCTCGTTGCATCCAATCCCATACTCTCTGGTCAGCTTTTTTGAACTTTTATTCCCTCTTCTTGATTTAGAAAGTCATGCGGTACTTTGAGCAGCTGCACGGTTGTCACGCTTGAGGAATGTAATGGGGGAACCTCCAGTGCTAGGTAGTTGACACTTGGATTTTGAGAATAACGATCCTTACATTTTCTTAGCCTGGATCATTGCACATCTTAGGATAAAGCTCAGAAGATCTGCATTCATGCTTTCTAAAAGACTTTGTCCTCCCTCCCCACTCAGTTCTGTGAAGAATTCTTAAAGGTATTTCTCAGTTCCTCTGCTGCAGTCCTCCAGACCATTGCCTTGGCTCTCAGCTTGCAATTTGAGATTTGCAATACAAGGTTAGGGAAAACATTTCCCTGATAGACACTCGCCTTACACCCTAGTTTGCTTCAAGCAAATCTGCACCACTCAAAATGCACTAAGAAGGGAAAGTTTTGAATCATATCTAGCTTCCCTTTGCCTTACAAAGGCCTCCACCCTTCAAAAAACTGGCCCACTGTGGCAATGCAAGGCTACACAGATCAGGAGAATGATCTGTAGCCAGCATAAGATGGGCCGGGGACCTATGACCCTCAAAATGTTGTTGGACAACAACTATCAACCCCAGCATGGTCAGTGGTCAGGATGATGGAAGTTGTAGTCTAACATGTGAAGAGTTGCAGGTTCCCCCCGCCCTGGGATATGGTCTGCAAGCCTTGCATTGTCTACACCTGACTGGAGAATAGGGAAGATGGCAAAAGATGGCTGTCCAGGGAGTGGATGCAGTTTGCAAACCTGTTGGCCTGCCCTGTGAGCCAGCATGGCAAGCAGTGATGGAAATGAACAGGGTACTTGCTTTAGGTAATAATAATAACAATAATAACAATTTATTTCTTACCCGCCTCTCCGTCTGGATCGAGGCGGGGAACAACAACATGATAAAATACATAAAACTGATTAAAACATGACACATATTATTAAAACTGCATAAAAAATCCTAAAAACATCCTTAAAACATTCTAAAAGGTACCTGCTACACATTTCAATCTTTGGGCAAAACCAGAAGTTACTCCGCTTTTTGGTAGCCAATAGACCAGTCCCAAGACTCACTGTCCAGGCAAAGGTGTTCTTGCTTTTCCAGCACAGTACCACAGAATACAAGTGATGTAATACCAGCATTGCAAGGATGTTACCGGAGCTGTAGGCAGGTACACAACCATGGATGTTTTGATTGAGGTGCAGATTATGTATGTACCTTTTAAAATAGTATGACAACAATGTGACCAAAGAGTTCTTCCAAAACTTCTGTCACTTGTTTTTGATTCTCACGTAGTTTCAGTTTGTTCTTAGTGTGGGAAGGGCTAAGGGATCTCTGCATAAGTCATGTTATTCGGGACTAAATATCTTTATGGTGTAATCCTAAGCATGTTTAGACAGGAAAAAGTTCTACAATTCCCAGCATTTCTCAACCAGCCATGCTTTCTAAACGTTTTTCCATCTAAACACTCATAGGATTGCACCCTTAGGGTATTAGAAGGCATCCTCATTGGATAAGCCATAAGCTGTATTCTTGCGTTCTCACTGTGTGAAGGTGCCCTGAAGATCTATTTAAAATGCAAATATGGTCTTCTTATGGATCAAATTATTTAAAGGGCCTTCTAAAGCTGTACCTTTTGGAAAATATGGTATAGCTAATATAGTTAGCTGCTAATTTCCCTGAAGAGCCACTTTGCCAATTGAGTTCCTATTAAGTTCAATCGCCATGGCCATTTCTCTCTCTACACATTCTCTTTGTTCTGGCTTGACACTTAATGGAACGAAGTAGATTCTACAATTAATGGATCCAGATTTTATGCAGTGGCTACCCGTTTCTCATTGCTAGCTTAAAACCATATCCTCCATTTGGTTAGTTTAGTTGCTGTGTGTATTACAAAGGCAGAGCCACCCACAGTTAGAATTAACTTCGTTATATGATGATGTGGTTGTAATTATGGCACCAGAAAAAATCATAAATGCATTCATTTCAATTCTTTTTGTGATGACCCCTTTTGATTATTATTTTTAATGGATGGAGAGTCCCCAACCTCCTGCTTTCAACGTAGTAACTTATTAACTTGTTTTTGGTTGTGGAATATATTTCTTCTAGGTTAGCAAGTCCTGTTCTTAAACACATTTTTCATGGTGAGAATTAAAATAGCTTTTTGATTTTGGGTTGCATTGGACTCCATAATGCCTGAATCTTACCAGTCCTTTCCCCCAATAATGCTGCCAGCGCGTATGAAGGCCATTTTGTTACATAAATCAAAGATTTCAGTCCTGAACACTCTTACTTTGCTGTAAGTTCTGTCTGCAGTCATTAGGACCTACTTTTAAGAAGATCTTAAACAGATTATGGTTTGAATTTGAAATTCTAAGACCACAAGAGTTGAGTCATTTTGTGGTTACAGCTTCCGTACTAACAAAATTGTAATTTAAAAAGAATGTTATACTTTGAGTTACATTCATTAATTGCATTTTATTTACTAAGAAGAAATTCCTGAAGAATTAATCACTATAATCCTTCAGTACTTCATTAGAAAACTCAGTAATATTAATTGGAATTGAAGAGGACGTAGTATTAAGTATGCCCAGAAGTGTAAATAAAGCGTGCCCAAATGATATTTTTGTTGTTTATTGTCAAGTCAAGATAAAGTATAAAAACAAGGCCTGGATCCTAACCATGGCTTAGACTTGCACACTGTACTTGTGCTTGCTCAATGCCTTTTTTCTTTCTTTTTTTTTGCTTTAAGCAGCTGTCAACCATGCTATAACGCATGGTGCTGTAAAAACTCCCCAGCTTCAAAACATGAAACTAGCGCCATGCTTTTTTGCATCATTGCCACAGAATATTTGAAAAGAAGGCCCATAATGTGAGCGATGGAGAGCTTATAACTATAGGGTGGGAGAATCCCTGAAATTGTGTGCTCTATGTGAATTAAAGAGGAGGGAAAATGAATCAATAAGGTTTTGTTTCAAGAAGTGAGCACCAAAAAAACACAAAGCTACCTAATTGGCATAAGATATGTTTGTAGGAGGAGAAAACCTAAGTTGGATGAGTCTTCTGCCTGGTTAAAAACTAAAGTCAGTTCTTGATGTCTTTTCTTTAGCCACAAAATCTTAAATGTTTGTGTTAGTGCAGAATAGTGAACTGATTTATGTTTTGTCTTTCAGATGACCCAGAGACACGAGATGCGTGGTGGGCAGAAATCCGACAAGAAATAAAATCCCATGCAAAGGCACTGGGTTGTCATGCGGTAGTAGGATACAGTGAATCAACTAGTATTTGGTAAATCACTTTGACTTGATGTTTCTAGTGCATTAGAAATAAATGTTGTAGAGGAGAAAAGGGTGGAAGTGGAAGAAGCAACAGATAATTACCGCAGAGAGCAGTGTCCGGGCAAGGATGAAATGGGGAGTGAGAAGGCTTACAAGGATGATGTGATGCAACTAAACATCTGTTTAGTTGGAGAGTCAAGACAGAAAGGTAGACAAGTATCAGCAGCTCTGTAGGAAGAATCCATTACTCTAGCAGTGGCTGCTGTTCCCTGTAGGTGGAGAAGAACAGTTCATTCTAAATAAAAGATTCTCCAATTGTTTCTACTGGGGAATACTGTGTACCCTTGCTTAAGCTTTGCAACCTGTGATAGGATTTTCTTTGACCAAATTGTGCTTTGATCAAAGCTGCCCCCGAGCTGTCGGGAGGAGGTTTCCTCCTTTTGCAGTATGAAAGTAGAATGAGGCATATCCTGACATTCCTATCAAGTATGTCCCAATATCCCAACTCTTCCCACCCCCTCCGACCACTTCCATAAGATCAAATGTTTCACAGGGCACAAGATAGATAGATTGGAGAAATGCTGTCCTTGGAGCTCTGTCAATTTCATGCAAAGTGAAATCAGCAAATCTGTAGCATCAGAGAGGAAGGATGTTCAACCCGCCCCCTGTTGTTTTGAAGGCTTGTGAACTTGTGTGAGCCTTGGTGCAGAAAGAAGTTGCTTTGCTAGTGTTTGTCTCTTTTATTTGCCTTGTTTAAAAAACTAGAGGAGCTCTCTTCTACTCCAGTGGCATAGCAGGGGGGTACACAGTCTCTAAATATTAAGGGGAAAATAAATGTAAAGGCTTAGAAAGGTATACGCATGTTATGGATGTGGTGGAGAAGGGGTTTTGTAGCTAGTCGTTACTGATGTGTCAGGAATAGTTAAAGCGCAGCCATGGAGTCGTGTACATTTTAGCTAAGATTTAATTAGAAGTAGTCTGGAAGGCTTTGGACCTGGTCAGCCTCTGGAATGTTGCAATCTGTGTGAATCGATCTCTGTCAGTGTTCTCAGAGCAGAGTTGTGGGAGTCCCTCTACTCCCCGCAAGCCACCTGCTTGCCTCAGCCTTGGTAGAGAAGCTGTCTGTGAGAAATTGATAAGAGAAAGGGGTGGGGGTTTACAGAAGGGTCACCTAGATTGAAGCGTCATCTTGGTGGGCTGAACAGTGCTGCCCTGTTTGGATATGGGGCTTTGCTGAAAGGCCAAAGCCCCTGTTTTTGTCAAGTGATCTGGAAGAGGCCTATGCCTCCCTTTTTATGTTGGTCCAAAAGCGAGGAACCTTTGCTAGCAAGATCTGCTCTGCATTCCCAGAAAACCTCCCTGTTTAGATCCATCATCATCTGGAGGCACTCTCCACATGCTCCCTCCTAAGTGGAACTTTAGTTTACTAAGAACGTACCATGAAAAGTACTGTGAGGCTTTTCATAGAGTTAAACTCTTGTTTGCTGTGGATTGTGTGTTGTTGTTTGTTGTCAGCTCAGTGCATCAGCAGACTGGGTTTGATCATTGATTGTTGGACCTTCTCTGCTCTGCCTGGATTCATGTGGCAAGGAGTTGGCCGTGTGATAGCTGTGACATGGAACTCTTCGCGTTTGAGAGTGTACCTTTCCCCATGATCTTATATAAGCCTTGACCATGTTGCTTTTGAGTTACCAATGTATGATCCGAGGTTGGACTAGCTCTCTTTGGGTGGTTTGTTAGGCCTTTAAGAAATTTGCTCCTTTGATTGCCTGAGGGATCATGTCAGGAATCATCCCTTGTCTGAGTTTGGAACCCGTGTATAGATTGACCTTCCCTTGTGTTCAGAACTGTGGAGATGGAAATGGGGAAACCACATTGATGGAGATCTCAACACGGTAGTAGTGATTCGCTTTTGACTGTTCTGGAATTTCTTGGAGCCTATAGCTACCGACCATCAGCTATATGATTTCTGAAGTGTCTACCCATTAAGCTTTGCCGTGGTATTTCCTCCAATAAAGACGTCTCACTGATTTGGGTGTCCCATGTCAGTTTGCCAGGATGTGTGCTTGGCTGAGGAACTAGGAAACCTGACATGATGTCACCTGCACTTTCCAATAAGTGGTTATGATACGTGTTTTCACAGTCAAGAAGGCATTGATGATAAAACTGGGTGGGTGAAAGAAATCTGTTTTCAGCAGCAGTATTTTGTGTTTGAGTCCTAGGAAAATTAGATTTTCTCCATAAAAGAAGTGCTACCTAGAGGAAAGATGTTTGGATCTTCTGCAACAATTGAGTACCAGCTGCAGATGGCTTGGAAAGGCCTTCAGACTCTCTGCTTTTTCAACAGTTTCCTTCCAGCATTTATGTAAAAGACCCGTTGCCTTACATCAGCCTCTACACTGATTTTTTAAAGGCTTCTGGATGCACCTCTAGCCTCTCCCTGCCTCTGAGGCCCACTCTGTGTGGTGTATTTCCACCCAGCACACCGCAGGGATCACTTGAAATGTTAGATTAGTTTTTGCTTTACTTGGTTAGAGCAGGATGCTGGATTTGTTTGGTGTATCTCTAAACTACACAGCAGCAAACGTTGGTCACTCAACATGTTTGGGAAAATGTGCTTGCCACAGTTCTGGCATATAACTGTAGAAACTTGTATGCCATAACCATATCCTTCAAAGGGCTCCTTATGTTTCAGCTTGGCTCCAGAATGGTGGATTCGGAATTGGTTTCATGTTGGGGTTTTTTTGTTTTTCAATTTTACTAAATATGATAACTGAAAATGTATACCACCAAAAGCATGACTTTACCTTCTTCTTTTCTTTTCTTTTTTGTTTTTTATAGTGAAGAGGTCTGTATTTTGTCAGCATCTGGCACAGCAGCTGTACTGAACCCTAGGTTTCTCCAGGATGGCACCATGGAAGTCTGTTTGGAACAAAGGTTGTCATGGCAGCCTGGCTACTTTTCCATAGGGTCAGAGAAGGGAGAGGTTGATTTTTTTCCTCAAAACCAGGATAGTTCTTCTCTATTAGGGTAGGTTACCAGTGTTACAGTACAGGATGCAGGGCCAACCACTTTACTGATTTTTCACTAACAACAACAGAAGTTGTGGAACTCTGCACCAAATCACTAGGCTTATTGTTTTTAAATTACTGACAGCCTGAAATAAGGTAACATATTTGACTACTAACCACATAATACCAATCTTCCCCCCCTTCTTTGGTGCTCTTTTGTATTCTGCTTCTCAATAGCACTCTGCATACAAGTGACCTCTCCTGTGTCTTATTTCAGTGTTAAATTCCAAGCTTTATGATAAACTGGCATGTAACAATTTGCCGCTCTTTTTAATAATAGAATATATAATCTTTCAAATGAAAATAAGTAAGTCTTTCAAATGAAAAGTTAACAAAATGTTGGGGGCTAATAAGCCTGAGAGAATCATAAATGACTTTACTCGCTTTGATGCTGTCAAGTTATAAAGTATTCTTCCTACTTGTCATCATCCAGTGGTCCAGAACACGGTGGTGTTTTCCACTCCATCCACTAGGTGGCAGGCTCTTTTGAAGAAATACTTGCTTTGGGGGCTGGACTAGGCGGCAGCTTCCACTTCCTCTCCGAAGCCGGTATTTCCCCTGCTTCCACAGTGAATGAGTGTAGGCCTGGATATGACTTTTAATATATCTATGTCATTACCTCCCTGAACCTCAGTAACTCTTTTCCTTTTTTTAATCCCCTTACCCTACAAATGTTAGTGAATTCAAATGTATATAAATAAAATACACTTTGATCCAGTTCATAGTTAAAGGATCGGCAGCTTTATGTCCCCGTCTCCAGCCCCCAGAAAATGGTGCATATTGTTACTTTCCTGCTGGTATACAAAAATACTATCAAATTAATGTAATGCTAAAAATTGAGATTTTTTTGTCATAATACGTATATATGCTGTTCTTTTCAGTGGGCTCTATTGCAGGAGGAGTTTCCGGTGGATTGTATCCTTCATCTGTTTATGTAATCCAGCTCTTACATTAGACAATGGGTTGCATCCAGCGGTCTCCCTCTACTGATGGAAGGCTCTTTGATCTAGAGAAGGCTGCCATTAACAGAAGAGAAAGGGGAGTGATTTTCACTGACTCCCCCTCTTCCCTGCAGCCCCCTTCCCCCCCTCCCCATCTTCTTCAGAGGGTTGCGAGACACTTTGGAACAGTGTGGGAGATGGTGTGGCAGGCTGCAGGAGAAAGGGGGTCTTGATGCTCCCTCCCAATTCCACTCAAAGATGCTGGATCAAAGAACCTTCCGTCAGTGCAGGGACACTATAGGATGCAACCCCATGTTTCTGATATTGGAGGAGGGTGTTTTATATAAAACGTTGTCTTTGGCTCATAGTTTTTGGTAATGAAATATTACCGTGTGAACAGTGTATTAGTCTTCTAAATTTTATTGGCCTGCCTGAGCACAGGTACATACGTTAGTTGTTTGTGACTTAGAAAGAAAGAAAAATGCTAACTTCTAAAACGTTTTCCTGCTTGCTCTCCTGGAGGCAATTTGTCTCCCCATCGGTAATTGGCTCTTGACAAGTTTACTTGATTGCAAAAAGCATAAAACAGAGCAGAATTTGACAACCTTTATATATAACATTTGCATGATGGTGCCTGAATGATGATATTAGATTTCTCTCAATCTCTCTTAGGTTAGAGGAAACATCGCCCCCAGGTTGTGGCTTTTGCCACATACCATATGATGAGCTGAACATGCCATTCCCTGCTCACCTCACTTACTGTTGCAACTGCAGGAAACAGAAAGTACCTGATGTTCTTTTCACGACAATAGATTTGCCTGTGGATGCAATGGTAGTTGGGAAAGGATGTCTCATTCAAGCCAGGTATTTCTCTGCTAGATTTTTGCTGCTTTTAACTTCTCTTTTGGATAACAGTGTTAGCAAGCGTTGGCTCTTCTAGCTACATCTGAAATATCCCTTTGTCCTCTGAAGAAGTGAAGGCAAGAATGAGAGACATAGTCTAGCCTGGACACTTCTTACCAATGACAAGCAGTTTCTTATTTCTGGCACATTCTTCTTGGATCTGAAGTTTGTGAAAGAGATCTGATTGAACTTAGTGATACTTCTGTTTGGGCCCAGCCTAGGAAAACATCTTTCTACTGACTCTGGCTGGCATGTTGGATTCTTTATTGCTTATACATTTAAAATGCCAAAAGAAACAACTCTTTACAGCCTCTGCTCACCCACGTGTTTCGATCTCACTGAAGCCAAGTACCACAGAGCAGGAAAAGAGGCCAACTTCACAACCCCATTTGGTGTTGCCCTGGTGGCAGCAAGCCTTTTTACACAGCCTCCCCACCCTAGAAACAATGGCAGCTGCAGCATAGGATCTGGGGCCATAAATTGTTGAAAGCCAAGCTGACCACTTTGTATTTGATTGTTCATTCCAACAGGCTGTGTCGGCTGAAGAAGAAAGCTCAAGCCGAAGCAAACGCAACCTCCATCAGTAATCTGCTGCCATTTATGGAGTATGAAGTACACACTCAACTAATGAATAAACTAAAGCTGAAGGGAATGAATGCCCTTTTTGGGCTGAGGATTCAGATCACAGTGGGAGAAACAATGTTAATGGGTTTGGCAGTAAGTTTTTCATTTTGGGCTTCTTTTATTCTGTGACATAGTGCTGTTCCAATTTTTTCAAACTGTTAGTCTTTTTAGCATGATGCTGGGCCACTGAATAAATACATTTAAAAATGTTTAGTTCTGTCAACTTGGTAAGAACTAGGGCTGTGCTACCTTGGCCTGAATCCGAGGTGGTACCGGGTTGTCCCAAGTTACCCCTAGGCCGAAGCAGATTGATACCAAAGCCTTGGAGCGCCTTGGGCCGATTCGGGTTAGTGCTGAGCTGCTCCCCCACCTGGGAAAGCTAGCACAAGGCCAGACGTGAGTCCAGATGAGTCCATTGGACTCACCACTTACCTCTCCCTCCTCACCCTCCACGGTCTCCTCCCGCTGCCGCCGGGACTTACCTTAATGTGCATCCTCTTCCCTGAGTGCCAAGCTGCGATTTAAAGGTATGATCGCGGGAGCTCTCTTTTTTACTCTATGGCCACAAACTACCGCAGCTGCAAAGGGCCGTTTCCCTAACTATTGCTCTAGCAAATATGGAATCATCCCAAATATTTTTCCAATGGTATAAATGTGATTGCAGAACTGGCTTCGATAATTTGTAATTTTAAAGGGTGAACACACAGTATTCATAAAAAGGGATTAAGTTAAAACATTGAAGGTATGTTCTAAGAACATAAATTATGCTTCATTTTCTTATTGTCTTATTATTTAAAGTCTGCCACAGGTGTATATCTGACCGCTTTACCAACTCCTGGTGGTATTCAAATTGCTGGAAAGACACCAAATGATTCCAGTCACGAACAACATATATCTCATATGCAGAAGAAAATAAATGACACATTAACCAAAAATAAGGAGCTTTATGAGATTAACCCTCCTGTAAGTACTTCTGTGTCAAATGCAGCTTATACCTACTTTGCATCCTGTCAGAGAATGGCCCAAGTAGATGAGCAAAGAATGTATTTAGAAAGAAGCCAGTTACACAAGGCTGTATTTAAAGGTAGAAGTGAGATTTGTGGGGAGGGCGGATTATCTTTATGATACATAGATGTGAAGAACCGTTCTGAACTTGCTGTGATGCTCATTCCTTCCTGTCCCCCACCTCTGACTGCGCCACATCATAAGCCTGTATTGACTTCCTCTGTAGAGGAGTAATTTTGAAGATCCCAACCACACAGTCTGGAACTAATGTTAGATTTGCCAGTAGGCATAATAAACATTGAAGGAACCTTGTTAAATGTAGTGGTGCAGGCTTGGGTTCCCACCTTTCTTGCTTCATCTCATCCCTCAGAAATTCACAGGCTAACAAATGCCATACCCCGTTTTTGAGACCTTCAAAATCCAAGTGTTCCATCCTCTTCTCCTTCCTTTCATAGGGAAAGTATAAGTAGCAGGTGGATCCTGCAGTCTAAGGAGGGACTGATGCAACTTCTGTTAGGTTTTCAGTTGCGTCTTTGGGACAGGAAGAATTGGAGAGCCTGCCACTTTATGCTGCCTCAGCTCTAGAACTGCAAAAGTACAGTCTTGTGGATGCTGCCCCAATGCTTCTTTAGACTGCATTATCCATACACCTCACATTCTGCCATGCAAGGCAGAGAGGAGAAAGTATTTGAAGTGCAGCCTGGAGAATTGTGGGGTACAGTGTTTGGTGTTAAGGTCAGTCATAGCCAGGAGACCCTATTCTCTTTCTCTCTGTTTTGTTGGAAGAATGTGGTAGCCATAGTAAGGCATTTAAAGTACCGAGATTGAATAAACATGAGACGCATACATGAATTTTTGCCATTGCTCTGCTTAGGAGGCATCTGAAGAAATTATAGGCTCACCCATTCCAGAACCAAAGCACCGTACTAGGCTGCTAAGATCTCAGTCTGAAAGTTCTGATGAAATTACAGAATTGGATCTCTCACATGGAAAGAAAGATGCTTTTGTCTTGGAGGTAGGTTCTGTTTCTGTAAAGCTCATACTTCTACATGGCTTTGGAAGAGCATGAAGGATATAGACATTAATGTTTTTTACTTTAATCAAGCTCTTCTGCTCTTTATTTTTATGATAATTTCAGCATTAATCATAGTATTGTTTCTATTTCTGTTAGGAGATAAATATTTAAGTGTAAAGTGGTAAATCGTCTCTTTTTAGAATGAAATGGATATTTAAAACATTTGGACAATTTTTTTATAATCATGGGTATTTAAACATAATCTCAAATTAATGGAATTGTCTACAGAAATGTAAACTATACAACAGTATCAAATGAAGTAACATAGTTTGCATTCATAAACAGACTTTCTCTTGAGTACATTGCATTTAAACTCCTCTAGAATTTTTTTTCCAGGGGCAAGCTTAGCTGTGATGGTAGTTTGAGCTAGGTGATCTCACCAAACATAATTTCAAGAATTCTTCAGCAACAACAAAAACCCTTGAATTTTATATATTTTATTTTATAGCTGTCTTGTGCCATTTTTAATAGAAAGGCAGAGTTTAACTCAGATAAATAAACAAATATCATTGCAACATAGTATTTGCCAGAATAATCTTGATAAACGGAATATCAAAGAACAAAATATTTCATATAGTTGCCTTTTTTCAGATTGATGATACAGATGCAATGGAAGATGTTCACTCTTTATTGACAGATGTCCCACCACCTTCAGGTATAGTAGATTATTGTTCTTTTATTCTGGTGGCTTCATAAAATGCCCTCTGACAACCTGGCAACATAATCTGACAGGTCTCTTCATGGTATGAGAAATCATCTCATCTATATTTCTGTTACTTGAGCGTATAATATTAGGTATATTAAACACGATCCAGTCAAAGGTAAGCACTTTTAAATTTAGATTGGCCTGTCTCTTACATAAAGTGAATTTTCCTGTGTGAGTGTAGAGTGCTGTACATGAACTGCTTCTATTTCGTGGACTTAAAATGCTCCCACATTTAAATAATAATAGCATACCCATGGGGTGTTCAGATTGCTTCATGTACCACCTCTCAGCAACTTTTACAAACCTGTTCTACAGTCAGAATTACTATCTCAATATTGCAGAAGTGTCTGAGACTTGAGAGTTAATGACTTGGTTCAGATATAATATCAAGCCATGGTTTGGTGCTATATAATGAGCCTAGAAATGAAGCACTGTTAAGATCTATATATCTCAATTGCCCACAAACCTTTTATTAATGGAAATAATTGGGTGTATACTTATCTCTTGATCCTTCTCCCATATAGAATTTATTCTGTATGGGATCTCTGAAAATGGCTTGCAGTTTGCTGCATCGCCAGTAATCTAGTATACCTAGTTTGGTTTTGCAATCAAAACTTCAGCATTCTGGCATGAAATAGAAAGGTGGGCTAATCTGGTCTTCTCAAACTGCAAGTTTTTTCTTACAATCATCACATTTTAGCTATATTCCTGCAGCTTTTACAACCTCCCAAAATAAGATGGAGAATGAATCTTTAGAATCGCTTTTGAAGTTTAATGTATAGTTCTGCAATGCTGGAAATGTAAGGAAGTGCCAACAACAGAGTGAGCTGAAGACTCTCATTGGATTTAGAAGCAAAATTAAAAATAGTTTACGATTAATGTGAAACTCCAAATAAAGCATGATCAGAGCTGGAATTATTTGAATAAGAAATCAAAGCAATCTACAACTCTGGACTACAATCCTTGTTAAATTGCACTTGCTCTTTTTTACTTTCCTCCCTCTCCCCACTTTTCTTTCTTTTCAGTGGAACGGATAGTGTAGTTCAGAACTGGTTATTTTAGGTTTTTCACTGTCCAAGTAACTGAAATATGTGCATGTACTCCCCAGTAGTATGGGATTGTGCCATGTGAAATCAGCCCCCACACTGTTTGTGTGCTCTCTCTCTCTCTCTCTCTCTCTCTCTCTCTCGTGTGTGTGTGTGTGTTAGAAAGAATGGTGTGGGAAGGCAACCTGATTTTGGGATTAGATGAACAGAGATTTCTAAACAGTTCTGATTGTATGGGATCACCAAGTTATATGGATGCCCTTTCCTGACAAAATATTTTTATGTGCATGTAACCACGGGCTTGCCTTATTAGGCGCAGAACAGATGGTTTAACTGACTCCTCTTTTCATTTCTGTGTCAATCTTCCTACTGTCCCTATCTTTGCCTTGCTTGCCCACCCACCCCCCCACCCACAAAAAACTGATCTCAGTCTTGTACTTTTCTTTTGGTTCCTTCTCCTAACCCAGAATGCTATTTGATGCTCAGAATTCATTCGCTGGTATGAGTGACCTCAGGTGTCCGGTCTCTAATCACATGGGATTGATAACCTTGGATACTTGTGAAACGTTTACCTAATCAGGCTCTGTGGCTATGATCCTTTTCCAAACTGCACAAGGCTATAGTTTGGATTCATTGGTCATATCTCTGTGACACCCCTTCTTTTTGACCCTGATGCATACTCTGAGATAAAGGCTGAAAGACCTAACTTGCACAATCCTAAAAGAATGTCCTCATGCCCTATCGGACTTTGTGAGTGTGTTACAAAATAATTGGCTTCAGAATTCCTTGGAATGCAATCCACCAATGAGCTCTGCTTTTCAGTAAGGTGTGGGTGTTTGTTACCTAGTGCTCATACTGGACACATGCTACTGTGGTTTATATTCGCATACCTACAAAATCAGTAATTGATTAAAATGAGGGCAGAGTTGATCATGCTTTGCAGCCTGTCCCTGAAGATCCTTCATATTCTGCTAATGGGGCCAATCTTCTCATTGTAGGGCTTTGCATCACTGGTCCCTGGATTAGCTCTCTTCTCCCTTGCTGTTTGCAGTAATAAAATGAAACGAGATAAGAGGCCAAGCCATTTATTGCTGCCACCACAAATTAATAGCACTTTAGTTTTACTCTGAGAGCACCTTACTTTGCTCATAAGCAGGGAGTCAAACCACTAAGTCCACATTTGGATGTGACTGGTTATTCCTGAGTCAGTTCAGTTCCAGTTTATGTGGATCCTAGTTTTTGTAATTTACCCAGAGAACATTTGTTATTGGATGGATTAAACTATAGAAAAGAGTTTTAAAATATAATAAACAAATAAATACACATTATGGTCCTGGTTTGTAGATGCGTAGTAATGTTATGATATCCTACTTTTACTGGCATATGGTTGAATATACAAGAAAGAAATCTGAAGCATGTACAGGAAGCTGAAAAATAGAGGAAAGTCAAATAAAAAAATGAGCACAGAGAAAAATATATGTTGATCCTGTATTGCCACTACATTAGATGGCTTGCTATTAATTCGTACGTGTCCTGGTGGTTTAATGCAACCTAACAGTTTTCATAGGCAGTGTGCCTGCCACTGAATGCCAGCTTTTAGGACCAACAGTGAGAGAGGACTTCTACATTCTTGTATTTGTGGGCTCCTCAGAGGCATCTGGTCAGCAGCTGTGGGAGACAGGATGCTGGATGAGATAACCTTTCGGAAGGGCTGTCCTTATGTTCTGCTATGATCATGGTTATTTCCTTTTCCTTGCGCTCTAATTTCTTGGAACTACTTAACCTCCAGATCTTGGACACGCCGTCAGCTGTACTCTGCACTGTCTGGGGTCCTGCAGGTGCAGCTACCTCAGATGTCACTTGTCAGGGAACTCGTGTTTTAATAAATAGCTGTCCATGAACTGTCCTTTAGGTCAACACCGGGAGAGAAAATGTTTCCACAGCTTTAAGAGCTACAGAGGTGGGGAGGGCCGGGGCACGCAGAGTGCTGAAATGCTGTCCTCCCTCCCTTTCTTCACCAGACTGTTTAGTCTTCACAGTTTTCTGTAGTGGTCCAGTTTTAAAACCTCACAATTTTATTCTTTCTGCAACTTCACAACCTTGAAGATAGCAGACAAATCCAAAATTAGTGGATGTCATTTTAGACGCTGACCTCACATGATCCTTTAACGATTGCGTATTGATTCATTATAGGTTGCCTTGTGTCAATAGATGGAATATAAATTCCATAAATAATGGAGCTCAATTCATTCAGGTTGGGGCTAGTGAGTGTACCCCCAGCATCCTCTTTCTTTCTCTTTCTTTCTTTCTTTCTTTCTTTCTTTCTTTGAACCTTTATTCTGAACTAGCAGCCTGAATAACCCTTTTGTTCTGGTTTAGGTTCAACAGAAATTTTCAAATAACGGCTCAGAGTCTGTCTCAGGTGTAATGCAGTGGCTAAAGCTGCAGCCCTTAGACCAGCTTAACTGAGACTAAGACCCTTTGAACCCAAGTGGACATGTATAAAATTGTGCTCTTAATGTATGTGCTGTGGATCAGGAAATTCCCAGTTCAGATTTCATGTTAGCGTTGAAGTTATAGTAGCTTCAGGCAGGCCACTATCTCTCTGCCTCCACCACCCTTTTGCAATATGGGGATAATAATGCACTGAACCACTTCACAATTATTGACCTAACAATGTTTTCAGTTACCCAGGATGTGCTATATCATACTTTTCCTCTTTTCCTGCACCTTTGCTTAAAATGTGTAGTTTTGTCCACTGTTGGACATGGAATGTTAGCCACTGGCTCTACCCTTTTTCAAAATATTTCTCAGACATTGTACTTATGTGAATTTTATCTTGCTGTGTAAACCTTGAAAGCTGAGCACATTACAGAGCGCCATTATATGTTTTCTAATATTAAAAAGCTGATTGATATTCTCTGGCAGGTTTTTACAGCTGTAACACAGAAATTATGCCTGGTATAAATAACTGGACTTCTGATATACAGGTAAAGTGGCCTTAATATGTATGCAGATAGTTTTTCAAACTAAGTTAGAAAGTTTGCAGGAAAATGTTTTTCTTTTGTTTCATACTGATATGTAAAATGTTAAAACGCCAGTGATATTTGGAGCCTTCTCTAGTGCAGTGTTTGGCATTCATAGAAATGGTTATCCGCATACTTTTTCTGGAACAGATACATGAGCAGGTCTGGGAAGTGATCAGGGCATGGTTAACTGTGGTTAAACCATTTCTATATAAGAGCGGTCCAAGTTGACCTCTAGTGACAAAGCTGGATCTAGGAGCACTCTTGAACTGTGACCCTGTTAGTTCAGATGAGAGTGCAGTCACATGCAGAACTGGTTGAACACCTTAGTATCAAACAGATGAACTATTGTCCCACAGAGCTTCTCATCAAGGTTGTGCTTTATTAGAATACTGTGTGAAGCAGTGTTTGTGGGTTTTTTCCCCTCCTTTTGGTTCATAGTTTTGTTTTTTGATCCAACCCTATAGTTTTGACCCAAACCTGTGTTCCTAATACCTTTTCCCCTTTCAGCTGCACAAGTCTACTCCAGCCCACCATGCAACGATATAGCATATCTCCGGTTCCTTTGCAGTCTTTGTTGCGAATTTACTCACACATAGCTGCACGAGATCACAGCCCTTGGTTATACAATGTGGTTGGTGCACAAGTTCTATTTTGCCTCAAATTATCCATAGCAATTTTTTCTGCTTGTCTCATCACATCTCTCAGACGTAATTAGTCATATGATTTGTAACAAATTCTATTTAAGCCTAAGGCAACTCTTGGAGTTACATTTTTCTATTTCAGATGTTCACGTCAGTGAGAGTCTCCAGGCTTAACAACATTACCCTAACAAACCCGACACTCAACAAGACCTTTAATGATCTCTGTGAGAATCTGTTAAAGGTAAGGGGATGGTTGCTGAAACTATGTATTTGAGCTATTCATTTAATTAGCATATTTGCTCGAGGCATCTAGAGTATTAGCTTTTCTGGCATCTTCCCCTTGTGGCAAACTGTGGACTGAACTCCATAAAGTGATCCTGCATGGGGGCAGAGAGCACTGGCGAACGGATGGGTACAGCCTTGTAACAAAAAGTTGTACTGGCTTCTTGGTCTGTTCCAACTTCAGGTCCCAGCAAATAACATACAAATGTTTAAATGACATTTCCAGATAAAGTAAATCCGAATATGTACCTTAGTAGGCAAGCCATCCATAGACCACAAGGGAAAAGCCACACTTGTCTTTAACAGAAAACACTCAGTGACTGCAACGGAGTTAAGGAAAACAACATTCGTGGCACTAGCAGTTACAACTTGATTGCGGTGTCGACAGATATGTGGACAAAAATGTTTATTACCTTAAAAGAATTTCAAAAAACGAATCACGAAAAGGCCAAGGGCGTTTTGAGTTTTATCTTTGTTAGTGGCCTACATAGACTCAATGAAAAGATAAAAAAAAAAACAAATACAAATAGTGACACAATCCTTGTATATCTTCTGTTATGTTATCGTTGCTGTTTTGACCAAATTCAAAAAGGTCAGCCTGAAAATTGCAAATTTAATTACAATATATTGATTATTTTTTTTTAAAGCATTTTTCTTTGCTAGTTCACTAAGAATGACCAAGCAAAAAACTACAATACCCATCCTCCGTTTAAATCAAGGCTTAAACAAAAAGGGTAATTTACCTGAAGCAGGGGATGATAGAATTGGGCTACAAGGAAACAAAGCCCAGACTTCCCCCACTTCAGAACATACCAGACAGATGATTTAATACATTTATTGATATCTTGCATTCAACAGAGCCTGTATTTTAAACTTCGATCTATGATTCCTTGCTGCCTGTGCCATGTGAATTTTACTGTTGCTCTTCCAGAGGATGAATTAATTCAGGTAACCGGGTTTATTTGCTTCTTTGAATTCTGTAACTTTTCACATTATCATGAGATGTGACTAGACTTTGGTAAGGTAAAACTGGTCAAGTTGGCCACGTGTTCTGAAAGCTCCTTCCCTGCTCCCTAGGTTCACAATGTTGGCAGTGATTTAGAAAGCTGGCCAAATTAGTAAATAGGGACTATGAAGAGGCTGGGAAAATGACATTTACAGTGTTACCTTTTCAGTGCAGAATTGAGAATATGTTCTAATCTAGTGAGTAGGGCATATATGCCTAAAAATATGGCCACTTGCTGCAGGGCCCTTGACATAATTTACTTTTGATAACTTTGTCCATGTGGTTGCAAGTTAATGCAATGCTCTTCGCTATTTCCATCTTAAATAAAAGATGTGTGATCTTGTTGTGAATGTTTTTAGGCAAGTTAAACTACAAGTACGGTTGCATTCTCTTCATTTCTGTTATTTACAAAGTAGGGTGAAAGACTTTAATTACAATAATTTGGTCATATATGTAACTTCGTTTCTTTTAAACTTTTTTGAGAAATGCTGGCAGAAGCAAAACTATACTGTTCCTTCATACGCAATCCTGCATAGACACACAGGTTTTCTCAGATCATCTTTACCCCAGAAAGTTATTTAGGATTTGTTCCTTAGCACAGTAGTGGGCATCTCTATTTTTTAAAATTAATCAGAAGTGTTTATATTGAAAGTTCATTGGGTTGGATCCAGACAAGTTAGCCATGACTAATTTAAGTCCCGTTGATTTCAGTGGGACTAAAACATGGATAACTTAGTCTGGATCCAACTCATGGTGATTAAGTTATGGCATTTCACGAAGATTTTTACTTGCAAGCCTATCGAGAGTATTTTAAACTATTGAGATTGACAACTTGCATGTGGTCTATGTGTGTGAGATATATATGTTATGTTTAATTTTCAATTTTGGAATAAAGGCTAGGATAGAAACTGACAGCTTTATCATTGTCGTTACAGGTCACTGTCACAGCAGTTGCAATAACATTTGACAAGCACCAAGCTTTACAGACGACTAAAACTCCTGCAGAAAAAACACAACAAAGAGGTAAACATGTTGTCGAATGTAAAACTGTCAACTGGTGCTAATTATGGGTGCCGTGCCATTATTGCTCACTGTGGCTGTTTTCTCAAGTTGTCCATTCACTTCAGCAGACCTAAGGGGATGTCACTGTGTGTAGCACAGGTGAACTTTCATAACTAACTCCATATTTTGTCTTTAGAACTATTCTGATCAAGTAGCTTTGATTCTTAGGTTTATTTTTAGCCTCTTCTTTCAGGCAGGGGCAAGTATAGTCATGCTGTGGTTGATGTTTCACAAGCACTCAAGTGAGTGGAAAGATCATACATTTATGCATCCCCTGCACACACTGGTGGGGGCAGACACAAGGGATAGAATGGGATTCTAACAGCTACAATAATCTCATGCCTTTATTAAAAGCCGTGTTAGCCCAATACCACAATACTCTCAATCTTGACTAGTAACGGCTCTGAGGTTTCGCTAGTTTTGATCTTGCTACCCAAGGATTTCAGGAACAGATCTTGAGTGCATGTGCCACGTAATGAGAGTCCTGCTGCAACAGAGCAACAATCAATCCTGCCCTAAAGAGGAGACTTCCGATCAACCCATAGCAAGGCATGAAGATCACAACACTCCCTTGCTGTTTACTCCACTTCAAGAGCTGGTAGGCATTTTAAGCTGAACAGCCAATCTAACTCAGGAGTACACAGCCTTTTTGAGTCCCAAGGGTAAATCCACTTTTGGTGGGGGGTGCCTTGGGGCCGCACATGCACACCCTGGGGTGGGGTTGGGGGGGCACAGACTTACAACACGCAGGGACACATACACACACACACACACACACACACACACGGTTGTGGCAGAGACAGACATATACACATTGGTGGGGGAGATACAGCGTTACGTGCTGCTTTGGGGTGCTGGGGTTGTCCTGAGACCCCAACCCCATTGCTGCTTTGTTGCCACCATCCGGACTGCTTCATAGCCATTGGGGAAGGGCAGAAGCAGCAGCCTTCTGCCCTCTTCAGCACCCACAGTGTGAATGCTGCTTATCTCCAATCTCTCACCAAAGATAAGGGGAGGGATTCCCTTGCTAGCGCCAGCAAAGACCTCCTTTGCTTATCTCCAGTGTCTGATGAGAGATGAGAGATAAAAAATAGGTAGATTTAACTAACAATTGTGGCAGTGAATTCCATAAATTAATTTTAAGGCATGTGTCCTGCCAAAGCCCTCTGGATTTGTAAGAGTTTGAAAATGTTAAAGGGCATTCTGTATGGGAAAAGGGTTATGGCTAAGATACACGTCCATGCCAGGTACTCTCCAGAGGAAGCCAGCGTTCTCCACCTCATCCCTGAAATTTCCGAAAGGATCCCTTTAAGTCTGGTGACCGTTCTTGAGTTGCACTTTCCTCCCTTCAGCTTTTTGTGCCAGAGTCAGCTCTTGCATGAGCTACTGGATCTTTCATAGCATGAGCAAGGAAGGCAGGCAGAATGTGCTAGGCTACAGTCTTGGGCCTGTATGCTTCCGAAAACAGTGTAATTTTCAAGTAAACGGGTCTGATTTCAGAGAAGGTGTCCAGAAAAGAGGACAACGGAACATTCTTACTAATTTTTTAAAAAAATATGGTAGATATAAATAGAATTGTGCAAATCTCAGGGCATCACCATCTTTAGCATTCTTGAACCAGGATAAGTGCCTGTCCAACTTTTATATTTAGCAAAGTAGAAATAAGGCATCTCTGCAACTTATACAGTGGGTGTAAAATTTTGGGGGAAAGCTGTTGCTAGGACTTCATCGCTCGCAATTTAGGCAAACTGTTCTTATTAGCAAACATCTGTTTCTTTTCCACTGTGTTAAAAGGTCAGCATCTTCTCTTGTTTGTAAAGGATTAAGTGTACAGAACTTCTCTGAATTGCTGTTTTTTTAAAAGATAAAAAAGTAATGTGTGTGTACTTTCTTTTTTGTTGTTATTTCAAGCTTCTGCAGACAATGAAGAACAGCTACAATTTCCACTGGAGCTTTATTCTGATCCTCATGCTCCTCAGCAATTCTCACCAGCTAAAGGTTGGTTAAAGAAAAAGACCATATACTTCACCCTTCTGTGCTCCATTCACTTGCTCCTTGTCTATTGATGCACAGTCTAACCTTAGAAGCAGCCCTGCTACCTAGTGTAAGTTGAATGTTTGCAAGAAGGGCATTATCCTCTGTCAGATATTTGAAGGAAGGCCAAACAAACAGTTCTTATATATGGTACCATCTCTATATTAAAATAGAATTGTGCTGCATAAGAAGGAGCAATTGAAAAGGAACCATTTCAGCTTGTTTTATTGCTCTTCTGGTGCTGCTTTGAGCTGCCAAATAGCCGCTGCATTCTAGCCTAGAGGCAGCTGCATTTCAGGAAAGGATGAGGTGGTTCCTCCAAATGCAAAATGTGCTCTGAAATGGAGAGCTCCGCAGAGTTTGAAACAAAGCCTTCTAGAACTGTAAGGATTGAGATTATATATATATATATATATATATATATATATATTCGAGTGGGATTTGCAGCTAAAGCTCTTTATCCAGCAATTGTACCATCTCAGGTATTCTCCAAAGGGAAGTAAGTGTTCCTCAAGCCTCATCCTAATTCTTTATCTTAATACAAATGATCCAGTCTATTGCGAGGAGCTCTAAAGAAGGTTCCTCCAAACTAGGGAGACTGCAGAAGAATGGGATTCTGCAGAAGTGAGTGCACAGTGGTGCACACCGGAATAAATATTTCAGATTTTGCACTTAAACTGGTTGGGGTTTAAGGCAACTACCCACAGTGGAAAATTCATTTAAAATGTCATCTCGGTTTGAAAAGTTTGAAAAGGAATTGACAATAAAATGACAACTACCATGATATCCTTATTTGGAATATTGTGTTTATTTCTTATCACCTGGAATCAGAAAGGGCACTATCAAAGCGACAAAGTACAAAAAAGGGCAACTAAAATAATCAGAGGATTAGATTATATTTCCTCTGATGAAACCCTGAAGAGTCCGAAGCTTTTTAGTTTAGAAAAAAAATATGGAATGCAAAAGAGGCTATAAAATGTATGGGTGGTATAGAAAAATTACTTTCTTCCTCTTTCAGAAGATCAGAACTCAGGGTCATCTAACTGAGGGACAGCTGGTACAGGACAAGCAAAAGCAAACATTGATTCATGCTACACACCATTAATTTAAAATCGTTTTTATAAGATGTGAATGAAGGCCACTGGACAAACCTATGAAGGGTGGGTCTTTCGATGGCTGTTAGCCATGAAACTTCGAAACAGAAGTTCAGCTGAAATGTTATAGTCCACGTACCTTTGGTCTTCATCTCTGAGAGCCAGCGTGTTTATGTTGTGCACGAAATCTGATTCTATGTTCATCAAGATTATCGGAAGAATATAGCACTCCACATGGAGCTGGATTGTGGTTATTATTATTATTATTATTATTTATTACATTTCTATACCTCCCCATAGCCGAAGCTCTCTGAGTGGTTTACAAAAATTAAGAGATTGAACATTAAAAAGGTCAATATACAAAATTTAAAACCATAAAACATAAAACAGCTGATATTTAAAACATTTTAAACTTTTAAGCCTGGCCACAAAGTCAGTTAAGACCTCAACTTAAGCTGTTAAAATGCCTGGGAGAAAAGAATAGTTTTGACCTGACGCCAAAAGATAACAGTGTTGGCGCCAGGCGGGCCTCATCAGGGAGATCATTCCATAATTGGGGGGCCACCACAGAGAAGGCTCTCTCCCTCGTTGCTGTCCTCCGAGCTTTCCTCGGAGTAGGCACCTGGAGGAGGACCTTTGATGTTGAGCGTAGTGTACGGGTAGGTTCATGTCAGGAAAGGCGTTCCATCAGTTATTGTGGTCCCAAACCGTGTAAGGCTTTATAGGTTAAAACCAGCACCTTGGATTGGGCTCAGAAACATACAGGCAGCCAATGCAAGCGGGCCAGAATCGGTCTTATATGTTTGAACCTTCTGGTCCCTGTTACCAATCTGGCCGCTGCATTTTGCACAAGCTGCAGCTTGTTAATGTACATTGCAGAATATTTCTGTTTACAAGAATCTGGGAACAGTTGGTAAGAAATATTTCTCTCTTTACCTCATGCCCTACTTGAGAGCTTTCCAGGAGTTTCTTCCTATGTGCTGTTAAAAGAAAAGCCACAATCCAGTATAGAGTTACCTAAAAGCCCATTGAAATTACTCTTTGAAGCCAAATACGTTTTCTTTCCCCCCACCCCCTTTAATATTGAATATAATTTGCTAAATTTTCTTTGGATTTTTGAAGCGAAATGTTTCAATTAGGTTTTCTGCCTGTTAATCCCTTAGCAAAATGGAAGCTTTGCTAAGGGCTGCCTTGGTTTAAGGCCTAAATCCTTATTACATATCTGGATCTGTTTTATTTAGAGATCTGGGTCTCATCTATCCACTTAATGGCATGCGTTGTCTTGAATTAGAGTCCACTTCATCAGATATATGAAGTGCTATCCTCAGTTGGCACATACTTCAACAAAGGAAATTGAAAGGAAAACTCCAACATGAGGTTGCTGAATTAGAACTTCTCAATTAGTTTGATTCTATCCATTTAGGCCTGAATATAGACAATAGTTTCCTGTCCTACTAATGGTGTTAATTAACACGTAAGATTGTGTGATTGCAAATTACTATTGTTGTGAAGGGTTACGCTTCTTATTTTGCATGCACTTAATTGCATGCACTTAATTGAATTATTGTGGGCTATAATTTTGCATTTGGAGATACACACACACCTACCAGTTGAGGATAATGCTTAATGCTTCCGATGGTGGACTCCACAAATGTGTACACCATAATAAGTTTGTTAGTCTCTATAAAGTGGTGCAAGACATAGCTTTTGCTGCAACAGATTAACTCCTCTATCCTCTGGAAGTTGTTACTTTAAGGAGTTAGTGTAATGTTGAGTTAGGGCAGGGCCTTATCAGTAGTGCCCCCCCCCCCCATGATTAATAATACTTTCCCACTGAGGTCTGTCCGATGCCAATATTGTCATCTTTCCAGCGCCAAGTTAAGACTGTCCTCTACTCCTAAATATTTGACAGCATATTATGGAGCATTTATGTTCTGTCAAGTCCAGTATCTTACTGTGACTGTTTTCTGGCTGTTCTAAATTATTTCTAAATTTTGTATGTTACTGATTTTATGTTATGTTTTTATTATCTTGCATTTGTGACTTATAATTCATGCACATTGCCCAGAGAGCTTTGGCTGTTGGGCAGTATATAAATGATAGCAGTATTAGTAGTATTAATAAAAACAGCAAGGTACAGTTTTGCAGTTAATGTCAACGGAGATGCTTCTGTAGCAAGGCACTTGCAGCACTATTCATTTCTGTATTTGCACACTGTATCCATTATCTTGTTAGTGTTTTTTTTGCTCACCAAAGACAGCACTTTTATTAATTTGCTAACTGGTTATTATCACTTAGTTCTCCAACCACCTCATTGGTGCCTTTTTATCAAGTATTCAACCAGTGGGCACCTTTATTTCATTCTGCAAACTAGCCTTCTTCTTCGTGGTCTCTGTGCATCACACATATGGGCTCGCGCCGGCGCCGAGCCCCATTCGGGAAACTTCCATAGCTAGCCTAGCGTTTTTGGCGGGAACCCCTCCCCCCACCATCTCACCGCGCATGCTCCGGGTTCCCGCCTACCTCAGTTCTTCTTCGACCGCTGGTGAATTAGCCTCGCGGGAGACTTCCTCCGACGTTTCTTCGTCGTTCGTATATCTGTTCTAAGACAAAGTTAAAATAGTTAGTTAGCTTAGCGTTAGTATTGTGTTTAACATATATAAAAATAATAATAATAATAATAATAATAATAATAATAGTAGTTAGGTTGTTTAGTTATTTGTTTTTCGCTCCTGCTGAGCCGCCTGCTGCGGCAATGGCGCAGGCAGCCCTTTTCAAGCATTGCCTAAAATGTAAGGCAAAGCTCACCCTTACCGATGGGCATTCCCTCTGCCTACTGTGCCTAGGAGAGGGCCACGTTGTGGAGACATGTTCTCACTGCATGTCTTTTTCCCGGCAAACCCGGCGAAATAGGGCAGATAGACTGCGCAGTCTCCTCTGGAGCAACGCTCTGTCAGCAGTGGACAGGCAGAGAGAATTGCCACGTTCTCCTCGGGACGATTTATCCGACAAGGCCTACTCGACTTCTGGGGAGCGCTGGCGGCCGCCAGTAAGTCGCTCAGACCCAGCATCGCCCGGCACTGTGATTGCTGAAGGGCATGGGGTTTTGGACCCACTGACGGGGACCCGTCCCCCATCAAAAGGTGCGAAGACCCAGCTACAGAAACCGAAGAAACACCGAGATAAGTCGGCCATTTCGAAATCTTCGGTACCGAAGCCATCGGCGGCGGCGTCATCGGCGTCGAAGAGATCGGCATCGGAGCCGCTGTCGACATCGAAGGCAAAAAAGAAAAAACACTCGACGCCGACAGCATCGACAACTGCTCACCCTTACCGATGGGCATTCCCTCTGCCTACTGTGCCTAGGAGAGGGCCACGTTGTGGAGACATGTTCTCACTGCATGTCTTTTTCCCGGCAAACCCGGCGAAATAGGGCAGATAGACTGCGCAGTCTCCTCTGGAGCAACGCTCTGTCAGCAGTGGACAGGCAGAGAGAATTGCCACGTTCTCCTCGGGACGATTTATCCGACAAGGCCTACTCGACTTCTGGGGAGCGCTGGCGGCCGCCAGTAAGTCGCTCAGACCCAGCATCGCCCGGCACTGTGATTGCTGAAGGGCATGGGGTTTTGGACCCACTGACGGGGACCCGTCCCCCATCAAAAGGTGCGAAGACCCAGCTACAGAAACCGAAGAAACACCGAGATAAGTCGGCCATTTCGAAATCTTCGGTACCGAAGCCATCGGCGGCGGCGTCATCGGCGTCGAAGAGATCGGCATCGGAGCCGCTGTCGACATCGAAGGCAAAAAAGAAAAAACACTCGACGCCGACAGCATCGACAACTGCTTCGATGTCTGCGAAGCAGCAACTCCCGTCGGTACCGAGCCCTTCTCGACCGTCATCGACACCGCTGACACTGCAACCTTCGACACCGAGGACGGCCCACGCGACGCCGACGTCGGCGCCACCGGCATCGGTACCGAGGGATGCACGAAGGGCGTCCACTCCGAGGGACAGGGCTGCTTCGCTACCGCCGCGGCCGCCCCGGTCTCCGATTGACTTCTCTTCCGAGATCGACATTTCCGAGATCGTGACAGTAGATCAACTCGACTCCGAGGACCATCCTGGCCTCGGCACCGACCCCCTCGGTACCGTTCAGCCTATCTCGCTGGATTCTGACCCGGAACAAGATCTACCGCCTTCCCCCCGATCCCGTACATCAGGGGTCACGGAGCGGTCCCGGGCACTTTCGCGATCCCGATCCCATGATTGGGACGTGTCTTCTGAGCGAGCCCGCAGTACCTCTGGGCATCGCCCGCAGAAACAATTTAGGTTTGACCCATATACGGGTAAGCGACTTGCCCCGACAGCAGCGAGGTCACGAACACCCTCGCATTCCTTATAACTGCCGGTACCGACGCGAGAGCCTTCTCCATCCTTACGAGAAGACTATGCGTCAGATACGTCCTCAATTCCTTCCCCCCCACCATCGGCGCCTTCTCCCGCCGACGAGGTGGTGGCCTCAGACAGAGTGTCCCCTTCATTAGAATTAGGGGCATTCTCGGATCAGATGCAGCGCATGGCCCAATCTCTGGGTCTGGATCTGCAGCAGCCCAAGCAGCCATTAAAGGACAAAATATATGATGTAATGTATCTGAATCCGACACCTCAGCCTACGCTTCCAGTAGTGCCTACTCTCCTGCAAACGTTGCAAGAAGCATGGCCAAATCCAGCTACAGTGGGCCCGACGACAAAGAGGCTGGACGCATTGTACAAGGTCCAAGAGGCGGACGCCCCGTTCCTATTTACGCACCCAAAACCTAATTCAATTGTGGTGGAGTCATCGGTCGGTAGGACGGGACGGTCCCACGCCGCTCCAACTGACAAGGAGGGAAGAAAGCTGGATGCAGTCGGCCGAAAACTTTATTCTTCAGCGGCACTAGGTTTCAAGGTAGCGAATTACCAGGCCACCATGGCCCGCTATCAGCTATTTTTATGGGAGAAAATCTCCACTCTCACCGATTACCTGCCGGACGACCAACGCGAGTTGGCAAGAGTCTTCCAGGCGGAGGCAGCGAGATTGTCAAGACAACAGCTGGCCACTGCCAACCATCAAACGGACTGTACTGCAAAAGCTCTTATGGCGGGGGTGGCCTTGCGACGCCATGCTTGGCTACGGTCGTCAAACTTGCCGACAGAAACTAAAGCCCGGATCGAAGATCTGCCCTTTGACGGGGAAGGGCTCTTCCATGCCACCACGGACGATACTATGGATGTCATCCATAAAGCCAAAATGACTGCAAAAAGGATGAGCGTGCCGTCACAGCAGCAACAGCACCAACAGCCTCACCGGCAACGTCGCTGGTATCGGCCGCTTCCTTACCAGCCTCGCCAGCAGCAGGAACGTTCCCAGCGTTACCAGTCTCAGCAACCCCAGACTTCGTACCAATCACGTAAGCCTTCGTCTAGGTTCGGAAAGTCTCGCAAGCAGGACTATGGCGCGAAACGGCGCCTTTGACTCGGCGGTACCCTTTCGCAGCCTCAAAGATCCTTACAACAGACTGCTACCCTTCCTGCCTGCATGGGAAAGCATTACTACGGATCGGTGGATTCTGTCCACCATAGCCGAGGGCTATCGTATCGAGTTTGTGGCTCGTCCCCCCCTTGGCATGGTGCGACACACTCAACCATCTACAGTACTCATCCAAGAGATATCCACGCTCTTGGAAAAGAGAGCGATCACGGTCGTTCCTCAAAAACTAAAAAAAGCGGGTTTTTACTCACGCTATTTCACGGTTCCAAAGAAGGACGGAGGCCTCCGTCCAATTATGGACCTCAGACATCTGAACAAGTTTATACAACCGAAGAAATTTCGCATGATTACATTAGCACAAATACTACCATTGCTAAAGCGAAACAGGTGGTTCACATCCGTGGAACTCAAAGATGCTTACTTCCACATCCCAATTCACTGCGCGCATTGAAAGTTCCTGCGATTCATTGTGGGAAGTCAAGCCTACCAATTCGCGGTTCTCCCATTCGGCCTTCGAACTGCTCCACGTGTTTTTACCAAGTGTATGGCGGCTGTATGCGCCCATCTCAGATCGCAAGATATCGAGATATACCCCTACCTGGACGATTGGCTAATCGTCTCCACGTCTCGTCGTCAGGCTCTCAAGGACGTTCGCATGGTTACTTCCTGCCTCACCGAGCTCGGGCTGCAAATAAATGTGGAAAAGTCAGTATTGCAACCAACAAAGCAGATTCAGTTTATCGGAGTGTCCATCGACTCGGTTCTGGGTCGCGCATTTCTTCCTGTGGAACGCAGACGCAGTATCCAAGCCCTCGCCACCCGTCTCCGCTACACTCGCAGAGCAACAGCGTTCGCGGTACTAAGGTTGTTGGGCCTGATAGCCTCTTCAGTATTCGTTGTTCGGTGGGCCAGACTACACATGCGCCCCCTTCAACAGGTGCTCCTAAAGCACTACTGCCCGGAACAGAACCCTCACAAAACGATACTTACCCTTCCGTTCTCCGTCCTCCCGTCTCTCGAATGGTGGTCGGTTATGGCTCATCTCTCGCAAGGCCTCCCGTTCCATCAACACGAGCCCACTCGGGTACTCACGACGGACGCCTCCCTGGAGGGCTGGGGAGCTCATGTAGACGACCTGAGAATACAAGGAAAATGGTCACACGCCCAGAGATCCCTACACATCAATGTCCTCGAGCTGCTGGCCGTCAAACGGGCCCTCCACAGCTTTCTGCCCCTCTTACGAGGTCACCACGTGCAAATACTCTCCGACAATACCGCCGTGGTGTGGTATATCAACAAGGAAGGAGGGACGCGTTCCTCCCGTCTCCTCAACCTCACACTACGCATTTTTCGCTGGGCGATACGCAACAAGATCTGTCTCTCCGCGCTGCACATCGCCGGCACAGACAATGGGTTGGCGGATACTCTCAGTCGGGAATTCGCCAACACTCACGAGTGGGAGTTAGCCAGAGACGTTCTCTGCATGCTGTTCGACAGGTGGGGTCTCCCCTCTGTAGATTTATTTGCGACTTCTGCCAATGCAGCCTGTCAAAATTACTGTTCGCGGGCGGGGATTGGACCTGCGTCTCTAGGAGATGCATTCCAGTGGGATTGGTCCAAAGACTTCCTATATATGTTTCCGCCATTCCCACTGATATCTCGGACAATAGCCAAAGCCAGCAGATCCCTCGCAAACGCCATCTTAGTAACTCCCTGGTGGCCACGACAACCGTGGTTTACCCCTCTGTGTCGCTTAGCGCGGCGCCAGTTCTGGCATCTACCGCAGTGTCAGAACCTGCTGTCAAAGGAAAACGGCAAGATCCTACACCCCGACTTGCAGTCCCTGAAACTCACAGCGTGGAGGATCCAACCAACTGGCAGTCACTCCAGTTACCACCTGCATTAAAGACCATCTTTGAAGCTTCCATAAAACCCTCCACCAGAGCATCGTATGCTAGGAAATGGAAGCGTTTCCAGGAATTTGCGAAGCAAAATGGCTTTAGCCCTGTCAATGGCCCCATCTCCGGAGTCATTGACTTTGTATATTCCCTACACTCCACGGGACTGAAGTTATCGTCTCTAAGGGTGTATTTGGCGGCTATTTCAAGGCACCATGTTAAGGTTGATGGGTTTTCCATTTTTACGCACCCCATCACTAGAACATTCCTGAAAGGACTTAGGAACTTATTTCCCCAGTTGCGATCCATTACCCCTCAATGGAGCTTATCGGTGGTCCTAACTGCCCTCACGGGAAAACCCTTTGAGCCCTTGGCCACCGTTAACCTACGTTTACTGACTCTTAAAACAGCATTCCTTGTTGCCATCACATCAGCAAGGCGAGCTTCGGAACTGGCCGCACTGATGCTTCACCCACCTTACACACAATTCTTCCCAGATAAGGTGGTGTTACGTCCGGGACCCTCGTTTGTTCCTAAGGTTTCTTCCCCATTTCATATTAACCAAGATATTGTTCTGCCTACTTTTTTCAAGGAGCCTACGGACTCTCTCTGTTCCAAGTTGCACACCCTAGATGTGAGAAGGGCATTAGCCTTCTATAAGGACAGATCACTTTCATTCCGTAAGTCGGATAAGTTGTTTGTTTGCTACGGAGGCAGGACGAAAGGCCTAGCGGTTTCTCCGCAACGCCTCTCCCATTGGATCGTAGACACTATCGTCTTAGCTTACCAAGTGCTACGGAAAATTCCGCCAGCCGAATTCTCCGCGCATTCCACGAGGGGACAAGCCACATCTGCTGCCCTGTCCCATGGGTCTTCAATCCCGGATATCTGTAGAGCCGCGACGTGGTCAAATGCCTCTACGTTCGTAAAGCACTACAGACTGGATACCAGAGCAGTCAAGGACGCATCCTTTGGGAGAGCTGTCCTTTCCTCTATCTGCCATTAAATTCCAGCGTGCAGACCCTCCTCCGGTAAGTACTGCTGATTACTCGCCCATATGTGTGATGCACAGAGACCACGAAGAAGAAATGCAGGTTGCCTACCTGTAACTGTAGTTCTTCGAGTGGTCATCTGTGCAGTCACACAACCCACCCACCATCCCCTCTCTGCATCGCTTTTGTGTGCAGTGGGTTCTTTATACCGGTATGCTCCAGTTTTTAGTCATACTACCTTGGTTGCGAGGCCAATGCGGTCTCAAGGAACTGAGGTAGGCAGGAACCCGGAGCATGCGCGGTGAGATGGTGGGGGGAGGGGTTCCCGCCAAAAACGCTAGGCTAGCTATGGAAGTTTCCCAAACGGGGCTCGGCACCGGCGCGAGCCCATATGTGTGACTGCACAGATGACCACTCGAAGAACTACAGTTACAGGTAGGCAACCTGCATTTCTTCCAGAAAGGATTTCAGCTAGGCCTGTGCAAGCCTCGGGATTCCGAATCCAAAGCTTGGAGGCCATTTTAGGATGGATCCGTCATAAAATGGTGAATCCACCATTTCCTCCCCCACTCCCAGATGTCTCCACCGGAAACGATGCAGTAGTGCCGGGCATCGGGAGGATGCTCTAGTGCTGGGAACATAAAGTTGCCGGTGCTGAGGAGCACAGAACACCATGGTGGGCAGCAGTGAAGATAGCTCTACATTCTGCTCCTGGGCCCTGGTAAGTCCAGCCCTCCCAGGCACTGTATGCTGGGAGTTGTAGACTTTCCCGGGGCCTGGGAGTGGGGGAGGAAATGGCGGATCTGCCATTTTATGACGGATCCGTCTTAAAATGGTCTCCAAGCTTCAGATTCAGGATCCCGAGGCCCAAGGCTTGCACAGTCCTAGTTTCAGCGTTGTTAACAGAGGATATTTAGGCATGGCCGTATTTGTAAAATAGGTGCCAGCCAGTAGAGGGCAGTCTGCTCCCATGTCAGTAAATAGTGTGTTTAGCATCAGCCATGGATGGTCTCTTGTGAAGTGCAGGAAACTTTTATTCGGACTGTTTTATCCGTCTTTGCTTTTAGACACCAAGACGATCAATTTTCTAAACAGGATTCTTGCTTTTGAAAAATGTGCGTGATTGATTTATGATTCATACTTACTATTCTCTGCAAACTTCTTTACTCATTTCAGTTGAACTTCAGGGACAATATTTATTGATTAACAAAAAAAGTATGTATTATGTATTCACTGACCATCCGTAGGGTCTCGTATAAATGTAATAGTACCAAAAAGGCATATTAAACTTGCAAATAAAATTCCTACCTAATTGTCCGTTAGATTGCTATAATAAACCCACAGCTGGCTGACTGCCTTCCAGTAGTAGACCTTGTGAATTGTTCAGTGTTATCACAGTACCCAAATGCTATTCTTGCTGAGTTTTGACTAGCAACCATGCTGACCCCCTGCCATTCTCCCAGCAGCCTCAGTACTGAAAATGATGTTTGTCATTACAAAAGGGTAAATAGAATCATGCACCTCTGGTACAGCGAGCAGGAAAGCAAGTGAGTGTGTGTATGCCCCAAAATAATTTCTACTGCATTCTCAGAAAGAGTAGCTTGTAAACAGTCCTTGTATTTTAAAGATTGAGAGATCTTAACCAAAGTAGTGCTGCCGAAGATAGACTCCGTGCACTTGGGACTAGTGAAAAGTACAACCTCAGTTTAGTGTTTCGTTGCTACTACTTGTGGCTGCCAATAACATTGCATTCCAACTAATTTGGCCTGGGTTTCATTCACAGCTTTACGTAATCTTTCTTTCTTACAAGATCTACAGCACACATACTACTTTACAAAAGTACAGTAATCCTTCATTCTTATTTTCACACACTTACAAAAAAAACCCCACAACCATCTGCTGTTATAAAAGAACTGGGACTTCAAAACAACAACAACCCTTTTTTCATCTTAACTTTCCTGTAGTCTTGCACCTCTCGTCATATTCCTATCCCAGGGAACTTCCTTAAACAGTCCCTGCCCACATTCCTTCAAACCTCCACACTTGGCACAGCTTCACACACAATTTTAAATGTACCCTTAAAACATGTGCACTGTGAAAACGACAAACTTGTTTGCAAGCATATGCATCATCTGTGCCCACTCATTAGAGAGCCAGGATTGGATACAGCTCCCTCTTGAGAGTGCACTTAGTGTCAAATTTTGATTTCAGACGTTAGTTAGTTAGTTTGTTTTTTTATTACATATTTATACTGCCCAACAGCCTAGGCTTTCTGGGCAGTTTACAACTAAAACCATAACATAACAAATCCAGATTAAAACGTTGCTGCCAGATGTGTCAACTGAGATGTTGCTGTCAGATGTGTACTCTGAGCCTTAGTTGACGTGATCCATGTTGATGTGGCTGTGCCCCATTAATAAAGGTCATGGTGAAGTTGTAAGGATGAACATGAAGACAAATCCTGATTTATTCTCCTGGATTAAGTTTCTCCAGCTCTGTTGCTGTTCCTCAGAAAAACAGATTATGATAAAGCACATAAATGCAAACAAGTGTTTTTGAAGTGCTGCTTATGTGATGACCGTTGAGGTTTTTCTCAGTGTGAAAATAAAGGTGACAGATGAATGAAAGCACTGTTTAAGCAGCCGATCCGATGCTCTTAATCTTTATGGTTCACTGCTTGGATAAAGTGGGCCTCACTGTTTGCTTTTACGGTGTCTGTTCCAAGATCAGCATCTTGGAGAGCAGACTAAGGCTGATAGTCTGGGACTGGAGTCCACAATTTTTTCAGCATTGAAGGCGGTATCTGAGAGTCATTGTTGCTTGTGGTGTGTTCATGCTTGCCCCACAATTGACTCCGGTTCATACTTTTGTGTGGTTGTTCCTATGTTACGAACATGCATTTTTCTGTCACCTTTCCAGTTGCTATTTTACATGCTTATGTGGGGAACATTAGTAGGCTTTCTAAGAAATCTTTACCATATTAACATTTCAGTCTATTCTTGTGCATCACGTATCTTGTTCATTCCTGTTTTCTGTTTGTGGCATGCTATGGTTCAGGTTTGATCACCATTTGGATTCCTGACAGGCCTATTGCTTTATGATTTGCTTAGAACAAATCATAAATGTCACTAGTATCAGCAAAAAGTCCTGAAAAATTGTTTAAAATCAAGGAAAATGCAAGGTGTTCAGCTCTGTTACGGTTAAGAGGGTAAACTCAACTTACTGCATTTTTTAAAAAAAACGAAAACTTACTTCATTTGAACAGGAAACCCAACATATATATAGTCTGTTGGAAACAAAAACACGATAGGGAAATAATACCAATGCAAAATTAGATCCATGCCAATTTTTTTGTTTTCTTTGGTGAGCCATTCAGTGTACATGTGTCTAGTGCCAGAAACAGTTGTGATGGGCTTTTAAAATGTTCTATTGTTAGCCTGTGTTCCTTCCGCAATGGTTTGAGTAATAAATTGCTTGGCTAAAAAAGAGTACGCCTCTTGCCAGACCTCTAAAACAAGACTTGGTCATAGATAAAAGAGAATCTGACTCCGAAAACAAAAGGAAAATTAACATTAACGATCCTGTTTGAAAGAAATTATATGTGTACAAAAAAAACCCTATTCAACAAATGTGAACCACGCAATGAAAATGTAGGGCATAAACTATGCTGGTGGTGTTTATGAGTACTCAGTAATGTGCTTTAAAGGCCAATTTCCACAGGCAGAAAAAAGTAGGTGGTCCTGGAAGACTTGTGATCCTAAAACCCATCTCCCTAGCAGGCTAGCATTCTGTATGCAAGGAGATTCTTTTCATTTAGGGGAACCTTCAGATATGTCATCACACACACATATACAGATTCTGAAGTAGCACATTCAGTGAAAGGTTGAAAGTGATAGCCATGCAAGGATGCAGTGGGGATTCATATGGGAACATTAACATGACTAGAAGCTGTGAAGTGGAGGGCTGGGTAACCATGCTAGACATGGAAGTCACCTACACCCTCCACACACAATGCTTCTTAGGAATCCCAAATTCTGCATCCAAAGTTCCATGGAAGATCAGCAGCCCTGCTTTTATGAGACTTCATTAAAAACTTCCATTCCAGAACTCATTGCCCTTAACGATAGAGTTCACAAATGTTAATTTGGCTCCCAATATTCAGTATACTGCACCACAAATTTAACATTTAGCATATAGCATTTTTAAGGAGGTCACACACTTAAGAGGACTTAATCTGTGCCATTAACTGATACAGACATTTTCCCGCTGTTAAAATGTCCCCATTAACTAATGGTGGGTGGGCGGGTGTCAAGTTTACATACTTTTGAAAATCTTTCCTTCCTAGTCTGAGCTCCTTTGTCCTGCAAGTATGAGGATCGAGGCAAGGTGGCTGGTAAGGAGGAGGTAGCACTGCTACTGAACATGTGTGGTAGGTTGGGAGGAGACCAGAGACACTGGTGAACCTTGTCACCACACAGTAGCAACCGCTTCTGCCACCCGCTAGAACCTGACAGTGTTTCGGTGAACTACAGTATCATGTCATGGTGGTGCTTGCTTCACTACCCACCAGAAAAGGTGAAAGGACCCCTGATTCTTTCTCAGCCTACCTGAAGAGGCCACAGCTAGAATAGACTTTATTCCCCCTTGTCAGTCTCTTTTTAAAACAGCTCGTGCGGCTTTCTGCTTGAACTCTGAGCCTGTGGGTAAAGGCTAGTCCTAAAAGGAATTTGAACATGATGTGTCTGACCTATAAACTTTAGAGGCCACGCTTTGCATAGGACTGGTGTGCATAATACCTTACACATGTAGGCCTGCATAGTGCAATCCATTCAGCCTGTGTGCTGTACAGATTGCACAGTTGAAGCCTTCACATGTTGGGCTTTATGCACACAGGCCCCAATGCAAATGCGACATTGCAAATGCGGCACAAGTGTTGGGCAGGAAAGTTGGTGTGATCCCCACCATATATAGAAATGAAAGTTTGCATAGGGTTACAGAATCCAGTATCTGGGGCTTTTGTTTGTGCTCCTGGTGGCCCCTTGATAGTACTTCTATGAGGCAAGTCATGACATGGTTGACTTTCCATTTTTTAAAAAATTGTAGAACTGTGAGACTTTATAAACATATCATTGTAGCTTTCCTCCTTGGTCCATGCAGTAGAGATAATGTGCATTATCACACTAGCTAACACCTTTTGGAACAGCAAAGGAAGGAAGGCGTGCTACTTCCAATAGCAGCAAGCTTACGTTTCAGGTTGTGTCTTGTTCATGATCTAGAACAGGAATTGGCAAGTGGCAGCAGAAAGGCTCAGTGCAGAATCTAAGCCTTAGGAGTCCGTTGCTTGTTTCTGTTGGGTTCTGTCTTGGCTTGTGCAGGCGAGTCAGTGGCTGAGTTGTATAATTAAGGGAATCCTCGGATATTTGGGCACTGGTGCTTTTACAAATGTTTTGCAAGATCTTTGATGAGAACTTGATCTCTGCTTTTATAGCCTACGTGCCCCTGAATTTCGTGCTATCATTCAGTAACGTTTTCTGTTCTATAATTAAGTCCATTGGCCTCCCAGTCTAACTGTGTATTCCACCATTGTTAGTCTCTCATTTTATGTTAACCATTAACATCACTTTCTGCATAGCTGCTCTATCCATTTATCTGCCGCACAGTTGTAGAGAGTACACAGAAAAGGTAGATGCTCCGTATAGACTGCGTGCTTCACCTTTTAGCAGCTTTCGTTCAGATTTGCAAATGTTACGTTATTTTTTAACAGTGTGTGAGAACCTGCCTTTCTAAGGGATACCTTTACACCATATGGATGGAAGGGCATAAACATAGAGGTGAGACTTCAAACCTGCTAGCCAAAGGCCCTTTACCAAAACACTCTTGAATGTAGTACGACGTTTACTGCATTATGTCGTGGCTAATAGATTGTGCGAAATCGTGTTGTGTCCATTGGAAGCCGGAAGAACACAACAGAAGGATTTATCTAGTTTACTCACTGGAAAACTGACATTAAACAGAAATCTGTATTAATATAGCTAATGTTACCTATGTCACATCAGTGGAATTCGTTTTGTCTTATTAGAGGACCTGGAGAATGCAAGTTCCCACACAGGTATACCAGCTGCCCCAAGAGGTGAGTTTACTTGATTTAGCTATAAGCCAGAACAGCGAATGCATTCCTGGGTCTGTTGGGGGTACACTTGGGATGTGACTTGAAACACTCAGGAAGTATGTACCGGTTGCCTTGGAAAGCATGCTCTGATGTGGCTTATTGATATCCGAATACTTTCATCAAATATATTTGCATTCATTATGGCTAGTTTGAATAGGAAACAGCAGGAAGTATTACGTTGTCACTCTATTTTCTAGAAGGGTTTCTTAAATAGAACTGGTTGTTCAGTTCTTCATCTTGCTTCAAGGTTATTTTGGATTCCTCCGGGGGAGGGGTTGTTTACAGAGGACGGGAATGGGAGGAGCTAAAGATCAGTTAATAAATAAACATTGCATGCTGGCGTGGAATTCTTGATACCCGTTTTGGTGACTGCCTAGGAACACTCAGTGATCAGGGGCAAAACCAACCTTCGGTTTTGAAATTGAGGATAGGTAAAGAGGGGCTTAAGCAGACCTAATGGGACAGCATGCAGTGTATTTTGTCTGTACCACCACCTTAACCGGGGTAATCCTGGGATTTTAAATTAAACCTTTAAATGAAACAACATCTCAACGGGGCTGAAAACCATAATCTTGTGAGCTGGCCCAGTAAGCTCATGAGCTTGGGTTAAAGGTGTAAGGCACATCTGTTACAGGCCCTTTCCCTAATGACTGTCCCTTGCCATTGGTGTGTAAAGGTTTCAAGTGTTGGGGCAGGAATATATAGTGTATATGGTTAGTTTATTAAAATATTTATACACTGTCCATAAGGGTATAAGGACTGTTAAAGCAATATAGGAGTGTCTTCAGTAGTGCAGCCTGGTGCCAGTTGTGTTGGGTTTTGTTTCTAAATGTATATGGGATTTTCACTGTGTCTGGGGATTAGAGCTGTGAATGAGTCTGTCCCATTTGCTAGGCTACCATGGATATTTCACGTCGCATATGGGGCCTCGTATCAGCCCAGCATAGATCATTTCATGATTTGTTTATTAACTAAATCTGTGGTAACATTAAGTTGATATGGGGGCAGTTAACACTTCTTAAGAGTCAGAAGCCCTCATACAGCCTCCCATACGAATGTGTGGGGCCACCAGTAGCCTCATAAACAGGAGGGATCACATAGCACCTCCCATGTAAGATCCGTCCTTGCTGTTGCCATGATCTGCACAATTATAGTGTCCTCCAGGGCACTGCTGTTGTGCAAATCACGAGAACTGTGGGTATGCACTTCCTTGCATTTCCCACTGGTGTCCCTGCACACTCATAGTACTCATCCAGTGCTTGCTCTGGGGCTGAAAGTTCAATGCATGTGTCTATGTGTGGAGTACTTAAGAACATAAGAGTCATGGTGGATCAGGCCAAGGGCCAAGGGCCTCCAGCATTCTGTCCCCACAGCAACCTCCTGCCAGCTTGGTATCATAGCAGAAATCTCGATTTGTGCTGCCTTGCAGAAGCCTTCACAGTCGTTCCAAGCAAACATTGGCCCAAATTCATGGAGCCATCGGAGTTAGCAAAGGGCTTCTTCAAAAGCCCTGCCAAGTTCCCTGTTGTCACAAGGAATGGCAAGGCAGTCCCATGATGGCAAATACTCTTGTGAATTCTCTAATGCTTATAGGAAGCTGATCAAATCAAATACGTACGTATTTTTCTACCGATGAGTTTCCAGGTGTTCAAACTAAGCTGGTTTTCTAACCAGAGTGGCAGAGCACTGTTAGATCAGAGTTCCACTTGCCTTTGAAAGCCAGAGGAAAGCCATTTACTCTTGGATACAGATAATTGGTTCATCAGAAGGAGCGCTACAATGGGCAAAGGAGCATCATCCATATTTTTTCCTTTGTTTTTTTCTTTTGTTTTTCTGTCTGTGTTTCCAGCAACGTCAGTTGATTACAGTTCCTTTGCAGACAGATGCAACAGCTGGATAGAATTCATTAAACTGAAAGCTCAGACCATAAGGCGTGGATCAATTAAGACAAGTAGGCGTCCGTTTCTACCACATTCTGATCATTGGAAGCATAGTTCTGATCTCTCCGTGGCAAAGGGTGGAGCTTCCTACCCAGTAGTGGCATCGCAAAATCAGTGTCCGAGTGTGAAAGCTGCAGACACACAACGTCTGTTCTAAAAACAATGCTGGGCTGATTTTTGGAGCACGTTGCTTTCTGCTCCAAAAAGCAAATTGCCAATAAATATATAGGCGATAAATAGGCTTCAGATTTTTACAACAAAAATGTATACATACACAGTGCGGCATTAAGTGTATGTATACATCAGTGAAAATATTCATAAGTTGCAAGGATCACCTGCATGACATTTGTGGCAGTAATCACTGATTAAGAAGTGGTGAGGGTTTTTTTTAATTATTTTTGTATAAGTATAAGTAATTTTTGTAAACCGCCCAGAGAGCTTCGGCTATGGGGCGGTATAGAAATATAACAAATAAATAGTTCAATGGCTGCAGGTATGACACTTTCGCTTTAGTTACTCAAGACGAAGATTTATCTGGAAGCTGACACCAATGAAGAATTTGTCCAAAATTTGAAAAAATGCTGGACTGGAGAAACATGTCAACTTTCACACTCTTTCCTGTAGACTTTTGTCTTTCCCTCTAGCAGAAAATTTTATTAAATTGTGTCACCTTTCCCCCCCCCCCGCCCCCCTCCCCACCTCCTATGTCTTCACTTTATAACTGATCATTTGTATGTGCAGCTGCTGGCCTCAATGTTTTCTTTTGCAGGAATGCTACTCTTCTTCCAGTATAAATCCCATTCGAGCTTTCCGTATCTTGTTTGCATGTGCTGCATGATTATTTCCTTTCTATGGCTGAGCATCACAGGCAGCTGAATGTTATCACCAAGCTATGTGGAAACCATGCGGAAGGGTTACTCTGTTGGAGTTGCCAACGTATTTGTCTGTATCTTGAGTCATTATTCTCTTATCCTCTTCCTTCCTTTCTTTTTTCCCCTGCCGTGTGTAGCCATATCCCTAGACAAGCCAAGTCCACTGACAGAAGGTCAATCCCGTAACCGTTTTGGTCCATCAGGGGCTAATTCCACTGTGCCAGTTGTTAAGATGGCGCCGCTTTCTTTTATCCCTGGGGCGAAAATAACGAAATACCTTGGAATAATCAACATGTTTTTTATACGAGAGACCACTTCTTTGCGCGAGGTAAGCGGTACACCAACGTTTCTATTGCTCTCTCGGGGATAACATGGCTGGTTTTTAGGTATACAGTGTGAAACAGATGCAGAAGTTCAGAATGAGAGAAATGCAGAAGTTCAGAATGAGAGAAAATTGGGGATTACAGTCTTATTTGAACAGGGACCATTCTGAAGTTTCTCAACTCTGTTTGCCTTTGATGTGGATGCAGTCAGATGCATGGTGAGGTTTTGTGTTCAGTAACACAGTTTATGAAATGGCCTTCACCTTGGGTTGTCATGAGCGCCCGACTGGGTCTGGAAGCCCGGCGGACCCCCTGCGACTAGCCCCCCGGACCCAGTGGGCAATCCTCTTGCGAGCATGGACGCCCCATGATTGCCCACGATGCCCTAGCAAGTTCTCGGCAGCCACCTGCCCATGTCCTGAAATAGCACAACGGGCGGAAGTGTGCATTTACAGGAGCCTCCATAAATTGCGCATTTCCTCCGTGCCAATGGCGGACTTAAAGGCCCTATTTACAGAAGAGTAAAGGTGTAAATGCTTACCCTTGCACCAACGGGGCCTTTGCGGAGGCTCCTGAAAATGTGCACATTGTTGCGGCCACCATTGGCGCAGGAAGTGTGCGATTTCCTCGTGTGGGGGGGGGGCGGGGCAGCTGCTGAGCCGGGCTAAGACGAGCCTCAGAAGAGGCTCACGCAGCCTGCAAAGTGGGGGTGGGCAGCAGTGGTGGCAATGGGGCGAGTGCCCCCCCAAACCTGCCACGGGTGAGTTCGCACACCCCTACTCTGCAGGGAACTCATGTGCTCTACCACGGCGCTACGGCCCCTGTCGTGAGCTCTGGATGCAAAGGGAGTTACCCCCTGAGTGCTGCTCTGCCTTGCAATGAAAGGGCAAGCAGTGCACAGGGGAATTCCCTTGTCTCCAAAGGGATTCCCTTTCTTAGTTCCTCCTCCCTGGGTGGGGCTGGGGAACCCTCCAGGCAACACTTTGTCCAGAGGGTTAATCTCCCCTCTGTCCACCCCAACGGGGGAAGGCATAGGGCAGGCCAACCTTCGCTGGCTTACTTAGTGCACTACTTCCCCTCCCAGTTAGAAGGGGGAGTGGTGCACAAAGTCCTTCTCCTGCCCTGTATCCTCCCCGATGGGGGAAGGTGTGAGCCAGTGGGGTGGAAGGTCCCTAGCTGCCTCCTCCTCCTCCTGACGCTTCAGGCAGGAACCTAATGATGCCAGGGGCATGGCCACGCCCCTTGGTATGCTGACATCACAAGCCACATTCCCCCTAACATTATTAAGCCCACAGAGGGCTGGGTGGGGAGTCATCTGGTCCCCCACCCCAAACCACTTGCCCCGCCCCTGGTCTAGATCATTCTAGGTGGGCACAGTTTGAGAAGCTGTCCTCTTAGATCTGAGTGGGGAGCTTATGGCCTTCTGGATATTGTTGGACTCTGACTTCCAGCATCCCCAGCTAGCTTGGCTAGTGGTCCAGGACCATAGAATCATAGAATAGTAGAGCTGGAAAGGGCCTATAAGGCCATCAGGTCCAACCCACTGCTCAGTGTAAGAATCCTCCTTAAAGAATCCTTGACAGATGGTTGTCCGGCTGCATCTTGAAGGCCTCTAGTGTGGGAGAGCCCACCACCTCCCTAGGTCATGGGTTCCATTGCCATACTACTCAAGGGCAAATGGGTTGGGGTCCCCACCCATGCCTTATGTTCAGAGTCAGTTGTACAAGGCAACTCTCTTTTTAGCAGTTTAGCCCAAGGTTTGATCCTGTGTTTGTTTTTCCAGTTCTGTAAAGTTCTTCTCTGCAAATAGATCTTAAGGTGCATGATTGTAAAACAGCCATAAGAGCCACTGCTTCTGAAGGCTTAGCAAGAATGTCCTGTGCTCCATCTGTTCATGTTATGGTTTTGAAGGCGATCTGTAGTTTTTTCATTGCTTGCGGTGCTGATAAATCAGGCTCTTTTTGTTTGAAGACTATGCAGAAATCTCCAAACAATACTTTAGAGGACCATTTGTAAAAGAAATGAGGCAACTCTTTTGAGACAGCCAGTGCTTAGCTTTCACTTCGGATAATTTTAAAACTAAAGAACAGTAATTAAATTCTTGATGTGTTGTGTTGTGTTCTGTTTTTGTTTCTTGTTTCCGTAGGAGGGTGGCGTGAGTGGCTTCCTGCATGAGTTCATTGCTGAAGTGTTTGCGATGGTCCGGGCTCATGTGGCAGCTCTTGGGGGGAATGCCGTTGTCTCGTACATCATGAAACAGTGTGTGTTTATGGAGAACCCAAACAAAAATCAGGTAAATGGTGCTTGAAAGAACATTCCCTGTTTTGCACATAAGCCAGGATGGGAGAAGTCTGCCACCATTAGCAACGCATTTTGGCACCAAGATGAGTTTTTCGATGCTAATCGATCCCAATGGCCAAGATTTCCTGCTAAGAAAAGCATTCTTGAATCAAACCACCAATCCTTAACACTTGACAGAGTGTCACAAGGGAAAAGGATAGGCCCCTGTCCCCAGTGGGTTTGCAATATATATAGAGATTAGCATATAAATAAAAGCGTACGGGGCCGTTGTAAGATAATCCTTTCTCTAGTGCAGTGTCAAACTGCAGTGGATTGGTGCCAAATCCTCCCAGCGAACAGATGCCTAAGAGCCACACCAATACTTTCCCACCAAAGTTCCACTTGAATTTGACAACGAGCCATAAATTTCTTTTCAATTAAATTCTAAAACTGGGGGTGGGGGTGGGGAAAATAGAAATAGTTCCTGTAACTCTGGGAGATTATTGGTTTTTTAAACAGAGTGGAGAACAAAAAATAATTATCCATGCTCAGACCCTACAGGCTGTGATGCTTGATATGCCACTGGGCTTTAAGTTTAACGCCCCAGCTGTTGTATTTGTTCATAGCTTCTGGCATTTCTTTTTTTACTAACTAATAGGTTTGTGTGGTTTGTGTCACATTTTGATTGTTTGAAGTCACAGCAGAGGCAAGGGGAAGGGAGGACTGCTACAAAACACTACAGTTTTGGGAAAATGTGATATCCCTACGAAATAAGCTTCCGTAAGGATGGGAGCCTTCAGCCCCCTGCATCAAGTGAATGGCTGCATTTATTGTGCTAGGTTAAAAGGGTTTTTTCAAATACTATGTGTAGTTTGGTGCACTAGGGTTCAGAAGGATGTTGACAAATTTGAGCATCTTTTGATTAGGGGGAAAGAACAAGGTTACATAAGAATATCAGAAGGGTGTTTGAAAAGCATTTGTTCACTCAGAGCCACTTCACACAGGAGCCCTTAATAGAGAATCCATGTGGTCCAAAGCCTTTGGGTGACTAGTGACTAGTCTGACTGCTCCTATAGCCACCTGCAGAGAACTCCTTCCCTGCCAGTAGTGCTACCAGCACCTGGCAGCAGAGAGAAACAAGGAAACTCATAAAAGTCACAGGAACAAATTCGATAAGCATGATGAGAATCTGCCAGTTCTATATACACGATAAGAACGTGGAAAGTAAAGGCAACGACATATTACAGGTGTATAACTGGATGTCCCTCTTTGCCATTGCAGGCGCAGTGCCTAATAAACGTGAGTGGAGATGCAGTAATCTTTATACGTGAATCTGAATTAGAAGGGGCACCAGGACAGCAACTCACTGCCAGTTCTCAACCCACATGTACAAGGGATATTACAACATGAGGAAATGGAAGTGTTGGATGGCAGGGCTTTGATTCATTATTATTTCTTAAATCAACACGCCATATATTAAGGTCAGCTACATTTCGAGACAGTCAGTAAATATTGGCCATCAAATTTCCTAAGAGCCAAGGAACCATCTAATGAGTCCCTGTGCTCATGAAAGAACATCTGTCCAAAGAAAGGTCTAAAAAGAACAGACGTTCCTCAGAATGGAATAATGCCATGTGTTTTATGAGGCTAGTTCAACATCTGACCTGGAAACACTATCACAAAGAAATGTTGCTAATTCTCGGGGGTGGGGGGGGATTTATAATGCAACTGGAATACAACTGAAGTATTTAAATCTCTTATCATTTTGGCAAAGGAGCTGGTTTCAACAGTATTGCCAAATATGCGACATGCAAAGTAAAATTAATTTGCTTTTGGAACTGTTGAAAACAACAGGCAACATGAACTGGACGATCTGGATGGAGATGCATGTTAAAGTATTTTTTTTTAATGTTTGTCAGCCATTGAATATTTTTCTACTGTACATTTTTATTTTAAATTGCTGGACATTATTATAGTAAAATAACTGGTTCAGATACTATGACATTTAGTGTTAGAAGAAAATCTGCCATCCAAAGTCACTGAAATCCCAGCTGCGTATGAAGATGAAAACAGGGCTTTGTCTTGGCAGGTTAGAAAGACCAGGAAACTGCAGTATTATAGAGAGGCCACCACCCACAAATGATGCTCAGCATAGTACTTAGCAGGAGGAGCATTGCTGTAGTAAATAGAAATACGTCATTTTCAGGCCCTTATGGAAGGATTTGATAGAAGAGTTGAGTCTGCGGAGCCGAGATATTGCTGATAATGGATGCAGTCCTGGACAGCCTCATGCGTGGTTAGGGGGAGAAGCATACATACAACCAAAGATGTTCTGCAAGTTTCTGCGGCAGCAGCCCCCATGCGTGGAGCCGCCAAGCCACTTTTCCATTTAGAAATGGCTTCCCTCTTCAGCTGCAGAGCAGCTGCAGGACAACCTTTCAAATATGTTTGGGAGCCCATCTTCCCTCACTTGCACACATGGCTGTATAGGTCGGAGCGCAGCCAAAATGTTTCGATGGCCTCTGATACGGAACTTGAAGAAAATACGTAAACTTGAATGTAAATAGATGGTGTTTTGCTGGATCTTGGTACGGAAATTATATTATTCGTCCATTTCAGAGATTCCATTATTATAAGTGAGAACGGTGAAAACCACATCCCGATTTACATAATAAAGCTTCTTTGTTAAAAGTCCCTGCTTTCTTATTTTGGAGAGGTGTTGAATTAAAGCATCCAGGAGGTTTTGGGTGGCATTATGTTTTTTGTTTTATTTTCCTTCTGTTGGATTTGTACTGCCCTTAATCATGGCACTGCTCAAGAGCCATGTCTTCCTCCACAAGGCTTTCTCTCTGCTTCCATCAATTCTCCATTTTTCTTTTCCAATTGACGCTCAGCTACTGGTTATGCTCAGTTTTCTCCAGACTGTTTTGAGCATTAGAAGTCTTTTTAAAAAATGGTTTATACTTCTGTATACCTCGGGGTTTCCCTGAGCATGTTGATGCTGCCCTCAGTGGCTCCAATTTTGACTCATTCTTTGTCGGCGCATACAAAGTGAGTTTACTGTTACCAGGGGTTGTGGAGAAGGAGATTGATGATGATGATGATGATGATGATGATGATGATGATGATGGGTACATGATAGATGAGGTTTGCCTTTTGTCATTACCTTGTAAACATTTGCGGCTTGCTTCTTGCTCACACAGATGACCTGACTGGCCAGACATCTGGGTCAGCATGATCCGAAAAATATGCCTCCGTCCATAAACGAAACCAGCAGTGCGCTTGGGCACACTGCTGTAGAAATATCACCTAGCAAATATATGTTAAACAGTAATTATAATATCAAAAAACAAACCTCACAGTCAAATTCAGTTTACATAATTCATGGTATGAGAACATGTGTACAATTTAAACATCATTGTTCATGCAGATGTACCAGTTAGACAAATTAATAATGTACTACATGATAGATACACAAAAACTTTCCATAGCTTATGGTGGATAAACAAAAATATCCAGAGCTTTAACAGGGTTCCAGATACAATTCCTGTTTCATGAGACGTTTCTTCAAAAAGCCTGTTGGATACTGTAATAATGAAAAATAAGGATTACCCACTACTGCTTCACGAATACTCATCTATTGTTAACATCCCCAACGTCATCTATGCTGCAAAGGTGTTTATGCCCCCATTTTATTCACTCACCACCAGTCTTTTTCAGGATAATTCTTCCCAAGTGTTAACAATATTTGGCTGCTACAATTCTGTCATTGAAAATTTAATAACAAACAATATATCAAATGGTTATATAAATCATGGTGTGATATTAAATATTTAACTCAAACTGCACTGAAAAGAGGAAGTAACAAACCTTGCCTCGGTACGTAATTTCAAAAAGTTTTTCTTGCAAGTCAGCAGTCCAACAGCTGCAAGTGATTTGGTGGCTTAAATACATAAAATCCTGAAGGTCTTAAAGAGATCTTCCCTTACGTTAGATTTTACTTGAAGGAAGTTACATAACTTCACCACCAGAGGGTGGTGACTCTCCTAAACCTAATCTTATTTTACCAGACATGCAGCCAGTTCCATATTACTGTTCAAACCATTTGGACTGACCGTATTGAGTTAAAAAAATCCATTCTGGATTAAACAATGATGTTTAAATCGTACGCATGTTCTCATACTTGAATTATATAAACTGAATTTGACTGTGAGGTTTGTTTTTTGATATTATAATTACTGTTTAACATATATTTGCTAGGTGATATTTCCACAGATGTGTGCCCAAGGGCATTGTTGGTTTCGTTTCTGGTTTACAGCTGTTGCCTCTTTCTTTTGCTCTGTCCATAAACGGCCTTTGCTACTCTCCTAGTGCTTCCTTGCTACTCGGCTGTCTTGTGACCATTCTGGCATCATGTGCAGCTATAGCCAATCACTGGCTATATTGTTCAGAACTGCCACGTGTGTGAGGATATTAGCAGTAAAGCAGTCCTGGGGGCAAAGAGGAAAGCAATGCATGGCATTCTTTAATCCCAGCCAGACTCCTTCTAGAGGAAAAGAAACATGAATATCAAAGGAAAAGATCAGAGAATCAGATTTTTTGCATAAGAATTTTGTTTGTTTGCAAATGTTCATTTGTGCGCATTACGTTAATGTGCAATTACACTAGTGTGTACTTGCAAACTAATGAAATTGTGCAAATTCCCTCCCAAAGTAAAAACGAAACAAAATAATGGTTCATAAATCTGCATGGCTCGGAAAAAGCCAGTCCACTACAGAATCTGAAGTTCAGATGTTAAAGCTATCTGGACTCATTTTAATCAATTCCAGATTTCTCTGACACCCCTAAGTGTAAGGTGGAAAGAGCAGCTCTGTCTAAGAGGGACCTTATAGGGTACTGCTTTGTCCACAAGAGTGCACCAGAGAGCAAAGCAAGCATAGGGACATCTGTGGTCTTTTCTTTGCTGTGTATTATTATGCATTTCTAGATATCTACACACACACTTAAACACACACTGATTGATGCTGGTAAAATCCGATCTGGCAGGCTTAGCACAATCTCAGTGTTTCCCTTTGATCAGCCTCGATTTATTGTGTTTTGCTTGGAAATGTGCAACTGTAAGGGGGCTTGGTAAATAGGCAAAGCTGAGCCATGATGCGCGTGGCTGCCTAGAAAGGTCACAAAGAAGAGACACAGGTTCTCAGAATGCATCCTGAGTACCTGCTTCTCTGTGAGTCCCTTTGGATGTTCACCTCCCTCTGCTTTTTGGCTGTCTAGATACACGTGTGAGCATACAGTGGGGCTTTCCTCACTGAGAGGAGAGGCATCCATGCAGGCACAATATGAGGCAGAAGAGGAGTTGGGCATAGGTTGAATGAGATCCTGGGAGTACAGCCACCACTTGTAAATCACCAAAAAGAGAGGACCAAAGAGGGTATCAATTTGCATAAAATTTGCGAATGCTAATAAGTATAGATGCAAATATAGAAATAATTATTTTAATTTAAATAGAAATATTGTCCATCTCACCATAGTGTGGAAGACTGTGACCAGGTGAGCTGTGTGCCTTGCTAGCCTGCTGTCCAGGTGCTGTTGATGAGCATCTTTAAGCCCCAGTTCTTCCTTCAGGGAGTTCTTTATCTTTGAACCAGACTTGGACCAGACAGACCTTGAAACAGAGGACACCTTCAAAATAGAGGACAATGCTCTGGAAGCCCTTCAAATAGAGGACTGCCCTCTGTAAAAAAAAAAAAAAAAAAAAGGACACATGGCCACCCTACCAGGGAGTTTATTTGAACACTATGCTTAGATGAACATAAGCAAAATTTACTTTTTCAGAGGAATAAGTCATAGGTTGCCAACTCTTCAAATAGCTCCCGGGCTGTGCCTTCAACAATGGGGGGTGCTGCATCAATTATCAGCTGCCTTGAGCACCATTTTTCTTGGTAGAAAGACAGGGTGTACCCACGCCGTAAAAGTTTCTGTGACCAATCCCTGCTAATCAAGCAGGCACATTTACAGAGGCCTATTTGAATAGTTGGCAACCTTCATGAACCATACTGCTGCTGCCTATAAGTGTATGTTGGGGGCATGGGACGGGGAGAGAAAAGCCAAAATGACCAGGGCCCTTGCTAGGTATGTAAAAGGTTTAGGGCATGTGCCCATAGGACACACATTGCCATAACATTTGCACATGCTGATTTACATGTGCAGATGTAAATTCTGGCCGACTTTCAAAAAACAAATTTTGGCTTCCTCTGGTTTGGGGGAGAGTAAGAAGAGCTGGAGAGGGGCCAATATTGGGGGCACAGAACAATTAGGGAGAAGAGTGATCAACTATAGGGTACAGAACATTGGGGACCGTAGCTTTGTATGCAGAAGTTCCCCAGTTTAAGCCCTGGCATCTCCAGATAGCATTAGGAAAGAATCCTGCCTGAATGCTGGAGAGCTGCTGCCAATCCAGGTCAAAAATACTGGGCTAGATAGACCAGTGGTCTGACTCGGTATAAGACGGCATCCGATGTTCCTGGCACCGTGAGATTTGCAGAAAGCAGATTGGAAGTGTAGGGCTGTTGCCTACTGCACCTAGTTCTGCTTAACTCTCGTTAGACAGAGAACACCTTGGCAGTAGAGCCTACCCTGGGCTCAGCTGGGCTCCCTCAGTATGAGTCCCGGTGGCAGATGGCACCACAGAGACCGACAGGCAGACTTGTCCGGCCGCCACTGCTGCTGGCATTGTCGGGAGTCGGGAGCCTGCAGAGCTAAAGCTGAACAAATACAGTGAATGAGGCAGGAGCATCCGGAGCGCAAGCTCCATCACTGGTCAGCCTGCTGAGAAGGTGTACACCATGCCAGTGGGAGAGGAGGCACGCTCAGCTCAGGTGGGCCCAACACCAAAAAGGAAGGCCAGGAAGTCCTGCTTCTTTGCCATCTGCCTCACTTGGGTCCACTTCTGCACACCTCGTGTGCTCCGTCTCTCTCTGGGCGCCTCAGCAAGAGCGACTTAAAGCTCTTTCAAGGTGCATTACAGATTTTACCTCTACAAGAGCGGAGCGCAAATCGGGGGTTGAGGCGCTTTTTACCTCCGATTATGCACGTTATCGAATGCGCGTTAAATAGCGACTTAAAATTTACCGCGGGAGTTAAAGCGCCTTATGGCCGTGTAAATATGCGATTCTCCGCATGTCAACAACTTTAAAGCGAGTTTCATACAGCCCGTAATGCCCTTCACCGCCTCTCGTGAATGGGTATTAGGAGTAAATGCGCTTCTCCGTATATGCGCATAATCGGGCAACCGGGCGTCAAAGTGAAATCTTGTAGAGGGGATCTCTGTCTCTCTGTCTACTGTCTGAGCCTTTCCATCTGCAATATGGGAACAGGACTACCCACCTACCTTAAAACAGTTGTAAAGATTCCAAGATAATAATTTGATCCAGGGCTATTATCTTGGAATCCTTCCATTGGCCTCTGCCAGCGCCTTCATCAATTCTCTGATTCCCCCTCCCCTGCGCTGCAGAAGGCAAAGCCCCAAACTTTCCTACCCTTTCTGCTGCGCTGTGAGCAGTTTCCATCCCCAACTTTGGGGAAGTTACCCTTCCTTTGCCAGGGCTGCATCAGCTGGGAAATGTCCCTTCTAAAGTGACTGGATCTGTCCTCCTGCCCATGACTAGGATTACCTTCTCCCTGCCTGCCTGCTAACCAAACTCACCCCAAGGAGTCTCTGCAAGGGGCAATGTTGAAAGACTGCAGGAGGAAAGAGAAAGGGAGGTGGTGGAGATTGGTATTGGGTGGATGTAGCTAGAGAAGACTCCTGTTTGAAACATCTGGGTTTCTCTTCCTCTTCTTCATCCCCTCCCCCATTGTTTTGTATGCAACTGCCGCCGCCTCTCTTGCTCTCTGCAGGTGGGTAATGCCAGAGCAGAAGCAGCAACAACAGCCCAGTGAAAAAGGGAAAAGCAGAGATGAGGGAAGAGGGAAGAGAGAGGAATGCCCACTGGTGCCATCCTCCCATACCACCAGCAGGCTAGTGGAGCCACCAAAGCCAAGTCCCTGCTGCTCATTGCCAAAAGGCTCATGCCTTTTCCATCCAGTCCCTCTTCACCCCTTTTATTGGCTGTGCAAAACCACTTAGCGGTTGACGCACTCGGGGCACTCATAGATTCAGAGCACATGCCTAGCAATACCCATTGGAAGTGGTGAAGACCCTGTTCAGATGACACACTAAGCCATAGTTAGGCCTCTAATCCTTCTGCAGCAAATCGTTAGTGGGTGCGTTTAAACTGTGGTTATGTAGCCACCATGGTTAGGAATGATTCACACGATATGCTAAGCTATAATGTTTAGCTCAAAACCCAGTGAGGTAGGTTGGGCTGAGAGTCTGTGATTGGCTCAAAGTCATGCAGTGAGCTTCCATGGCTGAGTGGGGACTAGAACCCGGATCTCCTGACTCCCAGTCCAACACTCTAGCCACTACACCACACTGGCTCTATATGAGAGGAGGGGGTCCCATAAACATACCTGGATATTCCATATTGCCATAAATATCCCCCTCACACCATTTCCCCATCTGCCTTCTCGCAGAAGAGACCACACAGTCTCTATATGATGTTGGTCTATATAACACTGGTTACAGCAGCAAGCACAGAGATTCTCAAACTGTGGTCCGTGGCCTATTGGTGGACCAGAAGTTCCCTTCAGGTGGTTGCAGAACAGTTACAGATATCTGTACTTTATTTTTCCCCCTGATGGCACAGACTGAGGCTGTTTTGACCATGCTTGGATTATCGAACAGATTAAGAAGGCCCTGGCCTGGGGCCCATGAGTTTCAGAATTGGTACAGTCATTGATTGGTACAGCTGACTAGGACTAGTGTAAAGCCCATGTTGCTATGGGTGCTAGTAGTCCTGCCCTTTTCCTGCTTTTTTGCCCCTCTGTCCCCTCACCACAGAAGGGCTCATGCATCATGCAAATATGGCTCATGCATAGTGAATCCCTCCCCCCAAATTTGCACACAGCACAGCCCCTCCCCCTGCCTTGCGCACCCCCATTGGCCACCTCTGTCCCTGTCTCGCCCATCCTGGTGGTGTGTCGTATTTACTACGCTTGATCTAGGAAGCCTGCCAACTCCCTTATCTAAGAATGTCTGGGAAAAATGCCAGGCCTTAATTGTTTAAAGGGTTTTATTTGCAGTTCGAAAATCCAATTACCAATCACCAGGGTCACGCCAGTAGTTCTGTCAGTCCAGTTGTCAAAGCCGAAGGTCAAACCAGGTTTCCAAAGTCCAGGGTCCAAAGCAACAGTCAGCCAGGTGTTCAGTCCACAGGTTCTGATCCGAGATCGCGTAGGATATCAAAAGCCGAATACGAATCTTAGCTTCTGCCTCCTCCCCCTTATATACTTTGTTTGAGCCTGTTCACAGCTGCGTGCAATTTCTTCGTTATCTTACTTAAGGCTTGCGTCAGCTGTGCTCTGTTTTCTCAGTCTCATGCTTCGCCTTGTGGGCTTAGCTTTCTCTGCCCGTTTGAGCTGCCGCCTTTGCTGGGGAGTTACTGGACAAACTCCTTCAGGCCCTGAGTCTTCCTCATTAGAAATGGGGTGGGAGAGGGTGGCTTTCCTGGGGCACTTCTGAGGAACCTCCCTGCTGTTCCTCCTCCTCCGGTAAGTCCGGGGGAATGGGTAAAGCTGCAGTTTCTGCCCCTTCTTCCTCCTCAGAGGAAGATTCTTCAGACTGCCTCATGACATGGTGATGGCCTAACTGCACAGCCACACTGATTGGCTGAGCAGGACTGCCCGCTTTCCTGGTGGCAGAGGGGCTGCCTTGCCTATGTGGTGTAGAGAAAATGAATTGCTATTAAAGCTCAAGCTTTGAACTTTTTCAAACTTTCAGAATTTTTCTGCGCACCTACAGTGCTCAAGCTTCAGTTTAAAACAAAACTGAGGAAAATCGGTCTGGTAGGTATTCTTATATATTAGTTAAGGGGGTCCTTCTGAGCAGCCTGATCTTGGGCCCACGATTTTTATTCTACCGTGCTGGTTTGACTGCTGCTGAGGATTTATATGTGTGTGTATGTGTGTTAGGTATGTGCTTTGATTTGTAAAACAAAAGTGTATTAAATGTTCTCTGGGAGAGAGAGAAAACCCCCTTTGACCACCTCTGGGCTAGCATATATGATATTAATAACCCACAGTGTTTCATCACAGCAAAAAAAATTGCATTTATTTGGGGGAATTGAATCTCCCCCCCCCCCCTTGCATTGATTCCTGCCGCTCCAAATCCTAGAGAAAAGAGGCCGCCTTGTGCGTCTCTGGGTTTATTTATATGTTAATTCGACCTTTTCTTCTTTTTTTGCAAGAAATCAATCCGCCCTGTAAATTTCTTGAGCTCACGTTCCTTTCTCTCCCCTTTCTTTCAAGAGGGAATATTGATCGGCCCCCTCTTGATTTCCTCCGTCCGGTCCGTCCGTCCGTCTCTTTGCTGCGGCGGGAAACTCCGGAGGACGCGGGCAGAAGAAACGGAGGGGCAAGATTGCCGGGGGTGGGGCGAGGAGAGACTAAAGGAGACGGCGGTGGGCAGGGGAGAGGAAACCGGCGCGTCCGGGCGTCCTAGCCAGAAGCTGCTCCGCCGCACCCCCCCACCCCCTTTCTTCCGCGCGCCCCTCTCTTGACGTGGCCTTTTTCAACCTCGCCCCTCCCTCTTTCCCTCCACCCCCTTCTCCCCCCGCGCTCGCCAGTTCGCAGAAGGATGGAGATGGACGGGGCGCTCCCGCAGCCGCCACCTCGGCAGCCCCGCTAGGGGGGGCGCCAGACAATGCGGTTTGGCCCGGGCTGCGGGGGAAGCAGCGGGGCTGGCACAAAAGCGCCGCTCCGCTCTGCCCTTTTCCCCGCCGAGGCTGCGAGCCCTCCGCCTCGTTCCCTTTTGGTCTCGGCGCGGAGGGGGGGAGGCGGCTGCTCGCTCGCCAGGCAGGAGGAGCCATGGGCCCCCCTCGTCGGCTCGCCGGCTCGCCCTCCCCGCTGCCCCCGCCCCGCTCCTCCGCGCCTTTGGCGGCGGCGTTGCCTCGGGAGCCTCGCGGGGGCAGAGGGGGTGGCGGCCGGCGGCGCGGGGCGTAATTGCATGGGGGCACTTGGGCTGCCCGCCTCCCTCACTGCCAGCCGCTGGAGAAGGAGGAGGAGGAGGCGGCGGCGGCTCCCCGCCGGCTCCCGATGAGTGACTACAAGGCGTCCGGGGGGATCCGAAAGCGGAGGATGGCGGCGGGGCTGTGCCTCTGCAAAGGCCCCCGCATCCGGCTGCCGGTGGGCGCCAGCGCCCTGGCGTTCTTTGTCCTCTGCTGGCTCTACATCTTCCCCGTCTACCGGCTGCCGGATGAGAAGGAGATCGTGCAAGGAGTCCTGCTGCAGCAGGGCAAAGCCTGGCGGAGGAACCTCACCGCAGTCGCCGGCTTCAGGTGAGGGAGGGAGGAAGGGAGGGAGCCCCCGTCTCCCCGTCTCCATCGTGGGGCTGCGCGGGTGGGCAACCCAAGGGCAGCCGGACAAGCGCGGCGGCGCCAGCAGTGAAGGTCGTCATGGTCGCTAGTCCTCATGATGATTTGCCCCTGCATCCTGACCCTTCATCACACTCCGTCATCATCATCATCACCACCACCACTATTATTATTAGAGTTGATTTTGCATTTGACACTTGCCATCTGCAGAGTTCGTTCTGGGCTTCACCGCTTCTCGATATCGAAATAGGCAAGGCTCGTCAAAGTTTGGTGGGATTGGGTTTTGTTTCTTTTAAATCACCTCTATGGAAACAGAGACAGGCACAATACAAATTCGAATCTAATTTATTGGCATGAGGAGCTGGTCAAGAGTTGTTAAGTTGTGTATGGCTGCCATCAGGCCTCTGTGCATGTTCAACAGCCCTTACTCTGATAGGATCGCGGCTTGAATGTTTGAACAAAGGATCATGTGTAGGTGGTTACCTATCTATCTAGTCTGTATGTCACATCTGAATATCGGAGCTAGGGATAAGCTAGCAGTCAGAATTGTCTTTGTGGATCTGATGAAGCATCTATCAAGTCTAGCATTCTTTGTCCTGCCAAATGCCTTGGGGGAAATTTACAAAATGATGCCATCTCCTTTGTTCCTGAATCTCGTACTCCCAGATAAACTGCATGTGAACATAGAGGTTCCATTTATGTAGTGAGTCCTGGGCCTCAACAGTACTGTAGCTCCTGCCATGGTCTCAGGATTTGACTTTTTAAATTCACATTTCATATTGTGTATTCATTCCCCATTGATATTTTTCAATATTGTTAATCTTACAGCCATATGTGACTGTCCAAAACTCAGTAGCAAAGATCCCAGAGACTTGAATCCACTCCAGGTTCCATCTGTACGCGGCACAATGCCATTTCTGCAGATCAGGCATTGCCTTAAAAGGAACCAGGATTTCCTACAAGGGCCAGTTATCGCTCTTCTATAAGAGACTGCAGGAATTGTTCATAAAAATGTTTTCACCACTTTATGCCATCCATTTCAACTTTGATAGGTTGCAGTTTGAGCAATTTGAGTAATTTGAACAATTTAAATGGTTAAAAGGAGACTTCATTTGTATGTTCTGAGACAGCCTGCATTAAACTTGCATCATCTTGTGGTACTGAATTCTGTAGCTTAAAATAAGTGCCTTTTGGTAAGGGGCGGGGGTGTCCCTGAACTTATTGCAGAACAACTTTATTGGCTGGACCCAAGATCTCATTTTTTGAGAGACAAATACATCAGTCTTTTTGCATTCTTACCATACCATTCACAATGTCGCACACCTCTGTCACATCCACATTTAAGGCAAAGCCCTGGCTATCTCTAGTAAGGCAGGTATTTTGTGTCTGGAGCTAAGAAAATGTTAGCTCTTGGTTGAGTGAGATTTAAATCAACGGCACTAGATTTTAATTATTTATTTACTGTTTTTAATTAGTCCACTCTTAACTGCCCTAACCCTCTGAAATTGGGTGGGCTACATCCGTGAAAAACACAGCAAGATGAAAAGGACTATCTTAAGTCCATCGAGGAACGATAGAAGGAGCTGGGTATGTTTAGCCTTGAGAAGAGAAGATGGAGGTGGGATTAGATAGCATTTTTCATGTACCGAAGAGGTTGACACATTGAAGAGGGGCGCAAACTTGTTTTCTATCATCCAGGATTGTAGGACATGAAATTATGGGCTTAAGTTAAGGCAGGAAGATGGACTTCAGTTGAACAGCAAGAAAGACTTCCTAACGGTCTGTCCAAGGACTCACACACTGGAACCAACTGCCTATGGAAGTGGTGGAGCTCTCCGTCACTAGAGGGACTCAAACTGGACAGCCGTTGTTCAGGGATGCTTTCAACTGGATTCCTGCACTGAGTAGGGGGCTGGACTCGATGGCCGTCCAACTCTGTGATTTGGTCAGATTCCTAAGTGCTACTCACACTTGATACATTTGCTGTGAGGTCACCACTTTTGCAGAGGGAAGACCTGTCTACCACCTGCATGTATGCAAATACATCTGATAAACAGACATGTGGGTTGGTGGCAGGCAGTTACCGGCTTTATTTCTAGTTAGTTATCTGCAACTTTTATCTGCTGTCCCATAACGGCGTTCTCTGGGTGGCTTACCATAAACAAATGTAAGAACAATTTAAATGTAATATTGAACATCAAAAGCGACATGAAATACAGCAACGAAACAAAAATCACAGCAACAAAAGTTGATTGTAAAAATGAGGGCTAAACTACATGGCACGTTAAAAGCGTAGTGTGTAGCTGATCCTAACTTTTGAAAAAGAGCAAAATTAATGTAAGTGTGCAGGCCTCGATCCGGATCACTCCCTGCCCACTGGCAGCCGGAGCAATTGACGAAACACAAGTGCAATATGGTCAAAGTGCAGAGTTCCAACTAGCTCCAACTAGCAAACTAGGAATATAGGATATAGGAAGCTTGCCTTATACAGAGTCAGACTGCTGGTCCATCTAGCCCGGTATTGTTGACACTGACTGGCAGCAGCTCTCCAGGGTTTAAGGATGGATTCTTTTCTTGCCCTACCTGGAGATGTCAGGAATTGAATCGGGACCTAGTTGCAGCCCTATTGTAGCATATGCGTGTGTCTGGCCCAAATGATGGAGTACATGCCATCTCCTTAATCCGGGACAATACGTTGGACAGGCCAAGTCATCGTGTCAGAAGCAACTCCTAGATTGTATCGGTCAAGGATTGGAGAGTAGATTTGTGAATAGGTATTGGCGGTCCAACTGCACAATCGATACCTGGGTATATGGACAAAGGGAGATGGGCAGAATTGTACTTTCTTTTAGAAAGGTATCAGTTTGTTCTTAAGCCTTAGCTGTGCTACCTCTCATTTTAGACATTGGCCCTAGGATTGTGTTTCAGTTTGCCCCAAGTTATAAAAAGGAGAGTAATATAACAATAAATATGAGAGGACCTTTGCCCATGTGCAGCGTTCTATTAATCAGAACTCAGCAAAACCAGCCGGCCTCCATCCACCTAGGATTTGGGGAAATGTGCTTGTCTAGAAGATGAAACTTTCAGAGAGATTTAAGCCTCAGCACTTCTCATCTTAGAAATTGAAAGCTAGGCATTCATCTGTTCGGTAAAGAAAAACAAGTACCACCCACTGATCTCAAAGGAGCTAGCTCTGGCTTTCCCACAGCATGCAACTACGTGAAGGTTTGTCAATGGAATAAGCAGCAGCCCCTGTTTGTTGATCCCCCCCTTTCTTTTCTCATGCTTTATGACAGGGGTAACCCAATCTTTTTAGGTTTGTGGGAACATTTGGAATTTAGAGAGTGTGTCATGGGCACTCTTGCAAAATGGCTGCCATTGGGAGGGGAGGGTCTTGTCCATTCATAAAATGGTTGCTATGGTGGGCACGCCCAGTCACAAAACACTCATTTCTCAAAAGGCAAATTGGTGAGATTTGTAAAAAAATAAAAGCTATACTTGTAAAAGTATAAAGGGGAATGAATAATCTGAAGAAATGCTGTATAATGTTGTGCCATGGTTAGGAGGGTATTATTGTATACATGGAGTCAGTGCTGGTGTGCTCACCCTGATCAAGGCTAAATGAGGACATGTTGAGTGAGTGTTCTGGTGCTGATGGTAGTTCTTTTTCAAGGTGTTTTTTTTTTAACCAATAAGAGCTAGAATGGGCACAGTGCTGGCTGCTTATTGCAACAAGAAATTGGGAGATTGCTCTTGTTCCTTTGAGAAGTGAGATTTTTTTCGCTTTGCCTTTTGGAAGAAAAAGACTGCTGGTCTTATCAGGGCCAGGAGCTCGTTAGAGAAGACGAGCAAACTGTCTTGAAGAAGCAAGAACCCACTTTACAGACCGGGATCTGGTGGCTTCTACAGAGCAGGAGTCAGTTGGCTCCTGAGCCGATGGTGAGAAAGAGATGTCCCAACCTTCTTCAATCTGCTATTCTCCAGATGTTTTCGATACCAGACACTACACGCATACAAATGACACCTGCTGAAATTCCATTTTCGATACAACTGTTTAAAATGCAGGAGGCCTGTCCTCCTTTTCATTTGGTCACCCGAAAGTATAAGAGTTCACGCAAAGGATAGCTGGACTACAGAGTGATGCAAACTGGATTAAGCCTTCTTGCATGCAATCAGCCCTTGTGTCTGAACATATACATTTTATCAGTAGACTAGTGGAGTCTTCCCCAATTATTCCATAGTGCAGGACACGGAATAATGGGCTCAAGTTACAGGAAGCCAGATTCTGGCTGGACGTCAAGAAAAACTTCCTGACTGTTAGAACAGTAGGACAATCGAACTAATGACCTAGGGAGGTCGTGGGCTCTCCCACACTAGAGGCATTCAAGAAGCAGCTGGACAGCCATCTGTCAGGTACACTTTAAGATAGATTCCTGCATTGAGCCCACCTTGTGCCAGGTCACTTGAGAACCCTTCTTAGCAGGAGATGAACTCCAAGGAGGAGGAAAAAGCTTAGATCCTTGGATATAAGTTTTCACCTATGAGAAAAGCCTTCAAACACTGCTTTCCATTGCGATGTTTTACAATGCAAGACCAGGGATTAAAGAACTTGCAAGTAAAAGCGGAAACTTACACCATATTTGGGTTCAAACCATATGTGACATTAATTTCATCTTTACGTTTAACATGATTGTTTGCTTTTGGGAGGGGGAATGCAAATAATATCAGCTGAGTGGTCCTGATCATTCTGAGATCACACCAGGGAATTTATCTTGCTGAGTCTCCTCCTGAGGAACTTACCTCCTTGTATCAGGTAGTTGCATACCTCCCCTCCCCCCACCAAAGGTTCATTTAACTTCACAAAAAAACCAAAAGGAGGAGCTCATCCACTCAGGGCAAAAAAAAAAAAGGAGAGAAGCAGGTTCTCAGAATGCTGAAATACTTTATTATTCACGCCCAATGCGTTCCGGCCTGTGTTGTTTTTTTTAAAGGCCTTCTTCAGGGGGTTGGTAAGAGATGTCTGCAGAAAACTCTGAGCAGGATGATCGTCTCCTGTGATATTCATTGGCGACTGAGTGAATCCTGTCTAATTTAGCCCTTCACTGCATCAACTGAGCAGGAAGCAGTCTCTGCAAATGAACAAAACTGTAGGGCGTTTGGTGGAATGAGAACTGTTTCAACAAAGGTTCCCATGAAATGTAAAGGAGGCCCAACGTACTTACTGTGGCTCTTGTGGTTGATTCCCCCCCCCCCCCTCAAAATGTTTTGATAAAGCAAGAATCGTGAGAGTGTTGCAGGGTGATGTCATGTTTCTCAAAACCTCCCACCTTACTGGGAGACAATAAAGAGGTCTGCCAAGTAATCCACAAAGCTTTATTTCAGGCAATAAATTAGGGTGACCCGATAAAATCCAGGTCAGGGTTCATGTAACTTTAACAGTTGTAGAGAAAAGGGAATTTCAGCCAGTGTCATTTGTATGCAATTAGTTCCTGGTGAAATTCCCTCTTCATCACAACAGTTAAAGTTGCAGGCACTATACTAGAGTGACCATATACAAAAGAAGGCAGGGCCCCTGCAACTTTAACTGTTGTGATGAAGAGGGAATTTCACCAGGAGCTAATTGCATACAAATGACACTGGCTGAAATTCCCTTTTCTCTACAACTGTTAAAGTTACATGAGCCCTGACCTGGATTTTATCGGATCACCCTATTCCCACCTGAAGAGAGTCTTAACTTCTAGGAACTTCCCTCTAGGCAAAACTATGCGAATTAAGCAAGACAATTGTCCTTTCAAGAAAAAGGGAAAGCCTTTCCCCAGAACGTGTTAACTTCAAGGAGGCTGGTTCTGAAGGAGCCTTTGGCGAGAAGCTAGCAGGGTCGGCCTTCTCTCGCCTTCTTTTAGCTCCGCCCGTTTGAGTCTGCGGCGGACTCTAGGATCAGCTCGCTTTGAAGTGCCCTCCCCTCTGAAGAATAATGATTTCCCACAGACTGTGTGTTGTTAACATTTTCACTGATAAGGTCTGGCGAAGGTTCATCCCCAGCTGGTGAAGAGCCCGTGAGAATCACCTCCTCCACTTTCTGCGTAGGCTGGTACATTTCTGGCGCCTTCTCTTCTGCTTCAGAATCTAATTCCAATTGATCGCCAGAAACTCCTTCCCCTGCCTAAGGGGAACAGGCCTAGTTACAACAGGTGAGGGCTTTGGTTGTGACCAGGCAAATGCTAGTGAAAATCTTATCCTTACCTATCCCCTTATCCATAATCTATGCAAGATTGCTCTTGGTTTCTTCTCCAAATGGAATGGCAGTTCTGTTTATTTTGAGAGTTGGAGGAGTTTTATACCCCCTCCTCATCCTCAAATGTGAACATGCCTTTCAAAAACCTTGAGGTGACACCATTTCCAGAGAACCCTTTGCCACAAACCATGCAGCATCGTAAGCTAAATCAGCAGTGGGCAGAAGGTAGAATGGGATCTATCGTTAACTCTCTGGATGACTTGCAGTAGATCAGCAAGGATTCCTGACTTTTGAAGAACAAGAATATAAAAGCTCCCCCCGCCCTTCTAAATTAGGCTGCTGAGATGGAAGAAAGCTTGTGGGAGAGGGGTGGAAACGAGTAGTGGGTTTTGTGTGTGTGGCAGGACGGCGAGCTCCGTTCCCGTACTAAAGACAAATTACTAGGCAGGTCAGGCACTCAGAGGTACGCTTCTTTAATTCTAAGAGTGTGCCGTCGCCTGACTAGGGTGGCCGCATATGAATCTCGCAAAAAGAGGATAAAAGGGGTTGCAGAGTTGCATAAAACTGGTGCGTGCTTGTTCATATGCATAGTTGCAAATTGAGAAATAATTACAATAATTTAAATAGAGATGCAGGACATCTCACCATAATGCGGAAGACTGTGAACAGGGCCAGATCTACACCAAGCAGGATATAACACTTTGAGAACGGTTTGAACATGGTTTATGTAATGTGTCCTGAGCCCGAACAGTTGTCAAAACCATTATGAACCATTATAGAGCAGTAGTGTAGATCCTGCCTAGGAAGCCCACCAACTGACTTAGGATCTGCCTTATACCAAATCGGACGATGGGTCCATCTAGCTCAGTATTGTCTACACTGACTGGCAGAAGCTCTCCCACAATTCAGACAGGAGGTTTTGCCAGCCCTAGGAGGGGAGGGACTGTAGCTCAATGGCAGAGCACCTGCTTTGCATGCAGAAGGTCCCCGGTTCGATCCCTGGCGTCTCCAGGTAAGGCTGGAAAATCTCCTTCCTGAAACGCTAGAGAGCTGTTGTGCTGAAGAGAGGATTTCACCAGGTGCTGCATGCTTACAAAGGACACCTGCTGAAATTCCCTTTTCTATACAACTGTTAAAAATACAGGAGCCCTGTCCTCCTTTCCATAGGGTCACCCTAGTGGTGGTAGTCATACGAACATTGAAACTGAGGATGGTGGGGGCTAATCAGGGCAGAGAAATGGTCACCAATCTCAGTGTGGTTGCCTTGTTGATGCTAGAGGTGGGGGACATCAATAGCAGCATGCTGAAGGCCCACCCAAGCCTGGCACTGCCCCAATCTAAACCAGACCATAATAACTATTCTACCTGTGATCAGGCATCCCATGGTTTTCCGACATAACCTGTTGAACAATTGTTGAGTGAATGTTCTTTGGGATCTACTCTCAGCCTTTTCCCTACTTTCCATTTACACCTGGGGAAGATGTTTACCCCCACGTGAACATTTCAAAAGATCTTTCAGAAAATGGTAGTCTTGGAAGGATGATCTCTGATGAGGCAGCACTGGAGTTTTTCCTAAGGAGGCTCTTTTAAACGCATGGGAAAATGAGGTTGTAAAATTTCAATAAATGAGGAAGTACAGTTCCCATGTGCAGACATCACAAAAAAGAAAGAATTGGCCCACCATTTTGCTCAAGAGAGGGAGCTTAGATAAACATTATTTTTCATCACTTTGTATTTTCGCTGGAAGTTGCCAGTGACTTCACGCACTCTTCTGATACTGAACTTGGGTGGTCTGGTGTACAATTTGTCTGCACGCAGAGACATAGTGGCTTCTGCATACTTTACATTTCCTTTCCCTTTGCCTCTCAAAATTTGAGCTCAACGTTCTCTACGGAGAACTTTCTTCTTAGCTGCAGCTCAAGCTGCGGTGCCCTTCTTTCCCCGTCCACCCTGGCACAGGGCTATTGAAGAACCAGCTTGCCCTGAGACTTCCAGAAAGAGATGATAGATCAGCCTGTACTTAGATAACCTTACTGAGGAGCATGACAGGACCAGAGAGTGTATTATTAACCCGTCAATTAGCTTGTGACAAATAGGGAAGGCAAGCAGCATTTTTTAAAGTCCAGCTCAAAATGATTTTTTTTATTCTACGCTGCCTTGGGCGCTTTTGTGACGTGGGAAAGATGGTTCTTAAATGTGGTTAAGCAAACAAATTCCCATTTGACTGAATTCTCGTCTCGAATTTTAAACCCAGCTAGTTTTGTAACAATATAAGAAGAGCTGTGCTGGATCAGACCAAAAGCCCCGCTAGTTCAGCATTCCAAACACACACACACACAACCTTATTGGGGGGGGGGGGTTAAAAAGCAACCCAATGGGAACTGAGCATATCTATTGGAAAAGGTAGGTACTGGTGGTGGAATGGACTACTTTGGAGGGGGGCATGGCTGGCTGGAACCCTAAAAGGAAAACTCTGTCTTCATGTGGATAGCAAAGAGGCAGCATCAGCCTATTTTTTCCCCTAACCCTACCTGGATATGCCAGGGATTGTACCTGGGACCTTCGGCATGTAAAATATGTGCTCTGCTACTGAATTGCACCCTCTCCTCCTGTTGTAGGATGGTGAGGACGAAGCATCAACGCATGAACCATAAAGAAAGAAAGAAAAGGAGGCCAAAAGGTCCGGCAGTTTTCCCTTCTGTTGTTTAAAAAAAAAATCCCCACCGATGCCTTATTGCTGTAGATTGAAGCTGTGGAGGCCCCAGTCCACACTATGCTCTTGACTTAGATCTGGCCCTGCGCCAGTTTCCTACCACAAATCCTTCCTTTTGACTGCCATGCGCCCAAGGCCCATCAACAACCTCAAGCCGGCACTGCTGATCGCTGCATGGAACGTCTGTATTTGGAGGCAGTATGCCAATAAATACCAGTTGCAAGAGAGAGAGATGCTGTTTTCATGCCGTTTTGTGGGCTTCCTGGAAAGATTTGGCTGACTTCTGTTGGAAACAGGATACTGAGTAGGATAGATCTGTGTCCTGATCCAGCAGTGCTGCTCTTGTGTTCAGGGTTGTCCATAGGTCAAAAGGAACCCTAAGTGAGGAGTAGGCTGACCAGATAAAATCCAGGTCAGGGCTCATGTAACTTTAACAGTTGTAGAGAAAAGGGAATTTCAGCCAATGTCATTTGTATGCAATTAGTTCCTGGGGATATTCCCTCTTCATCACAACAGTTAAAGTTGCAGGGGCCCTGTCTTCTTTTGTATCTGGTCACTCTAGTATAGTGCCTGCACCTTTAACTGTTGTGATGAAGAGGGAATTTCACCAGGAACTAATTGCATACAAATGACACTGGCTGAAATTCCCTTTTCTCTACAATTGTTAAAGTTACATGAGCCCTGACCTGGATTTTATCTGGTCAGCCTATCCCAAGATCTCTTTGTTAAGCAAGCAAGTGGTCACAATGATGAGGATGGTGAGGAAGAGGAGGAGCAATAGCTGCAGGTAATGATGGCAATGAGAAGGTAAGGGAGGGGCCCCTTGAGGGTGCCATGCCCCAATGGTAGGCTGACCAGATAAAGTCCAGGTCAGGGCTCATGTAACTTTAACAGTTGTAGAGAAAAGGGAATTTCAGCCAGTGTCATTTGTATGCAATTAGTTCCTGGTGAAATTCCCTCTTCATCACAACAGTTAAAGGTGCAGGCACTATACTAGAGTGACCATATACAAAAGAAGGCAGGGCCCCTGCAACTTGAACTGTTGTGATGAAGAGGGAATTTCACTAGGAACTAATTGCATACAAATGACTCTGGCTGAAATTCCCTTTTCTCTACAACTGTTAAAGTTACATGAGCCCTGACCTAGATTTTATCTGGTCAGCCTATCTTGGGGTTGCGGTGGACAGCTTGCTGAAAATGTTAACCCAGTGTGAAGCTGTTGCAAAAATGGCAAACTCCGTGATAGGCATGATAAGAAAAGGAATTGAGAATAAAACTGCCAGTATCCTGCTGCCTTCGTATAAATCTGTGCTGCGACCACACTTAGAATGCTGTGTACAGTTTTGGCCACCGCACCTAAAAAAAAGATACTGCAGAGCTGGGAAAAGGGCAATTAAAATGATCCAGGGGCTGGAGCATCTCCCCTATGAGGGAAGGTTAAAACAGCTGGGATTGTTTAGCTCTGGAAAAAAGTGAGTAAGGGGAGACATGATAGAGGTACATTCAATTATGTATGGTGTGGAGATTGTGGATAGGGAGGCATTTTTCTCCCTCTCCCAAAATACTAGAATCTGGGATTATCCCATCAAACTGATCAGTGGGGGATCCAAGACAAATAAAAGGAAGTACATCTTCACACAGTGCATAATTACACTATAGAATTTGCTACCACAAGATGTAGTGATGGCTACCAATTTGGATGGCTTTAAAAGGCGGTTAGACAAATTCCTGGAGGAGAAGGGTATCAGTAGCTACTAGCCCTGATGGTTATATGCTACCTCCAGTATCAGAGGCAGGATACCTAAGTACATCAGTGCCTGTGGAACACGGGCAGGAGGGTGCTGTTGTATTCATGTCCCTCCTCTGAACCCCTTCCAGCTTGTCTGCATCTTTCTTGAAGTGTGGTGCCCAGAACTGGACACAATACTCAAGATGAGGCCTAACCAGTGCTGAATAGAGGAGAACCAGTACCTCAAGCAATTTGGAAGCTATACTTCTATTAATGCATCACCTTAAAAAAATAATCCCTGGGTGCACACCCTAATGAAATGTGCTGCCACGCCTATGGGGAAGAGGAGGAACAGCTCCGGGGGACTCTTGTCAGCCGGCCCCTGCGCGTGTGCCTAGTCATGCCTACCCTGGACACCAGCCCTGTGACAGGTGCTCCCGAAACCCAGTGCCCAGGTGCACTTGAATTCTGGCCCAGTTGATGGCCTTTGTGTCCTCGCAAGCATCCACAAGCAAATTTGGGCACAGGATGGGGTGGAGGAAAGGACTCTGGCACCCATGAGTTAGAACGTTGTGACTTTTTGGGAAGTCGTTACGGTTGTGTTGCAAAGCGATACGAAATCTATTTATTCACCTATTTATTATTTATATCCTGCCTTTGGATCGAATACGTCTCAGGGTGGTTTACAACAGATTATAATAACACAGAGACATACAATCCTCAAACACACACACAACTGTGATATATATATATATATATATATATATATATATATATATAATTTCCCCACACAGGGTTTTGCTAGCTGTTTCAAGCAGCCGCCCTCTTTTAGAGCTTGCAGTAACAACATAACTGGCAAGTCCGAGAAAGAGAGATTTATACAGCCCTCATCTGTCTCTCTCATCTGATGCCGTCATTGACAGTTACATAATGGGGACTTCTCTGGCGATCCATTTCAAGGCAAATCTGCGGCTGTGCTGAGGACCGCTTGAACCGCTCAGACCAGAAGCTTTTTTCAAGGACCTTATTTTGGGCTGCTTATTTAATTTTATTTATTTATTACATATTTATACTGCCCAACATCCAAGGCTCTCTGGGCAGTTTACAATTAAACCCATAGCATACAATTAAAACCAAGTTATACTGTTCCCTCCAGCTCCCATTGAGGATATTTTTGAAGATGTGGAAGCAAAGTATTTCTAAAGGCAAACGAGGTGAGATAAGATGGGTTCGAGCAATTCACCTCATGGCTTGATGTTACAATAGAAGGAGGAAGTAAGTGAAGGGCTGTAGTTCAGAGAGGGAACAGATTTTTTAATGCAATATCCATGCTCCCCACCTCAATACTCGCCAGCACCAATCCCTGGCATCTCCAGACTGGGCTGAAAAAAAATCTGAAACCCATGAGAGCCTCTGCCCATCATTGTTGACAATACTGGGCCAGATTGGACCCGTGCTCTGAATTGGTTTTTCCAAATTGGAGATTTGGAAAAGCATCAAGTTCCACAATTTAAACATGTTGCGGAGCCTTCCCTAACCTGGTACCTTCCAGACATTTTGGACTACAACTCCCAGCTGTCCTGACTATTGACCATGATAGCTGTGGCTGATGGGAATTGAAGTCCATAACACCTGGAGGGCACTGGGTTGGGGAAGGCTGATGCAGTGTGAAAATGGGACAAAGGCCTATTTCATCCAGGTGTGTTCATTAGAGAGCCAGCAATGGCTGCAGCCCCCTGCGAAGGCTCCCCTTGGCCACAAAGGCCGTACTGACGTGTACATTAACACATGCTAGCAATCAGATTTGCCCCATCATTTCAGAAATATGTGAAGAATTATCAGTGGAGTGCTCAATTTAAATCAGTGCTTTATAACATCTCTTTTGGCGAATTTAATGAATCTGTCCTGGCTGCAGTGTGGGATCCCTCACCACTCTATCACATCAGGATTCTACTGCTCCATTTTGCTGCATGTTGCTCAAGGCACGAGCCAGGCCTCCTGGACCTTGAGTCGTCCTTGTGAGAACTTTTCCCTGTAGCAACGTATTGCCGGGGAAGGTCAGTAGTTTAAGGAATCCGGCCATTATTTATAACCGTGTTGAAAAAAGCAACCCTTCGTTTTCCAAGAAATCCCCTGGAAGGCAGTCTGAAAACAGCTGCTCGCTCCAGTTTTACCACCCTTCCTCTTGCTAGGTCTTTTGTTGTGCTTGATGAGGACTTTGGGGAACCACACATTTTTGTGAATAATTTATCCTCTACATGAAAATACCCTTTTCCCAGATTGCTATTATATAATTATTCTCATTTCTATACTGCCCAGTAGTCGAAGCTTTCGGGGCGGTTTGCAACAATTCATCAGATAATAGAATACAGCATAAAAATATAAATAAGCAAAATTTATATGCATAAAACACTAGACTTGTTTAGATAGCTGGCATAAATGCCCCATCACATGCCATTAAATGCCTGGGAGTAGACCATATCCCACCCTCTACCCTGGTAGGGTTACCAGGTGGTGGTAGCAACAGTGTGCGCTGTAACAGCTCAGGTGGAGCCACTGCTTAAATTACCCCAGTTCCCTAGAGCAGGGGTGCACATCCTTTTCAGTCCCGTGGGCCGCATTGAGTATCTGCTGAGGTGGTGAGGGTTGCTTATACAATACATTCAGCCCAACTGCTCAAATCCTTTCTCACGTACCACCACTCACACTAGGCTGACCAGATAAAATCCAGGTCAGGGCTCATGTAACTTTAACAGTTGAAGAGAAAAGGGAATTTCAGCCAGGGTCATTTGTATGCACTTAGTTCCTGGTGAAATTCCCTCTTCATCACAACAGTTAAAGGTGCAGGCACTATACTAGAGTGACCATATACAAAAGAAGGCAGGGCCCCTGCAACTTTAACTGTTGTGATGAAGAGGGAATTTCACCAGGAACTAATTGCATACAAATGACACTGGCTGAAATTCCCTTTTCTCTACAACTGTTAAAGTTACATGAGCCCTGACCTGGGTTTTATCTGGTCACCCTAACTCACACCAGCAACAACAGAGCTTGGCCTAGCAGTGACAGCACCTGTTTCATGTCACAGAATCAGGGTGTTGAAGCCACCTTCCCTCCCCAGCCCCCTGAACTCAATCACCGCCACCTTAAAAGGGGAGAATGGGCTCACTGGTTCCTGCCATAGAGGCCTTGTTCCTAGAGCATCCGCAGAGCATCTGAGGAAGCTGGCAGGAACCTTCCAACACTGCTTCCTAGGATGCTCCAGGGACACTCTAGGAATTAGGCATCTTGGCAGGGACTATCGAATCTGTTCCTAGAGCAGTTTTTTTGCTTCTTCCCCTTTTTTGATGGCAGAAATCTGCCGGGCAAGGCTTAGGGGGCACCTGCAGCCCATGGGTCACAGTTTTTGCACCCCCTATCCAGGATCAAGGTCACATTGGAACATTGGGAGAGATCCGTGAACTTACCAGTCTTCAGGAATTTAAATGATCTATAAAGACTGAGCTCTTCCGGCAGGCCTACTCAGATGAATTTTAAGTGTTTTATTGGTGTTTTATTGGTATTTTAATGATGTATTGGTTTTGTGTATTTTTGGTCAGTTTTGTGTGTTTTATGATGATGTTGTTCCCCACCTCGATCCGGGGGGAGAGGCGGGTAATAAATAAATATATTATTATTATTATTATTATTATTATTATTATTATTATTATTGTGGCAGATTAAAATGGTGCTCATCAGGATGCTGGATAAAATGGCAGGTGGTGGGTGGCGCAGGCATCAATAGTGGCTGAATCTCTAGCAGCTGCCCAGAAACGTGGCAATACTGTCTCCAGGCCTGGCACCAATGAAGGAAGACCGTTAACACAGAAGACATTGTGATGTGTCCAAACGTTTCCCAAGGGGAAAAAGCCGGTCTGTCAGGGACTCCATTTGCCTTAGAACGGTTCTATCACGAGCTGAGGAAAAAATACGGAACAATCAATCAGAAAGACAATTAGACCACTGATCTTTTCGGCCAAAGTGACTAAAAGCTGTAATGTATTCTGAGAACTAAGTCATTAAAGGGAGATTGATCAGGTAATTACAGGATCGGATATGTTCATTGGCAGCAGATCCATTAGGTAATCCGACCGTTTATCTGACTCGGGTAATTCTGTTCAGACTCTCAGGCGTTGCAGGAGTATGTATATCGGGCAGGAGAAATTGCAGAAGTAGGCAGCTGGGGTCAATCACACTGTAGGGTCAGTAGCTGTCACCTTTGCTAATTAATACTTCTTGGGAAATGGAGGGAGAACCACGTCCTCTGGTTGGGAAGTTATAGAAAAGAGTGTCAGGGTCTCCCCTTTCTGCAGGGCGGTCTGTGACTTATCTGGATCCCCGGGGTAATTTTGGGATCCAGATGCAGGGTACAAGGTGGGGCATCTCAATCCCACAATTCCACTGCCTCTCCAAGCCTTCCTTGCCTCCACATCTTGGAAATAACTCAGTATGTGCAGGGCCTACGACAGGGATGTTGAGCTTCTTTCAGTCAGAGGGTCAAATTCTCTCACTGGGAGTGACCACAGAGAGCCCATGGTAATGCGACCCCAAAAAAATTACTCCAGCTATTTTGCGAAAACTCACTATAGGTGGGGTGGGAAGGCTCGTTCAACCCATGAGCTGAACTGCATGCCAGTGGTGGGTGGGGCCAAAGACAAAAGAGGCAGGGCCAAGGGCAAAATGGGTGGGGCCAAAAGCAAAAAGGCCATGTCCAGGGCATGCTGAGAGTTGTAGGACTTTTAGTTCTGTCTAAACATTCATAGGATTGTACTTTAAAGGTCCAAAAATGATTGCATAAAATATCACACCCTGCTGGCAGGATTTCCGGGAGGCATCTAGTTGAGAACTACTTGGGTCGGATGGCTTTTTGGTCCGATCCAGCAGGGCTCTTCCTCTCTTCTTAATAGTGACACTTGCAAATTGAAGCCGGATGCGAAGAATGGACGAATCAATGGAAGGGGGAGATGGTTTTTGTAGACCCTCTCGACAAATCAAGCAGTTGGTCCACACCTCTGTCCTCTGCGTTCTAATAGCACTGCAAATAATCACCTTGCTTTCTGGAATCTGATAAAACAGCTTTCAATAGCTATTTTTGTGGCTCTTGGCTGTGTTGGAAAAACGAAAGCAAAGGAGCTCATTAAAATCTAGAGATCTTTGAGGGTTTTTTGTGGGCGGGGGGGCGGAAACAGGGAAGGTGATACGTTTGGGAATATTAATCTATGTTCACTCTACAAAAGAGGGCAGGGCTCCTGCAGCTTTAACTGTTGTGAGGAAGAAGGAATTTCACCAGGTGCTGCATGCATACAAATGACACCGGATGAAATTCCCTTTTCTATACAACTTGTTAAAGATACAGGAGCCCTGTCCTCCTTTCCATATGGTCACCCCAATTATGTCGCCATGTTCAGATGTAGGCTGCAATCCTCTACGCACTTACCCTGGGGTAAGCCTCATTGAGCACAGTGGGACTTCCTTCTGAGTATCGATGCAGAACATTGCTTTATTCAAGGTGTTATTCAGCATAGCCTAATTCACAACAGTAACTGCTTCCTGCGCCATTCCAAGGTCGCGTCCTTCTTTCTCTAAGTAAACCAGCTCCAGTTGTGCCAACCTGCCCTGCGACGCTACCCGCTGCAGTATTTCTGGTTTCCTCTCCAGGTGCTTAAAAATAAATAAACTCTTAGCAAATATTAAAAATGATTACCGTGGTGCTGGGAAGCCTAGAAGCAAGAACGGAAAGGAAAGGGGGAAACCCCACTCCAGAGATGTATTTATTGCATGGTGAAGTAATTTCATTAGCCACAGGCGGGCTGTTTCAAAGGGTTAGGGAAGAGGATGAAAATAAAACGCACTGAGGGGAAGATATTCTATAGCAAGTCCAGCAGCAGATGGCTGGAACTGGAAGAGTCCAATGGCAGATGAGACTCTCAGCAAGGGCCCTTGGAAAGCCTAGTGCGTTGCCATCAGAGCTGGAACAGAACTAAGCAAGGGAAGCAAAGAGGATAAAAGGGATCTTTTGAGTTTTCAAAATGGATGCAAATGATCCCCTACTGGATGGGAGACCACTGATGAGGTCCCAGGAGTGAGGATAGGAAAAGTCTTAAGAAGCTGTCTTAGGTCCCCTCTACAAGGATTCTCTTTTGCGCCTGGTTAGCTGATTATGCGCATAATCGCAGAAGTGCATTTACGGCCAATCCCTCTGCACCAGAGGTGGCGAGAGGCGGCGAAGCACATTAACGGATGTCCAAAATGCAGTTTACAAGTAGTTAATGCGCATAAGTGCATATTCACACAGTCGAAATGCGCTTTAACGGACGGAGCAAAATAAAACTCGCGATTTAACGCGCATTCGATAATGCGCATAATCGGAGAGATAACGCGCCTCTACGCCCCATTTGCGCTCCGCTGGTGTGGAGGTAAATTTTTTAATGAGACTTCAAAGAGCATTAAACCTCTCGTGAAGAGGCACCCTTATACACACCCCTTTTCCATTATGGTTTTGATTGTGATTATTGCCAGCATTTTAGCCCACTCTGCGACCCAAAAGGTGCCCAGAATGGCTTACATAAGATCATTCAAAATGAGATTGGCCCTGCCTGCATGTTTAGAATCTGAAAGGCGCAACGCAAAAGGAAAACAGGGATGAGGAGGGAAAAGGAAAACAAGCAAACTCAGGCCGCAGTTCATAGAATGACCAGCTGGATTCTAAACAGTTGAGGGGGGAGCCAAATTGAGCAGGTTTCTCAGTAGAGCTGACGGAGTGACCCGATTTCCCTCCTCTCCCTCTGCTGCAGCCTGATGGAGCTGCTGTGAAATTGAATTCAGCGCATGGGCTGGAAGAATTCAACACCCCTGCTCTCTTTGAAGCTACCCTCTGTTTGAGGGGCTGTCCAGTCCCAAGTCTGGTTTAAAGATAATGAGAAGAGAGCAGTGGAGGCTGGTGGCTCTGATGTCGGCAGGGCAGTGAATCCAATCTGGGTTTCGGTCAGAACCAGTCAGAACTCTGAAGAAGCTCTCCACACTTTGGAGAGCTCGTTTAGAGTTCTGACTGAAACCCAGAGGAGATTCACTGCCCCACTGAAATCAGAGCCACCAGCCTCCACTGGAAAGGCCCCGAAGTCACCTATCAAAAGGCAGCAGCAAACTGAATAGGCACAGAGGTCACTACATCCCTGTGGTTAGATGGATTATATTTCTATCTATATATTACCGTCATTACTGCCCCATGGGAAGGATACCCAGAAGAAAGAAAGGTGAAGAGAATTTCGGAGCTCGCGCCAACTGAAATCTCTCTCCATTCCTCCACAGGGGCCTTTTACCATCCACTGCCCTGCAGGATGGATCCTGACGGCTTGGTTTTTTTTTAGTATCATTTGTAATAGTTTTTATGAGTGCATCATTCCCTTACTTGTAAGCTGCCTTGGAAGGATTTTTGTCCTGAAAGGCAAGATGTAAATAATAGTAATAATAAACAAACAAACAAATAAATAAATAAATAAATTAGGCTGACCATATGAAAAGGAGGACAGGGCCCATGTAACTTTAACAGTTGTAGAGCAAAGGGAATTTCAGCCAGTGTCATTTGTATGCAATGAGTTCCTGGTGAAATGCCCTCTTCATCACAACTGTTAAAGTTGCAGGGGCCCTGCCTTCTTTTGTATATGGTCACTCTAGTATAGTGCCTGCAACTTTAACTGTTGTGATGAAGAGGGAATATCACCAGGAACTAATTGTGTACAAATGACACTGGCTGAAATTTTCTTTTCTCCACAACTGTTAAAGTTACATGAGCCCTGTCCTCCTTTTCATATGGTCAGCCTAAATAAATATCAACTTTATAGGAATCATTTCTAAACTTGCATCTGCCCATAGAATGTTTTTTTGTGTTTTGGTGATGGGTTTCCTCTTATTTGGGCAATAGGTAAAGTGGCCACCCTAACATGCAGGAGTTTCTTTCATGTGAAGTTTCCTCCCATTCTCCTAGGACTTTGAACGGCAGCCATTCACTTTCATGGGAAAAACTAAAGAGACGCCATTGGTCTGAGGCCAAACCTATCCTTTACAGAGTGTCTGGGGAGAAGGGCAGGTTGTCCACCCTCTCAACAATGTCCCCGATTACAGCCTGTTTATGATGTCCCAAAGAATTCAATGGGAGCCAGTGAGAACTGAGCCAGGAAATATCGGCTTAGCTAGGCTGACCATATGAAAAGGAGGACAGGTCTTCTGTATCTTTAACAGTTGTGTTGAAAAGAGAATTTCAGCAGGTGTCGTTTGTATGCATGCAGCACCTGGTGAAATTCCCCCTTCAGCAAAACAGTTAAAGCTGCAGGAGCCCTGCCCTCTTTTGTATCTGGCCAAGAAGGCAGGGCTCCTGCAGCTTTAACTGTTGTGATGAAGAGCGAATTTCAACTGGTGCTGCATGCATACAAATGACACCTGCCGAAATTCCCTTTTCAATACAACTGTTAAAGCTAAAGGAGCCCTGTCCTCCTTTTCATATGGTCAGCCTAGCTCCACCCCTTCATCTGCGTATCCCTGGCCCTGACTTTTGTTCCTGGCATGATGTTGGAGCCTGATGGAACCTCGAGCTTTTAAGAGCACAGCTAGACAGAACGGCGGGACATCAGCAGTTGGATCTCGTATTGCTGTTTTTCAAAAAGGGAAAATAAATGCAATAAAATAATCATAATTGTAATCATAATCATAATCATAATCAATGTAACTATGGTGGGAGAAGGGTTTGAACTGGGGCTGCGGTGCTGTGAAGGGAGGGGTTTGTCCCTCCATGCTATTTTCCTGATCTAAATTGCCCAGAGGTTGCTATTTCCCTGCAAGGGGAAAGTGTGAGGTACCATACAGATCTGTGGGGCAAATATTAGCTCCAGGCCAGGAGAGAGATTCAGTTTGGGACGTTCACATGAGGCAAACGGTTGAGCCTCTCTTCCCATAGCACTGCACCCTTTTTCCAAATTACGCTTCCTTTCTTAAAAACAGACCCTGCTGAGACCCCACCGTCTCATCTAGTTGTGACCCAAAATGGTGGAGAGAATGGTGCCCATTGATCCTCCTTCCTTCTAATAATGGTGCCTGGGGGATGAGAGCCATTCCTAATGTTGCCAAAATGGCACCATCCACACACATGTGGGTTATCAGCAGGCTCACGGGAGCCGCAAGGTTCGCCCAACTACCAAAACAAGAAAAATCTTTAGGATGGGTGGGGTGGGGAAGAAATCTTCAGGGGAGGGGGGAAACTTCATAACAGCCTAGTGAGGACTGAGCATGCTCAATGGCCACAGAATGCCGAGTGGAATGGAATGGGCACATAAAAGGGCATGTCTGGCTGGCCGGAAGGATGCATTCACCACACCCAGGACCCACCTCAGCTAGCTTTAGTCAGCCAGGAAGGGCAAGGATCAAGAAAGCACGTGGTTGCGGGTGTAAGTGTAAACACCTTGTCCACGTCCCGAAGACACAAAACCTGAAACTGATCCCCTAATATCTGGCTAGACGCAGCCTTGGATGCCTTGATTGGAACTGCAGTAAACGCAGCATCAGGGTTGCTGCCAAGATGGGTGACTTTGCCCTCGAAGTGCCTAGCAAAGGAATAACAGCGGGTGATTTTTGCTGATGATGCAGTTATGTTGCAGGAACCACTTTTTATGTGAATGCCTCATACCTCAGTGCCTCTTGGCAATTCATCCAACTCAGCTGTCTTTCTTCCTGTCCCCCATCTCTTTATCAGGAAACTACTGAAAGACTGTTGTGACCCCGGTCAACTCTTTGCCATGACAAAAGAGAATTCTCCGGTGGGAAAGAATCTCTGGTATGATGGTGAATTTCTGTATTCGTTTACAATTGACAACGAAACCTACTCACTTTTTCCAAAGGTTAGTAACCATCATGTTATGTTCTGCTGGGTGAATTTTCCCATTTCATACTGTGCTTACTACACGTTGATATCAACAACGTTTTTCCGGCGGGGTAAGGTGCAAAATATGATGAGCGTCAGGGAACATGATCCGTTCCAGCCTTCCCCAATCTGGTGCCTTCCAAATGTGTTGGACTTCAACTCCTCAACTCCCCCTCCAGCCTAATTGTAGTGCAACACACCTGGATTATGCTGGCTTGCAAAAGGATTGGTCTACTATTTTTGGCAGATCAGGCAACTGAGCAGTCAAGAGACACCAGATCTCTTGAGATGGGTAGAAGTGTCTCCCAAGTCTATCCCTCCATCATTTTGCAGAGGAATAATGCATGTGAAAATAAATTTACTTATTTATTTAAAACATTTATTTAAAACATTTCTTGGTCTCCTTTCAGACAGAAGTCCTCACAAGGTGGCTTACAACAATAAAATACATAAAATGGTTAATATATTAAAAGCAATAAAAACATATTCGCAATAAAATAGAAATTAAGAACCATAAAACCAACAATGAAACCAGCAGGAACAATAGCAGCAATAACAGTACTCATCATGGGAAGGCCACGATAAAATAAAATATTTTAAGGTCTTCTTAAAAGCCTGCAAGGATGGTGCATGGCTGAGACCTCCAATGGGAGTTTGTTCCAGAGGTTTGGGGCCAATGCAGAGAAGTCCTTCTCCCATGTGGACGCTCATAATTACTCTCACAGGTGGGCAAATGAGAATGGCCTCTCTTTCTGATCTTAAAGTGTGGGCAGGCTGATATGGGTGAAGGCAGTCCTTCAAGTAACTAGGTCCCAAACCATTTAGGGCTTTGAAGGTCAGAACCAGGGCCGTGCGGGGTGGGGGTGGGGAGTGGGGCCAGTTGGCCTGGGGCCCACGATTTTGAGGGAGGCACTCTGACAAGGAGATCCCCCCCAGCTTACGCTACTACTTCCATAGCATAAGCAGCCCATCGAGAAGCAAGGAGGCCGCCTTGCGGAAACAGCACAGAAGCCGTCCGTCGTGAAATTCTGAATGTGAAGAAGTGATGTCTTACATCTTGAATAAAAGTGCTTCCCATTAACTTTTTTATAAATCGTTCTAATTCATATATGTGTTTAGCACTAAATCAGTACCACTGATTAAAAAATACTTAATGAGCAGCTTGAAATGGGGGGGGGGCACACACTTCCCATCTGGCCTGGGCATATTACCAGCTCTGCAGGGCCCTGGTCAAAACCAGCACTTTTAATTGGGCTCAGAATCACACAGGTAGCCAGTGCAACTGGCACAGTATAGGGGTTATGTTGTCAAATCACCTTGCCCCCACCAGCACTCGGGTGGCTGCATTCTGAACCAGCTTCAAAGGCAGCCCCACATACAGCACATTACAGTAGTCCAGCCTGGATGTGGCTTGTGCATGGATGACTAAGGCAAGACCCATCCTCTCCAGATAGGGCCACAGCTGGCATACCAGCCTAAACTGGTAGAATGCACTCCTGGACACTGCAGCTACCTGGGCTTCCCCAGTTAGCTCAGGGTCCAGGAGGACTTCCAAATTGCGTACTTGGTCTTTTAGGGGGAGTTCAACCCCATCTAACACCAGTTGTAAAACTTTGTCCGAAGTAGTTGGTTTCCCAGTCCACAATACCTCCATCTTGTCTGGATTAAGTTTCAGCTTGTTCACTCTTATCCATCCCAAAATAACCTCCAGACACTAGTTCAAGAGTTCCACAGCTTCCTTGGGATGTGCAGCTGGAAACGAGAGGTAGAGCTGAGTTTCATCCACATACTGATAACACCAGCCCAAACCTCCTGATGACTCCCCCCAGTGGTTTCATGTAGATAGAACCTTGCAGCACTCCACAGGCTAATGGCGATGGAGTGGAAAAACGTCCCCAAGCACCACCTTCTGAGACCGCTTCTCCAGAAAGGACCGGAACCACTTTAAAACTGGGCCTCCCAAACCCAATCCAGATAAATGATTCTGAAGGGTACCATGGTTGATGGTATCAAAAGCCTCAGAGAGGTCTAGAACAACCAACAGGGTTGCACACCTCCCATCCATTCTCTGGCATAAATCATCACCCAGGGCTGGATTCGAGAGTTTTTCTACATGAGGCTACTTTTGGTTTCATCACAGAATTCAGATCCAAGCACTATGCAATAGGGATATGCATCATATTGGATCCGATGTCCGATCCGACTACGATATGTCGGATATCGGACTTCCGATGTCCAATTCCAATGCTGGCCACAGGAGCTCTGATTTCTCCCGATCCGATTTTTTTCAATCCTATTAATATTGGACCTCCATTTTAATTGATTTCACCATAAGTTTGCATTGGGGGAAATAAAGCTTTTCTTCAATGCAAGTCTATGGGGAAAACATGGCGGCGGGTGAGTGGGGACCTCCCTCCCTCCCCCCACTCACGCTCCTTACCTGCTGCCTCCTCACTGCCATCCGCTGCCACCCGCTGCTTCCGTTCTACTGAGAATTAGGCTTTGTAGCCTGATTCTCAGTAGAGCGACAATGCGCCGGGTGATGATGTTACCCGGCGCTCTACTGAGAACCAGGCCACAAAGCCTAAGTCTCAGTAGTACTAGGGTGACCAGATAAAATCCAGGTCAGGGCTCATGTAACTTTAACAATTGTAGAGAAAAGGGAATTTCAGCCAGTGTCATTTGTATACAATTAATTCCTGGTAAAATTCCCTCTTCATCACAACAGTTAAAGGTGCAGGCACTATACTAGAGTGACCATATACAAAAGAAGGCAGGGCCCCTGAAACTTTAACTGTTGTGATGAAGAGGGAATTTCACCAGGAACTAATTGCTGGTGAATTTCAGACACTGGCTGAAATTCCCTTTTCTCTACAACTGTTAAAGTTACATGAGCCCTGACCTGGATTTTATCTGGTCACCCTAAGTAGTACGGAAGCAGTGGACGGCAGTGGATGGCAGCGGACGACAGCGGCCGGTAAGAAGCATGAGTGGGGAAGGAGGGAAGGGGAGGTCCCCCCTTACCTTCCGCCATCCCACGCTGCCGTCCACTGCCATCCACTGGTTCCATACTACTGAGAATTAGGCTTTGCGGCCTGGTTCTCAGTAGAGCGATGATGCACCGGGTGTTGTTGCTGTACTGAGAACCAGGCTGCAAAGCCTAATTCTCAGTAGTACGGAAGCAGCGGACAGCAGCGGATGGCAGCAGACGACATTGGCAGGTAAGGAGCGTGAGTGGGGGGAGGGAGGGGGAAGGTCAACCCAATGTTTTCCCCATAGACTTGCATTGGGGGAAAGCTTTCTTTCCCCCAATGCAAGCCTATGGGGAAAACACCAAAAATGGCGGTCCGATATCAGAGTCGGAACTTCCCATTTTTTATCATTATTGGATCTGAAGCGATATGATGGACCTCCAGTTTTTCTGATACGATACTTTAGAAAATGTGAAGTTCTGATTCCGATATGATTTTTGCATCCTTGCACATCTCTACTATGCAAGGAGCATTTTCTTTCATGCTTTTCTGCTACATGACCTCTAGGTATAGGAGAATAGCACAAATACACAAGGGGAAAACTGTGCTTTATTTCACTTTCACAATTCAAAGTTCTGGTTATCACCTATAAAGCCCTATACAGCTCAGGTCCAGGTTATCTGAAAGACCGTATTCTCCCATATGAGCCTGCCCGTGCTCTAAGATATTCCGGGGAGGCCTTTCTCTCAATCTCACCAACATCCCAGGCACACCTGATGGGTACGCAGGAGAGGGCCTTCTTGGTGGTTGCTCCAAGGCTCTGTAACTCCTTTCCCAGGGAAGCTAGACTGGCTCCCTCTTTGATGTGTCTTCGGAGGCAGGAAAAACTTTTTTATTCCAGCAGTCCTTTGGTGAATAATGTGGACCTCCATCTATGTTTGCGATTTTTAAAATTTAGTATGTATTTTAAATGTGGAAATGTTTTAATATTGAAACCTATTTCATTATATTTTTAAACTTTTGTATAATTTTATTTATAGTTTTTACCTGTACACATTTTAATTTTGTCAAGCCGCCCTGAGGCCCAGTATTGGGCAAAAGGTGGGATACAAATAAAGATAATAATAATAATAATAATAATAATAATAATAATAATAATAATAGGCACATTTTCCCTGCTCTAAAAAAACTCGCTGGAAGTGCTCGTTAGGTAATGGGCCTGTAAACAACCATGAGTACGGAATGGTGAGCACACAATCAATGCTTAGAGTAGAATAGCTCCTAGAACAGCTAGAGAGTTGGTTGTGTGTGTGCGTGTGTATTTTAAATGGAAACAAGGAATCTGGGGATCATCTTGGGAGGGGATCATTTTGTTATTGTGTCTATGAAATTGTAGTCCATGATTTTAAACCATGAAGGCAGAAGGACAGTCTGTAATGGCAATAAGTAAATAGATAGATATTTCCTGGTATATATTGGAGAGTCTATTCTAGGGATTTCAGGATTCTCTAAGCTGTCCTCAAAGAAACGTTGTATATCAACCAGCATTTAGGAACGTGTGTGGGTGTTGTGACTATTAAATAGCTACCCATTTCTCAGAAGCTTTCCAAAGCACGTGGATTTTAACAGAAAGAAAATAACATGATGCCAATAGGAGTGATGTTCAATCAACATGCTTAATCAAGAAAACATGAAATAAATCTCTGACAAATGAAACATGCATGCCAAAGGGTCTCTATTGGCACACTGTCACGATCAGGCCAGTTTCCCTACTTCCTGTGTAAACTGGGAGGTTTTTCAAGTCCTGTTTCTTCAGCTTCAGAATCTGAATCCGATTTGTAGCCTGAAACTCCTTTCCCCACACCAAGGGGAACACCCACTATTGTTGCGAGTGTGTGATCATGACACACACTCCCAATAATAAAATATTGGAAGCACTATTACAGTGAAAGAAGAGGATTCGTTCTATTTTTTTAAGTATTGTGTTGTTGTTTAAAAAAATTTTTAGCACCTCCTAAACTATCACCAACTATTGCTTATCTTGCATCTTTTTATTTCTGAAAAACTGTCCCCCCCCTCCCCTGCACAAGGCTGTTTTTTGATTTTTGGATTTGCCTGATTTGGAAATGAAAAAAAGGGAATGGTGTGTGAAATGCTTTGTGGCATTTTGGGTGGGGGGGGGGGGTGAAGAGGGAGCTCATACCATGGTAGCTGGAGGTGGGGGTGATGTGTTACATTTTTGTCCCCTTACTTTGAACTAATTGCATACAAATGACCCTGGCTGAAATTCCCTTTTCTCTACAACTGTTAAAGTTACATGAGCCCTGACCTGGATTTTATCTGGTCACCCGAGATGAATGCTGTTTTCTAGTAGGATGACCAGATAAAATCCAGGTCAGGGCTCTTGTAACTTTAACAGTTGTAGAGAAAAGGGAATTTCAGCCAGTGTCATTTGTCTGCAATTAGTTCCTGGTGAAATTCCCTCTTCATCACAACAGTTAAAGTTGCAGGGGCCCTGCCTTCTTTTGTATATGGTCACTCTAGTATAGTGCCTGCACCTTTAACTGTTGTGATGAAGAGGGAATTTCACCAGGAACTAATTGCATACAAATGACTCTGGCTGAAATTCCCTTTTCTCTACAACTGTTAAAGTTACACGAGCCCTGACCTGGATTTTATCTGGTCACCCTATTTTCTAATCTTTGGATGATTTACAAATCTGCAAGTAGAACATAGGCGGAGGCAAGCAGCACAGCACTCTCTCATCATCAGGCAGTACATCTCCTATATCACATCAGATACCAAGTGAGAGCCACTCTGCACGCCAAGATGCCTTCTGCGGTTTGCTCTAAAGCTGAGGTGAAATCTCTCAGAAGACATCTTTTTCTGAGAGGATGTCTTTTTCTCTTCCCTTCCCCTAAAAAAAAGGCCATTTTGCACAATATTCTCCACCAGGTGTAGAGATGTGAAGGCCCGGAAAAAACCTGGAAAAATTTGGAAAAAAACCCAGTTTTTTTCCTTTCCCCCCCGAAAAATTCTGTTTTTTTCCTGGTTTTTTGAGGGGGAAAATTGAATTTTTTTGAAAAAAACCAATTTCCCCCCGAATTTTTCTGTTTTTTTTCCGGGCCTTCACATCTCTAACCAGGTGCTTGTGTTTTTGGAGGGGTTGGGGTCCGTAATTTCTTATCCGCCCCTCCCCCCACATACAATGCTCCAATATTATGCTAGGTCGGTGGCATTGTACAGGATGCAAAATGGTGGCCCTTCCATTTCATTTTGAGGCCGCTGCCCAGCCCTAGTCAACTCATAGTGTGTTCTCTCTGCCTCTGTCTCTCCGCTCCCCAAAACTATTTTCTCTTGTTACTCTCCCACACATATTTTAGCCCTCTCCTTTTAGCTGTGGAGAGGAAGGGATGTCATCTTCCTGCAGCTGAAGTAGCTTTCATATTCCAGAAATGACCTCTGTATAGTTCTCCGTTGTTAAGGAAACATCTACCCCTGTCATGGTCCCAGGTGTCATGCCGTTGCTGGAGGTGTCTTCAGAGGATGAGCCAGAACCTGTAGAGCCAGAACCTTCAGAGCCAGTTAGCCCCTCAGGAGACCCTGGCACAAGCCAAGGTGGTCTGGGCTCCTCAGGAGTGATGCCTTTGAGTCTGCCTCCTAGAGAGGCAGAGAGCTCAGCTTCTGAAGCAGAGGGAGATGCTGGGCCGACACTTAGCCCCAGAGGATGCCAGTGCCTTAAGATCGACGTGTGTGTGAATGGGGCCTAACTTAAGCTGACCATATTTGGGAAACCAAAAAAGAGGACACCCAGTGGTGGGCAGGGAAAGCGTGCTTTCCAGGGCCTCCAGATCTCCCCTGCCACGCTAATGGCAGCCGCCATGCGGGTGGGGGGAAATGATGCATTTTTGGAAGCCCTGGAAAGCATGCTTTCCCACTGGAGTGTAGGAGGGGAAAGCATGCTTTCCGGAGCCTCCGTAAAACGCCTTAAAGGCCCCGATTGGAGCGGAGGAGGAAAAAGTGTGTCATGTAAACCCTCAAAAATGAACAGCCTGTCATTCTAGCCCGAGAGAGATGTGTGAATTACTCCTTGTGAAAATGATCTCAACTTGCGATTTGTTTTTTGACACATTTCTCCGTTAGTTATCTTCGACAGTGTGTGCTTCATTAATTCAGCCAAAGTCAGCTGCGGCATTTATAACAGTAGCTCCCTGTAAGGCGGCACGTAGTGTCAAATGACACAGGGTATGATACAACCGATGTTAAGTGGTCGATGTTTCATGGATTTCCAGTACGAAGAGTTTCATATGTGTTACTTTGTTGCAATCTTTACAACAGCTTTCCCCAGCCTGATGCCCTTCAGATGTTTTGGACTTCAAGTCCCATCAGGCCCAGGCAGCAGGGCCAACGGTCTGGAATGCTGGGTGTTGTAGTCCAAAACATCTGGCAGGTACCAGGTTGGGGAAGCTTACTAAACAACATCCCTGGAAGGTAGGCGAGTATTATTACCCCTGCATTGCAGATGGGTGTGGCGGGGAAGGCTAAGGGAACAATCTTATGCTTGTTTACGCAGAAAAATGTCCTACAACTACGCCTTAAGTGGTTGACTAAGGCCACCTAGTGACTGTGTGGTAGAGGTGAGATTCCAGCCAGGGATATCTTGTTCCTTTGCACAGTCTCTTGGTGTCTCCAGTTCAGTGGAAGTCAAAAGCGATCAGCATTGGCTGATGCCAAGAAATTACGAATCACATTTTCTCTAGTCCATTAAAGGACATTGACAATTGAAATAATAATAATAATAATAATTATTTATTTATTTATTTATTTCTTACCCGCGTCTCCCTCCGGATTGAGGCGGGGAACAACAGCAATACAAACAATATAATATATATAAAACTGATTAAAAACATATCAAATTAATACATTACTAAAATCAACCAAGTCTTAAAATTCAATTGGGTAAACCTGCCAGAAGAGATCAGTCTTTATAGTGTTGAGGGTTTATTCATTTATAGGTTCTAGACTCGAGTGAAGGCATTTCTGCTCAGCATCCTGTTTATTATCATCTGTGTTAAATAAGAGCGTACCACCCAGCCAGAGCTAAGCACTTTTAAAAATTGGCATTGATTTTTCAACGAGGCAAAGCGAAGCCCCTCCTACGAAGATTAATGGGACCTACGGGCCGATTCTATGTGTGCTTACTCTCAACTAAACCCTGAGATTAATGTGGGCTTATTTTCCAATAAAGGCGTATAGGATTGCAGCCTTGACATGCTTAAGAGGGACTGAGCCATGCCGTATGTCATCTTCATTGCATGACATTTTGCATCTGGCCATTGTCGTCATCGTTACAGCTGGCTTTGGTTAATGAATGAAGCCCACGCTGCTGCAGATGGTGAGCGGAGAAGCAACGTGTCAAAGCCCCAAGTTGCAAATCGAGATAGTTTTGCATGGAGCGCATTTCAAAGCCTTTTCACCTCTGCAAGTTGGCCAGCACTTGCAGAGGTGGAAAATTCCCTCTGTGCAGATATGTATAGCATTTGAAAGGTTATTCTTGTTTAAAGATAGCTCCTGGTTCCCCTCCATTCGGCACTGGCTAGGCTTCATCTTGAGTATTGCGTCCAGTTCTGGGCACCACACTTCAAGAACGATGCAGACAAGCTGGAGGGGGTTCAGATGAGGGCAACGAGGATGATCAGGGGTGTAGAAACAAAGCCCTATGAGGAGAGGCTGAAAGAACTGGGCATGTTTAGTCTGGAGAAGAGAAGACTGAGGGGAGACATGATAGCACTCTTCAGATACTTGGTATTCACTGAGCTACTGGGCTCAATTTAAAGTGCTAATACTAGTGTACTATGAGGAGAGACTGAAAGAACTGGGCATGTTTAGATTTGAGAAGAGAAGACTGAGGGGAGACATGATAGTACTCTTCAAGTGCTGGAAAGGTAGTCACACAGAGGAGGGCCAGGGTCTCTTCTTGATCATCCCAGAGTGCAGGATGCGGAATAATGGGCTCAAGTTACAGGAAGCCAGATTCCGTCTGGACACCAGGAAAAACTTCCTGATTGTTAGAGCAGAACGACAATGGAACCAATTCCCTAGGGAGGTCGTGGGCTCTCCCACACGAGAGGCATTCAAGAGGCAGCTGGACAACCATCTGTCAGGTATGCTTTAAGGTGGATTCCTGCATTGAGCAGGGGGTTGGACTTGATGGCCTTAGAGGCCCCTTCCAACGCTACTATTCTATGATTCTGTGAACCATCAGTAGGAAGAGCTGGGCCTTGAAGTTGCCCAACACCAGTTAGCACCTGGACTCCAGACTGAGCAGGCACCCAGGTCAACATCTCACGACTTTTCCCCACTCTGGTAAGCTGTACTGCATTTTCATTTAATTTATATAACCCTTTCTAAAGGTCCATTAACATGTGCAAATCTGTGTCCTCATTTGTGGCAATGCAGAAGCGTCCACCCAAGCCTTACTTCTGAGTAGACATGGATAGGATCGCGCTATTAGGAGTCAGTCCAAGAAAATAACAAAACAGTCTTGCGTAATTCATGGCTGAAAAGGCAATGGGCTACAAGCAATTCTTCAAGCTGGGTAGGCCTGGGTGAAATGCTCCAAAGTGAGTCGGATGCAATCTAGCTGCTCACGCCAAGGATCATGCTCTGCAAAAGTCCAAAACAGAACGTGGGGGGGGGGGGGGACACGATGAAAGTACCATTGTCTTACACTGGCAGCTAAACCAATATCAGCGTGATGCTGGCTGGATCTGGACCAGAGAGAGCTGATTTCATATCCCCGTTTGGCCGTCGTCTTACCGTGTAAAACGATGGTCTCTGCAAGGGCGTCCCAGCAATTGCAGCAGAGGTATTGAATCTCTTTCAGCCCAAGGGCTGAATTCCATTTCAGAGAAGCGCTGGGGGGGAGGGGGGGTGCTGCATTCCAGTGAGAGGCGGGGCCAAAGGCAGAAGGGGTGAGCCAAAAACACCAGAATGTTTCAGCTTCAAGCTCTTACTGCTATGAGCTATGCCTTAGGGGAGGCATTTCAAATAGTGCTCTGGCGAAAATTTTGACCATTTCATTTTTGGCATTTCGTGGGGGAATAGGGAAATAAAGAAAAGAAACCTCAAGCAAAAGAGGCTAGGAGAGGTTTTTCCACGTATCTTTTTAAATGTAGCCAGTTGTTGAGGGGATCTTCTTTTTTTTTCTTTTAAAACACCCCCGGCATTTTCAGGAGTTCTTCCTGAATGCTTAGTGAATTCTCTTTCCAACAGCCATTCACTAAGAACTGCTGGGCTTCTCAAAATTCCAGGGGAAGGGGGGATGCTTTTGTTTTTTTTTGAAAAACTAAAAAATAGGAAGAAGACTCCTTAGCAATTTGCTACACTTAAAAAAGCTCTGTGGAAACCCTGATCCTCTCCCCAAGGAGAAAATTCTTTGAATTCCCCCCCCCCTCCCTGTGAAAGAGACAGATATAAAAAAACGCCTCTTTCGCAGGGAGAGAGGAAGTTCCCCAAAATAGGGGGGCAGGATTTGGCCCAGCACTAATTTCAACTTTTCAGAATGGGGGAAAACTGCACGAAAGCCGAGAAACTACCAAATGATTTGTGGGTGGTGGGAAAAGTGGGTGGGGCTGGGAGCAGGAACTCCAGAGGGATGGATTGGGACCCCAGGGTGACATTGTGCTCCCCTGAGCTATGGAAGGTCTTCACTTCTGAGGGTGGAGAGAGGCCTGACCTTTATCACCGTGGATGCAAGTGCTGCCCCTGACCTCTGTGTCGGAGCTCTGATGCTGCAGTCTCTGGTTGTGCTAGAACCGTGGTTTCTTGGCCTGGGAATGCGCCATGCGCTTGCGTGCCACCTTCCTGCCCTTCCTTCTCCTTCTTTTCCTCGTGCTCCTGGCTTCGGCAAAACTCTCTTAGGGTGCCTCTACAAGAGCGATTTAAAGCTCTTTCAAGGCGAATTACAAATTTTACCTCTACAAGAGCAGAGCGCAAATCGGGGGTCGAGGCGCTTTTTATCTCCGATTATTCGCATTTTCGAATGCGCGTTAGATAGCGAGTTTTAATTTACCGCGGGAGTTAAAGTGCCTTTTGGCCATGGAAACATGTGATTCTCCGCATGTAAACAACTTTAAAGTGCATTTCATATAGCCCGTAATGTGCTTCACTGCCTCTCGTGAATTGGTATTAGGAGTAAATGCGCTTCTCCATATATGCGCATAATCGGGCAGCCGGGCGTCAAAGTGAAATCTTGCAGAGGGGGCCTTAGTTTCATAACCTCCGTTGACGCGTACAGACTGAGAAACTGAGCCTATCTACACTACTGCTTTAAAACGGTTTATAACAGTAGTGACAACTGTTGGGGCCCAGGACACACTCCATATACAGTTTTCAAACGTTTTCAAAGTGTTATATCCTGCGTGTGTAGATAGGCTGTGTGTTTTAAGGACAACCCCCAATCCTGGATTTGAAACAACTGGTTCTGATGGTGATTCTGTCCTTAGAAAGAGGCTACAGTTTCTGCAGATAGTTAGGTTGGATAAGTATAGGAAATTTGAGTATTCTGCAAAATATAGCTGTTTTTCCCATGGCAGAGTAGCGCACAGAGTGAACAAGCATAGCAGATCCAATTGGGGGGGGGTGTGCATGCTTTTAAACCGCTTTGTGTTTTATCACAGGGGAATTTCGTAATGTTTCGTAACCCCAGTGATCCAAAATGCCTTGGAAGGCTTATTTGCAATGAATTCATCACTGAAATATGGTGGTGCTTTCCAGGCTCCTTTTTCATACTTCACTTTTTATTTTTTTAAAAGTGGATTAAGCACTTCAAAACTCTGCACTGAAGAATGACACCTATTAGCGCCACCACCTGAGCAAAGCAGTGCGCAGGGAATTGGGGGGGGGGGAAGATAAAGTATGCCCTTTCAGAAAAATGTTCAGAAGCTTTATAACCGCTTCTAAAAATAAGTCACGCTTTGAAATGCTCAGACGACGGATTGCAAGAGTGTAAAAAGGATTGCAGCTCGCTTGATCTAATCAGAGCAATATTTCTTTCCAGATGAATAATTCCCCATGGATGCAGCCTGAACTTGCAGAATCATGCAGTTCTCCTACTTCTAAAAGACTGTTTTATACACCGTTCACACAATCCCCTTTCAGAATTTCTGGAAGTGTGTAACGCATGGAAAAGGGCAGATTCGGGTCACACCTGCTGACCCCAACTCTGTCCTCTGATGGGATTATTTAGTAATGATGCCTCCTGTTAGAAAGGCAAATAGAGAAAAAACAAAAAAGGTAAAGCAGACTGTGCATTTACCTGTTCCCACAATAAAAGGATACCACACCCTTCTTTGGTGAAGAAAAGGTAACATGGCTTTACTCACAAACAATCTTTCATATAAAATGCAAGTACAGCATAGGGTTTCAAAACGAGTTTGTTAAGTCTATTTTGTGTTCCATTACACCGGCAGGAGCGAGATAGCAAACACACATGCATCCAGTAATGGTGGAAATCAGAGCGAGAGACGGGAGGTGGGAAGAAGGGGAGGAGCAAAAGGAAGAAATTACAGGAAGTCACATTGTAGGCTATAGAGATCCCAAGGCTAGGTGTGGTCAACATTCCCATGCATCAACTAACTGCAACACTGCAGACGAGGTTGCAATGCTCCCAACAACCTCAACACATGAACCAGCAGAATGAGCCCAGAGAGCCTATGTCAATACGACCCCCCAAAATATTCCAGCCATTGTGCCAAAGCATCACACTATGGGAGGGGTGTTGAATTTCTTTCATCCCAAGGGCCAAATTCCCTTTGGGAGAAGCTCTCGGGGGCTGCATTCCAGTGGTGGGTGGAGCTGAAAGCAAAGGGGGAGGAGCCATAGGCAAAAGGGGTGGGGACAGAATACTAAAAATGCCAGCATATTGTAATTTAAAGCTCTTACTGCCAGTCAGTAAGCTTTAGAAGAGGCATTTCTACCTTTTAGAATGGGGGAGGGGAATGCACAAAAGACAAGAAACTGCAAAACAATCCATGTTTTGGGAAAAATAATTGGGCCAGGGGAAGAGGCGTGGCTACCTAGGGAACCCTGGAGGGCTGGATTGGGACCTGAGCTTCCTTACTCTTCCACTACCTAGAGTGACCACAAGGAAAGGAGGACAGGGCTCCTGTATCTTTAACAGTTGCATAGAAAAGGGAATTTCAGCAGGTGTCCTTTGTATCCATGCAGCAGCTGGTGAAATCCCCTCTTCATCACAACAGTTAAAGCTGAAGGAGCTATACTAGAGTGACCAGATACAAAAGAAAGGAGATGTATTACATTCTTTGGATGGTGTGCAGAAATAAGGGAAGCCTAGACAATATATATATATATATATATATGAGCAGTATTTTAAGTTAGCACCCCACCACCTCCCCACCTTGGCAGACCGAAGTGTCACACAGAAGTTTGACATGTCAGTGAAAACTAGGGGTACCTCTTCACGGCTTATTTGGGTCACCTTTACTTCGTTCTGACGGCATTTTGTATACACGAGCAGGGTGTAGATCAGACGTGTATGGGACTTATAGCCTCCATTAATGTGCGTTTCCAAGGTGTCGATTAAACACAACTTTTAATATTTATCTGATGTTCGATCACCTTTTGGTCTTGTAACCTTCCACTGCCCTTTCGGATTAAGGCTAACTGTGGGCATAGCTTGGTGGCCAGGGCTTGTGATGTCATGAGTGAATGCCTGCCCCTTCTCTGGCTACCCCTCCCAAGTTGTGGACAAGGTGGGAGGGGATTGACCCAATGCTTGCTTTGTCATTTCCTGTCCCCTCCCTCCTACTTAAAGTAAAGTTTCTTTTAAATCCCCACTGGAATCTTTCTTTCGTCGAGACGCATGGCTACTCACATGGACCTGGTTCTACAGGAAGCAAGGGGGTTGGAATAAGGATGTGCATTGCTCATTTTGAGTATAATTTGAGGTCTGCTAAGGCTACCCTTCCCCCTACCCACTCCCTTGCTGGGATCGTGGCTGGAAAAAGGAAGAGAAACTTCTATACGTGCAAGCCAGTTCTTGCCATTGAACGATGTAAGGAGCATTGAGCATTCCTCCCCGGGAACCTTAGCGCATAGGGCTTCGTATCTTCTCTCCCTTCTTTCATTGATTTTCCTGGAAGTTATGTGTGTGAGTGTGTGTGTGTGTGTATCGCAATGAAAAGAACACTTGTTTTATTATCATAAAGCAATGCAATATCTTTATTCTACTAATGGTTACATGTGGGCACAAGCCCATTGCAAAGCGTGGGGTGGAGTAATCAGGAAGGCACAGCGCAGGTTGGGAACACACGGGAATGGGCGGAACGCGGCGAACAAAAGGGAAACTGCAACAGTCGCATGGGAAGGAATGTCAGTCCACAGACGCCACATCACAGCCGCCGCTCACATGTTGTGGGGGGGGTGTCCCTGCCCGGTGCTGGTACTAACATTTAAAGCCCTAAACGGCTTGGGGCCAGGTTATCTAAAGGAACGCCTCCTCCCATATGTACCTGCCCGGACCCTAAGATCATCTACAGGGGTCCTTCTCCTTGAGCCTCTGCCAAAGGAAGTGAGGCAGGTGGCCACTAGGAGGAGGGCTTTCTCCGCTGTGGCACCCCGGCTGTGAAATGAGCTCCCCAGAGAGGTTCGCCTGGCGCCTACTTTGTACTCTTTTCGTCGCCAGGTGAAGACCTTTTTATTCTCCCAGTATTTTAACAGTTAAATTAACTCAATTTTAATCCTTGCTGTTTTAAATTTGTATTTTAATCTGTATTAATTCCTGCTGCTGGTTTTATTCTGGTTTTATTTTGGTTGTGTTTTTAGATTGTATGTTATTTGTTGTTTTTGGATTGTGGCTTGTTTTATATTTTTTAAATGATTTTATGGTTTTAATTTTTGTGAACCGCCCAGAGAGCTTCGGCTATAGGGCGGTATAAAAATGCAATAAATAAATAAATAAATAAAGGCACTGCCAGTTGGCATGCCAGACAATACGCTCGAGTCTCCTCATTCAACGCTAAAGGACACGCAGTGAGCACTCCATACGGTGGAGGCGCAGCTGCAACTGACCATTCTATCTCTTGAGTACAGCTAGGCGGAATACACTGTGTAAGAGGGGACAGGGGAAGAGGTGACAAAGAGACATCAGTGCCAGGCAGGGTTTTTTGCGGGGGCAGTGCCCGGCCCTCCCACACTCCTGCCTGCCCAGTAACCCACCTCTGCGACGCAGAGACCTGCTGGGATGGCGAGGTTGCCCTCTAGACCGCTCAGTGTTGGGCATTCCAGAACTGAACTGTGCTGGCATCTCGGTGTCCGGAGACAGGCAGAATAATGGGAAATTTGTATGGAACTGGGAACATCAGTGCGAAATGCAACATTGTAACGGAAAGGATACCCCAAAATTTGTCTTTGAAGAAGCACAGTTCCAAGATGGCAGATAAGGGGTGAGGTGGGATTGTACAGCGGCGGATTCTTTGCAGGAGGAATAGGGGGGCGGATGCTACGCAGGCGGCTGTTCGCCATGGCTGTCCAGTACCTGGAGAAATGTTGCTTTTATGGTTTTACAATAGCTCCTTAAGCCAATACTGCCCTGCAAAGAACTGTAATTGTAGGAACATCCAATGTTTAGCAATCGTACCCACATGTGCTCGTAATTGGACAGGTAACGGCGAGAAAGTCAGGTGGGTGGGGTTGACAAATGGCGGGAAAGTCCGGGGGAGGTACCATCAGGAGACCAGGGTGGTGCTTTTGTCAATTTTCCCGCGTTCAGCCATACCCCCCCTGAGCCGACTCAGCAGCAAAACACCGCGTATAAACAATTGTAAAGTGCATTTTATGATGCCCATAATTCGCCTTAACGGCTCTCTTCTAGCACTATTAGATGTAAAGACGAATATAGGAAAAAGTGCTTATTATCAGAAACAGGCTCCAAAGAGACGTCGTGTAGACCCCCTCTAGATTAGGGCAATGCTATTTGTGCATTTGGTGGCTCATAAGCATACAAGCCAGCAGACCAGGGCCTTGTCTATATGTCTTGTTTAGCCTGGTCTGGCTGCGCAGCGGTGCTGTGTTGTTTATATGACACAATCGTCAACTCACAGCCACATTGGCCTCTCCGAAAATGCGCTTTTTCTGGTGTCAATTTACCACGATCTTTAAGTCACTCTGAGGTCAGCACATTCTTTCCTCCATCTCTGTGGTGGCCCCACTTTGGGTTGAGCCAGTGGGCTTTCCTGGGGGTGGATCGAAGTCCAGGGTAGGTCCAGGTAAGCATGGGAAGCCAGCGCAGAGGCAAGAGGGGGCTCAAAGAGCCAAATGGCTGCCAGCGCTGAGGCTTTTCCAGCTGGATAGCCTGTGCGCCATCTTGCCATCATGATTTAGTGTCCCCACCCCACAGGTGCGATGCTGTGGGGGATCGTGGGAACCAAGCAGCAAAGCCTAATCGTAAAGACACCCCCCCCCCCCAGGAAAGGAAGCTGCAAGAATGGACATAACCATTCTCTTAGTATACACAGAAAGGACATAATAATTAGACTGGGCGCCGAATATGTAGTCTATAGAACATCCCTTTATGCACTGGAAAAGGAGATCATTTCTTCACTCCAGTCATCTGCTGATGATAAAATGAATTGGAGACTGTCAAAATGGTCTCCTGACCATAAACCCTCTGGAAAATTGTAAGCAAGCAAATGCTATTTATGCTAAGCGTACCACCATATCTTCATACCTCCTGGTTAGGTAGAAAGTGTTTTTAAAAATCTTTCACTCTGCAGATTATTACTGTAGATGAGAGGCCTCCCATATCCGGAGGAAAACAACCCAAGAGAAAGGTGAAAAGCCATGATTTCAGCAAAAAAGCAAGTGGCTGAGGGTTAAACGGAGGCTGAACTTTTAGCAAACTCCTCTGTGTCTGTGGGCGGTTGTTCTTGAAGATACGATTATGCACCATCCGTGCCTTCACATTCCACACCTCACACCATTCCAAGGTGTGAGTTGGATTTCATACTGTCTTGCGCCTCGAGAGGGTGTTCCTCACAGCTCCTTTTGATCATGGATTCGCAATGGGCACCTGCTTTGACCTAGCGGTAACAAGTGACAAAATAATTATTAGAAGGTTCCTTTCCACAGATGCTCCAGCTTCACGTGTACAGCAGGGACAGCAAGCTGTAGCTCAGGGTGTCAAATCCGGTTGACAGATGGCTGCTTGCTAACCCAATGCCATGAAGTGATGCCCCCTGTCTCCCTAGGGTGGCAAGGAATGGTCTTTTCATTGCCAGCTGCAATGTCTATAGAAAGAAAGGAGAAGCTATGAATTCCACATTATATGGAACTTTGGAGGGATCCATTATAGCAGATAACGGAGTGAACATGTAAAACTTGCAACAAAAACATGTAAAACTTGCAACATCCTTGCCACTGGAGGCCCAGGTGGATTCAGTAGTCTGGAATACTTGGGGCCAGCTGTGGCTGATCCAGCAGCTATGACCTTTCCTGGACAGAGATAACCTAGCCACAGTAGTAGGCTGACCATCTGAAAAGGAGGACAGGGCTCATATAACTTTAACAGTTGTAGAGAAAAGGGAATTTCAACCAGTGTCATTTGTATGCAATTAGTTCCTGGTGAAATTCCCTCTTCATCACAACAGTTAAAGTTGCAGAGCACTGCCTTCTTTTGTATATGGTCACTCTAGTATAGTGCATGCACCTTTAACAGTTTGTGATGAAGAGGGAATATCACCAGGAACTAATTGCATACAAATGACAGTGGCTGAAATTCCCTTTTCTCTACAACTGTTAAAGTTACATGAGCCCTGACCTCCTTTTCAGATGGTCAGCCTACACAGTAGTGCACTCACTGGTAACTTCTCGGTTAGACTACTGCAACACACTCTACGTGGGGCTGCCCTTGAAGACCACTTGGAAGTTGCAGCTATTGCAAAGTGCAGCAGCTAGACTGCTGACCGGTACATCTCAGAAAGACCATATAACACCGGTCTGAAAGGAATTGCACTGGCTGCCTAATGCTTCTGGTCGGAATTCAAGGTGTTGGTAATGACGTTTAAAGCCCTAAACGGTTTGGAACCTCGATACTGGAGGGAGCGCCTCTCCCTATATATGCCTGCTCAAGACTTGAGATCTGTTGGAAGAGCCCTCCTCCACGTCCCACCAACACGAGACATACGCTATGGTGGGATGTGGGAGAGGGCATTCTTTGTTGTGGCACCCCGGCTGTAGAATGCCCTCCCTTTGGAGACCCGACTGGCACCGGAACTGGCTTCATTTCAGTGACATGTTAAGACCAGGCTTTTTATCAAAGCCTTTGATGGCTAAATTCACCAAGCCTGCACATCGTTTTAATAGTTTTTACTGTTTTTAAATTCTACATTGGTTTTTCAGCTTATTAATGGTTAAATTTGTTTTTGGCTGTGTATATTTATTGTTTTATATTATAGATATAGATATAGATCCTTGTGATATAGAGCGGTATGCAAATGTTTTAATAAATAAATAACTAAAAAGTTGCAGGGGATATGCTCTTATTCCAGCCTGCCAGCCAGCCAGGCCCTTTTCCATGGTATTCCATTCCTCCTCCCACCCAGTTTTATATTCCACCAGCTCTCCTCCCACCCCCACCCCCACCCCCAGTTGATGGCCACTAGGATGCTTGGCCTTCATTGGGGGCTGTTTAGGGGTTCCCCTGCTTAGTTTCCCCCGCAAACTCCTTTGAGCGTGTCGACACCTTCTTTTTCATGGGTGCGGCCATTTTGGCTACACAAGCAACAGCACTCATGCTTGTGAACTGGCAATGGAGAGAGGGATAAACCAGCAGGAAGAGGCTGTTGCTTAGGCCCCCTCCACAAGGATGCGCTTTTGCGCCCGGTTCGGGGATTATGCGCATTATCGCGGAGGCGCTTTTACTCCTAATCCCTCTGCACCGGAGGCGGCGAGAGGCGGCGAAGCGCATTAATTGATGTCCAAAAAGCGCTTTAGAAGACGTTAATGCGCATAATCGCTTGTTCACACGGCAAAAATGCGCTTTAACGGCCGGAGAAAAATAAAAGTCGCTATTTAACGCGCATTCGAAAATGTGCATTATCGGGGAGATAACGCGCCTGTACGCCCGTTTTGCACTCCGCTGGTGTGGAGGTAAAATTTATAATGAGCCTTCAAGGCTCATTAAACGTCTCGTGTGGAGGAGGCCTTAGAAAGCTAAGGTCACTTTATTTAGAATTCCCAGGAGCGCCAAATCTCAGTGTGTTCAGTCAGCAGAACGAAGCGGTGAAAATGTTCCTGGGCTGATCTACTTCAGCTTGGAAGACGATTGGTTGGTTTGCATATTTGAATGCTCCCCCACAAAAAAATGTGCTTCAGTTAAGAGGGGGGGGGATCCTGGCACGACTGCAGTGAGGAGGGGAGGGAAGTAACCTTTTTTGGCGCCAGGTGGATTACCTGTTTGCCCAGGCATTTTAGTTTTTCTGGTTCTGTTTAAATCTGGTACTGTATTTTAAACCTTTGCACTGCTGCTAGGTTCTATTTGGTGATGATTTAAAAAAATTTTTTTTTTAATATACTGTGGTTTTAAATGTTTATATTGTATTTTATGGTTATGATTGTTGCGAATCGTCCTGGGAGCTTCGGGGCCCAAGAGTCACAGCCAACAATCAGCAGGTGGGGAAAATAGTTTTAAGTTCCCTCCAGTAGGTTCGCTGCTCCAAATTGTCCCCTTCAGGGCTGATTTCCATAGAAGACCTGGCTGTTAGGATTTTATTATGAGTCTTTGTGCTTAATATGTAGCCAAGGCCTGCCCTAACGTTAGGCAGAGTGAAGCAGATGCTTCAGGCAGCAGATGCTGGGGGTGGCGGTGAGGTGTTGGAGGGCAGAGCTATGCTGTGCTGGCTTCAGTGTTTTGGGGTGTGGGCGTGGGTGGGCATGGCATCCTTAGAGCCCCACCTCCCTTAGTGACTCTACCTTTTCACAGCCATTGCCACCTGCTGCTCCTCCTCCTCCTCATTAGTCTCGCCTGCCTGCTTGCTTGCCGAGCAGAGCGCCAGTGAGCAGACAGGCATGACCACCCACTGTCCCTCCTTCTCACCATCACCGTTGTCTGGGCCAGAGTGGGAGGGAAGCGAACCGTCAAGTTGCAGTGGTAAAGATGAGAAGCAGGTCCAGGGGGCTTTTTGTCAATAGCCCCCCTGCCCGACCATGCTGACTCTTTTGGGTGAGCAAATGGAAAGGAGGACGGGGCTCCTGTATCGATAACAGTTGCATGGAAAAGGGAATGTCAGCAGGTGTCCTTTGTTAGCATGCAGCACCTGGTGAAATTCCCTCTTTATCACAGCAGTTAAAGCCGCAGGAGCCCTGCCCTCTTTTGTATCTGTTGAATGACACCTGCTGCAATTCTCTTTTCTATAGAACTGTTAAAGATACAGGAGCCGTGTCCTCCTTTTCCATATGGCCACCCTACCTAGCATGCTCCATGCAGCTGCTCACTTCTTCCCTCCTATCACTTGTCACTGCATTTCTTTCTTTGGTTCTGGCTTCCTTCCTCTCTCCCTTCCTCCTCTTGGCTTACTCGCCACTTCCTTCCCCTCCTGTGTCTCCTTCCGGCCCCTTCCGGCCATCTCTCCCCCGCCTCTCTCTCTCTCTCTCTCTCTCTGCCTTCCTGCTTCAGCCCTTCCGCCGTCTCCTCCTCCCCGCACACAAGGCCGAGTGCCAGTACAGCTGCTTGGGTTTTGCCGCCAAAATGTGCTGAGTGAGCGACTTTGCAGGCCAGCTTCCTCACAGCCCTGAATTAACCAGTAAGCAATATAAGCACATGCTCAGGGCACAAAAGGAGCCACCACAGAGTATACCAGTATCATAGCTGTAGCCATCTAATTTTAAGGTAGGATGACCAGATAAAATCCAGGTCAGGGCTCATGTAACTTTAACAGTTGTAGAGAAAAGGGAATTTCAGCCAGTGTCATTTGTATGCAATTAGTTCCTGGTGAAATTCCCTCTTCATCACAACAGTTAAAGGTGCTGGCACTATACTAGAGTGACCATATACAAAAGAAGGCAGGGCCCCTGCAACTTTAACTGGTGTGATGAAGAGAGAATTTCACCAGGAATTAATTGCATACAAATGACACTGGCTGAAATTCCCTTTTCTCTACAACTGTTAAAGTTACATGAGCCCTGACCTGGATTTTATCTGGTCACCCTATTTTAAGGAATATATAAATATAATTAAAAAAAGTTTATATTTAATGTAGTTCTGGCGTGGGGGATGATGGCCTTGAAGAAAACTGAGTTTTTGTCCTATTTCACCTTCAGCTCTTATTGGCTGCATTTGGACAACACATTAAGCAACTGAGGTGGTGGTGGGGGAAACAATCATCAGTTGTGTTGCTTATTGTGTTGCATGGAGGGTAACACACCGCTCACAAACTACTGACGGTATGCTATTCCATCCAAATAAGCAACTGAGAGAAACAACTGGCTTGCAAGTTGTTTAGCTCGAAGCCAGTTGTTTAAAGTGTTGTGTGGAGGGGTGAGTGAATTAATGGCGTGTGGTGAGTGGGTTAAAACACAAGCCCATAGAGGCAGACAGCAAGAGCGCCCAAAGTGGTGGCTGCCACTCTGCTACAACTGGTGCAACTTGCAGAGGCTGCTGGGATAGAACTGGGAGGACTGAGGGAGGAGGGAGGGTGGGGAGAGGGGCAGGGGCTGTGTCCGTCAAATGCCAGGTTGACTATTAGTCCACTCAACACCAGCCCCAACCACCCACAGTTGTGTAGGAATATGTTGTGTGGGGAGAACCCACAAAATAACCAACTGTGAGTTGGCTACTCAACCCCCCCATTGACTAATGTGTTGTCTGAATGCAGCCACTGAGTCTTCATGTCTTGCCGACTAAGCAATGGAAGGGCCAAGAGGGCACCATTATTGGGCTGTGTTTAGGGCATCAGCTGGCCTTAATCCAGCCCTGCACATGACCATTCACAACCACAGCTTTCTTTTTTCTGTGTTTTAGGTTTTTATAACCCCTCCTTCTGTCCTGTCCCCACCCCCATAACAATGTTTTGTGCTTGTGCATTCCTCCAGAGGTCCCTCACGCATGCAGAGACATTTCCTCTTGTGCATGGGTGGAGGGTTTTTTGGCTGCATAAAGATCAACACTCACCTCCAAACGTTCGAAATAGAGGGAATATTGGTGCTTGTGTGTGTGAGAGAGAGAGAACTATCCACATTTTGTAGAGCGGGTGGGGCTCATGGATTACTCCCTCCTCCGCCCCCAGTTGTGTTCAAAGCTTTCTAAATTTTGCTGGCATATGCATCTGCTGGCACTAAATTACAGTGCTCATTATCAGAAGAACGCGATTTCAGAAGTGGAGAGTTGAGCTTTTGTAGGCTGACCAGATAAAATCCAGGTCAGGGCTTATGTAACTTTAACAGTTGTAGAGAAAAGAGAATTTCAGCCAGTGTCATTTGTATGTAATTAGTTCCTGGTGAAATTCTCTCTTCATCACAACTGTTAAAGTTGCAGGGGCCCTGCCTTCTTTTGTATATGGTCATTCTAGTATAGTGCCTGCACCTTTAACTGTTGTGATGAAGAGGGAATTTCACCAGGAACTAATTGCATACAAATGACACTGGCTGAAATTCCCTTTTCTCTACAACTGTTAAAGTTACATGAGCCCTGACCTGGATTTTATCTGGTCAGCCTAGCTTTTGAAGTTAGACATCTGATTGCCACATCTTTAATTAGTCTTTGAATCAATAGCAGCTTTGTTGTGTATCTTCCAGCCATTTCCCCCACAAAATACGAGTGCTTTGCTGGAATTGGAACAGGAAAAATGATTGCTGAGAATGAAAATGTTTCTGTTATTGCTATATATATATATATATATATATATATTGCAACTACCTTCTATAAATCTAAGGGAAAGAAAATAGCATTTTAAAAGTATGTAAACTTCATATATATTACTCAGAGGTGAGTAATTTCTCCATGCAGAGCAATTAAGTTGTTCCTGGGGCTGCAGTCGCATGGAGAAACCAATATTTGGTTGGAAGCATCCCTGGATGTAGTTCCCAAAACAATCTGCTACCGTATGAATTGGCCCTGGCCAGGAGCAACTATATCCAAGGATGTGCAGGGTCTTTAAAGTTGCCGTGATCTCTTGTAGCCCTTCATTAATTAATTAATTAATTAATTCATGCTGCTATCCTCTCTACACTTACCTTGGAGTCAGCTGCATTGAGCACAGTACACTCAGTTCTGAATAAATATTCCTAGAATTGTACTATTAGTGAATTTATAAGTCAACCTGCAGCACCAAACTCTTAGGCATTGAGCTCCATCACACCAGCGATTGAGTACACTCTCCCCATGCCTGGTGTGAAGATTTGGAGCACAGTACTCACATGATGCCGTGCCTATCCTGCTGACACCCCACCTCTTCCTCAGCCTTTCCTAGAATGCTAAAAGTCTGGATTATTTTCCCTAAGCGCATTTAATGCGCCCTAAGCCTCTGTGTAGTTTTAAAGGAACTGGGGGCTTGAATGGATTGCATCAGATCCTGGCAGGGAAAAGCGATCTCTCCCAGCAGCCGGCTCCAAGCCTCAATATAAAACCCAAACCTTGCATCCCAGGCTCCAAAGCATTTTTTTAAAAAATCATACAAGGCCTGAATCTCTGCAGAGACAGGATTGTACTCCCTCGATGCCCCCAAAGAGCCAGACTAAAGGGTCTTTCCATTTTTGCCTGGCAGAAAGGAGGTCTGGTTGAAGGACTCATCTGACAGGACCTGACTGGAGGGAGAAAGAGAAGGGGAGGGGTGGGGTGGAGCGGAAGAGCTAATGAGCGAAGGAGCAAAAGAGCAGCTATGAAAGGGATCATAAGCTTGATGCGCTTCTGCCTCAGAGGTAAAAAAAAACATGGAGGCAAACCAAGGGGGAAAATTAGGTGTGATGGAGGTTATTGTTCCCCCCCATACCCTTTTTCCCCATTTGACCTGCTTGCTTTTGGGATCTGCACAAAATTCAACATTGCTGAGTGAACAATCTTTCTATCATAATTAGTGGGACTTATAACAAAATCTTGCAAAGTATTTTCTTCCTCCTAATGAGAGTTATCCTGTGCAGGAGGGCAGATAGCCAGCTATGCTGACCTTGAGAATAATCTGTTCCGTGGCTATTGAAAGTGTACAGTTGTCATTGGATTGCTCTTGTTATTTTTTAATCATCTTTACGATTTTTTAAAAGATGTACTTTTGTAAACCTAAGGGTTTCCATGAGCATGCTGATACCTTACTCTTGTTTATCAGTAGCTCAGTTTGGGCTCCATCTCTGTTGACACTCACCACCTGCGTTTGTTATTAGCGGGAATGTCGATACTTAACACATGCCCTTTAAAGTGCTCAGAGCACTTCACATGCCTTATCTAGTTTCAAGCCGTACAACAATCCTGTTAAGTAAGCCGGTATTATTGCCTCCCATATGGCAGATGTGGAGGCTGAGGCTGAGAGAGAGCAGCAGGCCTAAGGCTACCTGGTGAGGTTATGGCAGAGGCAAGGTGTTTGATTGAATTCTGACAGATATACAGATAAGATTAACCATACATTGGCAATAGGACAATGTACTCGGTCATGATAGATGCTGTCATTATCTCTTGGTAGTTATCCTCCCAAGTATTATTGCATTAACCTCAACACATATCCAGCCATTAGGGTGAGAGTTCATTTGGCTGCGGAAGAGTCTCTGAAGTATTAGTGACTATAAATGAGCATATTTAACCCTGGATAATAAGAATTTAGACCCTGGGTACGGATTGCTGACTGTTTGATGCTGGGGGAATGGAAAACTATACATTAGGATGGATTGGAGTGACCTGGAAAAGGGCATGTTTGGCTGACTGATTGGAAACCTAAACAGGGACATGCCACACTGCAACATTTTGTTGCAGGTCCCATTTGTCATGATTAATAGCCATCGAGTTTCTCCATGTTTGTAGCGGATGCATGGAGCATTCGCAAATCCACAGCCATTCCCAGCTGTTTCCACATTGCTAGCAAGATGAGTAAAGAAGCCTTCTCTTTCAAGGGCCTCCTCCACACGAGACGTTTAATGAGCCTTGAAGGCTCATTATAAATTTTACCTCCACACCAGCGGAGCGCAAAACGGGCGTACAGGCGCGTTATCTCCCCGATAATGCGCATTTTCGAATGCGCGTTAAACAGCGACTTTTATTTTTCTCCGGCCGTTAAAGCGCATTTTCGCCGTGTGAACAAGCGATTATGCGCATTAACGTCTTCTAAAGCGCTTTTTGGACATCAATTAATGCGCTTCGCCGCCTCTCGCCGCCTCCCGTGCAGAGGGATTAGGCGTAAATGCGCCTCCGTGAAAATGCGCATAATCCCCGAACCGGGCGCAAAAGCGCATCCTTGTGGAGGGGGCCAATGTCAATTGCACAAAACCGTTATCAGCCCAAGCGCCGTTTACTTGAGGAGTTGCAGGGTAAAAATCAGAGAAATCTTGACATACCACCCAAAGCCCCTTCAGGCATTTAGATGTGACATAGGGCTGCAAAATCATTTTTGTAGAATGGAAGAAAGCAGAGTGGAATCCATTCCTCCTTTTACAATGATAAAACATCACACCAACATCATTTCAGTTAGTCATAGGCTGTAGCGGTTTGTAGCCAACACCATACGTTTCTCTAATACAAAAACAGCTTTTAAAACACATCCATCCTGTTCAAGGCTACATTTTTTTGGTGAATTGTACGATAATACGTTGCTAAAGAGAATCTGGAATCCTGGGAATGGACATATAGTTTTGGGCGTCGTCAGACGAGTGTTTTATTGCACGCTCGTTGCTGGGCACTCACGGATTTTCGCGGGTCCTGTTCACTACGTTGCCTGCTTCTCGCACGCCTCCCGCCCCTTCTAGCCACAAAAAAAGTCCCTGTTAAATCTGATTTATTTTTGAGACAGAACTTGCCACTGTCTCCTGCTGTGTGGAGGAGAAGCAGCACGATCAAAACAGCACACCAAATGGGCCACGTGTACGTTGTTTACTTCCTCTTTCGAAAGAGGAAGTAATGAGGGACAAAAGCGCGGGCGGAGAAGCGATGGTACGGAAACACGCTTTTACTCTGTGTGATGATGCTCTTTATGTGTGTCGATACAAATCTTTATTTGAAGCCTTTTGTCATGGCTGCTGGGTTTTTTTCCCTTTTCTTTTTTAAAACAACCATCCAGGCAGGCTTCCCATTAAAAGTTTGACATTTGCCATATAATTGCAATGTAGCCAGATAGAATGGACCACTCTTCAAGCACCATTGTATTTAAGTGCCATCTATAGATTTGAGCTTTCTGGAATAATGTATTACACAGGCCTGCGGATTAATTCGTGCTCACTGTTGTTATTTTACTAGCTAAAAGCCGATCATTACAATGTGTGAGGTGTGTGGATATGTGCAGTGGAAAAGACCAGTGATATGGGGTGGAAATTTTTCCAGTGCTTTATTTTTCAGTGGAAAGGTTATTTTTAATTATTATTGCATTGGTTCATTTGTAACAATGAATGTTTGCCAATTGTCAGTGCAATATTAGGCAAATGTGCCAGTTTCAAGGTTGTAATTCATGTTTTTCAAGCGATTAACCCTAGCAAGCATGCGAGAGAATATATATAGGTAACTGAAATACATCTACGTCAGAGTAAACTGAAAAAATCAGTAGTATGGGCAAAACTGAAGGCACCTCAACAACTTTAGTGGAAGAAAGTTGAACGCCGTTGAAATAGATGAGTAGCTGTTAGTATATATCATGCACATTTCTTTGGGGTGCCAAAAGTAATTACTGTGCTAACAGTTTTTAGTGAGTTTGTGTTTTTCTTAAATTTAAACAATGAAAGAGAGCAGTCCTTTGATCCCTGGGCGAGGGTTCCAGGAACTATAGGATTGTTCAGAGACAGAACTTTGATGTCAGAAGGGGGGTTGTTTGATAATCTCCCACCCCCTTGGAAAAGCAGGAAAAGAGGCATTCTGGTGGGCGGAAAGGGGAGGACACCAGAGAGGCCAGGATACGAGTTATCCTGAGCCTCTTCCAGCCTCCTTCCCTGCTCCCCCGAAGCACCCTTACTAGATGGGCTAAAAAGCCCCTCTAGCGAAATCTGCATAATATAACATTTAAATCACATTAAGTGTGCTTTAATTCCCCCCCCCCAATATTTCTAGTTAAATATTTGTGCATTGCAACAAAATATAACATGGGGAACATCTTTGGCTTTTTAGATAACTAAATAAAATAAAATACACATGCTAAATTAGAACAGCTGCTAGGGCATCAGAAAATTTTCTGATGGAAATGGATTTTTTCCCAGTGCAATGCACATTAGTCTAATTTACATGGGGGGGGGGGGATCTGAAAAATTTACTAAGTTATTTTTTTTTAAAAAAAATCCATTGAGATGGAAGTTGGGCCGCCAAATCGTCCACTGGGAGAGGAGCACAAAGAGAATATATAGTTAGGGTGACCATATGAAAAGGAGGACGGGGCTCCTGTATCTTTAATAGTTGCATAGAAAAGGCAGCAGGTGTCATTTGTAGGCATGCAGCACCTGGTGAAATCCCCTCTTCATCAAAACAGTTAAACCTGCAGCTTTAACTGTTGTGATGAAGAGGGAATTTCACCAGGTGCTGCATGCCTACAAATGACACCTGCTGAAATTCCCTTTGCTATACAACTGTTAAAGATACAGGAGCCCTGTCCTCCTTTTCATACGGTCACCCTATATATAGTGTCATTCTTGAAACAGCTCCATTGACCCTTGGTTGGTTTCTGGGACCAGTTTAATGTGTGGCTGCTGACAGTTGAGGCTGGTGGCTCAGTATGTTTATTTGCTCTACGGTTCAGTGCTGGTTTATTTGCTCTGCGCCAAACAGCGCCTGATCTGACATGACGTGTTTTCAACCTGAAAATTAAAGAAATGCTAAATGATCTTTTTCAAAACAATGCGCCAAACAGCACGTTTTTGACCGCCATTACCTGCATCCTCCTGCTTTCCTTTTTTATTCATTTGGCTTCACAGGCAGGCTGTATAGGGCACTGCTAGGCCTTGGGTGGTTGCTAGGAGCAACAGCCATGCTATTCCCTGGACTGTATTGTTTGAATGGGACAAATCAGAGAGCGAGGAGGGAGGGGCTGCTCCTCCCGTGATGCCCTGCGTGCAGGCCGGGTTTGTGTATTGTGTGTGTGCATGTGTGTGTGAGAGGGGTAGTGGGCGAGATGATGCAGAAGGAGTGGGCGAGGCGCAAGACCGGCTTCCTAGAGTTGGAAGACCTAAAGACGGTAGTGCACGCGCTGGTAACTTCGAGGCTCGACTTCTGCAATGCGCTGTATATAGGGCTACCTTTGTGCCTCGTCTGGAAACTTCAACTAGTTCAAAATATGGCAGCCAGGTTGGTCACTGGTACACCTAGGGGTGACCATATTACGCCAGCTTTAAAATCATTCCACTGGCTGCCAATCAGTTTCCGGACGAAGTATAAAGTGCTGGTTATTACCTTTAAAGCCCTACATGTTTTGGGTCCAGGTTACCTGCGGGATCGCCTTCTCCCGTATAATCTGCTCACACACTCAGATCCTCTAGGAAGAATTTACTTCAATCAACCAGAACTAGGCTGACGAGTGTTACCCAGAGGACCTTCTCTTCTGCCGCTCCCAGACTGTGGAGCAGTCTTCTTGAATTTAAGAGAGCCGTGAAGACTGATCTCTTCCGGCAGGCTTACCTAGTTGAACTTTAAGAAGATTTTAATAACGTACTAGTTTTATTTGTTTTTAATGTTCTATCGATTTTATGGTCTTTGTATTTATATTTATTGTTGTTTCCCGCCTTGATCTGGAGGGAGAGGCGGGTAAGAAATAATATTATTATTATTATTATTATTATTATTATTATTATTATATTGGATGGCTCTAGCTCAGTGCAGGGGAAAGAAAGGTGGTGTTTTTCTTCTGCCTGCCCCCGGTCTCACCTTTTGTTTTTCAGGCCCAGGTGAAGGTTGGGTTCTTGGGTGGGGGCTTGGAACACCCCTTTTCCCTGCAACAGAGAAGGGGTGGGTCTTGTGCAATGGGGGGTTCTTATTGGAAGAAGGGAGGCTAATTGTGTGGGGGAATGAGAGGGAGGTGGGTTGGAAGACGCCGTTTGCTATGGTGGCGGGAGGGAATGCTTGCTTTAATATAGAGGGAAGAGGTAATGTTATTGGGGTACTCATTGAAGGGAAGCTGATGCAGGACGTAATTGGAAAGTTGAGAGAAGAAGAGGGAGGGAAAGAAGGAAATGCCCCTTGAAAACGGTTGAAGTCGCAAGGGAAATGGCCAAATCTATTTTCATCCCATCATTCTCAGACTAGTAGCACCCATGGCGATATGGTTGTCGGTTGGACATAACAGGGAGATACCCCTGACTTTGCACGCTGCTCATCCTCCAAATTAGGAGAGGTAGCAGCACGCTAAATGCTTTGTCCAAGCCATGCCTTCACCCACTGGGGAGGAAGTGGCATGTCCGAACAAGACGTCCCTGGCCAGGGCGGAGGCTGGAGCATTCCAGCCACTGGCTCAGCCAGGGTGGCTTCATTCATGCTGCACCTTTCCTACTGGGAGAGTGAGGCATGGGTGGGACACATGCAATACACCAATAAACAGCCACAGAAACCACGTTCCGATGCCCGTTCTGGACCATAGTCCATATTGCACAAAACGGGAATTGGAACGTGGTTTTTGTGGCTGTTTCGTGGCGTATTGTATCTGTCCCACCTAGTAATGTGTATCTGTTGAGTTGGCTCACTTGGAAGCCGCCGTTCCGGCCTGTTTTGCGCAATATGGACCACGGTCTGGAATGGGCATCAGAACGTGGTTTTTATGGCTGTTTCCTGGCGTATTCTATCTGTCCCACTTAGTAATGTGTGAGTGGTGAGTTTGGTTGAGTTGGCTCACTTGGAAGCTGCCGTTCCGGCCTGTTTTGCGCAATATGGACTATGGCCCAGAACGGTCACCGGAACGTGGTTTTCGTGGCTGTTTTGTGACGTATTGTATCTGTCCCACCTAGTAATGTGTGATGGTTGCGTTTGGTTGGTTTCAGTCATTCGGAAGTGGACGTTCCAGGCCATCCATTCTGTTCCGGATGTTGTGCTGGGAGTTATGGGGTTAATAACAATATAATATTGTAATGGTTTCGGTCCTAAAATATTGTTCTCAAGTGTTTCTAACACATGCCACTGTTTTTGGCGTGGTTTTTTAATATAAAGGGGTCGTTCCAGCCCGTTCCGTTCCGGCTTTTACACCGTCCTATTCGGAAGTGGCCGTTCCGGGCCATCCTTTCAGTTCCGGATGTTGTTCTGGGAGTTATGGGGTTAATAATAATATAATATTGCAATGATTTCAGTCCTAAAATATTGTTCTCAAGTGTTTCTAACACATGCCGCTGTTTTTGGCGTGGTTTTTTTAATATAAAGGTGTCATTCTGGCCCGTTCCATTCCGGCTTTTACACCGTCCCTATAAACAGCAGCAACAACAACAATGGATAATGCCCCGACTTTTATCCCTCTGACTTATTTTTCGCATGTTCTTATTGTCAGCCAGATAGTACTGTGGAGAGCTTGTAACAACCCATCTTATGGTTAAGTTAGTTCTTATCTTTCAAAGGCTGAGTGTATGGCTGCTTTCCCCAAACCAGTGGAGGCTTGTAGCTCTGATTCCAACGGGTTTCTGGACCTGCCCGAGTTCCCAGGGGAGATTCCTCCACCCCTTCCAACCTATGCTTCTGTCCGGAACAGTCTGCCTCCCTTTGCCCTCTCAAAACGGCCCCGCTACGTGCAGAGGGCAGGCAGGACGCTGAGTGGGTGCCTGTGTCCTTCCTCAGGGGGGCAGCTCTGGTTTAGCAAGACCCCACAGCTGCCAGAGGGTAGGCAGATGCTATGCTTCTAAAATTTATCACACATGTGAACCAAAGTGGTATGTCTAATGTGGAGAAATTTCAGAAGCATAGCTTCAAGTGTGTAGCGGCAAGGTATTTTTGAAAAATGAGGAAGAGAACACCTATAACTCTTTTATTTTAAAAGTTAGAAGTCTGAAAGTTGCTCACTTTGTAGATGGGATAGGGGTAGTTATCTGTCAGAAATTTCAGAATGATAGGTCCAGGCATTTGGTGGCTATGATTTTTTTAGATTAAAAGTTACAACAACACGGAGTTTTGACAGATAAAAAAGGGAGGGGGAGGCGGGGGGTGCAATTGACAGCCCAAGCCTCTGTGGAAAAACTTTTGTAACTTTTAATCTAAAAAATTCGTAGCCACCAAATGCCTGGACTTAACTTTCTGAAATTTCTGACAGACAACTACCCCTAACCCATCTACAAAGTGAGCAACTTTCAGACTTCTAACTTTTAAAATAAAAAAAGTTATAGGCGTTTCTTTCCTCATTGTTTCAAAAATACCTTGCCACCACATGCCTGGACCTAGCTTTCTGAAATTTCACACACATATCAAGCAAAGTGTTACCTGTAATGTGCCCAAGTTTCCTGTTTGTATCTTTAAAAATAAAAAAGTGGGAGGCGTAACTGTATTTACCCCACTACTACCCATTTTTCTAAAATTAATTGCCACACAAGGCAAGCACCTACATTTCTGAAATTTCACACACATAGGTGCCAATGTACCACCTACAATGTGGCAAAGTTTCATGTGTGGCACTTTAAAAATGAAAAAGTTATAGGCATTCCTAGTTATTTATTAAAAAATTAATTGCCACAAAATGCATGCACCAATCTTTCTGAAATTTCTCACAGATAGCTACCCCTAACCCATCTACAAAGTGCCCAAGTTTCATCCTTTTATCTTTAAAAATGAAAAAGTTATAGGCATTTTTGTAACACAATACTTGGCTATGGGAAAAAGCATTCAAAATGGTGTGCGATCCGCCGATTTTTTCCGATCCGGATTGGACCTCAGCGGATCGGATCGGATCGGAGGGTTGGTTGGATCGGATCAGATTGGATTTTTCCGATTTTGGGCGGATCGGATTCGGATCGTGGATCGGATCGGATCCGATCCGATGCACACCCCTAATCAAAACCCAGATCTTGAACTCTCCTGGGACCATCTTCCTATGAGTGAAGAGAAAACATAATCGTAGTAGGATGGGCTTGGAAGCGTCCATCTCCCCGAAAGAAAACCTTCAAAGGGAACCATAGGGAAGTGGCTTCTTTGATAATTACTGATTGATCCAGAGTTCTTTAATGAAGATGGAGAACATATTGGACGGTCAAAAGAAAGCGGCCTTGGATTTTGACTGCTGTGGCATTTAGAGGCAGAGCACAGCTGCTGCTAATTAGTGCAGTAGACAATAGGCTTGATTTGTGCGTCACATCTACTCAGGGGTTCTTTACAACCTGGGTAACTGAATGAGCGTTGCTCCTAGTTGCCTACCTGCTGAGCTAAACAACCTAGGTCCCTGAGTTGTTTATCGTGATGTCCAAACCCAGAAATGTAGGTTGTTGGGGGAGGAACAACCCAGACTTGTAACCCAAGTTTTGGACTCGATTTGCATCTGCAAGCAGTGCTGCAAACTTTCCCCCGAACCCTGGGATTTTTTATTTTTTGTTTGTGTTTGTGTGTGGGTGGGGGAGGTTCTGCAATTTGCACAAATTCTGGCTGATTTTGCACAACTTCAGCCAGAATTTGGGCAAAGTGCTCATTAATCTGCGCAAATTGAAGAACCTTCTCCCTCAAGACAATGCAAAATTCCTGGAAAGTCTGCAAATTGGCTCACGGAGTAGTGCATGTATTTTGCATATAGAAGGTCCCAGATTTACCCCATGTAATTTCATTGAAAAGAGATTTAAGGTGGCACTGCTAGTCAGTGTAGACAATACTGGTCTACATAGACCAATGGTCTGCCTCTTTTATTTATTATTAAATTTATATCCCACCTTTTTTCAATCTTAAGGAACCCACAGCGGCATACATAATCCTCCTCCTCTCCATTTTATCCTCACAACAACAACCCTGTGTGGTAGGTCAGGCTGGGAATCTGTGGCTAGCCCAAAGTAACCCAGCGAGCTTCATGGCCAAGTGGGGACTGGAACCCGGATCTCCCAACTCCCAGTCCAACACTCTAACCACTACATCATTTAACAGCCGAGATAAGAATAGTTTATATTCTTAGTCACCAGCATAACGTTTTTAAGGGAGCAAGTTGCTGAAGAACCCAGGAGATATTTACATTGTTGGCTGCCAGAAATAATGTTTAGCTGCCTGAGGCGATAAAGCACCTCAAATATTGATCAACCCTTTCACAGTACTATAAATATTATTTCATACAATATTGCCAGTCTGTGGCAAATGAACAGAATTAAAGACATAGAATTACCACAAAGGATAAAGTGGCCCAGCATAAATAGGTTTGAATGTGGACTGAGGAACCTTCCATTCTCACCAAAGCCACAAACCAGTTTGTCTCAGGGAAACCCTTCACTCTCACAGCTGCGCATACTCCCACCCCAAATCTAGAATATAGGAATAATAATACTATCCTAACACTGGGTCATTATAACAATTGTTGAGCAAATAGCTTGGGTAACATACGCATCTTCAGGAGAATCATTTCAGACAGGGGTGCATGGGAGTTGAACTTTCCTGTGCTTCCTGATTCTGTTCACTGGCATGGACCTAAGATTAATTAATGTAAGGGTGTTCGTGAAAGGAAAGTTTCCCATCCCCTCCTCCCCATTGCAGCTTCCTGTGCCTACACACTCACCTACCACAACAGACTGGAGGCCACCAGGATGGGAAAGACTGATATGTAGGGTTACCTTTTCCTGTATAAATTTGCCTGGATATTAAAATTGACCTGTGAGGACTTGTTATGGTTCCCTCCACCCTCTGAAACTGGTGATAGAAAGCAAGGCCTGTTTAGTGGTGGCTTCCTACCTCTAGAATTCTCTCCCAGGGAGGTTTATCACATACCAACTTTATTTTCTTTGTTATGCCACTGCCAGATGAAAGCCTTTTTATTCACCCAGGCCTTTTGCTTGTTTTAGTATGGGTATGTCATTCTATGCCGGTCTTTTTAACCTGCTCCTCTGCTTTTGCTTTTATTTTGTGGCTCTGTTTTTTTGTTTTATGAATTCGTGATTTGATTTTTCTGTCGTTTGATTTTGGAAGCTGCTTGGGCTGAAGGACAATGAATAAGTATTTAAAAGAGAATGGAGATAGAAAGGAACAAAAGCTGCTCCCATTGCTCCTAATACTACTACTACTACTACTACTGATGATGATGGTCCAGTTGCAGCCAAAGTTTGTTTTGCGCAAGAAAATATGAATTAGGTTATTGATTTCACAGAGAAGAAGAAAACAGTCTTCTAATATTCACTCAGTTGGTAGTCTGACCTCTCCCCCTACCCATTTGCCTGCTCCACTTTGCTTTCCCAACCCCTCTCCTTAAATCCCTGAAGTGATGCTGCTCTCCCAAACGAAGCCATAATCTCGTCCATAAAAAACGGGCCTTGTTTTCTGTTGCCAGGCAACCCCGTTCCAGCTGCCATTGAAGAAATGCTCCGTGGTGGGAAACGGTGGCATTCTCAAGAAGAGCAACTGTGGCAGACAGATAGATCAAGCGGACTTTGTCATGCGGTAAGACAAGCATCCCTGCTGCGGCGTCGCCTCCCCGTCTTTTCAGAGCGCTTTTGGAGCATTTTTTTAATTGTTGTTGTCTACGGCTAATCGTCGGTAACAGTTTTCCTTGCTTTCCCGGAGTGATTCATAGGGACGGAGAAGGATAGTGGTAGCCATATCTCCTCTCTTCCATAAGAATAGGCCTTTAGCCTTTGAGAGGAAGCAGGAAACGGTTGATTAAAGGCGCTTTAATCAAAGCAAAAGCTGAGAAGAAACAGAAGGGGTTCCACTTCGTCCGTCTTCATGACATGTCTGGTCCCGCACTTAACCTGGAGGCTGGCTTAAGATCTTTGAGTTGCCTAGCTTGGAACCTCACTTTACAATTTTGGCTCCGCCAGTATCACGCCCTTACCCCCAACTCTCTGGCATCCCAGGTTTTGCTGGATTCTTTTGAATCTCCCTGGACCAAAGCGTTGGTCCAGAGGGTCACTACGCTTGGGCTTTCCCTCCCGCATCTATTTCTTTTAGACCTGGGAAGTGCCAAACGGATTATCAAACAGAGATTGGTCGATATAGATCTCCAGGAGCTTCAGGGAGCTGCCCGAGGCCCATGTTCCTCTGTGACACTGGGTCTGTTAGATCACGCTGGTAAAGGTGAAATGGCGTACCTGGAATGGTTAACTGTCCCCAAGTACAGGAAAGCATTCACCCTGGCTAGGTTCAATGCTCTCCCCTCCAAACTGCTTGAGGGTAGATATAAAAAGATACCAGTGGAAAATTGATGCTGCCCATGTAATAATACCGAGGTTGAGTCAATTGTACATGTCCTATTTTGCTGCAACTTTTATAATGAGATCAGAAATGCTTTACTGCGACCAATTACACAGGGTCTCCCCGGTTGCTCTATGGAGTCTATGACGATTAGTCTCCTTCAGGGCAATAACAAGTATGTCACTATACAAGTATCAAAATTTCTTCACCTTGCTATCCGCTGTAGAGACCAAATGGCCATCTGACTGTAATCCCTCCTAACAAGATTTGGACACTGATATGTATACTGTAATCAGCATGCTGACTGTTTTTCTTTTACCTTGGAAAATGGTCTGTTGACTGTCAATAAAGATTGAGATTGAGAGAGAGAGAGACAAAGAAGAGCTTTGGACCTTGTTCTCTCAGGAAGAGAAGAGGCTTCCAAGAATTTGAAGGGACAAGTGTGTCATTGAACTCAATATTCCCAACCCCGGATTTAAGACACTTGCCATGTTTATGTGGAGAGTAGTAATTATATGGTGATGATATTGGTGGTGTATTAGCAGCAAAACAGTCCTATTTATGTCTACTCAGAAGTCCTATTAAGTTCAACAGGGCTTACTCCCAGGTCAGTGAGTATAGGACTGCAGCCTAAATGTTTTAGGATGCAATCCTGTACATGTTTAGACAGAACAAACTCTTACAACTCCCAGAATTCCCCAGCCAGCCATGGGAATGCTGGGAGTTATAGATTTTTTTTTCTATCTAAACTTACATAAGATAGCGCCCTTAAATAGTTTAACTTAGTTAGCAGGACAACAACAGTTACTCCTGATCAAAATGTCAATGAACTAGAATAGTATTTATAGAGCTTCAGAAGGCCTATAATCTCTATGGGAAGGAAGTCAAGAGCCTAGGTGCTGCTACTAAAAAGGCCCTGTTTTATGCCATTGCACCTCTAGTGGCGGTGCAAGGTAACTACATTTTGATGGCCAAACTGATCAAGTATATCTGAAAGTCAAAGAAGGGAGATGGAAATAAATGTTTTCATTTTACTGACTATAATAATCCCCCAATGTGACAGACATTATTATTTATTTCCAATATCTATATACCGCTACATATATAAAATAGAGTCTGGAGTGGTACACGGAATAAAACAGTAAAAAGAAAGATTAAAACAGCAAATTAAAATTGTTCAATTTAAAACAAAGAACCAATAGTTGAAAAAGGCTGTCTGGAATAGAGTTGTTTTCAAGAGCAGCCTAGTGTTGGCACCTGCCTGACCTCCACAGGCAGGGAGTCCCAAAGAAAAGGGGCCACCTCACTAAAGGCTCTTCTCCTGGTGGACTCCAAACAGGCCAAAAGTCCATCTGGAACCACCAGGAGCATGCCCTCCAATGACCTCAGTGATCGGGCAGTTGGTAAGGGAGAAGCCGCTTTCTCAAGTATCCTGGACCCAAGTTGTTTAAGACATGGTATATTTAAGACATGATGATACCATCTTATTGGGTAATACATTATATAACATTTCTAAAACAGGTCCATAATTTGTATTTTAATATACTAACATTTTAATTAAAATTATGTAAACCAGTGGTCTTCAACCGGTGGGTCGTGACTCAAAAGTGGGGCACAAGATCAGTCCAGATGGGTCATGGCAAAGTTGTTGCCACCACGTTGGGCGATTGTGAAATTGTGAAAAAGGGTCCCATGTTGTAGGTTGGGAGTCCGAAGTGGGTTTCGGGTCTGGACGAATTGAATTCCAAAGATGTACACTGTTATGCTGCTCTCTCATGAGGGTGTTCTATTGCAGAGGTGGGGATTCTACAGCCAACATGTGGTCCTCTGCCCAATTTTATGCAGCCCCAACACTATCAACACTCCTGTTCCTTCCCCCCCTCATTGTTGTGTTCCCTCTGCATTCTTGCCTCCATGGCATCAGACTCTCCCTCTATGATTTAGCTCCAAGCACGTCCTCTTCCTCCTGTGTGTGAGTCACACAGAAAGAGAAAGAATGAGAGAGAGAGAGAACACAACTTCTTTTATTTACTTGATTTATATCCCACCCTCACAAAGAGCCCAGGGTGGCTAACAACCTATGTGAAACACAGCATGCTACATAAGCAAACATTAAAATCATGACTCTGAAATAACAAATATATAATAAAGCCATCAGTACAATCAGTCAATGAAAAAAACAAATAGAGCACTTGCCAATAACACCAAATCCTGCACAAATAAATAGATCTTTAATTAGGGCGTAGATCATGACAGAATGGAGGACAGCTGAATTTCCACCAGGAGAGTTTTCCAGATCTGGAGTGACACCACTGAAAAGGCCCTGGCATGTGTGGTTAGCCCCACAGGCCACATTCTTCAAGGATACCACAAACAAAGTCTCCCCAGCTGATCTTATATCCCAGCATGGTCAATATTGGGGAAAGCTATCCTTGAAGTACCTCAGCCCAGAGCATTTAGGGTTGTGTACACTATCATATCATAGAATCATAGAATAGTAGAGTTGGAAGGGGTCTATAAGGCCATCGAGTCCAACACCCTACTCAGTGCAGGAATCCACCTTAAAGCATCCCTGACAGATGGCTGTCAAGCTGTCTCTTGAATGCCTCTACTGTAGGAGAATCCATGACCTCCCTTGGTCATTGGTTCCATTGTCATAGTGCTCTAAAAGTCAGGAAGTTTTTCCTGATGTCCAGCTGGAATCTGGCTTCCTGTAACTTGAGCCCATTATTCTGCGTCCTGCACTCTGGGATGATCGAGAAGAGATCCTGGCCCTCCTCTGTGTGACAACCTTTCCAGTTCTTTCAGTCTCTCTTCATAGTACACTAGTACTAACACCTTAAATTGGGACCAGTAGCTCAGTGATTACCAGTAAGAGATTCAACCAATATGCATGCGATGTGATGCGCATGATACAGCACTCCAGAAACAAGACAAACAACTACTAATACTGCATCCAGTATAGAATTTTATGGATTTTTTAAAATTCTAAAATTTAAATTTTAATTGCTTTCAAATTTCAAACATAGACTGTTTCTACACCAGCCATTTGTTACAGAATTGTCCTCAGGTGCTCCCTGTGCACAGTTCCTGGTGAAATTCCCTCTTCATCACAACTGTTAAAGTTGCAAGGGCCCTGCCTTCTTTTGTATATGGTCACTCTAGTATAGTGCATGCACCTTTAACTATTGTGATGAAGAGGGGATTTCACCAGGAACTAATTGCATACAAATGACACTGGCTGAAATTCCCTTTTCTCTACAACTGTTAAAGTTACATGAGCCCTGACCTGGATTTTATCTGGTCACCCTACTGGTGTATAAATAATCCATAGCTCGGTGGTAGAGCTCCTGGTTTGCACTCAGAAGGTCTCAGGTTCAATTCCTGGCATCTCCAGGTAGGGCGAAGAAAGAATCCTGCCTGAAACGCTGGAGAGCCGCAGCTGCCAATCAGTGTTCTTATCAGAACCAAACAAACGGAATTCTCATCCATCCCTAGATGGGGGATGTGTGCGGATGGAGTGAGAGACAGATAGGGGGGTCAGACCCGCTGCTAGCATGCGGCCCCTGAGAGGGTGTCCAGATGGCAATCCAGCTGCTGGGTCAAAGAAGGTTGCCCACTCCTAGTCTAAACCAACTGTTCATCTTTATTTATTTATTTAAAACATTTCTTGGCCGCCTTTTGGGGCAGAAGCCCTCCCAAGGCGGCTTACAACACTAAAATACATAAAAACAGATAAAGCATTAAAAGCAATAAAAACATGTTCACAATGCAATAGAAGTTAAAAACCATAAAACCAACAATTAAACCAGCAGGAACAACAATAGCAGCAATAGCAATACTCAACGTGGGAAGGCCGCGGTAAAATAACATGTTTTTAAGGCCTTCTTGAAAGCCTGCAAGGATGGTGCATGCCGGATCTCCGATGGGAGTTTGTTCCAGAGGTTTGGGGCCACTGCAGAGAAGGCCCTCTCCCATGTGGACACCCACCTAATTGCTCTCACAGGTGGGCAAATGAGAAGGGCCTCTCTTTCTGATCTTAAAGTGTGGGCAGGCTGATATGGCTGAAGGTGGTCCTTCAAGTAACTACATCCCAAAGTGTTTAGAGCTTTAAAGGTCAAAACCAGCACTTTGAATTGGGCTTGGAAATATGCTGGTAACCAGTGCAGCTGGCGCAATGTAGGCATTATATGATCTAATCACTTCGCCCCTACCAGTAAACTTGATTAATTGACCACAACCAATTGAGCAATTTCCAGCGCCCTCTATTACAACCCTCCTGTCGTTCACCATGCCTCCACTTTGCTTGGCAAGGCAACAGCATTCCCACTCCGTCACAGCAAGACAAATTCAGATAAATTCTGAGCCTCTCCTAGGAGCATCTGGTAGATTGTCCTTCCCTAGAAACCTTTGCACAGCTGTATGCCTGCTTCTCCCAAAGCTAGGCAGCCTGCTTAAGAATGAGCTCCCCTGGGAAGGATGAAATTACTTCGCTTGACTTCAGTGGCTTGACTCTCACCTGGAAGCTAGACACACACCGCACACACCCAGATCCCACCTCCCTAGGAAAGCCAGTGAGAGAAAGGAAAAATCCTGAAATGCTAACAGGCGGCAGTGAAACTGCTAACCAGAGCCTTTATCACACGTACCATTTCCCTCCCGGATTGCTTTTGCGGGTTCCCCCTCCGTTTCCTTTGCAAATCTAGCGTTTTGAATCACACGTGGTCGGTTTTGCTCCGATACCTCAGCTCAGCCTGTTGAACTTGCCTGAACTTTCCTGAAATGGACTTTGCCCGTTCAGGGTTAAATTGAAACAGAAACTAAAAACGGAGCGTTCAGGGTGTGAGAACGGCGACGTCCCGCGAGTCCCACGCTGAAAAAGTGGATCAAAGTCGCTGTGAGCGTGCTTAAAACCGTACATGCGATAGCGGCCCAGGTTTCCAAGCATAGAGGTGCAGCAATCAGAAAAGCTGCAGCTGTTACATTTCTGGTTGCCGTACAGCTTTTAGAGGCCCTGCCAGAGAACGTGGCAACAACTCTAGGCGATGCAAATGCCACGGTAAAGTCAGTTGGGGCGAAGCCATCTGAGAACTGTGAACTGCGGCAAGCGTTCACCCGCCCACATAGTGACAGCCCCTTATTATTTTTCATCAAAACAGTGTGCAATGCAAAAGAAACACAAGAGTAAACAATCAAACTTCATCAAGGCTTCAGTTAAACTGTAAATACAATAAAAACTAGCAAGAGCCATAAAGCAACTGCTGCAACCGAATAAAACCGTCACCACCACTAACCTTTTCAGCAGGCTATACTAAGGGAGATGAGAGGGGGAAGCGGGGCCACCCCACCCCCCAGCTCTGCTGAAAGACTTAATTTTCCCCCTCTTCCCTCCCCATTCCTTTTTCCTTGTAGGTCATGTATTTTTCAGATTTTAAGTCTGTGGGCTGGGATTGTTGTATTTTACTGATTGTAAGCAGCTCTGTTGGAGCCTCTTTTTTTTTTACTGTGATGTGGGATAAAAATACTTTAAATACCTAAAACCATATTTCAGCAAATCATAAAATTTATGAATCTGGCATCTAAATCAGTGGGGTTTCAAAGACCAGCCAAGAGAGCAATCCAATGTCCAGCATCTGGGATGGGGGGATAGGATTGTTCAGTTTACTGGCTCTAAGGTCAGTGAATCTCATATTTCTGTGTCAGGCGATTGGCGTGAAAGATTTGATGTTTTGGGGCCCTTAAAACACACACATTCAGTCTACACGTTGACCCTATTTCGTTGTCTGGAAGCCAAGAGTTTTGGCTGAGCAGCTAGTTTCTTGCAGAGTTACCATCTGGAGGCTAAGCCTGTTTCTTCACACTCCGTGATGTTACAAGAAGAAAATTCCTGCTGCGAAAATAACACAACTTCCTTGTCGGGGGCGGGGCGATTGACTTCCGTAAAGAACAATATATAAAGACCAGATTTAAAATGTGGGTAGTTTCTTTTTTATATAAATATTCTGTTTTATAAAAAGGAGAAGGACAGTCCGGCTATTGGTCAGAAAAGACAGATGATGCAGTTCTAAAGCCAAATCCTGGCCATATTAGCTATCTCTCTCAAACAAAAACAGACGTGCACTAGAAAACCCCTGACTCCATAGGAAAATAAGAGCTGTGCTGGCTCAGACCAAACGCGTCCAGCATTCTGTTCCCATAGTGGCAACCAGCTGCCCGGAGGGGGACCACAAGCATGACATGAGAGCAAGAGAGACCTCCCACTCAAATTCCCAGCAACTGCCACTCAAAGACCCACAGTCTCCAAGAGTGGAGGCAATACGTAGCTATTAGGACCAATAGTCACTGAGAGCCTCCAAGAATATGTCTAATCACCCTTTAAAGCCATCCAAGTTTACAGCTACCACCACATCTTGTAGTAAGAACATCAGAAGAGCCATGCTGGACCAGACCAAGGCTCCATCTAGTCCAGCACTCTGTTCACGCAGTGGACAACCAGCTGTTGACCAGGGACCAACAAAGCAGGACATGGTGCAATAGCACCCTCCCACCCATGTTCCCCAGCAACTGGTGTATATAGGCTTACTGCCTCAGATACTGGAGGCAGCACATAGCCATCAGGGCTAGCATCCATTGATAGCCTTCTCCAGGAGTTTATCCAAACCCTGTTTAAAGCCATCCAAATTGGTGGCCATCAAGACATCTTGTGGTAGTGAATTCCATAGTTTAACTCTGTGCTGTGTGAAGAAGTACTTCTTTTTATTTGTCCTGAATTTCCCACGAATCAGCTTCATGGGATGACCCCACTGGGTTCTAGTATTATGGGAGAGGGAGAAAAATGTCTCCCTATCCACATTCTGCACACCATACATAATTTTGTACGCAGCGAATTCTATAGTTTGACTATACACTGAACAAAGGACTCTCTTTTCTTTGTTCCAAATCTCCCAACTTTTAGCTTCATTGGGTGATCCTGGGTTCTAGTATATAGGACTGGGATAGACTTTTAACGATTTTAGAGGGCAATCCTATGCGTGTTTAGACGGAAAAAAGCCCTACAACCCTCAGCTATCAGTTGTAGGACTTTTTCAATCTAAACATGCATAGGATTATACCCTTAATGTCTGAGATTGCCTACGTGGTCAATAAGAACATCATCTGAAGCCCTCTTTCAGGTGCCCCAACCAAATGAGGAGAAGCAGGTAGATGGCTACAAGAGACAGTGCCTTTTCGTGGTGGCACCCTATTTGTGGAAAATGCTTCATAGAGGGGCTTGCCTGCATTGCGGTCTTTCCAACACCAGGTGAAGACCTCTCCCCCCCCCGCCCCCGAGGCATTTTAAGAACCATTTTTTGTGCTTTATTTTATTCTGCTTCTCGTTTTAATTTGGTTCTATGTGCGGAGATGGTTTTATTCTTCACCGCTGGGTTTACCTTGGTATTTTTCTGAGCTGTTTTTATTTTTTATGTTTATATTTTATGTTTTTAATGTATTGTACACCACCCAGAGAACTTTGGTTACGGAGCACTTTAGAAGCACAGCACATGAATGAACAAATAAATAAAGCACCTGGGTCCCAGTCCATATCAGGAGCACCACGAGCAAGTAGGGAAGGATTGATGCCATTGATACTACTTGGATTGGGGATTCAGGTGGGAGAGGTGGCTGTGTGAGAAGGTTTAATCGTTCCCATGTTCAGTTGTCCTGATTCAGATCAGGGACTCATGAACCTACTACTGTGAGGTTAAAAAAAGAAAGTGAGGATCTGCTGCACACTACGTATTTAATGTAGGGTGCAATTTAGTCCTGATTATGGCCCCTAGCAACTACCTGGCTTTGCCAATCTTTGCTGCTGTTCACTGCAGCGAGCGCACATACCTCAATAGGAAATTTTCTTTTTTTTTAAAAAAAATGATGCAATAGAAAAATAAATGCAAAAGAAGACAACGGCTAGAAGTTAAACTGTCTCATATGGGTTTTTTTTCCCTTTCAGGTGCAACCTCCCTCCTCTCACCAGTGAATATAACAAGGATGTTGGGTCCCAAACTCAGCTGGTAACCGCAAATCCAAGCATTATTAAGAAAAGGTAGGAAAAATATTGCGTGTTTTTTCTGAAAGGGACTGGAATGCTGAGCAAAGGAAAAATGTGTAGGCGTTTCTGGTCACGGTGTAGAGCGGGGGAGGGGGGAAATTATATCCTAACCAGGCAGCACAGACAATGCAGGACAGGTTGAATTCAACAACAGTTTCTAATTAGATGGGTTTATAAACCTTTGCGCTGCTTTGCCGCACTTCAGCAGACATGAAATTGGTTTGCAGCGAAGTTTTGCAGAAAGGAGCTGAGCGTAGTGTGGTAGAGCAGCCTTCCCCAACCTGGTGCCTTCCAGATATTTTGGGCTGGGGCTGATGGGAGATGAAATCCACAACAACTGAAGTATAACATGTTGAAGAAGGGATATGAGAGGCAGAGTTGCATATAAGCTGCTATCCTGCTAGACCACAGAGCAATCAGATGTAGTATTGAACCCAGAATCCAGCTTCTTGTGAATCCTCAGGTTTTGTTTTTGCTTTTTAAAGCAAGTTTCTAGACCTTATGACTATGAAAGGTATGCTTGATAGGTGTGAAATTTCAGAAGGCATGGGGTGGCTAAATAAAGTATCCATATGTAGCTCTTTGCTCTTTCCAATGATTAGCACAGGGTGAAAATGCAAAATAATCTGCGCATTTGTGATATGTTAATGACAACAAAAATGTTAATTACCCAGAATGCTGACTCTCCATTAATTCAAAAATGGAAATGGAAATTCTGATCCTCATACATATTTACTATAAATATAAGAAGCAAGACAAACTGGGTGGTGTTTCTTTTTCTTTGAGAAATATGTATGATTTTTTAAAAAAATTGAGAAGAAACATTGAATTAGATGTCAATAATAGTTTCGATTTTATGATAAGGTTGTAAAATGGTGAGATAGTTTCACCATGATGTTAATGGGATATATTGCCTTTATTGTGTAATTCATTGCCTATGGATCTTGAATTTATACTCATATAATCCTATGTGTATAATATTTTAAGGAAATTAATAAAACTCCCATTGGAATGAATAGGAGCTTTTTTCCTATGCATTCTGCCCCCTTCTGAATCAGGATCATAACAGGGTTTGGGGAAACCATGTTAGTTTGACCGTAAGCTGTTATATTAAACTGCCTTTTACTGTCCTCCCTACATGCATCTACATGTCTAGGGTGTTTTAAGCTGAAATACTATAACCACTTCCCTGGGAGTGTCTACATCAATAATCACAAACTGGAAAAATCTTATCCTAGATTTTCTATATGCTGGTAAGAAACCAAGGATGACAGCTAAAATATTAAAGGCGCAATCCTTTCCCAATTCCTGTCAGCCTCCAAACTCAGAGGCTGACGGGCATCCAATGCAGAGCAGGAGGAGCACTCCTCTCGCCTGGCATTTTCGCTAGATGGGCGATTTTGCCCGTCTAGCTGAGGCTTTGCAGAACAGGAGGGAAGGAGGCTGGGGCAGCCAGAAGATTCTTTGTATGCCAGCCATCTCTGTCCTGTTGCCTCCCCACCTGTGGAACCATCCCCTTTCCCTCCTCTCCAAATGCAGCATATTTTCTGCAGGGTGGATTGTTGAACATGCAGTATGGCTTGTTGTTGGGTTGTTGAGGGTGATTAACAAGCCACACTGCATGTTTAGCAATGAAACCCTGCATTCAAACAATACGATAACCTACCCTGCATTCAGACAACACTACAACCCACGGTTCAGCAACAACCCACACATGCATGGAAAGGAAGCTGGGCGTTGTGTGAACCCAGCTTTCTTTCCATGCATTCCTCTCCATGCATTTTCATTTCAAAACTTTACATTGCTAACTGTAAAATAGACAGATAAAGCTGAAAAACACTTGGCAAAGTGGAGATTATTTTTGAACATGATTTTGCTTTAGTTTCTTCTTATATTTAGCAGCAGCTAAATCTGAGTTTTTGGACACCTGTCCTCTGACCCAGAGTACAATTTCCCATCTGGTGATGATTCATCTGTTCTGAAGTGATCATAGGCTAGTGTGTTGAAGGCAGATAAGCAAGCACAGATATTTAGAATCAACATGTAAATGTTTCAGCAATTGAAAGGAGGACTTTTTGCACTAAGGGTACAATCCTCTGGGTACAATCCTCTGGAGATGGTCAGTAGCCTCTGAAGACAGAGGCTGCTGAGTATCCAGTGCATGATGGCTGGAGCAAAGAGATGTTCCTTGGTTCCATGCTCAGTCCACCCTGCATTTTTGCTAGATTTTGCCCATCTAGCCATGGCACTTCCAAGCAGGAGGGAAAGAGGTTGGGGATGCTTAGGAAGCTGGGTAATGCACCTCCCTGCCCCAAGAACCACCCCCTTTTCCCCATTTCCCCATTCCATTTCCGAGCATGGAGACATAGCCAGCACAGAGAGAACTGCACTGGCTACGAGGAGAAGGGGAAGGTGCTGGTGAGGGCAGTTTCTGGGCTGTGAGGTCGGTGCCCTTGTTCTGACCCTGGATCCCAGATACTGAACAATGCTATGTTCCCCCAGGCACTGTCTAAGGGGCATAGAATCCTCTTTTTGGCCCTTTCTACACCATAGGGGTGTAGAGGGAGGAAAGGAGATCCCGGAAGTACCTAATACACACCATCGGCGCACAGGGACCAGCCGGGGGCCATCCCAGGCAAAAAACCTGGGGTGGAAAGGGCCTTTGTAGCATAAAGCCTTGGACACCCTTTCCAGTCTGTGCATGTGGAACACCCCATTGGAGGGCAGGAGAAGGTGAGGCAGGGGCTAGCTTCATTACTTGTGAGACGTCAAGCTGCTTTTGTGGCACCCCCCCTTCCAAAAAAAAAACCCCTCCTCCTCAGCCTTCGTGGACATCATTAGTGAGTGTAAGAGCCTAAGAACGTAAGAAGAGCTATGCTGGATCAGACCAAGGGTCTATCTAGTCCAGCACTCTGTTCACACAGTGGCCAACCAGCTGTTGACTGGGAACCCATAAGTAGGACACGGGTGCAGCAGCACCCTCCCACCCATGTTCCCCAGCAACTGCTATATATAAGCTTACTGCCTCAGATACTGGAGGTAGCACGTAGCCATCAGGGCTGCTAACCGTTGATAGCCTTCTCCTCCAGGAATTTATCCAACCCCCTTTTAGAGCCATCCAAATTGGTGGCCATCACTACATCTTGTGATAGTGAATTCTATAGTTTAACTCTGCGCTGCATGAAGAAGTCCTTCCTTTTATTTGTCCTGAATCTCCCACCAATCATCTTCATGGGATGACCCCGGGTTCTAGTATTATGGGAGGGGGAGAAAACTGTCTCCCTATCTACATTCTCCACACCATGCATAATTTTGTACACCTCTATCATGTCTCCCCTTAGCCTCTGTTTTTCACAAGCTGAACAACCCCAGCTGTTGTAACCTTCCCTCATAGGGGAGATGCTCCAGCCCCTTGATCATTTTAGTTGCCCTTTTCTGCACTCGTGTGTGCATGGCTGCCTTACAATGTCCTTGGTGATGGGTTGTACATTAGATCTGTATCCTTCCATTTCCTCCAAGGAGCTTGCCCAGAATGGTCTTCTAATCGAATATTCTCCTACCATCCCAGTTCAGATATGAGACAGGCATGTGGGAAATTTTATAAAGTAAATCCTTTCCCATGTCTAGCTTTGATTACCTCACCCTCCATTTTGTAAACCGCTCAGGTGGCAATTGCATCCACCAGGTGTTCGTAAATATTCAGGATACCAGAGGCATGCGCCGAATGTCCAGTTGAGTTAATAGAGCAAAATGGAAGATTCAGAAATAGTAGAGTTTAATTCATTTATCTCCATCTTATTTATTTAGCAGAGATCCAGGGAACAATTTTAGGCTGGATGTGATTTTAATGACTCAGAGCACTCGCAGCCAAATTCTACACTAATGCATTGATTCCACCCCACATGCTTTATTATTTTTATTTTTATTTGAGACAGCACTAAAGAGAGGGCTCAGATGTTTTATTTTGCTGAGGACCAAGCACTGGGGTCCTGAGATAGGGTGACCATATAAAAAGGAGCACAAGGCTCTTGTATCTTTAACAGTTGCATAGAAAAGGGAATTTCAGCAAATGTCATATGTATGCATGCTGCATCTGGCAAAATTCCTTCTTCATCACAACAGTTAAAGCTGCAGGAGCCCTACCCTCTTTTGTATCTGGTCACACTAGGCAGGGCTCCTGCAGCTTTAACTGTTGTGATGAAGAGGGAATTTCACCAGGTGCTGCATGCATACAAATGACACCTGCTGAAATCCCCTTTTCTATGCAACGGTTAAAGATACAGTAGCCCTGTCCTCCTTTTCATATGGTCACCCTATGCAGTCTATGCCCACCTACCAAGACTGAGCCCTATTGAATTCAGTGAGAGAGATGTACTTCTGAATAGACATATATGAGATTTTGTCATTGTGCAGATTATTCCTGTTAGATGACAGTGATACATTTTGTAAAACCAAATTTTATTCATCAACCCGGGATGACAAGGTGCCATGCCGCTCTCTTTCATCACGACAGGCCTTCTTCCCATGCTCTCAGGCCCATAGACTTCCAGAATTTTCTCTGACTTCAGGATCAGCCTCTTCACAAACATCCCTGCCTTAGAGGCTGCCCTTAGAGTTTCATAAAACATAACACTGCAACGTTCTCTTGCAATATGTTGTATGTTACAATCAGGAGTGAGCAACATGTGGCCTCCCAACTGTCATTTTCTCTCACCATTGGTGATGCTGACTACGACTGATGGGAGTTGTAGCTCAGATCATTCGGAGGGCCACAAGTTGCCCACCCCTGTGCTATGTAATGTATTATGAAGCCCCTTCACAAGGTTTTATAATCCAACCTCCAGGGCGTGAAGACCAGATGCTGCTGTTGTTCTCCACCTGCCATCTTTTTGGCTTCTACCTAATGCAAGTTTAGCTCCGCCCCAATAGTGCCCTGAAGTACGTCATATAGTTAAGGGATAAAGGCTTAGTAATAGTCAGCATGGTGAAGGACCCAGGTTCAGTTACTGGCCTCTTTGGTTGAAAGGATGAGACAATGAGAAAGACGTTTGTCTGCCTGAATCACTGGAGATCCACTGTGAATCAGAGTACAGAGTACAGAAATAGGCTAATCTGTTATAAGACTGACTCATATGCTTAGCTCCAGCCTTAGCTGTCTGCCCAGGTTGAAATAATCCAGCCTTCTCATCCATACTGTTTGTATGTTCACTCAAGGTGCTGAGAGATCTAAGCATTGAAATACCCAGGCTCATTCATCTGTGAGATTATCTGACTCACCCAATGATCCTCTCGGGAGTGATACATTGAGCATGCAGACAGGAAAAATTAGTTTGAGGCAGACACTTCAAGTACTACCTTGAGTTTATTCTCACAATTACTTCCAAGCTGTTGGAATGAGTCATATGAGAGAGAGAGAGAGAGAGAGAGAGAGAGAGAGAGAGAGAGAGAGATCAGGAGTTAGTTTGCTCCCTGCCACCCTGAGATCATAGAAATAAAATGTTATTGCAGTTAGACAAACTAAATTAGGACATACCTGTGAAAACGTATTATTGTCCTTCTTCTGGACTGCAGCTTCTGAATTCATTGTAGACAAAAAAGGAGTTTCATGCATCTAAGGCATTATGGACTCAGTCTTAAACAACCACACAGAAAGAGCATTATAGGGCGAAGGTGCAACTCACTAAAGAGAGAATTTTCTCTGTCTATCTATGTATGAATCTATTCATCTGCCATGTTTTGCTACTGCTTAAAAATCTGCACTGGATACTGGTTTAGTTCCAAGCACAATTCAAAATGCTGGGTATGACCTTTTATAGTGAAATCCTATATATATATATATATATATATATATATACCTAGAAGTCAGTTCCATTGAGGTAAAGGAAACTTACCGATAGGTAATGATGTTCAGCACAGATGGGCAACATGTGGATCCCAGTACCCGGTACAGCCTTCATTGCCCCCCATTGTCCCCCAATAAAAATGCCTCCCCAAAAGCACCTGTAGTACTATGGAACACTACAAGGGTCAAAATTAGCTTGTAAACAAGCTAAATGTTGTACTCTGGAACATTATTGGGTGGTTTGTGGGTGAATTTAGGCAGCAAACCAGTGGTTTCTATTTCTTTTAAAAAAAAACTTCGGGGGGTACATCCCACAGATTGTGCAGCACCCCATGTAGTGTGGCCCATGGGTGAGGGCTCTGGGGGGAATGAGCTGCTCCACACCAGAAGGCAGCAAATTAATTTAGGGGGAACAGGACAGGCCCATGTAACTCTGTCCTCCTAACACCTCACACCCCCAGTATCTGCCACCTGAGGTTATTGCCTCATGCTGCATAATGGTAGGGCCAGCTCTGCTTGAAAGAGTGAAGGGAGAAAGGGCTGTGCTTGTTTCTCTTTCTTTTCCCTCGAAAATAATTGTCAGTTTACAATATGTTGGAGGGCATCTTGCCTCACTGATAATTGCCATCCCTCTGTGAGAAAATGGGTATATAACTATGTAAACGCTCCAGCAAGGCAATATGGATTACTTTTTTCAACAACCATTCGTGACAGCTCAGAACTGATTGGATTTTCTGTGGTAATTTCAGAAGCCAAAGGAGCACAGGTATCTTCGGACTAATTGGAAATAGACTTTGAGGGGAACAACTTGATGGTTGCTTATTAGAATGATTAGGAAGAATCTGCCTCACTGCTTTTGCCTTGGTTATTTACAACTTCCTACAGAAAACTGGGAACCTCATGTGCTCCTCTTACTGCCTTGGAAAGGGTTAGGAGTTGTTGTTTTAGCAAACTGTTGAGGAAGTGCATCCAGCAATGAGTCCTTCAGTCAATGTAAGCTAATATTCTGGGTGGGCTGATCTGGAGACAAATGGTTGAGCAGATGACTTAGCATGCCTGAGAGCTGCTCAGACTAACAGGTTTGTAAGGACAGGTTGAGATCCTATTGGCTCCTTGTGTCACCTGATCTCCGTGGGGCGAGAAACTGCAATGGCGTTCCCGGCTGCCTGTAGTGGTGGCGCTGCAACGCACCTGAGACCAGATTAAAGCACCAGAACTACGTCTAGTTTGCGACTCAAGTCTCCGACAGCATGTTGTAAGCACCCAGTGTGATGGTGGTGGTGGTGATGATGATGCTTTTCATCCTAAATTATCTCTCAAAGAGCTTTCCAGTTAAAATCGACAAAACTACTATACAGGAGGATATACGGAGGTGTTTATATGGTGGTCTCCCAGGCAGTTGATGTCATAGTCCAGGTTACAGCCTCTTCCTCCGTTGATGGAATTGGAAAAAGGAGCTGCAGAAGGTCATAGGTTTTGGCGTCTCCAGGCAGGACAGGAAAAATACGCACCTGAAATCCTGGAGAGCCACCGTCAGTGTGTCTACAATACTGGGCTAGATGGACCAATGGTTTTCTGTGTTCCTGTCTTTGACGTATTACAGGAACACGGCAAAAGAAGAAGCTCAACTTATGTTACACCTTAATTGATATAAAATGGTTTCTTGGATCAGCAGGGCCAAGTTTTATTTGCAAGAATTAAACTGCATTGATGGGGATCTGTTTCTGAAAATGTGTGAATGTGTCTTCCACCACCCGAGCTCCAGTCAGAAAGTTCACCTTTTAGAGGTCTCATCTCCTTATCTGGGCAGCAAGGTCTGATGATACTGGTAATTATTTCTCTGTGTTTGCCAGCAAATATAAAGCGAGAGAGTCTCCTGCCGTATAATCACCCTTAATTAGCTTAACCACATCTTTATGAGTGTCCATTTGAATACTGATGGGGGCTGAGCGTGATCCATTCTTAGATTCATAGATTAAAATGAGTGTGGTGAAGAATGCCAATTAGGGAAAATCTGGGCATTTTCGTTCTTGTATTCTCAGAGGATCATGGGGGCCATTTCACACATTACCCTCTCAGAGAGGGAGCATAGCCTCTTCATAGTTCTGTGATAGAGGGCATTACTTACATGTTGACGGAAAGTCACAGGTTTGGGACCTGGCATCTCTGATTGAAAAAAAGGGGCCAAGCAGCACATGGTGGGAAATACCATTTGCAGCCTGAGACCCAGGAAAGCCCTGGGTGTAGTGATGTCCATCAATCTGGATGGCTTTAAAAGATCACAAGCTCAATATAAGCCAACAGTGTGATGTGGCTGCAAAAAAAAGCAAATGCTATTTTGGGCTGCATTAATGGAAGTATCGCTTCCAAATTGCTTGAGGTACTGGTTCCCCTCTATTCAACACTGCTTAGGCCTCATCTTGAGTATTGTGTCCAGTTCTGGGCACCACACTTCAAGAAGGATGCAGACAAGTTGGAGGGGGTTCAGAGGAGGGCAATGAGGATGATCAGGGGTCTGGAAACAAAACCCTGTGAGGAGAGACTGAAAGAGCTGGGCATGTTTAGCCTGGAGAAGAGAAGATTGAGGGGAGACATGACAGCACTCTTCAAGTACTTGAAAGGCTGTCACACAGAGGAGGGCCAGGATCTCTTCTCAATCATCCCAGAGTGCAGGACGTGGAATAATGGGCTCAAGTTACAGGAAGTCAGATTCTGGTTGGACATCAGGAAAAACTTCCTGACTGTTAGAGCAGTATGACAATGGAACCAATTACCTAGGGAGGTGGGGGGCTCTCCCACACTAGAGGCCTTCAAGAGGCACCTGGACAACCATCTGTCAGGGATGCTTTAAGGTGGAATCCTGCATTGAGCAGGGGGTTGGACTTGATGGCCTTATAGGCCCCTTCCAACTCTACTATTCTTTGATTCTATGACAAATTCCTGGAGGAGAAGGCTATCAATGACTACTGGTACTGGTGGCTATATACTACCATCAGGCTCAGAGGCAGGGGCACATGGGTGGGAGGGTGTTGTTGCACTTGCATCCTGCTTGTGGGTTTCTTATGGACAGCTGGTTGGTCACTGTGTGAAAAGAGTGCTGGACTAGATGGAACTTTGGTCTGATCCAGCATGGCTCTTATGTTCTTGTGTTCTTATATGAGCTGGCATAAGGCTGTTTCCTGTGATCATAGGCAGAACATAAGAAGAGCCCTGCTGGATCAGACGAAGGACCACTCTGTTCACACTGTGGCCAACCAGCTGTCGCTCTGCAACCTCATTCTTTAAGCTGGAGATGTTGAGAATTGAACCGGGGACCTGGAACGTGCAAGCCACGTGCTCTAACCACTGAACTATGGGTCTGTCCTAAAGCCAGTAAGCCAAGCTAAAGCAAATGCCAACCTGAATGTGAGACCCCATAGCACTGGAAGGCAGGGAGCGCACGTCCCCTTTCAAATGCATGTTCCTGTACATGGTTGGGAGCTTTGGATGAGTTGGTGTGCTAGTTGCCCTCTTCGGAATAGGGGATGAAATCTGCTCCAGTTGGAATGTGGTCTGGGGAATTCAGGAGTGGAATGATTCTAAACCAGACCTGTGACACGCTGCCATCTGGCAAGTTCCTGTCTGGTTTGAAAGTACCTTATACTGAGTCAGGCCATTGATCCATGGCCAGTATCAACTACTGTGGCTGGCAGTGGTTCTAGAGGGATTCATACGAGGGTTTTTCTCAACCCTATCTGGAAATGCCTGGACTTCATGCATATGCGCTATCGCTGAGCTATGCCCTCCCAATAATTGATTGTATATGTGTGCGTGTGAAAGAGAGAGAGAGAGAGAGAGAGAGAGAATGAATGAGAGAGGGCAAAAGAGAGAGAACATAACAGTGGAATACATGAAGCTGCCTTATGTTGGATCAGACCATTGGTCCTTCTTGCCCAAGATTGACTACTGTGGCTGGCATTGCTATCTTGGGACCAGGGCTGGCCCTGTCATTAGGCAGAGTGAGGCGGTTGCCTGAAGGTGAAGGGTGAAGAGGGGTGTTGAGGTAGAGGTAGGAACATAGGATACTGCCTTATACAGAATCAGACCATTTGTCCATCTGGCCCAGTATCGTTGACACTAATTGGCAGCAGCTCTCCAGAGTTGCAGGCAGGATTCTTTTCCAACACTTCCTGGAGATGCCAGGAATTGGGACTTCTGACCTTCTGCATGCAATGCAGGTGCTCTACTGCTGAGCTACAGCACCTTAAGGTGATGGGACGACAGAGCTCTGTATGGCATGTGGCCTGCCTTGTACTCCCTAAACTGGCCTGTTGCCCTCAGGTGCAGTGGAGGACACTCTCCTGTCATAGGTCTTGAAGTAATATTCAGCTGTCAGTTTAATTGGTTTCTATTCGTGGAATTGGAGGGGGCACCATCTTGTCATTTGCCTCAGGCATCAAAGTGTCTAGGGATGGCCCTGTTTGGAACTCAGGGAGAGGTCTTTCCTAGCCCCTCTTGAACAGTGTAATGGCTGAACACCGAGATTTCCCAATTATTATTATTTTTTTAAAAACTCTCCTTAAACTTATCCAGGGACATATACACATTTCAAAATTTCAAATTCAGCATCTCCATTGTAGTACTGTGATAGATACTCATTTTCTGTGCACAATAATTACTGTTTCTACTAGAGGTGTGCATCGGATCGGGTCCAATCCACGATCCAGAGCCGATCCGACCGAAATTGGATAAAATTATCCGATTCTGATCCCGGCTTCTGGATCATCCAATCTCATCCGAACCAGTCTGAAAGGACCCGATCCAGTTCAGATAAGGTCGGAGGATCGGACCTCCTCCTCCCCCTCGCACTCCTTACCAGCTGGGGCTGTCCGCTGGCTCCCGCGGGCAGCAGCAGATGGTAGCAGATGGCCCCGGCAGGTAAACACCCTCCTCTCCCTTGCGCTCCTTACTTGCTGGGGCTGTCAGCTGCCGTCCGCTGCCCCCTTCTACTAAGAAACAGGCTTCGCGGCCTGCCTCTCAGTAGTGCACCGGGTGATGATAGATGGCAGCGGACAGCCCCGGCAGGTAAGGCACGCGAGGGGGAGGAGGGGGAGGGCCCCACTTGCCTGCCGGGGCAGCCGCTTCCCTCCAATGCTGCGATCAACTGAGAAACAGGCTTCACGAACAAGTAGAGCACTGGGTGATCATCACATGGTACTCTACTGAGAACTTAGCTGCGAAGCCTGATTCTCCGTAGATTGCAGCACCGAGGAAAGTGGCCGCCCTGGCAGGTAAGGAGCGGGAGGGGGAGGCGGGAGGCCCCCCCCCACTTACCTGCTGGGACGGCCACTTCCCTCCAGTGCTGTGATCTACTGAGAAACAGGCTTCGCGGCCTAGTTTTCAGTAGAACGCTAGGTGATGACATCATCACCTGATGCTCTACTGAGAACTAGGCCGCGAAGCCTGTTTCTCAGTAGATTGCAGCACTGGAGGGAAGTGGACGCCCCGGCAGGTAAGGAGCATGAGGGGGGAGGCGGGAGGGCCCCCCACTTACCTGCCAGGGTGGCCGCTTCCCTCCAGTGCTCGGATCTACTGAGAATCAGGCTTCGCGGCCTGCCTCTCAATAGCATGCCAGGTGATGATCACCTGGCGCGCTACTGAGAGGCAGGCCGCGAAGCCTGTTTCTCAGTAGATCCGAGCACCGGAAGGAAGCGGCTGCCCTGGCAGGTAAGGAGCGCGAGGGGGGAGGAGGACAAGGGTCCCGCTTACCTGTCGGGACGTCCACTTCCCTCCGGTGCTGCGATCTACTGAGAAACAGGCTTTGCAGCCTAGTTCTCAGTAGACCTCCCTGGCGCTCTACTGAGAATTAGGTCACGAAGCCTGTTTCTCAGTAGATTGCAACACCGGAGGGAAGTGGCCACCCTGGCAGGTAAGGAGCGCGAGGGGGGAGGGGGATTACCTGCCGGGGCCATCTGCTACCATCCGCGGGTGCCAGTAGACGGCCCCGGCAGGTAAGGAGTGCGAGTGCCGGGGGAGGGACAAAGAGGGGGGAGTCAGGCCCCCACTCACTCACGTCCGATTTTCGGATCGCGATCGGGTCCGATCCGATCCGAGGGACCTCCAATTTTGTCCAAACCAAACCAGGACAACATTGGAGGTCCCAATCCAAGTCCCGATCTGATCCGGGGGGTCCCTGCACATCCCTAGTTTCTACTGGTGCTGACAAGCCTTTCCTATGAATAAAATTATGCATCTCAGTAGAAGCTGCATTTCAGATCAGTGGCCATGGTGAAATATGTACAGTTCATTCCATTCAGATCACATGCTGGCTCTCCTTTTTAAATTCAGTGTCTTGCAATCCTAGCGGTTAAGGGGATATTTTAAGGACAGTGAGTTGGGGTTGCTGAATCAACTCCTTAGACCGTCTCTTGTGGGAAAGGCTCCTACTTAGACTGTGATTACATGGGGGAGATGGGGGAGATGGTTGACAGTCTAGTAGAGTAGAAAACTTCCTTCAGAGACTTTTATTTCTCATCCTTTAGCTGGCTGATTTTCTAACCCCCCGCCCCCCACATACTGCTTCTACTACAGCAATTAAATGTAGTTTATTTGATTAATTTTCACCCCATTTCTTGGTCAATTTGGTCATCCCACTTCTGGGTCAGTTCTGTGTGATCCCACGCTGTGTTCTCAAAGCAGTCCTTCATCTCATTTAATGGTACCTTTAATCGGAGTGAAACATTTTCTTGACTTCTTCCTAACTTCCAAAATTATCTGATCAACCTCAAAGCAAAAATTTGTCACAGCGTGTCATAGCTGTCTGCCTTTCTAGGGCATTCTACAAAAGGCGAGTAGAAATTCTGCACTTAATGCTCATGATTTAAATCAAGCATGCCTCTCGGAAATATGTGTCGGACCTATAGATGGACAATATGTTTCCATTCTGAGTCACGAAGGAATTATGATCACTTCATTAGCTGTGCATGACCTATCCGAAGGCAGCTATCGTAGGGTGACCATACGGAAAGGAGGACAGGGCTCCTGTATCTTTAACAGTTGTCTTGCTCGGGACTGTGGCTGCAATTATTTATGTATCCAAAAGAGCACCTGCAGTGTACCAACATGTTTTTTAGAACCCTAAGATAATCAAAAGTAGAAAATGTCTTTAGAGAGCAAAACCCTTTAGGGGCTGGGGGAACCCAAAACAGTTCAGTGAGGGCTGAGAATACTCTGTGGCCTTGCAAAGCTGTCTGGCTGTCAGAGGGGAGAACACAGAAAACCGAGGGTGGGGACAGGGAGAGGAAAGGGATTGGCATGGTGAGGAGCAGCTGAAATCATAAACAGAGAGATATTGTTGTAGGTCTCACCTGGATACTCCTGCTTCTCAAAAGCCGGAACCTTCTATTTTTATAAGCAGTGGTTGGCAAGATAAGTATAGGCTTCGTCCAGGTACTGAAGTCATCAGCTGCTTTTAATCCTTGAATAGCTTCATTCCGTGCCTGCGTTTGCTTTGGCTGAAGTCTGCAGCTCAGCCAAGATTATAGGTGCTTTGAATTACTGCAGTTTTGATCAGGGGATTTTCTGCACCGATGTCTACAAATGATATCAATTGCCTGGATGTGATTGCCCAAAAGTGACTCAGCCTGTTTTTGTTTTTGCAAAGTCATAGGCAAAGGAGAATCAGGGCTTACTTAGTGCATAGTTAGTTGGGCTGTAGGATTGTGCCCAACTATCCCCAGGCTTAATGCAGCATCTTTGGCCAGCGCTCAAGTCCAGAACAGGTCTTGAGCTGATAGCCTGCGGGATACGGAGACGGAACCCAGCCTGTGCGCCAACATCCGGCTCTGACTATACGTGAAGCCTCCTTGCACCAAGAAGCCAGAGTGCCAGGGCAGCTGACAGGACCTACTCCTCATGCCTGCCCTGGGCCCCTCCCTTGATTTTTTGTCTCCCCGGTGGCTGGCTCTAACCATCCTTTCAATTTCCCACAATGCACCCAACTTAGTGTCACTCTGGAGCATTGTGGGAAATTAACTGTGTAGCGCTGCTTAGAGTGTTTCCATGCAGCCAGGTAAGCCTGCCCGAGCCTACCAGAGGACGCATTACCCAGGGCACCCCTTAAAACTGGAGCCAGACGTGGTGTTAGGTGGCATTCTTTCCCCTCGATAAAAGCTTCCAAGCCAGGCTTGCTTGCTGTTCTGACCTATTAAGGGGCTTTCTGTACTTTGCATTCAGGAATGAATTAAAGCCGCTCACTTTATATGAGAGAAATTGAAGGCGTGTTCTGGACCATGAGCGTCATCACACAAGGGGTAATCGCAGTTCTTTACTGTCACTTCTCTGCACTTTCTCATTCTTCCCGGAGGGGAAAGAGACCACGTGAGCCATTCAGAGGCTGGTTTCATCACATGGCTTTTCCTGCACACAGCAGGAGATCATGGCACATTCCGTTTTTTTTTTAAAAAAGTCAGATTAAAAGGGGTCTATTTCATGATGTAGCATACTTTGATTTAGCTCCTTCCCTTCTAGAACTGCTTCCATCTGCAGCCCTTCCATCCAGCTGCATCATGGGGGATGTATGCCCCCCTTCATCCGCTCGGCTGGTACCAGCTGCCCTTTCGCCCCTCCCCACCCAGAACTGTCTCCTGCCCTGGCCATTCCACCTGGCCATTCCATAATGTAACTGCACCTGGACATTCCTTATTTTCCTCTTCCCTCCTGCTACCTTTTCCTTTTGTGCTGTAGCTATTAAATTGTGAGCCATCATTTTAAACTGTGATCCACCTTAATCTCATTGGCAGAAAGTTCACATAAAAATGCAACAAAGAAGTAAACATTGAATAAAACAAATTTCTCCTTTCTCTGGCAAGAGGGGATGCTTAAGACAATCAAGATGGTGATGGCATTTTTTCTAAGATGCAGTACCTATTCCTGGCACTTAAGTACTTTATGCTTGCCCAGTGCATTGCATTTTATTCATCGGAGTGCTGTATAGGGTTATAATTTAGTTTGTTGAGCGAGGCTCTTATTGACATTGTCTGTGTGTCTGTTTCTCTTAGGGTCCATTTTCTATTATCTCTGATCTCTGTTTTGTTCAGAAAAATTCCAGGGAGAGTATATTTGCTGTTTATTCTCACCAGAGCTTGTTCAGTGAAAAAGGATTCTTAGCGAGAGTATTACAATGCCATTTGGTTTCTCAGAAATGTGAATTTCAGGGTTCTGAAGGTTATAAATTGCTTTTTGTCATTTGAGCACTTTTTGAAATTTATTTAATGCCGCATCTGGCTTAACATGTATAATTAAAGACCTTGGGTAAAGCTATAAAGAGCTCAGCTCCCCAGAGGAACAAGTACTTGAGACTTATCTCATGATCCCATTTTGTTTATATTTGAACCCAGATGAATGTGTTTCTGCTTCGCTACAGCTTTCAGCCATGTTTATAGAAACGGAGCTGAGTGAGCATGGCGAAACAGGAGGCCTGCAGTCTGCTATTTGGAGGACCAGCTTCTGGCACTGAGCCATGCTGAATGAGGGATTATCAAAATGCAGCCATTGGGGAGGGATGCTGCTGTTTCCGTACTGTTCAGGTTCCATATTGTTCAGCTGCCGAATGGAGAGCAATGCCTAGCAAGGGCCACTGATGTCATCTAGTCCAGCACTCTGTTCACACACTGGCCAGCTGTTGACCAGGGATCCACAAGCAGGACATGGTTCTACAGCACCCTCCAACCCATGTTCCCCAGCAACTGGTGCATATAGGCTTACTGCCTCAGATACTGTTACAGTAATTAATCGGAGACCAGTCCAAAGTTCCAGTTTCAAACAGATAACCTTTATTGCTAGCAAGACAGCAGCCTGGAATCGTTCCACAGACTGCAGCCCCCCCTAATGGGTGAAGCAGCCTGATATACATTTCAAGCAAACAGGAAATATGCGTGTCATACACAGGATAATGCGTGCGCAACATAACGTTATGGTAGCCTAGGTGTTGCCTTATATGGTCTGTAACTGTTTCTCTAGGTCAGGTCACATGGTTTGCTGTTTGCATACAACTGAATCGAAGCTACTTATGAGAGAAAACAAAGAGAACACAAAATGGGGGGGGCATTACTCAAAATGGAGTCACTTTGGTCAAGCTGACTGGGGCCAGTTCCCTCACATTCCCCCCTTTGAAACTACTTTGTACTAAGGAGTTTCACTATCTTCATCTGCCATAGGACAGGGCAGTAGTCGCGCAAGACCATTAGGTGGACAGCTGTGCGCCGGTCTGCTATCTGTTCCACCATTCTGCGAAAACTCTGTAACAATAAAGGCATTAAACAGGGCAAGAGGATACAAACCAAGAGTCCTACAATAACCATCGCTATGATCTCTTTTAGTCTTTCTATCTATGTGAACCAGGGTTTCAGTCCTTCTGCCCATTCAAATTTTTTCCAGGTTTGCACAGGAACATGAGCCAGCTTAGTCATTTTACTGGTGATCTCTTCAATAACTTTTCTATTATCATCAATATGCAGACAACAATTAGTAAGATTAAATTTTCCACATACCCCGCCCTCAGTAACAAGCAAATAATCAAGAGCTAAGCGATTCTGATACACAGCATTTCACAGTTGGGTCTGGGTTTTGGATAAGACATTCAGTACTCTTGCAATTTCATTGGTTATTAGTTCTAGAACTGCTTGCAAACGTATGATTCTGTTAAGCATATAAATGGGGGTTCTGTACCCCGACATTTTATCTTGTGCCAGGTGGCAGGGCCATAATACTGAACAATCTTCTCAGGGGGGCCACTCATCATCTTTCCAGTTTCTAATTTTACCATTAGGGGATATGCTGCATTTGTTGTACACTGGGTGGCCCAGACGCACACCATCTGACAAGGGAACCAGAAAGAAGGAGGGGCGGATCTCCCCTAGGGTGCAAGTGCCTGCCCAGGGTTCAGGGAGTTCAGAATGAGCATACTGCCCACAGATCCAATACAGTCCCTTGGGGGCCGGCCAATTAGAGCTTTGACTCTGGGTGGTGTTTATTCGGGATTGGAGACTCGCTGGCCACAACTGATTGTTAGGAATTACGGACTGGTTTGGCCAGTAGGAGATTTCGGAGCCATTCAGGGTGGTGAGTGATTCACAGGGGGTTTCTCTAATCTTGGGGGCTGATGGATGCAGGCGCTGGAGGCACTACTGACTCACAATGGTGTCCCCTAACATCTACTGACTGTGAGGATTTGACTCATTATACGGCTGGCTGACATTTAATTCAGCTGCCTCCCATGGCCACTGGTCTCGCAGTTGGGTACCTCTGCATACATAACAGTTACTGACATTGAGGGAGCTAACAACAGTCTCAGCAGAGGTGAAAAATTACTAAATTACATCTCTGGGCGGTGCAGGAACTTAGAACTGGAACTTTGGTGAGGCTGGCATGTGGATTCTCTCGTGTTCTTTTTCTCACGTGACCTATCATGCACAATTCTAATAGGAACATTCATTGTAGTACTGTCCCCTGTCCACTGGGGCCTCTGACCTCGAGACTCCACTGGGCAGGGGCCTCCTTCGGGTTGAAAGAGGTGATGGCACTGTCTTGTATGCAGGTGGAGTAAGTGACATTCTGAAAAGTGCACGGTTGCACTTTGCCCTTACACTGGAGGCTACTCTGATAAATGAACATCTGTTTGATCTGGTTATGCAATTTGACAGTCTGAATACATGACTGACAGGGAGTGACATCACTAGAGACAGGAGCAAGGATCAATAGGAGTATTAACACTACGAGTCTTTCAGGAGTCTTCGGGCGGTGTCCACTTCCTCTATCCGGGATGGGAAGGGATGCAGCGCCCCCAGTCACTTCGCTCCCACGGGCACCGGCCCTGGGGAGGCTTCTGCCGTCGCGTCCAGTGACGTAGGCAATTTCTTCAGCATCATGTTCAGTCGGTGTTGCTTGGCAACTTGCCATTGGTCTGTACGGGCAGCTGCTGCTGCTTTCACACGGCTCCAATGGATCCAGGTGGGGTTCTTTTAACTTTTAAGGCAGTAGGAATAATCAGTAAAACTGTGAAGGGGCCATCCCAAGTTTTTCTTAAAAGATTTTCCTTATAACTTTTGACATGTACTTGTTCCCTGGGCTTAATAGACCAGTTCATAAGGGGTCAGTCTATTGGTTCTTGATGTACAACGCATATGGAGCAAGGCAACGGACAGCATGGGCATCTATTTCGCCCTGGTTTCTGCACAGAGTTTCTCAGTGACTTCTGCTTGGAAGGTTGCTCTGTTGCCACTGTTTATCTGCAGGTTTTTTTAATAAGTGCTTTGTCACTTCTTTTGAGCTTCTGCTTTTGCAGGCCAGGCTTCTACTCATCCAGAGAAAGTGCAGACGGCGCTACTAGGAGGAGCTTGTAACCAGCAGCTGGTGGCATGTGTGTGAAATCTAGTTGAAGGGACGGCTGCCTCTCAGTATTTGACCAGGCAATGGGACTGGGCCTTTTCTTGGGTTGTTCTTATACATCCTCTAGAGACGTCTGTGCAGAGGCTGGCCAGCTTCTTCAGTGCTTCCTTCTTTCTTTTTCATTTTAAGGCACATTTCTGGTAAAAGAATGTGGTTTCAGTGTAATACGCTGACAGGAAACGGACTTCGCTGTAATTTCCTTTTTGATTTTGCTCTGCAGTAGATAACAGCTCTGGTTTCCAAACAGCTTGAAGGAGCTTCTGAATTTTTGTAGAATGGACGATGTTTTTTTTCTCTCAGCAGTCAAGAATCTTCGCTCTCGGTATAAAATCAGGTATGACAAAACTGCTTCTCTTTCGCGTTACTAGTTCTGCTTTCTGGGCAGACACCTGGGGGCAGGGACTCTGCCAGTAAAATTTCATTTTCAGTGACTACTACGTAGTTAAAGTATCTGGTTTCATTTCGGACAAAACTGCTTCCTTCTGTTGGCAGGGTTCAGAGTGGCACAGTCTTTCACGTGTACATTTGGATTTTCACACAGCAAGGCACGGTACTTTCAATAGGTTGGCCATATGTGAGCTTTATGGCCTTAGTCAGGAGCAGGCATGCAGTAGCGATACAGCGAAGACAGCCGGGCCATCCACGACTGAAAGGATCGGTGTTAAGCAACAGGGCGGTTCCAGGAGCCTATACGTTGGGTCAGGACTCCGACAGCAGTTCTTTTTCTTTCATCTACATACAAGTGAAAGGGCTTGCTGATATCAGGCAGTCCTAAGGCTGGGGGGCTGGTAAGAGCAATCTTCAGGTCTCGGAGGCTGTGGGTGGCTTCTGTTGTCTACTCGAGCAGGGCTGACTCAGGTAGGTTGGTTTTCAGGAGTTCATAGAGGGGCTGTGTCAAGGCTACATAATTCAGGATCCAGATGCGAAAACTCTGAGTTCCTTTTTGCTGTTGGGCTGTGGTACGCAGTTGATGGCTTGGGTTCGGCTGGAGCTTCTTGATGATGAACCCCAGATGGGACTTCTTGACTACAAATTTGTGAATCTCATGGATTTTCTGCATGTTCATCTGCGTCCTTCTGTAGTCTGTATATTCCATTGAGGGTTTAATCTTGGGGCATAGGCGGTGTTGCTCTGGTTGGGGTCGGGGATGCCTTCTCTCTGGCCCCATTCTGTGGCTGCATTTTCGAGATTAGCCTGGGTCTGTAGTCTCTGTTCAGTTGTCAGGAGATATCCCATTAGTTGTTGGATATCAGTCCAGGTTGGCAATTATGTCTACAAACTTCTCGGGCTCTTCTTCATAGGAGGGTCCGTGGTTCTTCCAGTTCAGGAGTTCAAGAGCTCAGTTCAATTCATTTCAGGAGTTTAAGAACTCAGTTCAATTCAGGCAGTTCAGTTCGGGAATTCAGTAGGAGAGGGGACGTAGGTCTGGTACGTGGGCACATTTGTGGCAGGGTCGGTGACGGCAGGAACAACGGTGGGACTCTCACGGACAGGGAAAATTCTTGTCTCGGTGCCTGTGTTAGCAGCCAAATTTCTGAGGTGGAGCCGGCTGGAGTGAAGTGGGGTCTACAGGTGCAGAGGTGACGGCTGATGGCTGGGCAGTGGAGTCTTGGGACATCGGAGAGGGAGCCAGGATGTCTGGTCCAGACCTAGGGACGTCTGGGACATCAGGAGGTGGCAGTCACAGGAGCCTTGCGTCTTGGGGTCTTTTTTTACTTGGTTCGTCATGATAAGGGCTGCATCTTCGGCCAACTTCTCGTGCCTATGGTGGGGGGTGTTTGGCTACTTTCAACTAGCTCTTTGTGCATGGATTGTCCTCTGAACTGAGGGGCCCCCCTTTCTATGATGGCAAGGTTCTAAACTCGGGAAATATAGGGCTCAGAGAAAGTACCTTGGGGGGGCCAATTCTACAAGGGGTCCTAGAGTGGGTCAGTCATAATAACATTTTCCATAGCATCTACATTGGACTTAGTCTGATCAAAAACTTTACTGAAATGCTTAATCATCAGGTTCAGTGGGGTCAAAAAACCTCCCTCCATCCTTTTTCTGACTAATACACAGTATAATCTACCAGACAGACAGTACACAGAAGGGCAGTCAAATTGACAGGGAACCGTCTGACTATAGGGATTGGGGGAGTCAGGCGGCTGATACAGAGGAATGCAGTCTCTTCACTACCAGCCCACGCTGCCGGCAATTCAAGACACCCAGAGGCGTCCTAGGGCTACTGCCCAACGGTCAGCAATGGAAATCAGGCAGTCATACACACATCAAACATCCAGGACGACACCCGTCCTCCCAGACCTCCCAGTTCAAAGAAACAGAAACAGTTTACCATTACGGGGAGATGATCAGGCTCCCCCTTCGACTCTACTGAGTCGGGCAATACCAAACAATACGCACGTCTACAATTCCGAGGGTTGATCAGGCCCCCCTTCGACTCTGCTGAGTCGGCCAATACAAAACAAGATAGGCAATTCCCCTGATACTTGCCTGGTCCAGATGTCCCAGCGCTGGGCAGAAGGGTATCTGCACTGAACTTCCGCTCGGTCCGTTTTTGTTCCGCACTGTCCCCGGACCTGCCACAGAACCTGAATGGGCACCAGCTAAAGGCTGGAGGCGCGCTCCCAAGGAGGGCCACGGCCGGCTGGGGGCCGCGGGGAACTAAGCGGAAGCGGGGGAAATCTCCCTGGTAGGGTTCTCCGATTATCAGGCGGGTCTCCCAGTAAGGGATGGATTCCCGGCCAACGCACCAAAATGTTACAGTAATTAATCGGAGACCAGTCCAAAGTTCCAGTTTCAAACAGATAACCTTTATTGCTAGCAAGACAGCAGCCTGGAATCGTTCCACAGACTGCAGCCCCCCCTAATGGGTGAAGCAGCCTGATATACATTTCAAGCAAACAGGAAATATGCGTGTCATACACAGGATAATGCGTGCGCAACATAACGTTATGGTAGCCTAGGTGTTGCCTTATATGGTCTGTAACTGTTTCTCTAGGTCAGGTCACATGGTTTGCTGTTTGCATACAACTGCATCGAAGCTACTTATGAGAGAAAACAAAGAGAACACAAAATGGGGGGGGCATTACTCAAAATGGAGTCACTTTGGTCAAGCTGACTGGGGCCAGTTCCCTCACAATACTGAGGATAGCACATAGCCATCAGGGTTATTAGCCATTAATAGCCTTCTCCTCCTCCAGGAATTTATCCAACCCCCTTTTAAAGCCATCCAGATTGGTGGCCATCACCACAACTTCTGGTACTGAATTCCATAGTTTCACTCTGTGCAGTTTGTAAAAGTCCTTCTTTCCCACCAATCATCTTCATGGGATGACCCCTGGGTTCTAGTATTATGAGAGAGGGAGAAAAATGTCTCCCTATCCACATTCTCCACACCATGCATAATTTTGTATACCTCTATCATGTCTCCCCTCAGCCTCCTTTTTTCCAAACTGAACAATCCTAGCTGTTGTAACCTTCCCTCATAGGGAAGATGCTCCAGCCACTTTTCTCCACGTTATCCAGCTCTTCAGTATCTATTTTTAGGTGTGGTGACCAGAACTGTACATAGTATTCCAAGTTATAAAGGCAGTATGATATCGGCAATTTTAATAATAATAATAATAATAATAATAATAATAATATATTTATTTATTACCCGCCTCTCCCAATGGATTGAGGCGGGGAACAGCATTAAACACTGTTAAACACATTAAACACTAATTTTATTCTCGATTCCTTTTCTAGTTATGCCTAACATGGAGTTTGCCATTTTCACGGGGAGCCTTTTACTCACCTCCCATTCTAAATTCTCTGGGTGAGAACTAAGTCAAATGAGTATCACGATACCATCTACTACAAAATAAATGTAAAAATGTAGAGTAAAATAGTACAAAGCAACAGTGGTGCAATGTGAGCGTTCATTTTCTTTTCTTTGGAAGTCCTTCAGATGTAGCTGTAGCACGCTATTTATAATAGCAGACTTGTACTTCTGAAGTGTACTTTATTTTGCTGGCCATTCCCAGGCTCCGATAAAAGCTGTCATTCACAAGTATCCCCCCCTTCCCGCTTCAGAGGGTCATGTGAGGTTTTATTTTGTGAAACCATGAATGACACACTGTACTCTACCCTTGGAACGTTAACAGATGCTTCTACTGTGTTTAGGGAGTGGCAATATGAAGACTTTAATAGTGCCCCTATTGAGCTTTTCTACACGAGGCTATTAATCTGCTGGGAGGGAGGATACAGGGCCAGGTGAGGGGATCTGAGGGGAGCACAATCAGGGTAGTGACGGGTAGAGGGAGATATGGCGTTGTGAGGAGGACTTGCCAGGTTAGGGAAACAAGGCCCAGACAGTTAATGGCTGTGCCTTGTTCCGGTCCCCCTCACACCCACAGGCTTGTTGGTTGCCTTATCAGCCAGCCCTCAGGCCTCCGGGTGCTGCTTTTAAATGCCAGATCAGTGCATAATAAGATCTCCCTCATCCACGATTTAATTGTGGATGAGGCAGCCGATCTGGTATGTATAACCGAGACCTGGGTGGGAGAGCAGGGAGGAGTTAGTCTCTCCCAGTTATGCCCACCGGGGTACTTGGTTCAGCATCAGGGTAGACTTGAGGGCCGGGGAGGGGGGGTTGCTGTGGTCTATAGGAATTCCATCCCCCTCTGCAGGCTCCCTGTCCATGCGACTACTGGTCTGGAGTGTTTGCACCTTGTGTTGGGCCAACGGGACAGATTAGGGATTCTGTTGGTGTACCGCCCACCCCGCTGCTCAACAGACTCCCTAGCTGAGCTGACAGAGGTGGTCTCTGGTGTACTGTTGAGGTCCCCCAGACTCTTGGTTCTGGGGGATGTCAACATTCATGCCGAGGGCACTTTATCTGGGGCAGCTCAGGATTTCATGGTTTCCATGACAACCATGGGACTGTCCCAACATACCATCGGCCCAACACATGTAGCAGGGCATACTCTAGACCTGGTTTTTTCAACTGGACATGGAGATGGGGATCTGAAAGTGGGGAACTTTACATCAACCCCTCTGTCATGGTCAGATCACCACCTGCTGAGGTTTAGACTTACAGCGGCTTTTCCCCTCTGCAAGGGTGGGGGACCCATTAAGATGGTCCGCCCCCGGAGGCTAATGGATCCAGATGGTTTCCAGAGGGCTCTGGGGAGTTTTCCGGCTGATAGGGCTGGCTCTCCTGTCGAAACCCTGGTTGATCTGTGGAATGATCCTTGCCCCTCTTGGCTAATAAAAGCTAGCAGGGATGGAACAACTGGCTGGGCCAGGGAAGTGATTAATGCCTCTTTGCAAGAGGGAGTGGTCCCAGGCCTCCTGAAAGAGGCGGCAGTGAGACCACTCCTAAAGAAATCTTCCCTGGACCCTGAAAATCTGAATAACTACAGGCCAGTAGCAAATGTTCCATTCCTGGGCAAGGTCCTGGAGCGGGTGGTTGCGAGCCAGCTCCAGGCACTCTTGGATGAGACTGATTATCTGGATCCATTTCAGTCGGGTTTCAGGCCTGGTTTTGGTACGGAAACAGCCTTGGTCGCCCTGTATGATGACCTATGTCGGGAGAAAGACAGGGGGAGTGTGACTCTGTTGATTCTCCTTGATCTCTCAGCGGCTTTCGATACCATCGACCATGGTATCCTTCTGGCACGACTGGCTGAGTTGGGAGTGGGAGGCACTGCATTGCAGTGGTTCCGCTCCTACTTGGTGGGTCGGCTCCAGAAGGTGGTGCTTGGGGAACATTGCTCGGCCCCGTGGATTCTCCAGTATGGGGTTCCGCAGGGGTCAGTTTTGTCCCCCATGCTGTTCAATATCTACATGAAACCGTTGAGTGCAGTCATCCGGAGTTTTGGAGTGCGTTGTCATCAGTATGCTGATGACACGCAGCTCTATTTCTCCTTTTCATCTTCATCAGGCGAGGCTGTGGATGTGCTGAACCAGTGCCTGGCTGCGACAATGGACTGGATGAGGGCTAATAAACTGAAACTCAATCCAGACAAGACTGAGACGCTGTTGGTGGGTGGTTCCGCTGACCGGATGGAGGGTGTTCAACCTGTTCTGGATGGGGTTGCACTCCCCTTGAAGGAGCGGGTTCGTAGCTTGGGGGTTCTCCTAGAACCATCTCTGTCACTTGAGGCGCAGGTGGCCTCAGTGGCACGGAGTGCCTTCTACCAACTTCGGTTGGTGGCCCAGCTACGTCCCTATCTGGACAGGGATAACCTGGCTTCAGTTGTCCATGCTCTGGTAACCTCCAAGTTAGATTACTGCAATGCACTCTACGTGGGGCTGCCTTTGAAGGTGGTTCGGAAGCTGCAGCTTGTGCAAAATGCAGCGGCCAGATTGATAACTGGAACCAGTAGGTTCGAACATATAAGACCTACTCTGGCCCGCTTGCATTGGCTGCCTGTATGTTTCCGAGCCCGGTTCAAGGTGCTGGTTTTAACCTATAAAGCCTTACACGGCTTGGGACCACAATACCTGATGGAACGCCTTTCCCGACATGAACCTACCCGAACACTACGTTCAACATCTAAGGCCCTCCTCCGAGTGCCTCCTCCGAGGGAAGCTCGGAGGTCGGCAACAAGAGAGAGGGCCTTCTCTGTGGTGGCTCCCCAATTGTGGAACGATCTCCCTGTCGAGGCCCGCCTGGCGCCAACATTGTTATCTTTTCGGCGCCAGGTCAAGACTTTCCTCTTCTCTCAGGCATTTGGCAATATCTGAGGAGCCTGGGTCTGTTTTGTTTTGTTTTTGTAGTTTTTTTTTTTTTTTTTTTTTTTTTTTGAAGTGTTGAAGTGGTTTTTAAATGTACAGATTGTGTGTATGTTGTATGTTTTTGCTGTTTTAATTTTTGTATATTGTTTTTAATTGTTTTTAATCCTATGTAAACCGCCCAGAGAGCTTCGGCTATGGGGCGGTATACAAATGTAATAAATAAATAAATAAATAAATACTGTGTTTAGGGAGTGGCAATATGAAGACTTTAATAGTGCCCCTATTGAGCTTTTCTACACGAGGCTATTAATCTGCTGGATCTATTTTCGGTTTCATCACAAAATTGAGATCCAAGCTCTACACAAAGAGGTTTTCTTTCCTGCTTTTCCACTATATAACCTTAGGTGATGCTTTGCTATTGTGGAATAACGCAATGACACAAGTCGGAAAGTACCTTTTCTTTTGCTTTCGGAAATAATACTCCATTTTCCCCACTCCAAAAAAAAACACACCCCACCATGAAAATGCTCTTAAAAAACAGAAATAAAACAGGAGGGCCACAACATCAACTAAAAAACCCAGGAACAACCACGAGCAAGAGATGATGAGTGCACAATAAATGCAGCATATAGAAAAGCTCATGGCCCATTCTGAATGGTGGGAAGGGTTCTTTCTTTCGGCTGTGATGTGGTGCAGTTGTAATATTGGGTCCTTGCAAACCATGCTTTGCCAATCTGGGAGCAGCCTGGATGACACACATTCCCACTGCCTCCTCCAGAACTCAAGGGCTTCCCCCCTCCCCTTCTCCTGCACATCCCAGGGGAGGCATTTTGTAAACATTTATTTCTGCTTTTAGTTGACCATGGCTTCCTGTGTCATCTGACCCAGGAACTGTGGTTAACATTACCTAGGTTAGTTTGAACAAACTTGCTGCAGAAACCGCAGTTTGAACTTGGTTTGTTTTAAATTAGCCTTAGGCTGCCTCTACAAGAGAGGTTTAAAGCTCTTTCAAGGCTGATTAAATTTTTTACCTCTACAAGAGAGGAGAGCAAATTGGGGGCTGAGGCGCTTTAAACATCCGATTATGCGCATTATCGAATGCGCGTTAAACCGCGAATTTTAATTTGTGGCGGCAGTTAAAGCACTTTACCGCCGTGTAAACATGCGATTCTCCGCATGTCAACAAGTTTAAAGCGCGTTTCGGTCGTCCCGTAATGCGCTTCGCCGCCTCTCGTACAGAGGTATTAGGAGTAAATGCGCTTCCGCGAATATGCGCATAATCGGGCAGCCAGGCGCCAAAGCGAATCCTTCTAGAGGGGGTCATAGTTAATATTTATCACAGTTTACTGGTTCAGTTGGCACAACAAACCAGAGTTAAGTAAAAGCAAACGCTTCTGAATTGCTCCTCTTAGTCCAGAGGGAGGCTAGGCTCATTCAGAGCTTGTTAAACTATAGCTTAGTATGATGTCTGAATGCAGCATATGTCAGAAACTGTAGTTTTGGTCCTGGAAAATACGATCCTGGTAAATTTGTGTAAAGTGTAAGCATACTGGTCAGCAAGCCAGTTCACCAACTTTCCCCCTCCAAGAATCCTCTTTTATTTATTTTTTAGCAGTATCATAATGAGGATCCTTTCCCACTAACCTACCAACTTTTTCTAGTTTTCATATTTTCTGCTGCAAACCCTTCTGTTCAATGCTGGGCATAAAAAAGTGTTTAAAAAAGAGCGAGAGAGGGAGGGAGAGAGAGATGGAGGGAGGGAGGGAGTTAATAATATATGTTATATTTTAAAGGGTACATGATTAAGCTTCATTGATTCATTCTGGCACTAGTTGTAAAATAAAAGAAAGAAAAACAAAATGAGTGATCGTGTGTGGTTGTTAGAATGAATACATGTGTCCTAACTACACACTACTAATTTTCTTTTTTTATTATTTTATTAATAACTTTTTATTAATTTTTATACAATAACAAAACACATTAACATATCACTCATAAATCATATAACTTACAATACAAAACTAACATAATTCACCTAACTAGTGCACCCCACCCTCCTGAGACCAGCTTCATTTCTATATACCATATTTATTTTTAATCATTCTTCCAAAACTGCATAGATTCACCTGACGGTGCACACCCCTTCCCCTTTTTTAATACATATTCCACAAAAACTCCCCATATATCTCCAAATTAATTTTTTTTAATATCTCTCTTTTAACTTTAACATTGTTTGTTAACTTATCATTTATAGCAATATTCCACACTTCTTTATACCAATCTTCTATTTGGTAGTTGCCTTGTACTTTCCATTGTCTAGCTATTATTAACTTCGCTGCAGTCATTAAATTTGTGATTAACTCTTTAACATTTTGCTCTCCTTCTTCTTTATCATAAATTGATAATAAAGCTATCCTAGGACATATTTTAAACTTTAGATCTATTATCTTTTTTACTTCTTCAATTACTTTTAACCAAAATATTTGCACATATTTACACGTCCACCACATATGAAAATACATTCCAATTTCCTGACACCCTCTCCAACATAGCTTCAAATGTTTCTTATCTATTTGATTTAATTTTACCGGTGTTAAATACCATCTCCAAACTATTTTATAATAATTTTCTTTTATTCTTACTGACATAGTATTCAGATTCCGCAATTTCCAAATTCTCCCCCAGCTTTGATCATTTACTTGTTCTTTTAAATCTTCTTCCCATAATACTTTCAAATGGCTTTGCTTCTCTTCACCTTCCATCAGAATTTTATAAATTTCACTAACCACCCCTTTAATATTCTTATTTATATCCTCTCATTATAATCATCTTCTCAAATTTGGTAAAAGTTCTGAGCTCTTTATTTTTCTTTCTCCATTTAACCATCCATTGTTCTAATTGGATAACTTTAAACCATGCTATTTTCTTTCCTCTCAATACTTCTTCTAATTGCTCTTTATTACTCATAGTTTATCTACTTCCTTTGTAATGATTACACCTAAATACTTAATCATATTCTTAACCTTAACTCTATATTTTCTACTAAACTCCTGTTCCTCCTCTTTCATATAGTTGAATAACATCATTTCAGATTTATCCCAGTTAACTTGCAACCCAGATATTTCCCCAAACTCTTTCAAGTGTAATTTTATTTTCTCCATTTTTTCTATTGGGTTCTCAACTGCTATTAAAGTATCATCAGCAAACAAACTTATTTTTACTCTTTCTTTATTACCTATCCCAGTGAGATTCTTATCTTCTCTTATTGCGTTAGCTAAAAGCTCTATAACTATAGCAAACAAAATCGGGGAAAGAGGACAACCTTGCCTGGTACCTCGGGCTAAGGAAATTTGTTGCGTTATTCCATCATTTACCGTTACCACAGCATTATTTCGCGAATAAAGTTGATCTATCACACCTCTAAATCTTACTCCAAACCCTAACCTTTCTATTATTATTTTTAATGCTGGCCATTCCACACAATCAAAAGCCTTAAAAATGTCCAAAGCCATCAAACCTGCCTTCAATTTATTATTCTTAATTATATTAATCATATTCAATGCTCTTCCAATTAAATTTGGCATCTGTCTCCTTGCTATAAACCCACATTGATCTCTTTTAATATATTTATACATATAAGTATTCATTCTTTTCGCCATTATCACTGTAAATATCTTAGCATCTTGATTTATTAAGGAAATAGGTCTATATGATCCTGGATCTGACAGATCTTTATCTGCTTTTGGAATCAATACAATCAAAGACTGTTCCCATGATGGTGGGATCCCACCTCCTTCTAATATCTTGTTATATAACCGTTTCAATTTTGATATTAACATTTTCTTAAATATTTTATAATATTCTGGTCCCACTCCATCTAATCCTGGGGATTTCCCCCCTTTTAATTTATCAATAATTTCTTCTATCTCTTTTTCTGAGACCTCTCTCTCCATTAACTCTATATCTACCTCTTGCAAGTTAATCTTTAAATGCTTCTCCACATATTCCTCAATTTTTTCTTGTGACCCTTTTCCTGCTGTATATAACTTCTGATAAAAATCATAGAATATGTCCAATTTATCCTTCATTGAATTACAACTCTTCCCTAATTTATTTCTAATTGTTCCAATTAAATTCTTTGTCTTTTTTGATTGTGTAGACCTGGCCAGCATTTTAGAATTCTTATTACTATATTCAAAAAATTCTCTTTTCAAATATATTAAATTTCTCTGAACTTCCTCCAATTCCTCTTTCTCTAGTTCTTTTTTTTTTGCTTGTAATTGAGCATAAATCTGTTTATCCCTATGCCTTATAAACTCCAATTCCAACTCCTTAATTTCTTCTTCCAATTTTTTCTTATGCTTTTCTTGTTGTCTTTTCAATTTACAATTCTCTCTAATACAAATCCCTCTTGTTACTGCTTTCATTGTATCCCAAAGTATAGCTTGATTATAAACCCTTTTTCATTAATTTCCCATATACTTTGTAATTCCTTTTCCATTTTTTCAATTATACTTTTATAATTAAAAATTCTTGTATTTAATTTCCACCTTTTTGCCTCCTTGTAATTTTTCTTAACATTAATATCCATATTCACCAATGCATGATCAGTTACTTTTATCAATCCTATATCACTCTTTATTACTCTAGAAAACAAATTCTTTGAAACAAAAACATAATCAATCCTTGAGTAAGACTTATATTTTGCTGAATAAAAGGTAAATCTCTGTTGATCTTTATTCATTGCTCTCCACACATCTATCAAATCATTTTCATTCATAATCTTACTCAAACCCATAAAGTTATTACCTCTTTCTTCCGGCGTGGGGTTAGAATTATCTTTCTGTTTGTTTACCACCATATTGAAATCACCCACTATTATAATATTTCCCTTTTGAATATCTTTCATATCTTCAAAAATTCCTTTATAAAATTCCATTTGATTGTTATTAGGTGCATAAACATTAATTAATGTATACTCCTCTTCCCCCACAGCCCCTTGCAACATAATATATCGGCCCATAACATCCTTCTTTATCTTCTGTATTTTGAATCCACATTTTTTAGATATAATTATTGCCACCCCCCTGGCTTTTGAAGTTCCATAGGCTTTCTCATATATATCTGACCATCTTAATTTAAGATCATTAACCCCTTCTTTTGACTGATGTGTTTCTTGAATAAAAATTATATCCGCCTTGTCTTTATTCAATAATGCCTCCACTCGTTTCCTTTTAAGCACTGATCCTAGCCCATTAACATTTAAAGTTGTAACTCTTAAATTACCCTCCATGTTATCAGTTTCAATCCCCTTTGCCAGTCCCCTATTGTGCTACACATATTCACATACCCCTCAACAAAAAACATAACAATCAATATTTCTTCCCCCCATTTCCCCCCCGGGATTGACCCTGGCCATGGCTTTATTTTTATTTTTAAACCCAATGGGGGGGAGGCACCTTCGGGACCTCTGGTTGATAGTAGTCAGCAGATCCTCTTCTTCTCTCGATATCTTTTCAGTTCATCCCATGTCTTGTTGTTATCCGCTCCCAGTTCCATTACTGTGAGCCTCCTACCGCTCCCAAATCTTCTCCTTGATCTTCCTTTCCACGCTGCCGAGGGTCAACTCCTCCTTGTAATCCCAACTGATTCAACAACTCCATCCCTTGCTCCATTGATGTTATTTTGTAGAATTTTTTCTCATATGTAAATTTCAAATAAGTCGTGTAACCCCAACTATAGTTAATCGCGTTCTTCTTTAAAGCATCTGTGCATAGCTTCACTCCCCGTCTCCAATTCAATGTTTGAGGACACAAGTCATTATACACTTGTATTGGAGTATCGCGGTATTTCAGTTGACCATTCCCTTGTCTTATTGCCGTCATCAAAAGGTCCTTTTTATAATAATTTGTAAATTTCACCACCATGTCTCTTGAAATCACACCTTCTGTAGGAAAGCCTGTGTACCCGCTCAATGTCTTCTGGCTTCCAATCTGCACTTGGAGCTATATTTGTTAGCCACTCCATAATTTTGCCTCTCAGGATCCTTGGAGTCTCTGCCATATCTTCTGGAAAAGATTTAATCCTTATATTGGATCTTCGTTCCTGATCTTGAATAGCAATCAATCTTAAATCCATTTGTTGTACCATGGTACTTTGCTCTTTTATTTTCCTTTTATTTTCCTCTATTGCATCATCCACTTGCTGAAACCTCGAGTTTATTGCTTTTAATTCATCTTTGACCTGCTTCAATTCATCCTTTATACCTTGAGTTGATTTGCCAATTTCTTCTGTCACTTCTTGCACTATTTGACTCTTTAGACCTTGAGTCAATAGCTCGTTATTTTGCATCAACATGTTCTGAAAGCTTATCATCATTTCTTCTGAAGATAACGTCTTAGACTTGGCAGTCCCTCCTGTTTCCTTAGAAGCAGCTCCCGCCTTTCTCTCATTTCCGGTATGCAGTGATTCCACGCTCGCTGTTTTCTTCCCCCCTCCCTTCTGGGGGCTATCTGGCATATTTCCTTCTTCAGTCGCAGCTCTTTCTAAACGAAAAAAGATTTTATCTGAAGGGGCCGCTCTCCCGGTTCTGGTCCACAACGGTGTTTGTTCTTTTTTATAACCTTTACGCATTTGGCAACCAGCCAAACTTCTTCCGAGCGCAACGGCACTTATCTCTTAAAAATTATGCCTCCAACGTATGCAGTAAATCTTCCCACAGATTCCAAAGTGTTTTACTCACAGTTCAGTTTGTCTTACAAGGGAATATCTTCTCTTCAAAAGTTTTACATCGGGAGACTGCCAAATCCACCGGCTACTCCATCAGCCCCCAAGCTCCGCCCCCCCACTACTAATTTTCATCAATCAAACTGTGCCTGGAACATATTATAAACTTTGAACTATAAACGAACCGCAGAATTCCTCTCCTTCCTTGCTCTGTTGTTATAGCAACTAGTAAACTTCCCACCTGCCACTGTATTACAATTCACATAGACATGACTGCGATTGATGATCATTTTCGTTATTTCCTTGCAGGCCAGTTTCTGAAAAGAGTAAGGGTCTTTCTTGGCATTTGTATGTGTACGCGCACGTATGTGCACTAATTTGGCTAGCCTTGCTTTCTTGTGACTGTGTCTGCAAGAACCAACTCAGAGCAACCCGTGAAACACTATGATTTCTCATTCCTTCGTGGTTTTATAATCTGTTTTACTATTTTTCAATTCCAAATCTCTGAATGCAGCATAATTATATTTCAGAACATACTGTGGCAAGCTGTTGCATGATGAATCTTGCAACATTTGTGTAGGGGGAACCCTGCGTGTGATCATTTTCCAGAAAATGCCGCCTCACAGGTTTTCATAGGAATGATCATATATATATATATATATATATATATGAAGAACTTGAAGTGCCAGGGATGTTTAGTGATGGATGAATTCCCCTCAGCTCAATTCATAATCGGATCAGTAATTATGAACATTACAGGAGAACACACACACAAATTCATGATGCCGCTCAATTCATTACTGCCCAATTCATGATGTAGTTGAGCAATGCAAGCTAGGGAAATTCATATTCCGAGCCAGGGAATGGCAGACTAAGAATGCTTTGTCACATCTCCCCTCCCACATAGGTTGCATATCTACAGGTGACATTCTGAAAAGATCGTGAAGTAAACAGGCTAATGTGTGGATACCCACATACAATGGTAGAATATCCACCTTCTGCCATTGTATCTGGAACTTTGGCATCTTCCCATTGGGGATGAGCGGGGGAGACATACATTTCTCCTTGCAACGTTATACTTGATGCGAAAAATAGAAGCGTTGTGCATCCGCTTTGCACTGCTTCTTGTAGCTCATGAAGCTACATATAGTCTGGCCCCGGATGTGTGCTAAGGACTTCCAAGCATTTGTTTAAACTGAAATAACAGTTGATTTTCGGTAAGCTTCTGATTAATGAATGAGATACAGAAACCCTTAAAAAAATCAAAACAAAGGAAGGAATTGGAAGAGTTTAAAGTAAGCAAGAAATTTTGAAGATACCAAAAAAAATAATAATGTGGGATCCTAGGCATTTCGCAGTTACATTACGCAACAGGCATTACGCAACAGGTACAATTCCCACACATTGGAACATTAACCCTTTCCCAGGGAACTTTTGTGCTGGATGAAGAAACTGTATGTTTTTTGTGTGTGTTCATTGCCACCAGGACTGCAGGAGGGAAGATACCCTGGCATAGGTTGTGTTGTGTCTATAAGCTCCAAGGCAATTCTGCTCAACCGAAACAGGCTCCTTTTGACCTGGACGAGTTCTAAGTCAGACTGGGACATTGCCTGGGCAACAGCAGTCTCCGTTATGCTTGAAAGGCCTGGTACCTGTGGCTGCCTCAGGTCCAGAATGGACACCTCTCCTGGTGGTGACTTATGTTGTAGGCCTGCTTTACACTTGTGGCAGCCTCTAGACAAGTTCCTCAGGAGCATGTTGGTGGGGTGGGGCGGGGGTGGAATTGCCACAATCGAGACCAAAGAACATTTATTTGGAGCCACCATTTGAGAGAACCAGTGCTGACACATAGAGGCTAAATGTGTGGCCAATTGTGCTTAAACCTCCCACATGGGGATGCTGGTTCCACAAATGGTGTGTCTGTGTGGTTGAACCCCAGCTGTGAACTTGCTGGTAGACCCTGTCAGGCCCATGGATGAAGCAAAGGACCTTTAAGCTCAACTTAAGAACATAGAACATAAGAAGAGCCATGCTGGATCAGACCAGCATTCTGTTCACACAGTGGCCAATCAGCTGCCCGTGGGAAACCCACAAGTAGGACATGAGTGAAACAGCACCCTCCACACATGTTCCCCGGCAACTGGCGTACATAGAAATATTGCCTCTGGTACTGGAGGTAGCATATAGCCATCAGCACTAGTAGCCATTGATAGCCTTCTCCTCCAGGAATTTATCCAACCCCCTTTTAAAGCCATCCAAATTGGTGGCCATCTCTATGCCTTGTGGTAGACAGTTACACGGTTTAACTGTGCATGGTGTGAAGAAGTCCTTTCTTTTATTAGTCCTGAATCTCTAATCAGCTTCATGGGATGATCTCAGGTCCCAATATTATGAGAAAGGGAGAAAAATGACTTTCTCCACATCAATCATAATTTTGTACACCTCTATTATGCCCCTCCCTCCCTCTCCTTCCTCTGTGATTCCTATCCATACTTTCTTAAAAGTATGCACACCAGGGTTAAAGAACCTGTGTAACGTCACATCCAGTTTGGCCCCTTCTGTGGAACCAGTTATAAAGGACAATTACAGAGGGAAAAAAAGCAGATCAGTTAGAGTAGCAGCTTCCCAAACAACTGGGGGCGGGGGTGGGTGGGGGGAGATAAAGCTGTCAGAAGAGCAAAGGGGAGTAACATTCAGCATTGGCCAAAATAACAATGGATGTTATAAAGATGCCGATGGGGGGGGGGACATGGAAATTGCTGGGCAGGATCCAACTATGTCATTCTGCTAGCACAAATGAAGTTGTGCTAGTGGAAACTTGGTTCTGAACTATGTGCAAGAAAATAATCCACCTAAAGACGGGGTTGCGCATGTATGTGTACATTACACTTTTGCAACGCATTGTGCAACCGGTGGCGCATCACACTTGCACAACCCATTGTGCATTATACTTGCACAATCCATTGCGTATTACTATTTTGCAGCCTGTTGTGCAACCGCTTGTGCAGACGTAATGAGCAACCACTTGGGGAATAGTGGAGTTCCGCTACTAGCACTACTTGAGTTTGTTGAATGACACTGTTGGATATGACCCAATGTTAAGAAGTTCATCCTAAAGTTCAACCCAGAAAACTGCCCACCTGTAACTTAAGCCTATTGCATCTAATCTTGTGCCTCATCTCCACAAGTACATGAGGAGTGCTCATGGTTGTTATTCTCACAGTATGCTGAAATTGGCTCCACTCCATCATGGTTATACAGCAGAGCCAGCCATCCTTAAAACCCAGCTTTTCAGTGCTACACAGCTCCGGAGCTAACACTGCATCACAAAAGGGAATTAACACAGCCCTTTTGCAACTCTGGAGCTGCGTAGCTACAGAGCTAACAACACTTCAGAGAAGTGAATTAACAAAGTTCTGGAGTTAATTAATGCAGGAAGCACATAGACGTCTCTCAATGGGAATGTTAAAGGAGTGAATGGGGGAGGAGCCAACCCATGTCACAGCCAGGTCGCAGGCATGCCGAGGATTTAATGCGGAGACACGGGGGCACACTGCAGATCAACCATCTGGGAGTCGCTTTAGCTAAAAAGAATGGAGTAAAAGGACTCTCCAGCCCCCTCTACAAGGATTCACTTTTGCGCCCGGTTAGGCGATTATGCGCATAATCGCTGAAGCGCATTTACACCTAATACCTCTGCACGAGAGGCGGCGAGAGGCGGCGAAGCACATTAACGGATGACCAAAATGCACTTTACAAGTAGTTAATGCGCATAAGCGCTTGTTCACACAGTCAAAATTTGCTTTAACGGCCGGAGCAAAATAAAACTCGCGATTTAACACGCATTCGATAATGCGCATAATCGGAGAGATAACGCGCCTCTACGCCCGATTTGTGCTCCGTTCTTGTAGAGGTAAAAAATTTTAAGCGCCTTGAAAGAGCTTTAAACCTCTCTTGTAGAGGCAGCCTCCGATACTGCGGCTTTTCCAGGCAGAAATGGCTGTTTGGGAGCACGCTGGCCACGATCTCATGTGCCACAAAGGATCTCATAATGCAGCCAAGCTGGAGGAAACCCCCCATGAAGACAGCCCCCAGGCTTCTGGGGCAACAGAGAATAGGCTTTAGGCTTCTTCTGTATGTCAGCTGGTTTTAGATCTGGGAGTGAAGATGTCTTTCCCGGCTGGTGGGAAAGACATCTTCCCCAACCCTCCTTTACAAGGGTCCCCCCCCCAAAAAAGAATTATTCATAGGCTGCCACCAGAAGCTATTCCTCGCCTGAATATTCTAGCGTGTCTAGCTGGGAAGTTCTCAGCACTTCTGCATGGGACCCCTCCATTCGGCCCAGCTCTAGGAAAAGATAAAAAAGAAAGACTCTTAGGGTTTTTTTTTCCCCTAAAGCCCAGAAGTACAGAATTTAACAACACCTTGTGAAAATTGTAAGAACACAAGATGTAGCTTCATGACCATGCAGTCCTGCCTGTGGGGATGGTTTCAATGGGAAAGTCCCTTTTTAACAGCAATACAGCCAAAAATCCTGATAAAAGTTGGGGTGGGGAGAGGAGAAAGGAAACAGGGAAGAACAAGGAAACACAACAATCACACACACAGTATTCCTAGCCAAAATCAATGAAATCATTCTAACTTAGGGTGACCCTATGAAAAGGAGGACAGGGCTCATGTAACTTTAACAGTTGTAGAGAAAAGGGAATTTCAGCCGGTGTCATTTCTATGCAATTAGTACCTGGTGAAATTCCCTCTTCATCGCAACAGTTAAAGTTGCAAGCACTATGCTAGAGTGACCATATACAAAAGAAGGCAGGGCCCCTGCAACTTTAACTGTTGTGATGAAGAGGGAATTTCACCAGGAACTAATTGCATACAAATGACACCAGCTGAAATTCCCTTTTCTCTACAACTGTTAAAGTTACATGAGCCCTGTCCTCCTTTTCAGATGGTCAGCTTATTCTAACTTAGCTAGGCCCTTTCTACACCATGGGGTGTAGAGGGAGGGAGGGCGATCCCGGAAGTACCAAATACACACTATTGGCGCACAGGGAGGGAGGGCGATCCCGGAAGTACCTAATACACACCATTGGCGCACAGGGAGGGAGGAAGGGCGATCCCAGGCAAACAGACTGGTGTTGCAACGGTCCTAGTAATGTTTACCTGCTTGAGTGGGATTTGGGGTTTCAGAGTATATGCAGAGTTCATTGCAGAGAGCATGGACTGACAGAGCAGTTTGAGCGCAACGTCACATATTTTTGGGAATTTCAGATCAGTGAATGCCAGACTTTTAACAGAGCTTTGTCCAATAGTGTGATACATTCCATTTCTGGTGTTAGTAGTCTAGCCAGCAAATCAGAAAATTACTTAGTGGGTAGACCCCCTTCTTAATGACCCTACACTTGAATTACAAAAGAGCTCACCAATTCCAACCAGGTAATTTACTTTCTATGCCACTGACTACCTTGGTTTCCCTCTTCTGTACCAGTTTGTCTACCTTCTTCTTAGTGTGCTGCATCCAGAATTGAATACAGTTCTCCAGATGAAGTGTGACTCATGCAGAATTAACTGGAACTGTTACTTCTTGTGACTTGGAAATAATGCATGTGTTTTCATTTCAAATTGCTAGTTTCCATTTTCTCAATGTCATTTTGAATTTTATTTCTGTTTAGCTATCAGTATAATGTTTGATGGGAGGGCGCTAGCTATCTTTCCCAGTTTTGTGTCATGTGCAAATTTCTCCTTCAACTATGTCATTGATAAAAGTGTTGACATGTACCAGGCACAGGACAGAGCCCTGTGGTACTCCATTCAAAACCAACCTCTGGCTTGATGAGGAACCATTGATGAGCCCTTTGAGTCAGGTTTTCCAATCAGCTGGAAAACCACCTGATGGTATTATCATCTAGCTCACATTTGACCAATTTGTGAACCAAAACTTCATGGGGGGTGCGTTGCTGAGATCAAGATATATTACATCCACAGCATTCCCACAATTCACTGAAGCTAGTAACCCAATAATAATTCTTTTAAAGATATAAGTGTAGTCTGGCACGATTTATTCTTGACAAATCCATGCATGTTTCTATTAATCACTGTACCAAATTGACTCCTTTATCATCTTTTCTAATATTTTGCATGATATAGAAGTCAGGCTGACCTGCCTCTAGGATCCTTCTTTTCCCACTTTTTGAAGATTGGGATATTTGCCTATCTTCGGTTCTGTGGCACTTTGCCAAATCTCCAGGATTTCTACCCTCACAAAGTTCTGAGGGTACATCAGCAAGTTTCTTTAATGCCCTAGCATACTCTCACCTGGCCCGGAAAACTTGAATTCATTTAAGGTAGCTAGGCATTTGCTGACTAACTCCTAGCCTTGAACTGCAATCCTAATTCTTCATCAGTTAACGTTCGCAAAGGTGTCAAAGTAGTTAACATAAGAACATAAGAAGTGCCATGCTGGATCAGACCAAGTTTCCATCTAGTCCAGCACTCTGTTCACACAGTGGCCAACCAGCTGTTGACTAGGAACCCATAAGCAGGACATGGGCGCAACAGCATCCTCCCACTTATGTTCCCCAGCACCTGGTGTATATAGGCTGACTACCTCTGATACTGGAGGTAGCACACAGCCATCAGGGCTAGTAGCCATTTATAGCTTTCTCCTCCAGGAATTTATCCAATCCCCTTTTAAAGCCATCCAAATTAGTGGCCATCACTACATCTTGTGGTAGTGAGTTCCATAACTTAACAATGCGCTGTGTGAAGAAATACCTCCTTTTAATTGTCCTGAATCTCCCACCAATCAGCTTCATGGGATGACCCCATTGAGTTCTAGTATTTTGAGAGAGGGTTGAACCGTTCCAGCTTGGCTTTGTCACCCATTGACATTTCATCATCCTTACGGAGCAATAGACCTACTGTTTCCTTCCTCTTGCTCTGAACCTACCTGAAATATTCCTTTGTTTTGTCCTCAGCATCCCTTTGCATCCTCAGCTCATTCTGCTCTTTATTCAGGATCAGAATGTGGGGCATTCTGCATGCACTGAACATATTCTACCCTTGAGCTATTCAAAGATTTTGAAAAGATTTTCTGATATTAAAATTTGATTTATACTATTTGTCTAGGCGTTGTTGTTGTTGTTGTGATTCACTGTACTTTTGATGTACTACTCTTTTGACTTGATGGGATGTTTTGATTGAAAAAGAAATGGGTCTCTTGCCAGAGAGCATCGTTTCATTGAGGTACTGCAGTATTGATTGGGTTTTCCCTGCCGTGAAGTACAGTGAGTGGGTAGAAGCAACACTCCAGGGTATGCTCATATGCCTAACGGTGCCAAAGAATAGAGGCGAATTAGAATACTGAAGAGGTGGTTCTGGTGGAAAAGTTCCTCCTGTTAGACAAAACAAGCAGAAATCAAACCCACGTACGATCGCGCTATCAATTTCTGTAGTAAATACATGTCGTATGATAATAGCCCTAGGCAGAGCTACTGGGAGAGCCAGAAGCAGAGTGGTGGGTGGATAAACGGATTAAATACTGCTTGTGTTTACTTGAAGACTTTAGTTTCTGTTAAGGGGGGGAAGTGAGAAAGACTAGATGCGCAGCAATGTTTTCTGATACAGAGTGTCTCTACATTAAGGGAAATTGTGTTGTTTGCCTGGGGCTGTTGTGCTTCCTGGTTTTTGTCAAGATTGATATGAACTGATTACACTGGAGATGAGGAGCAACAAGGCAGAAGGTCCTGCTGTTTCCTGTTTCCTGAATCAAGGGAGCGCCTCCTTCCCTCCCTGGCATGTGTGCAAAGGAGGGGGGGAGGAGAATCTTGTTTTCCTGGGTTAACTTGTGCTGTACTGTTTCCTCACAGCCCGCAGGAAAGCCAGGGCTTACTTCCACATGAGCATGAGATAGTGCTTTAAGTCTGCAACCCCAGGCACACTTACCTGGGAGAAAGCCCCATTGAGCTTAAAGGGGTGCTCTTGGTGCAGTGGGGGTTCAGATCTGCTTCCTTTTGTTGCAGGGAGGCATTTTACCCTCTTCTCCCTCGATCGCAGATAAGGGAAAGTCCTTCCTTGGCAAGTTCATGGTGCAACCCCAGCTTTACACGCAGCTGATTTCCCACCATTAGGGTTTATTCCAGCTTTTCTTTGATCTATTTTAAAATGGAATAAAGGGGGAGAAACTGCGGGAGACATCCTGGCTGATGCTGATGTCATCAAAAGGATGTGCGAACTTCCATGAGTGGTCAGTCATGAGCATGTTTTATTTTGCTTGTGTAAAGAAGCTCACACACAGAGCTGCTTTAAATTGTGTCAGCCCCAATAGCCCATCTAGCCCGATACTATCAATGGCTCTGTTACATTACCCTGATGGAAGAACGCCCTCCCCTAAGAAGTCCGACTGGTTCCAATTTCGCAATCTTTTTGGCACCAGGTTAAAACTTTTCTGTTTGCCCATATATATACTTTTACTGCCTTCTTAAAAGAAAATAGTTTTATGCTTGCATTTTCTGCTGTTATATCGTATCATCATTTTAGTTAATACATCATCCTGTGTCACGAAGGGTCATTCAAAAACATTTGAATTAATAAATTATAGCAAAAAAAAAAGGGGGGGTCTCAGGCAAAGGGCCTTGTTTGCCCTAGTACTTGAGGTCCTTTTAGGGTGGCCGCGCATCCTCTTTTACAGAGGACAGTCCTCTATTTGAAGGGCTGACAGAGGTCTGTCCTCTGTTTTGAAGGTGTCCTCTGTTTCAAGGGTTGCCTAGTCCAAGTTTGGTTCAAAGATAAAGAACCATCTAAAGGGAGAGCTGGGTCTTGAAATTGCACCTGGACAACAGGCTGAGCACGGCACACAGGTGACCACAAAGTACTACATAAGCCAACATGGTTCTTAGCATGTGTGGTCATCGCCTTCCACACTATGACGAGATATACTGTACTCCTATTTGAATTATGATAATTTCTAAATTTGCTTCTAGACATGTAAATTAGCATGTGCTCATTTTATGTAAATCGGTGTCCCGTTTGGCCCTCTTTTTTGACGATGGACAAGTGGCCACTCTAGGACCTTTTGAGTAGAGACACCAGCAATCAAATCGGGTGTGCAAAGTCAGGGTCAAATGAGGTATTGTGGTGAATGAATAGCCGGCCATAACCTATGTCTCCTCCACTTGGACCCTGGCGAAGTTTAATTAAAGAAAACACGTGACAAGTCACTATGGTGCTCAGTGTTCCCACCCAGCCCTTCAGAAACAAAGCAAAAAGCAGAATTCAGTGAATTGGGAAGGAAATTCAGTGAGGAAAAGAAGGGCACCATGACATCACATCACATCACATGTCTTCTTTAATAGAGGAGGTAGTGCAGCAGATATGCGTGGCATTAGCTGCATATTTCTAGTTACATGTTGTTTGGGCCTAAACTATGCCCCATACCAGTTAGCTTAGAGTAACCATATGGAAAGGAGGACAGGGCTCCTGTATCTTTAACAGTTGTCTAGAAAAGGGGATTTCAGCAGGTGTCATTTGTAGGCATGCAGCACCTGTTGAAATTCCCTCTTCATCTCAACAGTTAAAGCTGCAGGAGCCCTGTCCTCTTTTGTATCTGGTCACGCTAGGAAGGGCTCCTGCAGCCTTAATTGTTGTGATGAAGAGGAAATTTCTCCAGGTGCTGCGTGCATACAAATGACACCTGCTGAAATTCCCTTTTCAATGCAACTGTTAAAAATACAGGATCCCTGTCTTCCTTTCCACGTGGTCACCCTAAGTTAGCCCTGCCAAGATGTGCCTCACTGCCAGTAGCCAGAAAGCTGCTACGTGGTGAATATATGGAACAAAAATGCTTGATTCAAAATAGTTGAATCCCAGTTTGCTCATTAATACGATTAGTTTTCATTGTTATGTTTTTATGCTTTTATGTTTAATTGTTCAATTGCTTTTAAAAGCACTTTGAGAGTACTCTGTTGAATGGCAATTGCATGAATTATCCCCTGTGCAAACACTTGAGACTGACCCCACAATTTTACAAATGGAGTGCCTTCTTCCAATTCATATGAATGAATGAATGAATGAATGAATGAATGAATGTGATTCCCAATAGCTGTAGTAATTGCAGTTCCCCATAACAGCTGCAGGCAGCCATGCCTTAAGGCTCCTTCCCTGCACTCCAGGCAAGGAGAGAGACAACATGGACACTCACTCGCCCTCATAGCAACACAGTGGCTCTCTGTTTTTGCTAGATAACATCAGCTGGATCAGGAATTTCCTTGTTCCCTCTAGCAAAAGGCAGCAAGTCAATGCACTGTCATTTAGGGATAAACAACAGTCCTCTCCTTATCCAGAGAACAAGGTAAAGAGAGAGCTGGACAGAGAACCTTGAGGCGCAGCTGTGAAGGGACTCTCATCAGTGAATTAGAAGCCAGGAGTGCTAAGCACTATTTGGAAGTTTTGAAGAAATCAATTGCCCTTGGTAAAGAGAAGAACCTTAAAACGCATCAGAAGCTATAAACATTGGTGCAGCAGTCTTTTGTTTTGACATGATAGAAAATTTGATAGAAAACCACTCTTGTCCTCCTTTCCATATGGTCAACCTACAAAACAGCATTTGTGTGTGTGTGATTTTGAATCTCAATGTGCAACCAGCTATGATCAGAGACTTCTCATCTGACCTGAGCAAAACCAACAGTTCAGCATGACCGTGACTGGTAGTTCCGACAGTCACCTCTGCTCAGATCGGAAACAGATCAGAAAATCAGGGGATGCTGATTATTTCCGGGCTGAACTACTGGGTGACATTGGATTTCTACGATTCAAGACCCCAGAATATGACTAAGAGCTAATTCCCAGAAGTGTGTACATCACTGGATGCCGCGTCATTTGAAATGAACCAGTAAATAAATAAGCCTTCTCTGAAATCCTTCATAGTTGAGATTATATGGGGCGATACTTATTTATTTTATTTTATTTATTTTATTGAAAATATTTATATACTATTCCATGTCTAAAACAGATTCCAGAGTAATGAACATAAGAAATGAAATAGTTGTTCATTTAAAAACAGAATACTAATAATAACTGTGGCTGATCGGTTAAGGAATGCTTCCTGGAAAAGAGCAGTTTTCAGGAGTTACAGGAAGTAGCACAGTGTTGGTGCCTGCCTGACCTCCAGAGACAGGGAATTGCAAAGAAAAGGGGCCACCACACTAAAGGCTCTTCTCCTGGTAGACTCCAATCAGGCCCTAAGTCCATGTGGATCCACCAGGAGCATGCCCTCTGATGACCTCAGTGACTGGGCAGGTTGGCACGGAAGAAGGGTTCTCTCAGGTATCCTGATCCCTAGTTTAGGGCTTTGTTACACTAGTACCAGAACTTTAAACCTGGGCCAGTAGTGAATAGGCAGCCAGTGCAGTTCCCTCAGCAAAGGGGTTATATGCTGAAAAGGGGCAGCTCCTAACAACAGCTGAGCTGCTGCATTCTGCATTAGCTCCAGCTTCTGGAGCAGCCTTAAGGGCAGATATGAAATGTCTATCACTAATGGGCCATTCAAACATCCTCAACAATTGAACACAAGCCCATAGGAGCCTCTAAATTTTTGATGGTGAATGCTATAGCAGAGCAAATTGCAACAGGATCAATTTGTTTTTGGCTTCCACCTGCAATCCTTGCTTGTGGGGGATTCAAAGAAATTTGCAGGATAAGCTATGTTTAAATTGCAGGCATAGTATGTATGCCTACTGGAGTGTATCCCACAAATTGGCTGAAGGGTCTATCACTGCTTATTTACCATGGCAGCTAAATGCAACCTCAGCGTTCAGAAATCGTATGTTGAAGATAGCTGTCTCCATCATGGATGCCGGGTGAAGTGCTGGACGACTAGAGAAGGGCTACAGACCAGTTAGTCTGACATCCATCCCTGGGAAAATTTTGGAGCAGATTATAAAGAAGTCAATCTGTAAGCACCTTGAAAACAAAGCAGTGATTACTAGAAGCCAGCATGGATTTGTCAAGAACAAATCCTGCCAGACTAATCTGATCTTTTTTTTTGATCGGGTAACCTCCCTTGTGGACTGTGGGAGTGCTGTGGCCATAATAGACTTCAGCAAAGCTTTTGAAAAAGTGACATTCTGATTAGCAAACTAGCTAAAAGTGGGCTAGATGGAACAGCTATTAGGTGGATCCACAGTTGGCAACAGAATTAGGCTGCCTCTACAAGAGAGGTTTAAAGCTCTTTCAAGGTGCTTAAAAAAAATTACCTCTACAAGAACGGAGCGCAAATCGGGCATAGAGGCGCGCTATCTCTCCGATTATGCGCATTATCGAATGCGTGTTCAATCGCGAGTTTTATTTTGCTCCGGCCGTTAAAGCGCATTTTGACTATGTGAACAAGCGCTTATGTGCATTAACTACTTGTAAAGCTCATTTTGGTCATCCATTAATGCGCTTCGCTGCCTCTCGACGCCTCTCGTGCAGAGGGATTAGGTGTAAATGTGCTTCAGCGATTATGCGCATAATCGCCTAACCGGGCGCAAAAGCGAATCCTTGTAGAGGGGACTTTGGACTCAAAGAGTGCTTATCAGTGGTACCTTCTCAAACTTGAGGGAGGTAATGAGCAGGGTACCGCAGTCATGGGCCCAGTGCTCTTCAACATTTTTATTAATGATTTGGACGAAGTGCAGGGAATGCTTATCAAATTTGCAGATGACACAAAATTGGGTGGGATAGCTAATACCCTGGAAAACAAAACAAACTTCAAAGTGATCTTGATAGACTGGAAACAATAGAATGAAATTTAATAGAGATAAATGCCAAGTTCTACACCCTGGAAAAAGAAACCAAATGCACGAGATGGGGGATACTTGGCTCAGCAATACTACAAGTGAGAAGGATCTTGGAATTGTTGTTGATCACAAGCTTAATATGAGCCAAAAGTGTGATGTGGCTGCAAAAAAAAGGAAATACTATTTTGAGCTGCATTAACAGGAGTATAGCTTCCAAATCATGCAAGGTACTGGTTACCCTCAATTCAGCACTGGTTAGGCCTGGGCACCACACTTCAAGTAGGATGCAGACAATCTGGAGGGGGTTCAGAGGAGGGCAACGAAGATGATTAGAGGTCTGGAAACAAAGCCCTATGAGGAGAGACTGCAAGAACTGGGCATGTTTAGCCTTGAGAAGAGAAGACTAAGGGGAGACATGATAGCACTCTTCAAATACTTGAAAGGTTGTCACACAGAGGAGGGCCAGGATCTCTTCTCAATCATCCCAAAGTGCAGGATGCAGAATAATGGGCTCAAGTTACAGGAATGAAAAACCAAAACGAGAACATCCAAATCAGGACAAAAAAAAAGGGGGAGACGCAGGTTCTTAGGATGCTAAAATACTTTATTTCAAAGCCCAATGCATTTCAGCCTATGTTGCTTTTTAAGGCTTTCTTTAGGGGGTTGATAAGAGGTGTCTGCAGAAATGCTCCTAACAAGATGATAGTCTCTTAGTCACCAGTAATTATCGTCTCTTATCAACCCCTGAAGAAGGCCTTAAAAAACAACACAGGCTGAAACGCAATGGGCTTTGAAATAAAGTATTTTAGCATCCTGAGAACCTGCTTCTCCCCCATTTTTTGTCCTCAAGTTACAGGAAGCTGGATTCTGGCTGGACATCAAGAAAAACTTCCTGACTGTTAGAGCAGTATGACAATGGAACCAATGACCTAGGGAGTTCGTGGGCTCTCCCACACTAGAGGCATTCAAGAGGCAGCTGGACAACCATCTGTCAGGCATGCTTTGATGTGGATTCCTGCACTGAGCAGGGGGTTGAACTCGATGGCCAGATAGGCCCCTTCCAACTCTACTATTCTATGATTCTATGATCTTTTTCTGTCTTTGAACCCAGAGATGTCTGATGGATCAGATAACTTGCTGCATTTGATGGACCATTACTCTGATCCAAATCTTTCAGTTCTTATGTTTGCTTGTTTTTAACCCATGCAACAAGCCTTCTCCGCTAGCCTGGGTTATTCTGAGAAAACAACATTTGCATTTAGAAGGAAGTAAGACATTTAAGTATAAAACCATGTTGCAGAGGAGGCTCATAAAAAAGAAAACATCATTTTAATGTGTCCACATTCCCCCTCCCACTTCTATTTCTCTTTCCAAACTTCCTGCTAATTCTTAGCTATACCCACCAACCCAGCTGTTTTTCTCAATCAGATTCATTTGGAAGGTGGGAAAGTACCGATCTTGTCTGACTAATCTCACTTCTCCTTCGTGGAACTTTTTTATCCCATGCGCATGAATGCCTCCAGCAGTTCAGCATTCCAAAGTATTAAGGATGAGTTAATGCTGGCGAGAAAAAGAGTCTGGAGGTGAACCACATTTCCCTTTCTTTAAATCAAAATGAACATTTGAAAACCCTTTTAACCCTGTTCTTGGTATACAGAGGGAACCTCAAGTCCATAGGCATCTTGTCATTGTAGTGATTAAGTGGCCTTCATTACTTTGGGCCAAATCTGCCAGCCTAACTACAGTCTTCCTCCTTTTCAGTTTAGATTTAAATCTTCCATTGGGTGAATATAGATGATCATATAATATGTGGCGTGTGTGATGGCTTAGGGTGGAACTGGAAATTATGGGAGCCGTACAATTGTTATCAATTGTTATCAAAAGGAACAGACCCATTGTGTCTCCTTCTCCTTTCTCAGCCGTCTCCATTTCTAAGAAGTTAGCAAAAAAGACATTAGATTCACTGAGATTAAAATGACTACATGTGGCCATGTGGGAGATTAGCAGGAGATTGGGACAATACAGAATAACCAGATTAAGTAGTGCGGAACTAGATATTGCAGGAAACCCACGCTGTCTGCTCAAAGCAGCAGATTCACATAGTTTCCTACTCTCTCCCCTGATAATGTGCCATAAACAAAATGTGACTTGGCATCATGGTGTTCTGAGTTTTCTTGTTCCTGCAAGTGACAGCGATGAGAGTTTGATTACATAGGTGTGGATTGCTGCTCCAGGGAAAGGCTATGGTTCAATGTCAAAACATAGGATTTGTATGTAGAAGGTCCCCAGTTTGATCCACGGCATCCCCAGTTAATAGGATCTCTTGTGAATTGGGAAACAACCTACAAGACAGCTAGAGGTCAGAGCAGTGAGAACTGGCCTAGATAGACCAAGAATCTGATTCAGTATAAAGCAACTTCATATGAACATCAGAACATCAGAAGAGTCCTGCTGGATCAGACCAACGATCCTTCTAGTCCAGCACTCTGTTCACACAGTGGCCAACCAGCTGTCGACCAGGGACCCACAAGCAGGACGCAGTTGCAACAGCACCCTTCCGCCCATGTTCCCCAGCAACTGGTGTATATTGGCTTACTGCCTCTGATATACATCACGTTATTCAAGTTGGCCGTGAGATAATATTTTTAATGTATAGTTGGTCTTCTGTCTTTCCTTATATAAAGAGGACAGGCAAAGTCACACAAAGGATAACAGGAAAGCAAAGCAATAAATTGTGCAGTCTAGGCTGCCAAAGAGAAGAACAGAGCAGAGTTCAGTGTGCACAGAACGAAGGAAGAAGGGAAACAGGAACTCAATCCCACTTGGTAAAGTAGTAACATTTCAGTCATAGCCACTAGTACATGCACATTCTTTTCAGACCTTGTATTTAAGCGAACACATTTTTAATTCTAGTTTTGAACAGATCTCAAGTCTCAAAAATGCTTTTCTGTCAGTATTTGCAAGACCTTTTCGAACTGTTTGGAATTGATGGTGAGGCATTAACTTGTCATCCTCTTCTTTCCTCCCATTTTTGAACAGGTTCCAGAATCTTCTTTGGTCACGAAAAGCCTTCGTGGACAGTGTTAAAGTCTACAACCAGAGCTACATCTATATGCCGGCCTTTTCCATGAAAACGGGGACAGAGCCCTCGCTCCGGGTCTACCATACCCTTGCAGACGTTGGTGCCAGGCAGATGGTGATCTTCGCCAACCCAAACTTCCTACGTGACATTGGAAAGTTCTGGAAGAGCAGAGGAATTCACGGAAAGCGGCTTTCAACGGGCCTCTTCCTGGTCAGTGCAGCCCTGGGTTTATGTGAAGAAGTGACGATTTATGGCTTCTGGCCTTTTTCAATGGACCTGCATGGAAAGTTTATCAGCCATCATTACTACGATAATGTCTTGCCGGATTCAGGCTTCCATGCCATGCCGGAAGAATTCTTACAGCTTTGGTTTCTTCACAAAAGTGGTGTGTTGCGAATGCAGCTGGAACATTGTGAGGACTCTGTATCTTATTCTGCAGCATGAGAACCTTGGAGAGGATCTGAGGGGCCTTGCCTGCGTTGCATTTTACAACAAGGACAAATTGGGAAAAGGGGAGGAAAATACCCCGAAACCCAACCTTTAATGGACTTGCATGGGCTGCTACAATAATAATTAACACCATTGATGACTTGAAGGTGAACAGAGGAATTAAGGGTCCTTTTGTGCAGTGTTCTGTGAGGTCCTCGGTGGATTTTACTCAACAAAATGGCAGAATTCGACTGTGCATTGCCAAGGTAGTAATTCAAGAAAGTTAAAAGGTCCAATGAGGGCAGGCTACCAAGGGCTTTCAGTGATAGTGCTGAATACTTCATGTTGTTCAGCTTTAAGACTGATACCCATACAGCTGGGGAGATGTTTCTTTCTTTCATTTGTTTGTTTCCAAAGCTGGATCTTCAAAGGTGCCTGGAGTCACCCATTCCCGTTTCCTTCCCGAAGCATTGAACTAGTAGAGGAACAGTGCCAATTTTCTCTCCTTTTTTAAAAATAATAATAACAATAACCAGTTTCTTTCAACAGCAGTATTCCGCAATCCTTGTAGCACAAACTAGGATTTTTTTAAAAAAAGAAATGTGAATGTTTTGTAGCAAAAGATTTATTTTTTATGAAACAGTTGCCCAATTCTTTTTCCACATAAGCCCTACTGCTATAAAGTGCAGTTGCTGTTGGGTAGTCAAAATTGCTCCTGGTCATAAAGCCAATCCCATTTGAACCTGTCATTCTGAGCTGGTCTCGCACATAACTACTTGCTCAAGGACGAACGAGGATCAGGATGTTTCATAGGCCCACTCTCTGTCAGCTCTGGCTTTTGTAGAAGCTAACTTGAGTCAGTTTTGTGATGTCTGAACGTGATGTGCTGTAATTGAAATATGGACCTCACCCTACATTCCGTCACATTCCAGAGCTCACCAAGAAAGCCATGCATTGCACTTACAACATTCAGACTTTGGGAAGGGGCCATAGCTCAGTGATGGAGCACTCCCTTAGCCTGTAGATTGTACCTGGTATCTCAGAGGCTTAGGTGGCATTTGGGAAAAACCTCCAAGCCAGAAACATTGGGATAGCTCCTTCCAGGGAGAGTAGGAAATACTGGGTTAGATGGGTCAGTGACCTGGTGCAAGATGCTTCATATGTGCAAACTTCACATTGTAATTGTAACGGTCTTTGATCCAGGTCAACGCTGTCTTGATTCTGAGTCTGTTGTGTGCCTGACGCTAACATCAATCTTGCCTCCCTCCAAAAATGGCAGAGCTCATCAGTTAGGTTTAAACACTAGCTACAACCTGTGTAGCTCACTGAGAAACTATAGGCCAAGATCGCTGGCTTCCTGTTTGAAAGACATTGCACAGTTATCGATTCGACAAAAGATACCAGCGATGTCACCTGCGCAATTCCAGTTGAAGAGCCCTTGCTACATTTCAGTGGAGCTTGTGCAGAAGAAGTTTTTAAGCGAATTATTCATACTGAAGACACAACCAGATCAAGTGATCAATAAACGAACCCAGTCCCTAGCATGAACCAGTGGTAAGACAGTGCTAAGGGCTTATTTCTACAAACTGTCAGGTGTCAAGCTGTGAAGAACTAAGGGAGGGGAGGCAGAAATGCGTCCCAAAATTTTCCAGTGGTTTCTCCTTGGTGAATTTTGATATTCAATATCCTCCACATACTCTCTGGATACCTGCATATATGCTGGGTATTCACAGAATATGTATTGTGACTGTCGCCATAATAAATAAAAAGAAAGTGTGTCTTTTCCTAGTAATGCCATTGTTTTATTTACATGCAAATATTTGCAGATTTAATGTTATAAAATTAATTTTATTAACCAGCTCAGTATTTAGTTACAATTAATTGATCAAATCTGCCTAAATTAACATGTGGACAAAAGACTGGTTCCAACAGAAAAAAAAGCATACTTATATTGTTTTTAGATGGCACATGTGTAGGTTGCAAGAGGTAACCATCTCAGAAGTGGCATTGCCCCCATTATGAAAGTGAAGGGGAAATGCCCATTTTCAGTTTTTATAAGTACTTACATTAAAAGGTATTAATATTGTCTGTTATTGTATTGACCAATTAATGGGGATGCCTTCTTAGTCTTAAAAATTGGTTTACTCTAACCAATTAAGTAAAAGTTGAAGCTCTGATATTTATCTGTATTTGATCTCAACATGTGGTGTTTTTCGGAATTTGATGGTTGGTATGTTCAGAAGGTGATTTTAGTGTTTTATAGTCTTTGGCAGTTGGCGGTTTACAAGATTTCATATGTGATGCCTGCCAAAATCAGGTCAGGCACCAATTCATTGGGAAGCACTCATATTTTAAAATTTGAGGTAAAAACTTTATATTCAGAATGCGAGTGCAATTTTCAGATATGAAATGATACATTCAGAATTTGAAATGGAAAATAGGTAATTTTGAGTTTAAAATATTTGCATTCATTTTAGCTCTAATCTGGTGTATGTCACCTTTGGTTATAATACTAGTTGCAGTGGTCAAAATATGTTGGGTGTGACTCCTTCCATGTTTGTCTCCCACTTTAGGATAATTTTCTTATAAGCCTTGGTATAGGATGGTGGTCATCTGTTTATTCATGATAACAGTTTGATGCATCCTATTCTCCAGTGGTAACTGGAACTATCAGTGAAATAACATGGTGAATAACCTCATACTTTCTCTAATCAAACTTAATTTGGGCACACCAAAATAATGCTGAGCCAAAATGCAGGTACACATCCAGTGAATATTTCTGTCCATGAAACATTCACATCTTTTTAGTGATTTTCAGGGGTAACTGCAAACATGTGACAGTATTAGCAGCATGGCTGCCTCGCTGGCACCTATTAAGAGTGATGACAATGCTTTCTGCTTTCACTCGGAACTGTCTTCTTGAAATCAGCACATAGCCAAATCTAATTGGCTGTGTGGCACCATTACAAAGCCATTTCAGAGTGATGACAAGAAACGTTGCCCTAACTCTGAACTGGCTTTGTGACATTGCTTTGTAGCCAGATACAATCATGCTGCCTTAACATACAGAAAGTCAGCCCTGATTAGCTTAGACCCAAGAACACGAAGATGTAGTTAAGGGGGGAAATTATGCTGGAGGAGCTGAAAGGAGTGGTGAATAATAGAGAACAGGTGCAAAATGTATTTCAACTTAGAGAACCTCAATGTTGTGCCAAAAAAAAAATTCCCTGGAGAACACTCAATACAGTATTCAGCACTATCTATGCAGCTACTTGCTGACTTGTATGGACAGTTTGAAATGTGCCCATTGTGAAATTTGGTTCAATATAGAAAGATAAATAGGGCTTTTACACTAAAACTACCTTGAACACATTGCTAAGAAGCAGTATTTATGTCCAAGAAATAGATAAATAACATTTTAAGGACTTTTTTTTAGTGCATGCCTAAAGATATAAAATAGGCTGACCAGATGAAATCCAGGTCAGGGATCATGTAACTTTAACAGTTGTAGAGAAAAGGGAATTTCAGCCAGTGTCATTTGTATGCAATTAGTTCCTGGTGAAATTCCCTCTTCATCACAACAGTTAAAGTTGCAAGCACTTTACCAGAGTGACCATATACAAAAGAAGGCAGGGCCCCTGCAACTTTAACTGGTGTGATGAAGAGGGAATTTCACCAGGAACTAATTGCATACGAATGACACTGGCTGAAATTCCCTTTTCTCTACAACTGTTAAAGTCACGTGAGCCCTGACCTGGATTTTATCTGGTCACCCTGTCAATGAGCCAAACAAATATTTGAAAACTAAGGAGCCAGGATTACAGTCAGTGAAAAAACTGGTTTTATTACCATGCCATGTGTGAAATGGCCCTAATGTCCACACATCTTCAAAAAGTGTTTGGTTCAGGTGGAAAGCCCCATCCATCTTACTCCTCAGTTTCACCAACTCTGTATATAGATACCTGAGAAGTCATTCAAAGCCTATCTCCACGTTCAGAAAAACACACAGTACAGGTTTCAGGGGGGTGTACATGTCACATCTTTGAAAGCCTCCCCATGTCAAATATTGCATATTTAAAACTAACAGGTCAAGGCAAAACCTAGGTTAGAACTCTTTCTTTTCTGTATGCTGGCTATGTAAAACTGGAGAGGTTTCAGAGGAGCATTCAGAGTATGCCACACCCTTCTCCTGAACCTGTGGGCAATTCTCAATGGTAATTAGGGCCTGTAGGCTCTGCCATTCATTTGTACAAGCCTGGAAGCCAGAGGGCCATTTTTAAAAAAAATACTTCTTTGTAGTTATGTCGTTGAATATAGATGATGCCACGATGCAACACAGAAGTAGACTTAGTTGAGTCTACACAGTTTAGCGTGTTGAATGTTGTCAAAACCAAGAAAATTATTTCCTTCTTCTCCCACTTGAGAAACATTTTTTTTAAAAAAATGGAGTGTTTAATGGTCCTTCTTTCTTGATTGCCTTCCTTAACTTCTTCCATTTTGATCATCCCAGGTCCAAGTCATTATTAGAGACATAAAACAGCCCTTTAAGGTCTGCTCTTTAAAAACTACAGGGCAAGTGAAATGCAATCATAATCATAATCATAATCATAATCATAATATGTTGGAGGCTTACATAAAGTAGCCCAGTGTCTTTGCAATCAACAAATTATATAAGGACCTCCGTTTCAGGGCTGCTCTGGTTTTCTTATTGCTTAAAGGACTGTTTTATTTTTGACCATTAGTCAAGAGCTGGATGGCCCTAGAGTACTCAGAAATGAAAGCTTTTTTTCATTTTCATGTGTATGGGATGGGATGGGGAACAATTGGATTAACAGTCTTTGTTGTGGCTCTTGGCCATGATGTAATGTGGTCTCTGAAGGCCAGGGATTCCTCTGGAGTTGTGTTCCCTGAGGTTCAAGTGACTGCTGCTGGAAGGGGGAATATGCACATGCGCAGACACATTTTAATATGCTCATATTTTTCTCTTTGATCCTGGCACTTGACTCCACTAGTGATGATGATAGGTGTATACCCACATTCTAAGGCCAGATCCACACCAAGCAGAGTATAGCGGTATGAAAGCAGTATATAAAAAGCAGGAGCCACACTACTGCTTTATAGTGGTATTGAAAATCACTGACAACTGTTGGGGCCCATTGACACATACCATATACCGCTCCATTACCTCTTTCATAGTGCTATATCCTGCTTGGTGTGGCTCCTGCCTTTTATATGCTGCTTTCATACTGCTATATAGTGTAGATCTAGCCTTAGTATCTAATTCAGGCTTCCCCAACCTGGTACTCTCCAGATGTGTTTGCCTGAAACCCCCTTGTTTCCCAGCCTATGGCCATGCTGGCTGGCAATTATAGAAGCTAAGGTCCAACATCTCCAGGCTGGGGCAGGCTGATCTTATGCCTATTGTCATTAGCGGTAGAGTTGGCCTAGAATCAACCCGCTATGGAGGCTTCGATGGCCAATTCCTTGATCTACAGAGAAGGGATTAATGGGGGCATAAGTACTCCAGGAAATTTAGGACACAATGAAACTACAAATACATCATGCCATTGGTATTCTGCCTTCACTGTTTTCACACATCAGAGTTCCATGCTCATGGAGTTGTGCATGTGTTTGCATCCATGTCCATTCAATTCAGAGGTGGAGCCAATTTGATTTTAGAAGATCCCCCCCTTCCAATAGTTTCATTGATCCCACTCACATCATCAGGCCATTCCATACTTTCTCAGTAAGCCTTTCTCAGTTTCAGGAACTGCAGCTTGGAGAGTGCTAGAGCAATATCTGGGATAGGAGTCCATGTGTAAGGATCTTGTGTCTATATCTTGGCATGCACAAAGCTCACTCTGTAGAAATGAATGAGGTAACCCTTGCAGGCAGAAAAGCTCCACATATTTAACAGAGCGCCTGTGCCTGCAGGGAAGTGCAGGAACAGAATATGGAAATGTAAAAAATAATATCAGAATTGGTCATACATCACAAGTGATACCTTTTTTAGGCTGACCAGATAAAATCCAGGTCAGGGCTCATGTAACTAACAGTTGTAGAGAAAAGGGAATTTCAGCCAGTGACATTTGTATGCAATTAGTTCCTGGTGATATTCCCTCTTCATCACACCAGTTAAAGTTGCAGGGGCCCTGCCTTCTTTTGTATATGGTCACTCTAGTATAGTGCCTGCAACTTTCTTTCATACAATATTTTACTGTGAAAAACTGTCTCGACAGTAACTTTTTGAGGCACATTACTGTTGTCCCCATTTTACAGATGGGGAAGAAAAAGGATTAGGGTGAATCAGTTGCCTGAGACTGAGCATGGATTTACATGACTTCTCTACAACCTGATTAAATCTGACTTTTTTCTGCAGCATAGGTTGAATAAATCAATGTTTGGGAATTGAATCTACAACCTCATTTCATTTAACGCAAACGTGCATTTCAAAATAAAAATATCTTCTCTTTCATAAGATGTTGCAGAATATTTCATTGCTGTCTTTCTTTGGAGATTGCAGTCACGAAATGTTCAGGGCCAAATTATAGAGATTAGAATGTTCTAATGTGATTAGAGACACCTGGGATTTCAGCGTTAACATGTTCCTATCAATAGGTTTAATGCTCTTTACATTGCAATCTAATACATGTCTACTCAGAACTAAGCCCCAGTGAGTTCAATAGGGCTTACTCTGAGCTAACTGAGCTGAATAAAATGCTAGCAACCTCAAGCTGGTAACATTTTATTCAGCTGTTAGAGAATTTCAAAGGAGAAATGCCATATTTAAAAGTATGAGATTGCCAGTGCAAGAGTTTAAACAACATTTCTTGGAGGGGATGAAGGTTCTTTGGCTCAGTGGTACAATAATGGTCGATGGACTGAGGTAATTGGGTGAAAGCTGTCAATGCGTGTGAGAATTCTACTGAATTCTTGCCAAGCCTAGTGGCATGGATTGAATCCATCAAACCTCTCCCAGAGATAGTTTATTGTGGTATAAATTCTCACCACTCAGGATCATTTACTGAGAACTTCCTCGTGGGTGGGAGCAATTGTATCAGAGCTATATCAGACCTGATATAAACAAATGGATGAATATGATAAAAGCTGCCTACTGATTCATAAAGAATGGTCCATCCCCCACCGGAAAAAGAAAATCAAAGGGACAAATTGTCAGGCTGCAAATATAGCATGTGAATGACAAATGTATGCAATTGCCTGTAATTATAATATTATTGTGTTCCGATCTGGGTGTTGTTCCCTGGGTCCTTGTTTTGTGACAATAGCAAAGTAGAGAGCATCTTGGAGAATGTAAACCTCTTTTTTTCGATGTTTTTATTTTCATCAAACTCCCCTCTTTTCCTTCTAGGTTCTCTTTAAATGACAATTTATGGTATTTGAATACAGAAGCATTTCATTCAAAGGAAAACAAATGTGTATGTATCGGTTTAAAACTGCACACACTCCTACATCCTTCCTTTTGGCTTCCCTCAAAATTCCTCAGAAGGTTTGCTTCAGAAGAATTTCCACATTTGCTTCAAATGTAACCAGTCAGGTGACAGCCCTGGTAATGGTCACACAAAACCCCATGAGAAATGTCGCATGTTACTTTCTGAAACCCTTTGTTTCGTCTGCCCATGAAATTCCTTCGATATTTCACTTGCGCCAAGTTTTCTTCCAATTTTGCTTTACGTGAAATCTTGGCGTCAACTCACTCTTCCTTTCTTTCCACACTCACATGTTGTCTTTTGCCCCAACTTTCCATTAAAAGAAATGCTACAAGGCAGCTTACAAACTAATCGACAAGTTAACCAATGGAAGAACAATAAAAAGAGAGAATTACAGCAAATAAACAGTTCGCTCAACAAATCTGGGTGATTAAAATGGATTAGTGCCAGACTGAATCCCCCTCCCCAAGTTTCATAGGGCTATTTGTCCTCCCACAAAAGGGGATGAATTACTTCTAAACAAGGTAACACTGTTAATTTATTATTTCAAAAACATTAAAAAAAAAGATTAATTTTAAAAACACAGGGCACATTCTTATGTACACTTACATGAGAGTAAGCCCCATTCATTTACTTTTGAGTGAGCATACATAGGATTGCACAGGTATACATAGACAAAATACAAGTAACAAATATACATAAGACATTGTTCATAATGATAAGCAGATTCAAGAAGAGGACAAGTATTATTTTGTTTATTTATTTATTTACTGCATTTTTATACCGCCCAATAGCCGAAGCTCTCTGGGCAGTTTACAAAAATGAAAACCATAAAAACCATTCGTAATATAAAACAATGACAATATAAAAACATAGTTAGGTTCACATGCTCCTCCTTTGCCCATCTCCTCCTCCCTTTGTATATCAGCTTCCATTGCACACCAGCTTCATGATCCTATGTAATTAAAACAGATTGTATTTCCTAACTGGGATCTTATACCAGAATCAAACCATATATAAAAGAGGATCATGTGTCTTTGAAGAAATAATCTTTTATGGTGCAATCCTATGCATGTTTAGAGCAAAAACAAAACAAAAAAAATCCTACATGCATAGGATTGTGCTCTTAATCAAACTGAGATGACAAAATACTGGATCCAGGACTAATTTTAGCTGGTGACTTCAGTCACCATTTCCCTAAGCTTAACAGCCCTGTTACATTTCCACCAAAGGTATTTTTAAAAACACCCACCGTACTTAGTTTATTTATTTGTTTTTATTTAAACTATTTTAGAGCTATTTTTTATTTAAACCACAGAGAGAGAGGGAGGATTACAAAATATAAAACAAGAATTTAAAACAATATAGTGCTGCCCTGGGAAGGGCAGCGTAACAATCAAATGAATCAATAAAAATAAAGCAGCAAACAGTAGTGATAAACTTAAGTAGGACTGTTTGAAACTCCAAATCAGAAGCAATCAATACAAAATACATTAAAAACAATCTTAAGCAGGAAGAAGCCACCAATAAAACCACAAAATGTCTCTGAAAGCCTTGGAGAACTATATCTTAACTTGCCTTCAAAATTATAAAAGGATTGTAGCCTCCCTTACCTTTCAGGCTAAGTAGGGTACTGAACAGGCAGCTCCCCCATCGCTGGTCTCCTGACCTTTACACAATGGAGACACCAGGAAGAAGGCACTTGATGTACACCTTTAATTACAGGCAGTTTTGGGGAGGAAGATGGTCCTTCAAGTATCCTGGTTCCAAACCATTTAGAGAACAATCCTACAACCCCTAGATACCTTCTGTGGAGACCCCTCCCATGTGCATACACACAGTGCCAAGACCATAGACAGCACTACAAACTGTGCGTGGGGAATTCAAGCGGGAGATCCATGGTGACTCTTCCAAAAGTCAGAATCACAACTTTGGAAGAGGTTGTGGAAGGAGGAAAGGGGGTATGGCAATGGGCACGGTGGAAAGAGGGGAAGCCATGGATTCACCTCTTGATTTCTGTCTCCACCCACCACAAGATAAGAGTGTTAGTTGGGTTCAGGGGCCAGACTAACATTAAATGCTGTTTGAGAGGAATGGGAGGCATACAGGTCTCCATTGTTCCTCTGATCTGAGCACTCCATCCTACGAGCATCCATCCTATAGAATTGTACTGTAAGGGGTTTAAAGATCAAAATCAGCACCTTGAATTGAGCCTCCAAATGCACTGGAAGTCAGCATGGATTTTTTTAGATTAGCCATCTATATGTTCAAAACAATGTATACCCATCAACAGTCAATCTGTTGAGTTCTGAACCAGTTAAAGATTCTAAATAATTATGGTACATTAGAATAGTCTAACCTGGATGATACAAGACCATAGATGATGACTGCTTTACGTGTTCGTGCAAAATCTACAGTTGTAGATTTTACATACTTAGGTACCATTGTAAGGCTTAGGTACCATAACAGTTTCTCTGGATGTATAAGGAGATTTTGAATTTTGAACCTCTCCCCCCTCCCCTTCAAATAATAAGTATCAGAGTTCATTGGGCAGCTCGTATTCACATGAACCTCAAGCTCTTCCCATGTGCGAATGTGAAAGATGTGCTTGATGTAATGTGGCCCGAAGGTCAAACTGAGGAAAACTCTTGATTAAAGTTCAAACCATATGTTACATGAAATATGCAGCATGCCATTCTCTAGTTGGTGTGTTTTTACTCAAATGTAAGCACGGACTCTCAATCCAGATCAGAACCACAATACACAGGGAAGAGAGGACAATTCAGTCACATTCATTTCCAGAGGTCTACTTTAAATACGAGTAAAGCCCACTATGCAACATTTTTATGCCACCCATCAACTAAGTCCTCAGGACAGTTATGAATCATTAAAATGCAAATGCATAATAATAGCATAAAACGAATTAAAAACAATATTAACAATCTATTAGAAGCAGTATGTATGCAAGCAACATAAGACATCAAAATCAGCAGAAAACCACCATAAAATTAGTCTTTAAAAACAGTATAAAACCAGCAGAGGAACAAATAATTAGTGCCAAAATTCTAAAAGTGCAGTAAAAAACATCTAAGTGAAAAGCTTGGGGAAATCATCACCTCTTGCCAAAAAAGACCACAGCATACGCACCAGGTGAGCCACCACACCAAAGCACCCATATATAAAGAACATTCCTATTGATCCAAATGCTGGACTTATCTAAACACATGGGATGCTGTCCAGAACATTCAGATCAATCAAACAAGTAACTGGTATTTTTTTTTTTAAATCCTCTTCAGATGGTATATTATTACAGACATAAGTAACCCCTTCTGCCCCTGGGACACAACTGTGTTCTTAGGATTCTGATGTGCTATCCGACTTAAGAGGTGTGCTGACATTTATAATATATGTAAGCTTTACGAACGGTGTCAAAGCAATGTGAATTTTTGATGGGATGAGTCCGTGATTCAGTCACCCCTGGCTGCACCCAACAACATGTCCTTAGCTTGCTTTATGAAGAACACAAAATGTATTGTCAGTGGATCAAATGACACCTGACTTTAAAGATGTCTTTCAGTCCCTTCCTTGAGATTCGCGGCATCTTTTTATTTCACCAAAAGGAGCCCATGAAGGCCTCCAATCCAGAATGGGGCCACAACAGGGTTATTCACACTGTTTCTTTGCTATCAGTCACTCTGCTGCTCTTAGTAGCTTCAGGAGCAAATAGCAGGGATTTTTTTTTGTGGTGGTGGGGATTTTCAGCAGGCAAACAGCTTCAATCCCTGCTTGGGATTGGAAGATGCCTTTATAGCAGGAGTGGGCAACTCAGGCCCTTTCAATTGATTAAGCCTCCAAAACATCTGAAGTAGGATGACCATATGGAAAGGAGGACAGGGCTCCTATATCTTTAACAGTTGTATAGAAAAGGGAATTTCAGCAGGTGTCCTTTGTATGCATGCAGCACCTGGGGAAATTCCCTCTCCATCTCAACAGTTAAAGCTGCAAGAGCCCTGTCCTCTTTTGTATCTGGTCTCTCTACAAAACAAGGCAGGACTCCTGCAGCTTTAACTGCTGTGATGAAGAGGGAATTTCACCAGGTGCTGCATGCATACAAATGACACCTGCTGAAATTTCCTTTTCAATACAACTGTTAAAAATACAGGAGCCCTGTCCTCCTTTCCATATGGTCACCCTAATCTGAAGTCCACAAGTCCACCCCTGCTTTGAAGTAACATGTCATTTGACTCTGAATTTCACTGTTAAAGCTGATACAACCTCTTTAACTAACTTCTTGGCATTATCCGAGCCATGCGTGTTTGTCGTGATTCTGCAGGGGTGAAAAAAACACACACACCAAAAAAATTCCAGTTCAGTTTCCTGAAGAGCTCAGGACGTTGGTGTGTTTTTTTTCACCCCTGCAGAATCACGACAAACACACATGGCTTGGATAATATACGGATATTATATATGGATGATGCCGGCTGAAATTTCAGGTGTGGCTGAATAAGGCTTTCAGTGGTGGAAATGATGAATGAGTGCCTAGGGTGACCATATGGAAAGGAGGACAGGGCTCCTGTATCTTTAACAGTTGTATTGAAAAGGGAATTTCAGCAGGTGTCATTCGTATGCTTGCAGTACCTGGTGAAATCCCCTCTTCATCACAACAGTTAAAGCTGCAGGAGCCCTGCCATGTTTTGTATTTGGTCACTCTAGTAGAGCTCCTTCAGCTTTAACTGTTGTGATGAAGAGGGAATTTCACCAGGTGCTGCATGTATACAAAGGACACCTGCTGAAATTCCCTTTTCAATGCCACTTTTAAAGATATAGGAGCCCTGTCCTCCTTTCCATATGGTCACCCTATGGGTGGCTTACCTGTCCCTAGTAAGTATGCATATGACTGCAGCCTTAATTCTCCCATTCTATTCAATCAACTATAAGAGTGCTTAACTTTGGCTACATTGTGTCGGTTATAAGTATTTCCTTTGTTTGGCAATAACATCATTTTTATTGTTTCCGTCTGTTCCTGCGTAGTTCTTCTTTAATGAATTCCTTTCATGGAGAGGCCTCTTGTGACCCTACCCGAACAAAGCTTCGGGTGTCTTAAGCTACCCAAGAGTGTACTGCTGCTGTTCAGCTTTTTTATGTAGGCATATTGTCGTGAACATTTCGTATGGAGCTTATCAAGCACACTTTATAAGTTTGGGGAAGTGGACAACAATAGAGCCATTTTCTATAGTTTTACCCAGTCTTTTCTTGTTGCTCAAACAGTGCACACAACCAGAAGGGATAAATCCATTGCTTTGTTTCATTTGTCAGCAAGGGTTGAAGGGGAAAGTTTATGTTATTTATTATCGTTATTATTTCTTGTTCATTAACCAAACCAATAAAAAGAACTCTCAATTTTCAGAAACTGAAGCCTTCTTTCGTAGTGTAATATTTTGCGTCGTGGTGTATAAATGTTCTTCTTTTTCCTTGAGGGCTTTTATAGTTTTCAGGTAGCCCTTCATACATTTGCTGAACATGTGGAATAGAGAGCAAGGCTTTGATCACTGACCTCATCCCAAAGTTAACACGATTGCCAGCTCCACCCCCTAACCCAGAGCCAGCATCAAGGGTAGGCATTGTCGGGCTCTTGCCAAGGGCCATACTCCCACTGGGGCCCACAGACAAGAGCTCTGAGGGTTTGCTCCTTCTCTTCACCACTGCAGTCTGCTTCTTCACCTGCCTCTTGTTCTGGCCCAGACAACGGTGGTGATGGGGAGGCGCAGCAGTAGATGTCACTGCCTACTTGCTCCCAGGCACCCTGCCTGTCAAGCAAGCAAGCTTTAGCAATGATGAGGAAGAGGAAGAGGAGCAAGAGCAGGAGGTAACAATGGCGGTGAGGAGGAGGGCCCCCTGAGGAAGAGAACCCACTGAGGTGTCTTGCCCAAGAGTCCTCTAAAACCTGGAGCTGTCACTGTCTAAATGTCTTGGCCGGCTTAAGAGATGTTGCTGCACCCTAGGCAAAGACCACTGTCAACATTGCTTGAGCAATGTCTGGAAGAGCCATAGCTCAGTGGAAAAGCACCTGCTTTGCGTGCGGAAGGTCCCAAGTTCAATCCCCATCATCTCCAGGTAAGGCTGGAAAATCTCCTGCCTAAAACCTTGGAGAGTTGCTGCCAGTCAGTGTCAACAATACTGGGCTAGATGGATCAACCGTCTGACTCAAGGGGGTCCATTGAAGATGTCTTGCCCAAGAATCCTCAAAAACCTGGAGCTGGCACTGCCCTAATCTCTGCCCATGCAGCAGCCGGTCTGAATGGGGAGCCTATCATTGGGATTGGGCCCAGATTCCCTGTAGAGTCCATGGAGTCAGAGTCAGAAGATGATATGGGCCAAGAGACAGAGGAGAAAATTCCTCAAAGGGCTCTAGGAGGCAAAGAAGAATGTTCTCACGGGCATGCTGATCACTTAGAGCCAGGCATAGATATCACTTCTTCTATGGGAATGAAGCCTCTGGACTGGCCAGGCCTGGTATAAAATATGGCAGAAGCCTGACCTTCCATGGTCAATACAGCAATACCATGTGCTTGCTGGCCTTCTAACTCAATCCACTGTCTCCAGGGACAATGGAAGGTCTGAACATCTGCAGAGTGCCTTTGCCTGACCAATAAGTAGCCATGGCTCACACCCACCCTACTCAAACATGTCTGAAATCTGAAGAAATGTGATTGGCTTGGGCTCTGACCTTTAGCAAAGGTAGTGTAATAACACAGGCTTTCACAGGACGTTTTCTGTTGGCAAAAGTATATATTGACACAATTCGCATCAGAGATCATTTCTGGTAGCTCTGTTGAGCTGGCTAGACCTGGCCTCTGAGAAACTTGCATATGCATATCAGAACTACCTTTCCATCATTTCTCAGTGGCTCAATTCGGACGACACAATAGTCAATGGTGGGTTGACTAACCCTAACCCTAACCCTAGGGGGCACTCCCCACACAACATGGTAATAAATAATCAACTGTGGTGTAGATGAGGATCAGCGCTGAGTTGACTATGGCAGCATTCAGATGACACAATAGTCAAAACAACTGACGACTGTTTCCTCCACCCCAGTTGTTTATTGTGTCGTCCGAATTGAGCCAGTGAGTATTCCTGCTGTCTGGCCTATATCTTTCTACTCCAGTTGAAACCCTCCACCCACTCCAGCCCTTACCTTCACAAGCTTTCCACCAGGAGACAAGGGACTCATCTATACCCGCAGGCCTTCCAGGATGGGAGGAGGAGGATCTCAGGCGTTATAGCTTCCGGGATTGTCCCCCAGGGGGCACACGCCAGGGCGATGTTCCAGAAGTCAAGAGGGATGTTCCTGGCGAGGTGTGTGGTGTTTTTTTTTTATAAGGGAGAGGTTTGCGCAATTGCGCGGGTGCGACCCTGCATCAAAGGTAAGTTTTTTTGGGGGGAAAAGCCCTTCAAATTCAGCGCCCCAACACACTGAGAGCCATCCTGGGGATGGCGAAAATGCTGCCCTCCATGGGCATGGAGCTGCCCACCCCCCGCATAGCTCTATGCCCATTTGAAGCTCCTCGCTCCTCATGGAGAGGAGGGAGGACCCGGGAGCCCGTGCCACACTACCCGTGGTTCTCGGGATCGTCCTGGGACTGCGGGGAAAATCAGTATAAATGGAGTCCCAGTTGTCCCAGGACAACTGAGAGGTCGTCCCTGGTTGACCCCTGGATCAGCTGTGCTAGGGTGACCAGATAAAATCCAGGTCAGGGCTCATGTAACTTTAACAGTTGTAGAGAAAAGGGAATTTCAGCCAGTGTCATTTGTATGCAATTAGTTCCTGATGAAATTCCCTCTTCATCACAACAGTTTAAGGTGCAGGCACTATACTAGAGTGACCATATACAAAAGAAGGCAGGGCCCCTGCAACTTTAACTGCTGTGATGAAGAGGGAATTTCACCAGGAACTAATTGCATACAAAGGACACTGACTGAAATTCCCTTTTCTCTACAACTGTTAAAGTTACATGAGCCCTGACCTGGATTTTATCTGGTCACCCTAAGCTGTGCATCATTTGGACGCACAGGGACAACCTCGAGCTGACCCTGGGATAAATGGCTGGTGTAGATATGCCTGGATAACAATAAGCACTACAATACTCCCCTCTTCCTCCAACAAAATGGATGTTATACTGGGCTACTTTGCAGGGTAGGTGTTATCCACACAATCTCAACAGTAGCTCCCTTCCCTGCCGTATGGCTATATTAACGATGGACACAATCTGCATTGGCAAGGCATTTTTTAAAAATGTTTACAAACTTTGCATTAGGGGCTCACATTTTTGCGTAAAGTAAGGCATGAGTTAGAAAATCATGAACCCCCTACTTTTGCTTTTAACCTTTTTAAAAATTCTTTGAGTAGACATATTACTGCCCAATCACAGTAAAAAATCTGGATTTCTGAATTGTTTTCTCTGGGGCAGTAATCACTTTTCCACTAGGGAACAGCCAGAAAAAAATGGCTTCAAATGAATCAGGAAGTGCCTTCTCCACACAATGGGCACATCACTAGTTTCTTTTTGTCTGGTTTGCTAGCTGTACTCTCCTAAATGTCAATAATTGCTGATACTTCTTTCATTGGCTAAAATGGTTTCTCACAAAAGGAATGGGTGGAATAATTCATGCACAATTCAACTCATGTTTTGGATTCTACAAGAGCTAGAGATTTGTTTTAAAAGAAAGAAAGAGAGAGAGAGAGAGAGAGAGAAAGAGAAAGAGAGAGAGAGAAGCAAGCTGGGTATTAAGATTATGGTTTATTGGGGGGGGGGGCATCTGCCATTCTTGCCCTGTACTGTAGATGCCCATGATAGTTAAGCTAGTCCTGATTCTTTCCCCTATAGTTAAGAATATGCAGATCCTAGCACTCCAGAAAACACAAAGTTTAGCTTTAAACCTATGGATCCAAAGCTTCAGAAGCTTTGTTTTAACTAATCTAGGCTGACCAGATAAAATCCAGGTCAGGGCTCATGTAACTTTAACAGTTGTAGAGAAAAGGGAATTTCAGCCAGTGTCATTTGTATGCAATTAGTTCCTGGTGAAATTCTCTCTTCATCACAACAGTTAAAGATGCAGGCACTATACTAGAGTGACCATATACAAAAGAAGGCAGGGCCCCTGCAACTTTAACTGGTGTGATGAAGAGGGAATTTCACCAGGAACTAATTGCATACAAATGACACTGGTTGAAATTCCCTTTTCTCTACAACTGTTAAAGTTACATGAGCCCTGACCTGGATTTTATCTGGTCAGCCTAAACTAATCTCAGTAAAAACTGCCCAAAACACCTCCGTTCCATGGTGCAACAGAAGATCATCATGAAACATTAATGGGGCCAGGAGGTAAAGTAACATGATACTTGAGGAGGAAAGTCAAATATTGTGGTATTGATTCCCCCCCTCTCAATGGGCAAGTAACCTCATGGGCAGGAAGAAGACTGGAGTTGTCAGCAAATTGGCAGGTTCTTGGTCGAATGCAGTCACTCCATTAATTAATATTTATAGACATGATGTTAATCAAGAATCTCCTTCAGATTGAACGTTTTCCTTCTCAGATTGCTGGTGTTAAAAATAGGTTTTCTTTTTATTTATTTTTAAGAAGCTTGTGTGGAATTTCATTCCAACTAGCTCATTGTTTGAAGGGCACTGTCAAGGACAAGAGAACGTGAACAAGGATCTTTGTGGCCTACAGCTGGGATCTAACTCAATGAAGTATTTAGGCTGTGTACACAGGTCTTGGAGCAGGCCTCTTCAAGCACAGAAAGGAAGAAGGATACACAGCATTGACCTCTCCGATTGGCCAGCATTTAGAAGCCTCCGGATTGGATGAGTCTGGTATAAATACACCAAGCTTGGCCTTCCGTCCTTGCATGGTCAACCGAGAAATACCTTCTGCTTTCATACCTTCAGGCTCAATGTCCCCCACCACCACCCATGGGGACCCTGGATTGGAGGACAAATACTCTCGATTCAGGGAAGCCCACCCATAGGCATGCGCAGCACATTTCATTAGGGTGTGCACCCAGAGAATTTTTTTTTTAAAAAAGGCAAACATTTATTGAATACTCAATCATAAAGGACATTACTTTTATTCATTTATTTATTAAACACTGTAGACACCGAGGCCCTGCTTGCCTGACCATGGAGGGCCGTTGCAGTTGGGGTAGGGGATGACTCTTGTGCAAGAGCAGAGTTGTGATCCTGTGCGAAGATGAGTGTTTTTTTTTTAAAAGAACATACATACACACACTCAGTGCTGAAAGAACCCGAGACCCATCCAGAACATAACAATGCTCTCCCCCTCTCCCCTGATACCCATGGGATCACTCAGCACAGTTGATTGCCTGTTCACTGAGCCCCTCTACTCGCGAGGAACAGGAACAGCTTCGTGAGGGGAGGACACACCAGCTGGGCACCCTGGGATTTTTGCAAGAGCGGGGGAGGGTGGAACGGGACAAAAGCTGTCATCGATATCCCAGGAAACCTGAGGGGCCATCCCTAAATCGCTGCTGGATCAGCTGTGCATCATGTGGCCTAGTAGGGACAGCCTCAGTATTATTCTGAAATAACAGCTGGTGTGGATTAGGCCTTGGTTTAGTTCAGTTGCATTTCGTTTGGCTTATTGGCATAACGTATAAGCCGCCTCTCAGGGTGAACCCTCCCATGACAGTGTACAATTCTTTTTAAAAAATACATGCAATAAAACCAAATGATGAATTAGTTTTGTTAAGGGCAGCGGTAAAAGTAATTGAAATTATAAATTACCTCCGTCGCTTCCCAGTGCTGTATATTCAAGCCAAAAAAAATCAGATCCTCCCCAGATGAATCATAGATGGATTTCAATGAAACTAATTCCCCATTATCAACAGCAATCGTTTAAAAACATTAAATTTAACAGAAGCACTCAACCATCATGCTTTCAACCAGACAGAAATCATGCTTTTAATTTAAAATCCATCTTTAAAATAGCAAAAGAACAACAAGGAACTCCCTTAAAGCAAGTAAAGTCTTTTCCCCCCTGGTAACACTTGTTGTGCTAGCCTGGCTTCAGTCCTCAGGAAAGCAAATGCCAAAAAAAACAGGCATACAAACACACACACGCCAAACGAGTTCTGTCTCTCTAACACACACACCTCCTTTTTTCCTCTTCTATACAATTCTAGAAATTGCTGCTATTGGCTTAATTCAGACAACACATTAGTCAATGGTGGGTTGAGTAGCCAACTCACAGTGGGTTATTTTGTGGGTACTCCCCACACAACATATTCCTACACAACTGTGGGTGGTTGGGGCTGGCGTTGAGTGGACTAATAGTTAACCCAGCATTTGACTGACACAGCCCCCGCCCCTCTCCCCACCCTCCCTCCTCCCTCAGTCCTCCCAGTTCTATCCCAGCAGCCTCTGCAAGTTGCACCAGTTGTAGCAGAGTGGCAGTTGCCGCTTTGGTTGCTCTTGCCGCCTGCCTCTATGGGCCTGTGTTTTAACCCACTCATCACACGCCATTAACACACTCATCCCTCCACACAACACTTTAAACAACTGGCTTCGAGCTAAACAACTTGCAAGCCAGTTGTTTCTCTCAGTTGCTTATTTGGGTGGAACACCGTCAGTAGTTTGTGAGCGGCATGTTACCCTCCACACAACACAATAAGCAACACAACTGACGATTGTTCCCCCCCCCCAGTTGCTTAATGTGTTGTCCAAATGCAGCCATTGTCTCACCTCTCACAGCCACATTGCTCTGCTCCCTCAGACTAAAACAGATGCTACATTAAGGGTGCAATCCTATGATATGTATAGTCAGCAATGAGGCATTATTATTATTATTATTATTATTATTATTATTATTTTCTCTCTTTCGCGCCCATGGCGGTTTTTCTAGATGGACATGACGGGCTTTTCCAGGTCATGCTGTCTTTTACAGATTCAGGAATTTCCTGACAATTGAGCATGTTTTAAGTATGGCTGCTTTCTGGATGTTAGTGTAGATGTATTTTGGTAGGCCCAGTTTCTGGAGGTTTCCTGTCTAGTTTTTTGATGTGATACCCGTGACTGATGTGAACTAATGGCATAATTGTGACCTTTTCCTGTTGCCATAGTTCTTTAACTTCCACAGCCGATGATGATGATGATGATGATATTTACATTTCTATATTGCCCCATAACTGAAGTTCTCTGGGTGATTTACAGAGATTAAAAACCATCAAAATACAGTAAACTATCTATGAGACTTCAATTCATCATGACTAGCTGAAGTCCCATTGATTTCAATGGGCTAAATCTGGATCTAACACAATATTTTGGGACCCAAGGGTGGGAACTGTCAGAGCCTAGCTCTTTGCCCTTTCCTGGTCAACTCAACTCAACATTTCATTCAAAAAAAAGGGGGGGGGGGTTTGACAGCAATGCATAAGGAGAGGTGGTGCTCCAACCATGCCACTTTTTTCCATTACATCCGATGCTCTGGAATCATAAGTCACAAGAGTGGGAAGCCTCTTGTATCTGTGGGAGCTCTCCACATGAGACCGAAAGTGGATTTTTCAACCTTCTGGCTCACAAGCACCTTGGATAGCTCTTTTAAAGTTCTAACTGCTTCTGACTGAAACACGGAGTGGATTCACCACCCCACTGATATCAGAGCTACCAGCCTCCACAAATTCAGAGAGACAAACACTGCAGGAGGGATGTTGGAGAAATCCATTTGTGGGGAGGAGTTTAATATATTTTCCCAGGGCTGGCCTTCCAGATTTCATTTCGGTTCCCGATGTGGTGCCCAACTAAATCTGCAGTGAATCGGGCCAGGTTGTGGATTTTCTGGGAATTGTGCACATGGGGGAGAGCTTCTGCAATACCTGCAAATTTGGCTGTAATTTGCACAAATTATTCAGAAATTTGCACAAATTGAAGAACCTTAAAAATATGCACAAAGAAGTCCCCAGAGTTTAGAGAACAACCCTGCACCTTGGCTCACAAGCGCAAAGCTAGTTGTAGATGTCTCGGAATTCTGTTGAGCTAGATTTCCCACATGACAAAGGAGAGAGGTATTCTTTCTCTACACAAGTTGCTGTTTATCCTTTTTTGAATGACTGAGCAAGGCTTAGGTGGGCCATGAGTCCTACTTTATACAGTACAGTCCTCTATTTGAAGGCATCCTCTATTTCAGCGTTCCCTGACCTATTGCCTTGCAGACGTTGGGGACTTCAGCTCCTTTGGCCTCAGCCACCATTGATCTTAATGCAGAAGTATTTGCTAGGGGTGTGCACGGACCCCCCGGATCGGATCGGGACCCGGATCGGGACCTCCAATTTTGTCCCGGACCGGTTCGGACAAAATCGGAGGCCCCCCGGACCGGATCGAGTCCGATCCCGATCCAAAAATCGGAAATTTTTGGATCGGCCGCCATTTTTTTCCCCATAGACTTGCATTGCAATGCAAGTCTATGAGGAAAAAATGGCGGCGGGTGGGTAAGGGGGGGCCTAACTCCCTCCCCCCCCCGGGGCCGTCCGCTGTGGACGGCCCCGGCAGGTAAACCCCCTCCCCCGCGCTCCCTACCCCCCCTGGGGCCGCCTGCTTCCATCCGCTGGCGCCCGCGGGCGCCAGCGGATAGAAGCGGACGGCTCCGGGGGGGGGGGGTAAGCCCCCTTCCCCGCCACTTACCTTCTCGGCACGTCCGGCGCCGGCGGCTACTACCAGCGGGCTCCGCGGCCTACTCTCAAGTAGCGCGCCGGGTGATGACATCACCCGGCGCGCCACCCTGGAGCAGGCCGCGGAGCCTGCTGGTAGTAGTAGGCGCCGGCGCCGGACGGGAGCCGCCGGGCCGGGCAGGTAAGGGCCCCCCTCCCCCCTCCCCCCTCCGCGCGCCCCCTCCTCCCCTCCACGCACCCCCTCCTTACCTTTCCGGCCCGGCGGCTCCCGTCCGGCGCCGGCGCCTACTACTTCCAGCAGGCTCCGCGGCCTGCTCTAGAGTAGCGCGCCGGGTGATGACATCACCCGGCGCGCCATCCTAGAGCAGGCCGCGGAGCCTGCTGGGAATAGTAGGCGCCGTCGCCGGACGGGAGCCGCCGGGCCGGAAAGGTAAGGGCCCCCCTCCCCCCTCCGCGCGCCCCCTCCTCCCCTCCACGCACCCCCTCCTTACCTTCCCGGCCCGGTGGCTCCCGTCCGGCGCCGGCGCCTACTACTACCAGCAGGCTCCGCGGCCTGCTCTAGAGTAGCGCGCCGGGTGATGACATCACCCGGCGCGCCACCCTAGAGCAGGCCGCGGAGCCTGCTAGTAGTAGTAGGCGCCGGCGCCGGACAGGAGCCACCGGGCCGAGAAGGTAAGTGCCCCCCTCCTCCCCCCCCCGCTGTCCACTTTCATCGGCGGGCGCCCACTGGCGCCCGCCAATGGAAGCGGCGGTGGGCGCCAGTGGGCGCCCGCCGATCCGCCGATCCGCCGAACCGGTTCGGAGCTTTTTCGGACCGGTTCGGATTGGATCGGCCGATCCAGCTGCGGGATCGGAAATCGGATAATTTATCCGATTTCCCACTGGACCGGACTCGGATCGTGGATCGGGTCCGATCCAGTGCACATCCCTAGTATTTGCTAAGCCCATTTTGCTTCTTATTTGTCATGGTGATGCAGGGTGACTCCCCTGTAACAACACTGTAAGAAAGAATGCTATAATGTGATGTGAAAGGAGAATATTCCAGCTGGACATCAGGAAAAACTTCCTGACTGATAGGGCAGAACGACAATGGAACCAATGACCTAGGGAGGTGGTGGGCTCTCCCACACTAGAGGCCTTCAAGGGGCAGCTGGACAACCATCTGTCAGGGATGCTTTAAGGTAGATTCCTGCATTGAGCAGGGGGTTGGACTTGATGGTCTTATAGGCCCCTTCCAACTACTATTCTATGATTCTGTTATTCTGATTTGCTCCTTAGCTTTTCATTTTGTTAAGAGCTAGGGGTGTTGCCCTTCTGGACAATCTATCTGAAAGATAGGGTTATTGTTATGTGTTAATAAGGAGCCAACCCTCCCTACTCATAGTATTATTGTGTAGATGTGCTGCCTCTCTCATCCAAAGAAAAGAACATTATAACATCGCCCACTCCTTTCTCCTTGGCTAAAGAAAACAATTGGTCTTTTTCTCCATAAAACATAGGTTTTGATTTCTTGTAAAGCAACAACAACAAAACCCTCTCACATTTTCTTCTCACCACCTCAGTGGAAATGTATTTTCTGGTACCCTCGAAGGACACACCTTGTCTAGATGCTAATTTATTTGTTACTTATTTTCCAATTGTCTGTGCTCTCTTTTTCTCAAACCAATCCAAGTGCGCAGGTTGAAAATAGACACTAAGCATGCCAAGCTATTCTAGTTCAGGACCAAGGAGAGCTCATAGCTGCCTCCCTGTTTTATTCATGATTCTCTAGTTAATAACAGCACGATGTAACATTTGTCATCTTCTGTGTTGGTGTCACTTTCTTGCCTGCCTTCACTTTGTCATCTCTCAGCTTCCACCTGACTTCCGGGATGCTCCATCTTTCTGTTCTCCAAGCAGCCTCTGGCAGTACACAGTGACGCATGTCGTAATGAGATAGCTTATTGATCATCATGAGGATGAATAGCAGAGAAATGCAGGTGCTGTGATTTGCAACATTGCAGCGGTTTGTAGTGCAAAGGCCACAACAACGATCAGGATGGCGGCATTTACAGCTCCCTCCTCCATGGAGTCATGTGGCACATCATTTAGGGAATTCTCTCCCAGAGGAGGCTCTCCAGAAACCTACTCTACTGTGGAAGCACTGCAACTCAATAGCAGAGCACATACTTTGTATGCAGAAGGTCCCAGGTTCAATCCCCGGCGTCTTCAGGGGGGTTGGGAAAGACCCCTGTTAAAACCATGGAGAGCTCCTGCCAGTCCCCAACATTTTGGATCGGTGGGCACATTTGGGATTTTGAGAGAGTCTTGTGGGTGCTCTCACAAAATGGCTGCTATGGGGGTGGGGACTTGGCCATTCATAAAATGGCTGCCATGATAGCTGGTCACAAAACATTTATTCCCCAGAAGCCAAAGTAGTGAGAAAATACTGAGCTAGATAATTGGACTCCATCTAAGATAACTTCCTATATTTTCAGCCACAGTTAAAGCTTTTTAACATTCTCCCAATGTTTTAAATTGCTAATTCCCTGACAGTTTTAATTTCTGCTAGTTTTTACCCAGTTTTAACTTTTTCATTCTAGTTCTGTGGCATTTAGTTTCTGTGCTAAAGTTTCATTATTGTGTTTTTCTTATTAGCATAGAGATGGACTAAAGAAACAGGACCTTATTCGTCAGTATTTCTTGGCTCCGATGTGTGAGAGGTAAGGGCTATGGAAGTTTTCACAGGGATTGGGAGAGGGGGGGGTGCCAAGCAGTTGAGGCTGGTGGCTCCGATATTAGTGGGGCGGTGAATCTGCTCCAACTTTCAGTCAGGACCAGGCCAGATCTACACCAAGCAGGATATAACACTTTGAAAACATTTTGAAAACGGTATATGGAACGTGTCCTGGGCATCAACAGTTGTCAAAATCATAATAAACCATTATACAGCAGTAGTGTAGATCCTGCCCTGGTCAGAACTCTAAAGGAGCACTTTGGATAGCTCCTTTAGGATTCTGATTAGTTCTGATCAAAACCTGGAGCGGATTCAAAGCTCCACTGACATCAGAGCCACCAACCGCCACTGGTTCCAATTTCAAATTTCTCCTTCTGAGGTTAGATCTCTCTGCTCACCCTTCGAAGGAGAGAGCCATTCTATCCTGTTTTCCCTAGGACACCCTCTCAGGGACCATAGGGCTGCACCATTAAAGCCCTACATGGTTTGGGTCCAGGTTACCTGCGGGATCGCCTTCCCCCATACAATCCGCCCCACACACTCAAGTCCTCCGGGAAGAATTTACTCCAGTCAGCCAAAACTAGGCTGACAACCGTTACCCAGAGGACTTTCTCTTCTGCCGCTCCGAGACTGTGGAATGGCCTGCCGGGAGAGATTCGCCAACTTAGCAGTCTTCCGGAATTTAAGAAAGCCATAAAGACTGATCTCTTCTGGCAGGCCTACCCAGTTGAATTTTAAGATACCTTTTAATATAATGTATTAGTTTTATATGTTTTAATAATTCATTCGTTTTACATGTTTTAAATCCGTTTTATGTATTTTATGCTGTTTGTATTTAATGTTGTTTCCCGCCTCTATCCAGAGGGAGAGGCGGGTAAGAAATAAATTATTATTATTATTATTATTATTATTATTATTATATAAATAATTTCCAGTATGGACAGAATCTCTTTGAGGCCTTTACCCTGAGCTCTTCCTTTGTCAAACATTTCATTTCAAATCATTGTTGGAAGTCTGATTTTCTCATTTGATCTTCTCAAGGTGGTGTGTGTGTTATTTCGTGCTAAGTAGCAACAATTTTCTATGATAGCTGCTTCAACATAATTGGCTTTAATCTTTCGCTTCCTTCTGCCTAACCTTCTTTGTTCATAATTCCTTCGCCACCCGCATCTATTTGCTTTATTAGGGGGTGGTGTTATTTTTCTGTTTTAACACTTCTGAGCTATGTTCAGTATTGAATGAATGCATTGGTTATTGTACTGAATGTGTTCTGAACGAATTGTATTGTACGAATTAATGTATTTGATTCCGTCATACCGCTGAGGCTCCAAGAATTCTCTCCATATCCCAAGGTTTTGTTTTGTTTTTTGCTATTTCCTCTGCAGGTTTTCATTCCTCTTGTAGCCTGGCCTAATTTCCATGAAGCATTTGCTAAATAATTATGGAGAAACCAACTCAAAGGGTTGATTTAAATCACTACAGGTTTCTAGTGGTGCCGCTGGCCACACCGTGGATTTATATGAAGGCATCATAACGTGGGCACTTTCGTTTCATTTTCCTAATGATGCTTCTGAAGGTGTGTGGAACAGTGAAAAAAAATCAATTTAGCAAAGCTGAGTGGTGCTTTTAACCCGAGCCTCCCCAGGGGAATTCAGGCATATAATGCTATTCATGAAGTTCACAAGGCAGGGTGTTTACCATTCAAGAATCTTCAGGACAGAACAGCTTGTGAACCATAGAATGCCAACATATACATTTAGAAGAGCCTAAATGTGTGTCTAAACAGAGGAAAGAGAAAGGAAATATCTCTCAAGGAGATGTTACAATCTCATGTGTCAGGACTGGTCCAAAGCAAGCAGATTTTCTGAAGACAAAGCTGGCCAAAAGGCATTGCAAGCAATGGGAGAAAGCCATTCAGCAGTCTGGCAGTGACACTCTCTGTTTCCAGTGTTTTTACGAAGCAAGGTGGGATATTTCCTTTCAAAATAAACAACCAATAAATGTAGGGTGACCAGATAAAATCCAGGTCAGGGGTCATATAACTTTAACAGTTGTAGAGAAAAGGGAATTTCAGCCAGAGTCATTTGTATGCAATTAGTTCCTGGTGAAATTCCCTCTTCATCACAACAGTTAAAGGTGCATGCACTATACTAGAGTGACCATATACAAAAGAAGGCAGGGCCCCTGCAACTTTAACAGTTGTGATGAAGAGGGAATTTCACCAGGAACTAATTGCATCCAAATGACACTGGTTGAAATTCCCTTTTCTCTACAACTGTTAAAGTTACATGAGCCCTGACCTGGATTTTATCTGGTCACCCTAAATAAATGTATATCGTAAGGAACTGAAGGATTTTGTGTTGCTGCAATACAGGCATTATCTTAAACCTGTATCTAGCACCTAAGCCTCCCAATCACCATCTTTGTTTTACTCTAGAGTAGATGCAGGGTGTCTGATCCAGATTTGACCCATAGTGGAGGTAGGGTAACCATATGGAAAGGAGGACAGGGCTCCTGTATCTTTAACAGTTGCATTGAAAAGGGGATTTCAGCAGGTGTCATATGTATGCATGCAGCACCTGGTGGAATTCCCTCTTCATCACAACATTTAAAGCTGCAGGAGCTATACTAGAGTGACCAGATACAAAAGCAGGCAGGGCTCCTGCAGCTTTAACTGTTGTGATGAAGAGGGAATTTCACCAGATGCTGCATGCATACAAATGACACCTGCTGAAATTCCCTTTTCGATACAGCTGTTAAAGATACAGGAGCCCTGCCCTCCTTTCCATATGGTTACCCTAAGTTGTGGGGGAATGAGTTAAAGCTCCCTGACCATACATACTAGGGTCTAAAGCTGGATCAGATCCCCTGTGCATACCTTAGAATATAAATGAAGGGGGGGAAAGAGACATGACTGCTTGATTTGGATTTAAAGTAATCTTTTTTGGCCCTCAGAGAGGCACAACAGGCAGAAGGATCTTTGGCTTCCCAAAAGGTCGTAAGGAAGGAGGTGTAGACAGACAACAGACCAAGGGGAAGTAGGTATGTGTGTTTTCAGAACCTGGCTTATTCTTCTCACCATAATTCAAACAAACCACCTTTCCCCCAACTTCATACATCACAGAGAACTGTGGTTAGCTTAAAATCAAAAGCAGAAGCTTTTGATCTCGCCCTCTGGTGGACAAAAGAGAGGAATGTATAAACCTGATGCCTTTGCAGGCTCCTCGTCCACATAGAAAATCATGATTTCCTACTACACCTGAACTGGGCCTACAAGATCATTCTTCGTTAGGGTTCAGATAATCAGTGAGGCTTAAGGTTGTTGAGGATCTCCAAGTTCCACCACAAAGCTCAGTCCTCCTCATTCCCATAGTTGATCCCCCCCTTCCCCCCCCCCCCCCAGCTTCTGGATTTTCAAACAACCCAGGAATGCCCAAGTCTGCAACATCCAAGCCCAGAATTCTGAGTTGTTGTGGGAAAAACAACCCAGTGTTTGAACCCATTGTTTGCTGTTGGTTTAAACGTCTGGGTTGTTTGAGAAACTGGATGCAAACGGAAGTGGCAAATGGGCAGAAGGCTGTGTGCTCCCACACGGTCCAACAATTCATGGGCTAAACAACCAATGAATTGCTGTTACATGCAAGCCAGGCCAATATGTTACAGGCTATAATTTATTGCCATAAATTGTGATGAAATACTCTGTGTTTGACTATTTCATCTGTTTGGTTTTCTTTTCTTTCTTTTTTCAAGATGCAACTAGAGCCACAACTGATAAAGATGCCACAGAGGGTAAAGACGCTTGAACTAAGTAATGTGGCAGGGTTTCACACATCCTGCCTTCTCCTAGGTTAAGAGTGCCAACTGCAGGCGCCTTGTCCAGGCGTCTCAAATCCTGGAGCCGGCATTGTGTTGTGTGACAGAAACAACCGTACGTAATTGTTTATCCTCTGTATTGAAATCCTGTTTTTGCTTCCTGCTGAGAGGCATCTGGTTGTGCTGAAGTGTAAATCAATGTGATTTCTGTTGATGCAATTTCTGCCAGGCAGTTCTGCAAAAACGATAATTCAGCGTCTGAGACACAGAGGTAGAGGTGCCAAGTGCCGGTGGTTCTTCCCCCCCCCCTTGCTGTTTATTTTATTCTATAATCAAACCAGCCCCTCTGAATACCAAGAGAATCAGGACCTCCAACCTGAGAAGCGGCCCAAACGCCTCCTTCCCTAGACGAGGTTTCCACCAGCTATTTAGTTTAAATAAGAGCCCGCGTGCTGCCAAATGTTCAGATTCAAAATCACGAGATCGAAGCCAAACCCCGTGAGATTTCAGTGCAGAAGTCCAGGGGCTCCTTTTTCGGTTTGTGAACATTTCAGGAAAGCTGGCGCCATCCTTGAGAAACACACACAAGACCTCTTTTGGATCAACCAATATTCAAAACACTGGAATGGGACTTCACTAGGGTAGCCATATGAAAAGGAGGACAGGGCTCCCGTATCTTTAACAGTTGCTTAGAAATGGGAATTTCAGCAGGGGTCCTTTGTAGGCATGCAGCACCTGGTGGAATTCCCTCTTCATCACAACAGTTAAAGCTGCAGGAGCCCTGCCCTCTTTTGTATCTGGTCACGCTAGTATAGCTCTTGCAGCTTTACCTGTTGTGATGAAGAGGGAATCCCACCAGGTGCTGCATGCATACAAATGACACCTGCTGAAATACCCGTTTCTTTACAGCTGTTAAAGATACAGGAGCCCTGTCCTCCTTCCCATATGGTTTACCCTAGACAGAGAGCCGGGATGTGCAACATGCAGCCCACAGCTCCATGTGTGTGGCCACAAGCTAAATCTAACCACTGTTGCAGTGCATATCATTTTGCCACCAAATTTGGGTGATGGGTGTTGTTCTTGCTGCTATTGCCTTATGGAATTCTACAGGATGGCAGCAGACATGCGGCCTACAAGGGAGGGATTGGGGATGACAAAGGTGCCCGGACCTCCCAAAGTTTCCCATCCCATCTGTAGAATGAACTCCAACATCCCCATGTCAGGCATTGGGTTGGATTCCAGGCAAAAAGGGCCCACTCCCAGGGAATTATGTTCTGTTTTGAGTTGCTTCCCACCCTCCTTTTAAAAAAATCAATTGCTACATTTTATCATCTAGGCCTATTAGCATGCTATGGTACTCTATATTGGAAACTAGAATCCACAATACTGCATTTTGAGAGAGGATTTCAGTGCAAATTTCCTTCCGTGCTAGTCTTTAAAATATCTCCTTAGGCCTCCTCTGTTTCTCCTAGTACCAATGTATAAGACAATCTGTTTATTTGAGGTGTCATGGGTCCAATCGTGTTGAGAGAGATGTAATTTTCTAAGATAATAGAAATGACTTACAGGGAAAATGCACACATTATCGCAAGCTTTCAGCAATTCCATCTTGATCTGTGGCTGAACTCACAGTGACAGCAGAAAATTGCAAGTAAACCAATATCTTTGTGAAAACTTTGCTTTTAATAATCTCCTGTCGATGTTTCCCAGTTGTGTGCAAGGCGCTTCAGAAATGAGTTAACAAACAAATTACCAGCTGGAACAGAGCTGATTATAGCGAGCCACTAATCAATAGCATTCATGGTGGTTCTGTGCAGCATAAATCTCACTCTTGAGATTGACAAATGATTAAATTACGTGAAAGCAGCAAGCGATATTTCTTTAAATTGCCACAAACCGGCTTCCCAAAGACAATTAACTGCAAATTTGCAGGGGGGGGGTAGTATAACAAGATTCACATGATCCAGCTTTAATCATACTTAAGAGTAAGCCCGTTGAAATCAAGGAGGACATAAAGGAGGTGTGATTAACTTAAATCCCATTGATTTCAATGGTTCTACTTCAAGTATGATTACGTCTGAATTAGGCCTACTTCGGCTTGGCCCCGGAGCCCAAATCTGAGCTGAGGTGAGCCGATTCGGACCGCCTTGACCTGCGTCAGCTTAAGGACCCAATTGGGCCATCTCAGCCTGAAGCAGCCGAACCGCTTTGGGCTGATTTGGCCCAATAGCCAGCTGTGCCCCCACCCACCCACTCACCCGCCACGGGACTTACCTGTGGCATCCGTGTGCTGGTGAGCTGCCTGGCCTCTTCCTGCACCATCATAGATCTCCCCTCCCAGCCGCTCACCCCTCCACACCACTGCTACCTGCCCACCCAACTTACCTGCGGCCTCTGTGTGCCAGTGAGCCACCCGGCCTCTTCCTGAGCCACCATAGATCTAGTGTTGAAAACAATGCTGGTCCAAAATGGCTGTTTCTGGCTGCCGTAGTTTTCAACACTAAATCCACGGCAGCCCAAGAAGAAGCTGGGTGGTTCACCAGTGCACGGAGGCAGTAAGTCGGGCAGCCCAACAGGTGGCAGCGGCAGGGTGCGGAGCATAGTGGGTGGCAGCTGGGAGTCCAACGGGCTCCTGGCCGGCCACCTTCATGGCTCTGAAGCCAGAGTGAAGTGACCCAGGGCCGAGGCTACTAGAGTCAAATCGGGGCTGATCTGAAAGCACTGAATCAACCTCCGAGTTTAATGGGGGGGGGGGGGGGCTGTGCACAGCTATAGTCTGAATTCAACATTTTATCTCTAAGGAATTGGTCTCCAAAGCTCTGAGCTTAAGAGACAGTTGAGAGCAGGATCTGAGATCCATGTTCTAGAGGACCATGGTCAGCAAGAAATGTCACACAGATGAGATGTAGGCAAGTAGAGTCATATGTTACATTCCCAGGTCTGGGTGCATCTTCTTCTTCATATGAAAGAGGGGATGGACAAGCTACTCACCACTAGCTAGGGATGTCTGGATTTTGTGAAATTTTGTGGATTGTGTGGTGTCATTCTTTCAGGCATCGTTCACAGACGGATTTGAACACTTCTTTAAGTGGGTTTGCAGCCATTTATGTAATTTACCCTAACATTTAGCGAATTGTCCTGCATTCCATTCAACTTTTCCCTGAGTATATTCTCCAGAATGGCATATGTCTCAGCAGAAAGTTGCCTATTTCCCCATTAATAAATTTGCATAAATTTGAGACAGTAAAAAAAAAAAAGTCCAAAAGTCCATGGACTCCACGCAGCCTGAGGAGGCCTATCTGAGGCCCCCTCCACAAGGATGCGCTTTTGCGCCCGGTTCGGCGATTATGCGCATTATCGCTGACGCGCATTTACTCCTAATCCCTCTGCACGGGAGGAGGCGAGAGACGGCGAAGCGCATTAATATATGTCAAAAAAGCGCTTTACAAGAAGTTAATGCGCATAATCGCTTGTTCACACTGCGAAAATGCGCTTTAACGGCCGGAGCAAAATAAAAGTCACGATTTAACGCGCATTCGAAAATGCTAATTATCGGGGAGATAACGCACCTGTATGCCCGTTTTGCGCTCCGCTGGTGTGGAGGTAAAATTTTTAATGAGCCTTCAAAGAGCTTTAAACGTCTCGTGTGGAGGCACCCTGAGGAAGCTTCTGCTCTGGGTTTCAATTAGGACCAGCCAGAACTCTAAAAGAGCTATCCAAGTCGCATAGCACCTTCTTCAGAGTCCTGATTGCTTCTGACCGAAACCCGGAGCGGATTCACTGCCCCACTGACATTGGAGCCAACAAGCCTTCATTGAATGTATCATTGCACTGAAGAGGAGTTCTCCTCTTCAGGCTTATATTGTTTTGCTTAGGCTGACCATCTGAAAAGGAGGACAGGGCTCATGTAACTTTAACAGTGGTAGAGAAAAGGGGATTTCAGCCGGTGTCATTTGTATGCAATTAGTTCCTGGTGAAATTCCCTCTTCATCACAACAGTTAAAGTTGCAGGCACTATACTAGAGTGGCCATATACAAAAGAAGGCAGGGCCCCTGCAACTTTAAGAGTTGTGATGACGAGGGAATTTCACCAGGAACTAATTGCATACAAATGGCACCGGTTGAAATTCCCTTTTCTCTACAACTGTTAAAGTTACATGAGCCCTGTCCTCCTTTTCATATGGTCAGCCTAGTTTTGCTAAAGTTTCTAGTTCTTCTTGTTCTCTTCATATGTGCAACATTCCTAAAGGAGGAGATCTTGTCTTTTATAGCTTCCTAGTCTCTGCTTATTAACCAGACTGGCAGAAGAAAAAAGAGGGTGGGTGGGTTTCACCACAACGAAGGTGCAGAAAGAGAGACAAATAAACAAACATACTGATCTCTGTAGTCAAAGTCCAGCACTCTCAGTCTGTTACCACACTGGCTCCCAGTGCTATATCCTGAATAAAAATAGTGATGTATTAAGACATTTAGCATTGCTCAATGGCAAAAGAAGCTCAGACTCATCTAGAAGGAGGACTTGTTCACAGAGAGGCGTGATCTGACAATTCCACTTTGAATAAGTTTCCAGGGTGATTAACTTCCAACCTTTTTGCAATCTTGATTCATTCATTCATTCATTCATTCATTCATTCATTTAAACAGCCTTTTATTTGGCCCAACGTTATCATTGCTTCAAGGCCAGATTATATTTCTTTAGCTTATACTCTTTTGAGAATATCCAGCTGTCTCATTACTGAGGCATTAAGTGTGTCATGTTTGCCAGGTTTGCTGCAGGAATTCCGCTTTATCATGGCTGGAAGTACTTCCTGGAATAACAACAATAACGGAACTCCATTCCCCCACCCTTAATCTTCATAATTGGAGTTGAAGTCACTGCATGGAAGCAGCAATGTTCTCTCTCTTTCTCTTTCTCTTTCTCTCTCTTTCTCTCTCTGTGCTCTCAAGCTTGTCAGTGTTTTAAATTTGAAATGCTTCACGCTTAGAAAGAGAGGTTCAATTACAGATTTCCCCCCTCTTTTCTTTTTTGCATGAGCCTAATTAAAATTCACCCCGGCGTGCCTTGGAATGTTTCAAGGATTGAAACAGTGAGGAATATGGGGAACGTGACATTCGCAACCGTGTTTGCACACAATAGCAGGGTATGCTACAACAAATTTCTTTTCTTGTCACATATACATTAAAGAATAGTTTCTCAACAGTAATTATACAGCTCTCTAGTACAGCCCTCTCCAACCCTGTGCCTTTCAGATGTGTCGGACTACAATTTCCAGTATTCCCCAGCCAGCCCAGTACATCCTGACCAGCCCACCCCTTTCCATTTAGCATCTGAATTGGTTAAAACCAGCTTACAACATAGAAAAGAAACACCCTACAACATACAGCTTTTCTTCCGAAGGCATTTATTGTGCCCTCATCATTCCCTATTCACAGTAATTTATCTTTCATTAGATGTTGACATGACCCTCCGTTTTCACTTCTGTTTTTAAACAACACTTTCAGCCAGTTATTTTTTTAAAAAAAATTAAGGGCAGGGGAAATGCAGAATTATTTGTGAAAGCGAAAGAAAATACTTTTTCCACTTGCATAATTGTGCTGTTCTGCTATTCTACAGTGCCACCTAGAGGTTATGTAGTGGAAAAATGGGAAAGGAAATGCTCAGATCTCTCTTCTGTGATGAGACTGAAAGTAGATACAGTGGAGCACCAGTCTGGTGTAGCGCTTAGAGTGTTGGATTGGGAGTTGAATGATCCAGCTTCTAGCCCCCACTTGGCCATGGAAGCTCACTTTGGGCCAGCCACAGATTCTCAGCCCAACCTACCTCACAGGATTGTTGTTGTGAGGATAAAATGGAGAGGGGGAGGATTATGTATGCCACCTTGGGTTCCTTGGAGGAAAAATGGTGGGTTATAAACGCAACAAATACATAAAATAATAAATAAATAAACAAATACATGAATAAAGAAAATTAACAGCCCTGTGTAGAAAACCTCATAGAAAAGAAACAAACAGAGAAAAGTGCTGAGCATTGTTGTTCAGTGGTTGAATTGAAGTTCTGCTCATGGAACGAATTCTCTGGTCTTGGCTTCTCTTGCTCCAGAAGGTTGGGAAACCTCCCAGAAGAGTGTGGGAATACAAATTTTAAATCATGTCCGTTTTGGCTGTGAAAAATAGGGTACTGTACTGATGGACCTTCGATCTAATTCAGCAGAGCCCTTTTTGTGTTCTTAATTTGAGGCATCCCTTTAAAAAATATATTTGGCTCTACGGCTGGTGTCACAGCACAACGCCATTAAGAGCAGCTCCTTGCTTCACTTTTCAAAAGAAAAATCAATGTCCTCAAGCCTTGAGAGACGATAAGTCAAGACGAAAGGCAAAAGAAGATGGTGGTGTCTTTTCATTTGCAGAGAGCAGCAGAGAATCCCACCCTTGGTCACTCGAAACCCGAAACTGCTCAAGGCTGGTTGAGGGCGAGTTGCTGTGGGCTTCTTCAAAGGCTCTCCGAAGGAGGCACTCTTCCATCTCGTCAAGGATGCGGAGAGGGAGGAGGCCAAAGGAGAGAAGCACCTGTCACGCCGTGGTCCAAGCGGGCCATTTTGCTAGTGCCTCGTGACAAATGTGTCTCCGCCACTGAAAGCGCTGTGGCTTTTAACCTTCCCACCATGTGGCTTCCAATTAGCTTGCTGTCCAAGCCGATGAACTGAAATCTGACACAAATGCCACGCTGTTAGTTTGAAGGAACACAGAGAAAGCGCCGGGTGTGTATTTTTAAATGTTATTTTAGTTTATTTTAAGAACAGGGATGGTTGAGTAGGCTGACCATATGAAAGCTGCAGTTAAAGCTGCAGGAGCTATACTAGAGTGACCAGATACAAACGAGGGCAGGGCTCCTGCAGCTTTAACTGTTGTGATGGAGAGGGAATTTCACCAGGTGCTGCATGCGTAACAATGACACCTGCTGAAATTCCTTTTTCAGTACAACCGTTCAAGATACAGCAGCCCTGTCCTCCATTTCATATGGTCACCCTATTGTTAAGAGGCCCTTCCAAGGACTGCTGCACACAATACAGTATTTTAGGAATATACCTAAGGGGGCATGAAAGAGAAGTGAAGTATGAAATGATTGATCAAATCTCCAGATCCTCTCCTCCCGCCTCCCCCACCTGTGGGTTAGGAGGAGGTGAGCTCCTATTTGGATCAGTCACAACGAGTGCCAGCATCTGGCATCCTTCGGCAGCCATACGGCTACTGCCTACATGACCCCTGCTTAATTGTTTTTTTCTGGCACACACAGGGACGACCCAGGGATGATTCCGCAAAAAATGGCTAGTGTAGACACGGCCACCCTCTTTGGGATATGAGCAACCCCGCCAGTGGCAGAAGAGGCGCTAAATCCATGGTGGTGCTTGGGGCCTGTAGATGAGCCAAGCTTCAATCCCTTCCATTTCTAATTAAATTGGACACCAGAAGGGAATGTGGTAGATAGACGTATTGTATTAAACAGATTCATCTCTTTGCCAGATAACTTCCTGTGCCTGTCCTGCCTCTCTCTGACATCAGGGCAGCTAAACCAATCATGAACAAGGGTAACTACGGGTACAAAATATCTCAGTGTATTGTAATATAGACAGGCTCATTCTCTGGTAAGGACCTGGCAACCCCACACATATCATCATCATCATTTCATTCATTTACAACATTTTTATCCCATTTTCAGACAATGATTGTCTCCCAAAGCAGTTCACATCAATCACAGAGAGAGAGAGAGAGAGAGATCATGCTATCAAGCTTACAAACTAAAATGACTAGACATATCAGAGAAGGGAAATGGGGGGGGGGGAACAGAACAGGAGGGAGATCTGTTTTTCAAGGACAGTACAAGGTTGTGAGATTTAAGCAGGTGTTTAAATACACTTTATCAGATTGAACTTCCCTTCCTGGTGCTTTTGCTTGAAGGAGGTTCTTATTCCTTAGGCCGAGGCCAGAGCATTTCCCCCTGACTTCTGCCGTCCCCCAAGGAGCCGTTCTGGCAGAGAGGGGGAAGTGAATCCCTTGCTCTTTCTCTGGCCACTGGATAGTCCAGGTCAGGCTCCTTGGGAAGCAGGAGGCCCCACTTCAAGCACTAGCGAGCTTGCCTTTGCTCCACATCACACACAGCTGTCAACCGAGCGGATATCCCAAACACGTACCAAGCAAGAGATGCATCTCAAATCACAACGAACACAATGATTATCAGAAGGATGCTCTTGCTGGGTTTGCTGCACTGGAATAGCCAGAACGGAGAGGTGGCTGTGTGTGTGTGTGTCTGGGGAGAAGCAAGGAAGAACCGTGTCAAGCAATTCTGTGTCTCTGTCCCAACTTGTTTGTTGTAGGAGTGCGAGGCAAAATACAGATTCGATCCGTCTTGTTGCTTTGATCTCCCTTGCGACCACTGCATGACGCCCTGCAAGCAACGGTGTAGACGCTGGCGCCAATTGATCGGCACTGAGGAAGGAGCTGCTTGACGGATTGCCCTTGCTCGCTTACTGGAATACAATTGGTGGCTCGCCCTCGGCAGCTGCAATCTCACCCAGCAGAAAGAAGAAGGGACGGGTGGGGAAGCCACGCACACTGTCATCGTGCTCAGTCTGTGCAATTAGGTCAGAGGCACGTGGCCCATTTCAGGCGGTCGGCCTTTGAACAAAGGAGAGGAAAGGGGGAACCCCATGGTGGCAAATGCTCATGCCAGGTTTCCCACTTACCTTGACTTATTTTTCAGTGTGGAAGACTCATTCCATACGGCTAATCTGCCCATTCCAATATTGCTGCCTTCTGCAGTCTGGTGCCACCAGTTGTGTTGGACTACAAGCTACAACTCCCATAATCACCTAGCCTATATATATATATATATATATATATATATATATATTTGCAAAGCTACGAACAAATACACAACTGCCAAAAAGAAGCCAGAGAGAGGGGGGGGAGGCAGAGGAAGAGGAGGAGATGATGATGATGATGATGATGAAGAAGAAGAAGAAGAAGAAGAAGAGCCATGTCTAGTTCAGCATTCTCTTTCTGCAGTAATCAACCAGGTGCCCCAACGCAACAGCAGCCTCCCGCTCATGTTCTCTAGCAATCGATATTGGCAGGCAAACTTCCTCCAATCGTGGAGGCAACGTATAGCCATCGTGACTAGTAGCCATTGATAGATTCATCCTCCATGAACTTGTCTAATCCCCTTTCAAAGCTACTCCAATTGGAGCCCCTCCCTCCATCTTATGGCCATCTTGTTTCTCTCTCTGTGGCTCAACACGCGATGTGCTGCACCTTAAATTTGGCTATGGGAGACCCAACCGTGACTCTGCTTTGGGACCGTGGGCAAATGGGCTCTCTTTCCTACCAAGGCCATTTGAAGTACAGCATGAGGGGAAGCTACATTGGACCAAGTGAAGAGAACCAAAACAGGTGACTGGAACTGCCCATCACTTTTCATCGGTGCCGGGCCCGATCCGAACCCAAATAGCAGTGGCCTAGCAGTGCACCCAATGTGGTCCCCCCCCCTCACCATGCGAGGGGGGAAGAGAAAGACTAGACATAAGCACAGCCCTCGTGGTTGAAGTTGGAAACCACAATAACAAGCAGTTGGCCACTAGGTGGCAGACAGTAGCCTCCTTCTGGTAGCTTGATGAAACTGGGATTCAGTCTAATATGACCAAACGAACCACCAGGTCATGGCAGTGCAGACATTTGAATTTTAAGGGAAGAGGGAAGGATAATTACATTTCAGACATCAAAAAGCTAATTCGCCAGCAAATTCAAGAGAGCACTTGTGATACAGTAAGACGGTTGCCTTATATTCCATCCCTGACTTTTCTTCGCCTCTTTGCCCTGAGGTAGCTTTGAAACTGCAGCTGCGTCATTTAACTGACACAGCATGGATCTGGAGCTCCCCCAGGCCAAAGATGATGTCAAGACAGCCCCTGGGTTTCTATCTCTGGGCATATTAAAAGGAATACAGTCTTCCAAGACTAGGAATAGGCTCTTGGTCAAACAGATTGTGAGCTCCATCACACCTACTTTTTTTTTCCTGGTTTGCCTCCGTGATTTCCACCTCTGTTTCATTAGCGTGTCAAGCCAAGGGTTCCTTTCACGAGTGTTTGTGGTATCGCCACTGTACCGGTGAAATCTCCTTTTGCTTGTTTGCTTTCCGACTCCACCCAGCCCCATCCCGCCCTTTCTCCTTCTCCCTCCAGTTCATTGGCTCTTGTTGTTGATGGTCACTGTGATGGACGTGGGTGCCTTCCCTTTCTTGCTCTGGCTTTGCTGTCTAGCGATTTACCGATTTAACATTTCATCGGCTGGGTGCCGGTTCTGCAGGCAATGGGAGTGGGGTTGGAGCAGCAAAAGTCTGTTCAACTGAGTCAACACAAGCCCGTTTGTTCGACACAGCGTGCTGGAGGAGGAGAATCTCCCTGCCCTTCTCTTTCGCCAGCAAGACCTCCCTTCGAAGCACACGCCCTCAACAAAGGACATAGAGACAGGACAGCAATACACGGGGGCGGAAGGGCACTTTAATCCCACATGGAGGAAATCAACAGGACTTTCCCTGCTCTAGGAAAACACAGAAAATGGAGGGAAAGAGACGGGGTGACTGAAGGACAGGCACGACGTCATGTGAGTAACGAGCTGCAAAACCGCAAATCAGGCATGACGAGAGTGTGATAAAATGCTGGTGTGATGGAGCCCTGTATTGTCCATTCAATATACAACTGTTAAAGACACTTTTCCACTACCACGGTGTCTTAAACTGGGGTTTGGTCCAGGCAGGACTCCTATTAACCAGGTTTGAGCATACCAAAATGATTCAAGTCTATTTGTGTGAAAGAATGATAGAGTTTATTGATGGACCATGAATGCAGATAGAATAAAAGCAGAGAAAGCTTTCACGACCTTAACTCTCAGTTCAGTCACCCTGGTTCCTAGGGGGGTGATGGACATCATCTGGGCCTCTACCTGAGCAGGTGGTGCACCTTTCCCTTCTCACGTGAGAACAAGTAGGAAGCCAATCCGCTCAAGATTTCATAGAACTGGACTCATCAGACTGTCAGAAGACACGTGCATACCCCTCCCTTCACCCAGAAGGAGAAGGGGGCTTTCTCCTTAGCAGTAAAATAAGTTTCTCACAGTACAGAAAGAAGCATCCCTTCTCAGTTAGAAAATACGTACCATGCAGAGCGACTACTGAACATTGTTCTAGCTCCTGTTAGTAGAAGAAAGCACCGACCTTCATTATATGTGAGCACAGCTATGAGAACCAACTTCAAAATCACAAAGATTGCCAATTGCCCTAACAAATCAATCAGTGTACTTATGCTGTTAATCACTGCACTAAATACTGCTTATGTAGGGTGACCAGATAAAATCCAGGTCAGGGCTCATATAACTTTAACAATTGTAGAGAAAAGGGAATTTCAGCCGGCGTCATTTGTATGCAATTAGTTCCTGGTGAAATCCCCTCTTCATCACAACAGTTAAAGTTGCAAGGGCCCTGCCTTCTTTTGTATATGGTCACTTTAGTATAGTGCCTGCAATTTTAACTGCTGTGATGAGTGGAGTGGAGGGGTGGAGTGGAGTGGAAGAGCAAATGGGTGAAGGAGCGAAAGAGCAGTTATTCAGGTGAAAGGGATCATAAGCTTGACACGCATTTGCATCAGAGGTAAAAAAAAAAAAACACCACGGAGGCAAACCAGAGGGAAAAATTAGGTGTGATGGAGCTCTTGGTCTCATATTGTCTATTAGCAGCACAGCTAGAGATCTCTAAACATGGGGGGAGAGAGGAATACAAAATCACCATCGCTATTTCTCAACGGTGTCAAGTATGTGGAGGTTTGCTTTCATGGACATACTAATACAGTCATTGGATGTATTTTATTCTGTGAAATGGAACGATCACTTCATCAATCTTGATTCCCATTCCCATTGTATGCTAACAGGGATGCTAAGAGACCGTGCAGAATTTTTGGCTCCCTTCATAATATTCAAGAAGTTTGTCTAATAATGACCATATGTTTATGTATGAGTTTCTTCTTATTCTGATAATATAGCAAAGTGTACTGGTTGGAGGTTAGATTGTTTTCCCCCTTGAATTTTGTAATCCTGAAATGCTGAATATAAAAATAAAATATTTTTTTCTACTTTAGAATTATAAATCAAAATGATAAATAATGACAACAATGAAAACGCACAATCAAAGGGTTGGAACCAGATTCATGCTGGATCAACTGCACTGATGGAAGTAGACTTTGGGGAGAGGCTGTAGCTGATTGACAGAACACCTGCTTTGAATACAGAAGGCCCCAGGATCAATCCCTGGCTTTTCCAGGTAGGACTAAGAAAAACTAGCCAGTACAGACAGTGATAACTACCATAATAGTTGCCATCCACAAAATGTTGTTGGGTGATAACATTGGGGAGTCGCCAGTGTGGTCGTTATCACACGGGCGATTTTAAGCACACCCACCTTGGCTTTGCTCCACTTCTTCAGCGCTGGGTTCTCATGATGTCATCCCCTCCTGCTGCTCTCTCACCCTGAGGTCACAGGTTTTAGTTTCTCTTTAGATTTATCCCTCAACAGGCAAAGTCCGAAACAGGCAAAGTTCAACAGGCTAAGCTGAGATACTGCAGCTATACCGACCACATGTGATTCAAAATGCTAGACTCGAATATGAAACGGAGGGGGAAGCTGCAGAAGCAACCGGGGGGGGGGGGGGAATAGTAGGTGTGATAAAGCCCTCAGTGTCAACAATACTGGGCTATATGAACTAGCGGTCTGACTCCATATGAAGCAGCTTCCTGGTTCCTATGATTTCCCCATTTCTTCCTTCTGACATTGGTCCCTCCAGCCTCTTGAAAATGCCACACAGAGTGTCGGGAGACCCTGCTGACTGGGGTGAGCTATGATGTGACCCAACCCTGTGTCATTTAAATCGTGGCCAAGTCATCCATCATCTACCCATGGAATGACATCTCTGGAAAGGTCTGGAAGAGTCCCCCTTCCAGAAAACTAAAGAGCTTAGCACCAGTTTGGTTCACAGGTTGTTTTGAAAGCCTGCCAAATGGTTTCCCTGCCTTACAGTTTCATGTTTGTTTATGTTTTTTATGACTACTAATTGCCTTAGTGTGTCTGCTTGGGTGATAAGCAATCAATAAGTTAACACCGGTTGAACGAGACGAGTTAGAGTTTGCTACAGCCAGAAACGAGTTCGCTTCCTCAGCTCTGGCTCAGAACTACTTGCTCCTACTATGCCTATTTAGTGGGGAGTAGGTCTTAGTGTGTTCAATAGAGCTTACTCCCTAGTAAGCATATGGGGATTAATGCCAAGAAGTGAGGACAGGGCTCCTGTATTTTTAACAGTTGCATAGAAAAGGGAAATTCAGCAGGTGTCATGTATATATATATGCAGAACCTCTTCATCACAACAGTTAGAACTGCAGTATCTGGTCAAGAGGGCAGGGCTCCTTCCTCTTTAACTTTTGTGTTGAAGAGGGAATTTCACCAGGTGCTGCATGCATACAAATGACATCTGCTGAAATTCCTCTTTCAATGCGGCTGTTAAGGGTACAGGAGCTCTGTCCTCCTTTCCATATGGTCACAATAGTGTTGACTATATGCTATATGATGACTTATAAATCTAATAAACAAACAAACTCTAAATCCAAATTCCATTAAAAAGGGTTTGTGTCATGAGTTGCTATTGCCTTCCTTACTCCCTCCTGGAGCAACTTTAGAGAACAAATGTGGCAGAGGATTGGACGAGGATTGGAAAGACCCAGGTTTGAATGCCTTCTCAACTACATGAGCTCACAGGGTAAGTGTGATGTTTCACTGTTATGTGCTGTTTATCTGCTATGTAAAGGTAGGCTGACCATCTGAAAAGGAGGACAGGGCTCATATAACTTTAACAGTTGTAGAGAAAAGGGAATTTCAACCAGTGTCATTTGTATGCAATTAGTTCCTGGTGAAATTCCCTCTTCATCACAACAGTTAAAGTTGCAGAGCCCTGCCTTCTATTGTATATGGTCACTCTAGTATAGTGCCTGCACCTTTAACAGTTGTGATGAAGAGGGAATTTCACCAGGAACTAATTGCATACAAATGACACCTGCTGAAATTCCCTTTTCTTTACAACTGTTAAAGTTATATGAGCCCTGTCCTCCTTTTCAGATGGTCAGCCTATGTAAAGGCTGTTTGGACTTTGTATGATAGGGCTGGCTAGTGGATAATTCTGTGGGGAGGGGGAGCAAGTGAACGGAATGTTGGAGTGAATGTTGATTGGCTGTTGGATTTTGTATCTGATCAAAAGGGCAGGGCTCCGAAAGCAGTTTAAAAATGGCATATGGAAAATGTCATGGGCTCCTTAATCACAACAGTTAAAGCTGCAGGAGCTATACTAGAGAGACCAGATAGAAAAGTGGGCAGGGCTCCTGCAGCTTTTAACTGTTGTGATAAAGAGGGAATTTCACCAGGTGCTGCATGCATACAAAAGACACCAGCTGAAATGCCCCTTTTCTATACAACTGTTAAAGATACAGGAGCCCTGTCCTCCTTTTCCTATGCTCACCCTAAATAAATGTAGAGAAAGAGGTTCAAGAATTTGAAATCTCATGCCTTTTTTTTAAAAAAAACACTTCATTCCACGAACAATAAATAAATAAACTTCTGGAGGGGTTGTAGTGTTGATTGATTGTAGAAAAAACAGACAACAGTAGTAGTTGTGGTAATCTATCAACAATGAATAAATTCATTAAACAAAAAACCTACGGTTTACAAAAACGATGTTAAGGCTCTACAGTTTCCAACCAAGCACCAAAAAGCAGGGAAATTGGGAGCTAAGGCTCACAAGCCTTAACGCCGCATCCTCCCTAAGGAGGCAAAAAGTGCAAGTGAAATTACAAAACTAAAACATATACAGCCTTACAAAACTAAAACATATATAGCTAAAACCTATAAATAGGAATATACAAAAGTTAAAAATATAAGTAAATACTTTTCAATATTAAAGCGTTTAAAACATTTAAAATACATAACAATTTAAAAGTCAAAGGTATAGACAGAGGTCCAGATTATTTGCCAAAGGCCTGCTGGAACAAAAAAGGGGTTGTCTGCACCTGAAAACACATCAAGGAGGGAGCCAGTGTAGACTGCAAGGATTAGAAAGAAAATCCATGTGTGTACACTATGCAAAATAAACGACAGCTCAACTGTTTCTAAACCTTGTTAGAAAAACAGGGTGACTAGGCCGAAACCAACGTTGTAGGCCCAGAAGCACTTTGAAAGGTTTCAACATTGTACTTAAAACTTAACACCGGCCCAAACTAATTAAATGAAGTGTCTGAAGCTTTCAACTTTATAGCAGCATGGACCAAACTCTTAGAAAAGAGAGAAGGAGCACACTGTGTGTGTTTGGGGTGGGGATGGATAAAAAGGGATGTATAGCCACCTATTCCCAGGAGAGATCTGAAGATCAGGTTACCATGGATCCAGAGGAACCACACCCTGCTTCACCAGGGAGCAAAAGAGCAAACTGGCCTTATGAAGACAGCCCAAAATACTCTCAGAGCCAAAGGAATGCATGTTCCAGAAGAGAAAAAAGAAACTCTTCTTCATTCAAACGGTCTGTGCTAGAGGCAGCGGCCATTTCACCCACCCACCCCACATTCTAAGGCAGGAGGGAGGGGGAGAGCGACGCTACTGAGCTACTGAGCGTGCCTCGTGCTATGAGGGAAGCATTGACTTGAATGAGAGGTTAAAATATTCCTTAAAAATCAACCGAAGGGAATTTTAAAAAAACGAAAAGCTTTCCACCAACTACAGTGAAGGAGGAAGAAGACCCCACCACTGGATTAATTAATAAGGCTCTAGAAATTATGCAAATCGTGAGCACAAAACTCGGAAACCGAAAGTCATTTGACAAAAGCAGGGAGACAGGTTTGTGTTCCTTATCTACCTTAAACTGCTCTTCTTGAAATTTTCAGGTTATGTAAAACAAACATTTCTTATTGGCATCTGTAAATTTCAGAAAGGTTGGTGAAACATTTTCGATTTTATGGCTGTTAGAATGACCCCCCCCCCCCATTATCACTTTAACATGGCGGAATGTGGAGGCATGACTGTGACTGTGCCTCCATTAATATATCAAATTCTGATTACTCTATGCTCGGATGAGCATAAGAAAAAGAGGACAGGGCTCCTGTAGCTCTGACAGTTGCAGAGAAAAGGGAATTTCAGCAGGTGTCATTTGTATGCATGCAGCACCTGGTGAAATTCCCTCTTCGTCACAACAGTTAAAGCTGCAGGAGCTATACTAGACTGACCAGATACAAAAGAGGGGCAGGGCTGTGGCTCCCACACAACAGCAGCAAGGTTGTATTATGAGACCTACTCGTCACTGTAACGTAGAAGCACCTGGCAGAGTCCCCAAAAAATGAACTAGAATATGGCTTGTTGGTGGCTTAAAAACTCTAGTTTCTTTGTCCCTCAGAGTTCTGGTTTTGGACATCACCTCAAACATCCCATGAATGGGCTTAGATCTTCGCCCTTTCACCTGGGAATCAGGTTACTGGTGCTGAGTGATGTGGCCCCAGAATGTAGTGTAAGTTTAGAAGGAGGGGCCAAGTTCAATAGGTTGGAGATAAAGTGAAGTGATGTAAGGGCATCTAGGAGTATAAAAAAAAGTGATCGCAGTCCAGTTAATCTGCTATTGTAAACATGACAGCGTGTTCTCATGCGCTTGCACAATTTTCAAATAGGAAAAAAACGAAAAACAAATGAAGTCCAAGTAACTAGCAGTAGACCTATAAATAGCAGGACAATTATAGCTCCAGTTAACTACATAACCTTATTTCTTTCAAGTTGATTGCAATGATGAACCGCTTATGTAACGTTCCATAAATTTGCCCAAGGCTCCTGTTTCCCAAACGTCTGGCAGTGAACCATGCTTTAAAAATAAACGTAAGAATTATGGGCATGCACCTTTCTTGCACACGAGACAATCTATTTCCTTTTTAAAAGTTTTTATCTGGAAAAAAAAGACAGTCTTGGTTATGTTAAAGAAATAATATGAAGCAACAGCATAACCTTTTTGTTTTCATCACACTCAGGTATACATTTAGATACGGTGACCATATGAAAAGGAGGACAGGGCTCCTGTATCTTTAACAGTTGCATAGAAAGGGGAATTTCAGCAGGTGTCATTTGTATGCACGTAGCACCTGGTGAAATTTCCTCTTCATCACAAAGCTGCCCTCTTTTGTATCTGGTCACTCTAGTATAGCTCTTGTAGCTTTAACTGTTGTGATGATGAGGGATTTGCACCAGGGGCTGCATGCATACAAATGACACCTGTTGAATTTCCCTTTTCTATGCAACTTTTAAAGATACAGGAGCCCTGTCCTCCTTTCCATAGGGTCACCTTACATTTAGATAGCCCTGAGCCATCCTACAATGATAAGTTTCAATAAGTAGCAATTTGGCCACTGACCCAGACCACTATGTCTACAAATGGGGATGTTGTGAGCACCTGACTGGGTTTAAGAGTTTGATGGATTCCCTTGTGTCCCCCCCCCCCCGACTCAATTGGGTGCCCATGGATCATTCAAGGGCCCACGGGTCAAGCATCTGCACAGCCTGATAAATGCTGAGCAGCCGTCCACCCTCGTCCGGTGCCTCCATTACGTGTGACAACAGAGGCTCTAGATATTACATAATTTCTGTTGCCTCCATTGTGCATACAATGGAGGTTCTGGATGATGGTGGATGCAAAAGAAGCTCATGCCAAGGGTGTAGAACTCAGGCCTTGGGGCCAATCCAACCCTTTGAGGTTCCTTAAAAGGCCACACCTGTACTCTTGGCTGCATCCCCTTTCCCTCAACCACCATTCAGTTGACGGTTTCTGACTTTGGTCCATCCTAAAAGGTTGAACTGCCTCTCCTAAGCCGTATGTGCTGGCAGTAAGAGCTTTAAGCTAAACCATGCTGTTATTTTTGGTACTTCAATTGTGTCCTGTTGCCTTCAGGCCCACCGACCACTGCATTGTGGCCCCAAGAGCTTTCCCGACTTGGAATTTGGCTTTCGGGATGAAAGAGGTTCTCCACTTCTGCTGCTCTCAGGCGTGAGGGAGGACACCGTCCAATTACATGTTCTGAATTACAGTTTCCCTGTTAGTCCAGTTGGCTTCTGTCTGTGGAATTGGAGGGGGAACCATCTTGTCTGCTTCAGGCAGCAGAGATGGGCCAACCCTGTCTCAGTATATCTCTTTTGTCCATTTGGTCTCAGTATATCTGCCAACCCTGTCTCAGTATATCTCTTTTGTCCATTTGGTGATCTCAGGCTTCTAGTAAAAAAAAAAGAAAGTAGATCCCGCAAATCTGACATTTGTCCTCCCCTGATGTAGGCTACCCTTAGAGGTTAGCCACTATCTGACAAACGTTGGATGATTCGCTGTGGCTAAAACGAAGCAGCGTAATTTTCCACTGCACTGTTAAGCACCCATGCTCCTTACAGGAACTCATTAACTACTCTGAAACAATATGTCACTCGTGCTAACAAGCATCATTTGTTAACAAGCATGCCACAAAAGTGTGCTTAACTACAGTCCTGGGTATTTTCCACTCTTGGCTTCTCTCACATTCATTTGCAAAGCCAGAGAACCAGGTTTTGTTTTTTCTGTCTTACTTTTGGTAATTGCTGCTTATCTGGATAACCTTTATATTGTTCTGCAGTTAGTGCAATCCATAAAGATAAGGCCAAATATACCTTTTCAAGATGTTACAAGGTGCATAAGTATGTCCTTTTTTGATTGCCTGGCAAGCAACTGGCTTCTTAGCTCTCTTGCTATATGGAGGCAATATCTGATCTAACTGAGATCCCCCAGGCAATATTTCAAATGTCGCAGAGAGAAGATGAACTCATTCATATGTTCAATGGCATTACTTTTACTACGAGATCGTCGCTGGAGCTTTTAAAATCCCTGGCTACCTTCGATGCTAGAGAAGATGATGTTCTTTTGGTTTCCTATCCAAAATCTGGTAAAGTCTTGCTTGAAACTTGTGTGGACGGAATTCTTACCTATATCTTGTTAATTCCAGGCTTGATAAACTAGAGGAGAAATTGTTGCATGCAAGGGAGAGGAAAGGGGGGGGGAACAGAAATCCACAATCGTAATGCCGTAATCTACAGGATGATTGATTTTATGTTGCCTCGGGGAAGTCTGACAGACTTCCATGACGTAATTCCCAGACTGATCTGGGGAGGGCTTTGGAACTGCCAATATCATAATGACTTTATACAAATCCATCCTCCAAATGCCTTCATATCAAATCACTCCTCAAAAAGGATATTGTAGCGTTGGAAAGGGAGAAGAATAGGGCAAACCAAGAATGATGAAGGGGCTGGAGCAACTCCCTCATGGGGAACGTTACAATGTTTGGGGATTTTTAGCTTCAAAAAAAGGGAAGTGAGGGGAGCCGAGATAGAGGCATATACTGTTATGCATGGAGTGGAGAACGTGGATGGGAATAGCTTTTCTTCCTCTTTCATAACGCTCGAACCTGGGGACATCCGATGAAGCTGAATGGTAGGAGATTCAGAACAGACAGAATGAAAGAATGGTTTACAACAGTATTGACAACTGTTGGGGCCCAGAACACACTCCATATACCATTTTCAAACCGTTTTCAAAGTGTCATGTCCTGCTTGGTGTAGATCTGGCCTATGTTTTGTTAGCCTTTAGTCTTGAATGCTTTCTGGCTACTGGCAGTGAGGCACATCTTGATAGGGCTAACTTAGGGTGACTATGTGGAAAGGAAGGCAGGGCTCCTGTATCTCTAACAGTTGTATTGAAAAGGGAATTTCAGCTGGTCTCTTGTGTACGCATGCAGCACCAGGTGAAATTCCCTCTTCATTACAACAGTTAAAGCTGCAGGAGCCCTGTCCACTTTTCTATCTGGTCACTCTAGTAGAGCTCCTGCAGCTTTAACTGTTGTAATTAAGGGGCCCATGACACATTCCATATACCATTTTTAAACCGCTTTCAGAGTGTTACATCCTGCTTGGTGTAGATCTGGCCCTCTTCACATAGTGCAAAGTTAAACTGTGGAATTCACAGCCACAAAATGTAGTGATGGCCATCAACTTAGAGGGCTTTAATTGGGGAGTAGGCAAAGTGTGGGGAATGGGGTTATTAACAATGGAAGCTGATGGCTCTGATGTCAGTGGGGCTGTGAATCTGCAAAAGGTTTCCGTCAGAACCATTTAGAACTTCAAAGAAGCCATCCAAGGTTCAGAACCCGACCCCAGTAGAGGTTCAGCACCTTGGTTAACTCCATTTGAGGTCTAGCAGGACCTGACTGAGACTCAGAGTGGATTCAAAGCCCCACTAATATCGGAGTGACCAGACTCCAGTGATTATTAAGGCTACTAGTCATAATGGCAACATGATACTTCTATGATGACTGCATGGATGCTATTGCTCTCACGCTGCTTGTGAGGTTCCTGGAGGCAGGGCTGGAACTCCCAGGAGGTGGGGTAAATCCCCTGCCTCAGGCAGTAAACTAGAAGGGGTGGTAGACTATGTGTGCCCCCCCAACTGCCTTGACCCCCTCCCCAAACTGCCTGAGGCCTAGTTCTGAGAGCAAGAAATCACAGTGGATTAACACTCTGACCAGTGGCTGGCACCAAGTCCTTAGAGCAAAGAATGGGCCAGCAGGATCTCTTTCTCTCTCTCTCTCTCTCTCTCTCTCTCTCTCTCTCTCTCTCTTTCTTTCCTCTCTTCCTTCTGTCAGAAATGATATTATTTAGACCCAAACCTGCTTCTGATCTGGTCTAGTCAATTGCACCATTTCTGCTCTTCCATTATCTTGGCCAAGCTTCCGTTGCCACGGTAGCTTGAGGGGGAAGCCAGCCTTATTACTCTTCAGAAAGGACTGTCTGTACTCTGAACCCATCTTGACAATAAGCCCTGGTAACCTGGAGGCAATACTTTCTTAGCATTGGCAATCAGGGAAGAGGTCACTATTTATGATCCTCCTCTGTACACAGCTTCTCTATCCCAGTTTATGAAGGAACATTTTGGTGATATTATGCCTCTTCCTCCTCTCCTCCACTTTAGGCACTCACTGGCTGGCTGAAGTCATAATGCACCTCTATGCCTCCAAAGTGGCTTTAACTTCTCCAATTGAATTTGGAGATGTTTCCAGACTGGACCAACTGAACTGTCTGACATGCAAGAGAATCATTCCAACCCACCTGGATGGCGACATGCTTCCACCCACGTTCAAGCTCAAGCGATGCAAGGTAAGGTATATAGGCTGCTTTCGTTATTTCAATTGGCATTCTTTCATTAATTAATTTATAGAGGACCAAGGTGTATAGTCTCTTATAAAAAATCTTTTAAAAAATCTGACCTGTGCATCAGGACAATCCAAATATTGTGATGTTTACAATATGCAAATTATATTATAAATAACAAGCAAACATTGGCCCTTTTCAGATGACACACTAAGCCATGGTTACACCACTAATCCTTTTGCAGCAAGTGGTTAGTGAGCATGTTTAAACCATGGTTCTGCAGCCACCATATTTAGGAACGGTTCACATGACACACTAAGCCATGGTTACACCACTAATCCTTTTGTAGCAAATGGTGAGTGAGCATGTTTAAACCATGGTTATGCAGCCAAAATATTTAGGAATGGTTCACATGACACACTAAGTCATGGGTCACATGATCCGCTAAGCCATAATGTTTAGCTCAAAATGCTTAACCACTATGGCTTAGCCTGTTGTCTGAACAGGGTTGGCGTGTCATGTGAAGCGTTCCTAACCATAGTGGCTTCATAACCACAGATTAAACATGCTCACTAACCATTTACTGCAAAAGGGTTAGCGGCCTAAGCATGGCTTAGCATGTCATCATAAACTATGCCCCAGGATCATCACCTGGAATTACCAGGTAGGGCTGGGAAAAACTTGGAGAGCAAAATCCAGTCAACGTGGGGAAAAAAACTGTGCTAGATAGACCTATGATGCCATAACACAACTTCCCACGTTCCTACCTTAGTAATGTGTTGTCTCCATTTCTAGGCTATCTACATTGTCCGGAATCCAAAAGACATTGCTGTTTCCATGTACCATTATTATACGGAAAATCCTAACCTCCCTACTGTTGATTCCTGGCCTACTTTCCTGGACATGTTCTTAAAAGGAGATGGTAAAATTAAAGCTCTCTCTCTCTCTTTCACTCTCTCTCTCTCTCTCTCCTTGTAAATTCTAGTATATTGTGAAAACCTTGAAGTGCAAATACTATGAATTTCCCACCCACAGTACATCAGGTGGATCGATGCACAAAAGTGCTAAAGTGACAATTTTTCTGTACACATTCACAATTCAGCCGAATTTGAAGTCCTCTGGCAGTGCCAGATCTCTTAAAGATGTTCCCAACCCGGTGCCCTCCAGATGTGTTGCACTGCAACCCTCATCATCCTCAGCCAGGCACCTGAGGATGATGGGAGCGGTAGTGCAAAGCATCTGGAAGGCAGAAAGCTCATGTAGACTCTGAACTAGTAAATGGGTGCCTCTCTATTCCTGAGGCCCATCACCTTTGACTAGTATGGAGAGCACTTCGCCAGCAACAGAACAGGAGCCCTGGGTCCCGGTGTTCTCATATTCATGATTCTTTTATGGATCCATGAGTATCTCATGCGAGACAATGCCTCGGATGCCACCTTTGGAACTGGAGGCCACGAATCAGAAGTCACTGGTTTGGACTCAGAATCATGTTGGACCCTAGAAGGTGACATGGTCTGGCATTTCCAATTGCTCTGAGATTGGCACAGAGCTGATTGTCCCCAAACGGAGTGCTATTCTCCCATTTGTGCAGGACATCCCGGAAGACTGGTGGAGGGAGCATGAAAGAATCACCCATTTGTGTCCTTTGCTGCTTGCAAAGGAGGCAGCCAACTGAAGATGCTTAGGGGGAGACCCTGGCTACAATCCTAGAAGTGGTCCAGTCCAGACACATAAATATCAATCCATCAAGTTCATATCACTGCTGAGAATCTTGACTCAGTGCTGGATTCAGGGTTCTTTTTTTGTGGGAGGTGGGGGAAGGTGGCCTGGACAAAATGCCCCCAATGGACCCCTCTCTCTGAGAGGAAGAGGGCAAAGCAAGTGGAGGCGGCTGGCCATTGGTGTTGTCATTGTCCACACACTCAGAGAGGGCTAGTGAATGGGCAGTGACAGAAAGGAAAAACAGCATCAGGGACAGGGCTCTGGGAGTTGGTTTGGACCTCCTGCTCTGGCGTGGGCCTTGGCATCTCCCCACCAATGCCAACCCCTGGCACCAGCACTGTCTCCACTCTTTTGCAAATCCATATATATATATTTATCTATATATATCTTCTGGTGTCGCAGTCTCTGGCTAGAACAGGGGAGCTGAACCTCTTTCAGGCTGAGGGCTGAACTTGGTGGTTAGGGGAAAGGGGGCGGGGAAATGGCCAGGGGGAGGGGCCAGGGCCAAGGAAAGGGGTGGGGCCATCTGAGGAAACCAGGGAGGACCACCTCCGTAGGACCAGATTCAACCCCTGGGCCCGAGGTTCTGCATCTCTAGGTTAGAAACTCTAAACCCACAGCTGTAGGCACCAGCCCTTAAATCTTAACACCCCATACCTTGTAGCCTCTTCGGTTATCTTGGGCTATCAAATCCAAGTCACAACAACTGGATGGCCCTGCTTTTATGGCAGCAATGTTAATCACCAGCTGAGGTTAAGAACATGAGGGTCTTGTTATCTGAACACCATCCACGCCGATTTATTGCACAGCTGTAACAATTTGTTCCCGTGGAACTGGTGGTCCAAAGATCAACCAGGCAAAGAAGTAGAGTCAGTGCCAATAACAATGGAAAACTACGCAATGTTACTATGTGTAATGTGAAAGAATGAAATACTAATCATTTGTGACGTGACCTAAGAGATGCATGCCTCCCTCCCTCCCTCCCTTCCTTCCTCCCTCCCTTCCTTTATTGCTGTGAATTGGATTTGGCTTAAATTAAACTGTTATCATAGGATAACAAGATATGTCTTCTCATGAAACAACTTACTGTAGCCTTCCCACCCCCCCCAATAATTTTGGACTACAATTCCCAGAATTCCTGACCACTGGCCACGCTGGCTAGGGCTGATGGGAGTTGAAGTCCAAAAAATCTGGAAGGTACCAAGATGAGGAAAATTGGTTTAGTGGTTAAATTGCAACAAAGAGAGGGAAGGAGTGAATGGACAGTTCCCACAATAGAGTGAGGGAAGAAGAGGAATCCCCCAAAGATCTCTCTGGGACTGGACCTGTATAACTTGTTCATAAATGATCTGGAGCGAATTGGTCAAGCTTCTGAGCACTGAAGTGTCTATGTTTGTGAAAGACACTGAATTATTCTGGGTGGTGAAAAACCAAAGAGCCGCACTACTGCTTTATAGCCATATTGAAGTGCATTGACAACTGATGGGGCCCATTGATACATACCATATACCTCTATATCCTGCTTGGTGTGGCTCATGCCTTTTATATACCGCTTTCATTACCGCTATAACCTGCTTGGTGTAGTTCTGGCCCAAGAGAGCCGCAAAGCACTCCAAAATAATCTCTCAAAAACTGGGTGAATGGACAACAAAGTGCCAAATTGGGTGGAACATTAAGTAAGTATTAGCAATGCATATCGCAGCAAGATATCTTAAGTTCACATGCACATTGATGGGTAGGGTGACCAGATAAAATCCAGGTCAGGGCTCATGTAACTTTAACAGTTGTAGAGCAATGGGAATTTCAGCCTGTGTCATTTGTATGCAATTAGTTCCTGGTGAAATTCCCTCTTCATCACAACTGCTAAAGTTGCAGGGGCCCTGCCTTCTTTTGTATATGGTCACTCTAGTATAGTGCATGCACCTTTAACTGTTGTGATGAAGAGGGAATTTCACCAGGAACTAATTGCATACAAATGACACTGGCTGAAATTCCCTTTGCTCTACAACTGTTAAAGTTACATGAGCCCTGACCTGGATTTTATCTGGTCAGCCTATTGATGGGGTCGGAGGTGGCATTCACTAACCAAGAAGTTGGTCTTAGGGTTGTGGTGGACAGATCAATCAAACTATCAACTTGCCATACGGTAGCTGAAAATGGCAAATTTTATGTTAGCGATCATTAGAAAAGAGATTGAAAATAAAACTACCAGTATCATAGGGCCTCTTTATAAATTGATGGTGTGGCCACATTTAAAACACTGTGTGCTCTTTGGATTGGCCCATTTCAAAATGAATACTGTAGAGCTGCCAAAGGGGCAGAAAGGGACAACCAAAATGATCAGGGCATTCACTACAGCTGGAACAGGGCCAGCTTTATCATTAGGCAGAGTGAGGCGACCTCCTCAAGAACCAGATGCTGTGGGGCAGCATTAGTAGCTCTCTGGTGGTTTCTCCTGATTCCACCTGCTGGCATTTCCCTCTGTTGAAGAACAGGCTTTCCTGTGCTACACAACCTGTCCTGCACCCCCTAAACTCACCTGCTGCCCTCAGGTGTGGTGGAAGACGCTAGTGTTGACATCAAATTCAACCGCCAATCTAGTTTGCTTTGTTATGTGGAATGGGGGAGACCAGCACCATCTTGTTCTTCACCTCAGCTAGCAAAACATCTTGGGCAAGGACTGAGCTGGAGGGACATGTAGTACAGCCTTCCTCAATCTGTTTTCCTTCAGGAGTGTTGACTAGAAAAGAGGACAGATGACCAGAGACCACACAGGGGTTAACTGCATGAGATTCTCCTTGTTCAGAGGTGTTTACCCAGAACTTCATGCAATGGTCCAAACCAGGGGTCCTTCTATCATCAACGTACGTGGAACTAAGTCAGAGAGTTGAGGCAGCAAGCAGTGAGAACAATTCCATGACTTGGGGGGAAGGGATTGGTTGAGGGAGCAGCTACAAGGAAGTGGCTCAGAAAACCGCATGGAGATGGAGCAAGAGGAAGATAGGGAGAGAGTAGTTTGAAGAAGGGATGTATAATAAAAGACTATATATATATATATATATATATATATATATGCCTGCCAGATTCTTGAGTGGTTGCAAACATAGTTTGGAAATATTCTGGCTCTGCAAGATTTATACGAATCTCAATTTTGCTTCTTCTTTTTTTTTTTTTTTAACAGTTGTCTGCGGATCCTGGTTTGATCATGTTTTAAGCTGGGAGAAACACATAAATGACAAAAGCACCCTGTTCTTGTTCTTCGAAGACATGAAAAGGGTAAATATATATTGCAAAACGCTTGAATCGTAAAAACCAAAGTGTTTATCTCACTCTTCCTCTAAGGAATTCAGAGCAGCAGCAGCTGTGGTTTTCCCCAGCCTCCCCTTTATCCTCTCAATGACCTTGTGAGGTAGAGTCGGCCCAGGATTACTCAGTGAGCTCCGTGGCTGAATAGCAATTGGAACCCCGGCCAAAGGCCAACACTGCATCACAAAACCAAACAAAGATTAGAGCATAACTTGTTCCCAATGCAGGATCCAGGCTTTTGAGAGCCCCTGATCAAAACACCTTCTGTGGTCCTCCATCGTCAGTGAGTGATCCCACCTTCTCACCACCATTGTTGCCAGCTCCTCTTGCTCATCATTGCTACTGCTTGCTTACTTTAAAGGCAGAGAACCAGGGAGCAAGCTGGCCTTGAATTACCATGAAAAAAATTAGGGTAGAAATATGCTGAGTTAGTATTACCTAGGGCTACACTACTGCTTTGTAGTGGTACTGAAGTGCATTGGTAACTGTTGGGCCACAGGACACATTCCATTTACCGCTTTCATGGAGCTCCATCATACCAGCGTTTATCGCACCTTCGTCCTGCCTTGTTTACCATTCTGCCCCGCGATCCTCACACGATGTCGTCCCTGTCCTGCAGTCATCTCGCCTCTTCCCCTCCATTTTCCAATTTTTCTAGGGTGGGGAAAGTGTGATCTTTTTTTCTCCACGTGGGAGAAAAACGCCCTTCCGTCCCCGTGTAGTGCTGTCCTTGCACTACGTCGCAGAACGTCCTTTCTTGGGGGCGTGTGCCTTGAAGGGCGGTCTTGATGATGAAAGAAGAGGGCTGGGGTGGTTCTCCTCCAGTCCGGAGAACCGCTCAACCAGGAAGGGGGAAGGAGGGAGAGAGGGCACGCGAGGACCCCGCGCAGAAGGGAGCATCATCTCACTTCTAAAAGCAGAAAAAGCGCCCAGCTGATGATGGACCTCACAGTGCTATATCCTGCTTTTTTATTCCACATTCATAATGATTTGACTCAAGGTGTAGATCTGGCCCTAGTTAGTTCTATATTCTACTCCATACTGATTAGTAGAGATATTGTATTACCTTACCTTACATTATATTATATTCTTTCTCTTTAGGCACAATTTAACCACAGTTTAGGCAGCTGTTATATTTCTCCCCCCAACACACACATTGAGTTTCGTGAGATTTAAGCACATACTTTATTCCCCCACCCCCAAAATGAAAGAAATTAAGGGTGCAAACCTATGGATGTTAGGCAGGAAAAAGTCCTACAACTCCCAGCATTGCCCAGCCAGCCATGCAGGCTAGGGAATGCTGGGAAATGTAGGACTTTTTTCTGTCTAAACGTGCATAGGATAGCATACTTACAATATAATCCGATATGAATGTTGGCTGCCCTAAGTTGATCCTACAGTGTTCAAAGGGGGGGGGGGTCTACAGTGGGGATGTTTAAGATTACAGTCTTAGGCACTTTCACGTTTCAGGTTTATAAGCTTTGAAAAATCCATAGCCCCTGATGAAAAGTATGAAAATGGCTGTGATTTTGTACATCCCCAATTGAATTTCAATGGGGGCTGAGCTGAACAGATAGCAGGCGAACAATGGCTTGTGTCTTCTGTCGTTCACATATCTCAGGATCTTCCTAAGGTTGTGAAGAAAGTAAGCATCTTCCTGGGGGTCAACACCAATGAGAGCGGAATTAATGAAATCTGCAAAAAATCTTCGTTCAGCGAGATGAAAACCAACACAGAGAAAGAGAACCATGGTCCAAATCATACAGTCTGCGCACTCACGTCCAACCGGAAGCTGATATTCCGGAAAGGTAAGCTGCCTGCAGCGTTAAACGAACGAGCGCTTTCACATTTTCAACACCTGTATGGATGGGAATGCTGCCTTTTTAAAGAAATGGAAATGAAAAATGAGAGTCAGAGAAAGCGGTTAGTTTGCAAAATATGGAGCACTCTACCTGTAACCCCATCTGCACTGATCTTTCATCACTCCCAGTTGGAGTGGGAGTGGGATTCGACTGATGGGATACGAGTCCTTGGACAAGGCCTTTGATTTACTCACAGTGGCTGAGTTTTCCCAGTTAGCCAGCATCGTGGTCTCCCTTTTTATCTGGCTTTCCTTAACTTTATTGTACACCCAGTATTGCAGGACAAAGTTGCTAGGCTTATCTGAAACTAAACACAGACCAAACACATCACTTTGTCCGAGGGGTTTGCAATCACCACTTGCCTTATCTGGTGTTTTGAAACGAAGAAGATAATGTACCGTTCTGGTACATCATAAAGGGGTGAAAGGGTTGATTGGATGGCACCTTGCAGAGAGGAAGTAAACCTCAGCTCAGGGTTAGAGGTGATGCTTTTCACATAAGAACCTTTTTAAGAACATCAGAAGAGCCATGCTGGATCAGACCAAGGGTCCATCTAGTCCAGGACCATGTTCACACAGTGACCAACCAGCTGTCGACCAGGGAACCACAAGCAGGACACAGTGCAACAGCACCCATGTTCCCCAGCAACTGGTGTATACAGGCTTACTGCCTCTGACACTGGAGGTAGCACATAGCCATCAGGACTAGTAGCCATTGATAGCCTTCTCCTCCAGGAATTTATCCAACCTCCTTCTAAAGACATCCAAATTGATGGCCATCACCGCATCTTGTGGCACTGAATTCCATAGTTTCACTATGTGCTGTGTGAAGAAGGACTTCCTTTTATCTGTCCTACATCTCCCACCAATCAGCTTCATGGGATGACCCCTTTGGGTTCTAGTATTATGGGAGAGGGAGAAAAATGTCTCCCTATCCACATTCTCCACCCCAGGCATAATTTTGTACACCTTTATCATGTCTCCCCTAAGCTTCATTTTTCCATGCTGAACAATCCCAGCTGTAGTAACCTTCCATCATAAGGGAGATGCTCCAGTCCCTTGATCATTTTAGTTGCTCATAGAAGTCCCAAGTTCAGTGCCTGGTACCTTCAAGTAGAAGGTGATCTGGCAGTATGGCCCCAATGTCGGGATGGGTGGATCTGCCAAGTTCAGCTTTGCTTGAGTTCTAACTTTTTCACTTTCTATTTTGGATTTTTTTTAAAAAAACAATCTGCATGAAAATGTGTACAGATTTTTTTTTGCAGTCTTTGATAAACCCCACACTTTTGTACACATCTTAAAAAATATGTGTAGTCTCATGTGCATTTTTGCAAATGTATAAATGTTGAAAAAGGTATTTCTGACGAATAAATTGTTTTGGTGCATTTTTTAAAATGCACATGTTTTGAGCACATTTTTTGAGATGTGCACCAAAAAATGCACATCTCTCCCTCTCCCTCTTTTTTGCCAACTGAATCACATATTTCAGAAATGTATAGATTATGTCAGTAATTTGCATTCGGGTTTGGGATGTGCAAATTTGATAAATTTGCATCAGAATGCAGAGCTGACTGATTTGTTGCCCATCCCTACATGGGAGTGGAATGATCTCTGGGACTGCAGGGCAGTGGGGTAGTCAGGACCGAGCAAGATGGACCAGCAGTTAGACCTTGTTATAAATAAGGCAGCTCCCTGCGTGTCTTTTGCAGACCCGTATCCACTTGGGATCATTTTCAGTTTTGTGTACACTGAATGTCCAGAGGTGGATGAAAGACCACTGGCTTCAACCTTCCTCCCGCCAATTTGCACATTCAGCAGAGATGTGGAAAGGGCTGTACCTGAATAAGGCCCCAATAATTCAGGGTCCCTGGTCGCTATGAGCATAGAGTTGTATGTGAGTTCGCAAAACCCTTTTCACATCCTCTGCTGAATGCACAGAGATCAGGAACTGATCCAGGGCGCAGGATCCCACCTCATTCCCCCCCTCTGCACATTATAAGGAGTGAAAATAGCTAGGAGCAGTAGACATGATCCTGCCCCCCCTGCCCCCAACCCACCAAAAGCATTGATTCTCCACATTTTCCAAACAGCCACATAGGGCTCCAGCTGCCAAAGGGTTTGGAATGAAGGAATTGGGGAGAAATGTGTGGAAGTAGACTTGCTTATTTTAGAATTGATTTCCCTGACAACCTAGTTTTCTATGTGCAGAGAGAGAGTTCTCCCCACCCCGTAGGGAACATTCAGACATGAGATATCCACACCCACCCGTGAGCAGCAGTCTGAAGTGATATTGTCCAGGAAAAAGCATCATATGATTCTGTTGTATGTGTTGATTGGCTCAGAGTCCTAATGGTATGGGAAACAATAAGGCCATCAGCTGAGGCTTATCCTTGTGTGGGGACATCCCAGGTGACTTGTCATACTTCTTTCCATTTGGCTATGCTGGCTAGGCTGACAGAATTCTGGTCCACTAACATCTGGAAGGCTACACATTCCCCACCCATTTTAGGACAGGATCCCCAACCATTATATGTTGGTGGGCACATTTGGGATTTTGAGAGAGTGTTGTGGGTGCTCTCACAAAATGGCTGCCATGGGGCACCTTGGACATTCATAGAATGGCTACCATGATAGGCATGGCCAGTTGCAATGCATTCATTTATAAGAAGGCAAATTGGTGAGACTAAAAGAAAGGAAACTTTCTCAAGAAGCTAAGCACAAGGCAGAAATGGAGCCTGAACTCCAACCCCCCCAACCCCTCTTTTGAACCCAAATACAGATGTTTCTGAAGGGCTGCACTCTGCTTTGTAATATGTCCGCCCTCCAGTTAGTTTTTTTTCTTAATTTTAAAAAATCTTAAGGGGCGAGGAGCTGGGCAGGTGCCAAGAGATGTGACTGCACTAGGGTTGGGTGAAGAAACAATGTTGACATTCACCCAGCTGTTCTTCTCACCTCGTTTACCACAGACATTTTCGACCTCTGTTCAATTTGCACAAATGGGAAAACTGCGCAAATCGAATGGGAAAATTGCATGTCAAGTGGTTTCTTTTCCAACGTTGCGCAACTTCATCCATAGACTCGAGCATGAAATGAAGCAATTTTAAAGTTGCGCAATTGTGAAGTGCTGGTTCAATAAAATTTGCGCATTGTTTTGAATGTGACCGCACGCTCGACAATGTGCAGATATTTTCGAAGAACATGTTCTCCTGCTTGCATCCAAGCAAGCACAAACGAAACCTTGGTACAGCCCTAGTCTGTAGGCACATTGGTGCTCAAGGGTACTACACTAGAGACTCTGGTTTTAGGGGAAGATTATAAGTGTTGCACATACACTGTGCCCTTATGTGCAACTTGTATCCATGTTGGAAACTGCTAGCTCTCACTGGCCCTTTCTACACCATAGGGGTGTAGAGGGAGGGAGGGCAATCCCGGAAGTCTCTAATACACACCAGGGAGTGAGGGAGGGTGATCCCGGAAGTACCTAATACACACCATCGGCGCATAGGGACCAGCCAGGGGCCATCCCAGGCAAAATGCCTGATGTGGAAAGGGCCATTGTCATCCAGATTTCATTCCAACCATCCACATGTTCCTTACAGTTTTACATTGAGAAACAGGTAGTATTCTTTTGATAATAACAGCTGGGGTGGCCTCATAGCTCTTCATTTTTCACTCTTATTTCTCCAGGTGCCGTCGGTGACTGGAAGAATCATTTCACACCCAAACAGAACCGGATGTTTGAAGAGACATTTAACAAGAAAATGGCATTCAGCGAAGTGGCAAAACGTCTTGTTTATGAATGCTGATTTGAAGGCAAACAGCAGAAATTGACTGTATGGAAACGTGTTTGCCGCGGGTCAGTAGATATTGCAAGGGCTTGTACTTCCCAGATTCATGTACTTGATTTCTCCTTCAAAGGAAATCAGAACGTGTACCAGTGAGACCTGCAACAAAATGTTCCAGTGCTGCTGTTCCTTTCCCCTTCTAATTTTGCATCTTCCTCCCACCTGTCAAAACCAACATTTAAGTCAACATTCTATGACTAGTGAGCACATTCAGGCCCAATTAGGGTGACCAGACATCCGGATCCCCCCAGACAAGTCCAGAATAAGGGGGCCAAATTTGAATCTGGGGGGAAATTCCAGAATATCTCCCAAAGTCTGGAAAATTGGGCCTCACCTGTGCCATCTACGTCTTGTTCTTAGCCGGCGCTACTGTGCCAGCCAAGAACAAGGCCTAGATCGGCCGGGGAAGAGGCCGGAACGATGCGCGCCCGCACTTCCTGGTACGCGTCATTCCGGCCTCCTCCCCTGCTCCATCTGGGGCTTGTAATTGGCTAGTGCGGTTGCGCTGGCCAAGAACAAGCCCCGGATGGTGCAGGGGAGGCGGCCGGAACGACGCGTACCCGCACTTCCGGGTACGCGTCGTTCTGGCCTCCTCCCCTGCGCCATCCGGGGCTTGTTCTAGCCGGCGCTGGACGGCAGCGGACGTCCTTGCAAGGTAAGCAGGGGGCAGGGGGGGCGCACGGTGCGCTTACCTTGCAGGGACGTCCGCTCCCGACCGGCGCCAGCTGCTACTGCGAGCAGGCTTCGCGGCCTGCTCCAGAGTGGCGCACCAGGTGATGACATCATCACCTGGCGCTCTACTGAAGGACAGGCCGCAAAGCCTGTCTCTCAGTAGATTTGAGCACCGGAGGGAAGTGGACGCCCCTTGCAGGTAAGGAGTACGAGGCGGGAGGAAGAGCCCCCCCAGTTACCTGCATGGGCATCCGCTTCCCTCCAGTGCTCAAATCTACTGAGAGACAGGCTTTGCAGCCTGTCCCTCAGTAGAGCACCGGGATCACCCGGCGCTCTACTGAGGGACAGGCCGCGAAGCCTGTTTCTCAGTAGATTCGAGCACCGGAGGGAAGCGGACGCCCCTGCAGGTAAAGAGCGCAAGGCAGGAGGAGGAGGCCCCCCCCACTTACCTGCATGGGCGGCTGCGAGGCGGGCGGCCAGGCGGCGCGAGGTGGGCGGGTGTGCGGGCACGGGCGGCTGGGTGGCGCGAGGCGGGCAGGCGGTGTGAGGCGGGTGGGCGGCACGGCCAGGCAGCGCGAGGCGGGTGGGCGGGCGGCGTGAGGTGGGCGGGCGGCGTGGGCGCGCGGTGGTGGGGTTGTTTTGGGTGGGTAGGGTGGCGGGGGGGTGACCAGGATTTTGGTTCCCAAAAACTGGTCACCCTAGGCCCAATCTACACCAAGCATGATATAGCGCTATGATATGAAAGCAGTATATAAAAGGCAGGAACCACAGCACTGCTTTATAGCGGTATTGAAGTGCACTGACAACTGTCGGGACTCATAGTCACAGGTCGTTATCACCTGCATGGTTTGATGCACACCCACCTTGACTTTGCTCCACCTCTTCAGTGCTGGACTCACATGACGTCCCTGTTGTGCTGTTCTTTCACCCTGAGGTCGCAGTTTTTAGTTTCTCTTTCGATGCATCCCTGAACGGGCAAAGTCCGAAACGCAAATTTGGAACAGGCAGCTATTGCAGGTATCGCAGCAATCCCTGCGATCAGGTGTAATTCAAATACTGGGTCTTTTTGACTGTTGTTTAATTTATAATTGCATAATAACTGTCTGATTTCACATGATTGCCCATGTGCTTCTCTGATGCACTAAATAAGATGAATTGAGGTCCTATTCAAGTACGCCTGTAGCTACTAACTTCTGTGGAAAATGAGAGGCTGCTGTTGCATAGATATCTGGCTTGTGAGTTTCCCATGGACATGTGGCTGGCCGTTCTAGGTACAGAATGCAGGACTAGACTAGATTTCTCCTTCTTCTTTACTTAAGTTTTTGGAAGTCTTGTGGTTGCCTTCAGCAACACTGTGATGGCATTCCTTAGTATTTTGGGACAAAAAGATTCATGGGAACAACACTATGTCAGGGCAAACAGAAAGCAGTTTTGGAACCACTGGAAGATCTCGGTATGATTGGAAAGGATTCCTTATTCCCAGTTGTTTAACAGCAGGGACACAAAATTACTTCCCCGACCACACCCTCAATTATACTGCTGAAATGGGGAGAGCTTACGGCAACCAGGAGTGCAGAAAGACTGCAAGCTCCATTCAGTTCTGCTACTCAAAAAACAAATTCACACTAAAAAAAACAAGTTTCTTTAGTTCTAAGTTTTGCCCCAGGCTCTACAAAACAAAGTAGAAGTCTGTCCTGCTGAGGGACTATTATTCAGTTCATTCTGGCAGTACACACAGTTCTTTAACGGGCACTGTGCCGCCACAGCCTCAAACACTAGGCCTAGATGAGCACACCCCTCTCAGGCTAAGCCCCAACACTTAAATACCTGAGGGAAGGGTAAAAGACGCAGAGGGGAAAAGGGTGTTAAGGGTTTTTGAATAAGGTTCTCCTGTGAGTATGTTGGCTGAAGGTGTAATGATATGTTTCTTTATTAAACTGATAGAGCAGGTTACAAAGCCAAGCTGACACGTGGTTTGTGGTAGCAAAAATAAAAGAAAATGTTTATTGTTGTTAACAGTCTTTTCAAATCAATTTAAAACCTGCCTATTCTTAATACTTCAAACAATCTTGTTAATAATAATCCTAGGTACTTATCATCTCTTCACACACTCCTGACTAGAACACACACAGCTATCATCCATGCAACTGCCCTCCACCCAACCAAGACAATAAGATGATAAGACGATAGATGCAACTGCCAGGAGTGCCTATTATCAGCTTCAGCTGATACGCCAGCTGTGCCCCTTCCTAGAGTTGGAAGACCTAAAATCAGTAGTGCACGCGCTGATAACTTGGAGGCTCGACTTCTGCAATGCGCTGTACATAGGGCTACCTCTGTGCCTAGTCCGGAAACTTCAACTAGTTCAAAATATGGCAGCCAGGTTGGTCACCGGTACATCTAGGAGTGACCATATTACGCCAGCTTTATAATCACTTCACTGGCTGCCAATCAGTTTCCGGGCGAAGTACAAAGTGTTGCTTATTATCTTTAAAGCCCTACATGGTTTGGGTCCAGGTTACCTACGGGATCGCCTTTTCCCATACAATCCGCCCCACACGCTCAGGTTATCTGGGAAGAATTTACTACAGTCAACAAGAACTAGACTGACAACCGTTACCCAGAGGACCTTCTCGTCTGTCGCTCCCAGATTGTGGAATGACCTGCCGGGAGAGATCTGCCAACTCACCAGTCTTCAAGAATTTAAAAGAGCTATAAAGGCTAATCTCTTCCGGCAGGCCTACCCAGATGAATTTTAAAGTATTTTATTGGTGTTTTATTGGTATTTTAATGATGTATTGGTTTTAAGTGTTTTAATCAGTTTTGTATTTTATGTTTGATGATGGTTTGTGGTAGCAAAAATAAAATGTTTATTGTTGTTAACAGTTTTTTTCAAAACAATTTAACACCTGCCTATGCTTAATACTTCAAACAATCTTGTTAATAATAATCCTAGGTATTATAATCTCTTCACTCACTCCTGACTAGAATACACACAGCTATCATCCACACAACTACCCTCCACCCAACCAAGACGATAAGATTATCTAAACCACTCCCTCACCCTATATATACTCCTCCCCCTCCCTTTCCCAGCATCATCAGCCACACCCACTCAGTCCAACACTAAACCAGACATACCAAAGGAGACAGAAATGTGGGGTATCGTCACAGGCACCCCTGTAACCCTTGAATGAATCATTAAGTCGCAAATGATATCAGAATGGTGAAATGAAAGAGCAGTACCACAGCTGGCTGGCTGGTTACTTTTCTTCCCATCGGTTTCATGCTGCCATCTAGGCTGACTTTTAAAAAGGCAGCACCTCGTGGCGAAAATTGACAGGCGTTGCAAGAAATTAAGACTAGCCGTTCTCAAAACGGATGTTTTTGGTTCCATCCCTTCAGAAGTTGAGGTCTCATGAACACACGTTTGTGTAAGACTACATTTTAATACTCCATGCAAATCGTTGCCATGGGGACACTGTTCAAAAAACAAAATAAACAAAACATTAAGGCCTACACTGAAACATATTACTATTATTTTACTACTAATGCTAACAAAATGTTGCCACATGGAGTGCTCCAGCTACAAGTGCCTTGCAAGCAGCCAGCCATGACCTTTTTAGGATCCTCCATTCCATCTCCAACAGCCTATGGAGCTTATGGAGAATGTTCAGTCTTCATTGGATTGTTGCAGTGTGTGTGTCGGAGGTCCACCATCTTGGGGTGGGGGGAGGCCCCCCCCCCAAGATATTTTTGTACTTCTGCAAGCTATGGGGGGGGGTACTTCCAAGTCTGCTGATCCTTCCCTATTATGTATTTTGGCTACATAAGGATATGAACTTGGAGAAGGAGAACTTAAGAATTCACATTTAGGATTATTCGCATTTATCTAAGAAAAACTTAAGCCAGAGCAGAACAAGGGTAATTTTATTCCATCGTTTGATCACAGATGCCCTGAAGCAGAAGACAGACACGTCATGGTACTTGCTGGTGAGCAAAGATATATGAACTCTACATGCTAACATTGCATTAGCTAGCACAGATAACAGTTCATGCAAGATCTACCCCCCACAAATGTATCTAGCCCAGGGGCCATAACTTTGTATTGTGGCAAATTCACATTCCATGAACATTCTTGGGTAGGCCACAAACACACCTGGAAGAATGCACTGGCAGGATTAGGTTGGGACCATTAGCAGCAGTAATTAGATCTGGGCCTTGCAGTCTTAGGCTCCTTGAGGTCAGGGGCTTGATGCACAACCAGCTATGCAGGGGGCCTGACTTATTGCCCTGTTGATCAGGCAAATGCAGAAGACCTGGCTCCTAATATTCATATCAGGCTTGGCCAATTGAGAAGTGGCACGCTATGCACCAATCACAGAAACTGATGTGGCGCATTGCTATTCCTTTCTACACCCATAGAGGGCTCTGGGGACAGGTCTGAAGTATCTTACTAGGCCACATCCAAACCTCATATCTCAAAAGTTGCCAGTTCAAGACCTGGAGTCTCTGATGCCCAACATGGCTGATTCGTTTCATAGTGCAACTATTAGGTGGATCCACAGTTGGCTACAGAATCAGAATCAAAGACTGCTTATCAATAGTACTTTCTCAAACTGGGGGGAGGTAATGAACAGGGTACCGCAGGACTCAGTTCTGTGGGCCCAGTGCTCTTCAACATTTTTATTAAATGATTTGGATGAGGAGATGCAGAGATTGCTTATCAAATCTGCAGATGACACAAAATTGGGTGGGATCGCTAATCCCATGGAAGACAGAAACCAATTTCAAAGTGATCTTGATAGGCTAGAGAGCTGGGCTGAAAACAACAGAATGAAATTTAATAGGGATAAATGCCAAGTTCTACACCTAGGAAAAAGAAACCAAATGCGGTTACAAGACGGGGGATACTTGGCTCAGCAATACTACAAGCACGAAGGATCTTGGAATCGCTGTAGACCACAAGCTGAATATGAGCCAACAGTGTGATATGGCTGCAAAAAAAGGAAATGCTATTTTGAGCTGCATTAATAGAAGTATAGCTTCCAAATTGCACAAGGTACTGGTTCCCCTCTATTCAGCACTGGTTAGGCCATAACTTGAGTATTGCGTCCAGTTCTGGGCACCACACTTCAAGAAGGATGCAGACAAGCTGGAACATGTTCAGAGGAGGGCAAAAAGGATGATCAGGGGTCTGGAAACAAAGCCCTATGAGGAGAGATTGAAAGAACTGGGCATGTTTAGTCTGAGAAGATTGAGGGGAGACATGCTAGCACTCTGCAAATACTTGAAAGGTTGACACACAGAGGAGGGCCAGGATCTCTTCTCGATCATCCCAGAATGCAGGACACGGAATAATGGGCTCAAGTTACAGGAAGCCAGATTCCGGCTGGACACCAGGAAAAGCTTCCTGACTGTTAGAGCAGTATGTCAATGGAACCCATGACCTAGGGGGGGTTGTGGGCTCTCCCACACTAGAGGCCTTCAAGAGGCAGCTGGACAGCCTTCTGTCAGGTATGCTTTAAGGTGGATTCCTGCATTGAACAGGGGGTTGGACTTGATGGCCTTATAGGCCCCTTCTAACTCTACTATTCTGATTCTATGCAAGTCTTCATGCCTGAACAGCCATTGGGAATATGAAACAGAGTCATAGACAGACACATGGTAAAGACAAAGTTTTTTTTTTGTGTGTGTGTGTACGCACAGTATCTGTTATTGTATTCATTTACATTCAGAAAAGGGGAAAAAATGCAGTACGCTTTTACTTTTTATTCTTGAACAGAAAAATGAAGCCTACTTTGACTAAGATTTATTTTGGAACACTGGTAACTCATTATCCGCACTTATAAATAATCGACAAGAACAAATCAGTAAAATCACTTGATAGCAGTATGACCCAACACTGCATCGGAGCAGCAGAAGTCCTTCATTTTAGCCCCAAGGAATCTCCAAAACTAAACAAAAGGCATCGATAAAACAAAAAGGATGTGATCAGATCCTGGCAGCTGGAAGAAGAGCTATCCGATATTTCTGAACGCAATTCTCAAAAATAGAACTACCTTCCATTCAAAAGTAATTCATAGCAATTTCTTGTCCACCTTTCCGCTAGTGGGGGTTGTCAGTTGATAATCCAGTGCCAAAGTTCAGTACTGAGCACCTGTGTCAATGGAAGCCCATTCCTTGGCAGCAAAGAGCAACTGGCTCCCATCTCTTGCTTTCCTCCTGTCGCTCCCTGCTGTTCGTACCAGGATGTTCTAGATGCTTTGGAAGAATCGGAATGCTAGAAACAAAACATTGGCAAACGTACACAAAATATTCTGACCATGATTGTTGGGGTTTCTTCCAATGCAGCGTACACAAAATCACCTCTAGACCGGTGGCAAGTTTTGATTATTGTAAGGGAGGGGAAAGGAAGAGCAAAGAATGAGGTGAAAGACAGGGTGTGGGGGGAGAGAGGAAGAAAGGAGTTGGCCAACAGTGGAAATTGAGAGTTTACTTAGGGTGACCACATGGAAAGGAGGACAGGGCTCCTGTATCTTTATCAGTTGTACTGAAAAGGGAATTTCAGCAGGTGTCTTTTGTATGCAAGCAGCACCTCGTGAAATTCCCTCTTCATCACAACAGTTAAAACTGCAGGAGCCCTGCTCTGTTTTGTATCTGATCACAGAGGGCAGGGCTCCTGCAGCTTTAACTGTTGTGATGAAGAGGGAAGTTCACCAAGTGCTGCTTGCATACAAATGACACCTGCTGTAATTACCTTTTCTACACAACTGTTCAAGATACAGGAGCCCTGTCCTCCTTTCCATGTGGCCACCCTACTTCAAAACAAAGAAGAGACAGCTAAGGCTGAGCTTACGATGAAAGGAAAAGAGCAGGGTAGAATTTGTGCATACGCCATTAAAGAGCCTTTATTGAAAGCAAGTGCCAATCCACATGGCACAAGGCAACCCATGTTCACTGCATGTAATGTGTACATGCTGTAAAGTATGGAGTAGACACGGGTGTTTGTAAACGCACAGGGGACATCCTTCGGGGAGCCTGTCATTCCTTTTCTCAGTGCACGTCCACCATGGGTTTACAAATGCTTCACATTTTGCAATTGCCGCAGAACGGGTGAACCGGGCTTGTAGAATAGTCTTACAGGGCCAAAAACCAAAGCAGGGATGTTTTGGCCTACAACTCCCATCAGCCCTAGCAAACATGGGAGTTATGGACCAAAACATCCGGAGGGCCACAAGTGGCTTACCCTTGCACTCTGGCCAACTTGTCAAAAACGACCGATGAGGTGGCAAGCTTATCCTGGACTGTGCTTCCATAGGCGGAGGTTCGCATGACTGAACATTCCCCCATGCAACATGTTTTTCTCCACTTAAGACAGCAGAAGTCCAGAGAGGAGGATTTTTGCCTAATGTTCTTCCCAACAGTAACTTTTTCTTATATGCAGGAATGATTTCCTTTTCCCAGGGAAGCATCCCAGAATACGGGGCCCCACCGCTAGCCGTCCGAAGTGGTACAGACGAGATGCACGTTCTTCCCCATTACTTGCCGTTGGTGAAACGTATAACCAAGCAGTGCAGCATGCAGTTGATGGAGGGAAAACACAACGATGCTCCTTTCCATTCAGTCCCAGCTTACTGGAAAAGGTCAACTATTTTTAAAAGATTACTCACAAGTCCATCAGAAAAAACTCTGCAAGGTGCGTGACTACGTTCCGAACACTTGGGGAAGAAATATAAACTCTGAAGCGCATTGTAAACCGAAAAGGAAAGAGAAACCATGATCAACATTCATTGCAGATTTAAAACAAAGTAACCATGATATTCACTGGATACAGGGGAGCATCAACTGGAAACACTAACATGGAACAATTGCTACCTTTTCAGGAAACGGCATTTCTTTCCGTAAAGCTGCCACATATATGCCGCTGCAACGCAGTGAAGGTAAGAACTACCTCCAGAGAAAACGCTGTGGTTTCTATGTACTGCTTCTACATCACGGGCTGGCAAGTGGTGACCGCAGATCCTAAGGCGCCCCCGGACACCTTCCCTGGTGCCTCACCCATCCCACTTTTTAGTTTTTTAAAGAACTATACATTTTATCATCAGCCTTGGGCTCAAAGGAGTTGTTTAGTGTGCTGGTACTCAGTCTTATGGACATGTTACTTATCCTTTGCCAGGCCTCCAAAGGGCCATTTTGTGGTGGTGCCACAAAATGGCCCTTGGGACAGCTTCTCAAATTGCCAACTGTGCCCATCGGTCCAAAGAGGTTGCCTGCCCCTGCTCTAGACGATCTTCTTGGTCAGTAAACAGTCTGTCGCCTAATACTCAGCGGAAGATACTGGACTAGATGGACCGATCGCCCGACAGTACAAGGCAAGTTTCCTGGGTCCATATATCCAGTCTTGCCTGAAAGCTACTTTGGGAAAAAAAAGAGGGGAGGGGACCCCAAGGCAGTGGCTTCATCCAATGCAGGTTGGATCCAGGTACAAATGGAAACCAACCTTTGGACACCATTAATGGGTGGCTATAAGCAATACACTGGCTGTGCCAATCACGTTCTCCTCCGAATGCCTCGTTCAACGGGTTCTTAATAGCGCACCATTTGCACGTCAGCATGGCGCAAACCATTTACATACAGATGGCCTCAAGAACCTCTTGAAAACGAAGCAACCGCTTGTGCTGTACCATGCGCAAGAAGTGATAAATTTGAACGTGCATCCTATTTAAGTCAGCCCTGTGGACAGGAGGGAAAAGATTTCTCAGATGGCACCACTTCTAGCTGCAGGTGGGGGTTGCACGTTTGAAGGCTCTCTTGGCTTTTATTTAAATCCAACCCGCACCCATGCGTTGCTTCAAAACTACCAGTCAGGGAGAAGTGTTCAATCCAGCCTTCCTCCGACCTGCATGTTTTTCTTCCTATATGCAGGAGTCTTCTTTTGAAGAGCAGCAGTCTAATATGCAACCCTGACCAAGAAGGACAGGGTTTTTTTTAACCCTCTGATTCTACCGATTGTATGAACTGGCAGGCAGGACTAAAAGCACAGCGTCAGATTGGAAGGCCAAATGCAAAACACACAGCAGTCTAAGGCCTGGCAGCAGGAATGAGCCGCAGCAGAATTTTGGAGGCAAAACTCCAAATGTGAAGGAGCATGAATGAATCCCATCATGTTGCCTTCTATCAGATTGTTTGACCAGCTCTTCAGGGTCTCATGTTCTTCTATATTACCACCAACCCGATCCTTTAAACCAGGGCAACTTGTGGTCCTCCAGCTGTTTGGCCTAAAACTATCAGCCCTAGCCAATGGTGAGGCACGATTTGACATCTGGAGGGCCTCAGGTTATCCACCTCTGTTTGAAACTCAAGGGTAGGCAGCCTTCGACCTTCCAGATGTTGTCAGTCTAAAATCCGATCTCCTCTTACCATTGGCCGTGCTGGTTGGGAGAGATGTTCATTGGGGGTCCAATGACACCCAGAGGGCTATAGGTTCCCTGCCCCTGGTTTAACCAGGATCCCCTGCATGCAAAGCATGTGCTGTGGATTTCCCCCCTCATATGCCTAATCTAGAACAGTGGTGGGATTGGGTCTCTTCCAACCTTGAGGGGCCTGTAGACCGACCTCGCTGCAGGTGCAAAATCTTTGAGAGATGTCAGCACCAAGATCCGATATTCCTGTTTGGCAGGGGAGGGCAAACATTTGTGTCTAGAAAACTACTCTCTGCAAGGAAATCCAGTTCTAAGCAATGCCCACCCGATTTCATCAAACCAGCCCTTTACACAACAGCATTCTGACGCTGACACAATCGTGCAATTGTTTGTTGTTGTTTTTAAAAAACGCCACCACAATTCTCCTCCTACTAATTTTTGAAATACGTTTCCCCACTCCCCAAAAAACCAGGCCGTTAAAAAGGCAGGCATTCATGCCGCAAACTTTTTAACGTTTTAATAAGACCTGCCGAGCAATACCGACTGCAGCCGGCTCGACTTGGCTTGTTTTTACACCAGCACAGGGTGGCAACAGGAAAGTAATGATTGGGTTTAAGTGCATGCTTTTAAAATTCCCTGACAATGCCCTTTGGTTTTCCCAAAACACCAAAAAAAACAAGTAATGGATACACAACAAAAGAAATCAGCAAAATAAACTCGGACACTTTCCCCCCATGAGTGGCGTCGGCGGCTTCAGGGCTTTATCATCATCGTTTCTTTCCGGCCGAATGCACCTTTTCCATTAGGAAAAATATGTGCTCTGCAAATTCCCGGATTGCGCCACGACCACCATTACATTTGCAAATGTAGCTCGTGGCTTTCTGTGCAGCCGGGCAGCCATCAGCAGGGACAGCGCTCATGCCGGCTTTCTTCAGGCACTCCACATCGGATTCTTCATTCCCTGAAGCGGGAGAGACATCGCTACACATTACATTATATCGGGACTAAAAATGGAGGATAAAGCGCTCGTTATTATTCTGAGTTGCTTTTCCAAGCCACTTAGGGTGCTCACAGCAATATACAACGAACTTAGGGTAAACGTGGTACAAAGGGTTTGTGCAGGAGAACTTCCCAGTCAATTGGGCCTAGGAGCATAAGAAGAGCCCTGTTGGACCAGACCAAAGGCTGATCCAATCCAGCATTCTGTTCTCACAGTGGCCAACCAGATGCCTATGGGAAATGCAATACCACTCCCTTCCCCCACACACACACACAGCTTCCATCCCCCAGCATACTGCCTCTGAGACTGGAGATAATATATAGCCAGCATGGTTTGTAGACAGCCTGATCCTCCATGCATTTGTCCAATCCCCTTCTTAAAACTGTCCAAGTAGGTGGCCTTCACTAAATCTTGTGATAGTGAATTCCATATTTTAACTGTGTAAAAGTTGCACTTCCTTTTATCTCCCCTAAATCTATCATTCAGCTTCATTGGATGGTCCTGAGTTCCAGTATTACAAGGGAGGAAGAAGAACCTGTCCCTAATCCCTTTCTCCACCCCATGTAAAATTTTATACACCTCTGTCCTATCACTTCTTACTCACCCTTTTTCCAAAGTTCAAGCTGTAACCTTTCCTCACTTTGGTTTGCCCTTTTCTGCACCTTTCCCAGCTCCACAATGACCCTGTTCAGGCGACACACTAAGCCCCGGTGGCTAAGCATTTTGAACTAAACATTCTAGCTTTGCATGTTGTGTGAACCATGACTTAGTGTCTCCTGTGAACCATTCCTAACCATGGTGGTTACAGAACCACAGTTTAAACACACTCGCTAACCGTTCGCTGCAAAAGGGTTTGCGGCCTAACCATGGCTTAGCTTGTTGTCTGAACAGGCCCACTGTCTGTCTTGAGGTGTGGTGACCAGAACTGTACACGGAATTCCAAGTGTGCATTGGACTTCTTTAAAATGATTATTTGTATTTTAAACATTTTAAACGTTTTAATATTGAAGCACATCTAATTATATGTTTAACTTTTGTGTATTTCTATTTATATGTTTTAATTGTATATGTTTTAATTTTGTAAAGCTGCCTTGAGGCCCAGTATTGGGAAAAAGGCAGGATACTACTGCTACTAAAAAAATACACCACTGGCCATGGAAATCAAAGAACTATGTCAACAGGAAAAGGTTACAATTATTCCATTAGTCACATCAGTCACCAGCATTGCATCAAAAATTATACAGAAAACCTTCAGAAACTGGGCCTACCAGAATACATCCACACCAACATCCAGAAAGCAGCCATACTTAAAACATGCTCAATTGTCAGGAAATTCCTGAATCAGTAAAAGACAGCATGACCTGGCAAAGCCCATCATGTCCATTTAGAAAAACAACTACATGCGAGAAAAGAGAATAATAATAATAATAATAATAATAATAATGACACTGGCAGATTTATTTTCAGTTCCTTGCCTAATGACCCCCAACATGGGCCGAGAAGTTTATGTTTGAAAAGCATCATTACCTGCCTGTATTAGGATGTTTTATTGCTATTTTAATAATGTGTACCATGTTTCTAATCTGTTTTATGTATTTTATCATATTTTATATTCACTGCTGTTCCCAGCTTTGATCCAAACGGAGAGGCGGGTAAGAAATAAATCTATTATTATTATTATTATTATTATTATTATTATTATTATTTATAGGCAAAATGGGCTAAAAGCCCAAACGAAAACAAAACTAGTTTAGGGGTAACCCCACCCCCACTTATGACCCAAACCTTGTCCAGCACGGCCACAGATAATTTAGCTGATCCGTCCGATTCAGCAACAGGAAATACATTAAAAAATAGAGGTCTGGCTTTCATTTGGAGAGAGGGACTTACCTAAGTACGCTACTTCCTTCCAACAGAGTCCCATTTCCTTCCTCCACTTCTCGACTACGGGAAGCTTGTCAGCCACGTTGACTTCCATGGCACAGCCCAACTTCATGGCGGAAAGCGTCCTGGGCGAGCAGGCCCTCTCGGAAATCAGCCGCACCTGGTCAAACCAAATGCCGTTAGGAGAACAGACGGCAGCCGGGCAGCAAAACAAATCACATCCAGCAAACATTTCAGGGAATGGATATTTTTGAAAAGAAAGTACCGTGCTGGGGAGGGCAGTACGTGTTGAACCTGTCTTTCCCTATTGAAAGTGCCCTCATCAAAGACTAGCCAACCTGGAAAGTTTTGGAACTTCATATTTTTTTTTTAAAAAAACCTCTGCTGGATCAGAACACAGGAAGAGCTGTGCTGGATCAGAGCAATGGTCCATTAAGGCCAGATCTACACTACTGCTTTATAGTGGTATTGAAGTGCACTGATAACTGTTGGGGGCACATTACACATTCCATACACTGCTCCCATAGTGTTATTTCCTCGTCCAAAATACTGCCACAAATGTCATTGCGTGCCCTACGAGGTATAAATGCGCAAGAGGGATACAGCTTTACCGTGATGGGATCGTAATCATTTGACACAAGGTGTAGATCTGGCCTTACTCACTACAAGAGTGGGGAAACTCAGGCCCTCCTGGGAGCAAAATCCGTCCCTCTTGGGGCATCTTCTAGAGGGAAATACCCTTCTTCAGACCTCACCCCTTTTCCCCTGACCATCGATCATTTGATGGTTTCCAAGCTTTTGCGTGTTTTTTTCCCCCCATTTTAAAAGGTTGAAATGCTTTAAATGACAAGAGCTTTAAACTCCAATATGCAGGCGCTTCTTGTATTTTTGGTCCCATCCCTTTTTACCTTTGGTTCTGCATGTGTCAAGAATGCAGCCCCCTGAGAGCTTCTCTGCAACTGAAACCAGCCTTCGGGATGAAAGAGGTTCCCCACCCCCAATCCGGTCCAGCATCTTGCTTTCCAGAGTATAGAATCATAGAATAGCAGAGTTGGAAGGGGCCTATAAGGTCATCAAGTCCAACCCCCTGCTCCACGCAGGAATCCACCTTAAAGCATCCCTGACAGATGGCTGTCCAGCTGCCTCTTGAATGCCTCTAGTGTGGGGGAGCCCACGACCTCCCTAGGTCATTGGTTGCATTGTCATACTGCTGTAACAGTCAGAAAGTTTTTCCTGATGTCCAGCCGGAATCTGGCTTCCTGTAACTTGAGCCCATTACTCCGCGTCCTGCACTTTGGGTTGATTGAGAAGAGATCCTGGCCCTCCTCTGTGTGACAACCTTTCAAGTCCTTGAAGAGTGCTAGCATGTCTCCCCTCAGTCTTCTCTTCTCAAGGCTAAACATGCCCAGTTTTTTCAGTCTCTCCTCATAGGGCTTTGTTTCCAGACCCCTGATCATCCTCGTTGCCCTCCTCTGAACACGCTCCAGCTTGTCTGCATCCTTCTTGAAGTGTGGTGCCCAGAACTGGACGCAATACTCAAGATGGGGCCTGACCAGTGCCGAATAGAGGGGAACCAGTACCTCTCGCAATTTGGAAGCGATACTTCTATTAATGCAGCCCAAAATAGCATTTGCTTTTTTTTGCAGCCACATCACACCGTTGGCTCATATTCAGCTTGTGATCAACAATAATTCCAAGATCCTTCTTGCTTGTAGCATTGTTGAGCCCAGTATCCCCCCATCTTGTAACTGTGCATTTGGTTTCTTTTTCCTAGGTGTAGAACTTGGCATTTATCCCTATTAAATTTCAAGTAGCCAACAAGATGTCTCTAGGAAGCCACAAAGCAGGACTTGAACGCAATGCCCTTCTCTCACTGTTGCTCCTTAGCAACTGCCATTCAGTGGCCCGCTGGCTCTGAAGTTCAAATACAGCCATGGTGATGCATACCCACTGCTAGGACTCCTCCTCCACTAATTTCCGGGGGAACTTCTGCCCCGCCGCTGATCTTCCAATCAAAGAATCCCTGATGGACTCCTAGGAGTCTTGTGGCTTCTAGACACAGAGTTTGAAACAATTCTAAGCACAGATGGATTCTCAATGCACGAAAGTGCAGGCCAAACCAGGTAGGGTTCTGCACGTGAATTCCACCCACGTGTGTGTCTATATGTTCCAGTTCACACATATCATGCAAATTAAGCAAGCCGCAGGACGCAATTGTAATGGCTACGGCAGCCTTCCCCAACCTGCTGCCTTCCTGATGTTTTGGATGACAACTCCCAGCATTCCTGACCACAGGCCATGCTGGTTGGGGCTGATGGGAGTTGAAGTCCACAACTTCTGGAGGGCACCAGCTTGGGATACAAAGACAAAATATATGTAGGAGCAGCCCTGGAAGTGCCTGGTTTGAATCTGGCTTTCGCCGTGAACTCACTAGATGGGCTGAAGCAAGCCCGGTCCTCAAGCTCTCTTCTTTCTTTCAGCCTCAACCTTTCCCCTGTCCCTCAGTATGGGGATAACGCCACTGCACACTGGACACTGCAAACTCCAAATTATTATTATTATTTGCATTGTTTATACAATCTCTTCCTTTTCTGCCAGCTACGGGAGAGCGCTAACATGTCATCAGGGCAATGAAACCTTGCCAAAACCCTTCCCCCTGAAGGGCTGGGTTAGCCCCCAGGTCATCAGGCATCGGCCATATGCTTTGACATTTCTCTCTCTCCAACCTTGAGATTGGGAAACTTTAAAATGAAAGGTGAGATTGCCATGACATCCCTGCCTTGCACGTCCATCCACAACGGCAAGAAGCCGAAACGTACCTCGACGCCTCTCTTCTGAAGCAAGTTAATCCCAACGCCATCCCTGACGTCATACGAGACAATCTCTTTCGCGTCCTCCGAGACGTAAACGTGCCCGGTAGTGAGGCCCCCGTCGATGGTGCAAACGAGCAGCTTCACTTCCTTCAAGGTGTCTTTGCCAAAGTAGCCGTACCTGGAAATACGGGTGCAGCAATCGTGGACAGAAAGGGGGAAAAGTTATTGCCAGTGCCATGGCCTCTGTATTTAGAATACGGCGTACCGTTCTGGTCACAGCACCTAAAAATAGATATCGTAGAGTTGGAAAAAGTGCAGAAAAGGGCAATTAAAACGATCAAGGGGCTGGAGCAGCTCTGCTATGAGGGAAGGTTGCAACAGCTGGGATTGTTTAGCTTCGAAAAAACGGTGAGGAAAGGGAGATGTGATAGAGGCGCACAAAATTATGACTGGCGTGGAGAATGTGGACAGGGAGACATATTTCTCCTTCTCTCATAAACCCAGGGTCATCTGGGGATCTTACATGCATGGGGAGCAGGGGGCTTAGATAAAGCGTGTAGGGATAAGATACAGATATATAAGACTAAAGTTAGAGATATTGATATCAATGCTCCGGGTGCAATCCTATGGGATGTTTAGACAGGGGGGGAAAAGGCTTACAACTCCCAGCATTCCCCAGGCAACATGCGTAGGATTGCACCTTAAGCCACATTCCGTGGCTTTTGGTAGGAAGCAGTAGCAACTAGTTTTACCCTGATGGTGCCCTGTGTTTTTAAGGCGTGCCCATAAAATGTTTAAGCAGATCAAGTGCAGTATGCTTGTGCCAATGCAACATGTTCTACGAACCGATCTTCACTTTTTTTTTTTTTTTTTTACTTTTCTATGAATTGTGTACACTGGTTTGACATCTTTAGATGGAAGCGGTTCGTAAATCCCCATTCAGAAATAGGATGGAACCCTTCCCCGCCTGGCATGCTGGCTTTCTGCGGGGGGGGGGGGGGGGGAGATTTATGCAAATATATCCATCTGCGGAGAGTGCTACAGTCCCGGAAAAACCGTGCCACTGAATTCTGCCGATTGTATAAAGCGGGACTCAGGATTTGGAACAGGGAGGAAACATCACAGCCAGAAAAACAGTTTGTTGGTTTTTACCTCAGGACTCTTTGCTCCGCGATAGGCCAGTCAATGTCAACATCTATATCGACGCTATGCTCTGCGCGCATTTCGTAATAAGCCATTTTCCCGCCCTGAGCAAAACAAAACGAAACAAAATGAACATGCATCAGCCAACTTTGCTGAAGCACATGAGGCGGTGGGCACAGACTGCATCCTGGCACGGGGTGGCTCTGCATAAACAATCTATAGGGTGCATGCAGCTACGTGGAGTGGAGCAAGTCCTACCCAGCCTTTTCGCCAGCAGCAAACGCTGCTGCCCAGCTCTCCAGAAAGGAAGAAACAGAGCCCGCATCTTACGATAGACACCTGAGGCCCTCCTTCCTCTGAGGGAGGTTTGGAGGATGGCAACAAGCGGGCAGGGCCTTTTCAGTGGTGGGACCCCAATTGTGGAATGCTCTCCAAACATTGTCATCTTTTCAGAGCCAGATTAAGACTTCTATGCCCAGGCACGTGACGGCATATGTATATGCTGTATATGGCAAAACATTTTATTTTATTTATTTCATTTCTATACTTCCCAATAGCTGAAGATCCCTGGGCGGTTCACAAAATAAAAATCTATCCTGTTTTTTTTTGGTTTTAAAAGGAATAGAAGCTGGGGTGTAGAGTGGGGGAGGATCTGCAGTGAATATGGGGGGTGGCGGGTTCATTTTTTTTTTTTCATTTCATTTATTTCATTCATATATAGAGCTTTGGCTATGGGGTGGTATATAAGTGTAATAAATAATAATAATAATTTATATCCTGTCTTTTTTCCTCCAAGGAACCCAAAGTGGCATACATAATCCTCCTCCTCTCCGTCTTATCCTCACAACAACCACCCTGTGAGTTAGGCTGGGCTGAGAGTCTGTGACTGGCCCAAAGTCACCCAGTGAGCTTCCATGGCAGAGTGGGGACTAGAACCCAGATCTCCCAGGTCCCAGTCCAACGCTCTAGCCATTATACGGCACTGGAGTTGAACCTTCCCCTGCACTGATTTCCTGCTAGGATTGGCCAAGCTGCTATTTAACTCCTGGAGGTGCCATTTCAACAACAGCACACTACAAAGCTATGCAGTCACTTTGGAGGGGGATTTTTAGCAGAAAAATGATTCGCGGAGAAGATTCAGAACTCCACTCCCCGCGCCATGGTCTCTTCCTGGAATACAGGTTGTTAAGGAGCTATTAAGGGATGACCAATCTGTATTAGCTGTATTATACCGCCGTGCCCCACCCTGCCCTCCTGCCCCCCTCACCAGGAGTCTCAAACCCAGCTCAGAACTCCCTGCCGAAAGAAGAGAAAATGGGATGGCTGAAGAAGTCCAGCTCAAAGCCGGCACCGACCTGCAAATAACCCCTTTCAATCAGGGGCCTCTTGGCAAAATAAAACGACCCGTTTTCATAGAGTTCTCCGTCCCAGTCCTGCCGCCGGGGCCGCTTGGCGGGATTCAGATTTTGAGGCACAGTCGCATCGCACACTGCAAGGGGGGGGGGGAAGAGCAGAAAAGCAACATTAACACTTGCTTCCAAAAGGCTCCATGCTTCAAGCCCAGTCCTGTTCTATTGCAACCCTGTTCATGTCGCGTTGATCTTTCGAAAGGAAGGGACCGCACATGCTCTGCAGGCAAGAGGTTTTCCGAATGCAAGAAGAGCCCTGGTAGATTCGTCCAAGAGCCTCATTCGTCGGGTATCCCGTTTCTCTAAACGGCCGGGAGATCCTAGGTTAAAGTCAAGGCATCTTTAGCTAAAAGATCCTTGGCTAGAGAGGCTGTGATATGCCTACACCCTACAGTCTTGGAGGACTGCCACCGGTCAGTCTAGACATAGAATCCCAGTGTGAAAGGGATCTTTGGAGGTTGGCAGCATGAAGACTAGAAATGGCCAGGGTTTGATCACTTTGGGAGAGGGACTTTGGGAGTATTGCTCATTTATTTATTTACAATATTTATATACCACTCGCCACTCAAGAATTTCGGAGCGGTGAACAAACAGAATACAAGAATAAAAACAGAATAAAAACACATTAAAATACATTTTTAAAACAAACAAAGTGCAAATAAAACCACAGCTGGTCATTAAGGGAAGGCTTCCTGGAAGAACATTTTCAGGAGATGCCAGAAGGAATACAAAGTTGGCGCCTGCCTGACCTCCAGAGGGAGAGAATTCCGTAGGAAGGGGGCCACCACACTGAAGGCTCTTCTCCTGGTGGACTCCAAACAGACCATAGGCCCATGTGGGACTACCAGACGCATGCCCTCAGATGAGAAATCTGCCATGCTTGCTTAGGCTGGCTTCGCCTATCATGCCTTCCATTTAACTAAATATGAGTCTTTGGTATTGACTGTTAGATTGAGAGGAACTTAGTTTTTACTACATTTTACTTGCTACTATCTTTATTGTACTTGTAGCGACTATAACTTGTGTTCATTTAGGAATGTTTGTGACCTGACTCATCTTAGCTAAAGCTTCTTATTCTCTTAGACTGTTCGAGCAATTAAAAAAAATGCATTCTTTGATACCACATTTCTGTTGTCTAGCTTGAGAAAGGTTTCAGGGACCACCATCCATCCATCAATTCTTGAAGCCCCAAACAGTCGGAAAAGATCTGCAAATCTATCACTGAGTGGGGTCCGTCCTTTGAAGCCTTTGCATTTGCTCTTGATCTGGTGAGCCTCAGATCCACCTGTTCAAGTTTGGGAAGCAACCTAGTAGGATGGAGCGAGAAGCAGTTACTCGTCTCTCACACACACACACGGCTCCATGCAGGTTGCAACTATTGATTAATTGATTGAACATATTTCTAAACTACCTTTCAGAAGCCAACCAAAGCAGCTTGCAAAAATATCAGAGAATAAAACCCTGTGGTGACTGGGGGGGGGGGCAGCGGCTACACCCTAGGAAAAATCCCAAATAGCCTCATTGAGGGTGTCTGGACTCAACGCAGCTCTTGCTTGAAAAACAGCCACGATCACTGGGCTAGATGGGCCTAGGAACATATATTCCTGCCACTTCTCTACGCAGCAATGCCAACCGTCAATGCCCCTACCTCCTTTTCTGACTTCGCTCCATCTAAACTGATGGCGCCTCACGACAGAGAAGACCGAATCAAACCCGTCCTCGTGGATCATTTTGGCCACTCTGAGCAGGTCCGTGGGATGCAAACAAGGCGAGGTCGCTTGGATATTTCCTACGATGTCAACCTCTGTGGAGGAGAGAACAACAAGGAAGAGACAAATCTCATAAAAAATACTGAACATGTAGGTTAAAATGTTTAAGTCCGGGTGTGATTCAAAACACATCATTAGCATTTAGAATCATAGAATAGTAGAGTTGGAAGGGGGCCTATAAGGCCATCCAGTCCAACCCCCTGCTCAGTGCAGGAATCTACCTTAAAGCATCCTTGACAGATGGTTGTCCAGCTGCCTCTTGAAGGCCTCTAGTGTGGGAGAGCCCACCACCTCCCTAGGTCATTGGTTCCATTGTTGAAGTTTAAATTTTTAAAAAATTCAGGCAGGCTGTCCCTCTGACAGCACGAAACAGGATAGTCTTTTTTTCTTTCTTTCTTTCTTTGCTATTAACTTTTGTGGACTTATTTACAAGGCCAAACTGAAAGTCACAGAGTAGCAAGATACTGTGTTCCAATTAAAGCTAGAAACAGGTATGCAGAAGGGTCGGCTTTAACGGGCTCTCTCCTATACTGCCACTGTGCCATTGCTACTTCGGTTTCACCACCGGAGCTGACTGCTAGCACAACAGGAACTAGCATTCCCTGAACCAACCCCGGATAATAAAGGGAAATGCTAGTTTCCAGAAAGGGGCAGGTCAGAAGAACTCCATTCCGGGAGCTCCCCCAACTTGCCAAGTTCCGGATACGAGCATTTTTTTGGCTCCCGTGCGGTTGTTTCAGGAAACGCTAATTGATGTTGCAGAAGTGGCCGGTTCCACCAGTCCCTGGGCAGCGTAGGATACTGCCCTAAATTTCCAATGGCTGAATGGAATTGCTGCTTCTGCTTTGCAGCAACGTGAGGTTTTCACAAACTAACTGACGGCCCCATGAATATATACTTGGAAGTAGGTTCTACTACGTGGAGTGAGGCTTTGTCCGAGCCATTGTTCTTAGCTGCAAAACCCGAGAATCACTGGTTGCTCCCAGTCAATTAAGTGCGGCTCCTCACCCGCCCCTCTCTTTCATTCACTCTGCCATGAAGGCTAAACAGGTCCTCTTCAGCGTTACCTTTCTGTGTGCTTTAGCACCGGGCTGACTATCTGGGCTACTGGAGGAGGCTTCGGGGGGTGGGGAGTCAGCAGACCTGCCACTCTTCAGCAGTGAGGTGGCTGGGCAGGGAGTGGAGAATGCAGAAGCAATCAGCCAATTAGCTGTGGGGGGGAGGAGCCCAAGAGGAAAGGAGCAATGTGATTGGCCAGCTGCTGTGGAGCGCTGTGCTGGTGCTGGAGAGGAAATCAAAAGCGCAGTTGAGAGAGAGAGAGAGAGAGAAAGAGAGCGAGCAATGTGGACCTGCACTGGGACCAAGTGAGCCTGTCTGAATTTGCCTATCGGGTGATAGATGAGACCTTACCTGGATGGTGGCGAGGGGGGTGGGAAAGAGAGGCCTGAAAAGGCCTTCAGCTGAGTCTGGTGCTCAGCACTTGACCAGGGTGGGGAGAGGAGAGACCCGTCTTAGCCCAGGAAAAGGGCCCCCAAAATAGCCTCAGTGGCGGTGGCTGGAGCCAAAATGAAATTGAAATAGTGACGAATGCTGGTCTGAGCTAAGCATGCACTGGGTGCAGCCTGCCAAGTGGGTTTCAGAATCAAAACTCTTACATACCGGAGACAGGGGGTCCTCATGAGTGCAATGGCAGCCTCCCGCTTTTGTATCCCAGCTTCTCAAAAGCACCCCAATTTAATAACATGTCCTGATAATACGAGCTTGCCCACTCTTTAAGATCTGCAGGGAAGACTCTGCTTCTCATTCCGTCAGTGGTCAAGGCAGTGCTGAAATGGGCAGAGAGCAGAACCTTCTCTGTGGCCGCACCAAAGCGACGATGGCCGCTGCCTTCCTAAGGAGGCTCACCTTGCCTCCTCTCTGATCACCTCCCACCACCCTATTGTTCCTTCTCTGGCAGAGTTCTGACCCAGTGGCCTAAGAGATTTTACCGACCCTTTAATTGCCCTCGGAACTGACTCTTCCCATTATTTTAAAGACTGAAAACAAGAAAATAAACATAAAAACAAAGGCTCCCTTGACTGCTTTTCTAAAAAAGGAAAGGCGAGTTTGTAAATATGTTTTAGCAAACACGTAATAAATGATGCCAATCACCGCACCATCATGATACTGAAGGAACTCCACGATGGCATCCAAAGAGGTAGAGGAGTCTTTAGAGACTTCTGAGCTCCTCCGATGGACCTGCGCTCCAAACTGCTTGGCCACTTTCTCAATTTCATCGTGGTCTGTGGAAACCCACACACTGTTGGCAGACAAGAGACAGCAGCATTATGTCATCATTGCTTAGAGAGACAATAATAATAATAATAATAATAATTTCTTACCTGCCTCTCCCTCAGGATCGAGGCGGGGAACAACATTAAATACAAAAATACCATACGATGCATAAAACTGATTAAGAACATATAAAACTGATACACTATTAAAATAACAATCGGACATCTTAAAATTCATCTGGGTAGACCTGCCGGAAGAAATCAGTCTTCATGGCTGTCTTAAACTCAGAAAGACTATTAAGTTGACGAATCTCTCCCAGCAGGAACAGAGCTACTTTCTTACTTGTTGCTTGTGGATGCTTGTTCTAGGAGTCACTAACCAGAACAAAAGAATCAAAAGGTATTAACGATACACGAATCATTGCTACCTTTTGATTCTTTCGTTCCGGTTAGTGACCCCTCTCTTTTTACCGTAGTGAATGGAACTCTTTTTTTCTCGTTTTTTTGTTCTAGGGATTAACACAGCAAGTTTAAAGTACTTGGTTGATACTTGCATTGGCCCATCTTCCTTCATACCAGTGATCGTTTGCTCAGTGATAAATCACTGTGGCCCATCCTCAGTTTGCTAATCTGTAAAATGGGAATAGCAGGGATCTACCTCACTGACAAGCCTGTAAAAAGCTGATCAACTAGTTTTCAGCTGTGAGAAGGGAATCATCCCTAAAGTACTGGGCAGGGAAGGCTGATGAGATGGAGATTCCTACATCAAAGGAAGGAGTTTAATGCAGCAGAGAACATGCAGCCCAATGCTATGCATCTTCATTCAAAAGTAAACCCCACTGAAATCAATGGAACGTGCTCCAAAGTTAGTAGCTACAGGACTGCAGCCATAAGTGGCACTGCAATTAGACTATTCCAAAGCACTTTGTTTGCTTTAGAACATTTATACCTGCCTTTCCATAAAATGTTCAAGGTAGCTAAGTAGATAGTAACTGTTAATCAGAGCAAGGCAATGACATTTTGATTTTCAGAACTGTGTCCCTAGTCCTCATGAAAACAGTGCACGATCTAAAAGTTCTGAAGCCATCCTTTCTTATCAAGGTCGCAAATTTTATACTCTTGTCTCAGGAAGTGTGCTTAATGTCTGTGGATGCTGGCGGTGGCTGTATGACGTTACCAGGTTAGTCACAAGGCACAACCTCTCGACTTCAGCTCCTTCCCTATCTGCCATAAGGGAACAATAATCCTAGATGGTTTATTTCTACTTTCTAGCAGAGGACATTTATTCATTCATTTAAAGTATTCCCCCACCACCACCACCCCATTCCTCGGCCACAAAAGGCTCCCAGAGAGGCTTACAAATAATCAGTGAGAGATGATACTCCCTGGCTTACAGGCTTAAAATCTAAAACAACACAGCATACAAGGAACAAAGTAGGGGGAGGGAAGAGGAAAAATAAAGTAAGGGTGCAACCCTATGCATATTTAGATGGGTTGGGGAATGCTGGGCTTTTTGGGGGCTGGGGGGGGGGCGGGTCTTTTTTTGTCTAAACATACCTAGGACCGCACCTTAAAATAAGTTAAATGAATTTCCTGCATTGCGTTTCGAGTTGGATCTACATGATCCAACTCGATCATGAAAGAGAGTCAAAAGTTTTAAAAAGAACCCGGAAATCCTCTCTGGAAACAAAAGAACTGTTACTCCTTTGAAAAAAGCGGGCGGGGGAGAGAGAGAGGGAGAGGAAGGAAGGAGGGGGGGGAGAGAGAATGACAGCCGCGCATGCGCATACCTCTGGAAGACGCCAGAATCGAGGGCTGCCCTCAGCACCCAGCCAATCAGCGGGACCCCCGCGAGGAGCTTAATGTTCTTCAGCGGGATTCCTTTGCTGCCGCCACGGGCCAGCACCAGCGCAGCCATGTGAGGGGCCGGCCGGGCAGCATCCCCCGACGGGCGGGAAGAGGCGGTCAAGGAGGAGTCCGCAGCGGCTCCTACCGACGCAGCCATGGCTCTCGGAGTAGGGGGGAAACCGTGAAACGAATATTCCCTCCCTGCCACGTCTTGGCCCCGCCCTCCTCACGCAGCCGTAGGGGCACGCGCGCGGGGAGCATGCTGGGAGATGTAGTTTTGGGTGTGAAAAGGCCGCTCTGGGCAGAGTCTGGGGGCGGGACGGCGGGCCGTTGGAAGCGGTGGTGCGACTCTGCCCGGGGTTGACGGGAAATGTAGTTTATTGGGCGGAGGACAGGGACGTTCGACACGCACTCTGTGGGAATGCTGGGAGTTGTAGTTGAAAGGATGGGTGGGCTCTAAAACTGACCCAAAGCTAAGAGGCTCTATTTAGCCTTCATAGGCAGTCACGCAAATCAGGTAGAGAGAGAGAGAGAGAGAAAGGGCTCGTCAATTTAAAGTAAGAAACAAAGACAATTACGCTGGTCCATGAGTAACAATTTAAAAACCATGGGGGGGGGGGGGGGGAAATCCAAAATCCACGGTTTGTCCATAACATTTTTAGGGACAACCAAGGATTTTGAATTTTTTACTCATGAACCAGTGTGATTATCTTTGTTTCTTTCTTGGAATAGACAAGCTCTTCCTCTCTGCACACACCACCTATCATAATAACAGGCGTTTTGCTAGATGATTTATTATTATTATTATTATTATTATTCACATTTGTCCTTCTGTGAAGGGGAGTGATTTATGGATTGCCTGTTGAATTTTGCCTGCTCATTCAGGTTGTGCAAAGGCATTGGGAAGGTAACAGGTTTATTAAACAGGGTCCTGTACCCAGGTCCCTGGTAGGGTACTGAGTACAAGCCTGCAGCAGGGCTTCTCCTAGTCCAAGGGAAAGAGACGAAGGGGCAGGCGAATCTGCAATAGCTGCTTTTCCACGCCACGCCACGCCACCCCACCCCTTCTTTTTCTCCCTCCAGTCAGGTCCTGGCATATGAGTACTTCAACCAGATCACCATTATCCCCTGCAAAAATGGATCAACTCTTTAGTCTGGTTCTTTGGGGGCATTGAGGGAGTACAATCCCATCTCTGCAGAGATTCAGGTGTTGTATGATTTTAAAAAACGCTTTCGAGCCTGGGATACAAGGTTTGGGTTTTATATTGAGGCTTGGAGCTGGCTGCTGGGAGAGATCGCTTTTTCCTGCCAGGGCCTGATGCAATCCATTCAAGCCCTCAGTTTCTTTCAAACTACATGGAGGCTTACTGCGTATTTAATGCATTTGGGGAAACCAGACTTTTAGCATTTCAGGAAAGGCTGGGGAAGAGGCGGGGTGTCAGCAGGACAGGCATGGCATCATGTGAGTACTATGCTGCAAATCCACACAGCAGGCATGGTGAGAGTGCAGTAAATCGCTGGTGTGATGGAGGCCTAAAGGGGACAATGTATTGTTCATTCACAATTTGTTCCCCACACAATAACCACTTTTTTGTTTGCTTGTTTGTTTGTTTGACAAATGACAGCCACAACAACTTTGCAGTGAGAAATGTGTGAAGCAAACATGGCTAGATCTACACTACTACTTTATAGTGATATGGAAGTGCATTGATAACTGTTGGGGCACAATCCACATTCCATGTACTGCTTTCATAGTGTTATTTCTTGCTTTTTATTCCACATTTGTAATGATTTGACACAAGGTGTAGTTCTGGCCCATAGCCTGTTTTTTTGATGCTGTAGTAATGCAGTAATTTTTAATTCCAGCAGAGTGCAGACTGGTCCCATGGGTGAAATCATGTTATTCTCTGTCTCTCTCTCTCTCTGTCTCTCTCTCTCACACACACACAGGCACACAGAATGGGATCTCCGTGATCAGGGGCTTCATCTTGTGAACTCCCTAAGGGCATGGGACTGCCCATTATCAGAGAAAAAATATTGGCCTGGATGGGCTGGCAGTGAGATCACTATGGTCCTGCACACCCACATTGACTGACATGTTTCCTCAAGCGCAACAAGGATCAGGGGAGACTTACTTCTAAACCATGCCCCCAGGTGAAAACTGTGAGTGGGATATCGGAGTTCGTCTCTCATACAGGGTCAGCCCAAGACAATTTGCTGCATGAAGTGCAGACCAAGATGGCACATTTACATCCCACATTATAGAGAAACCAATTGGAATGCAGTTGAATGTTACTTCAACACTTGCAATGGGGCAGATGTCTTGGACTTCAACCAAATGCTCAGGAATGCTGAGAGCTGAAGCCCCTGGGGTAGGCTGACCAGATAAAATCCAGGTCAAGGCTCATGTAACTTTAACTAGGCTGACCATCTGAAAAGGAGGACAGGGCTCATATAACTTTAACAGTTGTAGAGAAAAGGGAATTTCAATCAGTGTCATTTGTATGCAATTAGTTCCTGGTGATATTTCCTCTTCATCACAACAGTTAAAAGTGCAGGCACTATACTAGAGTGACCAGATAGAAAAGAAGGCAGGGCCCCTGCAACTAACTGTTGTGATGAAGAGGGAATTTCACCAGGAACTAATTGCATACAAATTACACTGGCTGAAATTCCCTTTTTCTCTACAACTGCTAAAGTTACATGAGCCCTGACCTGGATTTTATCTGGTCACCCTACACTGGGGACACAGGGCAGACGGCACAGCACACAGCCCTGCCCTCCAACACCCCACAGTTTTTGCTGCCTGAGTCAGCCATTTCACTCTACCTAATGGTAGGGCTGGTCCTGTGTGAGTCATAGGCTACCCTGGACTGGTCCTGGATGGACTACTAAGTTCCACGACCTGCTAGGCCACAAACAACAATTTCCCAGAATCCATGAACCTGTCTGTCGCACTGCTGTGCTACAGGATCTTAAAGCAGGGGTGCAGAAGCTCAAAGGCAAAAAGGGTGGGACCAAAAATACCAATGCATTTTAGTTTAAAGCTCTTACAGCCAGTAATGAAGCCTCAGGAGAGCATTTCAACCTATTAAAAGGGGGGGGGGGGGTTGCAAAAAGCTGGGCAACTGCCAAATGATTGGTGGTCAGAGGAAAGGAGGTGTGACCAGAGGAAGGGGGCGTGGCCCTCTGTGGGATGGGGGGGCAGATGTAGCCCTTGGGACACAGGTTCTGTATCCTATTTTGCAGAGTTTATTAGTTGGCTGTTACTCCATACAATTTATTTTTTGCATTTAAGATAGGTGATGTCTCCCTCGGGCAGGATCAACGCTACTGCTTTATAACGGTTTATAACGGTATTGACAACTGTTGGGGCCCATGACACATTCCATATACTGTTTTCAAACCGCTTTCAAAGTGTTATATCCTGCTTGGTGTATATCTGGCCTCTGTTTCCTCTTGTGGGGCAGGACAGAATAATTAAAATAATGATTATTCCCTACCCCTACTTTTAAGCTTCGAGTCAAGATAGATGGGGATGGCTAAGATTAGAGCTGCACCATTTGAAGTGGCTCCTATTTCCATTCTCATCCTCGGATGACAGCCCACAATGTAAGTCCTAGAATAACACATCTGCAAATTATCGACCCCTGGTTGTCAATTTTGCTTTTTAAAAAGGCCCGCTAGAGAATTCTCGGAGGCTAGTTGGAGTTTGGTCTGAGCCAGGGCTTATTACGGCCTTGACACATACTGAATCACTCCCTTGGTCCAGCTACCTTAGTATTGCCCAGTGGCAGTGTTGCCCAATCCTATCTGGGGATGCCAGAATTGTACCCGGGCATTCTGGAAGCAAGTCCTATGCACTGCCACTGAGCTGCATCCATTTGCTTGTCTGAGAGCTCGTTATTCACAAAGCCCTGAAAAGGCTAAAGTAATTTTTTTTAAAAAGAAAAAAAGCTAGGAGTGACTCTGAGCATGTGCAGAGTGCATTTCTATCCTCAATGTGTAAACATTTCCAAATGTTATCCACACATCTGACATTAGAAGGAAGGATGTTAACAAGACAGCCTTGTCTCCAACAGAGGGAGCTCTATCAAAGTAAAAACATGGAGACTAGGGGTGTGCACGGACCCCCCGGATCGGATCGGGACCCGGATCGGGACCTCCAATTTTGTCCCGGACCGGTTCGGACAAAATCGGAGGCCCCCCGGACCGGATCGAGTCCGATCCCGACCCAAAAATCGTACATTTTTGGATCGGCCGCCATTTTTTTCCCCATAGACTTGCATTGCAATGCAAGTCTATGAGGAAAAAATGGCGGCGGGTGGGTAAGGGGGGGCCTAACTCCCTCCCCCCCCCGGGGCCGTCCGCTGTGGACGGCCCCGGCAGGTAAACCCCCTCCCCCGCGCTCCCTACCCCCCCTGGGGCCGCCTGCTTCCATCCGCTGGCGCCCGCGGGCGCCAGCGGATAGAAGCGGACGGCTCCGGGGGGGGGGGGTAAGCCCCCTTCCCCGCCACTTACCTTCTCGGCACGTCCGGCGCCGGCGGCTACTACCAGCGGGCTCCGCGGCCTACTCTCAAGTAGCGCGCCGGGTGATGACATCACCCGGCGCGCCACCCTGGAGCAGGCCGCGGAGCCTGCTGGTAGTAGTAGGCGCCGGCGCCGGACGGGAGCCGCCGGGCCGGGCAGGTAAGGGCCCCCCTCCCCCCTCCCCCCTCCGCGCGCCCCCTCCTCCCCTCCACGCACCCCCTCCTTACCTTTCCGGCCCGGCGGCTCCCGTCCGGCGCCGGCGCCTACTACTTCCAGCAGGCTCCGCGGCCTGCTCTAGAGTAGCGCGCCGGGTGATGACATCACCCGGCGCGCCATCCTAGAGCAGGCCGCGGAGCCTGCTGGGAATAGTAGGCGCCGGCGCCGGACGGGAGCCGCCGGGCCGGAAAGGTAAGGGCCCCCCTCCCCCCTCCGCGCGCCCCCTCCTCCCCTCCACGCACCCCCTCCTTACCTTTCCGGCCCGGCGGCTCCCGTCCGGCGCCGGCGCCTACTACTTCCAGCAGGCTCCGCGGCCTGCTCTAGAGTAGCGCGCCGGGTGATGACATCACCCGGCGCGCCATCCTAGAGCAGGCCGCGGAGCCTGCTGGGAATAGTAGGCGCCGGCGCCGGACGGGAGCCGCCGGGCCGGAAAGGTAAGGGCCCCCCTCCCCCCTCCGCGCGCCCCCTCCTCCCCTCCACGCACCCCCTCCTTACCTTCCCGGCCCGGTGGCTCCCGTCCGGCGCCGGCGCCTACTACTACCAGCAGGCTCCGCGGCCTGCTCTAGAGTAGCGCGCCGGGTGATGACATCACCCGGCGCGCCACCCTAGAGCAGGCCGCGGAGCCTGCTAGTAGTAGTAGGCTCCGGCGCCGGACGGGAGCCACCGGGCCGAGAAGGTAAGTGCCCCCCTCCTCCCCCCCCCCCCCCGCTGTCCACTTTCATCGGCGGGCGCCCGCTGGCGCCCGCCAATGGAAGCGGCGGTGGGCACCAGTGGGCGCCCGCCGATCCGCCGATCCGCCGAACCGGTTCGGAGCTTTTTCGGACCGGTTCGGATTGGATCGGCCGATCCAGCTGCGGGATCGGAAATCGGATAATTTATCCGATTTCCCACTGGACCGGACTCGGATCGTGGATCGGGTCCGATCCAGTGCACATCCCTAATGGAGACAGCCATTTTCCCTAGACCTTTTTCCTTTTTTTAATTATCCTCCCCAGGCCCTTGGGGGTGGGTGGGGAGGGTTAGCTGCCTCTAGAAATCAATGGAGAAATCCTCGTCTTTGTGCAGCTATGATGGGACTCTAGCATGTGTGTCATGTTCCCTGCATCCCATGTTTTTTTTTTTAAAAAAGTAGCAGCAAAGACAGTGCCTGCTGCAGGTTTTGGAGGGCCATTGGGCCAGGATCTCAATCATCCCAGAGTTCAGGTCACAGAATAATGAGCTCAAGTTATGGGAAGCCAGATTCCGGCTGATCATCAGGAAAAACGTCCTGACTGTTAGAGCAGTACGACAATGGAACCAATGACCTGGGAATGTGGTGGTCTCTCCCACACTAGAGTCATTCAAGAGGCAGCTGGACAGCCATTTGTCCGGGATGCTTTAAGGTGGATTCCTGCACTGAGCAGGGGGTTGGACTCGAGGGCCTTGTAGGCCCCTTCCAACTCTACTATTCTGTGATTCTATGATTGCGCAAGGCCCCTCAGTTATACATGCACTATACTAGAGTGACCATATACAAAAGAAGGCAGGGCTCCTGCAACTTTAACTGTTGTGATGAAGAGGAAATTTCACCAGGAACTAATTGCATACAAATGACATTGGCTGAAATTCCCTTTTCCCTACAACTGTTAAAGTTACATGAGCCCAGACCTGGATTTTATCTGGTCACCCTAATTTTAGCAACAAAATGAAATCCAAAGGAGCCTAAGCCCCATCTCTAAGCTGCAATAACACTGTGTCACATTGCAGCATTGTTATATGCTATGCTCTTAATCTCACCCTCAACCAGAAATATTAACATTGGACTGCAATGCAGGGCTGTTGTAAGCCACTCCCCCCCCAGCCTCAGCTTCCTAACCTGTGATATGGGGATAACGGACTGTAGTACAAAAACAAAACAAAACAAACCCAGGCTCCTCAGATATTGCCAAATGCCTGAGAGAAGAGGAAAGTCTTGACCTGGCGCCGAAAAGATAACAATGTTGGTGCCAGGCGGGCCTCGTCGGGGAGATCGTTCCACAATTGGGGAGCCACCACAGAGAAGGCCCTCTCTCTTGTTGCCAACCTCCGAGCTTCCCTCGGAGGAGGCACTCAGAGGAGGGCCTTAGATGTTGAACGTAGTGTTCGGGTAGGTTCATGTCGGGAAAGGCGTTCCATCAGGTATTGTGGTCCCAAGCCGTGTAACGCTTTATAGGTTAAAACCAGCACCTTGAACCGGGCTCGGAAACATACAGGTTTAAATGTTCCAGACGTAGGAAGACCTGAGTTAGAAAGAGCTATCATTTCGTTGGCGGTGGGTACATTGTTGCTCTATCACAGCTACATGAAAAATGGATTTCTATGGGTAGCCCTGACTTCTAGGGGACATTTTTAAAACTGGGTTCTCTTATTTAAACCCAGAAATAACCTATACTACAGACAATGGGATCCTTCACTCTGTCCCCCCCTCTTTTCTCTGTGTGACACAGGCTTGAATAGAAGAAGAACTCTGTTTATGGTGCAACAGAGATTTAAGCATTGCCTCTGCCTCACGTGCCAATAATGGATGCTAATATTATAATGCTATAATGGTTCCGAAGGGGACAATTCACACAGTTCAAATAAACTGGAAATAACATGGGCAGGGTGAAGCATGGGCTCATGGGCCTGCCAATGCACATACAATGCAAAATGTGGGATTGGTTTATGTGTAGGGTGACCGTATGAAAAGGAGGACAGGGCTTCTGTATCTTTAACAGTTGTACCGAAAAGAGAATTTTAGCAGGTGTCATTTGTAGGCATGCAGCACCTGGTGAAATCCCCTCTTCATCACAACAGTTAAAGCTGCAAGATCCCTGCCCTCTTTTTATCTGGTCACTCTAGGCAGGGCTCCTGCCCTCATGGGGGGAAATGCTTGTTCTGATTTGGAGAAAGGTTTTTTTTTTAACATTACTGTTGTTTATATTTCATAATAAGGCAACTTTATTGGCTGTTATAACAACTTAACTTTGAGGCAATGTTTTGCTCTCTGTGAGGAGTGATAAGTAAGTCTTACAGATTATGAACTGTTGTTTTTGGTGGTATATTATTTTATTATCTTGTATTTTTGTTGTATTCTGTGTTTATATTTTTTTCGTCTGTGATTGTTGTCGTGACAATAAAACGTCATTCATTCACTAGCATCGCTAAAGACATTGAGGTCTCAATGTGTCTGCTTGTGCAGGAGGTATTTATGCTCCTGCGCCTTCCATCTGTTTTTGCTACGTGTGTGTGTGTGTGTGTTGTGAAATCGGGATAAGATGTTTTGAGAGCATGTGTCAAGGCATTTCTACGATGTGTTCAACTTGCCCAAAGATATGGGCAACTGAGTGTCACCCGTACTCAGGGAGAACTCCAGCATGTCCTGTTGTAAAAATGAAAAACGTGGGAAATAACGGGGATAATTAACTGTCATCAGTCATAAATGCAATGAAAAAGCAATTGTAATGATGGGAACTGGGAAATCTCTTCCCGCCAGTTATCTCTTGGGAAACAGCCACCATTCCCAGGGATTCCACCTCCCTGCTAAATTATCTGATTAGTCCTGATGATGTATTATTACACTGATTTGCTGCGCAATCATTTTGCCTTCCAGACATTTGCCGAAAGTTAACTCCTCTCAACTCTTAACGGAATTCAGATGTCGTAACGAGGGAATATTATCAAGGAGAGATTCTCACGCAGTGATGGATGTGGTATTATAACACGTCTTTGGGATAAGCCACATGGGGGAGGGAAAGCCTTACTTTTTCTCCTTTGTTTGGATTATGCAATGGTAGCTGTGGAATTGACGGTTAGGTCTGGATTAACAATGCTAGAAATTGAAAACATCATGCTCTGGCGTTTTAGTACAGGAGGCAATGCGTACCTGTGTCCTGTAATCAAAATTGCGGATCTCATGGGTTTCCATAGCTTTGTTGTTATACTGAGGTAGTGTTGTGTAGTGGTTAGTGTTTTTAGAGATCTAGGGTTCCAATCCCCACTCTGCCATGAAGCTCACCGGGTGACTTTGGGCCAGACAATTTCTCTCAGCCTAACCTATCTGACAGGGTGGTTGTGAGAATAAAATGGAGAGGAGGAGGAGGACCATGTAACCCACCTTGGGTTCTTTCCAAGAGGAAAGAAAGTGGGATATAAATGTAATAATAAATGTATCAAAGAAATTATTATTTTGTAGATGGCTTCTAAGTGTTTTCCATACACTAGGCTGACCAGATAAAATCCAGGTTAGGGCTCATGTAACTTTAACAGTTGTAGAGAAAAGGGAATTTCAGCCCGTGTCATTTGTATGCAATTATTTCCTGGTGAAATTCCCTCTTCATCACAACAGTTAAAGGTGCAGGCACTATACTAGAGTGACCCTATACAAAAGAAGGCAGGGCCCCTGCAACTTTAACAGTTGTGATGAAGAGGGAATTTCACCAGGAACTAATTGTATACAAATGACACTGGCTGAAATTCCCTTTTCTCTACAACTGTTAAAGTTACATGAGCCCTGTCCTGGATTTTATCTGGTCACCCTACCATACACGGCAGATCACCTGAATGGGGAAGTCCCTTCTTGATGGAGACACCCTGTTTGCAGAATGCATTCTCATGCATTTTAGTTGCCAAAGACCTTTTTAATTTTCACGGGTTTTTAATAGGGGTGTGCATGGACCCCCCGGATCGGATCGGGACCCGGATCGGGACCTCCAATTTTGTCATGGATCGGTTCGGACAAAATCGGAGGCCCCCCGGACCGGATCGAGTCCGATCCCGATCCAAAAATCGGAAATTTTTGGATCAGCCGCCATTTTTTTCCCCATAGACTTGCATTGCAATGCAAGTCTATGAGGAAAAAATGGCAGCGGGTGGGTGAGGGGGGGCCTAACTCCCTCCCCCCCTGGGGCCGTCCGCTGTGGATGGCCCCGGCAGGTAAGCCCCCTCCCCCGCGCTCCCTACCCCCCCTGGGGCCGTCCGCTTCCATCTGCTGGCGCCCGCGGGCGCCCGCGGATAAAAGCGTACGGCTCCGGGGGGGGGGTAAGCCCCCTTCCCCGCCACTGCTTACCTTTTAGGGATGCCCGCTCCCGTCCGGCGCCGGCGGCTACCGCCAGCGGGCTTTGCGGCTTGCTCTAGAGTAATCCGCCGGGTGATCACCCGGCGCGCCACCCTGGAGCAGGCCGTGGAGCCCGCTGGTAGTAGCCGCCAGCGCCGGACGGGAGCGGACAGCCCGGAAAGGTAAGGGCCCCCCTCCTCCCCTCCGCGCGCCCCCTGCTTACCTTTCCGGGCCGTCCGCTCCCGTCCGGCGCCGGCGGCTACTACCAGCGGGCTCCACGGCCTGCTCTAGAGTAGCGCGCTGGGTGATGTCATCACCCGGCGCGCCACCCTGGAGCAGGCCGCGGAGCCCGCTGGTAGTAGCCGCCGGCGCCGGACGGGAGCGGACGTCCCTCAAAGGTAAGCGCCCCCCTCCTCCCCTCCGCCCCCCCGCTGTCCACTTTCATCGGCGGGCGCCCGCTGGCGCCCACCAATGGAAGCGGTGGTGGGCACCAGTGGGCGCCCGCCGATCTGCCGATCCGCCGAACCGGTTCGGAGCCTTTTTGGATCGGTTCGGACTGGATCAGCCGATCCAGCTGTTGGATCGGAAATCGGATAATTTATCCGATTTCCCACTGGACCGGACTCGGATCATGGATCGGGTCCGATCCAATGCACATCCCTAGTTTTTAAACTCTCCGTTTAACCCTCTCATTCTGCTTTCTGCAGCCTCTTGTTTTATCATTACAAAATCCATATTAGTGTCATACCTTTATTAGTCCAACCAAAAGATCACCCAAAAATGTGCAAACTTTCAAGATCTGCAGATCTCTTCATCAGGCAAGATGCTACAGAAAGTAGGTTTTGGGGTGGGGTGGCGGGAGAGGAGAGAGAAAAAAATGGACTTGATGGTGAAGTCATAGTGTCTGCAGGTTCAGAGTCACAAGATGGAGTGGGGGAAGAGTGGGGCCGGCCCTACCATTAGCCAGATTGAAGCAGTCACCTCAGGCGGCAAATGCTGGGAGGCGGCAAAGGAGCATTGGCGGAGAGAGCTGCGGGCCATGTGTCACCAAAATTAGCCTGCAGCCTTCAGGGGTAGTGGAGGATACTGTCCCATAATCAGTGTTGAAGAAAGATCCATCTGCCAGTCCAGTTGGCATTTGTACATGGAGTGGGAGGAGGTGCCATCTTGTCCTTGGCCTCAGGCAGCAAAAGTTCATGGGCCGCCACTGGGGAGGAGGAGTCTGCAGATATTCACGTTCGGCTTTTACAGGTCTCGTGATGGTTACCAGTTCGACCTGGAGTGTATTTCCCTTAAGTTTCTTCTTTGGCATTTTATTATTTCATTTGTAATCCATCCTGGGAGTATGTTTATTGAAGGGTGGCATAGAAATTATAAATACAATGAATATGTAAAATCCCACAGTCTGTTGAGGTGCACATGAAAAACAGGTGTACGCATGTGTCAAGTGGTTCTGTGCCCAGAAAATAACAACCATGCGGATGAGACTTAATTCTGTTTCAGGTCTTTGGGCAGCAATTTTGTTTAACCAGAGTGAGAGAGTGCCCTCGCCTCACCCCCGGAGGATGTCAGATGGCTGAGGCATAAAGCTTGCGCATTCATGTACAGTGCATTTTCTTCGCAGGCACGTATATCGTGGCTTTGGCTGTTTTCTGACGACTCCTTTGTCTGGTCTGAGCCAGAGGCAGCTGTGAGTGTCTTCTCTGCTCCAAAAACTCCAGACTGCAGTATTGTAATATGGCATCCCTGGAGAATGTTCCCTACATTCACCCTGCATCTTGGATTGCCTCAATAGGTGCCGGTAAGTCTTTTTCATTAGCCAGATGATTAGGCAAAGCAGGAAAGGGAGAGGAGTTAAAAACACACACACTGGAGGCCATAATTGGGAAGATGTCGTGCAGTATGAGTGTTATGTAATAGGTTTCAAGCAATGCAGCGCGCCTCTGAAAGAACTTCTGATGCTTATTATTATATGGGAAGTAGCTTTCTGATGCCTATTGCATTTTCCACGTGCTTGAGGCACTCTGGAAGAGACTTCGGCTGCCTCTACGCAAGAGGTTTAAAGCTCTTTCAAGTCTCATTTACCTCTACATGAGCGGAGCGCAAATCGGGAGTTGAGGCGCGTTATCTATCCGATTATGCACATTATCGAATGCGTGTTAAATAGTGAGTTTTATTTTGCTGCGGCCCGTTAAAGCGCATTTTGACAATGTAAACAAGTGATTCTCCGCATTAACTACTTCTAAAGCGCATTTCAAACAACCGGTAAGGCCACCAGTTGTGCGCTCAATTACCTCCCGCATACAGTCATTTACCATAAAGCGCTTCCGAGAAGATGCACATAATCGGAGAACCAGGCATCAAACCGAATTCTTGTAGAGGGGGTCTTCTTCTAGGTTTTCAAGCCCCACTAGCCAAGCTACGCAGAGGGACTACAGAGAAGACAATGCGGTTGGAATCCTATACCCATTTACCTGGGAGTAAGTCCCATTGAACTAAATGAGATTTACTTCTGAGTATGCATGCACAGGATTCTGCTGTAAGGTGCATTCCTAAAGCAGCACAGCAGTTTGTTAATTACTGTGGGAGTAGCAACTTTAAAGTGACACATAGTCAAAGCATATTTGCGCATAACACTAGAAATTCATCTTTGTAATTAGAGGCCAGGATTTTTTTTTTTTGAGCCAAACTTTCCAAAGACCCAAATTTGGTGAAACATTTTTAAAAATGCGATTTCTATTAGGGCAACCATATGAAAAGGAGGACAGGGCGCCTGTATTGATAACAGTTGCATAGAAAAGGGGATTTCAGCAGGTGTCATTGGTATGCATGCAGCACCGGGTGAAATTCCCTCTTCATCACAATAGTTAAAGCTGCAAGAGCTATACTAGACTGACCAGATACAAAAGAGGGCAGGGCTCCTGCAGCTTTAACTTTTGGGATGAAGAGGGAATTTCACCAGTTGCTGCTTAGATACAAATGACACCTGAAATCCCCTTTTCTATGCAACTGTTAAAGATAGAGGAGCTCTGTCCTCCTTTTCATATGGTCCACCCCTCAATTCTTTCTTTCTTTCCCCACTTTTTAAATATAGTTGACAGTCAGTAGTATCTAATGTTAGTTGTACTTAGATTAGACCCATTAAAATGAATGGGGGTTAACATGGGCGGGAGGGTGCTGTCGCACTCGTGTCCTGCTCGTGGGTTCCTGGTCATCAGCTGGTTGGCCACTGTGTGAACAGAATGATGGACTAAATGAACCCTTCATCTGGTCCAGCATGGCTCTTCTTATGGTCTTTAAAGCTTCTTGACAGACCAAGCCACATGCCAGAAGGCAAGAAAGAAGGGAGCTAAGCAGGCCTTCTTTGGGAGAGCTTTCCTTATTTTAGAACCCATGAGTGAAAAAGGCCCTGCCTCTAATGCTTCCACACTGCACTTCATATTAGGGTGACCATGTTTCCTATTTTGCAGAGGACTGCCCTTAATTTAAAGGGTTGTCAAAGGAGGGTCCTCTGATTGAAGGAGATCTCTGTTAATCAGGGATGGGCAGAAAGCAGATCTCCTGATGGTTGGGACTTCAGCTTCCAGAATTCTTGATGTTTGACTATGCTGGCAGAGGCTTCTGGGAGTTGAAGTCCAAAAGTCTGGAGATCTACCTTCTGTCTAGCCCTACTTTAATAGAGGGCTGTTCCATCCAAGTCTGATTTAAAGATAAAGAAGCATAGAAGGGAGAGCAGGAAGGGACCTGGAAGATTCCCATTAACAGTTAGATCCTGGACAACAAGAGCCCTGCCCCGCCTCTCTTTTTCTCAGTTATGCATAAGTGGCCATCCTACCTTAGGGTGACCAGATAAAATCCAGGTCAAGGCTCATGTAACTTTAACAGTTGAGAGAAAAGGGAATTTCAACCAGTGTCATTTGTATGCAATTAGTTCCTGGTGAAATTCCCTCTTCATCACAACAGTTAAACTTGCAGGAGCACTGCCTTCTTTTGTATATGGTCACTCTAGTATAGTGCATGCACCTTTAACTGTTGTGATGAAGAGGGAATTTCACCAGGAACTAATTGCATACAAATGACACTGGCTGAAATTCCCTTTTCTCTACAACTGTTAAAGTTACATGAACCCTGACCTGGATTTTATCTGGTCACCCTAAGTTAGTTGTGACTAATTTAAGTCTCATTCGTTTCCAAGGGTCTACTCTAAGTAGGACTAACATTGGATACTAGGCATTGTGTTCTCCAGATGTTCTGGACTTCAATTCTCATAAATGATCAATTGTTAGAAATTCGGAGACTGGTAATCCAAAACATCTGGAGGTCACCAGGTTGGGGAAGGTTGGTGTGCCGTGTGGCCTGTCCTGCCCCATCCCCCCCTCGCAAGCTAGCCTTCTTCCCTCAGGCGTGCTGGTGGAGGACTTTGTCCTGTCACCTGTGCTGGAGTAAGATTCACCTGCCAGTCCAGTGGGCTTCTGAACATGGAACATCACAAACACCATCTTACCCTTTGTCTTGGGCAGCAAAATGTCTTCGGCAAGCCCTAGTGGAGAAGTTCATCAGCTTGGAAGTAGTCTTTCAGATATCCTGGTCCCAGGCCGTTTAGGGCAGGGACAGGGAATTTTGGCCTAACAGATGCTGTTGGACTGCAACTCTCATCACCCCTTATTATTGGCTATCCTGACCAGGGCCCTGTTCTTCATGGCACCTAGTTGGTGCCGCCTCTCCCCAAAACCCCATGGTTTTACTTACCGGGTGGCATTGGGTAATCCCAATGTTAAGGAGGGTGCATGGTGTTTCTGGAGGTCATCCAGGGGCTGGAGCTGCCCTCTTCCTGGTGGAAGATGACCAATCGCCGGTCGCCTTCCACCAGAACCGCCCCCCTGGATTGGCTCCGGAGCAAGGTCAGACGGTGGAAGAGCCGTACTGACCTTGCCCCCACTGAAAAAGTTGGGGTAAGTCCCTCACTTTTTCAAAGTGCAGCTTCACGGGAAAGCCTCGTGGTGACTGCGAATCTGTGTCTGCGGCATATAATTGATGCAGTGCGGATTCGCAGCCACCATGGGCCTTTCCCCATGTATAGACAGCCCCCAGGACTGGTGGGAGTTGCAGCCCAACAACACCTGGAGGGCGACATGTTTTTGGCTCTCTGGTGTTCCTCAGGGTAAAATCCCACGTAAGTCCTACTTAGAGTAGACCTATTGAAATGAATGGGACTTAAATAAGTCATGTCTAACTTAAGTCCTATTCATTTCAATGGGTCTACTCTAAGTAGGACATTTGTTGGATTTTACCCTCAGATGGTTGCGCTCCCTTATCCTGTCCCCGCCCTGTTCTCCCAACTGCTTCTCCTAATGATTAATTACTGGCTGTAAGAGATCTAAGTTAAAATGTGCTGGTATTTTTGCTCCACCCCTTTTCGTCTTTGGCCCCACCCACCATTGGAATGCGGCCCCTGGGAGCTTCCCCAAAATGGAATTTGGCCCTCGAGCTGAAAGAGGTTGTGCACTCCTGTTTTAACAGCTGTGTTGACAGCTAGTCCACAGCTTATAACCTCTTCCCCCAGCTTCACCAGTTGAATATTTTTGTGTTTTTGTGTTGTTGTGTTGTTGTTGTGCTTTGGCCCAGAAGGATATTGTAATTTTAACTTGTTTTTATGCTTTATGCTTTTAAATTTTGTATATTGGTGTTTTAATTGTTCAATGTTTTTAATTTTTGTAAACCGCCCAGAGAGCTTCGGCTATGGGGCGGTATATAAATGGAATAAAATAAATAAATAAATAAATAAATATCTGCCAGTCGTGAAGCTTTTGAAGGTGCAAAGAGCCTTTCCCAAATAGGGAGGAGTGGCACCTCTGCCTGTAGAAATGAAGCTCTGAAGGGATTTTAGCAGCTTTGAGTACCCTTTGGTGTACAAAAGACGGATACCCCATCATCGAAATAAATATTTCAAAAAAGAAAAGGAGATGCGAGTTTTCTTGTCTCTCCCAGTTTCCTGCCCTCTTGAGTGCATGTGTGAGAAAATACAGAAGGATCTGTACACTTTAGAAACCCGATAGGAGGCAGCAGCTGATCTTCCCATCATCAGCCTAAAAATAATCCACTCTGGGTCTTGTTCCGGCTTCTTCTAGCAGAGCAGATCCATCGCTGTTGTCCGAATGATATCGGTCACACCAAGAGAAACGCTACTCAGCACTTTGTGTGAGGGTGTGTGCCTGTGAAGGTAAGACACTCTACAAAGTTTGATCTGGGCTTGAAAAGGCAACCTCTGCTAATCCTTTCCCTCCTTTCCCTTATACCTTCTGGGACAAAGTAGCTACCCCTCACCCCGGCTTTGTACTTCTCTAGATTTTGACACTGGGGGTGGGGGGGAATTGGCATTTTCTTTGCTAGCTCTGTAAAGACAACTTTGCCATCCTGCATTGCTTAGACTAGGGAAAACGTGTAATAATAATAATAATAATAATAATAATAATAGCACTGGTGACTGCATAAGTGGTCTTTTCTCTTATTTTTTAAAAGTTGAAAACTATATATAGTTGAAAACGTTGCTTTTTCGTGTCATTTTTATATTAAACAAAGATGCAACCGCAGTCATAATTCTGTATTTTCTTAGCCGTTCCACTAGATGCATTAACTATCTCTATCTAGCAATGGCACAATCCAGCCAAAGACGTTAAGCACATTTATAGCCATATCCTAAGCACGTTTATTTGGAAGTAAGACCCGCTTACTTCAATAGGACTTACTCCTTAGCGATATACATACATACATACATACATACACTGCAGTTGTAGCCTTTAAGTCTATTGATATCAATGGGAATGGTTTCAACACACATTTCACCTCTTTCAAATCAGCAGGAGAGCTCAGATTTGGCAGGATCATGTCCTAAGTTATTTAGGTCTGAGGAGCATGATCTGAATGCCAGAGAAATCGTTGAAAGGAAAAACAATGGGTTAGATCCAGACGTAGTCATACTTAGAAGTAGTGCTATTGATTATAATGGACCTATCATAAGTATTATCAAGTCTGGATCCAATCCAGTATTTTTTGCATCTATTCTAGTGGATTTTGGACACGGACATTAAGAATAAGTTGTTAATGCTGGTTGGGTAGGGGTCAGATAAGAATGGTTTATGACATTTACATCTAAAATAATATCCAGAACTGTCAAATTTAAATTATCAGGTGCAGTATATAACATATAAGGAATTATTTATCTGGAAAATGCAATTGTTAAGCTATGAAATATTATTTAAACAGGCCTCTAAACGGATAACAATGGGTTACTTGGGTTGTGTTGGAAACAGCCAGATATTATTAAGAAAAAGTTTGCATTAGCAGATTAAAAAAAAAGATCACAAGCCAAACCTTGTCCCACAGTACACCCAAGTGAATGTATTGAGTTTAGAATTTAGCAGTGCAATTCTAGGCATGTTTACTCAGAGGTAAACCCCACTATGCCCAGTGGAACTTATTTCTAGGTAAGGGTGTGTATGATTGCAACCTTACTCTTTGTTAGATTTCACTTCAATCCTTGTGCCACTACATGGTTCAGAAATAGCCGAAGAGAGCTTTGGCTATTGGGCAGTATAGAAATGCAATAAAATAAATAAATATGCTTTATCTTTTGACAATGAATGATCTCAGTAGCAGGATAAAAAGAGCAGAGAACTGGGAGAAAGCAAACTACAGGGAGCTAATGTGGAATCATTAATAGTTGGACTTTGTTGCAGAGACATGGGTTCGAATCTTGATGTGTTGTGTGGCCCTGGGAAAGACACTTTCCTCTCACTCTAACCTACCTCGCAGGGTTCTTCTGAGGGTAAAATGGTATAGCTGTCCTGGAGGAAGGACAAGATACAAATGTGATAATATATATATATTTTTTAAAGAAATTGCATGTTTGGACAAGAACACAGGTCTTTACAGGTGTGATACATGTGATGAATTAAAAAACCAACAGCATATTTGGGGAAGAAATAAATCACCCTTCCCCTGTCTGATACCTTCCAGATGAGTTGGACTACAATTCCCAGCTATGCTGTTTGGGAAAGGGCATCAGGTTGGAGAAGGAGAAGAGCCCTCAAAGGAGAGCACTAAACAGGTCTGTTAATCTGTTTGGTACTGAACAGATTACCATAAAACATTAGAGTGAAGGTAGGATTAGAGAAAGTAGATAGTTATTATGGGCCTGTTCAGACAACATGCCAAACCATGGTGAAGCCGCTAACCTTTCTGCAGCAAATGGCTAGTGAGCTTGTTTAACAGATGGTTATATAGCCACCATGGTTAGGAATGGTTCAGACAACACTCTAAGCCATAATGTTTGGCTCAAAATGCTTAACCGCCGTGGCTTTGCTTGTCGTCTGAACATGGTTAGTGTATTTATTTGTTTCTTTCTTTATTTCTAAACTACCCAATTGCTGAAGTGCTCTGGGTGGTTTATGGCAGTACATTTTTTGTTCAAGGACACCAAGGGCCTTTCTACACCTATGGGTGTAGAGGGACGGAGGAGGGACGATCCTGGATGTACTAGTTTCCAGGACCTGGGCGTCTGAAGCGGAAGTGCGATGTTCTGGGACGTCACGCTCATTGCGGGCACCATTTTTTTTAAACTTAAAGGAGCAGAGTGCGGTGGAGAAGGCAAGGAAACCCCCACGCCCACCCCACCCCACCAGCTATCCTGGGGATGGCGGACTTGCTTCCCCCCCATGGGCATGGAGCCCCGCTGCACAGCTCCGTGCCCATTTCAGGTGCCGTGCTTACTCCTGAGTAAGCGGGCAGTAGGTGGGACGGGCGCCCACACCTCCCGCGGTCTCGGGATGGCCCTGAGACTGCTCAAAGAATCGGTTTTTCCCAGGATTTCTTCATCCCTGGGAAAACCCGTCCCCTTCCTCCCGGGAGTCCCTGTGCATTATTTGGACGCACAGGGAGCACCCACGGACAGTCCCAGGGAAAATCCCCGGTGTGGAAAGGGCCCAAGGCAGCATAGATGGCTGTTCTGCCTTTTAGCCTTGCAGCAACTCTGTGTGGTAGATTAAGATGAGCGATGGCGACTGACCTGTGCTCACCCAGTGAGCTGCACATAGCTGAGCAGGAATTCGAACCGAGCTCTCCCTAGTCCGACGTTCGAACCACCAAACCTCTCAGTACTATGGAAAGCAAGCAGAGTAGAAACAACAAGATATTGATATGTTCTCATCCTTGTAGTGAGTGTATATATGGGTTTTAAACCCCCCAAATCACAGTCAACACAGAAGAGAAATGCAAACGTTGCATACAACAAGTAAAGCATATTGCAATTTTTCAGAGGTTACAAATGCATCATCAAGACTGGGGCAAAACATCACGTCACACGAAATGGGAGGAAATGCTTCCTCCTCCTCTTATTCCTCCTCCTCTGGCAATCCCCCCCTTCTGCTGCATTAGCAGTCCCATATCGGTGCCACACTTTGAGAGGTCTTTCGTCAGAGTGGGGCATTCTGGGTGAGGTGGCCGCAGAGAATGCCTGTGCCACCATGGCTTTGCCACAATGATGGCAAATACTTTGTAAAATAACTTTAGAACATATGGATAATAAGACTACTCGTGGAGGATAGGGTTATCTATGGCTGCCAATGCCTCCAATATCAGGGGCGGTATGTCTCTATATACTAGTTGCTGGAGAACACAAGAGGGAGGCTGCTCTCACACTCATGTCCTACTTATGGCCTTCCTGTGGGCTTCTGGTTGACCACTATGAGAACAGAATGCTGGACCAGATAGGCCTTTGGTCTGATCCAGCACAGCTGTTCTTATGGCAATGACGGCACAGGCAGTCTCCATGGCCCACCTTGCCCAAAATGCTTTGCTCTAAAGAAGGACCCTTCAGAGCAAGACATTGGAACTGGGGGGATCTCCAGTGAACCCCATTGGCTATTTTCCTACTGTGGCGCTGTAGCAGCAAGCAGGCAGGCAAGCAAGCGGTGGCAGCAGTAGCTGCAGACCTGTATATGTAGTTGTGCTGCAGAGAGAGAGAGGGAAAGAGAGAGAAAGAGATGCTTTCAAAAACAGGTTTTGATGTGCAGAATGTCTTTATCCAGAAGGTCTCCCGCAAGTCTATTCTGAACTCACATCCCGCTGATTGCCATCCCATCATGGCTGATGGCTGCTGCCGCCTATTTTACAAAGCATTCAGACATAATGGTGTGGAAGTTGAGTTATACACGAAATAAATAAATAAAACAGCTTTAACTGTTATGATGAAGAGGGAATTTCACCAGGGGCTGCATGCCTACAAATGACACCTGCTGAAATTCCCCTTTGAATACAACTGCAAAAGATACAGGAGCCCTGTCCTCCTTTCCATAGGGTCAGCCTAGTGGCCGTAGGATTACTCCCTTAAAATCTTTTATGTCTCCAGGGAAATGGCAGCTGTCAGGGGAACTACTCCCACCACCAATAAGCCTATTCCCTTAACTTTCATGTCTCCTGAAAGTGCCACAATGCCTCCTTACGTTCTTGCCACTTGTGAATTGGGGTAGTTATTCCAGCCCAGATGTCAGGTTTTGTTTTAAATTTTCTGTAAGTTGTTCTGGGAGTTGCTGGGAATTGTGGTGCTAAATATTCCAACACAAACAAAACAACAGAAAAACCTGCAAGACTCGGGATGCTTCCAGATGGAGGACCTCTGTTCCAAGCACTCCAAAGATATTGTGCAGCTATTCTGTCTTTTCCTCTGTAATAGATTTTACTTGGGAGGGGGGTAAGGAAAAAAGATGGAAGGTGCAATGGAAAAACACGGGTGGGTTACAAGTGGAAGATGACGGGGTTTTGCCCCCCCCCCCCGGTAATAAAATTAAGGCGGCAGGGCCATTGCACAAGAAATGCCTTATCTGGAAGCACTCCTATTGACTAGAGGTGAAATTTGGGTGAACGTATTTACACCACAATCAGTGATCCGTTTTCTCAACTGCATTCAAATCTCCGGGGCAAAGCACACACACACACGCACACCCTGCAAAGAGAAACTACGGCTGGAATACGTAAACTCAGGCATTGGGTTTCAGTACAAAGGCACTTGGCCATGAAAGTTGTTTTGGCCTATCTGAGCTCCACCCTTCGACTGCTGTTCTTGTCACAGTTTTGAAGGGTTGCCCGCCTCCTGCAGTGAGCATTTGATTGCTTCCGATCGAGCACTTGACTCTTTAAGCGGTGCTGGGAATCCAAACTCCCCAGAGGTTCCGTTTTCGCAGGGCTGCTGGCCAAACATGAGGAATGAGGAAACGTGTGGCATGTCCCAGCACTATCCTTTACTCTCCTGTAACAGGATATGTGGGTGTGCCCAGACGACCGCGGGAGGTGCCTTGCTGTAGCAGCCTCCTCAGACAAAAGGCAGAAAACGTTTCTGCTTGGGCAGGGAGGGAGTCCTTCACAGTCATGCTGAGCTCCGCAAATATTCCTCCTCAAGCACGAGGAAAATGTTTCTGCATCGTTATGATGAGCTTAACTGGGTCAAAAGAGGACAGCTCTATCTGTTCTAGTGATAGATCAGCCTTCCCCAACCTGGTGTCCTCCCAATGTGTGAGACGACAATTCCCATCATCCCCAGCCAGCATGTCCTCACCTTTGGAGAGTGGCACATTACCCTACAAACCTAGGCAATGGGGCTGTTCACATGACACACTGACCCACACTCAGTGCTTGAGTGTGGGTTATTGTTGAACCACGGGTTGTATGTTGAACCATGGGTTAGCATGTTGTCTGAACCCAGGACATTTTCTGCAGCATGGCTTGTTAACCATGTAGTGTGGTTTGTTAATCACTCTGAACAACCCAACAACAAACTATGGGTTCTCGAGGGTTGTTTGTTGTTAACCATGTAGTGTGCCTTATTATTCTCAATCCACTCTGTGGAAAATGTCCTGGATTCAGACAACATGCTAACTCATGATTCAATAAACAATCCATACTCACCACTGAGTGTGGATTAGCATGTTGTGTGAACCCAGTCAATTTCTCGGTGTATTAGTCAGGATGAGTGGTGGCTATGTGGTGGCATAAACCAAGGCGAAGGTTGCAATCCTAGACCCTCTTGTCTGGGAGTAAGCTTTTGTGACCTCAATGGGACTTACTTCTCTGGGTCAATATATATAAGATTGGGCTGTAAGGCAGCTGCCTCACTCTACCTAATGGTAGGGCAGGGCCTGAGGTTTTGTGAGGCCAAAGGAGCCTCCAGCAGAGAAGGTTGCTTGGCTCCACTGTGGCTCTGCATGATTAACTGCTCTGGCCTTGCATTCTACCAATCAACTTCTGCTGGGGGCAGGTAATCAGGTGTAATTTGCTCATTCAAGTCAGGAGGATACCTATTGTGTTTCTACAAGATGTTCAATGCTCTGGATGGGCCTCCTGCTAATCTCACAGTCACGCATACACACAGAAGTTCTCTGCATCCACAGGGTTCTTTCTCTTTTACATTTGAAGTGAGAGATAAAAGGGAACTATGTCTCCACATTTAATTTAGATCAAAAAAGCGTGCCTTGGAAGCTATTAGATGTTTTGGGGATACTGGGCTTGTTTTAAATTTTGTATATCTGTTTTCTTAAATGTTCAGTGCTTTAATCTTTGTAAACTACCCAGAGAGCTTCGGCTATGGGGCGGTATAAAAATGTAATAAATAAATAAAAAGAAAGAAAGGAAGGAAGGCCATACAACTCTACACCTTTAAAGCTGAAGAATATACTTTTAGAATTGAGCAAAACTAAAATTGAGTGAAACTTTTCCACACTAATTTACAGGCTGTGAAATTTGGGGGTACAATTTGGCAGAATATTCTCCACAGGAGAAATTTTCCAACAGGATCTTGGGGTGATGCTGTCCAGCAGCAGCAGCAACAGGAGATATTTTTCCTGAAAGGAGCAGCAATTATGTTGGCCGCCTGGCAGCCATCTTGCATCCCCTGAAGTGGCCCAAGCTTAACATCAATTTGTGACGTTGTTGGGGTGGCAGAATGGAAGCTGCCACTAAAAATGGCAAAGATTCAAAGAAGTGAAATTGTTCTTTTTTCAGAGAGGAGGCAAAAACAGAAAATCCCCGGAAATTTCCCAAAGAAAATGTATTTCGAGAAATTTCAGCTCCATTGTAGGAAGACACCTGTGTAGCTAAACAAGTTCGTACCACTCCTGATAGGCCTTGTTCCCAAAGACTCCTCTAGTCCTATGATTCCCAAAGGATTATTGGATTTGCTAGCTGAATCAAAGATTGTTGTGTTTTTGTTTAATATTAGAAACTTTTCCTGGTTATAACACACTGTGTTGTTTTTTTGTCTTGCTTTTGGTAGTGCAACTGTCTCGGTGGAAGCAATGAATGTTTCATTCTGTGGTGATGACAATCCTTCTGCATATAACATCAGCGCTGGCTTCATAAGTAATGTCTGCTTTCTGGATGCCCTCAACTTGGTTCCTCATGTTTTCCTCTTATTTATCACTTTTCCCATATTGTTCATTGGTAAGTTATCCATCTGCCTGTTCCTGGCATTGCTAATATCTGCATTCTTGCTTATAGCATTTCTTTTTAAAATATTTCTGATATTCCCTGATATAAGATGCATGGAATACTTCATACACAAACATACAAAGAAACTTCTGCAGCTTGTGGTCCATGCCACCCAGGACTGTGTATACACACTATTTTAAAACAAACCACACTCCTTCACCAAGTTAACCCAAATTTTAGGCTAAGCAGTGCTGCATACTGATTATTGCTCCCTCTGAAAGCAAAAGCAGGTGGTGAGTGTAGATAGAAATGGAGTCAAAAGTGTGTTAAAGATAAACAAGAGAGAGATTTCAACAGAACTGTGAGAACCCTGAGGCCTGCAGAAGTAATGTAATTAGGGATGTGTATCGTATTGTTCAAATGTCCGATAACGATCCGATAAGATCGTTATCAGACATCTGATTAACTATAATGATCAACATTCCAGGAGGCCCTATTTGATCAAATCCGAAATCCATATGTCCGATAACTATCAGACATATCAGATTATCGGACTGCCAGTTTAGGGCCGTCCCTCCCTCCGTCCCTCCCCCATCGCACTCCTTACCTGCGGCCTTCTGGGCTGCCATCTGCTGTCCTCCGCTGCTCCGGACTACTGAGAACTAGGCTTTGCGGCCTAGTTCTCAGTAGAGTGCCGACACTGGTGCTCTACTGAGAACTAGGCTGCAAAGCCTAATTCTCAGTTGTCTGGAGCAGAGGAGGACAGTGGACAGCAGCCCGGAAGACAGCAGGAAAGGGGGGACCCCCCTCCCTCCCCCCTCGCGCTCCTTACCTGCGACCTTCTGGGCTGCCGTCCGCTGCTCCAGATTACTGAGATCTAGGCTTTGCGGGCTAGTTCTCAGTAGAGCAACGGTGCTCTGGGTGACGTCATCACCTGGCACACTGGCGCTCTATTGAGAACTAGGCCGCAAAGCCTAGTTCTCAGTAGTCCGGAGCAGTGGAGGACAGTGGATGGCAGCCCGGAAGGCCTCAGCTAAGGGGGAACCCCTCCCTCCCCCCTCGCGCTCCTTACCTGCGGCCTTCCCCGCCGCCACCGGTCCGTAGTACTGCTAAACAGGTTTTGCGGCCTGTTCATCAATACAGAAGGCGCCAACTCGGTGCCTCTCTGTACTGATGAACAGGCCGCAAAGCCTGTTTAGCAGTACTATGGACCGGTGGCGGCGGAGGAGGTGGTGGGTAAGGAGCACGAGTGGGGGGAGGGAGGGAGTGCCGGCCCAGTGTTTTCCCCATAGACTTGCATTGGGGGAAAGCTTTCTTTCCCCCAATGCAAACCTATGGGAAAAACACTGTTATCATATCGGAACTTCCGATATTTATCGGATTTCCGATCTGATCAAATCCGGGTACCCCTTGATATGATCGGATCCAAAAAAATTTATATTGGAATTTCTGATAACGATACGATATGATAATTTTGGCCGTGCACATCCCTAAATGTGTATGTATGTATATATATATATATATATATATATATGCAATCAAAGGGAAGACCACCCACAAACATCCCAATGGGGGCTGAGTGTCATGATTCCAAGCCCTCCCGCTAGTGCGAGACAATAAAGAGGTCTGCTGAGTAATCCACAAAACTTTATTCAACAAATAAACATCTCTTCACACCTGAAAGGAATGTGAATGCTAGGAGCTGTCCTCTAAGCCTAATTTGGCTAAAAAAGCTAGGCAGTTGCCTTCAACTAAAGTAGAACTGTTTTCTACAGTCCAACAGGCACTTTAGCTCAGGGAGGGTCTTATAGGAGGAGACTTTCACAAGCCACTGCCCTAAGAGACTGCCTCCCAACTCCTCTCAAATCTGCCTGTTTGTCCCTGTGGTAGGGTGACCAGATTTTGAGGATCCAAAACCCGGACCCCCCCCGCCACCCCACCCACCCACCCAAAACAAACCCCCCACCGCGCGTCCGCGCTGCCCCGACCCGCGCCGTCCCCCCGCCCGCATGCCTCGCGCGGCCCCCCCGCGCGCCCCCCTGCGCCGTGCCGCTCCCCTGCGCCGCCCCCCCCCGCACCGTGCCACCCCCTCGCCGCCCGCCCCCACGCTCCTTACGGGCTGGGGCGTCTGCTTCCCTATGGTGCTCGGAATCTACTGAGAAACAGGCTTCCTGGCCTGTCTCTCAGTAGTGCGCCGGGTGATGACGTCATCACCCGGCACGCTACTGAGGGACAGGCAGGCCGCAATGCCTGTTTCTCAGTAGATTCTGAGCACCGGAGGGAAGCAGACGCCCCAGTAAGTGCCTCGCGCTGCCAGCCTCCTGACACCGCCGCGTGACCCCCCGCCGCCCCAGTTTGCCCCCGCCGCCCCCCGGTTGGCCCGGCTCGCCCCAGGGCCATCTGGTCACCCTTTTGGGGGGCTAAATTTCCGGATTTGGCCCCCCCAAAACAGTTTTTCCGCCCGGATGCGGATTTGCTCCCCATTTCCTGGGCATGTCCGGAGAAATCCGGGCATCTGGTCACCCTACGCTGTGGTGGACTCTAGGATCTGTCAACTCTAATATCCCCTCACCCTCAGACAGAGGCTGAGTTCTCAGGAGGTGGGGGCAAAAGAGTCTCTGAGCTGTCTGCATTGTCCATGATAAACTCGTGGGAAGTTTCACCCTTGACTCCTTGGAGAATCTCCTCCCCTGCTTCCTGTGTTGACTGGTAACTCCTCCTCCTCCTTCTGATACTGAGTCTGATTGCCCCCCCAACCCTTCCCCCACACTAGGGAGAACAGGCCTGATCCTGACACTGAGCATGCTCAGTAGCCACATAATATTGAGTGTTACTGGGAGGGGGATGAAATAGGGTATCCAGGAGGAGGGAATGGCTGGAACCCTGAACAGGATCATTCCTGCTAGATGTAGATGTACTGCAACGTTTTGCTGCAGGTCCTACGTGTTGTTATTATTAAGAACTGTCAATGTGATGCCACTTTATGAAGAAAGGTCGTATGTAGACATACATAGTTCGAGCAATGAGCCAGCCAACTTAGATCCACACTCATGCCTTTTTGGTTGATGTCCAACCTTTCCCAGAGAATTGGGAAATAAGTTCTTCCTGTTTCTAGCAGAAGCCAAATGTGCAACTATTTATTTATTTATTTATTTATTTATTACATTTGTATACCGCCCCATAGCCGAAGCTCTCTGGGCGGTTTACATAGGATTAAAAACAATTAAAAACAATATACAAAAATTAAAACAGCAAAAACATACAACATACACACAATCTGTACATTTAAAAACCACTTCAACACTTCAAAAAAACAAAAACAAAAAAAAAAAACAAAAAAAACAAAAAAAAAAAACCTACAAAAACAAAACAAAACAGGCTGGTCCTTGTGATGATCAGGAAGTAACAACATCTGGGATTGTTCAGCTTAAAAAAAAGGCAAGTAAGGGGAGACATGATAGAGGCGAACAAAATTATGCGTAGTGTGGAGAATGTGGATAGGGAGACATTTTTCTCCCTCTCTTATAATACTAGAACCCAATGGGGTCATCTCATGAAGCTGATTGGTGGAGATTCAGGACAGATAAAAGGAAATACATCTTCACACAGTGCATATTTAAACTTTTGGAATTCACCACTTTGGGTAGCTTTAAAGGGGAATTGGACAAATTCAAGTTTGATAAAGCTATCAATGGCTACTAGTTCTGATGGCTGTATGCTATCTCCAGTATCAGAGGCAATAAACCTATGTACACCAGTTGGTCGAGGACATGGGCAGGAGGGTGCTGTTGCACTTATGTCCTGCTTGTGGGTTTCCCATTGACGGTTGGCCACTGCGTGAACAGAATGCTGAACTAGGTGGACCCTCGATCTGATCCAGCATGGCTCTTCTTATATTCTTATAAGATGGATTCCAGGGCTGATTGGACAAATTCCTGAAGGATAAAGCTGTCAATGATGACTAGTCCTGATGTCTGTGTGCTACCTCCAGTATCAGAAGCACTGTGCCTATATACACCAGTTGGAACATGGGAAGGGTGCTGTTACACTCATGTCCTGCTTGTGGGTTTCCTGTGGGCAGCTGGTTGGCCACTGTGTGAACAGAATGCTGGACTAGATGGACCCTTGGTCTGATCCAGCAGGGCTCATCTTATGTTAACCTCCCTCCCCTTTCCTCCTGCGGGTGGCAAGATTAAAAAGGGGGCATTTCACATATATACACTGTCAGTACAACTGACTGCTTCGCAAGCATCACTAGCTCCCATAATGGGGTTTTGTTCTTTTAAAATGGAGGCTGGTAATGCCAAACCTTAGAAATCATGGCAAACTTAGGTCAGGTTTTGGTTAAGCCCTCTGTAAACTTTTCTGAATTTTCTGATGGAGAACTGGGGTGTAAGTGCCTGAATTCGTAGTGCCTGTCCCTCAAGCACTGCCTTTCAATTTTGATTCGATATATTCTTTGCTTTCAGGATGGGGAAGCCAAAGCTCTAAAGTTCAGATCCACCACAACACATGGCTACACTTCCCCGGACACAATCTGCGATGGATCCTGACATTCACCCTCCTGTTTGTGCATGTCTGTGAAATAGGAGAGGGCATCGGTTCAGATACGTAAGTGCTTTGGGCGTGGAACACATAACTACAACAAAAAGCCTTGCTAACAGTGTACTGTGTACTGCAAAGCTGTTCGTGAAAAGGGTCATGACTTCCTCCTCCTTCAAAAGCATCTTTGCATCCAAAGGGAAAAGGCATCAGCATTGTATTTAACCTTCGTATTTCCTGCTGCAGTAGATGGCAAGATGAAAATGCCAATTACAGGTGGTTCATTTTGTTTGCTGCCTTGAAATGGGGGCGAGTTTTGTTTGGTCCGTATTTGTAAGGAAACCAGCCTAATTTGAAATTCCAGGTCTAATCTGCATCTTGGAACTCAGTTATTCTTTGGAATGCACCCTTCTCCTATTTTTGCAATGCAGTTCTTGGCTCAAAAATAACATATAAGATATGTACATTAGAAAAAGTTGCATACAACAATACATATATTAGGGAAAGTTGTGCACAGAAATAAATTTTGTGTCCACGTTTTTGTTCGTGGTTTGTCTTTCAAGTTTATAGACTGATGCAGAAGTTCAACGGATTGGTCTTAAGGAGTGGATGTAAACAAATTTTTGTCTTGCTGCCTGAGCCATATTCTTTCCTCTGTTGAAATGGTTATTGTCCTTTGAGCTGCTAACACAATGATGTTGAGCTTCTTTCTGCCAAGAGCCAAATTCTATTCTGAGAAGTTCTCAGGGGCTGCTTTCCAGTGTGGGTGGGGCCAAAGGCAAAATACTAAATATGCCACATATTTTAACCTTTAAGTTCTTACTGCCAGTAACTTTAGGAAAGACATTTCAACCATTTCAGAACTGGGGGGGGGAAAACTGCCCAAAGCCAGAAAAACATGAAATGATTGATGGTTGAGGGAAAGGAGGTGAGGACAGGGGAAAGGGGAAAGGGGTAGTGCCATCTGGGGAACTCCAGAAGACCAAATTTGGTCCCCGGATTTGAAATCCTGAGCCCTTGTGCTAACAGAATACATCTACATTCTGTAATACTTTCTAGCGTTTTTCCCTTTCATTACGGTATTTAACTATATCCTACATAAGTCTTCCACAGCTTGGTGTCCTCCACATGTTTTGGATTTCAACTCACATCAGCCCAAGCCAACACGGCCAATGGTTAGGGATGATGGGTCTTGTCATCTGAAATATCTGGGGGGTACCTAGTTGAGAAAGATAGTCGTAAACCAACATAATGGCCACCATTATAATGGAGGAGGACTGGAGAAGGGGTTGTTTTCTGGAGACCCATTGAGACTCAACCCTTATCCTATCTGAGTAGTCCTATCATGGGTTTTATTTCTTGGTCACATTAGGGTGTGACAAACAGAGGGAAACCTTGGAACGACGTTTTGTATATACTGATGTTTTATGGACACAAAGTCAAAATGTAGATTCATTTTTAACTATTACAACCCCTCCAAAACATTGAAAATGCCACCCAGCATATCTTCTCTGTTGTTCTCTTCCATAAGATGTTCCTCTGGGTATTCATGCCTTGTAAAGTGCAAGACAGTAAGGAGAGCTTTCCAAGGTGCTGGATGGTTTAACAATGCAAGCAAACACCTTGCCAGCCTGAAGGAACTTAACTGATTTATTATAGTATCCATGCTATTATAACGTGCTTGTGACAGACAGCACTGCAGTTCTGACATTGCCTTGGTGAGCTATGCACCAGTGATGTCCAGGCTGGGCTACCGTAATGTGTTCTGTATGGAAACTTCAACTGGTGCAGAATGCAGCCACTCGAGTACTAGTGGGGTTAGCCGTCCTTTTGGAATTTGTACTACTCTGCCTGGCTGCATACAGTTCTGTGAATTGTTTTTGCTTTATCCACATCCTGAAGGGGGAGTATCAACTCTTTTCCAATTTAAAAAAGGTACACCAAGCGCTACCTGGGCCATGTCTACACTGGCCTTTTTTCCCAGGGTTGTCCTGGGGTCATCCCTGTGCATCCAAATGACACCCAGGGGATCCTGGGAGCAGGCAGGATGACCCCTCCATTTTCGTGGGATAACCGAGACCTCATTTATCCCGATTTTACCTGCAGTCCCGAGATGATCCCGAGGACTGCGGGCGGTGTGGGTGCACGTCCCGGTTTCTTCTCTCCTCTCCGCGAGTAGCAGGGGCCAGCAAGAGGGAAGGAGCCCTTCCAGGGGCATGGGGGGGGGGGAGGAATGGGGTCAGGGCTTTTTTAAAAACATTTTTTTGTGGCGGAGTGCAATTGTGCTCCCAGCTCCTGCTTTTTGAAAAAAAAATGCCAGGTGCGACAGGCACGACGTCCCTCTTCTCTTCTGGGATGTCACGTTTCTGTTTGGATGCCCAGGGAGGATCGCGGGAGCAGGTAAGTCCGCGATCCTCCCTCTCTCTACACCCTGAAGTGTAGAAAGGACCCTGGTCACTTGGAGGCTCTTTTTAATCACCAGAGGTGAATAGGTTGATGGCTATGCCAAAGTTTGCTGTAAGACTGGTCATTATTATTGTTCCCATATTGTAGAAGGAAAAGTTGAGGTATAGTGGCTTGCTTACATCTGGCCAGTAAATTTATTGTAGAGGTGAGATTGGAATCAGGGACTTCTCCTCTTAAAGTCCACCCCTTTAACTGCTCTTCTCCGCAATCTAGTCATATTTCTGATGTCACCTTCATTCCCATGTAGACAGTTAAACACTCGCCATCTGCATCTCTTCCTTCCTGCTATAATGGGATTTGTCGCTGCGACAACATCTATAGTGTATTACCACAATATAGAGACATCAAATTTTCCAAAACTACTTTTGGGTAAGTAGTTAATGTTTAATATATGTATATATATATATTAAGAAATCTTTTAATGGAGTCCATTAGACTTTTATTTATTTATTTTTTTGAAGCAACATGGTGGTAACTTAGGATTGCTGTGAATGTTCTCCTTGAGAGAGGGAACGGCAACATTTTGCCCCCATGGCCCCAATTGTGGCACGGGTGGCAGGTCAGGGGCCACATGCTATTGGGGTGCATTCTCTAAATCAGGAGTCCAGAATTTCTTATAACCTGAAGGCTGAATTCCATTTCAAAGAAGTTTGGGGGGACCACATTCCAGGACGAGGCAGGACTGGATGTAAAAGGATTTAGTCAAATAGGCCAGCATATTTTAGCTTAAAGCTCTTACTGCTGGTAACTAAGCCTTAGGAGAAATATTTCAGCCTTTTAGAATGCAAAAAAACCCTGCACAAAAGCCAGGAATCCACCAAATAATGGGTAAAGGGGCATGTCCAGGGGGTACATGATTTGGATCCAGGTTACCTGCAGGATCCCCTTCTCCTGTACAATCCTTCCCGGACATTCAAGTCCTTCGGGGAGAACTTACTTCAGTCAGCCAAAACTAAGCTGAGAACCGTTACCCAGAGGACCTTTTCTTCTGTCGCCCCCAGACTCTGGAACGGCCTGCCGGGGGAGATTCATCAACTTAACAGTCTCTCTCTGAGTTTAAGGCAGCTATAAAGACGAGCCTCTTCCAGCAGGCCTACTCAGATGAACTTTAAACCAAGAATTTTGAAATGTGGTGATAGTTTGATATGCTTTTAAAATTAATTTTATGTATTTGATCTATAGTGTATTGTACTAATGTTGTTCCCTGCCTCAATCCAAAGGGAGAGGCGGGTAAGAAATTAAATTATTATTATTATTATTATTATTATTATTATTATTATTATTATTATTGTTATTGAGGGCGGGGCCATCCGGAGAAACCCAGAGGGATTGGATTGCAAGTGGGCCGGATTTGGCCCCTGTCGTGCCCCTCCCCTTGGGAAGCCTTCCCTGAGGCAATGGGTACATTTGATCTGTGTAAAAGACGTGTCTCTCCTTACACTTCAACCCTCTGCTTTATACACACTCACACCCAGGTCGTGGAACACTATTTCCCCCACTAGGTTTGACTGCTCCCTTAATACCGCTGCCACCATATAACCTTTATTTAACACCTTTGGCCTCACTGAGAGACGACCTATAATGTCAGATGCCACACTGTATGCTGTGAACAAAATAACATATAATTTATTAATTACATATAAGACGGTAAATAAGATTTATTTGTGTGTTCAATAAAAGCTCTGAAATTCACGTTTCATTTATTCCTAGCCTAATCTAACTCCTCCTTTTATATCTACCCCAAAACGACAATCAGGTTGTCCTTGTGCTCTCTAGCGCTAAACCCCAACTGTCTCTTTTAACTTACTCACCCCTATTTAAACCCCACTCGCTTCATGCTCTCCACCAATCATACGCCAGCCTACCAACATTCCATTCTCTCTCTCTCCCCCCCCTCACGCCTTAACTAACTTACCATATTAACTCTACACAAAGGACATCAACAACATTACCATAAATATACACACCAACCCATACCATAACTCATATTACATAGCCAAACATCACAGCCCCCAGGCCTGAGGTTCTGCACCTGTGCTCTAAATTCTGAATTGCTTGCTTGCTTCCTTGATTAGAGGATAAATGTTGCATGTATGCAACTATATGATGCATGTATGCAACTAACTGTTATTTATTTGTTTTCTGCCAAGCTCTCTTTCTGTACTGGATCATGGCCTTTGTCACCAAAACTATCAAGCTGGTCAGATATTGCCAAGAAGGGATCTCTTTTTTTCTGCTGCGTTTCTGCATCACCGGAATTATGGTTGTGCTCTATGGGCTGTTAATGGCAGTGGAGATCAATGTCATACGTGTGAGGGTATGTGTTTCTTTAGACATATTGCTTGGCAACCTTACAGTGTTATCCACAAGCCACTGGCAAGTGGGGTAGTTTCGTCCTTATTAAAGCTGTTCTATGCAGCTGTTCATTCCTCCCAACATTCTTGTCATCTCTCTTTCAGTTCATGGAGTGTTTCTTTTGTAAATTCTAACCTATAGATTAATGACCTTGTCAAGGTTCCTTCTGTGCCCTGGATCCCTTGAGCAACTCTTTAAGGATCTCTTGCCTCCTTAAGAGTCCCACCATCCTGCTTTTTACCTTCCCAGTAACATGGGGTTTAGTGCTGTAGACATGGGGTGAGTGACACTCCAGATACTTGTGGCTTAACAAAACAGTTTATTAGTGAATTAAAACAATCAAATTACAATGAAAGGTATTTAGTCAATAGAGCTGAGTGATGCAAAAGGCATTAAAAGGAAATAAATGTTGCAAAAATGTAAGTCCTTTACCCTAGCTGCATTTAAGCTCTTGCAGCTGCTTCTTTCTTATGCTCAAGTCTTTTCTGTCGCTGTCTCTCTCTCTCTCTCTGGTTGGCTTTCTCCTCTCTTTTTATACCTTTGTCCCCCAAAACAAAAAGTACTTGAAGAAATGAAAATTAAGCTGGGCAATGAAACTACTCCTCTTAGGGATATCTCTGCCCAATAGAAAGATCCCAGGCCTCTAAACCTGACTTTATGACCTTGTCTATTTCGGCCTCAAACCTTCACAGACCCCATAAAACCAACAATTACAGGTGCATTGTGCAACGGCTTTTTGAAAGAGGATAGATATAAATCCCCACCGTCCCTCTTTTTACACACTTTGGTAATTTGCTCCTTCTGCTGATACCTGCCTCTTTTACACTGTGCAAGACTCTTCACTGGTTGAACAGTCTTCCAGCCTTTAAAGGGCAGGAACCAAGGGAAATTCAGTGCTACAGTTGAGGAAAATTAATCTCCCTCCTATTGTTCTCATGGAAATCTACTGTCCTCATTCCTTAGTTTCAGAATGGGCATTTATTCACAAAGACAGCAATCCTATGATCTCTAGACAGCGTGAGGGGACACATGATATTTCAGTTTCCTGGCTCCAAGCTCAGAAACAGGGCTGTGAGCTCTGAGCCAGAAAACCGCACTCCCTGCCTCACCCCCCCCCCCCCCCCGCTAAAATGCCTTCTGCCATCCGCTCTGCATTGGATACTCATAAGCCTCTGAATTCAGAGGCTTATGAGTAACCAGGGCAGATCCAATAGGATTGTGCATGCGGTAGTAGAGTATTGTTTTATTGTTTGGGTTTTTTATTTTTTTGTAACTGAGTTTGTGTGTGTGTGTGTGTGGGGGGGGGAAGTTGGCTCTGAAAAATGGTTAAATATTTTATTACAACATTTTGTTGGCTTCCTCCTTCCACCTTGCATTTTATTGGCTTTCTCCATTATCTTCAGATAATCCATTTCCTCTAACAGGAGCAGATAACTTGTAATCCAGTGAAGGTGCTTCCGATTCAAAACTTGCAGGTCTTTGTTTTAAAGATTGGGACCCGAGGAGGGCCAAATTTGGCCCCTGGGTCTGAGCTTCTGTGTCAAGTGCACAACCTCAGGACTCTTTTGCGATCAATCAGAAAAGTCAAAAGTGCAAAATCAATGTTTTTATTATGCAAACAATAGCTAGATCAGCAGTGCTTCAGGTTTACAATCGTGTATTAGGTCTCTAGATAGCTTTGGATAATTCAGGACTACTTAGGCTACAAGCAACTCTCTTTGGTTAATGCACTATATTAGATAGTTGCAATGAAAACTGACACCAGTCATCTCTTTGACAACCCCGTCCCTCAGGGCAGGCCTTTCCAGAGGCACCTTCCCTGCATGACCAGTCCTTTGGAGAGCCTTACAAGTTGACATTGCTGCTCTTGCCTAGCCTGACGTCTCACCCTGGGATCTCATATTTGTAACTCCTCCTCCTCTTCCCCCTGCTCTGGCATTCTAATGTGTGAAGAGGGCCCTGGCTAGCTAATTTTTCACTGATTAGCTTGTACCTGGACAACCTTCACTCCGGGACTGCCAATCTCCTGCAACCTTATCCCCTCAGCAAATCCCTCCCCTCAAATTTTAATCACCCATGTCTGTTAAAAGTACCTCTTTAGAGGTGCTGGGCCCAATCCCTACATTCCTCACCCCCGAGTCAGAATGTTGGATTATGATTGGGGAAACCCAGATTCAAATCCCCAGTCTGCCATGAAGCTCACTGGGTGACCTTGGAACATTCCCTCACTGCCTAGCCTGCTTCACGGGCCTGTTCAGGTGACACTCTAAGCCATGGTTACGCCGCTAACCCTTTTGCAGAAATTGTTAAGGAACGTGTTTAAACCGTAGTTATGTAGCCACCATGGCTAGGAATGGTTCACATAACACAATAAACCATAATGTTTCACTCGAAATGCTAACAACCATGGTCTAGTGTGTCATCTGAACAAGGCCACAGAGTTGTTGTGCCACTGTGACCTCCTAGGAGGTAGGGAAAGATATTAATAAATACTTTTAAAAAACCACATGCCACTTAATATGTTCTGTGCTGTTTTATCCCCCAGAGATATGTATTCTTCCTGAACCCTCAAAAAGTGAAGCCTCCTGAAGATCTTCAGGATCTGGGTGTAAGGTTCCTCCAACCCTTTGTCAACTTGCTCTCCAAGGCAACGTATTGGTGGATGAACACACTTATCATATCGGCTCATAAGAAGCCAATTGACCTGAAGGCAATCGGGAAGCTACCAATAGCAATGCGAGCACTTACAAACTACGTCTCCTTGAAAGATGCATATGAGGAGCAAAAGGTAACGGGTTGAACTGACATAGCTTCTTATCCTGAAGTGCAGGGCAGTGGCTTACTAACTGCATTTCCCCGGAACTATATTGTGCTTTCAAATTTGGCCTTACTGTTAGGGAAGTGAGTCAGTGACATTTTGGGGGGTACCTCTAAAGGGCAGCAAAAAGAAAATTGAAAGTTTCAACAGAACAAAACAGACAAACAAAAAGAAAAATTGCAAGTACATGCGTTAAAGGCCTCTGTTTCAAAAATAAAGGAAAAAGAAATAAATTGCACATAAATATCCAAATAACCAAGTATAATTCCATCCGTGAGTGGTGCCAATATACCAACCTTTCAAATGTTGCTAGTGCTATAAGATCTTCAGTCCAAAAAGCAATGAGCTTTTATCTTTCCAATGCTGTGGTATCAGTCTTTTAGTAATCAAGAGGGTGTGAAAAATCCATTTACACTGACCTTGTGTTAAATTCAAGAAGCAGGTAAATAATTTAAGAGAGCATGTACATCAATTAATATTAAAGAGCATCCCAATGCAAAGTTTATCCGTACGATAATGTCCTCCAAAAGAAAGCAATTATTGGGCATTTCCAAAACATATGAATAAAAGAAGCATGAACTGTATTACACCTCCAACAATTAGCTGAGGTAGACAAACCATTATTATTATTATTATTATTATTATTAATAATAATAATAATAATAAATTTATTTCTTACCCGCCTCTCCCTCTGGATCGAGGTGGGGAACAGCATCAAATATAAAATACATAAAATTGATTAAAAACACATAAAACGATTACATTATTAAAATACCAATAAAACTCTTAAAATTCAGCTGGGTAGGCCTGCCGGAAGAGATTGGGCTTTATGGCTTTCTTAAAGTCAAAGAGACTATTAAGTTGACAAATCTCCTCTGGCGTTGTGGCATCCAATAGACCCGAAACAACTTTTTTTGGTGACTAACATGTAAGTCCATGTAAACTACAGGGGGGCCACGGGGCTATGATAAGTTTGTTTTAAGTTTGTTGATTTTTGGTTTGGGTTTCAACCTGGATGGTATATTGTATAGGACTATGAATGATGGGGTAGTGTGTAAACTATTATATCATAATTGAAATGTAATATTTTGTTGAGTACTGGTTATTTTAATATGTGGCTTTAAACACTCTAGGATCCATTGATGAGGAATGGTTTCCAGAAATATAACTAGAAATATATACATAAATGTAAACAAATAAGCCTAGCCCCCTTTCCTAGGTTTAGCCCCATGCTCCCATGCCCCCCCCCCTGGAAATTGAGAAGTCTATGCCCTTGAGTCCATAGACATATCAGACCCAGATGCCAAAACGTTGATTACACAAAAATAGGACATTCTGATTCCCTGTTCCATTCCTGCTGAAGACCTCGCTTGTCATATTTATTCACTGATAATAAGGATTTATAAATAATGTCAGTCCTTGGCAGTCATAGTTCAGTACTTTTCTACACCGACTGGCAGCAGCTGTCCAGGGGTTCAGACAGAAGTCATCCCCACTCCTACCTGGAGACTGAACTTGGGACTTTTAACATCCAACCCTATTCTCTACCACTGAGTACAGCTCCTCCTTCATAAGCTGTAGAACTTTTAGTGCTGCAGGAGCCTCCCTCTGGAACATGCTCCCCATGGACACTAGGCAGGCGTCTTCAGTCTTGATCATTAGACATCTGCTCAAGACCCACTTCTACATGCAGGCTGGCCCTAAAGGATGACCCAGCCAGTAATGGTTACCATTGTCTAGTGATTATTTCACTAGGTTTTTATTGTTCTGTTTATTTGTCATTTGTGTAAACTGCTTTGATAGCCTACTGGAAAGCAGAATATAAATCTATGCAATAAATAAATAGGAAATAAATAATGATAGCCTATTTTTCTTCTTTTGGAGCAGGGCAGATGGGGCTCCCAGGTAGTCTGTCATCTAAGCAGTGACCAGACCCAGATCTCCTTAACTCAGCAAAGCTGATGCATCAGCTCAGATCAAGGATTCCTTAATGAGAAGATCAGTAGTGGTGGACAAGTTCCCCTCTTCCCTGCAAAAGAGCTTGTCCGCCACTCCTAATCGGTCCCTGCAATGCACAGTTGCAGAGGAGGGATGGTTGTATTCTACAGTGCTGTCTTAGTTCATGTGGGAGAAAGAAGAGGCAACAAGACCTACCAATGCAAGAAAACAATGTTATTTTTAACACGGAAGACCTTTATAGATGTTTATATTAATAATATTGTTTTATTGTACTCTCATCCTTCTTGCATGACCATGAGGAAGGGCCGGCCTCAGGAATGAGGGGGCCCACTATGACCTGAGTGCTTCCCAGTTGGCTTTGCTCACCCACTGATGGTGGTGGCAGCACTACACAGAACAGAAATGGGTGGCCGCCATTTTAATTTCCCCGATACCCCTGATGTAGCCTTATTCCAGGGCTACACTAAAATAGTGGCCATTAGGTCTTCAAGCTCATATTAGGTCAGTTAAAGAAGAAAAATAAAGGAACCATCAGCAGGTTTGGGAACATTTTGCAACTCATGATACATCACAGGTCAAGACCTGAGGAAGCTGTTAGCTTATGTCATTGTTTATGCTAGGGCTGCAGACTCAACCGTAGGGATCTGGTTAGCTATTATTCATTTATAGCTGGCTCATAAGTTTCCAGTGAAGAGCAGGATTAAATCAAATGGTTCCTGTCTGAAACGAAACAGAGACAGCCATGAGTGCATTCCTTCCCAAGAGAACACAGGAGTCTCCTCTTCCCAGAAGCCTTTTATCACACTTTAGTGAAAGATGTATCTTAACCAGATGCAGAAGAGGGTAGGGCTCCTGCAGCTTTAACTGTTGTGATGAAGAGGGAATTTCACCTGGTGCTACATGCATACAAATGTAGGGTGACCAGATAAAATCCAGGCCAGGGCTCATGTAACTTTAACAGTTGTAGAGAAAAGGGAATTTCAGCTGGTGTCATTTGTATGCAATTAGTTCCTGGTGAAATTCCCTCTTCATCACAACAGTTAAAGGTGCAGGCACTATACTAGAGTGACCATATACAAAAGAAGGCAGGGCCTTTGCAACTTTAACTGTTGTGATGAAGAGGGAATTTCACCAGGAACTAATTGCATACAAATGACACTGGCTGAAATTCCCTTTTCTCTACAACTGTTAAAGTTACATGAGCCCTGACCTGGATTTTATCTGGTCAGCCTATACAAATGACACCTGCTGAAATTCCCCTTTTTATACAACTGTTAAAGATCCAGGAGCCCTGTCCTCCTTTGCATAGGGTCACCTTAATCCTGCTGCCTGCCCCATGTTTATTCTGCATGAAGAATGAAGTCTTGGAAAGGGCTTTTGAGAGCTGCTTGCGTGAAATGTGTCGAAACTCATTGTGATATGCAAACCAGGCCAATATATCTGGAAGAAGGCATTCAGCTTGGGTAACATGCTTATATTCAGATTATTTCATGTTAAGCAAGTACATTTTTAAAGAGAGCCTAATATATATTTTATTTTTTTTAAAAAAGGCAAACTTACTTTATTAAACTGATTTTTATCCACCCTCCTTCCTTTTCCAGAAAAAAGTGGCTGATCATCCGAATCGTGTCCCCTCCATCTGGCTAGCTATGTATCGAGCTTTTGGGCGGCCCATCCTTCTCAGCAGCACGTTCCGTTATTTAGCTGATCTTTTGGGGTTTGCTGGACCACTCTGCATTTCTGGCATCGTTCATAGTTTCTCCAGTGACACCTCAAGCAATGACACCTTGCTCAACAACACCTTATTCAATGACACCGTACTCAACAACACCTTATTCAATGACAACAAGACATCTAAAGTAAGTGAGCAATGATGGCAACCCCAACAGTGTCAATGTGGATGATGCTTTTGTATTTCTCCCAGTCTCCATGCATCTTTCTTTTCATAACTATATTTACAGGTGAGCACTTGCGATTGTGTCAGTTCAAGAGATCTATCAGAGAAGCAAACAACTGTACTGTACATTCAACCAATTTAAGAAGAGTTAATCCGGCATAAATTCAGGAAGGTTGACATGACTCAATAAAGACTGTGTCTTGGTGAGAGTCCTCTTCCATGGTGATTGCATGGAAACCTATGCTGTGGTACTACCCCAGCCAGCCTCAAGGGGCCAAAACCCAAATCCAAAGTTAGTCATGCTAAAGTCCCATTGAAATTAATGGGACATACTTGGTTCACAATTGATTCCTGTCCTATTGATTTCAACGGGGCCTAAGTGCAGCTAACTTAACTGTCTGTGGATATGAGCCATGGTGTTGTTGTCAATCTTCTTTTTCCATCTGCCTTTCATGTGGCCACCAGCAGAATGGAAATTTCAGGAGGGAAGTAGGTTTTCTTGTAAATGCTGCCAACTGGACTGGAAATACCTCTCCATTCCCACACCCCCAGTCTGTATTTTGGTACAAAATGAACTTGTTTCCAAAGAAATAAACAAGATAAGCAAGGCAGCCCTTTGTTCTTTCACCTTCAACTTGAGGGGTGGAAAATCCTGGTTGTGGTTAAGTTTCAGCAGACCTTTCCCTACAATATTTGGGCTATCTATATATACATATAAAATGCTAAGGCGACACATGGCCATGCAAGGTGCGAAGGTTCTGTGCTATGAGAAGAACTTTGTACACTGGTGTTTCCGAGCTATGAGAAGAACTTTGTGTGGCTAAGCAACAGGATATATAAATATAGTTGGAAGTGTTTGAGAGGCAGGAAGCCTAGAGAGGAGGCTGGGTGGCTTGCCGGCATGCACACAGGCCTCAGGTAAGTCCTGTCAGTCAGCTGGCAGGCAAGCAGCGGGCAGCAGCTGGGAGAGAACAAGGGGGAGAGGATGGGAAGGAGCAGGGGGTTGTGTCTGGGAGTGGGGGAGTCCAACGGACTCCCAGTCGGCCTCACGGCTGACTTTTCTGGATGCCCGCAGAAAAGCTGGAAAAATATGATACTGAGAAAGAACATACTAGTCTACGCGACTCAAGCTAATTTATTTTATATTACTATAGAAGCCAATTGGACTTTAACTGGTGAGTCAGGGGGCTATAGGGAAGGAGCTGAGCCTGTTTCTTACCCTCAGCCATGGATGTACTTTGGTAGGTTGTGCAAGCAGAGGGGGACTATATGAACAGTTTTTTGGCAATAGAAATCTTTGTGCCATTCGGAACTTGATTTCAGTTAAACAACTGTTAGATATAGGATCAGACTACATGTTGTTGTTTTGTTGTTGTTGATTTTTTGTTGTTGTTGTTGTTTTTAAAAGTGCTTAAACTGGCCACTTTTATTTTGAATAAAAAGCAGCCATGGGGCCTCAATCCAGGATGTGGCCAGTGCCAGTTCCTGGCTCAAAATGCCCCTTTCCGACACTGATACTTCCCCCTGAAGGAGCTGTTTATTGCAAACAGCACCTTTGTGTTAAATAGTAGCCGTTGACGTTGAGGGGAAATTATCTGCAGGGAAATTATCTGCAGGGAAATAGCGTAGTGTAATTCTTGAATCAGGAGCGACTTCACGTTAAAAGGAGCCAGTTTAAGTCACGTCTTCTTTTTTTCTTTTTATAAAGGCGTGAATAATGTAACACATAGTTTGGAGCTGAACTAGATGTGACAGTGGCAGCCATTTTTGCCTAATCATGTGTAAGCCCCACTCACATGTATAAAGTGGTATGTGGGGGTCTGACTTTAAGCGGAGCCTGGGTGAAGGGAACTTCCCTCTTCACCATCTTATGTCCTGCATTCTGTCACTTTAGCACTTTTTTCTCCTGGCCTCCAACACAAGACTTTAGCTGAGCTGAGGAGAAAAGTGCCAGAAGCGATGAAGTAGAGCCAGATAAGGGCGGTCGGGATTCAGTTCCCCTCACCCATGCAGCCCTATTGATGGGCCTGCCCTCCTTTTACATGTGAACTGGGCAGACCCATAACAAGATGGCTGCTCCTTCTTTTACTTCAAGTTTGACCCTTTTTCTGAGGAGACTCTAGGCCTAATCTACACCAAGCAGGATATTGCACTATAAAAGTGGTATGAAAGCAGTATATAAAAGGCAGGAGTGACACCAAGCAGGATATAACACTATGAAAGCGGTATATGGCATGTGTCAATGGGTCCCAACAGTTGTCAGTGCACTTCAGTACCACTATAAAGCAGTAGTGTGGCTCCTGCCTTTTATATACCGCTTTCATAGTGCAATATCCTGCTTGGTGTAGATCGGGCCTCTGAATAAGGGTCACTGAAGTTCTTCAGATCTCCCACTGAAGAACTTATTCAGTCCAAACTGTGGATTACTGCTGATTTTGATCTTCTAACTGTATACTTTAATATTTATCATGAACTGCTTTGAGAACTTAGACCAACAACAGATGATGACGATGACGATGATTCCCTTGCACCACGTTAAAACAAAGAAACAATGCATTTTTCTTAATACTGATTGTATATTCCTATTAAAGGTTATGCAGATTTCAGCTTCATTCCTATGCCCACTTATCCATAAGCACCACTGAACTCAATAGGGCTTACTTTTAAGTAGGCATGTATAGGATTGTACTGTAAAGGTGCAATTCTATGCCTGTTTAGACAGAAAAAGCCCTACGTGTCCCAACACTCCCCAGCCAGCATGGCTGGCAGGGAAATGGTGGGAATTATGAGACTTTTTTCTAAACAAGTATAGGGTTGTGCCCTAAATGGACTAAGATTTCTTTAATTGGGTGACTTGTTGCTGGGCTGGAGCTCCAAAAGCTTTCTGAAATTTTCTCTTTCCTTTTGTTCCCAAGGGTATAGACCCATTCCTCACCTCAAGTGATTTCCTCAAAACCAATTACGTCTTGGCAGTTCTCCTCTTCCTGGCCCTCATCTTGCAGAGGACATTTCTCCAGGCCTCCTACTACGTTACCATAGAAACAGGCATCAATCTACGCGGGGCTTTACTGGTGAATAAAGACATGACTTCATTGGCTTGCACGCGGTGAAATGTCTCGATAAGGGCTTTGAACAATTCATCCTTTTGCTTAATTTGCTCCTTGTAGAAAACTACAATTACTGGAGTAGGATAAAAGACAGATCAGCATAAATTTGGTAAAAACCATTCATACACAGCACTAAACAAACACCATTAATTGTTTGGCCTGCATTAAGTAGTAACTTCTCTGGTATTCCTCATGCAGTGGTGAGGGTCTTTATTGCTCATTCCTATACTGCTGCTAAAATGTTAAAAGGCCCAGCATCGTGTGTGTGTGTGTGTGTGTGTGTGAGAGAGAGAGAGAGAGAGAGAGAGAGAATTGGCAATTGTATGCATCCTTCACACAGGAATATCACCTTTCCAATACCAGATCTTTAAACTAAGGTTGGGTACCATTTGTATCCAGCTCCTCAGCCAAAAAAACCCCCTTCCGAATCAGCTTATGTGCAATCAATAAAACAAGACATCCCCTGCACACAAGCTTACAATCTAAACAGACATGACGACACACAAGGAAAGAGGGATGGGAAGGCAAGAGGGGGAAAAAATTAAGTAATCTTTCAGCAGGGCAGGTGGAATGCTCCACCTCTCATCACCCTCTGTTACAGCTTACTGGAATGGGTGGTGGTGCAAACAGTTGAGGGGAAAAGGGCTTTCACAAAGGTGGGTTGATATTGGTGACTTCTGGGGGGCAGGTGGATGTCACATCTCTTTCAGGGGGCAGGATTTTGATGAGGTGGAAGAAGGTAACTTTCATTCTTTTTTAAAAATTGAAAACAAGGCCTTACCGCTAGGGATGTCGGAGCGATCCGACTGTGGGGTGGAGCTTGACAAGATTTCGTCAGCTCGCTCCCCCAGCAGAGTCTGTTCTGTCTTCTGCCAGGTGACCCAACTTGGTACACAACAAGTTGGGCCAGCTGGTGGACTTTCTGTAAATTATTATTTTTGCATTTTAAATGATTGCGCAAATTACAACCTGGATGAGAAGGCTATCGATGGCTACTAGCCCTGATGGTTATGTGCTACCTCCAGTATCAGAGGCAGTGAACCTATATGTACCAGTTGCTGGGGAACATGGGTGGGAGGGTGCAGTTGCACCATGTCCTGCTTTGTTGGTCCCTGGTCAACAGCTGGTTGGCCATTGTGTGAACAGAGTGCTGCACTAGATGGACCCTCAGTCTGATCCAGCATGGCACTTCTTATGTTCTTATGTCACCGAAATGCATGCTGTCCATTGACTTTTTGTTTGTTTCTTTTCCCAGGCGATGATCTATAACAAGATCCTGCGACTTTCCACATCCAACTTGTCTATGGGAGAGATGACCCTGGGTCAGATCAATAACTTGGTTGCCATAGAAACAAATCAACTCATGTGGTTCTTGTTCCTGTGTCCCAACCTATGGGCTATGCCCGTTCAGGTACAGCTTCGAAGTAAGGGCCTAATTTTTGGAAGACACAACAGATTGAATTGAATTGAATTGCTCCCCCCATACATTACAGAATCTTAACGAACTATGGTACCTTAGGAGAAGACCCCAAGCAAATGTACAGCAGGTTCAGTCCCAGGTTTGATCCTTATATCTCCAATTAAAGGAACTCTGGTAGCAAGGAACGAAATTGCACTTTATTACATGCAACATGGGGGCTCTCAACATCATGAATGAGTTTCCCATCTCCACTACCAATGTGTACACGCTCTTGTAATGCGGTGCAACCTAATTGATTTGACAAATACCTACAGGTGGTTTCCAATAATAAAAAAACACACACAAGAAAAACCCACAATAAAATAACAAAACAAAAAACATCAACAATAAAAATATTAAAGTACTACAATACGAAGCATTAAACACACGAAAGAGCTAGCACTAAAATTTAGAATCAGAGCAGCAGATTAAAGATTAAATGCCTGCTTGAAGAGGAAGCGTTGTGACTAAGCCTGTTCCCCTTGGGCTGGGGGAAGGATTTTCAGGCAATCAATCAGAGTCAGATTCTGATGCAGAAGGGACAGCGCCAAAAATAATGCCAGCCTGTGTGGGGAGTGGGAAGGTGTCTCTCACGGGCTCTTCACCAGCTGGGAATGAATTTTTGCCAGCCCTTATCTCTGAGGGTGTAAACAATCCACAAGCTGGGAATCAGCGTTCTTCCGAGGGGTAGGGTACCGAAAGCCTAGTTGATCCTAGAATCCGCCGCAGACTAAAGTGGGCGGAGTGAAAGGAAGGGGAGAGAAGGTCGGCCCGGTTAGCTTCTCGCCAAAGGTTTCTTCAGAACCAGCCTTCCTCAAGTTAGAGCGTACTGTCAAAGGACTTTCCCTTTTTCTTGAAAGGACAGTTGTCTCATTCAGTTTGCATAATCTTTCTTAGAGAAAAGTTCCTAGACCTATAGAGTCCCTTCAGCTGGGAGGAGATGCTTATTACCTGAATAAAGCTTTGTCGATTACATGGCAGGCCTCTTTATTGCCTCCCAATAAAGCGAGGGGTGTTGGGAAACACGACAGGAAGGTTTTAACCTGGCATCTAAATGTATACAGTGAAGGCACCAGGTGAATCTCTCTGGGAAGGGTATCCCACAGACGAAGGGCCAATACAGAGAAAGCTCTTTTCCTGGTAGCCAGTATTATTATAATTTTGCATCCATACATTTACACAAGCATATGCAAATTTCATGCAAATTTGTTTCCTCTTTTGTCCTCTTCTTTGGTGATGCAGTTCCGCTTTTTTGGCAATTCCTATGAGGCTACCTTAACTCTTGTCCTCAGGCTTACAATCCAAAAATATATGCCACAAAATTTAAAAAAAAAGGATGGGGAGAGAAAAGGAAAACAAGAAATCTCAGGCACCAGTTCTTAATGGTATATGATATAGCAACCAGCTGGGAGGGAAATGTGCCAAATATAGTTAAAAAACAGGCCTTGACAGGCATCCAGAAAATATCTTGGTGACCTGACTTAATATTCCTCAAAATGTTGGTCTTAGTTCTTGGGCCAAGAAGGAATCTGCCAGCATCTTGTCACTCCCACCAGGGCAGGTAAGGCAGGAATTTCAGACATTATAATGTTGGAATTTCTTGAATGTAGTTATTAGATTTGGCTTTTAGATTGTTACCTGCCCTGAACATTCAAGTTAGGGTGGAATAAAAAAGTAGGTCAAAATCATGACGATAAGTGCTTTTAAATATCATTGATTCCAATAGCTGATATTTTGGCCAATGTTTTACTTTTATCCTAGGGTAACCAGATAAAATCCAGGTCAGGGCTCGTGTAACTTTAACAGTTGTGGAGCAAAGGGAATTTCAGCCAGTGTCATTTGTATGCAATTAGTTCCTGGTGAAATTCCCTCTTCATCGCCACAGTTAAAGTTGCAGGGGCCCTGCCTTCTTTTGTATATGGTCACTCTAGTATAGTGCCTGCACCTTTAACTGTTGTGATGAAGAGGGAATATCACCAGGAACTAATTGCATACAAATGACTCTGGCTGAAATTCCCTTTTCTCTTAAAGTTACATGAGCCCTGACCTGGATTTTATCTGGTCAGCCTATTTTATCCCTTTCTTCCTCCCTCCTTAGACCCACAGTTTCATTTAATTTATTTAAAACATTTCTTGGCTACCTTTCAGGGTAGAAGCCCTCCCAGCTTCCAGCAATGAAGTATAGCAATAAACTTACAACAAATTACAACACCCACAGCCAAAAACAAATCAACAAAATGCATTAAGAGAACAATCTATGATCCTGGATCATAGGATTTTTCAGCGTCCTGGGCAGAGGATTCTGTGTTCCGATTGCTCCCCTTGTCCCCTTCCACCTGCCATGGAAAAAAAAACTGCGGTGGCTGCTTCCCAAGGTCGCAGAGGAAAATGGGGGCATTCCAGTGGGCATGGGGAGGAGAGGCCAGAATATGCCCTATCCAGTGGTCTTCATGTGGTCCAGATCCGAGATCCATCTTACAACTCCCAACTTGCAACACTTTTACATTTTCACAATTGCCCAATGTTTCGGCAACAGCTTTGCCGCAACCCACCTGGACTGATCTCATGAATCACTTTTAGGTCGCAACCCACAAGTTGAAGACTCCTATGCCCCCTCCAGCTCTGTCTCTACCCTGCCAGCATGGTCCCACTAAAATGCTTAGAGGACCCCTTGTGGAAACATTTTAAAAAGAGGACAGAGAGGTGAAAATTATTTTCATTGCTTGTCCCACCCTGCCAGCAGCACCTTGGCCCGGCATGAATACTCGGAAGCCTTTGAGATAGCTGGCTTCTGTTTGGCAGGTGGCAACCCAATTGTGGTGTGCCCTTAAGCAATTAACAGCAGTGGAATCCATAACAAGTAAAAATTTCAAGGAACCACCATTATCCGTTTCTTAAACAACAATATTGTAATCCTCTAAAGTTCTGGAAGATACATGGCCAGGCAGGCTTCTTTATGCAGGGAGTTCCACAGGTAGGGTGGAACGTGAAATGTTTCCATCCCTACCTCTACAAACATGGGGGACACAAAGCAGGAGCCCCTATGAATTATGCTGCTGGTCAATAGATTGATCATTATCACCACTATAACTTGAATGGTCGTCATGGGTTTATCATAAGGATAGCTGCTGTTGCTGTTGTATCCACAATTTGTACACGCCCATCACAGCTGAAAGTTCTGCATGCATAATTTCATTTTGGTGGTGTTACACAAGTATCAAAACTAACGGATGAAGTGATCCTTAGATCTTCTAAACCTGCTTATGCACTCAGTTCTGGACTTGATAACATTTCCTAAGACTCTGTATTTCTTCTCCATTTTTTTTTGTAGATCATCATGGGTGTGATTTTACTCTACTACTTACTAGGACACAGCGCCTTGGTTGGCGCAGCCGTCATTGTACTGCTGGCTCCAATACAATATTTCATAGCGACAAAGTTGGCTGAGGCTCAGAAAAGCACCCTTGTAAGTCGTTTGTACACATGACCCCTGTAACAAGTTAGAGCTGGTGACTACTAGAATGCAATCACTGGAGTTCTATTCCTGGCCGTGGTTTGCTTTTGCACAAGCTGCTTAAGATCTCTATTTGGGCTTATTCAGGGCACAATGGTTTCATATCAACTAGAGTAAGAACAATATAAACATCAGTATTTTTGCATGCTTTTTAAAAATTTAAATGGAATTTTAAATGGTGTTTTGGAAAAATACTGAAGGGTAACATCAGCTAAGTTCAGATGATTTTTCAATCCATGGTTTGGAGGATCAGAAAGAAGCTGTGGGGGCTCCCTTCTCCTCTCCCCTCTGGCTTCACTTTCAGTTTGTAGTTTGGCACTGAACATAACTTGCCGTGGGTTTCGGACTGCCAAACTATGGTGTCCCTTTGCCTTCCAAACTGGAATTGAAAATTACAGTTTGAAGTGGAGGTTGTGTGAATTGAGAAAAGGCCGTTTCTACGCCGGCCTTTTTCCCCGGGATCGTCCCTGGGTCATCCCTGTGCATCCAAATGATGCACAGGGGATCCTGGGAGCAACCAGGGATGACCCTTCCAGTTTACTGGGATAACCAAAACCTCAGTTATCCTGATTTTTCCTACGGTCCCGGGACGATCCCAAGGACTGCGGGCAGTGTGGGCATCCATCCCGGTTTCTTCCTTCCTTCCCACAAGTAGCAGGGGACAGCAAGAGGGAAGGAGCCAGGTCGGGGAGAGTGCAGGGGCATCGGGGGGGGGGGGGGGGGAACAGGGTCGGGGCTTTTTTACTTTTAGTTTTGTAGTGGAGCGCAATTGCGTTCCTGGCTCTGGATTTTTTTTTTTAAATGACGGGCGCGACATCCCTCTTCCCTTCTGGGATGTCACGCTTCCGTTGGACACACAGGGAGGATCACAGAAGCAGGTAGGTTGGCTGAGTGAAGTGGGAGGGTCATGGAATGGAGGGAGGGGAGAGCAAAAAAACGTTGGTTGAAGGGAGGAGAGAGAGAGCAAATGGGGAGAGTTGGAAGGAGAAGAAGAGAAAGAGGGAGTTGAAGGAGACATCAACCACATCGTGAGAGGGAGAAGTCGACTGACGAAGGCATCTCCACAGGAGAGACAAGTAACCAAGGACTAAAGAATAGGGAGACACCATCTTTGGCTGGTCCAGTAAACCGGACACTAATGTCTCAAAGAGAACTGGGGGGGTGGGGGTTAAAGAAAAGAGTTGAATATAGTTGTGTTCATAGTTGTTTTATTCATGTTTGTATTTCTTAAACCTTCTTAAAGTAAATTCTGTTAGATACATATTTTGTTGGTTTCTGGAGTGGTTGTAATCTGCCTCTCCTCATCCTGGTTATATAAACCTGAAACATTACACAGGGGCATTGGGGGTGGGGGTGGGGAATGGGGTCGGGGCTTTTATTAAAATTTATTTTTGTGGTGGAGGGCAATTGCGCTCCCGGCTCTGGAATTTATTTATTTATTAAATGACAGGCGTGACGTCCCTCTTCCCTTCTGGGATGTCACGCTTCCGTTGGACACACAGGGAGAATCACGGAAGCAGGTAAGTCTGTGATCCTCCCTCCTCCGTCCCTCTACACCCTTATGTGTAGAAAGGGCCTTCAAATTCTTTCAAGCATGTGAGTAAGAGTCATACGAATGAGATTACTTGCATCAGTGCCCAGTTTCATTACTTGAACCATACTGACCCTGTTCAAATGACACGCTAAACCGCGGTTAGGAATAGTCATGTGAACTATTCCTAACCATAGTTGCTACATAGCCACAGTTCAAACATGCTCACTAACCATTTGCTGCAAAAGAGGTAGCAGCCTAACCATTGCTTAGTGTGTTGTCTGAACAGGCCCATAGAAGAAATAACAAAATAAGCAACTTTTTTAAAAAAAATCTAAGGGCTCCATCACACCAGCGTTTTATTGCATTCTTGTCATGCCTGGTTTGCCATTTTGCAGCGTGGTACTCACATGACGTCGCGCCTGTCCTGCAGTCACCCCGCCTCTTCCCCTCCGATTTCTGTGTTTTCCTAGAGCGGGGAAAGTCGGGTTTATTTTCTCCATGTGGGATTAAAGCGCCCTTCTGCCTCCATGTATTGCTGTTCTCGCACTATGTCCTTTGTTGGGGGTGTGTGCTTTGAAAAGAGGTTTTGCTGATGAAAGAGAAGGGCAGGGTGGTTCTCCTCCTCCAGCACGCCACGTTGAACGAATGGGCTTGTGCTGCTCCAACCCCACTCATTGCCTGCAGAAACAGCACCCACCCGATGAAACATTAAATTGGTAAAACGCTAGACAGCAAAGCCAGAGCGAGGAGGGGAAGGCACCCATGTCCATCACAATGTCCATCAACAACAAGAACCAATGAACTGGAGGGAAAGGAGAAGGGGTATGGTGTGATGGAGTGGAGTGGGAGAGGAAACAAGCGAAAGGAGATTTCACTGGTACAGTGGCGATACCACAAACACACATGAAAGGGACCATTAGCCTGACGTGCTAATGAAATGGAGGTGAAAATCGCGGAGGCATACCAGGGGGAAAAGTAGGTATGATGTAGCCCTAAGAAATGGGAAGATGGCTTTGCCCTTCAGTCTTCCCCTCCCCCTTTCATTTGCTTAATTTTTAAAAGTGTGATTTAATGTAGTTTTCTTTTTCTTCACCCATTTTCCTTTAATGGAATAGGACTATTCTACAGAGAGACTGAAGAAAACCAATGAAATACTCAAAGGCATCAAACTGTTAAAGCTGTATGCATGGGAATACATATTCTGTAGAAGTGTAGAGGATACAAGAATGAAGGAGCTTACAAGCCTCAAAACCTTCGCTCTTTACACATCTCTCTCCAGTAAGTAATTGTGTCCCACAGATGACATTGATTGGCAGGCCTTGTTTTTTGCTTTTTAATGTATGTAATCATCTATATTTCTCTATTCCTTCACCTGGTGTCTAAAAGAGTATAATGTCGGGCTGCGAACAGATCCGGGTCCAGATCCCGAATCCGAAGCAGGTTGGGGTAATTCAGACCTCTAGAAGCCTGATCCGAATCAGATCAGGGGAGGTCCAAATCAATCTAGATCGAGCCTGAGATTCGGGCGCCATGTTAAGTGTTTTCCCCTTAGACTTGTATTGGGGGAAATAAAGGGCTATAACTTCTTTATTTTTAAAGATATAAAAATGAAACTTGGGCACATTGTAGATGGACTCTGGGTACTCATGTGTGCCAAATTTCAGAAACATAGGTGAAAGCGTGTAGTGGCTATGAAGTTTTGAAAAATGATCAAGAAACATCTATAACTTCTTTATTTTTAAAGATATAAAAATGAAACTTGGGCACATTGCAGACAGGCTGAACATACTCATGTGTGCCAAATTTCAGAAACATAGGTGCAAGCATGTAGTGGCTATGAATTTTTGAAAAATGATCAAGAAATGTCTATAACTTCTTTATTTTTCAAGATACACACATGAAAGTTGGGCACATTGCAGATGGCATGTAGGTACTCATGTGTGCCAAATTTTAGAAACATTGGTGCAGGCATTTACTCACAAGGAATTTTTACTTTAAATGTTCAAAAACGTAGGGGGGAGGAGAAGGGGGGTTGTGATTTACACCGACAGCTTCACTTGTGGATTGCCTGGAAAATCGCAGTTTTAAAAATTCCTTGCGAGTAAACGCCAGCACCTATGTTTTTGAAATTTGCCACACATCAGTACCTACATGCCATCTGCAATGTGCCCAACTTTCATGTGTGTATCTTGAAAAATAAAGAAGTTATAGATGTTTCTTGATAATTTTTCAAAAATTCATAGCTACTAACACGCTTGCACCTATGTTTCTGAAAACTTGCATACATGAGTAGCTACAGACCATCTGCAATGTTGCCAAGTTTCATTTTTATATCTTTAAAAATAAAGAAGTTATAGCCCTTTCTTTCCCCCAATGCAAATCTATGGGGAAAATGAGGCATCCAAATCCCGATTCAGAGATCCGAATCTCATTCCGGATCGGATCAAGGGGGCTGTGCACAGCCCCACTATAATGTAGGTGCCAGGCGAACCTCTGTAGGGAGCTCATTCTACAGCTATGGTGCCACAGCAGAGAATTCCTGATCATTGGTTAGGCTGACTGAAACTGATGGAATAAATGTCCAAATTGGGGAGGGCAGCCTTAAAGGGGTAAAAGGCCTCAGTTATACACCAGAGTTCATTGGAGCCAATTGTGTGCTTGGCACTAGCCAAGGTTTTGCAACACGCTTACAGAGCTCCCATGATCACAGACCAGGGCGTATCAAGGTTTCCGGTCATGGAAGCTCTGGAGGAACATCCTGCCGAGCATGCCTACAGAGCGCTTCTCAGGCCTTCATGCCCAAAGGTCTAACTAGCAGCTGGGTGCATGGGAACATTGGGGCAGAGCTTACATGAGTGCCCCATGTCTTCATCCCCACTTTTGCTCTACACATGAGCAGGCAAGCGCTAGGACTGGTCTTATTCTCATCTGTAAAATGTTGAAAGATAAGTCGACCAATGAAAGGATTTTTAGTTGCTCATAGGGATCCAAGAGCAGGCATTTAAACTATCATACCATGCCACTTCACTTCGTGCCTGTAGCTTCTGACCCCCATTTTAAACCCCATAGAGATCAAGAAGGAAATCCCCAGGGCCTAAAGAAGCAATTGCCCTTCACCTCCTGCTCCTTCCCAGGATTCAATCTCCTCTGTGTTCCCAACTTGAGCAGAGAGAGAGAACACATGTAGTGAAATAGGTCACATTCCCAATCATGAGTTTCCAGTATCTCTATATTCTCTTTGTCATCTTCAGACCCTTCCTGCTAGGATGGGAAAAAGCTCCGTGAAGCTTGTAAGTTTGTGCTACTTGACTAAGGGAGGAAAAGATCCAATAAAGATGATCTTCTGACCTCCTTTTGCCTTTCTCATACTCTGGGACAAGCGTGACAACAACTTCCTTATTAAGCATTATGACATCAGTTGGTTTACACTAATAATTACAAAGACCACATCTATGGACATCTGATAAATTAGAGTGAATTCAAACAATTTTTAAAGGCCGCCCTAGGACTTAGGTTAACATAACCCCAGCATTTTCCCTTCCCCACGGAGCAACATTTTAACTGTAATGTGCAACTCTACAATTCTTCTGGGAATATGTTTTCCAGCTTAATAAAGTACACAAACCATAACGGTTCCTACATGTTTTTGTTTGACATGAAAAGCATTTTTTTCCCTGTTAAGGAGTTGTCCGATATTTTGATTCTGGGCAGGAAATAATGTTAAGGCAAAAGTTCAAAGTGCTGCCCAGACTCTGATAAATGTTGATGTAAAACATGTATTTATGGTTGTGCTTATTTCCACAGTTTTTATGAACGCAGCTATACCAATTGCAGCTGTTCTTGCGGTAAGAATTCTTTTTTGGGGGGAAGGGGATATCGCTGAATAAATTAGGGCTTGGAGTGCTATGAGGACTGTAGGTCTTTTGACTTGTTGCTGTTGTTTTCATCTCCTGCACCCTGTCCCATTTACTCCCACATGCTAGTGCCCATCACACTGTTAAATAGAGCGCAGGTTCAGTGTCCAGCATGGATCTTGTAATTCCATTGGCACCGACAATTGCCCCTTCTGTCCAATTCTACCTATTTTACTTTTCATCCCAGAGGGAAATTCAATTGGTGACTGGCTGCACAAAATCCTTTGCAAGCTATCCTGATGTTAAAGAAAACAAAGGGCAGCATTCACATTTAGATGTGCCTTCCAATATGTATTCTGATGCACATCCTAACAGGAAGGGTTTGTGACCTAGTCCATGGAGTTTCCATAGATACAAGAGACCAAGGGATTGAAAAGCTGAAACTCCACCAAAATTTAGAGCATTTCTACACAAGTGATTTATTGCATGCTTGTGATTGGCCACTCATGGAAGTTTGTGGGTCCTTTAGATGATGTCGTCAACTTTCAGGATATCTCCTGCATTTCCCCACCTTATCCCGCTTTAAAAAACACAGATAATCAGCTATTTTAGAAAATGCACCAATCAGCCCCATGTGAAGATGGTGTTTGTACTATAATTCCACCACTAGATGGTGGTGTTTCATTGAAGTGAATGGAGCACGCAGAGAGAGGAAGTATTCAATTCAAGCTACATGGTTGCCCATGTAATGGCACCAATCGTAATCCCAGAAAGAAAGTGGAAGCAGAAAGCTCCAGTAAGGCAGCGGGATTTTTTTTTAAATGTAAAGAAGCTCCTAAAGACAACTTTTGTACATCTCTAATAATGAAACTGAGGATCACCTATTTATTCGTTCACCTATTTGAATTGAGTAGAACTGGACTCCATGTTTTCCTTATATTGTTCTGCCCCAAATAACATGTGCTTTCCCCACAAACTTCTTCTTTTCCTGAAATGACAGACCTTTGTGACTTACACGTATGCTGTAGATAAACTAACTACAGCCCAGGCCTTTGCATCACTGGCGTTATTTCACATCCTGGTCACTCCGCTGTTCCTGCTGTCTACTGTCGTTAGATTTGCTGTCAAAGCTATCATTAGGTATGTGATTTAAAGCACATGAATATATAAACCTTCCTTATACCGAGTCAGATTGCTACAAACAAATGTGCATATCTAGCCAGGGGAATATTCCAGCAAGGCCTGGAATAAACACATTTGCGCATGGCATTGGTTGTTTCATTTGGGTTGTTTCTCAGAGTTTGGCCAGGTAAGACTACAAAGAGACTACAGTTTCGTTTCCTTTTTCTCTGGATCTGTTTGAGCTGAGAAATGGTGGTTGTTTAATGGTGGCTGCGATTTCCCCCTCAGAATGTTCCAGAATGACACATTCTGAGAGAAATTGGCAATTGCCAAGTGGAAGCTCATCATTGTCCTTGCGGTGAGGAGAGCTGTTGCCCTACCATTGCTAGTATGCCCACCCACCTATCCCACAAACCTTTAACTTCCCTCCTCCCCAGAAAAATCCCTAGTCTTCAGCTTTGAGGGTCCCGTTTCATCCCACCTTCCCAAACTTCATGTCCAAAGTTCTGTCTGGAGAACTTTCAGCTCAGCTTGAGTTATGAGGTTTTCTACATTGGGGAGACTAAGTCCATGGGATGGCCCCAAAGCTTAGAATCAGATAACATGTTTTGCCTGAAGGAGTTTCGTGAGCTGAGATTAGTGTTCAAGTCTTGGACCAACCCCCCCTCCCTGCCCCGCAACACATGGAGTTTTAAACCAATTTAATATAGTGTGGTCAGCATCTTGAGCATGGTTCAGATGCAGTACTAGATTTGCTGGTCAGGGGAATCTGGCTCACAGTCTATTCCTTGTGTCGTAGAAGATTTCATGATTTATGGGATAGCTGGAGAAAGATGGGAGTGGTGGGGTGGGGAGAATACTATCTGTATTTATCAATGGCAAATCATAACCTATGGCCACGATGTCCTTCCTAGCCAAGCTATGCGTACTGTGCAATGCTCTACACAAGTGCTGAAATAGGTAGAAAGTACAGAATTTAGAATCCTGAGAATCATGTTGTGGTAAATTTGTAGCCCTCAACCGGGGAGGGGGGGGGGAGGGGCAGGGCACAAACAGGTTTGAGGAGCCCCAGCTCAGCTCTGGCACGCCCCCCTCCAGCAAATTTACCAGGAAGTGGTTGAGTGGGCAGTGATGCATCAAGCAGCATGGGGATTGGCAGCAGCGCATAGCCTGACGCTCCAAAGAGAAGCACTGGATGAGGTGTGGCTGCACTCGCCACCTTCCTAATCTCCCCAGAATGCCTCAAGGCCCAAAAGCATTTTGGGGCTATTAAGATGTCAACAGCTGCAGCCCCTTCACCAAGCATTTCTCTTTGGAGCACCAGGCCATGGATGCTGATGTGAGGTATGTTTGAAGGTGCATGAGCTGATCACATTGCATTGTGAAGTTGGAGGGATGCTCAGCACAACTCAAGCAGCACTAGGCTGTCCAGGCTACATAGGGTGATGATACCTCTTATTTTTGCATTAACCAGGAGAGTGTCTAAACGACCTATTTACCATGAGATGGCTGCGCAGTGGTGTTGCATTGGTTATATGATGCAACCGCCGACTTGCAACGACCACGGGGCTTTTCCCTGAAATTGCATTTTTAAAAAGTCAAGGACTTACCACAACTTTTTCCTTTGCTCTGAGGTCACCACTGTATTGCCTCCATCTTTCGGTGGTGTCCTCAATTCGGGTTGAAATTCTGGGGGCATTTTGGGGGCGGATCGAGGCCCACAGTAGGTTGCTTGGAGCATGGGAAGGCAGAGCAGAGGGTACGGGGTGGGCTTGACAAGCCGAATGGCCGCCAGAAAACCTGCGCACTCTCCTGCTATGAGGATTTACCATATCCACCCTGCAGCTGCAATGCCGTGGTTTTTTGTAGGAGCGAATGGCCAAAGTGACACCGTAAAGACAGTCCCCAAAAATAGGAATGTAGAATGCTGTCTTAGGCTCAGTTCAGACAACACGTTTCTCAATGGTGGTTTCAGAGCCCCACAGTGGAGTTTTTACACCACCGTTGACAAATGGTTGTCTGGCGGGAAAATTCCACACAACGGTGGCGTTTTTTAGAAAACACTCCACGCAGACTATCAACACTGTGCAGAGGAGAGTTCCTGCACAACGGTTGTGTTGCATGTTGTGTGTCAAGCTCCATGGAGTTTTCCACTGCATCGAGCTGACTTTCCCAACTGGCTACAGAGTTCCCTGGCAAGAGCAGCAAAAGGAGGGAGTGCCGCCCTAGAAGAGCTGCCGGGATTGGTTTTTTTGCAGCAATGGCTGATGAGATACCATCGGGAGGACCGGGGGAGGAGAGAGGGGGGAGGAACTGTCAATCAAACATCACGCTGGATTTTACTCAACTCCACGGTAGCCCTCAGTCACACAATGGTGGAGTTAGAACATGTTGTGTGTGGAGTAACCCCTAAAAACTCAACCGTTGAGTGGAGTTTTCACATTGCATTGACTAACGTGTTGTCTGAACTGAGCCTTACTCTGAGTCAAACCATTGCTCCGGCTTACTCAGTGTTGTTGTCTATACTGGATGGCAGGAGTCTTTTCCATCCCTACCCAGAGATCCTGGTGATTAAACCTGAGACTTTCTGCATGCAGAACATCTGGTCTGCCACTGAACTATTGCCTCTTTCCATATGGTCAAGTGCTTTTGAACCAGTTTTATCCTGTTTAATTCTTTCCCCTGGTCCCAGACATAATTAGCATGACCAACATACACGAGCAGAATTAATACAGGTGAAAGAGCGGAGCTTTTATTGACACAGGTTTTGGTTATCTTCTCCATAGAATTTATTATTGTTGTTTCTTAACTGCACAAAATCAGCTGCAGGGGAAAGAGGAACAAAGGATCTGGATGCAAGTCTCTTTCGAATCCTAAACATGCCATCTTGCCATACCGTATTTCACCGAATGTAAGATGGCATCTATTGTAAGACACACCTTAATTTCAGGGCCACCAACAGGGAAAAAGCTTTGCGTCGATTCTAAGATGCACCTTAATTTCAGCACCCCTTCCGCCCTTCCCCCCTCCCCCCTCCCCTCTATCGCAGTCGCCCGTCCTTGCTGCCACCGCTGCTGCTCTGTGCCGCTGCCAGCGCTTGCCTCGGCCTGGCAAGGCGTCGTTCCCAGTAGCGAGGCGAGAGTTGCCAGTGGTGTGGAGCAGCGGCGGCAGCAGCGAAGATGGGCGACGGCGATGGAGGTGAGTGGGGAGGGCTAGGGCCCTGCAAGTCCCCCCTCCTCCTTCACCTTGATCGCTGTTGCCTCGGCCTGGGAAGGCTTCAGTACTGGGAAGGAGGTCGAGATCTCCCCAGATCTTCCGAGATTGCAGCCTCCTTCCCAGTACTGAAGTCTTCCCAGGCCGAGGCAACAGCGATCAAGGTAAGTGGGGAGGGAGGACTTCTGACCGGCCTTGTGGGATCCCTCTGGACCCGCTAGGGCGAGTTGCAGGGAGGGGCATGCAGAGCCCTAGTGCCTTCTGCAAAACGCGGGAGAAATCCTACGATTCTAAGTCACCATCGATTCTAAGACGCACCCCGTTGGGAGAAAAACTGTGTCTTGGAATAGATGAAATACGGTATTTCTTTCCAGTGAGCATAGAATAGAATAGATGAAATACGGTATTTCTTTCCAGTGTTTAAATGCTCAGACTCCTCTCTGTGTACTATATTTAGCACAGCTGTAACACCAGAAGAGTGTTTCTGTCTTGCTTTGCGCATTTGGGCTGTTCAAAGATCCTATATTTGCCAAGGCAAGTCTCAATTGTTTAGAAGTTTTCTTTCCTCTTATAACTAAAGCAATTCTCCAGTGACGAGGTGGCAGGCTAATGCAGGCTAGGCCACCCTTTCCCTATTATCATCCATCAAATTAGCTTACAGAGTTAAGTACCCTGTTCCCAGGGTAATAATTAAATGCTTGCATGTCTCTGCCGAAGTCCGTCATTTCATTATATGGAGTAGCTTGGCTGCACTGCTAGAGAAACCTTTTATGGTTTACTGTGAATGAATCTTGTTTGAATCTTGAGTGCACTAATGCAGTCCGCTAAAGAAGGAATTTAGAACTGTTGTTCAAGTAAACGTCTCTAACAGGATGGTCTTGTGAGAGGCTCACTCGATAATCAGTGTATCCTGTAGTAAATCTAATAAGTCGGCATGTTTCTCGTGTCCTGACTCAGAAATATGGATCTTGGCAGCATGTAATCTTCATCTCAGTTACAAGATGAGCATAACAGTCCCAAAAGTTCTCAGACTTGGAACTGAAATGAGGGAGTCCCTGGAGTCTTAAAAATCCCCCTTTGCGGGTGTTGGATCAGTTCTATTTGAGCTGAGATTAGTTTCTGGAGCTTGGACAAAAATAGATGTATTTTTAAACCATTTTAATGTAGTGCAACCAACATTCTGAGTCAATTTAAAACTCTCAGTTTAGAACAGGTTTTTCCAAGTGTCCTCCAAAGGTGACCATTTCCAAATCAAGCTGAGGCAAGGTTGCCCATCACTAGGTAAAATTGTTCCTAGATGGTACCACTTCATATTGTAGGTTAGGGAGGGGAGGGTTTGCATTTGAATGTCCTCGCATGGGTGGGGGGAAATTCTACAGATAGAAACCTAGAATGTTAGGATGATGGTTAGGCCAGACCCCTTCCCCTTCGAAGTGTAGGAATTTTCTTTTCTTATCGGAGAGCCAAAGATGATGTAATTTTTCCTCTGCCACCCTCAGTTGCAACTCAGGAACACTAATACCATTTGATGAGCTGTTTGTTTAGAGCAGTGGTTGGGTACCTTTGGCCATTCACAGGTTGTTCGACTCCAACTCCCATCAACTCTAGTCAGGATGGTCACGGATCAGGGATGATGGGAGATGTCGTTCAACGACCTCTGGAGGGCCACAAATTCCCCAACCGCTAGTCTAGAGAGCATCTGTTACTATGCCAAGAAACATGTGTAGGGCCAGGACTGTGAGATACAATGGATACCATGAAGGTGTTTCAGTACCTATTCAGCAACTCCACAGTGCCTTATTCTGAGTCGTAACAACCTTTCTCTGTCTCTGTTTTTAAGTGTGCAAAAATTGAATGAGTTTCTCATAAGTGATGAGATTGGGGACGACAGCTGGAGAAACGGCGATAGCGCCTTAACCTACGAGTCTTGCAAGAAGCACACTGGATTTGTAAGGACTTCTCTCTCCTTTAGAGTTTCAGATATATAAACCTGTGATCTCTAGGCACACTAATGAGTGATTCACTGCATCCCCCTTTTTAAACTTGGCTACAAAAAGGGACCATTGATCACAATGGAACACTGCATGCACATCTGAATGGGTGGGGTTGTTACAGTAAAGGTGAAGGGGACTGCGCGGGCCTCCATGCTTGGCGTGGTGAGATGTAATATGGGAGGCTGGGATGGCTCCAGGTTTGAGGAGGCCCTGGGCAAAATGTTGGTGGGTCCCTTCCTTGACCAGTGGGCCCTGGAGGTCTTACCTGGAGGTGGCTGCAGCAGTAGAAGCAGCACAAGGCATCTGAGCCTAGCCACCATTTTAATATCTCACAATGCCTCAGAACGACTATGTCAGGGGCATTGTGGGAAATTAAAATGGTGGCTGCACGTAGCCACCTGCCACTGCTCAGAGCGGTGGGCCAGGAAAAAAAAACAATTAAAGGGAGCAGTGCCAGCTTCGGGCTTTTGAGGACCGTTGGGCAAGGCACCCTCAAAATGGGTCCATTCCCTCACTGGGTCTACTTTCTCGCCACCATCGTCTTCAGCTGCTCCTGCTTCTCTTCCTCAACATTGCTGGCTCGGCAGGCAGAGAGCCAGTGAGCCGCAGGCAAGGGGTGACTACTGCTCCTCCTTCTCACCCGCCACCATTGACAGAGCCAGAGTGAGAGGCAGGTCAGCGAGCAGGTTGCAATGTTGAAGAGGAGGAGCAAGTCCAGTCGGCTCTTGTCACTGGTCCCCTGCTGGGGTGTGGGCCTTTGGCAGATGCCCGACCATACCTGTCCTTGATGGCGGCCCTGAAAGAGGTCCCCAGGGCTGGTGCCAGTGGTTATTTATTTATTTATTTACTGCATTTCTATACCGTCCAATAGCCGAAGCTCTCTGGGCGGTTCACAAAAATTAAAACCGTGAAAATGTTTTAAGATATAAAACAAACGACAGTGTAAAAACATAATGTAAACTACAATATATAAGCACAACCAGGGTAAAACCGAGCAGCCAAGCAGAAATCTATACAGTTTTAAAATACAGATTCAAAACAACAAAGTTAAAACTTAAGCTGATAAGCTGTTAAAATACTGTGAAAATAGAAAGGTCTTCACCTGGCGTCTAAAAGAGTATAACGTAGGTGCCGGGTGAACCTCTCTACGGAGCTCATTCCACAGCCGGGTACCACAACAGAGAAGGCCCTCCTCCTGGTAGCCACCTGCTTCACTTCCTTTGGCAGGGGCTCACGGAGAAGTACCTATCAGTGCTCTTACTGGTAAGGCTCCTTTTGTATTGGTCTCACACACCACTGGAACGTGGCCCCTGGAAGCTTCTCTGAAATGGGATTTGGCCCATGCTCTGAAAGAATTTTGACAACCCTGCTTTAGTTGATCAAAGTGTTTAAATTAATCAGTCATTGGCTAATGCTGCAATTTTGTACGCACTTACCTGAGAGTAAGTCCCACTGAATTCAGTGAGAGATTGCACTGTAAATGTTGCAACCCCTGTAACTAATAAATAAAATCTACAAGTAGGAGACCATTTGCAGCAGGCGTTGGAAGCTGGGCACTGAACTCCTTTCCGTCCATCCTGTTGTCCCTCAATAGGGACTGATCCGTAGTGAATCCAAGCAAACCGGATTTAGTTTCAGCAGTCCAGCGCACATTTAGTTAATTAATTCAGATCATTTCAGTTTCTCAGATTAATTGCAAATTGGAAGCATGAAAGTGTTTGACCATTCTTTAGAAAAATGCATACACTTTTGATCTCACTTGTTATTTTATTCTGTGAATATGCAGGAAATAAAATGTCTCTTCTTTCTTCTCCCTTGATGTTGATCTACGTAGCACCCCAAAGCCATAAATCGAAAGCAGCCCTTGAGACAGCAACTGGACAGCTATGAGCACTCACTAAGGATCCCAACTCGTCATATAGACATAGATGACTGTGCTATCAAGGTACTTTGTATCTTAAGGAGGGCAGCCAACTAATTGTTTTTACACCTATCAACTGCCTTCCATAATCAATGGATGAACTGCTACCAAGCTTAATCTAAATAAAATGGGCATACCATTGTTGGGTGCTTCATTGGACCAGGAAAGTGGTGTTTATCCTGTTCTGGATGGCATTGCAGTTTCTCTGCTTTTGGGCATTGTTAGATATGACTCTGGCCATTTCTGCACCAGGCTTGTGGCCTGGGATGGCCCCTGGCTGTTCCCTGTGAGTCCAAATTACGCACAGGGACTCCCAGGGGCGGGGGGCGGGCACGGAATTTGCCAGGGATAAGGGATCCCTGGAAAATCCCAAATCTTCCACGGTCCCGGGAACTTCCCAAGACCGCAGAAGATGCGGTCACCCGTCCCAGGTGCTGCTGCGCTTACTCACGAGTAAGTGCGGCAGCAAAAATGGGCACGGAGCCGCACTGCGCAGCTCCATGCCCATCAGGGGAGTGGGGGAGCAAGTCTGCCATCCCCAGGATGGCGGGGGGGAGGGCCCTCCAATTGCCCGTGTTTTTTATATTTAAAAAAAACCATACTGGAGCGCAGGAGCGCTCGTGCGCTCTCATCGGGGCCCCGAAATTTCAAAATGAAGAATCCCGTGAAGAAAGAAGAGGATGATCCCAGGAGCAGGTAAGTCGGGATTGTCCTCTTGCCCCCCCCTCTACACCCCATGGGTTAGAAAGGGCCTTAGTCCTTTAATGCCCAATTGGCATCTGTGACGTGGATTGCCTAGTTACTGGGGAATATGAGATAGTGCTATTTCACGTGTGGTCCGCCTGCAGGCAACATGTAAACTATTACGTGAACTGAATGCGGTACTAGACAGACCTTTGGCCTGATCCAGCATGGTTCTTCTTGTATTCTTATGTTCTTAAACATCTTTCACCAGTTAAGGCTTGGGTTGTTGTTATTTTGCATCCTTGTTAAATGGGGTTATTATGTACTATATGAAATCGATAATATTGAAAAGTTTAGAAAACAATGTTCAAGGTGAAATATACTTTAGTTTCCTCCTTTCTCCTTGCAATTCTTACTGTTGTGGCATCTTTCTTTCTTTTTACTTGAACCTCAGACTAGTTTGTTAAAGATGTAGATGTGTATTGACTTCAATACAATTTCTGCACGCGTTTGTTTGCGGTTCTAAGGTGTGGTGGTATATCTTGCAGGTAACCAATGGATACTTCTCATGGGGAAGTGGTTTAGCCACCTTGTCCAACATTGATATCAGAATCCCAACAGGTAAGATTAATGACCTTCCATATTCAACAGCATTTCTTTTGGCGTATCTTCTGTAATCTCTAGATGGGTTGAGTATTAAAAGGATCAATTATACAGGGGTTGACTATAGAAAAATTCTGTAGTCTTTTAAGTCCCACAAATCCCAAAGGGAGTTATGCTCATGCTAAACTTACTTTGGAGTTAGTTCCATTGAATTCAGTAGGACTTGCTTCAAAGAAAACATACATTTGATTGCGCTGTAAATACCTTACACTTTAATGAATGGGAGAAAACTCTGGATTATGTCCATGTTCAACACAGGAGGAATTTGCTTTATCTAAAATGCATGATGCTGTTTGTCTGATTGCTTGCCTCTTTGAGGAATGTATATTCCGCCTTTAGCATAACCCTCAAAGTGCCTAACAAAATAATAAAATAAAACAATAACTAATGAAGCAGCAGATTAAGAAGTCATAACCAGGACAGGATCTACACCACTGCTTTTATGACAGTTTTGTCAACTGTTCGGACCCAGGACACATTCAATATACCGTTTTCAAAACGTTTTCAAAGTGTTATATCCTGCTTGGTATAGATCTGGCCTAGCTGATAACTACAAATACATAAAAGAGCAGCCAATCTATGTTATCAGTGCCTAATTCATATATGCAAGAATCCATTAGTCATACAATATATTGTAGCTATTGAAGTAACCACCAGCTATCTATTCTACTTTTACGTCAATTTTTAGTTTAATTTGTTTTAGTTCTGTTCTAATTTTAGCTTCTTGTTGTTTTGTAGGCCAAATGACAATGATTGTGGGCCAGGTTGGTTGTGGCAAATCATCTCTCCTTCTTGCTATCCTTGGTGAGATGCAAACCTTGGAAGGCAAAGTCCGTTGGAGCCGGTATGTTTTCAAGTAGTTTGTTGACTTTAAAAAGAGGGTTTCTGAGAAATGGGATGGGGGGGGGGGGTCTCTGTTTTAGATCCAGTGGCAATAGGGTTGTTACCTTTTGAGATGAAAAGTCATGGACAGTCCAGCCAGTGGAGCAAAGCAGGATACATACACTTTAAAGGGTGGTCTTATGATCAAGTGTTATCATAGGAATCTGCTATCATTGTTTATTTTAAATATTAAACACACAGCCCTTAGTATTCTATTCTGGAATTTCAGTTTTCAGAGTGAAATTGAAAAAACAAAAGAACATCACTATATGCATCACTATAAGGCTTTTTGCCTTAGTCACTGTGGTTAAAGCTGTGGTTTAAGGTGTCTTCTGAACACGGCTCGGCTTTCTGGCTTAACCACTGTGGTTAAAGCCGTGGTTTAAGGTGTCTTCTGAATGGGGCCTGTGACTCCAAAATAGGGACTGGGAAAAACTGGTCAGGATTTCTATCAGTATCTGTACAGTTTCAGTGGAGTGGTGATCAATTATCTGCAACAGAATGTGGGTTTTTTTGCTTCAGTATCAGATTATTATTATTATTATTATTATTATTATTATTATTATTATTATTATCTCTTCCCCCACCAATAGTGTTACATTTACTTGCCGAGTTGCACTTACCTTTCCCCCAATTACTACTAAAATATTGTTTACCATAACTTGCAGCTTAAATGAAACTGAGCCTTCTATTGAAGCAAATCGGAGGTATTATTCTTGAATCTTCTTCTTGAATCTCTACCTTTTGTACTCTACATTCAACGCCTTGTTTCCTTACCCCAATTTACTGACCCCAGTTACAATATATTAACTAGTAGACTTCTTCAACGCAGTGGTTCCCAATCTTCTCGGGGTAATGGGTTTATCCATCTAAAGTCCTGATCAAGTGTGTTTCTGTACATGCGCCACAAAGGCATTTAAGACCCAGTGCAGAATGTTACATCAGGAGCCAGTGAGTTAATGTGCTAGAGGGGAACAATCTGCACCTCTACGCTGCCCTTATCCTTCTATTGCACATGATGTACTGTTGCCTATGTTTTAAGTGGTCCATATCAACATCCATCCTGTGAAATCCATTTCTCTTTTTTTTGAGGGGATGAATTTTTCAAAATGTGTGTTCCCATGAAGTATCCAGATCATATGTGACATGTTCCAGATCATATGTGACATGTTCCAGATCATATGTGACATGTATGATCTAAAGGCACATGATAAATCAAACTTTCTGAAGCTAAGCAAGCATGGGTTTGGTCAATCAATGCCTGGATGGAAGATCCAGAGTGCAGGATGCGGAATAATGGGCTCAAGTTATAGGAAGCCAGATTCTGGCTGGACATCAGGAAAAACTTCCTGACTGTTAGAGCAGTACGAGAATGGAACCGATTACCTAGGGAGGTCCTGGGCTCTCCCACTCTAGAGGCATTCAAGAGGCAGCTGGACAGCCATCTGTCAGGTATGCTTTAAGGTGGATTTCTGCATTGAGCAGGGGGTTGGACTCGATGGCCTTATAGGCTCCCTTCCAACCCAACTATTCTATGATTTTATGATCACCAGGAAACCCATGTACATTGCCTTGATTTCCATCGTGGAAGAATTTATTTTATTTAATTTATTATAATTATTTTTATATCACCCCTTTGTCATATTTCCAGGGCAGTTTACAAAAAGGAAGGAAGGGTATATGTCCAATAAATAAATTATCTGGGTGTGGAAGGGTTGCACCCTCCTCCATCACAGGAAGCAACTGGTTAGCTTCTAAATGTCTAAACCAGGCAGGCCTATTATTAATATAAATATTATAGCTCCATCCATTCACATGGTGCTTTACAACGTGCAAGAGATCAGGTTTGTCCCCCAAGGAACATAAATCTAAAGCGTAGCACAGAGAAAACAAGAGAGGGGAGGCTCTTATCAATTTTGTAATTGTGTGAAGAGAGTGCTGGGCTAAATGTACCCTTGGTCGGATCCAGCATGGCTTTTCTTATGTTCTTTTGTTTTTTTGTTCCAAGTTTCAGTAGGGCCTGCAAATATTGGTTCTCCTTGGCTCTTATCTTAGGTTGCTCCAAGACCTAGTATGGATTGGAGGGACCACCACAAAAGCAATCATATACTGATAATGGGCAGGAAAAATGGCAATCGCTCATCAAATTTTATATCAACAAAACAAACTTGGAAGTTGGAACGTATTGATCATGGAGCAATGAGGGGTGGAAGGGAAATAAAGGAAAGGCTTCTTGCCTCATCGCTAGTAGCAGAGCAGAAATGACTTTGTATTATGAACGGTAGGTTTCAGCCCTCCAGTTCTAAGGGTTCGGACTATTTTGCTAAATTATAACTCCTAGAATTTGAAACTCCAACCTTCATGTCTCGATGAAAAACTCAAATTTTGATGGCCGGCCTCAATTTTGATGGCAAACGTCAGCATCTCAGTGGCCAAATCCTAAATGACAAAACCCATTGCGGGTATCAGAGGTTAGTCAACATTTGTTGAACTAAGATGAAGTCTCATTTCAGCTTTAACTAGCAGCATGTGTGGCAGCGACTGGGAACCACTGTGTTATCAGATACTTGATCATTTAAGGGAAATTAACATACTACATTACATCGTTGTGCCTTCTAAACTCTTTAAATATGGAAACTTGTGGAGTTACATCAAATGCTTCTAACCAACATTTGATATTTCACAGCACCTCTCTCTCTCTCTCTCTCTCTCTCTCTCTCTCTCTCACCAAACTGCAGATAGGCACTTGTAAAACATGCGAAGAGCCTATTTTAATAAAACACATCAGTATATATTAGAGCTGAATTGACTAATTGCAATATTTTTAAATTGCTACATTTTCCCTATATTCTCTGTGTAAATTTTGAGTGTATAAATATTGAGTGAAGAATTTCAACATCCTGATTTGAATATGAATTTTGAATGTGACATTTTAACTTTGACATTCAAATGCTTTAGACTTGTTGGCAACTTTTGATAGTACTGATTTTGGCAAACATCAGTGTGTCTCTTGTGAGCTGAACATGCCTGCCTTCTGAATATGCACTGCAGGGGGTTCCTTGACAAATTGACAAACAAATTCAAAAAGTTTGAAAACTACTGTGCTACGCTGCTATATGCTAACCATGATGCAATACTATCAAATATCAACTGTCAGATATCCAGTACTGAAATGAAATATGATTGGGTGACAGATACCGAACATTCAGCAAGTGTGTGACTATTCAGAGCACATGTGAGCAATCTGAGGGCTACGTGCAGCCCTCAACTACTCTATGCAGCCTGCAAAGTCCCACCCACTATTCTGTACAACCTAGCCAATCAGCCATCAGCCGAGCAGGAGGGAACAGATAGGGCCCTTCTACGCCATACAGGTGTAGGGGGAAGGAGGGGGAGGATTCCGGAAGTACCTGCTTCCGGGAGCGTCTCTCCAATCACATGGAGGCATGACGGCCTGGCTTCCTGTTGGGCCATTGGGCCCGCCATTTTTTTCCTTGAAGGAACCAAAGGGCACTCTTGCGCTCCATCGCAAACGTAAGTTTTTTTAAAAAAAGAAAACCAAACTGGGCCCCCACCCCCCTTCCTGCCATCCCAGGGATGGTGAAATTACTGCCACCCCCTACCCTGATGGGCAAGGAGCTGTGTGGCATGGCTCCGTGCCCATTTCTGGTGCCCGCTTACTCACAAATAAGCAGGAACCAGCTGGGACGGGCGCCCGCACCTCCCGCGGTCTCGAGATGTTCCCAGGACCACAGGAAGAATCAAGTTTTCCCCAGAATCTCTTATCCCGGGGAAAACCCGTGCCCATCCCCCCCTGCCCCCGGGACTCCCTGGTCTCACAGGGAGCACCCAGGGGCACTCCCCGCTAAAAACATCCGGTGTAGAAACGGCCATAGATAGTTGTTTCCCTCCTGCTATTGACAGCAGGGAAACAGCAAACTTCATCAGGATTGTTGAGCAAGGGGAGACAATTAAAGCCTCTCCCTGCTCTCCCCCACACCCGGTGATACTCATTAAAATTGCTGTTTCAGTGGGATGGGGGGGAAGCAATCTTACTTCCATGGGATCGCTCAGAGACAGGGGCTAAGTTAACACACCCACACACCCACACCCACACACAGAGTGATCATGGTCAGGAGTGCTGGAGGGAGAAGCTTTAATTTCACCTCTCCCTTTCACAATCCCTGCAGACAAGATCACTGTTTCTTTGCTGCTGGGGGTGGGGGTAGCCAGAGGGGAGATCCTGAATCTGAATGGATGGTTGTGTGCATCTTGGCCCCATTCACTCCCCTCTGGATTTCGGAGAACAGCTGGTGAACACATGATACCGATCTTTGCAACAGAGAATCTTGAGACGAGCTTTTCAGAAGCAAATTCATTCCAGCTCCAATTGCAATCCATCTACATTTACTTCTCCAGGTAATACTGTAACGTTGTCAGAGACCCGGTGATATGAAGCAAGCTGTCGGTAGAGTAGGAAAGCTGGCATAGTCCATGCATTTTGTATCAAACTTGGCATTATCAGTCGGCATAGCTAGGTATCTGCTAGGGCTAATGTAGCAGTGAAGCACACCGCATGCTCCAACATGTATATAATGCCACAGGTCTCGATCGGCATGGATAGACAACGAAGCCTGTGCACATGGATCCCAACACAAAAAGACCAATACGATTTAGCCTACGCCCATTGGAGTATGACACATGGGTGTGTAGTTAGGATTCCACAGCACCCTCCTTGACACAGGGGCAAAGATGGCACAGGCATGCGCCGTGTCGTAGTAGGAGATGCAATCCTGCTTCCCCACTGCATATGCACTATCTTAGAGGCAAGTGTGAGTAGTGTGATAAACTCCAAGTTGAAAAAGTGTATCATACACACACACGGCAGAGAGTGGGTGCTCTTCTAACATAACCTTTTCCTTGAAAACTTTCACCTTTCGCCCTGATGATAACAGCTGCTTTTGTCTTTGGTGTGCTTCTTTGCCTCTTACCAATTTCAATGCACAGTTTTCTAATTCCCGTACAGAAGATGCCGCCTGCCCACTGCTGCCTCTAACGCCTTTGCATCCACATCTCCCATCAGGAACCAATACTCGGTGGCTTATGCAGCCCAGAAGCCCTGGCTCCTGAATGCGACCGTGGAGGAAAACATTACCTTTGGGAGCCCCTTTAATAAACAGAGGTAATGAACTATGTTGTGCTTCTAACAGCCATAGGCGTGCGCAAGCACATTGCGTTAGGGTGCGCACCCAGGGGATTTTTCTTTTAAAGGCGATCGTTTATTGAATACTCCATGATAAAGGACATTATTTTTATTCATTTATTTATTAAACACTGTAGACACTGATGCCCGACTCTGCATTGGGCTTGCCTGACCACGGGAAGGCCATTGCGGGGGGGGGGGGGGGGGGGAGAGGAGGAGACTCTCCTCAGGCTGCAGCTTTGGTGGGGCTTTGCGGTGACACTGGCCGGAGGAAGAGCCTTTGAGAAGCCTCCTCCTGGGCCTCTTTGAAGTGCGGCTTATGGGGAAGAGGCCCCCACCAGAGTGATTACGTTTGGCTCCTGCTGCCAGGAGCAATGTCACACTGTAAGGAGGACAACAGTGGAGCAGCTGGAGGGCAGCTGGAGGACCTACTCAACGCCCCCTCGATTTGGCACTTACTGCTTGAGACAGGGTGTGCCTGGGCACACCCGGCACACCCCTTGCGCATGCCTATGCTAACAGCCAAACACCTCAGACCAGTGGAGGCTGGTGGCTCCAATATCAGGGGGGCTGTGAATCCATTCCGGGGTTTCAGTCAGAACCAGCCAGAGCTCTGAAGGAGCTATCCGAGGTTCTGAACACCTAGCACTTGGATCACTCCTTTAGAGCTCTGGCAAGCTCTGACTGAAACCTGGAATGGACTCACACACCCCACTGAATTGGAGCAACCACCCTCCCTTGTCTCAAACTTTCCTGCTTTTCTCTCAGATAAGGGCATGGTGAGGGAGAAAACCCTTACAACATCACAAAGGGGATTTGTAACATGAAAACACTTTTGTCTGGACTGGGTTCAGCTCATCAGGAGATCTTCCCATCCCAGTACCAGTGGTGTAGTGTTACATTCCGACGTGCAAGGCTCTCCATCCTGACAGTCCTGAACCACCCCGAACCACACCCCCAAGGAGAGTCCAAAAATGCAGGCGACTGCGTTGATCCACAAACCAGTTTTAGCAAAATTTTGTCTACAGCAGGAGCAAATCGTTTGTAAAGCTAACAGGTCTTTAATATCCATTCAGTGCCGTGCCACTAAAGAAGAATTTGCATCGCAACAGGGAACAACGTATTGCCACCCGGAAAATTCCATTTCTCACTACTGTGAGAAGTGCGGCTAAAGGGAATTTGGAGGGGAGGGGGGTGGCAGATGACATCAGCATCCCTGCTAACCAAAAGGTGCCAGTGCCACATCCCTGCAAGCCTGGGCTCCGCTACACCACTGCCAAGTACTATTGAAATGATTGATACAGTCACAAACAAAAACCACACTGTCCCCTCCCACCCCACTCTGCACCCATCTTCCCTGTTATCTCATAACGTTTGGTGTGTTTAGACCATGCATTTGCAGAGATAACCTCTAGTTTGGCCCTTTGCTTGCGCAGTCAAACGCTGTAACAACCAGCCACCTTACGAAACACGCTAATGGAGCTTTGGGCTCTCTTGAGCCAAGGAAGGCAGGTTGGGAAATGGTGGGACGCTTGGTAGTGGCGGCTGTTGGAATTGCTCACGCACCCCACTTTCCTTCGCCATGGAACCGAACGCAGGCACCGGATTCAGTCCAAAGTACCTGCCTGCAGCAGCCGCAAAAGAGAGGACCATGATCTTGCTGTTAGCTCTGCTGCCAGGCTCTGCCCCCTGGATTTCTCCACCAGCCCTGTCGAGCGGCCAGATATTTCATTTTATGTTTATGCAATTGAAAGCTAGCAACCCACTCTGATCCAATACAGTTTTGCACCATCTTGTTTTCCGAATTCAACAGGTACAAAGCCGTCACAGACGCTTGCTCTCTGCAGCCCGATATTGATCTGTTGCCATTTGGAGATCAGACAGAAATCGGAGAAAGGGTAAATTAAGACTTTTATTTATTTACAATTTATTTAAAGCATTATTTAGGGCAATGTGTCAATCACTATTATAGCCTGGTCTTAATGGGCCCATTAATGCAACCAGTTTCAATGTTGAAGCGGCCCAAGTTAGCTCTTCTATAGAAGCCTCCTCACTGCCCAGATTTCCACCTTCCAGACCAGATGAAGTGTCTACTCTTGCCCTCATTCCCCCTTTAACCACAACTGCTGCAAGCTTCCTCACTTTTGACAGACTGGCCCTGTTCAGAAGACACCTTAAACCATGGCTTTAACCATGGTGATTAAGCTAGAAAGCCAGGTTATGTTCAGAAGACACCTTAAACCACAACTTTAACCAAGATGAATATGGCTTTTTGCCTTATTCACCGTGCTTAAAGCCATGGTTCATAGTGTCTTCTGAACGGGGTCCGACTTTCTGGCTTAGCCACTGTTGTTAAAGCCATGGTTTAAAGTGTCTTCTGAACTGGGCCTATGTGGCTTAGAGTTGCTATGCCAGTAGGGCCTCCTGGACTCTGACAGTTTTGGACATGCCTCCTATGTCTTCACAGGGCAGGGGGCCATTGTTGAAGAAACTTGGTAGGGCGAGAGTCAGAAATGAGTTACAGCTATTCTTTATGGTTTAGAAATTGAGTCTCTGAGACAGAAATTGCTTCTCTGTCTCAGAATACATTGCTAGGTGTGATCTGATAGCTGCAATACCTCCCAATGTTTAATTCATTCTGTCTACTAATCTTCAATTTAAAACTGGGACTGGGTTTGGGCGATGGCAACAGGGGAAGAAGTCATCGTGGCTCCTCCCCCTTCTCCCAAGAATGCGATACGCACAATCACCATTTGTATTATTGGTTGGCCTGTCGCCCAAATTCGGCAGTTGGGGTGGGCGTTGAACCCACCCTACAGCCCATGATGTGCAGTAGACGTTGTAGGGTAGGCATGACCCCGCCACATGCCAGGTTCAGACGACCCATCAGTGCGAGGAATAATGCAAATGGCGGTCGCATGCACAGCACAGATGGGGGAGGAGGAGCAGCCATGCTGGCTTCCTCCCCCCACTGCGATCGGTGGAACACAACCTGGGTCTGAACTACTCATGACCACAACATCTAGTCATATTTTTATTTTTACTTTTCTGTTCCTTCCCCCATCCCCTGTCTTGTGTACCACCTAGCCTGGTGACGAGTTCTGGAGAACTCAGAAACTTGCACACTTTTGGTTAGTCCTAATGAAGGTATTACCCAACTGCGGATTTTGGAGTTTGGACCAGCATGGCTGTCTTCGGTGGTTTTTTACATGCTTTGGTAGGGCAGTGAGGTATATGATCACTGGCAGGCCCACTTAGTTATGTTCATGATTTACCAAAATACTATAGCTTGCAAGTTAATTGGGATATTTTATTCCCTCATCAATTCCTGAGACACACTCTGGGTTTGGCTGCCATCGGCCCTGACATTTAACATAACACGATGTTAGATAAATTTGGGGTAGGTTTGATTTTGGGGTGATTTTTAAAATGCCAACATTTTTCAAGGTATTCTTAATACAGTTGTCAGGGTGTTTATTTAATAGACTGAAATGTAAGGTCTGTTACACCCTTTAGGGAATTAACTTAAGCGGAGGCCAACGGCAACGCATCTGTGTTGCTCGAGCGCTCTACCAGAACACCAACATCGTTTTCCTGGTAAGACATGTGCCTTAAAAGTAACACAGTGTGCCGCCTATTTTGTATTTACATTTCCAGCGATCAGTTAGGGTTGAAATCAAGTACAAATTCAGAACTCCGTTTGGATCTTCGGATCTTGGCATTTGAAAACTTGAGACTTGCTTTCTGTGATGGAAAATGTGAATTTCAGTTTTACCGTTAGTGAATGGAATCATTGTCTAAGGGCTAACTACTCACTATGAGCTCCATCAAACGAGTGTTTTACTGCATGCTCTTTACGGGGCACTCACGGATTTTCGTGGGTCATGACTTTGTCTGCCTCCCACGCACCTCCTGCCCCTTCTGGCCTTCTTTGCGCCACAAAAAACACCCCAGTAAGTCCGATTTATTTTAAAGACAGAAGTTGCCGCTATCTCCTGCTATACGCAGGCGAAGCAGCGCAATCAAAACAGCCCACCGAATGGGGCACGTGCACGTTATTTACTTCCTCTTGTGAAAGAGGAAGTAATGAGGGACAAACGTGCGGGCGGAGAAGCGACGGTAAACAATCACGGTTTTCCCCTGCGTAATGATGCCTTCCGTTAAATGTGTAGCATCTAGGTGATCATTACTCTTTATCTGACTTTCATGTCAGAGGCGCCAATGGAATTTTTGTCTTAAGCCCCCATGTTGGGGTGGGGGTGGGAATGGGGGTGGGGATTTAATAAAAATGGCTTGCTGGGAGGATTTAACACACACACACATATGCTGCTCCAGGTCCAGAATGAGGCCCTATGTGCTTGCAGGAAAGTAAAAGAAAAAGTTATGATCACCTGCACACTATGTATTTTAACATAGCGTGTAGTTTAGCCCTTACTGTCACAAATAGTAGCCCTTAATAACATAAACCTGAAAATTTGAGGTAACTATTTTTATATGATAAGACGGAGGTGCTTACTGCCAAAGGCCCCAACCTAGGTTTGGAGGTGTGTCAACCAGTTCTGGATGGGGTTACGCTCCCCCGAAAGGCTGTGTTCGCAGCTTGGGGGTGCTCCTGGATCCGTTGCTCCAAATGACAGCTCAGATAGATGCAACAGCCAGGCGTGCCTACTATCAGCTTCGGCTGATATGCCAGCTGCACCCCTTCCTAGAGTTGGAAGACCTAAAAACTGTAGTGCACACACTGGTAACGTCGAGGCTTGACTTCTGCAATGCGCTGTACATATGGCTACCTTTGTGCCTAGTCCAGAAACTTCAGTTAGTTCAAAATATGGTAGCCAGGTTGGTCACCAGTACACCTAGGGGTGACCATATCACAACAGCTTTAAAATCACTTTACTGGCTGCCAATTAGTTTCTGGGCAAAGTACAAAGTGTTGGGTATTACCTTTAAAGCCCTACATGGTTTGGGTCCAGATTACCTGCGGGATCACCTTCTCCCATACAATCCGCCCCACATACTCATGTCCTCTGGGAAGAATTTGCTACAGTCAGCCAAAACTAGGCTAATAACCGTTACCCAGAGGACCTTCTCTTCTGCCGCTCCCAGACTGTGGAATGGCCTGCTAGATTAATAGTCTCTTTGACTTTAAGAAAGCCATGAAGACTGATCTCTTCCAGCAGGCCTACCATTGAATTTTAAGAGTTTTATTGGTATTTTAATAATGTATTCATTTTATGTGCTTGTAATCAGTTTTACGTATTTTATATTTGATGTTGTTCCCTCCTCGATCCAGAGGGAGAGGCGGGTAATAAATAAATAAATAAATAAATTTATTATTATTATTATTATTATTATTATTCTCAAACATTCTTTGTCAAAATGTAATGACTGGTTCATAATAAGCCTTTTTCTATATACATAATTTCAGGATGACCCATTTTCTGCTTTGGATATTCACCTGAGTGATCACCTGATGCAAGAAGGCATCCTGAAGTTCCTTAAGGATGACAAAAGGACACTTGTGTTAGTGACTCATAAATTGCAGTACCTGCCACATGCTGACTGGGTAAGAAATGCATGTATATTTTTTTACCACTGCAGAATTACCTTACAGCAGGGATGGCCCTACCCAGTATAACCAGTGGTGAGGAATTATGGGAGTTGTAGGCCAAAACATCTGGAGGGTCACATTTGTCCACCCCTGCTTTACAAGATCAGACCAAACATGGTCAGTCTAAATGAGAGACGTCTCCGTTGATTTTGCTTCTCTGTTGATTTGCACAGAGAACTGCACTGAAAGGCTGCATGCCAGGAAAATACTGTTAGGGGGCAAAAAAAAAAAAAACACGCCCTCAGGGGACTCTCTTATCCCAAATGTTCCCTGAAGGAGATGAGCTTTTGTCCCCATCAACAGTTTTCCCAGCTGCAGCTCTTCTATGCAAACCAACAGAGACATACCTTTGCTGTCTTTCATGGTGGGAAATTGGGCAACTATAATTTTCCATAGCCATTGAGATTTTGCAAGTACTAGATCATGAACACCCAAGTCTTTTTTTGAGGTGAAAAGAGGATATTCACCCACCCAAATGTCTGAATTTTCAAATTTTCTTGCTCAGAGAAGCCTTCCATTGATAGTACCGCTCATGTGAGTAGTTAACTGCACATGATTGGGCAGATTCATAACTAATGAACTGACCTGAAACTTTATAGTCATTAGCTGGGTTGCAGGTCAAAGGCAGAAACAAGAGGAGAGCAAATTTTGCCTGAACAATCAGATAAAACTAGTTTAGTTCCCATTATGATGTCCCTTTGTCATAGATGATACCACACAGCCATGGTAATGTGATGTGCAGAAGCCAAAGATTATGGGTCCTCAATCTGGAATCTTGAAGATGTTTTGGACTACAACTCCCATGAGACCTAGCCAATGGTCAGGGATTATGGGTGTATTAGTCCAAAACATCTGGAAAACACCAGGTTGCCTACTCCTACTCCTATATATGGTGTTCCAGATTCATCGTTTGTTAAAGGTTTCAAAGTTAGAAAGAGTCCCTTCTGTGTTGGCCAGATAGCTGGAAGAGAAAGCAACTGGTTAGGAAGACCATCCATTGAACAAAAAGCTCCAGGGCAAGTCCTGTCAGGGTTATTACAGGACTCTACTGTGCTGATTTAGCACATCTAGCCTCCACAGACTGCATGCACCCTGTACACAGACCATGCTAATCTCTTGGAAGTCTGGAATCCTAGAACAATTGTAGGGTCAGCAAGGTCAGCGCTGATAGCAAAGTCCAGATGGGGAAAGGGCCTGTAATATAACACATAGCTTTCCCCCCCCCCCCCAGCTACTGCTTCCTGTATTCCTAATGTTGTGCTAAACTTCTCAATGTGGATAACGGGAAACTTGCCAATCAACCCGATTACACACGATTGTCAAATTTCCAAAGCAGCGAGTAATTTTGTGTTGCTATAGAAATAGCTTACTTAATTTTCATTCTCCTTAGATCATTGCCATGAAAGATGGGACTGTGCTTAGAGAAGGGACACTGAAAGACATCCAAACTAATGATGTCGAACTGTATGAACACTGGAAAACTCTGATGAATCGCCAAGATCAGGAATTAGAAAAGGTAATTGCAAACTGCAAGCAAGGAAAACCCCTGTCCATATTTTATGGCATTGTACTAATAGTTGGGACTGTCTCTCTGCTCAAGGAGAGTTGGGCTACGATCCCATTTGCCTGGAGAACCATGAGGTTCAGGCTTGCTTCACACATATGAGCTTCCATGTCTTCTAAGTATCTGATCAGTTGAAGTGTTTTGTCCACACTTGGGCCTCATCTACACCAAGCAGGACATTGCACTATGAAAGTGGTATATAAAAGAGAGGAGCCAAACCAAGCAGGATATAGCAGTATGAATGCGGTATATGTCAATAGGCCCTGACAGTTGTCAGTGCACTTCAATTCCGCTATAAAGCAGTAGTGTGGCTCTTGCCTTTTATATATCACTTTCATACCACTTTCATAGTGCAATATCTTGCTCTGTGTAGATAAGGCCTTGGTCACCACATTTCAAGGAGGATGCATGCAACTTAGAGCTTACAGATGTCCAGTCAAATGGACACTAGCAGCTGAATAAGGGCTGGCAGAGTAGGGACAGCTAAACCCAATACTCAATGGCTCAATTCGCATGACACAATAAACAACTGGTGTGGGGGAAACAATCGTCAGTTGTTTTGACTATTGTGTCATTCCAATGCTGCCATAGTCAACTCAGCGCTGATCCTAATCCACACCACAGTTTATTATTTATTACCATGTTGTTTGGGGAGTACCCCCTAGGGTTAGGGTTAGGGTTAGTCAACCCACCATTGACTATCGTGTCGTCCGAATTGAGCCACTGTCTCTTGGCTCCCTTTGTTGTGGACCAGCTACCCCCAACCCTGGTGTCCTTCTGTTCTCTTCTGCTTTGACCCTCTCTCACTATTGGTTCCTTTTAGGTAGCGACCTAAGAGGGTAGAATCAGAGACTTGAGCAGCAAGATCCAGTCACTTGATTCTTCATAGCATTTTGGCACTTGCCATGGGAAGCCATTGTGCTCACCCTCTCTCCTGCACTTCAGTGTCACCCCCACAAATAGCCAAAAGGCGTTATTGCAGCTATCAGCTCAGTGGGGAACAGGTACTTGAAGGGGCTAATAGGGTTACAGCTGGTCCTGTTAACCTACTAACTGAAATAGCTCTTTGCCTGATTGTTCGGTTTAGTCTGAGCTGCACTAGACTGTCCTTGCTCCTAGGTTGTGTCTAGACCACTACCAGCCTAATATATATTTTTAGGCTGTTTCTTTTCCCCCATTTCTCTTCTCCCAACCACAAGAGATTTTTCTATTGTCCTTCCTTTTACCATATTCTGAGAGCCACTTCTTCCTTCCCTGATCCACCCCCCTGCGATTTCTCCACACTCCTCCATTTTGGTAGCAATGGCTATGTTCAGCTGATCAAATCCTGGCTTAATCCCCATTGCATGAGTGAGCACAAGACCCAGGAAGCCACAGTTAACCATAACTTCCATTACATCCAAACCAGGAACTATAGTTAATTGTTTCCAAACAAGCCAGGATTCGGAAGCCAACTTATATTAAGGCTTCATATCCTGGCTTGTTTCTCTGCTCACGTGAAGGGAAGAGCAAAGCTCATATAAGCCAGGATTTGATCCCCTGAATCGGACCACTGTGTTCTGAGCTGTATGAGATCAGGCACAAGGGAGCACAACAATTTTAATCAACAAAATCCTCTCTTGTTCTAAGTAGTCCTTGTACCAAAAGTTTCAATTTAAAAATCTTGATGGCAGGATTTGGATTCGGACCAAACCACTCTGGAAAGGAAGACTCTCCGGAGAGCCATGTACCCAAGAGAATCTAAAGCACAGCTAGAAGATGAGGATGAAGGTGATGATAAACATTGTATTTTCTTTTCCCTTGCTTAATATTTAAATAAATCATACTAATTATTTCTAAATTTGCATAAATATGTATTAATTAGAATACGCAAATTTCATGCAGATTTGTGTCCAATGGGCCTGAGCCTAGAATCTTTTAAGTGCCTAGCAATGCCACTGGGTGAACAGCTTCATGTAACGCTAAAAACACCAGCCAAATAGAGAAGTGCTGTAGGCTTTTATAAAGATGTTTAATCTTGGCTGCATCTTCCAGTGGAATTCCATGCCTTTGGTGCAGCCCTTGAATACATCTCATTATATATGTCTTCTCCATACAAACTTGGTGCATTACGTCTACTCAGAGGGGTGTGAAGGATGACCAAAGAGATTGTGGTGGGTCAAAATGGAAGAAACAGCAGGCTGCTATGACTATGTTACATGCTATTGTTCTGTTCTGTGGTTTCTTGAAACTCGCAGGAGAAGCTGGTAGCATCTGATGGCAATCAGATTAAGGCAGGAAGAAAAATAGGACCTTGGACAGCTCTGAGTTGGTCCTGCTACCTGGCGCTCTCTCCTAGTAAAACAATATGGGAGAATGTTGTCTCAGCAAGGAGCTAAAACTGACTGAAGCCTTATGCAGTGTGACAAGACCTATAGTGTGGTCAGCTCCACCAATCCTGGAGGAGCTGATTCGACTGTTAAAGGGCCCTTTCCCAATTCTGTAGCCTGAGACTTCTGAGAGATTGGGGAGATGGAGGTTAGGTTGGGGACTCATCCTCTGAACCAGAGGACCATGACAGGGCCATGTCCCCTAGCAAGGAGGGCTCTGAATAGGACCCTGACTATCCAACCACCAAGGAAGCAGCCTGCACCTCATCCTCATTAGAATCCTCCGCTGCACACTGGAAGGTCTGAGGGTTGAGGGGTCATGACAATTCCCAACTGTTGATGAATAATTAGGCACCTTTCTCTCACACATGAACCCAAGGTAGATTATTGTTCAAGGGAATTCTCAAGCAAGCCAATGAGATCATGAAAATTACAACGAAGGAAGGATCTCAGTTATTGATCTCTGTGAATTTGATTTACCAAACACATAATGACAGTGGCTGAATGTGTGAACTGACTTATATCTCTGGTAACCCATTCACAAATGCAAGCCATCACTGGATGTTGCAGTCATCAAGTGATGAATACATATGTTTGAACCAGTCCTTAGATTCTCAACATGCCAGTGTCTATCCCAAAACAGCCAGATGCAGGAGTAAATCCTTCACATGTTATGGGTGTTACTTGCAACTTGGATATGTAGGACAGATTAACCAACTGTTAAACTTGTGACCTGTCAGAGGAAGAAGAGGAGGAGGAGGAAGATGACAACATGTCGACAGTCATGCGCCTCAGGACTAAGATGCCATGGAAAACTTGCTGGCTGTACCTCACCTCGGGAGGATTCCTTTTGCTCTTCCTGATGATCTTCTCTAAACTCTTGAAGCACTCCGTGATTGTTGCGATTGATTATTGGCTGGCTCAGTGGACGTCAAAGGACGGAACTCAGGGCTTTTGTCTCACGCAGGTAGGCCAAAGTGTAAAAGCTAAAGCAGTCAAAAGGAAACAAACAAACAAGAATAAAACCACTTCGAAAAAAGGACAGCAACTGAAAATGAATCAAGCTCCAAAGGGACAGCTATACCTAAAGATCCAAAATGGCCACTGAAAAAGAAAGGGTTTGCACTCTTTTGAGGACCCCTATTCAGATGTAGATTTCCTAATGCCTTCAGGAAGACGTTTCAAAGCTTGGAAGCGATTGTTGTAAAGGCCTTGCTCATAGCTGCCAGTGAGCCATGTCTGCTAGGCTCATTCATGAAGAGGTGATCCTTATGTTAAGTGGGTTCCAGCTGTATAGGGGTTTTAAAGGTTCCAGGCCAAATGGAGCTCATCAGTGGCATCAGCCCAATGCTGTGCTTGGTTTTTAAGCTTGAACTGCTCATATTTTTCAGTAGGACACATTCGTCTCAGATTCAGGGGTGGTTAAAAAGGGGATGATTTCAAGGAGAGGGGACTTCCCATTAATGGTGGAGTAGCAGCAGGAGTTTTCTTGTGTTTAATTTTTGCCATCACCACAGGCAGCAGCAGCAAAAGCGATGATGATGATGATGATGATGATGATGATGATGATGACAAAACCCTTCTTGCTGCATTGTTCATTCCCCACCCACCATTAACCTGCAGCATAATTAAATGATGGAACTGACTTCCACAGGATGTAATAACGGCCACTGACTTGGATGGCTTTAAAAGAGGATTAGACAAATTCATGGAGGCTAAAGCTATCAATGGCTACTAGTCATGATGGCTATATCAGAGGCAGGATCAGAGGTGGTGTGGCTATGTATGCTGGGTCCTGGGGAACACAAGTGGAAGGGTGCAATCGCGCTCATGTCCTACTTGTGGGTTTCCCACAGGTATCTGGTTGGCCATTATGTAGATAGGTGTTTGGTCTGATCCAGCATAGTTCTTATGTTCTTACAATTTGGGCTGAAGAAGAAAAATGACAGCGGCTGCAAAGAATTAGCCTCCATTACCCCCGTAATGCCCACAAGTTCATTGTCATTCCCATTGTCACAGTTGGGAGCAAATATTAAAGTTATAAGGGAGGGAGGGAGGGAGGGAGGGAGGGAGGGAGGGAAAGAGAGAGAGAGAGCGCATAACTATTCTGTCACCAAGGTTCTGCTCGCCCCCTATGAACCGTTGAAAAATTCTCCTTTCCTCTCAAATTGGCAAAATTAATCACTTGCAAATTTGGGTATCAATTTTGCGAAGCAATTTTTGTTTCATGGCATAGGAACCAGTGCTGGACAAATTCTCCTGAGATTGGTTTGGAGATGCATCCCCAATTATGCATATCTTTGGACAATTCCTGCGAGAAATATGCTGTAATTTTTACTGGATGCTAAAACGACTGGGGCAGAAGGTTTCCCTCCGTCATTATAAACTAAAGAGGTCAAGACAACATAGGCTATGGGGATATTCTGCATTTCCTCTCATAAAAGTCTTTGTCTGCGCTACTGGGAAGCTCTGCAGAGCTTGGTCAGACAAGCACAGAAGCCATACCGCTCCCTCCCACAAGGAGCCATTCACTTCCTCCCAGGTAAATGAGTATAGGCTGGCAGCCTCAATAAAGAGATGCACTTGAGATCACAACTGGTGCATTAAACCTGCTTTGTGCTCTGGGTTATCCCACTGTTTGGCAACATTCCATCCAAACTAATTTCAGCACTAAATTTATAATTCAATTTTGTATCTCAACAATACTCCCTCAGGCACACAGAGATCACAAAACTTCTTCCCCCCCCCCTCCCCGAAGTGCTATAAAAACATCAAGTTAATTTAAATGGGAAGTGCACAGAGTGCTAAAACAGAAGTCTTTTGGAACTATGACCCACCAGCTGGTCTACACAGTAGACATAAACATGTCTTTGGGGGTGTTTCATAACCAAAGGAAAATGCTATTGCTTCCCAGGCTTGCAACGTAGCAGTGTTCACCACCCTTAGTGGTGCAGGAATTATCCTTTGCCTTGTCACGTCTTTGACAGTGGAATGGATGGGCCTCACGGCAGCTAAGAACCTTCATCATGACCTCCTCAACAAGATCATCCTTGGACCAATCAGGTACAATAAAAATGAAATGAGTCGCTTCACAAATGTGTTTTCCGTATCCACAGGCACTTAGGGATGCCAGTTCAATGGAGGTTCAAAGCATGAGATCCAGGGGATAGAACCCGGAAGCAAATGAGATGGTGCCTAGCAGCCATTGGTTAGGATCTGATGGGATAAGGGCGGAGCCTTCTACTGCCAGGTGGGGGCTGAGAACAGCACCTGGCAAATTGGACAAGAAGCCTGGCTGCGCCCAATGAACATGGCTGAGGGGCAGAGAGAATGGACCATTTGTCTGCTCCAGCAGGGCTCGCCTTGTGTTCATTTTGTCAAAAGTCGCAACCTGCTAAACCTGCAGCTGCCTTTTGGGTTGCCAGATCTCAAGATTTGGTCTGAAATGTCAAGGTTTTAGCCTTCTTTTAATCACCTCCAAGGAAAGGGTTTAAATATTTGGGCATGGGGCTCAAGTCCAGGTTATCTGAAATACTGTATTCTCCCTTACGAGCCTGCCCATGCTTTGAGATCTTCTGGGGAGGCCCTTCTCTTGGTCCCACCACCATCGCAGGCACACCTGGTGGGAACACAGGAGAGGGCCTTCTCGGTGGCTGATCCAATGCTCTGGAACTTTCTTCCCAGGGAAGCTAGCCTGGCTCCCTCCTTGATGTGCTTTCGGAGGCAGGCAAAAACTTTCTTGTTCCGGCAGGCCTTTAGCGAATAAATCTGGACCTCCATCTATGCCTAGGATTTTTTAAACTGTTATGTATTTTAAATGTTTAAAATGTTTTATTATTGAAATGTATTTAATATATTTCTAGGTTTTAACTGGATATGTTTTAGTTTTGTAAAGCTGCCTTGAAGCTCAGCATTGGGCAAAAGGTGGGATACAATTGAATACTATTATTATTATTATTATTATTAATAATAATAATAATAATAGAATCAAGGGGGTGGACTACTTTGTGCAGGAGATGTATGAGAAATTCTTTTCAGTTCGTTTTAATCAAGATTTACCAAGTGGCACTTTCTGAACTCACTACAGACTTCAACACAATCTGCAGGCACATTTCTGAGCGTGCAGTGTGATTTGCAGACCCCCCCCCCCAAAAAAAAATCATTGGACAACACGTGTATATTTGAAAAAATGTGCATAAAAGAAGGCATACTCTTGAAAAATATGCACAAATACACTTTAGTCAATGGGAGAAGCATGCATACATTTCAAAGATGCACATAATTAATACATACTTTAGGAAAAATCTGCAAGAAAATCCGCATGGATTTTCATGCAAAAAGAAAAAAAAAACCCTCAAACTTTCAGTCTGATAGGAACTCGAGTCGTGATGAGCTTCAAGATGGGATTCAGAGAACTTTGGGCAAGTTCAAGGTTTGCTGATTCGCACATCCCTAATGGCTTGGGAGCTAATGACATCATTCTAGTCCATCATACAGTGTTCCCCCAGATGCTCCTGGGAAAGCTACTAGTAAAGGCATGAAGGGCAACAGCCCTATGATTGCCACTGAGTTACTAGCTGTAAGAGTTTAAACCAACATGTGCAGTATTTTTTGTATTTTGACATCCTATTTTGCCTCCGACCAAACTCACTGCTGGAGCTTCTTCAAATCTGAAATCGACCCTTGAAAGAGATTCAACACCCCCTGGTGTAGGTACTAAGATGCCAGGGCCATGCCACTAGAATTCTCACCTTGAGTCCTGTGAACCTGATGCCCTACATACATCTAGTTCAGGAGGCAGAAGAATAGCAGCACTCTTTTCCATAAAACCTTTGACTTTCTCCCTCCATCTAACAGATTCTTTGACACGACGCCCTTGGGGCTGATTCTCAACCGTTTTTCTGCCGATACGAATATTATTGATCAGGTAAGCTCATTGTTTTGGTAAAAACCTTTTTTCAGAATACGGTGACCCTATAAATGGTGTCATTTTAGAGTGTCTTTTTCAATTGTTCAAATGGGCTCCCCATGAATGAAATGCTTTATAAAAAATTATAAAGAAATGTGAGTTTTAAAATACTCACATTGCTTTATAATTTCTTGGTAAACTGCCCAGAGAGCTTTGGCTATGGGACGGTATAGAAATGTAAATTATTATTATTATTATTATTATTATTATTAATCTGAATGATTGTCATTCTGATACAAATGATTGTGCTGGACTAACATTTGAATTGTATCCACACTAGATCAAATTTAATTTCCCTTGGGTCAATCGGTCAACATGGAGTTGGTTAATATTCACATGGATGCAGATGTCCCCCCCCCCCCACCATAAGCATTTTAGGAGTCCGCCTCCCATTTTGAATTCTCCCTGCCAAACCTAACAAACTATATCTTCGATTAAAGATTAACATGGAAATCTGCACACACAAATTTAGGCAGTTTTACTTTCCAAGCCTTTTGAGGTCCCTTGTGCAGAGAAATGATGTAGAAGTCTTGCTGAAGCTAAGTAGCTCTGGGTCCAGTCAGTGTCAGATGGGGGGACCTTGTAGGACTACCATGGTTTTGCCGTCGGCTGCCTTGAGAGTTTTTCCTGAAAAGAGACATAGAAACGTTTATTTATTTGAGTTCCAAGGCAGAGGAAAGACAGGGTTACAAATGTAGTACATAAAGTAATACATAAATGTTCAGCCAAAAGGATCGGAACGGTGGCTTGATGTAACGTTTACGAATGGTCTTTGGTGCAGCACATTCCACCAACCCTGGAGTCCCTCTCACGATCCTCTTTGCTCTGCCTGTCTGCGATCGGGATGATTTCATACGCCACTCCAGTGTTTGCCGTTGCTCTCGTGCCTCTTGGGATAGCCTTTTATTTCATCCAGAAATACTTCCGAGTTGCATCCAAGTAAGTTTCTGCTTTTTAAAAAAATATGCCAAATGTCTTTGTGGTCCATGGCTATCAATGTATTCCGTTATAATCCTGGTGATAGCTACCACCATTTTGTCTGTTTAGGGCAGGAGTGTGTAACATGATTAGTGGAACTGAAGTTAAGGACAACAGACTCCCTGGGGGAAATCATTCACAAGGAAACAGCTCTCAGCCTCCTGGGGGCTTTTACTTTCAGTTTCAATAAAGCTTTGGTTGTAGGCCGAGCTGTTTCTGCATCTTTCTGTTTTCCTCCTAAAGAGGGTGCAGTACAGCCCAAGGCCCAAATTCTATTTTGGAGACGTTCTCAGGGGCCAACACCAAAGGGGTGGGGTTAAAATACCAAAAATACCAGCATACTTTAGATTAAAGCACTTACTGCCAATAACTTAGCCTTTGGAGAGGCATTTCAACCTTGTACAATGGTTGGGAAACCACCCAATGACACCTTGGTCAGAGCAAAGGGGGTGAACATCAGAAGCTGTCTTATACTGAGTCATTAGTCCATTCAGCCCTGTACTTTTGACATGGACTGGCAGCTTTCCAGGGTTTTGGCAAGGATTCTTTTCTAGCCCTACCTGGAAGTGCCAGGGATTGAATTTAGGACTTTCTGCATGCAAAAGAGGTGCTCTCCATTGAGCTATGGACCTTCTCAAAATAATTGAAACATAGGATAGGAAACTGCCTTAGACTGAGTCAGACCTTTGGTCCATCCACCCAAGTATTGTCGACACTGACTGGCAGCAGCTCTCCAGGGTTTTAGGCAGGATTCTTTCCTAAGCTTACCTGGAGATGCTGGGGATTGAATGAGGGACCTTCTGCACGCAAAGCCGGTGCTCTACCACCAAGCCAAGGACAGGTGGGCCCAGGAGAAGGGGTGTAGCCCTCTGGGGAATGCCAGAGAATCAGATTAGGACTCCAGAAGGGCTGGATGTGGTGCCACACCTGAGGTTCTGCACACCAAGGGGTAGTTTTCACGGTGGCGAGTTAGCACCGCTCCTCCATCAAATCCCGCAATATCATTGGTGCAGGGTGTGTGTGACCAGTAATCTTCATGAAGGGAGGCAGTGTGGGCTTTCCAGCGGCCATTAGGCTCACTGGGCCTGCCTTTTGCCCAGGAATATGGTGACCAATCAGGGGTCACCATCTTCTCAGCCATGGCTCCTCCGCAACTGCAGAGCAAGGATAGATAGTGGATGCCTCGTACTCTCCTTGCTCCAGAGAAAAAAGTTGGGGTAAGTCCTTGACGTTTTTTCTCCGCAGCTTTGCCGGAAAGCCCCGGGATGGGTGGGCGGTGGCTGCTGTGTCGTATAATCGACACAGCACTACCAAGCACCCACTCCAGGACTTTCCATGCGTTTAGACAGCCCCCTGGTTTAGGGAAAGCCATTTTTAAGTGAATGAGGTTTAAGGTAAGTGCTTTGTTTTCTGCCTGCCTAATTGTTTTTGCTACTTACATGCCTTCTTGCCCTCTGTGACAGGGACCTTCAGGAGCTTGATGACAGCACACAGCTACCTCTCCTTTGCCACTTTTCAGAGACAGCGGAAGGCCTCACCACTATCAGAGCATTCAGGTTTGTACATGAGGGCTTTCTTTCAAAGATTGCCATCCTGGCAGTCTTACTCAATTCAACGTGCGCCATTTTGGGTCCAGATTTCCATCATGTTGGGGGCAAAGACAATGGCTGAATTCAGACGACACAATAAGCAACTGGGGGGTGGGGGAAAACAATTGTCAGTTGTATTGACTATTGTGTTGTCCAAATGCTGCCATAGTCAACTCAGCGCTGATCCTCATCCACACCACAGTTGATTATTTATTACCATGTTGTGTGGGGAGTACCCCCTAGATGAACAACTGTAAAGTTGATTATTACCCCACCATTGACTATCATGTTGTCCGAATTCAACCAATCTGTAGGCAGCAGAAAGAGAAACGTGAGCAACACACCCTAGTTACTTGGGGCGAACATTTGCACTGTCAAATTTTGGAAAGTTTGGGGCAAACTGCCTCCCTTCTTTTGCATTCTGGGTAAGTGGTCCATAATTTGGGGTGTGGTGGGGGATGCCGGATAAAACTTACCAGAATTCTCTTGTAGCTCCAATTGGCAGGAAGGCAGGTATCCTATTTTTACTACAAAAATCTTTTCCGTGGGGTATTCTGGGAAGAAAATGGAAGCTACCATAAAAAGTGGTGCACCCCACCTACTGGTGGCTGCTATTTTTCCCAAAATGCCCCTTGAAATGGGTTATTTTGTAGAAAAAACACCAGTGAGTAAGTTTCACCCCCCTAAAAATTGTGCATCCCACCTCTGAAAATAGCAAAAATCCCTCCCCTCCTCTTTTCAGCCTCTGAATAGGATGGTTAAATTGGTGTGTGTGTGTGTGCGTGCGTGCGAGCGAGCGAGCGAGAGAGAGAGAGAGAGAGAGAGAGAAATTGGCCTGGCCCTACTTCCATCCATTTCAAAAATTGTTTGCCATGTAGGATATGGGGGGGGGGGGTATTCCAGAAACACAACTCAAAACCTCTTTGGGTGTACAGAGTTTAGTTGTGGAATTCCTTGGATCCTGGCCAATATTATTAGATGGCTTACATAGGCTAAGTCTAGAAACCACTCATTTCTAAACTGTCCTACATCACTAGTCTGTCTCTTCCTTTAATTTGCCTTGGTATCCTCTAACACCCTTCAGCTTCATCTACCTTTTCCTGCACCTTTAGCAGCTAACACCATATTCTTCCAACTCAGGGCTTTGTTGGGAAACTAACGTTTACTGGGTTAAGCCTGGTAGTTGTTTCCCTTTGTTCTGAATTCATCATGTACCCGTCAAGCAGTAGTGAACTCCCTTGACTAGTTAACCTCAAAGTAGCACAGTCCAATTAGACTGGGATCTGCGTGACCTATTTGTTCGTCATCTGGACAGGATAAAGAGCCCAAGAAAATCCAGAAGAAGGGCTTGGATGGTGATGAAAAGATGCAGATTGAGTGTGTCAGAGTTTCCATAATGGGGGGGGAGGGAAAAAGGAGCGCAGCTGCCGAAGAGAAACAGTTCAAGGCTGGAGGCAGGCAATAGTTTTGCGTTTAGCATTATCATCACTCTCGCATAGAAACATGTAATCTTTTTGCCTGCACGGTACATAGAAGCATGTCACTATGACAGTGTGTGTTGCGCACTGTAGCTTCAACCACAGTCTCCAGGGGGGGCACCATATAGCACTCTGCTGAGGGCCCTCTCAACCCTGGAACTGTTCCTGTTTGTCCTCATGACATCCCTGTGAGGTTGGGCATCACTGCAATGCCCATTTTACAGGCACAAAGAGTATGACCTGTCTCCAAGATCATTGTGGTTAAGCTGGAATTTGACTCCAGGGCTCATGGACAGGATCTACACTACAGCTTTATAACAGTTTATAACAGTATTGACAACTGTTGGGGCCGATGACACATTCCATGCACCGTTTTCAACCCGCTTTCAAAGGGTTGTATCTTGCATGGTCTAGATCTGGCCCTACAGTCAACACAGCACAGCACAGCACCTAGCTGTATGTCAGGGAATTGAAGCAGCATCACGTGAAGAGAAGAACACAGCAACTCAGGTATATTCGTCTTGTGAACAAAGTCACCCCAAAGCTGAGAGACACTGGCCAGATCTACACCAAGCAGCATATAGCACTATGAAAGTGTTATATAAAAGGCAGGAGCCACACCGCTGTTCTATAACACTATTGAAGTGCACTGATAACTGTTGGGGCCCATAGACACATACCAGATACTGCTTTCATAGTGCTATATCCTACTTGGTGTAGATCTGGCCACTGACTCACTCAAAGCAACTCAGTGGCTCAATTCGGACCACACGATAGTCAATGGTGGGTTGACTAACCCTAACCCTAGGGGGTACTCCCCACACAACATGGTAATAAATAATCAACTGTGGTGTGGATGAGGATCAGCGCTGAGTTGACTATGGCAGCATTCAGACGACATGATAGTCAAAACAACTGACGATTGTTTCCCCCACACCAGTTGTTTATTGTGTCGTCCGAATTGAGCCAGTGAGTTTGTAGGTGACTCTGCAGTAGAATTCTAAACTTCTCACCTCCATGTCTGTCCAACAGTGTAGCCCATTGGGTGTGTGAAAATGTGTGCGATGGATGCTTCGAATCATACGACTTTTAGATTTGGGTTATTTGGGGACAGAATCCTGTTTGTTTCTTCTCCTGCTGCAATTGCAGGGCAAAGGCGTGGCCATATGCATGGCCCACCCACTAGGGAAGGGGGATGAGAGGAAGAACAACCAATCAGAGACAAGAAGCAGCCAGGTATTTGAGGTCTATGTCTAGCGTCCTTACCACGGTACCCAACAGTTTGGCAGTCACCCTATTTGTTGCCTAATTTGGATTAACCAGTTGCCTCTTGGTGCTCTTTTCTCCCTTCATTTGGCCCTATATTGGCCTGAGTTCAAGGTTGGTTGGTTGTTTTTGCCTACTGCACTCTTCTTCATTGGGCCTCCCCACATACACATGCATTTGGGGTATTGGGCTAAGATTCAATAGATTTGGCCATTTACCTAATAGATCACAATGGGGAGGGGGGTGAATCAGTGCAGGTAAAAAGGAAGGGATCATTGGGAGAGTGAAGAGGCCATCCCTAAACCGGCCTCTCAGGGCAGTAAAATCAGTCCTGATTGTAAAATGGCCCCCTTGTTTGCAAAAAGCAAAACAAAACAAGATTAAACCCAAGAAAACCACAAGGACTGTGTTCTTGCAATGTATAATAAACTAGTAAACAGATACTAATCTCTTTCTACCAGAGCACAAAGCGAACCACAAGCACTGTATTCTTGCAATGGGTAATAAACCGGCAAATAGTTGTTCGTTTTTCTTCTAATGCAGAAGCACCACAGTGCTGGCATTTATACAGTGTCGTCTGCCTTCTGCCAGTACTCACAGTTCCCTAAACAACGCGGTAGCAGAAGCCCTGTAATCCCAACTGAAGCAAGACTTCGGGCTGTTGTTTTTTCATAGCTGAAAAAAATGTATGCATCATAGTGAAATTTCTCTGAGTTGATTTTCAGAAGGAAGGGGGATTTGGTAATTATGTAGAAGCCTAGCTACAGTTGCATGACGTTCAGCCAGCTTGTAGACCAGAGAAGAACATCAAAAGTGTGCTGCTGGTCTGATTGCATCACTTACAAAATGTTGGGGTGAAATGTGAAGCTCCTACTCCTCCCATGCTCTGGGGAAATAATATTCCCCAGAGCCAGAAGGATAGGGACAGGGGAGGCTATGTCGATGGGGAGGTGGGCCAAGGATGGGCTCTTCTTCACCTGTAGCGTGGCAGCAACAATGAGCATGAAATTTTTGGGATGTTATATTAGCAATAGCCACCGTGAGGGTCATATAGGGCCATCAGATGCAATAGATAATGGAATAGTCTCTAGTGCTGGGGCTGAGGACCCTGAGGCTCTCCAGGTGCAATAGATAATGGAGTAGTCTCTAGTGCTGGGGCTGAGGGGACTTGTAGTCCTGCAAACTCTAGGGGGGGGTTCAGACCCCAAATGCTCTGGGTAGAAGCCAGCAGGGTTTAGGTGGTTAACAATGGCAAATGGGAGCAAGGCCTCTCCTGTGATGGCACTTTGCATCTGGAACAAGCGCCTATCCTTCTATTTTAGTTCTTGAATGACTGTCTTATTCTTCCTGACTTCTACCTGACAGTTGCTTTTTAAGCCGACGTGTTGTGTTTCCAAGCCTTCCCACTGCAGTGTGAGACGATAAAGAGGTCTGCCAAGTAATCCACAAAGCTTTATTTAGCAAATAAACATCTCTTCGCACCTAAAGAGAGTTTAAACACTAGGAACTTTCCTCTAGGCTAAAACTTGGCTAATTCAGTAAGACGATTGTCCTTTCAACAAAAGGGAAGGTCTTTTCCCTGAGCTTCTGAACTTCAGGGAGGATTCCTCTGAAGAAGACTTTGGTGAGAAACTAGCTGAGCCGATCGCCTCGCGCCTTCTTTTAGCTTCGCCCATTTGAATCTGTGGCGGACTCTGGGATCGGTCAACTCTGAAGTCCCTTCCCCCTCTGAGGATTGCTGAGTTCCCACAGACTCTGAGTTGTTAACGTTTTCACTGATGAGGTCTGGTGAAGATTCATCCCTGGCTAGTAAAGAGCCTTGGAGAATCTCCTCCCCTGCTTCCTATATAGGCTGGTGCATTTCTAGTCCTGTCTCTTCTGCTTCAGAATCTGATTCCGATCGATACCCTGAAACTCCTTCTCCCACACTAAGGGGAACAAGCCTGATCACAATATGATGCTGCTTTTTCCATGGTTTCGATTAATATAAGTTGTACTTTGGACCAAAAGTCCATCTAGGCCAATATCCTGTTCCCAGCAGTGGGCAACCAAATGCTTCTGGGAAGCCCTCCATATCTGTCATAGCTGTAGAGAAGAAAGATGTTCTTCAGTTCAGTTTGACATGCAGTTGTGAAAAAGCCAAACCTATCCATACGTTTCTATACAGCTACTAAAAAATAAAGGACCTCAGCCCTTACTTGGATGTTGTCATCCTACATTACTCTCCCTCCGTCCTTGTCTTTAAAAGGAAGAACATGAACAAAGAGACAGAGAGAGGGAGGGAGGGAGGGAGAAAGAAAAGAATGCTTGCTGATATGACCCACCTTAAAGCAGCACACAACTCACCAGGTTGAGACCAATGCAATGGGAGATGGGACTCCTGTACCTTATATAATATGATTGAACATGGATAAGGCTGCACAGCTTGAATTAGAAATGCATTTGCTAGGAAATGTCCCACTAAACTGAGTGATAAACCTATTTGATTTGGGGTGGGAGAAGAAGGCGATAGAAGAAGGGAAGGTGAGGAGGCACAAAAGTAACAAAATAGCTGGAACATGCTGGGAGTTGTAGGCCAAGACCTTTGGAGGCACCAGCTTGGGGAAGGCTGGGATGTCAGCAAAGAACTTGGATATCTTCACTCCAACACCTGGTTCTTTAAAAGTACTTGGCAAGTTGGTACACAATTATTTAAGCTGTGTGGATCAGTGGGGCCTGAACTGCTGAGATTCTGCAATCCGCGCCTGCATGTTGCAGCATCAGAATTGAGTCACTCCATTGTTAACGTAAGAACGGTTTCATCCTTTGCAGGCATGAACCCAGATTTAAACAGCGTATGCTGGAACTGACGGACACTAACAACATTGCATACTTGTTTCTGTCAGCTGCAAACAGATGGCTGGAGGTCAGGACGGTACGTACGGCTTAGTCTCTGCCACGGTTTTTGAAACCTTAGAACCCAACAGTTACTTTGTTTGATGTAAGATGCTGGGTGAAGAACTATCACCGGGAGACATCTGGCAGTGAAACACAACCGTTTCATATACGGCAATACTTAAAATAGCTCGGTGTTGTTTCTAGTAAGCTTAAGCTAAGAAACTTCTTCAGTTGCTGTTGCTGTGGTGACTATCTTTCAGAATAGATGCAGGGCTGGATAGGGCAATGCATTTCCCCAGTCCTGCCAGGCCCAAGAAGGAGAGTGCGTTTCTAGGGGTGTATGAGAATTTCAGTTTGCAAATCTCTCGAAAATTCCCCATTCGCAACCCCGAATGGGAACGTATGGTTTCAAATTCCTGAACTTACGTTACTTTTCGCAAAATGCGCATTTGAAGAATGCACAGCTTGAAGAATGTGCAAGTTTTTCAATGTGTACAACTTCCTTGATGTTTACAAAATGCACAACTTTTCCCAGTTGAATGAACAAAACAACACCAGTTGCAAACTAGAATGGGAGCAAACTGAACCAGACTTTGAAGCAAACTTGGGAGAATTTCAGGAAGCTTGGTTCTCCCAAGAGAAGATTGAGGGGAGACATGATAGCACTCTTCAAATACTTGAAAGGTTGTCACACAAAGGAGGGCCAGGATCTCTTCTCGATCAACGCAGAATGCAGGACACGGAATAATGGGCTCAAGTTAGAGAAAGCCAAATTCCAGCTGGACATCAGGAAAAACTTCCTGACTATTAGAGCAATACGACAATGGAACCAATTACCTAGAGAGGTGGTGAGCTCTCCCACATTAGAGGCATTCAAGAGGCAGCTGGACAACCATCTGTCAGGGATGCTTTAGGGTAGATTCCTGCATTGAGCAGGGGGTTGGACTCAATGGCCTTATAGGCCCCTTCCAACTCTACTATTCTATGATTCTATGATTGTATCCCTATATGTATCTTCCCTCTCAGCCCACCTGGTGAGGAGCCTCCACCTTTGCTGTCCTCGGATGTCCATGTAGGGTCATATGTTTGAATATGGCCTGTGCGTATAGAATCCGATGACTGCATGTTTGATTAGGCATGACTGATTTACTAGATAAAATCTGGTACCTGGAGTTGACATGCACATATTGGATTCTATACATGTGTTCTGTATTCAAGCCTTATGGATGTCCAAGGATGGCCGAGGAGGGGTACATGTAACAAAGGAAGCTGCCCTTACCATTGGCCATCAAGCCCAGTATTGCGTCCGCTGTCTGGCAGAAGCTCTCCAGGGTTTTGGACAGAGTTTTGCCAGGGATTGAACCCACCACTTTCTTCAAGCAAAGCATGTGCTCCATCACTGAGCTATATGGTCCCACATATTGGATGGATGTGGAAGGCTGGCATGCTCTTGTTCACTGGGTTGGGGTATAATCCAATCTGCCCCTCTAACAGGAAGCATTGGCTAAGTGTGGGTGGCAAGCTTGAGACAAGAACTTCCAAGGGTCAAGGGTCAAGACCATGTGAAGGTGCCCAAAGCCCGATCTGCCAGGCATTGACCCTGCCTCCTACCAACTTCTGCTAATTTGAGGGAATTCTGACCTATTTCTCCTCCGGGGCTGTCAAATCTAGACTTCCCACTGAATTTCAACTCAAGCAAAACTTCAATGTAATTTGGGGGGGGGGGGTGTCTGTGCAATTTGGGGATGTGCTAGAAGAGTTTTGAGCAGCCTAGAGGAACTTAGCTGAGGAATTTCCCAACTCCTTAGGCTGCTGCTAAATTTTGCCTAAAGCAGAATTTGAGACAAATTGCAACCCAATTCTCCAGGAGGGCCCCTTGCATCTCGACACAAACCCTTTCAGGAGCATTGGTAAACATCCAGTCAAGGCCTCAGCTGTCATAGCATGTGGTTTCCTGAAAAACAAGATGTGGTGGGTGTGGGAGAGCCATCAGGTACGTGAAGAAAGCCAGAGCGATAATAATAATATTTGGCATTTATAGAGCACATTTCCAATGTTTAAAAAGCCCTCACATACATTATCTCACTAATCTTTACAACTGCCTCTAGTGCTTTTCCCCGGAACTTTATTCTTCTAGCTACCCACTAGGCAGCCAATGGTTACGAGACCTACCCTTGTGCCCATCCAGATTTAGTCTTCATGCAGCTAAGTAATTTTAGAATCTGGATTTAATGGTTTTACAGGGGGTGGAGGTAGCCGTGTTTATTACTTCAGTTGTAAAGCACATGACTAACATTTATCTTCTTACCCACAACTACCATTCCATGTTTTCCAATTGCTTCTATATTCCTGATTATGTTAGAGCACACACCCCAAAACCCCAAACACACACACACCCTTTTATCTTTCCTGATTTTTTTTTTATAAAACTCTGATCATGTGCAGTTTTGTATTTTGAACTCACTTAAACCATAACACCATCATGACACCAGGACTAAACTGGAGTTGTTTTCTGCTGTCCTGAGCTTAAACACATTTACTTGGGAATAAGCATCATTTTGTTGTAGGAAAAGATACTATATTTTTAAAGAAAAAGTAATCAAAAAATACAAATCCTGGGTTATTACAGATCAGGAATTCTAACCCTAAAAAGCTGCACAAATACCTGACAGTGGGGAGCCAAGCAGCCAATTGATACCACCATTTTACAGAACACTGAACCCGAGCCATAGCTACACCTGCCAGGTATCCCGGGGTCATCTCTGGGTTGTCCCTGTGCATCCATATGATGCACAGGGGATCCCGGGATCAAATGGGGACAACCTAGATATGACCCCGGGATAACTGAAACCGGGGATGTCCCGGTTTTTCCATGGTCCTGGGACAATCCTGATGATTGCAGCTGGTGTGTCACGGGCTCCCAGGTCCTCAAACAGGGCCGGAGTTGCGTGGGGTGGTTACGTGCCCATGGGGGTGGGGTGGGGGCAGCAATTTTGCCATCCCTGGGATGGTGGGGGGGGGTTGGTGGCGGAGTTTGGCAGGGGGATACTCACTTTTTCGCCGCATGACCGGGCTCCTCTTCAAAAAAATAAATAATGGTGCCCACAATGTCCCTCTTCCCTTACGGGACGTCACGCAGCTATAAAGACACTGGGGGAGGATCAGGGGAGCACATAAGTCCATATTCCTCCCCCTCCCTCCCTCTACACCCTTAGGTGTAGATGAGCTCCTGGTGTCGCCAACCCACAGTATTAGCGGCACTTCAACCCAAGTAGGAAGATCCCACTATAACTTCCTTTAACCACCTATTAGCATGAATGGAAAGGAGGATTGAAGAGACAGGTAAGGAGCTGAGATGATATAGTCATGATACAGCCTTTCTTCAGGGGAAGGTGGAGTTCTACACGTTCACCTGGGAGTAGGCTCCACTGGATTCAGTGGGATTTATTTCTGAGGCTCCGGCAGCAGCATTTCAAGAGGAAAGAGAGGGGAAATGGTGTCTGGAAATGGTGAAGCAACATTAAGAGAGGAACAGGGTATGGGGGCATGATGAGACATGTGCATTTGCTGATGGATGACTTAGAAAGGTGGCTTTGCTGAGTAATATTTCTGCAAACGGGATTAAAGCCTGCTTCTCCTTCGTTAGCTCTATTTCAACAAAGGCCATGTCTACACCGGGGATTTTTCCCTGGTCGTCCCTGTGCATCCAAATGATGCACAGGGGATCCTGGAAGAAGGCAGGGGCGGCCCCTCCATTTTCCCGGGATAACTGAGACCTCAGTTATCCTGATTTTACCTGTGGTCCTGGGAAGATCCCAAGGACCACGGGCGGCGTGGGTGCCCGTCCCAGTTTCTTCCCTCCTCCTCGCGAGTAGCAGGGGTCAGCAAGAGGGAAGGAGCCAGTCTGGGGGTTGTCCAGGTACATTGGAGGTGGGGGCGGGGCTCTTTTGTTTTACTTACATTTTCGTTGGAGCACAATTGTGCTCCCGGCTCCTAGTTCTTTTTTTTAAAAAAATGGCGGGCACGCCATCCCTCTTCCCATCTGGGATGTCGCACTTCCGTTTAGAAGCGGGGGGATGGTCCCAGAAGTAGGTAAGTCCGGGATCGGGGGGCCCTCCCTCCCTCTACACCCTTACATGTAGAAAGGGCCAAACATTCACTCCCACCTTGGGGGAAAGGAAGGAAATAAGGGCTGCCCATTCTCTTATTGACTTCGCTGGGCAATGGGCTGTATATCTCCAGCCAGCACTGCTCAGCTAGGGATGGCCACCGCCAGGCTTCTGCAGCATACCTGATTCAGCTTGCTTTTGCATGCTGAGCCATGCAGTTTCCCTGAGTTCCTGGGGACTTTTAACACGTTTTTGGTCCAGCCGTAATTTGTGAAAATAGCTCTAAATTGCACAGATGTGCAATTTTTTGTATCTGTAGAGAAACCCTGTGGATACAGTAGCTCACTTTTTGTGGACCCCTCCTTCTCTGTTCTACAGATCTTAAGGCTGTCTTTGAGGGAAAGTTGTTGGTATGTTCTTAAGCATTCAAGACCGATGCCCTCCACAATACTATAGAAGGTTTCTTCACCTTGGACTTCTCAAATAAAATTATAATTGGTGGTATTTTGATGGCTGCGTTTCGAGACTGTTTTGTCTTTGGGCTGCTTGGGGATTGCAAAACCACCATAATAATAATAATTAATAATAATAATAATAATAATAATAATAATATAATATTTATTTATTACCCACCTCTCCCTCTGGATCGAGGCGGGGAACAATATCAATACAAACAAAAGAAAATACATAAAACTAATTAAAACCATATAAAATCAATACATTATTAAAATTAATAAAACTCTTAAAGTTCGACTGGGTAGGCCTGCCGGAAGAAATAACAAAGTACACTTCATAACATGCTGCCAAATTAGAGGACAAGGACTTCCTCCCTTGGCTGAAAAACAGAGGATGCATTTGCTGCAGTGAGCAAAGGTCGCCTTCAGTAGATTGTGTGTGTTATGCTGGGACGGTAAGAGCTCCATCACCCCAGCGATTGAGGGCCCTCTCGGCATGTCTGGTGTGCGGATTTGCAGCACGGTGCTCACATGACGCCGTGCCTGTCCTGCTGACACCCCACCTCTTCCCCAGCCTTTCCTAGAACGCTGAAAGTCTGGATTATTTTCCCTAAGCGCATTTAATGCGCCCTAAGCCTCCATGTAGTTTTAAAGGAGCTGAGGGTTTGAATGGATTGCATCAGGTCCTGGCAGGGAAAAGCGACCTCTCCCAGCAGCCGGCTCCAAGCCCCAATCTAAAGCCCAAACCTTGCATCCCATGCTCGAAAGCCTTTTTAAAAACCATACAATGCCTGAATCTCTGCAGAGAGATAATTGTACTCTCTTGATGCCCCCAAAGAGCCAGGCTAAAGGGTTGCTTCATTTTTGCCTGGCAGAAAGGTGGACTGGTTGAAGTGCTCATCTGACAGGACCTGACTGGAGGGAGAAAGAGAAGGGGAGGAGTGGAATGGAGTGGAAGAGCAAAAGACCAAAGGAACGAAAGAGCAGCTATTCAGGTGAAAGGGATCAGAAGCTTTACGTGCTTCTGCATCAGATGTAAAAAAGACGCAGAGGCAAACCAGGGGGAAAAATTAGGTGTGATGGAGGTCAAAGAAAAATGTGAGATTCATGTATTGGATCGACTGTATGTTATTGGTATTTCATATTTCATACAGCAAGGTGCCATCCTTTCCCCAATGCTGTTTAACATTTATATGAAACCGTTGGGAGAGATCATCCGGAGGCATGGGGCGGGGTGCTATCAGGATGCTGATGACACCCAAATATATTTTTCTATGCCTTCGATAACAGCGCCAGCTAAGGATAGTGTGTCTCCTCTGAATGAATGCTTGGGCTGGATGAGGAAAAACAAACTGAAGTTGAATTCAGACAAGACGGAGGTGCTTGCTGTCAAAGGCCGCAACCTGGGTATGGAGGTGTGTCAACCAGTTCTGGATGGGGTTACACTCCCCCTGAAAGACTGTGTTCGCAGCTTGGGGGTGCTCCTGGATCCGTCGCTCCAAATGACAGCCCAGATAGATGCGACGGCCAGGAGTGCCTACTATCAGCTTCGGCTGATACGCCAGCTGCGCCCCTTCCTAGAGTTGGAAGACCTAAATATGGTAGTGCACGCGCTGGTAACTTCGAAGCTCGACTTCTGCAATGCGCTGTACATAGGGCTACCTCTATGCCTAGTCAGGAAACTTCAACTAGTTCAAAATATGGCAGCCAGGTTGGTCACCGGTACATCTAGGGGTGACCATATTACGCCAGCTTTAAAATCGCTCCACTGGCTGCCAATTAGTTTCCGGGCGAAGTATAAAGTGTTGGTTATTACCTTTAAAGCCCTACATGGTTTGGGTCCAGGTTACCTGCGGGATCGCCTTCTCCCATACAATCCGCCCCGCACGCTCAGGTCCTCTGGGAAGAACTTACTGCAGTCGGCCAAGACTAGGCTGACAACCGTTACCCAGAGGACCTTCTCTTCTGCCACTCCCAGACTGTGGAATGACCTGCCGGAGGAGACTCATCAACTTAACAGTCTTTTAGAATTTAAGAAAGCTATAAAGACTGTTCTCTTCCGGCAGGCATATCCAGTGGAATTTTAGAATGTTTTAAGGATGTTTTTAGGATGTTTTAGGATTTTTTATGCAGTTTTAATAATATGTGTCATGTTTTAATCAGTTTTATGTATTTTATCATGTTGTTGTTCCCCGCCTCGATCCAGACAGAGAGGCGGGTAAGAAATAAATTGCTATTATTATTATTATTATTATTATTATTATTATTATTATTTGTTTTGCAACACAAATCTTTCTCCTGTGTTTTTTTCTCTCTCTTCAGGATTATCTGGGTGCTTTCATTGTTCTCACTGCAGCCGTGGCCTCCATTTCTCGAGGTCCTACTTCTGGCCTTGTTGGACTGGGCCTCCTCTATGCATTGACAGTACGTACAGAGGCAACGCTTTCAATCCATGGGCACAATCCACCAAGAAGGTCCCATGCACAAACTGCAGCAAAATGAGCGGGAGCTGAACCTGTCTACACGATGGGTTTTTCCCGGGGTTGTCCCTGGGTCATCCCTGTCCATCCAAATGACGCACAGGGGATCCCAGGGGCTGGCAGGGATGACCCCTCCATTGTCCTGGGATAACTGGTTCCCCAGTTATCCTAATTTTCCCTGTGGTCCTGGGACCATCCTGAGGACCGCAGGTGTGGCTGCCGCACCCGCCTCCTCACGAGTAGCATGGCCTTCAAAACGGGCACGGAGCTGCGCGGGGAGGCTCCGTGCCCATGGGAAACAATTTCACCATCCATGGGATAGTGGGGGGTTGTTGTTGTTGTTTTACTTACCTTTGCCCAGATTGGGGTCACGTGACTGGGCTCCACTTCAGGGGAGGGGGAAATGGAGGCTGTGATGTCCGTCTTCCCTTCTGGGACATTGCATGGCGTCTAGACGCTGGGGGAGGATCGCGGAAGCAGGTAAGTCTGTGATCCTCCCCCTCCCTCCCCTTACACCCTTAGGTGTAGAAAGGGCCTCAGTGACGTCCTCTCCTGCTGCTCCTGTTCACTTTGATGGAGTAAGTGCAGGAGAATTTCCTAGTGGATTATGCCCTTTGAAACCAATCCACTGGGTTCGCGGCCACCACTGGAATCCCAGAATGCACTCTTCCTTTCCTGACTTTCTCGCTTATTGAAAGAAACAATCTTGCAAGTCATGGATTCGAGCCAGGGCTGAGGGAGTTCGGAACAACTTGGAGCAGCTTCAGGTTTTGTGAGCCAATTGCAAAATAATAATAATAATAATACAAGTCTCTGCAATTCCCAGGCCCTGAGCGCTCCCAAGGAAAGAGAGACAAAAGTGCACACAAGGACTTCAGCGTACTGTGTGATATGACATCAGTGGCCTTCGACCTTCCCAAATTCAGGGCCTTCGGCCTCCCAAAAGGGATGCATATTTGATTTCTCTCTCTGATATTGCTATATAGCTATAAGCTGTATTGAAAGGATAACATGGATTGAAAGACAGGCTGGATATTTAAATATAAATTAATAGTTAACTAATAGAATCATAGAATAGTAGAACTGGAAGGGGCCTGTAAGGCCATCAAGTCCAACCCCCTGCTCAGTGCAGGAATCCACCTTAAAGCATTCTTGACAGATGGCTGTCCAGCTGCCTCTTGAAGGCCTCTATACATTTTGCCTCATCCATCTATCTATCATCTATCAATCATCTAGCTAGCTAGCTAGCTAGCTATCTATCTTTTCCTCTCTTCATCATCATCATGTTGTTGTTGCTGTTGTTATTATTATTATCTCTCTTTCTGGCTTGTGGCAGTTTTTCCTAGACAGACATGACTGCTTTTTCCTGATTCAGACATTTCCTGACTATTGAACATGTTTTAGGTATGACTGGTTTCTGGACGTTGATGTGGATGTATTTTGGTAGGCCCAGATGATGATGATGATGATGTACCTGCATATGATGCTTTACCTGCATAAAGGATAGATACCTGCCCTGAGGAACATGCATTCTGAATTTCAAGAGGGAAGGCCCATGTCAAAAAGAAGCATGGCCCCTTGTCTCTCTTTCTGTGTCTTTCTCCTTCTCCCTCTGCAAAAGATAGGCACAGCACCACTGGGGGGGGGGGGGGATCTACCTTAGGTAAGGATGCTATCCAGTTGTGGGTCATGCCTAGCGTGACCAGATACAAAAGAGGACAGAACTCCTGCAGCTTTAACTGTTGCGATGAAGAGGGAATTTCACCCGGTGCTGCATGCATACAAAGGACACCTGCTGAAATTCCCTTTTCTACACAACTGTTAAAGATACAGGAGCCCTGTCCTCCTTTTCATGTGGACACCTATTTAAGCTGCAATATGCCGATATTTTGGGAATATACATTCCATATACCACTTTCATATGAAAGTGGTTTGAAAATGGTATATGGAGTATGTCCTGGGCCCCAAGAGTTGTCAATACCATTATAAACTGTTATAAAGCAGCAGTGTAGATCCTCCCCAGGGGAAAAAAATGTATTTCCTACCATTTATTCTATTCCTCCCTTTTTTGCTTGCTTGCTGCTTGCTTGAATTTATCCATACATTCAAGGCATCTTCCGAAGGACAGCGCACACACACACACACACACGAGCAGTGCAGCATTGTGCAGCTGCCAGGTCCCAACGCCCCCGCAGCCTGCTCCCCACCAATCGTGCAATAACATTTTTTTTAAAAAATAGATTAAGAACTCAATTAAAAACACAGCAGCGGAAGAAATAAAAGAGCGACGACCAATTCAGCCACAAATCAGCCTAAATGCCAAAGGCCTGCCTAAATAGTTTACGGCAATGCCGTGAGCGCCGTACACACTTCCCAACAGTGACAGGTTGTGAATGGATGGATGGATGGATCACTCTGCCACATCGCACAACCAGCAGTCCATTCTCATCCTCCCCCACCCAAAGAGCAACGAGAGATGTCATTGGCTTCATCCTTTCCCCGTTATGCTATTCTGTTACAGATCACAAATTATTTGAACTGGGTGGTGAGGAATCTGGCTGACCTGGAAGTGCAAATTGGGGCAGTGAAGAAAGTGAACAGTTTCCTCAACATGGAGTCGGAGAGTTATGACGGCACCATGGGTAGGATGTCAGGATCTTGATTTTCCAATAACGAAACTGCACAAAAGCATGTACATGATGTCCAATACTGCCTGCCCTTCTATCCCATCGCCAGTAATGAAACCATCCTTCCCCAACCTGGTGCCCTCCAGGTGTGCTAGACTGCCAGTTCCAGCATCCCCATGGCTGATTGGGGGATGCTTGGAGTTGTAGTCCAACACGTCCGGGGAGCACCAGGTTGGGGAAAAGCTGGATGAGATCATTGTAGACTTACAGCCCAATTCACACAAACGGACTGGTCCTGGACTGCGCTACTTTAGATGTCAGCAACACATGCTCTTCTGAATATAGAGGAGCATTGAAACGGTCACCCAAATATCACGGCCCTATTGGTGGCCATTTCTCCATTTCTTGATAAGAGTGGTGTTTGCTGACCTGGGTCTTATTCCTTTAGCAGTGTTGATAGGGGTGGCTTCTGTTTTTATTCATAAGACTGTTGCATTAAAACCCCAGGGCATCCAGGTCTGCAGAGAGAATGCAACCCCTGTTTTCCAAGAAGAACATCACGGCAAGGGAAAGACCAACCTGGCCCCATCCGTTGAGCAGAGGAACAGCAGTTTTCTCTCTTGCCCCAGCCACCCCCAGAAAGAGCACTCAGCTCCAAAAGAGAGGATGTTGAAGAATCGTTCCTAGATACATTCAGCATGAAAAAGCATGGGTTGGTACAACCTATGAGGCCGTTCAGACAACATGCTAACCCGTACTCAGTGATTGAGCGTGGCTTGTTGTTGAACCAGGGGTTGGCGTGTTGTCTGAACGTCTGCAGGTTGGCTTGTTGATCAAGCGGTGTCGCTGATATTCTCGAGCAATCCACCTTGAGAACCCGTGGTTTGTTGTTGGCTTGTTCAGGGCAGTTAAGCCACAATGCATGGTTAACAAGCCAGCCTGCTGAACCCATGGTTCAATAAAAAGCCACACTCAACCACTGAGTGTGAGTTCGCATGCTGTCTGAACAGCCCATGATAAGCATAGGCCCTGTTTGAGCAATCAGGAACTTCAGTTGTGTGTAGAGAGACTACTCTTTCAGAGCCTACACTAACAGAAATTATGCTGAATGTGCAAGGGAGCATGGGTCCAGTTGGTGTGATCCCCCTCCCTACCATTCCCATTCCCCAATATGTACAGGCCTACATGGACACTTTTTCTTGAGAGAGAACATGGCTGAATGTTCCTCAAATGAACCGGGGGGGGGGGGGGGGGTTATCTCACATTTTGCTCAGCTCAGTTTCTGATGAGTATCTTTATGATGTATACAAACCAGAGAGTGACACAAGTTTTTTTAATGGCCTGCTTAATTCCATTGCAGGAATAATAAGATTTCTAAGCATTTACTTTCAACTCCTTCGTTCATCTTTCAGATATTTCTCAAGTCCCCAAGGACTGGCCGCAAGAAGGGGAAATCAAGATTGAAAATCTGTGTGTCCGATACGAAAACAACCTGAAGCCAGTTCTCAAGCATGTCAAAGCGTACATCAAACCAGGCCAGAAGGTTCCGCAAATAATTATTAAATATTTTTGCTCCCTTTATAGGCTTTCTTACCAAGAAGAAAATTAAGGGCTACCGTTGTGTGGCATGGTATAGAAAAGAGGGTAAAATCTGTTTCAGTAGACGAAAACCCCGACCAGTGGGTGACTCAAGGAACAGAATTCAGTCAGCTCTGCTTTCCTGCAAATCAATATCATATATACCCCATCTCTGAATGCTGGCTTGGTGTGGTTCCAGTAGAGGCTGGTGGCTCCGATCGAGGAGGGGCTGTAAATCTGCTCTGGGCTTCAGTCAGAACCACCCAGAATTCTAAAGGAGCTATCAAAGGTGCTGAGCCCTATCCCTATCAGTACTTTGGATCATTCCTTTAGAGTCCTGGCTGGTTCTGATTGAAACCCGGAATGGATTCACAGCCCCACCAAAATTGGAGCCATCAGCTTGCACTGCATGGTTCATCATTCCTTTAATTTCATGTTCTGTCCTGTGAAAAGCAGACACATCTTGACATTTTGGATAAGCTTCCAATCTCTGGTGAAATGTTAAAGTTTCTTTTAGGTTGTCCATTGAGCTTGAAGAGGAGATTGGGAATTAAACTTTCTGTACTCAAATCCCATGACCAGGAATATGGGGTGTTGGAAGATCCCACTCTTTTCATCAGCTTAATGACTGTTCTAGAGGTTTCTATAATGTTCTCTCGTGACTTCGCTAACTATGATCCTCTCTATGGAGCAGGGGTTAGGAACCTGTCCACATAAAGAACATAAGAAGCGGTTTTGAAATAAGCCAGACCATTGGTCCATCTGGTTCAGTGCTCTCTACTCCAATTGGCTACATCTCCCCAGGGGAGATCAGGCAGAAGTCTGAGCCTTTATGCCAGGGATTGGGACTGGGACTAGGGAAGTACAGATTCTGTTAAATCCACCCCATCTGGGTTTCCTGGATTATTAAATCTCTTTCATTCCATTGTCGGCTCATTGACAGAACTGGGTTTTTATTTTATTTTTTTACCAGAATTTTGCTGTACGTGCGCTAATGAAAGTGCATATTAACTAAAGCTGCTTTGCCATGGAATGCGCTGGTTGGATTCAGAAAAATCCAAGCACGTTTGCAGGTTTTTCTGACATCCTTACTTGGGGCCTTCTCCATACTAACCATGTGCTCTACCACTGAGCTATGTTCTGTCCTCAACTTAGGTGGAGATGACAGGGGCTGAACCTGGAGCCCACCTACATTCTAAGTACATCAATCCTACTACTGAGTAATATTCCTTCCACAGATTAGTGTGTGATCAGTACAGAAGCTAGATATGGAGAATCCCGGCAGGATTACCCAGTGCCAAATGCCTTTGTACTCATGGACGCAGCCCTAGCAGCACCATGATCTGTTGCGACTCAGCATGAAGAGGTATCCGTGGGCAGTATCCAATTCAACACTACTGCTAATATAAATTGCACTGTGCTAGCATAAGCGACCTCTGGCACAACATGTTTTGCCTGTTATGCTAATACGTGCTATTGGCATTGTACTAGAAATCACACTAGTCCAATGAAATTTACGTTAGCTTGAGTGTTGAATTGGATCCTGACCTCTGCTCCCTTCTTTGACTTTCCACCCTAGTTCCACCCAAGCCTACCGTGGCGTTGATTTTTTTAACTTGTATACTGTGTGTCAAAAGCTGGTTTCGCCGGCCGCTCCAAGGCTCAACAAAACTTGACTTGTATGAAGTATTTCTCCATCTCTAGTTAAAAAGCACGATTTTCATAATTCCTTCCTCACCTCAGGAATGCTTAAAAAGCTACAACAAACCTTATCTTGCAGGTTGGGATCTGCGGCCGGACTGGAAGTGGAAAATCATCGCTGTCCTTGGCTTTCTTCAGAATGGTAGACATATTTGACGGTAAGTCATAGAATCATAGAATAGTAGAGTTAGAAGGGGCCTAGAAGGCCATCGAGTCCAACCCCCTGCTCAATGCAGGAATCCATCTTAAAGCATCCCTGACAGATGGTTGTCCAGCTGCCTCTTGAAGGCCTCTAGTGTGGGAGAGCCCATGACCTCCCTAGGTCATGGGTTTCATTGTCATACTGCTCAACCAGTCAGGAAGTTTTTCCTGATGTCCAGTTGGAATCTGGCTTCCTGTAACTTGAGCCCCTTATTCCGCGTCCTGCATTCTGGGATGATCAAGAAGAGATCTCTGTGTGACAGTCTTTCAAGTATTTGAAGAGTGCTATCATGTCTCCCCTCAGTCTTCTCTTCTCTAGGCTAAACATGCCCAGTTATTTCAGTCTCTCCTCCCAGGGCTTTGTTTTCAGACCCCTGATCATCCTCGTTGCCCTCCGTTGAACACGCTCCAGCTTGTCTGCATCCTTCTTGAAGTGTGGTCCCTAAAAGTACTTGCTACTTAGGATCAGCTTGTACAGTTTGTGAACCAGCAGGCCAAAGGCAACCTTGCAACCATATGCAACCCACCAGGGATTCAATAAATCTCTTGTTTTGGCTGCCCACGAGGCTGACTTGGGAAGTGGAGCCTGCCTTCCCTTCCAGGATCGTTCTATCCTTTTCCCTCTTATCACCTAATCTATACGACTACTCCTGAGCATTTGTTTAGTACCTATTTGTCAGCCGCAGGATTACACGGGCAGTCATCTGAAACGAAGAGGCGAAACAGACGAGACGCACAAAGGCCAGATCCTATTTCATGGCTGAGTTAAGATCGGCCTCAGATAATAACAGCTACGCTGCTGCTCTTTTTCTCTGCTCCCATGTCCGACACATAATAATTTTCCCCTTGAGTAGCATCGTTAATCATGTACTGTAGAATCAGAATATTTCCTTTATGGGAAGAACAAAAGAGAATGGAAGAGAGGGGGGAGGGGGCATCAGTCAGTAATTCTATTTTACTCTGGGATGGATCAGTAAAGAGTCATCTTTCCTTTTGGCTGAGTAAGAATCTGGATTTGGAGGTGTCACATGGCGTTTACTGGTGCCCTTTCTCTTTAAATGTTGTGGTTTTTCCTGGGATGTTCATTAGGACTAATTAATTGAGTAGGCCTTTAAATGCAGATACAGGAAGCAAGCTGGTTGATCCGAAAAATTATTGGCCTTGTATAGCCAGCTTATAAGTAACAATATCGTGACAACAAAAGCCCAGTTTCTCAAGCGAGAGGATATGGAGCACAAATAAAGAAGACTCATTTAATTGAGCTTCATCAATGGCTTGTAAAAGTATATTATTCAGCATTGGTGCTACTGGACATATTCCCAGCCAAGATGTTATTTGCCTCCACTGTCCATCCCCTTTGAAGGGCTAATGGGTTGCTATTTTATCTCTCTTCCACCCTCACATACCTGTTACTTTGGCTTGGGTGTTGAACTATTGCTTTTACACTAGAACGTACAAGGAGAATGGAGATGCAAGACAAAAGGAAGCAAAAATGTATGCAGATCTTGGGATGTGCATCTGGATGTGGTAGATGAGACTAAGGCCATGTCTACACAAGCCATTTATCCTGGGGTTGTCTCTAGGTCATCCCTGTGTGTCCGGGATCAACCGGGGATGACTTAAGGATGACCCCAGGATAACTGGAACCGGGGATATCCCGGTTTTCCTGTGGTCCCCGGGACCATCCCAAGGACCACGCCTGATGTGGCGCACACTCCTGAGTCCTGAAATGGGCACGGAGCTACAAGGGTGGCTCCATGCCCATGGGGGCGGGGGGGGGGCAGGTGGGGGGCATGGGGTTTGGCAAGGGGGGTCCTTACCTTTTCTGCCGCATGTGGCTCCTCTTCTTTAAAAAATGGCAACTGCAACATCCCCCTTTCCTCCCGGAACGTTGCTCAGATGTCTAGATGCTGGGGAAGGATCGTGGACGCAGGTAAGTCCATGCTCCTCTCCCATCCCTCCCTCTACACCCTTAGGTGTAGATGAGCCCTAAATATTGGAGTTCTAAATATATCAAGCAGCAGACACAAGGCAGATCTAGACTGTAAAATCTATTTACGTAAAAGCTGATTGCTAAAATTCCATCACGCATTAGCTTGACTGAGAAACAGAATAGAAGATAGAGCATAGCTTCCCTGTCACGCCGGGGTATTTCTGATTCCCCCCCCCCCCCCCGTTGAATTATTTTAGACTCTGGACGTACTGTTCTTATCCCCTGCCCCACCCTCCCTTTAGGGGCCCTTCTGCTCACTGGGGCCTTGGACGTCTGTCCCAAAGTCCTGCTCTGATGGCACCATATAGCTTTGGTGTTGTTTCTTAATGGATCCCAGCTGTGTTTCCAGACGCTGTTGAATTGTTCTGTGCGCTTTACTTATTTGGTTGTGCATCTCAGTTGTTTTGCACTGTATTGTTCCAAATAGGGAGGATCATTATCGATGGGATAGACATTTCAAAGCTGCCCCTTGATATGTTGCGCTCCAGGCTGTCCATAATCCTACAGGATCCCATATTGTTCAGTGGTTCCATTCGGTAAGTTCTGACGCCACCTCTTCTTCGGGATGGACAGATCATTCTGTTTCCATGTATTCACATGTGTTCGGTCATAAGTCTCTCCCATCCAGTTCCACTTCAGTCTGCGGGCATTTTTTAAAACCACACGAATATTCACATTTATTTTCATACGCAATTTCTCTTAACATGTATTTCATATGCAACTTTCCCTACCGTACATTTTTTGATCGCAGGTTTTTGAGCTGAGAACCGCATTGCAAAGTCCAGAGAAATGTGTGATCCAAAGGATCACTGCGTTCCAATGCCCCTAATAGCCCCACGACTTGTAAATTTGGTTGGTTTGCTGGAAAGTGCAGAACAAACCAAATTCCGAAGGCCATCGAGGACGTTGGAAGATAACGTTTAGACATCAGGTTCAGGGAGTCGAAATGTATCCATGCCAAATAAGCTTTGTGCAAAGCTTTATACAAATTATTCACAGCTCTCGTGGTCACGGCTTGACTATTTGGGCACAAAGTGTGTTTATTTTGGTACAGAACATGTGTAATTTTACTCCATGCACTTTCCATTGATATGAACCTCCAAAGTGGCAGGAAACTGCGGGGGAAAGGAGGCTCCCTTTGGGCATGTTCAGGTCATATTTCCAGCAGAGGCTGGTGACTCCGACGTCAGGGCGGGTGGGTGGATCTGCTTTGGCTTTCAGTCAGAGCTGCTCAGAACACTAAAGGAGCTGTCCAAGGTGCTGGACAGCTCCTTTAGTGTTCTGACCAGCTCTGACTGAAACCCGAAGTGGATTCACTCACCCACCCTGACATCAGAGCCACCAGCCTCCACTGCATATTTCAACCTGGGGAGGGGTTAAGAACAGGCCTCAGGTTTGCTTGTGCTCTCCCCTTCTCCCTCACATCTCCCCTAATGTCCTCAACTTGGGGAGAACGTACCAAGTGAATTGGGAATCCCATGATTCAAAGAAATTTGCGGACACAACACTCCATCCATTCACATCCCAATAGCGAAGCAAGCAGGAGCAGTGAGGGAGCATCTTTGCCCGAGGCTTGTTGCCCGTCTTCCTCAGGGTAGAATTCCAGGAGCAAAGTGTTTCCTGAATGGATGAATTTAGACTAGAAAACCTACTTCCAAGTGGGTTTACAGGAGTCAAGGCTGCTCAGCACAGGCAACTGCAACCGCTGAGATTTTGTGCATCTCTTTTTCCTTAGCTTTAATCTGGATCCCGAATGCAAATGTACAGATGATATACTTTGGGAAGCTCTGGAGATCGCCCAGTTGAAGAACATGGTCAAGGCTTTGCCGGGGGGCCTAGGTGTGTATATCCAAATGAAGTACAATACTAATTTAGATCTACCAACACATTCAATTAAAAACAAGTGTTTGGGCATGCAAAGCAACGGTTAGGCTGCTTGATGTTGCAAAGGGCGTTTTCACACATGACATTGCGGCAAACCTCAGTTTGTGACCGATTGCACTTCATAAGGAGTTGCAGCCAATCCTGGCTCTCTGATGAGTGTGCTTGTGTAATCCATGGGTTCCTGATCTCCTGTTTGTCTCATTCAGACGTTACACTTTGGGGTAGAACATAAGAACATAAGAACATAAGAAGAGCCATGTTGGCTCAGACCAAGGATCCATCTAGTCCAGCACTCTTTTCACACAGTGGCCAACCAGCTGTCGACCAGGGACCCACAAGCAAGACACAGTGCAACAGCACCCTCCCACCCATGTTCCCCAGCAACTGTGGCATATAGGCTTATTGCCTCTGATACTGGAGGTAGCACAAAGCCATCAGGACTAGCAGCCATTGATAGCCTTCTCTCCTCCAGGTATTTAGCCAACCCCCTTTTAAAGCCATTCAAATTGGTGGCCATCACTACATCTTGTGGTGGTGAACTCTGTGCTGTGTGAAGAAGTCCTTCCTTTTATCTGTCCTGAATCTCCCACCAATCAGCTTCATGGGATGACCCCACTGGGTTCTAATATTATGGGAGGGGGATAAAAATGTCTCCCTATCTCCATAACCTACACCATGCATGATTTTGTATTCCTCTATCATGTCTCCCCTTAGCCTCCTTTCCTCCCAAACTAAACAACCCCAGCTGTCGTAACCTTTCCTCATAGGGGAGATGCTCCAGCCCCTTGATCATTTTAGTTGCCCTCTTCTGCACTTTTTCCAGCTCTACAATATCATTTTAAGGTGTGGTGGCCAGAAACATACCCAGTCTTCTAAGTGTGGTCTTGAGTGATCATGTGAAAACTTCTGTGTGAATTGGCTCAAAGTGGATTTAGTGCTGCTCAATGCTCTGATTCTTGACCCTTTACCCTTTTGTCCAGATGCTGTAGTAACTGAAGGAGGAGAGAACTTTAGCGTAGGCCAGAGGCAGCTCTTCTGCCTGGCGAGAGCCTTTGTACGCAAGAGCAGCGTCCTCATCATGGACGAAGCTACAGCTTCCATCGATATGGCCACAGTAAGTAAGCCTTTGCCACTGTCCTCTTGCTGCTTTGTCCAGGCACATTTCCCTAGGCAACAAGGCTTTCTTTAAATAAAAAATTACACTTTTCTGAAGGCATTGTTCAAGCAACAGACACTTTTCCCCTCCAGGTTCAGGGAGTAGGTGATCATAAAGCATTATGTCATATTAATATCCAGAACTCAGAGCAATTCCCTCAAGAGTCAAACAGTGAAGGATTCTTGCATAATGCCTCCCAGGTCAGAAGAGGTGGTGCTTTGCCCTGAGGACCTCAGCACCCAATGAGAGGACCTTCTGCCCCCTGAACAGCTTGGCCATTGAAAATCTAGCCTCTTAATGGGAGATGTTGTCCATCCCTGCTTTTGGGAAGGAGGGTTGGAATAATTGCCTCCTTAAGGCCCTTACAGCTCTATGTTTCAATGAGAGGCGTAGATTGGTGGTTCCCAAGCATTGGGGTGAGGAACTGTGGCTCAAGGGCCGCATGTGGCCCTCAGTGTCATCCAGCTGTCCAAATGTTCCAGGCCCAATCTTCCCCTCTGGGAAGCACTTCCTCTTCTGCTTTGTGTGTGTGTTTACAAGTGGTAGAAAAGGGATCGGGTGACATAAAGAGAGAAACAGCTATGCAATCCTGTAATGCTGCAAATTCTGGCCCCTTTTGGGCTGTGGCCTCACCTATGTTTGGCTCTTTCTCCATCCACCATTGGAACTGGCTTCTCCCACCATTATCTGCAGCCCCCAATTCATTTTTTCCCAATGGTCAAGGGCCCTTCATATGACAAAAGCTTCCCCATCCCTCCTGTTCTAACAGAAACAAGGAGATTTTGTCTTTGTAAACCCACTTTTAAAGCCACCTTCTTCAGGCCTGATACATGCATGCAGTGACCCACACGGGGGGGGGGGGGCACCCATGCTATAACTGCATGGGTAGTTTGGGGGAGTGTCCCTTTGTACAACTTGTGTGACTTTTAAAAGCAGAGCCATACAAAGCTCCCAAAATAGAGGATTCTGTTGGAGTGGTCAAAATTCATTCACACTGCAGGGAATCAGCTCACAAAAAAGGCTTACAATATGGAACTCCACTCATGAGGTCATTAAATAACTGTTGCATCCCTTCTTTGCTAGGAAAACATTTTGCAGAAAGTTGTGATGACCGCCTTTGCAGATCGCACAGTGGTAACAATAGCTGTAAGTATGTGATTCCACAAAGGATCTCCTCTCCACATCTTCCCAGTTGATGATAATTAGCTTAAATCATAAGTTGGCACTACTCCAGAATGTTTCACGGATTCCGAATCCGTATAAGGAAGTCTCTTTCACATACGAAGCTCTACACATCCCTGTGGGTAGCTCATCATGTGTGACGAGCCTGAGTCCAACCATATTGCTGCAACTACATGGATTGGGGAGGCTGCAGGCCATTCAGCTTTCCAGTGTGAATGCACAGAGCTATTTATATGCATGTAGGATATATTACCAATCAAGAGCACAAATCCTCGCCAGCCCTTTTTCAGTAATCACAGTGAGTGAGAGAGGTTTTTTTTTCTTTTCTACTTTAAACTGCCCTCCTTCCCTCAATCTTCCACCGACCTTCTTGAAATTTTCAGGTTATGTAAAACCAACATTTCTTTCTGGCATATATAAATTTCAGGAAGATTGGTGAAACATTTTCGATTTTGTGAATGTTAGAATGACCACCCCCCAGTTACCCCTTTAGAATAGTAGGATGTTCTTTTTCCTGCCGGGCGTTAACTAAGAAGGCATGGCTGTGCCTTCTTAAGTATTCACAACTTTAAAGCCACAGACTCTAGACCACCCTTCCTGACAAAGTAGGGATTACTGTGTGTGATTGGGGGATAATACACATCCAATAAATGAAAGGAGGTGATCATGGGAGTGAATACATACTAGTGTGCAGGATTCCTATATAGATGGGGGTGCTGTTTTTTATACTTCGATGTTCCCTCTGAGTGTTTCTCTCCTCCCAATTCTCAGTAAAAATGGTCTGCCTGTATATTAAGCTTCCCTGTTCTTTACTTAGCGTTCTCTTTCTGTAATTTGCTTTTTATTCCCATCTTTCTCTCTCTCCTTCCCTCTCTCTCTCCTTCCCTCTCTCACTCCTTCCCTCTCTCTCTCACCCTCCCTCCCTTTCTCCTTCCCTCTCTCTCTCCTTCCCTCTCTCTTTCCCTCCCCCCTCTCTCTCCTTCTCTCTCTGTCTCCTTCCCTCTCTCTCTCTCTCTCTCCCTCCCTCCCTCCCTCTCCCTCCCTCCCTCTCCCTCCCTCTCTCTCTCCTTCCCTCTCTCTCTCTCTCTCCCTCCCTCTCTCTCCCCCTCCCTCTCTCTCTCCCTCTCTCTCTCTCTCTCCCTCCCTCCTGTTCTCTCTCTCCTTCCCTCTCTCTCTCCTTCCCTCTCTCTCCCTCCCTCCCTCCCGCTCTCTCTCTCCTTCCCTCTCTCTCTCTCCCTCCCTCCCGCTCTCTCTCTCCTTCCCCCTCTCTCTCCTTCCTTCCCTCCCTCTCTCTCTCTCCCTCTCTCTCTCCTTCCCTCTCTCCTTCCCTCTCTCTCTCCCTCCCTCCCTCCCTCTCTCTCTCCCTCTCTCTCTCTCTCTCCCTCCCTCTCTCTCCTTCCCTCTATCTCTTCCTCCCTCTCCCTGCCTCCCTCCCTCTCTCTCCCCTCTCTCTCTTCTTCTCTCTCTGTCTCCTTCCCTCTCTCTCTCTCTCCCTCCCTCTCTCTCCCTCCCTCTCTCTCTCTCTCCTTCCCTCCCTCTCTCTCCTTTCCTCTCTCTCTCCTTCTCTCTCTCTCTCTCTCTCCCTCCCTCTCTCTCTCCTTCCCCCCTCTCTCTCCCTCCCTCTTCCCCCCTCTCTCTCCCTCCCTCTCCCCTCTCTCTTTCCTTCCCTCTCTCTCTCTCTCTCTTTCTCTCCCTCCCTCCCTCTTTCATTCTTTTCTTCCTTCCAGCACCGGGTCTCTCATATCCTGAATGCAGACCTTGTCTTAGTCTTCTCGGACGGCGTACTTGTCGAGTGTGACACAGCTGCCAATTTGCTCCTCAAAGCGGACGGCCTTTTCACCACTTTGGTGAAGACGAACAAATAGATACTCCCGACCCAAGCTTCCTGCAATATTTCTGGCTTTCTGGTATAACTGCCTTTCATTCTATCTGCTCCTCTTCTTGCTTCAAGTTCTGAGCAGCTGGTCTGTAGCGCAGTGGTAGAGCGCTTGCTTTGCATGTAAAAGGCTGTGGGTTCAATCCCTGGCAGCTCCAGGTAGGCTAGCAAAGATTCCTGCCCAAAGCCCTGAAGAGCTTCTGTCAATCAGTGTTGACAGTACTGGGTTAGATGGACCAAGGTTCTGACTCAGTATCAGGCAGCTTCCTGTGTCTTGGTGTCTTTTTTGCCAAGCTGAGATTAGTGAGATTAAAGGAGGAGGCATGCATGTTTCACTCTTATATGGAAAAGATGTATATCTATTTCCTGGAATAGCTCCTAAACTAAGCCCTAGCTAGTTATCTTCATCTTAGTTATCTCAGTTGTAGCCTTAGTTATCTCAGGGAGCACCTCATTTCATATGACCCTCCACCCAACCCTGGAATTTCAGATCAGCAAATGAGGCCATTCTGCCTGTACAAACGTTATGAATGCCGGTTCTTTTTCCATGCATGGCAGAGCTGGTTTTGTAATTGCTCCGGAGCTTTGGAACTCCCTTCCTCAGGATGTTCTCTTGTCTTCCTCTCTGTCACTGTTCTGCTAGGGTTTGCTCTGGCCCGATTCAATTTCTTTAAAGGTGTACAGATGCACCTGTAGTCCAATGCATCTGGAGGGCATCAGGTTGTGGGGAGGCTGATATCAATAGATAATAATATAATGTTTGTTTGTTTGTTTGTTTGTTTAAACGTTTATATCCTACCCTATATCACAAGGATCGCAGGGCGGTGTACAGATAAAATCATACGTATAAAATATAATAATAAATATACAATTCTAAAACAAATTAAACCATTAATATGTTAAAACCTTTTAAAACAGTAAAATCCAATTAAAACAAGACAGTGCCCCGGCTGGTGGATTTAGCCATCAATGGCTTTGTTAAAAAGCCATGTCTTAACCTGGCACCCAAATGAACCCAGTGCCGGTGCAAGTCGGGCCTCCAGGGGGAGGGCATTCCACAGCCGGGGTGCCACCACAGAGAAAGTTATGTCCCACCATAGTGTATATCTCGCTCCCTCAAGACATAAAGTTTTTTCCCCCTTTGATTGCAGCACCGGGTCCATACCATCCTGACTGCAGACCTGGTCATTGTGATGAAACGAGGGATCATTTTGGAAAACGACACACCTGAGAACCTCTTGGCGCAAGAAGATAGCATCTTTGCATCTTTTGTTCGGGCTGACATGTGAAAGAGCCACTAAATTGCATGTCATTGGCTCTTTTAGTGCCTGATTTTTTCCAGGAAATGTGGGGAGGAAATCTTTTCTATATACTATAGTATCACTGAAAATTTTGCTAAGAATTTTTGCATTTGTAACTTTTATAAAATTGAAACTTATTATGCATGCTTCGAAGCAATACATTCTTCTTCACAAAATTGTAGGTGTGCATTTCCTTGACGATCTGATCTCTTGGCATGAACACAGTTGGCATTTTCTTGAGATATTAGGGTTGAAATGGTCCACCCTTTTCATGAACAAAAGAATTTACTGCACAGGAACGGTAGCAAAATTCTGGGATGAAGTTCTTTGTAGATGGGAGAAAGGTCAGGGACATTTTTGTCTGGGGGGGAAAACAGGGAAGGGTTTGGTACAATCTAGTCCTCCACTCCTATGGAGCGGAGATAACAGCTCTGAAGGTGGATGAACCACCACATTAAAAGGCCCTGTCAGAGGGAAGTGAGGCAATTCCCTCCCTTCTATCCTATTCAGGCCTCTCTCTGTGTATGTGTGTGTGGTTCTTTTGACCTCGTTGCAACCAATGAGCGGGAAATTATTTAGGCCAGTTCCAGAGCTAGCATACATTTCTCCCCGTTTAGGGATACGTCTGGGTACTGGGAGGGTTTTGGATCCTACATACCCAAAACATCCCCCAATTCGCCCATGGTACACCTTCCATTTTCCTCCTTTTTACTTCTCCTGATATCAGGGCTCGGATGTCAGAAGTGTAAGGTCTGCAAATGTTCCTGCAAGGTCTGGAAGAGGGTATCCATGGTTGTATCTCCCTCTCTGAGAATTCTCCACCTTTGGGGCAGGAGGTCCCATCTATCTTTTGGGCTCTGGGACGCTCTCCGAGGGACCATCGAAATGCAGCTTTTATTGTTACTAACTCCTGTTGAAAGCAATGGAAAGGAATATGCAGCTTGATCCTTTGCATCTTTATTGAGAAGTAAGACCCACTAAATTCAATGGAGCTTACTTAATCAGTGCTAACAAATCCCATTGCTTTCAACGGTGCAACTAATTTTTCCTGAATTACATCTTGTATTTTTTGCATTTGGAAGCATCCTGAAAGTACAACCCTTAGCCTGTCGGAAGTATCATACTGAGCTTGCAAAAGTCTTCCATGTACAAAAGCAAATAGCAATTAGTACAGGAGAGTCACTTGCCTCCATTAGAATCAAGTTCTGTTTACTCAATTACACTGCCCATGGGTCTAGCATTTCTTTATTTTTGAGCTCCATAGACACGGCAGACATGGTTTTGCATGGTACTAGTACAAACCTTCCCAATGTGGGTGAACCAGCAGTATGAAAAATTGTGATGTGTACTCATGATCCATAATTTCCCCTTCCATTTTTCTATTTCCCATGGTCCAAAACACTCTGCATCCTAAAAGGCTGTAGTCCTAAACACGCTACTTCCCCAGGATTACAGTAACAGAAAAATATACAGACGTAGGGATGGGAGATAAGGTACTCCATTACCAACATTTCAAGCAGTTTGGAAAACCATAGTCAGCAATGTTGGCCCAAGAAAACCTAACCTTACTGCTGCTGTAGTGCAATTTCATCACCTACGTTGATACCTTTGGAGCTGTTCTCTGCATCAGAAATGTTCCATCCATAAGCACAGGGTCCCATCCAAATCCCTATTTCCACAGCAAACATGCAGACCACAACCAATTGCACCAGATATTTGACAGGCAAGGCTGACAGCACAATCCCAGACATGTCTACTCAAAAGTAAGTCCCTCCTAGTTCAATGAAGCTTACTCCCAACTAAGTGAATGTTGGACCACGACTTAAGAAACGAGTACCAATTGAGTGCAAAGAGATGGTACTGAGGTTGCAGTTAGGTGCAGGAAGATAGGTAGTGATAGGATACTACTGAGTAAATGGCAATGCTAACCATGGAGACATATTGAATGTGAAGGGTGTCGGGGTTAAGCTATTGGCACCAATCAAGTGGAAGCCATTGGGGTCAAGCTTCGTCTGGAAGGATCCTTAGTTCCTACATAACCTCAGGAGCCACCCTTGAAAATTATGGGTAAAAAGTAAACATCTTGGATGTAACACAAGCTGCCTGCTCCAGACAAAGTGAAAGCAGAAACATTCTTTTATTTCCTTTGGGAAAAGACCAGTTTAATATTTGCACCGAAAGCAGAACTTGATCTAAAACAACAACTGCAAATCAGTCCTCCATCACCCATCCAAGAACGGCCACAATTAATTCCTAACATTGCTCTCTTATTAGTCTGGGTTCCCTTTGCCAAGAGTTAGCACTCTGTCATTCTCGAAGGCTGAGTCAATTAAGATTATCATTTGTTAGGAGATAAGAGGACTTTGACTCTTACAAACAGAAGAGCCCAGAAGTACAGTTTTGAGGAAAGCGACTGGTTCACACGGTACATTTTCATCATGGTGAATACAGTATTGGCCCATTGGTTGAGGTCCAGAAAGGGGGCAGGAAAGGCTCACTGAGGGTGGCAAATTGGGGAAGTCACCTTGGAGTTTGGGGTTGGAAGCACCCCTGGTGGTGACCAAAATTCCCCTTCCAACAAAACAAAATCTGAAGCCAACCCTCACAGAAGTAGACCTGATCTCCTTCAGCTATATGCTCATTTGGTAAACCCAGAGTGATGTGGTGGTTCAAGTGTTGGACTTGGACAAGGGAGAACTGGAAGCAAATTCCTGCTCAGCCATGGAGCTGGTGTAATGTTCTTGGGCCAGTCACTAGGCCTAAAGCTAACTGACTTCACACTGTCCTAAGGATAGCCTGGGATCATACCTGTGGGGAGCATCTTCTTCAGCACTGACATAAATTATATTGTGCAAGTGTAAGCTACCCTAGGGCAACTGGAATAGCATTTTCTGGCATGGTGGGTTTCCAGTTGTGCCAGAAAACACTGCTGGCATTGTGCTAGAGGTAGCCTACACTAAGCCCAATATCATTTATGTTAGTGCCAATGCCATATAGGATACTGCCCTTCTTGGAGAAACAAAATAAAAAACCCTCATGGTCTTTTTCAGGAATACACTCTGGCTGAATTTGGATGACACAATAAGCAACTGGGGGGTGGGTGGGGGAACAATAGTCAGTTGTATTGACTATCGTGTCGTCCGAATGCTGCCATAGTCAATTCAGCGCTGATCCTCATCCACACCACAGTTGATTATTCATTACCATGTTGCGTGGGGTGTACCCCCTAGATGAACAACTGTAAAGTTGATTATTACCCCACCATTGACTATCTTGTTGTCCAAATGCAGCCACAGAGTATTTTGGGCTCCCTTCATGTGGAGATCCTTCCAACGGCTTTCAGGAAGCTTGAGCAGGCTGTTAGGGAAAGAATTACCCAGATTTGTAACCCATGTTTTGTTCTTGGATTACAAGTTTGGGTTACTCCCCACTGCCCAACAATTTCCAGTTCCTGGTTCGGATGTCACAATAAATAAGTAACCCAGGAGTGTAGCATGCCTGGGTTCTTTAACTCAGCAGTAATGGTCAGGTATTTGGGAGCCACTACATTCACTCGCTACCACTTCATAATCAACGACCCATGGTTCATAAACCATGTGTTGTTTTTGGCATGTAAATCGGGTCACTGATTGGCTCCTAGATTGAGCTGATCAACCAAGCAGGGAAACAGCGTGTGCTCCATCCATTTGGGAGCATGTTATTGCATCAGCACACAACACAGTACATTGGCAGCAGCTCTTGTAATTGTAGCTCACAAGAAAATTGTGGGGACAAAAGAAAGTGGTGCATTGGGTCTGCATCAGAAGCTAGGAAGGAGGAGCTCTGTGGATGAAATACTTCCAGATTATAATTGATGTGTGGAGTCAAAAGAAAGATCCCAGGATGAGATGTCAGGCTGTAAAGTAAGGCCATTGGATTCAAGAACTAGACCAGCCTTCCCCAACCTGGAGGCCTCCTGATGTGTTCCACTGCAACCCCCATCAAGTCCAACTATTGTGGCAAGTGGGTATGTTGGCTGGGGATGGTGGGAGTTGTAGTCCAACACAACAGAGGCCACTTTTGTGATTGATCAGAGAAGTCAAAATGCAAAATCATAGCTTTTATTATGCAAACTACAGTTCAATCAGCAGTGCCTCAGGTTACAATCAGAATCTATGAACAGCCCCAAAGTGTCTAGGCAGCTTTGCATAATACAGGACACTTAGACTACAAGCAACTCTCTTTGGTTAATGCACTATGTTAGACAGTTGCAACGGAAACTAGCACTGGCCATCTCTTTGACAACCTGAGTGGCACGTTAAGCCCCTCCCTTATGGTAGATCTTTCCAGAGGGACCTTTTTCTGTGTGGCCAGCCTTTTGGAATGCCTCATAAGTTGACATTGCTCCTGTTGCCTAGCCTGACATCTCATCCTGGGATCTTGAATTTCTGAATTCTACCCTCCAGCTCTGGCATTCCCATGGGTGGAGAGGGCCCTGGCAGATTACTTTCCAACTGGTTAGCTTGTACCTGGACAACCTCCACTCTGGGACTACCAGTCTCCTATAACCTTGGCGCCTCAGCAAAAGCCTCCCCCTCCTCCCCCCTCGGAGTCCGATTCACCCATGTCTGTTATGGGTGCTGGGCCCAACTCCTACAGGCACCAGGTTGGGAAAGGCAGGTCTAGATAAGAAGATGGGCAGGATGGGATAAGTTCAATGGAGACACCTTCCTGGGGTGCTGAGTGACACAATCATTCCTGTGAGGGAATTTATATAGAAATGAGGATGGTAGTTTTTGAACAAAATGCTTTTCTGGCACATCTGCATCAACTTACATCCAGATCTCAGGTCAAAATCTGTACTTGCCAGGCATCTCTGGAATGCAGATTTCCATGATGGGATATATGGATTAAACTCAAATTTTCCAGATCAAACAATGATACTACAGCAAGCCTTTGGAACAGAGATGGAGTTAAGATATAAACTAAAGCTTAAATAGGTCCATTTAAACATTGCAGTGGTTTAGAAAAGTTGATACAGTGTGGGATAGGGCAAATGTCTAATTTGATCATTAGTTAATCCTAAATTCAGACACGATCAGACTTATCAGCCAAAATAGTGTCGTTTATTAAAGGTGGCCATCTCCATGTTGCAGAAGAAGAAAAATTAAATATCAGATGAGTTACTTTTCAAATGGATCCCCTGGTCTTTCATTTGTTTCATTTCCCTAGAGCAGGAAGTGATTACCTGGGCCGGATCTACACCAAGCAGGATATAGCACAATGAAAGTGGTATATAAAAAGCAGGAGCCACACCAAGCAGTATATAGGACTGAAAGCGGTATATGGTATGCGTCTTATGGGCCCCAACAGTTGTCAGTGCACTTCAATATCGCTATAAAGCAGAAGTGTGGCTCCTGCCTTTCATATACCATTTTCACAACACTTTCAAAGTGCTATATCCTGCGTGGTGTAGATCTGGCCCACGTCTTCCGTCGGTGACTGTATTGATATTCTGATTTGAACATCATTGGATGAGCTAGTGCCCTTTGCATAGAAATACCCATAAGAAATGTGATTCTGTACCTTTGTTTCCCATCCTGCTCCAATATATGACTATGATAGAAGGCAAAAGTTTGCAATTTTTGGTTCTTGGTCCTCAAACAAGCACAGATTTATTAATTTATTTATTTTGAAAGAAGGGATTTCACAGATTTTCAATTTCGATCCCAGGTTGTAGTTACTGCTGGTGACGCTGATATCATTTCTTTGACATTCATGGGATAACTTCAAGACCTTATGTTTAAAACCTGGGATTGCAAGAAGCTAGAGAGTATAAGAGGAGAAATGAATGACCTACCATGGGATGTATGTGTGACTCCTTCCCCTGAATGTTTTTAAATAGGCCTTAAAGACCTACATATTCCAGTTTTTGTTTTATAGATTGTAGTTTACCGTTTCTGTCATTTTAACTCAAGAAAGAAGGCGCCTAAACGAACACATTGTTACAATGACTAACATGGAACCCAGAAGGAAAAGCACAGGTTTCCAGGAGGAATTGCTTGGAAGATGCACCAGCTGATACAAGTGCAGTAGCCAAACTTTGTAATTGGTTAGCACGTTGGTCAAAATTCATGTGTTCATAATTGTCACTTTTATAGCTAGCTTGGATTGCTGACTTACAAATTTGTTATTAATTCCGGAATCAATTGTGAACTTCAGCGAATGAGCAGCCTGCACCTAATCTATGGGATTTTTGTGCACGTGTTGAGTTGGTTGGTTTAATTTTCTTGCAGGAGGAAATGTGATGACATCACTTTAATCCTTTAGGGGGAAATTGGCATTTGAACTCTACTCACAAACCAATCCTATCTCTCCTCCATATACCCATTGGCAATGGCAAGTAAGCATTAGGTAGTGAGGCCACATGGAAACAACCAATCAGAAAGGGGTTCATGACATGGGTGATGGATGATGTCATGACACATTACATGGTTCCAAAATACAGCTCCCAAGATGCAGTTTGATCATATACATGTGCAAACCTCCATATCCACAGAATGAGATCTCTAACTAATCTCTGTCCTCACCACATCGCTTCGTATCTTGGAATTTAATCAAACCAGGGAGTGGACGCATTAGTGAACTGCATGGGGCAAGGGTTGATGTCAACGTAAATAATTTGAGTTATTTTTACAAGAAGATTATTTGGAAAAGGTTACATTGCGTTCCCCCTCCCCAATAACCATTCCTGTTTTAGATCTGTACTGCATTTCATTGGCGATTGTTGCTATGATCTGTTTCTATGCCAGTGTTTTATTAGCATATTTGTTGCAAACGGTCTTGAAGACTTGGGTTGAAAAACAACGCCCTTTGCTGTTTAATATGAGATCCCTTCATGGAAAATAGGTATCGATGGCTGTTAGCCACGACAGAGATGCTCAGGACAAGCTGCAGGAGAAGCCCTGTCACTTATAACGTTCTGGAGAGAACTGGCTGCTCCTTTTTGGCAAAACATGCTGGACTAGATGAAGGTTTGAACTAATGGAGCTGATTTAGCATGGAGAAATGGGGTCGACATGCTCACCTGCTAAATAAATTTGTGAATGGGCAAAGGAGCAGGTAATGTGGCCATAGCCCCATCCCAATAAGGCAGGCATCAGCCACCCATTAGGGATTCATATGTGTGTGCACCCATTCACACGTTTAACAATGTGCGGCTAGAGGGTGTGTGGTTAGTCTGCACATCAGCATGGGGGGGAGCGTGAATAGCATGGCCCTATGGCCCTCTCATGCACTATCTGATATTAATGTAATGTGAGATAGTGTTGAGTGAATCCCTCTTGAATGGCACACAAATCAGGAGGTCCCCAGTTTTAATCTTGCCTCTGCTATGAACGCCCAAAATTGCCGTCAGCATCCTGCTCTCTCTCACCTTCAGGTGCCCATCTTCTGTGGGCTGAGAATAATGTTGGCAGGAAAGCTGTAAAGTTTAGAACAACCACAACCACCACAACAGATTACTTCCAATCCTCTCCAACCTGATGCCCTCCAGATGTTTTGGACTACAACACCCAATACTCCTGACCATTGGCCATGTTGCCTGGGGCTAATGGGGGATGTAGTCCAAAACAGCTGGAGGACACAAGGTTGGGGACAGCTGCTAATCTTTGTGAAGTGTTTTCAATGGGGTGGATCTACTAGTAGATCACTGGATGCTTCACAGCGGATCTACAAGGATTTCTTTCTGACTTGCAAACAATGACAGCCAAATTCACCATGAACACTGAGCACCATCGCAGGCACGTGGTCACTTCGCCAGGAACCAGCGCTGCCATTGCCATTAAGTAGAAAACCTGTCCTTGTGTGCCCACAGTGGGACTCTGCAGAATTGTTTGGACCATCTAGTAACATAAAATTAGAACTGTTTGGACCATCTAGCTCCTAGTCACACCCCCAAGTAGTAGGCGGATCAGACCTCCTCCCTTTGTTAATTATCACTGACAGCTGGCATTTAGAGGTAAACTGCTCTGAGCACATGGAGAGCCTATCTACACAGTACCTTGGAACGTTTTAAATAGTATTTTAAAATGTTCCAAATAGGTGTGTTCCAAAACATCTTAGGCCACATTACAGGAGAAAAATTCTTCAGTCTTCAAAGCAGTGTGTGCAGTCTCACACACCCTTCTGTCCCTCTCTTTCTCTTTAGGTTTTACAATAAGTTTAGGGCAAGGCATTGTGGGCGCTGTAGTTCACTCGCCCATTTCCTCCTTAGTTCCCCTTTCATTCCCTAGCTTTCAATGAGTATAGGGCTAAGCACTGTGGGTGTTGTAGTTCACTCTCCCATTTCCTCCCTAGCCCCTCTTTCTTCCCCACCAATCAACTGCTAAGCATTTGGGCGCCGGTAAACGAAGCACTGCCCTCACGAATCACAAACGGTAAGGAAGGACACATTATTTTACTTAAAATGATTTATTAAAAGTACAAACCGTTGTATATAGCTGAAGTGAGTTTTAAAAAAACTCGGGTATACAACGTTCAAGGGAGTGCGTCATGTGGCCCAAAGAGTTTTCGTAACCCTTATAAAACGTTATAAAGCTAGAGTGTAGATCAGCTCAGAGCCTCCATCAAAGCAAACCTGACTCATAGCTCCAGACACCAGATTGGTTGTATCTAGTGGAGGCTGGAGGCTCCTATTTCAATGGAGCAGTGAATCCACTCTGGGTTTCAGTCAGAACCGATCAGAGCAGCTGTCCAAGGTGCTGTATACCCTATCCTCAAAATAGGTTCAGCACCTTTAGAGTTCTGACTGAAACCCACAGTAGATCCACCACCAGCCCAGTTAAATAGGAGCCACCAGCCTCTACTGATTGTATTTATTAATTACATTTATACCCCACTTTCCCTCCAAGCAGCTCAAGAAGGCTTGCAAGGTTCTCTTGCCCCCACTCTAGATTTTACCCTCACAAGAACACTGTGACATACATAGAAAGCTGCTTTATACCGAGTCGGACCATTGGTCCATCTAGCCCAATATCGTCAACACTGACCGGCAACAATCCCTCTCCAGGGCTGGATCTATACGTCGTCCTCGATGCGCCCTCCCTGCACTACAAGCCGCTTTGGAGCGCTGCATTTCGTCTAGTGTGGCTCAAGCCTCGGAGGCTCTGCTCACGCTCTTGCCGCCGCTGCCGCCCTTTCATCCCGGCCAGTCCCAGGGAGGGAGGAGGGAGGAGGGAGGGTTGTAAACAAAAGCTAGCAATTGGAAATCCCTCTCCCAATCGCTGGCTTTTGTTTACAACCCTCCCTCCTCCCTCCCCGGGACCGGCCTGGATGAAAGGGTGGCAGCCGCGGCGGGCAGAGCCTCTGAGGCTTGAGCCACATTAGACGAAGTGCAGCGCTCCAAAGCGGCTTGTGGCGCAGGGAGGGCACATCGAGGATGATGTGTAGAGCCTGCCCAGGGTTTCAGGCAGGATCCTTCCCTAGAATAATTAGGAGAAGCCGGGGATCGAACCTGGGACCTTCTGCATGTAAAGCAGGTGCTCTATCACACTGAGCCACAGCCCTTTCCCAGGTTAGGCTGAGAGAGGAGAGAGAAAAATCGATCCAGGCTTTGGGGGCTTGAACCCGGTTCTCCACAACCCTCCAGCAACCACTACACCACACTGCCTATCTGATCGCTGCCTAGGCATAGTATTTCCCAAGCTTGAGGTTAACACTAAAGACAATTACATGCCCCTCTCTAAACAGATTAGCAAAAGCAGCATTTGTCCCTCCTATTAGAAACCCTAATGACTTGCTTGGTGGGGGGGAGGAAGGGAAGGCAGAGGGGAGTGAAATCAGAGGTCCAAGAATGTAAGTTTCCATTAAACAGAAGATGCTGAGTGCCAGGATTATGTACTTCATCAACTCAGAGCACTGGGAAAGCATCACAAACTCCCCCCCCCCTTTTTTTTGCCTTGCACCGATAAGCTTTGTTTTGTTTTGAAATTTATGATTCGCTTTTGCCATCTCTGCTGCGTCTTTCTCAGGGATGCTCTGGGCGGAGGAGAGAGATGGGAGAGGTAAAGAACGAGATCTTTTATCAGACCTGTGTTTTACATGGGATGTTTTGCCAGCTTTCAAACTGCAATAAGTTACACTTGAAACGAAAGCCATCCGCCGCGTTGTTTACCTTGTCGTGCAGCAACAGTCGCAGGGTAAAATAAGCTTGTTGGGCTCAATCCAGCGAAAATTAGTCACAGCCGAGTCCTGTTGAAAGCAAGGGAACAGGACTTGGTTATGAGCGACTAACAGCACAGTCCTCTATAGGTCTACTCAGAACTAAGTTCACTGGGTTCAACGGGGCACACTCCCAGATAAAGTGGGCACAGCAAGCATGCAAAAGTTGTGGGCCAAAAGTTGTGGGCCAAATCCAACCCGCCTGGGGGGGGTCCCAATCCAGCCCTTCAGCGTTCTTCAGATGCTCACACTCCCCTCCCATGGCCCACTACCATGGATTACCACTGGCACACTACCATGGGGATGCCAAGCTATGCTCGTATAGAACCTGTCTAAAAGGACTGCACTGGCTGCCTGTTAGCTACAGAGCCACTATAAGGTTATATTATTATCCTATAAAGCTCTCAACAACTTGGGACCAGGATACCTAGCACACCACCTTCCCTGACATACACCCAGATGACATTTACGATCGTCAGAGGAGGTCTTCCTGCTCATTCCAAAACGAACGGAATGTCGCCATGAAGAACCTCAATGGCAGGGCCTTCTCTGTAGCGGCTCCCATCCTCTGAAAAACCCTCCCTTGTGCCATTTGGGAGGCGGGAAATGTAACATCCCTTAAATGCCTCCTGAAAACATAATCTTTTCACACAGGCTTTCCCTGGGTTGTAACTTATTTTGTTTTTATATGGCATTTTTTAACTTTTAAATTTATTCAGAGACTTGTTGTGTTTTATGGTTTTAATTGTGAACTGCTCAGAGAGCCTGGACTATTGGGCAGTATAAAAATGTAATAAAGAAATAAATAAGTAGTTTCCCTGCTTTGTGTGGATTTTCCCCTTAGTCTAAAAGGATGAAATGCTTTTCCTGAGACTTTAGTAACTAGCAGTAAGTGCTTTAAGCTACAATATGGGTGGTATTTTGCCTTTGGTCCCATCTCAGGCGCTCCTCCGAAATTGAATTTGGCCCTCAAGTTTACCGAGGACTATTAGCCATGGTGATCGCTGAATGGAACCTCCATGTTCAGGAGCAGTGAAATGCTGAATCCCACATTCTGGAAATTGACATCGGCGGATGGCCACCTCATGATTGTGAGCTTCCCAGAGGCAACTAGCTGGCCACTGTTGGAATAAAAGAGCAGGACTAGATGGGTCCAGCACTTGTACCCTGGTTGAGCCTAAGGAGGGAGGTGTCAGGCAGGGCCCCAGTGTGGGCGCAGGCAGAGGAAGGTCCAAAAGGCCAGAGGCAGATGATGCAATGGAGGTTGAGCTGGTGGTCAACTCTAGAGCAAACAAGGAGGGCAAGGCTGTTCAGCAGCTTCTCCCAACAAGGCTGGCCCTGCCATTAGGCAAAATGAGGCAACTGTTTCAGGCAGCAGATGCTAAGGAGTAACAGTGCAGTGTTGGAGGACAAAGCTACAGATGTCATGCAGCCAGTCAGGCACCCCTCAAGTGTCCATTCTGTCCTCAGGTGTGGTCGAGGATGCTATCCCATCATTGGTGTCGAAGGAAGATTCAACTATATCCTTGTGGTTGACCTGGCTATGGGGAGCAGGAGCCGCCATTTTATCCCTTGCCTCAGACGGCAAAATGTCGTGGGCCAGCCAAGTTGCTCGGACTAACAGAGATGTTACGGCTTTATAGGATTTGGACCGATCCAAATTGGCTTGCGGGATCAACAGAGAGTATCCAGGCTGGTACTGTAGCCGCAGAGTTTAACCTGCCTGCTTCAGTGATGAAAAGGACTGCTGATGGAGGTCCGTGAGGCTCCTTTGGTCCAGAGAGGTGTAACTATGCACAGTTGCTTCTGTGAACAGTTCTCACCCCCCCCGGCCCCCGTGTTCTGACATCACAACTCGCCACTTTGCGCCACGCCATAGTGGCATTCCGGTATCGCCTACACCATTTCTTCTTGAATAGCTTGGCGCAACTGCTTAGGCGGAGCGATGTATTTGGGGCTGACCCTCCCCAGAGAGAAGTGTGGCCCATGCCCATGCAGGGTCAAAGTTCACATCTTTCAGACCTCCGTTCTTTATGGAAACCAGCCAGCAACTGAACCAATTGTCTGGAAGATCCCGAAGGCTGGGGTTTCCTTGATCAGTGAACTCTCTTTAGTTCAGAGGTTAAAATCTAGTTCATTCTCTCTCCCCCTCTCTCTCCCCCCCTCTTTCTCCCTCTCTCTCTACGTCAATGGAGTTTTGGACTCACGCCAACCTCCCTCCCTAATCCTTTCTCCTTCCCATCCCCAAACTCAGGGAAAATGTTGGGAACTTTGTAAAGGATTTGAATATCTAGGGGGAGGGAGGGATCTCGTGGGGCTACTTCTGCAGTTGAGATTATTCTCTCCTACCTAGTCCCACACATAGCTCAGCTGTCTTTCCCCGAACTCAGGCTCCTTCCTTATTCCCCCCTGCCGTTTCCCTCCTCCCCTTTGCCCGAAGAACAGCTCCCGGGATAAGGCACCCAAAATCATGGCTCCGACAGCATCCTGACCATTAACCGTCTAGTTCGCAGGCCGTGAGGCAAGAGAATCCCGGAGGGGAGCAGAGAACCACTATCTTCACCCTGCCTGCTTTGCGTCTCGGGATTTCATCTGCCATGGAAGCTCAGTGGATTCGGCCAGGCTGACCGCAGGCTCTGGAGCGCTTCTGTTCTGTTGCTGTAGGATCTTTGTAAGTTTCCATTTCTCTTCTTCCGTCTGTTTGCACTTCCTTAGGCAACATCTCCCCCCGCCTACTCCTGACAAAGAAAGTCCAGGTGTTTGCAGCTGTTGTGACTTCCCCTTCGTATTTCTGTACGTTTCTGACCACTACCACTGAATTTTGTCAAGCATCCCGCCCCCCACCCCCTTTTAAGCAATTTCCCCCAAATTTTCGGATGTGAGAAATGCTCGAATCTATCAGGGATTCCCTCTTCTGGCTTGGAACAATTTCCCCCTAGTTTCAGCAGGGTTGGGCTGCAATGAATCAAGAATTAGAGAAAGGTACTTTGGATGTGCTCAGTAGATCATTGATTCACATGTCTCAGGGCAGGTATTAAGGAGAGGGGGAAAGGTTCCAGGGCTAAACCCTCGTGTCCCCCTGCTCAGATTAAATCCTGTTTAGATTCTAAACATGCTGGCAAGGTTGCCTCATCTCCCTCCCCCCACTTGAAAAACCATATTTCAAGCTCCATAGCACTCCCAACAGCAGACTTGGGAATTGAGTATTTTGCTGGCATTTCCTGCTTCAGGAGTCCGTCTTTATTTGGAAAAGTACCATATAACAAGATAACAACATCTTTGGCATTGCACTGCATTTACTAGAAATGTGTAAATATTAAGTTGCAAAGAGGTTCAATGCTACATCTACACCTCTCACATTGCCCGAAAAAGGAATTAATTCAACCCAAACTGTTTTTGAATGATGTTCATATGAGTTTGGATGGATCTCAGGGGTATTTTATGTATGTGTGCATTTTGGTGGCATTCCTAGGGCAGCACTCCCTTGATTGTAGTACATTGCTGTAGTCTTGCATGCATTCCAATGGTTGAAACATCTTCAGGAAAACTTCCTGGTGTATTTTTGCCTTTATTCTAGCTAATAAGAACATACAAAGAGCCCTGTTGGATCAGACCAAGGGTCCATCTAGTCCAGGACTCTGTTCCCACAGTGGCCAACCAGCTGTTGACCAGGGTCCCACAAGCAGGGCACGGTGCAACATCACCGTCCCACCCATGCTCCTGAACAACTGGTGTCTTCCTTTCTGGTTCCTGCATGCAGCTCTCCAGAATATAGTGTCTAGACCCCTACTGAGAAACGTTGATAATCTTGGCTAAGGCTTTTGTTGTTGTTGATAAGGGCTGAGAACAGCCCCCCCCCGATCCGGTCCAGATCCGGATCCAGATGATCCTGATTAGGCCTGATCTGATCCGGACCAGACCAGACCTCCCCTTATCCGGTCCGGAACCGGATTCAGATCTGGATCTGGGTCTCCAGAGATCGAGAGACCCTCTTTTTCCCCATGGACCTGCAAGTCTATGGGGAAAAGGACTCACCGCCCTCCCCCACTCTCCCTGCTTACCTGCTGCCTCCTCGTTGCCGCCATTGTCCGCCGCTGCTGTCCGCTGGCTACCGCTGCTTCCGCTCTACTGAAAACCAGGCTGCGAGGCCTGGTTCTCAGTAGAGCGGAAGCGGCGGCGGCCAGCAGACAGCAGCGGCGAGCTGTGGTGGCAGCGACAAGACAACAGGTTAGTAGGGAGAGTGGAGGGGAGGGTGGTGAGTCCAATGAACTCATGGCCGGCCTGGCATCCCTGGGTGCCAGCTGTACAGCTGGCACCCAGGGACCTGGGAGGCCAATGGGCCCCAGATCTCCAGATCGATCTGGAACAATCCAAAATGATCCAATCCAGTCCAGAACGATCCAGACCTCCCCTGGTCCAGTTTGGATCTGGATCTGGGAGGTCTGATTCACCCCGATCCGGTCTGAATTTGGGATCTGGATCTGGATCTGTTCACAGCCCTATTGTTGATTACCTCGAATGTCCATGCACGTGTCTTCCCAGCTCAGAGGGTGAGCACATGCTAGGTTCAATCCTTATTATCACCAGTTAAAGGAACCCACCTAACAGGGCTGGTGGAAAGACCTTTTTCTCAGAGCTTGGAGAGTTGCAGCCAGTCAATGCTGGGCTAGATGGGCCAATGGTCTCATTGAGTATTGAGCAAAGCTTGGCAACTTTTTTTCCCTCTCAACCTTTTCTTACTAGCTGGAGAAGGGTTTCTTCAGCAACCCCAGATTCCTTCTCCAATCTTGCATACTCCAGATGTGTCCAACTGCAAGTCCCATCATTCCCAACTAACATAGCCATTGGAAGTTGTATTTCAACACATCTGGAGGTTGGAGAAGGCTTCCCCAGGACAGGTGGTGGTTTTCCGTGGGTCCTAGGTAGGGTTGTGCCAATAGTCCAAGAGTAATTTTGCTACCACTATAGTTTTTGTTTCCCTTGAAATCCCTTGACCGCTTTGTCCAAGCAGGACTCTCCAGGGCAAAATTCAGTGGTTTCTCTAGTGTGAACCAAACCCATTTGAAATCTTTCAGCATGGCAGATTCTTGCTAAGCAAAGGGGATGAGGGGGAGATAATGTTTCAATTCTCCAGTGCTCTGAAGAAGGCATTATGACGTTCCCAGCCAAAGAGATAGCACTCTCCCCCTTCCATCCTCTTCTCTTTCACTTGCGCAATTCTTTTCCTAATCCAGGTGGGGGTCTGGATTTACTGGGGGGAGAAGAGGGGGGGGAAATCTGTGTCTGGGTTGTACCACTTCAGAAGGCAGGAGGGAGCTCATAATGATGAATACTCCCTCATGAAAAGGTGTTCCTACTACTCACTGATAACTGGCATGGATAACTCTTTGCTAGGGCCTCTAGTTTTCTGTGTGGCAGTAATCCTTTGTATGGAGTCTTAATTGCCCATTCCAGATCAACACCACAAAAAAGAAGGCCGCAATTGTATTGATAAACAATAGAGAGTGCCAAAGCACACAACTGCACCAATAGCAACCACTACTAAACTTTTTTTTACCACGTACTAACATGCAAGTATAGAAATCAAATTTGACTGCTAGCATATGGCCTCACTGGTAACCAAACTTAAAGTAGAAGTTAGAATTCACCTGCTGCTGTAACAACCAATAAAGTAATAGGACAGTAGACAAACACCATGCTTTTTAAACATCCCAGTTTTTAGTGTACATTCATAAATGCACTGGGTAATTGCACCCCAAGTTAATTTACAACAAATAATAGTACATATTTATCCATATAAATCATATCCATCTAATGATACATAATGACAGGAATCCAAGATAAGTTCCGTCAGATCCAATAGTATTATTTTGAGTCACCATGTAAGAGCAACAACCGTGGGAATGAAAAAGAGAAAGACAATCTCTTAATTATCTGGGGGAATGCCCTCCGTCTCTAGTTATACAATCTGGTTCCCCGGCAAAAAAGGTATGCTTCAATCTGACATCACATTTGTATGTGAGCCCCCACCTGTAGTCTGAAGTGGTATAGACCAAGCTCAGGTTAAGAATGTAAGAAGAGCTGTGCAGCATCAGACCACCAGTGGTGCCACCAGGACCAAACCAAGGGGTGCCAGTCCAGGGGCCTGTGATCCATGAGGGCCCACAAATGTCCCTTGACAAGCGACCATGGCTCCTCCACCTCCTGCTGACCCATTGCTAAAAGAGAGCTCTGTGGCAGCTGGCTAGTCAAGGCTGCAGTCCTATGGCACGTCAATTGAAATTAAAGGGTTTTTTTTCTTTGTTAACTGTTAGTAGCAGTGAGGTGAACCAATCAGATACTGCCTTTGGAGGGAGATGGCCAATGAGAGCACTGGAGTGGCAGAAAGACTGCCCCTTCGCTGCTCTGGTTCCCTCATTGGTTGTACACTCAAAGAGGCCACATCGCATTGGCTCAGCGTGCTCTTATCAAAATTATCAAAGGGGGAAAAAATGCAAGGAAAGCACCCTGGGGATAGTCCAATCAAAGCTGGCAGTGCCTCTGCAGACCACGGCCCGATCTAGTCCAGCATTCTGTTTCCACAATGGCCCACCAGATGTCCATGGGAAGTCCATAACTAGGCCATGAGTGCAACAGCACCCTCCTGCTTGTATTCCTCAGCAATATAGAGCCATCATGACCAGTAGCCATTGAGAGGTTTATGCTCCATGACCATCTTAGTGAGAGCTGGGCCTTTTTAGAGGGCAGATTTAAATGTGATGATAGCCACATAGAGGTCACCAAAGAGCGCTTCTCCATATGAGTGCTCTACCCAGCCTCTGTAATGATTAAAGGCTCTAAGTCCATGCTAATGTCTAAAGTTTACAATAAGACAAAATGTGAATCCATCATGGAGGTTGCTGACCCTTGATGCTGGCCGTGCATGGAATGAGAAAGGGGGGGGAACTCATCTCTTCTTTACTTTTGCAGGACTTGATCAAAGTGACCGGAATTCAAGGGAGATCTCTGCAGGGTCTTTTTGGACTCTCCACCTTCTCCCTTTTTCGGTTGATTAGTCGACTATGGTGATAGGACGATGTTGGCCAGGAAGAGCATTATCCCTGAAGAATATGTCCTTGCGCGGATTGCGGCCGAGAACCTGGGCAAGCCACGCATCCGGGACCGCCCTCGCAAGGCCCGCTTCATTGCCAAGAACGGGGCATGCAACCTGGCTCACAAGAACATCCGTGAGCAAGGACGCTTCTTGCAAGACATCTTCACCACACTGGTGGACCTGAAGTGGCGGCACACGTTGGTGATCTTCACCATGTCCTTCCTGTGCAGCTGGCTGTTCTTTGCCATGATGTGGTGGCTGGTGGCCTTTTCTCATGGAGACATGGACAAACCATGCACAATGAACGAAGAGGCCAGTAAGTGGAAGCCGTGCATCACTTGCATCAGGTAAAGTGCGGTCATAAGAATGAAGGGTATAATTAAGGAGACCATATGGAAAGGAGGACAGGGCTCCTACATCTTTAACACTTGTCTTAATAAGGGAATTTCAGCAGGTGTCATTTGTATGCATGCTGCACCTGGTGAAATTCCCTCTTCATCACAACAGTTAAATTGCAGGAGCCCTGCCCTCTTTTGTATCTGGTGAAGAGCACAGGGCTCCTGCCACTTTAACTATCGTGATGAAGAGAGAATTTCACCAGGTGCTGCCTGCATACAAATGACATCTGCTGAAATTCCCTATTTCTATACAACTGTTAAAGACACAGGAGCCCTGTTCTCCTTTCCATGTGGTCACCCTGTGCGGTGGCAGACAACTTGGTGGCTACGAATCAGGATATGAGTCCTTACCACTCAAGTCTGCATAGTAAAGATGGGTTGCATCTCTAGTCGACATGCCATAAATATATGTGGTCTATAGTACCACTTGTGGCAACCGTGTCACAGGCCCAGGGCTGAAATGCATTTGGGAGTTTCCAGGCAGTGGGTGGTTTGTTTTGAAGCCAATCAGTGGTGTTGTGGTAAATTTTGAAGTGCAGGCACTCCGCATGACAGTCCCCACAGCCACACCCTCAAGGAGAGTCCAAAATTGCAGACAGCTGTCTTGACCTATAGCAACAAACCAGTACTAGCAGTTTTCATCTGCTAGGAGCAGGTTTTTGGTAAAGTAAGTGAGTCTTAATTGCCCATTCCAGATCAAGCCACCACAAAATACTTTGCATTACAAAAGGGAAATTAATTTCCCCCCAGGTACTGGGAGAATTGCAGCTAAGCTGAAAGGAACAGGGGATTCTTGGAGGGTGGGTGGATGATGTCAGCATCCCTGCTAATAAAGAAGTACCAGTGCTACACTCCTGCAAGCCCTGGCTGCGCTATGACACTAAAGCCAAAACATTATTTAGATCAGCCTTTCCCAACCTGGTCTCCTCCAGATGTTTTAAACTATGATTCCCAGCTGTCCTGACCATTGGCCATGCTGGCTGGGGATGATGGGAGTTGAAATCTAAACCATATTGAGGGCACCAGGCTAGGGAAGGCTGATTTAGATGTAGGCCTAGAAAGGTTCTTATGGGCCTCATCTACACCAAGCAGGATATAGCACTATGAAAGCAGCATATAAGAGGCAGGAGCCACTGACAACTGTTGGGGCCCATTGACACTTTCATAGTGCTATATCCTGCTTGGTGTGGCTCCTGCCTTTTACATACCGCTTTAATAGTGCAATATCCTGCTTGGTGTAGATGAGGCCATGGTCTCCATTGACTGAAACCAACTGGGCTTCTATGAGTGACAGAAATCCAGGTTTTGTTATTGTGAGCATTATTTCCTTTCTTCTAACCCCACCTTGCATTTCACTGTCAGGTAACAGTCCCAAGTAATTTATTCTGGAAAATATATTTGTTTGGGCTGGTCATGTTCTCCACCAAACTCTGCACGCAGAGATCAAATCATGTGCCCTCTAAAATTCATATCCATATCAATATAACGGATTAATTTTTTATTTGAACTAAGTTGCTTGATATTCATGCTTTCTTCCAAAAGCCCATATTTATTTATCCATTTGGATTTTTAAAATAAAAATGTGGACTATTTCTACAAAGGATGAGTATTCCTAGGACAACATCAAGGCTAGATCTACTGCTTTATAATGGTATTGAAGTGCACCGATAACTGTTGGGGCACATTACACATTCCATATACTGCTTTCATGGTGTTATTTACTGCTTTTTATTCCACATTATCCAAAATACTGCCACAAATGTCATTGTGTGTCCTACGAGGTATAAATGCCCAAGAGGGCTATAGCAGCGCCATAATGGGATCGTAAGGATTTGACACAAGGTGTAGATCTGGCCCAGGAAGGGGTTGTGATGTAGACATGACAAGTGAAGATGTCCTGTCTGCAGAACAATGTAGTCATTCACAGACTTTCTCATTATGATTTCAAACATACCTCCAGAATTACGACAGCTAGAAATATACTTCAAAAAACAGAACAAAAAGCAAGAACCTTGAAATATGAGATCAGTTGCAGCTCCAGGTTGGGCAAGGTAAGGGCCACATTTATCAATGGTCCTCATTACCATAGTCACCAGCTGTTACCCTCTTTTGCATCCGTGCTGCTCCCATTTGCTTGCTTGACAGGCAGACAGGCAGTGAGCGAGAAGGCAGGGACAGCTACATCTCCTCTGGGTCAAAGTGAGAGGCAGGTGAACAAGCAGGTTGCAATGGCGAACAGCAAGAGCAGCTCCAGATGGCTCTTGTTCGTGGGCACTGCTGGGGTGTGGGCCCTTAGCAGGTGCCCAACCATGCCTACCTTTGACGCCAGGGGACTGTCTTCATGGTGCTGGGCTGGCGCTGCCTCCCTCTTCAACCCCACACTTTCCCTCTCCCAGGGCAGTGACCGGTAATGCTGACCCTAAGGAGAGAGCACAGGAGTTCTGGGTGGCCATCCAGGTCCCAGAGCAACTCTTGCCCTCTTCTTGGTGAAAGGTGACCAATCGCTGGTTGCCTTACACCAGGCTCTGCCCCCAGGTAGACCTAGGATTGGGCCCGGGGTGATGTCACACAGCGGAAATGCCGTGTTGATGTCACTCCCTTTGAAAAAGTCAGGGTAAATCCCTGACTTTTTCATAGCGCACCATCGCAGGGAAGCCCCGCAGTGGCTGTATAGCTGCACTTTCGTAGTCTAACCGACATGGCGCAGATCCACAATGACTGTGGGACTTTCCCAGCTTTTCTGAGAAATTTTGCTCCTGCATGAAACACCAGCTTTTATAGGAAATTCTATGGGCATAAATTCATACAAGATTAACAGCCCTGACATATTAGCAATATATCACAAGTTACATATAATTAGGCTGACCATCTGAAAAGGAGGACAGGGCCCATGTAAATTTAACAGTAGTAGAGAAAAGGGAATTTCAGGTGCCGTCATTTGTATGCAGTTCTTATCTGGTGAAATTCCCTCTTCATTACAACAGTTAAAGCTGCAGGGGCCCTGCCTTCTTTTGTATCTGGTCACTCTAGTATAGTGCCTGCAACTTTAATTGTTGTAATGAAGAGGAGATTTCACCAGGTACTAATTGCACACAAATGACACCGGCTGAAATTCCCTTTTCTCTGCAACTGTTAAAGTTACATGAGCCCTGTCCTCCTTTTCAGATGGTCAGCCTACGTATAATATATAACTAAGTGTAATTCTTTACATTTCCTTATAGAAGTGAGTAGTAACATTCACTTATGGATGCACCTCCCCTGGGCAGGTATGCAGTATCAACACAGATCCTGCTCAATTCATGCCCAGGTGCTCCACACAATCTTTCAGGACACAGCTTTGATCTCCAGTGAGATCCACACATCAGGGGGCTTATACATTGGCAGAGATGAATGAATCCCACATATCTGCTGTTCATACTAGCCCCCTTCATGCATTACTCACATGAAAGGGAAACAGCTACAAGGGGGCTTTGGAGTCATGCCTCTGGCCTTGCCGTGGATGATGCAATAGCGGCCATCTACTACGTGGGTAGGTATCACCCGATTCTTGACCCCTGCACAATCAGGGTTCCCGATTCAGAGCAAGTGCAGGTGCATAGAGGTCTACACACAAAGCCTTTTTCTCTTCAGATGCCTATGCTAGCCTGTGGATAGCAGGGATGGGACTACAGGAGTCGAGCATCATTGGGGCAGTGGGAGAAGTAACCCCTTTTCTATCTGCTTTACCCTTTCATGAGAGAAACACATAAAAGAAACTATTAGCAATCTAATATCTGGGCTAGTTTTATACCACCAGCAAATCAAGTGGTAAAGCTTTTCGTGAGCAACACCATATCAGGTTGCAAGGAAGGGGGTTGATGGTTTCCCCATATTAAATTAAATCCATGGGCATAGAGAACTAGCATGCCAGGAAGAAAGGGGTCGTGCTATATATTTTTATGCAGGCATGAGGTTGTGGGGATTGTTTGTAGTGCTTTTTTGGGGGGACAGTTGAGCATTCAAATGCTGCACCCCCAACCCCACTCTGCAACCTGAACTGGTACACTCCAGGAAAACGTTTACCCCTTAATTTGGCTGATAGTAGATAAACTGCTCCTCAGTTCTACCACACATATGCTTTACTAACAGCTAGATGGACTGGCCCATCATACTTCACAATTTTATAATAGTGTGCAACTTTTTCCTCCCTTTTCCATAGGTCCTTCACCTCTGCTTTCCTCTTCTCTATTGAGGTCCAGGTGACCATTGGTTTTGGAGGCAGGATGATGACCGAAGAGTGTCCCATAGCTATCAGTGTCTTGATCCTCCAGAACATTGTGGGCTTGATTATCAATGCTGTCATGCTTGGTTGCATCTTCATGAAAACAGCCCAGGCACATCGGAGAGCAGAGACCTTGATCTTCAGCCGGAATGCCGTCATTGCTGTTCGTAACGGCAGGTTCTGCTTCATGTTTCGCGTGGGAGACTTGAGGAAAAGCATGATCATCAGTGCCTCGGTGCGAATCCAGGTTGTAAGGAAGACCACTACCCCTGAAGGAGAGATCATACCAATCCACCAACTAGATGTTCCAGTTGACAATCCCATTGAAAGCAACAATATTTTCCTAGTGGCACCGTTGATTATTTCCCATATCATCGACAAGCGGAGTCCTCTTTATGACATCTCTGCTAATGATTTAGCCACCCAAGACCTTGAGATTATTGTGATACTGGAAGGCGTGGTGGAAACCACTGGAATCACCACCCAAGCAAGAACATCCTACATATCTGAAGAGATCCTTTGGGGCCATCGCTTTGTGCCCATTGTAACGGAAGAGGAAGGGACCTACGCGGTTGACTACTCCAAATTCGGCAATACAAGCAAAGTGGCGGCCCCCCGCTGCAGTGCCAAAGAGCTGGATGAGAAGCCTTCCATCCTAATCCAGACGCTCCAGAAGAGTGAGCTGTCCCATCAGAACTCTTTGAGGAAACGCAATTCCATGCGGAGGAATAACTCCATTCGGAGGAATAATTCCATGAGAAGGAATAACTCTTCTTTCATTGTGCCCAAAGTCCAGTTCATAACACCTGAAGGGAACCAGAACATGTTGGAGACATGACAGATGGAAAGCAACCACACATAGCTCTTTTGTAGAAATAGAAATGTTGTTTTTTATTTGTGTTTGTAAAACATTAACATTAACTTGGTATAAACATTTAATGGAACCGGGGACTATTTATTATATGAAAGCACAAGATAAAAACAAATAAAGAGAGACCCTGGGTGCTATATGGCCTATTTACCCCATCGTGGCTGTGCAGTGGTGCTGCATTATTTATATGACGCAGCCACCAACTTGCAGCCATGTTGGCCTTTTACCCCTGACACTGCACCTTTTCGCAGTATGGTTTTAACACATTTTTATTGTTGTTGTTGTTGCTCCAAGGTCACAATGTTATTTCTCCATCTGATGGTGGTGGGCCTTGGTTCAGGTTAAGCCCAGTGGGCGTTGCTGGGGCAGATCAAAGCCCAATTGTGATTCCCCCCCCATCCAGGGTAAATGCAAGAATGTGGGGCAGGGAGCAGGCATAATGAGCTGAATGGGTGCCGGTGCTGTGCTTTTCTGGCCAGATAGTCCACACTCCTTCCTGGCATCTATATTTATTAGTTCCACTTCACCGCTAAGGAATCGGCTACAAAGCCACGTTGCGTAGACACCCCTCCTGTAACTTAAACCTAGTTGTCACTGAGGTAGTCTACTAGTGGCCCTGATATCCTTCCTAGGGTGACCATATGAAAAGGAGGAAAGGGATCCTGTATCTTTAACAGTCACATAGAAAAGGGGATTTTAGTGGGCGTCATTTATATGCATGCAGCCACTGGTGAAATTTCCTCTTCATCACAACCGTTAAAGCTGCAGGAGCCCTGCCCTCTTTTGTATCTGGTCACTCTAGTATAGGGTGACCAGATAAAATCCAGGTCAGGGCTCATGTAACTTTAACAGTTGTAGAGAAAAGGGAATTTCAGCCAGAGTCATTTGTATGCAATTAGTTCCTGGTGAAATTCCCTCTTCATCACAGCAGTTAAAGGTGCAGGCGCTATACTAGAGTGACCATATACAAAAGAAGGCAGGGCCCCTGCAACTTTAACTGTTGTGATGAAGAGGGAATTTCACCAGGAACTAATTGCATATAAATGACACTGGCTGAAATTCTCTTTTCTCTGCAGCTGTTAAAGTTACATGAGCCCTCACCTGGATTTTATCTGGTCACCCTACTCTAGTATAGCTCCTGCAGTTTCAACAGTTGTGGTGAAGAGGGAATTTCACCAGGTGCTGCATGCATACAAATTACACCTTCTGAAATTACCTTTTCTATACAACTGTTAAAGATACAGGAGCCCTGTCCTCCTTTTCATATGGTCACCCTAATCCTTCCCTTCTAATGGTTCTTTATCTTTAAACCAGGCAACCCTTTAAATAGAGGACTGCCCTGTGTAAAGTAGGTCAAAGCCAAAACCTTTGCTTTAATAGGCTTAGTTTCTACGTAGAGAGATTGTGTATATGTGGAGGAGCATTCAATCAATCTGAAGTTGTACAGTCTAGGCCAGCCTTCTCCAGCCATATGATCTCCCAAATGTTTTGGACTGCAACCCCCATCATTCCCAGCCAGCATGGCCATTGCCCAATGCTGGGAATTGCAGTCAAACACATCTGGAGAGAACCAGGTTGGTTAAGGCTGTCTACACTCTAAACTCTAGAGAGATGTCAGAGAGAACTAGGTTTCAGTTTACTATTAAATCAGGATGGCTTTCCACCTTATATTTAACATCTATGGCCAGAAGCATCAACCTCAGTTGCTGTGCCGGCTGCATCCCCATATATATATATATATATATATAGGTGCCAAATCAAACATTTTGTTTATAGGAGCTTTTGGCATGATATCGTTTGAAATGGTTTTTCATGCTATCTCTATTTACTGTTTGATTCTACTGCTGCTTCACCTATTTTATTTTGTTGCTAATTTTAGTTCTGTTTTTTATGTTTTATTTTATTATTGAACTGTATTTTTAAAATCTAGTGTTATCCTCCTTGAAAACTGTATTGTCAAATGGGAAGGAAGTGAGAAATATTTTAACTAAATAAAGTATGTGTAAAGGTAGAATCTACCCCTTGGTGTATGGTATCTCTTAATGAACATACCCACTGGCATGTATCAGCCATGTTTAGAGATAGTTGCTTGTAACGTACATGTCCTGTGCAGGCTTTCGGTACCAACTAGCCCCTCCTCTATGACAACGGCACGTGTGCTGACGATGTCCCCTAGCCAACGTGTTATTGGCTCAATATGAAGCGAGCTGTTTCTACACATGTGATTGGATAGGGTTCCCATTCCTGTAAAGCGGGGATGGGGGAGGAAGATGTGACCCTCTGGCCATTTTTGTTCCCCTCACTGTTACCACTGCCAATTTGGCTGTGGTGGCAGCAAAAATAAAATGGTGATTTTGCTTCAAAACAAAGCGTGCGGGCTCCCAAGGACACCTCGTTTGGAAGCGAAAGTGCAGGGATTCTTTTGCCACCGCACTGTCGAATTTCAGTGCCAAATTTGGCAATACAGATGTTGCTTAGCCCTGATGTAGAGGGAACCAGCATGCGCTGAAACGGCTCCCTTCAGACTGAGCCCATCACACATCAGCTGTGGAACTCTGCTGGCATACATGCCATCGTCAAGGGGGGCGGGGCTAGTCCTGCATGTTCCCATGCTCAGTAATATAAGTGCCCGAATAGGGCTCTTCTTACATGCTGAGGTATATTTTACCCTGCCCCTGCAAGGATCAGAAGTGCATGGTAAGAGAGGTGAGGTAAAATTTGCTTTGCTGTGCAGTAAGACACCACAGATCATTAGCTCCCAGTCTCACCGAATTGGCTGGGCTATGTAATTATGGTTGAGCTTACGGGCTTGAAACTTGGCCTATGCTTATCTCTGTTGGGTGGACATATGATAATGTGGAATCAGCAGGATCTGAGCTCATACGTGTGTAAAAAACGTGGTAACAAGACGCACTCTTAAGTCAAAGCAATCTCAAGGCATAATTCCTATGGGTAGGCTGACCATATGAAAAGGAGGACAGGGCTCATATAACTTTAACAGTTGTAGAGAAAAGGGAATTTCAGCCAGTGTCATTTGTATGCAATTAATTCCTGATGAAATTCTCTCTTCATCACAACAGTTAAAGTTGCAGGCACTATACTAGAGTGACCATATACAAAAGAAGGCAGGGCCCCTGCAACTTTAACAGTTGTGATGAAGAGGGAATTTCACTAGGAACTAATTGCATACAAATGACACCGGCTGAAATTCACTTTTCTCTACAACTGTTAAAGTTACATGAGCCCTGTCCTCCTTTTCATATGGTCAGCCTAGGTTTGGATAAATTTCTGGAGGAAAAGGCTATCAATGCCTACTAGTCCTGATGGCTATATGCTACCTCCAATATCAAAGGCAGTAACCCTATATACACCAGTTGCTGGAGAACATGGGTGGGAAGGTGCCGTTACACCATGTCCTGCCTCTTGGCCACGATGTGAACAGAGTGCTGGACTAGATGTAGGCTTACCATATGAAAAGGAGGACAGGGCTCCTGTAACTTTAACAGTTGTAGAGAAAAGGGAATTTCAGCCAGTGTCATTTGTATGCAATTAGTTCCTGGTGGAATCCCCTCTTCATCACAACCATTAAAGTTGCAGGGGCCCTGCCTTCTTTTGTATATGGTCACTCTAGTATAGTGGCTGCAACTTTAACGGTTGTGATGAAGAGGGAATTTCACCAGGAACTAATTGCATACAAATGACACCAGCTGAAATTCCCTTTTCTCTACAACCGTTAAAGTTACAGGAGCCCTGTCCTCCTTTTCATATGGTCAGCCTACCTATGGGCCCAGTACAGATTTGTAACATGCCTTCCCTGCATTCTTTGTTTGGTTTTGGGAATGGAAAGACATCAATCCTTGTCCGTTTGTTTTTATTTAATTAAGAATTGATTGCTTTCCATTAGCTATTTAGTTCCTTTTGTTTAAGTACTTTACAGTTCTGGCCTGCCTGGTTTGTATTTATAGCCAGGCATGCCAGCCTTTCATCACTCCCCTCTAATAGTGAATTCAAGAGGTTGAGTGCTGACAGAAACTGCCACATAAGAAACAAGAGGGAAATAGCAGCATGTTCAGGGGAACCCTAAAGTTTGCAGAAGTATAAAAAAGATCTTCGGGGGGTGGGGTGAGCCTGGGAGTGGGGTAGGAATCCAAAATAACCTACTGAGGACTGAGCATGCTCAGTAACCACATAATGTTGGCCATCATTTGGAAAAGAAAAACCCAAAAATAGGGTGGGGATGGAATGGAGTGTTCTGGAGGAGGGGCCTGGCTGGCTATTAGGAAGCCTGAACAAGAACATTCCTGCTTAGGGTTTTTCAAATCTGTCTGTTCCATTATAACATTCACGTTTTTTCAAGCACATGTTCATCCTGACCTATTCCTTCGTCAGCTTGTGAATGTTTTTATTTTTTAAGTCAGCATTAAAAATTCACATACATTTTTAAGGTGCATTTTCATATGCCCCTAGCGTATGAATTTCTAAAGCATTTTTTGTATCAGAGGACTGCATCCGCTGGTAGCCCATCATTAGAGCATTGCTTGTTCTGTTCTAACATTGCTTCCAACAGTCGCCAACCAACTTTACGAAATCTGGACACTACAGATATGTACAAAGAGGGAAATAAGTACGCATATACATTTTGAAGCATGATGCGCAATTTGGCTTTTTCTTTTTCGGCCCTTTCCACACCTGGCAAAACACCTGGGCTGGACCCCGGCTGCTCCCTGTGCGTCTGCATGATGCACAGGGAGTAGTGGGGAGGGGGGGCACAGGATTTTTCCTGGTTCTCAGGAACCAGAAAAATCCCAATTCTTCTGCGGTCCCGGGAAGTTCCCAGGACCGCGGAAGAATGTGGCCGCCTGCCCCGGTGCAGGTGCACTTACTCGTGTGTAAGCACGGCTGCACTGATAGCCATGGAGCTGCACCGTGCAGTTCCGAGGCCATCAAGAGACGGGGGAAGCAAAATCGCCATCCCCAGGATGGCGGGGGGAGGGAGGGGGGCACAATCACGTGCAGCGTTTCCCCCCCCCCAATACTTACATTTGTGGAAGAGCGCTTGTGCGCTCTCCGTGGATCTTTTTTTTTTTAAAAAATATGGCCACCACAACTTGCCCGGGCCGTCACATTTGTGATGCGAATTGGGCGGGCCAATCCTGGAAATGGCTACTTCTGGGATCTCCCGCCCTGAGCCCTCTACACCGCTTCGTCTTCTTGGGTTCTTAGCCTTGGCTCACTTCCCCCTTTCCTCCTGCTTGGGACATGATTATGGTCTTCTTCTTTTTTTTTGCATCCAGGGCAACAGTATTCACTGTCCAGTTGTGGGAGAGATGGGTAGCAAAGTTATGAAAGGGGTCGTGGGTTTAGAAAAAGGGCCTTTAAAGATATGAATCACAGAAATTTAGGCTTCAGAGGGAGCTAACCCAACCCCCTGCTCAACGCCGGAATTTTGCAAACAAAGCATCCCTACTATAGGCCACCCAAGCCTCTATTTAAGCACATCCAGCAAAGAGGGAGTCCTTTCCACTGTGAAATGATTCTTACCATTAAGAAGTCTCTCGTAATGCTTTTGTGATGTTCCTCACTTTTAAAGGAGGCACAACCCCGACACTTTTTGTAGGCCTAAATCATAAGCTGTTTCATTAGGAGCAAGCAAATGTAATTGGAGAGGGAAATGAAAGTAAAACACAAGTGTGGTCTGATGGTGGAGTCTTTGGGTGCCTGCAAAACAGAGGGGTGCTAGAGCTATCAATCGGAAGGCACTGTGCAGCTGTTCCATCTTTTCTTTCTGAGAGCTTTGCTACATTTTTTTAAAAAAACCTACCACCTTACGAGGGCTTTCTGCTTCCACTTTCTTTCTGGGATTACAATCGGTGCCATTACATAGGTAGCCTTGGGCGGCCACATGGTTTGAATTGAATACTCTCTCTCTCTCTCTGTGCTCCATTCACTTCAATGAAACAGCATAGAATCATAGAATTATAGAATAGTAGAGTTGGAAGGGGCCTATAAGGCCATCGAGTCCAACCCCTTGCTCAATGCAGGAATCAACCCTAAAGCATCCCTGACAGATGGTTGTCCAGCTGCCTCTTCCTCATTTAGTGGCGGAATTATAGTGCTGTGTCAACATTACATGGAGCCAATTTTGTGCATTTTTTTCAATAGCTGATTTTCTCTGTTTTTTTTTAAAGCGGGATAAGGGGGGAAGTGCGAGAGACGTCCTGGAAGTTGATGACTTCATCTAAAGGACCCGCCAACTTCCGTGAGTGGCCAATCAGGTACGTGCAATAATTTGCTCATGTAGAAATACTCTTAGAGGGTTATCTGCAGTAAGAAAAAAGATGGAAGAAGCAGTGGGAAAAAAATGGAGAGTTATGAGTTGAAGATGAAAACAACATCACAACAAAAGCCTTGGCTGGAAGCACCCTTTAGCTTCAACTAAATATAGTGAAGATTTAAAAGGTATCCCTATCATTTCCCATTTCTACAATATCCCTGAAATCTTCTTCCTTGCAATTTCCACCAGTGGAGGCTGTGGCTCCAATTTCAATGGTACTACGAATCCATTCTGGGTTTCAATCAGAACCAGGCAGAACTCTAAAGGAGCTATCCAAGGTGCTGAACCTATTTGAGGGCTCGTAGTATTTTGCTTTTAAATATTCTGATCATGAATCTCCTGAGTCAAGTCTAATTCGACCCTGAGAGAATGGGCAATGAAACACCTCAGGCAAATACACAAGCAAATTACATACCAGTATTTTCATATCTCTTTACCATGGCCCCTTAAACAGGCACCACACTTTCAGCCTGCTTACGTTGAAGGGGAAAATGTTCCACCCTCAAAATGGGTAAGAAGTGTGCTTTAATTATCATGGGTTTTCAGAGTTACACCACACCAGTCTGACACACCAGTTGGACAGAGTTGTATGCTCCAGGGAGCTGTGCCAAGTAAAAAGGGTATCTCACTCACTTCCCTCCTCTCAACCCTCTCTGAAGTGATTTAAGAATTTTGGAGCAGCCCTAAAATCAATTGTATTGTTTAATCAATTTAACACAATTTGGTGAAAATCAATTTAACACTATTTGGTGAAAATCAATTTAACACTATTTGGTGAAAATCAATGTAGCACTATTTAGTGAAAATCAATTTAACACTATTTGGTAAAAATCAATTTAGCATTATTTAGTGAAAATCAATTTAACACTATTTGGTGAAAATCAACACTATTTGGTGAAAATCAATTTAAAACAATTTTAGCAAAAATCAATTTAACACTATTTATTGAAAATCAATTTTGGTGTTAAAATTCTGGCAACAAATGTCAAAAGTCTAGTGATCGTGTCCATCAATTTGTAAATGCTTAAGAACAGGTTATAACCGAGGGACACTGTGGTACAGAGGTTAGAGGCATAACACATGAAGTTTTGTGTCTGGGTGGGGATTTGAGCCTCAGTTTCCTTAGTCAGACTAGGACTAGGAAGATCCAGGTTTAAATCCCCACTCAGCCATCATGTTCCATGGATCACCTTGGGCCGGTCACAATCTCTCAGCCTAAATTACCTCACAGGGTTGTTGTGAGGATAAAATGAACAAGGGAACCCATGTATGCCACCATGAACGTCTCACAGGAAGTGGGGGGGAATAATAAATAACTGGGATATCCAACTAGTGCTAATGATGTTGCACTAGTGGAAAGAAATGCTGGCAGAAGACCTCCTCTAGTTTCCCAGGTGGCAGCTGCTACCTGCTTCACCTGAAGTGTCCTTCCTCAGAGTAAGGCATTGGTGGGGAGGTGGCCTTGGAGATAATCTGTGCTTCAGCAGCACTGGCCATCTCCAAGACTATCTCACCCATAATGCCTCACTCTGAGGAAGAACTCATTGGGGGGAAGGCATTTGGTCATGGTGAGTTCTTTGAAGAGCCAAGCTGGACAGCATGATGGGCCAATGCTGAGAACTCAGAGAATGAGGCATTGGCTCTCCAGAGTGGCCAATGTCTGATTCTTCCTGTTGCTCCAGTGTTGGTTTCCGTGCTAGCACAACGTCGTTAGTACGAGCAGGATACCATCGTTGGGTACTACCCATTGCTCAGAAGAAGTCAGCCCTGGAATCTATTCCTTATAAGCACATAAGACAAGACATGCTGGATCAGACTAAGGTCCATCTAGTCCAGCACTCTGTTGACAGTGGCCAACCAGCTGCCCATATGAAACCCATGAGTGCAACAGCACCCTCCCACCCATGTTCCTCAGCAACTAGTACATATAGGCATACTGCTTCTGATACTGGAGATAGCATATAGCCATCAGGACTAGTAGCTGTTGATAACCTTCTCCTCCAGGAATTTATCCAACCCCCATTTGAAGCCATCCAAATTGGTGACTATTACTACAACTTGTGATAGTGAATTCCATAGTATAACCAGGGCTGTGCAGAGCTGGTAATATGCCCAGGCCAGATGGGAAGTGTGTGCCCCCCCCCATTTCAAACTGCTCATTAAGTATTTTTAAATGTTTTTTTAATGCCCACCAACATGTCCGTTCTACATAACACTTTCATATTAAACCTGTTCTACAACACCTCAATGTTGAATCAGAAATTAACATTTATTTTTAGTTGCTGTACAAATAGAAGCAACAACAATAGAACCTTCATCATTATCAAACATTATCATATCATCATAATTATTATCATTAATAACTATCATCATCATTATTTCACCCTCCGCTCCAGAGATTATATGCATTGGAGAAGATCGAGGAAAGAGACGCAGTGAGGACAACCATCACAACTTAGGCACATATATCCCCGCCCCGCATGCGGCATATGGCCCTCTGGAGCTTGTAGTCTGACCGTGGTATTCACGATGGACGGCTTCTGTGCTGTTTCCGCAAGGCGGGCTCGTCCCTTCTTGATGGGCCACTTATGCTACGGAAGCAGTAGCGTAAGCTGGGAAGGACCTCCTTGTCGGAGTGCCCCCTCAAAAGCGTGGACCCCGGGCCAACTGCCCCCACTGCCCCCCCTCTGCACGGCCCTGAGTATAACTATGCACTATGTGAATAAATACTTCCTTTTATCTGTCCAGTATCTCTCACTAATCAGCTTCATGGGATGACTCCCACTGGGTTCTAGTATTATGAGAGACAGAGAAATGTCTAGACCTTTGCTCTGAGCATGTGTAGGTGTTTTGTCCTCTTGACTGTGCAATGGTAGACAGCCTTTTGTGCATCTCTTGGAATAGGAGCATCCTGTCATACTGTTCTTCTTTTCAGAAAATAAGCACCACTCGTTGCCAGAATCAGCAGACTTATGATTGTAATCCAACTTTTGCTTTGCTCATCCAGTATTCACTTGGGTACTCATTTTTAGATTCTGTGTTTATTTTCCAAAAGAAGATTCAATAAATATTATAAAACACTAGTTCGGCTCTGTCATAGACAATTGTTTCTAGATTGAGTCTAAAGAGAGACTAAATCCCAGCAGTTAAAATTCAGTAATTTATTGTAAACTAATTCTCTCCCTACCTTTTCATCCTCAGGGCATACTTACAGTCTTTTAATCTAAATGTTTCTCATCTGTAAGGTAATTGATGGCTGCTCTCTAAAGGTTTCATTTTTCCGACATAGTGTGGCTGTATACATTAGGAAATACTTTCCGACTCCATTTTCAGCACAAATCTGTTAATATTGCAGAAAATTCCTTAACCTTCACTGAGCTGTGTGTATATTTTTAAATCAACAATTTGCTTGGGGCTAATATAAACCAAAGAAGAAAGTTCTCTGCATGGCTAGAGGCAGCTAGGTGAAAATATGTTTCTCAGTACTGACTAGGCCTCTGGCCAACAGAGTCCATCAGATCAAAGGCCATCTTAAGCCCTTTCTACACCATAGGGGTGTAGAGGGAGAGAGGGTGATCCCAGAAGTACCTAATACACACCATCGGCACATAGAGAGGGAGGGAGGGTGATCCTGGAAGTACCTAATACACACCATCAGCACACAGGAACCAGCCGGGGACCATCCCAGGCAAACAGCCTGGTGTAGAAATGGCCTTAGTTTCCTAGTATCCAAATACAGAGCCCATATAGATGATGGCCATGGTATCCTGGGGTAAGCCCTCTCCCATCAGGGTAACTTGGTTGACTACATCTTCCTGTCAAGTGCTAAAGAGAGCTGAGACACCAGAAGAAAAGAAAAAGACCACCCAAGCAGGATTAGTGCACTGCTTTTTATCACGAATGTGAGAAGCTGCCTTATACTGAGACCATTGGTCCGTCTCACTCATTGCTTCTCAAACTGAGGCCTTTTATCTGCGATTTTACCGGGGCTTCTGCTTCCGGATTCTTTGTGAGATTAAGATTGGCCCTTTACATGAGCTGCCTGCCCTCCCCCCCCCCCCGCCCGCTGCCTTTCCCCCTTTATCTGCAAGTTCTATATGTTTCTTTATACAGCTCCTAGATTGCACTGTTGTTATATAGTGCCACTTCCTCTTTTCACGGACACATTCAGACTGCTTGAAAGTGGATCTATTTGTCAGCGCATTATTTCCAGTTCACATTAAGCCGCGGAAATGCTAGGAAAACACAGGAGATGTGCTGGAGTAATCTCAATGTTCTCAACACTGATTGGCAGCAGCTGTCCAGGGTTTTAGACAGGGGTCCTTCCCTGCCCCTGCTGAAGATAAGAGGGACTGAACCGGGGTCCTTTGCATGCAAAGCATGTGCTCTACCACTGAGCTACAAGCCTTTCCCAAATGCCATCCATTTGTTGACAGACAATGATATTTCCTCCTTCTGTTCTCTTACATTTAGTTCTGACATGTGCATGGTTCTGTTACTTGCTTTTGATCCTCCTTTATATGTTATACGGTTTGTTCTGTAATGTCTCAGCTGGGCCATATCAAGGGGAGGCATGGTTGGGCACCTGGCAAGGGTTCACACTCGAGGAGGAGCATCCTGATGTTGCTTATTTTCTTCACTGTTGTAACCTGTTCGTTCATTTACCTCTCGCTCTGGCCCAGACAACAGTGATGATGAGAAGGAGGAGGAGCGGAAGCCTCTGCCTACTTGCTCACTGGCTCTCTTTGACAAGCGAGCAAATGGTAGCAATGATGAGAAAGAAGAAACTCTTTCTAGGGTGACCAGATTTTGGAAAGCAAAATCCCGGTCCAAAATGGCCACCCCACCAAAGCAGACCCCCCCCAACATAAAATAAAAAAATTAAAAAGGCCGCCCGCCATGCAGCCAACAAGCAGACACCCCCACCACCACCCCGAAACACCCCCCCCACCAAGCCACCCCCCAAAAAACCCAGCCCGGACTTACCGGGTCCTCTGCTGCCACTGCCGATCTCTGCCACCGCCACATGACTCCCTGCAGCCCCCTCACCCTTCTTGCCCTGCTCCTGGGCTCCCAGCAGGAGAAAGAAGAAGAGCCTGCTTTAAAATGCCCGTGCTGCTCCCCGGCCTCGGCAGGAAACAAGTGCTCAGCGTTAGGGAGCGTCAACAAATTCCTTGTCTGGTGGCAAAAGCAGCTTTACTATAGCTGCTTTAGCCACCCGACAAGGAATTTGTTGACGCTCCCTAACGCTGAGCACTTGTTTCCTACCAAGGCCGGTAAATGGGGAGCAGGCCGCGAAGCCTGTTTCTCAGTAGATTCGAGCACCAGAGGGAAGCAGCCGCCCCAGTAGGTAAGTGGGGGGGCCTCCCACCTCCCGCCTCGCGCTCCTTACCTGCAGGGGCAGCCGCTTCCCTCCGGTGCTCGAATCTACTGAGAAACAGGCTTCACAGCCTGTCCCTCAGTAGAACACCGGGTGATGACATCATCACCCGGCGCGCTACTGAGGGACAGGCCGTGAAGCCTGTTTCTCAGTAGATTCAAGCATTGGAGGGAAGCAGACGCCCCGGCAGGTGGTGGCGGGGGGGGGTCCCCCCACCTGAAACACCACCACCAAGCCACCCATCCCCACCAAAACTCAGCCCGGACTTACCAGGTCTACCACTGCTCGCCGCTGCGTGACCCCCCCCAGCCCCGGTTTGCCCCCACTGCCCCCCAGTTGGCCCGGATCGCCCCAGGTTTCCCGGTTAGGACCGGGAAACCCTGGGCAATCTGGTCACCCTACTTTAGGCCACATGACGCACTCCCTTGAATGTTGTATACCCGAGGTTTTTTAAAACTCACTTCAGCTATATGCAATGGTTTGACTTTTAATAAATCATTTTAAGTAAAATAATATGTCCTTCCTTACCGTTTGTGATTCATGGGGGCAGTACTTCGTTTACCAGTGCCCAAATGTTTAGCTGTTGATTGGTGGGGAAGAAAGAGGGTCTAAGCTGGAAGTGGGCGAGTGAACTACAGTGCCCACAATCCTTAGCCCTATACTCATTGAAAGCTAGGGATTGAAAGAGGAACTAAAGAGGAAGTGGGCAACTGAACTACAACACCCACAATCCTTAGCCCTATACTCATTGAAAGCTAGGGATTGAAAGAGGAACGAAGGAGGAAGTCGCCGACTGAACTATAACGTCCATAATGCTTTGCCCTAAACTCACTGTAAAAACAAAACAGAAAGAGACGGGGCAGAAGAGTGTGTGACTGCACACCGCTTTAAAGACTGAAGAAGTTTTCTCCTGTAACGTGAGTACTCCTTAATGTGTCCTAAGATGTTTTAGAACGCACCTATTTGGAACATTTTAAAATACTATTTAAAACATTCCAAGGGCTGTGTAGATAGGCTCCTGGTGACAAATGGCAGTAAGAAGATAGACATTGGGGATGTCTTGAACAAGGGCCTTCAAAAACCTGGAACTGCCATGGCATCTCACTAACAAATTCAAGGCGTCAGCATACTTTTCACCTTCATTTTAGGAACCTAGTTTTTTCACAGAGCCAGAGTCCAACTGGAGAACATCACTACTTTAAAGTCTTCAAAATGGCCGAACTGCTTGCTCAGACAATGGTGGCTCTTCCGGTCCATTCCTGTCGCAGCCTGGCAATCTAACCTTCCTATCCTTCCCCGCTGCAGTGAGGTGCAGCCAAACTTTCGGTGCCAGGTGTGACCATGCTGGAATGCCTCAAGGAGCAAAAACTATATGAACTTGAGTTGCCATCAGCATTTCCTCTGAAGTAAAATGTGGAACAAATTATGAGAGTCATTCCTTAGGTAAAATATCTGAGAAATATCACAGAAAGCAAAAAAGAGTTTTGACAAGACAAGAGACGTTTTTGGTGGGTATTCCACACTAAAGGCTGCTAGCAAATTTTGGGTAAAGTAAAATAGGTAGTGAATGACAGAATTTATTTATTGTTTCTTCTTCTCTATCTTACTACTCTACCCATGAATATCCATGGCACTTTAAGTATAGGAGTCACTTACAAACTGAAATTTAACACAGGGGAAACAAGAGAGAGGAAAATGGGGGCAGAGGTAAGAACAAGTAATTGTTACAGTCAGAGTTTCTGAGGCTACAATCCTACAACCACATGCCTGGGAGTAAACCCCATTGAGATCAATGGAACTGATTTCTAAGTAGACATGCATAGAATCGCACTAGCGTTCGGGGTGGGGGGGCGGGAACAGCGCAATGTATATATATCTTTATGAAAAAATTTCCCTGAGGTGTGACCCAGCCTGTTACAGTTATAGTTTTGCTAGCCAGTGATTATTTTAATTCTTGTGTTTTATTGTTTTATTTTTGTGTTGATGTTGTGAGCATTATGACCACCCCTTTGACAGTTTTGTTCGGAAGCAGTATATAAATTAGTAAAATGAAATAAATACTGATCCAGAGGGAGAGGTGGGCAAGAAAGAAATGTATTATTATTATTATTATTATTATTATTATTATTATTTTAAAAATGAGGGGCAGCCAGGGTGTAGTTACTGAAGAGACAGGAAACCTTTGACCTCTGAGGATGGTGGAGCTGGAGGAGTGAAGCTCATGGCAGAGGTAGAGGTGCAGAACCTTTTTCAGCCCGAGAGACAAATTCCATTTTAGATAAGGGCCACTTTCCAGTGGTGGGTGGGACCAAAGACAAAAGGGGTGGGGCCAAATATAGCAGCGCATTTTAGGTTAAAGCTCTTGCTTAGGAGAGGCATTTCAACCTTTTCAGAATGGGGAAAACACTGCCCAAAAGCCAGGAAAGCACCCAAAATCAGTGGTGAGGATAAAGGGGAGTGTGGCCAAGGAAAAGGGTGCGGCCTTTTGTATCCCTGTAGAATTTTGTAGAACAGCCTCTCCTGAGTACAACTGAGACCAACATGGAAGAAAGTCAATTCAGAGTGAGGGAAACACTTCCTGCCTTCATTCTAAATGGGCAAACATCTTTTGCCTCTGTTTGCTGACCCTACTCTCCAAAATCACCCAAAGTAAGGGTGCTTTTCATAGCTGACAGAACAACAACAACAAATCTCTGCATAGAGGAATCTAGATATCAGAGAGATAGATCCTCGCCTAATCCTTGCCCAAACACACTCATATTCTATATGCGGGAAATTTCTATGAGGCGGTAAACATGTGTCACATGATCAAGGGCGCATGGGGTGATAAACCTGGTTCACAAGATAGAAGAAGTATGAGGTAGTAAATCTGGGTCTCACATGACAGAATGGTCCTTTCATGTGACAGGTTTACCACCTCATCTGCGGTTCGTCATCTAGCTGGTCTCTTTTAGAACATAATGTTGGGCTAGGTGGACCTGGGTTGGATTTGCAAAGGCAGTTATATTACGTTCCTGTGCTCTAGGAATGGGCATTGTAAACTGAATTTTGCATAAATATCTTACAACGAGGCAAGAGGAGCTGTGATTTTATTTTCTTGATAATATGGAGCGGGCCACTGTGTGAGAACTGCTGTTCTGGGATAAGAGAAATCCCTTCGAATAAAAAACAAACAACCATTCTGACTGCTGTGCTCTAGAGAGTCAGATATTCATCTTTTTTTCCCTTTGTCCGTAAGCAATGTAACCTCAAGGAAAAATTAGTGGATCATTTCTCTTAATTCCTGAGTCCTTTGAGGCATTCATTTCTCAGGGTTTGTTGACCTGTTGCTTGGGGCGGAAGGGGGGGGGGATTTTGCTTGCGTATAAAACAATGAGCTGCCGTGGTAAAAAGGTTCTCACCCACTTCGGATGAGGCGAGCTGCCAACTCCCCATGACAACAGCTCAGTGGGATTGCTCCGGAGCACACGGCTTGAGGATTGAAGGCTAAAGCTTCGCTTCTCAGAGATGTGGAGGGAAGCATTCATGGCCAGACAAGACATACGGCTGGTCTCAGTCATCTGGGCTAGCCTGTGTACAGTGAGGACAGCTTACTCTGAGGAAGATAAAGCTTTCCCATGACCCATAGGGAACACTGTGAGGCGGGTTCACAGATGTTTTGCATTATGAAAGTTGGACAACTGTTGTCAACAGCCACAAGAATCTCCATTTGAAAATAAATAAAGCACAATTCTAAATGGTGAGGTTTGGGGTTTTTTTGTTTTGTTTTTTTACCAGCAGCAACAAGGTTAAGCACTATGAAAAAGGGGGTCTTTTTGAAGGTGTTTATGTTGAAAAAGTTCAAAAATTATTAGAGAGAGAGAGAGAGAGAAGCTCTATCTTCTAGTTTCCCAGGGAATAATAAATGCTAGAATACATTTGATTATAATTTGCAAAGGATTCACTGTTTTGACTGAAATGGACCTATCATTGATACTACTCTCCTGTTCAGGGGTAGACAATCTTTTGGGGCCATGGGCAGATTTGGCAATTTGCTAGTGTCCTGGGCACCACCACAAAATGGCTGCCACAGGAGATGTGGCAAACGACAAGTAACTGGTCCAAAAGACTTGAGTACAAGGCAGAGGTGAGTTTCAAGTCCCATCTTACTAAACAAGACTTTTGAACCTCTACCTTTCAGCACCAACAGAAATCCCCGCTGCCGGTAAGAAAATGGGTTAATAAAAAGAAAAAGAAAAAAAGAGGGGGAACCAGCACGGTGTCAACCCGCTTCGATTCCAGACTGATTCAGGACAAATTGACCCGCTTTGGCTCAGAATTCAGATCCAGAACTGAAGCAGTCCATAGCCCTACTTATAACTGCTTCTACATTCCTAGTATGTTAGAATGATACCAACAAAAATGTTTGTCAACCCTGATTTAAAAATAGATAAATACTCGTGCAGTTTTGCATTTTAAACTCACTTAAATCATAGTATCATCATGACTACAGAAGTAAAATGGAATTTTTCAGCCCAGGTGCTGAACTGTTTGCCATTGTCCCCATTGCCTGCCGCTCTCTGGGTGGATATCTGGATCCTTTCTACACAAGGCTGTTAATCGGCTGTTAGTCCGCTGTATCTACCTTCACTTTGCTTTCATTGCAGGATTGAGATCTGAGCACAACATGAGGAGTGTTTCCTTTCCTGCTTTTCCGGTACATAACCTCTAGGTGGCATGGTGGTCAGTGAAATAGTCCAAATACATGAGAGGAAATCATGCTTTCTTTTGCTTTCAGAATTGAGTGCCACATTTCCCCTGCTCTAAAATAAAACTTGCCAAACCTCTGGTTAGAAGAGGAACTGGAGGGTCATTATATCATCTAAAGAACACATTAAAAAATGTGAGTTGGGAATGACGGGTGCACAGTAAAGCCTTGTGTAGAAAAATAACCTGGGGGGTAGATTTTGCTTGCCCCAAGGTCCAGCCCTATCTGCATCACTGACCCCCCCAACTACACCTCCCTTCTCTTCTATGCAATTACATCCCTTGTCCATGACATTTGCTCCTCCAGCTCCACCCCTCGCATTTTGAGGCTCACACTTTTGTCCTTGCTGCTCCCTCTGCCTGGAACTACATGCATAATTCCCCCTCTCTTCCTTCCTTACTGCCCCTCCTCCAAACTGGGAATATTGTAACCTTGTCTGCCAGTTACAGGGAAAGGGCAGTTTTGCAGTTAGTTTCTGGGAATTTTGACCACAGCTAGCCTTAGGATCTCTATAACCTACAAAGTGGTTTCCTGTAATGTCTTCCTTTTGCCCCTCCCCTTCTTTCTCCCCCCTTTCTGACCTCCTCCATTGCTAGGGGCATGTGTGTTTGCTCTCTCACTCCTGCCTGTGTAGTGGAACGCAAAATTGACTGAACAAACTCTTTTTGAAACTCTACACTGTACTAGGGTGACCATACTTTGGAAATAAAAAAGGACAACATGGTTGGCTCCCAAGGGGGCATGCCCACCAACATGTCTGGCCCCAGGGGGCATGTCCAGCACCAAGGGGAGGGGGGTGCCCACCTGAACACAGCCTTGGTCACATATCTGATTTTACAGCACACAATTAAGACAAATCTGTTCTACATAACATCTTAATGTTAAAATCACTGAAATAAAGAACAACGTATCTGAAATTAACTTCACTTACTCCTACTTTTGTAGCTTTTGCTGTACTTTGAAGCTTTTGCTATATTCTGTGTGATACATTCTCCCCTTCCCTCAAATATCTTTTCTGACTGTATCCTCACTCCGCTGCAAACTGCTGCAGCTTTTAACAGAGCTTGCTGCCAGCTGGCTGGCTTTTTTATTTTTAAATTTCATTTTTTTAAAACCTTTTGTATGATTGTCACAAATTTCTCTACTCTAACATTAGGGTGGGTGTTATGGGCGGCAGACACTACTTCGCCCATTCACACTTCTCACTTATATACATTAGCTTCTCAAAGCTTGCTCATTGACACCATTTCTCACGTTCAGATTTTGAACTCCTGTCTACTTCCTGCACAAACACGTGACTCTGAGACTCTCTTTCTAATGCCCTGCATTGCCTGACAGCACCGTAGGGCTAAGTTACAACAGGTGTCTGGGTTGTCTGTGCAGCCTCTGTTGTCTCTCTCTCTAAGTCATTGCAGCCAAACCAAAGCCTCCAGCCTCAAACAATCTCCCCCCTCTCTCTGCCAAAATCTCCCGATGGTCCAGCCGGAGTTTAAAAAAACTCCGCCACCAGCCGCCTCTGTTTAAACCAACACTGGACTCTGAGATGCTCTTAAAAGGCTCTGTGTGGTACGCCAGCCTCTCAGGGCTAAGCTACAGCCATCTCTGAGTTGTAACTCTGTCTGGAACTGATGCCAGCCAAAACCTCCAACCAGTTGTGTCTTCAGTCTAACTCTGTCTCTAAGAGATATGCCAACCAGCCCAAGCCAGAAATCTATCTATTTTTCCCCAACACACACTTCAAACATTCTGTATTGCATGCCAGCAGTGCAGACAGAGCCTAGCTCACAAGTGCGTAAAGTGAAATGGAAGGGTAACAAAGCAAAGCAACGACATGCCAGGTTCCAACATCCGCATCAACAGGACATCTGCAAAGATGAGAGCCTCTCTCTCGACTGAACTCTCACTGTTGGTCGTGAGAGGTTTTTTTTTCTAAGGATGACCCTTCATCGCCCATGATGTGGAAGTCTGAGAAAAAGGCCTCTGGCCTGTGGGCTGCTTTGACTGACTTCACCTTTCCCACATTTTGATCTGTGGACGCCTCACCTCTGCTGAGCTCCAGATCTCAACTGCCCACCAAATCTGCAACAGGAAAGGTGCCCTGCTTGCCCAGCACTTCCTAGCTAAAAACTTGAGATTCCCTTGATGCCAAGGGCTGAAAATTCTCAAGGTGCAATACCCTAAAGAGGAGGTTTGGCAACCTAAGTTTGAAGGATATGGCTCCTGCAGTTTTTTTAAAAATAATAATTTTAAAACCTCAAACTTTACAAAATTCCTAAAAATCAACGGATGAATAGATCTGCTTCAAACTTGGCAAGGATAAAGCCATACCTGAGATCCATCATGGTACCCGGATTCATTTCTTTATCTTTAAAAATGACAGTTTTTTTGTTTAAAAAATTAAAACCTCAAACTTTTTTTAAAATCCTTTAAAAATTGGCATGGCTAAAGCCCTTCCATAAAGCTACCATGGTGCCAAGTTTCATTTCTTTATCTTTAAAAATGGCAGAGGTGTAAGCGTTTTGGTTAATTCTCAGTAAAGTAGAGCTGCCCTTTGTCTGGAGAGGATGGGAAAAATCCAGATTTTTCATCAAATTTCATGATTTCCCCCCTTCCCGGATTTGTTACCAAAAATCCTGACAATTCCGTGTTTTTTCTGTTATATGGTCACCCTACACTGTACCTGCATTTTAAATACAAGAACATTTGTGAGTAAAGGCAGTCTTCACCAAAGAAAGGTGTGGTCTCCTCTATAGTGCTAAGATAGCCTTGTGTGCATGTGAAACTGGTAAATGCTCATCCTACTTTGCCTTTTTGTTTTTCTCTGCTACTTGCCTTTCTAATAGGAGGCATCATTTCTAAATAACCCCACCCCAAACCCAACTTTTCTGGAAAGCCTTTGGCACCTTCCCTTAATACCCTAATAAATCTAAGCCCAATAAGTATGTGAAACTGAAATAATTCTTCCGCTCTTAATACCTGCCTCCATTCCCCTCACTTTTCTCTTTTGTGTCCCACATGTCAACTTTTAGAATGTAAGTTCCTCAGGGCAGGAAACTGTCCCCTTGTACTTCATACAGTATGGAGCTGGAACCGTTTGTAAGCAGAGGCAAAAAACTGTGGAATTGGTACCTCCATGGGGCCAGCAATGTTACTATAAACACCATCCGTAAGGTCCCTCAGAGAAGCCTCAGCCTCCTCCGTGACCTCAGACCTCATTATCACAGAGGAGAGCCTGAAGAATGACATCTTTTTTATTATCTTCCTCTATCATCCTCTTGGGACCAAATCCCACTTCCTCTTTGCTTGGGTCCCTCCTGTTTCCCAGGGTTCTTGTTTCCCAAGTGGAGGACAAACTAGTGTGAACCAGACCCTGTGTTAAGTTTGAAAGACCTCCAGGAATCCAAGAAGCATTAACATCCTACCCAGGAGCTCTGGTCCATCTGTCATAACATTGTGCAGTTCACAAGAAGATTGGGCTGGCGATGTGTGCATGCATGCCATGAATGTAGAACTAGAAGAGAACGGAAAGGAATTGGGAGATATGGAAAAGAATTCTTTACACCTTTATTTATTTTTATTACTACATTTATATCCCGCCTTTTCCCCTCTTACAAGAAACCTAAGGCAGCCTACATGGCTAGAGTGACCATATGGAAAGGAGGACAGGGCTTCTGTATCTTTAACAGTTGTGATGAAGAGGGCATTTCAGCAAGGGTCATTTGTATGCATGCAGCACCTGGTGAAATCCCCTCTTCGTCACAACAGTTAAAGCTGCAGGAGCCCTGCCTTCTTTTGTATCTGGTCAAGAGCACAGGGCTCCCACAGCTTTAACTGTTGTGACAAAGAGGGAATTTCACCAGGTGCTGCCTGCATACAAATGACATCTTCTGAAATTCCCTTTTCTATACAATTGTTAAAGATACAGGAGCCCTGTCTTCCGTTTCATATGGTCACCCTATATGGCCCTCCTCCCCTCCATTTTCTGCTCACAACACTGTGAGGTACGTTACTTAGGCCAGATCTACACCAAGTAGGATATAATGGTATGAAAGCAGTATATAAAAGGCAGGAGCCACACCAAGCAGGATATAGTGGTATATGGTATGTGTCAATGGGCCCCAAGAGTTATCAGTGTACTTCAATACCACTATAAAGCAGTAGTGTGTCTCCTGCCTTTTATATATCATGTCTATACTGCTTTCATACCACTATATCCTGCTTGGTGTATATCTGGTCTCAGTGATGGGTCCAAGGATGCCCAGTGAGCTTCATGGTCAAGTGGGGATTAGAACCCAGGTCTCCCAAGTCCTAGTCCAACACTCTAAGCACTACACCACACTGACTCTCGCTTTAAATCTCCCACCTGTTTTTTATTTGCTCATCAGATTTGGCAGCCCAGTGGGATTCAAGTGCTTTGGATGGAATAAGGGGCAGGGTAAATCTTGACTTGATGTGACCTTGACCTGGGGCATTGTGGGAAATTTAAATGGCAGATTCCAGGCCCGGCTGCCCGTTCTTGAGTGGAGCAGTTCTGCCGCCCACCACTGCTATTAGGTAAGGCTGCCAAGGATCCCTCAAATGGGGCGGGGGGAGACAACCGCTGACTTAAGAGGGGGTACATCAGAGGCCAGTGGGCCACACATTCCTGGAGCCAGCCGCGCAGGGGGTGAGGGTAGCTGAAGGGCCCATAGATAGGCTGACCATCTGAAAAGGAGGTCAGGGCTCCTGTAACTTTAACAGTTGTAGAGAAAAGGGAATTTCAGCCAGTGTCATTTGTATGCAATTAGTTCCCGGTGAACTTCCCTCTTCATCACAATTGTTAAAGTTGCATGCACTATACTAGAGTGACCAGATACAAAAGAAGGAAAGGCCCCTGCACCTTTAACTGTTGTGATGAAGAGGAGATTTCACCAGGGACTAATTGCATACAAATGACACTGGCTGAAATTCCCTTTTCTTTACAACTGTTAAAGTTACATGAGCCCTGTCCTTCTTTTCATATGGTCAGCCTACCCATGGAGGAGCAGGGCAGAAGGAGGTATCATGGATCGTGACCTGGCAGACTTAGTTTGGGGGATACTTCTGCAATTTTCTGGCTCCCAGCTAGGTTGATTGGCTCATTGTTTCTGCCTTAATGCTTTTAAGTGCTGACCACCCAGGGATAGTGAGAAAGAGCCTCCGTAAATTGTTGGGCCTTCGGCTTTTCCGAAATCTCCTACATAGCTCTGCAGGCCATCAGCTGGAGGAAAAAGCTAAATCACTAGAACTAAGGCAGCCATTTATAGATTTGTTCCCAGAAGCCGTGACATCACAACATAAACAATACGTCTACTATAATGAACCTAATGGGAATATAGGGATGCTGCAGGGCTGGGAGGGCTGATTAACTATGGCAGAGTTATTGTCTGGGTCAAAGGTCTTTATTTTTATGGCCATTTATAGTTCTGGGTGCTTTTAAGAAGGGCTTTTTCTTTGCCGCTTCTGCTCATTACGAGGAGAGGCAAATAACTCACTGCTGCGGCCTTTGCGACTGTCTGCTGTAGCTGGGCTTTTAACGGCAGTTTGGGACAAAATGATCCATGCTCTGGAAAACATAATTTAATACAGCTATGTATCTAGAGGTTCCCCTCTATTCGGCACTGGTTAGGCCCCATCTTGAGTATCGCGTCCAGTTCTGGGCACCACACTTCAAGAAGGATGCAGACCAGCTGGAGGAAATTCAGAGGAGGGCAACGAGGATGATCAGGGGTCTGGAAACAAAGCCCTATGAGGAGAGGCTGCAAGAATTGGGCATGTTTAGCCTGGAGAAGAGAAGATTGAGGGGAGACATGATAGCACTCTTCAAAGACTTGAAAGGTTGTCACACAGAGGGCCAGGATCTCTTCCCGAAGCCAGATTCCGGCTGGACATCAGGAAAAACTTCCTGACTGATAGAGCAGAACGACAATGGAACCAATGACCTAGGGAGGTCATGAGCTCTCCCACACTAGAGGCTTTCAAGAGGCAGCTGGACAACCATCTGTCAGGGATGCTTTAATGTGGATTCCTGCATTGAGAAGGGGTTGGACTTGATGACCTTACAAGCCCCTTCCAACTCTACTATTCTGTGATTCTATGACTTATGAATTGGCCAAAAAGAAGAAATACATCACCAAAGCAAGAGGATGCAGATTTGCATAACATTTGCCTATGCTAATTTATATGTACAGATGCAAATTAATATAATTTAAATAGAAACGCAGTACATCTCGCCATACGGTGGAAGATTGTGAGCACGGGGTTGTCATCACGGAGGGGTTTCCTGCATCTTGGCTGCATTGTGATGTCCTTTGCAACACATGACATCATGGCAAGCACAGTGCCAAACAGTCGCTTGAAGAGCTGCAATATCGGAGAGTCTTTTTACTCCATTGTTTTTAAGAAATTGATCCCAGGAGCTTGATCTGCAATGTGCCCCCATGCCTCCACATCAAATCCTGGGCATCAGATGGGGCTGACTGCTTTATCTCATTCTCATGTAAAGTCATCAGTATACACAAGTAAAAAGGTCCAATTTCAGTCAAGCCTCAACTGTAGCATACAATATAACCAAGGCCATTTCTACACCGGCCTTTTATTCCAGAACCGTTTCTCGGGTTGTCCCTGTCCGTCCCGGCTGGTGCCCACTTACTCACGAGTAAGCAGGCACTGGAAATGGGTGCAGAGCTGTGCCCATCAGGAGAGGGGGGAAGCAAGTCTACTATCCCCAGGATGGCGGGGGGGGGGGCGATTTCAGAGGGGATTACAAAAAAAACCCTTACCTTTCCAATGGAGTGCAAGTGTGCTCTTCCGGCCCTTTCTAAAAAAAAAATGGCGGCCGTGACAATGTGACGTCCCGGAAGGAAGCTGGGATGTCACACTTCTTGTTTCAGAAAGAGGAGGACGATCCCAGAAGTGGGAACATCCAGGATCGTCCTCCTTCTACACCCATAGGTGTAGAAAGGGCCCAAGAAGCCACCCTAACCCTAACCCTATGCTAATTTTAATCTATTTGAATTGCATTAAACTTTGTACATTTCTTTGTCCTTAACTTTGTTCTCATGAATAGACAGCAGCAGTCACCTGAGCAAGGGATGGATGCCCATGCTGTTATCGTCAAGTTTTGTCTAGCCCAAGCCATCATATGACCCACAGATCCTCGTCTCAGTACAATCTTCCACCCTCAGCTGACAGCTGACACAAGGAGAACATATATTAAAGAGAATGGGTTGCTCTATGTCTAATTCAGGATAATGCATTATTCCTGGGTGGTGGGCCTGGGAGGTAAGAGTTGTCAGGTGCAATTCAGAGACCCTGTTCAGATAACACACTAAATTGCAGCGGTTAAGCATTTTGACCTAAACATTTTGGCTTAGCCTGTTGTGTGCACCATGACTTAGCGTGTCATGGGAACCATTCCTAACCAAGATGGCTACGTAACCACTGTTTAAATATGCTCACTAACCATTTGCTGCAAAAGGGTTAGTGGCCTAACCATGGCTTAGTGTGTTGTCTGAACAGGCCCAATGTTTAGCTCAAAATGCTTAACCACAGTGGCTTAGTGTGTTGTCTGAACAGGGTTAGTGTGCAGTTTCAGTGTGGTATGCTGCTGTTCAGGATGCCAGCCAGCCAGCCAAGTATACCCTTTTCCAGGATATTCCATTACACGCTCTAGTGTTCCATTCCACCCCACCCCCACCCCCCAAAAAGAAGACACTCAGCAGTCTGTGGCACTGATCATCCTTGATTGAGCTGTTTTTATGAGGGAAGTGCCCCTAGGATTTTGCCCCTAAATATATTTTTTGTATGCTTGCAAAGCTGGGGGTTTCCCCAAGTATGCTGATACCCCCCCTAGTTTCTCACTGGCCCCTTTTGGATTACAACAGCACTCCCCAGGCGAGTACTCTATTACAGGGAGTGATCTTTGCTAATTGTTTCCGCAGGAGGAAGGTGGAAAAATATCACACCACACAGGCGTTAAACCCTCTGGAAATCATCAGCTGAAGTTACGTAAACAGTTCTCACTCTGGTCTGTGTATATACAGTTCCTTTAAAACTTTCCAAACGTATGCCAAGGAGTTGGTGCAGTGTGTTAGGAAATAAAACAACCCCTTTGAACAGTCCCCAGCATCCTGCTGAAACTTGTGTTTTGTTTCGTAAGAACCTGATAGAAGGTAAGGTACCATACGGATTGGATCCATTCATAATCATTGCGGATTTCTTTGGATCTATAATGTACAAGTTCCTAAATTTGCAATCCTGGCCAGAGGTGTGTGTGTGTGTGTGTGTGTGTGTGTGTGTGTGTGTTTTAATTGCCTTTTACTATCTGGCTGCACGCCCTTTGACACTTAAAACACAACATGCAACTCATTTTGTGCTTGGAAATCCAGCTGAATCTCATTGTTCCTGGTTAGCTGTGTTGCAAATGTTCTAGGTCAATAATAATAATAATAATAATAATAATAATAACAATAATAATAATGTTTTGTACGATCATGATCAGCTAATAAAAATCTTGCGTCTGTGTGCGCATGTTCTTTCCCTTGTCCTGGAACTGAAGCAAGAGTTACAAACTCTTTACAGTAAGTCTGCTTTGACGTTATTAAGAGACGCTGGCAGACGGAAATTCAGGACGTCTTCCTGATGGGTGTGATGGGAGTATTTCGGCCTGCCTTGCCAAGCGATGAGAGGGCCCTTTGGACCTGACACCTTATCAGTTCTCAGGCATGGCGGTGCCCTGTGATTTCCATTTCCATGAACTTGGCACGCGGGTTGAGCCAATCCAATGTGCCATTAATCTCATGGGAGCTATACCTCTGGGGCTTGCCGCTTCAGAAGAAGCCAAGATCTCTACGAAAACAGACCACAAAGAGTTCAGTGGGGAAGATGTAGAAAACTGCCTTATATCAGGTCCATCTATTTAGCTGTTCAGCCCATTCCTGTCTATTGCTAGGGTCTCTAACATGGCAATTGCGGGTAACTCTCTTGGTACGCATCAAATTTCCTGCATCTCCTGATTTGTATTGTCTGTCTACACAGTACCTTGGAACATTTTAAATAGTATTTTAAAATGTTCCAAATAGGTGCGTTCCAAAACGTCTTAGGCCACATTAAGGAGTACTCATGTTACAGGAGAAAAATTCTTCAGACTTCAAAGCAGTGTGTGCTGTCTCACACACCCTTCTGCCCGTCTCTTTCTCTTTCGTTTTTACAATGAGTTTAGGACAAGACATTGTGGGCGCTGTAGTTCACTCGCCCACTTCCTCCTTAGTTCCCCTTTCATTCCCTAGCTTTCAATGAGTATAGGGCTAAGCATTGTGGGTGTTGTAGTTCACTCGCCCACTTCCTCCTTAGCCCCTCTTTCTTCCCCACCAATCAACAGCTAAGCATTTGGGCACCAGTAAACGAAGCACTGCCCCCACAAATCACAAACGGTAAGGAAGGACACATTATTTTACTTAAAATGATTTATTAAAAGGAAAAACCGTTGTATATAGCTGAAGTGAGTTTTTAAAAAACCTCAGATATACAACGTTCAAGGGAGTGCGTCATGTGGCCCAAAGAGTTTTCGTAAACCTTATAAAACGTTATAAAGCTAGTGTGTAGATCGTCTCTCTCTCTCTCTCTCTCTCTCTCTCTCTCTCTCTCTCGTCCTTTCTACACCTCATGGTGTTCCGGGAGGGAGGGGGAGGCACTCGTGATATCTTAACCATGAGAGCATCCCCCACCATGCATACGTGGCGCGCGGCATCCCGGGAGGAAGCAGGGATATTGCAGCCACCGTTTTTGTTGGGGCAAACAGCTGGGTCGGTTGTGCAAGAGTGAGGCCCTGCTCCATTGAAAAAAGTGAGTTAACCCCCCCATCCCATGGATGGCGAAAATGCAGCCTCCCTCTCCCCTGATGGGCACGGAGCCACGGTGCATGGCTCCGTGCCCGTTTCTGGTGCTGCGCTTATTTGCGAGTAAGCGGGCACCAGGTGGGATGGGCGGCCACACCTCCCGCAGTCTCGGGACGGTCCCGAACCATCTTTATTTGGGTTGAAAAGAGCGATTGTGTGTTTTGGACTTCAGACCCCACTTCGGCCTAGTACTTAAGTTCTTGGGCAAGTTGTTCTTTTCTTTAGTCCCACTGTTTTGCCTTCAGGGAAATGAGTGAGTTGTGACTGGCCATGTCTCCCTTGGCTGCCACTGTAAGAATGGGCACCCCTCCATGGCAGCCATTTTGTGAGAGTGAGTTCTGGGGTTGTGGTGAAGGAACAATGTGTGCTTCCCAAAAACAAAATGGCGGCCGTGACATCCCTGCTTCCCCCCAGGACGCCGCGCGCCAAGTGTGCACGCTGGGGGACGCTCTCATGTTCAAGATGTTGCGAGCGCCTCCCCACGCCCTTCTGGAATGCCGGGAGATGTAGAACAGGCCTTTGTAGCTACACTCTCTTGGTTTTCCCTTAACGATCACTTTAGTGGTTTTATTAAATAATGGACATACGTTCACAATCATCACTCTTAGAACTTTGGAGTAATTCACATACCACTGCACACAGAACTATCGGTTTTCATTCTGTTGTATTCCTCCTCCTCCCCCCCCCCCCATGATGAAATAACATGTCCAACTACTGCCATCAAGTGGTGGCTAGCCAAGTCAATCTTTATCACTGAGTTTCACTGACTGGTTTACAACAACTTGCAAAAAGAATACCATTAAAACCATATGATTGAGTGTGTGTGTATGTGTGTGTGTGTATATATATGTATATATATATATATATATATATATATATATATAATACAAACCCAAGTTATCTTATTAATAAAACTTATTTGCCCTTTTCTAGGAAGTCAGTACATACAAGAAAAAAAAAGAAAAAGAAGTGACATTTGGAAACCAGGAACATAGAATTGAGTCTGGATTTAAGCATGTGCAACCGGGCTGGCAGAAATAGATTTCCCCATCCACATCTCCCCCAGACAGCCCCTCCAGTCCACCCTTCGAAAATGCTACATAGAGGGTTGGGGGATCCTCTTGCATGCGATGGGCTGTGGTGTGTGGGAGCCCGCAAAATTAGGTGAAGGAATCTTCCATGAGCATCGCTGTGCTTGGAGAAGTTGCCTCCACCTGATTTTTGGGAATCACCAGCGGGAGGCCCTACAAGCCATGAATGAGAACCCTGAACACTCATCTTTAGAGGACCCCAGTGATGCCTTGTCCTTAAAGGAGACCGCAAAGTTAATGGCCCATGGAGACGACATGGCCTTGGAAAGGTGTCATGAGACTTCCATCTCTCCAGGAGCCAGTTCACTAGAAAGACCCCAGCAGCTGCCTCCCTTGTGTCCAAAAAAAGGTTGCATTAATGTCCTCAGTCTCTGAGGACTCGTACTATGAAGACATTAGTATCCAGTCTCTCCCACATGATTATAGCCTGAGATTGTTAAAACAGGCTGGGTCTATTTAAGATAGGGTGACCATCTGGAACGGAGGATAGGGCTCATGTACCTTTAACAGTTGTATTCAAAGGGGAATTTCAGCAGCTGTCATTTATATGCATGCAGCACTTGGTGAAATTCCCTCTTCATCACAACAGTTAAAGCTGCAGGAGCCCTGCCCTCTTTTGTATCTGGTCACACTATCTGGTCACACTATCTGGTCATGCTAGGCACGGCTCCTGCAGCTTTAACTGTTGGGATGAAGAGGGAATTTCACCAAGTGCTACATGCATATAAATGACCCCTGCTGAAATTCCTCTTTCTGTACAACTGTTAAAAATACAGGAACCTTGTCCTCCTTTCCATATGCTCACCCTAATTTAAGAGACCAAGCCTCAGTGCGCAGGGCGGTTCTCCAGCTTTCTAAAAGAAACAATAGGCTAAAGGCGAAAAATCAGAGGAAAATTACATCCGTAAATGGCGTATTTCACACCATTTGCGGCCGTGAAGCACTTAGTTTTATGTACATTGCAGCCCCCTAAATGGATTCCTCCGACATCCCTAATAGTCAATCTGTCAATCAAATTTTATTGAATAAGTCTTCAGACCATTTCAAACTCAGTTGGAAAATATGAAACTAGCTTTAAAAAAATATATCTAAGATTGAAGTAATAAAATTTTAATTAAAAAAAAACCATATATCTTTGGATAAAATGAAGTTTTATGATCCTACACAGGCCCCAAGTCATTTCAAAGCTGTTACAGACATTTCCCCCCCCCTTTTCTGTTTCCCTTAAACTGGCTGCCTTAACTGCAACCCCCCCCCCTCCCACCAGCCCTCTGAGTCACAAACTCATTAGATCCTTGTCCTCAATTGAATTTTCACAGAGCTTCGGCTATTGGGCAGTATAGAACGGCAACAAAGTATTAAACTGCCCAATTTTTTATATAGCCAAGAAATGGAGATGAATAATGTTCCCTGCAACTGGAATGTAACTAAATAAAGGTGGCCTGTTTAAGCACTTCTTCCTTTATTGATTTATTTAATTTTATAAAGCATGAATACCTTAATTTCTTTGTAAAAAAACAAAAGATATTAACTTTATCCTATCAGTACTCAGGATTACCACTAGAGGTCATGATATCCCCCAATAACTACCAAATATCTATAGGTGTAAGAACACCTTATAACAGCCATTTGTAATAGGTAACACAGGCTGCAGTTGTTATCCCCCCTTAATCCAATCAACTAATCTTTAAAATGCTGATCGTGAGCTTTTGTGTCACACAGAACTCCTCCTGGCATATAGTTCTTCAAAGGAAAAAAATGTTCAACATCCACAGTTGAGTTTTCTCTGAACCAGGGATGCTCAACCAGTGCTCTACCACCCAAGGAATGCACCTGAAGGTGTTTTTTTAGCCTGGCCCTAGCAAATTTTAACCTAATTAATTTGTGTTTGAGGAGGAGTAAGTGTTGCCTGCGCTTTTACTCCAGAGGAGAAGAAAAATATTTTCAAGTCGTAAGAAAGGCAGAATCCACACCAGAATGTTTTGGGGTCTCTCTTTTGGATTCTGTTTAGCAATGTGTGGTCCTCTCCCACATTTCATAAAGCTTGTGTATTTCTTTGTCAGGAATGCTTTAAGGTAGATCCCATCATTGAGCAGGGGGTTGGACTCGATGGCCTTATAGGCCCCTTCCAACTCTACTATTCTAGGATTCTATGATTTATTTAGCTAGATTTATAGATCACTTCTACCAAAATAAATTTTTAAGTGATGTATAAAATAATTAAATACTGTATACGATGACTGTATATATTCCAAAGATTTCCTTTCTGGGAATACTTGTTGGGAAAAATATGTTTTCAGTAGGCACTGAAAACCCAGAAGGGTTGGCACCTATTAATTTGTAGAGTTAGGGAATTCCAGAGACTGGGCGTTACAATCCTAAAGGCTGTATTTTGAGCCACCATGGACCAGACTGCCAAATCTTGGGCACCACCAGAAACGGCTCTCCTGAATGAGTGCAGCAATTGGATAGGCAGGTAGAGGGTCAGTGATCTCTTAAGGTTCACTGGAAGATATAAACTCCACTCTGTTGCATGAAGTTTGAGTCTGTCTTCAGAATGCCACCAGTGACAGACAACATTCCTTTTGATGCTATAGAATCAAAACATATGGGGCAGATAAGCATCATGTATGGTAAGCATCATGGCTAATGAGTCCACATTATGCCAGTACTTTCCCAACTGCACTGGCTGCCAGTCCATGTCCGGGCCCAATTCGAGTTGTAAGAAAGGCAGAATCCAGTTTTAACAGTCAAAGCCCTAAATGGCTTGGGGCCAGGTTATCTGAAGGCGTACCTCCTCCCATATGTACCTGCCTGGACCCTAAGATCATCCTCAGGGGCCTTTCTCTGTGAGTCCCTGCCCAAGGAAGTGAGGCAGGTGGCTACCAGGAGGAGGGCCTTTTCTGCTGTGGCACCCCGGCTGTGGAATAAGCTCCCTAGAGAGGTTCACCTAGCACCTATGTTGTACTCTTTCCGACACCAGGTGAAGACCTTTTTATTTCCCCAGTATTTTAGCATTTTACCATCCTAGTCTTTTAACTCTGCAGTTTTAAATCTGTATTTTAAATGTTTGCATTAGTGCTTGGTTTTATTCTGGTTGTACTTTTATTTTATGGTTTTATATCGTGGTTTTAAGCTTTCATATTATGTTTTACGCTGTTCCTTGTGGTTGTAATTTTTGTGAATCATCCAGAAAGCTTTGGCTATTGGGCAGTATAGAAATGAAATAAAGAAACAAATAAAATAAAGTGTGTTCGGGTGGTGGAGTGAGGTCCTGAAAGGTCACCGAGCCAGGATAGGTAATAGATCATGAGCCCAATAATTCGTCAAGGTTTTGCCCTTTCAGAAAAACAACCTCAAAGACGCTCATTGTTTCACCGGGTTTTCTTCCACACAAAAGATGGTTTGAGATGATTCACCTAGAATTGTTTGGGACCTTTTGCTGTCCTTTAGAACTTCTTTTCCTGTGGCTGTTTGATTAGGAATACACGTGCCCGGAAACAAGAGGATATTCATTGTGCAGAAATTCAGCGGGCTGTGAAACAATGGGGAGCGACCCCCCAAATAAATAAAAACCAAACCACAACGCAATCTCTAATCTATTTTGGGATGAATTGGAAGTCCAATTGTTCATCAGAGGGCTTAACTAGATGTTTCAAGAGCATCTGCCACCGTTCCAGTCCCTATGCCCCCACTTCCTCATAACATTTAGGAAAAGATATCCCATGAGCCTGTAGGAGAGACAGTGTGGTGTAGTGGTTAAAGTGCTAGACTGGGATTCGAGAGATCCGGGTTCTAGTCCACACTCGGACATAAAGCTCACTGGGTGACTTTGGGCCAGTCACTGACTCTCAGCCTAATCTACCTGACAGGGTTGTTGTTGTGAGGATGATATGGAGAGGAGGAGGACCACCTGACCCGTCTTGCGAGAGAGAAAAGGCGGGATAGAAATGTAACAATCAAAATAAAAATGATGCAACATCACAGCACTGTGCCTTCCTCTACTCAGATCATTGGCTGTCACCCATAGCAGTACAAGAATTAATCCTCATACTTTTAGCCATCAATTGGCCCTCACAACAGATACTTTGAATCAAACAAACTGCCTCCACAATCCCCACCCCCTCTGAGCGGAGGGGATGCAGGATCCCACCACTAGTCTTGCCTGCACCATCTGCACACCTCTCCACCCCATCCACTGAAGTCTCTTAGTTTATCATAGGGGTGCATAACCCTGGACTGCATCCAGGCTTTGGCCACCCCCATTCTGCCCCCCAGAGCTAGGGGGATCGCACCTCAGAGATCAGAGTTAAGCACCAGCAAGGGAAACCCTCTCCTAGCTCCATTCTCTGGGGGTTTCCCTTGGCAGCACTAGAGCTATCACCAGCAAGGGAAACCCTCCCCTATCTCCATTCTCAGGGGTTTCCCTTGGTGGCGCTAGATCTATCACCAGCAAGGGAAAACCTCCCCTATCTCCATTCTCTGGGGTTTCCCTTGGTAACGCTAGATCTATCACCAGCAAGGGAAACCCTCCCCTGTCTCCATTCTCCGGAGTTTCCCTTGGCAGCGCTACAGCTATCACTAGCAAAGGAAACCCTTCCCTTATCTCTGATCTGTTCTCTGGGCTGATCACGTGCTCAGATGCAGCCATGTTTCGTAGTTCTAGGGGTATGTCCTCTCCTCTTCCAAGCCACTATTTTGCACCAAGCGCTGGTTGCTGGATCTTGGGGATTCTGGGAAAAAAAACAAAAACAAAATATATCCTCCAATTCTGAAGTCTGCTCACTTCTGGCGTAGAGAATACCAGGCTAGATAGACAGATAGCTTTCTCTGTTTTATGAAAGTTGGCTCACCAGATGTTTGAATAGGGCCGGCCCAAGGCATTTTGCTGCCTGAGCAGTGGGGTAGGAGAGCCAAGCTTCACGGAGATGCTCCACTGGCACCTTCTTATGTAGGGAATGAGCGATTTTAGAGATCCTCAGGATTTTCCAAACATTGTCTCATCTCACATCTGCAATTGATGCTCACTCTGTGAGAATAAGACACTTGCGGAATTCAAGCCGCAATCCAACAGAAGATTTGCGCAGATCTCCCCAAACTTGTGCAAATTTCCTCCATAGGTTAAGGCAGAGCTGATTCGGTCTAGTGAGGAAATTTGCGCAAATCGAACTGGAAATCAGGAATGAGACAAACACATGAGCAACACTTTGCGAATATTTTAGGCAGACGAGTGCTCGCGTTCCGAGCTTCGAACGCTCGCATGTTGTGCGAGCCAAAACAAAATTCACACACATCCCTAGTTTTATTAGTGGGAACACTGACTCCATGTGCCATCCAGTGGAGGCTGGTGGCTCCGGTGCCAGCGGGCTGGTGAATCCGCTCTGGGTTTTAGTCAGAACCAGCTAGAACTCTAAAGGAGCTATCTAAAAGCACTTTGGTTAGCTCCTTTTGAGTTCTGACTGAAACCCAGAGTGGATTCACTGGCCCACCAACATGGATATCTCCTTTAGAGTTCTAATTGGTTCCGACTGAAACCCAGAGCAGATTCACTGGCTCACTTGCACTGATACCTCCTTTAGAGTTCTGACTGAATCCCGGAGCAGGTTCACTGACCCACTGACATGGATATCTCCTTTAGAGTTCTGACTGAAACTCAGAGTGGATTCACTGGCCCACCTACGTGGATATCTCCTTTAGAGTTCTGACTGGTTCTGACTAAAACCCAGGGCAGATTCACTGGCCCACTGACACCAGTACCTCCTTTAAAGTTCTGAATGAAACCCAGAGTGGATTCACTGGCTCACTGACATCAGCCCTACCAGCCTCCACTACTGCCAACCCCTTCAGACTTTCCTGTTCCCTCTGAGGTTAGCTGTGATCCTCACAGGAAATGGCAGATTGCAACGTTGTTTTGTTGGGGGGGGGGGTCGCCTGGTCTTGAGTGAGCAATTAAGGCCCACTCACTTTACAGAAGACCAGCTCTGAGCAGATGAAAACTGCTTGTTGATATGGATCAACACAGCTGTGTGCAACTGTTGGCTCTCCTTGGGGAGCGCTGCGAGGGGGGCTGTCATGAGGAGCGCCTGCAATTCTAAATTGACGGCTGCACCATTCTGCCTGAGGTAAATGAAAATATGATGCTTACTTCCCACTGCATGTGTGAGGGCAACTGCCTAGCTCAGGGGCCTCAGGGCAAACCCCGTGGCACACAAGCTCTGTCCCCCCAACATCTCTCTGTCACCTCCGGCCTCCAGGATCTGCTGCTTGAGGTAGCCACCTCACTTAACCTAACGTTAGGACCGGCCTTGCACTTGAACAAATGCTTCTCCCCTTTCCCTTGCAGATAATTCTGGATGCATTCCACATACCTCTTTCGGTTACAGCAGCGACGCCGTAGCTCAAGGGTTATTGTGAACCACCAAAGTAATGTAGTGTTTGCAGAACACTTACAGGTGCTCGAACAGAAGACTGAAGCGATATAAATGGCTTTCCGGTGGGAGCCCTAATTGCACTGTAATGAAATAGGAAAACTCATCCACCGTCTCTTAAGCATTAGGCTCTGCAAAGAAGGACGGATCTGAGGCAGCAATGGAGATTGTGTTTCTCTGACATGCAGGGGCAATGAGACATACGATCATCAGCTGCTACCCTCAGGTGATGCCCTCAAGGGTAGGCTGATCATATGAAAAGGAGGACAAAGCTCATGTAACTTTTAACAGTTGTAGAGAAAAGGGAATTTCAGCCAGTGTCATTTGTATGCAGTTAGTTCCTGGTGAAATTCCCTCTTCATCACAACAGTTAAAGTTGCAGGGGCCCTGCCTTCTTTTGTATATGGTCCCTCTAGTATAGTGCATGCAACTTTAACTGTTGTGATGAAGAGGGAATTTCACCAGGAACTAATGGCATACAAATGACCTCTGCTGAAATTCCCTTTTCTCTACAACTGTTAAAGTTACATGAGTCCTGTCCTCCTTTTCATATGGTCAGCCTACTCAAGGGGTGTGTGTTGGGGGAGATTATTATGGTCAAACTGCATTGTACAACGTGGAAACTGATGATCTACTGCAGACGAAATGATGGGTAACTGAAATGTTGATGAATACCTTCCAGTAGTACTGAGGCAGTAAGTACAATATTCCGATACCAAATGGACCTACCTAAGTTCCTCTGCTCCTAACACTGGAACCTAGTTTCTAAGATCCCAAAGATCAAAAGGATTGGAAGAAGCCTCTGAAACTGAAATCAGTGGATCTTCATCCTCTTCCCTGCCCACAAGATGTTTTCCTTGTGTGCAATGTCTTTTTTAGACTGTAAGCCTGCAGTCAGGGATGTCTTGATTTCCTATTTGACCCTGTTCAGATGACACCCTAAGCCACAGTGGTTAAGCATTCGGAGCTAAACATTATGGCTTAGCATGTCATGTAAACCATGACTTAGGCCCTTTCTACACCTCACAGTGTTCCGGGTGGGAGGGGGGAGGATCTCGCAATATCCTGGTCACGAGAGCCTCCCCCAGTGTACACACGTGGCACGCGATGACCTGGGAGGAAGCGGGGACATCGCAGCCACCATTTTTTGGGGGGGAGGGTTGAAGCAGCAGGGCTGGTTGCACAAGAGCAAGGCCCTGCTTCATTGAAAAAGTAAGGACCCCCTGAAATCGCGGCCCTTACTCCCCTCCGCCATCCCATGGATGGCGAAAATGCAGCCCCTGTCTCTCCTGATGGGCACAGAGCCGTACGATGTGGCTCCGTGTCTGTTTCTGGTGCCGCGCTCACTGGTGAGTAAGCGGGCACCAGGCAGAACAGCTGCCCACACCTCTTGCAGTCTCTGGACGGTCCCAGGACCACTGGAAGATTCAGGTTTTCCCAGGGTTTTTTTATTTTGGGGGAAAACCCATGCCTGTCTCCCGCTGCCCCGGGAGTCCCTGTGCATCATTTGGACACACGGGAAGCACCCAGGGACAACCACGGGGGGAAAAGGCTGGTGTAGAAATGGCCTTAGCATGTCATGTGAACCATTTCTTACCATGGTGGCTACATAACCACGGTTTAAACACGCTCACTAACCATTTGCTGCAAAAGGGTTAGCAGACCAACCATAATTGACCAGGTCCATTATATAAGCAACACTGCGAGCCTTTTTGGCTAAATATTTTTATCCCACTCTTTAAAGAATGAATTAATTAATTAATTAAAAATAGTTTATCCCACTCCTTAATGAATGAATTAATCCTGGGTAATGGTAAACCCACTTAGCCTGACAGTCGGCTCCTAGAGCTTTCCAATCATTGCTTTTTTGTTCTAAGTTACGAGCAGAATTGCATTTGACTTTCCATACTACCGGGAGTATTAGGCTGCCTCTACACAAGAGGTTTAAAGCTCTTTCAAGTCTCATTAAATTTTTTACCTCTACATGAGCGGAGTGCAAATCGGGAGTTGAGGCGCATTATCTATCCGATTATGCGCATTATCGAATGCGCGTTAAATAGCGAGTTTTATTTTGCTGCGGCCCGTTAAAGCGCATTTTGACTATGTAAACAAGCGATTCTCCGCATTAACTACTTCTGAAGCGCATTTCAAACAACCGGTAAGGCCACCAGTTGTGCGCTCAATTACCTCCCGCGTACAGTCATTTACCATAAAGCGTTTCTGAGAAGTTGCACATAATCGGAGAACCAGGCGTCAAACCGAATTCTTGTAGAAGGGGTCTTAGGCTCAGTTCAGACAACACATTTCTCAATGGTGGTTTTAGAACTCCACACCACTGTTGAGAAATGTGTTCTCTGGAGGGAAAACTCCACGTAAAGGTGAAGGGTTTTTGGGGGGGAAATACTCTATGCAGAATATCCATGCTGTGCAGAGGAAAGTTCCTGCACAACCATTGTGTTGCGTGTTGTGTGGCAGGCTCTGAGTTTTCCGTTGCATTGAGTTGACTTTTCCCACTGGGTACAGAGTTCCCTGGCAAGAGCAGCGAAAGGAGGGAGTACCCCTCTAGGAGAGCCGCCAGGATTGTTTTTTTGCAGCAATGGCTGATGGGATACCATCGGGAGGACCATGGGAGGAGAGAGGGTGGAGGAGCTGTCAATCAAACATTGCGATGGATTTTACTCAACTGCCCGCTAGCCCACAGTCACACAACGGTGAAGTTAGAATATGTTGTGTGGGGAGTACCTCCTAAAAACTCAATGTTGAGTGGAGTTTTCACGCTGTGTTGACTAACGTGTTGTCTGAACTGAGCCTTATACTTTTTCTGTTTGTTGTTCACCCTAAGTTACAAGAAGGGCCTATTCCTGCACGTTTAAACCCAGTTTAGATGTTTATTGGCCCCCACACTATCACCCTTGGGAGTGCTCAGGGGTGCTCCCCAACAAAAGCAATGGTCAGCCAGCAGCTCACAATAATAGTTTGAAAATTACTGCTCGAGGTGGTCTGTATTTCTTTTATGAAGTTCATTTGTACCCTACATTTCCGTTTTCAAAGCAGAAACCAAAAGATAAAATTATTAGAAAGAGAACTGAATTAATATAGAGACAGAGAGGCAGCACAGATAGAAGGACACAGCAGCATTAGAGAAAACAACAAGAAATAGCTGGGATTGTTCAGCTTGGAAAAAAGGAGGCTGAGGGGAGACCTGATAGAGGTATACAAAATTATGCAAGGTGTGGAGAATGTGGATAGGGAGACGTTTTTCTCCCTCTCTCATAATACTAGAACCCAAAGGGGTCATCCCATGAAGCTGATGGGTGGGAGATTCAGGACATAGTTAAATTATGGATTTTACTACCACAAGATGTAGTGACGGCCACCAATTTGGATGGCTTTAAAAGCGGTTTGGAAAAATTCCTGGAGGAGAAGGCTATCAATGGCTACTAGTCCTGATGGCTATGTATCTGAGGCAGTAAGCCTGTGTGCACTAGTTGCTGGGGAACATGGGTGGGAGGGTGCTGTTGCACCATGTCCTGCTTTGTTGGTCCCTGGTCAACAGCTGGTTGGCCACTGTATGAAAAGAGTGCTGGACTAGATGGACCCTCAGTCTGATCCAGCATAGTACTTCTTATGTTCTTATTAAACACTTTTAAACCGTGGGAATTCATCATCACATACTTTCTGAAATAAAAATATTTTAAGACCTGTCTAAGAAATGGGAGGAAGAGGACCTCTGTTGTTCTGTCAGAAAGTTGTTTCAAGGTTTAACACCCCCATGTCTTATTGTTTTCCTTTTTAAAATACAGATAGATGACTCCAACATCAGTAATTTACCATACATGACAAGCCAAAGAAATAATTTTGGGTCTGTTCAGAAGTCACCTTAAACTCTGCTGATAAAGGCTATGGGTTAAGCAGCTGTGTTTAAGGTGTCTCGTGCGATGCGTTTTGCTAAGCCCTGCTCATTCACTAACCGCAGCCGGACCGTCTGCAGCAGGGTTAGCGGCTCTAACCAGGGCTTAAAGTGTGGTGTGTGACAGCACGGCTTGTGGTTAGCGCTAACCCCGGAGAACCACAGTTTTGCTAACCACAGAGCTGGAAGTGTCATCTGAACAGACCCATTATCTCACTAAGTATCTCTCTATAACCACGTCACGGTTAGCATCGAGAGTAGGCACGGTTGGGCATCTGGTGAGAGCCCACACCACAGCAGGGGACTACTGGCAAGAGCCCCCTGTACTTGCTCCTCTTCTTCCCATTTGCTTGTTCACCTGCCTCTCACTCTGGCTCAGCCAATGGCAGTGGTGAGAAGGAGGTGCAGTAGATGCCCCTGCCTACTTAGGCCCTTTCCATACCAGGCTTGTGGTCTGGGATGGTCCCTGGCTGCTCTCTGTGTGTCCAAATGACACATAGGCAGTCCCGGGGGTGGGGGGGCAGGCACAGGATTTTTCCAGGTTCACAGGAACCAGAAAAATCCCAAATCTTCCGCAGTCCTGGAAATTTCCTGGGACCGCGGAAGATGTGGCTGGCCGCCCTGGTGCTGCCCGCTTACGCGCAAGTAAACGCAGCAGCACCGATGACAACGGAGCCGCACCATGCAGCTCTGAGGCCTTCAGGGGGGGGGGAAGCAAAATTGCCATCCCCAGGATCACGTGCAGGGGGGTTTGCTTCCTTTTTGTTAGAGCGCAAGAGCGCTCTTCCTGGTTAAATTTTAAAAAATGGTAGGAGCAACGTCTGACGACCCGGAACGTCGCGCCCATAATGCGTTTAGACAGCGCCGATCCCAGATGTAGCTACTTCTGGGATTGCCCGCGCTGCGCCCACTGCAGTGCTGTGGTGTAGAAAGGGCCTTACTCACTGGCTCTCTGCCTGTCAAGCAAGCAAGTGGGAGCATTGATGAGGAAGAAGATGAGGAGCAACAGCAGCTGGTCACAATGGTGGTGAGAAGATGGACTCATTGAGGCGGAGGGGGGCATTGAAGGTGTCTTGTCCATTGGACCTCAAAAACCAGGAGCCCACACTGGTTGTTATAGTCATAGTTCACTTGTATTTGTCTCCTAACCCATTCTCCCTTCCCTTGCTTTCCAAACAATTTAGATGCTGGTAACATGAGCCGTGTCTACACTAGCCAGCCATTTTTCCTGGGATCATCCCCAGGTCGTCCCAGGGGCAACCAGGGATGAGCCCTCCATTCTCACAGGATAACTGGTTGTCCAGTTATCCCGATTTTCCCCACGGTCCCGGGACCATCCCAAGGACCGCAGGAGGTATAGCGTGCGATCTCACTTCCTCGCACGTAAGCGCAGCACTGGAATCGGGCACGGAGCTGCAGGGGGAGGCTCTGTGCCCATGGGGGAGGCAGCAATTTCACCATCCTTGCAATGGCGGGATGCATGGGTGCGGGTTGTTGTTTTTTACCTTTTTTTACCCCGCGTGAGTGGCTCCTCTTCCCCCACCCCCAATGGCGGCCGCGATGTCCCTCTTCTGTTCCAGGACTTTGCGTAGCCGCCTAGATGCTGGGGGAAGATCATGGAAGCAGGTAAGTCTGCGATCCTCCCCTCTCCTTCCCTCTACACCCTTAGGTGTAGAAAGGGCCTTTGTCAACTCACCACACCTTCGTCATACGTCATTTCTTGCTCTGCAGATGACAGTGTCCACTTTGCCCTCCCAAAGCCACCTTTTCTGTTGTTTGGCTTTTAAGCATTATCCAGACAACATATTGCTCCCATCTCTGTTCCATGTAATTCGGTTCATAAAGGTCAGCCTAAGTGCAAATTTCAGTCCTAACGCACGCAGCTAATGGATGAGGCTGGCGCAACACCAGCAGGTCGTTGTGATATATTAGAAGAGGCGTCCGGGAGGTTTGATGTGTGCCTGCCAGAATGACATTTTACCTGAACGAGAGTCGCAAGGCAGGATAGTACAGGAGAGAATTTTGGAGGCATATCAGGTATTGTGCTGGGCAGACCAGTTGGTAGAAATAGAAACGTAGAATTGTGTGAAGATGTTTGTTTGCATGCAATGTTGCTTTCATATTTTTTTTTTAAAAAAAGGAGTATCTTGAGTGGAAATCCCTTGAGATGTTTTTCTTCTAGCTTAGAATAATACAGGCCCCTATATTTCCCTAAAGAATTGGGTGATTTTGAATGACCAGTGAGAAGGGAAAGGATCAAGCACACACACACACACACACACGAGAGACAGTAGGGTTCCACTCCAGATTCCAGCCTCCCATCTCTGCTTTCTGTTAAAAACAAACAAATAAACTTTGGAGAAAACTACACATGACCGAGTAGCATGCATAATTTGAGTAGAAGATCACAAGAAACCAATGATCAAGTATTTTAGTTGCCCTTTAGATCAGTGGAGGGGAACCTTTAGCCCACGGACATTCCTCATCTGGCCTACGGAGGTGTTGGCTCTCTCTGTGAGCCGCGCCCTCGCTAAAGGCCCGCCCCTGGGAGTCTACCAAAAGGGGGAGGAATATCCCTATGATCTCCAACCATTGATCAGAGCCATGGTCTCCATAGGCCAGATGGGGAAGTTTTGCGGGACAGATTAGGATCTGAGTTGTCTGGCAGGGAGGATGGATCTGCAAATCCTAATCTGTCCCGCTGAACTTCCCCATCCAGCCTACGGAGGCCAAGGCTCTGATCAATGCTTGGAAATCTTACGGAGATTCTCTCCCACCTCCGAAACCTCTGGTAGACTCCTGGGGGTGGGCCTTTAGCAGGGTGTGTGGAAATAATAAAAAGCCCCCATTTCTCAATAAATTAGTTGCCTGCTCTTACTATGTTTGTAAATTTTGTCATATGAGTCATATCCCAGATTCTTGTAACCCGTTAATCTGAAAACAGAGAGTTAATCTTCCATCTCTAACTCATTGCCATACGGTCTGCATTTAACAGGTGAACTATCATCTCAATAACTTCCAGAAATGTGTATCTTTAATATAACAATGCTATCTGAGAGCTTCAATTGTAGATACCAGGGGTTGAATCTGAGACCTTCTATGCTCTAGCCCTCGGCTGTGGGCCTTCCTTGCCCATAACAAATATTTGACGATCTTCGAACCTGTGTTGATGCGTCGGGAAGTTGATAGCGGAAAAACATGTGAGTACCACAGCATAGCTCAAAAACAGCTATTTTTGAGAGTCGGCCTATCAGTAACCTTTAGATAATGATACACTTAGCCATTAATTGACTGAAAGCAGTGTTCAGCAATTGGCACAATCAGCATAAGTAGAGAGACAAGGTAGCATAAGGTGGCCACTTATGAGTGCCCACCCAGAGGAAATGCATCACCAAAAAAGATGACACCAATTTGCATAGAATTGGCCTACATTTATTTATATGCATAGATTTAAATTTAGAAATCATTACTTTAAGTTAAATAGAAATGCAGTGCATCCGACCGAAGTGTGGTAGACTGAGACCAGGGGACCTGTGTGCTCAGTCTGCTTCCCAGGTGTTGTTGATGGGCAACTTCCAGATACCTGCCTGATCTTCCTTCTGCTGCTACTTTATCTTTAAATCAGTCTTGGACCGGGCAGCCCATCAAATAGAGGACAACTTCAAAACAGAGGACAGTCCTCTGGCTGCCCTTCAAATAGAGGGCATCCCTCCATAAAGGAGGGTACACAGCTACCCTAATTTGGACCTGGATTGATGCTCAGGAAGCAGCATGTGAGTACCGCGGCATGGCCCCAAAACAGCCAAACGGCCTGTCGGTGACCTCCAGATAATGATTCGCTTAGCCATTTAATTGACTGGAAACAGTATTTGTTGAATCTCACTGAGTTGCGGTAATCAGCAAGATTAGGGTGACAAAGTAGCATCCAATCTGAGGTGAAATTGACTCTTTCAGGAAATGTGGAAATTGCAAAAATGGCAGCATTAGCTAATTTTTAAGAATTTACCTTAAAATCACACACATACAAACAACCAGGCCGTCATCTGCACTAGGTCTATATTGCCTTGCTGTATTATCAGAGTAAGTTTCACATTCATTTGAAGCGGTTGTCTAATGGATTTATTCCCAGGCCCTGAAATGCACTCGTATAATTAGGCAAAGGGCTCTGCAAAATATCTAGAGGATCAGTGCCATGGCAACTCTGGTTTGCACCAGGGCAGTGTTCGATAATACCTTCCTGGAAGCCGGCTTAGAGATAACCAACCTGATTTCTATTATGTAAGTGCAGTCGACGCGCTACTTAAGAATACAGAATACTGTGCAGCAGTAGAGGAAATAAAAACACTTGGAACTTTTTTTTTCTTTTGCTTCCCCCAATGAATCAAAGGGCATTATCCAATGCTAGCGCATTCACGTTGGCTAGGCAAAGGGGGAAAGTGATTATTTGCCGCCAGGATTCAGTGGCAAATCAATGCTTCCCCCCGTTGCCTAGCAAGCGTTAATGATGTTGCACAAGCGTTGTCTTCTGCTAGTGCAAATCCATTAGTGCTCCGAGGTCAGTGGGGTGGTGGATCTGCCCCAGGATTTATAACTAGTCAGAACTCATACAGAGAACTATATACTTCTGCCTGGTTCTGATTGAAACTGGAGCAGATGCATCGCCCCATTGCACTCGGAGCCACCAGACTCCACTGCATTAGAGTCAAATACTTGTCACACAGAGGAGGGCCAAGATCTCTTCTCGGTCATCCCAGAGTGCAGGACGCGGAATACTGGGCTCAAGTGACAGGAAGCCAGATTCCAGCTGGACATCAGGAAAAATGGCCTAGGGAGGTCATGAGCTCTCCCACACTAGAGGCCTTTAAGAGGCAGCAGGACAGCCATCTGTCAGGGATCCTTTAAGGTGAATTCCTGCATTGAGCAGGGGGTCGGACTCGATGGCCTTATAGACCTCTTCCAATTCTACTATTTTATGATTCTAGATTCTGCCCATTGTAAAGACACGGGCCAGGACTTAATTCATGCCCAGTTCTCACTGAGATGATAAATTTGTGTTGGTGCTTGTCACAAGTCTGAATACTCCTCCAAACCAAACCAACTTCTCCTTAGAAAGCTAACTGTCAGGACAACGATTCTAGGCAGTCTTAGTTCTGACGTGCAAATTTTCGATGTGCAGGGAACCAATTTTTTTTATTATTATTTTGTATGGAGCGATCTTCCAATCATGTGAATGCCATTTGTGGGCTCACATGGCTGGTCCAAGACATTTTGCTGCCTGAGGTAGAGCCACAAGTGGCACCCCCCCACACACATACACATCCACACATGCAAGTCAAGTTATTTTGGCACCTGAGGCAGAAAACCCACTCCCCCGCCCCCTAAGTAAAAATACAATCATAATAAATGAAATTAAAATGGGCCCCACTTTTATGATGCCCAAATGTCACATAATGATGATGTGCGCATCATCAAAAAGCAAAGACAGGAAAGGAGGACAGGGCTCCTGTGTCTTTAACAGTTGAATAGAAAAGGGAATTTCAGCAGGCGTCATTTGTATGCATGCAGCACCTGGTGGAATTCATCACAACAGTTAAAGCTGCAGGAGCTATACTAGATGGACCAAATGCAAAAGAGGGCAGGGCTCCTGCAGCTTTAATCATTGTGATGAAGAGGGAATTTCACCAGGTGCTGCATGCATGACACCTGCTGAAATTCCCTTTTCAATGCAACTGTTAAAGAGACAGGAGCCCTGTCCTCCTCTTCATATGGTCACCCTATCAAAGAGGGAATCTGCAACTTGCTTCAGATTTATTGTTTTCACTCATATGCAAATTTAATCAACTGATTAATGAATTAGAACTCATGACAAAAAAAAATTAAAATCGGGCAACAGCTCTTGTTATAAGAAAGTAAGAGCCATGCTAGGTTAGGCCAAAAGCCTATCTAGTCCAGAATTCTGTTCACACACTGGCCAACCAGCTGCCTGTGGGAAGCCCACAAGTATGACAGGAGTGCACAGAACCCTCCTGAGCGTTTTCCACAGCAACTGGTGTGGAGAGGCATACTGCGTCTGATACTGGGAACATATTTCGTAGACGCTAGATCTTCCAGTTTGCTTGCTGCCCTTTCCATTCCTTTGCTGTTTTAGGATGATTTCATTATTTTTATTATTTTAAATGTAATTTTATTGATTTTATATTTTAAGGGCGCATGGGCGTTGTAGTAGGGTGACCAGATAAAATCCAGGTCAGGGCTCATGTAACTTTAGGCTGACCATATGAAAAGGAGGACAGGGCACCTGTAACTTTAACAGTTGAGACAAAAGGGAATTTCAACCAGTGTCATTTGTATGCAATTAGTTCCTGGTGAAATTCCCTCTTCATCACAACAGTTAAAGTTGCAGGGGCCCTGCCTTCTTTTGTATATGGTCACTCTAGTATAGTGCCTGCACCTTTAACTGTTGTGATGAAGAGGGAATTTCACCAGGAACTAACTGCATACAAATGCCACTGGCTGAAATCCCCTTTTCTCTACAACTGTTAAAGTTACATGAGCCCTGTCCTCCTTTTCATATGGTCAGCCTATGTAACTTTAACAATTGTAGAGAAAAAGAATTTCAGCCAGAGTCATTTGTATGCAATTAGTTCCTGGTGAAATTCCCTCTTCATCACAACAGTTAAAAGTGCAGGCACTATACTAGAGTGACCATATACTAAAGAAGGCAGGGCCCCTGCAACTTTAACTGTTGTGATGAAGAGGGAATTTCACCAGGTGCTGCATGTATACAAATGACACTGGCTGAAATTCCCTTTTTTCTACAACTGTTAAAGTAACATGAGCCCTGACCTGGACTTTATCTGGTCACCCTACGTTGTAGCCTTTTATTCCTATCTAAACATGCAGAGAATTGTGCCCTTAAATTGATGGACATGATTTTGAGCACGTTTTACCCTGGTGGAATAACTGAGCAAATGAGCTCCTTTAAACACCTGCCTTTCACACTACTAAACATTGGTCCGTCCGTCCTCCGAGAATCAAATCAGTTCAGAGCAGGATCAGGGCTGCCAAATGCGGTTAGCTTGGGTGTGCTCAGTCATGCACACACGGAGGCAATCTTCTTGGCAAGAAACCTTTATCCACGTGGTGCTATACATCACATACTTCCTGTGCTCATATTTGCCATTCGTGACACATACAAGGTGATGCAGACCAGACCACAGGAAAGAAGTTACCCATAGCGAAAGCTCAGTTACTACAAATGGTAGGGTGACCATATGGAAAGGAGCCCTGTCCTCCTTTTCTTATGGTCACCCTAGCAAATCAGGCTCCATCTCTCAGGATTAAACTGGCTCTGTTCATCATAAACAGCACGTTCCAGCCACAATTAAGTACTTTTAAGCTCCATCAGTTTCAGTTTAAGCAATGTGCAATCTTATGCATGTTTACTTGGACGTAAGTCCCACTGCATTCAATGTGCATAAGGCTTACATCAGTACAAGGCAATCCTATGTAGGTTTACTAAGGGCTAATCTATACCTCCAGGCATTTCGGCATGAAAGACGGATGCTCCCGAATGTTCCCCGCTTCCGGGATAGGCTCTCATGGGGCACACAGCGCTGATGTGTACCGCAATTTCAGAAGTGCTATTGTGGGAGCACATATGCCCCTTTATGCCACTTGTGCATGTGGATCAGCAGAAGTGGCTACGGGGAAGAGATTATTTTATGACTAGTGAGGTATGCGCAGGAGCGCAGGCTCATAGCAACACATGGGGGGATAGGAACTCCATCGAATATACGCTCCTGCGCTGAGATATGTTTGTATAAAAAAAAAAAACCACGAACACACTCAACGGTAAAAACACGCCGATACCTATCCAAAACATGTGGCGGAAATGGCGGACAGGTCCACTCCCGCACACCTCCGATACCCATGCACCCGCTCCTCACAGCTGATTGGCTGTTTGCTGAGCCCGGAACTCCCAGTGAACAGCAAAGACCTCACAAGGGAGGGGGAGGACACCGCAAACGTTCTTTGGAATGGAGGTCTGATAAAACCACGACAAAAGCGGTCAGGGATATTCTGGGAAAACCGAGAGGTGGAGCCGAGATCACTATGGGAGCAGGTGAACGTCATGTGCCCCGTTAGTGACGGGCTGCGACACAATCCTGCAATAAATGGCTGGTGTAGACTCCCCCTCAGTTATATGTCCCGCTTGGCTTCTCTAAACGAGCAATTTCTAGCATGCTCATGACTGGCCACTAGCCACTCACAGAAGTTTGCGGGTCAAGTTGAGTGATGGCCACCAATTTATACCGCCATGGAGTCCTCTACCACTCAGATAAATAGAGATAGATAGATAGATAGATAGATAGATAGATAGATGATAGAAGTTTATTGTTTCAACCAGTGGTTACAGGTATGGTAAAAACAATGGTAAGACAAATCATACGTTCTGCAAGGTCAGAACTTTTGCTCTATACATTTGTGCAGTAAGCGCAAAGTTGGCGAATGCCAATAGGACAGTCTTGCTATCGCATGTAAACAAAAATTGTATTCATTCTGAATCGGACCAGCTGGACCTCTACCACTCAGTTAAGAAATGTTTTAAGTAGAAATACATACATACATAAAATCAGGTTTCACGGTTGCAATATCATGCGTATTCAGCTGGGATACGATCTTCCACAGAACACAGAGGGGCTTACTTCTGATCTGAATAAACATGGCCAGGATGGTGCTGTTCTTGCCCCCTCCCCCCACTTTCCTTTGTAAGACAAAATTCAGATTGCTCTGAATTTGGAGAAACGAAGGACTAAAAATAGGGTGACCAACTGTCAGGATTTCCCCGGATTTGTCCTGTTTTTTGTTCTATTCTGGATGTCAGGGGGGATTTTCTGTGATTTTCTATATTGTCCTGGAAAGACACACTTTCCACTTTAAGGCCGCCATTAGCATTTTGGGAGGGAATGATGTGCTTTCTGGAGGCGCATCATTTCCCTTCCACTGCTCCAATCAGGACCTTAAATGGGAAAATGTGTCATTCCTGGAGATTATAGAAAAGGCCCTGATTGGAGTAGTGGGGGGGGGTTTAGAAATGACACACTTTCCCCTCCTCCACTCCAATTGGGGCCTTTAAGGTGGCGGGGTGGGGGATGACACTTTTTCCAGAGGCCCTGAAAAGTCACTTTCCTGCCCTGCCCACAGGTTGTCCTCATTTTTGGTTTCCCAAATATGGTCACCCTACTAAAAATGCAGTCATGAAATTCATTTCGGGGAGTGAAGGGGATTTTGGAACACTCATTGGCATCTGAAACAGGCATTTTTCCTGCCTCAGAAGAGTGAAAATATTTTTCTGCAAGGGTCGTCTTGTTTTTAGAAATGAAGCATAAGTTGCTCAATGACAGGGGTGTGAATTTTCCTTATTACATTTCTGGGAACTTAAAAGAACGTGTGCAGTTGCTTACTTACTCTAGTTTGGTATTGAGTCATTGCTAATGTTCCTGATGAGAGCTTCTTGGCTGCTGTGGGAAGTGGGAATCCATCAGCTAGGATCATAGGAAGCTGACTTATACTGAGTCAGATCCTGGTCCATCTAGCCTAGTATTGTCAACTCTGACTGGCAAGGGCTCTCTGGGGTTTCAAACAGGAACTTTCCCAGCACCTGACCAGATACAAAAGAGGGCAGGGCTCCTGCAGCTTGTGATGAAGAGGGAATTTCGTCAGGTGCTGCTAACATACAAATGACACCTGCTGAAATTCCCTTTTCAATACAACTGTTAGATACAGGAGCCCTGTCCTCCTTTCCATATGGTCACCCTACTCTCTGAACATCCCCAGCTTAATTAAACTTGGGTTGCATGGACAAACAGTGGGCCAAAAAGGAGAGAAGCAGGTTCTCAGAATGCTAAGATACTTTATTTCCAAGCCCAACGCGTTTGCGTTTCGGCCTATGTTGTTTTTTAAGGCCTTCTTCAGGGGGTTGATAACTTCCCCAGTCGCCAGTAATTATTGTAGGAGACTATCATCCTGTTAAGCGTATTTCTGCAGACATCTCTTATCATCCCCCTGAAGAAGGCCTTAAAAAACAACATAGGCCAAAACGCAAACGCGTTGGGCTTGGAAATAAAGTATCAGCATTCTGAGAACCTGCTTCTCTCCTTTTTCACCTCCTTTTTTGCTCTCTTCCTTTAAGGCTGCCTCTACAAGAGGCATTTAAAGCTCTTTCAAGGCGCATTAAAAAATTTACCTCTACAAGAACGGAGCGTAAATCGGGCGTAGAGGCGTGTTTTTTCTCCGATTATGCGCATTATCGAATGCACGTTAAATAGCGAGTTTTATTTTGCTCTGGCCATTAAAGCGCATTTTGACTAATGTGAACAAGCGATTCTCCACATGTCAACAGTTTAAATCGTGTTTTGGTCGTCCAGTAATGCGCTTCGCTGCCTCTCGTACAGAGGTATTAGGCGTAAATGCGCTTCTGCGAATATGCGCATAATCGCCTAACCAGGAGTAAAGGCGAATTCTTGTAGATGAGGCCAAGGACAAACAATGGGATCTTATACTTGACAGAATCTCCAGCTACTGCATTATTTAATAAATCTTTTCTCAGAGGCTAAATTAGAAACTTTGGTCAGACACAGACCAGCCAATTCAGGAGTTCACATAGGCTTTTACTATCAAATACAATACAAACCTAAAGCAAAGAGATAGAAATCAAGTCTTTACTTTGCAAAAGTTGTGGGGAGCAGCTCTGTGATGGGGGAAAATTCAGGGGGGTAAATGGTTGCAAGGGGTTAGGGTTATGCACCCCTTCCCTCCTGCCCCTTTTACACTGAAAATCCCTCCCTTTACAAAGGCATTTTGAAGTGGGGGAAAGAGTCTTCTGGGCTAACATCGCATGCAACTGCCTTGTGTCGTTCTGCTTGGCCCTCAAAAAGTTATTAATTTACAGTACTTGTAAGCTTCAGAACAACACAGGACGGAGCCACAGATCGACACCATGCAGAGCAACCTTCTCCCAACCCAGTGCCCTCCTCCATATATGTTGGACTACCCCTCCCATCAGCCCCAGCCAACCTGTTGGCTGTGGATGTTGGCAGTTGTAGTCCAAGACGTATGGAGGGCATTGGGTTGAACGAGCCTGGTGCAGGAGGTTCGAGCACACAATTGCGGTCTGCCCTACAACACTTTCCGAAGGGTATTGTGTCGTGCCAAAGCTCCGCCAGCCAAGGTCAGATTCCTCCGACGGTATTTATAGCAGCATTTCTGTATCACTGGACACAGGAATTTTAAGTGCTTAAGTGTGCATCCAGGCTACAGGGAAATGGGGGCAGAATGAATCAAAGGGAGATTTCACAAGCCGGGAGGTTTCCTGCGCTGGACGTTTATGGGTGTGTGCACGATGACGGGATGGATGTTGAGATCAAGATGCAAGAACAAGATGAGGTCATGGCACATTAAACTATGGAACTCACTGCCGCAAGATGTGGCGATGGCGACCAACCTAGATGACAAAAAAGGGATCGTACAAATTCATGGAGGATAAAGGGAAGCAATATTCGAGAAAGCCAGAATTCCCTGAACATTATCTCACTGCTTGTCTCGTGCCTGATTTGTGTTTGCAATTGCTGCTCACTCTGCGTGAACAAGAAAATTGTGCAAATCAAGCAGCGGTCGTATCTGAAATTTGCACAACTTTTCCTCCGTAGACCAAAGCAGGGCTGATTCAGCCTATCGGGGAAATTTGCACTAATCAAATGTGACAACGTATTCGCCAGTTTGCAAACATTTTTGCAGTCAAGTGTTCACACTGTCAAGTGCATTTGGGGCTTCAAACAGGGCATGCTTGCATGTTTTGCGAGCAAAACTGAAATTCTCACACATCCCTAATAATAAAGCTAGTATCTACAGCTTCTAATCATCCAGACTAGCATGCCTTTGTGTACCAGTTGCAGAGAAACAATACTGGAGGATACTATTGCACTCTGTAGACTTCCTGTGACCACCCAGCTGACCACTGTGGGAAACAGGATGCTGGAAGGAATAGATAAGCCTTTGGTCGGATCCAGCAAGGCGCTTCTTATGTCCTTATTTTCTTAAGGTCAGGTTCATAGGATCAGGGACAAGCCATGGTCAACGGCCATAAGGTGAGTCCATCTGGAGCACAGAAGCTGAGGTCTGTAATTGAAAAATTCAGTGCTAAGATTATGGGGTGGGGGGGGGAGATAGTGGGATCAGAATGAAACCCAGAAGCTGCACTCTCTGACTCCACCTCTGCAAGTTTTAGTCAACCATGTTCCTTGTAGCCTTCTAAAAGCAATAACAAAGGATGCTAACATATGAGGAAAAGTGTAGAGATGTGAAGGCCTTGGGGTGGGGGTGGGAATGGGGGAACAGTGGACATTTTTTTTTTTAAAAAAAAGACAGCCTAGATTTTTTCTGTTTTCCCCACCCCCAGGACAAAAAAGCCCCTGGGGGAAAACAGGTCTCATTCATGTTTTCTGAAGTTATTTTCTTTTTCCTTCTGTTTTCTCCCTGGGCCTCTACATCGCTAGTAAGAGGGCTAGACCCCCTGCGACTTCCATTTGCAATTCAAGCACTGGAAATATCAGTCCATAGGCAAAGAATGGAAAAAGTGTACAGCAGCAGGAAGCAGGTTCAAGGCACGAGTTTCAGAGGAAGTAATCAAGGGAAAGGACATCTTGCTTCATTCAGGCGTGTAGATGATGTTCTTAAAACACATACATTGACCTAGAATAGTCATTTGGTTTACAAATGCCACCTGTGAACTTTCTGTCCTGCATCAACAAGGATTAGGGATTAAGATAAATATTATCAACAGAAAGAACGACCCTAAGCATGCTAAGCCTCGGTGGTTAAGCATTTTGAGCTAAACATTATGGCTTAGTATGTTGTGTGAACCATTCCTAACCATGGTGGCTACATAACCATGGTTTAAACATGCTCACTAACCACTTGCTGCAAAAGGGTTAGCGGTCTAACCATGGCTTAGTGTGTTGTCTGAACAGGCCCAGTTAAAACCGTGTTGGAAGCAGGTGGGGCACCTGAAACTGGATGACCCTTCAGTGCTGGCTATGCCTGTTGGAACAGAAAGCCAGGCTGGCATCAAGAGTAGGCATGGGCAAGCAGCTGCCGAGGGCCCACACCCCAAAAGGGGTGCCCTAGGCTAGATCTACACTACTGCTTTATAGAGGTATTGAAGTATGCTGATAACTGTTGGGGCATAGGACACATTCCCTATACCGCTTTCATAGAGCGTCATCAGATGAGCATTTTATAGCACGCTCATTACTGGGCACTCATGGATTTTTGTGGGTTCCTCTCACGCCTCCTGCATGCCTCCTGCTGCCTTCCCGCTCCTTCTGCCATTTTTTTGGTAGTAAAATAGTCCAAACGCGGCTCTTCTGAGTTATAACGAAATTGGTCGCCATTTCCTGCTGTGCGCAGAGAGGTTTTACTATAAAACGCCCACTAGAGGGTGCTGTCCCACTACATTGAATGGGCCACGTGGTGGCAGCTTGTTCCCCTTTCTCTCTTGAGTGATTCTCCTCCTAGCTGTAGCAGAAGAGAAGCAGGAAGCAAGAGCCACGGTAAGGAAACACGATTTCCCCCCGCCTGCTGATCCCCATAGTGTTATTTCCTGCTTTTTAAACTACATTCATAAAGATTTAACGCAAGGTGTATGTCTGGTCCTGGAGCTACTGGTCCTCTTCACCATTGCGACCTACTTGTTCACCTGCCTCTTGTTCTGTCCCAGGCAATGATGGTGGTGATGGTTGTTGTGATGATGATGATGAAGAGCAGTAGATCCCTGGCTCTCTGCCTGTCAAGCGAGCGACAGCAATTATGAAAAAGAGGAGGAGCAATAGCAGCTGGTGACAAAGATGGGTTTCCAATTGTGTAAGACTCTGTATACTTCACAATCCCATCTCAATGGGCTGATTTGCATGATCAAAGAACCCACCAGCTGCAACAGAACATGACTGGGAGGTTTCCTGGCGAAGTACAAAGTGTTGGTTATTACCTTTAAAGTCCTACATGGTTTGGGTCCAGGTTACCTGCGGGATCGCCTTCCCCCGTACCATCTGCCCTGCACACTCAGGTCTTCTGGGAAGAATTTACTTCAGTCAGAAAAACTAGGCTGACAACCATAACCCAGAGGACTTTCTCTTCTGCCGCTCCCAGTCTGATCCAGCACGGCTCTTATGTTCTTATGAATTACATAGACATGTGTGTGTTTTTAAACCTGTAATGTTTTACAAATAAACTAAAGAATTTCCCTAAACTAATGGCATGTATAGTTTGCTTATTGTTCCCATTTATATTTTGCCTATTGTTGCTAGATTAAAATTATTATTTAAATTTGACATTTTAGCATATCCTTGTTGGTAACCTATCAGGATAAATTCTTTTAAGAACAGAAGGAGCCCTGTTAGATCACACCAGTGCCCCATTTCATCCAGCTGCCTACTTCAGCTATGGCCAGCCAGATGCCTCTGTATAGCCCATAAGCAGAACGTAAAGGCAATGGCCTCTACCACTCTTACTTCCCAGTAGCCGATATTCAAAGGTATACTGCCTTTGACTATAGAGGTTTCACATAACCATCATGCTAATACAATAGATAGATTTCATTTCATTTATTTCATTTATTACATTTATATACCGCCCCATAGCCAAAGCTCTCTGGGCAGTTTACAAAATGCAAGTTTACAGTAGAAATATCACAAAAAATATTCAACAATATGCTACAACAATATTTAACAATATACTAAACAACACATCACAATAATACTCAAAAGTATACTAAATACAAGTTTACAGCAGAACAGATAAGGGGGAAAAAACACAACTTGGTTGGAATAACATCTCTCCCCCTGAAGCAACGCCTCCCAAACTTCAGCTCCAGGCTTGCTTTTTAAAGTCTCCAGGCGTGGGAGGGGGGTAGGGGAGATGAATTTGTTTGTCATGAGACTTTGAATCTGATAGATAGATCCTCTGTGTATTTATAGAATCCTCTTTGAAAGCCATCTAAGTGAATGGCCATCTCCTAAAAGTGAGTTCCATATAAAATATATATGCATCTTTTCCAAGAAAGACTACATTTCGGCACCATTGAGCTTTGCTGGTTGGTTTTTTATTGTTCGCAATTGGCACAGCTTTCTTCGTAGACATCTTTTCGGCTTCATTCATTCTTCTCTCTGTTAAGTCTGCCAGAAAAATATCAACTGGGTGAGAAGAACTGTGGGAAAGAGCAGCAAACAACTCTATGCTAAAAGTCATACCGGTTATCCTATGTGAACATTTATGTCACAGCAGCCAGTGAGTGCTGGAGAGTTACAAACTTTTCGTAGCAACTGACCTGGCCCAATTTTGCAATGCTAACCGTGACATGAGAGACATCACATCAGTTTTACCAGATCTCAGAAGCTTTTATCTCTCCACTCCGCTGTCTCCATTTTTGTTATCATACAAATAATACGTAAAATGGAATTTAGTCAGACTGATCATTTACAAAATGACCCAAATCTCGACAGCTAACAGCGCAATCCTATGCACGTTTCAGCAAACGTAAGTCCCAATGAGTTCAATGGAGCTTACGTCTGAGCAGGCATACATGGAATTGGGCTGCCAAGCCGCAACTAAAATTCAAAGAGCTGAAAGAGATGTCCCATATTATCTACCTGTGAAGGAAAGAGACCCCTTTTCTTCCAGGTAGGCGCGGAACTCTTTAGCCGAGTTCCCCCTAAGCCCACCTCCCTATCCCAAGGCCATGTAGCCCCAAGGCAACCATTAGAAATAACCACACAAGTTAAGGACTGAAGCAATTTATTGAGATCCTAACGTCTAACCACGTAAGGCTCCAGTCGGTCCCAAAAGCCGTTAAAATGCAAGCCGGGAAAGAGAGGGAGGGGTAGCAGGAAGGGTAGGATGAGGTTTGAGGTAGAAGTTAGCAGCAGTAAAACAATAAAACAGGTTAATCCACTCTAAATCACACCCAAAAATGGCAAGTATTTCCCTGGAACACACCAGACCTGAAAACAATAAACCTATCTATTCCTCAGTTTCACCTTGCTGAGTAGGGATCCCTCCTTCCACGCACCAATCCAGGAGAAGATGGCTTCCACCCAGTGGGAATTCCCTTTATCCCTTTTTGGGTTAGCTGGTACCGTGACTGGCCAAAACCAATCCTCCACCGTCCCGCTCATGCCACCAGCCCCCTCCCTGCGAGCGGCCATTTCCACAGCTGAAGCTCTTGCAGCTCACTTCCAATTAACTCTGACCTTGAAGCTGGGACCTCCCAAGGTAAGAGAGGGCCAGGTGTGGGTGCTGAGAACCAGCAGCTTGAAGTCTTGTAACATTTCTCCTTAGAATTCTCCCCTTCCCACTCCGAGCCCCCAGTCCTGCAAGGTAGGCCAATGCTGGCCATTCCAGCCAGACTGTAGCCTTTCTGGCCCCTTTCTTCACACTACCATTTAGGCTGACCATATGAAAAGGAGGTCAGGGCTCATGTAACTTAACAGTTGTAGAGAAAAGGCAATTTCAGCTGGCATCATTTGTATGCAATTTGTACCTGGTGAAATTCCTTCTTCATTACAACACTTAAAGCTACAGGGGCCCTGCCCTCTTTTGTATCTGGTCACTCTAGTATAGTGCCTGCAATTCTAATTGTTGTGATGAAGAGGAGATTTCTCCAGGTACTTATTGCATACAAATGATGCCAGCTGAAATTCTCTTTTCTCTGCAACTGTTAAAGTTACATGAGCCCTGTCCTCCTTTTCATATGGTCAGCCTACTACCATTGGAAGGAAGGAAGGAAGGAATGTTTAAGGCTATGAATGGCAACTAGTCATATTTATTTAAAATATTTCTTGGCCGGCTTTCAGGGCAGAAGCCCTCCCAAGGCAATGTATACCAATAAAACACATAAACCTGGTATGATATTAAGCGAGATAAAGAGTTAGAACAATAAAACAGCAATAAAACAGCAATAAAAACAGCAACAAAACAAGTGTTAACACAGCAACAAGAAACCACCACAGCAATCATATTAGAAGGCCAGAGTAAAATAATATATTTCAAGGCTTTTCTTAAAAGCCTGCAATGACGGAGCATGGTGGACCCCTAATGGCGACTTATTCCAGAGGTGTCGGGCCACTGCAGAGAAGGCCCTCTTTTGTGAAGGCACCTATCTAACTGCTCTCACGAGTGTCCAAATGAGATGGGATTCTCTTTCTGGTCTTAAAGTGTGGGCAGGGTGAAGGCAGTCCTTCAAGTAATATGGTCCCAAAACCATTTAATACTTTAAAGGTCAAAATCAACACTTTAAACTGGGCTCCAAAACACACCAGTAACCAGTGCAGCTCGTGCAGTACAGGCATTGTATGATTAAATTGCCTTGTCCCCACCAACACTCGGATGGCCACATTCTGAAGTTTCTGCCCAATGGAGAGCACATTAGTAGTCCAGCCTGGATGTCACTAGTACATGGCAAGGCAAGGCAAGGCCTGTGTGTGGATGTGGATAAGGAGACATTTCTCTCTCTCTCTCTCAAAATACTAGAGCCCAGTGGGGTCATCCCATGAAGCTGGTTGGTGGGAGACTCAGGACAGATCAAAGGAAGGAATTCTTCACACAGCGCATAGCTAAACTATGGAATTTACTACTACAAGATGTGGTGATGGCCACCAATTTGGATGGCTTTAAAAGGGGGTTGGATAAATTCCTGGAGAAGGCTATGAATGGCTACTAGTCCTGATGGCTATGTTCTACCTCCAGTATCAGAGGCAGTAAGCTTATAAACACCAGTTGCTGGGGAATACGGGTGGGAGGGTGCTGTTGCACCATGTCCTGCTTGTGGGTTCCTGGTCGATAGCTGGTTGGCCACTGCGTGAACAGAGCGCCTTGGTCTTCTTATGTTCTTATGTCCTCTCTGGTGTATCACACTAAGTTGGTAAAATACACTCCTGGACACTGTAGCCACTTGGGCTCCTCTAGTTAATACAGAGTATATTACCTCCAGAATTAGAAGCAGCATACCAGTTGCTGTGGAACATGAGCGGGAGGATGCTGTTCCATAGGCAGCTGACTGGTCAGTGTGTGAACATCCCAATGCTCAGTGATCATAGAATGCTGACAGACTGTTGAGCGAAAACTGGGAGGGAGTGAAAACGGAATGGAGTATTGCGGAGGCGGTTTGGCTGGCTGATCGGAACAGTGAACAGGAGCACTTCACACCAACATTTTGTTGCAGAACTTGAAGGTCCTACTTGGAGGGAAGCAGCATGCTGGGCAGGAAGGGAGGAGAGAGAAAAGGGAATGGCGGAAAGAGAGAGAAAAGGAGTGACCCACACACTTGAGGCTCCGGCTCTGCACACAATTGGCTTTGGCCTTGTCTACCACCGACATGGCCCTCAACGGGGGGGGGGGGGGGGGGGGAAGCAACAACCTGGTTGCCCACCTCTGCTGTAAGGGATCCCTGAAAGGTAGACCAACTACAAATCTCATTCATGTGCTTTGCAGCCTGAGTTCACCTTTGTGAACAGAAAAGCACCTTCTGTCTATGGAAGGGACTCTGGTATAGCATTGGCTTCTGCTGGAGGAAGAGAGCGGAGAGGCCAGTTTTGCTGATTGCCCTTCCCCTCTGGTTGCCCAACTCTTCGGACCAGATTTCGGGGTGTGCAAGTAGTTTCAGGGGAGAGGAGGAATCAACGAAAATTGCTCCCACACCATCTGCTGATGGAAGCGTCCAATGAGCAGAACGTTGAGGGGCTAGTTAGGATCCAAATTGATGAGCTATAGGGCACCCCAGCTTTCTCTGAAGAAGGAGATGACCATGTGGTAGAGCATGGGTGCTGTTCTATCTCTGGTCCCTCATAAACAGGCTGGCGCCATCTTGTCTTTGGCTGCCTCTACAAGACAGGTTTAAAGCTCTTTCAAGGCTCTTAAATTTTTTTACCTCTACAAGAACGGAGCACAAATCGGGCGTAGAGGTGCGTTATCTCTCCGATTATGCGCATTATCGAATGCACGTTAAACAGCGAGTTTTATTTTGCTCCGGCCGTTAAAGCGCATTTTGACTATGTGAACAGGTGATTATGCACATTAACTACTTGTAAAGCGCATTTTGGTCATCCCTTAATGCGCTTCGCCACTTCTCACCGCCTCTCGTGCAGAGGTATTAGACGTAAATGCGCTTCAGCGATTATGCGCATAATCAGCTAACCAGGCGCAAAAGTGAATCCTTGTAGAGGGGACCTTTGTAACAACCACCGTTTTATTCAGCCATCTAGTACTTTCTTTCCCACAGTGTGTAGTGCTCTTTATTGCCCCCTCTGGTAGCTTGAGAGAATGCAGCTTAGACTATTTCTGTAAAGACAGGTGATGAACCACTTCCGCACCTATGGCTCTTGGGGGCTGCCTTGCAGTTTGGGGCGGGACCAAAAGCAAAAAGGGGCAGGTCCAAAATACCCAAAGTATCGACGGACTTTAGCATAAGGTTCTTTCTATCAGGAACTAAGACTTAGGACAGGCGTTTCAACCGTTTAGAATGGGGAAAATGGCGCAGAAGCCAGGAAAGGGAAATGACTAAAAGATCTGCAGTCTGGGGAAAGGGGGTGAGGCAGAGGGAAAGGGATGTGGCCATCCAAAGAACTATGGAGGGCAGGATTTGTCCTGCAGGTCTCAAGTTCACCACTGTGTTGCTGTTGTTGTTGTTGTTATTATTATTATTGCATTTATATCCCACTTTTTTTCCTCCAGGGAACCCAAGGCAACGTACATAATCCTCCCCCTCTCCATTTTATCCTCACAACAACAACTCGGTGAGGTAGGCTGGGCTGAGAGTCTGTGACTGGCTCAAAGTCATCCAGTGGGCTTCCATGGGCAAGGGGGGACTAGAACTTGGATCTCCCGACTCCCAGTCCAACACTTTAGCCACTACACCACATTGGCTCTCACTGGTAGAGCATATTCTATGCACTGAGAAAGCCACAAGTTCACCCTCTGACATTAGAAAAAAAGAAAAAGAAAAAAAGCTCAAGTAGCAGCTGATGGGAAACATGGCAGACCACAGACACTCAGACAGTGGAGGCTGGTGGCTCCAATTTCAGTGGGGTGGTGAATCCGCTCTGGTTTTCAGTCAGAATCTAAAGGAGCATCTTGGATAGGTCCTTTAGAGCTCTGACTGAAACCTGGAGCGGGTTCTCCACCCCACTGACATCGTAGCCACCAGCCTCTTCTCACTCAGGGTATACAATACTGGGCTACATGGGCAGATGGTCTGACCAGGTAAACTCAGTGACATTAACCATTCCCACGCGATATTTTAAATGCAAGATTGTAATTTTGCTAACAAGCTAATCCGCAACTACAGCTTCTCCTTCCAATCATTCTTCCTTGTACCTTCTGTTCCAAATTTCTTTCTTTCTTTTTTGGCATGTTTGTTTAATTGACAAGTAGAGTGGTCACTTCAGGACAATTATCTGGAGCACTGTGTGACCATTAAACACATTGGGCCGTGCGTACATAAAGCTGATGCGGAAGAAAATTGGGACAAAATGAAAATATTGGGAGATGGATGCTTTTAAACGTAAGAAGAGCTCTGTTGCCGGATCAGAACAAATGCCCATCTAGTCTAGCATCCTGCATCCCACTGGGGCTAGCCAGATACCTCCAGTAAGCCCACAAACAGAACTTGGAGGCATCTGGCTGACCCACCCTCACGGTCCCTTGCTCCCAATCTTCTAAAGGAGCTATCCAAGGTGAGACCAAACCCAGGGCAAGGTGAGACCCAAACCCAGATTCATCGCCCACTGACATCAGAACCGTCAGCCTCCACTGATTGAGACCATTTTGGGTCACATGCAATGCCATCCAGATATAACAGGAGTGACCTTCAACCATGGGGTTCCCTTCTGGGTTTTGATACTCAGGTCTAGGAATGACCTAGGAATAGATCGGAAGTAGAGCTAATTGTTGCCCTCGGAAACCTTGGGATTGCACCCTTCTTCCACAGATGACATTAACAGCCCTCATTGCTGGTTCCTGTTTGCGCCTTCTGCGTCTTGAGTTGCACATTCAATGGCCCAGGCTATCAGCACCATACACTAGGGAAGCTGCAAGGCCACCTAGCTATTGTGATGTGACGGGGCGGTGGGGGGGGGACCAGTGTCATTGCAATCACACGCATCACAGAGCAGGTATTGAAGGTAATGTCCAGTTGAAGGCACAGGCTGGCTTAGTGTGAAGAAAAGGAGAGAGAGAGAGAGAGAGAGAAAAGGGAAGGGAAGGGAAAGAGAAGAGAGAGAAAAAGAAAAAGAGAAAAAGAGGTAGGCTAGTTAGCTAGTTATTGTGAACGATGAACTTATCCAAGCTGTTTAAAGATCTATCGATTATTTGTGGCTTGTTGCATTGTATCCTTTGGCTGCTCTGTTTGTTTGTTTGTCACATTTTTATACTGCTCAATAACCAAGGCTCTCTGAGCAATTCACAATTAGGACCATCAAATACAGCAAATCGTAATCTAAAGCTTTAAAAGTTTTTTTTAAAATCATATAAAACCCAAATATGTCTCTGAGCAATTCACAATTAAGACCATCAAATACAGCAAATCATAATCTAAAGCTTTAAACGTTTTTTTTTTTTTTAAATCGTATAAAACCCAAATATGTTACAGCCCAGGGAAGTCCTGTGTAAAAAAGCATGTTTTCAGGAGGCGTTTAAAGGATGTTACATTTCTGCCTCCCGAACCGCACGAGGGAGGGTTTTCCTTTTTTCCCCCCGTTTCAACATTTTTATTTTCATGACATCAACAAGCTAAAAAACACCTTCTACATAACCAAACAGTGACAATAACCAACACATAACCAATACGCACATAAAAAACAATCCACTGAGTTACAATAAATTTCTGATTTTTTCCCTAGCAAAGGTATTTGACCCTATTTTCTCTTGCATATAAACAGTAAAATAGTTTCCCTACTTTCTGTTATTTTAACTTTTCTTCTTATTCGTTGAATCCACATACAAACATATCATTTTTTTTCTTATCCCTTCACATAGTCTATAAGAGGGAGGGTTTTCCAAAGGGTGGGTGCCGCTACAGAGAAGGCCCTGCCATTGAGGTTCTTCATGACTTTCCGTTCGTTTCGGAATGACCAGCAAAACCTCCTCTGATGATTGTAAATGTCATCTGGGTGTATATAAGGGAAGATGGTCTGCTAAGTATCCTGGTCCCGAGTTGTTTAAGGCTTTATAGGATAATTACATAACCTTGTACGTGGCTCAGCAGGTAATAGGCAGCTTGTGTTGGTTGTTTATCCATACATATCTGTGACTGAAAAAGGGGTAGGCCATTTCCGGCCCGCACTATGTTGTTGGACTGCAACTCCCATCAGCCCTAGCCAATGTTGCCAATGCTGAGGGATCATGGGAGCTGTGTCCCAAAAACTCTGGAAGGACACAAGTTACTTACCCCTGCACTACACCCAACTTCTCAAAAATAGGGATGTGCACTGGATCGGACCCGATCCACGATCCGAGTCCGGTCCAGTGGGAAATCGGATAAATTATCCGATTTCCGATCCCGCAGCTGGATCGGCCGATCCAATCCGAACCGGTCCGAAAAGGCTCCGAACCGGTTCGGCGGATCGGCGGATCGGCGGGCGCCCACTGGCGCCCACCGCCGCTTCCATTGGCGGGCGCCAGCGGGCGCCCGCCGATGAAAGTGGACAGCGGGGGGGGGAGGAGGGGGGCGCTTACCTTCTCGGCCCGTCCGCTCCCGTCCGGCACTAGCAGCTACTACCAGCGGGCTCCGCGGCCTGCTCTAGGGTGGCGCGCCGGGTGATGTCATCACCCGGCGCGCTACTCTAGAGCAGGCTGCGGAGCCTGCTGGTGGTAGCCGCCGGCCCCGGACGGGAGCGGACGGGCCGAGAAGGTAAGCAGGGGGTGCGTGGAGGGGAGGAGGGGGCGCGTGGAGGGGGCGCGCGGAGGGGGGAGGGGGGCCCTTACCTTCCCGTCCCGGCGGCTCCCGTCCCGGCGCCTACTACTACCAGCAGGCTCCGCGGCCTGCTCTAGGGTGGCGCGCCGGGTGATGTCATCACCCGGCGCGCTACTCTAGAGCAGGCCGCGGAGCCTGCTGGTAGTAGTAGGCGCCGGCGCCGGCCGGGAGCCGCCGGGCCGGGAAGGTAAGCAGGGGGTGCGTGGAGGGGAGGAGGGGGCGCGCGGAGGGGGGAGGGGGGCCCTTACCTTCCCGTCCCGGCGGCTCCCGTCCCGGCGCCGGCGCCTACTACTACCAGCAGGCTCCGCGGCCTGCTCTAGGGTGGCGCGCCGGGTGATGTCATCACCGGCGCGCTACTCTAGAGCAGGCCGCGGAGCCTGCTGGTAGTAGTAGGCGCCGGCGCCGGACGGGAGCCGCCGGGCCGGGAAGGTAAGCAGGGGGTGCGTGGAGGGGAGGAGGGGGCGCGCGGAGGGGGGAGGGGGGCCCTTACCTTCCCGTCCCGGCGGCTCCCGTCCCGGCGCCTACTACTACCAGCAGGCTCCGCGGCCTGCTCTAGGGTGGCGCGCCGGGTGATGTCATCACCGGCGCGCTACTCTAGAGCAGGCCGCGGAGCCTGCTGGTAGTAGTAGGCGCCGGCGCCGGACGGGAGCAGCCGGGCCGGGAAGGTAAGCAGGGGGTGCGTGGAGGGGAGGAGGGGGCGCGCGGAGGGGGGAGGGGGGCCCTTACCTTCCCGTCCCGGCGGCTCCCGTCCCGGCGCCGGCGCCTACTACTAGCAGCAGGCTCCGCGGCCTACTCCAGGGTGGCGCGCCGGGTGATGTCATCACCCGGCGCGCTACTCGAGAGTAGGCCGCGGAGCCCGCTGGTAGTAGCCGCCGGCGCCGGACGGGAGCGGACGGGCCGAGAAGGTAAGCAGTGGCGGGGAAGGGGGCTTACCCCCCCCCGGAGCCGTCCGCTTCTATCCGCTGGCGCCCGCGGGCGCCAGCGGATGGAAGCGGGCGGCCCCAGGGGGGGTAGGGAGCGCGGGGGAGGGGGCTTACCTGCCGGGGCCATCCACAGCGGACGGCCCCGGGGGGGGGGAGGGAGTTAGGCCCCCCCTCAGCCACCCACCGCCATTTTTTCCTCATAGACTTGCATTGCAATGCAAGTCTATGGGGAAAAAAATGGCGGCCGATCCAAAAATTTATGATTTTTGGGTCGGGATCGGACTCGATCCGGTCCGGGGGGCCTCTGATTTTGTCCGAACCGGTCCGGGACAAAATTGGAGGTCCCGATACGGGTCCCGATCCGATCCGGGGGGTCCGTGCACACCCCTACTCAAAAAGAACTGATGTGGTGCCAGGCAACATCTGCATTGGCCAGAAGTTGCTCACCTAAAGAATCAGACCTTACCTTACCTTACCTAGACGAATCCAGGGGTTCAGGGCCAGTGTCCAGGGGAGGATCAATGATATCTAGCTCCCATTCCCAGTACTAAACTGCTGACTAGCTGGGCTCCTTTCAGATTTCAGAGAATTTTATTTTTGAAACTGCTGGGAGAAGGGCATTTGCTGGCATACTTAACCCTGCCCCATCTGCCAGTCATCCCCTGCGAGTGCCCCTCAGACCCATGGCAGTCTTACGAGGGGGGTTTATGGCTGGAGACTCAGGTTGCATTTCCCTCATAACATCTAGTTTGGTTCTAAGCAGAAGGTGCAGAAAATGGCAACCAAAATGATTAAGGGGCTAGAACAGCTCCCCTACGAAGAAAGGTTACATGGATGGGACTGTTTAGCCTAGAAAAAAGGCGACTAAGGGAAGCTATGAAAGAGGAATCCAAAATTATGCAGCGTGAAGAAAACCAAATGGGAAAATTTCTCTGTCTTTCATGGAGGGTTCGTCATTCATTGTGGGTTCGTCATTCCCTTCTCACAGTTGTTCACAAGTTCTAGACAACAAACGATTAGCATGTTTTTTAGAGCAGGGAAAATGCGGTATTGTTTGTGAAAGCGAAAGCAAATGCTTTTTCCACTCCTGTTATTGCACTGTTCCACTGCACTGCAAAGACAGAGGTTATGTAGCGGAAAAGCGGAAAAGAAAATGCGCTTTCTGTAGCGCTTGGATCTCAGTTCTGCAACAAAATTCATCCATCCCATGACCCTGATTGGTGGGAGGTTCAGGACAGATAAAAAGAGCTACTTCTTCACCCCAGGCATGAACTGTGGAGTTCACTTCCACAAGATGTGGTGATGGTCACCAATTTGGATGGATGACTTTAAAAAGGGAATGGACAAATTCATGGAGGAAATGGCTGTCCGTGGCTATTGGTCAAGATGGCTATATGCTACCTCCAGTATCAGAAGCGGTATGTTTATGTAAACCAGTTGGTGGGAGGTAGCAGTGGAAGACGGCTATTGCTCTCGACTGTATAGGAGGCCAACCAGCAGTGGAGGCTGGTGGCTCCGATGTCAATTAGGCAGTGAACCCGCTCCAGGTTTGAGTCAGAACCAGTCAGAACTCTATAGCAGCTATCCAAAGTGCTCTACACCTTGGATAGCTCCTTTAGAGTTTTGACTGGTATTGACCGAAACTCAGGCCCTTTCCTCACCAGCCATTTTCCCCGGGGCTGCCCCTGTCTGCTCGCAGAGAGTCCACATGATGCACAGAGCATCCTGCAAGCAGGCAGGGGCCAGCCCCCCTTTTTTCCGGGAGTTCAGGGAATGCTATTATCTCGTTTTGTTCCCTGCTCCCGGGAGGGAAGCGAGACGGGCGGCTGGTGTGGCTGCCCATCCCAGGTGCAGCCGTGCTTACATGTGAGTAAGCGTGGCTGCACTGATGGCCACGGAGCCACACCGTGCGGCTCCGAGGCCATGAGGTGGGGGGACAGTGAAATCGCCATCCCCAGGATGGCAGGGGGGAGGGGGCGCGATCACGTTGCGTTTTTTTTTAAAAAAAAATGCGTACGTTTGCGCTGGAGCACTTGTGCGCACCTCCTTGGATCTGTTAAAAAAGAACCAACAGCCGGCGTGAGTTGCAACGGCCCGGTAGAAGCCTGGGCCGTCACATTCTGGTGCAGCCTCTGCATGCCGGACCCGGAAGTGGTTACTTCCGGGTTTCCCCTCTTCCCGCCCTCTCCACCCCTATGGTGCGGAAAGGGCCTTGGAGTGGATTCACCACCCCACGGATATCAGATCCACCAGCCTCCACTGCCCACACGCAAGATATTTGTTCAGCCACTGTAGAAAGCAAGATGGGAGAGGCCATAGCTCAGTGGCAGAGCCCTGGCTTTGCATTCAGAAGGTCCCAGGTTCGATTCCCCAGCATCTCCAGGTAGGGCAAAGAAAGAATCCCGCCCGGAACCCCAGAGAACCCCTTCTAGTTTGTGTTCTAGGGTGACCATTTGGAAAGGAGAAACTCTACTAGATTGACCAGACACAAGAGGGCAGGGCTCCTGAAGCTTTAACTGTTGTGATGAAGAGGGCATTTCACCAAGTGCTACATGCATACAAATGACACCTGCTGAAATTCCCTTTTCTATGCAACTGTAAAAGAAACTGGAGCCCTGTTCTCCTTTTCATATGGTCACCCTAGTGTTGACAATCCTGGGCTAGATGGACCAGCAGTCTGACTCTGTATAAGGTGAACCTTCTAGTGACTGGACTAGTTAGGCTTCGGTCTGATCCAGCAGGGCTCTGCTTATGCTCTTAAGAAAATGCACTGAACAAGATGGATTATATTGCTCTTTCCAGATCTCACAGTTCTTCTGCTCATCTGCTTTATAAAGCCAGGCCTGCTCTTCTTGTCTAATTCGTACCAATATTCAGCTGAATCCTTGTCAGCGGTATGGGCTGATCAAGGTGGGGAGAGAAAGCCTAGCACACAGCCTTCCCCAACCTGGTGCCCTCTGGATGTTTTGGACTACAACTCCCATCATCCCTGACCATTGGACGTGGTGGCAAAGCCCGATGGGAGCTGCAGTCCCAAACAACTGGAGGGCACCAAGTTGGCCTAGCGGCACTAGAAATGCCACAAGTGGTTTGGATTTGCATACCCCCAAATTTCCCTTGGAGGACTCAGCACATCGGTTTTGCTTTTACTCACAATCTCATTGATTGCCGTAATTGTCACTTGAAAGGAATTTCCCGTGAGTCAAAATGCTTCATTATTAACCCACGGTCCAAGACCTTTCCCTGCCCCATAGTACTTGCTCACTTGAATCTTCTGTGTGCACCTGAGTTTGAAGCACCATATTAACTCTGACTCTCTTTTTGTAGCACATGCCAGAGCTGGATTAAACACGATGCTAAGGACTCTGCAGAGCATCTAGTGCTGTGAGTAAAACAAACAACAAAACCTAACACTGCGGCAAGCGCTGTTGTTCTTATATAACCTGAGGCTGTGCCGCTTTTCAAAAAGAAACGATGCATACGTCCAATGATGGCAAGAACATCTGGGCATGCACAGAGTGCCTTTGGCCTCACCACTGAACATCCACTACTTGCGACTACCATAAATGCTGAGCGAAGGAGTAGAGCAAATGGCTGGAGTTCTCTGGTTCTCATACAAACCTGTGTTCCATGAATTCTCTTTTACAAAAATTGAGCACTGCCTAGAATCTCTCTTGACAACATTCTAAAAACAGTCCAATTAAAAGCAACGATACATAGCCGTTTTTTAAGGCCTAGGGTGGAACTCCTGGGCCTTTTGCTTATACTGATATTCCATACCTTTCCCAGTGTGAGCAGGGCTACAACAAAGCTCTTTCCCAGTGTGAAACTAAAATCCTCTGCAGTTTACCCGGGGGGGGGGGGGGGGGGGAGATTGTTAAGAATTCCCTGCAAGTCAGAACATAGGCAGGATCTACACTACTGCTTTAAAACGGTTTATAACAGTAGTGACAACTGTTGGGGCCCAGGACACACTCCATATAGTTTTCAAATCTTTTTCAAAGTGATATCCTGCTTGATGTAGATCTGGCCATGAAGCTGGATGCCAATATTCTAACTAGGGCTGTGCACAGACCCCCGATCTGGATCCGGATCTGTCAGCCCAATCTGGATCTGTATGATCTGGATCCGATTCGATCTCAATCGAGATCCGGAGACCCTCCTTTTCCCCATAGACTTACAAGTCTATGGGGAAAAGGACTCACTGCCCTCCCCCCCACTCTCCCTGCTTACTTGCTGCCTCGTCGCCACCACCGTCGCCCTCCCCCCACTCTCCCTGCGTACCTGCTGCCTCCTCGCCGCTGCCGCCCACTGCTGCTGCTTCCTCTCTACTGAGAACCAGGCCTCGCAGCCTGATTCTCAGTAGAGCGATGTTGCACTGGGTCGCTCTACTGAGAACCAGGCTGCGAGGCCTGGTTCTCAGTAGAGAGAAAGCAGCAGCAGCAGCGGGCGCCGGCGGCGAGGAGGCAGCAGGTACGCAGGGAGAGTGGGGGGAGGGCAGTGAGTTCAATGGACTCACCGCCGGCCTGGTGTCCCTGGGTGCCGGTTGGTGTCCCTGGGTGCCGGTTGTCACTCTGATCCGATTCGGATTCGGATCCATGCACAGCCCTAATTCTAACGTAAAGAGCCACACTAACTGTAGAGCGGAAGGTTAGCCTTTTCCTTACTCTAGCGTAAGTGTGCATGGCCCCAATTCAGATTGGGACCACCGCACACTGGGAGAGGAAGATTAAACCTTTCACCACCTCCTCCATGGGGAGGATGGGTAGGTAAAAAGCCTTCACTGAGGCCATAGGGAATGCTGGAAGTTGTAGGACTGTTTTCCGTCTAAACATATGTAAGATTGCAACCTATACAAGAGAAGGCTATCAATGGCGAGTGGTCCTGATGGCTATGTGCTACCTCCAGTAACGAGGCAGCAAACCTATGTACATCTGTTGCTGGGGAACATGGGCAGCAGAGTGCTGTTGCATTCCTATCCTGCTTGTGGGTTCCTGGTCAACAGCTGGTCAGCCACTGTGCGAACAGAATGCTGGATTAGATGGACCCTTGGTCGGATCTAGCAGGGCTCTTCTGATGTACTTAAATCCATCCACGCTTATGCCGCAGCAAATTTGTTCAACGTCCTGAGGTCCCATTGCCATTCCTCCTTCCAGGGGGACTAGCTACCCTGTTAATCACTTTCCGCAAAAAGGCAGATTCCTGAGCGGCATGTGTGATGTATGATAGCGCTAGCTTTTCTGGGCTGGACTCTTCCTTGGGGTCTGCAGCCCATGAAAGCCGAAGCCGCCACCACCCATGTGTTTCAAGGCGTGACAAGATGCGGCGTCGTTTGCCGCCTTCCTTAGCCAGCGTGGGGCAGGCTGCGGCCTCTGCGGCTCAAAGCCCAGAAGGGCAAGGAAATGGGTTGCCCAAACAACGGCGCATTGTTAGATCCGGCGTCGATGAGGCGGTCAGAGGGGAGGGCTCGGCAGATGGAAGGAGGCGAGGCCCAATCGCCGTCCTCTCCCGGCTGCAGCTGGCCGCCTCGCGGTCGTCTTGGCCAAAGCCAGATGGATGGAGGAGGAAGCACACGCGCGAAAGGAAAGCCGGAGGAGGAGGAGGAGGAGGAGGCGGCGGCGGCGGCGGCGGCTCACCCTTGGCGCGGCGTCCTTGAAGGGGATTGCGCGAGGCGAAGGGGAGGGCGGCGCTCCGCTTTCCAATCACCGCGGCGTAACCCGAGGAAAGCGCCGGATCCGCCTCCTCCTGTTCCCCCTTGCCGGGCTTGACATTGTCTTTCGTTTCCCCACCCCTCCCGCCCCACTCCTGCCATTTCCAGGCTGCCGCTGAGAGCTGCGTTTCTCCCTCGCTCCTGCTAAGCCGGCCCCAGGCGGACAAGCCCAGAGGTGGGTATCGCTCCGCGCATCCGACGCCCCCAGCCCCTTTCTTTTGCAGATCTCGCCCCCAGCCCCGAAAAGCCTTTGGCCCTGCAAGGTGGGCCCGAAGCCCTTCCAAGGACCGGATTTTGCTGGGGGGGGGGGGAGGGAGGGAGGAGGAGGCCGCCCCCTTCGCGCCCGCGCATCGCGCCCGCCTGGAAGATGCGCGCGTGTGTGTGCGGGTGAGAGCCGCACAGAGAGGGGGACTCGGATCAAGCGATCACCCTCCCGCAGCCCCCACCCCACCTCATGGGGCCGTCTCCCATGGTAGCCCTGCGTAAACCAGGCCCATTCACTTCAATGGGTCTACTCTAAGTAGGAGTGCGGTCGGCTACCGTTAGCGTCCCCTTCTTCTAGAAGTCAACTTGGGTGCAATATATATATTTCGTTTCCCCTGAATCCTGGTGCAATTGAACAAACGAGGGATGGATGCATAGATGGATACCCCCCCCCCCTTTTATTTGTTTTTTTGCATTGCACTGCAAAGGGGTTCCGATCCAAAGAACGGGGGGGGGGTTGATTTTAGTTTGCTTTTTCCTTCCCCGGAGGGGAGAGAAGCGCTATGCCTAGTGGTTAGAGGCGCCTGCCTTTCTTTCCTTTTTCTCTCTCTCTCTAATCGCCTGCCCCCACCCCCCTACCCCGCTCACAAACAGGGTTGGCAGGTTGCATTTCTCCTCCCCCCTCCCGAATTGTTGGCCCACCTTCGCGTGGGATGAGGCTGCCGAGGCAACCGTCATGGAAGAGTCGGGGGGGGGGGAGGACTTGTTGCTCGTCACGAGCCGGGTTGGATGGAGGCCCGACCGGGGCAGCTGTCAATCATGGCGGGGCCCGGGGCGGGGGGAGGATTGCGCTCTGCAAAAAGGCGGGACGGGAAAGAAATATTTATTTGTTTCTGCCGGGGGGGGGGGAGGGGGTTGCAAAAGCAGCATCTCCTGTTCTGCGCTTCCTTGCAGCCCCCCCTTCTCCGGGGGGTTGGAATGGCTCTGTCGATATTGGGGGGCGGGAGCGTGTTAAAAGAAGACCCGGGCAGGTTCGTGATGCGTTTTGCAAACGTGGGTGGGCCGGCGCCGAGCAATGCGCACGTTTCTTGGCCTCCGTTTAGCGGAATTGGGTGAAAGTGACAAGGGGATCGCTTCCTGTTCACGCCGAAGCCATGCCACATGCTGCGCGGCTTACTCATGCTAGGATCAGGCCCTGACACGCAGCACTGGAGAAGCCTCTAGAGCTGCGATCTCTTGAATCTCTCCATCCATCCCTGCAACTGATGAGGACCTTAAAAAAAGACCTTACTTTAAATCTGTTTCTAGCAGCTACATCATTTTCTGTTTTGTTTTTACTCTAAAGTAGGCTCAGGGGCCCCAATCGAGACCTTGGCTGCCTCTACAAGAGAGGTTTAAAGCTCTTTCAAGGCGCTTAAAAATTTTTACCTCTACAAGAACGGAGCGCAAATCGGGCGTAGAGGCGCGTTATCTCTCCGATTATGCGCATTATCGAATGCGCGTTAAATCGCGCGTTTTATTTTGCTCCGGCCGTTAAAGCGCATTTTGACTATGTGAACAAGCGCTTATGCGCATTAACGACTTGTAAAGCGCATTTTGGTCATCCGTTAATGCGCTTCGCCGCCTCTCATGCAGAGGTATTAGGTGTAAATGCGCTTCAGCGATTATGCGCATAATCGTCTAACCGGGCGCAAAAGCGAATCCTTGTAGAGGGGACCTCTAACACGGTTTGGGGGGGGGGACTTTTAAGATCCGGATCTGGCCCCCAGCACCTACTCTAGAGTAAAAAGGGAAAGGCAATGGTTTGTACCCAATGTTAGAGTAGAGCCACTGAAATGAAAGGGACTTACTTTAGTTGTGGCTAATGTAAGCCCCATTCATTTCAATGGGTCTGCTCTAAGTAGGACTAACATTGGATACTGCTAGACACAAGGTCTGAAGTAAAGTAATGGTTCTGAATGAAGGGGTGCAGGGCCATGCAGAAGGGGGGCAGTTGGCCCGGGGCCCATGATTTTGAGGGGGCACTCCGACGAGGAGGTGCCCCCCAGCTTACGCTACTGCTTCCGTAGCGTAAGCGGCCCATCGAGAAGCGAGGAGCCCACCTTGCGGAAACAGTGCAGAAGCCGTCTGTCGTGAATACCACGGTCAGACTACAAGCTCCAGAGGGCCATGCCGCATGCGCGGCGGGGATATATGTGCCTTGCAGTGTTGTAGAACAGGTTTAATATGAAGGTGTTATGTAGAACGGACATGTTGGTGGGCATGCCTCCTTGGGGCGGCCATGTTGTCCTCCTTTTTTGAAATGGCGAGCCACACACTTCCCATCTGGCCTGGGCATATTACCAGCTCTGCACAGCCCTGAAGGGGTGAGAATCTGCACCACATCACTTCAAGCTGCAGGTGGTGTCATCTTTTTGAACGCTCCCCCGTGTATCAGAAACTCCCTGTATGTAGTAAACTAACACTGGGTAGGGGGCAGTTAACTTTGGTCTCTCTCTTCCTGTTGCTGCTGGTTTGCTACATGCATGGGGCTTTTAACCCGGGACAAGTATTAAAAAAGAAGAAGCCCCCTCCACCTTTGTGATACAGTCCAGAATTTTACCACTTAAAAATCTTCTTGCCTAAGCTGGGCTGGATCAAAACAGGTGGGTAGAGTAGAGAGGACTGTACCACTGCAGGGAGGGGGGAGTGTCATTCAGTACCCTCTCTGCTGGAAGGTACAAGGAGATGCACAAATTAAGCTTGAGCCTGCCTTGAGAGGAATATAAATTATTTGACTGTGCCAAAGGGCATATCTGTGTGTGAACCTGGAAAGGGGTTGGAAGCACATTGAGAGGTGAGTTCACACATGCATGTTCACCTTTCCTGATGGGACAGGTTCCATGGGTGAAAGGAGGATCTCAGCTCAAACACCAACGCAGATAGAACTTTTATATGGCATGACGTCCCTTTGGAGCACAGTGTTTTTCACAGGAGGTTGCACATGATGAGGGATGACATCGGAAGGGCATAGACTGCATGTGTGGATCCACCCACAGTCCTTACGCCTCATGTGTCCCGTCATGGAACATAGGAAGCTACCTTAATATGGAATAAAACCTCTAGTTGTATGGTTTATTCCAGCCTTCTCCAACATGGAGCCCTCCAGATGTGCTTGGATGACAACTCCCATCATCTGGGAGTACACTGGCTGGGGGTAATGGGAGTTGTAGTTTGTCACATCTGGAGGGCATCGGTTTGAGTTGGGCTGGGCTGATTATGAACAGGTGCCCAGGGTTTCAGCCTTTCCTAGCTGTACCAGGAGATGCAGGGAATCGAATCTAGGACCTTCTGCATGTAGAGCAGGTGCTATACCATTGAGCTACGGCTCTTCTCACTGAACCAAATAGCCATCGGATCCTTTGGATTCACCGGCAGCTTCTTCCTGTTGCCTGTGTTTGGCAGAGGAGGGCGATTAGCAGTGATGTGGCCTTGACTTCTACCCCCCTCACCCTCCATTCTTGTTTTGTCTGTTATTGTAGACTGTAAGCCTTTTTTTGGGCAGGGACCATGTCAGTTCTGTGTTGCCAGCCCGCTGTTGCTGCTCTAAAGCAGTAGAAGTTCACTATGAGCGATTTCACCTGCATTATTTTTTACAACTACTCGGGCTCTACAGGACGTGGTGGTGGCAGCAGATGGCCGCCACATCGCAGCGTTGAAGAAAAGGTAAGCGGGAGAGTGTAGCGGCTGTCCAGGAAAGTAAAGCTAATAATAATAATAATATAGTTATACTTAACTTCAAAGACGAACATCCTCATTATACCATATGAAGCTCAACTTAAACAAACCTCTGAAAGCCAGTAAAAACAAGGAAGATTAGAAGGTCAGCACAGGGGTAGGGCCTGTGTACCGTCTTGCACAGAGCGGTATGTGATAGCTTCCTGGGCACGCCTCCTGGGTTTTGCTTATTACAACACCCTTCTGGCTCTTGTTCCCATGCAGCTGAAGTCGTTGACCTTGAGAGGCATAGAGTTATTGTATCTGTTACGGATTCGTTATCGTTTTAATTGTAAATCACCCGGTGGTCTTTGAATGAGGGCCAGTTATTAAAAAAACAAAAAAAACCATAATGGGTGTCTTCTGGCATGTTGGAGAGCTGCCTTCTCCAGTCTGGTTCCTTCCAGATGTGTTGGGCTACAACTCAAGGAAGATGCCATAGTGATGGAGTGGACATCCACCCCTTAGAAAGGTCTCACCCTTTGGGTGATGAACTGATCTTCCCCTTGAACAAGGAGGAAAAATATCTGCGGTGGAAAGTGTCCTCACAGTGGGAGAGCCAGGAGTTTGAAACCTAAAATAAGGTTGTGGGGGGAGCGTTATGATATAGCTTCTGGACATTTAGAGAGCAATCCTGTGTCCCTGGGAGAACATGCCATAGGATTGCTAGGAAACTCCTCCAGAGTTGGAGGCAGTGTTCAAACCTCGGAAGGAGGAGTGGAGATCTGACCCCCTCACAGCTGGTGTGGAGTGAACCACGCCGGCTGCCTCTGAAGTCAGAAAAGCAGCCTTGGAGGAGGAGGAGAGGGGGTGCTTTGTTGGGTGGGGAGGAGACAGGAAAGGTCAGGATTTATCCTGAGCCTCCTCCAGCCTCCCTCCCTCTCACTCCAAAGTACCCTCGCTAGATGGGCTGAACAGCCTGTCTAGCGAAAATCATTAAACACAGACATGGGGAGGCAAAGAGCTCTTCCGTTGCTCCTCCCAACCTGCTGGCTTTAGCCTGGAAAGGCATAGGAGGTTTGGAAGCCTCCCAAATTTAGAGGCACCTGAGCAGCAAGGGCGCAATCAATAGGATTGCGCCCATAGATATTTGGGAGTCTAAAAGAATTGACCTTTAGGGGAGATATAATGGAACAGATGAGAGCAGAAGCAAGCCTGGACAAATCTGTCGTGATGGATATTCCTGAAATTATTTCCTTAAGTATCAACAGGTGCTTGAATGAGGACTGCATGACCTTGACGTTTAGGGCAAATGCATGCTAGCATGAGTGTTAAAAGCGATTGATGGTTCAGACTGACTGGAAATGATATTCCTTTTATACAGACTGCATATCTTTGATTCTTGAAAAAAGAGAGACGGAGAGAGATCCGCCTGTCTTGATTTCTCTGAAATTGGCCAAGAGGACCCTCTTGAGTTTGCCATCTGTGCGTTAAAGTCACATTCCACTGGAAACATTTCCAGGTTTGGAGATCAAGGGCAGACATAGAGAGGGGTGGAACTCCCGGCTGTGAAACTTGCATTCTCTGGACATGGGCCTGGAGGCTGTTTTGCTGTTGTATGTATATTATTTCAGAGACTTGCATGCTCTGCCCTCCCTTTGCCCCTGAAATTTTATAAGGGGATATATTGGGAGTGAGCCACGGGGCTTACACACTCTCTCGCTCTGGGAAACAAGTGAACCAGTGAACTGTGAAACAGGTTGTTTCCATCCCTTGTTACCTGCCGTTATTCCTTCCAGAGGGACTAGCCCCATCCCTTTGAGGTAGGTTAGGTTCAGAGACAACAGCCCATCCAACATCAGCCACAGAGCTTCATGGATAAGTGAGATTTTGAAGCTAGATTTGCCCAGTCCTTGCCTGGCACTAGTTAACTGGAATAGCTTCAAAAAAATCATGCAGCCATGAAGCTCTGAGGCTGAGGTTAGGCGGACTATTGTCTCTGAACCTAACCTACCTCACAGGGTTGTTGTGAGGATAAAATTGGGGCAAGAACCATCTTGAGTTCCTTGGAAGAAGGGTGGAATCAGAAAGCAGGAAAAAGGAACTTATTCTATCCAATCCCTGGCCACCAACAGAAGTTTGAGGAAAAACAACTCATGTGTTTTCCAGGAGATATATGGACTTGGGCTATGACTTTCCAGGCTATGGGAATTGTAAAGTTGAGGGTCAGCCACAGTTGGAGATGTGAAGGCCTAGGGGAAAAAAAACCTGGAATAAAATGGGGGAGGGGGGAAGCTGAAAAGAACAAGATTTTTTTTTCCAGGGAAATAGGGTTGAAAAAATGGGTTTTCTTAACCCCTTTCCCATGTTTTTCTGAGTTTTCCACCCCAGGCCGTTACTTCTTTGGCCACAGAAAATATGTCTGTGTGATACTAGTGACCAGCGTCACTACACCGATGATACATTTCAGAGAGTGTTCCTGAGTCTATCTTAAAGATATCAGTGATACTTAATGTGGTGGGAATCCACCTCGTCCTGTTACTGGTCTCTTAGGTGATCCCAGACTTACCTACTTCCGGGATCGTCCCTGACTTTCTAAACCAAAAGCGCGACATCCCGGGATGAAAGGGACATCGCGCCCGCCATTTTGTTTAATTTAAAGGAACAGGAGCCCTTGTCGCGCAGCAGAGAAGGTAGGGAATCCCCCCGCGCGCGCCCCAGCCATCCTGGGGATGGCAGAATTGCTTCCCCCCCCCCCCCCGGGCACGGATCCACTCCATCAATTTACAGTGAGAATTTAGTCTGTGAGATAAGTTTCTAGATAGAATGGGGAGGAAAACAAGGGGAAACAGGTTCTCAGATTAAGGATGGGCTGAAATTAAAATTTTAAAAAGCACTTATTTCTTCTTGTCTGTATGGGTTTCCAGAACCCAGCACTTTATACTACCAAATTTCCCCATCTCTCCATTCCACCATCTTACAACAAGTGGCTTGGAAGGCATTCAATGGTAATATTGCGCCCTTGGTGGGTGGCAGTGGATTAAAGGTACCCCCCCCTCCAAAACTGGGTTGGAGTATTGGACTAAGGCTATGAGTCCCGAGTTCAAATTCGCTCTCTGCCCTGAAGTTCAATGGACTCATCACCATCTCTCACCTACCAAACAGGTTTGTTAAGAAGACAGGGCCAGCCCTACTATTGGGCAGAGTCAAGTAGTCGCCTCAGGAAACTGATTTTTGAATGTCCTGGAAGGGCAGTAAATTGTTAGTTACTTAATTTGTTGTTTTATTTCTCTACTGCCAGGGGTGGGGAGAGGTGTGTCTGGTTTTTTTTTTTCCCTTGGGTGTCAAGATAATTTGAGTGACGTTGGGTAGTAGATATCTTGACTGGGGGATGGGGGGGGTACTATAGTTGCTCTGCCTCAGGCAGTGAAATATCTTGGGCCAGGCCTGTGTGTGAAGATAAAATGGACTGGGGTGGACGGGAGCTATGTTCCTTGGAGGAAAGATGGGCTAAGAATGAAAGAAATTGGAGAAGGGGATGGAAATGGAAATGGAAAGGAATAGATGAGGGTCAATGATTTGTAGCACAACAAGATGTTAAGAAACGAACGAAAGCCACTGCAAGTCCAAAGGGCAAATGCAAAGGTTCTGAACTTCATGATTGTGATAGATGTTGGACAAACCGAAGCTACGGTGGTGCTTTCCTGGTCTCCCGTAGAGTTTCTTCCATTTGTTTCTCAGCTGTTTGTTGCCAATGTGAGACACAAGGGTCTGTTTTGAAACTCTGGGGAATCTGTCTGGCTTTTCTTCTGAAGAAGGCCAAAAGCAGCATTGTTTTGATCCAGCGTTCTCTCTTCTGCAGAAAGCCATGGCTTCACTCAAGGACAAGCTGATCACCCAGGTCGCACAGCCGGCAAGCCAGCCAAACAACAAGGTCACCGTTGTAGGGGTCGGTCAAGTTGGGATGGCCTGCGCTATCAGCGTCCTGGAAAGGGTAAGCTAGGTTCAGCAGCCAAGGGGCTAAAGGTCCAGGCTTGAGCGCAAGACGACACCTGTGTGTGTACACACAGAATTGGTTTGGCCAGTATAGGCTTGTCGATGGGGAAAGGATCCGGTGGCATTTGGCAGAGAGGTAACCTGTGGTCCGACCTTCCCCTAGCCTGGCGGCTTCCAGATTTATTGGATTACAACTCCCATCCTTCTGACTGGGGAGAATGGGAGTTGTAGTCCGGCACATCTAGAAGGCACTGGGTTGGGGAAAGCTGCTAAGCTATTTTCAAGAAAAAGAAAAGACACACGTTAAAGATAACAGCGTAAGATTTCATAGACTAGCACAGGAGTGGGCAACTTGTAGTCTTCTAGATGTTTCGGCCTACAACTTCTGCTGTGCCTTACCATTGGCTATGCTGGCTAGGACTGGCCTGCCCCCCTTTCCCTGGTTGCCATTTGGCCAATGTGAGAAGGGGTCCTGTGTATGAACTGTTCGTCCAGGGGAGAGGGGTTGGCTCCTAATTGGTGTACGTCGATAGGCGCATAGGGCTTTGTCTCAAGCTGACTGAGTACGTGGCCATAGCGGGGCTGTTGCTAACCCCACAACCCTCTCGCACATTTAATGCGTGAAAGGGTTCATCCACACACCCCTACGGATGTAAATCTGATTTCCCAACCTGGTGCTCTCCCGATGTGTTGCACAGCAATTCCCATCATTCCTAGCCGGCATGGCCAATGGTAGTTACTAGCAGCACATCTGGAGGGCACCAGGTTGGGGAAGGTTGACTTTAACTTCAAACTGACCCCATGGGCAGTTTATTGCATTTCTATACAGAGCTCCATTGTATACAAAGCAAAGCACACGGACCATTCACTACAGCTGTAATTGGCCTGCCTGACGCCAACATTGTCATCTTTTCGGCGCCAGGTGAAGACTACGCTCTACTCCCAGGCATTTAATGGCATACTATTGGGTTTGTATGCCAGTTGTCTAAACAGGTTTAATATTTTTATTGAAACTTTTTAGCTGTCTAAATTGTTTTAGATTTTGCATATTTAAAACTTTTATAAAGCATTTTCATCTGTATTTTTATGCCGTATTTTATTAGCTTGTGAATTGCTGTAAACTACCCAGAGAGCTCCTGCAATTGGTTGGTATAGAAATGAAAATAATAATAGTAGGAGTAATAATAATAATAATAATATGTTCAATAACCAGGAAATTCCTGAATCAGTAAAAGACAGCATGTCTGTCATGTCCATCTAAAAAAACCGCCCCCTCGAGCGAGAAAAAAGGGATGATGATAATAATGAATAATTGTGGGAGAACAAGCCCTGATTTCATTGAGCTCTAAATGAATATAATAAAATTGCTGAATATCTCCCTTAGTGATACATCCACCTGGGAGCTAGATGCAGCCTTGCTCTATTCTGTCATAGAAGAGGGCATCAAGGTTTTGCAGAAACGGGTTGAGCACCTCAGTGGGAAGTAAGCCAGCGGTTAAAAATATTCAAAGCTTCCCTTGTGATCAGCTCTTTGTATAGTTTAGTCTTATGGGTTTTCTTCACTCTCAGGGTCTCTGCGATGAACTTGCACTGGTTGATGTCCTGGAAGACAAACTGAAGGGAGAAATGATGGACTTGCAGCATGGAAGCTTATTTCTTAAGACACATAAGATTGTAGCAGACAAGGGTAAGGTTTGGATTGTGTTTTGCCACCACCCAAAAGGACCATAATTATTCATCAGATTACTTTGGAAAATAAATGGGAAACAGAAGACGAAAGCACCCTTCCCAGTGGCTCTTAGGATGGAAGGCAGCTTTGTATTTAACAACTTCCCTGGTCACCATAGGCGACCGGAAATTCAAAGCTGGTGAGTGAGCGGCCTGGCAGAGGAAGGATATTTGCTCCGGCCTGCTTGGTTTCCATGCTAGCTGCAGAAGAAATGCAATTCTAGTCTGTTCCTCCACAAACAGCATGGAAACTCAGGGAGCTAGTGCTTAGGGTGGGTGGGGTGGGATTACCCTGTCCCTTCCCTACCAATCCAATTGGTAAGAAGGCTTTTGCAAGTAGAAGCCTACAAATATATTTTTTAAAGTAGCCCGCTTAGAGGCTAGTAGCTTGTGTTTCCGTGCTGGCTATGGAGGAGGAGGTTCTTCCTTTCCTTTGCCAGTGGGGGAATGCAGACTGCTAACCTGCAGCTTGTTTATTAATAGCAGGCTAGTTAATAAACAAGCTGCAGGCTATTAACTTTTTGGGACTTGTTTACAAGGCTGGCGGAAGGGCTATAAATCTCAACATTCAGGATAGGATTCAGCTAACTGGGATTTCCCCAACGTGGAATACTTCAGTTCACTGCCCTAATGTTCCACGTTCTAACAGGCTTGGAGGGCGGGGAGACAGAGGGAAGGTGGGTCTTCCTACCTGGCAATGACCCTGTTCAGACATCACGCTAAACCCGGTGGTTAAGCATTTTGAGCTAAATATTATGGCTTACTGTGTCATCTGAACCATTCCTGACCATGGTGGCTACGGTTTAAACTCGCTCGCTAGCCATTTGCTGCAAAAGGGCTAGCTGCCTAACCATGGCTTAGCGTGTTGTCTGAACAGGCCCAGTGTTTATTTATTCCATTTTTATCCTGTCCTTCCCTTACGGAGGTCAGGGTGCCAAATGCGGTTCTCCGCCTTTTCCATTGTTATCCTCCTGACAACTCTGTGAGGTGAGTTAGGGCAAGAGAGAGGCAGGTTAGACTGAGAGATTAGGCGAGCTAGTGAGGTTTATGGCTGACCGGGGATTTGAACCCATGCCCCCCCCCCTTTCTCATTCTAGTTCGATGCTCTAAACCGCAGCACCCCTGTGGCTCTCGCTCACCTCTCTCGTTCTCGCTTTGCCTGCAGATTACTCTGTCACCGCTAACTCTAAGATTGTCGTGGTCACTGCTGGTGTCCGCCAGCAGGAAGGAGAGAGCCGCCTTGACCTAGTCCAGAGGAACGTGAATGTCTTCAAGTTTATTATCCCGCAGGTTGTGAAGTACAGCCCCAATTGCATCATCCTGGTTGTTTCGAACCCAGGTACAGTGGTACTGTCAGTTAATTTTCAGAATTGACATGGTCTCTATGAACAAGAGGGTGACGAGGATGGTTGCGTTGGCCTCTGTTTTTTGTTCTTTTTTGCCAGCTTAATAGCCTGTCTCAAGTTTTCCCAACATGGCGCCCTCCAGATGTGTTGGACCGCAACTCCCAGAATTCCCAGCCAGCATACTGGCTGGGAATTCTGGGTGTTGTGGTCCAACACATCTGGAGGGTGCCTTGTTGGGAAACGTTGAGGTGGCCACAGCAGTAGGATTTGGTGGCTTCAGGAGGGCCAATCAAGATTAGGAACTAGAGTTCATCATAGAGTTGCCGATAGGGACACCGCCAAAAGAACAATTTGAGGCCACGTGTGATCTCGGGCATGAATGTGTGGCTGGACACGAGCATCAGTCTTTCAATCTCAGTTTCTCCTCTGTAAAATGGAAACGCCGGCTCACCTTACAGAGCTGTTCTGGGGAGTGAAAGGTTGCTGAGCATTTCTCATTGCAGATCTTGCGCCTCTCAACACAGCCCTGTCTGTGCCTGTTTGATCAGAAGGAAATCTCATTAGGTTCAATGGTGAACACTTGCAAAGATTGCAGCCCCAAGTGACAGAGAGAGGGTAGCTGTGATTGCTACCTATTCAGTAGTTTTCTAAGCAGCTTAGTAGTTTTGATGCATTCTTAGTAGGCCAGGTGTATAGCATGGTCTGTGGTCAGGGCTGTGTGGTGAGAAAAATCCCCCAGGCTGCTTTAAGACTGGCTTACTGTGTGGATGGCCACCATCATATGATGAGTCTCCATGCTTCCGATCCCCATTCAAGATGGCGCCATGGAGAACTCTCCATGCGGTAACAGCCATCTGGGTAGCAAGCCATACCAGAGTTTACCGGCTTGAGGATTGTGAACATGCCAAGGGGATGTGCTTCAGCATTGAATTTACGGTATACACCAGGGGTGGGCAGCAGGCCAAATGTGCCCCCTGATCTTTTTTTGCAGCCCCCCAAAATGGCCCCTTTTTCTACCTGCTGCCATGCTACCAAAATTCAGCAGTTAACTGGCGTTGCTTTTAAAAGGAGCCTTTTCTTCCTGCCTTCAAAGTTTGGCACCAGATTCGGCGATGGGGTAGAGGTGTGGAGCTTGTGGGTGGCGGGGATAATGTAGCCCCCTGACCCCTGGAAGTTGCTCACCCTTGGTATACACCTCTGTATGCCAACCTTCTGGTCACAGGCAGAGAGTCAAAGGCACATGTTTGTCCAACGTCTCCGGAAGCCTTGATATACCTGCTCTGTACGTAGGCCTCTGTGTGTAGTTTGGTTCTTGCAAGTGAACTGCATGATGGGATTGGAATGATGTATGTGCCTGAATGTGCAGTATTGCTAAAACGACTTAACTGAAAAGAAATGCTTAATTGGAATTTCGAACTGTCAAGACCTCTCAACATAATAGAAAACAAATAAGGTAGCTTGATGAGGAGGACTGACCATCCAGGTCAATCTGACATTGCCAGAAGAGTTATGGGCCATATGTTGATAAGATCTAATGAAGAAGTTTTCTTTGATCTGTCTTTGTTTTGCTTTAGAATCTTCTGAACTGCTAATTAGTTAAGATGCTGCTATGTATAAATATACCTGTTTTTCACACTGCCAGTTGAGAAGTCCTTTGTCTGTAGGACTCTCCATACAGCTGCAGTACGCTCAATAAAACAGGGTTGCCTTACAACCAAAACGGATTTTTATCTTTTACAATCCTGTTTCCATTCCCAGTGGATATCCTGACCTACGTTACGTGGAAACTGAGTGGTCTCCCTAAGCATCGTGTGATTGGGAGCGGATGCAACCTTGACTCGGCCCGCTTTCGCTTTCTGATGGCAGAGAAGTTGGGTGTCCATCCCACCAGCTGTCATGGCTGGATCTTGGGAGAACACGGCGATTCCAGCGGTAAGTGGCGTAGAGTGACCATGTGGAAAGGAGGACAGGGCTCCTGTACCTTTAACAGTTGCATAGAAAAGGGAATTTCAGCAGGTGTCATTTGTATGCATGCAGCACCTGGTGAAATCCCTTCTCCATCACAACAGTTAAAGCTACAGGAGCTCTGCCTTCTTGACCAGATACAAAAGAAGGCAGGGCTCCTGCAGCTTTAACTGCTGTGATGAAGAGGAACTTTACCAGGTGCTGCATGCATACAAATGACACCTGCTGAAATTCCCTTTTCTATGCAACTGTTAAAGGTACAGGAGCCCTGTCCTCCTTTCCACATGGTCACCCTAAAGTGGCGTTATTAGCAATCCTGTAGGAACGTCTGTTCTGCCTTATACCGAGTCAGAGCACTGATCCTTATGGCCTAGAGCTGTCAATTCTTACTGTCTCAGTTCCAACCAACAAGCTATATGTAGCATTGTTATCTTTATTCTCATGTAAATTGCATACAGCCACAATTTGGATTGGGATCACCGCACTGCTGGAGGGGAGGATTTAACCTTTTCCTCACCTGTTTTTTTTCCCTCCAAAATTCCACCCCCCTCCCCCAGTCACTATGGGGCATTTAAAAAAATGGGGGAATTTATTCCAACCCCCCATTGATTACAGTGTAGATTTCTTTTTCTTTTTTAGCCCTAACCCCTGTCCGGTGGGGCAGGGTGTGTGGTTTCAGGAGGAAAATGAGCGGGGGAGAAGTTTAAGCTTCCTCTCCTGGAGCGTGGTGATCTTGATCCAAATTTGGGCCGTGTGCACTTACACAAGAGTAAAAAAAAAAAAAAAAGCTTAGCCTCCGTTACAAAATTCAGTGCAACATGTTAGACTCTCAGTGGATGCTTTTCCAAGCTCTGCTACTAGTATAAATGCCATTTTGACTGGAGATGATTGAACCTGGGACCTTTGTGTGAAGAGCAGGTGCTGTGTTTATTTTTATTTTCTGGAACGGAACCGTAGCGCAACGGTCCCATTCTTGGCATCGCCAGTTGAAAGGCTACTGGGGAGCCTTTAATGGGAAAGACACCTGCGTTGCCGCCATTCGAGACAGACAATGCTAAACTCGATGGACAAATAATCTGACTTGGTGTAAAACAGCTTCCTGTATTTATTTTTCTACAACATTCACATCCTGCTTTTCTGTTTCAAATTCAAAAGCCCAAAGCAGTTAACATCAACAAACGATGAAAAAAAAATCCCATTATAAAAACAATTAAAGACACGCACAGGAGCATCAGATAAAATCAACTATAATGTGAGAGACATTCTATTGCTTGAGTTATGGCTGCAGCTGCTTCTTCTTCTCAGCATTATTATTATTATTATTATTATTATATTTATTTGTATCCCGCATTTTCCCCAATACTAGGACTCTCAAGTCAGGCCAGCTAGCTGATTTCCAGTGTTTTTAATTTGCACAAATTACTCACATTTTGACCGTAATGTGCGCAAATTAGGCAGATTTCCTCAAATTAAGTCCGACACACAAAACAATACACAAAAAGTTCCTGGAATTTGGGGAGAACCCGTAGTTTGGCCTGTAGATGCACTCCAAATTGGGCAGCCCCCGCAGAATCCCGGCGAGTCCCAAGAGGGCTGGATTTCTTGGCCACAGATACCCCTGCTTCAAATGTATAACAGCACCAGTTTGCCTGAGGTAACTCCTAATTCCCAAATTCAAGTAGCTGGTTTTCACTGACCTAAAGTCATCTATCAGTTATGTAATACGATGTTACGTCGCTGCTCCATTTGCTGCAACCTGGGCCCTCTTTGAACTCTGTTACAGTGGCTGTTTGGAGTGGCGTCAATGTGGCCGGTGTTTCCCTCCAGGAGCTCAACCCCGCAATGGGGTCTGACCATGATCCAGAGAGCTGGAGGCAAGTCCACAAGCAGGTGGTTGACAGGTAGGAACCTTTTATGAAAGTTACTTTCAAGAAGATGTACGTGCCAGGTGTTTCGGGGCACCTGCAAAAGCCTACAAAAACAAAGCCCAAATGGCCGGGGCAATTTGACTTGACAACAAGTCAGGCGGGGGTGAGGGGCATCATATTTTCAAATAAAAGTGTGTTTCTGGACGTGGTTTTGCTTGAACCGCAACAATAAAAAGCAAGTGCTCTTTTGGGCTGCATTAATAGAAGTATAGCTTCCAAATCGCGCGAGGCACTGGTTCCCCTCTATTCAGTACTGATTAGGCCTCATCTTGAGTACTACGTCCAGTTCTGGGCATCACACTTCAAGAAGGGCGCAGACAAGCTGGAAGGGGGTTCAGAGGAGGGCAACAAGGATGATCAGGGGTCTGGAAACAAAGCCCTATGAGGAGAGGCTGAAAGAACTAGGCATGTTTAGCCTGGAGACGAGAAGACTGAGGGGAGACATGATAGCACTCTTCAAATACTTAAAAGGTTGTCACACACAGGAGGGCCAGGATCTCTTCTCAATCATCCCAGAATGCAGGACGTGGAATAATGGGCTCAAGTTACAGGAAGCCAGATTCCAGCTGGACATCAGGAAAAACTTCCTGACTGTTAGAGCAGTACAGCAGTAGAACCAGTGACCTAGGGAGGTGGTGGGCTCTCCCACCCTAGAGGCATTCAGGAGGCAGCTGGACAGCCATCTGTCAGGGATGCTTTAAGGTGGATTCCTGCATTGAGCAAGAGGTTGGACTCAATGGCCTTATAGGCCCCTTCCAACTCTACTATTCTATGATTCTATGAAACCAAGGTGTGTGCTTCCTGCGCTACCAAATTTCAGGAGGGGTTGGGGACCGCAAAAATTGTCATGACGGGCCACATGTGTTGACCACCCCTAAAATAGAGCTTCGACTTTTTCATGCCTCAGTGGGCCTTTGCTGGTGCCATCCCTCCCTAGGATTCACAATGCCTTTGGTAGCATCCTCTTTCTCTTCCTTTGCTATGACTGTGTCGTCCATGTATCCAGTCTGGCACTCTTGTTGCCTTTCGCTTCCACTTCATGAAGCCTCGCTGGGCTTTTTGTCCTTTTTTTCAACAGTGCCTATGAGGTGATCAAGCTGAAAGGCTACACTAACTGGGCCATTGGTTTAAGTGTTGGCGACCTACTGGAGACCATCCTGAAGAACCTTTGCCGAGTCCATCCAGTATCCGTCATGGTAAAGGTAAGGGCCGTTGTTAGGTCATTTGCGTTTTCAGCTCTTTCTTTCGTCTCCTAGTTTCAGATGGGAAATACAACAATAGAGATGAATGGTGGTTTCTTTTCTCAAATCTGTGTTCGCCACAATAGAACTGGGGGAATCCAACTATGTTCTGCTTCCCAGGATATCGTAGGTTGTAGTAACTGCATAACTGGAAAGAATACTTACCTGTTTCAAAATAAAAATAAAACAGTATGGCTTGGATACTCAGATAACGTAAAGAAATTAATGGAAGGAAAATTTCTCACTAAGTCCGTCTGCAGCTACCTCCCCGTGACACATCAATGGAGGCTTTTCCCTCCCCCCTTTTTTAGGGTGACCATATTTGGAAAACCCAAAAAGAGTACACCCGGTGGGGAGGGTAGGAAAGTGGCTTTCCGGGGCCTCTGGAAAGCATGTCATTCATTCCTACTACCTTAAAGGCCCCAATTGGAGCGGAGAAGGGGAACGCGTGTCATTCCTGCCCTCCACTGGTCCAATCAGGGCCTTTTCTATAATGTCCGGGAATGACACACTTTCCCCTTTAAGGCCCTTATTGGAGCAGTGGGAATAACCCACCTCCAGAAAGCACGTCATTCCCTTCCACCACACTAATGCAGCCTTAAAAGGGAAAGTGTGTCTTTCCAGGACATTATAGAAAATTACAGAAAATCTCCCCCCCCCCCCCGACACCCAGGATAGAACAAAAACCAGGACAAATCTGGGGAAATCCTGGCAGTTGGTCACCCTACGCCTTTTTTAACCTCCCTACCCTTGATTTTCCAATGTTGCAATGCAGTTCAGTCAAAATGTGTGTACTAGGGGTGTGCACGGACCCCCCGGATCGGATCGGGACCCGGATCGGGACCTCCAATTTTGTCCCGGACCGGTTCGGACAAAATCGGAGGCCCCCCGGACCGGATCGAGTCCGATCCCGATCCAAAAATCGGAAATTTTTGGATCGGCCGCCATTTTTTTCCCCATAGACTTGCATTGCAATGCAAGTCTATGAGGAAAAAATGGCGGCGGGTGGGTAAGGGGGGGCCTAACTCCCTCCCCCCCCCCGGGGCCGTCCGCTGTGGACGGCCCCGGCAGGTAAACCCCCTCCCCCGCGCTCCCTACCCCCCCTGGGGCCGCCTGCTTCCATCCGCTGGCGCCCGCGGGCGCCAGCGGATAGAAGCGGACGGCTCCGGGGGGGGGGTAAGCCCCCTTCCCCGCCACTTACCTTCTCGGCACGTCCGGCGCCGGCGGCTACTACCAGCGGGCTCCGCGGCCTACTCTCGAGTAGCGCGCCGGGTGATGACATCACCCGGCGCGCCACCCTGGAGCAGGCCGCGGAGCCTGCTGGTAGTAGTAGGCGCCGGCGCCGGACGGGAGCCGCCGGGCCGGGCAGGTAAGGGCCCCCCTCCCCCCTCCCCCCTCCGCGCGCCCCCTCCTCCCCTCCACGCACCCCCTCCTTACCTTTCCGGCCCGGCGGCTCCCGTCCGGCGCCGGCGCCTACTACTTCCAGCAGGCTCCGCGGCCTGCTCTAGAGTAGCGCGCCGGGTGATGACATCACCCGGCGCGCCATCCTAGAGCAGGCCGCGGAGCCTGCTGGGAATAGTAGGCGCCGGCGCCGGACGGGAGCCGCCGGGCCGGAAAGGTAAGGGCCCCCCTCCCCCCTCCGCGCGCCCCCTCCTCCCCTCCACGCACCCCCTCCTTACCTTTCCGGCCCGGCGGCTCCCGTCCGGCGCCGGCGCCTACTACTTCCAGCAGGCTCCGCGGCCTGCTCTAGAGTAGCGCGCCGGGTGATGACATCACCCGGCGCGCCATCCTAGAGCAGGCCGCGGAGCCTGCTGGGAGTAGTAGGCGCCGGCGCCGGACGGGAGCCGCCGGGCCGGAAAGGTAAGGGCCCCCCTCCCCCCTCCGCGCGCCCCCTCCTCCCCTCCACGCACCCCCTCCTTACCTTTCCGGCCCGGCGGCACCCGTCCGGCGCCGGCGCCTACTACTTCCAGCAGGCTCCGCGGCCTGCTCTAGAGTAGCGCGCCGGGTGATGACATCACCCGGCGCGCCATCCTAGAGCAGGCCGCGGAGCCTGCTGGGAGTAGTAGGCGCCGGCGCCGGACGGGAGCCGCCGGGCCGGAAAGGTAAGGGCCCCCCTCCCCCCTCCGCGCGCCCCCTCCTCCCCTCCACGCACCCCCTCCTTACCTTCCCGGCCCGGTGGCTCCCGTCCGGCGCCGGCGCCTACTACTACCAGCAGGCTCCGCGGCCTGCTCTAGAGTAGCGCGCCGGGTGATGACATCACCCGGCGCGCCACCCTAGAGCAGGCCGCGGAGCCTGCTAGTAGTAGTAGGCGCCGGCGCCGGACGGGAGCCACCGGGCCGAGAAGGTAAGTGCCCCCCTCCTCCCCCCCCCCCCGCTGTCCACTTTCATCGGCGGGCGCCCGCTGGCGCCCGCCAATGGAAGCGGCGGTGGGCGCCAGTGGGCGCCCGCCGATCCGCCGATCCGCCGATCCGCCGAACCGGTTCGGAGCTTTTTCGGACCGGTTCGGATTGGATCGGCCGATCCAGCTGCGGGATCGGAAATCGGATAATTTATCCGATTTCCCACTGGACCGGACTCGGATCGTGGATCGGGTCCGATCCAGTGCACATCCCTAGTGTGTACATTAGGGGAAGGTGTGCCCAAAAATTCGTATACCGTACATAAATGCGTTACATTCGGGGAAATTGCTTTGCAAAAATTCATGTAAGTGGAAAGTGTGCCCCAAAATGCATATATTAGGGGAAAGGCGCATGAAAATGTGTACAGATTTCTGTTTGGACTTTAAAGAAATTGGTTTTTTTGTAAACTGGTGCAGAATTGGGATGAAACAAATGTTTCGTCTGTCTATGGAATATATAATGGAATGGAATAGAATAGTTGTGTGCTTTTGAGCGTAAGGAGAAGAGCTTTACAGAGCATTGGCTGTTTTTGTTTTGGGTTGGGGGAGCATCCGATTTTCCAACTTCTCCAACTCCTTGTTGCAGGGGATGTACGGCATTGAAAACGAAGTGTTCCTGAGCCTCCCATGTGTGCTGGGTTCTGTTGGCTTGACCAGCGTGATCAACCAAAAGCTGAAGGACAACGAAGTGACTCAACTCCAGAACAGCGCCACTACGTTGTGGAACGTCCAGAAGGATCTCAAAGACCTGTAGGCATCACGGGAACGTTTCCTGTTCAGCAGCCGAGAAGAAGACAACCAACTTTCAAAGTCCACCCGACGCTTTTGCGTGAGCCTCTGTAGTTTAAGTCTGTAACTGAGCTTCCAGTAACCATCCCCAATCGGTACAAGCTTTCATCCACCATGGCTAAGATGTGTGCTTAATGCAGCAGACCTTTTGAACAAATAAAACCAGCTCTTGTGTGTGCTCAGTTCTCGTTGTGAGACTTCGTCATTGGTTTTCAGTTGTGGGGAGGGGAGTTCTACCTCTCTGAGGAGGAAAATAGAATCCTCCAAGCTTCTGTGATGTGACATATTCTTTTTTCCTTTTTGTTATTATTATTATTATTCAGAAGAGGAAGATTGCAAGTAGATGCTCCTCTTCTACCTTTACATAGTCACGAGATGGTATCCAGCGGTGTTATTCTGCAAATTCAAGTAGTACTAGCGGAGCTCCTCCAAATTTTTCCATCAAGCAAGCGGTGTCCCATTATAGTTGCGCAGTTAGTGACACATTCCGTTACACAAGTGGAATGCGTAGCCGTTCGCACAAGAGTCATACCCAATAGGTTGCATACTACGCATGACCCTTTGTGCGAATGTGACTTTAGTTGGATTCTCCTCTTCTGCATAGTTCGGAACCCAGGGCTCATCTACACTTACGGGTGTGGAGGATTGTGGACTCTGTTTCTGCGATCCTCCCCAGAAGTCTACACCACCATGTTACATGCTGGAAGGCACTGCGGGCGCAATTTTTTAAAAACTGGAGGAGCCTGGAGGCCCCAATCCGCAAAAAGGTAAGGTTTTTTAATTTAATTTTTTACAAAAACCCGCTCCCAACCCCCTCCCTGCCATCCTCGGGATGGCGAAATTGCCTTCCCACCCCCATGGGCACGGAGCCACCCCACACGGCTCTGTGCCCATTTTAGCACCCGAGATGACAGAAAAACTGGGATACCCCTGGTTTCCATTGTCTCCCAGTTGATCGCAGGATCCCCTGTGCGTCATGTGGCTGTACACGAACAACCTGGGGACGACCCTGGGACAAAAGCCTGGTGTAGACATGGCCCAAGTCTCCGCTAGCTTCACCTAATTTGCACTAATGGAATGACACAGTTGGATCCTACCCACGATTTCTATTCCAAAGTAGAATAAACAAATGTCCATTTTTCTCCTTGTTGAACTGGGAGACTAAATACAGTTCTTCAGTGATGCTTATCTTTAGCATATCTAAAACGCTGATTAGCTGCTACTCGGTTATAGGAATTATTGCACTTCCTAGTGCTGGGCAAATATAATTGCTGAGAAAACATTTAAGATAAGTCGTTTACTAATACACTCATGATTGCCATCCAAATAATTCAAATTCATTAAGTCTCAAATGAGCTCCAATTGTTTGGTAAATATTGCCTAATCAGGTGGGGAATCTCAGCCCAAGGGCTCAATTTTCATATAAGCTCTTTGGGTCTGCATTCTAGTGGAAGGCGGGGCCAAAATACTTTTAAAAAAAAAAGCATATTTTAGCTTAAAGCTCTTTTTCTCTTTTTGCCAGTCACTAAACCTTAAAAGAGACTTTTCAACCTTTGAATGGGGGAATTTGCACAAAAGCTGGGAAGCTGTCCAAGGATTGGTGGTTGGGGAAATGGCGTGGCCCCGGGGGAAAACCAGAAGGCCAGATCTAGCTCCCAGGCCTGAGGTTCCCCACCCCGGTGTGAGTCCAATAAGTTTCGATGCAATTTCCCCCCATCACCCCCATTCACAACTAGTGCCTTATCTACTTCGGCTTTCATTTCCCTCTCTAAGACGTGCCTTCTGAACCTTTGTAGCTCTTCTCCTGAGTCTTAAATTTCTGCTACGCTTTCTCATTTGTTAGCAACTTGCTAATCAGAGCTGAACACGGGCATCCCATACGAAGCTTTACCGGTGTTGAGTACAATGAGGCTATGATGTCTTTGTGTAGAATCCCCAGCCACAAATTCGCAGCTTTTCTTCCATTGTGCTCCAAGACCACCAAACACTCATTACTTGTTTAGAAGCCCACATTAATTCACAGAAGGGAAAAAGGAAAAAACAACCAGAAATTAGGTGTAGGGATTGAAGGAGAAAGAAAATGAAAAGCAGAACTAGGGAAGCTACTTTCATAAACTCCCATTTAAGCGAGAAGCAAAAAGGAAAGCATAGAAACCTCTGATGGCTTAATTTCTAAATTACATCTCCCTTTTCCAATTCCTTGTTCTGCAGAAAAAGGCGTCTCTTGCAGTGCCGTATCAAACCATGAACAGAACAACATGAAACTTATTTTGTTACAGTCTGAGATTTTCTCTGTGTCTTGAAGGTGGTGCCAGTGTGGAACACATACGGGTCTGTGGGACAACATTATTGTTGCTCATTTTTCCCTGGAGCAAATCAAGCTTCCTAAATCTGTCCTTAAAGCCCTCTGTATGTTGCTCCCAGCAACTTTTTGCGAAGGAAATCTGCATCTTGCGGTGCTGCTGCAGGCAGGGGAATTGATACGGAGTGGATGTTGGCAGTCTTTTGACCCCTGGCGCCTGAACCCTTTTGCCACAAGAACTTTTGCATTCTCTTAGCAGCAGGTTTCTGCCCAGATAGGTCATCTACCACCCCAGTGCTTGAAAAGATCTGTGTGCACAATCAGTTTTCCACACAAGTGGCAGTTAAACTAGAATTCATTACCACAAGATGTAATGAGGGCCACCAGTTTGGATGGCTTTAAAAGCCGGTTGGATAAATTCCTGGAGGAGAAGACTATCAAGGGCTACTAGCCCTGATGGTTGTGTGCTATATCTCCAGTATCCGAGGCCGTAAGCCTATATGTACCAGTTGCTGGGGAACATGGGTGGGAGGGTGCTGTTGCACTGTATTCTCCTTTGGTGTTCCCTGGCCGACTGCTGGCTGGCCACTGTGTGAGCAGAGGGCTGGACTAGATGGACCCTCGGTCTGATCCAGCAAGGCTCTTCTTACGTTCTTATGTTTAGATACACAGCTGCACATCTGCATGCCTTTCCCTGTCTGCGCGCCATTGAACAGGCTGGATGTGTCAATTGCTTCGGATTGCAACGTTCATTGAGAACCACCAGTTCTAGTAGAAGTCCTTTTCCATTGTGCATCTCCCCTTTGCCACTTCTCACGCTTCATTGCTCCCTCTGCTTCCAATGTTTGGGCTGCGAGTGCTGTTTATATAGCCCAAATGCCATCACTTACACAAAAGAGGGAGTTGGGGTAACTTCGAAGTTTGCAGAAGCAGAAAAAATATTTAGGGGGGAAATCTAGAGTGGGACCCCAACAACGGGGGTGGTATATAAATGTAATACATTATTATTATTATTATTATTATTAATAATAATAATAATAATAATAATAATAATAATAGAGCCCTGGTGCCTGTGGAATACAAACTGGCCAATGGCATGTTTGTGTATGTGGAAAACCAGGTGTGATGGGAAATAGAATAGATTGGAGCCCAGAAAAGATGCGGGGGGGGGGGGCTGATGGCTCCGATTTGGGGGGGGGGGGCTATGAGTCTATTCTGGCTTTTAGAACAACCAGCATTCTAAAGGGACTGTCCAAAGTGCTGAACCCTATCCCCAAAGTAGGTTAAGCACCTTGGATCATCTGCCACCGGATGAAACAGAGTGGAAAAATGGGGCCCGATGACGTCAGGTGATGTGTTTGGCTAAGAATTTAGAAGTCTGGTATGAGTCATTAGCTCCGAAGACCATAAATCATCTCTGTGGGCCCTGTCTTTGAAGACCTGTCCAACCTCAACAATGGCTGCAGATAAAAGGAGTGTGCAAAGCCTTTATTGGTCAACGACAATGTCCTAGCTGGGAGGAAAAGAGAACAAAAAATATCCTTCTACTTATGAACTGAGAAAGATGGTATAAGTCAGTGGAGGAAGAGAAAGCACATACCATTAACAGGAAAAGCTGGATTAGCTTTATTGTAGATAAGAAATTTAAATCATAGCGCTGGCTGTTTCACGTTTGTACATCAACTAAATGCACACACATTTAATTATTAGAAAAAGGTGAAGAGGTGAGCAACTGTATGCTCTGCAGCAAATAAAATAAAAAAAAGGAAGCATCATGGTAAAACTGTTCACTTGAAGGTTGGCTGTACAATGGCCTAGTTCTCACTGGATTGGTAAACTGTATCTGGACAGTACCAAGTCAGACATCTTATGTAAACTGCCCAGAGAGCTTTGGCTATGAGGCAGTATAGAAACGTAATAAAATATAATAATAATAATAATAATAATAATAATAAGAAGAAGAAGAAGAAGAAGAAGAAGAAGAAGAAGAAGAAGAAGAAGAAGAAGAAGACGACTTAAAACATGCTCAATTGTCAGGACATTCCTGAATCTGTAAAATACAGCATGTCCGTCTAGAAAAACCGCCACAAGCAAGAAAGAGATGTCATCATCATCATCATCAGGTGGGTGTTTATGTGTGTTTTTTAAAGGCCCCCATGTGGAAAATTAGAAACCACAAACAAGGGTTCTAACTTAGGCTTTTTCCTGACATACTAGTTTTCTTACTGGAGGGACATATACTGGTGCTTTCTGTCACATGGGCTCCCACTTGCTCTCTGAAGTGGTACCTTCCAGGCACAGGTTTATAAGTTGGCCAATCTCCAAAAATGAGGACAAAAGAGGACATTGATTTGCATAAAATGTGCTCATGCTGTTTTATAGGTATAGATGCAAATGTAGAAATTATTATAATTTAAACATATACAGGACATCTCACCAGAGAATGGAAGACGGTGACAGGGTGACCTGTGGACCTCGCTCAGACTGCTGTCCAGATGCTGCTGATGGGCATCTTCAAGGCGCCAGCTCTGCCGTCTTTATGGTTCTGGATTTTTAAACTGGACCTGGACAGGACTCAACCCTTCAAATAGAGGACACCTTCAAAAGAGGCCAGTCTTCAAGACGTCTTTCTGTTAAAGACTACATGGCCCTTCACACACTTGAATGGACCTTTGGTCAAGGAAACAAAATTTCCCTGCAGCGATCAGGAGCGAACTTGTATCTATAGCCCTCTTCAGAAATTAGCCTCCACATATTTAAAGAATGAAAGTGTGAAAGTCTGAGGGATGGCCCAAATGACGATGGTGATACTGGAGGTGAGGTAGATGGTGAACTGTGCTAGGGCCTTTTCTGTTGTGGCACTCTGACTTTGGAACAATCTCCCCATGGAGGTCTGCCTGGGGTTGAGTTTGAAGTATTTGGGGGACCAGCTGTAGACGATTGATTGATTGATTGATTGATTGCCCAGGCAGACTTTTCTACTGTTTGTATCTCTGCTCCCTGTGTAGATACGGAAGCAGGGACATGCACACCGTCTCCGCCTGCCTTGTCACCATCCCTGGCGGCACTGCCCTTCACTGAATGGCAGCAAGCCTCCAAGTTTCCAGACAAAGGTCTTCTCCAAACCTACCTGGAGATGCCAATGTTCGAACCTGGAACCTTCTGCACACAAAGCATGTGCCCTACCACTGAATTACTAACTCTACGTAGTTTAAATGTCGTGGTACTATAAACAGTCAGAGACTCAAAAAAGCCAATTCCCTTCCACTCCTGCCCCCATTTTTCTGTTATCCTTTTCTTCCTGCACTCAGCCTGTGGCTCTTGGAAGTCGTTGAGAATGCTCAGTTCAGGTTGGACCTTTCTTCGGATGGTTTTGCGCCTTTTGCTTGCTTGCTTTTCTGTTCCTTTTTGTTAATATAAATATTTGGTACTTATGCATATCTTGAGGTTCATTGATTCTCAATGTCCCCATTATTTAGCTCCAATACTATGGACACAATCACCTAAATCTACAGTTTTTGGAGCGATGAGGCTGAATTCATTTTCCGCTAAGCTCTAGGTTATCACTAGATGCAATGTTCTATCTGAGACAACAGTAAACCTTCTAGGAAAAAAATAATCAGAAATAAGTAATTGCCGAGAAAAGGGGAGGATCATGTTCTTCACAGTGCTGCCAATATCTTATTTATTCATTTATTGAATACATATGCTCTGGACAGTGTACGATATATTCAGAACAGAGTACAAACAATTAAAGAATGAATTTAAAACAGCACATAATAAGGCAATGATAAAACCAGCAAAATGCTCCAGCACGTAATACCAAAGTAAATCCAGTGACAATAAAAGTGCAGTGATCTAAAAGCACTTAAAAAACAGTTCTTAAAATACCTGGGAAAAGAAAAAGTTCTTCACTGGGTGCTGAGAAGACTATAATGTAGGCACCAGGCAAGCCTCTCTGGGGAGGGCATTCCATGTTGTCTCATTTAGGGCAGAATCCTATGCATGTTTAGACAGAAAAAAATGTTCTACGACTCCCAGCATTCTCCAGTTAGGAATGTAGGATTTTCCCCCCATCTAAACATACATAGGATTGCACTCTTAAAGTAGATGAACATTTTCAAACCTTCTTCATCTGCTGCAACCATACTGACTGTGCAATCCTATGCACCTCTATCCTACTCAGAAGTAAGTCCCATGGAGTTCAATGGGATTTACTTCCCCCAGGTAAGTTCATATAGGACTGCATCCTTAAGGAGGCAAACTACCACTTTATATGGAGTGAGATTCTATCCATAGAGGTGGAGGTTTGCAGTGTAAATAACAGCTGCCACTTCAAAGGAGGTTAACATTTCCAACTTTGTCTCCCCTGCCCCACTCAAAATAACGATAGTTGAAATGGGGACCCCTCTTTTGCACCGGGCAAACATTTTGCACAAAAGGATGCTCCCATTTTGTCTCAGCGTTAATGCTAATACAACATCCATGCAGACAGGTTTAGGTCAAAAGAAACTCATAATTTTGAGATAACCTTGGTTGTTGGACTCTTTGGCTGCATTCAGACAATACAATAATCAACTGGGGAGGGGGAACAATCGTCAGTTGTATTGACTATTGTGTCGTCCAAATGCTGCCATAGTCAACTCAGCGCTGATCCTAATCCACACCACAGTTGATTATTTATTACCATGTTGTGTGGGGAGAACCCCCTAGATAAACAATTGTAAAGTTGATTATTACCCCACCATTGACTATCATGTTCAGACAACACAATAACCAATGGTGGGTTAAATAATCAATGGTTGGTTTTGTGTCAGGACGTTTTCACACCACGGTTGGTTATTTGGCCAAAATAACCAATGCAAATAACCAACGCTGTGCAGAGTTGATTATTTGAACAACTGTTGGTTATCATGTTGTATGTTGGGCACTGTCGACTATTTCATCGCACACAGTTGGTTATTTTTGGCGACTACAGAGTCCCCTGGCAAGAGCAACCAAAGCGACGGCTGCCACTCTAATCCAGCTGGCAGAACTCGCAATGGCTGATGGGATATGAGCGGGAGGACTGGGAGGAGAGGGGGATGTGTCAATCAAACTCACTGCTGACTAATAGTCAACTTGACGCTGGCCTTAATCCACACCATGGTTGATTATATCATGTCCTGCGGGGAGTACCCCCTCAATAATCAACAGCGGAGTTGACTATTAATGTACCATTGGCTATTGTGTTGTCTGAACACAGCCCCAGAAGGAGCTAAAACTAAGGTAATTTGGTTTGGAGATGTGCTGAACATCAAGTGTGTGTGTGTGTGGAAAAATTATTTCTGCAACCCAATTATTTGGAGTCAGTTTACAGATGCTGGCCACACATGCCTTTGGATATGGCTTTCAAAAATTTAACAATCTTCTCCCCAAGTGTCCCCACACTGATCCATCATCCCATCTACTTTGGGTTTCAGGAGAGCTTGCAGGATTTTGCTGCTGCTCTGGGAACCCAAGTTTCTGTCACCGGCCGGGATGCCCTCCTGCCGTTTCCCAAAACGCAATCCGAAAGGGTTGAAATTAAATTTGCTTCTGGTGAAACGGAGCCTGCACGTGATCTGACTCTCAGTCTCACTCTCCTGAACGAAGTAGCAAAGGCTGGATGGGTCTGCTGGTTTGACATCCTCAGAGCCCCGGGCAGTGTGATAGGAATTCCTCTTGGCTTGCAAGTCGTTAGCTGGGTCTGCAAAGTCTTGGAGAAAGTCCACAATCAGAGTAATCTAAGACACTGCATAGGATCTTGTTTGTTTGTTTGTTTGTTTATGTAATTAATTTATTAATTAAAATACTTTTCTACAATTTAGAAGCAATCCTATGGCCCCTAGACAGAATCTGGGTGTCTATAGGATAGTTCAGGCTCCTGGATCCATCCAAGGTCAGAGACAGCACTTGGACCCAGTGGTACGAATTCCCCTGCCCCTCCCCTTGCAGCCAGTGCAGAGAGAACTGCAACCTTGGAGGGAAGGGAAAGGGGTATGCAAGTGGGAGGGGAGGGGAGAGTATGGCTTATGCCATCCATATCCCCAGGCATCATTGGTCTCCTTCCCTCCCCCTCCTCAACGCGTCAGCTAAATGGGCAAAATGCCCATCTAGCAAAAACACAGCGCTGGAGGAGCGCAAAGGCGAAGATTACCTCCGCCGTGCCTCCCAGCCTGCTTTAGATGGCCGTAAGACTCTAAGCCATCACCATAGGATTACGCCCTTAATATCCTAAAATCTCTAAATCACTATATTAAAAAAAGGTAATTTTATTTATTTATTTAATTGATTTTTATACCACTGACCCTATTTTAAAACAACTCTAGGCGGCTATATAGAACAATACTGTACAATATACCACAATTAAGAACAAGATAAAATAACAAATAATTTGAAAACAGGTTGGAGAAGGCTGATGTAGACAGTAAAAAATCTTGAAACATGTGGACAAGCCAGCTGGTGTAACTCCAGCTGGACTGAACTACTTTACTGCAGGTTGGAGTGGGGGGACTCCAAGATTGATTACTCCACCCTCCCAAGCAAAGAAAACCTCCCAGTGGATACAACACTGTCACATGATCAGAAAGAAGAGGCGGTATAAAAATGCAATAAATAAATAAATAAATAAATGTTCATTTTCCTGCCCCAAGGAACCACTTTTTTAAAAAAACAAACATTATTTTAAAAATGTAGCTAGCAGTTACTATTATTATTATTATTATTATTATTATTCACACGGGACCAAATCCATTTGGACCATAGCACAGAGGATAGCAGGGACTTCAACCTTTTGTCCTTTGCTATTTTCCCGATCCAGATGGGGAGGCACAGCTGCAGTTTGTATTGTGTTCTGGCCAAACCCTCCCTCCCCACTATGACACAGAGGATGTAATTTGCAGTCAGACCAGGGTTGAAGCTAATTTCTGAGGAATGGCTGTGGAGAGGACGGGGTTTTACGTCGAAATCCTATGCATGTTCAGACAGAAAAAAAGTCCTACAACTCCAGCATTCCCCAGTCAGCCATGTATACGATTGCACCCTGAGACAAATATATGATCATAATACCTCTAGTTTCATGCTAATCATATGTCATGTCTAGATATAAGGTAATTTCTAAACTTCCTAGGAAGATATATATCAATTAGTAATTGATGATAAAAAGTTTTTTAAAAGAAAGAATCTCTCCTATTGAAACCCAGGGGACTTGAATGAGCGACACTTTGGCTGGATCCTTTCCCAAACATTTTAGGGTACAATCGCAATGAATGTGTAGACAGAAAAAGGTTTGGCTAGACAATGCTGGGAGTTGGAGGACTTTTCCAGTCTAAACAGGCATAGGATTGCACCTTTACAGGGCTGGATCTGTCACTGGGCAGAGAGAGGCAGCTGGTTTTTGTTGTCATGAAAGGGTAGCAAATTACTTATTAAATTTTGTAAATTTCTTGGATTGTGTAGTGGGTTAGACTCTTTCCACACCAGGCATGTTGCCTGGGATAGCCCCTGGATGTAGAGGGAGGGAGGGAGGGAGGGCAAGCCCAGAAGTACCTAATACACACCATCAGAGCATAGGGAGCAGCCGGGGACCATCCCAGGCAAACTGCCTGGTGCGGAAAGGGCTGAGATCACTTGAAAAGTCCCTTCCAACTCTAAAATTCTGTGGTTAAGTTAAAAGTTTCACAGAAAGGTGATTCATAGGCAGGGAGATATCAAGGGATAAGGGGAACATACAACATCTGGAAAGCGTCAAAATATGTGCAGATATCCCTCTCCTCACACCAAGGACATCCAATGGCCATACCCCAAAGCATTGATGCACCTGTTTGCCCTACCTGTAGAATTATACAGGGTGCCACCATACTGTCGTTAACACTACTGCAGGGACATGGCCAGTGGAACAACAGTACTGGTGATGGAACTAGGGGTTGTGGGCCACCATACGCATCCAAAGAGCAGGGAGAGGTCGGCTGCACACCCCTATAGAAGTTTAAGCTGGCTTGTCCTGTATTTCAGCCACTTCAGACTGAGGTGGGTCATTAACATGCAGGACCAGTATCAAGGGCAGGCATGGGTGGGCACCTGCCAAGGGCCCATGCCCCATTGGCACTGGTTAGGCCCCATCTTGAGTATTGTGTCCAGTTCAGAGCACCACACTTCAAGAAGGATGCAGACAAGCTGGAGGGGGTTCAGAGGAGGGCAACGAGGATGATCAGGGGTCTGGAAACAAAGCCCTACAAGGAGAGACTGAAAGAACAGGGCATGTTTAGCCTTGAGAAGAGAAGACTGAAGGGAGACATGGTAGCACTCTTCAAATACTTGAAAGGTTGTCACACAGAGGAGGGCCAGGATCTCTTCTCAATCATCCCAGAGTGCAGGATGCGGAATACTGGGCTCAAGTTACAGAAACCAGATTCCGTCTGGACATTAGGAAAAACTTCCTGAATGTTAGAGCAGTACGACAATGGAACCAATGACCTAGGGAGGTCGTGGGCTCTCCCATGCTAGAGGCCTACAAGAGGCAGCTGGACAACCATCTGTCAGGGATGTTTTAAGGTGGAATCCTGCATTGAGAAAAGGGTTGGACTCAATGGACTTATGGGCCCCTTCCAACTCTACTATTCTATGATTCTGTGATTCTATAAGGGCTCCTTGGACTTCTCCTCCTCTTCACAATTGCAACCTGCTTGTTCACTTGCCTCCTGTTTTGGCCCAGCCAGTGGTGATCCTCCCTAACTCCCTGCCTATCAAGCAAGCACGTGGTTGTAGTAGCAATGATGAGAACAAGGGAGTGGAGCAACCGCAGCTAGTGGCAGTGGTGGTGAGCAGGTAGACTCACTGAGAGGGAGGGGCGTTGAAGGTGTCTTCCCCACGATCCCCTAAAAACCTGGAGCCAACACTAATCTCTTGCCAAGCACTGGGAGCATCTTCCAGTTTTGGGCTGCACATTCATTACTGTCCCCATAATTAAGGTGGTCTAGGGGCGGGGTATCCCCAAAGCCACTCCCAGCAAATGGAGTTCATAACCATTTTGCCATGAACTGTATTGGCTGGCTTTTGACCTGCAGCTGCCATGTCCTCAAATGGTCATGAGAGAAAAAAACATCAGCAGCCTGAGAATAACTCAGGAGAGTAGCAAAGATAGGCTGACCATATGAAAAGGAGGACAGGGCTCCTGTAACTTTAACAGTTGTAGAGAAAAGGAAATTTCAGCCAGTGTCATTTGTATGCAATTAGTTCCTGGTGAAATTCCCTCTTCATCACACCAGTTAAAGTTGCAGGGGCCCTGCCTTCTTTTGTATCTGGTCACTCTAGTATAGTGCCTGCAACTTTAACTGTTGTGATGAAGAGGGAATTTCACCAGGAACTAATTGCATACAAATGACACTGGCTGAAATTCCCATTTTTCTACAACTGTTAAAGTTACATGAGCCCTGACCTGGATTTTATCTGGTCAGCCTCCTTTTCATATGGTCAGCCTAAGCAAAGAGGTACAGCAAACAGACGGAGGGATAGAATGCAAACCATACCTGAAAAATCAACCTGCAGAACGGATCTGAAGTCCCCATGAACAGGTTTTCCGAAAGTTCCATTTTGATCAACCATTATCACCAAGAATGATAAGAGCAGAAGTCTAATCATGTCCTAAATCACCAAGGGAGGGGCGGGGGAGAAGAGAAGACAGAAGATCAATTACTGACAAGATGTAGCATCCTGATCTTCAACCAAGGAGCTCAGAGCAGTGTATGTTGGGAACTCGCTCATGCCCCATATGCCCCCCACACAGTGACCCTGCAAGTTAGGTCAGCCTGACATAGGCCCTGTTCAGAAGACATCTTAAACCACAGCTTAAACCACGGTGAATAAGGCAAAAAGTGACTAGTTGAAGGTCATTTGATGAATGTCATGGCTAAGTGAAGATTTGAACTTAGGTCTCTTCAAGCCAAGTCTTAAACTTTGGCTACTATACTACTCTAGCATGAATACATTTTCAAAACTTTTCCAGTACCTGTTGAATACCATCGGGAAGGTAACTGGTTACTACTAACCATTTTAGTTAAAGAAATAGGCTGTTAAAAATCAGGCCATAAATTGGGACATAAATAACCATGCATACAGCAGTTTCATCATGCAAAATGCCTCTTCATGTCTATCTCATACATCTTTGCGGCTAGCCCCTTTGGTACGTATTTAGCATTTACTTTTTACAAGGAGCAAAGTGACATTGCATGTTCGGACAAACGATGCAGCCAAAATTGTGTCCTATTTCTGCAGTAGAACTTTGCCTAAAACCATATCATGAACCCTTTTGAAAACTAAACCAAACACAAAGCTAATGCACTCAGCAACTTGTGCTATTTTGCGTGACTGGGGGAAAAATACATGAGGGTTCTCTCCCCTCTCAGTAATGTGTGTTTGTTGATCCCCGAAAGAAATTGAGACAAATCGTCGCTCCACCATTGAACATGCTAGGAATGATGGGAGTTGTAGTCTGACATGTCTGGGACGCACCAGGTTTGGGAAGGCTGATCCAGCCTGATAAGTCCACTCTAGCTGATAGCAAGTTTTCAAGGTCTTTCTCTCCACTCTCACCCCACCCAGTATTACCTGAAATCCATTGTGAAGATGTTAGGGATTGAATCTGGATGTTTGTCATGCAGGTACCCAACCACCAAGCAATGGCTCTTCTACCCCCTCAGCTCTGATGGTATGACAGAAGCATTGTTCCCTGCATTTCTTTCTGTCAGACTGTCACCTTTGACCAAACACATTTTTCCAGTCTTTAAAGCATGACACCTCCACACACACCTAAAAAAAATCTGTGAAGAAAAGCCTACCTTGGGATGAACACGTAGGCCATAGGCAACAATGCTTCTATCATGCCAACTTTCTGGTGGGGGCGGCGGCTGTATTGTTATGTGTCCAGTTCACATCTTGGGGAAGGAAGGCAAACTGAGCAATTTAACCCTTTCGAACCAAATAGACTATGAACCAAAATCATGACAAAGCTAAGAAAAAGACAAGGCATGAGAGGTAAATAGCTTGCAATAGAGAGGTAGAGACCAATAAGGAAATACAAGGAAGGAAGGAAGGAAGGAAGGAAGGAAGGAAGGAAGGAAGGAAGGGAGTTTAGAATAGATTTGCAATCAAAAGTCCTGTTTGAAAAAGGGAAATCCTAGTAAAGTTAGAAAAAATGTGAAGATCATCTACAATTCAAAGGTTTCCACTTTGCCTCTAGAGTCATTCTATAAACTCCCAAGGCAAATTCAATGAATACAGAAGATAAAATTCATAAACTAACTCAGACCTGAGAATGATTACAGTTGATCTTTGCGGATGGGAGATTCCCCACACGTCAGATGCAAAGAACTCACCTTAGTAAATTATCCTGCGTCGGACGAGTCTCTATTTCTCTCTCTCTGGCTCTCTCCTTGGCGTCAGGCAACCCAAAGCATAGGCAAGTCCCCTCTGTGAAGAAGACTGTGTTTTGCTCATCCTCTTTTGTAGGCTTCATAAAATCGCAAGGTTCGCACGCCGACCATGATTGAATAAGAAGAATAAAGTAGCACCCTCTTTTGCTCCCCACAAACAATTGAGCATCCACCACAGCTACAACAGTGCCGCCTGCTGAGCGCCATTCACAGCACAGTGAAAATCTGTCTGTGTCTTCATATTAAGAATGAGAAATTCATCCAATTTGTCCGCTTATCTAATTCGCACTTTCAAATCCCTCTGCAAACTGAAACTACTTTTGAAATTCTCACTTCTCTGCATTTTGTAATGGAGTTCTCCAATTTTTTTTTTAAAAAAAAATGTGCACAAAAATGCATATTTTATGGAAATAACATGCATTATAGTAGAAAAATTGGTTGCAAAAGAAGCTTATATTAAGGAAAATGCATATAAAAATGCATCGGGCAAAATGTGCAGAAATATGCTGAGAAAAAGCCACAAGCCTTGATATACCTGCTCTGTATGTAGTTTGGTTCTTGCAAGTGAACTGCATGATGGGATTGGAATGATGTATGTGCCTGAATGTGCTGTAATGCTGAAACTGCTTAATTGGAAGGAAATGCTTAATTGGAATTTCTGTCAAGACCTTTTTGATACAGGATGAGACAAATAAGCTAGCTTGATAAGGAGGACTGACCCTCCAAGGTCAATCTGACATTGCTAGAAGAGTCATGGGCCACCTGTTGATATGGTATAATGAAAAAGTTTTCATTGATCTGTCTTTGTATTGCTTCAGAATTTTACCAACTGCTAATTGGTTAAGATACGACTGTGTTTAAATATACCTGCTTTGCACTCTGCCAGGGGAGAAGTTCTTTGTCTGTAGGACTCTTTCCATACAGCTGTATTATGCTCAGTAAAACACATTTGCCTTACAATAGGCTGACCAGATAAAATCCAGGTCAGGGCTCCTGTAACTTTAACAGTTGTAGAGCAAAGGGAATTTCAGCCAGTGTCATTTGTATCCAATTAGTTCCTGGTGAAATTCCCTCTTCATCACAACAGTTAAAGGTGCAGGCACTATACTAGAATAACCATATACAAAAGAAGGCAGGGCTCCTGCAAGTTTAACTGTTGTGATGAAGAGGGAATTTCACCAGGAACTAATTGCATACAAATGACACTGGCTGAAATTCCCTTTGCTCTACAACTGTTAAAGTTACATGAGCCCTGACCTGGATTTTATCGGGTCACCCTAATGCCTTACAACCAAGTGGATTTTTATCCTTGACAATGCTCATGAAACCCAAATGTTTCAAAACGCCAAGAAGCCTCCAGTGAACTCTTCCCAAAGAAAACTAAACCTGAGTAAGTGCAGCACCAACAAAAGGTCTCACTGCTCACCATAATACATTAATCGAAAGGGATACATATTCTTAGTTTCGCAGGCATGTTAGTCTTTCAGTTTCTGAAGTTTTGCACTGCTGCTAGGTTTTAATTTCATTTTTATTTTATACTGTACTTTTAAAATTTAAAATTGTATTTTATCATGTTGTATTTTATGGATTTAATTATTGTGAACCACCAGTTATTGGGTGGTATAGAAATGTAACAACTGAAATAAAATAAATGTGTATTTATAGGGTGACCATATGGAAAGGAGGACAGGGCACCTGTATCCTTAACAGTTGTGTAGAAAAGGGAATTTCAGCAGGTATCATTATTATACATGCCACACCTGGTGAAATTCCCTCTTCATCACAATAGTTAAAGCTGCAGGAGCCCTGCCCTCTTTTGTATATGGTCACTCTAGCATAGCTCCTGCAGCTTTAACTGTTGTGATGAAGAGGGAATTTCACCAGGTACTGCATGCCTACCAATGACACCTGCTGACATTCCCTTTTCAATGCAACTGGTGTACATAGGCTCACTGCCTTTTATACTGGAGGTAGCACATAGCAATAAGGACTAGCAGCCATTGATCGCTTTCCCCTCCAGGAATTTATCTAACCCATTTTTAAAGCCCTGTCCTCCTTTTCATATGGTCACTCCAGTATTTCTTTATTATTTATGCATTTTGAAGCATCCATTCATTTAATGAATGGTTAGGGTGATTTACAATAAAATCCCAAAAAGAACAATGTAAAAAAAAAAACCCTGAGAAAAAAGAAAAATCAATATCAAAATGGCTCAGAAGTCTACAATGACAGCAATCTGAACCCCTCTTTAAAATCTCTAAAATCTCAGTGCTACAACTGAAAAGGTTGTGCATCCGGAGCAGAGCCTCAAGCCCAGCACTGAGGTAGGTGCATTTATGAGAGGAGGCACTTCTTTGGCTACTTTGCCAGGGCCTAAAGTGACCACATATGAATCACCAAAAAAAAAAAAAGAAAAGAAGAAATGTACCATCAAATGGAGGATGAAAGGCGACCTTGATTTTCACAACATCTGTGTATAGGTTTAAAATTTAGAGTTAATTATTATAAATTCAATAAAAATGCACTCCATCTCACCATAGTGTGGAAGCCAGTGACCAGGTGACCCGTGGGCCTGTTCAGTCTGCAGTCCAGGTGCTGTTGATGGGCAACTTCAAGAATGTCTGATGATTCTTTATCTTTAAACCAGTGGAGGCTGGTGACTCCGATGTCAATGGGGTGGTGAATCCACTCCGGGTTTCAGTCTGAACCAGTCAGACTTCTAAAGGAGCAATCCAAGGTGCAAATCCAAGAGGTGGGGGAACCCCATTCCAAAGGCTTGAAGAATCTACATTTGTAAGGGAATCGATTTACGTTGGTGTGTGGTGACCTCTGCTGGTACACATAGGTGATGAAAAGACTTGATGTATTTCCTGTGCCTTTTACCGATCTTGAAATTGATGGGCAAAGGGAGGCAAAGGGGAGACATGATAGAGGTGTACAAAATTAGGCATGATGTGGAGAATGTAGATAGGGAGACATTCTTCTCCCTCTGCCATAATACTAGAACCCAATGGGGTCACCCCATGAAGCTGATTGGTGGAGGACTCAGGACAGCTAAAAGGAAGTACTTTTTCACATTGCAGAGTTAAACTATGGGATTCACTAACTCAAGAAGCAGTGATGGCCACCAATTTGGATGGCTTTAAAAATGGGTTAGATATATTCCTGGAGGGGAAAGCGATCAATGGCTACTAGTCCTTATTGCTATGTGCTACCTCCAGTATAAAAGGCAGTGAGCCTATGTACACCAGTTGATGGGGAACAGGGGTGAGCGGGTGCTGTTGCACTCATGTCCTGCTTGTGGGTTCCTGGTTGAAAGCTATTTGGCCTCTGTGTGAACAGAGTGCTGGACTAGATGGAACCTTGGTCTGCTCCAGCATGGCTCTTCTGATGTTCTTATGTTCGTATGATGAGCTGGTTGCTACTTTACTTTGGGCCTTGCTCCTCAAAACAGCCAGGGAGCTGGCCGACCTGCGTTTGGGCTGAACCACTCTGATCAGCAAATGGAGACTCACGTGGTGGACTGTTCCCCCTGGCATCTAGTTTTCCATGCTTAGAGAGGAAGAGGAGGATGGAGAAGAACTCAGTCATGTGAGATCTTACCTGTAGTCTGAAGTAGTACAATCCATAAATAGTATTATCACATCATCTTCTACTTGTGAGAATAAGGGCACAGAACTGAGACAGTGGAGGCTGGCGGCTCTGATGTCAGTAGAGTGGTGAATCTTCTCCGGGTTTCAGTCAGAACCCAATCAATTGCAAAGGAGTTCTAACTGGTTCCGACTGAAACCCGGAGAAGATTCACCACCTCACTGACATTGGAGCCATCAGCCTCCACAGAACCAGGACCTAAGTAGGGTGATGATGTGCCAAGAATGTCCTTCCACCTTTGTAGGCCAATTTGAAAGCTATTAAAGGATTGCATTTTTTGAAGGGGGAGAATCAAAAATTTTCAGTAGGACAGAGAGATTTACTTGAAAAACAGCAGCAGTGACAGAAACTTTTCCCCTCCTCCTCCTCCTCCTCCTCCTCCTCCTCCTCCTCCTCCTCCCTTCCTCCTTCTTTTTAATTCACCACAGTGCCTCCCCCAAATAGTGATACATTGTGAGATAGTGTAGTTCTGGGTGCATTGTTCTGGGGGGGATCATAGCAGTTCCCTTGGCTCTCCACCCTTCTGAAAAGGTTGTCATTTCCCCCCACCCCTGAAGATGTGCTGCCTTTTTTTTTTGCCCCCTCAAGACCCTTCATAGTTCCTCAACAAAGTTCTTATTCAGCCCAACTCTGAATGATGTTGCCCTTTCCTAGCATTCAATCAGTTTTTTTGTAGGAGAAGCTAACATATGTTTAAAAAATACATGAAAACATTTATTTGCAATATTTGGGGGGAATCCAGGGCCTACTACACATGACACAGCAGATCAAGGTCTCATGATGCTCTTTTAAAAACTTAAAAGCAGCCTGGTGTGTTTGTGAATTGAACGGAGGGAGCATTCTCTCCCTGCCCCCCATTATGCCATGTTCAACATAGGATGGCCGCTTATGAATCACCCAAAAAAGAGGAAATGCATCACCAAAAACGAAGACACCAGTGGCACCAATAGATAAGGTGATCAGTAAAATAAGGTTTCCATAAGATTAAATGGAAATCAGGGTTAGTGGATTGTTATAAACTTAATAAAATTGGAAATGTTTTCCTGAAACATAGCACATGCCGGAATAAAATTCCTATTTTACATAACCTGAACATTTCAGGAAGATTGGTTAAGGATTGAGGGAGAAAGGGCAGTTAACAGGGGCAGGGGACTCAGTCACACAAAAATGTTTCTGAAAATGTGTTGGCAATCGCTTGTACCGATCTCTTGTAAAGACCCTATATCCTCCATGTTTTAATGGTTGCTATTTTCTTATTCCTTTTCTACTGTAGTTGGTGGAATGGAATTTCTTTTTCTTTTTTTTAAAAAAAATCAATTTACTTATTTTTAAAGTAATTTTTATTTGCTAATAAAAGCCTATGGAAGTTCATAATGTGGCACCTGAAATGTTGAAGGTAAGGTTTGTATGGAATGTGGAGTAAAAGCAGCATTAGCAATAGCAGTGAATTTCTGGGCTGTGTGTGTGTACTATAATTCAAAGTCAAGAGTTTATTGATGTCCATAACGCTTGTTGTTGTTGATTTTTGTTAAAAAAAATTAAGCTATCTTCTGCAACAATACTATAAAGTTTTATTTTTTACTATCAAAAATGTCAAGTATAATCAAACAAACATAATTAATTGCAAATTGGAACAAAAGGAAAGATGAACACAAAAAAGTCTTTGTACACCTTTATAAACACAAGTACATGCTAAAGATCAATGGCATGCCAGTAAATACTGCCCATAAACAAATCATGAAGGGATTACGAGACACCCACAGTTAAAAGTAACCCTGTTTAGTTATTGCTCAGAATGGTAGTCTCTGTCTGTTAAATTTAACAAAATAACATTTAGAAGTCTCAGTATACCTTTAGTTGATTTTTCTCCGTGAACTGTGTTCGCAGGGAACCAACTGGTTACAATTTAAATAGACATGCAGGGCAACTCACCAAAGTGTGGAAGAAGACTGGAACCAGGGCAGGAGCTGCACTGCTGTTTTAAAGCGCTTTAAAGCGCTTTATAACAGTAGTGACATCTAGGGATGTGCACGGACCCGCCGGATCAAATCGGGACCCGGATCGGGACCTGGATCGGGACCTCCAATTTTGTTCCAGATCAGATCGGAACAAAATCGGAGGTCCCCTGGAGCGAATCAGACTCCTGGATCAGATCAGCCGCCATTTTTCCTCATAGACTTGAATTGGGAGAAAGAAAGCTTTCCCCCAATGCAAGTCTATGAGGAAAAATGGCGGTGGGGGAGTGAATGGGGGCCTAACTCCCCCCTCCCTGTCCCTCCCCCTTGTGCTTCTTACCTGCCAGGGCTGTCCACTGCTGTTTGCTGCTGCCTGCGGGCGCCAGCGGATGGTAGAGGGCTGCCCCGGCAGGTAAGCCCCCTCCTCCCCCTCACGCTCCTTACTTGCCAGGGCCATCCGCTGCCATCTGCAGGCGCCCATGGGTGCCCGCAGATGGCAGCGGATGGCCCTGACAGGTAAGCTCCCCCCTCGCGATCCTCCTTATCTGCTGGGGCCATCCGCTGCTGTCCGCAGGCACCTGCGGGCGCCCGTGGATGGCAGTTGACGGCCCTGGCAGTTAAGCCCCCTCCCCGCATTCACGCTCTTTACCTGCGGACTGCCCCGGCCAGGTAAGGAGCACGAGTGGGGGGAGGGGGTCCAATCTTCCGATCCAATATGATCCAGATCAGGTCCTTTTCAGATTGGATCGTATTGGATCAGCTGATCCAGGTACTAGGGATCGGATCGGATAATTTTATCCGATCCAGCCAAGATCAGATCTGGATTGTGGATCGGACCCAATCCGGTGCACACCCCTAGTGACAACTGTTTTGCAGTGTGTCCTGGGCCCCAACAGTTGTCACTACTGTTACAAAGCGCTTTAAAGCGCTTTAAAACAGCAGTGTAGATCCAGTGACTGGAGTGCCTGCCTGTTCAGTCTGCTGTTTAGCTGCAAACTGTTGATCGGCAATAGCAATTATGGTTCTTTATCTTTAAACTGGAATTTGGCCTTCAACTAGAGGATGCCTTCAAATAAAGGACAGTCCTCTTTCAGCCCTTCAAATAGAGGACTGTAAAAGAGGACATATGACCAACCTAAGACCCACCCAGTTCCTATTAGCACTTCTGGAGAGCTGTGTTGCGCTTTCCCCCTCACCAGCAGGATTGATAACAACTTCATGGGGATGATTTCAATTGGGAAATGGCATAGGTATGTGTGTGTCGAAGGGGGGGGGGAGGTTTAGCACCATCCTTAAACCCCAGTGCTAAGTCTTGAATTCTAAAAATATACCCTGAAAACCTTGCCTTAAATGTTCTACTGAAAGTCAAAGAGAATTAATGTTTCCATCCGTAGTCCACTAGAGGGACCCTGTTCCATTTAACTCCCCAGTCATGGACAGAGTATGGTTCTCCACCAGTACTCTTATTGCATTTCATGTTCATTTTGAGTTTGTTCCTCCCTGCCTGGGTAAAATCTTCCCATGTTTACAGCTTCTCAAAGAACTATGGTCTGGTTCTTGTTGGCTTTTTAAAAAAAACAAAACAAACAAACAAACATTGGATTTACAATTGTTTCCTTATGGGCACACACATCCCAATAAGTATGACCCAGTTTGCTGGAGGTGAATGAGTATGTGGAAGCAATTGCACAAAATTATGGGAAAGAAAGAAAGAAAGAAAGACTCTCTGTTGATGGAGAAGTGGCAAATCCAGGAAGAAAAGCAATGATCAGGAAGTCTGCTCAGACCATATGCGCAAAACGTGTCCCCTTCTTTTACGAGATATAAGAGTTTTGCAGAAAAATCTAGCTGAGTGTATCCCATTCTGCAGATGCAGACCATACAAAGGAGGCTGCCATCTATGTCCTGATAAACGTTTGGCTTTTAACCTGTATGCTGAAATAGGTTTTCACTGGTGCTGTTTGTTTCTTTTTAATTGATTGTGTTTTTAACTGATCTGTGTTTATTTTTTGTTATAATTTTATATTTTAATCTTTTTAGCCACCTTCAGTGCTATTTGTCTTGGAATGGTGGGATATAAGGTAAATAAATAAATAAATAAATAGTCCTTGTGGATGCAAAAACAGCCTTAGAGGTGTGCAGGTATCTTACACAGAAGTAGACACTACACCCATTGATTAAGCCCAACGGCACCCACTGATATTAGAAAAGTCTGATTTTTCATAGGAACAGGTGGAACAAACCACCCACCTTCATTGAAAAGGTGGCTGCTTATGCAACACCCCCACCCCCAGAAAAGGTTATGGATTTGCAAACATTTGCATAGGCTTATTTATACGTGTAGATGCAAAGTTAGATGCTACGATTTAATAGATGATTGCTACAATTCAATTAGAAATACAATACATCTCATCACAGTGGCAAAGTTTGTGACCAGGTGACCTATGTGCCTGCTCAGTCTGCTCTCCAGGTGCTGTCGATGAGCAACTTCAAGGCTTCCTGCCAGCTCTTCCTTCTTGATCTTTACAGCAGATTTGGACAGATTTGAAATAGAGGACAGCTTCAAACAGAGGACTGTTCTCTGACAGCCCTTCAAACAGAGAGGACTATCCTCTGTAAAGGACAGGGCACCTGGCCACCCTATCTGGAGGCTGATTGCGAAGCCATAAAATCAGATTAACTGGCCACCAGATTTTTGCCTGGCCTGAATTTAATTAGAAGGGGGTGGATCATCTTCCTTAAAAAGAACAGCTAAACCAGTTGGTGCCTTTCGCCTCAGAACTGCAGGGAGGGGGAAATGACTGAAATGGCTGAAGTTTATAAAATTGGGAGGTAATATGAATAAAGCGAAGCTGGATGAATCTTTCAGTGACTTTGCTCAGGCCGCACTCTATGGGTCATTGTGTCTTAGTTATCCCACAGCGAGACGTAGTGCCTGCAGGGGTTCCGCAGGTGCCAGATTGCTTATCCAACCCCCTCTCGGGGTCTTGTCATGTTGTGTAAACCCAGTGCCAGTGGGTTATGCGAGGGTTAAACAACGCCCATGGGCAGGGCATAAACCAAGTGGCATTAAGACAGGATCCTCCCCATGGGGGATTGGGCTAAGGCAATTGAGAGCTGTTTCACTTATCCCTGAGTCAGGAGGCTTTCAAAGGCTGTGAGTGACAAGTCGGCGGAGATTTTCGACTGATCCCAGGCCCGTTTCCTCTGCTTGGAATTCCCCACCCCTCCCCAACCAGCAGTAAGAACGACAGCCTCTTCGAGTCAGCTTGTGGGATTTGGCTGAGCCAATTTGAAGTCTGGGTTTTAGAACCTCTTCACTGTCGAGTTATTCAGGCGAGTTTTGCTTCTTTGTGAAATTTCTTGGTTTGGGGGCAAGCAATCTCTGCTCTTCTCTTGATCTCCCTAGTGCAAGCGAAGATCAACCAGCCTGCAGCAAGAAAAATAAACTTTTCATGACAACAATAAAAACCTGTATAAAGGTTTGAAGGACTGTGCTGTGCAACACAAGGGGGAAACTCCAGAATCTCCAATGCCTCTGGTACGATCTCTTTCAGTCACCTCTCTCAATGGGCTTCCCCAGTGGGAAGATGAAGACCTTCCCGTCGAGGATTTATTACTGTTTGAAGTCGCTTGGGAAGTCACTAATAAAGGTTTGTATGTCCGTTTTTGTCTACAAGATACTGGTGGCATTTTCTTTCTCGCTGCATTAGTGCCTAAATTGGTGATGGAGACATGGGAGGAAATATTATGAATTAAGTATTGGAGAAAAACAATGTTGTTGAAAAGCAGGCAGTTGTGCTTAAAAAAGTAGGGGGGACCAAGAAACCGTTTTCAATTTGAACGAAACTCTCCCAGCACGAGATGGATGTGTGGAGCTTTACGGGGCCATGTTGAATTTCGGTCTGCCGTTGCTTATGCAAACAGGGTATATAACATGTGTGATGTTTTCTAGTGTGTAAAAGTGAAAAACTATTGAAGGGATCAAACCTGCTTAAAAATACTTGCACCATTTCATGGGCTTTTGAGGAGTTTGGGGGAAATCTACACTGTATGTGCTCAGAGCACAGGAGAAATGAACGTTTCGCACAAATTAGGAAACTCGGCAAAATTTTGGAAGGCACATTCACATTTTGAATTAGGGGTGTGCACGGACCCCCCGGATCGGATCGGGACCCGGATCGGGACCTCCAATTTTGTCCCGGACCGGTTCGGACAAAATCAGAGGCCCCCCGGACCGGATCGAGTCCGATCCCGACCCAAAAATCGTACATTTTTGGATCGGCCGCCATTTTTTTCCCCATAGACTTGCATTGCAATGCAAGTCTATGAGGAAAAAATGGCGGCGGGTGGGTAAGGGGGGGCCTAACTCCCTCCCCCCCCCAGGGCCGTCCGCTGTGGACGGCCCCGGCAGGTAAACCCCCTCCCCCGCGCTCCCTACCCCCCCTGGGGCCGCCCGCTTCCATCCGCTGGCGCCCGCGGGCGCCAGCGGATAGAAGCGGACGGCTCCGGGGGGGGGTAAGCCCCCTTCCCCGCCACTGCTTACCTTCTCGGCCCGTCCGGCGCCGGCGGCTACTACCAGCGGGCTCCGCGGCCTACTCTCGAGTAGCGCGCCGGGTGATGACATCACCCGGCGCGCCATCCTAGAGCAGGCCGCGGAGCCTGCTGGGAGTAGTAGGCGCCGGCGCCGGACGGGAGCCGCCGGGCCGGGCAGGTAAGGGCCCCCCTCCCCCCTCCCCCCTCCGCGCGCCCCCTCCTCCCCTCCACGCACCCCCTCCTTACCTTTCCGGCCCGGCGGCTCCCGTCCGGCGCCGGCGCCTACTACTTCCAGCAGGCTCCGCGGCCTGCTCTAGAGTAGCGCGCCGGGTGATGACATCACCCGGCGCGCCATCCTAGAGCAGGCCGCGGAGCCTGCTGGGAGTAGTAGGCGCCGGCGCCGGACGGGAGCCGCCGGGCCGGGCAGGTAAGGGCCCCCCTCCCCCCTCCGCGCGCCCCCTCCTCCCCTCCACGCACCCCCTCCTTACCTTTCCGGCCCGGCGGCTCCCGTCCGGCGCCGGCGCCTACTACTTCCAGCAGGCTCCGCGGCCTGCTCTCGAGTAGCGCGCCGGGTGATGACATCACCCGGCGCGCCATCCTAGAGCAGGCCGCGGAGCCTGCTGGGAGTAGTAGGCGCCGGCGCCGGACGGGAGCCGCCGGGCCGGGCAGGTAAGGGCCCCCCTCCCCCTTCCGCGCGCCCCCTCCTCCCCTCCACGCACCCCCTCCTTACCTTTCCGGCCCGGCGGCTCCCGTCCGGCGCCGGCGCCTACTACTTCCAGCAGGCTCCGCGGCCTGCTCTAGAGTAGCGCGCCGGGTGATGACATCACCCGGCGCGCCATCCTAGAGCAGGCCGCGGAGCCTGCTGGGAGTAGTAGGCGCCGGCGCCGGACGGGAGCCGCCGGGCCGGAAAGGTAAGGGCCCCCCTCCCCCCTCCGCGCGCCCCCTCCTCCCCTCCACGCACCCCCTCCTTACCTTTCCGGCCCGGCGGCTCCCGTCCGGCGCCGGCGCCTACTACTTCCAGCAGGCTCCGCGGCCTGCTCTAGAGTAGCGCGCCGGGTGATGACATCACCCGGCGCGCCACCCTAGAGCAGGCCGCGGAGCCTGCTAGTAGTAGTAGGCGCCGGCGCCGGACGGGAGCCACCGGGCCGAGAAGGTAAGTGCCCCCCTCCTCCCCCCCCCGCTGTCCACTTTCATCGGCGGGCGCCCGCTGGCGCCCGCCAATGGAAGCGGCGGTGGGCGCCAGTGGGCGCCCGCCGATCCGCCGATCCGCCGAACCGGTTCGGAGCTTTTTCGGACCGGTTCGGATTGGATCGGCCGATCCAGCTGCGGGATCGGAAATCGGATAATTTATCCGATTTCCCACTGGACCGGACTCGGATCGTGGATCGGGTCCGATCCAGTGCACATCCCTATTTTGAATTAATGCTTTTGCCCTTCCAATTTTTACCATTGATGTGACATGTGTAACTTTGGAACAACGTTCATCTTGGCAACAAAATTTAAGGCAAGAAACATCAAATGCATCAGTTTAAAATTCTTCGCATTCCTCCCTGAAAACATACAAACTACTGGGCCCATCATGGGCATTATGGGGAAAATTCAGATCTGGAAAATATTTACTTTAGGATCCTGCCCCACCAAATTGATTTCAACTCAATCTCAAAGTCACTTAGCAGACTTCTTAGTTTGCAAATATGGGATGGCAGATATTGAAAAGAAGGATAGAGGTGGGCAAATTTTGACCCTGCAGCCTCACCCTAATTTTGATAGCCCTTTTCAAGCAACCAGTTCAGAACTCAAGAGTGACATGTCCTTACTGTGTGGAGAGGGAGAGAGAAAGAGAAGAGGGTGGCAGAGAGAAAGGGGGTAGCCCTGCTCATGTTTGGCTCTGGCCCCACCCACTTTTGGCATGTCCCCTCCCCTAGGCTGACCATATGAAAAGGAGGACAGGGCTCATGTAACTTTAACAGTTGTAGAGAAAAGGGAATTTCAGCCAGGGTCATTTGTATGCAATTAGTCCCTGGTGAAATTCCCTCTCCATCACAACAGTTAAAGTTGCAGGGGCCTTGCCTTCTTTTGTATCTGGTCACTCTAGTATAGTGCATGCAACTTTAACAGTTGTGATGAAGAGGGAGTTTCACCGGGAACTAATTGCATACAAATGACACCGGCTGAAATTCCCTTTTCTCTGCAACTGTTAAAGTTACAGGAGCCCTGTCCTCCTTTTCATATGGTCAGCCTAGCTAAACCTTAATGGTTAAGCCTTTCGAGCTAAACATTGTGACTTAGCCTGTCATGCGAACCATGACTTAGTGTATCAAGTGAATCATTCCTAACCATAGTGACTACATAACTATGGTTTAAACACACTCACTAACCACTTGTTGCAACAGGGTTTGTGGCCTAATCATGGCTTAGTGTGTTGTCTGATCAGGACCCAACAGGTGAGAATACGGTGATCATATGAAAAGGAGGACAGAACTCCAGTATCTCCTGTATGTAAACTGCCCAGAGAGCTTCGGCTATGGGGCGGTATACAAATGCAATAAATAAATAATAAATGAATTAACAGTGGTATAGAAAAGGGAATTTCAACAGGTGTCATTTGTATGCATGCAGCACCTGGTGAAATTCCCTCTTCATCACAACAGTTAAAGCTGCAGGAGACCTGCCTTCTTCTGTATCTGGTCACTCTAGGCAGGGCTCCTGCAGCTGTAACTGTTGTGATGAACAGAGAATTTCACCAGGTGCTGCATGCATACAAATGACACCTGCTGAAATCCCCTTTTCTATGCAACTGTTAAAGATACACGAGCCCTGTTCTCCTTTTCATATGGCAAGCCTTTTGTTGTGAGAATAAAAGCCAGGACCATGTGGTCCTGGGCTCCTCAAAAATGTGATCAATACATCCATGTTGCTCCATTTATAGAGCAGCTACGTATTTAAAAGGCCAAGGGACTGTTTGGATTCCACAAAACAGCCTAAAGTGAGCTGGGGAAACAACCCCCCTAATTTAATAGCGTAAATGAGTTACCCATGAGTAAATGATTGACCTCACCTCTCTTTCTCTATGAGTGGCTGAAGATGAAGAGATTAGTTGAGAGGGAGCCTCAGGAGGACAAATATTAGGGTTGCCTCTCAAATCACAGTGGCTGAAAAATGGAGGGTTAATATTGACCACAGAAAAGGGATTTGTCTGAGCAGCCTTTTGCATGCATGTTTGTGTGCTTATTATTATTAATTATTATTATAATAATAATGTTTCTATATCGCTCCATAGGCAGTTTACAATGTTTAAAAACATTAAAAATAAAATATGTAAAATGTAAAAACATAAAAAACTCGCAAACAATTCATTTATGTATTTATTTCATTTCTAAATCTCCCAATGGCCAAGGCGCTCTGGGCAGTTCACAAAAATTAAAACCATACAATACCACTTGAAGTATAAAACATGGCAACTTAAATCACAATATAAAAGTATAATCAGAATAAGACTGAGCAGCAATGCAGAGATTTTACAGACTTAAAATACAGATTTAAAGCAGAGTTAAAAGACTAGGATGATAAATTGCCAAAATGCTGGAGGGAAATAAAGGTCTTCACCTGGCGCTGGACAGAGTCCAACGTAGATTAGGGCGACCATACGAAAAGGAGGACAGGACTCCTGTTTCTTTAACAGTTGTACAGAAAAGGGAATTCCAGCAGGTGTCATTTGTATGCATGCAGCACCTGGTGAAATTCCCTCTTCATCACAACAGTTAAAGCTGCAGGAGACCTGCCTTCTTCTGTATCTGGTCACTCTAGTATAGCTCCTGCAGCTTTAACTGTTGCGATGAAGAGGGGATTTTACCAGGTGCTGCATGCATACAAATGACACCTGCTGAAATCCCCTTTTCTTTGCAACTGTTAAAGATACAGGAGTCCTGACCTGGATTTTATCTGGTCAGCCTATTTTAGTGAGTAGTTTTTGTTGTTTTGTGGGTGTATGTATTGTGTATGTGTTAAATGTTTTTTATGTTTGGAAAAAGAATAAAAAAATTTAAACAGGAAAAGGGAATTTCAGCACGTGTCATTTGTATGCATGCAGCACCTGGTGAAATTCAATGCAACAGTTAAAGCTGCAGGAGCCCTGCCCAATATTGCATCTGGTCACCCTAATATATATAGCTCCTGCAGCTTTAACTGTTGTGGTAAAGAAGGAATTTCACCAGATGCTGCATGCATACAAATGACACGTGCTGAATTCCCTTTTCATTACAACTGTTAAAACCCTGTCCTCCTTTTATTTTATTTATTTATTTATTTATTTTATTGCATTTTTATACCATCCAATAGCCGAAGCTCTCTGGGCGGTTTACAATAATTAAAACTATAACAACTATTCAAAATATAAAACAACAACAGTATAAAAATGTAGCATAAAAATACAATATAAAAGCACAAGCAGGATATAATCAGGCAGCAATGCAGAAATTAATATTGGCTGACCATATGAAAAGGAGGACAGGGCTCATGTAACTTTAACAGTTGTAGAGAAAAGGGAATTCCAGCCAGTGTCATTTGTATGCAATTAGGTCCTGGTGAAATTCCCTCATCATCACAACAGTTAAAGGTGCATGCACTATACTAGAGTGACCATATACAAAAGAAGGTAGGGCCCCTGCAACTTTAACTGTTCTGATGAAGAGGGAATTTCACCAGGAACTAATTGCATACAAATGACACTGGCTGAAATCCCCTTTTCTCTACAACTGTTAAAGATACAGGAGCCCTGTCCTCCTTTTCATATGGTCAGCCTAATTAATATGCAGATTGCCTAACTGATCTTAAGCTGTAGAATTCAATCTTATATGTTGAACCAAAGGTAAGACTGACAAGCTACCCAAGCTTATTAGATCACACTTCCCCTGTTCAGTTTCTAAATTCTAAGGTTTTATTTGTTTTAAACAGAGCCAGCCTGCTAAAAAGCCTGGTCCTTATGCACATTTAACCATAATTAGAGGATTCATTTCCTCCTTTCTCTTGCAGATTTGTGTTGCTTCAGGGGAAATAAGTACATGCCTCAATGCCTATCTGCTCCTCACTGTGTTGCCCTGCTCTCCATCCTCCATCTATCAACCTTGTACCCACAACTCAATGTAGTCAGTCAGTAGGCTGACCAGATAAAATCCAGGTCAGGGCTCATGTAACTTTAACAGTTGTAGAGAAAAGGGAATTTCAGCCAGTGTCATTTGTATGCAATTAGTTCCTGGTGAAATTCCCTCTTCATCACAACAGTTAAAGGTGCAGGCACTATACTAGAGTGACCAAATACAAAAGAAGGCAGGGCCCCTGCAACTTTAACAGTTGTGATGAAGAGGGAATTTCACCAGGAACTAATTGCATACAAATGACACTGGCTGAAATTCCCTTTTCTCTACAACTCTTAAAGTTACATGAGCCCTGACCTGGATTTTATCTGGTCACCCTATCCATAGTGCTAAAAATACTTCTTTCTTTGCAGCTGCCGCAGAACTTGCCAGTGCACTTGGGTGCGGGCCGCATATGGCTCAAGGGCTACCTGTTGACCACCCTGTTTTAGAGAATGCGGGACAGCTGTTTTTTCCACAGTGTCTGGATTACTGGTTGACAAAGAGGTTGTGCTTCATGTAGCCATTTTTATTTTTTTGCTTTGGCAGCTGTTGATTCTCAGCAGAATGTGCTCCCTGCATCAGCCATAGGCAGCAAACATGATGTCGGAAGGCTAAAGAGTTGCATTCCGTAATGGAGCTTTGTTTTGCCATTTCCCATGTGAATTTGCAGTTTCTGCATATATCGCTGTTGTGGTTTTTTGAGCCTTCTTTAGAATCTTGTTAGGGGCTCATGGCCAAGCCAAATTAACATGACCTTGGAAACAGGCACAGTGTAGGTGTCCTCCAGCTCAGCATTGCTTTAGTCAGGGAGGACAGGGCTCCTGTATTTTTAACAGTTGTGTAGAAAAGGGAATTTCAGCAGGTGTCATTTGTATGCATGCAGCATCTGGTGAAATTCCCTCTTCATCGCAACAGTTAAAGCTGCAGGAGCCCTGCCCTTTTGACCAGATACAAAAGACTTGAGCTAGGCTGGTCCTTGGATTGGCAAGGTGAGTAGGGTAGTTTTAGATATCAGACTGGGATAAGTGCATATGATATCCACTGGGGAGGTCCGTTTGGTTATACCATCACCTGACAAAGTCCAGAATTCTGCAACTTGTAATAGGGCCTCCTTGGCGGTGGCACCGTGGCTGTAGAATGCTCCCCCACCCTCCAGAGGTATCGACATTGGTCGGTGTTTGGCACCAAGTGAAAACACTTATTTCTCCACAGGCCTTTTAATTTGATGGTTGGAACCTATGTAGTAGAGCAAGATACTTGAAAGGTGGTATAAATAGGAATTTTCATACAGAGCCATTATTGTTCATTTTTTCTTAGCTTTAATTCATAATTTAATTTTATTTATTGAATTTATTAGATGCCCCATAAAACGAATTTCTCTTGCCATTTTAACAACAATAAGAATGCTACAAATAAAACCAACCCCATAAAACAAGTAAACATACCTACACAACATCAGAGATAAAGCCACATTGCAAAGATTAGGATAATGTAACACAAAAATGCTTTAAAAATACTTCAAAGAACATCAAAAGCTTTAAACAGGCCTGTAAGAACAGGAAAGCCTTAGCCTGGCTCTGAAAAGATAACAGTGTGGGGCACAGGCAAGCTTCCCTTGGGAGAGCATTCCAGAGCTTGGGGGCCACCACTGAAAAAGCCCTCTCTCTTGTTTCTACCTTCTGATCCTCAGAATGAGGGGCGCTTGACGGAGGGCTTCTGTGGATTACCTTAAAGTACAGCCAGGTACATACGCTACATATTGTGCATTGTCACCTGGTCTTGGTTCATTTTTGTGATGAAGGGAGGGATGTAAATTTTATGGGGGGAAAAATAACGTACACTTTAAAAGGCGTTCCTCGAATCACCCAAGCCACCAAAATAGGGCCAAAAGTGCTTCAACGGGGACAATTACTGAGCAACAGGGACCGCTATTTGGAAAATGAGGATAGTTGAAACACATGCAGTTCCTTCCCATTCTTTCCAAGTGCTAGGGCAGCAGGACTGATTTGATCTGACATTGCATTAGGATTACTACGGCAAGCTAGGCACATGGGTATATAAGAAGCCAGGAGCTGATCCACCGGGTGCGGCGGGTATGGAGTGCAATGCGTCAGCAGAAAAATCGTTATGAGAAGGAGCAGACGTAATTGTCTGCCCTGTATTGCTGAGCACCAGGCTTGGGGAAAATGATCATGTACATCTTCTTCCTTGGAGAAAGGTTTAGGAATGAATATTAGCCGTGTCGGTTAGAAATGAGGGGAAATGCACTTGGCTTGCATTTTAACACGAATTTAATTCCACACTTGCAAACACTGGGCAGAATCCAATACTGCTGCTGCCCCTTTGCAAGTTCAGTTGCACTCATGGGACCCACTCCTAGCCCAACAAGGCCTAGTGCTTCTGAAAGCAACCCCAGAAGCAAGTGGAAACACTGGTTTCCATCATGGGACAGGTAAGCAGAGCACCCCTTTTTGAGCTCGCCTGACCTGTTCCGTTCCAGGAATGAGTGTTTCTGCTCTTTCTGGTTTCCTGATGGAGTGCTAGTTTCCTGTTGTGCTAGTGATGGGTTCCACAAGTAGGCAAGCAGCATTGGATACTGTACCTGTACGCAAGCTGAAATTCAGTTCTCCTTTGAAATTCGCACCTCTCCGAATTTTGCAATGGAGTTCTCCAATGAAAAACTGAATACGAAAATGTGTATATTAGTGGGAGAAAGTTTTTTAAAATGCTTTTATTAGGGGAAATTACTTGCTAAAATGCCTGTATCGGGAAGAAAGCACAGGAAAAATACGTATAAACATGTGTTGTTGTTTTTAAATAAATAAATCCTGAAATGATGTGGAAACAAGATAAACTGAACAGAAGATTGGGAAAATGTGAAACTGAAATTGATAAGATTCACCTGTCCCTAGTGATAGTTCAATGGACCATGATGAGGTTCAGAGAGGTTCTCTGAACGTCTCTCCCGACCTGAACATACCCGGGCACTACTACATTTGGGTGGGGGCCCTCTGAATGCCTCCTCCAAGAGAGGATTGGAGAATGACGACAAGGGAGAGGGCCTTTTCAGTGGTGGCCCCCCAACTTGGAATGAGCTCCCCATTCAGGCCCGCCTGGCACCAACACTATCAACTTTTTGGTGCCAGGTTAAAACTGTTCTCTACTCCCAGGTATTTAACAGCATATGATGGGGCACTTATGCCAGCCACCTAAACAGGTCTAGTATTTTATTGAAAATGTTTTTAATTGTCTAAATTGTTTTAAATTTTGTATATTTATATTTTTATGCTGTATTTTACGCCGTGTGGTAAAAAAAAATGGAAGAGGCAGTGGAAAACACAGGAGGCTTATGGGAGGAAGACAATGTCATCTCTCTCCCCTGCCCTCCTTAAACGTTCATAAATGAGACAGGGTCATGGCGCAATAAAGGCCTCATCCAGAAGCATCTTGGATTCAAAATGTAGTTCCAACTTATGTGTGTTGGCTGAGGTAAACCGACATAGTTACTCCTTTTGGAACTTGTTTGTTTTGCTTATTCTCTTCTAGTTGGCGGCATCTATACGGTGATTCAGACCAAAGCCAAAATCACCTTGGACGAATGGGGGGAAAACTACTTTCTCATTGGCCCTTATTTTGAGCACAATGTGAAGACTCAGGTGGAAGTCTGTGATCCTCCCAGCGCAGCCGTGATGAGGGCAATGGATACCATGAGGTCCAATGGGTGTCAGGTAAATGGGATCTTCCTTTTGCTTCCTGAGGCAACTAAGCTGGCTCTGAGGAGATTAACTGGTTCCATTAATGCTCTTGAGTTTCTGCTGGACGCACAAGTCTCAGTCAAATTTACTGTAGGGAAGACTCAATTGCCTTCCCCCCACAGTTTGCACAGGTGTTAGTACAGCAAAGTCAATTCATTACAGGTTATTTTTAAGAAAGGAACCTCTTTATCCAATTACATGTTTTAAGAGTCATTTATCTGCAAGTCGTCTTAATGGGATTTGAGTCTTAGTTTTCCAGTCTCCAAATAATACAGTCAGGTTTTGTCGACACATTGTGACCTTAACCTGACTCACTGGACTGTTGCGTTATTTCTGTATTTGGACAACTTGTGCCAAATATGTCAGTAAATACAAGAAAAACGAATGTTGGGCATAAAGAAAAAAAGTTAATGGGAACAAAGAATTTTTACCAGTAAAAGTGCCATTTCACATTTTAGTGCAATCCTGTAAATATCTTGAAAATGCATTTTATCATTATTTTCATGGCTGATTTCCCCCCACCCCTTAACTTATTATATTAACATTGTTCCAATATTATTTTGTCTTAGGAATTGTTGTTTGATATTGAGGGTTCACATAGTTTTATATACTGTATGATTTTAGTTTGTAAGTTTCAATTTATGTTGAAAAGAGGTGGAGATAAATCTTTTTAAAAAATAAATAAAAGTGTGTTGAATCATCATTAAGATTTTACATTCTTTCAGAATAATTCACCAGTGTGTTTTGAAATTCAGATAGTTTTATTGTTTAGTGTATTCAAGAAATGAATGAATGAAGAATAAAATGTATTCAATGCTAGTTCAAGTCAGCTCTTGGATATTGTTAAATCAAGAGTTGAACTGAACATTTTCTGAGGAAAACGTTCAGCTCAAACATTGTCATTGAATGGCGAGCTAAAGCCTACCCAAACGACATTGCACATTTTATGTAAGAACAGCCGTACCGGATCAGACCAAGGCTCCACCTATTCCAGCATTCTGTTCACACAGTGGCCAACCAGCTGTTGACGAGGAAGCCACAAGGAGGACACGGTGCAACAACACCTTCCCACCCATGTTCCCTAGCAACAAGTGTAGATAGGCTTACTGCCTCTGCTACCGGAGGTAGCACATAGCCTTCAGGAGTAGTAGGTATTGATAGCCTTCTCCTCCAGGAATTTATCCAACCTCTTTTATAGCCATCCATATTGGTGGCCATTCACCACACGTATGCAATGCGTGAAGAAATATTTCCTTTTATCTGTCCTGAATCTCCCACCAATCAGCTTCATGGGATGGCCCAATGGGTTCTAGTATAATGAGAGAGGGAGAAAAATGTCTCCCCATCCATTTTCTCCATACCATGCATGATTTTGTACACCTCTAATGTGTCTCCCCTTAGTAATCCTTTTTCCAAGCTAAAGAGTCCTAGCTGTTGTAACCTTCACTCATAGTGGAGTTGCTCCAGCCCCTTGATCGTTTCAGTTGCCCTTTCTTTGTGTATGTGTCCATACCCCTGTTCCTAACTGTAACTTATTCATATATCACATTTGTATGTCTCCCATTTTCAAAGAAGTTCATGGTGGCACACACATTAGTGTAGGGTGATCATATGAAAAGGAGGGCAGGGCTCCTGCATCTTTAACAGTTATATTGAAAGGGGAATTTCAGCCAGTGTCATTTATATGCATGCAGCACCTGGTGGAATTCCCTCTTCATCACACCAGTTAAAGCTACAGGAGCTATACTAGAGTGACCAGATACAAAAGAGGGCAGGGCTCCTGCAGCTGTAACTGTTATGATGAAGAGGGGATTTCACCAGGTGCTGCGTGCCTACAAATGACACCTGCTGAAATTCCCTTTTCAATACCTGTTAAAGATACAGGAGCCCTGTCCTCCTTTCCATATGATCACCCTACACTAGTGTTCCCAATCTATCTTCATGCCAACCCTGCACAATGTAGTAAGCAGGGTTGAAAAAACTGTGGCCCTCCAGCTGTGTTGGGCTACAATTCCCATTAACATGGCCAGAGGACAGGGGTGAAGTGTGTTGCTGTCTAATAACATCCAGAGGGCTGCAAGCTCCTCACGCCTCGTCTAAAGGCATGTAATGCTGCCACTTTGCTGAAGCTAAGCAGGTTTGGCCCTGGTCAGTTCCTAGATGGGTGTCTGCTTCAGAAACCCCCTATGCACACTTCCTTGAGATCCAGGGAGGAAAGGTGACATATAAATGGAATAAACAAATAAATAAATGTTAAATTGTGCAAAGCAGATTAATAATAATAATAATAATAATAATAATAATAATAATAACAACAATTTATTTCTTACCCGCCTCTCTGTCTGGATCGAGGCGGGGAACAACAACATGATAAAATACATAAAACTGATTAAAACATGACACATATTATTAAAACTGCATAAAAATCCTAAAACATCCTAAAAAACATCCTTAAAACATTCTAAAATTCCACTGGATATGCCTGCCGGAAGAGAACAGTCTTTATGGCTTTCTTAAATTCTAAAAGACTGTTAAGTTGACGAGTCTCCTCCGGCAGGTCATTCCACAGTCTCGGAGCGGCAGATGATATGTCCTAGGTCACAAGCCAGTGAGGTTCATGGATGACAGTTCACAAGCCACCCTGTGGAAAATGTCCTGGGTTCAGACAACACAATAACCCATGGTTCAACAAACAACCTACACTTAACCAATGAGTGTTATTGGTTGTGGGAACCCAGTCAGAGTCTGTAAAAGCACAAGAGACATAGGTGGACTCCACATTTCCTGTTGCTAACCTAACAATTTAGCCAAATGTTTGAATCAGCCTTAGCAGGTTCTGACATATCACTAGGGAATCACTAAGCTAAGGAATTGGTTATGCTGATTTCTGTAGCTTGAAGAGCGAGTGCACTCATAGCAACCCAGTGGGTTGTCCCTAACACTTCTGCCCTCCCTTTAATAGGTGTATTTTGGCAGGTGGCTGATAGAAGGAAGCCCGTATGTGGTGCTGTTCGATATCGGATCGGTGGCTTGGAATCTGGACAAATGGAAAGGGGAATTCTGGGATGCAAGCCACATTGGAATCCCTTACCATGACCGAGAAGCAACTGATGCAATCATCTTTGGATCATTAACCGCCTGGTTCTTGAAGGAGGTATTGTGGCTAAAGCTTACATGTTGCACTGGGCACATGATGTATTTATTCTCTTAATTCTAGAAAAGGGAATTTCAGCAGGTGTCATTTGTATGCATGCAGCACCTGGTGAAATTCCCTCTTCATCACAACAGTTAAAGCTACAGAAGACTTGCCCTCTTTTGTATCTGGTCACACAAGTATCTTGTCACACTCCTGCAGCTTTAACTGTTGTGATGAAGACGGAATTTCACCAAGTGCTGCATGCATACAAATGACAACTGCTAAAATTCCCTTTTCTATAGAAGTGTTAAAGCTGCAGGAGCCCTGCCTTCTTTAGGTAGAGTGGCCATATACAAAAGAGGGCAGGGGTCCTGCAGCTTTAACTGTTGTGATGAAGAGGGAATTTCACCAGGTGCTGCATGCATATAAATGACAACTGCTGAAATTCCCTTTTCTATACAACTGTTAAAGATATAGGAGCCCTGTCCTCCTTTTCATATGTTCACCCTACCCATGTAGCTCCATGCTGCACAGGCATGCAGGGAGAAAAACACACAGGCAGGGATAGAGGGAGGGGTTTGGTATTTGCAAGTCAAGCCTGACCGTGGAGCACCCAAATTGGTGGCAGGGATAGTGGTGGAAGCATTGGTGACTGTTCTGAGGTAATAGTGGTGGAAGAAAATAAGCAACCTTTGGAAAGCCAGGTTTCAAAATGTGGGGGAAGAGGGAAGGAGGTGGGCTTGACGCCTGAGGGGAAGAAGTAAATGTTGCTCAGGTGTAAGGAAGCGGAGGCCAAAGTTGAAGGAAAATAACCTCCATACAGTAGGCTGACCATCTGAAAAGGAGGACAGGGCTCATGTAACTTTAACAGTTGTAGAGAAAAGGGAATTTAGCTGGTGTCATTTGTATGCAATTCGTACCTGGTGAAATTCCCAATTCATTACAACAGTTAAAGCTGCAGGGGCCCTGCCTTCTTTTGTATCTGGTCACTCTAGTATAGTGCATACAACTTTAATTGTTGTGATGAAGAGGGGATTTCACCAGGTATTAATTCCATACAAATGACGCCAGCTGAAATTCCCTTTTCTCTGCGACTGTTAAAGTTACATGAGCCCTGTCCTCCTTTTCATATGGTCAGCCTACCATACAGCATCTGGAGGACTGACATAGTGGGAGTCAAAGAACCATATATTTCACTCTTAGACTACTGGTGCCCATGGCGACATCAGCTTTACACTAGTATCATGGACAGAACAGGCCAATGCTGCCATGAGTCACAAAGGTGGCAGCAGCAATTTTAGAGCCAATGGGGATTGTCAAAGAGAGAGAGAGAGAGAGAGAGAGAGAGAGATCTCCACCAGACAGTCCTCAAAATGCTAACAAATGCCCTACTCTCTATGTTTTCACTGAATAGTCTGGTAAAGAACTTTGTATCTGAAGGATTCCCCCCCCCCCCCCAATGAAGCTGCCCAACAATTAAGGCCTCAATCCGAGGTGCTTCTCCAGTTTCCCCTGCCGTCAGAAACTAGCTGGGTATCCACTCCCAAAAGGGCCTTTTCTGTGTTGACACCCCGTCTCTGAAATTCCCTCTCTAGGGATATTTGCCTGGTGGCTTCATTAACAGAATCAGGCACTAGGCTAAGTCCATCCCATTCACTCAAGCTTTTGATATCAATGCCATCTTTAACCAAGTTTGAAGGGGTCCGTAGCAAAGTGCCTTCAGGTGGGACCTCCCAGCATCAGTGGAAATCTGGCTGCTGGCCTACCTGGTAACAGCAGTGAGCAGCTCTTTTAAATTTCCCACAACTCCTTGGATTCCTATGTCAGGGGCATTGTGGGGAATTTAAAATGGTGGTTCACAGAGTGAGCCACCCAGTGCTGGATGGTGGTGGAGGAAAGGCATTAGTGTTACTGGGTCTTCCTGGCAATAATCACCAATTTAATCAATCAATCAATCAATGCTTAAAATCGTTATCAAGTCTGCTTCATGCTAGTGTCAAACCTGGTGAGAAGGATTTAATAAAACAGGATTAGAATGTATGTATGTTTGTATGTATGTGGCATGCCTCTAATTGGATTGACTTTTTAGGGTGCAATCCTATGCATGTTTAGACAGAAAACAAGTCCTACAACTCCCAGTAGGCCCCAGCCAGCACAGCTGGCTGGGGCATGCTGGGAGTTGTAGGACTTATTTTCTTTCTAAACATGCATAGGATTGCATCCTTAAATTTTCAGAAAGTGAGATATGAAATCAAGCAGATCAAATAATGTATCATTCTGAAAAAAAACTCTTTGCAGCTAGCTGATCAATTTGAAGAGAAGCCCAATATCATTGCTCACTTCCATGAATGGCAAGCAGGTCCTGGGCTGATCCTTTGTCGATCCAGGAAGATCCCCATTGCAACGATCTTCACAACTCATGCTACACTGTTGGGGAGGTACTTATGTGCAGCAAGTATAGACTTCTACAACCACCTGGACCAGGTAAGGAAGATGGCATTGTCCTCCTCTCCTTCCTGCCCAAATGGTAGGGTGACCAGATTTTGAGGATCAAAATCCCGGACCCCCCCCCCCCCCGCCACCCCACCCACCCAAAACAAAAAACCCCGCGCTGCCCCCCGCCCTGCCCACCCGCCCCCGCTGCATGCACGCACGCACGCCCCACGCCGCACGCCCCACGCTCCTTACCGGCTGGGGCGTCCGCTTCCCTCCGGTGCTCGGAATCTACTGAGAAACAGGCTTCCTGGCCTGTCTCTCAGTACCGCGCCGGTCATCACCCGGCGCGCTACTGAGGGACAGGCCGCGAAGCCTGTTTCTCAGTAGATTCCGAGCACCGGAGGGAAGCGGACGCCCGAGCAGGTAAGTGCCTCACGCCACCGCCCGCCCCGCACAGGCCACACGCCCGTCCCCCTCCGTGCCGTGCCGCCCCCCCTTCTCACGGGAGGAGCTGACTGTTTCCCGGAGGTTGCCCCCTGGGGCCCGGTCGGCCCGGTTTGGCCCATTTTTCCCGTTTAGGACCGGGAAACCCCGGGGGGTCTGGTGAGCCTACCAAATGGTACTGTAAATTCTACCAACTCTTCCCACTTCGCTCTGCTCTGACATATTTGCAAACACTACAAATTTGTGCCCATTTTCCTTACACTTTCAGCAGGCAACATCAAACCCCAACGACAATAATAAAACATTAGGCAGCGGATAAATGCTAAATGGAAGACTACAAAGTTACACAACGCAATGACAATTAGGGCTGCACACGGCTTTGGTTCCGGATCCGAATCCTGAGCCAAAGTAGGCCGCTTCAGTCTGAATATGGATCGATAACAGATTGAGCCACAGTGGCCTGAAGAGGGTCGGATTGGATCTGAAGCGCTTCAGAGCGCTTCAGCCTGATCTGGGGCAATGGCAATCCACTGCCCCCTGAATTGGTATCCAAAGCAGGTTGGAATGGTGGTGCACAGCCCTAATGCAAATAACTATAGCAATACTTTTAAAAGAAAGAGGAAAAAATAACCACAATAACTCCTGAGTTATCATCAAACAGATTGATTTGTCAATCACATTTTTTGGTAGAGGTAAATGGAAAATATTATCTGCCTAACAAGAATTTTTAAAAAATGTCATGTTTTCCAGTAAATCTCAGTGCTGACCTACTCTGCAGTTGACCACACATAAAGGTCTACATTTTTTTTTTTAAAAAAAAAGCAGACTTAATAGAATGGCACCCTTACCTAAATTGACTTTTTGGTTTGTAAATGTTTTCATTTTGTTTTGCTTCTAAAGTCTAAACCAGGAAGATGAAGTGATTTCAGATTATTATTTATTTAAAATAATAAATAAATAAAATAGTCAAAATACAGACAACACAAAAAGAAATAAAGAATAATTGCAAAAATTATACAATTTTCTGTCCCTTTACTAAATTAGTGCTGGAACTTCAAGTCAAACATTTTTTTAAAGGGTTGGTCCAGTTATCGACATATAGGGTTGAATCCAGAGGACCATATTACACCAGCTTTAAAATCACTCCACTGGCTGCCAATTACTTTCCGGGCGAAGTATAAAGTGTTGGTTATTACCTTTTAAGTCCTGCATGGTTTGGGTCCAGGTTACCTGCGGGATTGCCTTTTCCCATACAATCCGCCCCCACACTCAGGTCCTAAGGGAAGAAATTACTACATTCAGCCAAAACGAGGCTGACAACCATTACCCAGAGGACCTTCTCTTCTGCCACCCAGACTGTGGAATGGCCTGCTAGAAGAGATCCGCCAACTTAACAGTCTTCCAGAATTTAAGAAAGCTATACAGACTGATCTCTTCCAGCAGGACTACCCAGTCGAATTTTAAGAGTTTCATTGGTATTTTAATAATGTATTAGTTTTTATAAGTTTTTAATCAGTTTTATGTATTTTATATAATTTGCTTTTAATGTTGTTCCCCGCCTCAATCCAGAGGGAGAGGCGGGTAAGAAATAAATGTATTATTATTATTATCATCATCATCATTATCATCATCATCATCATCATCATCATTATCATCAATGGCTACTAGTTCTGATGGCTGCGTGCTACTTTCAGGATCAAAAGCATTACCCCTATGTACACCAGTTGCTGGGGAAGGTACTCTTGATACTTGTGGGTTTTCTGTGGGCACTGTGTGAACATAATGCAGCTGGTCTACATGGACCTTGGACTGATTCGGCACAATTCTTCTTATGTTCTCTTGATTCACCAGATTAGTTTATTTCTCTCATGTCACTAACCATTCCCTGATGGCACAAAGTTATTGGAGTGACTGGTCTGGAGAATGGAGTGTCCTTCAAGAATGCTGAAGTTGTCCATTCCTCTATAAAGTATAAAACAGACTATTGATCCAATCAAGGCTACTTTAATGGGGTTGGGGGAAGCTAACGGGATTCTACAGATCATAGATGGCATCCGCATGGGATGGCTGACATTTAAAGGGTACTAATACAGGAAATCATGCCAGGTTGTTTTTGTTGCTGCCGTTCCGCAGGTGCTTACAGCGCATTAAAGCTCTTTCCAACAAATGCTAACATTCAGTAAGAGATCAGCTGTCTTAATGAGGGCATCCTTGGCTGTGAAAAGGTCACCCAGGCCCAAAAGCTCAGTGAGAGGGAGGCGGGTTGATCTCCGGTACAACTCATTACACAGACTACGAAGATCTGTAAGAGATTTACTCACAGTTGTCTCTCTAAGGGTAGAAGACCATTAAGGTCAGTCAAGTGATTTGTTGAGTGCCAAAAGACTCCCAGACCCCTGGACAAGCTAGTTTGTTTTGATCTTTTGAAAGGGCAAATCATGTCTCGATTTCCTGCATTTGAAGCTCATTTGAAGCCTCTTTGCTTGTTATTGTTTTTAAGACAAGCGCTCAGAATCATTTTGCTTTGCATTGGTCTTCCTTGAAAAGTGCACCTTAGTCAGTTCTCAAATGGGGGTAACAGAGGATTCTTTTTTCATGAAAAGCAAGCAATACATTTTACAAAGAGGTAAGCAGGGTCTGAAAAGGGCTGAAGATCACAATGTAGTGTAATCTGAAGGCCCAGGCTAGGGGGTGGGGGGGCAGAAAAAATGGGAGAAAATGCAGATAAATTTGGAAACACCCTCCTCTCCCCCCCCCCCAATTTAAAAGAAAGATTCCCTGGGGGCAAAAAAAAAATCCATTTTTTTTCCGTGTCCCCTCTCATTCCTGCCCCCTCCAGCCTTCATATCCCTACATGTGACCCAAAGGCTGTTCCATGCCAGGGTGGGTTGTGCCCACTGTGAGTTACTGAGTAAGAGTGACCAGAAGAAAAGAGATAGAGAGTGTAGAATTCTCGTAGTAATGTGGCCAATCCCGACACAGCTGCTTTTGGGGGGTGGTTGCTTTTAAATGCAACTTTTTCTTAAATGAAGCAGAAGAACATCAAAAGAGCCCTGCTGGATCAGACCGAAGGTCCATCTAGTCCAGCACTCTGTTCACAAAGTGGCCGATCACCTGTCAACCAGGGACCCGAAAGCAGGACACTGTGCAACAGCATTCTCTCACCCATGTTCCCCAGGAACTGGTGTATATATAGGCTTACTGCCTCAGATACTGGAGGTAGCATATAGCCATCAGGACTAGTAGCCATTGATAGCCTTCTCCTCCAGGAATTTATCCAACCTCCTTTTAAAGCCATCCAAATTGGTGGCTGTCACTACATCTTACGGTAGCGAATTGGTGCAACATTTGGCATTTGGGAACCTCTGCGTTTGACACATGTCATACTAAATCATTTCAAAAAGAAATTTTGTGAGTTGGCCAAACTGCCCTTTGATCTAAATTCGGTGGGACTTTTGTGTGTGTGTGTGGGGGGGGGGGGGAACAGGGGATGTAAACAACATATAGATTATCTGTTTGGCAGCATCACATTATGCAGCACTCTCTAAGTTTGCCATTCCATAAGCTCCACAGCTAACCCAATTCTTCTTCCTCATGCTGGCTTGAAGATGATAGTCCAGCGCTTCTGGAGGGTGCCAAGTTGTGGGAGCCTGAGTTAGACCCTGGCAGGCAGAACCACGTCAGAAAAGCGAAATCAACCGGGGATAACCCCCTACCAAACTATTAGTAACAGAGGTAGCTGCCTTATATTGAGAGCCAGCAAATGCCTGCAGCCTCCTGCGAAGTCTGTCCTTGGCCACAAAGCTGGCTTGGCTGCCATGTCGTGGGTGGAATGGCCTTGAATATCTGCCATCAACCTGGAATGCTGACCCTTTTTTCAGTTTGACCACTAATCTTGTCACTGTGAAAGCCAAAGTGCCAGTATCTTAAATCTTATCGTTCTGGGTGCCCCGTCGCCTGTAGGATGCTGTAGAGTTGGCAAAGGGGAAGGGCTGTAGAACTGTTTTTCATGCAGAAGGCCCCAGGTTCAATCCCTGGCAACTCCAGGTACAGAGGAAGCTGCCTTATACTGAGCCAAACCATTGGTCCATACTGCCCAGTATTGTCAACACTGACTGGCAGTAGCTGTCAAGGGTTTCAGGCAGGAGATTTTCCAGCCTTACCTGGAGATGATGGAGATTGAACCTGGGACCTTCTGCATGCAAAACAGGCACTCTGCCACTGAGCTATGCTTCTTCCCGACATCGCTCAAGCGATGTTGATAGTGGTCTTTGCCTAGGGTGCAGCCACATCTCTTAAGCCTGCCAGCTCCAGGTTTTAGAGGACTCTTGAGCAAGACACCCTCAGGGACTTCCCTTCCTCAATGGGCCCACCTTCTCACCCCCCCATTGCCACCAGCTGCCTTGCTCCTCTTCCTCTTCCTCATCATTGCTACCACTTGCCGGCTTGACAGGTGGGGAGCCTGGGAGCAAGTAGACAGAGGTATCTCCTCCTTCTCACCACCACCATTGTTTGGGCCAGAGCAAGAGGCAGGTGACCAAGCAGGTTGCCATGAGGAAGAGGCATGGGGCCCTCCGCAGGTGCCCGACCATGCCTACCCTTCAGGCTGGACCTATTCTGAGAACTCCCCATACGTTATCATTGTGAAGAAAAGTACTATTCATACCTCAACATTGTTCATGGGCTGAGCTTATAAAGACAGCAGCTTCCTTAAGGGCCACCGATAGTAGACAGTTTATGGCTGGAATGAGATTTGAAAGGGGACTTTCCTAGATTATGGCTTACATTCTTAGCCCCCACGTGGCCCCAGCTCTGCTGGAGATCTCTCATGCTTTTAAAACACACTTTTGGAAGCAGCTCTCCCTGGATGGGCTGAGAGTGCAGCGTTTGTATTGAGTTAGTTTACAGGATGGCTTTTTAAAGCCCCCTTTAGAATGACTTCAGAGGCATGGCGGTGGGGGCCAGTAATTGGATCATAAGCCTTTCACTTCTAGGTCAGCAGTTCAAAGCTGTTAAAGACTTAAAACCCATTATGGTTTGAGAGCTCTTTAGTGAAGATGCTGGATTATTCTATTTCTTTTCTTTTCTTCCCCCCACCCACCTCCTGCGGAGAGTGAAGATTCAGAGTTCTGAGTGATGTTTTAAGGATGTATCTATATTAAGGGGGGAAACCCACATCCTTACCAGGATTTCTTCTTCTGAAGTCTTTCCGTCTTTGTGACTGGCTTCTTTAGATGGTGACTACCTGATTTTGAATGGAACACTTCCCCTCTCAGCAGTGCTATTTAGTTCAATGAGACAGCACCATTTAGTGGTGAAATTATAGCATAACACCAGCTTTCCATGCTGGGGCCATCCCACGATTATTTGCAATTATTTTTAATTCTGCATTATCTCAGTTTCTTTATAAAACTGGGGAAAACTGCAGGAGACATCCTGGATGTTGATGGCATCATGTAAAGGACCTACAAACGTCTGTGAGTGGCCAGTCACGAGCGTGCAATGAATCATCAAGTAGAGAAGCTCTAAGTGAGGAGGAACTTGTAGAAGGAATGTGGTAAGAAAGAGGTGAATGCTGTGATCACAACTATTTACCTGTTTTTTTAAAAAAGGAGAGAGAACAAAAGACAAATTGGAGGTTACTGTTGTCACTACCTATTAGCCAGGATAATAGGACCTCTGTTTACAGAGGCCCATGATAAACAGCAAGGGAAGGTTATTTATGCTCTATTTACCAGCCCTGGAGGTATTTGGCTAGCTGCAGTTGGGAACAGAACAGAATAGATGGGGAGCCAAAAAGGCAATTATTATGAACAGGACTCCAGCCTGTGGTGACAGGTCTTGAACTGGCAATCTGATGTGGGGATTCCACCTATGTCCCACCAACCAGCTCTGGCCAAAGGATGGAAGTGCAAAGAAACCAGCCGAAACTTCACCAGTAGGCCAGAGTAGGGGTGGGCAGCTGCAGGAAGCCTGAGGGCCATTTTTGCACACACACTGACTCCCCCAACACCCATGGACCACCACACTTGGTAGAAAATAATAAAATATTAGAACAAGAAATAAATCAAAATTACCAGTTTGCCACTGAAATCTGTGGCAAACCACTCTTAGAACTCAGAAGAACTAAAAGGGTTAAATTTAGCTTGTTTTGAGCTAAATTTGGCCTCTTTAGCACTCCGTAGCAGTTGCAGAGTGCCATTTTTCTTTTAATTGTTGTAAAATTCTGGGCAGGGCAGAGCAGCAGTGTGGGGCAGGGCTGTGCCAGGGGAGGCATGGTTCACATGCAGCCCGTGGGGCATGTGCTATTCATGCCTGGGCTACAGCATGTCACACACATGCCCAACCCTATAAAACATTCTGGCTCAGACTTGCTCAGTGGTAGAGCACATACTTTGCACATAAATGGTCCCAGATTGCCAGGATGGGTGAGGCACCATTTTGATTTTCTACTCCAAGGACTAAAATTCGGATGACCATATGAAAAGGAGGACAGAGCTCCTGTATCTTTAACAGTTGTAGAGAAAAGGGAATTTCAGCAGGTGTCATTTGTTTGCATGCAGCACCTGGTGATATTCCCTCTTCATTGCAACAGTTAAAGCTGCAGGAGCCCTGCCCTTTTGACTAGATACAAAAAGAGGGCAGGGCTCCTGCAGCTTTAACTGTTGTGATGAAGGGGGAATTTCACCAGATGCTTCATGCATGTAAATTAGGGCTGTGAACAGATCTGGATCCGGATCCCGAATCCAGATCAGATCGCCAGATCTCTGGATTGATCCAGATCGGATCGATCTGGAGATCCGGACGCCATTTTAGGTTGTTTTCAGCATACGTTTGCATTGGGGGGAAGAAAGGGGTCCAACCTCTTTATTTTTAAAGTTATTAAAATGAAACTTGGGCACAGTGCAGATTGCATGTTGGTACTCATGTGTGTGAAATTTCACAAACATAGGTGCAGGCCTTTGGTGGCTATGAATTTTTACTTTATTAAAAGTTCCAAAACTGTGGGGAGAGAAGGGGTGTGTGAATCATGCTGAACACTCAATCAATGTATCCCCCAATCCTGCTCAAGTCTTCCAGCAGCCTGTAATCGCAAAGGTTGGTGGAGGGATTATGAACATTATTGGGCTAACTGAGTTGTGACTGCGTCTGTGTGGCTGCATGCACCTGCACACTTGTCCAATGTTATGTGTCTGGTTTGTATCTTGAAAAGATACGAAAGTTAGAGCACTTGTGGATTGCCTGGAAAATCTCATTTTTCAAAAATTCATAGCCACCAAAGGCCTGCACCTATGTTTGTGAAATTTGCCACACAAGTACCAACATGCAACTTTCATGTGTATATCTTGAAAAAATAAAGAAATTATTATTATTATTATTATTATTATTATTATTATTATTATTTCTTACCCACCTCTTCCTCCAGATCGAGGTGGGGAACAGCATCATACAGACAATATAAAATACATAACACTGATTAAAATAATATAAAATTAATACATCATTAAAATCAACCAAATCTTAAAATTCGACTGGGTAGGCCTGCCAGAAGAGATCAGTTTTTATAGCTCTCTTAAATTTTAGAAGACTGGTAAATTGGCGTTTCTTGTTCATTTTTAAAATATCCATAGCCACTACACAGTTGCACCTATGTTTGTGAAATTTGGCACACATGAGTACCAACATGCAATCTGCACTATGCCCAAGTTTCATTTTAACAACTTTAAAAATAAATAAGTTATAGCCCTTTCTTTCTCCCAATGCAAACCTTTGGATTAAAAAAACACCTAAAATGGCATCCGGATCTCGATCCGGAGATCCAGATTTGGCTATGGATCCGAATCAGATCAGATCCAAATTGACCCGATCTGGATTTGACAGATCCGGATCCGGATCGGATCGGATCGGGGGGCGTTCACAGCCCTAATGTAAATGACACCTGCTGAAATTCCTTTTTCTGTACAAGTGTTAAAGACACAAGAGCCCTGTCCTCCTTTCCATAACTAAAGTACCTGTAGCTGTCTCTAGGAATGGCCAGGGGATTTGCTTGTCCTCTTCCTGTCACTGTGACTTCCACTCTCAGCAATATAGGAACCTAAAACCACCCAGCAACCTCCAGATTGGATCCAGCTCACAAAACAACAGTGCCTGGCCCTTTCTGGCCATACCAGATCTTCATCAAAGAGCAGCGGAGAGCATAGCCAAAGTTTCCACTGGTAATGAAAAGAAAATGGTTTTCAATAGGGATGGGAGAACTCCCCCAGTCTTGATTCAGATTGGGCTCATTCTCCCTCTTTTCCAGATAATTCTTGGAAATTTGCCACCTTGACACCCAAGGCTTGTAGAGTTCCTCTCCAGCCAGAGAGATGGAAGTAACAACTTCCTCCTGTGAGCCATTTTGCTGACGTATCAAAGCAATTTAACCATATGTGGTTGTAACACAAACACTACCCGGAGTAAGGACAGCTCCTACCAGAAGAGGTACTGCAACACATCTGGTACACAGTTCCCAAATTCATTTGCTATAGAGCAGAATTCAAAGCCCAGCCTAGCATGGCTCTTTTTTTCTTTTTTCTTTTTTTTTTGCCTTATTCCAAAAGTTGCTAGAGAAGGTGCACTTAATATGGTCTCAGGCTGCAAGTGAGTGGTGGAATGAACCAACCAAGGAGTGCAGCTTGTTGTACTGTCTCATCAGATAAATTCCAATCAACCTGACCTTCAACTCCACTTAAGGCTAGTAGAACCTGAGGCTACCGGGCTAGGCTGCCAAGACAATGCGATTTCTCTCGCAGCCTTGTACAGCAAAGGCAAAGGGTCATGTGCTGCCTTGGCAAAGGATCACAGAGCCGGAATTCATAAGGGAAGGCAAATAATAGAAGGAGAAGGAAGTGTCTGGTCTATAAAGGCTGATCTGTTTCTTACTGTTAAATAGGATTATGAGGGTGTGCCTTGCTGTGCAAGTCTGCCCAGAAGAAGTATCTGGCCCCTGGACAGAACGTTGGCCTTGAAGACTTCACAGAGTTCCGGCACCACCAGGCAGGGCTGGCCCTATCATGAGGCAAAGTGAGGCGCCCGCATCAGGCGGTGGAGTGGGGGGGAGTGGTGAATTGCGCCACTCCCCCTCCTGTCAGGAGGGCTTGCTGCCTCTAGCGGGTGCTCCAGACAGCACCACCAACCACTCTCCCATTTGTTGCAGGGCTCTCTGGAGCCGTCACCAACCCTGTTTCCCTCATGGTGTGACCCCTTTCCCTTAGTTTTGCTGCTGTGGCAGCAACAGTGGAGGGAAGAGCCAGTGTGGCGTAGTGGCTAAAGTGCTGGACTGGGAGTCAGGAGATCTGGGTTCTAGTCCCCACTTGGCCATGGAAACCCACTGGGTGCCTTTGGGCCAGTCACAGACTCTCAGCCCAACTTACCTCAAAGGGTTGCTGTTGGGAGGATAACATGGAGAGGAGGAGGAGGATTATGTCTGCTGCTTTGGGTTCATTGGAGGAAAAAAGGTGGGCTATAAATGAAATAAATAAATAAATAAATAAATAAATAAATAAATAAATAAGAAGGGATATGAGGCAGTGGGTGTCCTTGCCTCCCATGAGCCAGGGCTGCCTCCAGAAATCCGAGACAGGGACGATTGCAACACTGGCCTATACCCCGCATGAAAGTGTTAAACAATGCAACCCTGACTATGCTGGATGACGCAAGCCATGCGGTTGCCGTTGTTACAGGTTAATGCCCATGGGAAACCAATTCACTAATGGTTATGAGTTTTGGAAACACTGGGACAAATTCTATCTTCCAACTTGGAAGTCGGGTCAGATTGGTGGAAACTTTCTCTGGTTACTTAGGGATAAAGGAAAGACAGTCTGCACATTCTCAGAGGCACTGACCCTCACTTTGAGATCAGGCCTTGCTACTGAAGGGACATTCATTCCTTGAGATGGCTGGATCAAAGACGCAGAGGAGCTAATGTATGACAAAGCCAATCCGTGTACATAGCTAGGGCCGCCAAGAAGCCATTTCTGCAATAGTGGCTGCATATTTTTCAGCCACTGCGATGACTCAAATGGTGTTTCTTTGAAATCTGTACAAATTTGCATGAGAGTCAAACCCATTGTTATGATGAAAAGAACATATTCTTGGTTTTAGATGATGCATACACATCCCAGCAGACAATATCTTAGAAAAGGCATTTTCCTATCTGCTTCTTAAGCTAGAGCTACACTACTGCTTTATAGCAGTATTGAAGTGCACTGATAACTGTTGGGTCACAATCCACATTCCGTATACCGCTTTCATAGTGTTATTTCCTGCTTTTTATTCCACATTCATAATAAACACAAGGTGTTTACCTGGCCCCACCTGTGTTTCAGGAAACTCTTGTATTAGGGGTAGATATTTGATTGATGAAAAGTTTGTACCTTTGGCACCAGGTTCCAGGTGGCATTGGAGAAAAAGAAGATCCCTTCTGCCGCTGATCTTCCATCCAGCTATTAAAATGCACCCAGTCGTAAGGGTAACGATCCGGTGGAGTATCTCCCTGACCTTGACTTTGAAGAAAACCACCTTGGTTTCTCAGCCGTTAAAGATAATTCAAGACTAAGAGGATTGCAATTTAACTGTAATCATCAACACCCAATTAGAGTTAAGAATTAGTTAAACTTAACATTGTAGAGAGTTGGCTTTTGTAAGCGGAAAACGGCGGTGACCATTTGAACTTTTAATCAAGGACTCCACCATCCCTGTTGGGGTTTCAGCTGATCCTCCCGGAAGGTTCAGCTAATCTCTTCCCTCTCCTTCTGAACTTTCTGTCTCAACTAGACAGACTTGGCCAAGCTCATTTTGACCTCATTTCTAAATGGTAACCATCTTCAGATGTTCCATCACGTTGCGAAACAGGATTTGAACCGGAGGATCTCATCAAAGACCATAGGCATGTGCAAGGGGTGTGCTGGGTGTGCCCAGGCACACCCTAATGTCTCAAACAATAATGTCTCTCTGCTGGCCAGAGAGACATTTCAAAGAGGCTAGGAGGAGGCTAATATCGCCTCGTAAACCCCTCCTCTGGCCATTGTCACCACAAAGCCCCACCAATGCTGGGGCTTGAGGAATGTCTCCTCATTCCCCCCCCACACACACACACACATACACCTGCAACGGCTCTCCTGTGTTCAGGGAATCTGAATGCCGAGTAGGGCATCAATGGAACAGTGCTTACTAAATAAATGAATAAAAAGAACGAGTATTCAATATATGTTTGCCTTATAAAATAAATGAATTAATAAAATTCCCTAGGTGCACACCCTAAGGAAATGTGCTGTGCACACCTATGTCAAAGACCCTCCACTGGGTACTCCACCAAATGATGTGAAGTAGATGGCTACTCAGGAGAGTGCTTTTTCAGTGGTGGCACCGTGGTTGTGGCTCACCTGTGTGGTCTTTTTGATGCCAGGTGAAGACCTTTCTCTCTTGCACCCCAGCTTTTTAGTCCTTCAGTTTTATTTTCAAATGCTGGGAAAACATTCCAAATGTTGAGGGAAGGGGTTGTAGCTCAGAGCTATACCACACACTTTGCATACAGAAGGTCCTAGGTTCACTCTCCGGCATCTCCAGTTAGGGAAGGAAAAAACTATACCCGAAATCCTGTAATGCTACTGCCTGGTCAGTGTCAACAATACTGGGCTAGATGGACCAATGATCTGACTCAGTATAAGGCAGTTTCCTACATTCCTAAGTTGCATTTACAAGTGGCCGAACTCACCCATGTCTGACCTCACTCGGCAGCCACACAAGCTTCTTCTGAGGCTCGACCTGATGATTGCTTGGCAGCTGTCCACCCCTGCTCCCAAAATTGTGCACTTCCCCCCTCTGCATAAATGGGGCCTTTACGATCGCCATTAATGCAGTGGAGGGTAGTACACAATTTCTGGAGTCTAGGCAGGGCTCCTGCAGCTTTAACTGTTGTGATGAAGAGGGAATTTCACTAGGTGCTGCATGCATACAAATGACAGTTAAGGGGAAAATATGTAATAAATTTTAATACTTAATAAAATAATATATTTATCACCAAAGAAAACTATTAGAAATACATATGTATAGTAACAAAGTAAAAACAAGGCTCTTATGATTCTGGCCAAACGCATTTCGACAAAAATGTCTTCTTCAGTGGCCCAATCACTGAAAATAAACAACAAAGATAATAAGACATTTAGTAGTGCCCCAGATGGAGGAATTTTTTTTTTGTCTTTTCAATATATAAGTTTTTTTAAAATAAACAACCCACCTAAATGGTTTGAGTAACAGGCAAAGGTTTTTTCCAGCGGGGCTGATTTATATATATCCCCAATAATGGGATTGTGTCACTCCCCACATTTGGTGTACATGATGCACCCTGGAAGAAATATATACAAAAAATAATAATTAAATGCCCAATTAAACTTTAACTTCACAGGGATGTACATCCATTTTCACCAAAAATAAGACAAAAGATACTCACAAATGAAATTCACACTGTGCCTGTTACAGATGGAGGGAGTAATTCCTAGCTTTTTCTAAAAGCTGTCAACACAGCTGTTATATATAATGAGCCTACCAAATGGGTATATAATGAAAGCCTGGCTGTTAAGGGTTTATCTGGGCAGTAGCATACCATTTGCAAACAGCAAAGCCAGTGAATTTCATTTGTGAGTATCTTTTGTCTTATTTTTGGTGAAAATGGATGTACATCCCTGTGGAGTTAAAGTTTAATTGGGCATTTAATTATTATTTTTTGTATATATTTCTTCCAGGGTGCATCATATACACCAAATGTGGGGAGTGACACAATCCCATTATTGGGGATATATATAAATCAGCCCCGCTGGAAAAAACCTTTGCCTGTTACTCAAACCATTTAGGTGGGTTGTTTATTTTAAAAAAACTTATATATTGAAAAGACAAAAAAAAGAATTCCTCCATCTGGGGCACTACTAAATGTCTTATTATCTTTGTTGTTTATTTTCAGTGATTGGGCCACTGAAGAAGACATTTTTGTCGAAACACGTTTGGTCAGAATCATAAGAGCCTTGTTTTTACTTTGTTACTATACATATGTATTTCTAATAGTTTTCTTTGGTGATAAATATATTATTTTATTAAGTATTAAAATTTATTACATATTTTCCCCTTAACTTTCTTTTTTTGGTTTGTTTTGAGGATTTTGGTTAAGGTTAGCACTAGGGATGTGCACTGACCCCCCGGATCGGATCGGATAGCGGATCGGAATCGGACCTGGGGGGTCGGATCGGATCGGATCGGATCGGAGGCTGGTCGGATCGGATCGGACCAGATGTCCGATCCGGATCGGACGCCATTTTGAATGCTTTTTCCCATAGCCAAGTATTGTTTTACAAAAACGCCTATAACTTTTTCATTTTTAAAGATAGAAGGATGAAACTTGGGCACATTGTAGACTGGTTAGGGGTAGTTGTCTGTGAGAAATTTCAGAAAGATTGGTGCATGCATTTTGTGGCAATTAATTTTTTAATAAATACCCAGGAATGCCTATAACTTTGTCATTTTTAAAGTTACACACATGAAACTTTGCCACATTGTAGGGGGTACCTTGGGACCTATGTGTGTGAAATTTCAGAAACGTAGGTGCTTGTCTTGTGTGGCAATTAATTTTTAGAAAAATGGGTAGTAGTGGGGTAAATACAGTTACGCCTCCCATTTTTTTATTTTTGAAGATACAAACAGGAAACTTGGGCACATTACAGGTACCACTTGCCTTGATATGTGTGTGAAATTTCAGAAACATTGGAGCTTTCCTTGTGTGGCAATTAATTTTTGAAACAATGAGGAAAGAAACACCTATAACTTTGTCATTTTTAAAGTTACACACATGAAACTTTGCCACATTGTAGGTGGTACCTTGGGACCCATGTGTGTGAAATTTCGGAAACGTAGGTGCTTGCCTTGTGTGGCAATTAATTTTTTAATAAATACCCAGGAATGCCTATAACTTTGTCATTTTTAAAGTTACACACATGAAACTTTGCCACATTGTAGGCGGTACCTTGGGACCTATGTGTGTGAAATTTCGGAAACGTAGGTGCTTGCCTTGTGTGGCAATTAATTTTAGAAAAATGGGTAGTGGTGGGGTAAATACAGTTACGCCTCCCACTTTTTTATTTTTGAAGATACAAACAGGAAACATGGGCACATTACAGGTACCACTTGGCTTGATATGTGTGTAAAATTTCAGACAGCTGGGTCCAGGCATGTGGTGGCAAGGTATTTTTGAAACAATGAGGAAAGAAACGCCTATAACTTTTTTATTTTAAAAGTTAGAAGTCTGAACATTGCTCACTTTGTAGATGGGTTAGGGGTAGATATGTGTCAGAAATTTCAGAATGATAGGTCCAGGCATTTGATGGCTATGGAATTTTTAAATTACATGTTTCAAAAAAATTTCTACAGAGGCCAGGTCTTCCCCTCCCGCTTCCCGCGAAGAAAAGGAAACACTCTCTCGTCTCGATCCCTTTGATCCTTGGTAGTATCCATTACAGGGCTCGTGTCTGCTTGAGTACAAAGTGAAAGCAGACACGAGCCCTGTAATGGATACTACCAAGGATCAAAGGGATCGAGACCAGAGTGATCCTTCCTTGCACGCATGGCTGCAAAACTCAGCTAGGCTCAGCCGTTCTGCTTGAAAAGTGAAAGGAGGAAAGGAAACACGAGCCCTGTAATGGATACTACTAGCAACTTCAAAGGGATCGAGACGAGAGAGTGTTTCCTTTTCTTCGCGGGAAGCGGGAGGGGAAGACCTGGCCTCTGTAGAAATTTTTTTGAAACATGTAATTTAAAAATTCCATAGCCATCAAATGCCTGGACCTATCATTCTGAAATTTCTGACACATATCTACCCCTAACCCATCTACAAAGTGAGCAATGTTCAGACTTCTAACTTTTAAAATAAAAAAGTTATAGGCGTTTCTTTCCTCATTGTTTCAAAAATACCTTGCCACCACATGCCTGGACCCAGCTGTCTGAAATTTTACACACATATCAAGCCAAGTGGTACCTGTAATGTGCCCATGTTTCCTGTTTGTATCTTCAAAAATAAAAAAGTGGGAGGCGTAACTGTATTTACCCCACCACTACCCATTTTTCTAAAATTAATTGCCACACAAGGCAAGCACCTACGTTTCCGAAATTTCACACACATAGGTCCCAAGGTACCGCCTACAATGTGGCAAAGTTTCATGTGTGTAACTTTAAAAATGACAAAGTTATAGGCATTCCTGGGTATTTATTAAAAAATTAATTGCCACACAAGGCAAGCACCTACGTTTCCGAAATTTCACACACATGGGTCCCAAGGTACCACCTACAATGTGGCAAAGTTTCATGTGTGTAACTTTAAAAATGACAAAGTTATAGGTGTTTCTTTCCTCATTGTTTCAAAAATTAATTGCCACACAAGGAAAGCTCCAATGTTTCTGAAATTTCACACACATATCAAGGCAAGTGGTACCTGTAATGTGCCCAAGTTTCCTGTTTGTATCTTCAAAAATAAAAAAATGGGAGGCGTAACTGTATTTACCCCACTACTACCCATTTTTCTAAAAATTAATTGCCACACAAGACAAGCACCTACGTTTCTGAAATTTCACACACATAGGTCCCAAGGTACCCCCTACAATGTGGCAAAGTTTCATGTGTGTAACTTTAAAAATGACAAAGTTATAGGCATTCCTGGGTATTTATTAAAAAATTAATTGCCACAAAATGCATGCACCAATCTTTCTGAAATTTCTCACAGATAACTACCCCTAACCAGTCTACAATGTGCCCAAGTTTCATCCTTCTATCTTTAAAAATGAAAAAGTTATAGGCGTTTTTGTAAAACAATACTTGGCTATGGGAAAAAGCATTCAAAATGGCGTCCGATCCGGATCGGACCTCATCGGATCGGATCGGATCGGATCGGAGGTTGTCCGGATCGGATCGGATCGGATCGGATTTTCCCGATTTTGGGTCGGATCGGATTCGGATCGTGGATCGGATCCGATCTGATGCACACCCCTAGTTAGCACCCTGTTGTTTGTGTGTGCATACAAATGACACCTGCTAAAATTCCCTTTTCAATACAACTTAAAGATACAGAAGCCATGTCCTCCTTTCCATATGGTCACCCTAGCCAACCCCTTCTTTTGTCTTAGATTCACCCTTCCCCCAAATTCATTTCATACTAACCCCCCTCAGGCCTTGTAGAACAACACTTACCAATTCAAAATAACCTTTGGGTAACTTGCCACAAAGACTGCATCCTGAATCTGCACTGAATCTGAGTCGGATCGGATCCGGATCGGATGGGTCCGTGCACAGCCCTACCTGATACTTCTTTTGTCTGGGCCCTATGGAATGTGACCCTATGAGGGGGTGTCCAGGGGACTAAATGCCCCCATGCACCCCAAAATTGCCCATCCTCATCATCACAAGAGGGCATGAGAATATGAGAAGAATCAAGAAACCAAAACGTGAAAACTGGTGGTGGAAAAGAGCCATTTTGATTTTTAAAAGAGGAGTTTCACATACTGACATTCCAATTGTTTTCAACAAACATCATTGAATAGAACTGGGAGTTAGCTTTTGAAAAGTGTGTGGATGCAAATACATGGATACTGTTTGAATGTGTATATAATTCAAGAGTATGTTTTTTCTTCTTTCTTTTTGCCATTTAACAGTTTGACATAGATAAAGAAGCCGGCGAAAGACAGATCTACCATCGGTACTGCATGGAACGAGCATCAGTACATTGCGCCCATGTGTTCACCACGGTCTCTCAGATAACAGCCATAGAAGCAGAACACATGCTCAAGAGAGCAGCTGGTAAGATCAGTATGTCTAAAAGGCTGTGGTGCATCAAGATTGCCGAAAGATTACGAATACCCTAACGATAACAGTAACAACTGAGAGACCCTGTAAGGCAAGGTCTGGGAAACAATCCCCCTTGAAACCTTCAGGGGGCGCCCCCTCCCTTCGGCTGATAAAATTGCCTCCACTGCATCATCAATTTTGCTGCTGACATTTAGCGGCACAGCAGCAAAACAGCCACGATCTTCCTTTAAAACAAGCTGCGTGGGGACATGAGACTTCCAGGGACACAATTTTTTCTTGAAATCAAGGTGTACACTCTATGTGTTCCTCCCCATGCCTTGTTTTAAAGCAAAATAGCTCCTTTTTCCCGCTGCCACACTGCCCAATTCCAGTGGCAAACCACCACCTTTTGTAGGGTGACCATACGAAAAGGAGGACAGGGCTCCTGTATCTTTAACAGTTGCATAGAAAACGAAATTTCAGCAGGTGTCATTTGTATGCATGCAGCACCCAGTGAAATTCCCTCTCCATCACAACAGTTAAAGCAGCAGGAGCTGTACTTGAGAGACCAGATACAAAAGAGGCCAGGGCTCCTGCCGCTTTAACTGTTGGTATGAAGAGGGAATGGCAGCAGGTGTCATTGATATGTATGCAGCACCTGGTGAAATTCTCCTGCAGCTTTAACTGTTGTGATGAAGAGGGAATTTCACCAGGTGCTGCATGTGTACCAATGACACCTGCTGAGATTCCCGTTTCCACACAACTGTTAAAGATACAGGTGCCCTATACTCCTTTCCATATGGTCACCCTACATAATGTTTAGCCCCAAATGCTTAACCACTGCGGCTTAGTGCGTTGTTTGAACAGGGTCAATCAGTGCTGACAATACTGGGCTGGATGGACCAATGGTCTGAATCGGTATAAGGAAACTACTGATGTTCCTATGGTAGAGTTTGTTTGCTTAATCATCTAACTACACAGACTATGCAGGCACAGAATGGAGAAATTTTCTAACAGATCTTAGTTGGCCTTCTAATAGATCATTGATGCTCAATCCCAGTTACCTTAATATCTTTGATTTCTCTGTTGATTTCTATGGGCAGCTCTCACTTTTGTCCTTGGATATATTTAAAAAATAGCTTTTCAGTGTGCGCCAGTAAAGGGCCTCTCTAGACAATGAGGTGGTTCCCTCTGGCTGGGAGTGGTGAGAGCTGTGGTTCTATTTTCCTTAGGGTGCAATTCTATGCATGTTTTGACAGAAAAAAAATGTCCTAGAAACGGATGCTGGGAGTTGTAGGACTTCCGCTCTCCCCATCTAAACAAGCAGACAGTTGAGCCCTTAGTGAATGCTTAAAACACTGGGTGTCTTCCAAAATAGCCCTACCATGACCAAAGCTCAACGTTTTGGAGGAATGGGTTGCAATGAGGAGGATGGGGCATCAATCCTGGAACCAAAAGCTGAATGATTGGTTTGTCATCATCATAATTGCCTGGAGTAAAATCTGCTGCCAGCTTTGAGCTACGACGGAGCAATGACTCTGGGAAAATGACAGCTGTCAATCTGCAGGCGCCAATTATCCTCCATCTTGGAGCAGAGTTTTGCCCTGGCTACAAATTGCAAACTGAATGGTTTGAACACAATGCCCTTGGGTAGACCTCAAGCTTAATTATCTACTCTGGCAAAGTCCATTGACCCTCTTTGAGCAATAGACAAATTTCACAACTTGGCAGACTGCCAGGCAGCAGCAATATAGGGGTCCTCCGCAGGACTGCAAACTTTAATCCATTTAATGGGTAGATTAATCAATGATGGCGTTAGTTAGTTTAATCAGTGCGGCCCAATGCTAATCGGTGTGGGCAATTTTAAGTGGCGGGACTGAAAGTTAAGAAGACACTTATGGCAACCAGTTATAGAGACTGAATAATTACAAATATTAGTAGTATCATTTACTTGTCTTGTTCAACTCACCGTTTCAGTGATGTGGGACACAAGCCTATGCATGTTTAAAATCCTACAACTCCCAGCATGCCCCAGCCAGCCATGCTGGCTGGGGCATGCTGGGAATTGTAGGACTTCTTTTGATCTAAACATGCGTAGGATTGTGCTTAAGACACAGGGACCCTTCCAAAATAGCCTCACCATGAACAACGTTGCAATCTTGTATGTTTAATCTTTATTATGCACTATGATGGTGAATTTTATGACTGTTTCTATCCCACTTTCCTACCAGGGTCTGGGACAGGGGGTGACTATATCAATCAAATAGTTTAAACTTCAAACTAAACTTAAAGGTAATAAAAGTATAGACTTCAGTCAGAGCAACTATTCGCACCATAAGATATAGATTGCCCTATGGCTACCTCATGCAGAAAAATGAACGAAAGGTACAATCTTATGCATGTTGAGACAGAAAAAGGTCCCGCAACTCCCAGCATATCCCAGCCAGAGAGAACCATTTCATTGTCTAGATAGGCCATTTAATGGCTCACATGCTGTAAAAGCTATTTTAGATGTCCCCAAGGACAGAAGTGAGAGCTGCCCATAGAAATCAATAGGCTTGGCATGTCATTTGAACCATGACTTAGTTTGTCCTGTGAACCTTTCCTGACCCTGGTGGCTACATAACCACGTTTTAAACATGCTTGCTAGCAAAAGGGTTAGCGGCTAACCATGGCTTAGCACGTTGTCTGAACAGGCCCACTGGCAACAGGTCTCCAGGGTCTCAGGCAGAATTCTTTCCTAGCTGCTACCTGGAGATGCCGGTGATTGACCCTGGGACCTTCTGCATGGCAATCATGAGATCTGTTGCTGGGCAATGATCCTTCTGCTCAAAGCCCATCATGCAAGGGCGGGAAAAGTTGCTTATGTATTTCCACACTGTAGTTCTTGAGTGATTCAGTTTCTGCTTCCGATCCCTGTTATAGCTGGGTCACTGGATTGTCTGTAATAAACACAGTCCAACAAAAGCCGCTCTCTAAATGGTTCCCCCATCCCAGCCCTGTTGGGAAATGAAGACAGTCTAGTTCCTTCTTTTCCTTCGAGATCTACTCAGCTCCCCCTGCCTTTCCTGTGCTCTTACCAGATGTCGTCACTCCAAACGGCCTGAACATCAAGAAATTCTCGGCCATGCATGAGTTCCAGAATCTGCATGCCACCTGCAAAGCGAGGATCCAAGAGTTCGTTCGAGGCCATTTCTACGGGTAGGCTGTCCTGCTCCAAAGGGATGGATTTTAGGGCTCTTCTATATGACAGGCCCCACACTAGTGGTGCAAGATTCCATCCTCATTGCAAGTGTGGGAAATAGCCCGGCTTCAAGGATTGCCAACTTTGATTTTTAAAAATAAAATCTGGTATCTGGACAAAGCCAGGGGAGGAGCATCGGGTTGAGCAAAGAGGGGGAGCCCAGCATACCTTTTTGGCTCAGTGGGCACATTTGGAATTTTGGGAGAGTATCACGGGCACTCTCACAGAGTGGCTGCCATGGACTAGGGGTTGCCCGTGGCTGCCATCGTGGGCACGGCCAGTCAAAACACACTCACTTCCCAGAAGGCAAACTTGTGAGACGAAGGCCGTTTCTACACCGGCCTTTTTTCCCGGGGTTGTCCCTGGCTGCAGTGGGGGGACGGGCACGGGGTTTCCCAGGGATAAAGAACCCCTGGGAAAACCTGAAATTTCCAGCGTTCCCGGGACTATCCCAAGACCGTGGGAAGTGTGTGCGCCTGTCCTGCCTGGTGCCCACTTACTCACGAGTAAGCTTGGCACAAGAAACGGGCACGGAGCCATGCCATGCGGCTCCATGCACACGGAAGGGAAGCAAATCCGCCATCACCAGGATGGCGGGGGCACATGCACGGGGAGGGGGGTCTTACCTTCTCCGCCACGCTCCCGGCTCCTTCTGCTCATTAAAAAAAATGGCGCCTGCAACAAGCGCAATATCCCAGGATGTTGCACTTCCAGTTTGGATGCCCAGGGCAGGTGGGTGAGTGGGGGCCTAACTCCCCCCTCCCTGTTTCCCCCCCCCATGGTTACCTCCTGGGGACGTCCACGGGCGCCCGTGGGTGGCCCCAGCATATAAGCCCCCCCCTCGCAGTTCTCCTTACCTGCCGTGGCTGTCCTCTGCCATCCGCTGCCGCCTGGGCGGCAGCGGATGGCCCTGGCAGGTAAGCCCCCCCTCACGCTCCTCCTTACCTGCCGGGGCGTCCTCTTCCTTCACCTGCCGGAGATCTACTGAGAACTAGGCTTCACAGCCTAGTCCTCTGTAGAGTGCCAGGTGATGATGCCATCACCTGGTGCTCTACTGGGGACTAGGCCACAAAGAGATCTCAGTAGATCTCTGGCAGGTGAAGAAAGAAGATGCCCTGGCAGGTAAGTGGATGCCCCTCCCTCCCCCCCCACGATCCTCACCTGGCCGGGCTGTCTGCTTCCATCGGGGGGCACCCACTGGCGCCCGCCGATGGAAGCGGACAGCCCCCCCAGGTAAGCCACCCCCCACTCCTTACCTGGCGGGGCATCCTCCTCCTTCCGTTACTGGAGATCTACTGAGAACTAGGCTTCACGGCCTAGTCCTCAGTAGAGTGCCAGGTGATGTCATCACCTGGCGCTCTACTGAGGACTAGGCCGCGAAACCTAGTTCTCAGTAGATCTCCGGCAACGGAAGGAGGAGGATGCCCACCCAGGTAAGCCCCCCCCCCCCGCGATCCTCACCTGGCCGGGCTGTCCGCTTCCATCGGTGGGTGCCTGCTGGTGTCGTGACTCCCTAACTTCTAGCGCTCATTGAAGTCAATAAGGAGGCCTCTTAGGAAAAAACAATCAATCTTTTATTTAGCAAATGATCCCTTCTCTCCCTTTGAAAGGAGTTAAAACTTAGAAAGTGTTTTGACCCAAGGCGTAATTTAGCTAAGTAAACAAACAGTTGATCCATCCAAAAGAAAGTGAGAGTCAGTTCTAAGAAGAATTCACATCCAGCCTTTTCTGAGCAAGTAATCTTTCCGAGCGCCATCTTCTAACCTCTCTGATCTGCGCTCGCTTTTCTCTCCTATGGAAAATGGAATTTCTGAGTTCACTCCCCCCTTCGTCCCCTGAAGTCAAAGGCTTGTTATCGGCTGCAGGGTTATTTACATCAGGAGAAACATTCTCTAAAGGCGAAGCTATGGGAACGACCTCTTCCCCTTCTGGTACAGACTGGAATGTGTGTTCGGGTTCAGAATCTGATTCTGAATTAACATCTAACATTCCTTCGCCCTGAGCAAGGGGGAAGGAATTAGACACAACACCTGGTGCCCACCGATGGAAGCAGACAGCCCTCCCAGGTAAGACCCCCCCCTGCTGTCTGCTTCCATCGGCGGGCGCCTGCTGGTGCCCGCCGATGGAAGCGGCGGCGGGCGCCAGTGGGTGCCCGCCGATCCTCCGATTTTTTCCGAACCGGATCGGGTCCTTCCAGACCGGTTCGGAAAAGATCGGACGATCCAGTGGGGTGATCAGAAATTGGACAATTGCATCCGATTTCCCCTGGATCAGCTCCAGATCATGGATCAGAGCCAATCCAGTGCACACCCCTACTTACCATATCCCTTTTTCAAACCGCACTTACTCACGAATAAGCCGTCATCAGGCTTATTCAGCCCCTTGTTACCTTCCATTGCAATCAGCCCCTCCCCAATTTTCATTGTGCACCCCTGGCTTAGTGGAATCTTTGAAGTAGCCTTCAATGGAATGCATGAAGTTACTTGTCTTTCCCCTGATGAGGATTATGTGAACTGGGGACCCCCTCTATGCCTTGCAGGCTGTCTTCTTTCTCTGTGTTGCTATCTGTGGGCCCATGTGGGAGAACAGGTGGCCTGCTGGCTATTCAGGATATGCTCAGAAACAGGTCTCCTAAATTCACTGTACCTTGCTACGTTGCTATATGTTGGTGACCTGACTTGGCACTGTCTCCGGCGTGTGCTGTTTGATCAGCTCAACGCTTACGGTTGTTTGCTTTGCTTTCAGCCATCTTGATTTCAACCTTGAAAGGACCTTGTTTTTCTTCATCGCTGGGAGATACGAGTTTTCGAACAAAGGAGCTGACATGTTTCTAGAGGCCTTATCAAGATTGAACTTCCTACTGAGGGTACGAACAAATACATCTGTATATGAAGCTGTCTTAGTCGATCGTAAGACGTTAAAGAAAAGCCATGCTGGATCAGTTCAAAGCCCTTTCTTCTGTTCTTGCAGTGGCTCACCAGAAGCACCCTCCCACCTGGGTTCCCCAGCAAATGGTGTACAGAGACACACCGCCTCTGACACTGGAGGCAATATAGAGGCCCTTTCTACACCTAAGGGTGTAGAGGGAGGGGGAGGGAGGATTGCGGACTTACCTGCTTCCGCGATCCTTCCCCAGGGTCTAAACAGGAAGCACGATGTCCCGGAAACAAAAAGGGATGTTACGCCCATCACGCCCGCCATTTTTTAAAAAATAGACTGCAGCTGGAAGCGCAATTGCGCTCCAATGAAAAAGTGAGTTTAAAAACAAAACAAAAAAGGCCTGACCCCGCTCCCGCCCCCAACCCTGATGCCCTTGGACTCCCCCCGGCCCGGCTCCTTCCCTCTTGCTGACACCCGTTACAGGGAGGAGGGAAGAAGCCGGGATGGGCACCCACACAGCCTGCCGTCCTTGGGATCTTCCCAGGACCGTGAGGAAAATCAGGATAATCAAGGTCTTGGTTATCCTGGGAAAATGGAGGTGTTGTCCCTGCCTGCTCCCAGAATCTCCTGTGCATCATTTGGACGCAGAGGGATGACCCCAGGAAAAAAGGCCAGTGTAGACACGGCCAGAGTCATCAGGACTAGTAGCCATTGACAGCCCTATCCTCTATGAATTTTTCTAATTCCCTTTTAGAGCTCCCCATGTTGGCCACCATCACTGCATCATGTGGCAGCCCATTCCACAGTTTAACTTCTGTGTGAAGAAGTCCTTTCCCACCAAGCAGTTTCTACCGGTTCTAGTATTATATGAAAGAAGGAGAAAAACTAATCCTTATCCCCTTTCTGCACACCATACATAATCTGGTGTTTCTCTATCATGTCCCCTCTAATTTGCGGATGCTGTAAAGAAGGCAAAATCCATGTTAGACATAATTAGAAAAGGAATCGCGAATAAAACTGCCAGTATCATACTGCGTTTATACCAATCTATGGCGCGACCACACTTAGAATACTGTGTACAGTTCTGGTCACCACACCTAAAAAAAAGATATTATAGAGCTGGAAAAAGTTCAGAAAGGGGTAACTAGAATGATCAAGAGGCTGGTGCATCTCCCCTATGAGGGAAGCTTATAGCAGCTGGGATTGTTTAGTTTGGATTAAAAGGAGGCTAAGGGGAGACATGATAGAGGTATACAACATTATGCAGGGTGTGGAGAATGTTTATCCCTCTCTCATAATACTACAACCCAGATTATCCCATGAAGGTGATTGGTGGGAGATTCAGGACCGATAAAAGTCAGTACTTCTTCATAGCGCGCATAGGTAGGCTATGGAATTCACCACCACAAGATATGGCGAGGGCCACTGATTTGGATAGCTTTAAAAGGGGGTTGGATAAATTCCTTGAGAATGGCTGCTAATCCTGATGGCTATGTGCTATCACCAGTATCAGAGGGAGTAAGCCTTTGTACACCAGTTGCCAGGGAACATGGGCAGGAGGGTGCAGTTGCACCCATGTCCTGCTTGCAGGTCGCTGGTCGACAGCTGGTTGGCCACTGTGTGAACAGAGTGCTGGACTAGATGAACCTTGATCTGATTCAGCACAGCTCTTCTTATGTTCTTATGCCCTTTTTCTAAGCTGAACAGCCACAAATGTTGTAACCTTCCCTCATGGGTGAGTAGTCCCTGCCTTTTGATCACATTGGTTGCTCTTTTCTGCACTTACCCCAGCTTTACAATATCCTTTTTTAGGTGTGGTGACTAAAACTGTACACAGTATTCCAAGTGTGGTCGCGCCATAGATTTGTATAAAAAGAGATTTCTTTTTTTATTCCTTTCCAAAAAAATATTTTCTTTCAGGTCCACAGGAGTGACATCACGGTTGTTGTGTTCTTCATAATGCCAGCTAGCACTAACAATTTCAACGTGGAAACCCTGAAGGGCCAGGCAGTCCGAAAGCAGCTATGGTAAAATCTTTTTTTCTGTTTCAAAGTGATGAAACAAGTGATTTAATTATTGGCTCTGGCGAGAGATAAAGTGGGTAGGTTTTCCGTTGGTCAATGGAAACCCTGCATTTTACAGAAGCTGTGTAAGGCCATGTCTACACCAGGGATTTATTCTGGGGTCATCCCTAGGTTGTCCCTGTGCATCTACATGATGCACAGGGATCCCAGGGGCAAGCGGGGATGACCCCTCCATTTTCCCGGGATAACTGATTCCCCAGTTATCCCGTGGTTCCGGGGCCATCCCGATGATGGCGGGAGGTGTCGTGCTGTGTATGCTGGGGTACAATCCCCCCTCCCTCCCCGAAGGCCCTTAGAAAAGGCCTAAGAGGAAGATCCGATCCATTGGATGGAGGTGGTGGAATTCTGGAACTGTGCCAATTCATACTGCAGGAAGGGGTGTCACATTTTTAATCCTCCCCCACATAAAAAGCTTTGGGTCCATTTAGCTCAGTGTTGTCTTCACTGACAGGCAGTGACTCTCCAGGCTAGTGTTTTCCTATCCCTATCTGGAAATACTGGGAATTGAACCAAGTTCCTTTGCATACAAAGCATGTGCTCAACCATGGACTTATGCCCATTCCCTCATTCGCTAATTACTGGTTGATGGCTCTGGGGAGATGGTTGGTGTTTCATCAGTGGGAGAGCTAAATAGGTCTCCATGGGCAACTTGATCACACCCTCCTCACAGGAAATTGATCAGACCGACAGTTGAATGTGGAATATGAAAGCCATTTCCTTCCCCAGACCCTAGCTAGGGGATGGCCATGTTCCCTGTGCAGGAAGAAATTGCCATGTGGAGGAAATGAGAGGGGGGGTCGGAGGGAGGGAGGGAGAAGGGGGAACACTCAATGCTACAAGGATCTTGGAGGTATCTAACGCGTGGCACTGGATTTGCAGCCTGCTAGGAGTATTTCTGCTGTCGTCATGCAGTTATGATCATCTGTAAATAAACCAAATATTACAAAACTGCCATACGTCTCCAGTGCGTTTTCCTTCTAAAGGAAGGTAAGCCCGATAGCGCTGCCCCCTGTAATCTTTCACAACTTCGTGAAATGTGTAACTCTATCGTCAGAGCAATAAAACAATGAACAGAGAAAACACTGGGTCGGGAAGGCAGGGTGGAAAATGAGCTGCTTTTAATATTCTGCTTTGCTGTCTCTTAGGGACACTGCACATTCTGTGAAGGAAAAGTTTGGCAAGAAACTCTATGAAGCACTATTAAGGTGAGAGCTGCAGTTTCTCATCTGTCACTTGAAAACAGCCTTTCCTAACTTGTTGCCCTCCAGATGTTTTGGACTACAACTCCCAGCATTCCTGAGCATTGGCCATGCTGGCTGGGGCTGATGGGAATTGGTCCAAAACATCTGGATGACACTGAGACCTCCATCACACCTAATTCTCCCCCGTTTGCAGCCACATTTTTTTTTTACCTCTGAGGCAGAATTGCGTCAAGCTTATGATCCCTTTCACCTGAGTACGCTGCTCCTTCGCTCCTTGGCTCTTCCGCTCCACTCCACTCCACTCCACCCCTCCCCTTCTCTTTCTCCCTCCAGTTCGGTCCTGGCAGACCGCCTTTCTCCCAACAAAAATGGAACACCCCTGTCGTCTGGCTCTTTGGGGGCATCGAGGGAGTACAATCCTGTCTCTGCAGAGATTCAGGCCTTGTATGATTTTAAAAAATGCTTTCGAGCCTGGGATGCAAGGTTTGGGTTTTATATTGAGGCTTGGAACTGGCTGCTGGGAGAGATCGCTTTTCCCTGCCAGGACCTGATGCAATCCATTCAAGCCCTCAGTTCCTTTAAAACTACATGGAGGCTTAGGGTGTATTAAATGCACTTAGGGAAAATAATCCAGACTTTAAGCGTTCTAGGAAAGGCTGGGGAAGATGCGGGGTGTCAGCAGGACAGGCACAGCGTCATGTGAGTACCGTGCTGCAAATCCGCACACCAGACATGGCGAGAAGGCACTAAATCACTGGTGTGATAATGCTTTCGGTTAGGGAAGGCTGCTTTACAGTTATGTATCTATGAGTGTTTTATCCCCTGACACATCCAAGACAATAACAATTCCATAGAATACATACAATAGAGCTCGCTTGAAAGGTTGTCACACAGAAGAGGGACAGGTTCTCTTCTCGATCATCCCAGAGCGCAGGACAATGAATAATGGGCTCAAGTTACAGGAAGTCTGACGGTTAGAGCAGTACGACAATGGAACCAATGACCTAGGGAGGTGGTGGGTTCTCCCACACTAGAGGCCTTCAAGAGGCAGCTGGACAACCATCTGTCAGGTATACTTTAAGGTGGATTCCTGCATTGAGCAGGGGGTTGGACTCGATGCCTTCCAACTCTATTATTCTATTATTCTATTGCTGTTCCTATTTAGAAGATGGTTCCAAATATTTTCTATTTGGAAGGCACTACCATGTAGAAATTAATGTGCAGCACCGGGGCGAGCCCAGAGTGGGGCAACCGCCTCAGGCAAGGGGGTGCAGAGCAACAGTCAGATGTTTGGGGCCGAAACTGTGTGTGCCACATGGCTTGTCTGGCACCTGTAAGCTTCCTTGCTGCCCTCAGTTGTGGTGAAGTCTGTCCCATCACGAGTGTTAAAGGGAGATTCATCTGCCAGTCTGGCCAGATTCGGTACATGGCACCATCTTGTCCTTCACCTTGGACAAGGGTGCAAGGCGAGTGGGCATCCAAGAGAAACGCAAAAAAAGAAAATAATCTCAGGATGCTATAAATGAATTTATTGCTGAAAAGCCCAACACATTTTAACCTCTTGCTTATTAGGCCTTCCCCAATGGGCTGTAACAATACATATATAAAGAGCAAGAATGAGACAACACAAAAAAAACCCCATTTTTTTTTCCAATTAAAAAAAGCACATTGCAAGCATGGTCTGTGCATACTTGTAGACAATTTCACATAAAGGGTTCATAAGGCACATTGCAAATAAGGCCTGTGCATATATTGAAATAGTATAAAACAGTTGATATTACATACTCGCTGGTAACAAAGTCTGCAGAAATTAGTAACAACAAATTGTCTTGTAATGGCGACTAGATTGGCTGTGCTGAAGGCAATGTGTTTTTTTTAATACTGTTAGACAAGTTTGTTCTTTGAGTTTCTTACAGGTGTTGCCATAACAGGGCAATTCACTCGAGGTCTTCTCATCTCTGGGCAGAGCTAGAAAACTCAGAGAATGTCTCGAAACTACAGAGCAGTTGCAGGAGTAGCAAAACTTCCAACTCCTCATTGAGCCCCATGTTTTGGGCTGCCTCTGTGCCACCGGCTGTTCTTTTTGGCACATCCATGTTTTAATCTCTGTACGTACAGTTTATCTGTTTTTGGGAGCCACAGCCGACCACAGTTATCATCATGTGTAATCTTGCATGCAGTAACTCTTTGTTTCTCTGCTTATTCGTTATTTATGTCTTGCACCTTCCAGGGCAGTTTACAATCAACATGACTGGATTACAAAGTGAAGATGTTTATTTATAAATTTATTTTATTACGTTTGTATACCGCCCCATAGCTGAAGCTCTCTGGGCGGTTTACATAAGATTAAAACAATTAAAAACAGTATACAAAAATTAAAACAGCAAACACATACAATATACACATAATATACACGTACATTTAAAACCACTGTAATAACTTTAAAAAGCTATAAACCTAAAAATAAAACAAACCCAGGCTCATAAGATATTGCTAAATGCCTGAGAGAAGAGGAAGGTCTTGACCTGGCACCGAAAAGTTAATAATGCTGGCGCCAGGCGGGCTTCGTCAGGGAGATTGTTCCACAAATGGGGGGCCACCACAGAGAAGGCCCTCTCCCTTGTTGCCGACCTCCAAGCTTCCCTCAGAGTAGGCACTCGGAGGAGGACTTTAGATGTTGAACGTAGTGTTCGGGTAGGTTCATGTTGGGAAAGGTGTTCCGTCAGGCATTGTGGTCCCAACAAGCCGTGTAAGGCTTTAAAGGTTAAAACCAGCACCTTGAATCTGGCTCGGAAACCTACAGGCAGCCAATGCAAGCGGGCCAGAGTAGGTCTTATATGCTCGAACCTTCTGGTCCCAGTTATCAATCAGGCCGCTGCATTTTGCACAAGCTGCAGACGTTGTCTGGACTCCCTGTAAAATTCCGTGGATGAAGCAGAGTGATCGTTCAATAAAAGCTCCACCTGGAAGCACCTTTGCATCTTAGGAAGTGTGCCTAGGATCGTAAGAATGCACACATACCTGGGAGGAAGCTCTGTTGAACTCAGTGGGGTTTCCTTCTGCATAGATGTGCATAGGAGTTGGGCTGTTCGTCCCAGTGATGCAGGCCAGGTCTTCCTTTTTCACTAAAAGATTCCCCCATTGCATCCACAGAGGAGAAATCCCCGATATGAACAAGATCATAGATCGCGATGACCTCACCATAATAAAACGAGCCATCTATTCAACACAGGTTAGAGGAAAGATTCTTCTGTGATTCCTTTTCTTGCTTAATGCCAAAATATAAAACTGGCTTCATAGGCCTAGCTTTCTGTAATGTCATAAGCCTATATTCCAGTTATACCATTGTATACAATCTGGAGAGTGGGGCTCATATGATCAAATACTTCTCCCACGAAGATATTCCTTCCATGCAGAAAGTCAGCATGCCAGGAGAAAGGGATCTAGCATCTAGTTTTCTGTGCGCAAGGATTTATCTATTTATCTCTGCTATGGGGAGCAATTCAGTCATATGAGCCCCCATCTGCAATCTGCAGTGATACGGTCCACAGTCCAGACTTTGGGTACTATCCCGTGTTGCCCTGGCACTCACACTAATGATGTTGCGCCCGTGTAAAGCAATGTTTGCGGAATGTAACTAGCGCAACAGGAAATATGGTGATTTGCAGCAACAAAAAAGGGGTAATTTTTCTTCAAAACAAGGTGTGGGGGCTATTAATAGCATTCTTTCTCTTTACCCCTCCCACTGAAATGCTTCCTGGATTTAAAAAAAAAAAAAACATTTCCAGTTTTCCCAAAGCATGCACAAAGTTAAATAATTAAGCTTGCTATGGAAGGGAGTTCCATAAAGAGGGGTGCCATTGCAGAGAAGGCCCTGCTCCTCTTTAGAACATAGCCCGTTGGTTAGCTTCCCTTTATTCCTTGTTTGCAACGTGTACATCTAAAAGGCATTCCGTTGTCCTGCTGCAGCGACAGAGTCTCCCACCGGTGACAACCCACAACATGATTGATGACTCCAGCGATCCCATCCTCAGCACCATTAGACGGATCGGCCTTTTCAACAACCGGACAGATCGGGTTAAGGTAAAACACTCGCTGCTTGCTCGTATATTTCCCTTCTTCTCAAGAGCAAGCCGCTCTGCCCAACATGCACGAGAAGAAAAGGATGCATTCATTTTAGACAGCAAAAGGGAAATGTACGAAGCTGGCTTAAACTAAGGCCATTTCTACACTGGCGTTTTCCCCCAGGACCGTCCCTGGGTGCTCCCTGGGTGTCCAGATAATGCACAGGGACTCCCGGGGGCAGGGGGGATGGCACGGGTTTTCCCAGGGATAAAGAAATCCTAAGAAAACCTGAATTTTCCGGAGGTCCTAGGACGAACCCGAGGACCGTGGGTGGTGTGGGTGTCAATCTCAGCTTCTTCCCTCTTCCCCACAAGTAGCAGGGGTCTGCAAGAGGGAAGGAGCTGGCCCAGGGGGAGTCTAGGGGCATCGGGAGTGGGGGGAGCAGGGTCAGGGCTTTTTTTTGGGGGGGGGCTACATACTTTTGCATTGGAGCACAAATGCGCTCCCGCCGGCTCCGTCGTTTACAAACCAGAATGGTGGGCGTGACGAGTGAGACATCCCTGTTTGTTTCCGAGATGTTGTGCTTCCTTGTAGAAACTGGGCGACGATCCCAGAAGCAAGGAAGTCCGGGATTGCCCCCAGGCCCTCCCTTTACACCCTTAGGTGTAGAAAGGGCCAGGGTCAGGCCATCGGCATTTTGGATTCTGACTAGCAGCACCAGCTCCGGGTGTTTCTGGGCCCTTGGCCCCCCTCCCTTAGTGGCTCTACCTTCTCATTACCATTCTCACTAGGTGCAAATGCTCTTCATCCGGTGTCTCATCATGGCTCCCCCTTGCTTGCTTGACTGGCAGGGAGCCAGTGGGGCTATTCACACAACTGGTGTCAGGATCAGACCCATTATCCCTAGTGTGGGACTAGGTTTTGCAGCCTCAATCAGATTTGGAGGCTGAAGAAGCAGAAGCAGATGTGCACCAGGAAGTGGGGGAGGAAATTCTCCAAGGCTCTTCAGGAGCCCAGGAGGAATCTTCCCATGAGCTTATCGGACAGGACGACCAGGCTCAGAGATCACCCTCCCCCTCCCCGCTGGGATCTCAGTCTCCGTCAAAGGGGGAGAGAACTTCGGAGCTGACAGACCCCAGAGTCTGCCGCAGGGTCAAGCAGGCAGTGTTGAGAGGCGGTGGGAGGTGATCCGTGAGGATGGCCACTCGGCAGAGGCTTCACCTTCAAGACCAACCCTGAGAGAGGTATTCAGTAAAAACCTATTGGGTATAGCGGGAAACTGTCCATTCAGTTGATAGGCAACTGCCTTGCTTTGTTAGGCTAATATAGCTTAGAGGATAGCTCCTAGCCTTCACACTCCCTTCAGGTGTGAAGATATGTCTCTCTTTGTGGATTGCACAACAGACCTCTTTATTGTCTCGCATCTCGGAGGGAGGGCTTGGAATTACGACAACATGCTAGCCCATATTCAGTGTTGAGTGTGGGTTGTTGTTGAACAGTGGGTTGTTTGTTGAACCCTGGGTTAGTGTGTTATCTGAAGCCTGGACATTTTCCTGCAAAGTGACTTGTTAAACATGCAGAGTGGCTTGTTAACCACCCTGAACAACCCGGTAGCAAACCGTGGGTTCACAAGGTGGTTTGTTCGAGACAATAAGCCACACTGCATGGTTAAAAAGACCCCCTGTGGAACATGTCCTGGTTTCAGACAACACAGTCACCATAGTTCAACAAACAGCCCACCCTGTGGAAAATGTGCTGGGTTCAAACAACATGCTAATGCACAGTTCAACAAACAATCCGCAGTTCAACAACAAGCCATATTTGACCACTGAGTGTGGGTTAACATGTTGTGCAGGCTCTCCTACTCATCACCACCTTTGTCTGTGCCAGAGCGAGAAGGAAGTGAGCAAGAAGGTTGTAATGGTGAAGAGGAGGTCTTGTCAGTGGGATCTTGTCATTGGGCCCCTGTGGGGATGTGGGCCCTCAGCAGTTGCCCAACCATGCCTACCTTTGACACTGGCCCTGCATCCATCCCAGTATTTTGGACCCTGACTGGCAATGTCTGAGGCAGAAGGTCTTTGCCAGAACTGCTATCTCCCTTTAACTGGAGATGACAAGGTTGGATCTCAGGTCCTTCTACATGTCAAGAATCTGCTCTACCACTGAGCAGTGGAGACTGGTGGCTCCGATGTCAATGGGCCAGTGAATCCGCTCCAGGTTTTGGCCAGAACCCGGAGTGGATTCACCACCCCATTGGCATCAGAGCCACCAGCCTCCACTGCTCAGTGGTAGAGCAGGTTCTTGAAATGCAGAAAGACCTGTGTGTGGCACCTTGGATAGTTCCTTTGGATTTCTAACTGGTTCTGACTGAAACCCGGACAGATTCACCATCCCGCTAACATTGGAGTCACCAGCCTCCAGTGCCGCTGAGCTATGGCAAGGAAATTAGATCCCAGAACTTTAGAGTTGGGAGGGACTTCGGAGGTTATATAATTCAATGTCCTAGTCAAGGCAGAATTTTTGCAACGACAGCATCCCGGACAGATTGCCCTCCAGCCTCTACTTAAATAGCTCCAGTTAAGGAGACCCCACTGCTTCCTCAGTGTCAAGCAGGTCTTGCCATTAGGAAGTTTCTCTTAAGGTTTAGCTGAAATCAGCTTCCCTGTTAATGTTCACCTAGGGCCGGCCCTGCCATTAGGCAGAGTGCAACAGTTGCCTCAGGCAGCAGCTGGTTGTTGGTGGAGAGTCCTGTGTGCCATGCGGCCTGCTCTCCACCCCCTAAGTCAGTCTGCTGTCTTCAGGAGCAGCGGAGGATGCTGCCCCTCCATCTGTGTTGAAGATAGATTCATCTGCCAGTCTGGTTGGCTTTTGTACACAGGATAGGAGGGGGGTGGCCAACTGTTCTTTATCTCAGGCAGCAAAATGTCTTGAGCCAGTCCTGCGTTCACCCACGGGTTCTAGCCCGACCATCAGAAGCCACAGTGACAACCCTTCAGATACTTGAAGGAAATAGTTATGTTCTCCTTCTCCTTCTCCTTCTCCTTCTCCTTCTCCTCCTCCTCCTCCTCCTCCTCCTCCTCCATCTCTTCTTCTTCTTCTGCAGGTGATACTACACCCTGAATTCCTTTCTTCAACTAGTCCATTATTACCCATGGACTATGAAGAGTTTGTCAGAGGTTGCCATCTTGGTGTATTCCCATCGTACTATGAGCCCTGGGGTTATACTCCTGGTAAGCAAACTACAGATTTCCTTGCTTTTATGTATTTTATCACTGGTTTCTGGTAATGTTAACTTATGGAACTTGCTGCAACAAGATCAGGTCATGGCTGGCTAGTTTAGATGTGTGTGGTAGTTGTTTTAAAGGGACACAAACATTAAGCGAGGATATATCTATTGGTGATTGTTAGATGTGATAGATAAACCGAGCTGCCAAGTTCAGAGGCTGTATATCTTCTGGATGCTGCTAACAGAGGAGAGCTGATTTATTTAATTATTGATTGATTGATTACATTTATACCCCACCTTTTTTTCGCCAAGGAACCAAGGTACATAAACCTCCTCCTCTCCATTTTATCCTCACAACAACAACCCTATGAAATAGGCTGGGCAGAGAGTCTGTAACTGGCCCAAACTCATCCAGTGAGTCTCCATGGCTGAGTGGGGACTAGAACCCAGGTCTCCCAACTCTCAGTCTGACAGTCAAGCCAATACACCACACTGATCACGTAGTTCCTTTCTTCTGAGCTTTCCAGAGGTGTCTAGGTGGCCACATTTGGAACCACCACCTTCAGAGGCATGTTTAGTGGCAAGGTGAAAGAGGGCCCTCTTGGTAGCTGCTCCCAGACTGTAGAACTCATAGGAATAGAGGAAGCTGCCTTATACTAAGCCACGCCATAGGTCCATCTAGCTCAGTGTTGTCAACAATGATTGGCAACAGTTCTCCAGGGTTTCAGGCAGGAGTTCTTCCAGCCCTACCTGGAGATGCCGGGGATCAAACCTGGAACCTTCTACCCACAAAGCAACTGCTCTACCACTGAGCTGTGGCCCTTCTCCAAACCTGTGGCCAGGGAGACTAAGGCCATTTCTACACCAGCCTTTTGTCCCGGGGTTGTCCCTGGGTGCTCCCAGGGACTCCCGGGGGCAGGGAGGATGAGCATGGCGTTCCCCAGGGATAAAGAAACCCTGGGGAAACCTGAACCTTCCAGCAGTTCAGGGACTGTCCCGAGACTGCGGGAGGTGTGGGCACCCATCCTGCCAGGTGCCTGCTTATTCATGAGTAAGCACAGCACCAGAACTGGCAAGGGGTGTGTGTGTGGAAGCAAGTCAGCCATCCCCAGGATGATGGGGGGTGGGGAGCGCACGCAAGGGGGCTTCTTGCCTTCTCCGCCCTCCCATGTCCTTCGGCTTGTTAAAAAAAATGGCACCCGCGATGAGCGTGACGTCCCGGAACGTCGCACTTCCGCTTTGGACACCCAGAGATGATTTCAGAAGCTGGAACGTCTGGGATTGTCCCTCCCCTTTCCCTCCCCCTCCCTCTACACCCATAGGTGTAGAAAGGCCCTTCGTTCTCTCCCTCTCTGCTGTACATCCGCGGAGGGGGGGGGTTATTTGGTGTGCAAGCAGGTCTGTTGGATCAGATGCTGTTTTTATTCCATTATCGTTGAGTTTTTAATGCATTTGTTTTATTATTGTTTTAAGTAAATTTTATTCATGATTGCCATCTCCCTTGAGCGTCATTTTTTTTTCAGTACAAAGGCAGGGTACAAATCCAATCCAATCCAATCCAGTTCAATCCAATCAATAATAAACCAGAATGGATCACTGATCCAATCCAAAGGGCTCTTCTTCCATTCTTACTATTCCGAAGCTGCTTTTGGTACACTGGGAAAGACGTGCTCCATTTTCTGTACTATCAAGGTATCTTATCTTTCCATTCTAAATGTTAACTTCTCAGAGCCTGATAACAGCTTCCAGCTATGGATATGGACAATAATAATAATAATAATAATAATAATAAATTTATTTCTTACCCACCTCTCTGTTTGGATCTAGGCGGGGAACAACAGTAAATATAAAACACGATAAAATACATAAATCTGATTAAAGACATGGCAAATGTTATTAAAATAGCAATAAAATCCTAAAAACATCCTAAAAACATTCTAAAATTCCACTGGATATGCCTGCCGGAAGAGACCAGTCTTTATAGCTTTCTTAAATTCTAAAAAACTGTTAAGTTGACGAGTCTCCTCCGGCAGGTCATTCCACAGTCTGGGAGCAGCAGAAGAAAAGGTCCTCTGGGTAACGGTTGTCAGCCTAGTCTTGGCCGACTGTAGTAAGTTCTTCCCAGAGGACCTGAGCATGCAGGGAGGATTGTATGGGAGAAGGCGATCCCGCAGGTAACCTGGACCCAAACCATGTAGGGCGTAAAGGTAATGACCAACACTTTGTACTTCGCCCGGAAACTAATTGGCAGCCCGTGGAGCAATTTTAAAGCTGGCGTAATATGGTCACAATAAATTGGATATATCTGCAGGAAGCTCTACTATAACACAACATTTTCATCAACAAAAGCCATGGACATACTAGGATATTAGTTTCTGTGTCAAAAGTGCAGCTTATGCTGTTTCTTTTTAGACAACATGGACCTAAATTATATTACCCATAGTTAGGATGGGGGGTGGGAGAAAGATATGCCCTAATTCAGAACAATCCAGGGATATCCCAGCTATTTCTTAGCTATTGCAAGAGTATCTACTGGGATCATGCCAACGATCTCTCTAATAAAAGGAAGACTTTAAACAGTCCTTCTAGCCTCTTAGCTCTTACCTGTCCAGATTTTTCTGCAGGTACAAATCAGGTAGTAATCTTTCACTGTTATATCTACTGCTCTTGTTCATTTGATAAATTGTAAGCTGCTTGGGACACAATCTTAAAGAAAAATGGCATATGAATAAAAGAATGAAGGCATTGCAGGTACAGGGATGGGTTGAAATGTGTTTGGTCTCCATTTAAGTAGGGACCAATGTAATTCACGCTTCCCGAATGAATACACAACCCGGAATGCAATTATCCTTTGGTTTTCTCATGCAGTTTTCTGATTTAAAAATGCAAACATTAGGGAAAATTGTGTACCAAAGTCTTATAGTAGGGGAACATGCATGCAATAATAATAATAACAACAACAACAACAACAACAACAACAATAATAATAATGCATATATTAGGGAAATAGCACACAAAAATCCATATGAATTTTCATACAGACTGAAAAAATAAATAAACTGATTTAGAAACCCAATAAAATGTACTTGTACTTAACAAAACGCAAACATGATAGAAAGATAGATTCATCCGCCTCTGTGTAAGAACAAAAGCTGAATGCAGGTTGTATACTGGGATGCATACAGTATCGATGTGGCCTGCACATTGCCTGCTTCCGGTATAACACTTCCAAATTGTAGTGTCCTGACACCTTATTTGCCTTTGTCTTTTGGCAGCTGAGTGCACCATCATGGGAATTCCCAGCGTGACCACAAACCTCTCAGGATTTGGCTGCTTCATGCAGGAGCATGTGGCTGACCCAGCCGCTTACGGTGAGAACCTTCAACCCTGAAACCGATTACAAGCACATCAGGAGATGGCCTCCCATGGGCATGCACATCCTTTGATTTCAGACACATTGTGCCTGAACACTCATAGAATAGTAGAGTTCGAAGGGGCCTATAAGGCCATCGAGTCCAACCCCCTGCTCAATCATGACTTGTAGCCATGTAGGCAGGAATGGGCCCCATTGAAAAGTACTTCATTTGGGAGTGCTTGAATCCTGCATGGGATGTTTTGAAAAGTTTCTAACAGAGATCGGGAAATGCCGCACAGTTCTGCTTCTTCCTATCCGTTTGCATGGCTCCATTCTGCAAACTAAATGGATGGCTCTACTGCAATTAAAATACCGTTGTCTGCCTGGCAAGTGGGGCAGACCCATGACAGGTCAAGAAGACCTCTTCCTAGCCAGTGGGGATTGTAGGCCCAAATACAAGTTGCCCACCCCTGCTCTAACTTTGAGGAATCTGGCTGATAAAATACAAGCTTTAGAGTTCCTCAAAGTTCCACTTCAAAAAATAAAAAAAAATTAAAAAAAGAGGAGAAGGAAGAGAAGGGTGCTGATTGACGAAAACAAACATGAATGTCTCTGCTTTATGAGAGAAGGGATTTGGTAAAGGTTGTTTTTGTGCAATGACAGATGCAACAGAAGCCTTGACAGGTCAAAAGAGCATCTACATCTACTTGTCTCCAGCAAACCTGCGTTTTGTCCTGCAGGTATTTACATCGTGGACAGGAGATTCCGCTCCCCAGATGAGTCCTGTAATCAGCTAACGCAATTCCTTTACGGGTTCTGCCAGCAATCACGTCGACAAAGAATCATCCAGAGAAACCGAACAGAGAGGCTTTCAGACCTGCTGGACTGGAGATATCTAGGCAGGGTATGTTGAACTATCTAAGGTGTGTCCATTCAAGCTCACCATTGATTTCGGTTCTTTTCTGAGCAGCCTCGGAAGATATCTACGCAGCATGTAACAATCATATGTAAATGGCTGCTTTTTCATTTGAGTGGCAATTTATGCTAATTTATTTATTAAATTTATATACTGGATGACTGGCAGATGCCCTTGGGGTGGTTTACAATCTTTTAAAAAATCCAAACAATGAACACAATAAAAGATTCAAATGATTAAACTGCCAGCAGTAAAATTAATAACCAGAGCAAGAGATTGGCCTGGTTCTCACGGCATGACAGCCCATTGTGGGCAGCTAGCTGCGATGTGTGGTCGTGTTGTGCAAACCAGGACAGTTTTCTCCAGGGTGGCTTATTTTTCTCGAATAAGCCACCCTGGCAACCCATGGTTTGTTCTAGAGTTGTTCGAACCCCGATGGGTTGTCGTGCCATTTGAACCCGGGAGAGCAATTTCATCATGGGTTGCCGGGATCAGCTCTAGAGCCGCTCAGCAAGAGCAACGAAAAAGCGCATGCCACTCACTTTTCACAATCTCACCAATGATTGCCCTTCCAACGATGTCGAAACAGCACATTGGAAGGACCATCTCTCATTCCCCATGTTTTTTTTTTAAAAAAAATTGGTTCCCTGAAACTGGGGTGAATGGGTGGTCATGTTGTTGTTGTTGTTATTGTTATTGTCTCTTTTCTTTTTCGTGGCAGTTTTCTAGACGGACATGATGGACTGTGCCAAGTCATGCTGTCTTTTACTGCTTCAGGAATTTCCTGACACTTGAGCATGTTTTAAGTATGGCTGCTTTCTGGATGTTAATATGGATGTATTTTGGTAGGCCCAGTTTCTGGAGCTTTTCTGTATAGTATAGTTTTCTGTATGCTGGTGACTGATGTGACTAACAGGATAACTGTGACCTTTCCTGTTGCCATAATTCTTTAACTTTCTTCTCTTCCTTTTCTCCAACATTTTTGTCGTTAGATATTGCTATGTCAATGAGATACGTGTTTTTTTTCTTTTTTGTCTATAATTGTTATGCCTGGCCTGTTGCAAGGTGTTGCCTTGTCCGTATGAATTATTCTGTCCCAGTATATTTTATGATTTGCATTTTCCATGATTGTTTTGGGTGAGTATGTATGGTAAGGTGTAGGTTGTTTGATGAGGTTGAATTTGATGGCCAGTTGTTGGTGAATTATTTTTGCACCTGTATTGTGTCTGTCCATATAGTCCATTCCTGCCAGAATTTTATATCCTCCTGTTACGTGGTCTATTGTTTCTTCAAATTGATGACATTTCCTACATAAATCTGTTGTTACACTGTTATCCTTTATTATGTGTTTTTGGGAGTTCTTGGTTGCTATAAGTTGATCCTGTATAGCTATTCAGAATTATTATTATTATTATTATTAGTAGTAGTAGTAGTAGTATTTATCTCTTTCTCGCTCGTGGCAGTTTTTCTAGACGGACATCATGGGCTTTGCCAAGTCATGCTGTCTTTTATTGATTCAGGAATTTCCTGACAATTGAGCATGTTTTAATTATGACTGCTTTCTGGATATTGGTGTGGATATATTCTGGTAGGCCCAGTTTCTGGAGGTTTTCTGTATAGTTTTTTTGATGTGATGCCAGTGACTGATGTGAGTAATGGAATAATTGTGACCTTTTCCTGTTGCCATAGTTTATTATTGTTGCTATTATTATTATTATTATTATTATTATTATTATTATGCTCTATCACAAATGCACAAGTATGTTCTTACTGCTGTCCTATATGTGTAGTCTTGCCTGCTCAATTTATATTTCTGTTTCAGCTATCTGCCTGTCTGTTTCAGTTCTTTCTGTCCCACCGTATTGCTCCAATCACTGCTTGCAAGCAACTCTCCTTCCCTCTTTCACCAGTGAATCTCTCCCCGCTCTCCCCACTGCCAGGACATTTTCATCCCTCCCTACACACTAGTCAGCTACACCAAACCATTGCTTTTAATGTGTCTGCCATAATACTCAGAACCATCAGGTCAGCCTTCCCCATCCTGGTGTTGAGCTGTGTTGAACTGCAAATCCCACCAGCTTCCCCTGGTTTGAGATGGTACAAGGATGGATCATTAAACCCGTTTCTCTTCTTGTCCACGACTTCAAAAATAGACAGGGGTGGTGGGGATAAAGCACTTGGCAGCCAAAATACATGGCTGATGGATGCACTCAGCTTGGCAGTTCTCACATTGTGCAAGTCTTGTTATGCTCTAAAGCTATCTTGCTGAGAAGAGAAAACCCTACATTTCTCTCTTGATTCTTGTTACGCAGCTCATTCTCCTTTAGACCTATTAACTTGCAGGTCTTCCTCTCTCTTCTCTTACAGTTTTACATGCATGCTAGGCATTTGGCTCTTAGTCGGACATTTCCTGAAAAATTTGAGATGGAACCAAACGCTCCACCAAAGGTAACTTTTCTTACATCTACACTTTGAGAGGCAAACTAGATGTGACAGTGGACATGGGCGCCATCTGCCTGTCTAAATTGGGGTTTAGTCCTTCTCTTTGTGCTGTTATTATGCCATTCCACATGTTATCTACTCCCTCTCTTTTGCATCCATATCATAGCTCATACAGAAGATCTGTTAGCAGGGGTGCCATCAAGGGTAGGCACGATTTAACTGTTGTGATGAAGAGGGAATTTCACCAGGTGCTGCATGCAAATGACACCTGCTGAAATCCCCTTTTTTTCTTTATTGATTGATTGATTGATTGACATACAGCTCCCCATTCAGAATTTTGGAGCAATGGACAAATAAAATAAGAATAAGAATGGAATAAAAACACATTAAAAGTACATTTTTCAAAGAAACACAGTGCAAAATAAACTGTGGCTGATCATTAAGGGAAGGCTTCCTGGAGCAACGACATTTTCAGGAGGTGCCGGAAGGCATACAAAGTTGGTGCCTGCCTGACCTCAAAAAGCAGGGAATTCCATTGGATGGGGGTCACCACACTGAAGGTTCTTCCCATGGTGGACTCCAGTTGGATGATAGGTCCATGTGGAACCACCAGGAGCATGCCCTCGGATGACCTCAGTGACCAGGCAGGTTGATAGGGGAGAAGGCGCTCTCTCAGGTATCCTGGTCCCAAGTTGTTTAGAGCTTTGTATCCTAGTACAAGAACCTTAAACCTGGCCCAGTAGTGCATAGGCAGCCAGTGCAGTGCCCTCAGCAAAGGAGTTACATGCTGGAAAGGGGCAGCCGAGCTGCAGCATTTTCTATACAACTGTTAAAGATATAGGAGCCCTCTCCTCCTTTCCATATGGGTGGGGCCAAATAAAACAAACTTTCCACTTTTGCTTCTCTTGCAGACGGAAGGATTTCGGTACCCGCGTCCTTCATCCGTACCCCCCTCGCCCTCCGTTTCTCAGCACAACAGCCCCCACCAAAGCGATGAAGAGGTTGAAGATGAGGATGAAAGATACGATGAGGAGGAGGAGGCTGAGAGAGATCGGCAGAACATAAAGTCTCCATTCTCCCTCAGCGCTTTGCCACAGGGGAAGAAGCAGCAGCACAGAGAATACAGGAACTGATGAAATATCCCTCTGTTTGTGGCCTTTCGCGTGGGGCCCACCAATTCAGCTGTACACATCTCACCTTAAAGCTCCAGTGGCTAGAGCCTGACATAAGGGGAGGGTTAATGAACATGATGTAAGTTAAGCATCTGAAATATCTTGAATTCCTTCCACTATCACCACCCCCGTTATAAATAGTTCTGATGGTATTTTCCCTCCCTGCCCCTCTTTGGAGGTAGAAGGAGGAATTTAGAAGAATATACTAAACTTTAGGGCTGCGTGCTGGCTTTCGTATCTGTAGGCTGACCATATGAAAAGGAGGACAGGGCTCCTGTAACTTTAACAGTTGTAGAGAAAAGGGAATTTCAGCCGGTGCCATTTGTATACAATTAGTTCCTGGTGAAATTCCCTCTTCATCACCACAGTTAAAGTTGCAGGGGTCCTGCCTTCTTTTGTATATGGTCACTTTAGTATAGTGCCTGCACCTTTAACTGTGGTGATGAAGAGGGAATTTCACCAGGAACTAATTGCATACAAATGGCACCGGCTGAAATTCCCTTTTCTCTACAACTGTTAAAGTTACAGGAGCCCTGTCCTCCTTTTCATATAGTCAGCCAAGTATCTGTGTCCCTCATGTTTTGTCATTGGAGAAAGGAGGAAGGGCCTTGTGACCTGCAGACTTTCAGGCTTATAGGAAAAGCAAACTGCTGTTAGAGTCATTACCTTTTCCAACAGCCTTGTCAAAGAGGCATAGCCACTGCCTTCCTACGTGATTTTGTGTTTATTGTTTTTTTATATATATGAAGAAGACAGAATATTAACACAAAAGACAGAAATAGCAAAATGGACAATATGAAAAGCAAATACCAAACCCAGCACACACCCTTATGAAACATAAAGAATATGAACTGATAGCTTTCCCCCTCCAGACTCCCATATATATTGTAGATTTAAAGCTCTTTCAAAGCGCATTACCGATTTTACCTCCACATGAACGGAGTGCAAATCGGGGGGTTGAGGCGCTTTTTCTGTCCGATTATGTGCATTATCGAATGCGCGTTAAATAGCGAGTTTTAATTTACCGCGGGAGTAAGAGCATCTTATGACCATGTAAACAAGCGATTCTCCGCATGTAAACACTTTTAAAGTGTGTTTCATACAATCGGTAATGCTCTTCACCGCCTCCCGTGTATAGGGATTAGGCGTAAAAGCGATTGGGAGAAGATGCGCATAATCGGCCAACCGGGCGTCAAACCGAATTCTTGTAGATGGGACCAAAAATTTAATGCAATGATTATAGGCTCTTAGAAGAGATGTCATTTCCCATTGGTGACAATTCACTTGCCGTCCCTATCCTACAGCTGAGCTTTCTTTCATTTCTTCCTCAAGTTAAGAAAAATGGGGGAACTGTTAAGTCACGGAGGTAGAACTCTTTTTTTAAGCCTGAGGGTCGAATTCCATTTCAGAGAAGTTTTTGGGGACTGTGTTCCAGTTGTGGGTGACAAGAGGGGGTGAGATCAAAGGCAAAAAGAGATGGGCTAAAATACTAAAAAAAACACCTGCATATATTAGCTTAAAGCTCTTACTGCTAGCGACTAAGGCCTAATCAACACCAAGCAGGATATTGCACTATGAAAGCAGTATATAAAAGGCAGGAGCCGCACTGCTGCTTTATAGCGGTATTGAAGTGCACTGACTAGGCTGACCATCTGAAAAGGAGGACAGGGCTCATGTAACTTTAACAATTGTAGAGAAAAGGGAATTTCAGCCAGTGTCATTTGTATGCAATTAGTTCCTGGTGAAATTCCCTCTTCATCATAACAGTTCAAGTTGCATATACTATACTAGAGTGACCATATACAAAAGAAGGCAGGGCCTCTGCAACTTTAACTGTTGTGATGAAGAAAGAATTTCACCAGGAACTAATTGCATACAAATGACACTGACTGAAATTCCCTTTTCTCTACAACTGTTAAAGTTACATGAGCCCTGTCCTCCTTTTCATATGGTCAGCCTAGCACTGACAACAGTTGGGCCCCATAGACACATACCATATACCGCTATATCCTGCTTGGTGTGCCTCTGATCTGGCCTTAGTCTTAGACGAGAGGCATCTCAACCTTTAACAATGGGGGGGGGTACTGAACAAAGGCTGAGAAACCACGATATGACCAGTTGTTGGGGGAAATGGAGTAGGCAAGCAGAAGGAGACACAACCATTTGGGGACGCCTAGATGGCCAGATAGGTCCCCAGGAGGGACCAGGATTTGTCCCACTGGCCTAATGTTCTGCACCTCTGTGTGAATAGGTCGGCAGAGCAATCCTATACATGTCTACTCAGAAGTAAATCCCATTGTTTTCACTGAAGCTTGCTCCCAGTTAAGTGTGTATAGAATTGCAGTCTGAATCTTATATTGATCAAAAATCGTATTTGATTTGATTTGTAGGATGGCAATTAAAAACCAATAGGATATCAGTTTGCAAAAAAATTAAATATTGTTTCTGAATTTGTCTCCATCACAACAGTTAAAGGTGCAGGCACTATACTAGAGTAACCATATACAAAAGAAGGCAGGGCCCCTGCAACTTTAACTGGTGTGATGAAGAGGGAATTCCACCAGGAACTAATTGCATACAAATGACACTGGCTGAAATTCCCTTTTCTCTACAACTGTTAAAGTTACATGAGCCCTGACCTGGATTTTATCTGGTCACCCTATGTTAGGCACACCAGATGAATAGCAAGTTTCAATGCATAGAATCCACAGCAAGAGGTTAAGATGACTTCAGGAGGCAATTGAAACAAAAGGTCTCTGAACTCTTTATCAAACCATGACCTGCAAGGTTGGACAAGAAGAGGAGCCATTTGACTACTTCCAGAGGCATCAAAGTTACCTGCATCCACTCAGCCCACATTATTTAAAGAGGCACCACATTGAAAGAAGCCTACCAATGCTTGCAGTGGTTGCTGGTTTCCAAGAAGCTCTACTCATCAACACCTAGAGCTGCTCCCTCCATCTAGATCATCGCCCATGCTTTGCTCAAGGAGAGCACCGTGCTCCTGCTTCACTGTTTCTGGCTGTGCCTATTTCTCCCTCCTTGTTCTCTGTGGTCCTTGTTCTCTGTGGCATCCGCTATTCTCACCAGTATTTAGACAATAGGGAAAAACAGCCAACCTTCAGGAGGCAATTGAAACAAAAGGTCTCTTAACTCTTTGTCAAACCATGACCTGCAAGGTTGGACAAGAAGAGGAGGCAGAAGGAAGGAAAATACCTGGAGCAGGAATTTCCCTTCTTTTCCACTAGCAAAGCTAGGGTAAGGAGGCCAGGATGCTCTCCTTACCTGCAACAGAGGTCTAGAGAGAGCAAGGAGGGTAATCTTTAGGCACAGATACCTGTAGTGGCTCTGGGAACCAGCAACAATTCGTGGTAGGCATCTTTCCCAGTAGTTGCTCATACAGAGGCACACGTATGAACCACCCCTATAGGTACTGCTTCCTCTGCTTAACTTTTAAACAAGGCAGAATGAAATTTCAACTATAATTCCAGTAAAACGTGTGCACTCTTAATCAGAGTTCTGTATACTCAAAAACAAGGGAGTCCAAATTTCACGACAAAGAAGTCCAGATTCGGAATGCAGAATGAATTACGCACATGATAAGCGACTTTGTATTTCTTTACTTAGGGACGTATTAGGCATGAGAACAACAGAGCCAAACCAATCCGGTATAAAATGTATGTAGGGGAAGGTTGAGGTGTCCTATTTATAGAGCAAATAGCAGGGATGGGAGAACCAGGGTTGTTCAGTTTTGCCAAAACATTCTCCAGACTTCACTTTGAAACCCGGTTGGGCTCCTGTTTTCGTTTCCAACATGCTTTTCGGTTCGTTTGAAAGACATTCGGAAAAACATTTCAAAGGGGGGGGGGACTGCATTTTACTGTACACATTTTTCAAAAGAGCTCTCTCTTCTACCATTGACTAAATCATGAAAATGCATTTTTTGAGGAAAATGTAGTTCACGTTCTGGGTTGTGAATGGGGCAAGTTCGGACGATCTATGACCTGAAACGAAATTCGCGTACATCCCTAGCAAATGGAGTGCCCAGTTGAGGGCAACTGAACCACTCTCCTCATCAGCCATTTAGCTCCTTGTAGCCTTTCCAACTCAGATGCTGATCTTACACCTGACATTGGGGAAAAAAAGTAAGTAGGGCAGGCCTCTTATTAGAAAAATGTGTGATGACCAAAGAGACTGTGAATAGCTGCAGTGACAGAAGCCATCAAAGAATAACCATGGGAAAAGGATGAAATGGTATGTAAACCGCCCAGAGAGCATCAGCTATGGGGCGGTATATAAATGTAATTAATAATAATAATAATAATAATAATAATATGAATGCTTCAACCACTAAACACAAGTAGCTGTTTCTAGTATCCCTCTGGCTTTAATGCTGTCTAGAAATTTTTAATTGTTCTTCTGCAGGACTAGATACTTAGGTTGCCATCCTGAACGTGCTAGGGAACAAGGCCCATTGAAAACAGTGGCCCAATCCACACATAACGGTGAACCATGGACCTGGTTCACATGTCATGACTACCCAGAGAGTTTTTAAACCCTGGCTAGACATGAATACGCAAGTGGGCATGCTGGCTGTAACCTGCCTGATCACTCCCACTGAGCTAAACTACCCAGGGATGCTGTGTCCCTGGGTTGTTTATCATAGCAACATAGAAAGCTGCCTTATATTGGCTGGTTTTGGACGACACATTAGGCAACGGAGGGGGAAATAGTGTATTGACCATGTGTTAGGTAGGCAGTGCTATACACTCAACATGCTGCAACTCTGGTCCTTGTGCAGCTGAAAGTTCCGGTGGCCATATTGGTTGCTACATCTGCTCCCTCCCTCTCCCTCAGTCCCCCAGCCATATCCCAGCATGCACTGCGAGTTCTGCTGGCTGTATAGAGCAGCCGGGGGTTTTCGGCTGCTCCGGCCGGCAGAACTCTATTCCCAACAGAATAGTCCACTGAGGGTGGGGGGGTTGGTTGGTTTCTGACGACACTTTAAACAATGGGCTTTGGGCTAAACAACGTGAAAGCCCATTGTTTCTCTCCGTTGCTTAATTGGGTAGAATAGCGTACCATCAGTTGTGTGTGCGTGGTGTGTAACCCTCCACACGACACAATAAGCAACACAACTGACAGTTGCCTTTCCCCCCTCCATTGATTATTGTGTCATCCGAAACCAGCCATTGAGTCAATCCATTGGTCCATCTAAGCCCAGTATGGTTGACACTGACTGGCAGCATCTCTTCAGTGTATCAGGAAGGATTCTTTCCTTGCCCTACCTGGAAATGCCGGGGGCCAAACCTGGGATTATCTCCACTGAATTACAGACCCTATGGTGACATCTAAATGTAGAACTCTGGGTTGTTGGGAGAGAGACAACCCAGAGTTCTATGTTCAGACAGCATGATAAACAACCTGGGTTGTTTAGTTCCTCCCATTTGTGGCAGGGAGGCCAGGATCCAGTACACTCACTCGCTCCTGCTCATTCATGACTACTCAGCATTTGTGCTGCTGTCTATCCTGAAACAGAGGTACCCAGCAAGAGCAGTCTGAAAACAAAACTAAGTTGAAGCAAATGGGTGGCAGAGAAAGTTGTCTAGATAACACAGATCCCAGTGGGGATGCCCAAAAAAACCCTGATGATTCTTTAATCTTTGTTATATATTTTAGCAGCTCATGTTACTTCAGCTCTTGAGGAAGGACTTTTTATCTGAAACGGGTAGAGCGTACTGAAGAAAATATATTTATTAAAGATAAGATTGTTTTTGCCAACACCAGAGTTTGTCTCACTTTCTGCATCTGGCAGAGAAACAAACCATGGTTTGTTTGCTTGTCTGCAAGAAAATCCAGGGTTAAAGCAGCAAACTATGGTTAACATGACCCATGGCTTAGTGTTACATGCGAATGCAGCCCATAGGAGTTTTGAGTAAACATGCGAAGGACTGTACTCTTGCTGTTCTTGTTTAAATCTTTCTGGTTTTGTAAAACAAAACATGCAGGCACACTTTATTAATCTGCTATTTGGTTCAAATAGACCCTAATTTAATTATATATTTTTCAACAACGAATGGGATATGTTTGCCTGTTTATAGAACAGGAGTGCAACTACACAGGGATGGTGTCTGGGTGTGTAATGACCCCACAATGTCAATTTGTTTGCATGTTCTCCTTCAGTCCAATTTCTCATGGAGATATGATTAAAGACCATACCACACAATTACCAACTCTTCATTTTAACTGCTGCATCAACATAAAGTAACTATATTATGTTGCTAACTTAGGGTTTTCACCATGATGGGGTCAGTTAGAGAGAAATTCATAAGGTTTAACGGTTATCTTCTCACCCCAGGAAACCTTGGGAGCTGTAGTTTTGTAAGAGGGACTGGAGATCTACACCAAACTACATATCACATCATTCTTTGGGAGAAGCCACGGCAATTAAAGTTGAATAAAATTGCTACATGCCTACCATGTAAATAAAATAGGCCTGTGGCATCCAGAATTGGATATTTTTTAGAGGAAGGATAAAGAGCAAACTGGGGAACTGACCCACAACTGACTTCTTATGGTGAAAATATTATTTCATTGCAATTTTTCATGGTTTCAGAAACACCTTACTTATCTAGGCAGGTATGGTTGTCGTTCTCATGTTTTGCGAAGCAACAGAAACAAATTTAGAGGTCCGTGATACACAATATGAGCTCAAGCTGAACATCATCGTCATCCTCATAATAATAACTGCACGTAAGAACAGGTTCCTAAGCTGCAAAATGGCCTTTAATTGTTTAGTGTTGATACCGCAGAGTGATTCAGGTTAAGAAGACACAGAGGGGCAGCTGAGGTGGGAAGGCTGAACAGATCAATGGGAAAGGTCTTCTCATACATGTTTTCTTTTTAACTGCATGCCATAGGATGTTTCCACCCAAGGTCGAAAATCTTTCACCAGTTTAACAGGCCATCGGCAACATATCCAGGTTTCTCATCGGGTTCTTCTTCATCCGCTAAAATAAAACAAGAGGAAATATTCATGATAATTATAGGGTGACCAGCTATCAGAATTTCCCCAGATTTGTCTGGGGTTTTGTTCTATCCTGGGTGTCGGGGGGGGGGATCTTCTGTAAATGGTATAATGTCTGGGAATGACACGCTTCCCCCTTTAAGGCCACCATTAGCGTAGCGGGAGGGGGATGGCGTGCTTTCCGGAGGCCCCAGAAAGTGTGCTTTCCCACCCACCCCGGGTGTCCTCTTTTTTGGTTTCCCAATTATGGTCACCATAGAGTTGCAGCACAAATCAGAGAGGACTTGGCACTAGCACACACACACACACAAACAGCCCCAGTACCAGCTTCAAGTTTCTGAGGGATCTTAGGCAAGGAACCAGCAGTGCCCCCCCTCCCTCAGTGAGTCTATTTCCTCACCACCATCGTCTCCGATTCCTATTCTCCTCCTCCTCTTTCTCATCCTTGCTACCACTTGTTTCCATGATAGGCAGAGAGCCAGGGAGCAAGTAGGCAGTGGAATCTACTGGTCCTCCTTCTTACCCAAACCATTGCCTGAGCCAGCCCAAAAGCCAGGTGAAAAAGCAGGTTGTAATGATGATGAAGAGGAGAAAATCCAGAGGGGTTTTGTCAGTAAGCCTCTACTGGGGTGTGGGCCCTCAGCAATCATGCCCACCCTTGATGCCAGCCCTACTAAGGTAGAGTGAAATGGCCACCTAAGATGGTGGATACCGGGGTGTGCGGGAAGGAACCACTAGTTCCTCATGAGTCATGATAGTCATATAGAATGATGTAGTTGGAAGAGGCCATTGAGTCCAAGTGAATTGTGCAGCGTTGTTGGTTGTGGGGTGGATTCTAGGCATGTTCAGCTGAACGTGTGAAGAATCCCCCATCAATCTTCCTTGCTCAACACAGAAAGATCATGGATGGAGACCACACACACAGGGGTGTTGGGAATGGGGCCAGGGGTCCCCAACACTTTTGGGTTGGCAGGCACCTTGGTAATTTTGAGAGATTTGTCATGGGCCTCTCAGAAAATGGCTGCCACAAGGGGCTCATTCATTCAATATATGGCTTCCATGGTGGGTATGGCCAGTCAAAAAACACTCATTTCCCAGAAGGTGAACCGGAGAGACTAAAAACAAAATAACTTGCCTAAGAACCTAAGGATAAGCCAGAGGGGAGGTCTGAGCTCCAAAACCCAAAATACTCTTTTGAACTCAAATACAGATGGTGTGGTGAGCAAAACTTTGCTTTCCAGTATGCCAGCCTCCTAGTTTAAAAAATCAATTAAACAAATCTTAAGAAATAACATTAAAATCATATGGGGCAGTGAGCCTGGTGGGCTCTGAGAAAGGCGTCTATGGGCACATTGGACTTCACAACCATCTTGTTGGAGACCTCAGGGCTAGCGCACTGAGGTACATGGGCTCACTCCATGTACACTCACTCCACTGGGTCAGCCAAGAATGGCTGAAGAGGCTGTATAAGACCTTCACTACGACTCTCGCAATAGCTCCAATCCATCCTTCCCCAACCCAGGGCTTTTAAGATGTTTCAGCCCATCTCCCATCAACCCCAGCCAGTACAGCTGGTGGTCAGGAATCCTGGAAGAAGTAGTCCAAAACATTTGGAGTGCACCAGGTGGTGGGAATGCTGCTTGAATCAATATGATCAATCAGGCCCCCCAATGTTACACATCTAATCAATAAATAAATAAATATAATGAAACTACAACTGGTTTTGCATTCTCAACAAACTGTAAAGGAACGATAGGAGCAAAATAAGCCTTTACCTTCACCTTGCGCTTTTCGCAGGGAGGAAAGGAACAATGCCACAGCTTCAGAAAGGGTTAAAGGGTTCACATTTTGGCTGCGTGTTTCTGCAAAGAAAAAGAGAAACAGTCCAAATGTATTTTTCTTTCTTCCAGTAGGAAATTGATAAGCAGGATTCCCTGGTTCCACCACAGCAACTGTTTTTAGTATCAGTTTAGAAGTAAGATTTCTAGGTTAAGATTTGAAGATTTTCATTTTTAGCATGGAGGGTTACCCGCCCAGAAGTTTTAGAGCAGTTTCTTACACCTCTGTTAAAGATGGTGCCTCATCTCCATCCATTTCACAGCTGGAACCACTTACCTAGCTGCAACCTGTCGTAAAGGTCCTTCCTCTGGCTCTCCTCTGAGATGAACCGACGACCCTCTGAAACGCAAGGATACAGAGGCTAAAAGACCTAGAGCATTTTGACGCAACGTTCCTGGCCCTAAAGGATGCTGGTTGCATTTCACACAGAGGGCTTTAAACATCAGCCTGCTGGGATAACATAAAACCTACACACGGTGGACGTTGGTGGCTCCAATGTCAGCGTAGTGGTGAATCTGTGCTGGGGTTCCGTCAGACCTCTAAAGGAGCTATCCTAGGTGCTAAGCTTTAAGAACCTGCTGGCCTGGCGCTGATCACGCCATCTTTTAAATTTCCCACAGTGCCCCTGACCTAGGCTGCCTCTACAAGAGAGGTTTAAAGCTCTTTCAAGGCGCTTAAATTTTTTTACCTCTACAAGAACGGAGCGCAAATCGGGCGTAGAGGCGCGTTATCTCTCCGATTATGCGCATTATCGAATGCGTGTTAAATCGCGAGTTTTATTTTGCTCCGGCCGTTAAAGCGCATTTTTTTACTATGTGAACAAGCGCTTATGCGCATTAACTACTTGTAAAGCGTATTTTGGTCATCCGTTAATGCGCTTCGCTGCCTCTTGCCGCCTCTCGTGCAGAGGTATTAGGTGTAAATGCACTTCAGCGATTATGCGCATAATCGCCTAACCGGGCGCAAAAGCGAATCCTTGTAGAGGAGACCCTAGTGTCATATTGTGGCATTGTGGGAAATTAGAAGGCTGGTTCAACTCAGCTAGGTAAGCCCACTTGAGCCCCTGGACAGAGGAGGGGGCCCTCAACTCTGGAGCCAGCCCCAAGTGCCGTACCTATTCCTCTGAAGAAGATCCAAGCGTTGGTCTGGCAGAAACAGAGACAGAGGTCCCACAGAGAGGAGACCCACAGGCTCTCCTCCAGAAAGAGAGGATTTCACTTCAGGAAGAAATGGGCATGGAGACTTACGTGCGCCCTTTAAATAGAGCATAGCCTGCGGAGTCCAGTTTCTTCTTTGGAAGTGACCCTTTCGTACCCAAAACGAGAAGAAAAACATCAACAATGAATACAACTTCAGAGAGCAAATGCACAGGGAACAGGGGTGCTCCTTCTACGCAATGGTAAATGTCATGGCCAAAAGAGACATGTTTTTAAATGTGCATCTAGCATTTACACATGGGCAGGGGGGACAGATGTCCTAATTTGCAGACAACAGTCCTCTGTTTTTGAGAGCTGCCAGAGGACAGTTCAGTATTGGATATTGTCCTCTCTTTGATGGATTGTCCAGTCCAAGCATGGCGTAAAATCAAAGGAACAGAAGGAGAGGGCCTTGACGTTGCCCATCCTCGCTGGATCGCAGACTGAGCAGGCCCAGAGCTCGCCTAGCCAGTCTTCTCCACTATAGCAAGATGTTTTGTATTTCTGTTTAAACTGTAGGTACTGTTTCAAAGTTGGCACCTATATCTATGAGTGGAGGCTGCTAGCTCCGATTTCAGTGGGGCTGTAAACCCATTCTGGGCTTTAGTTAGAACTAGTCAGAACTCTAAAGGAGCAATGCAAGGCAATGACACTATTTGGGATCAGCACCTTGCATGGCTCTTTTCTGACTAAAGCCCGAAATGGATTCATAGCACCACCAAAACCAGAACCACCACTTTCCACTGATACATACACATTTGCATATGTAAATTTTATCCAAATTGGTATTCTCTTTGGTGCTCATTTTTGATGATGCATTTCCTCTTTCGTAGCCATTGCATGAGAGGCCACCCTACAGCCACCCCTCCTCCTCCCCCACCCCTCCTCCCACCCCACACCCTCCGGAGAAGGCACGGGGAATCCAAATAAAGATTTGGACCACAGCCCCTGACCCCATTCACCTCTGAGGCTGATTTGGAGCTTCCAAATCAGCCCCAATTCAACTTGGGGCACCTTGGAACCGCCCTAACTCACTTCAGATTCTGAAGTGGGAAAGAAGGTGTGAGACTGACCAGGAGTCCACAGGACTCCCCTGCCCTCCTGCTCACCCCCTTCCCTTCCCTTCCCTTCCACTCACCCCCCACACCCACAGGACTCACCTGAAGCCTCTGCTTGAGCCACCCGTCCTCCAGGTGCCATAGTTTACGGCCACCATAATTAATAACAGTAGATCTACAGCAGGCCAGAGCAGCTCTCCTGGAGGATGGCTGGCTCCCTGGCAAAAGTGGAGTCTTCAGGTGAGTCCTGCGGATGAGCGAATGGGCAGGGGACAGCAGCTGGCCATTGGCCTGCATTGGCCCACAGTACTTCAGCTGCTTTGGGCCAAGGCAGCCCTATCCAGTCCCAAACCAGATTCAGGTTGAGACAGGCCAAATCGGCTCGCTTTGACTCAGATTCGGGGTTCGGGACCGAGGCAAAGCACACCCCTATTTAAAGTACTATCTCTTTTGACCCTCTGCACAAGGCATGCAAATAACAATCCCAAGCCTGTACTTACCTGAGGAACGCTCCAGGAATAAGTGATGAACGAAGCTGAAAGCATCAAGGCCAGGACAGTGGCCGTTCCCCCGTGGAGTCCCTGAAATGGGAAAAGCAGCTAAGAGGACATAGAAGCATTGTCTTCATTACAGAAAATCTTGTCTACTCTGCCTCATCCAAGGGGCACAAAAAACAACAACCCACAGTGCTTTCCATGGGCTGCACCTGATCCACCTGTTTCTTCCCAGGAGCTCACAGGACATATATAGCCTTACCTAGCAGGGCTGTTCAATAGGTCTGCCTCTTCTCCTCCCCTCATTCTTGCCCTCCCCCACTTTCTCTGGAAGGTAAAAAGATGTGACCCATCTAGCGTAATTGCTGCTAATATGAGGCCAACCGGCGATGCTCCAAATGTGTTGGATTACTACTCCCATGCTGGCTGGGGGATTCTGGGAGTTGTGGTCCAACACATCTCAAGCATACCAGGTTGGGGCAGGCTGGGCTCTTGGATTCCACCACAGTCCCACTGTCATCCTCATGGCCATCTCCAGGATTGAAATGGAACCAGCATTGGAAAGGTATGGAAATCAGCATTCATTGTTCTACAGATGGCAGTCACACATGCCCATATACATACCCATAATACAATGTTTAGTGCAGGGTTTAAGGATGTTGGAGAAATCCGTTTGGAGAGTGGAGTTCCATAGGTTGTCCTAGGCATGGCCCCCTGGACTTTGTTTTGATTCCCACTACAGCCCCCAGGTCAAAATCCTATACATATTTATTTGGGTGTAAGTCCAGTTGAGCTGAAGGGGGTTATTTCTGAGTAGACATGTCTAGGATGTTAGTGCATGGCAATCTAAACACACTTACTAAGCCCTAGTACTGAACATAGTGAGACTTGCATCTCACTAAACATGTATAGTATCGCATGCCTAAAAGTGCCTAACTATGGCCAGATTGTGTGCCATTTAAATAAGTATACATCATATGTAAGTGCTCATCAGCAGGGATGTCTTTTTACAGAGTAACGAAGTAACATAAGCGCGCACACACAAATACTGCCCCTACTGATTAATGATTAAATTATGTTTAACCCTCTGTCCCTTCAAAGAACAGCAATTATACCAAAGGATACAATCTAGGCACATGGTTGATTCAGGCAAAATGTTTGGGCTGACTTTCAAGTCCATGAATAATTAAGCATTTACTTCCTTTTTTCAAATCGTAGCCTTCAGCAAATTCTTCTCGACATTTCATTTCTATACACATTTTAGCTAAAATAAAATTTTTAAGGAAAAGTCCATTGGAAAAGCTTTGATTCAATTAAGAAACCACCTACAGATTTGTGATTCATTTATTTAGAGGCTTCGCTTTAGATTGAAGGGCATAATAGAGTTGCCTGCTTCAACTCCTGTAGAGATCTGAAGAAATCCTGCTTTGTATTTTGCATTTTCTGTACTGAAAATTGTTTATCGGTTGAACAACAGATGATTGCTGAAGGAGTTATTGGACCCATTTTATTGACACCACAGCACGCAAATCCAGCACGTGGAAGTCAACATGATTATAGGTCGTTGAAGTGGGACTTCTAAACACAGCTTTAGCTCTTACTAGATTTCCGATTTAATCTAGGAGTTTATTTTAAATTAACAGTTACTCTACATTTCTAGTTAAACTGTTAGAAAAAAAGCATGACACCCTTTGCAATCCTTAGCAATAAATCCGATCAACTAGAAATTGAGAATATTTCATTGTTGTTCTCACATACCTTCATTCTTTTCTCTTCTGTTGATCCAGTCTATGGTAGGTGTAGGCTGCCGGATATACAATATGTAATGTGATGTGGCCGTCGTGTAGGAATCCTTATTTAAGTGTTCCAGGTGGAGCTGCCCTCCTCCCCCTTGGAGGCAAGAGTGGGGCATTCTAAAGGGACCTCTTGTCAAGCTCAGACAAGAAGACGTGGAAAGGCTGACGACTTCTGGAGATGGGGGAGGATGTTCGCAAAGCTTCAGGGGAAGTCACCCAAACTTCTGACATATACACTCACCAAGTTAGATGTATTTATCAACATCAGTTCCTGGCAATAAAGCTTTTGCTCTAATGCTAAAAGATCAAGTCTTGCAGCCATGGTAGGTATAAAGGAGCAACCTTATTTTGGGAATCATCTCGTCACTGATGGTGGCAATCGCACAATGTGGGCCGGTGGACCAGATAGCACATTATCCTGACCGTGAGCGTCATCACACGGGGGGAAATCGCATTTGCTTACCGTTGCTTCTCCGCCCTCGCGTTTGTCCCTCATTACTTCCTCTTTTGAAAGAGGAAGTAAGCAACTTTTACATGGCCCATTCAGTGGGCCGTTTTGAATGCGCAGCAGGAGATAGCGGCAACTTCCGTCTTGAAAATAAGATGGACTTAGTGGGGTGTTTTTTGGGGGCGTGAAGAAGGCCACAAGGGGCGGGAGGCATGCGAGAGGCAGATGATGTTGTGAGAAGGACCCCGCAAGAATCTGTGAGTGCCCAGTAACGAGCGTGCAATAAAACACTCATCTGATGTAGCCCCATGACTCTAACCATACACAGGAAAATCTGATTCAATGCTGTTTGGCAATGAGCATCCCAAATATCTCAGCCAACAAGCAGGAACTATTTAAAACTCCCCTTGTTATTGCACTCAGAATCAACCCATTCTAGACATTTTCTCACAGCATGAAAACTCTTGGTTGCTTGCCTTCAGCGGTTCATTTCTGAAATGATTCAATAATCCGATTTGATTATTATGAATCTGTATGAAGAAGGAACTTCCACAGCCCTCGGCTTTGGGCTTTTCTACATGAGGCTTTTACCCCGCACCTTTACTGAGGTGCCAGCTTCTGGATTCTTTACAAGATTAAGATCGGCTCCTTTACATATCCCCACCCCCACGACTTGTTATTCCTCACTTACAGTAGTTTGAAGATCCTTTACATGATATCTTCTTCCTCCAGAGCCTCTCCTGTGCTTTGCAAGTATTAATGCATTCCCTCCCCCCCCAAATAAGGACAGTCTGGAATTTTTCTGCATGGCATTAGAAAAGCCTCCTGTATTTGCGCAATTCTGCTATACCACACGCCACCTAGTGCTTGTGCAGTGGAACATATAGAAAGGCAGAGAAAGAAAATGGTTACATGGAACCATTTTGGTACCCTCACCAACCAATGAAATAATGAATGAAACTCAAGGTATTGAATCTAAGGATGTCAGAGTAATCTGCAATATAATCAAATGAGTTTAGACTTTAATGAATCTCTGACCCATGGATTCTGCAGCAGACCAGCTTTTCCCTACTTGGGTGGATTCCATGGATTTGAGGACCATTTTTTCTAACTTTCCTGAATTTTGCACCAATTTAGGAATAGAAAAATATGCAAAAATAATTTTAAAAACTAACCAAAACTGTGCATTCCCCTCATAAACTGAAGTGTGAGAATTCACATTTTGGGGGGATTTGCACATTTGGGGGGGATTGCACATTTGCGCAAGTGCAAATTTGCACAAATTCAGACATTCCCCCCAAAATCAGATTCTGTTCATGAGTGGAAAGGTGCCTGACAATCCACAAATTGGATCTACAGATATATTACATAGGTGTACGCGTGCATGCATATGTTGGGTGTGGGAGAAATTATCTTTGTTCAGAAGCCCAGTCCTGTTAGATTTCAAAACAAATTGACATTGGGTTGGCACAAGACATAGTAATGTTTAGAGCAGGCCCATCGAAAGCTGTGGACTAAAGTTAGTCATGACTAACATTAAGACCCATTGGACAGTATACAAAGGGGCTGCTCCACTGGTTCCATTGTGCTTACAGGGCCCACCACTTGTGCATGGGGGCTTTGGCGCTAACCCTAATCCTGGAAATGAGCAAAGACGCTCATTTCTGGATGGGAACAGGTCAGTTGTGCTTCCTTCTGCAAATGTGTAGACACAATAGGATACTATGCCATTGAAATCAAGTGAGACTGAACTTAGTCATGACTAACTTTAAGACCCATTGAAATTGATGGGATTTAAGTTAGCCACGACTAATTTGTCCCATTGATTTCAATGGGTCTACTGTAGGCATGACCAAGTCTGAAGCTAACCCATTTTTTTCCTTTCCTGTTCCTCCCATAGAGTAGGTTGATGAGTTCTGAGTCAAAAAAAGAAAAGAAAAGGCAAATGACATCAAACGTGCCATTTCCTATTAGGTATAATGCAGACGAGACGTCAGCTTTGTCATATAATCGATAATTCCGAAACCGGCCTTGAGAAGAGAAGATCACGGGAGCAGCAGGGCCCCTTGTTAAACCAAAGTGCACGCCTGCTTCGTTCTGACTGAAAGACCTCTGAAAGGGCAGTGGTCCATCGGCCTTGACATGGCCCATCACAGCATCTCAACTGCTAGAGTGATCTGTTTGGGTGAGGTCTTCCTTCTTCCTGACATCACATTTACCGCCTCGCTCTAACGAAGGCCAATCTCTTGGGCAAAGACGCCCAAGCCAAATCAACAGAATGAATCAGTATCGTTCTAATAGAGGTGCATCCCTTCCCTTCAATGCTTTGGTGCAACCTCTGCTTGTTCATTTTGCAGGGTCAGGTGGCCACGTGTCCTCTTTTACAAAGGACAGTCCTCTCTTTGAAGGGCTGCCAGAGCATTGTCTTCTATTTCAAGGTGTCCTCTATTTGAAGGGCCATCCTACCCAATTCCAGTTGAAAGATAAAGAACCATAAGAACTGTTGCCCGTCAACAGTTAGTACCTGAACAGCCAGCATACAGGTCACTTTGTCACTATGGTGAGAGATACTGTATTTGTATTCATGTTGTTATAGTATTTTTTTCTAAATTTGCACATGCAAATTTTATGCTGACCTCCATCCTCTTTTTTGGTGAGGCGTTTCCCCTTTGGGGGAGAGTTATAAGTGGACATCCTACAGGGAAGTGGGCAGCAGTGCATTGTGGGAGGATGCAAGTTAGGGTGACCAGATAAAATCCAGGTCAGGGCTCATGTAACTTTAACAGTTGTCGAGAAAAGGGAAATTCAGCTAGAGTCATTTGTATGCAATTAGTTCCTGGTGAAATTCCCTCTTCATCGCAACAGTGAAAGTTGCAGGGGCCCTGCCTTCTTTTGTATATGGTCACTCTAGTATAGTGCCTGCAACTTTAACTGTTGTGATGAAGAGGGAATTTCACCACGAACTAATTGCATACAAATGACACTGGCTGAAATTCCCTTTTCTCTACAACTGTTAAAATTACATGAGTCCTGACCTGGATTTTATCTGGTCAGCCTAATGCAAGTAGACATGGAGGCCTGACTGTGGCATTCTGATTTATTTGCATCTCCATTCTTCCTCCCAAGGACTCAGGATTGTGTAGATGGGTATCCCCCACTTTATCCTCACAACAACCCTATGAGGTAGGTTAGTCTGTTGAAACCTTCCCCTATGAGGGAAGGTTACATTAGCTAGGATTGTTTAGCTTGGGAAAAGGGAGGGTAAGGGGTCATATGTTAGAGACGTACAAAATTGTTACATGGTGTGGAGAATGTGGATAGACATTTTTCTCCCTCTCTCAAAAATGCTAGAACCCAAAGGGGTCACCCCATGAAGCTGATTGGTAAGAGAGTCAGGACAGATAAAAGAACTTCTTCACACAGCAGAGAGTTAAAGTATGGAATTCACTACCGCAAGATGTAGTGATGGCGACCAATCTGGATGGCTTTAAAAGGGGGGTTGGATAAATTCCTGGAGGAGAAGGCTATCAATGGTTACTAGTCCTGGTAGTTATGTGCTACCTCCAGTATCCGAGGTAATAAGCCTATATATACCAATTGCTGGGGAACATGGGCGGGATGGTGCTGTACACTCATGTCCTGTTGTGGGTTCCTGGTCAACAGCTGATTGGCCACTGTATGAACATAGTGTTGGACTAGCTCAGCCCTTGGTCTGTTCTAGCAGAGCCCTTCTTATGTAAAGAGAGTGATTGATCCAAGATCACCCAAGGAGCTTCATGGTTGTATGGGGAGATATCTTCAAGAGCCATGCACTACACCCACTCTCCTAGCCTCTGGTTGACTTATATGACTATCATTTAAATATGTTTTAAAGTAATTTTTCTTGTAAAAATTGTAAAAAAACAAAACAAACAAAAAACAAGAACAAAAAATTAAAAAGAGAAAAAAATCACTAGTATAACTACATGCTTTAAAGGTTTCAGTTTCAGTATTGCAACATTCTAAAAGAAAAAGAAAAATAGATTATAAACTTCAATCAAAGCAGATGATATATAGGTCCATTCACGTGTGACGCCTATATAGCACTCTTTTGAATGTTAGTGTTGTTAGGTCTGTTATATTACAGGAGTTGAGCATTTATCTTTCCAGTATTGTAGTGTCAACCTTTTGGCAGTCAAAAATCCATTTACGCTGATCACGTATTAACTTCCAAGAAGCAGGTAAAAAGTTTTTAAAAGAACATGTACATCAGTAAATATGAAAGAGTGTTTCAATAAAAAAATATCCATATAATGATTTCCTTAGAAATATCTTCTAAGAATAATTCAAGGGTCTGGTGAGAGCCAGTGTGGCGTAGCGGTTAAAGTGTTGGGTGGGGAGATCTGGGTTCTAGTCCCCATTCGACTCTCAGCCTGACAGGGTTGTTGTTGTGAGGATAAAATGGAGAGGAGATTCCTTGTTGCCTTGGGTTCCTTGGAGGAAAAAAGACAGGATATGAATGCAATAATAAATAAATAAATAAATAAATAAATAGTTGTTTATGGTATGATCCTCAAGGACCTTGCGCCTTCTGTGCTTTGTAACACCAGAGCTGCTAATACTAACTGAGACTTACTCATTGTACTATTTGAACAGAAAAGGAAACAATAGAATAGCAGTGCTTAGGTAGGGTTGGATCATGCCCCTTGCTTGCGTACAAGGTTTGTATATGCATCCGGATGTGTTCCCCCCCACCATAAATACAGCATGCCTGGCTGGGGAATGCTGGTCGTTGTGGGATTTTTTTTCCTGTCTAAATATGCATAGGATTGCACCCTAAGTCAATTTAAATATCCCACAGCTAACACCAACTATTTGTAACATGGTATTTTATTTGAAAGAAAATCGGACTGACTTTTTGAAAGAGCTATTTAAAATGAATGAACATTCTACGGCCCTTTTGAAAAAAATGAAACAAAAATGAATCTGAAAATTGGGGGCAATTTAAGCTCAGCTCTATTAAAATATTCCAGGTGAGTTTGGCTTCCATTTTTTTGCTGCGATCCCAAAATGTTCTGTGGACAAAGGAAAACTGGGATGAAGATGGAGCTCCTGCAACTGCTAAAATGCCCCCCACCCCCGCCGTTGACTGTAGCATGACTTGTGTACTCTCGATGGAAGTAATGTGGGGATCTCCATATATGCAGGAGCTCCATGTGTGTACTAGAATGTACTCCGGATCAGTAGATACGCCTCTCTCCTCTTTTCCATTCAACTTTGTTTAGATCTGCTTAAGGTTAGATGTCATTTGACCTTCTCTGCTGCTTCAGTGAACCTGGTGGAACAAAGAGTTGCCCTCATTTAGGAGGATACGGTCGCCTCAAGGGACACGGATGAGGCTCAGTGCTACAGACAACATGTCCCCCCACCCCCCCAGTTAAGTCGTGCCTGTGCCATGTGACCTCATCCACTGAGCCAGTCGAGAAAAGAGCAGCACTATTGAACGAGGTGGTGTGGATGCTTGAAAATAAACAGGTGACTTCTACAGACCCCATCATTTCATTGAAAGGCAGAGCTTGGTCCATCTAGTCCAGTACTATTGACACGGACTAGCAGTGGCTCTCCAGGATTTCAGGTGGGACTCTTTCCTCACCCTACCAGGAGAATCTGGGGATTGAATGTGGGACTTTCTGCGTGCAAAGCATGTGCTCTGTCACACTGAATTATGGCCCTTTCAAGACCACAACAAACCAGAATATTAAGCTATAACCACTTCAGTTGGATATTACAGCCTGAGCCAATGCATGTTTACTCAGGAGTGAGTCCCACTGTGTTTTGGAAAACTTCAAGCATCCTCATCATTGTATTTTTATGCATGTGAACTCTGAGTGGGGAGAAGTTTCAGGGGTTCCACAACCCACTCAGGCTTCAGTTTCCCTAGAAAGAGGGGGTCACTTGAGACTTAGGGCATTTCTAGGACACATGTTTTATGTGCACATCTGTACAGGCTGAGCATAAGATGAGGGTTCACAACATTAGCATCCCAACAGATCCCTGCTCCCCCTCAGATTTGTAGGGGGACCCATCAGGCAGAGGTGCTGAAAGTCTTTCAAACTCCATTTCGGAGAAGCTCTCGGGACCACATTCTAGTAGTGGGTGGGGTGAAAGAGATCCCCCAGTCCTGCCCTATAGGGTACTGGACTGATTGTGGCAGGCATATTTTTAAGGCAACATTCAGAGTGCACGCCTGTGCATGTTGAGGCAGAAAAAAGTCATACAACCCCTTTAGAGCTCTGACTGGTTCTGGCTGAAACCCAGAGCAGATTCACCGCCCCGCTGACATCGGAGCCACCAGCCTCCACTGGACTTTCTCCAGCCTCCCTAGGACCTCTCCACTTACCATGAAGATACCCCTCCTATTGCTTTCCTGAAATCTGTCATTCAATCTGTCATTCAACAAAGACCAGGTCTCCACCATCTTCTACACGGAAGCCCTTCAGATCTTTGAAGACCCCTGCCATGTCCCCCCCTGTTCCTGCTTTTCTCCAGCCTAAACATATCCAGGTTCTAGTTTCAACCATTCCTAATAATAATAATAATAATAATTTATTTCTTACCCGCCTCTCCGTCTGGATCGAGGCGGGGAACAACAATATGATAAAATACATAAAACTGATTAAAACATGACACACATTATTAAAACTGCATTAAAACATCCTAAAACATCTTAAAAACATCCGACAACGTGGTTTCCAGATTCTTCCCCATCTTGGTCATCTTCCTCAGGACACATTCCACTTTCCAAGGTCCTTACTAAAAGGTGGCACCCAGAACTGGACACAGGGGGGTTGGACACCCAGATAGGAACCATTTAACATTCAACTCTTCTCCTGCTGCTATCAACCTACATAATTCACACCACAGCAAGCCAGAGGCAGAGAATTGCCTCTTCACGAGAGGTTTAATGTTCTTTGAAGTCTCATTAAAAAAATTACCTCCACACCAGCGGAGCGCAAATGGGGCGTAGAGGCGCGTTATCTCTCCGATTATGCGCATTATCGAATGCGCGTTAAATTGCGAGTTTTATTTTGCTCTGTCCGTTAAAGCACATTTTGACTGTGTGAATATGCGCTTATGCGCATTAACGACTTGTAAACCGCATTTTGGACATCCTTTAATGCGCTTCGCCGCCTCTCGCCGCCTCTCGTGCAGAGGGATTAGGCGTAAATGCGCTTCTGCGATTATGCGCATAATCGCCCAACCAGGCGCAAAAGCGAATCCTTGTAGAGGGGAGATGCATTGTAGGAGAGGCTTCGATGGCAAATAGTTCTAGATCTGCCTTCCAGAACCTGTTGTACCACAACTCCCATAATTTCCGACCCAGCATAATCACTCCTAGCTGGGGATGATACAAATTGTAGATATAACCCAAACAGGTGATTCCTCCCTACTTCTTAGAAATATAGCAACAAAAATACTGGGTTGGGCATACTGGTGATAGTAAATTTAATTGGAGCAAAATCTAGTAATAAAAAGCTGCTCTTGATCATTCTTGCAGGAGAATGATATATCTATCTATCTATCTATCTATCTATCTATCTATCTATCTATAGATATATATTGGGGAAGGGTGACCTTCCCAGTCCCAAATATAAGAATCAGTTAAACCTTCATGAGCATCATTTTAGTTCACTTCTCACCCTTCCAACATAAATAAGGTTCCCTCCATATTTCTAGCAGTCTCCTGCACTTTTAACAAGACTTAGCACAGTCAACAGGTAAAGCTTTCCCCCAAGCAATAATTACAATAGCTTCTCCTGCTGAATTTCAACCTGCCATGATGCTGTTACGGGGACAGGAACCTTGCTTGGGGAAAACACCATGTAGCTGTCTGATTTGCACAAACACACACACACCGGTTGGTTTGATAACAGGCATTTTAACCACTGGGGTCCCTTTGAAAAGCTAGCTTCAGTATTAAGCCATAGGCAATTTGAAATGTGCATATATAAGTGTTTCCCCCTTTGGGAGAGAACCAGAAATCCAACCAGGGAATCATAGCAAGGAATATAAATACTTTGATTTCTCACCACCACACCCTCACTGGGCTCCTATGCCTGCAACAGTTGTGCGGCAGGCGGAAATTCAATAGACACAATTTTCTCAGTTGCTTGAAAATCCAGTGATGGATCTGACAGACGTTAAAAGCACAGGAACAACACCAGAAAATCCAGGACCAGTTCTAATAAAGGGAAATGTGCTTCTGAGCGCCTGACACAATTAACTTTTAAATAACCTGCAAAGAATTGAGGTCATGCAAAGATTTTGCATTGTGTATTTTGCAGGCAGAAGTACTTGTGAACAGACATACAGAAGCTTGTCATTTGGAATGCTATTTGAAAATGCTGCCAAATGAATCAGTCCTGCAGAAGCCTTGTCCTAATTACTCCTTTACTCCTGAGTAGAGTTAAAAAGGTAATAATCATATTTGGCCCTTTCCACAGATGTAGCCCCTGAGACTTTTACCATTTTGCAATTTGGCCCTCACTGTGAAAAAGGTTCCCCAACCTTGCACTACAGCTTTTTCATGCAGAGGACTTAGGGCAGAAACGGATGCATGTTTTAGACAGTTAAAAAGTCACTTAACTCCTAGCATTCCCCAGCCAGCTATGCTGCCAAGGGAATGCTGGGAGTTGTGGGCCTTTTGACTGTCTAAGCATGCATAGGATTGCACCCTTCAACCACTTTCAACAAAAGCAGTCCTATTGAAACAAGCAAGATTACTCCAAAATAAGATTTATTCTGAAGTAAATAAGCTGACCAATGCACTTTAATTTTTCTTTTCTTTGTCTTTATCTCTCTCTCTCTCTCTCTCTCTCTCTTAAAACAAAGGCTAAACAATGGCAGAAACCCCTCTCTGCAAAGCTAACAACTAAAGAAGATGGAGGCAGAAATGGAGGAAATTGTCATTTCTTGAGCATGAAATAAAGTGCAGGTGATTTGAGGCATGTGACCTTGCACAGCTGGGGCTGGAGTCCCTGCTAGAAATGGCATATAGCCTCATCACCTTCTTGGGTGAAAGCAATTAAATTGTTTCTTTTCTAGAGTGGGGGAGGGTTTTTTTGTGTGTGTTTGTTTGGTTTTTTAAAAAAGAAGAAGGAAGTTTGACAAGGGGTTTCCTTTTCATGTCAATCTGGGTATGATGCTGAAAGAAAAAAAATTAAGGTCTCATTTTTATATTATATTTCTTGGAGTAAATGGAAAAGTTTGTTTTTCTTTGTTGTTATGGCCTTGATATGCTGTAAGCAAGTTGTGTTGTCTGAGCCACCGGACCTTTTTGGAATATATTAAATAACTAATTTGCTATTTATTTGCCTATGTTGTCGCTGTAATTGTTTATAGTGGAATATTTCAATAGATTTTTAATACTTGGGGTACAGACAGCTTACAGGTTTTGTTATATGGGATGGCATACAAGTATTATTAATACATATTTATTCTTCTTAAAACATGTTTTTCTGCAAGTAGATGCTTTGGATCACATTTAACTTCCTTTCTGTTTTTACTCCAACTGCCCCAGGCTTGCATGGATGGTCTCTGTCTATTTGGTGACTAGCCCTTGGCAAATAATTCCTTTGGCTTTCTCCCTATTTTATCCTTTTGGTGATAACTTGCTGAAATGTTGATAGGGTGTGTTGGTTGTGAGAGTTGTCCTTCTTCTTCTTCCTCTTCCTCATCTTGTTGGTTGTTTTGTATCCTGCTTTTCCACCAAATGTTGCCCAAGGCAACACAACTTCAGGGTTTGTCTCCCTGCTATGGTCTCTAGAAGTAAAATGTCTATGGGGGGGCAGTGGTACTGCTGGCAGGACATTGGGCAGATGCCCAGAGGGGCCTCCTATTTAGCAAAATTATCAGGAGGGGCCACAAATACAGCTGGAGCTAGTTTTCCATTGTGAAGTAAGCGAAGTAATTGGCCCTGTTCAGATGACCCTCTAAGCCGTGGTTGGGCCACTAACCTCTTTGCTGAAAATGGTTAGTGAGCGTATTTAAACCATGGTTATGTAACCGCCATTGTTAGGGATGGTTCACACGGCACGCTGAGCCATAATGTTTAACTCAAAATGCTTAACTGGCGTGGGTTATTGTGTCATGTGAAACAGGGCCAACATTTAACTCAAAATGCCTAGCTGCTGTGATTTAGTGTGTTGTCTGAACAGGGTTGTTGTCATCTGAAGAGAGGAACCTTTAAGACCATGACGTCCAAAGTCTAAAATTTCCTGAACTATATCACTTGCATGGGTTGGATATAGTTCCTTTTTAGTGCGCATACATGAACAATGAAATGTTGTAGCAAACATGGGAAGTTGCCTTGGATTGGGTCAGATTCTTTGTTCTAGCCCAGCCTGGGAGTGACTTTCCAGGGTCTTCAGCAGAGATCCCTTTCCCATCACCTGCTATCCAAGTTGCCTTAAAAAACAACAACCAGAGATGCCAGGGATCAAACCTGGGATCTTCTGTAGGCAAAGAAGATATTTGCCACCTCATATGTAGTGCACTACTCAGCGTCTTGTGAGATTTGCTTTTTGGAAGAGTTCCTTAAAATGAGGACCAAGCGACCTTTCAGGACTCTCGCTTTTTACAAGGGAGCAAAGGCAGTGTGATCAGTTCTGGTACCCATCAGAAAATGTATAATATGTCTTAAATATGGCTTAAACAATCTCTTGCCTGTGACAGAGTGCCTTCAGCCATTGGCTGGGCTTCCCCGTTGTCATGGAATGTTCAAACATCCTTCGTGCTTAGGGTGAAGGCATCTTCAACTGAATGTTGACAAACTGCAGGTTTTGTGAGGGGAAGTAAAATGTTAATTTCAGTTGTAAGTAAAAAAAAACTTGTTCAGAGGACTGGAGACAGTATGAGATGTGTGATGTTGGAATGACAGGATAATTTTGAAGTCTGAGGACTAGGTCAGTGAGCCAAGATGGTCAGGAGGATGAAGTGGCTGTGGTAGAACATCATATTGGCTTGAATTGGCCAGATCTTTGACTCTAGGTGACACAGGGACATAAGAAGCTGCCTTATACTGAATCAGAACATGGGTCCATCTACCTCTGTATTGTCGACACTGACGGGCAGCAGCTCCACAGAGCTTCAGGCCACAATTTTTCCAACTCTACCTGGAGATGCTGAGGATTGAACCTGGGACCTTCTGCATACAAAGCATGTGCTTTACTACTTAGCCACACCCTCTCCCAGATCTCTAGTTATAAATTAATATTCAGAATAGAAACGTGTTTCTCCTCAGAGTAGGCCACTCACTAGATTTTAAAATTCTTCTATGCATTTGGATATCAAGTACAAGAAATAAATCTGTGTGAATAGTACCAGTTCAAACTCCATATAATGTACAATAAAGGGTTCAAGCGCTTTTGTTTTATGAGCACAGCACTTTTTATCTTTGACCTTTTTTCATTTTTAGGTCATTGTGATGGTTGGGGAGAAATAACACTGCAAATTGAAGGTTTTGAGGGATCTGTGTTACCTCAAGATGGGTTGTATAGCAATGTAATAAATAAATAAAATTTTAACATCACAATAGCTACTTTATGCTGGTACTGCAATTAAGAAGGTGTTAACATTCAGATTCATTGTTTTTAAAATTCAGACCTCAAAACAATTGTGGAGAGTGCTCAGATAAAGTTCTGGGGTCTGAGAGACACCCCATAGGAAACTAATCGTTGGCGGAGGGCGGGTAACTTCAGACACCTTTCTTGTATAGTTGTATCCTTTTACTATAAATAATCGATCCTTTATTTTAAAGAATTCCTTACGCCTTTACAGTGGCAAATACATATCATCCGCCCCTAAACTAAGAGTTTATTTGAGTATTGTTGGACGTAATATCAGAGCAGTTAAAAGTGCATAGGAAGATTAAACCCACAGTCACCAAATTTGCATTTCTCTTTTCTCTCTGAGCTCCTTCAGACAGGGGGGAAATCGCATTTCCCGTTGCTTTGAATCGTGCTTCTATCCCACAAAAGAGACAGGCAGCTTCCTCTTTCTGCAGATGCTTAAGAAAGAGGAAGTAAACAAAGACCGCGTGGCTCATTCAGTGGGTGGGTTTTTGCGCTGCTTTTTCTGCACACAGCATGAAATGGCAGCATGTTTTCCTATGGGGAAAAAGATTGGATTTTCCTGGGTCTTTTTCTGAGATGGGAAAACAATCGGAAGGCATGGGAGACACGCAGGAGGGGGATGGCGTCACGAATAGGACCCACAAAAATCTGTGAGTGCCCAGTAACGAGAGTGCTATAAAACGCTCGTCTGAGGATGCTCTCTCTCTCTCTTTTTCCCTAGATAATTTTCGAAAAGAAGGGACAAGATGTCCTCTGACAGCAGTCGTGGCAAACGGCATCATCACCCGGTAGACAGCCTTTGCCGGAAGCTGCAGTCGATCAACATGATGGCTCAGGCCTCGAATCCTGCGCTGCAGATTCCAAAGTTCCAATCCAAGAACTTTGACAGCCCGCAGAGCAACGTGAAGAAAAACCTGGAGGAGATCTTGAAGAAAAGGACTCTGAAAATGAGCAGCAATGCGCCCGGCAGTGACCCTGAACTGCTAAGCCCTTTCAGCGACAATGTCTTCTCCCCGTGCCAGCCAATGGCAACGCCGAGTCACAGGCGCGTCTCTGACATCCGCTCGGAGACTTTCTTAGTCAGCAGAAATAAAGAGAGGGCCTGCAGGCCGCAGCTTCTGATAGGTCAAACTGGAAGCCGTTTGCCGTATCTCTTCAAACGTGGGGAGTTGGCCACCCCCAGTGAAGAACAGCGGGGTACACCTTCTCAGGAGCGTAGCTATTGGACATCGAGCCCTGATTCGTTGGCCAGGGAAGTGATGCCCACGCAATGTGTGTTCCCGTCTCCTGTGAGCAAAAGGCTCTCTTTGGGTAAGGGTGGTTAACTTAAGACCTGAGAAAGGACCTGGTTCTTTTTAATCAGTTGGGCAAAACTAATTCTTGGCAAAGCCTCGGGCCCAAAATGCAAGCTTACTGATGTGTAATAGACTGCTACAAATGGGACCTATGACAAAATGTTGCAGTGGTGGAGTGGCCCTGTTCCATGATACTCCATTCCATTCCGCTCCCCCTAGTTTTCAGTTTTCCTCTCCCCAACAATTTGTCACTGTTCTCTACCACAATGCTCAGTATTCATTCTGCTGCTTTGGTTTTTATTCTCTACCCCTTAAGTCCCTCCCCACAAATATTTCTTGTTGTACTTCAACAAATGTTAGGATTCCTCCAAGCCTGCTGAAAGTATTTCCTTGTGCCTGGATGAAACTGTTTTGGCTACAATTTTTGTAAACCGCCCAGAGAGCTTCAGCTATGGGGCGGTATATAAATGTAAATAATAATAATTATTATTAATAATAATAATAATAATAATAATAATACAAGGATTAGCACTTGGAGAATGAATTTCCTATTATTCTATAGGATAGATCTGTTGCTTTAGCAGCTTCGATGCCCGGGATGCTTTCGAAAACAGAAGCTATAGGGCAAACTGTTTGGGAACAGGTTGTTTGAAGAACTTTCTCACCTTGTCTGGGCCTCAAGATTAGCCTCAGAAGCTATGTCTTCTGGTCTGTCAGTAAAGGTCAGGTTGGTGGTTACAAGAGGTGATCTTGGTGGTGGGGCCTCACAACTATGGGTCTCTTTCTGCAAAGATCTTTGTCAAGCGCTCTCTTTGGTTGGTTTTAAATGTGCTTAGACTTTCCTGATGAGTTTCATTTATGATGGCTTTATACCCTGTGTAACAGCCAGAGGCCCCTGGGACGTTACACCCTGTGTTTTGTTTTTAATTTGTTTATCATATTTTTATTGTTTTATCTACTACCAGAATCTGCCATATGAGGAGGTTTGTGTGTTTAAAATTATTTTTAAGCTGCCTTTATCAATAATAATAATAATAATAATAATAATTTCTATATCGCACATTAATTGAAGTTCTCTGGGTGGTTTACAACTTTAATGATAAAACTCCCTCAAAGCAGTGTACAACATTAAAATCATCCAAAATATGTCACCCTCAAAGGCAGGGTAAAAATATTTAAAGTAAAAATGTAGGTCACAGATCGATGGAATTTACCATCAAAATAGAAAGAAGAAGGGGTGGACTTGGGTGAAGGCAAGGGTTATTGTTATATCTTCATTGTTTTTAAAATATTCCTCGGTTGTTCTGTTCTTTATAATTCCAACAATGTAAAACCCTGACTGATATGTCATTTTGTTTCAGGTGTGGTACTAACAGAGTAGAAAACATGATAAAAATGTATACTGAAGCCAAACTCCGCTATAACAATTCCTCTACGGACACAATCCTACAGCTGGCTGAGGAATGCTGGAGATTGTAGGACTTTTTTCTGTCTAAACATAGGATTGCTCCCTAAGACCTCCATCGCACCCTAATTTTCCCCTTGGTTTGCCTCCACGTGTTTTTAACCTCTGAGGCAGAAGCGTGTGAAGCTTATGATCCCTTTCACCTGAAGAGCTGCTGTTTCGCTCCTTCACTCGTTTGCTCTTCCACTCCACTCCACTCCACCCCTTCCCTTCTCTTTCTCCCTCCAGTCAGGTCCTGTCAGATGAGCACTTCAACCAGACCGCCTTTCTGCAGGGCAAAAATGGAACGACCCTTTAGTCTGGCTCTTTGGGGGCATCGAGGGAGTATAATCCTGTCTCTGCAGAGATTCAGGCGTTGTATGATTTTAAGCCTGGGATGCAAGATTTGTATTTTATATTGAGGCTTGGAGCTGGCTGCTAGGAAAGATTGCTTTTCCCTGCCAGGACCTGATACTATCCATTCAAGCCCCCAGTTTCTTTAAAACTACACAGAGACTTAGGGCACGTTAAATGCGCTTAGAGAAAATAATCCAGACCTTTAGCGTTCTAGGAAAGGTTGGGAAGAGACGGGGTGTCAGCAGAACAGGCATGGCATCATGTGAGTACCGTGCTGCAAATCTGCACACCAGGCATGGCAAGAGTGCACTAAATTGCTGGTGTGATGAACCCATATCAAACCCTTTAGGGTGACCACATGAGAAGGAGGACAGGGCTCCTGTATCTTTAACAGTTGCATTGCAAAGGGAATTTCAGTGGGTGTCATTTGCATGCATGCAGCACCTGGTAAAATTCCCTCTTCATCAAAACTGTTAAAGCTGGAGTGATCCTGCCCAGAGTGACCAGATGCAAAAGAGGGCACTAAATCACTGATGTGATGGAGCTCCCAGTGCATGTGGAGAGTAAGCCAGCTACCAATGTTTTTGCCCGTTGTAGGATGGGGACCGTCAACAGAGGCCGAAGATGACGAAAGCTCTGAAGTAAGCCTGATCTGTGAAGAAGACCTGTTGACGACTATGTTCTCTGCGTGTGATGTGGAAAGACGAGGTGAACAAGCTTTCTTCCCTTTGTGTAACTATCGGAGCTAGCCCTACCCTTAGGCAGAGTGAGGTGGCTTTCTCAGGTGACAAATGCCTGCATCTGAGTAAAGGGCAGCAGTGGCAGCCCTCTGGCCATTCCACCTGAGGCCCCAGCAATTCCCCTCTATTGGATGACACCGCTGCATTTACAACATAGCCGAAGCCAGCCTTCTGCTCTCAGGTGATGGTGAGGATGCTCTCCTGTTGCCGATGTTACGTAAGATTCAATTGCCAGTCCAGTCGGTGTTCTATGGATGGGATGGGGTGGGGCGCCATCTTGCCATGTCCCTCAGGCACCCAAATGCCTTGGGCTGGTCCTGGTACCATTTAATACTAGGCATTTATATAGACTCTAGTGCAGAGGTTCCCAACACAGTGCCTGCGGGTTTCAAGGCACCCACGGGCACCTCCGACGGCACCAACGAAGCTTTCCCATCCCTGCCCCCTTAAAAAAAAATGTTTTCAAAAACCTTGCAAAATGTTAGGGCAATTTTTTTACAAAAAAAACTAATTAAATGGATAAATCAAAAGCACAATTAAAAACACAACAATAAAATAATCTCTGTGGTTTGATGGGAAGTATCCAATGTTAGTCTTTTGTAAAGTAGAGCCATTGAAATGAATGAAACTTACATTAGTCATGACTAGGTTAGGACTCATTCATTTCAAAGGGGTCTGCTCTACATTGGATACTACCTATGAAACAGCAGCCGATAGATCAGCTTACATGCCAAGGGTGTCTGAATAAACTTCCGTAGCCTGGGAATAGCCACCAGGAAGGCCCTGTCTTGCGTCCGAACATGCCCCTGATGGTTGCAGAACCAAGAGAAGAGCCTCCTTGGAATATCTTAATATAAATAAATATTATTATTATATTGTATTATCTTAAAATATTATAAAATTATACTTAGATACCTTGCTGTTAATTGTACAATACAGACTGTAAAAGGACGTAATAAAATGTAAAAAATGCGTTTTCCGGAAGCTCAACTTTAGTCACCAGTTTTATATTCCATACTGCAGGTTTACAAGGCATGCCGGTGCTGATCTCAGCATATGTTCATGCTGAGAAAAACATGTTTAAGTTCCTAGCCCTCTTGATAGGAATATTGAAGAAAGCTTTAAAGGGGTGGACAGGTCTTCCATGAAATAGAATGTCAGTGTTTTATATAGTTCCATATTGCACTTCAGTGGCTAGTATTTTCTATCTTCTCTTGCTTACTGCACACCTGTCTACAATATAAGAATTAATAAATAGTTTCCCATTTCATTGCTTAGCCCAGTCAAGATTCATTTTTAGAAGGAGCCAACCAGGAGCTTGAGTTTCTGTTCATGTTTCCTTTTGGAGGTCGATCATCTCCCCTCATAGATGTAAGCTTAGAGCAGCCTTCCCCAACCTGGTGCCTTCCAGATATTTTGAACTTCATCTTCCATCAGCCCCAGCCAGCATGGCTAAAAGTCTGGAATTCTGGGAGTTGTAGTCCAAAACATCCGCAAAGCACCAGACTGGGGAAGCCTAGCTTAAGAGCAAGGTATTTCAACCTTAACATATGTCTCTTTGCAAAAGCTCGTAACTCTAAATCCTGATGCTTTGACTATATGTTGTCTTTAGGCAAAGTGGCTGTTTCCAAATTAGTCGATTTCCTGAGATTTACCACAAGTCGGAGTTCAGAAGACAGCAGCCTAGAAGAGTTATGTAACATGCTTGATCCCGATCAAAGGGATATCTCCATGGACTTGGAAACCTATCATGCCATCATGAAAGAATGGATTGAAGATTGCAGAAGAAACTGGTAGCTGACACATTTTGTCTTCTTTGTATGATACCAGTAGCATCGGTGTACACCTTGCGCATGCTTCCACCACATGCTTAATGAGTTGTAACTTCACTTCCTTGAGACAATAATTTCCTGTGTTTTGCAGGTTGTCTCATGTATTGATAGACCTTCTTAATTATCTGAAGGCTCTCTGGGAATGCTTTGATCTTTAACCGTAAACATTTGGGGGGGGGGGGGGGATGAGGTAAGGACCTTAGAGTGGAGAGATGGTTCAAAGAATGCATTCAAGAATTGGATTTTCTCAGACTAAGAAACTCATTTCGTTGGCATTGTATCTAATGTTAGTTCTTCTTAGAATAGACTCACTGAAATGGGACTTAAATCAGACTAACATTGGATACAACCCTTTGTGACGTAAGTGTAAAATGGATTATGATGGATTATGATAACAGAAATGTTCAAAACGTGGGAGGGAGGCTATTTAAGTAATGCATTCAATACAATGTTGTTCTGTCCCACCTTGTATCTTGGTATTGGGCCAAATGTAATTCTGAACTGAGCTTCATTTTTTTTTAAAAAAAAAATGTGTTAGTCATCTAGGATGCACTCCTATGGACCCTGGAGAGCATTTCAGGGACCATAGAATTTTTGGGGTTCTCCTCCCAAAGCGGTTGACACTGCTATGACTTTGTGAGGGTGACTTAAAGATCTGATCCTTCACATGCTTATCCCATTTGCAGGGCCTGCCGAAAGAACTACAGAGCCTATTTTCCAAGGTTGCAAAGATAGCTTTGGATAACCCTGTAGAGGTCAAAAAGGAGGTGTTCTAGGGGTTGGGGTGGAGAGAGGAGAGGCCAGGATATGCAAAATCCTATGGCATCTCCAACCCTGGCCACGCAACTCCTCTAGATGGGCTCAGAGGCCCATCTAGAGGAAAAAGTAAAAAACGACAGAGAGATGAAAATTGCCTCCATCACTTCTTCTGCCTTGCCAGCAGCAGCCCAGAAGAGCATAGGATACTTGGAAGCCTCTGAGATTGGAAGCTTCTTTCTAACGGCAACCCTTAATAACCTCCATTCAGCTCTGGGTAATGTACATTTGAACCAGTTCAAACATCATATCCATAAAATTACAATCAAAACACACAATAGAAATCCAACATTGCAGAAGCCAGAATCAGGGCAGTGAAAGTACAAATGCCACTTACAATCATGTTTATTTTTTAGCATAGGTGCATTTATGCAAACATTATGGGAGCTGTTATCACAACCGTGTGTCTTCTCACGAAAAGCTCCATCACAACTGCAATTTAGTGCCCTCTCGCAATGCCTGGTGTGCGGATTTGCAGCATGGTACTCACATGACACCAAGCCTGTCCTGCTGACACGCCGCCTCTTCCCCAGCCTTTTCCTAGAACGCTAAAAGTCTGGATTATTTTCGCTAAGCGCATTTAATGTGCCCTAAGCTTCCATGTAGTTTTAAAGGAACTGGGGGCTTGAATAGATTGCATCAGGTCCTGGCAGGGAAAAGCGATCTCTCCCAGCAGCCGGCTCCTAGCCTCAATATAATACCCAAACCTTGCATCCCAGGCTTGAAAGTGTTTTTTTTAAAATCATACAGTGCCTGGATCTTTGCAAAGACAGGATTGTACTCCCTAGATGCCTCCAAAGAGCCAGACCAAAGGGTCATTCCATTTTAACCAGCAGAAAGGTGATCTGGTTGAAATATTCATTTGCCAGGACCTGGCTGGAGGGAGAAAGAGGAGGGGAGGGATGGAGTGGAGTGGAAGAGCAAAAGAGCAGCTATTCAGGTGAAAGGGATCATAAGCTTGACGTGCTTCTGCATCAGAGGTAAAAACAATGTGGAGGCAAACTGGGAGGGGGGAATTAGGTGTGATGGAGGTCTACGCGTTCTTCTGTGCAGTGAATGGGACAATGTCATGATGCTACATAACCAATTAAGGCATGGAGACCGGTTTTTGCAAGCAGTGCCAAACATTGTAAAAAAGGGGAAAGTCTTTCAATAGCATTGGAATCAATTTTCAAAGGAAATGCACAGGGTTCGTCTCACCACTAATACTAATAAAAACCTACTGATTTCTGTTAACATCCTAAAATTCTGAACGCAGGGCATCATTCTTTTGTTTGTTTCAGGCATGAACAGTCATCTTGGGACACAACCAGAGAAGGTGCTCTAGCAGGTATCGGACACCTTTTGTAAAAAGGATCTTGGAATTGTTGTAGATCACAAGCTGAATATGAGCCAACAGTGTGATGTGGCTGCAAAAAAAGCAAATGCTATTTTGGGCTGCATTAATAGAAGTATAGCTTCCAAATCGCAAGAGGTACTGGCTCCCGTCTATTCGGCACTTGTTAGGCCCCATCTTGAGTATTGTGTCCAGTTCTGGGCACCGCACTTCAAGGAGGATGCAGGCAATCTGGAGTGTGTTCAGAGGAGGGCAACGAGGATGATCAGGGGTCTGGAAACCAAGCCCTAAGAGGAGAGATTGAAAGAACTGGGCAGGTTTAGCCTGGAGAAGAGAAGATTGAGGGGAGACATGATAGCACTCTTCAAATACTTGAAAGGTTGTCACACAGAGGAGGGCCAGGATCTCTTCTCGATCGACTCAGAATGCAGGACACGGAATAATGGGCTCAAGTTACAGGAAGCCAGTTTCCGGCTGGACATCAGGAAAAACTTCCTGACTGTTAGAGCAATACGACAATGGAACCAATGACCTAGGGAGGTGGTGGGCTCTCCCACATTAGAGGCATTCAAGAGGCAGCTGGACAGCCATCTGCCAGGGATGCTTTAAGGTGGATTCCTGCATCTAGTAGGGGGTTGGACTCGATGGCCTTATAGGCCCCTTCCATCTCTACCCTTCTATGTTTCTATGAAAGGCCTACTAGGATGTGCGTAGAACTTAAGCCATGTGGATCTTTAGTCCCACTCTTTGATAGTGGAGAGAGACAACAAAATGTGAACTGGGGAGAGTAAATGCATGTCTTGCAGTACAGGACATGCAGGTATATGGCTAAGCGACAAGGCCAGGTCTCAGAGGTAGAGCTGAGTGGAAGATTTGCATGCTGAAAGCCCCAAGTTCAATTCCTGGCATCCCCAGGTAGGTCTGGGAAATATCCTGGCCTGAAAGCCTGGAGAGTTAATGCCAGCCAATGTAGGCAAAACTGAGCTAGATGTACCAGTTGTCCATCCTGGTCTGTGTTCATTGTATGTTGGTTGAGATGAATTGCTGAAGTAGTGAAACCACTTTACCAGGGGTGTTGAACCCATGGGCCAGATTCCATTTTGAAGATGCTCTCGGGGGCTCCTTGGCCTCTAACTGGAAACCTTTTTTTGCAGCCAAAAGGGCTCCTGTGAGAATGAATGTAACGTCTGGAAGCTTAGAGGCACTTGGTGGAGATATGTCTAGAGGAGACTTGTGAGTCCCTTTTTAAATTTGTTTTGTTTTGTTTAAAAAAGCTTGGAGACAAGGTGTTAAATTGTCACTTTTAGGAGCATGTCTGTGGGGAAGCTTCTAGAATTAGTTACATAGAAAAATATATGCTTGAACTACATATGCATTTTCAGAAAAGTCTGAGGGCTCTGTGTTAGGGTGCTTCCAGAAACAGCTTCTCTTGTACCATTGCCTTGCCTCGTTCACAGAATTTGGTGGGCAGTTGATGTCATAACCCACTTGTATTTTTCCAGTACCACCTCTATCTTTTCTCTTACCACCAGAAAATCTGTTAAAAGGGCAGTTGAGCATTAGCTCTGGGGGAAGGGTTTATCATTCTTTTGAGTGGTCTCTGGTGTGCCCTAAGATACCTTGACTACACACTACACAGTAGGGGTTACCAACCTGTGTGGAACTGTAGGCACATTTTGGAATTTGAGGAACTGCTATGGGCGCCACCACAAAATGGCTGCCACGGTGGATGTGGCTCGCGGCATAATGGCTGTTGTGATGGCCTGGCTAGTCAAAAGTGAGCTAAAGATGGGAGGGGTGAGAGAATTAGCAAGGCTAGAGGCTGGGACGGAAGGAGGAATAGCATGGTTAAGGGGGAGAGGGGAGAGCAAGTCCAGAGGCTAGAAAGGAAGAGAGCGAGTGTGGTGTAGTGGCTAAAGTTTCAGACTGAGAGTCGGGAGATCCAGGTTCTAGTCCCCACTCAGCCATGGAAACCCACTGGATGGCTTTGGGTCAGTCCCAGAGTCGCAGCCCAACCAACCTCACAGGATTGTTGTTGTGAGGATAAAATGGAGAGGAGGAGAAGGAGGATTAGGTATGCTGCCTTGGGTTCCTTGGAGGAAAAAAGTGGGATATAAATGCAATAATAAATAAATAAATAAGAAAGAAGACTGCTGTAACTCTTTCCAAGGCTTTTCTTGAAACAATATTTGTTTAAGGAGGTAAGGAGGGGGAGAGCTTCATGGGGCCATTGAAGGTCTCTGTGGGTGCGGTGTGGGGAACCCCTCCTATGCAGGGCTAGGTAGGGGTGCCCTGAGGAGGGCAAAGGCAGGGTATTATCGGTGGCTGCCATTGCTTGCTCCACCATTGGCCTCATCTCCATTCCATTTAAATTAGCAGTGCAGGTATCATGGAGTGTGCAGTTGGTCGTTTGCTGGCATTTGTAGCCAAGTCAGGAGCGTGAATGTAATAAGATGGTCTTTTGCTGATGGGAAAATAAGGATTTAGTGATGAGGATGTTAATTCTGGCAGGAATGGAAGGGGAAACTGTTTTAACATCTGATGAGAAGAATTTAGAGGTCAAGCAGTAGCAAATGGGGCTGGGGCTGGGATGCAGGGGGCAGCATTTGGGTGCTCAGGCCCCTGGGCGGAAGCTGGCATTGGGGGAAGGGGGTGTGAGTGAAGGGATTCAGACAGGAAAGATGCGGAAGGGCGACACTCAGGTTTGGGATGGTGGAAGGTATTCTGTGGAGCTAACCACCAGTCCTATGCCTGAGCTTCCCTTCCATCAAAACATGGAGGATACAGAAAGGGCAGCTAATACGGTCCTTGTATTCCTTCTGCACCCAGAGAAACTTCGGACTTGATCTCTTGCATAGCGGATCTTCAGTTCAACAACCAAAAACTTCAAGAGGAGAATGGCCAGTTGAAGCTTTCTTTGGACACCATGGAGGAGGCGAATAACCGAATGACGGAAGAGGGCGGGGAACTGCGCAATCGGATAAAAAGGTTGAACGCTTTGACTTTAAGTTAAGTTTTTGACTGCTTGAGATTGGGAATGGTCCGTTGGGTCCTTCTTTCTGCTTAATTCCATGCCGTGGGGTTTATTGGATTTGGTTTAACACTGAAATCGTAGACAGTGGCCAGATCTACACCAGGCTGGTTAAAACACTTTGAAAACGGGTCGGAAGCTGTATATGGAGTGTGTCCTGGTCCCCCATAGTTGTCAATGGCATTATAAGCTGTTTTAAAGCAGGAGAGTAGATCCTGCCTATGAAATCTAGTGAATTTGGGTACCTTGAGAATTCTACTTCTTGCCCCCAAATCATTTCACTTTCTCTCTACCTAAAAACAAACCGAATAACACACAGATAGCAAATCATGCCAGAAGCCATTACTGCGCTTCTTCATTTCATGCCATTCAAGGTACTGAAAAATAACTATTGGGTATTTACAGGAAGCCCACAGACAGGACTAGAATGCAATTCTCCTGTAGTTCTCAGCAACTGGTATTTATTTATTTATTTATTACATTTATATCCCACATTCTTTCCTCCAAGGAACCCAAGCTGGCATACATAATCCTCCTCCTCCTCCATTTTATCCTCACAACAACCCTGTGAGGTAGGCTGGGCTGAGAATCTGGGACTGGCCGAAAGTTACCCAGCGAGTTTCCATGTCTTAGTGGGGACTAGAACCCGGATCAACACTTTAGCCACTACACCACACTGGCTCCCATTCAGTGGGATATGGCCTCCGAGCGTGGATGTTTCATCTAGCTATCATGAGTAGTCACCATTAATAGACTCATCCATGAATGGTCTGATCCAGCAAGGTTCATCTGATCTTATAGACTGTGTTCTATGCTGAGCTATACCTGCTCTAGCAGTCTGCCTTGGGTGCTGATAGGTTGTGCTCTGCCTCAATTTAGGCATACATACAGATAGCTGGCTGGTTGTGTGTGTGTGTGTGTGCATGCGCGCGCACTGCTGATTAATGTTTGCTGTTGTGCTTGTTGAAAATGTAGACAGATGCAACAATGAATTCTGGTAACCAGATCTCCTGCAATCTCATTGAGGTAGCAAGGAGAGGAATATCCATGTGTGTTGACTTCCTCCTGCCAGACTTGATGTAGCTACTCTAAAATAGGGGTGAAGAGCCTCTTTCAGCCTGAGGATCAAATTCCTTTTTGGAGAAGCTTTTGGGGCTGCATTCCAGCGGTGGGCGGGGTCAAAGGTGAAAGGGGTGGAGCCACAATTACCAAAAATAGCAATGTATTTTAGTGTAAAACTCTTCCTCTCGGCAATTAAGCCTTAGAAGAGGCATTTCAGCATTTTAGAATGGGGCAAAAAAAAAACCTGCATGAAAGTCAAGAAATCAGTCAACGATCAATGGCTGGGGGTTGGGGAAAGGTGTGGGGAACTCTGGAGGGCTTGATGGAGACCCTGGCGGTCTAAATAATCTTATCGGTGTTGCTCATAACACTGTTGGCGGTGTGGCTTTGGCTCTCTTCAGTTTCCAGCAGTCTGTGGCTCTGGTGAAAACTTTAAAAGAGGAATTGGAAGAATCGAAGAACACCCTCAGTGCTGCCGAAGAAAAAAGGCTGAAGATGGCAGCCCAGAACAAACAGCTAGTAGGTGAACTCTAACCACTCCAGCTACTGGTCTTTGCTCTGTCAGGCTGAGGCTTCTCCGTTGTTTATCATCCTGGAGTTTTCCAGGCGTGTCAAACATACGCAGCATGCGATGTTGGGCAAGCAGTGCAATTGCTGGAGAAACTCTGCTTACGTTGTTTTTGTTTCTTACATGTCCAGCCTTTGTGGCTGAAAGCATATATGCTTAGGAAAATGTGGGCAATACCTGCTGAAATTTCAGAAGCCAGAGAGTTGGCCGAATAGCATTTTTCAGTGGAGGTGCATTGAAAAGTTCATGACCCAGCCCCATGAGGCTAGCAAAATTTGCCGAGCAAGTCATGGTACCTGCAACAAATGCTCTTGTTCAGGTTGCCTGCCAGCCAGCCCTGCCTTCTTCCAGTATACTCCATGCCATGATCCCACCCAGTTTTTCATTGTACCCATCATCAAATAAAGCAGTTGATATTCCTGTGGTACTTGTGTACATTGACCTTAAGTAATTCTGTGTTTGCTGTCTTTGCCTCTTCAAACAAACTCCCCTGCCATCCCATTTCCTTTTTTCATCAGGAAAAAGAGAACCAGTCTCTCATTCTCAAGATCTCATCTCTCCAAGAAGAGGTACGTGTGCAATTAATTGAGTTTCAATTGTCTGTGGCCATTTTTATATAGTGACAAGATTTGCTAGTCTACTACCACCTACAAAATGTGGTGATGGCCACCAATTTGGATGGTTTTAAAAGTGGATCGGGCAAATTCCTGGAGAAATGGCTATTAGTCCTGATGACTATGTGCTACCTCCAGGATCAGAGGCAGTAAGCCTATATATACCAGTTGCTGGGGAGCATGGGTGGGAGGTGCTGTTGTGCTCACATCTTGCTTGTGGGTTGCCTGTTGACAGCTGCTGGACTAGATGGACCTTTGGTCTGATCCAGCAGGGCTCTTCTGATGTTCTTACATTTTGCTGTGCATAATAAACACCATGTGTTTTTAATCCAGAACATTAGGAATGCTCTGGATTCGGATGGCCTCCAGAAGAAGATAGCAGAGTTGTCCAGTAATATGGCCGAACTCCAAGTAAGTGGCTTCCTCCTCTTGCTTCAGTGTGGTAAAGGAAAGGCACAGTGCAGTGCTTTAAATGCCAAATGTATCCCTGAACATCCATCATCAAGGCAGCAGCAGGCCCAAAGTCTCCCTGCCAAGGATTAAGGCAGTGGTTCCCAAATGTGGGTGCCCGGATGCTATTGGACTGCAAACCCCATTATCCCTGACCATCGGCCATGCTAACTGGAGATGGGGTGCTAGTGTCTAAGCATCTGCATGGCTGGGTGAGGTCACTCGTTAGAGAATGACTCTTTTCTTTTGACATGGGGAGTATATTCTTCGTGTTGCCGGCTTGGCAGCTGTTCATTGGCACATCTCCTTTAGATGTGGATGGTGTTGCGCCATGGTAGGAAATACCTCTTTGTTATTGTTTGTTCTCCCCCCACAGATGGAAGTGCACCTATATGAGAACATGGTGGGGAATAAAGACGCATCACTCCTAAAGGTTAGTGGCTGTTCTGGACCTGCAGAAACGTTCTTATGAAGGCAACTCTTTCTCAGGCTGTGAAGGCGAGAACAAATGTTTTCCAAATCTCTATGGTAGGTGTGCGATTGATCTACGTATCACACTGCTACCCTGACAGCCATTTCTCCCCATCAGTGTGTTTGCGTGTCGGGGGCACACATTGAACCAGAGCAGGAGTATCGGTGGATCTCTTCATCTGACAGCTGCTTCCTTTGAAACTCTTCTCCAAACTTGCTTTTGTTTCCCAACACATACCTGGAAAACTGATGGGGTGTAAGCAGCTAGGAAGGAGTTTGGGGGTGAAAGTGCAGAGAGAGGGGAGGGGAGGGGAATAATCTCTCTCCCTCCACGTTCCAGACCATGTATGATCACGCGTCAGGAATGTCAAGTGTGGCCTACAGATGGGTTCTGCATAAAGAGTAGCTGAACACAGCACTTCTCCCTACCCTCTGAAATTATGTCCCTGGCCATAAATAGAAGGGTGTAGTTTTGGCTGTGATCTACAAGAGTTGTGTCTAGGTCCCACCTCGGCCCAAGAGAGGACAGAATGAATGCATGGCAAAACTCTCTCTCTCTCTGTCTCTCTCTTTCTCTGTGTGTGTGTGTGTGTGTTTCCCTTGAGTAAAAGGGAGTGAAGAAATCATGCCCAACAGGGTTGTGTTTCAGCAATCAAAGCACCTTGAAAGAGGAGTTAATGATTTAACACATGCAAAATGGAAGTTGCTGGCTAGCATTTAAACAAGAGTTACTTTACAGGTGGAATTGTGGTTCTCTCACATCCCACCCTCCCACCCCAAAAAACCAAGCCAGTAAGCTCTCAGGAGAGACCATGGCTCATAAAGCTCCCTAAAACCCAATATTTTTCTCCATACTTTCTGCACTAGCTGAATGCGAACGGTAGATGGTGTGATTCCACTGAGAAACGAAAGGCCGCCACGGTGGCACAGACTTCCGAAATGTTGCTATTGATGTTCCGGATTGACTTAGATCAGGATTACCAGTTCTCAGAAACACGATTATCTCATCTTGTTGACATCACCTGCCCCATTTTAACAAAGGTGTGCTAAAATTGCATTTTTTTCCCTGCGAATTCTGGCACCTTGGTCAGAGGCACTTGGCCTAAGCACGGTATGATTTCCCGCCTGACACAACGCATGAACAAAAAGGTAATATTAGTTCCTTTACGCACGTACGGAGTGCCTCCTCGCACCTCACCCCCTTAATGTGTAATTAATCTGTGTAATTGCCCAGAAAAATATTTATGATCTTTCATTTTAAAAAGGTTGTTCTAGCACCTGGCCATGAGGGCAAAGTTCTGGCTGTTCAGCAATCTTTCCTAATGGTATGAACCTGCAGCTTATCCGAAGCCATTTAGGGTGCAATCTTATGCATGTTTAGATGGAAATAAGTCCTACAGTTCCCAGAATCCCCCAGCCAAGCATGCTGGGAATTCTAGGACTTATTTCGGTCTAAGCATGCATACGATTGTGCCCTCTGTGTGGCTAGCTAGGGTAGCAATTTACATCTTGCAGCGTTACTTGCTAAGCTTGCAATGGAGCAGATTTTAATGAAGTACCAAAATCTCCCTCTCAGCTGTACTTGGATAGGAGCAGAAGAGGATTAACTGCAGAGGATTACACACAAGCCTCATTTAACTAGGATTGTGTGTTATTAGGAAGATGCTATACTATTGTCAGCAATGGCTATAATTAACAGTTGGAACAAAAGGTTCTTAGACACACATCATACACACTTCATTTGTCTTAAAGGGTGCCTCTACAAGAGGCATTTAAAGCTCTTTCAAGGCTCATTAAAAAAATTACCTCTACAAGAACGGAGCGCAAATCGGGCATAGAGGCGCGTTATCTCCCCGATTATGCGCATTATCGAATGCGCGTTAAATCGCGAGTTTTATTTTGCTCCGTCCGTTAAAGCGCATTTTGACTGTGTGAATAAGCGCTTATGTGCATTAACTACTTGAAAAGCGCATTTTGGTCACCCGTTAATGCGCTTCGCCGCCTCTCGCCACCTCTCGTGCAGAGGGATTAGGCGTAAATGCGCTTCTGCGATTATGTGCATAATCGCCTAACCAGGCGCAAAAGCGAATCCTTGTAGAGGGGACCTTAGTTTCTAGGGAGGGATTCTATTTAAAAGATTTAAACTCTGCCTGTCAACCATATCTTTTAAGACAAGTCACATTTGTTTTGTGATAGTGTTTTCCTTTTTTAACACCCCCCCCAAAAAAAACTATGAAGTATTAAACAGAATTCTTAAAAACAAAACCAACAGCCGTCAACAGAATAAATGGCAACAAGATTGCATCCAAGGCCATTGAATCGCAGTTGATAAAACCAACCAACCCGGTTCGTATGTCATGCTCCAATTGTTTGGTTGCTTAACCCAGGAATTGCCAGGGGCCAGCAAAGTGACAAGTGTGCTGCCTCCCATGTATTCGTTATTTCCAGTTTCAGTTAACAACCCAGGAATTGCCAGGGGGAAGCAAACTAATGAGTACACTGCCTCCCATGCATTTGTTGTTTCCGCTTTCAATTAACCCAACAACAACCTAGGGGCAATTGTCGGATTAATTCTGGGTTGCCTTTTTTAAGGTTGTTTTACTCTCAAATCACCCACGTTGCCTGGGTTTGGACAATATGTCAAGCCACAGTAATCCCTGGCCAGGGCTTTCATATGTGATGCAGTTCCTCGGGAGTAAATTAACCCACGATGGGCAAACCGTTGTTGTGCAAACTGGCCCATGCTCTCTCTCTCACTGTGTGTGTGTGTGTGTGTGTGTGAGTGAATATACTTAATTCACTTAATATATCATTTACGGAAGTCCATAAAAAGCAAATAAAAGAAGCTAGTGGCAAAAATTATTTAAATAAAATAAAAGAAAAGAAAGTTAGAGGAAAGAGATGCCTCTGACAGCTAGGCCTTATCTACACCAGCCATTTATTCCAGAATAGTATCAAGGTCATCCCTACCGGGCCACATGATGCACAGCTGATCCCGCTGTGATCTAGGGATGACCCCTCAGTTTTCCCAGGATATGGATGACAGCTTTTGTCCCGTTCCCCCCCCCCATCTCGCAAAAAAATCCAAGGTGCACGGCTGGTGTGCCCATGGATATCAGGGCTGAGGGGGAGAGCATTGTCAACACATTCTGGATAGGTCTCGGGGTCTTTCAGTGCTGAGTGTATGTTGTTGCTTTTTTTTGCTTTTTTAAAAATCTCCTTCACGCATGATCACAACTCCGCTCTTGCGCAAGAGTCAGGAGTCGTTAAAAAAAAAATCACCCCAAAACGGCCCTCCTCAAATTGCAGGTAAACTCGCTGGCATTTGCCCCACGAGGGACGATCGCTGAAGCAGAAAACTTTGTGATCGTCCTTCCCCTCCTCTCAAAAGAGCCCTAGGTGTAGATGAGCCCATAATGGCCCTGGTAAAATTGTCCATTTGCTGAATTTCTGCAAAGCTCCCAAGAATGTCGAGAAAGTGTTTCTCCCGCTTTCACGCCCCTGAGAATGGGTCAGAGAAAGGAGGAAGTCAGCTCCTCCTTGTCCTCCCCCTGTACAGCATCTACGCTTGGCCCGTGCTGTGAATTGGGCTGGGAGCTATACACAAGCAGTCCCGATCCATGGGGAGGAAGGGGCCAGGTTGCTGCAGGAAACCGCAAGCTATATATTTTGCTTTTCTGTCGTGGTTACGGATTCCTGCGGAAAGCGCTGACCAGGGAAACGCAGGGAGCTTCTGTGCAAAGTTGTCCATGGATGCAAATGTCTACAGTTTTCAAAAGCCTTCCTCTAGTCGACTGTTTTGCATAGGTTTGCCTTGCTCCTGTTCCAAACACCTGCAGCAAATTTGCATTTAGGTAAACAGAAAAGGAAGAAACGAGCAACCTTATCGCTGTAGAAATGTAGTTTACTGCTGCACCCTGTTTTTGTGGCAATAAACCTTTTATTGAACATGCAACACCCACACTTGCCTCCCACTTGCTTTTTCCCTTGCTGTTTTTGTATTAATGTACACATTTCCTGCATTGCAAAGGATATGTTGGCGAAGGCTATCAAACCGCCACAGCTAAATGGAACCTTCATGTTCAGGAGCAGTTTATCTCCGAATACCAAATGCTGTTTTCAAAGAAGTGTGGGTGTTCTAATAGCTGTATGAAATTCCTTGTTTTGCGTTGTGAAGAGGTTTGTCCTTAGAGGTCACCAGGAGGACAGAAGAAAAAGGAAGGAAAAGAGAGAAATGAAGTGAAGTTCTGTTTATATCCAAACCTTGTTTCTGGGTCTTCCTTACTGAGAAGAAAATACAAAAGTGGATTGTGGCCTTCAGACCCGGCTTCTAAACTTCCCAGAGCAGTAACTCTTTGGATCCAGCTGGCTCAATCTGATCCACGGTGCATTGAAAGAGCCACATCTTACAACAAAGGGCGCATGCTTTGCCCATGTATCCAATTCTGGTTTCTCTTCCCCAGAGATTTCAAGAAGCAAGGCTAGATAGGATGTTTGCCTGAGAGAAACTCTGCCCATTGAGGGTGGAGACATAGTATGCTAAATGGATCGTTGGTTTGATTCTGTACTAGAGGTCCCCCTGGATTTAATTTCATTCACATTTTTAAGCGAACGGACCCGATTCACACTTCAGACCACTAAATGGATCGGAACACAGCCATTCTTATTTCTCACTTCGCTCAGCTCAAAAAAACACACTGAAATAAGTACGGTAATGTACATTTCAGGATAAAATGCATACAAAGATGTATATTTTAAGGAAAATGAGTACCAAAATTCATTTTTTTAAAAAAATATGTTTTTTTAAAAAATGCAACATTAAAAACACAATATTAAAACAGCTGTAGTAAAAGCTATTAAGTAGCATGTGTTTTATGTGTTTTAAAATGAGAATTTTCATGAACTGAAAAAAGATCATACGTTGATGCAGAAACAAGACAGAACAGACTTATGAATGTACACATATGAAAGTGACACAGACTAGAAATCCCAACTCTGTGCCTGGCCGCTCTTGTCCTGTGCAGACTGTTAACCATCCACATGACATGTCCAAGGAGAGTTTTCAGGCATGTGTTTTTCTGGGCAGATGCAGCCTAAATGTGCTGGTCATGATTCAGCCCAAATGGATTAGGAATATTTTGTACGTGGGTTAGATCAGCTTCAGAAAATGGACCAGGTGGATGCTCTTTTGATCCCATGCTGCTAACACTTCATCTTTTGCAGAAGGACTCAGATATCCAGGAACTGAAGTCTGCCCTTAAGGAATACACCTCAGTAATAGAGGTACATTTGTAATACATTGGGGTGGAGCAAGGGTAGGAGGAAGTTCCTTGTCCGTAGATCCCATATTAAGAGAGATTTGTTTGGGCTGTGATTTCTAGACTCTGCGTGTGGAGAAGAATAAATTGGTGAACGATATTCAGCAGATGCAACAGGAATTGATCTCGTGAGTATTTCTGGGCTGCAAGGGGGAAAGATTCAGCACCCTTAATAGCAATTCATTTTGAGCCCCAAAGATACTAACCCTTCAAATATTTCTCGCTAGGAACGGCATCAACTTTCCTTTAATGTACAAGTTCAACAGCAGCATCCTCGAAGGGACCAAGTCATTGCATTCCGAGCTGGAACTTGCGGAAGAGCAACTTGAGGTGGGAAATGGCTTTCAGAAGGCGGGGAAAATCGGAGCGTAAACATGACCTCATGATCGCTTCATTGAATGGATGGTGCTAATGGAGTTCTTCCTTTTGCAACTTCTCTTGCTGCTCCAGAGCAGGTTTCTTTTATGAGAGTGGGGAGGGGCCATGCTTTTTCAGTGGCCCTGTCTTGAGGTGTGTTTCACAGGTGGATCTTTGGGCAAAGGAGTGGAGGCTGGTGGCTCCGATGTCAGTGGAGCAGTGAATCTGCTCTGGGTTTCAGTCAGAACTCTAAAGGAACTATCCAAGGTGCCGAAGCAACCTTTCTCCTCCTCATATCATACAAGAAACCAGGATCATCCTGTGAAGCTGAATGGTGGGAGATTCAGGGCAGATAAAAGGAAGTACTTCATGTAGCGCTGATGGAATGCCCTGCTACAAATTGTAGCGACTGCCATCAGTTTGGGTGACTTTAAAATGGGATTAGGCAAATTCATGGAGGAGAAGGCTACCAATGGCGGCTAGTTATGATGGCTATCTATTACTTCCAGGATCAGAGGCAAAACGCTCTCAATACCAGTTTTTGGAGAACATGAGCAGAAGGGTGCCATTTTGCTCATGTCCCACTTGAGTGACCGCTGTGGGAACAGAATGCTAGACTCGATAGGCCTTTGGTTTAATCCAGGAAGGTGTTTCTTATGTTCTTATTACTAGTGCTCTTAAGCTCCTTGGGTCAGAGACCGACCCCCTTGTATTCTTTAATGACTTTGTGCACTGAACGGTGTTTCTCTAGGGTGCCTTCTGCCATGAGCATATTTTTCAGAACTTTTCCCTTGAGAGGAATAAGCATCTTGGAATGGAACATAGCGAGGGCACTTCCATACCGGTCTAAAATGTTTAAATCCAGTCTTTCCCAACCTGGCGCCCTCCAGATGTGTTCGACTGCAACTCCAACGATTCCTGGTCCAACACATCTGGAAGGCTCTTCGGATACCTTAAAATGCCTTCACCTTTAAATGGTTTATACTTGAATTGCAGTCAATTGTGCCATGTGGCTCTTTTTCTCTTTTGTTTCTAAGATCCCGGGAATCGAATGGACTTTGCTGGATGAGTCACTGGACAAGGAGGTCTTGATGCTCCTGCAAGGGCCAGAGCGAGTGGGAGAAAAGTTTAAGACCACCATCCAAAAACTGGTACAAAAAAAGTCGGGATATTGCATGAAACAGACCTTGGGATCTTTTCTTGCCCTCTTCCAAACTTGAGCAAGATTCTTCCTCTCCTGTCATCTCTTCCCATTTCATAGCTATCAACAGTGTTTATTCTGTTGGTGACGTTTTAAAGTTCTTAAGTTGGTGTCCATAAAGCAGTTTAAAAGTTCTTACCTTGGTTTTAAAGTTTTAATTGTAAATCACCTGGGATGGGAGCTACTGGGGCCAAAAGGCAGCTAATACATTATTGGTTTTCATCTAATGGGTTTATTAAAAGCTGGACAGTAATGAAGTTCAGGGAGGTCAACAGGGATCAGAGATGTCTTAATTAAGATGGGCAAAGTTCTTTACCTTCTAGAATAGCCATCTGGGATTTGGCACAAAGGCAAAAAGGGTTTTTTAAAAAAATCTTTGCAGGCTTTTTAAAGTACTTTAAAGACATTTTTAATTATATATTTGATCTTTCTTTCTTTATTGTAAGCAGCACTGAAGGGCTGGGAAGGGCAGTGCGTAAAGCTTTTAAATAGTCCCCAACACTAAATCTCTTGTAGCAGTAGCACTTCACCTGTTGAATCCTGCCTGTCATGCAGAACTTGAAGGCCCAGAGTGCTGGGGCATGGGGTCAGGGAGAAAGTCCTATTGCAGGAAACGCACACTTCTAGGCAAAGATGGCCTTAACCCTTTCCTGTGTGCTCCAGAACATTCATGGAAGCTGTGACCGTTTCAGTGCGCATGTGCCACTCACGATTCAGGGCACCACAAATGCATGCACATACAAGTGAATTCAGGCTGCTTAAAATTGGGTGCTTCTCAAGTTCTGAAAGTTAATGTGATTCCCTCCCTTTTTTATTTAATATTTTGCCACGTTTTTACAAAATATGTCAAGCAACTGGACAGCACAAACTAACCAAGTAGCATTCCAATGAGATTTCTTCCCCCAAAAAATGTTGCCTTGAAAATCTCTCCAAATATTTCCATGAGTCTGCAGGGGTTGCATGTCCCTTCTGTGACGCTTGGTGAATGTGATATGTTTACTTCCCCCCCCCCCCACTTTCTTCACAGCAAGAAGATTTTTTTCAAGTGGAGGAATTAGCAGGTCTGTCTCAGCTGTGGAGAGCGGACTCGGAGACTAATCCACGAGAAGTCTATGAGAAGAAGCTGGTGGTAAATACACTTGGGGAAAGTGTGGGAGACATTCAGGTGCTTGACAATGTTGTCGAAAGGACCCACTAACGTCCGTGAGTGGCCAGTCACGAGCGTGCCTTATTTCACTCATGCGACGAGCCCCTACATCTGAGGAAATATGGCCCTTGACAGAACAAAAGTTGACCGCTCCTGAACGAATTGGGGTGGGGTGGGGTGCGTGTTTGTTTGTGTACTGGATGAAAAGGACCTTGGTCTAAGCAAGGGAAGCAATTATTGATGGGATTAATTAGTGACGATGCTTCTTGTTAGAAAGGCAATTAGCAGAGTAAAAAGAAAAAGGTAAAAGCGGAATAAGCATTGAACAGTCGCACATGCACACAGGCCTATCTTAGAAAAATAAAAGAGAGAGACCGCACTCTTCTTCAGTGAAAGGAAAAAGATACTCACAAATATTCTTGCATATACAATGCAGGTACAGCATAGAGTTTCAAAAGAGATTGCTCAGTCCATTTTGTGTTCCATTTCACCGGCAGGAGTGAGAGAGCAAACACACATGCTCCCAATAATGGTCGGGGGGGGGGAGGAAGGGGGGAGCAAAAGGAAGCAATCCCAGGAAACCACATTGTAGTCTATAAAGAGCTAAGGCTAGCTGTAGTCAAAATTCCCATGAACTAGCTAACTTCAACACTGCCCCCTTCCAGGCAAGGTTGCAGTATTCCCAACAATTATTGTGTGATTTACCCTGGTTTAAAACGTCAATACAGGATCTCCGGGAAGACCTGAGGGGTAGAAGAACTGTCTGGATTCAGAAGCTTGACCTCTTAGAAACCCAGAAAGAATCCCTGGACAAGGAGCTTATTAAAATGGCAGGCAATATGAGGAGAATGAGAACCGAACAGCTACACCTGAAGAAAAAGCTGTCGTCCAGGTATCCCCCTCTTCTCATTTGTGCATGTACAGGAATATTGAATAGCTTTCCATATCAGGAATAGTGTCTCCCCACACACACACCCCAGTGCCACCGAATTCAGCAGAGGTGGGGAAAATTTGTAAAGAAAAAAATGGCACTTTCAGCGAAGCATAAACAGGGTCAAATATAGCTTGATAGCAAGCTAATCGTAACCCTTCTAGCACTATAGAGTGATGCAGAGTGACTCGTTACCAAATTTTATTTATTTACTTAAAATATTTATATACCGCCTACCCATCCAAGTATTTCGGAGCGGTGAACAAATAGAATAAAAGAATAAAAACACCTTCAGAATTACAATTTTAAAAGAACAAAGTTCAGATAAAACCGCGGCCGGTCATTCAGGGAAAGCTTCCTGGATCAACGTTGTCCGGAGGCACCGGAAGGAATACAAGGTTGGCACCTGCCTGATCTCCAAAAGCAGGGGTGTTTTTTTGCAGCAAACCATCGTCCCTCCCAGCGCCTTGTGGAGCTCCCATGGGCGATCTGGGATGGTGATGCATCCCACCCTGGATTCCCCCAAGGTGCCTGATCTGTGTTGTTGCTTATATTGTTAATGAGTTTCCTATTGGAGTTCCTTTGAGTAGAACTACCGTATGTCTTTGATTCTAAGACACCATCAATTGTAAGACGCACTTTCATTTCTGTACCACCAACAGAAAAAAAGCTTTGATTCTAAGTGTGGGAAAATCACCATCGATTCTAAGATGCACCCTGTTTTTAGAGACGTTTATATGGGGGGGAAAGTGCGTCTTAGAATCGAAGAAATAGGGTATCAGTGTTGGCTGCCCCAAAGCAATACCTTCTTAAGTCTTGTCACAAGGCTGTTTATGGCTTATAATACTCAGATGATGTGTCCCTATGAGCGCTAAGATGTCCCAACAATGTGTAGGTGATGCGTGGAGAAAATGCAAGGCAAAGGGGAGGAAGAGAGGTGTTAGTGCTGGGGAACACTGCGCACATCCACCCACACTATTAACCATGGAGGGGAAAAGAGTTACACTGTGGCTCAATTCGGACGACACATTAAGCAACTGGGGGGGGGGGGGGAAACAATCGTCAGTTGTTTTGACTCTCGTGTCATCCGAATGCTGCCATAGTCAACTCAGCGCTGATCCTAATCCACACCACAGTTGATTATTTATTACTATGTTGTGTGGGGAGTGCCCCCTAGTTGAACAACTGTAAAGTTGATTATTACCCCACCATTGACTATTGTGTCGTCCGAATTGAGTCTCTGTGTATTTTTTTTTCTATTCTCCTCCCTTCCATGGCTTATTGCTGCGCTGGTGGGTATTTAAAGCCAGGGAAAAGATTAAACGCTCCTTTCCCCCAATAGTTGCAGTCCCTGCCTCTCCTGCAGCTGCATTTAACGGAAGGAAACAAACCTCAGATACAATCACAGATATCTCATGTCTAGTAAGGTGCTGAAACCTCACTTGATTTGTTCACTTCTTCAGTTTATTGAAAGGGCATATTTTTTGCTGCTGCCTTAGGTTTGGTTTCCAACCAACTGAACTGTTTTGGCTTCCCCCAAAGAATCCATGGAGATACAAATCCGTCGTGGGTGCTGAGAGATATCCCTACCCCTGTCTCTGAGTTATTACATCTCTCAGGCCAACCTAAGTAGAGGGTATAGCTGGCAGGCCAATTCAGGTCTGTAGTACAGATATTACCAATGACAGATAATTCTAGGCCAGATCCTAAGCACTAGTGAAAAATATAAGCACAAGGGACTGTTCTTTAAACTGTTGTATATGTATATGCACTTCTTAATGGTTTCCTCCCCCCCCCCCATCCTTCAAACCAGCCTTCCCCAACCTGATGCCCTTCAAATGTGTTGGACTTCATCTCCCAGCATTCTCCAGCCCACCCATACTAGGACTAGGGAGAGTATCTAACGATGTCATTGTGTTAGCACAATTGGTGTTGAGCTAGCAGAAGCTAGGTTCTGAACTCTGTGCAAAAGAAGCGCAGACATAATTTTAGTTGGGTTCAAGCACGGTTGTGCAACGCAGGCCGAATGCACAACTACTTGTGCAAACATGCCTGCGCAAATGTTAGTTTAGCTGTTGCACAATTGGTTGTGCAAGTGTCATGGGCAACAGCTTGTCTGACGGAAAGATTCAGCGGAGCTCTGCTTGCACTTTTTGAGTTTATGGAACGAAACCATTGGATACTGCCCACCTGGATTGCACACGGCTGAGGAATAATAATAATAATAATATATATTTCTCACCCGCCTCTCCCTCCGGATCAAGGCAGAGAACAACATCAACATAAAATACACAAAAGTGATTAAAAGCACATAAAACCAATACATCATTAAAATACCAATAAAACACTTTAAAATTCAGCTGGGTAGGCCTGCCGGAAGAGATCAGTCTTTATAGCTGTTTTAAATTCTTGGAGACTGGTGAGTTGGCGGATCTCTCCCGGCAGGTCATTCCACAATCTGGGAGCGACAGAAGAAATGGTCCTCTGGGTCACAGTTGTCAGTCTAGTTTTTGTTGACTGAAGGCTAAAAGCAAGGCAAGGTATACAATTTGTGAGTCTTTCCCCCTCCATCCCAGCTAGGATGGCCACTTACACCTCACCCCAAAAAGAAGACACATATTTGCATGTGCTAATTTATAAGGAGAGGTGCAGAAATTAAAAAATAATTCTATAATTTGAATGGAAATGTAAAACGTCTCACCAGGGCGTGGAAGACAGTGACTGGGGGACCTGTGGGCCTTGCTCTGTGTGCTGTCCAGGTGCTGTTGATGGGCATCTTCAAGGCCCCAGCTCTGCCGTCTTTATGGTTCTTGATTTTTAAACTGGACTTGGACTGGACTCACCCTTCCCATAGATGACACGTCCAAAGAGGGCAACTAAAATGACCAAGGGACCGGAGCAACTGCCCTGTGAGGAAAGGTTACAACAGCTGTGACTGTTTAGCTTAGAAAAGAGGAGGAGGCTAAGGGGAGACATGATAGATGTGTACAAAATCATGCATGGTGTGGAGGAATTGAATAGGGAGACATTTTTCTCCCTCTCCCAGAATGCTAGAATCCAAAGGAGTCATCCCATGCAGCTGATTGGTGGGAGATTCAAGACAGATAAAAGGAAATACCTCTTCACACAGCGCACAGTTAAACTATGGAATTCAGTACCGCAAGATGGCTGTAAAAGAGGGTTCAATAAATTCCTGGAGGAGAAGGCTATCAATAGCTGCTAGTCCTTTGGCTATATCTTACCTCCAGTAGTTGCTGAGGAACATGGGTGGGAAGGTGCTGTTGCGCTCATATCCTGCTCGTGGGTTTCCTATGGGCAGCTGGTTGGCTGCTGTGTGAACAGGATGCTGGACTAGTGTCGTGGGAAATAGTATTGCAGTGTTGCAGCTATTTTAAAAGTATCTGAGGGAATCTAGAGAGTCTCCCTTATGACAAAGAGACCTCAAGATACAGGCTCATTATTTTAGAAGGCTCTCAGAAGTGCATTGACTTCATATGTGTGGGCCTAATAATTTAGTTGATTGGGAGATGCTTAACTGTAATTAATTCTAATGAGGCCTAATTTCTCACCAAGCAACAACTAGGAATTTGATGGAAACCAGTCACTGACGTACAATGAACATAAGATATACATACAACGCTCAATTTCTTCAACAAAAGTTTATTAGATACGAATAGCTGTCAGAGCCAGAACCTGGGTTCTGACTGAATTTTAGTATACAGGGTATCACTCTTATATAGGGAGCTGGAAACATCAGAATTAGCATAATCAGAACCTTGTACAGCATAACTTTTGTACCAAGGGAAAGTTTACAATAATACAGGGTATCACACAAGAATGATGTATCTTGTCTCTAGCTCAAGATAAAGAATGGTGCCACATAAGAGTGATGGAGGTCAAGATAAACATAGGCATATGGTTGCTAATAGAACAAAGTTCATTATGGTGAAGGCTTAACACAACTATACAAGAAGGCAGCTTTTTCTCATCTAGCTAATACATTGCTGGTTCTACCTTACAGGAGAACAGGTACAGGTATTTATTAGTAAAATGAAATCAATATTCGTTTCTGAGTTATTTAAATGCTCATGATCAATTTCTCGACAATGGACCCTTGGTCTGATCCAGCATGGCTCTTCTTACGTTCTTATAACAGCCCTTAAAAGAGAGGGCTGCCTTTTGAAAAGTAGTACATAGATGGCCACCCTAGAAGAGGAGATAGGCATAAGTCCTGAAGGATACAAGCTAGATCTTCACATGAAGGTGCAGGAGATGGTACCTCAGAATGTTTCTAGGTCTGGTGCTTGTGCATGTGCGTGCGTATCATCTAGTAAACTTAGAAGAGGAAGCAGCTGAAAGTTGGAGCAATGCTGCTCTGTATGCCTCTCAAACTCTTACCCAATGCCCCTCAGGCAGTACGAGCTAGCATCAGCCAAACGGCTAAAAGAAGACGCTGTGGCAGAAGCCGACATCTTGAGATCGGCGCTTCAAGAGACAACCAACCAACTAGAGGATGCCAGCAAGAAGGTAAGTGTAGCATGCTATGCAACTGTGTCAATTTTTGAGGTGGAGCAGGTAGGAAGGTGAGATGGTAGAAGGCCCTTGGAGGCCGTGGGCTAGTAGTGGGTGTTCTTGTCTTGTCTGGAATCTCCAGAACTGAAGGCCTGACGACTGGGCGAGCACCGGACCTGCCATTCCACTCACTGAGGTTGAATGGGGTATATGCAGCCTGTGTCCAGCGATCTGTTTTTAACTGTACATGTTTTAATTTGTAAGCCGCCTTGAGTCCCAGTATTGGGAAAAAGGTGGGAAATAATAATAATAATAATAATAATAATAATAATAATAATAATAATTCCAGGAGATCTGCTCTGACTCCCTCAAAAGGGTTTCAGTTGGGAGAGGGCTTCCTGTGGTAGTGATGCATCTGTCTTTCCTTGTTTCCTCTTTCAATACTTAAATGTTGCTGGCTCTAGAGCAGGGATGGGTACCCTCTGGCCTGCTGACCCTCTGAGGGCTGCAAGTCCCACTCACTTGGAGAAATCCCTTCCCTTACCTCCACTCAGTGATCAGAGATAACAGCGGAGATTTGCCATTGCATGCTGCTTGGCGTTCCAATTGGGATGACTCACCTGATTACCAGAGGAGCAGCTCCTGCCGGTGCTGCTGGCCAAGTCCTTTCCTCCAGGCAAAGAGAGAGACAGAGCTCTGTGCCCCTCTCTGCATGGAGAAAAGCAAAATGGATTAGAGCTGGATTGGATATTGTTGGGGAGGGCTTCAGGCCCCGCCCCCCGCCCCCTGAAATAATCTGGTCTAGAGAGGCAATTCAGCTGCCAACTCAGCCATGGTTTGCTTTGCCTTTACACCACCATCCCCATCGAGGAAAGCTCTGTGGAGGCCAAGCGGTGTCTGCTGTTATCTCCAGTCTGTAATTGGAGATAATGCTGAGATTCCCCCAAGGAGGACTCTGTGATGGCTCCACAGGCCAGGTGGGGAATCTTTGCATTCTAGAGGTTCCCCTTGCCTGATCTAATACTCTGCAGATATTTTGAACTACAACTCCCATGAGGCCCAGCCAGTATGGCCAAGGGCCAGGCATGCTGGGATTTGCAGTCCAAACATGTGGACAGCTCCATGTTGGGGAAGGCTGATCTTGCTCAATATTGTCTACCCTGCTGGCAGGAGCTGATTTTCCCCTCCAGCCCTTCTTGGAGATGCCCAAGATTGAACCTGGGTCCTTTTGTATGCCAAGCGTGTCCTCCAGCATCGAGCAACAGCCCTTCCCCATCACTGAGATCCAATGGTGGGTTCACCAGCACCTGGTCTAATTTTGGTCTTGAATAGCGATGGGGGAGAGATTCGTTTGGTTCACATTCGAATGCAGACTTAACTAATTTAGCACTTTTGAAGCGATATACAAACTGAAACTCAGCTATCCATTGGCATTCTCATTTCTCCCAATTTTGCAATGGAATTCTCCGATTGAAAAATTCATACAAAACGCCTGTGTTGGAGGAGCGTGAGCACAAGAGTGCATATATTTGTGTAAATAACGTTTTAAAATGCTTTGCATTAGGCCATTGGTTGCTTGCGAGAAATTGTGTCTATCAGGCTAAATTGCATACAAAAACACACGTGTCAGGAGAAATACGCACAAAAATGCATGTACGTTTTCATGCAAGGTCTTTAAAAATGGTCAGAATTCGGGACGAATCGAACACGAGGTTGGAAAAATGAGAAATGAAGAGAAAACCGAAATATTTATTTATTTATTGCATTTATATCCTGCCTTTTTTCCTCCAAGAAGCCCAAGGTGGCATACATAATCCTCCTCCTCTCGATTTTATCCTCACAACAACAACCTGATGAGGTAGGTTGGGCTGAGAGTCTGTGACCGGTCCAAAGTCCCCCAGTGGGTTTCCACGGCTGAGCGGGGACTAGAACCCAGATCTCCCGACTCCCAGGCCAACACTTTAGCCACTACACCATAGTGGCTGATAGATTCGTCCATTCTGAGTCCCGAATGGGCAAGGGCATCCCAACTCCAGTGTGTTTGGTCAAATCCTTTGGGATCATGTAGAACGCAGTCACTTATTTCATAAAATGCAGCCACTGAGATAACTTTGATGTCTTGATAATTGTAGAGCCTTCAACATGAAATGGTGGTAGGGTTTCTGGTGGTGATTCAGGGTGCAATCCAATGCATGCTTAGACAGAAAAAAAGTCCTACAACTCCCAGCAATCCCCAGCCAGCCATGCTGGCTCGCGACTCCTGGGAGTTGTAAGTCTTTTTTTTCTATCTAAATATGCAGAGGATTGTGCTTCTTATTAATTAATGATATTTCGATACCACCCAATAGCTGAAGCTGTCTGGGTGGTTCACAACAATTAAAACTGTAAATGCACAGTTTACAGTACAACGTGATGAAACCTAATATAAAAGTTTAAAACTACAGTATGAAATGAAAAATGAGAGCCAAAATAAAACGTAACAGTGGTGCATTTAAAAGCAACAGAAACTGAAAGTCTAAAATATCATAAGGAATTGACCTGGTGCTGAGGAGAACATAATGTAGTTGCCAACCAGGGTGCTAAAACAGAAAAGGCCCTATATTTAGTAGCCACCCACATCACTTCCTTTGATTGGGGCTGCCAAAGAAAGCTTCTGAAGATGATCTTAGGGTCTGGGGAGGTATATATGGGAGGAGATTATTCTTTGGGTAACTTGGCCCAGACTTTAATTTGTATATCAAGCCTATTAGCCCTGAATTAATAATGGACAAAATTGTCCATTGGGCTTCTCTCAGTTTCTCATTTTTTCTAGTCTTCAGTTCAATTTGTCTTGTTCCCTGAGAATTCCTCCAGTTTTAAGTTTGGTTCGTGCCAAACCCTGAGAATTTTTTTTAAGTTCCCATGAAAATTCATAAGCATTTTTGTACGCATTTCCAAAATACATACATCTGCATATTTGCAGGCATTTTTTTTTTATTGGAGGGCTCCATTGCAAAATTCAGAAAATCGTGAAATTCAAAAGATGACTGAGTACAAAATGTTACTACTCTGCATTTTACTGCTCCTTAATTTGTACCGTAATGGGGACTGTTTTAATGCTGCATCTTACTGCTGTGTTTTAATGTTGTGTTTTTAATATTGCATTTCAACGTTGTGAACCGCTGAGAGATTTTATTAGGTTCAGCGGTATAAAAATGCCACAAATAAATAAATAATAAATTGAATGAGGTAAGTCCACATTTAAAGTGAGAACTGAATCTCCCCTTGGCCATGGGGTCCTTATTTTCATCTCTGAAGGGTTTGAGGGATGGACGTTGTGCCCGCCAGCGAGGTAACTTTAGTCTAGCGCATCCAGAGTTAACAAAAGCAGAACCTGTGTGTCGATCTGCCACTTGCAAAAGTCTGACTGCAGAGGAAGTCAAAGCCGACGGGTGGGGGTGGCAGCGTTAAGTGCTCAGCACAGGAAAGAAACTGCTTGGCCCGTGCGCACACACATCTGGCTTGAGAAATGAAGAGAACCTGCGAACGTAGAAATGCAGAAGCTCATCAGGAGCTGACAGCTTCCGGAAAAAGAGAGGGGGGGGGTGTTTGGGTTTCATCCGTAAGAAGTCAACAGAGCGCTTCGGAAGGAGCCGCTTGAAGCATTTCTTGACCTGGCACTGTTCCAACAGGTTAAGGATTGGGAGGACGGCTTTCACGCTGCCTGTGGGAAAGCAAGTTCTTTGCAAAAGAAGCTAGAAGAGAGCCTCACCGAGCAAGGAAACCTCCAGGGTATAAACCTAAATTTAACACAAACGTGCCAGCTGCTGGAACGGAAAGTTAAAGAACAGAGCAGTAAGTATCGCAGAGGCTTTTGTTATCTCTCCCATTCGAGTTAGCATCTCCCTGAGTTGGGACAACTGGCGCGCATTCTTTTTGTCTGGATTTAAAATGGCAGGTGCCGTTCACCCATTTCCAGGTGGTAACTTCACAGGGGGATGAAGTTATCTCTTCCCCCTAGGTTTAGGAGCCTCTGAAGACCAATTCCCAGGGATCAAAAGTGGGGAAGGGCTACTGCCTATCATGTCTTGTTTGGGGCTCCCCAGAGGCCTCTGGGAAATGGAATGCTGAGAACATAAGAAGAGGCAGCCATGCTGGATCAGGCCAAAGGCCTACCTAGCCCATTCGTTTCCACAGTAGCCAACCAACTGCCTGTGGGAACCTCACAAGTAAGACATGAATGCAATGGCTCCTTCACATTCCCCAACAACTGGTGTGTATAGGCGTGTACTGCCTCCACTACTAGAGGTAGTGTATAGCCACCAGAACCAGTAACCAACGCTGAACTAGACAAGTGTCTGCTGAGAGCAGGTAGAAATTGTCTAGTGCCCTTGCACTAGGAGTGATTTGAAAGATCTAATCATGCCCCAAAGCAGAGAATAAGCTGTCCCTCCTCCATACACCCCGCAGATTGCTTTGGCCTTGTCTCATTACAATGATTCATGCAGAGGGGCAACGGCCAGACTTCCTTGTGGATGGGTTCTTGGGGCCCTGATTTTGTTCGTTGGTTTGATTATTCTCTTACAATACACAAGGAATTCTTGTGGCATACACCTTTGGATAACTAGTGGCTTAAATGCAGTTTCGTGGAAGGTGACAACATTTTTGTGCTACCGTTTCACGTTGTCCAAATGTGTGTGTTTTGTAAAACATTTCCTCCTGCCTCTAGGAGAGTTTGATGCGGCTTTCCTGGTGCAATGTTAATAAAATAGTGCCATATCTTTCGGTTCTTATTCCAAATCTCACTCTCAAGTCCAAACTTGCCTGTTCTTGGGTTTTATTATTTATGCATGGATGTATGGATGGATTTTATTGCATGTTTATACTGCCCAATAGCCAATATTCTCTTGGCAGCTCACAATTAAACCATAAAATACAGCAAATCAGAACATAATAAAAAGCTTTTCAAAATTAAAAAATACCATAAACCCAGCAGCAGTTACAGCCCAGGGAAAGCCCATGCGAAAATATATGTTTTCAGGAGGCGTTGAAAGGATGTTACATTTTCCGCCTCCCGAACTGCATGAGGAAGGGTTTTTCCAGATGGTGGGTGCCGCTACAGAGAAGGCCCTCCATCGAGGTTCTTCATGGCAACATTCCATTCGTTTCGGAATGACCAGCAGAACCTCCTCTGAAGATTGTAAATGTTGAGTTGGTGTATATAAGGGAAGGCGATCTGCTAGGTATCCAAGTCCCAAGTTGTTTAGGGCTTTATAGGATAATAACATAAGCTTGTACGTGGCTTAGTAGCTAACAGGCAGCCAGTGTTTTGACATGAAAGTAGTCTTTTGGTAGGGGAGGAAATTCACCCACACACTACCATTGACAGGGCCGGCCAGTATCAAGGGTCGGTATGGTTGGACACCCAACCCCAGGAGGGGCCTACTGATGAGTCCTCTGGACGTGCTGCTGGTTCAGCCTCCTATCTCTCAACAGTGGTCATGTGAAGGAGCAGCAGGAGAAACCCATATACGTTTGCTCATTGGCTCTCTGCCTGGCAAACAAGCAGGTGGTAGCAGTAATGAGCACCAGGAAATGGCAATAATGCCGGTAAGAACATAGACTCACTGAGGGAGGGCCCCTCACTAAGGGGTTCTTCCCAAGAGGCCTCCAAAACCGCCACTGAGTACGTTGGCTTTCCCTCCTGGTTGATCCCTGCCATGGCTCTCCAGTTCTGTTGTTGCTTTGGCAAGATTTCCTTCTCCAGCCAATTGTGGGGTCATACCTTCAACGACATCATGTCACGTACCGCCAGTTGGATTTGGCTATGTGTGAAAGTCACAAGTGGCAAATGAAGGGAATGTAGGGTGAAGGCATTGTGCTTCCTGGGCTGCTTATCTACGTGGTCCTGTCTGACCAGGAATGTGAGGGTAGTTGAAACCTACTGAGGACAGTGCTTCCTGGATAGGCATTCGCTTTTTGTCACTTCTGCAGCAAATCCTGTCCCCCAAGTTGTGGCTCTTGATGATGATGGAATTGTTTGTGGAAACTACACACACACACACACACACACACACACACACACTATACTCTCTCTCTCTCTCTCTCTCTCTCTCTCTCTCTCTCTCGGCTGAGCCTCGATTTCATGCTTTTTAATTTAATTTTCCAGCCATAATAATGGTAGGACACGTTCTTTTAAGTGTTCATAGCACATTTGTAATACATGAAACTTAATTTACCGCCTTGTCTTTGTTATTGTTGGTGGTTTTGGTCCAGGTATCTTGGGTATCGGAACACAAAATCTCCCCTGGAGAGCAGTCGTAGGTTTTGTAGGGATGACCAGTTTTGCACTGGTTGAATAGACTCTGGCTTTACTTCGGCTAAGGAAGACAAACTCTTCTGCACTTCGGACAACTTGTGTTCAATGCTTTCAATGTCTTGTTTCTTAGCTGCTCTTGACTTGCTCAGGGAGAAGTATTTTAATGGACTGTTGTGCGGAGTTCTTTGTCAGGTATGTAATCCATTGTTATCATTAAAGAAAATTAGGCTTTCCCCCAATATTTTAAGTGGTTTTCTGAAGATTCGCAGTAACCATGCAGCATTTACACTGCAGATTTGAATGGGTTTAACAAACCTTCCTTCTTCTCCCCAAAGAACATTGGAAAATATAGTTCTGGGGATAGACTAGGCTTGCCCTAGAGAATTCTGAGCACTGTTAAACTACAATTCCCAGGATTCCTTCAAGGAAGCCATGATGCTTAAATTGGTACAGAACCAATATGTGTATGTAGAGAGGTCTTTCTTGTAATTAGGAACCTCCCCCCTCCCCCGAATGGAAACTCATTTGTATTTTTATGCACATCTTTCTAAATGTGCTCATTTTTTATATATTAAACTTACGTATTTTCCTATTGAGAAAAGCATTTCTGTATGCATTTTTCATACTTTCTTGTGAAATGGGTTTTACCTATATTAAATTTGCCTTACATGTGCATTCTTTGCGCGCACACTTCAAATATATCCATTTGGGGGTATGCATTTTTTTCTCCAAAACTCAACGCAAGCCTTGAAAAATGTATGGATTGCATTAGCAATGTACATTCTGTTCTGTGTTCAGTCTTGGGAGGTGAGAATTATGTATTCTTGTATTTTTTTAAAAAAAAAGTGAACCCAATAAATTTCTCACCCATCCCTATCAGGGATTGAACCTGGGACCTTCTTCATGCAAAGTATGTGATCTACCAATGAGCTATTGGGAATTGGTGTCTTTCTTCCTCCTTGTTCCAAGCAATGCCATTTCAGATTTATTTATTTATTTGTTTCAGAACTGTAGATACTACTTTCCAATAATATGATCAAAGCACTAAACATCTTATTTAACAATACAGTAGGGTAAGGCTCATTACTTGAGCTCTACCAGATCGATTTTGCTCATTTTTTTTTTAAAAAACCTGAAGCTTGAGCAGTGTAGATGTGCAAAAATTTTTGAAAGTTCAAAAAGCTCAAAGCTTGAGCTTTAATACCCATTAAGTTTCTCTGCGCCAAACAGTCAGGGCAGCTTCTCCACCAGTGGGATGACAGACAGCCCTGCTCCGCCAATTAGTGTGCAGCTGTGCAGTTAGGCTGTTGCTACCAGCAGGGAGGGGGAAGGAGAAAGGGAGAGAGGCGGCCAATTGGACTGCACAATGGAGAGGGAGGGGTCACACCACATGCAAATTTTGGATAGGGGATTCACTAATCATGAGCCATATTTGCATTATTCACGAGCCCCTCTGGTGAGCGGACTGTGGGGCAAAAAAGTGGGAAAGAAGCAGGACATAGGCTTTACACTAGTAATAATAAAAATAAAAGAATAAAGAATAAAAGAATATAATAAAATTATCAGTGTTAAACAATAAAACTAGAACTATACCGGCTGGGTCACACCTCAGGGAAAGCCTGCATTATCTCCCCATTGAGATTGGACCCCTGGCTAATTTCTGTGGTGAGCACGTTCCACAACGTAGGTGCTACAATGCTAAGGGTGCAATCCTATGCATGTTTAGACAGGAAATTGTCCTACAATTCCCATCATTCCCCAGCAAGCATGGCTGGCTGGCAAATACTGGAAATTAGAGGGCATTTTTTTGCTGTCTAAGCATGCATAGGATTGCAGCCTAAATGTCCGACTTGTACACCTGAGGTGAACGTCAGGAGCATGTGACATTATCAGATGTGGTCCTGCTGAGGATCACAAAGATTGGGCAGGAACTTCCAGGGTGAGGCGATCCCTACGTTCAGCACCGTACTGAAACTGCACTTCCAAAATACGGCTTGTTTTTGCCTGTGATGCCAGGACCAATGGCCAGACTACTAACTTGCTGTTAAATTTAACACAGAGCTGTGTCGATTGTGACAGGAGGCCTTTGTCCAGCTCAAATGTAAATGAAGAGAGAAGAATAGGAGAGAAGGTGAGCGCAGACGAGTTTGGACTCTTCTTCACCCAAGGAAATGTATGTTGTAGAGAAATGGAACGGGAACAAATAACTTCCTCTTATTTGAGTTACAATAGCCGCACGTGCTATTGCGACGTCCCTTGGCCAAGATGGTTAATTACTGAACATCTGTATACAAAGTTGTTTGGGCTCTAGGCATCTGGCTCACTGATGGACAGTGGAAAGATGCTTCCACCCTACGGCCCTTTAAGACTGTTGAGGTGTTGATTTCCTGCAGGTAACCAGAACTGGAATTAAACCAAAGGTTCTGCACATCAGTATACTGCTATAGCAGCATTCCCTAATCTGGTGCCTTCCAGATGTGTTGGATCACAACTCCTATCATTCCCAGTGTGATCACTGGATAAAATCTTACAGTTGTGGGTTACGACTGCAATCCCGTGCATAGTTCAATGGGAGTAAGGTCCGTTGAATCCAGTGATGCTTGCTTCTGACTACAGAGGTTGAACTTGTAAAAAACACATTAAGCTTTAACTAGAGATGTCCATTGTGGGGAAATCTGGACGTTTTGGGTCTCGCCGGATTTTCGCGACACCCCCGTCTCAGCTTTCATTTGTCAGCTGAGTTGTGGGTTTCTTCCCAAAATCTGGGAACTTTTTCAGGTTTTTTTTAAAATAAAAAATTGCAGTTGCAATTTGAGTTATATGCACAAATTTCAGCCACACGATGTGTAATTTGCACAAATTACAGCCGCAATTTGCGCAAATTACTCAAAACATCTACACACATCCAAAATTTACCCTTTAGGTTTTAGTTAAGAACGCGAACAACACTCTTGCAAAACAAGTGTCACTTTTAAAGATGCGAGCAGGAAGTAGGAACCTGTGAAAAAATTAAACGAGTGAAAGTATCCAGCCTCACTGTGCTTATTTTGCTCTCACTTCCTCTATGCAAATTTGTCACCAACTATAGTAAACTTGAAAGCCTCATTATCCCCTCATTCACTTACCAGAGCAAAGAGAATCCATCAGTTAGGCTGTCTCTTTGGCATATGACATCTCTGCTCCTGTTCTGAGAAAAGTCCTGGACCGGGGCTCCCCTGTGTTCCTCCTCTACTACACCACTGATTATGAAAAACGTCCCCCTCTCCACTTTCTCCACACCAGGCATAATATTATAAGCCTCCATGACTTCCTTTGCTTACCTGTTTTCTAAACTAAGTAGCCCCAAATGTTTTAACCTTTTCTCTTAGGGGTGATGCTTCATCCCTGGTCCTTCCTTACAGAGCTTTCCCCTTCCCTTGAGAGAAATGGAAACCTCACAACACCCCATTCTAAGTCTAGTGATCCCTAATATAAGTGGAGATGGCACACAGTTCTGGAAATCAATTCTGTAGCCACGTGCTTCATTGATCAGTGGTGACAAAAGGTCTATAAGTCAATAACTACACTGTGTTCTAAGGGGACAAACTATATGATTCGGTTCCTTTTCTCTACTGAGGAAACCTGCTGCTATCAAACATTTGGAGTCCAAGAGAGTCGTCCTTCCAGCTCATCTGGGGGCCCCATCTTAAGATACTGGTTCTCGCAATATACTTCACTACTAGGTAAGAATGAAGTATGACATCCCTTTTGAAATGATTCCATTTGGCAGCAGGGATGGGGAAGGCTAAATCAGCTCCCTCTATCAGCCTATGGAGGAGGTTTGCGCACATTTTGAGATATGTCCGCAAATCTCCCATCCAGCCATGGCTCGGTTTGTGCAAATTTCCCATCTGTGCAAAGCGAACAGCGATCGCGAACAGGAATTGAGCACAAGACAGGCGATGAGACAATGTTTGGAGAATCCTAGCTATCTCAAATGTTGCTTGCTTGCCCATCCCTACTAAAAAATTGCCTGCCCCACTTAACAGCCTTGTTCTATAGGATTCCAGGAAACAGGGTTACATCTTGTAGATTTTCTTCCCGCCATAACACTCCCGCTTGCTGCTTTCCGTGTTTTTGACAGATGCGCTGGCGCTTGACTCTCTCCAGTTGGTTCGGAGAAGCTCTGTGCCCAGAGCCCCTTGGAATACTAGAACTTCATCTACTTTTGAGGAGCCACATCTGAGCAATGGATCCCTCTTGGATGTGATGTTGGAGGAGCACAGGTAAGACTAATGGCCATATTTTTAAAGCATTGGCTCCGCAGGCAAGAGGAAATAATGGCCTCTTTTCTGCATGGAGGCTACATGCAAATCATGTTCCCTCTCCCCCAGCCCGGCCCCTCAAGAGATGAACTATGTTTCCAATACCTTCCCATTTGCTCCCCAGAGGTCTCCTACTCCCGCAGTTCCTTCTGAACAAATTAGCAATAGCATACAACTTCTTCAAGGCCTTTCTTTGTGCTTTGGCCAGCGCAAAACATGGTGGCTGGCTTGCTAGAACCCATTGCATCCATGCCACATCTGCACTCGCTTCTTAATTGTATTCCAGGCGCACTCTTCAAGGTGCAGGATTTGGCCTCTGAAGACCTTGTAAGCTCATTTGTTTGTTATGGCATCTGAAAACGGAAGGCTGCCTGGCTGTTTTCTACTCCGGCCTACAGCCATTTCCCTAACGCTGCTTCTGCGTTGCAGCTGGTGAACTGTTCCCCTATGTAAATGCTATAGATAAAAATATCCCCAGTTGCCTTGCTTTAAGGGAAAGGGTGTTGAAATGTAATGCTTTGGCTGCCACATGCAAATAACGCTTTCTGACGTCAGGTGTAATAATCGCTCTGTTGGTAACCAGACTGATGCAGACTTTGCTTCACGCACAAGGATGGAGGCAGACTTTACCAAGGTTAGTTCTGTTTACCTGTTTTACAGTGCAGCCTTTCAAGAGGAAAACGATCTGGAGCGATGGCACTTTGACCTCCATCACACCTAATTTTTCCCCTTGTTTCCCTCCGTGTTTTTTTACCAGTGCATCAAGCTTATGATCCCTTCCACCTAAATAGCTGCTCTTTCACTCCTTCGCTCTTCCACTCCACCCTCCCCTTCTCTTTCTCCCTCCAGTCAGGTCCTGGCAGCTGAGTACTTCAACCAGAAGTTCTGCCAGACAAAAATGGAACGACCCTGTCATCTAGCTTTTGGGGGGGCATCGAGGGAGTATAATCCTGTCTCTGCAGAGAGTCAGGTGTTGTATGGTTTTAAAAAACGCTTTCGAGCCTGGGATGCAAGTCTGGTTTTAAGATTGAGGCTTGGAGCCGACTGCTGGGAGAGATCACTTTTCCCTGCCAGGACCTGATGCAATCCGTTCAAGCCCCCAGTTTCTTTAAAACTACACGGAGACTTAGAGTGCATTAAATGCGCTTAGGGAAAATAATCCAGACTTTCAGCGTTCTAGGAAAGGCTGGGGAAGAGGCGATGTGTCAGCAGGACAGGCACGGCATCATGTGAGTACTGTGCTGCAAATCCACACGCCAGGCAAGGCGAGAGTGCACTCAATCGCTGGTGTGATGGAGCTCTTTGTGTTAGCTACAGCTTTGTTCACCAGGCGGAGGGAGCCTTGATTCCTCTTGAGTTGTAGAAGAGGTACTTCTGCCAATTTTGTCAATGGGGCAGCACTATGGATCCATTGTAAAGCCAATGAGTGGTCTGAGGCAGCCCTCCCTTCTCAACATTGGCTTCCCCTACTCTGTAAGGTAGAAACAATGAGCAGGATCAAATGAGGGTGCTTACTCTCCTGTTGATCCTATTCTACCCCAATGATTCCCTTCCACAAGTGGCGGGTCCCTTCAGTTCCATTCCTCAAGCGGGGCCCACCACTTACGCAAGGGCGGCTGGGAGCTTGTTGCACATCAGAATTGGTGGGGCAGAAGAGAATCTGCAGGGGCATAAATGCCCCTTCGGATTCTGCATGTCGCTGACCTGCCTTACAGGGTTCGTGTAAGGATTACAAGGTGGTCTGTGTGTGAGAAGTGTTTTGAACCCTCTTAATGCACTATATAAATCCAAAACATGTGACGAATTAGAATAATAAGATAGAACATAGGGTGGTTCTGGGAAGTTAAGACCATGGGCATAAAAAAATAATTGGCTGTTACTTTGACACTGATGTATGGATTCGTCTTTTTTTTCCTTTCTGTAAGCTGCTTTGGGTTTCCTTCGGGAAAGAAAAGCTTATGATTGATGATGATCATGATCATGATGATGATAAACAGCATGGTAAAAGTCTAGAGGTGGTAGTAGGAAAGAAATGTCACTTTAAACCAGGGATGCGCAACATGTAACCTGGGGGGTGCATGTGCTCTCCCATGGCCTTGAGTGCAGCCCCCAACACCACTGCAGCTACCCCTGCCCTGCTGAAATTCAGAGCTGCAGTGTCGAAAGAATCCGCAGTTTTCTGCTGAAATCGGTGGCAAACCACATGGGAGACTCAAAGATGCTGGATTTCGGCAGGTTTTGCTGCTGCCGGTGGTCTGGCGACAGGAACATGCCCCCTGGGGAAGCCCAGGGCCTGGAAAGTGGACCTTGGGCCCGCCAAAGCTCCCCACCCCTGTTTCAGGCATTCTCGTTTTGAAGAATCGTCTTTGGAGCTGCATAATGAAGGCCTGGCATCTGACAATAACAGCTGTACCCAGATGTGAAGCATGAAAGGGAAAGCTGAGTGGCTCCTTTTTTTTGTTTTTAAAAAAGAGCTTTTCTTTTCTGGAGCTCTCGCTGCTTCTTGAGATAACTGGGTGACCTCCTCTAGAGACCTGTGGTTATTTTTATAACCTTTTCTTGGTGCTGTAGGAAACAGCTGCTGCTAAAATGGCCCAAACAAAACAGCATAGTTTCCTCCAAGCCAAAGAGAATGCAAATATGGAGAGTTTAGTCGCTAAAGATTTGCATGTCGACGTGGCATCTCGTCCTGCATCTCCCAAATACAGAAGCAGCCCTAATGCTGACTTCAGATGCTTCTAGGATTGATCCAGGTGGAGCGTTGATCATTGGGAGAGTCCATGTGACTTGAACTTTCAGCTGTAAACGTATGCACCTTTTTGTGTTTGAATATAAAGGCTAAAAGGTTTCATCTCTTTGCAAGCAGGACGATGCTGGGCCGTTGACAGACATCCTATCCAGGTAGGAACCCGCGTGTGCATGCATTTCATAACTCATCTCCCTGTTCTGGTGTTTGATCATACACTCAAATGGGCCCATGTTCTTTTAACAGTGACCAAATTCCATCCCAGGAGGTCTCTTCCCCTGCTTCAGAATGCACTAAAGGATCGCATGGTAAGCTGCAAACAGAGTGGTGGCGCATGAGAACGGATCATGTTCCACAGTATGTGAATCCTTCCCTTGGGTGCTTGAACATTTCCTCCCTCATCCTTACACGTGGAGTTTGGGATGAGGAGCCCAGAGAGCTTCGACTATGAGGTGGTAAATAAATGTAATAAATAATATAATTAATAATAATATGGCCTGGGAAGACCCTCAGACTCCTAATCTGGGCTCAAATACATGGAGCGTGTTTACCTTGAATGATAAGGTGACCATATGGACAGGAGGACAGGGCTCCTGTACCTTTAACAGGTGTGTAGAAAAAGGAATTTCAGCAGGTGTCACTTGTATGCATGCAGCACCTGGTGAAATTCCCTCTCCATCATAGCAGTTAAAGCTGCAGGAGCCCTGCCTTCTTTTATATCTGGTCACTCTAGCTATACTATGCTGGCTGGGGAATGCTAGTTGTAGGACTTTTTCTGTCTAAACATGCATGATTCGCCCTATGGGATGTTAGGTGGATGCTGCATGTTAGCTTTTGTTGTTGCTGTCTTTGTGTGTGTGTGTGTGTTTGTTCTCTCTCTCTCCTCACCCCATCTATAGATTTGGATTCTACACTACCGCATACCACAGAGAGCAAGGTTCGTGAGGCGACTTCAGTGTCAGTTGAAGAAGCTGCTGCTGTGAAGAAGAAAGCTAAAGAGGAGGCTTTATGCAACATGGCTGGTATTGTAGCTGCTGTTTTTCAGATGTGTGAGCCAATCAACGTCCTTTGGGGAGTGATCTCTTCATAGCTTGTGAGATAGCCAAGCCAGGAGGACAAAAAGATCTTTGAATTGTTCTTACTCAGCAACAAATTATTAAACCAGAAACAGGCAGCAATCCATCTCCTGGCTCCCTCACATTTTTTTAATGTACTTTTTTTTATTAAGCTTACAGTTCCTTCAGCCCTAGCTACTTCCAGGAGAGCAGCTACTTGCCCCATTCAACCTGAACCATTATCTTTAATTTGGGCAAAGTAAACCATTGTCATATGCCCAAGTTCTTAATCTACTTCGCTTTAGAAGACGTTTGTCTTGTGTGTTGAAGCTAGGTCTCATGCTATAGACCTGTGGCATTCAAACGGCTCTAAAAGTTGTCTCTTTTGACTGTTTGCTAAATTTCAACAGGAGATTCTTCTTCAGCTGAGGATCTGTCTAGCATTACAGTCTGTAGAAACAGGCAGAAGGGCAGGTGAGGACCATCTCGCTCCCAGTTTGTCACCGCGCTTTCACTTCGTGTCTTGGGCCTCCATTTTGTCTGGAATCTTCACTGGCAATGGCTTTTGAGCAAGGACAGAGTGTCTTTCCAGTTAAGAACAAAAGAAGAGCCATGTTGGATCAGATCAGCAGTCCACCTATCCAGCATTCTGGTCACACAGTGGACAACCAGCTGCCCATGGGAAATACACAAACAGGACATGAGTGCAACAGCACCCTCCTGCCCATTTTCCCCAGCAACTGTACATATTGGAGGTAGCATATAGCCAGCAGGACTAGCATCCATTGATCGCCTTCTCCTCCACGGATTTATCCAATCCCCTTTTAAAGCCATCCAAATTGGTGGCCATCACTACATCTTCAGGTACTGAATTCCCTAGTTTAACTGTCCTGAATCTCCCACCAATCCCACCTCCTTTCAAATAAAGGATGTTCCAGTCCACATCCTCTATTACAGCCTTTCCCAATTTGGTGCCCTCGAGATATTTTGGACTGCAACTCCCATCACTGCCAGCCAGCCTATCCTCTGGCTATAGGAAGAAGTGGTTCCTGTAACAGTAGGCTAATCCACCACCCTCCACCCCACCCCATCATTCTGGTTTCATAGGAACATAGGAAACTGCCTTATCCTGAGTGAGACCATTGGTCCATCAGGCCCAGTATTGTCGACACTGACTGGTAGTTGCTCTCCAGGGTTCCAGGCAGGATTCTGGGTTTCTGCATGCACAAACCTGGGACTTTGTGCATGCAAAACATATGCTCTACCACTGAGCCATGGCTCTTCTCCTCTCCCTCACCTCCCCATTTCAGAAGGTCCTAGGCCTCCTCTAGATGGATTCCTTTTGATGCCTGGTTAGCCGATTATGCACATAATCGCTGAAGCGCTTTATCGTAAATGCTTGTATGCAGGAGGTAATTGAGCACTCAACTGGTGACCTACCGGTTGTTTCAAATGCGCTTTACAAGTAGTTAATGCGGAGAATCGCTTGTTCACATAGTCAAAATGTGCTTTAACGGCCGGAGCAAAATAAAACTCGCTATTTAACACGCATTCGATAATGTGCATAATTGGAGAGAAAATGCACCTCTATGCCCGATTTGCGCTCCGTTCTTGTAGAGGTAAATTTTTTAATATGCCTTGAAAGAGCTTTAAATGCCTCTTGTAGAGGCAGCCCTATTCTCAAAACATGGAACAGTAGATTTTGGACACTGAGCATGGTAGCATCTTTTGAATTGTAGTGTGCTAACGTTTGCTTGTTTGGTTCTGGTTTCAGTGTGTCTCCCAGCGAGAAGGAAGTGGAGGTAAGCTGTAGAATGCTCAATATTATTATGCTCAATATTATTGTCTCCTCCACCCACACCCAGTGCTATCACCTTTCTTGATGTGCCCCACACACATTTCTGTTCTTTAGCCTGCTTGTTTGTAAGAAAAGATCCTTTCAATGCTTCCGTAAGCCTACCCGGTGCATTGTCTCTGGAGGAAAGCTGTTCTTGTAGCGGCTGTGCTAAACTTTCCATCCGCTCAGGAAAAGGGGAGCAAGACTTACCCTATTAATGTTAAATAGTGAAACTGGGGGAATGGTGTGTTTATCATCCTCCTTATCTGTACACAAATTCCCATGTATGTTTTCTTCTCTCTAGTCTCTGATGTGGAGGATCTTTGGCTGATCCCACTACCTGTTAAATTGGCAAACATTGTCGAGCAGGCATTCATGGTAACACTTCCTCAGCTATAGAACCAGCTACTGGCTGAACCTTTGCCAGATTCAGGATTTTGGCTGTTTCAAATGGGCATCAAAAACTCACTCACGTGGGTTTCCAGTGGCTAATATTATCTGACCTCATCCTAGGCTACAGTTTAATTTTCTTCTTTCTCGTGACTTCATTGATATTTGCATTATACTTTTCTCTCAGACATTTTTTAGGCCCAGCTCTAGGTTGTTATGGCTGTTTTTATCAAATCCTGTGCTGTTGTTCATTGTTTCTCATTATATTGTGTTTTATTCTTTTAAATATTTGTATCATATTTTATATTTTCAGCTGTGTTTTAAAATGGCATTTTAGTTTTCTGACCAGTTGTAATCCGCATTACATTAGTTACTGGGTGGGTTAGAAATGTACTCAATAAATAAATAAATAAATACTTTTGGACTGTGGTCTTCCCCACTTTGAGAAGTGGATTATAAATTCCATATATAAAACCATAATGGATTTAAGGATGTCTAACAACTATAAGCATATCTGAAACATCATTTTGATCACTGTTGCCTTTGTGGTGAGAGCTTCTTTCTCTCTTTGGGTGTGTGGGGTGGGCTGGCGGTACTGATACTCTCTCCACCTGGTCAGGATCCAGATATAGAAAGTTGCTTTTTATAAATTAACATTTGAATGTTTTTGACGTCCACCATAAGTCAAGGACACAAAGACTCCCCCTACTCCAGACTGTATCACTATTGCATTTTAATAAAAGAGGTACCTTTTTTTAAAGGGAAACCCTGATTTGTTTGGTTTCTCTCTGTGGGGAGTGGCTGTAGCCTTGGTGGAAGCCATTAATGGTGAATGGCTTTTGATCAAGAGAAATCTGGTTCACTAGTAGCCTGCTTAGGGGATGTGTGCATCTCTTCCCTTCACCAGGCAGAATTTCTTCGGCTGTCTCTGGGGTTCAAATGTGACCTCTTTACTTTGGAAAAGAGAGTCAGGCTGGAAGAGAGATCTCGGGATCTGGCTGAAGGAAACCTGAGGAAGGAGATTGCCAACGCCTTGAAACTACTTGATGTAAGAAGGGGGAGGATGGGTTATGTTATGTCTCCTCATTGCCCACTGTTTTCTTGGCCTTGCCTTCGAAGGATGAAGACAGGTTAAACACTTCTAGAGTGCAGGAGGATCCACACGTTTGGGGGAGAGGTGGAACAGCTTGGCATTGTTCGCTGGCCCACCGCTAACCTCAGGGAAGCTAGCAGGGGTCTTCTCAGTGGTAGCCTCTCTCCGATGGAATTCCCTCCCTAATAGGATGACCAGATCGCCCGGGGTTTCCCGGTCCTAACCGGGAAACCTGGGGCAATCTGGGCCAACCGGGGGGTGGCGGGGGCAAACGGGTCATGGCGGGGGCAAACTGGGGCGGCGGGGGGTCACGCGGCGGTGGCAGTGAGCGGCGACGGCGGCGGAGGAGCCCGGGAAGCGGCCGCCCCAGCAGGTAAGTGCCCCCCTTGCACCTCGCGCTCCTTACCTGCAGGGACGTCCGCTTACCTCTGGTGCTCGAATCTACTGAGAAACAGGCTTCACGGCCTGTCCCTCAGTAGCGCACCGGGTGATGACATCACCCGGCGCGCTACTGAGAGACAGGCCGCAAAGCCTGTTTCTCAGTAGATTCGAGCACCGGAGGGAAGCGGACGCCCCTGCAGGTAAGTGCCCCCCCTCACGCTCCTTACCTGCTGGGGCGGCTGCTTCCCGGGCTCCTCCGCCGCCGGGTCTTCCGATGCCGCTGCTGGGTCCTTCACCGCCACTGCCAGGCTCGTAAGGCCAGAGGCCGCGCAGAAGAGGCGGGAGAGGGCCGATTACATCACTTCCGGATCCGGCCCTCTCCCGCGCGGCCTCTGTCCTTACGAACCCAGCAGCGGTGGAGGTCCTGGAGGCTGACCCGGCGGCGGAGGAGGAAGACCCGGCGGCGGCAGGAGACCTGGGGGCGGTGGCGGACCCGGCGTGGGCGGCAGCGGAGGACCTGGCGCGGGCGGCGGAGGAAGAGAACCCGGTAGGTCCGGGCTGGTGTTTTTGGGGGGTGGGTGGCTTGGGGGGGGTTGTTTTGGGTGGAGGGGGGACTGGGGGGGACCGGGATTTTGGGTTCCAAAATCTGGTCACCCTACTCCCTAGAGACATGCTCCCTCTGTGTTTAGTTTTAAGAGGGCTTTAAACGCATAACTGCTTTCTGTTTTTATCATTGATAAGGTTTTATTATGTTTTATGTTGCTACATATTTGAATAGTATTCTGTTTCCTTGTATTTTACTTTATTCTATTTTAACTGGCATATTTTAAATTTGTCCAAATTTGAGGTGGTTTTATAATGAGTTGACATTGAATTTTACTGTTTTATATCATATGCTGCCTTTTGGAAGACAGTCTTAAGTAGTTGCTAATAAATATATTGAATACTAATAAATAATAATATTTGTCCCATTCATTGTCCCATTCTAAGTAGCTTGTATTTCACCTCTATTTGTAATAACTGCATTTTTTTTTGGTCTTCTTTTTTTGTGCACGGTGGGGGCATCTGGTTTTTTCTCCAGTCTCTGGCCTCTCTAAGTGAAGACAACCAGGTACAGGAGATAGCTAAGAAACTGCAGAAGAGTTTGGAGTTCCTGAACCAGCATGCTACCAGGGTTGCCAGCAAAGCAGAAATGCTGGGAGCGATTCATCAAGTAAGTCGCCTCATTCCAGAAGACGTCAAAGGTGGCTTCTTTAAAATATACAAGCTGAAAACCATTGATAAAATTGGGCTATATTCCCTTATTGTTGGCTGCCTCAACGTGATGCTTGCACCGATCCACAGAGTTCTGAACTTCTAATAAGGAAGGGTCATTTCTGGAATTCTAAAAACTGGTGGAGTTGCAAAAGAAGCAGGAGGTCCCTTTGGAGGTTGGGGGAGTTGGCTCCGTCCTGCAAAGCTCTGTCCTGTAAATGGAGCTGGGAGACTGGAGATTTTGCGGGGCAAGCAGTTGGTCAGTCAAATGGAAATGGGGAACTCTTACTTAGGGTTCAATGCCAGTAAGGATCTTGCGTTTCTGGCTTGACGTTGATTCAAAATGAGAGTTGAATAAGAACGTAAGAAGAGCCCTGCTGGATCAGACCAAAGGCCTACCTAGTCCAGTGTTTTGTTCCAACAGTGGCCTATCAACTGCCTTATGGAGATCCCACAAGCAGGACATGGAGGCAGCAGAACCCTCCCATTTGTGTTCCCCAATGACTGGTATGCAGAGGCATGCTGACTCTAATCTTGAATGCCATCATGACTAGGAGCTTGCAAGTTTCTAACAAATCTGCAGATGCATTTGGGTTACAACCTCTCTGTTGAAACTTTTAGCTAGAAGTTTATCTTTGTCATGCCACTTCATACAATCTGCGTGGGAGCTTGCGAGAGTAAAGGACGGGACCATCCTTCGACTCTGGCGTCCCATTCATTGCTGTTAATGTTGCTTACCCTGATGGTCATCCATACCCTTTCTCTCCTTAAGCCAGTGTGCCTTGGTCCAGGTGGTAGGTTCAATCTTTCCGCCTGCCATGGACAGCCCTAACTACTTGGTATGTGTTTATAATGCTGAAATGGTCATCTCTGTATTTTAAATTTGGAGGAGTTGTTGATGCCATCTTAAACTATAGCGTGAACTGAAATTGTGAGGATTTGGGGTCCTTTCTCAGGATTTCTAGAAGTTACATTTGGGGATGCAGAGAAGATGCATTTGACTCTGCCTTCCAGATGTGCCGGACTACCAGCATGGGAAATGCTGGGAATTGTAGTCCAATGCATCTGGAGGATCCCAGGTGGGGGAAGGCTGCCCCTAGACAGAAGAAGTGAAAAGTGTCGTGTGGGAACGAAGTTTGTAGAGGCTAATTAATTAAATCCTTTGTTGCATTGTAGCCAACAAACTTCTGCAGATGCCAAAAGCTCCAGTTTGGGGCAGTAAAATCAGATGTGTGGAATATCACTACTGGGATTTTACAAGGAGCTTTTCCTGCCCTTCCTGCTCCTTTATCAACCGTTGCAGGCAAGCTCCCAGCAATGGGCATATAAGAATGGAAAGGGAGAGAGGAAAACAAAGAGCAGAGGGGAAGGTCAAGGGCCAGTGTCTCCTATAGCGTAGAGGGCTGCTGCCTTTATGCTATGCCCCCTACTGGTCTGCTAAGGGAGTGAGCCTTAAGGGCCTCCCAGGCAATGCAAATCTCCTGAGGTCAGAGGCAAAAGTCAGGCTTGTATTATTAAGACAAATGATTGTCGCTTGGGGCAGCTCAAAAGGTGCAGGGCGCATTCTCTGCTGTGCCGCCAATAACTGCGCCCATGCCTCTCTATGTAAAACTTCCTTTCTCCCCTCCGTCCCCTGAAAATAGAAAGCTAACACAACGGAGAGGAGACTGGACGGAACCTCTGATCTGCAGGGCTTTTATTTGCAGAGAAGTTTTGCGACGGGTATCTTTTTAAGTGCCTTTCGCCACGTTTTCCGAGGTCGTGTAATCCACTCTACCGCCATGGAATCTGTCATTGTCTCTTACTGCATGTGTTGACTCTAGTGTAGAACCCAGTGATTGCTGGAGAAGGCTGCGTGCTCTCTGTTTCCCCCCCAGCCCCTTAGGATAATAGTTGATCCTGTATGATTTAGTCGGTTCAGATGGTATGGACGGTCCCTTTCTCCAAATTCACAGCTTACTTGGATTTAAAAAAATAAGAGCAACTCAGAGTGGCTTTGGCACCACCCTTTTGATGGATGGATGTGGCAAAACCCAAGGAGCACCTGCCCCTCTCTCCCTCCAACCCTAGCTTTCGGTGACGTAATTGATGGATTCACCGCCTGGTCTCGGCCCATCCCTGACTTTTCTTTCATAGGAGAGCCGGGTCAGTAAAGCTGTAGAGGTGATGATTCAGCACGTGGAAAACCTGAAACGTACGTTCGCGAGGGAGCACGCGGAGCTAGAGGAGCTGAAGGAGGTGCTGTTCCAGGACGAAAAGTCCTTCAGCTCTCTCGGCGACCGAGGTAACAGCCGAGGAGATGCCGACAGAATGCCGGTGGCTGCAGCAGCGACGGCTGCTGCTTTCTTGCTTCCCAACGGCTGTAGGGATGACTGCCTAAGATCTGTCAGATGTTGAGCGTCTTGATGGGACTTAAATCGGGGGTGGGGGGTATGCGTGTTAGTGACATGCATACCTGTTTGTTTCTGCCGTGTGCGTGGCGCACGGCTTTATGTTCAAGCGGATAATAACTGACACTAAGGGATAATGGTTGTTAGTAAGAACATAAGAAGAGCCCTGCTGGATCAGACCGAGGGTCCATCTAGTCCAGCACTCTCTTCATACAGTGGCCAACCAGCTGTTAACCAGGGACTGCTGCCCATGTTCCCCAGCAACTGGTGTGTATAGGCTTACTGCCTCTCCCCTGATGTGAACATAAGCTTCCTCTCCTCTCTGATAGATTGCTATAACCGTACTAACTCTCTAGGAATGAAGAATTGTTTGTTTAGTTTATTTAAGCTATATCTGGGCCACCTTTCAAGGCAGGAGCCCTCCCAAGATGGCGTACAACAGTAAAATAGACTGCTACAGTATCATGAAAACAACCATCTAAATTACAACAGTAAAATACACACAATCAGGGGAAGGCCAGAGTAAACAAGTTTGTTTTCAGAGCTTTCCTCATAGCCTGCAATGTTGGGTCCTGATGGACCCCCAATAGCACCCCATTCCAGAGGTGTGGGGCCACTGCAGAGAAGGCCCTTTCTCGTGTACTGGTTCACTGAAGTGCCCTCAGAGGTGGGCAAGTGAGAAGGGCCCTCTGTGGCGGTTCTTCAAGCGAGGGCAGACTGTAGTCGCAAACTATTAAAAGCTTTAATGGCGGGGCTGAGGCCTGAGGTCAGCATCGCTGGGATTGCCTCCCTCTCACTGTTGCACCCTGTCCACCTTCCCTGTCTTAAGTAGGCGAGGAGTCTCAAGAACAAAGACAAGGAACAGCCTGCTCCATTTCACTTGCTGTCTCCTCCTGGGCAGCCATGACGGTAGCAAGGAGGTGGGCACACCCAGGACACCTTCCCCAAGCTTCACCACCACCACCAAATACAGAGCAGACAGTACATACCGGGACTTCACAGGTATCCCGGCATCTCGTCTCGTTGCGCCCTTCTCATGGGCATGGCAGGGACAGAAATGCTGGAGCCTGAAGGTGTTGCTCCCGTCGCTGTGCCATAGATTCATATTTCCCCCCCCCCCTTTCTATTGCTCTTCCAGATGAGTCTTCAATTAAAAAGCTGTCTGGTTCTCTAAAGGTACAAGTGCTGCTCCTGTTGCTGCTCTAGGATTTTCGCCTTCTGCATACTTTGGCCTTTGATGTGCCCTTTTGTGTGCTGTGTGCCGCTGTGATCTTGCACTTAAATTGTGTTGTATCTCCCTGACCTTCCTTCCCTTCTCTGCTCTCTCCCCACGCCCTGTAATGCTGCAAACCGCAAACAATCCAGATACTAAAGCTCTACTGATGTGACTGATAGCTGGCATGGTTTCCTTAAGGGAAGTCCGATTCTTGTGTGGTTTTGAACAAGGCCCTCTGCTTATTCTTCCATTGCCCTATGCGAACTCCCAGATCGGTGTGCTTTGTGCTCTCAGTTCTAGCTCTAAAGGCAGTTTTGAAATTGGAGGCTCTTTAAATCTCAGAAGGGTGATCAGAATTGACAGTTGGGGAGGATTGGTGCCTTGCATTTCCCTCCCCCCCCCTTTGCCACCATGCCCTCCCCCCCCCCAAAAAAACATGACTGAAGCAAAATAAATAGAGCTAGGTGCATATGAAGTGGTACGCAAGTAGGATATACAGAAGAGAATGTTAGCAGCTCCAGTAGTGTGTTCAAGAGCCAAAATGTAGGTTGTGGGTTCTGATGAGCGTATGCAGAAGCGTACAACATGCTGGCCTAGAACACAGTGTTGGCTCCCGCAGTCGTTTCATTTTTTCCTAGTCGTCGTGGTTCAAGAGAAACTTGAAGGTTGTACAAATAATTGGCGGCATCCAGAAAAGACAGCTCCCGTCGACATCGCTGGGAGATGCAACGTGATGGAGGGTGGACGCGACGCACCCCATGTTAAAGGGCCGCATGAGCATCTTAGAAGCTATTTTGTTTACTTAAGGCATTTCTTTGCATAATATAAGTTTTTTCAAATAAAACTAGTTAGGTGGAGGCAGGGGAAAAAAATGGAGTGCTATGTAGGAGTTGATGGTCAACAGGTAAAGCTGCTGAGCCTTGCTTGAACCTTCCCTCTGTGCTGCTTCATCTACCACCCAATTCCTTGTTTAAAGATGTCTCTGGGGAGAGAGGGCAGCCTTGACTATGAACCCATTTATGGAAACGTAACACGTCTAATCACAAATGTCCAACACTTGGGCTTCTGAAGTGCAGAATGTAGGACTGTTCGTCTTGTGTGTAACTCGAAATGGACGGACGGAGGATGTTTTTAAGAACGAATCCTTCAAAGGTGGCTATATGGACCCCAGCACCTTTCAAGGACCTCTGTAGTGGAATTTACAACCGGGCAGCGTCTTGAAGTACTTGGTGAATCTTCAAGGCAGCTCTTTCAAGGAACTGGGTGGAAGAGCTGCTTTTTGAACTGGCAATAGCTTAGATGTGTTTTTTCCTTGTATGTTCACTTGAACGGTTAATCTGTGTTGGTCGGGTGACTTCAACTTGATTTTTAAAATTCTGGGAGGGTTCGCACACAGTAAGCCCCAATCTAGTGGCAGGTTTCCTGCTTGAAAGAAGCGACCATGTAGGCCTCTCCCTCTCATTAATGCCTAGTAGTACTTACCTGTGTCATGACATCCCAGTGGTGTCTTGATACAGGGTGCCTCTACAAGAGCGATTTAAAGCTCTTTCAAAGCGCATTACCGATTTTACCTCCACATAAACGGAGCCCAAATTGGGGGTTGAGGCGCTTTTTCTGTCCGATTATGCGCATTATCGAATGCGCGTTAAATAGCGAGTTTTAATTTACCGTGGGAGTTAAAGCGCCTTATGACCATGTAAACAAGCGATGCTGCACATGAAAGCAAATTTAAAGTGCGTTTCATACAACCGGTAATGCGCTTCGCCGCCTCCTGTGTATAGGGATTAGGCGTAAAAGCGATTGGGAGAAGATGCGCATAATCGGCCAACCGGGCGTCAAACCAAAATCTTGTAGAGGGGACCACAGGTAAGTGCTACTAATTGTAGTGCAGGGAGCTGGACCCCATGGTAAGCAACTTATCTGTTTTGATCGTACGTGATCTGTCCTGCTCAACAAAGAGCATGTGTGGCTTCATGGGCCTCTGTACATCTGAAGGATTGCATATGATCACCTTGCATAATTGTCCAGACAGTTGCATGCTGTTTGAACGCGTGCTGCCTTTTGCCTGGAGACTTCAGGACTTGTCAGCTGTCAAATGCATAACCCACCAAGGAGTGTCTCTTATTTCATATAGCCGTCATCCCTACGCAGAGTTAGCATTGCAACCTTGCCTAGGAGTACTGGAAATGCTGTCGCTCTTTTGCCGCTGGTATGTAGGTGTTTTCCAGCACTGATGGTTTATTTCCCTAAACGTATCGGATGAACACAGGCTGAGCTCCTCGTCTCCCTCCTTTCTCCAAAGGCTCAGTTAAGCGAAACCGATGGCGGCGACAGGAATGACAAATTCAACAGACGCTCGAGCTGGTAAGGATGAGATGCACCTGTGCATTTTCCTGTGCAAGAGAGACATGGGCATAAAGCAGTCCACCCCAACATAGGGGCCACAAGAGGAGTTGGACTACCACTCTGACACTGGTAATGCTTGTTGGGGAACGATGGGCGTTGTAGTGCAATACATATGGAGGGCACCAGGTTGGGGAAGGTGGATACAAAGTCATTTTTGTTCAGTGGTATTATTATTTTATAAAGCAGCTGTTTAGAATCCAAATGCTCCCAGGGCTTTAGAAACGTTAGTGGTGCCCATTAGAGTCATTAGCTCTGTTTGCAGGGGAGCTGGTGGATCCGAAGACAGTGGGGCGGTGGATCCGCTCTGGGTTTTAGTCAGGACCAGCCAGAACTTTAAAGGAGCTCTCCAAGGTGACTTGCTCTGCCCCCGCCCCACTGACATTGGAGCTATGAGCGTTCACTGTCAGTCTGAAATCTATTTATGGGATGTTGCCCTAGTAGCTGCTCTACCCCGAAGAGGACTCAGTTTCAGACAGGTCAGAGGTTCTCCCATGTCAGGAACCCCCTGCTATACCTGCTTGGCTAGAAGAAGTTGCTCTCCCAGCATCTGATTCTGACTCTTGTATAGGGTGACCATATGGAAAGGAGGACAGGGCTCCTGTATCTTTAACACTTGTATTGAAAAGGGGATTTCAGCAGGTGTCATTCGTATGCATGCAGGCCCTGGTGAAATTCCCTCTTCATCACAACAGTTAAAGCTGCAGGAGCCCTGCCCTCTTTTGTATCTGATTACACTAGGCAGGGCTCCTGCAGCTTTAACTGTTGTGATGAAGAGGGAATTTCACCAGGGGCTACATGCATAACAATGACGCCTGCTGAAATTCACTTTTCAATATAACTGTTAAAGATACAGGAGCCCTGTCCTCCTTTCCATATGGTCACTCCACTCCTGTGCAGATTCTCCTGTTACTCAGCCACGCAGGAGCATGGGGTTACAGAAACTGACACCGGCCCTTTAAGAACTGTAGTCAGTGGCCAGCTTCCTGTCCCACTGTGGGCTCTTCATCAACTCAGCAATGCCAAGGTGACTTAAGGTTATCACCAGTTCACACCTGGTTGCGATGGAGGCAGCGTGGTGTGTCTTGAGTGCATTTCTCCCTACTAAATAACTACTGGCTCCTTGCGTGTCAGGGAATGGATGAAAGGCTTCAAATCAGAAGATGGTGTTTCCAGACACTCTTTAGCACCAGAATCCTACCTCACAGCAACCCTATGACATAGGTTAGGAAGGGACAAAGACTGCCACAAGGACACCCCAGGGAGCGTCACAACTGAGTAGGGGATTGAACCCTGGGCCTAGTATGGCGCTCAAGCAATGCTACCACACTGCGCTCTTGGTACCAGTTTCCACGTTACGTCTGAGCTCTGTGTTTAGCTGTCCTCCAAAATGCCGTTTGGCCCTTACGAGATGGCCCCAAATGCTCCAGGTTATACACTCCACTCCCACGACCCCAACACATTCCTAAGGTGGCCATTTGCGTTGGAAATGCAAAGCAAGTAAGTTCAGTGTTTTCTCCCAATAGGGGCCTAATAGGCACAAAACAAGGCGAGAAGCGGCCTGTGCTACAGCGATACATTAGCTCTACTTCCTGGACAGAGTCGGAGGAAGACCAGCCTGAACCAGAGTAAGTCTCTCATTCTGCTGCTGGTGTGACATCTATACAAGCGCCTATTTATTTATTTATTTATTTATTTATTTATTTTATTCCATTTATATACCACCCCATAGCCGAAGCAGACCTCCAGTGTGTACCATTTCTCCTGGGTGTTGCCCACTGATGAATAGTGGTAATTCAGGGTAAAGAATTTCCTCCCAACTTTCTTCCTAACACTCTACCTTTCTACTTACATTCCTCTACCAGTTGCTGGGGTCCAACAGTGGGAGAAGGCTATTGCCCTCACATCCTGCTTGTGGCCTTCTGCAACCTGGTGCACTTTAGATATTTTAGATGTCAATTCCCATCATCCTTACCCACAGTAGATCTGGAAGGCACCAGGATGAGGAAGGGCAGCCATAAGGATCTGGTGAAACACTGTGATCCTTGGCCTGATTTAGCCGTGCTTGAGAAGTCCTTGACCTAATTTAGCCATGCTTCATAGGTCCTTGCCCTGATTTAGCCATGCTTGATAGGTCCTTGGTCTGATTTAGCCGTGCTGGAGAGGTCCTTGGTCTGATTTAGCCGTGCTGGAGAGGTCCTTGGTCTGATTTAGCCGTGCTGGAGAGGTCCTTGGTCTGATTTAGCCGTGCTGGAGAGGTCCTTGGTCTGATTTAGCCGTGCTGGAGAGGTCCTTGGTCTGATTTAGCCGTGCTTGAGAGGTCCTTGGTCTGATTTTAGCTGTGCTTGAGGTGTGCTCTTCCGGTGTTCTTACCTGGAGATCACCTCAAAGGAGTTAAGAGACAAACGCCTTTCCAAAAAGTTGGTGCATATGCATGTCAGCTGACCACAGGCCTTCTCCAGCCTTAAATCAAACTCTCCCTTACAGAAGTGTCCCTCTGGAGCTGCCGGCTTCAGAGATTCGGGGAAGCAAGGCCCGGAAGCTGAGTGGAAAGGAAAACGGCCCAACAAAATGGCGGCTGCTCTCACTGTAAGTAGTGAAACAAATTGATTTTGTAATGCTTGAATTTGAGCCAGCAGCAACAAATCTGAGGCAGCTCACGGACAGTGTGTGTCTACCTCGCCATCTGGTACAAGTGGTCTTGTGAACAACGGCAAAGATCTGCTGGAGTGGGGCTGGTGGATTATAATTGCATAGAGAAGTAATAATCAGTGAGATGTGAATGAGCCGGGATTCAAAAGGGGCATGCGTGTCCTGAAAGTTCACTTCCCAAGTTTCCTTTTCAATAACCTGCCTCTCAATTCCCTACCTTAGCCTCCCGCAAAATTGCTTTTCAATTCAGAAAACGGTGGGGTTTTGGGCCAAAGACAATTTTATAGGGGTAGTTTGGGAGGAGGAGATTTCCTCCCTCTCATAATATCAGAACTCAGGGTCATGCCATGAAACTGACTTGGTTGGAGATCCAGACTGATAAAAGGAAGATACTTCCTCATGCTGCGCATCCGTAGGTTATGAAATCGGCTTCCGTAAAGTGTGATGGCCGCTAGCTTCTAGGACACTTTAAAAGGGGACTATACAAATTCATGGATTATAAGACATCACTAGCTACTAGTCATGATGGCTATGTATTAGTTCCAGGATCAGAGGCAGTGACAGGGTTTGCACGACACGCGGGGCTCATAAGTGGTTGTTTAACCCATGATGAGCCACGGTGTGTGCCAGGCAACATTTTGAATATGTAACCCCCAATTGCGGGGTTGCTGTGTTGTGCGAATCTGGCTGCTGTGGATTATTTGAGGGCTAAACAACCCTCCTACAAACTGAGGGTTATGTGGGGGTTGTTTAACCCTCAAATAACCCATAGTGGTTGGGTCTGCATGACACTGCAAACCTCTGATTGGGGACTGCATATGCAAAATGTTGCCAGGCTCACGCTTCAGCTCATCATTGATTAAATAGCCCCTGATGAGCCCGGCATGTCATGCGAACCAGGTCAATATGTGTCTGAATACCAGCTGCTAGAGAGCAACACACCAGAAGAGGGCTGTTGCCTTGATGTCCTACTTGTGGGCATCCTAGGAAGATCTGGTTGGGTTTTGTGGGAAATGAGATACTGGACTAGACGGACTTTGGGTCTGATCCAGGAGGGCTCTCAGCACTTCTCCCCATATCCTATCACCTTCCTGTGGAGATCAGCATAGAGGGTTCTACTTTATATATCAGAGTCAGCCCATACTGACTCTGGCTGATGTCATGTCCTGTATCAGAAGCAGTATGCCTGTGTCCACCAGTTGCTGGGGAACATAGGTGGGAGGCAGGGGGTGCTGCTGCTGCACTCTTGTCCTGCTTGTGGGCTTCCCATGGGCATCGGGTTGGCCACTGTGTGAACAGGATGCTGGACCAGGTGGACCAGCAGGGCTCTTCTGATCTTCATGTTCCCTTAGCCTGTGACATTAGGACACACACAGAAATGAGATGGGAGTTCTTGGTGACTATGAAACTGCCTCCCCCAGGGAGTCCACGTTGAAAACTACATGTAGTGTTGAGAAAGGTGGGTTGGCAATGTTTTATCGTAAATCAATAACGGAACCCCCTTTTCCTGCAACCTTATGGAGTGGGGGAGTCACCCAAAGGTTCAGGGTGCAATCCTGTGCATGTTTAGATTGAAAGAACCCCTACAACTCTAAGCATTCCCCAAGGCAGCATTGTGACCTTAGACATGTTTAATTTGCCAAATTGTGGGACTTCAGTGCTAGGCACAGACCCGGGTCTCTCTCCCTTGAGCTCCTAATCCCTGTCCACCTACCATTGTGGCCCCTTCTCTTCCAACCCTCTAGGACGTGAAAAAAAATTGACAGCGACTGAACGAAAACGTTCAACATCCGAAATTTTAGAAACGGGATTAAAGCACATTTTTAGCAGGCTCTCGCTGCATGGTTGTTCATAATTCTGGTGAAGTAGTTTGGATTTCTTCCATCCATACGACATTGCTACAAGTGTCTTGTTGAATTTCCTGTTGGCATCTGGGTCGACAGTGAAAGTGAAACACAAGCTTAGTTCAGGCAACACGTTAGTCAACGGCGGGTTTAGAACTCCACGGTGGAGTTTTTACACCACCGTTGAGAAATGTGTTGTCTGGTGGAAAAAACTCCAGGCAACGGTGGAGGGTTTTTCTGGAAAACACTCCATGCAGAATATCCATGCTGTGCAGAGGAGCGTTCCTGCACAACCGTTGTGCGGTGTGGTGGGCTCTGTGGAGTTTTGTTGCGTTGAGTTGACTTTTCCCACTGGCTACAGAGTTCTCTGGCAAGAGCGGCAAAAGGAGGGGGTACCGCTCTAGGAGAGCTGCCGGGATTGGTTTTTTTGCAGCAATGGCTGATGGGATAGCATGGGGAGGACTGGGGGAGGAGAGAGGGCAAAGGAACTGTCAATCAAAAGTCGCAATGGATTTTAGTCAACTGCACACTAGCCCACAGTCACACAACGGTGGAGTTAGAACATGTTGTGTGGGGAGTACCTCCTAAAACTTCAACCGTTGAGTGGAGTTTTCACACTGCGTTGACTAACGTGTTGTCTGAAGTGAGCCATGGAGTTGTAGAGTTGAGCACCAAGCGTCCACTTCTTCCATGTCTTTTGTTTCCTACAGGTGTACCAGAGCTTTTTCTTGGGTCTCGTCTGTTAGGACTTCCTTCTGCAGGGCTAGCAAGGCTCTCTACGTTTCCGTCATTGCGGTTGTGTTCCTTGCCGTTCTTTCAACGTTCATCATGGGTTTGTCGTTCCAAAGATCTGCAGAAGCTGCTTCTGTCGGGACTGGGGATGCATGGACCTCAGTCCAGCAGCTGCTGTGGCCATATACTGCTCTCCAGCACCGAGGCCCACCACCTGTATAATTCACCAGTGGAGTTCTAAGTGGGTTTCTCTGGGCAAAGAGATGGATAGTTCAAGCTTTTTACTTTCAACATAATTCAAGGTCCTGTATGTAGAAGAATGCAACTTCGAGACACAGCATCTTAGCATTGTTTGAGACTTTTGACATTAGTAGTGAGCTTTAGGAAATGCAGTTTCAAAATGAAATGCAGTTCGGTCCTTCCTGGCACAGCAAGTGTATCTTCCAAATTACTTTTTTAAAAAGTCCTTTTCCCTCCTCCTACCCCCCCCCCCCCAACCATCTTGCTGAAAATCTTGGAAAATACATTTTAAGAAATCTTGGGGAGTGAATATAGCAGGTCCATACATGGCCTTAAGAGTAAAGTATTTATTTTGTTCTTTTCTTTTAAAAAAAAATATCTCTGAAATATGAACCGACTGCGGGCTTCAACCTCTTTTATTTTATTGACGGGAGTGTCGTCGACTCAATAAAGTTCCTTAGTGGCACGTGACGTCTTAAGCATATGTTAGCACTCTGGTAGCCAGGAGCAGCTGGTAGACAGCATCAATGAAGAGGTGGTGGGTGTGACTAACTCTCTCCATCCCTGCGTCGCTACTAGCGTCTCGGATCAGGTGGTAAAGGGTGGAGTGGAACTCCGTGTCTTCTGCTATGTTCTTGGAGAAGGCATCACTGTCCTCCGTGATCATAAGCCTCTGAGCTCTTTGCCCATTGAACATGTAAAGGGCCCAGGTGTCATCTCTTACGGGGTCTTGCGTCAAGTGTTCACAGCCCTGCAGCAGGACGGGAGAGGATACTGGCTAATTACAGCAAGAACATGCTAGGCTTTGAAGCATAGTTTAGTGTTTTTTTAAAAAAAAAGTGTACCTAAACTTGCCCTTTTCGCCCCATTTTTACCAGGACAGGCAGGTGATGTCAGGGGTCTGCTAGGGACCCCAACCCTGGGGAAGGCACCACCTTCCATGACGCACCACCGCTCTCGCATTGACCTTCCTGGATGATGTGTGCACAGTACCACGCACATCCTTCTTCCAGATGGCGGCTACCTCCCCTGAGCCCCCTGTTCCACAATGTGCATGGTACATTGTGGAGGAGTTAATATTTTTCTCTGTCTTCCAGGTAGTGCAGGCGGCCGTGGTCCTGGGGCAGTCCACCACCTCCCTAGGTCAATGGTTCCATCTGGCTTCCTGTCACTTGAGCCCATCATTCCTTGTCCTGCACTCCGGGTTGATCGAGAAGAGATCCTGCGAGTGCCAGAAGTACCTAATGTACTTCGTGCACAGTCTGGGTGTCCTCTACCCTGGCTGAACTCACAGAGTTGCCCTTCTGCAGATCAGCGATAGCGGCGGGTTGCGACTTGCTTGTGGCGGGGCAGAGCGGCTGCTCTTCCCCACATGAATGAGCCCCACCATCCATCATCCCCGCTGCTATCTCAGACCAGCCTGTGGGTTCCTTTCTCCATGCTGGAAAGGAGGCACAGCTCTGTGCCTCTTTCCAGCAGGAAGAAAAAAGGGGTGTTGACATCAGGGGAAGGGGCCTGCCAAGGGAGAGGGCCATGGCCCTGGATGTCATCCGGCTAGCCGTGAGCCTGATGGTGGGCGACCTGTCCCCCCCTCACCCCTAAACAGTTCTGCACCCCTGGTGTAAAGGAGGCCTGGAACTGGTCAGTGCATAGAGGGAGACTACCTGGGAATCACATGTAGCCACCTTGAGTTCTACGGTGGAAGAAGGGTGGGATGTAAATGTAATAAATGAATAATGGAATGAATGAAGTATGGGAACCCTGGATGAAGCAGATGCCTTCCTGGCCACCACCCTAGTCAGGCAACCCACCATAGGTAGTGCTGGTGCAGGTGCAATGCCGTATTTTGGTTGAAGCAAACCAAGGGAATCATAGAATCATATAGATCATAGAATAGTAGAGTTGGAAGGGGCCTATAAGGCCATCAGGTCCAACCCCCTGCTCAGTGCAGGAATCTACCTTAAAGCATCCCTGACAGATGGTTGTCCGGCTGCCTCTTGAAAGCCTCTAATGTGGGAGAGCCCACCGCCTCCCGGGTAATTGGTTCCATTGTTGTACTGCTCTAACAGTCAGGAAGTTTTTCCTGATGTCCAGCCGGAACCTGGCTTCCCATAACTTGAGCCCATTATTCTGTGTCCTGCACTCTGGGTTAATCGAGAAGAGATCCTGGCCCTCCTCTGGGACAGCCCGACCTCACAGCGCCGTTACAACCCCTTGAGCAGAGTAAGAGATTGGGCATTTGCCACCAACCCCGGGCTCACGCTCCTTCTCCGCTCCAGAGTTTGGGTGGGCAAAATGCCATCAGCGAACCCTTTTCTCTAAGTGGGCCTGTCCCCTGTTCGCTTGCACTGAAGAAGAGGGCAAGGCAAGTGGAGGCGGCAGGTCCTTCTCCTTGTTCGTGATACTGCTTGTACATATTGAGGGGGGGGCATAGGTTACAATGGAGCGACAGACGAGTAGGATCAGGGCCAGGGGCCCAGCAGTGGGCTTCCTTCGGGGGGGGGGGGGGCTTGGCAGATGCCCACTGATGCCTAGGGCTGGCACCGGCCCTGGTTACATTTCACCCGCAGAGACGGAGCCGGGATTTTGGACATAATCCGCTCGCACCTTAAAGACCACGTTGCTTTCTCCACTATGTGAGTTCCACGTGCTCCAGCTGAAGGCGAAAGCCGATGCAACGAGAGCCATTTGCTGATAGGCAGTAACTTCAGCTAGAAGCGTCTGGATAAGCAAGATCATGAAACAGAAGGCTGAGAGTAAATAAACCTCTACGTCTGAAAACCGCATAATCCCAGCCTGAAGATGAGGGATCTCTTGCTCTGTCGCGGCGGAAGTCCCCGAACCAAGAAGGCACCTGCTGGCGCATCACACACCCTGCCCCACCCAGATAAGACTAAATAGGCTGATCCCTGGCGTAAGAGCAAGCAGATCCAAAAGTAAAAGGCACCACTTGATCCTATGCAACTTTTCTGAGAAGAGCTACTGGATTCAGTGGGACTTGCTTCCTTGAAAGCATCCATAGGATTGTGGCCTCAGAGCGGCTCAGAACATCGTTTGAGCATCTGGGCGCAAAGGGCAGAAAAAGCAAGCACTTTGGGGAAACTCCAGAAGGTTAAACCATGGTCCTTCGAGGGGCGAGGCTAAAAAAATATTGTGACTTTTAAGTCTCCTTGAGTTGGACAAAAGGTCCAGTCGATCTGGCATTGTTTCCAACAGCGGCAAGAATGCAGGATGCTTTGACGATGCAGGGGTGGGGGCGACTTCCAATTGCTTCGCAATGCTGCACTGAACTTAGTTCTTGCAATCTGCGGTTGCAGGGGATTGCTCTCTTTTGGGTCCCTTTATCCCACCCCATCCCTCAAGGTCAAGGATAAGTTGTTGTGTTTCGCGAGCCTGAAACAGACACTATGGAAACCGCTGAAAGATGGTTTGCGTGGCTCTTACCTTTTTGTTCATGCTGACGTACTTTGGAGAGTATTCGGCCGGGAAGATGTTCATCCCGGCCTGCTTCAGAGTCATGGTAAGGGCCAGTGGAGTCATCCATATCCCCCTCAACTGGGAAAGATGAGTGGCTTCTTCTAGGGTGCTGACTTTGTCTAGCATGCACTGGTTGTCCTGTTAGCAAGAGCGATATAAGGACAATATAACATCCATTTCATGGTTTCCTAAACACTTGGCACCTGTGGTCCACTTCTGCCCCTAAATTAAAGATGGAGGGACATTTCAGCTTTATAGCTGAGAAGGGTGACATTTTGGAGGGTGTGAGAATAAAGATGATCTACCCATAGAGGAGCCCGAGCCCTGTGCTTCTCCAAGAGTCTTCCAGTTGGACATGCCTGCTGACCTGGAAAGATGCAGACCTGCAACAGTGAGTCTCAGAGAGCAGATAGTTCTGTTACATCTCTGAATCAGCAATAATGGAATGATAAAATGCAAACTGACGTGGCGTCTTTCACTGAAACTTGAAACTTAAGAAGATCGATTTTAAAAAATCATTTCTTTGTTTCTTAATTATTCTTGACTTAGTAAATAGTACAATTAGCATCCCACTTACAGCAAATGAAAAACGGTGGATAATCATCATCCTTCAAAAATAATTTTAGCTACTTCCTTTCTTGTTCGAACCTGATACGAGACGTCACTCCTCGATGGGCTCAAATAACTCAAGTTAATTCATTTAGAGTTCTAATATTCCAAAATTGAACGTTCTGTACTCTAAGACTTGGTATTTGAGTAGATTTCCTGTGTGCTGCATATATTGTTCAGGTGGCTACAATCCTATGGAAAAAAAATTCCCTGTGCTTTTGAGATGACATATAATATGTTTAATATATATTATAATACAGCTTTCCCCAATGTAGTGCTCTCCAGAAGTGCTGGATTACAACTCCTATTATCCTGAGCCAGCATGCGGGCAAGGAGAGTGGGGTTGGAGCAGTAAAAAGTCCATGCATTCGAACGTTCGACACGGAGGAGTGCTGGAGGAGGAGAACTGCCCCGCCCTCTTCTTCCGTCAGCAAGACCCCATTCAAAGCACACGCCCCCAACAAAGGAAAAAGCAAGAGGACAGCATTAGATGGAGTCTTAAGGGCACATTAAAGTCACTTCGGGAAAATAATCCAGACTTTCCCTGCACCAAAATAATATGCAAAACAGAGGAAAAGAGGCGAAATGGGTACAGGACAGGGCATTCTGAGCACGCTAGCTCAGGATAATTGAATGTAGTCCAACACATCTGGCGGGCACCAGGTTGAGGAATAATAAACTAATTGTTTAACTGAGTAATTTGGTAGAATTCTCTCGGCACATTTCGCTTTGTACTCTCTCTGGTAAAAAAGCTAAAGACACAATTTCTTAAAAAAATTGAAAGCTAGAAAGGCAAGTAAGGGACTGGCGGATCCTTAAACGCCCCCCCCCCCCCACTCCACTGCACTATCCACACTCGGGATTGGGCCTTCACAGCATACCTTGATTTGAATCTGCACCTCGGCAAAGGTCGTGAGGATGCTGAAAATGGCTTCGTCGATGGCATTGGGCCGGAGCTCCCATGACTGGTAGGGCATGTTGAGGTGGGCATCTTGGAGCAGAGTCACGGTGAAGAAGCCGTTCATTTTGAAGGAGATCTCCTTCTCTTTCATGTTGTAGACCACCTCCCCAATCTCATCTGTTCTCCAGTATTTGCCTTTTATGTGGAGGGAAGAAAAGGGAGAGGGTTGAATTTGATGCACTGAAGAGCAGGCAAGTGCATTTGGAACTTGGGAAGCTGCCCTGTTTGTCCATCATTGTCCGCTCTGACAGGCAGCAGCTTTTACTGGTTTCTCAGGTCATTCCCAGCACCTGTTATTTCACCCTTTCTAACCAGAGAGGCCAGGGACTGAACCTGGCTCAGCGGCAGAACTTTGCGTGCAGAAGGGTCCCTGATTCAATCCCCAGCAACTCCAGGTAGGGCTAGAAACCTTCCTGCCTGAAACCCTGGAGAGCTGCTGCCAGTCAGTGTCGACAATACTGGGCTAGATGGACCCAGGTCTGACTAGGTATGAGGCAGCTTCCTATCTTCCGAAGCTATTTATTTATTGATTGCATTTCTATACCGCCCAATAGCCGAAGCTTTCTGGGCGGTTTACAAAAATGTAAAACCATTAAAAATCACTAAAAATATAAAACGATGACAGTATAAAAACGTAATTTAAAATACAGTATAAAAGCACAACCAGGATTTTAAAAAAAAACCCGAGCAGCCATGCAAAATCGATAGGGATTTAAAATACAAATTTGAACAGCAAGGTTAAAAATCAAACTGAAGGACTGTTAAAACGCTGTGAAAATAAAAAGGTCTTCGCCTGGCGTCTAAAGGAGTATAATGTAGGTGCCTGGCAAACCTCTCTGGGGAGTTCATTCCACAGCCAGGGGCCACAGCAGAGAAGGCCCTCCTCCTAGTAGCCAAGCATATTGTTCTCAGTTTCCCTAGCAGAGGCCCCCGTTTGCTGAAAAAAACCAGTCCCCAGAAGCAAAGGTGAGGCTGAACTCTTGAGCGAACTGAGCTAAGATCCGGCGGAATTTCACCGCCGAGCTCGGAAAAGACATGCGGGCAAAGTGGCGGCGGCAGCACCGGCCACAAGGTGTGTCTCGAACACAGGACTTGTGGGAGGCCGAGCAGCTGGAGGTTCCAGGCAGAAGCTTGGCGTCGCCTCAACCTCCACGCCAGTAGCTGGGAGTAGCCCATCCCCCACCGAACTCAAGGATATTAACTTCTGAATTAACATGTACAGGGTTGTCCTGTAAGTGGAGGCGTTTGGTCTTAAGGCAGTCCAATCTTGTTGCTGCAGGCGAAGGTACACTTATCCAGGACTAAAGTCGGCTGAACATTTCTGTTTCACTAGATTGTGGATCAGGCGGTCCTAAGCTAAGTGCTTTACCCGTGGCGGTGGGGTACATTTTTAACTTGACCTGCCTCCAAGGCGCTCCGGATAGTGTCCGTAGCTTTCCCCTGCCTGCCCCTTATCCTGTGTGAGATGGTGGACATGGTTAGAGGCATTGGGAGAAAAGCACCATCAAAAGTTCCAAGCATTGGAGTCCCTGAGTGGCTTACAATAATACTGAAGAAAAAGGAGAGCCAGGCTCTGGTGCTATATGAAAATATTTTTCTTTATTCTTTAATCTTATCCTGGCTCTCCTTTTACTTCAGTTCAGTGGTGGGTGCTCTTTTCCCTCTTCTTTCCATTACAATAATACTAAAATAAACCATTAAATGTTTTAAAAACCATAATACCAAAAAAAAAGGGGGGCTAAAATGATGTATTGCTCATCTGTAGCAATAACAACAAACAAAAATGAGGGGAACTGAGAATAAACACACCCTCAAAAATCCCTCTGAATTAAGATCCGACTCCTAGGTAATAATAAGCGGCATAGCTACTAATAATAGTCTACTTGATGATTTGAGGCAGAACCAGTTGCACCCTCTTTCCTAATTTTGTAACCCTACACGTATGCCTGTCTTCCTCTCTCACAGGGGGCTGCTTTCACAGCGCAGCATTGCCGCCGCTTTGAGGAAAATCCCACGCTTTCGCTGCTGCGGGGTGGCCGCAGGTAATCCTGGCAGCGTGAGTGTCCTGGCAGCCATTCGGCTCGCCAGGCCTGCCCCCTGCTCAGCTTACGGTGACCAATCAGAGGTCGCGTTTGGCCGGGAATGCCTCTGACCTGATGCCAGAGCGAAGTCGGATGGCAGGAGAGCCCGGGGAATCTTGCTCCAACGTAAAAAGTCGGGGTAATTCCCGACTTTTTAAATGCTCAGCTTCACGGGACAGGTGCTTTACTCTGATCCTGCCTGACAGTTCTTCCTCCCGGGGCTTGATTTTCCCCCACTTGGGCTTATTTCTGGTCTTGGAGCCGAGTGGGGGGAATAATGGTCAGAGTGGCGGGGGGGGGGGGCAGGGGAAAGTTTAAGCCACCTGTCAATTCTCCCATGCCAATCCTCTGCCCCTCCTCCACCCCCCATTAGCATCACCAAGTGAACAAACATGAGTCAAATCGAGCAACTTCTTGCATTGGCTGCTGGCTGAGGAAATGCACCTTCAGGATCCCATCTTGCAATCAGAGGCTCTTCAAAATAGATCACGCTGTCAAGAAGCTGGACGGTGATTCCAACAGTCATGGCAAAGGGGTCCTCGCCTTCTTCACACGTTGCAAAGTAAGGACAGGTCTCCAGACCTGTATCCAGCACCTTTTGGCAAGGAGAATAGAGAAACATGACATTGTAGGGTGGATGTGGGTGGGTGGGTGGGTGGGTGCGCGCGTTATAGAAATGACTCGGCTTCCTGAATCTGCTTCAGTCTTTGATTTCTCAACGTCAAGCATCGCACTCTGGAAGTCGAACCTATTTCACCCAGTGATGCGGACCCGTTTCCGTTTCACACCCACAAGTAGCAGCGTAGCTGAGTTTCAAATTTCCTGGCTTGGAAAAATGAATTCCAGGCGCTTGCAAATGCTCACCTTAAATGCAAGGCGGACACTGTAGCCCCAAACATTCTTCTCTAGCTCAGATTTTAATCCAAGTTGGAAAAGAACGTGAGTCTTCCCCACCTGCATCGCCTCCCTGCCCAATTTTCTCCCTCCACCTGCCTAACTCACAGCCCCTTGAGCACGCTGGATGCCGGAGAGGGAAGCGGGGGAGAGACCTCCCTCTACTCCACCATAAACAATAAGTTTCAGTCATTTGGGGGTTTACTCCGTCTCCCAGTGGGAAGGGGGGAAAGGAAGGTTGCTGCCTATTTGCATATGTGGACTCATGAGCATTTTTTAAATGTCCCAGTGATCGGGAGCTCCATCACGCCAGCGATTGAGTGCCCTCTCACCATGCTTAGTGTGTGGATTTGCAGCACGGTACTCACATGATGCGGACACCCTGCCTCTTCCTCAGCCTTTCCTAGAATGCTAAAAGTCTGGATTATTTTCCATAAGCGCATTTAATGCGCCCTAAGCCTCCGTGTAGTTTTAAAGAAACTGGAGGCTTGAATGGATTGCATCAGGTCAGGGAAAAGCGATCTCTCCCAGCAGCTGGCTCCAAGCCTCAATATAAAACCCAAACCTTGCATCCCAGGCTCGAAAGCATTTTTTAAAATCATACAACGCCTGAATCTCTGCAGAGATGCGATTGTACTCCCTCGATGCCCCCAAAGAGCCAGACTAAAGGGTTGTTCCATTTTTGCCTGGCAGAATGGCAGTACAGTTGAAGTGCTCATCTGACAGGACCTGACTAGAGGGAGAAAGAGAAGGGGAGGGGTGGAGTGGAGTGGAGCGGAAGAGCGAAGGAGTGAAAGAGCAGCTATTCAGGTGAAAGGGATCATCAGCTTGACGCACATTTGCCTTAGGTAAAAAACCCTGCAGAGGCAACCCCGGGAAGGGGGGGGGGGTATTAGGTGTGATGGAGGTCTGGCTCTCAGAGTAATCAACCCAGGTTAGATGCTCTCGTGGCTACAAGCCAGTCACTGGCTGAATTCAGACAACACTTTAGTCAGTGGTGGGTTGAGTAGCCAACTCACAGTTGGTTATTTTGTGGGTACTCCCCACACAACATATTCCTGCACAACTGTGGGTGGTTGGGGCTGGCGTTGAGTGGACTAATAGTCAACCCAGCATTTGACTGACACAGCCCCCGCCCCTCTCCCCACCCTCCCTTAGTCCTCCCAGTTCTATCCCAGCAGCCTCTGCAAGTTGCGCCAGTTGTAGCAGAGTGGCAGCTGCTGCTTTGGTCGCTCTTGCTGCCTGCCTCTATGGGCTTGTGTTTTAACCCACTCACCCCACACCATTAACCCACTCACCCTTCCACACAACACTTTAAACAACTGGCTTCAAGCTAAACAACTTGCAAGCCAGTTGTTTCTCTCAGTTGCTTATTTGGGTGGAATAGCATACGGTCAGTAGTTTGTGAGCAGCATGTTACCCTCCACACAACACAATAAGCAACACAACTGATGATTGTTTCCCCCCCTCAGTTGCTTAATATGTTGTCCAAATGCAGCCACTGACTACAGAGCTGCTGTACTGCCATCACAGCAGCGTTTTCAATTGCCACTTTGATAGGCTAACTTGTAAAGCACGTTTTGGGGGGGGGGGGTGGAGGGCTTCGTGGAGTTTTCCGTTGCGTTGACTTTTCCCACTGGCTATAGAGTTCCCTGGCAAGAGCAACAAAAGAAGAGACTGCCACTCTAGGAGAACCGCCAGGATTTTTTTTTCCAGCAATGGCTGATGGGATAGCATTGGGAGGACCGGGGGAGGAGAGGAGGAGGAGGAACTGTCAATCAAACATCACACTGGATTTTACTCAACTCCACAGTAGCTCACGGTCGCACAACGGTGGAGTTAGAACATGTTGTGTGGGGAGTGCCCCCTAAAAAATCAACCGTTGAATGGAGCTTTCACACTGCCTTGACTAACATGTTGTCTGAACTTTTCCCGGCAAGCATAGCGGCTAGAAATGTCCATTTTTGATACATAATTTGGCATTACATTGCACATCCACAGATCTGTAGCTTTCTAAACCAGGGAGGTCTGGACAACCTGTCTTGGTGTATTTTATTTACGTATGGATTCTAGAGGGGTTGGTATAGGATTTTTTCTTAATATTATACAGTCTTTGTGCCCCTTAGCCTGTTTTCCTGTCCCTTCCATACAAAAAAGGGGAAAGTGAAAGGAAATGCCTGGGAAGAACAGCCCGTCTGGCAAGGAAAATACATTTTTTCTCAGTTTTCTGTTTAAGATGAAAATTACTTCCACCATGGTCCATCCCTTGACTTGTTTAGCTTGAGGAGGGAGCATCAGCGCATCAAAATGGTAGACGCCGCCCACCGGCAGGAACTGATGCAAATCCACCACATATTCTTCAAGGGCCTCACATTCCGCCTCTTCAACGCTCCGCAACGAGGAAACGTGAACTAAAAAACACACAACCAAATGCGATGTTTTACTAGGGTGGCCCTACGGAAAAGAGGACAGGGCTCCAGTATCTGTAACAGATGTACTGAAAAGAGAAGTCCAGCAGGTGTCCTTTGTAGGCCTGCAGCACCTGGTGAAATCCCCCCCCTTCGTCACAACAGTTAAAGCTGCAGGAGCCCTGCCCCTCTTGACCAGATACAGAAGATTTTAGACAGATGCATGATTCGGCCGTCAATGCACAGAAAGCTGGGCCGAGTACCTCTGGAAATGGATCGGATGATGAGGGAACTCTTGCTGCAGGGACGTTCTACGATTTCAGCCTCATCTATGGTGATTTTTACTTCTTGGTGGTGTGAGGTAGTACTGACCTAGAAACAGGGAGAGGGGGGAAACATCCAGTTATGAATATTGGCCAGGTCTATCAGTTCATTCATGTGTTCACGCATTGTAAGTCTTTATATGTCACCTTGAAGAGATAAAGCCCTCTCAAGGTGGTTTACATGTGAAAACCATAAAACAGACAAAATTCAGAATCAACACAATATCCACAATTCAACAATGCCATCTAAACTAGGGCTGGGCACAGACACACCCCCACCCCCACCCCCACCAATTTGCTTCAGAGGCCAATTCGGAGCCCCGAATACAACTTGGGGTGCTTCAAGCCCAGACCAACCCGCTTTGAATCCGAATCTGAAGAGAGAGCTGGACACCAAAAGTGGGTCAGCCGTTGCGGATTCCTGGATGCCCATCTGGCAGCTGCCTTGTCCTCGGTGAGAACTGCCATTTTACATGAAGATGGGGGCTCTGTCGTTTTGTTGATCTAAGGTCTCAAACTACAGCAGCCATTAAGGGCCATTTCTGGCTCAGGTAAGTCCCACATGTAAGTGGGTGGGTGGGGGCAGTGGCTCACCATCGGCCAGAATTGGGCAAGGTGACCCGAAGCACTTCAGACTGCCTCAGGCCAATCCAGTACCGGTCCTGATTCGGACTGAGGCAGGCCGAATCGACCCATCTTGGTTCGGATTCAGAGTTCAGGCCTGAAATGGTACACAGTCCTAATCTAAACCTCACAGTGAAATATAAAAATATATATGAACGCAGCAACAGTTGAATATACTTCATTTAAAAGCCTAGAGCAAGTTCCATAAAGAATATGGAAGATGAGGACTTTAAAGCCCATTTGAAACCTACACACAATGAGCAGGCTCAACACAGTGATGGGGCCATTAACAAAAAGGCCCTGTTTCTCATGCCAACCAGTCTGAAGAACCTTATTGGTGGGCTTAAGAGCAAGGCCTTCAAGGCTGATTTTAATGACCGGGCAGGCTTGTATGGGTATAGGCTCGAGTAACCTGGTGTGGCCATTTGGGGAACCCTGGAGGCCTGAACTGGGAACACAGGTGGGCTGGATTTGTCCCATGGGCCTGAGGTTCAACACCCCTGCTTTACAACATTGCTTAGCTATGCTGCCCTTCCCCTCTATCCTGCCTTACCGCTGAACTGTCTGTGTTTTCCTCAGTCTTACTTTCCAGGCCACTTTCTTCTAAAGCCTTTTGAATCTTTCGCCCTTTCTTCTCCGCACTGCTCACTGGGCCCACCACTTTCAGCATTGAGATGTCCAGCTTGGGTGGCTCTTTGGGGAAACTCCGAATGGGAGATACGTGATCGTAATAGGTATGCAAGATGCGTACAGCCACATCGCAAATGGCCAGAGGTTTGGGGAGTTCAAACCCATGGCAAGGCTGCTTCTCTTCGTCATAAAAGACTTGGCTTCGGAACCTGGTTGTGTAGAAGTGAAACAAAATGATGTTCCAGGAAAAGCAGAGCTAATGGAGGCATATGAACTTACGCAGTGAAAAATTCTAATAAGCCTTCCCACTCCCAAGAAATTTATGCGGCTTGTTTATTCTTTCTAAAGATGTACAACCTGCCTTTTATGGAAAAATCTTGCATGACTGCATACAAAATTTAAATGTGTCAGGAAGAAGAGGAGAAAGAACACCTCAAATCAGCAAATCAGAAGGAGAAGATGGCTGCATTCGGATAACACGATAGTCAACGGCAGGGTAATAATCAACTCGACTGTTGTTTATCTAGGGGGTACTCCCAACACGACATGATAATAATCAACTGTGCTGTAGATTAGGATCAGCACTGAGTTGAGTATTACTCCACGCTGAGTTGATTCACTCATCCCCACCCTCTCTCCCCCCTCAGTCCTCCCGCTAATATCCCATCAGCCATTGCTGCTGAAAATCTATCCTGCCGGCTAGACTAGGACACAGCTGCCGCTTTGACCACTCTTGCCTTGCGATTCTGTGGCCGAGGAAATAACCAACGGTGGCCGAGGAAATAACCAGTGGTACCCTCCACACGACACGATAACCAACGGTGGTTCAAAAAGCCAACTCTGCACAGCGTTGGTTATTTCGGCCAAATAACCAATTGTTGGTTAAAAAAAAAAAAAAAAAAAAACTCCTGCCACACAACACAATAACCTACGGAGGGTTAAATAACCAACCTTTGACTATTTATACCACTGTTGGTTATCGTGTTGTCTAAACAGAGTCATTGACTCCAGGACTGAGTAATGGTGGAAACCTTTAGGATGGAATACTATACATGTTTAGACAGAAAAAAGTTTGAGAACTCCCAGCTTCCCCCATACTGGGAGTTGCAGGACCTTTTTCTGTCTACACATGCGTAGGAGTGGACCTTTAATGCAGTAAAAACTCCTTCCTTGGGAGTTTCGAGAGAAAAATGCATAAAATCCAGACTTTCTAGACATGCAAAAACACGTAAAGCCGAAGAGGCAAAGGCTTCTTTTTCTCTGAACTTCTGTGCTGTGATTCTCCAGGAGTGCAGGGAACAATCAAGCTTTGCTCCTTTGGTTTGACAAGGTTTTCTGCATAAACCATAAATCACAATAAAAATATGATTAAAAATAATAAAAAATAACAACCTCAAAATTAACAATTATAATCAAAAATAATTAAACTAGGTAACGTCATATACACAATGGCACCCGAAAATAATTCTGACTCAGTTATAGGCCAAGGTAAATACATAGACCTTTAGGGTGTGATAGACCTCAATTGGAGCAGAATTTGAGAAGTAGGGGGCCACTATCGAAAAGGCCGTATATCCCTTGTGCCCACCAGATTAATTGCTTTGGCAGGTGAGCCCACAACTACGGTCTCCAATGTTGATCTCAGAGTACAGGTAGTTGTGGGGATCAGTGAGGGAACTGAGGCAATGCACAACAGCTGGGGGCTTGGTCCCAGGGTATCCCTAGGGGAAGTGTTAGGACTGGTGAAGATATAAGTTCTGAATGAGCGACAGGGAAATTCCTTCCAACACAATGAGGTGTTAGTGTGGAGCCTTAAAGAACAGGGTCAACCTACCAAACGCAAGGCTGGAATTATTTCCCATGTCACCCCTCATCTGGCAAACCTTCTTGGCTTTAGCATCGTACCACACAACCAGACCAAGTTACAGCGGCTCCCACGCCACAAGGCTGATGCTTCTGCACTCTCCAAGACCACCACCTCTTCAAACACCGTACCTTGGGTTCTTCTTGAGATTTGCCCAAATGCACAAAGTCACGTTCTTCTCTTTCAGGACCACCTCCATGTTTCCGCTTTCGGATTCGGCATAACTACTAGCTTGCTATAAAGAGCATTGGAATAGAGAGACAAATTATTAGCATTATTTATTGCATTTATAGACAGCCCCATAGCCGAAACTCTCTGGGCGGTTCACAAAGATTAAAAACACTGAACATTTAAAAATCAATCTACACAATTTCAAAACCATAAAAACCGATTACAGATCCAATATCCATTTAAAACAACTATGCTGGGTCAAAAGAAAAAGAAAACAAACGTCAACATACGCTGTTAAATGCCTGGGAGAAGAGAAAAGTCTTGATCTGGTGCCCAAAAGAGAACACTGTTGGCGCCAGGCGAGCCTCATTGGGGAAGGATCGTTCCATAATTGGGGGGCCATCACTGAAAAGGCCCTCTCCCTCGAATGTATGTTAAGCTAAGTAAAAGTAGCACAAATCTGGTTTATTTGCAAACCATTGGTAAATGTTGGGTAGAATTAAATCTTGCTCTCAACATAGGGTTGCCACTGAAAAGTGCATCACTGGTTCAAATTCTTCCCCGCGCCCATTACATTGAGGCATAGTTACATGGCTTCTGATGTCATCATGCCCTTTGACCATGCCCTGCCACCAGTGGGTGGGGGGTACGGAGTGTGGGTGGGGGAAGTCACACAACGAGACGACGTCCCAACTAGGGATGGGTGAACAAGCGATTTTCGTGATGGCCTAGATTCTCTGAAGACTACTTTGAAGCTTGTCTCGCCACATTTCCTGTGTTCAATTGCGCACTTCTTCCATTTCATTCAGATGCGGGAAACGCATGATTTGAACGAGGAAAATGTGCATTTTTAAGAGAGTGGGCAAAACAATGCGCATGTCCACCTCATTGAGTAAAGCGAAAAAAGGCATGTTTGGGGATTTCTGAGCATTTTGGGAGACCATGCTCCCCTGCTCATGTTCACAGTTGCAATCATCCAGTGCTCTGGAACTCCCTTCCCAGGGAAGCTAGGCTGGCTCCCTCCTTGATGTGTTTCCGGAGGCATGCAAAACCTTTCTTATTCCGGCAGGCCTTTGGTGAATAATGTGGGCCCCCATCTATGTTTAAGACTTTTAAATGTTAATATGTATTTTAAATGTTGAAATGTTTTAATACTGAAACCTATTTAATTATATTTTAAACTTTTGTATATCTCTTATTTATAGCTTTTAACTGTATGTTAGGCTGACCATATGAAAAGGAGGACAGGGCTCATGTAACTTTAACTGTTGTAGAGAAAAGGAAATTTCAGCCAGTGTCATTTGTATGCAATTAGTTCCTGGTAAAATTCCCTCTTCATCACCACAGTTAAAGTTGCAGGGGCCCTGCCTTCTTTTGTATATGGTCCCTCTAGTATAACGCCTGCAACTTTAACTGTGGTGATGAAGAGGGAATTTCACCAGGAACTAATTGCATACAAATGACGCTGGCTGAAATTCCCTTTTCTCTACAACTGTTAAAGTTACATGAGCCCTGTCCTCCTTTTCATATGGTCAGCCTACTGTATGTGTTTTAATTTTGTAAAGCCGCCTTGAGGCCCAGCATTGTGCAAAAGGCAGGATACAAATGAAGATAATAATAATGGCATTTCTGCATAATTTGCAAACATTAATTAAATTCTAGTACATCCCTAGTCACAACATGGGTCAGAAAGAGGAAGAGAGTAGGGAGAACCCTATACAGGGCAGCTGTGTTCAGTTTTAACATGCAAATCTCCCCCGCTCCCCACTAGCTATTGGACCTGAACGAATAATGACATTAAAACATCAGAAGAGCCATACAGGATCAGACCGAGGGTCCATCTAGTCCAGCGTTCTGTTCACACAGTGGCCAACCAGCTGTTGACCAAAACTCACTAGCAGGACAGGAATCCTGCCCATCAGCAACGGGTGTACATAGGTATACTGCCTCTGATACCGGAGGTAGCACATAGTCACCAGACTCACAGCCATTGATAGCCTTCTCCTCCCTTAATGGATTTGATGGAGGAGCCCTGCCCTCTTTTGCATCTGGTCACTCTGGGCAGGACCAGCTTTAACTGTTTTGATGAAGAGGGAATTTCACCAGGTGCTGCATGCATGCAAATGACACCCACTGAAATTCCCTTTGCAATGCAACTGTTAAAGATACAGGAGCCCTGTCCTCCTTCTCATGTTGTCACCCTAAAAGGTTTGATATGGGTTCATCACACCAACAATTTAATGCACTCTCGCCATGCCTGGTGTGCAGATTTGCAGCACGGTACTCACATGATGCCGTGCCTGTTCTGCTGACACCCCGTCTCTTCCCAGCCTTTCCTTGAACGCTAAAAGTCTGGATTATTTTCCCTAAGCGCATTTAATGTGCCCTAAATCTCTGTGTAGTTTTAAAGAAACTGGGGGCTTGAATGGATTGCATCAGGTCCTGGCAGGGAAAAGTGATCTCTCACAGCAGCTGGCTCCAAGCCTCAATATAAAAACCAAACCTTGCATCCCAGGCTTAAAATCATAGAACGCCTGTATCTCTGCAGAGACAGGATTGTACTCCCTCGATGCCCCCAAAGAGCCAGACTAAAGGGTCATTCCAGTTTTGCCCTGCAGAAAAGCAGTCTGGTTGAAGTGCTCATCTGACAGGATCTGACTGGAGGAAGAAACAGAAGGGGGGGGGGAGTGGAGTGGAAGAGCGAAGGAGCGAAAGAGCAGCTATTCAGGTGAAAGGGATCGTAAGCTTGATGCGCTTTTGCCTCGGAGGTAAAAATAAACACGGCGGCAAACCGGGGGGAGGGGGGGGATAAGGTGTGATGGAGGTCCTAATCTGGGGACTAGAAAGAAGACCAGCATCTGTTTACCTTCAGCAGTTGCTCCGTTGCTGCGTTGTATTTGCGATGAAGAAGAGCTTGCAGTTTCAGAATGGTTTCTTGGTACTGAGCCACGTCTTGCGAAGATACCTCATAGAAAGGCGTGTCCAGAATGCAAAACTCCAACTTCTCAATTAACTAGAAGACATCACACTGCCACTGTTAGTCGATAAACGAAACTGGAGGCAATCAATATTCAGTCTGTTAGAGATTAAGGGAGAGGAGGTAGCTTTGCTCTCCTCTTGATTCTGCAAGGAGCGGTGCCATCAAACCTGCGGCTCGCCGGGGTGAGCATATTACACCAATGATTCAAGGAACTTGATTCGCTCCCGGGCTGCTTTTGGGCCCAATTGGAAGCCTGCTTTTCACTTTTAAAAACCTAAGGGATGCTCAGCCTGTCCTGGAAGGGATTGTACTCCCTCTAAAGGGTCCGCTTCACAGTTTGGGGTGATCTTGGATCCAGCATTGTCGCTAGAGGCACAAGTGGACACGGTGGGGGAGGGGTTGGATGATCACCGGGAGGAGGGAAGGAGGCCAGCATGGCTTCTCCCTACGCCCCTGTGTGTGCTGCGCAGACATCAGTCACATAATTACCCACACTGCAGCATGGGTTGGCATGTCATCTGACCCCGGTGTGCACCCTACACCCCCTACTGCAAATCACACCCCCCCCCAATAGCGTTTCAACCCAGACAGAGGCTTAGACTGCCTTTTATCAGCGTAGGCTAATATACCAACTATGTTCTTACCTAGGCAGAGATAACCTACCTATAAGAACCCATGCTCTGGTAACCTCTCCTCTGGATTACTGCCGGGCATTATTCATGGTGCTACCTTTGAAAATATTCTGGAAACTTCCGCCGGTCCAAACTAGATCAGCAAAATCGTTCATGGGGACTGGCCAACATGATCATGGTTACCAGTCCGTTTCTGGGCCTGATTCAATGGTTGCCAGTCAATTTCTGGGCCCAATTCAAAGTGCTGGTATTATCTTCCAAAGCCCTAAGTGTCTTGGGGCCAGGTTACCTGAAGGATCATCTCCTCCCATATGCACCTGCCTGGACCCTAGAATTATCTTTAGCGGTCCTTTTCTGGAACGCCCCTACCAATGTCCAACACTCCAGCCACTAACCACGCTGGCTCCCACACCACACTGGCTTTGAATTCATTTTTCAGTCATGAAACACTGGCTCTGGATTCATCCAGTCATCCACCATTGGCCCGACAATCAATGGTATCCATTATGTCAAAGTAAGCCCCACAGATCCAAAGAAATATAGAGGAAAATTATGTACAGACAGCAGTTTTTTCTTACAAATAACACCTTCCTTGGGTGCCCAACAAGCTACTTTTCACGTTCTCTTCGATTATCTTCTGTTCCACTAGGTATTTGCCAAATGACTAGTAAAATGCATGAATAGTGTGGAACATCATTACAGAGACTTACTTCTAGCACCCTGTTGCTAGTCTCAACAACAGTCTGCATATCGTTATTTTTTTCTTCTTCCCACAAACTCATGAAAGTGTTAATTTCTTGGGGGACTGTAGGGTCTGGATTCCCATCGCAGCCGGTGTAATGTTCCCACTACGAAGAAATAAGACACAAAATAAAATACTCACAGTGGTATGCAGAAAGAAGTAGGAGAGAGGTAAGATTTGATTATTGCAGTTCATGCTTTTCCTGACATTGTGTGACCACAAATTTCCACCACTATAACCTTATAGCAGCCTTCCCCAACTTGGTGCCCTCAAGAGCTGTTGGCCAATGGCCATGCTTGTTAGGAAATATGGGAGTAGCAGTCTGGAGGGCACCAGGTTGGGGAAGGCTGTCTTATAGGGCAACCACTGCATATTTAATAATAATAATAATAATAATAATAATAAATTTATTTCTAACCCGCCTCTCCCATATGGTTGTTTATGGGTTCTTTAGATGAAGTCATGACCCTCCAGTTTCATTTCTGTGGCTAACCAGCACTTTCAATGAGTTTTTTTTTTTTTTTAGAGCAGGGGAAATGAGGCATTTAATTGTGAAAGCAAAAGAAACCAACTGGTTCCCCATGTGTACTTGCGCTAGTCTTTTATACTACAGTGCCACCTAGAGGTTATGCGGCAGAAAAGCAAGAAAGGAAATGCTCTTCATGTTGTGCTCGGATCTTAATTCTGCAACAAAACCAAAAGTAGATCCAGCGGATTAATAGCCTCATGTAGAAAGGCTTATCATCATGGAAAGCTGCACGAGATTTCCAGTGTTTAAAAATACAGTTTTGCTTGGGTTTTTTCCCTTAAGGAAACCAAAGTGTAAGCATTTTATGGCTATGAATATAGGATGACTTGAAAACAAAGTCTACCTTAGCAAGGGCTCTAGATTTCATCTTCCATTGACTTGCGGTTAAAAAGTTTTCTTCCAGCACATGAAGTTCAGCGAGTTCAATCCCTCTGCGTTCTTGATCCTTGTGTGGGACATAACCAATGTAGCCTGGTTTTAGTTAATCCGGACAGTAAACAGCAATGGTTTAAAGATTAAAGTGTCATTTATTGTGCCGTGAACAACCTGCTTACCCTAGAATGCTCCTATTGTCTTTAGTAGGAGTATTTTCTATATCAGGGTTAACAATTCCACCCACACTCTGTCTTTATTTTCTTTACATGTCACCTCTGTCCATGATCAATATAGTTTAGGGTGCAATCCTATGCAAGTTAGACAGAAAAAAGTCCTACAAGACCCTGCATTACTCAACCATCCATTATCATCATCATTGTAATTGTGTAGCTCCCAAAAACCAAGATGACTGGGCAGAGGAATGGGATTCATTTGGCATTTGCGCATTTAGGTCAGAAAATTTGCAAACAGCGATTGATTCGCATGTCCTGTAATTACCTCACCAGGCACATGTGCAACCTGAAATCTAACACTTGATACATCTACACCAAGCAGGATATAACACTATATGGAATGTGTCAATGGGCCCCAACAGTTGTCAGTGCACGTCAATACCGCTATAAAGCAGTAGTGTGGCTCCTGCCACTGTAAAATTAAAAACAGACAGCAGAAATAAGAGCCATTTCAAACAACCTCAGCTGAAACCACATGCTTTTTCAAATAGACTAAGAACATAAGAAGAAATCTACTGGGCCATATTAAGGGGCCATTTAATGCAGCGGCCAATTTCCAACACTGATGCCTCCAAGATGTGAAAATGAAGTTAAAGCCCTTTACCCAGGGTTTGCCCTCAGCATCTGGTATAAGCCAGGGAGTAAGTTCTACTGGAATCATTAGGACTTACTTCTGAATAAACCTGTTTAGGATTGCACTGTTATTGGGCAGTATCCAACGTTGTCATTCCGCAAACTGAAATAGTGCTCTGCCAAATCTTTCAGTTGTGCAAGCGTAACGTGCAGCCCATTGCAAAACCATTTGTGCAAGCGTGATGCGCAACTGGTTGCGCCACCATGCTAACTTTGCATTAGAATGTCCTCTTGTGAATAGTTCGGAACCTAGTTTCTGCTAGCGCATTACTATTTGCGCAAGCAGAATGACACAGCTGGATACTGCCTATTGTTTATTGTGTAGAATATTCTCCAGATGGAGCTCAAGTCACACTGGACTTCATAGTATCATTCTCCACAATCAATTCACTTTTTTCTCTGCCACATATTTAGCATAATTTCTGTCTACCCAAAAGATCTTTTGTTTCGGAATCACCCAGCTAATGGTCTGTTGTGAGCAGCTAGCAGTTTTCAATCAGAAGTAATTTTGAACTGAACTGAATTCTGAAGCTAAGAATGAGAACACGCTGTCCTCACAGCCCTATAATGCATTGTCAAGCTGGCAATGGATTATAGTAGGGTGACCATATGAAAAAGAGGACAGGGCTCCTGTATCTTTAACAGTTGTTGAGAAAAGGGAATTTCAGCAGGTGTCATTTGTATGCATGCAGCACCTGGTGAAATTCCCTCTTCATCACAACAGTTACAGCTGCAGCAGCCCTGCCCAGAGTGACCAGATACAAAAGAGGGCAAGGCTCCTGCAGCTGTAACTGTTGTGATGAAGAGGGAATTTCACCAGGTGCTGCATGCATACAAATGACACCTGGTGAAATTCCCTTTTCTCTATAACTGTTAAAGATACAGAAGCCCTGTCCTCCTTTCCATATGGTCACCCTAGTTATAGGGTATTTCAGATGTAATAAGAAACCAGTTTCCCACTAAAAGAAGAACTTGCATGCACTTCAGCTTCACACCATCCTGCGTCCTCTCCTTCAACTTGCATGGCTACAAGAATAAATCAAAAGTTTCCACTTCTGCTTTTAAACAAATCACAGTTCCCCATTATATCAGAACTCAGTTTTGATCCTGGCTTGTTCTAACAAATCACAATTCCCCAATTTCAGACATAACAGGGAACTGTGGGTTGTTTAAATGTGGAAGTGGCAGCCTTTCAATTTCCCTCTTGCTGCTACACAAGAGAGAAGTGGAGGGTAAACATGCAAACCTGAGGCCTATGCAGGCTCATCTTATGTAGCGGGAAACCACGATTTCTCATTTTGTCTGAACTGGCCCCTAAATATTTTGATATACAGCCACAAATTCGCAATAACTGTTCAGCAAGGTGCGTGAGAACTAACTTTAGCTTCCAGACGTTCTCTCTTTTCCCTTTCGATCCTTTCCTTTTCAAGCCTTATAGCTTCTTCCTGCTCGGCGCGGAATCGGGCATGCTCTGGAAAACGGAGAGATTGTCACCGAGGCAAGTAAAACGAGTTAAATAATGCGGGCAAATTGTTGCCATGATGTGCACGCTGTTCTTACTACCATTTTGTAGCTAGCAAAACCAAGGTGCCCAGACAAGGGCAACGTGATCAGCTTGGCCTTTCCATGTGCGGGCCAGAAGATCAGCAAACAGCGACTGATGCACATGGCCTGTGGTCGCATCGTCAGCCACGTTTGCAACCTGAAACGTTCTCAGAGCAGTTTTTGGGATGTTCTTGGCAAATTACCTATCCTGGCCAAGTGTCAGTATTCCGCATGGACGGCCATCTGTCAAGGCCTATGTGACGACTCACATGCTCAGTGCCATGGTCAGCAATGTCCCACTATGGGTATCTGTCTTCTACCCCCACTGGGGGATAATGACATCTTGGAAGGGAGCAATTTTGAGCAGGGAAACAGCACATGGGGGTGAGGGGGAAAGGAATACATTTCATCAGGGGTCCGCCATGTTCCATCAGTGCAGGCTTTTAAGAAGGCCTTGAAAATATAATATTTTACTCTGGCCTTCTCCGAATATGATCGCTGCTGTTGCTGTTTTTATCGCTGGTTTTGTTGGGGGGTTTTATTGCCTTTTTATGCTTACTGTTTTTATTGCGTGTTTTATCGCTCTTAATGTCGCACCGTTTTCATGTGTTTCATTGCTTTGCGCCACCCTGGAAGGGTTTTGGCCAAGAAATATTTTAAAGGAAACAAATAAACCCCTACATGTGTTGAACGAATGTGTGGGAGGAGGTAACAGGATCGCGTGGGCAAGCCATGCCCAGTCTATGCCAAAGCGCAGGCTGGACATTCTGCCTGGCAGCTGCAGGTTGCGTGTCAGCGTGAAAGGGGGCTCCGTACGTACAGATGTCTGCACATAGGGCTGCCCCACAGGTACAGTCAACTAGGGAGGAGTACTGCAGGTGTACATCTGTACCCCTCTAGGGCTCCTTCACACTGACTCCAAGGCACTGCTGCCAGGGGTATAGCCAGTGTGCACATCAGTGCGGATGCGATGTGGCTAGCCCACACAACCCTAATGCCCTCTCCATGCACTAGATGTATATATGGGTGGTGCCAAATGAAGATGCCCTGGAAGATCCAACCATGAGTTTCTGGCTCTAGGGGTAATTTGGTGCTACAATAATTAAAAAATAGACTGTAAATCATATAATCATAGAATGGTAGAGTTGGAAGGGGCTTATAAGGCCATCAAGTCCAACCCCCTGCTCAATGCAGGAATCCACCTTAAAGCATACCCTGACAGATGGCTGTCCAGCTGCCTCTTGAAGGCCTCTAGTGTGGGAGAGCCCACCACCTCCCTAGGTCATGGGTTCCATTGTCGTACTGCTCTAACAATCAGGAAGTTTTTCCTGATGTCCAGCCGGAATCTGGCTTCCTGTCACTTGAGCCCATTATTCCGTGTCCTGTACTCTGGGAAGATTGAGAAGAGATCCTGGCCCTCCTCTGTGTGACAACCTTTCAAGTATTTGAAGAGTGCTATCATGTCTCCCCTCAATCTTCTCTTCTCCAGGCTAAACATGCCTAGTTCTTTCAGTCTCTCCACATAGGGCTTTGTTTCCAGACCCCTGATCATCCTCATTGCTCTTCTCTGAACCCCTCCAGCTTGTCAGCATCCTTCTTGATGTGTGGTGCCCAGAACTGGACGCAATACTCAAGATGAGGCCTAACCAGTGCCAAATAGAGGGGGACCAGTACCTCGCACAATTTGGAAGCTATACTTCTATTAATGCAGCCCAAGATAGCATTTGCTTTTTTTGCAGCCACATCACACTGTTGGCTCATATTCATATCTGTCTCTTGGATAAGGCGTACGGCATGAAATCCACCCTACCTTCCTCTAGCAGCCTTCTCTCTTCTTCTTCTCTCTGTAACCTCAGCCTTTCAGCTTTGCTCAGTTTCTTTTTACCCCCAGCAGACTATACGCAGGTAATAAATATAAAAGGAAAAAAAATATTACACATCCTCTGCAAACCCGAGGTTCATCACATTTATTCCCAGAATGACAATATTGGAATAAGGGCATTCGTTACATATTGTCAGACTGCATATTGTTCAATACGACGTTGAACAACGTTATATAATAGCCACGATTTATTTATTTTTTAAACGATGCATTTATCACTTTGGTATTCTTGTATTTTATGCCAAGAGCCTGACTGTCTTTCATTTTCAATCACGCCAGCATTGATTAAGCATTAATCATGCGTAATAATTATATATTTTTCTAGATGTTGGAGACAAAATGTACCCTCCATTTTAGAGTCTTCTCTGGGGAAATATAAATCCAACTGTACTGAGCCTCCAAGCTGAGATCTCTCTCTCTCTCTCGCTTGCTTGCTTGCTTTCTACAATATGAGAATTTCCTTTCTTGATATACATTTACATGTGAGCAACAGTCCTTGTAATATATAAATGAATGGCATATTTATATGTGGCTACACGGAGGCAAAATGAGAGGTTGGATCCTTGCCCACCAGAGGCTACCCCTGAACTTGGCTCACAGAACCCACTGCTCACAGAAGTGTTCCCAACAATAAACGCAAGACGAAATCTACCAGCTGTGCAGTTCAAGTCACTCACACTACGGCTGTCCCAAGGAACCCAAAGTGAATATTCTGGCATTGTGTCACATCTTCAGCCCACCCTGCTCTAAATTCCTGGAGTCCTATCCTCCAGGCTGGCGTTTGGAGCTGCATTAGTGCAGAGGAGTGGGGAAGGAGGTAGCTGAACAGTTTAGTTTAAACCACAGTGCAAGGCCTTGTTCTAGGGTGACCATAGGAAAAGGAGGACAGGGCTCCTGTACCTTTAACAGTTGTATAGAAAAGGGAATTTCAGCAGGTGTCATTGTTATGCATGCAGCACCTGGTGGAATTCCCTCTTCATCACAACAGTTAAAGCTGCAGGAACCCTGCGCTCTTTTGTATCTGGCCACTCTAGTATAGCTAGAGCAGCTTTAACTGTTGTGATGAAGAGGGAGTTTCACCGGGTGCTGCAGGCATACAAATGACACCTGCTGAAATTCCCTTTTCTATACTACTGTTAAAGATACAGGAGCCCTGTCCTCCTTTCTATATGGTCACCCTATAGTTCAACAAGCAAAGTGGTAAGCCTACTTCTGGACTGTACTTCTTCAGGTAGGAGCCTACATGACTGAGTGCTCCGCCATACATAAACAACGCTCCCAACATGTAACAGATTCCCCTGGTCCATTACCAAGGGCACAGTGCCCCAACAGGGCCTGCTGCTGTATTGATATCTGCCCTGTGGCCCTGCACAGATTGATGGGTCTGAGCCACCATTTTAATTTCCCACAATGCTCTCAGTGTAGCATCACTCCCTGGGGCACTATGGGAAATTAAAATGGCAGCTCAGCCTGCGAGCACCAGCACCCAACAGCACGGGAGGGAACTCACCAGAGGTAGGGTGACCATATGAAAAGGAGGACAGGGCTCCTGTATCTTTAACAGTTGTTGAGAAAAGGGAATTTCTGCAGGTGTCCTTTGTATGCATGCACCTGGTGAAATTCCCTCTTCATCACAACAGTTACAGCTGCAGCAGCCCTGCCCAGAGTGACCAGATACAAAAGAGGGCAGGGCTCCTGCAGCTGTAACCGTTGTGATGGAGTTTCACCAGGTGCTGCATGCATACAAATGAAACCTGCTGAAATTCCCTTTTCTCTATAACTGTTAAATATACAGGAGCCCTGTCCTCCTTTCCATATGATCACACTACCAGAGCACTTTGCCTTGCCCCTCAACCTCAGACTTGTAGCCAACAACTGTGGTGGCACTGAGTGAGCATCTCTCTTAGTGAAAACAACAAAGGCTCTTGTGGTACCAAAAAACAAAACACATTTATTGTGGCGTAAGCTTTTGTGGACACTGTCCGCTTCACTTCTGCACCAGGTACTCCAGGCATTGGAAGATATTATTTAGGAGTTGCCCTATAACTGAAGCTCTAGGCAGTGGGGACAGGGTAGGGTGACTATATGAAAAGGAGGACGGAGCTTCTCTATCTTTAACCGTTGTATTGAAAAGGGAATTACAGCCGGTGTCCTTTGTATGCATGCAGCACCTGGTGAAACTCCCTCTTCATCACAACAGTTAAAGCTGCAGGAACCCTGCCTGCTTTTGTATCTGCTCACTCTAGTATAGTTCCTGCAGCTTTAACTGCTGTGATGAAGAGGGAATTTCACCAGGTGCTGAATACATACAAATGACACCTGCTGAAATTCCCTTTTCATTACAACTGTTAGATACAGAAGCCCTGTCCTCCTTTCCATATGGCCATTCTCAGATGGGGACACATACATAATATAAACAAACATACTGAAACCCATAATAAAACCAGAGTTCCCTGAGTATGAACACTCCTACTTCCACCAAATAGGCTAAGAGGAGAGAAGGGCCTTTCCCCCACCTGTTCACTCATTCTGTGGGGCAGCCCCAGTTATGATGCAGTTTTATTCAAATGTCTTGTTTCCAATGGGGTGAGGCTATTTGGGTGGCAACCCCATGCCAGGCAAATACAGCTTGCCCAAATGTAGGGGGGAAAGAAACTCCCTGCTCCGCGTCATGGTTCTGGCACTCAACACGGCAGCTTTCAAATGGGATCAGGAAGTGAGGACTGTGTATCCCTTTATGTTTCCTTAGCTCTCCGAGCGGTGTGGGAAAAGTCCTGCAAAAGCATTGCCTCTAGGAACATCCCTCCCAGCATCAGTTAGAGCAGAGATGGGCAACCGGTGGGCCTCCAGATGCTGTTGGACTACAACCTCCATCATCCTTGTTGGCTGGGGATGGTAGAAGTTGGAATCCTGCCACATCTGGCAGGCTAGAAATTTCCCACTCCTGATCTTGCGTTTCCATGTGGGTCAGAGGGAGCCTTCTTCCTCCCCACATATCCCATGCTGTGGAAGAACTCACAGTTTAGGTCAAGAGGAAGGACATGGAGTACAGGTGATGGGACTGGAACGATGCTGAAGTTGGCCACTAGTTCCCAGTTCTATCATTTATCTTGAATCATTGTGGATCTTGACGGGGACAGTCTATAAATCCCGGAGATATAGGATATTGTACTTTGTAACTGTATTGTGGGGTTCAGGAGCATACGAATCGTAGGTCCCTTCAGTTTATTGATGGAGCTCTGTTTTAAAGCTTCATACCGAAGAGGAACTAGGAACCAATTTCAGCCTTGTGGAGGTGCGGGGAGGATTCTGGAATACAGGGAATTTGGAAGGAAGGAGCTAGACATCCCAGAACAAAGTGGGGAACGGAGGGAAAACAGACAAGACACTTCTTAGAGCGAACGAAAGCAATCCTCCCATGTCTTCCACCCTCACATAGCTCTCAAATTGGAAAGCTTTTCAGAGAACAATACAGGCTTAGGAAAATTTAGAAGAAACACACAGCCCGTTTGAGTCTCATGAGATCCCAAATTACTACAATAGATGCCAAATTACTACAATTACTTCCTATTACTACAATAGGAAGGAGACGCAGGACCCGTGGAGGTAAAACAAAGATTTTAGGCCATGTATTTTGGGATGGACTGATAGGAGATGGAGAACCAGCATCTCTTTGAAAAAACTTGTACAGTGTGTAAGTCCCATCCTATAAGTAATAACCATAATATTTTTGCCCTAATGTTTCTTGGACTGAAACATCGTTCACAAACATCCAAGCTGCTTTGAATATAATTCCTTATAGAAAAGCAAATTCAAAGTAATAACAACCAGTATACAATAGTTATGACAAGTACACAGCTGATCCACGGATCTGTATATCTATCTATCTATCTATCTATCTATCAACCTACCTACCTACCTTTTTCTTTTTTGGACCCTAAATGTTGAGAGGAAAAAGAACAGAGAAAGTCAGAAAAGTGCAACAGCTATAATCATCAAGGCGGGGGGGGGGGGGGATAAATTTCAAGGTGCCACTGCAAAAATATCTGGCACCTGGATTTTTTAAGCTAAACTCTATCCTTCCAGATGTTTTGGCCCAAAACCTCTGTCATTTGTTATCATTGGCTTTGCTGCTTAGGACTCATGGGAGTTTTAGGCCAAAATATCTGGAGGGCCGCAAGTTGCCCACCCCTGTTTTAAGTCTTGAAGAAAAAGCTTATATTCAAGGTGTTGGTGATGACATTTAAGGCCCTAAACACCATCGGACTTTGATACGTGAGGGAGCGCCTCTCCTTATATCTGCCTGCCCGAGACTTGAGATCTGTTGGAAGAGCCCTCCTCCATGTCCCACCAACGCGAGACATTCGCTATGGTGGGACGTGGGAGAGGGCTTTCTCGGTTGTGGCACCCCGGCTGTGGAATGCCCTCCCCTTGGAGGCCCGACTGGCGCCAGCACTGACCTCATTCCAGCGCCAAGTTAAAACATGGATTTTTAACAAAGCCTTTGAAGGCTAAATTCACCAAGGCTGCACTTAGTTTTAATTGTTTTAATTGTTACTATCGCTTTAAAATTCTATACCAGTTTTCGCTTGATTAATGGTTTAATTTGTTTTTAGCAGTGTATATTTATTGTTTTAACCAGTTTATGTGATTTTATCGGTACGCAGGCCCTGAGATCCTAGTGATATGGGGCGGGATACAAATGTTTTAATAAATAAAATAAATAAATAAATAAATCTTTGCTGTGTAGAAATTCAGCCAGTCCTAAGAACTTCAGAACAGAGAAAAGAGACCCTTCACTTTGCTTTCACTTGATCCCAGCTGCTGGTAAGAAAATGGGGTTATTTTTGGAAAATAAATAAATATATAAACATGAGTTTGTTTGGTTGGTTTTTTAAAAGATACAATAGAAAGTGGGAGGGGTAAAGCACCTCAGCAGGCACTGAGAAAGTGCACATTGCTTGCTTGTGTGTCAGAAGTAACAGACGGGCGATTCCACCTAGAAACAAGGCCCATGCACCCCACAAACGTAGTTTCCCCTGCAAAATTGTCTCAAATCTTGCTGCCGAAGCAAACTGGGCAGTCGTGGGACACAGCCTCCAGTGGGTTTGGCGTTGTGTGTGCAACACACTCGCCTTCACCCCAGGAAATTGCCCACCTGTGGTCTAAAATCTCAGGATAAAACAGGGCTGGAGAACCGGAGGCTGTCCAGATGTTGTTGGTATCCCCGTTCCCATCATCCCTGACCATTAGCGATGCTGGCTGGGGATGATGGGGGTTGGAGTCATCCCCCCAGGCTAAAGGGACAGACCAACGACAACGGGATATGTTCTGCTCAGTTTTTGCTATTGTGCTTAGAGGCTCCATCCTGATCCACCCGTCTGTGCTTCGTGATAAGAGCTGTTCACCCTGCTCCGCCCCAGCTCAGATTGATCCCACCAGGCAGCCCCCCCTCCCTGCCCCGAATCTCAGTTCCTAAGCCTGATACACATTAGCGCACCCAAACAGGACAGAAGTTAGAGTATCAGAGGAAGGTTGGAGAGTCCCAGGTTCAAATCCTTACTGGGTACCATAGGATCCGTAAACCTCTCTCCCTCTTTCTGTCTAATCCACCTTACAGGGTTGTTTTGAGGATAAAATGACCGGGGGGGGGGGGGGGGAGAATGGAGAGCCATATAGTGTAGTGGTTAGAGTGTTGGACTGAGACTCAGGAGATCCATGTTGTAGTTCCCACTTGGCCATGGAAGCTCACTGGGAGACTTTGGGCCAGTCACAGGCTCTCAGCCTAGCCTACTTCAAAGGGTTGTTGTGAGGATAAAATGGAGAGGAGGAGGAGGAGGAGGAGGATCATGCAAGCTACTTTGGGTTCCTTGTATGGGGGAAAAAGGCAGAATATAAACGTAATAATAAATATATTCTACTCTGAGCCTCTCAGAGGAAGGGCAGGATGAAAAGATAATAAAAATACATATTATTTGGATTTATAGCCTGCCTCCATCTCAAGGGCACAGACCAGTCAACCATATGTTACATACCCCACTGTGTCTTTCATTAATGAATTTGTGACATTTAAGGAAATTAAAATTTGAAATTAAGCGTTGCACATGAAATACGTATAATTCTAATTTTAAATACTTATTTGATTTTAAATGCTTATTTTAAAATATGCAGAGTTATGAATTTCGTATAAAAATAAAACACAGCAAATAAAAATTGTCCTTTGAAAGCATTTTGGGCAGTGTGGGTGAGAGAGGGGGGGGTTAAGCGGTGACCAATGAAATGAGACTTAAAAACTAGCTAGCCAGGAGGATAGTTTACATATGCAAATTTATGCTAATCGACCCCGCCCCTTTCCACTTTTGGGGGGCAGGGAGGAAATCTAGGGGAGCTGGGAGGACGTTGCAACACCGCTCACCATCTCGCCTCTTCTTTCGGACCTCCAGGCTGGAGAATTGTTTACAGGCCCCGCCCCTCGGTTTCCAAAGCAACGAGCCCCGCCCACACCACGCCCCCGGCTCCGGAACTCCCCCGCCCCTACAGGGCCTATTTAAATTTCGCCCAAGAGGAGCGGGTAAAAGTGCACTCACATTTCCGGTTCCGAAATGAAAAATGCGGGGGAATGTGGCCGTTAAGATACTTTAGATCAGTGGAGGCTGGTGGCTCCGATTTTGGTGGGGGTGCCAACCCATTTTGGGCTTCGGTCAGAACCAGTCAAAACTCTAAAGGAGGTATCCACGGTGCTGGACCTATTTTTGGGGATAGATTTCAGCACCTTGGATAGCTCCTTTAGGTTTCTGGCAGAAACCCAGAACGGATTCAGAGCCCCACTGAAATCAGAGCCACCAGCCGCCACTGCTTTAGCTCTAGCCGTGCTGCAGAGCTCGTGGCTACAACACCTGGCCAGGTTTTTGGACTTGGTTGTTTCTCCTCCCCGCCTCCGCCTGCTTTTTGTTCCACCTAGTTTCATGAAGAGTTCTGGAACGTGAAGAGTTCTGGAACATGCAGAGAAATGCGAAAGGACGGAGGTATAAAACGACTTCCCTCTCATTTGGCATTATGCCCCTCATGTGGAGTCCTTCAGATGGACTCCGGAAGTGACAGCAGGCTGTAGCAAGGGATTGGTCCCCTATCTCCCTATCTCTATGATTTCATCCCCGTGCTCCAATCCTTGGCTTCCGGTTTTGTGCGAGTTTGCGCGAGACTATCCCTCTGCGCAGGCGCACTGGTTCTTCCTATAGCCAGCTGTAGAGAAATAGGTCCTTATGGTTAGACTAATGAGACAAAGTTCTTTTGTCTACAGCCCAGATCTCCGAGTTATCGTTGAAGACCTGGATACCACTCCGTTAGAGGCTTAGGAACGCTGGCCGGGGAAACATCCAGGACTTTGTCCTTCATCCCGGTATGGAGAAACCAAGAGAGACGTTTCTGCTGTGTTTCGAACTCAAGTCTTCCGGGGGTGGGCGGATGTGAATTAGTTGAGCAGTTGTTGTTGCTTTAAAGGGCCACTGCAAATGAACCTGTGATAATAGGGGCGAAACAAAGTGTCCAACATTATTATCTCCATAATGCAAAGGGCAGCTCCAGGCTGAGAGATATGATGCCTGTTTTGGAGGGGGGGGCGGGGGAGTTCTCAGGACGACAACTCTGCACTGTAGTCCAGTGTTCCATCTACAAGGAGCAGAGGTGCATAAGACCACTCGGCTCCAACGTCTTGCATGCATACTATACACAAACAAAAAAGAAAACATGTGGCTACATAAATGTGATTATATCAATTTCAACGCATGCATATGCATGCATTCTAAGGCTGCAGTGCTACACCCCCTGGGACTAAGACCTGTTGAACTCAATGGGACTTACTTCTGAATAGATGTGGAATGTATTGTAAGTCTGAAATGCTGTACCTACTTACCTACGTGTAAGCGCCATTGAACTTCAGAGTAAGTTCAGTATTGCACTGCAAAGATTGCAATCCTATACATTATACACACTTCCCTTGGAGTAAATTCCCTTTCACACACTGGGGCTCACTCTTGAGTAGACACTTATAGGATTGCATTCCTCTTACTAGGAAATAAATCCTACTGAACACAGTGTGTAACCTATTCCGTGTCACCATGCATCAGATTAGAGTTGGAGGGCTTTCGCCAGTCGAAAGGAATCACGCCCTAAAATTGGAGAGCCAGTGTGGCGGTGTAGTGGCTAGGGTGTTGGACTGGGAATCGGGAGATCCGGGTTCTAGTCTCCACTCGGCGGTGGAAGCTCACTGGGTGACTTTGGGCTAATCACAGACTCTCTGCCAAGCCTGCCTCACAAGGTTGTCGCTGTGAGGATAACATGGGGAGGAGGGAGGAGGATTATATACGCTTCCTTGGAGGAAAAAAGGAGGGAAATGAATAAATAATATAAAACAAACAAATGCAAAAACAAAATACAAACAACATCACTGTAAAATCACTTTCAAACAGAACAGAGGAAGTAAACCTTAGGGCAGCAAATCAGTTTAAAAATGAGGACGGAGTAATAAAATAAATAAATACACTGTAAAAGAGATCCGAAAGAGCCAAACAAGAAATAAGATTCAGAAGTCAGGGAACGTATGCTGTTCTAACCTTTGCCTATCTCTACCCGCCCCATTACCTGACTGCAATCCTGCGCAGCCGCACTAAGAATCTAGGAATCCACTCCCCCCACCGGCCGCCCATCTGATCTTGCGCAGCCGCAGTAGGCCTGCACGCCCCCTGCCTCTCCAAACAGCTGGTGGGCAGGTCGGGAAGTTGTTGGCAGGTCATGGACTGTGGAGGTACTGGATTTTCACCCCAGGCTTCTGTATGGGTGGGCTGGCTCACCCCTGATTGGCTGGGGGTTTCCAGTGGGTCTCCCAGATTCTGGGGACCTTTGGGTCATCATCTGTCGTCCTTCCCAGAACTTATGGGGAAAGGAGAGTGGGTGCTCTGAAAGTTTCTAACTCTTCAGCAGCCTGCCTCAGCCCGGTGCCCTTCAGGTGTGCTGGATTACAACTCCCATCCTGGCTGCGGGTAATGGGAATTGTAGCCCAACAGATTTGGAGGACAGCAGGGTGGGGAAAGAGTGCAAAGGGGTTCCTGTACCTTTAAGATGGGGGGGGGGGGGACTTTGCCTGCTTATTTATGTATACATGCATACAGTTTTATAGGCTGCCCTGTCTCCAAAATTCTCTGCATGGTTTACAGGGATTAAGGGGTCAATCCTATGCATATTTAGTCCATGCTGGATGGGGAATGGGAGTTGTAGGACTTTTGCCGGTCAAAACATGCATAAGATTGCGCCCTAAAATATATTCGAATGCAACAAAATGCACCCTGTGCAACACCACTGTAAAATCTCTTTAGAACAGAAGCGGAAATAAACCTTATAATGACAAATCAGTTTAAAAATGAAGACGGAATAATAAAAACAAAATAATCAGAGCCAAAAACTGTATAAACAGTGTGTGTTTGTTTAAAGGATAAAATCACAACCTAGTTTAAAAGATGGGGGACAGGGAAGGAAAGGCCTTTGCCTGAATGCTGGAAATATATTAAACTAGGCGCCAGGTGCCTGATCCAAAACATCTGGAGGACACAAGTTGGGAAAGGATTAGCTAACGCAATACAAATGCCACTTATTATTCAGGAAGAGAGGACAGAATTGGGAACAGGAATGGACAGCAGTGAAAAAGCTGATTCTCTTTGAGTATCATGGATTCTCCTCTTTCCCACTCCTCACTATATAGGGACTAACTATCTCAATGATCTGAGCTCGGTGAATTTTTTTTTTTTGTTCAGTGTTCTAAGATCTGATTTAGTAGGTTTATTTGTCATAGTTCATAAACAAAACTTCTTAAAATTATGCTGTTTTGCATCCTTTCCAAAGCCCCCCCCCAAACCCTCAATAAAGCATGATTAGTGAGCAATCTCTGTGCATGACTACTCAGAAGTAAATCTACTTACTGTCAGTGGGACTAACTCTCAAGGAAGTGTGTGCAAGTGAGGTCACAAATTGATGTTTGGTTTGGATTATGGGTACTTTTGGTTTTAATGTACTTTTTTTTACAAATCAATAGTGTCTATGAGAAAGACAGGTGTGTATATGTCTGGGTGTGTGTGGATTTTTAAGGATAGTTACTGGAAAGAAGTGAATAACCATTATAAGGTGACCATATGAAAAGGAGGACAGGGCTCCTGTATCTTTAACAGTTGCATAGAAAAGGTGTCATTTGCATGCATGCAGCACCTGGTGGAATTCCCTCTTCATCACTACAGTTAAAGCTGCAGGAGCTATATTAGTGACCAGCTACAAAAGAGGGCAGGGCTCCTGCAGCTTTAACCTTCGTGATGAAGAGGGAATTACACCAGGTGCTGCATGCATACACATGACACCTGCTGAAATTCCCTTTGCTATACAACTGTTAAAAGTTGCTGGAGCCCTGTCCTCCTTTTCATACGGTCAGCCTAGAATAAAAATTTTCAGATTGCCCAGTCCGACGGCTATTGTATTCGTTCATTCTGTTACTCATTAGTTGTATGAAACAATGTATTTTTAGAAATTGACATTTTCCCATGGAAAAATAGTCATGGAAAAAAATCCATTCCACAACACTGGAAAACACAGCTTTGCTCAAAGGAGGGCACCAATGTATGACTATCAATAATGCTGAGGAACTGGCTAATGCTGAAGGAAGAATGACCAAATTAAAGGAAATTCACTGAAATCTAATCAGACCTGGTGAGCGATTCTCATCAGCAAATGAGTACATAGCTGTTTGAAGTCAGAGCTCATTACGCAGCTAACGTTGAAATGATTGTTCTTCAGGTAAATATCAGTACATATGAACAAGGCAGATATGTACATGAACTGTCGACATGGCCAATCCTTTAAGATATGAAGTGTTGAATCTTTACAAAAACGTAAGTTCTAAGAAGTAACCCAATATAATCAGACCTGTCTTCTTTGGCATGTGTGACACTCAATTTTGTGTGTGTGTTTTGAAGCTGCTGTATCTTGGAAAGGAATATCCCAAAGGGGGGAACTACTTTCGACTCCGACTGAGAACAGCTTTCTTAAAAAACAAGGACGAGAAGGATCCTGAAAAGATCAAACAACTCATTGCCCGAGGAGAGTTTGTCATGAAAGAGCTGGAGGCTTTATACTTCCTCCGAAAATATAGAGCGCTGAAACGACGTTACTATGAGGACGACAACAAGTGATGTACGGTACCGTTTGAAAGGCTTGCCCAGGAGTGATTAATTAAAGCATTGGAGATCCAGCTGTAGTAATTATAATAAAACTTTGCCTGTGGAACGAAAGTAACTTTTTTAAAATATTGAAGATCAACATAGGCTGACCTTATGGAAAAGAGGGCAGGGCTCCTGTATCTTTAACAGCTGTGTAGAAAAAGGAATTTCAGCAGGTGTCATTTGTATGCGCGCAGCACCTGGTGAAATTCCCTCTTCATCACAAGAGTTCAAGCTGCAGGAGCCCTGCCCTCTTTTGTCCTGGTCAATCTAGTAGAGCTCCTGCAGCTGTAACTGTTGTGATGAAGAGGGAATTTCACCAGGTACTGCATGCATACAAATGACACCTGCTGAAATTCCCTTTTCTATACAACTGTTAAAGATTCAGGAGCCCTGTCCTCCTTTCCATAGGGTCAGTCTAGACAAGGGGCAACATCCTGATTCCAGTGGCTAGCCAGATGCCTCTGGATAGCCCATAAGCAAAGCTTAGAGCAAAAAGCCTCCTCCCACTGATGTATTTCAGCAAGTGGCATAAAATAGCAGGTTGCCTTTGGGCACAGAAATCATCTTGCCCAATAGTCACCAATTGAGCTGTCCTTTTTTGAAGCCATCTAAGCAAATGGCTACGTCAGGTTAGAGCCAGCTCTAGATGCATGCAATAGGCCTGGTGGAAACAGATGTCTCTGCCTCCTCCTCCTCCTCCCCATAGTTTTCAGACCCCTAAAATGCTACATGGAAAGTTGGGGCACTGTGCTGAATGGGGCGGATTGCGATGCAGGGGGGAATTTCCAAAAATCAGGTGGAATTACTTTCCTTGAGCCTCTGCCCCCTACCCAGTGCGGACAGTTCCCCCATCTGTAGCATTTTGGGGGTGAGGGCAGGTTGGAAGGACTGCTTTTGAGGAAGAGAGGTGGGGAAGTCTTCTACAACAGATGCCTACAACTGGATCCAACCGCAGTAGATTACGACAGAAAATTGCATATATTAATTATGGGGCTGTGCAAAGCCCTTTGTGTCTGTCCTGAATCCTTCGGCTTCACTGCATGACCCAAGAGTTCCAGTATTGTGAAAAAAGAAGGGGGCACATATGTCTGTCTACATCCTCCATGCCATGCCTAGTTTTATAAACATCTATTCAATCCCCACTTGGGAGTATGGGGGAGGGTAATGGCATGGCACCCTTGTGATTATTTCCAAGGATCTCCTTCATGGTCAGGCCACCAGCTGTACACACTAGACGGCCATTGTGTTAAGCCTTTGCATCAGAGAGGCATGCCAAAGGCACACAACTCTTTCTACAATCCTAAGGTATTTGTTGTTTCACGTTTTTCTTTGCAATTTAATTTTAAATTTATGAACAGTAGGGCTCTACGACCTCAGGCTGTATTCCACCAACACTGGAATACAGCTCTGAAAATCGTCTCCAAAATGGGACTTGGCCTTGCGCTGAAAGAAGTTTAGGCGGACAAGAAATGTAGTAACCAAGGAGTGAACTGAGGGGGATGGGATAAGAGGACAGCACCTGAGGCAATGGAATGTACTTGGTGTGGAGAGAATAGAAGGTATTTGGTTGGGATGTAAATTGCTAACTCAATGGCTCAATTCTGACGACACAATAAACAACTGGTGTGGGGGAAACAATCGTCAGTTGTTTTGACTATTGTGTTATCCGAATGCTGCCATAGTCAACTCAGCGCTGATCCTCATCCACACCACAGTTGATTATTTATTACCATGTTGTGTGGGGAGTGCCCCCTAGGGTTAGGGTTAGTCAACCCACCATTGACTATCGTGTCGTCTGAACTGAGCCAATGTAATCCTATGCATGTCTCCTCAGAAGTCATTCCACTCAATTCAGGGGCAGTAGGTTAGGGGTGGTTGCATCAAAGGAAAAGAAAGCACCACATTCTGGGCCAAGCAAAGCTGAACGTATATATGCGCTTATATTTTCAAATTTAATTCTCACAGGCAGTGCACATCCAAATACTGTAAGCGGTTATGACTGTAGGAAATTGAGGGAAATCGAAACAGCTGAAACACGCAAACTTTTTTTTTTATTAATTACAATGGGAGCAGTATTGTTTGTGACAAATTAACCAGCTTCATGTCACTTCACAGCATGTGCTGCTAGTAAAACATTTGTAAAGGCTTAAATGAACAGTGGTCATTCTTCAAACGTTAATGTCTGTGACCGACATCCTGAGGCCACGTGACTGAAATAAAATGAGGGGGAAGGCCCCACCAAAAAATAATAATAATCAGATCACCTGGATCACATTGCATTGCATATGTTCTGCCTCAAACAATAAAAACCAAAAGCACAATGTACAAAACATTTATGTTTAGTTTATACTATACAAAAATAGTTAATACATTCTAGGTAAATACACTGAATTTTAAGAAATGGTCCTAGTAAAGAGATTTGGCACTCAAGGGGGGGGGGAATAGTTTCAACAGAAAAAAAATCAAGAGTGGAATTAAATTATTGAAAGGTACAACAGAGGGGTAGTTTGCCAAACACTAAGACTGGGTAACGGCTGTTCATTTTGATGTCTTCTACAAGGCAAAGTGAAGAGGAAGTCATGTTACCTCAGTGCTTTGTGAATTTCTCCCTATGTGGGTTCTACGTACATGCTCCTTCCATAAAATCACCTTCCCAAATGGGTCATTTATGAAATCAAAACGTTTGAAGGTAATGGGCACTGCAGAACCAAATCCGAAGCATGAGAACAGATCTGCCAATCTTTGCTACTTTTGGCTGGGTTTCCACACGCCAGCTTTTGATGTGGTAAAGTTACCACGAGGTGCATTTTAATCTGATATTTGCATATGCTGGTAAAAGACATCTTGACCTTGCCACCTCAAAAATGCATGTGGGATGCAGAAGAATTCAAGCTGAGGTAAACTAATGTTTTCATACTAGGCCCTGCACAACTTCTGACTCACAGAACACAATCCAGCAGCCATGAAGTATATTAAGTCTTTCTTCGGCAGAAATTGTTCGGAACCTATTTTAGACTGTGGAACATAAAGTAGGTATTTGTATCATATATAAAATGTAATATATTTAATTATTAACTTTTCACCTTAAAAAAAATAAGGATGTGAAATAAGCAAAGCTAATATAAGGCATTGCTAGCTGCTACATGGAAAATTGAAGGATCTGTGTACATCAGCTGTAGTGAGGGGTTGTTTTACTGCCCTGTCCAGCTCAGAGTTAAATTAAAGTTTAAGCAAAAAGAAACCCTACACTTAAGTCTTTGTAATGTGATAAACAACTGCAGCCTAATCATAACACGGTATTTCAGGATGTGATAATACAAGTTGATGTGTCAGCCTTCCAATAACTTTGGGGGGGGGGGGGTAGCACCAGCTTTGGGGTGAGCTGTTTTTCTTGTTTGCATCAATGGGAGTGACTTCCTCTTCCTGCAGCCACAGCAGAGTTTGCTGGTATTATCGGTACGGCATCGTAAATGGATAAAATCTGTGAGAAGTTTCATCCACCGGCTACAGCTTTGCAGTGTGAACTCTTCATATTTAACAAATCGAACTTCAGTGACAGCATTATCGATAGAAAAAAGGTTTTGGACAAATAAAAGATCAGCTGAGGCCCCATTCTCAGATGCATTCTTGATAAGGCCTCTTGTGAACAATTCAAACTGTGAGAGTGCTTCACATGGATATTTTGGAGGACTTTGGCTTTCAATGGACCTCTAGGTCCAAGGTCCAAGATCCAACCACACGAAGCTCTAACCTTCAAAATAAATGCTTTCCCCATAATGGTTGGATTCATACAACGCACTAACCCACCATGGGTTATTGTATTGTCAACATAGCACGTTTTCCGCAGGGTGGCTTGTTAACCACGCAGTGTAGCTTATTTTTTTCTTGTTGTTGGGTTGTTCAGGGTGGTTAACCTATGTTTCAACAACAAGCCACACTAGGTGGGGCTTAGTATGTTGTGTGAACCTAGCCAATTACATTTTTAGTGACACATAGTCAACACATAAAAATGACTGAGAAAAGCCTGAGCCAGACTGCAGCCCTCCAAGTTATGACAGAAAATGAAAACTCAGTTTCAGTATTTGTTAAGAGGATGGAAGGCTTGGGGGGGGGGGGGGGGGGAAGCTCCATCTGAATTGTGATTTAGTTACAAGAAATCATAATTAACCCTCAGAGTTTTCTTTGAATGGCACAGCAAAGTTACACTGCACTATCTGGTTTGGCTTTCAGCTACTTCTCCCCCCTCTCCCAAAAGCAAAAGTGTTTTCCATAATGGGTAGCAGGACAAAATGTGAGAGCAACAGGCATGTTTCCCCCTCTTCGCAAAATGGGTGTCAGAACATATTGAAGGACAAACGTGCTCCAGAAATGATAAAATACAGGCTAAAAATGATAAAGCATCATTACAAGAATGAACTTTTTTGAGATGCTAGTCTATTAAAGTCTGCCTAGCATTAAGAGAGGCAAAGGACACAATCAACAAGGCATTTCTCCCTTGCTTGTCCCACTGAAATGAATGGCCTGCGCAAGAGCAGCGTACTCCAACACTACTCCAAATTCTCCATGTTGGATGGATACAGCAAACTTCCTGCTAATTGGATTATCACCCCACCCCCATGGCTTCCCTTGCATACAATCAATCACATTAGTGTTGTAGTAAGTAGTTCATTACAACAGTCCAATTAGAAAATTTCCCTTCCCCCCCTCCCCCCTTTTTTTTTAGATTTTCATTTTTAATAGAAAAAATAGTAATTTTGCGTGACCCAGGACAAACTGTTGTGGAAAAAAAAATCTTTGTGAAAAGTCTATGAGTATTATTTTTTTACATTCATTCAAGTTGATTGGAAATGCTACAAGGAAAGGTGCCTAGGAGCAGAAATTATAGGAAGGCTAAAAAGGCTTCTGGTATATCAATATTGCAATCATCAGAACTGAAGTGGTTTAAAAAGTTTGCCCGAAACCAAGATCTCTGTGCTGACCGGTCCTTTTAACCCAACCACATCACGGACATGGCAGGTGGAATTGGAGATATTAGTTTCCCTTTATACAAAGACTCAGGGCCAGCTTTAGGCAGTGTGGGGTCGTAGACATATCACATTCGACGGTGGCCCTAGCACTTGTCCTGCTGGGGTCCTGTGCCCTTTGCCCAATCTGCAGCAGGTCTCCCACAATCCTGAAAACCAACTTGCTGCCTTTCACCTCTGCCACTCAACCCTAGTCCCTATCCTTGCCCCCGATTTAGTCCCCACTTGCTCAGGATGCCCCCCTGGTCCTGTGAGTTACCTGGATCTCATGAATGCTGCACTTCAAAGGATCCCCAAAATTACAGTGAGGCTGTTCATACAATTCGTTAGCCCACACTCAATGGTTGAGTGTGGGTTGTTTTGAACCATGGGTTATTTGTTGAACCGTGGGTTATCGTGTTGTCTGAATGCAGCCAGAATGGCTTGCTAACCATACAGTGTGGCTTATTTTTGTTGAACAAGCCACCTTGAGAACCCATGTTTGTTGTTGGGTTGTTTAGGGTGGTTAACAAGCCACCCTGGCTGCATTCAGACAACATGCTAACCCACGGTTCTACAAACAGCCCAAGGTTCAAAACAATTCTCACTCAACCACTGAGTGGGTTAGCGTGTTGTGTGAACAGCCCCAATATCTCTGAACACAGCACAGACACTGCTGCTCTATACAACTCTAGTGAGATATCTCCTTACTCTCCTCCAACCTCTACTCAGGTGTACGGTATTAGGAGTTTGTCTTGTCCTGGTAAAGTGCAGGGGAGTTCCACCATGAGCATAAACTCCTCCATTCACCCCTCCTGCTTCTGGATGAAGGAACTTATGCACCAAAGAACAGCCAAAAAGGGAAAATCCATCTGCCTCTACCACTGAAGTGCCACCCCACCCTGGAAAAAAATTGCCCAGGCAGCATCACCTAGTAGAAAGACTAGTCCTGCAGAAGACAGTCACAACTTTTAAAGAAAAGAAAAAGAAAAAAAACAAGACATTAGCAAGTTTTGCATGCACCAAAATACCCTGAAGAAAGGTTTTCGGGTATTTTTGTTTTTCACAGGCATTGCAAGGTTCAAGAACCAACACTCAAGGATTACTGGCACTTAAGAGGAATAGTTTCCACTGTCATTTAAAGCAAGCATCCAGAGAAGACGGCTGAAGGTTCAGAAAGCAGAGAAGATACTTTTTTAAAAAAGTAATGCTTAAAAACATGTGTGCTAATAATTTAGTGTAATGGTACAAAAATTAATCACGTTTACCGACGTACACCTTAAGGATAAAGGGTAAATTGCATTTACATAATTATACACTTTGTCTTTGACTTCTTTTTCTTCTTTTTGCCATCTTTGCTCATCTTCTCTTTGTGCTTTCGGATTTCCCGAACTAACGTGTAGAAGGCATCGTCAACACCCTGCGAAGAAATGCAGCACCTTTAATATCAAGGGAGACAATTTAATTGAATAGGCCACATTTCCCCCCCCCCCCCCCCAATGTTGTGAGCTGGCACACTGCAGTTTCATGATAAGGCAACCATCTTTTATTAGTTCTGGGAAATTTACCAACAGCCATCACATTGGTCATGTCTGTACTTTTGGCAAGTGAACTGCTTTATGGTTTCTTGTTACACTCATTTTCTGTAAAACGTAGAGGAGAAAAATAATTTTACAGATATTTCCTTAAGTGGGTGGGTTTTGCCTAATGGGCCTGCTTCTCTCTGGGGATTTAGGTAGCCAATAGCCCTTCTCACTTTAGGCTAAAATGTCAACAGTATGATTTCTTGCCATTTGGTCAGGATGCAGTTTTAGAAAGGCCAGAAACAAATTTTTGCATCTTTGAGAGCCTGGGTCTATGCCTTCCATAATCATTACCTAATTTGGGACTATTGTTTTATATGCTTTTAATCAGTTCATGTATTTTATATTGTTGGCATTGATGCTGTTCCCCACCTTGATTTGGAGGGAGAGGCGGGTAAGAAATAATTATTATTATTAAGAGGCACAAAATGATGATAAAAGATCCATGATATAATAAAATAACTAGTGGAAATATCACACACACACACACACACACACAGAGGCTCAATTCGGACGACACAATAAACAACTGGTGTGGGGGAAACAATCGTCAGTTGTTTTAACCATTGTGTCATCCGAATGCTGCCATAGTCAACTCAGCGCTGATCCTAATCCACACCACAGTTGATTATTTATTACCATGTTGTGTGGGGAGTACCCCCTAGTTGAACAACTGTAACGTTGATTATTACCCCACCATTGACTATCGTGTCGTCCGAATTGAGCCAGAGAGAGAGCTAAGTAGCCAATGCAAAATATGAGTAATGTGCAATAAGGAGTATTTTTTTTTCCAGATTGTGCTTAAAATTGTTTAAGCTCAGACTTTTGGCCCGTCCACCATACATTTTAAACCAATGTTATCTCTTTTAGACTGCTATCAGAGTGGCTCAGTGCAGACAACACATTTCTCAACCGTGGTTCTAGAACTCCACAGTGGAGTTTTTACACCACTGTTGAGAAATGTGTTGTTTGGTGGGAAAACTCCACGCAATGGTGGAGGATTTTTTTGGTGCAGAGGAGAGTTCCTGCACAACTGTTGTGTTGTGTGGCAGGCTCCATGGAGTTTTCCGTTGTGTTGAGTTGACTTTTCCCACTGGTGACAGAGTTCCTTGACAAGAGCAGCAAAAGGAGGGAGTGAAGCTCTAGGAAAGCTGCTGGGATTTGGATTGGGATTGGGATTGGGTTCCCGCCCCCCCCCCCCCCCCCCAGCAATGTCTGATAGGATACCATTGGGAGGACCAGGGGAAGAGAAAGGATGGAGGAACTGCCAATCAAACATCGCGATGGATTTTACTCAACTCCATGGTAGCCCAGTCACACAGCAGTGGAGTTGTTGTGTGTACCTCCTAAAAACTCAACCATTGAATGGAGTTTTCACACTGCATTGACTAACGCGTTGTCTGAACTGAGCCACTCTGTAAGAATCGGCCACCTCTCTACTGAAGTAACATTTCTGCAGCAACAGATGAGCCACTGTGTATGTGTAAGTGCAAGCACTGTGCTACCGAAGATGAGCATTACTGCCTTGGATTGCTTGGTCCCAGATGGTGGGAGACCTTTGGTCACATGAATGCATACCGCTGGCGTGTACAGCCATCACACTGCACATACACAACACAAAACAACATGGCGGCATCAAGGACATTTTCGAATAGGTCATAATTACTCCTGAAAACCCGCTTAGAGCCCTCCGTTTTTTTTCTAGTTGAAAATCACTTTAAAAAATGAATATTACACAAATCATCAAAGGAGCAATTCATTCCACCGGTCTAGCAATTTGTTAAGTAAACTGCAGCATGTCTATATTTGACCTGGTTTTTAACTAGATGAAGGGAGATAAAGTTGTAAGGCTGAAAATTACCCTAAATACTATCCAATTTAATCCTTGGCAGTGGAGTAGGACCCTCTATACTCAAACAATCCTACTATCCTATTCCATCCACCTAATCAGAGTAGTGTTTTGCAAGTAAAGAGCAAGCAAAAACAAATGCCTATAAGACAAAAGAACACATTTAGTTTACCGTGATGGAACAAAGAGGCAAAGAAAATCTTCCCAAGTGCCAAAAAAGCTGTATTAAGCCCAATGCGTTTCAGATATCTCCTTCTTTGGGGATGCAAATAAAATTTCCCACTAAATATTAACATTTTAAATTTAAAAACTATACTAAAACTGTAAAAATATATACAAAGTTGTAACAATTTTAACAACTGCATCCAAACTTCCTCTTTTTTTAGAAAAAAATGTTTGTGGTTTATAACTGGTAGGAACTTGGGATACAATTGTAAAAGTTAATCGTTGCAACTTTTTTACAATGAAACCATATTTGCACCCTCTGACGAAGGAAATATGTTTCTGAAATACATCCGGCTTATTAAAGCTTTTTCTGGCATTTGAGAATATTTTTTCTTCTATTTTTTAGAGCTAAAAAATAACACTCCTGCCCCGTTTAAAGCTAAAAACAAAAACCCACGCAATCTTTGATTTTACAATATATCAAAGTAATTGTGCTTTGCATTAAGTACAATCCATCCTTTAACCTGTCCCGCAAACTATAGTTTTTAGCACTTTCCAAGTCTACCCATTCCAATATCCAATGATGTTACCATTTCTGATACCTCAAAGGAAAATAATGAAAGGGCATGGAATACCTCTTCACTGCCCCATTAATCCCATTACTAGCTACCCAACCAAAAATCGCCACCCAATCAATCTCTCCAATTGCCCAGTACTGATTACAGCAAAGAACAGGGATCATACTTATATGTTTCTATCAATGTGTTCTTCATTTTCTTCAACCTCTAAGTTAGCTTCTTACCCACCTGATTTTATCATCTCAAGTGATCTATTTGGCTGAATTACTTTCCTCCATACAATGGCTGCTCTAATTATCTGACCATCTCAATAGTCTTCCTTGTATGCGCTCCCATCTTCAGCGTTCCAGAACACGGATGACCAGATATAAGCACAAACTGGAGCTCTGTCACCCTGTAGTGTGAGGTTAATAGTGCCCACCTTCCTAGGAAATGCCTCATCCAATGTATCACGCAAACTACATCTGCCTTCTTCGCAAGTGGGCAATGCTAGTGGCTTATACAGCACAAACTTATGCAAGCGTACTCAGAAGCGAGCCTTCAGTGGGCCTTACTTGGTAGGAAACAAGCAAGCAAAAATATAACAGGCCTTCTCTTTGATGGCCCCCCAATTGTGAAACAATCTCCCTGACGAGGCCCACCTGGCGCCAACATTGTTATCTTTTCCGCACCAGGTCAAGACTTTCCTCTTCTCTCAGGCATTTGGCAATATCTGAGGAGCCTGGGTTTGTTTTTGTAGCTTTTTGGGTTTTTGCAGTGGTTTTAAATGTATGTGTGCATTGTGTGTATGCTGTATGTTTTTGCTATTTTAATTTTTGTATATTGTTTTTAATTGTTTTAATCTGATGTAAACCGCCCAGAGAGCTTCGGCTATGGGGCGGTATACAAATGCAATAAATAAATAAAGAAATATTATTGTGCAAGTCCTCGGTGAGGTCAATGAGTTTTGCTCCCAGGAAACTGGATACGGGCTGCAATCCTATGTACACTTACCTGGAAGTAAACCCCGCTGAACTCAGTGGGATTTTTAATATGTTGAAATGTAGAGTTGGCCAGCAAATGTTGTTTCCATCATTAACACAACCACCCTCTTTCGTGACATGCTGTGCCACTACTTTACTTAGCTGAGTGTGAAACTGGTTAAATTTGGAATCCCATGTGCACTTAGGATACATTCTTGCTCAACTCTTTTTTGGGGTGGGGGGAGGAACAGACACAGAACTTACACCTATCCAACTTTCACTGCCCCTTTGTCCAACTTTTGCCATTGTCATTCCCTGTTTTGCTCACTATAATCTACTTTCAAAGGTAATCGGTTAGCAGCTACTTCAGTCTTTTCCCTGGCTGACAGAAATATGAGAGGGAAAAGGTCTAGGTACACCACTTGCAGGAAGCTGGGAAAATAGGAGCTAGGGCTTTTACTAATTTCACTGACACAGACTGTAGCTACGATTTCCCAACTCTCATTCAACCTGGAACTGTCAGAAGAAAAAGGGTTTACATGCTAAGACAGATGTGATTTGGGTCTCATTTTCAAGAGCTGATTCTTCTCCATAAGCCTGATGGAAACATCTGTCTAGGTGCCATTAACACATTTTTGCCATCTAGGTGCCATTAACATATTATATGTGCCTGCCATGAATTATCTGGGAGGTTAAAAGCTCACATTCTTTTGTATTAGAAAAGTCCTTCTAAAGGCAATCTTCCAGAAAAAAACACTTACATACCTTTATGTTAGATTGGTTAATGGTGCTAATTAGTGAATACGCATCAAAGTTGGATGGGTACACACATAGTGGCTCAATTCGGACGACACAATAAACAACTGGTGTAGGGGAAACAATCGTCAGTTGTTTTGACTATTGTGTCATTCCAATGCTGCCATAGTCAACTCAGCGCTGATCCTAATCCACACCACAGTTGATTATTTATTACCATGTTGTGTGGGGAGTACCCCCTAGGGTTAGGGTTAGTCAACCCACCATTGACTATCGTGTCGTCCGAATTGAGCCTATCTGTTGTAATACAATAGGCTTAAAATGTTTTTTGTTCTTTGAATCCTAGAAAAGCAAACCTTTTCCAGGATTATCTGGAGCACCACCGTAGCTCATTTCAGCCTATGTTTAAGTAACCTGTTAACTGCACATCTTAGCGTACTCCTTTGTGCATGCAGCTAAGTGAGGAGAGGAGAGGAGGGGCATTCGGATTCACCCCAAAGTCTCAACAGAATGGAGTGGACCATAACATCGTTCTGTGCCCAGGCTGAAGCCCCATTCCTCCATTGTTGCTCTTTGCTTGATGACTGCCAAATCGAACAGTCATGTCTGCATGTGAAAGAGCCACCACAGAGAGAAATTCCGTGTTGCCTGAAGTAAAACACATGGAGGCTGCTCGCACATCCAGCTGTGAGTCATCAAGTGTTGAGAAATCAAGTATCAAAGGATGTGCAGCCTTCTGTAAAATGACACAGAGAGAGGTCCTTTGAATCATTTCATAAGCGCCATGTCAGAAACACAGAGACCAACACTGCAGCTACTTATTAACAAATGCTAGTTACTTAGTACTGGTTGCATCTTGGTGGGGAGCGGGGTGTTTGAACTGGGGAAATACAGCGACCATAGTCACAGGGGCGAGTCCATTGGTGCCTTCATCATATAGCTAGAGGTAATTTTGTAGACCAAACATGTCAATAAATCTGTCCAGACTAAGTGTGTGTGCGTACACATGCAGATGGATAGATAGAGATAATCAGGTTCAAATCCGGACATGCAGCCTGCCTTTTATAGAGTGCCAGCTCAACCATCATGTAAAAGATGATGGTTGAGGTTCCACAGGTGTACCTTTGAGAATCCGTTGCAGCAAAACACCAAGGATTCCTGGAGCATCTTAAGGTCCGATGCATTTGTTATAGCATAAGCTTTCGTGAACTAGTCTATTGCATCTAATGAAACAGACGCTAGTCCAAGAAAGGGTATTATATAATAAATGTGTTAGTCTTTAAGATGCTGCATGATTCTTTGATGCTCTGGAGAGCAACCTCACCAAACAATCAGCTGCCACAGTAATGAGGCGAGGTGTCTTCACTTTACAGATTTTTGTTTTCTTGCAGGGGAGGAGAAGGCAGGGAGAAGAGAAAGGAAGAATCTGATTGAATCATTACAATGTTATCTGCTACAGCAACCACAGCAAAACCTGTACATTGTTAAAGGAGGATGCTGGCAATACAATAGATTAGCTCGTACTTACAATCATCATGAAATTACTGGAATCACCATGGAGAAGTTGCAAGTTAGATTTGATTAGTATTGGTGATCAGATTTTTCCGCCAAACGCTTTTTTTTTTCTTAAACAAAAACAAACTTACCCTGTTACATTAAAAGGCATTTTTTAATTTTCACGCACCCAGGAGTCTTTTCTTCTGTGCTGATTTTTCTCAATCTGTACTGACGGATCTCTCGCACCAATGTATAAAAAGCATCCTCCACTCTCTGCATTGTAAAACACAACTCCTTTAAAGTCGGCTTTTGTAAACTAGGATGGTGAAGAGGGGGCCCCGAGGAGAAAGCTGAAACCAGCCACTACACATCTGAGAAAAGCAGCTGATGGTGGGGCGCAGGAGAGTACCTCAACTCACATGAGGCAAGACTTTAGGTACAGTGCAATATTCACTATAGTCACTGGCAAAAGACACCGTTTTTTAAGGATCCAATTGTTTATATTCACACTTCTTTAGAGGATATACATTTATTCATTTATGAAGATTTAGAGCTTCGCATGTGACAAATGTTCGGAGTAAGTGGCAAGCAGCACACAGTCTCACGAACACCTTTATGAGCTAGTGGAGTGTTTTTTTAAAGTTAAGGGGGCCCTATCAACATTAAATTATCTGCCAAAGAACCTGAGTGTATGCCAAAGATTCTGGGACATGTTCTCAAGCATCCTCCCCCAACCTTGTGCCTTCTAGATGTGTTGGAACGCAACTTCCATCTTCTTCAGCCGTGATGGCTGAAGATGATGGGAAGCGATGGGCCAGCACCTCTAGGGGGCACCAGGTTGGGAAAGGTTGTTCTAGGGGCAAACACACACAGCTAAGGCAGGGCACTCGCCAGAGACATTGGGGCCGCCGCATCACATGAATCCAAAATGTGCCCTCGAATAGATCCAACTTTCTTTTGTGGCCACATATTGCAGGGGGCGGGGGGGATTGTTACCAGCAGACAAGCTGTCTTTCAGGGAAGAGCATCTGCTATCTCGTACTGGGGAATCCAAGGGAGCTCAGAAGCTACTAAGCTAAAATCACTTATTCTTAAGGTACCAGCTGTTGTTCATAAACCTTGCTGTGGCAGAAACACCACCCACCAGATGGAACTGCTTTGATCACCATAATGACACAATATGCTATTTCATTCACCTTCTGGGGGGCACAACACCTGGGAACATCTTCCCCTATTAAAAAAATGGTGGGGGGGGGGGGGTTTCTCATTGACTGCTTACCCTTTAACTCATCTGAATGGGTTCGATTCAAGGCAACCAGGCCCACTGCATCCATCCCAATCACCAAGAGGAGGAGTTGTGATTTTGTTTCAGCAATGCAGACAGATGGAGAAAGAGATACGGTTATCAGCACCAGCACCACGGAAAGCCGAAGGATTACCGGAGAAGAGCCCATTTAGGGGCAAAGCCATCCACCACAGGAAGAAGAAGCGTTTGGGGAAAAGCTTTTAAAGAGCTGGCCACCACAGGGAGGAGTTTACATGCATTGTTGAAACCTTCCTTAACTTTGTAGGAGATTCCTCAGGAACAGCAGACGTTGCGGTCCTGTGGACCTAAGACTGCAGCTTGGCTTTCTCCTGATTCAAAAAGCCTTCTGCAAGGGATCAATTCAGACCGCTGACTACACAGGGAAGAAGGGGAAAAAAGAGTGGCGGAAGGAGGGTGGCCCTGCCTAGAGATTCGGCAATTTTTATGGGCTCAAAAGCCTCTTTTCGGAGGAGATGCTAAAGGGGGAATTTAGCTTCCAATCTGCTGCTTCCAGGTAGGCTGAGGTAATTTAGGACGGACCAGGAATGGGAGTCACTCCAATACATACGGCTGATTTTGACTTTCCTTTACAGAAAGACATCACTCTCTCCAGCAAGGCAACACTTCAGGTGATTTGGAGGGGATTAGGACGTAGGGGAGGTTTAGCAGGTACACTCGGGATTCACCAGCCAAACCTTGACAACTGGGGCTCCCAGTACCAGTGAATGAATGTCTTATCTTGTGTGTTCCCTGCTTAAAAACTAGCCTGACCAGATACAAAAGATGGCAGGTCTCCTGCAGCTTTAACCCTTGTGATGAAGAGGAAATTTCACCAGGTGCTGCATGCATGCAAAAGACACCTTCTGAAATTCACTTTTCTATCAACTGTTAAAGATACAGGAGCCCCTGTCCTCCTTTCCATATGGTCACCCTAACTTACCTGCATTTTTGTTTCTTGCCGTTTAGCCCCCTTCACATGCACCTCAAAAACCTGGATTTTCAAATTTGCTTCTATAAGAAGTAAATCCAAAAATAAAACCCACGTGAAAGTTTTGAAATGAAAATGGCACATCCTAAAAGCTGCAGAGCCATCTTGCCACTCCAAAAAGCAAGAGGTGGCTTTACAAATGAGAAAGCTATTTAAATATTTTGTTAAGCCTTATCTAGCTATGCTGTGCTGCCTCCTGTCCTATGGATCAGTTCTTCGCTGCGGGACATCTCTGCCTTCTCCCTTCCAGCTGGGAGACGAATGTAGAGGAGGCCTTCAAGTTTCCGAAATCTCTGTGGGAAGTCTACAGACACGTTCTACTGGATTCCTCAAAGCCATGCCAGCTTGCAGGTTTTTGAGTCATGGTAACTTCCTGCTTTCTCCACACGAGGGCCCATTCACACAAAACACTTTACCATGTTAAAAAAAAAACCACCTACAAAATAGTAGACATCACCTTGCTGAGGACATCCGCCTCAATACAAATTCTCACAATACAAAACACAGGCTGAAACGACGCCTTATCCATTTCTCCCCAATACATTCAGGACTGCTGGGTTGTTGCCATATCGTTACACTGCGCGTTTCTCCATCCCCACACCAAATCATGGCTGCTGCTGGAAAACGTTCTTAAAACATTCATAGGAGATGGAAAGCACAATGCAAAGATGTCTGCTTTCAGCGACATCTCTGTGCCACATGTAGTTTCAGCCACGGAGTAAGGTAACTAATATCTTCTGGTGTTGGACACCTTAAAAACAGAAATTGTATTTCAGAAGAATGACTTATTCGCCTTTCCACTGCTAAAAGGAGGAGGGCCTTCTCTGCTGTGGCACCCCGGATGTGGAATGAGCTCCCTAGAGAGATTCACCTGGCACCTACATTGGACTCTTTCCGGTGCCAGGTGAATAACTTTTTATTTTCCCAGCATTTTAGCATTCTAGACTTTTTAACTCTGCTGTTTTAACTGTGTATTTAAAATCTGTAAAATCTCGGCATTACTGCTTGGTTTTATTCTGGCTGTAGTTTTACATTGTGGTTTTAAGTTTCTATATCTTCTACTTTAAGCTGTACTGCATTGCACAGATTTTTGTGAACCGCCCAGAGAGCTTCGGCTATTGGGTGGTATAGCAATGAAATAAATAAAATAAATAAAATAATGGGGGGGGGGGAGATATATGCTGGAGCCCAATAAACAACTGGATATAGACAAGAGGTTGCGTGTGCCCATCGAGAGTTTGTTTTTGAAACTCTCTCTTTTTTTAAAACAGATGAGCCCCCTCCCACAATTTTAAAAACAATTTGCCATGTGGTGGGGGGGGGGAGCAGCTGCTGTTTGAGGGGAAAACCCACAACTCTCAATCCCCTTTGGACTCACAGACTACTGCCACAAAAACTTGATCTTTGCCATAGGAAAGAGTAATTAATACACATATCTGGGAAAAGGATGCAGGGGAGGAAAAGAATCGTTCATATGTGTTCTGTCTCCTCAAGTTCATAATAGGAAACCTTGACAAGAATTGTCGTTTTGTTCCAGCAGTGCACAGAATGGCAAAGGAGGACCAATGTAAGAATGCTTCCAAACCCGTGGTAGACTCTGCCACCAGAATAGGAGCCCACATTTCACGGCTGCCAACGCCCCTCCATTCTGTACCGCACAATTTCCCTGTCTGGCTTTCACTCATAGTTAAAACATTACATCAGCACAGACATAAACCGCGTTTAAGGATAACCAGGCTCCCCTCTTGGTTTCAAACCCACATTAAGAGGGAATCCTTATTTGCCTTAAGTGTGGTTTACACCGGTGCCCCTGAAACCCTCAAATGTAGTTAAAGCAGGTTTGGGGAGGGTGGGAATTTGTGTTTCAAAAGGCAGGGGGCTGGAGGGAGCGTGTGATCTCACAGCCTGTGCCTCATTACGTAACCGTGATTAAGTCATCGGGAATATTACATTACTGGCCATTAGTATAGCCAACAGCATAACCTAGTTGTGTACGTGTCTTGGTTCTTTTTAACAGGTTAGACAAATTCAAGCATAGCATTGCCAATGTAATTTTGGAATAATGGACTCAAGCTACAGGAAGCCAGATTCCGACTGGACATCAGGAAAAACTCCCTGCTCTTAGAGCAGTATGACAATGGAACCAATCACCTAGGAAGGTCGTGGGCTCTCCCACACTAGAGGTCTTCAAGAGGCAGCTGGACAGCCATGTGTCAGGGATGTTTTAAGGTGGATTCCTGCATTGAGCAGGGGGTTGGACTTGATGGCCTTATAGGCCCCTTCCAACTCTACTATTCTATGATTCCATGATAGCACTCTTCAAATACTTGAAAGGTTGTCACACAGAGGAGAGCCAGGATCTCTTCTCAATCATCCCAGAGTGCAGGATGTGGAATAATGGGCTCAAGTTACAGGAAGCCAGATTCTGGCTGGACATCAGGAAAAACCTCCTGACTGTTAGAACAGAATGACAATGGAACCAATGATTTAGTGAGGTTGTGGGCTCTGCCACATGAGAGGTCTTCAAGAGGCAGCTGGACAGCCATCTGTCAGGGATGCTTTAAGGTGGATTCCTGCCCCTTTCCAACTCTACTATTCTATGATTCTGTGACATCATTGTCTGTTTAAAATATTTCTAAACACTATAAAAGAGGAGAGAATGATCTCGTCAAGATCTCGGGATCTGGCCATCACTGAAGACAGGATATTTAGGCTCTGAGGATCCTCAGTGTGACTCAATGGTAATGATTAGTCTACCCCTTACAACTAAAGGGAACAGAAATCCAAGATATGAGAAAGTATATGGTTTAATTGAACACAAAGATCCCACTGCATTTCAACAGAATGCCTTCCTTAGGAACTCCAGAGCATCATGGGAGATTTTAAATGGCGGCTCATGATTGCCTGCTGTCTGGCAAGGGGGACCCATGGCAGGCATCAGAGCCTGGCAGCTACCTAAAGATATCAGGAGCTGGCGCCAGCCCTGGGGAATCTCTTCTTGTACTAGTCACAAACAGCAAGCCTTTTCACCCACATACCACTGGGCTGGCAAAGTATTATGAGACGTAACATTTGGTACAGCTCTTTAAAAGGCCTGAAGGAAATGAAACATTTAGCAGGGTGAAGGTGGGAAGGAAAAATCACACACTCTTAGAAGAGCAGAGCAAGATGATTCTAATACTGAGCAAAATCAAATGAACAATTTTTCAGCAATCAGCATTTTGCGTTAAGCCCCACCATGGTGATGGAAGAAATACAATACACATAGGAGGCTAGATACCCATGGTCATATGAACTATATTCAGGGCTGGTTTCTACACTGCAAACAAATTTGAAAATTCTGAATTCAGCACAGATAATGCAAAGTAAGGAAGTGTAGGTGTCAAAATTTAGATTGTCAAGCCCCTCTGGGCAGGGACCTGTCCTTTGGTTTTCTGTCAAGTGCCATGCACAATGAAGACACTATAACATCTTCATCATGTTATTCATAAGTCTGTGTTTTATTTTGCAGAACTTGGAGGAAGGGGGGTAAAGGAAGAGGAGAGGAGTGGACACTCAAAGAGCAAAAGATGTGTGCCATGAACCAGAGTCCTGTATATGCTCCCCTAAACATTAGGAGCTCCTGAGCAACTCGGAGTTCCCCTATCTATTCCATACCATCTTCCCTTTGTCTCTGAGCTCTGAGCTCTCTGCCCACACCAGAAGCCTGGACAGAAGCCAGAGCAACTATTGCAATCCAGCCCCATTTTTTTAAAAAAAATTGGCATTTGCAGCATCTCACTGTCACACAGCAGAGTGTTTTTGGGCTTCCTAGTTGGTACAGATGTGTGGGGTTGGGGAGGGACTCACTATGCACACAAATCTAGCCATGTGCTTCTCTGAATCGTGGGCATGCAGTTGTGCAAGGCACAAAAGGCCCACTTTTGATTCCTGAGCCTTCAGACACTGCCCCCACAGGTCCTCAAGTCTTCTCCAAAAACCACAAGGACTAGGCACTTCTGCCAGTACTCCCACTTCCAATCCTGTAGTCAGAGATCAAACTCTGCCTTTGTGCAGTGTGTATACTCAGCCTTGGACACATTTCCAATATGCCGTGGTTGAAAACACCTTTTGGCAATTTAGTTTCCATGAGAAGGAATACAGGAAGAGAAATGAAAGTGATTTCTGTATCAAGGACAGGTAATTACAGAGTCTAGGAAGTGAAAACAATTAAACACAGTTTCAAAGTGGCCCATGTTACTGCTCTCGCTCTCTCCCATTTCCCTTTTTACCTCATATCTTATAAAGAGCGAACATTAGAAAACCCCACACAGGCAGTTGGCAATACCAGTATTACTCAGCATATTCTTATACTTGTTCAGTGGCATTGCTAATCTAGAACACTTACTTTTCCCTACAATCCACTATGTGTGCAGCTGGAGAGTAACGCTGAAATCATTCTTGCTATTATGGAAATTCCTAAAAATAGCTCAGAGCTGCAGCTGTGACATCCTGCTACTTGAAATGGGCCAGATGTTCTTGTGAATCGACGCCAAACAATTCTTTCAGTGATTAAAAAAAGAGAAAAAAGCTCACGAAAGTTTGCCAAGTCAGACCTCTGAACCCAACACAATTCTGATTTTGTAGTGAAGACAGAATGCAACCAACAAGCACTGTTTGGGTACTGGCTGCTTATGGGGTTAGATTGGGCATGCATATGCCCTGCCCCAAATTCTGTTCGTAGGACCAAGATTCAGGGGTGTGGATCTCAGTCAGTAAAGTTCGTGTGCAGGGCCATTACCGCCTCCATTTCCCATGGGGAATTCACATACACACCCGCCCCCTGGTGCATGTAGAAAGTGCATTTTTAGAAGATGGGAGCTATGTAGCTTACATGACACTGAAATTCGACAGGGAAGAACAGCTGCGAGATGTGGTCTACACAAAAGCAGACCAGGGGCCAAAACTGCTCCTTGACTACACTATGTCGTACTGCACGTGGAAGCAGTGGTGGTAGCAGAGAGATGGGGTGTTACTCATCTAACTACTCTCCCACTTGGGGAAAAAAAAGTATATCACTACACATAGAAAACTAACACACCAGGGAGCACGCTAAGCTGAGAACCCTTTCCTTCCAACAACTAGTTTTCTGTGTGCAAGGAGATTTTTTTTAAAAAAAACTTGCTGGAAGCATTCATTTATGTGATCTCCCACCTGACGTGGGACAGTCCAAGAAAAGGTTTACCATCTCTTCTGCTGTTTGTGTAGACCAGGCCTCATGCATTCAAGCGGTTACACAAGGACTTCAGTCATCTCAGAGGTACAAATCAGCTCTCACAGTCAAATAAAATGAAGCCTGTCTCTACCCATCTTTGAGCACCCAATTGCATCTCAACAGCCTCATAGAGCAACCATCTCCGAGAATTAGCAGTTGCTGCTACTAGGAATCCTAGTTATTTAAGCAGAAAATTCTGTTTTTCGCCTCAGGTGAAATAATTCATTCTTTCTCTCTCATTTACACAGACACACCCCAACCAGTGTTACCTGTCTTGTTTTTGCAGAGGTTTCTATGAATGGAATTCCATAACTTCTTGCTAAGTCCTGAGCTTGTTTTGTATCTACAGTCCTGGAAGGCAAGTCACACTTGTTTCCTACTAGCACCATGGGGACGTCTTCAGAATCTTTCACTCTTTTTATTTGTTCCCTGGAAAAGAAGAAAGGAGGGAGAGACACCCACTTTGGCAAAGGAAATTTCTGTGGCATTCATAAGAATACACATATCTAAAAAAAACTAGGGGAAAGGAATAGATTCTAAAAAGCAAAAGACACAGGCCCTTTAAATTCCATCTGTTTTGTCTACTGCAAAAGTTCTCAACCGTGTCCCAGGACAAGATCAGTAAATAGCAGAGCACAGCTCAGTGGCAGAACACATGCTTTGGGCATGCAGGAAGTCCCAGGTCAATCCCTGTAATTTTCAATTTAAAAAGGGTGTCAAGTAGCAAGGCTGAGAGAGACCTCCATCACGCAAGCCGTCCAATTCCAGAATGGTTTTATCACCTCAACTGCTTGGAGACTCTTAAGACAGCAACCTCTGCTGGACAAAGTAGACAGGACTGGGCTAGATGGGACTCTGTTATCTGGCAGCTTCACATGTTCGAAAGCTGCCCTGAAAGAAACAGCTTGTTTCCCGCTTGCAATCTTCCCCAGTAAGCGTGCAGCCAGAGGACAGGTACGGAATGCGAATCTGCCACCTTTTTGACTGGCCGTTCTCCTGTGCCTTCCAGCTCAACGTGCCGAAATTAACCTGCAAAAGTTTTTCCCAGCACGTTTTTGTCTCCATGACAGGAAAAGCTTTACCTCCTAAATTTCTGTGTGTTGTGCTACAGGGCAAGAAGCAGAAAGATCAAAAAGGTGGCAAGCTTACCTGGGTGCATTCCATGCCAAGATGAACATGCTGTTCACACAGGGCACAACATTTATCTGTGTAATAACCTACTCCCAAAAAGAAACTACTGGGCATTGCCAAAACATGTTGAAATGAAGCATTAGCTGTATTGCACCGCCAGCATTTAGCCAAATAAGACAATCCCTTATTAAAGAGACATTGCGGTGTCCAACAGCCACAAAACAAAAGTTTCTGCTGAGTAAGACACAACCTAAGATCCACAGACACAACAGGTAGGCAGCAAAGTGGCAATCCACAGATTGGGCATTTTGTGGTGCGCCCAAAGCAGTTTCTCAGATTCCTAAATGTGCCCTTAGGTCCAAAAAGAGGGGGGGACCCTCTTTGCTTAGAGATACTTTAAAATATGTACAGTGGTACATAAATCTCTTAAATAAATAAACAAACAAACAAACAGCCACTTGCTTGCCAGAGTCACTTCAAGGGACTCAGGCAGAAAGGCTCCAAAAAGCAAGAGAGAGCTGGTGGGAGAGTGTTGCTTTTAGGGTGCAATTCTGCTCCCACGCATGTGCTTAGAATGTAAGTTGCGGAGTATTTATTTATTTATTTATTTTATTCCATTTATATACCGCCCCATAGCCGAAGCTCTCTGGGCGGTTTACAAAAATTAAAAACATTGAACAATTAAAACACCAATATACAAAATTTAAAAGCATAAAGCATAAAAACAAGTTAAAATTACAATATCCTTCTGGGTCAAAGCACAACAACAACGACACAAAAACACAAAAAAACCTCATCATATGCTGTTAGATTGTCACGGGAGCCAAGAAGAACATCTTCCCCCTCCCCGCTCTCTGGCACGGCTGTAGTGAGCTTCTGTCAAAAGCAGCCTGCACATGAAGGGCCTGAGAATACGTGCAGCCTGACAATGAACAGGCTGTTGAGAATGCCCCCACTCAAAGTAAAGGGCAAAGCTGCAGAAGAGCATACCTCTATGCAGGTGCAACCCACATGGCCCTGGGAGGGGAGGGCTCTGCTGGACTCTAATGGGGAACCTCTCCCCCAAGCTACATTCTATCTGCGCACAAGCACTAGGGAACGAAACTGCACCTCAGGTCAAGGCCTATTGCCCCACAAAAGCCCCACAGGTATGTGCAGTTAGGCAGGGCCGTGGCTCCTGTGGACATTGTTTATCTTGGAAAAAAGGAGGCTAAGGGGAGACATGATAGAGGTGTACAGAATTGTGCATGGTGTGGAGATTGTGGACAGGGAGACATTTTTCTCCCTCTCTCAAAATACTAGAACCCGGGGTCATCCCATGAAGCTGATTGATGGAAGATTCAGGAGCGATAAAAGGACTTCTTCACACAGCACATAGTTAAACTATCGAATTCAGTATCACAAGATGTAGTGATGGCCACCAATTTGGATGGCTTTAAAAGGGGGTTGGATAAATTCCTGGAGGAGAAGGCTATCAACGGTTAGCAGCCCTGATGGCTACGTGCTACCTCCAGTATCTGAGGCAGTAAGCTTATATATAGCAGTTGCTGGGGAACATGGGTGGGAGGGTGCTGTTGCACTGCGTCCTGCTTTGTTGGTCCCTGGTCGACAGCTGGTTGGCCACCGTGTGAACAGAGTGCGGGACTAGATGGACCCTCGGTCTGATCCAGCATGGCACTTCTAATGTTCTTATGTATTTGCATGGACGAATTACATTGTATTCCTTTGATTTTTGTACATCACCAAAACAAATGCAAGTGCCATAGAAAGAGCAAGCAAGCCTGCAAGCCAAGTGGTTCCCCTTTGCAGGATCCAACTTGAAACAGAGCTTTTGGCAAGTTGACCACGCTGCTGATAAGAAGAGCTGCTCCAAAAGACCGTCTTAAGGTACCCATTGCTTTACGCCTATTCAAGTTTGGCAAGCCTTTTTTCTCAGGCCACAACATCACACAACAAGCTGGCACATCCTCATACTGCGGCCCTCAGCCTGCAATCTTCCTTAGGGAGAGGCTGCAGTAATGGGTGGGGGGTTACACAACTACAATCACATCGCCTTCCCATTATCTCTTTGTGTGGCTTTTAACAGCACATGAATCCTATGACCCATCAGTTCTGGAGCCCAGATAAAAATAACTTAAAGGCTGCTTTTGACCGAACAGTTAAAGAGGGGTTTGCTGTAATCACATGGCCAGTCTTTATGGGCTTGGTGACTTTGATGTGAGGCAAATCATGACTCTAGTCAATTTCTAGTCTCAACAGCCTCCTAATTAGCATGTATTTAAGGCAGCTAGTAGCTGGCGGGGTGGAGGGCAAGGGGAATAGAGGGCGTTTGCTTAGAGCCAATCTACAAATTATGGACAACGAGGTGGTAAAAAAACAAAATAAGAAGTTAGGTCTGTACCACTTCAGACTGCAACTGGGGAAAGCATTTTTTATTTAAACAAAAAACGGGGGGGGGGGGGGGGGAACCCACCATTTCTTAAAAAACAAACCCAAATATACAACCCTCTCTGAATGCAGCAAATTAGTACATCAGTGCAAATCACCCTCTCCCTAATACACTAGTTTACTACATGCAGGGAGATTGTTAGATGGGAGATGATGCAAAGATCCTGCCCAGTACCATTTCAAGCAGAAGGTAATTTTTTTAAATTTTGAATGCTTACTTCATTCTGCCTAGAACGGCTCTGAAACATGATAGGTTTGAGCAGAGGTAAATAACCTAGTGGCGTCCAGATATTTGGGACTACAATTTCCATAATCTCTGACCACTGCTGATGCTGGCTGAGGATTATGGGAGCTGTAGTCCAAAACCTCTAGAGCATGAGGTTGCCTACTGATGGATAAGAGTGTAAATAAAGCAAGTGTACAAGGGCCAATGCATGAATTACAATTTTAATCAAAACATGTTGTGTGCCCACTAAAACTGTAATGTTTTCAGCAGCTCTACACCTTTTCACAGGTGAGACTGGGATCCACAATATTTGACCTGGTTCAAATGTAACGGCAAACCATGGCTTGCCTCACAGTCTCCATCCGCCCTTACTCTCCTTCACATGCAAGATGCAGAAGAGAAGTTGAGACTTCGGCTTTTAATGCCATGGCTCCATTACGTTGGAACTTGAGGAACTGAGGTATTTGTTTGTTTATTTCTATACTGCCCAATAGCCATGGTGAGTTAATAAACCAAGATTATTGAACCACGGTTTCATATCTTATTTCGTTTTAGATGTCCACATTTAGGGCAGACGGAATGGACTGTACCTCTTCGGACTGATGGTGTGGAATGCCATTTTTAAATGAAAACATTAACAAACAAACAACCCCCCTGCCGTGTAAATAGAAATTCAGCAGAACAGGGAACAGGTTAAGCTAGCACAAGGTTTGGGTTTTATTTGCCGAAACTTGTTGTTTTTAAAGTGGGAGGACATAAAAAAAAAAACACGACACCCCCCTGCCTGAGCTTGAAGTGGCACAGTCCACCCTACCACCTCAAGATTTCACCATCTCATTCTGCTACAATTGTAGCCTAGGATTTAGTCAGGAGTATTAGAAGCAACCGTTTCCTGTGGTTGCAGAATGGTACCAGTCACAAAACACACTTCGCACATTAACGATGTGAAGCTTACCTATAATGATGAATATCTTCAAAAGATTTTGTGTTATTTATAGCAAATACACATAAAAAGCCCTCGCCCGTCCTCATGTACTGGTCCCGCATGGCGCTGTACTCTTCTTGACCGGCTGTATCCAGAATGTCCAAGAGACAGGTTTCGCCATCAATTACTACTTGCTTCCTGTATGAATCCTGAGATAGGTGGGGTGGGGGTGGGGGGTGGAGAAAGACTATTGATTACACATGTGCGCAAAATTTCACAGTACCTATGTCAATACTATAAAACTTTAAGGATCCTTCACAATAAACAGCACTTCAGATGGCTAGGGGTGGTACTGCAGCAACAGGGATCACATGACAACATGAGCCTGTAAGGTTCCATCTGGCTCTAAAAGGCTGCTGACACACACACACACACACACCCTCTGTACAGACTGTCATCGCTTCTCTCGTCTCTGAGTTGGCAATTGGAGGAGCTAATACTGCATGAGGAGCTGATTTGGCTGGGGAGACCAGCAGATCCTTATTTTAAGGGACCTCGCAAGCCTTGTTATCCCTTACATATCCCTGATTCCCACCCCCAGTATTTCATTCTGGATTTGCCTACAGGTTTGTCTAATCTCCTCTGGAAGTATTGTAAAGCTTGCCAAACTGTAAACTCACTATCAGTTATCCGTTCTCTGCGTGTTCGTCTTCACATTTTGAAAAAATTAAATCTTTGTTCCTCTTGGGCACTACTGTAGTGCTGAGCCCAGCAACAGTGCACACAACAGAATTAGCCAACACACCCTCAGTGAACCCCTTAATGGGGGAGGGCAAAAGGACCTCACGTACACACAAGGGATGGGGACTTCCATTTTGCTGAAAGATTGAAGAAGATCAGAAGCCACTAGAGAAACTCCCACTGTTTCTGATTATCTTCAAAGACTGGGAGCGAGAGAACAGACTCCACCGCTTCCGTCCCCCTCGAGATCTCAGTGTGCCACGAAGGTGCAGGGAGAGTCTCCCACTCTTCACCATTTGTCCCACACACATTCCCCACGTTGCACAGAACTCGAAGGTTTGTGCAGCACCCTTTAAGAAGGGGGAGATTGGTTCTCTCCCCTCTGCATCCTACAGCACGCACAGAGGATTTACGGGAAAGGGACGTCTTTCACCTTCACAGCAGCCCCAGGAAGATCTGAAGCAGCATGAGGGGGCGTGCGCTGCTTCCTGACCTTCTTGGATACACCAGGCAAAAAACAAAAGCCAGCTTAGCTGGTTGCAGGGCCCCGGCAAAAGCCTGCCCTCGCTGACCCCTGGCCTTGGCCTTCACAGCCACTTGAAAGCAGCTTTCAGAAAAGTAGAAGCCGCGCCTCGACTCTGTGCACATCTACTGAAAGGCAGGAAACTTCAGACAGGTTGAAGTGCTACAGCATACGTGTGGTGAGATGGCACTGAGCCGCAGGACCATGGGCCCCCAACACTGCAAGACTTGGGGCAGATAGACATAAAGACCTATTTGCCTAATCTCGGTGCTCCTATGGAGGATGGGAGCTGGGCAAATTGCATGCATACACCTGCATACGTTCACCCAAGTCTCACTTAATTAACTAATTAATTCATACCCCACCTTTCTAACAAATACTGGGCCTGTCAACACTAGAACTGAGCCTGTGTTTTGGAGGATATAAAATCAGGATGGATCCAAAGCACAGCAGACAAAAGTAAAACCACTACTAACGCCATTCTGGAAACACAAGTTCGCTTGGTGCTACAGTAGACAGGTTCTACAGCAGTTCTCAGAGGTTGCACAAGTCAAACAACATTTCTGAATTTAATTTCACTTCTCTTGCCCAACACGCTATCGCGAGGTGTAAAACAGCCCCTTGTCTCTGGACGCTTAATTTTTTTTAAAGTGTATCTGACTGCCATCATGTCTTGTAGGATCTATGGCATTCCAGCCACCTCTCTTCCCACGGTTGTACCAAGGGAAGCAATATTTTTAATCTTGGTTCCTTAGTACTGAAAGTAGCTTGCTTGTATAACCAGAACAGAGGAGCTATTATATATAAAACTAGGGAGCAAACGGATCAGAACAGCAATGCCAAGATTTCAGAGTCCTTTCAACCATGACACACCTACAAGAATTCTTTGCACATTTCATGGGTATGACATAATCAGTCTCATTGAGACTGTTCCGTTGCATGCAGTTATATTTCTAAAGCTATAGGTTTTGCAGACATGGTTTTGCATCAGGGAGCAGTAGACAAGAAAGCAATGCAGAACGAGTGTTACTGAAAGGATATTTCAAGTACAGAAATCAACGTGGAGGGGACAGGACACTGCAGGTGTCACTCTGAACATTGCTCAAACAAACTAACTAGTTTAGCATTCTGCTGCCAACAGCTGCAAGCCAGATGTCTCTGGGAAGCCCGCAAGCAGGACATGATCGCAACAATCCTCCTACATTGTTTGACTGCAGTACTAGATATTCAGGTACACTGCCTCCGAACACTGAGGTTCTATCAAGGCTAGCAGCCATTGATATTGATAAATCTATCATCCCTTCATTTGTTCAAACCTTTTTTAAAAATGGCACCTAAGCTGGTGGCCATCATTACATTTACAGCGGCGAATTTCACATGTGAATTATGTGCTGTGTGAAGGATTACTTCCCCAACCTGCCCTCAATCTACTGCCGATCAATTTTATTGGGCGACCTCGAAGTGTATGTTACAGGTGACTACTGGGGAGGGGGGAATCTCCATCCAAACCATGTATACATTTTCTGTTTGCTATTGTTTTAATGTTTTATTCATTATTATTTTTTTAGATTTATTGTTTTAGTTTAGATTTGTTGTGCATCGCCTTGGTGGCTTTTTGACAAAAAAGTGGTATAGAAATAATAATGATTTATAACCCTGGCCACATGTCAGCATTCCATTCGCCACCCCCACCATCACCTTCTCCGTGAGCCCCTGCCAAGGAAGTGAGGCAGGTGGCTACCAGGAGGAGGGCCTTCTCCACTGTGGCATCCCGGCTGTGGAATGAGCTCCCTAGAGAGGTTCGCCTGGCACCTACAAAATACTTCTTTAGACACCAGGTGAAGACATTTTTTATTTTCTCAGTATTTTCACAGTTCTTCAGTTTGATTTTTAACCTTGCTGTTTAAATTTGCATTTCAAATCCATATTCATTTCTGCATGGCTGCTCGGTTTTTATCCTGGTTGTGCTTTTATCCTGTATTTTATATGACGGTTTTTATACTGTCGTTGCATTATATTTTGAATGGTTTTTATGATTTTTATTTTTGTAAACTGCCCAGAGAGCTTCGGCTATTGGGTAGTATAGAAATGCAGTAAAATAAATAAATAAAACAATACATTTCTAAATTAAAAGGCGCTCAGACATTTGTCTTTTGTGTGTGTGTGTGTGTGTGCGTGGACAGAGTGCTCCAAAGCCTACAACATTTTGGTTTCCCTTTTCTATCGTTTCTTTTCTTTTTAGTTCTCTTGCTTCCTGGGCACCTGGACGGTCTAGGCAGAGAGCATGTTATAGCCTCTGTTCCGCTTCAACCTGCCCAGTGCGCCTTACGTGTGTTCACAGAATCATGGAGGTGGGAAGACCATCAAACATCATATAGCCCAACCCCTGCCATTGCAGGATGTTGGTGGCCCAATGGGAGAGAAAGCCCATTATGAAGATGAACTGCTCCAACTTAATTTTTTTCAGCACCTCCACCTAACTGAAATACTGGGTTTCTCTTTATAATTTGCTCACCTTACCTCTAGTCATAAGACCATAAGAAGAGCCAAACTGGATTAAACCAAGAGTCCATCTAGTCCAGTACTCTGTTCACACAGTAGCCAACCAACTGTTGACCAGGAACCCACAAGCAGGACATGGGTTCAACAGCACTTTACCACCCATGTTCCCCAGCAACTGGTGTATGTAGCACATAGCCATCAGGGCTAGTAGCCATTGACAGCAGTCTCTCCTCCAGGAATTTATCCAACCCCCTTTAAAAACCTTCCAAATTGGTGGCCATCACCACATCTTGTGGTAGTGAATTCCGTAGCTTAACTATGTGCTGTGTGAAGAAGTCAGGAGTGGCCAATCAGAAAGCAGGGCACGTAAAGCCCCACAGGTGATACATTGCATCAGCTGCCCAACTGATACATGGAAGATGCTCAGAGGTTCCTTGAAGCCAAGGTCACACAAGGAAGGAAGTGAAAGACAGTTCCTTTCCCACAGCACTGGGCCAGATTTTATTCATGCTCTTGCGCAAATCCTATCACTCAGCTCTATGAAACATACGTAGGATAAGTTCCTGCTAAACTGTGTCCATATTTGGGGGGGGGGGGGGTTGGGGATTGTTCTGTTTTGTTTTAAAGAAGTAGACAGAATGAATTTTCAGGATACCAAGAAAAAACTTCTGTTGGGCTCATCAACTGATGGAACAACGCTGCAGCTTGCGGCTCTCTGTTTTGACCAGCAGAGGGCGCTCCTCTAACTTCAGCTCACAATACCACCTTTTAAAAAATTTCAGCCTAAGGCTGAAGTTTGGACGCTAAAATCAATTTCCAAAAGCTTTCGTTGTTGTTGTTGTTGTTGTGAATCACTCACCTTAATGAAGTCAACATTCAAATTTTGGATCTTCTCTCACCATATTAAATACACACACCCATTCTGTTTTAAGGATTTGATTTAGTTAAAAGCATTGCGACAGAGCAGCCCTAGAATGGTCTATGCAGGCCTGGAGACCTTTAGTCACAGGTCATAAATGACACTCCATGTATCTGACAAAGAGGACAGTGTCCACGAAAGCTTATGTCAAAATGAATGGTCCTTAAGGTGCCACAAGATTCTTTGTTGTTTTTGCAGCAACAGACTAACACGGCTACCCCTCTGGAGATCATAAATACCTACCTCCAACATTTCACAGACGAAAACAGCAACGCTTCCGTGTTTTGAAAAGGAAGATTGCTGCCTGAAGCCAAAAAGACACACACACACACACACACACAGACCAGGTTCACACAACACGCTAACCCACCATGGGTTATCGGGTTGTCTGAATGCAGCACATTTTCCACAGGGTGGCTTGTAAACATGCAGTGTGGTTTATTTTTCTTGAACAAGCCACCTGAAGAACCCATGGCTTGTCGTTAGGTTGTTCAGAATGGTTAACAAGCCACACTATATGGTTAACGAACAGCCCTGCAGAAAATGTGTCGTGTTCAGACAACCCGATAATCCATGGTAGGTTAGCGTGTTGTGTAACCCATGGTTCAACAACCACCCACACTAAGTGGATTAGCGTGTTGTATGAACTCAGCTACACACACACATGTTTCTGAAGCTCAACCTCTCTACCTGCTTTGTTTGTATTCATCAACGATGAAACAGCCCATCCTTGAAGAGGGCGGTGTTCTTGTGGTTAAAGACATACTATGAAAATATAATTATCCTATAAGATTTATCAACAGTTTAAGATAAACCTCACCAGCTGCAGTGCATAATATGACAAGCTGTGCTCTAGCGATCATACACATATGCGTGCACTAGAACTGAGATGCCGCTGACCCCCTGCTTGGAATTTTAACTTCTGGAGACCGGGGGGGGGGGGGGGGGGAGAGGGAATGAAAAACCAGAAGAATGACACAATGTCACTTTTAAAAAACAAAACAAAACAGGGACGGGTACCAGAAAATCAGAACTGAACCCACTAAACAGTGGCTATCGGAATATATGATCAATGAAAGCAAGCTACACCATTAGGTAAGCGATGCAAATACACAGTGTGTGCTGTCAGAGCAACAGTCCTCTAGAGCTGTTTGAGTGCTCAGACCACTCACCCAAACACCAGACACACTAGAGGGGCATTGCGCTGATGCTGAACTCCTAATAGCCAAACATCACGCTTCCATTGGGGCACATGACTCTACAGCGTTTAACCAAAAACAGAAAGTGTGTGTTTGGGGTAGGGGGCTTTGCGAATCATTTGCCAGCTGAAACCAGCTTGATATATTACTGGACATGGTCAATTATATACTTATATATATTATCTACGTCACGATACCATTCAAAAACCATCAGGCTTCAAGAACTTTGTTGGTCAATAGCTGATACTGCTCTGGTTTTAAATGTTCTGAATTGATGTTGTGTATCTTTGGATTTGAACTGGCTTGAACTGACATGTTTTGTAGTTTGTTTTCAAATGTTTTAACCGTGGGAGTTCTGCATTTTAGGTTTTATGATGTAAACCGCTTTGAGATGTCTTTGGGGTAGGGTTAAGTGGTCTATAAATTTAAATCACCATCCTCCTCATTACTTGCCACACTCGCTATGGCATCACCCACTGGTGAGCCTGAGCAGTGCCCAGCCTTCCTCCCAACTTTTAAGATGGAGAGACAAGGATTGTCTGGGCAGTTATCCCAGCCCTCTCCCAACCCGCAGATCTGTCTCTCTCCTTCTCCGCCACCTTTAAAGGTGCCCAAAGTCCACTGCCTGAGTGGCCATCTCACCTCGCCTCTAATTATCTATCAGATTGGGTCCCTGCCGCCAACGCTGGCTGCCCATAGTACAAGTATCTCTTTTGTGACACTGAGAAACTCTCTGCACGGGGCACTCATGTGGAGAAGGGGATGTCCAACCTGGCATGACCATCCTGAAGAATGCCACGTGTGACAGCCTGCCAAGAAGGAATGTCCTCCATGGCACTGTTATCCCACCTATGATTTGAAACCATGGTCTGAAGCAACTCTGGAAAACCATGGCTTGGAATTTCACGCTAACCAAAGTTTGCCCAATGTGGATGACACAGCAAACTATGGTTAGAGGAAATCTGGAAAAGGAGGGAGAATCACCACCTGAAAGGGAAGGGGTAAGTGTGCGAGTCTGCAACACAGTCCCAATCATTCAGACCATGATTCCTTCTAACCATGGTTTTGCAGATCATCTTACTTCCTGAATTAATGCAGACATCCCTGTTCCTTAAGACAAGTCTTGAAGAGGCAAGGAAGAGTGAGGCAGGAGGATGACTGAAGTCCAGCAATAATTAAGTTATCAAGACCACATTGTTTAATCTTCCAGTTGAAGGCTATTCGGAAGATCATAAAATCTGTGGTATCAGATAAAATGAAGCATCAATGCAATTGCATATGTTCACAACCTTGTCTTTATCTCAAAACAAACGCGCATGGGTATCAATCATATGGTCAGCCATTAGCCTAGGATGCCATGATGGCAACTAGTATAAATTAGGACTGTGCGCTGCCTCAGGCTGAACCCCCGAATCTGAGCTGATTCGACCTGAGGCAAAGTGGATCGGGTCCAAGCGCCTCAGACCGATTCAAGGCCGTGGCGGGGCAGGCCGCTCCCCCCTCTTGCGCAGGAAAGCCGGCGCAAGATTCATGTCCATTGGACTCCCCACCCTCCCTGCTCACCCTCTGAAACCGGAGCCCCACAACTTACCTTTGCCATCCGTCCTCCTCCATTAAAGCTGAGAAGATGGGAGCTCTGTCATTTTCATAGATCTACAGTCGCAAACTACAGCAGTTGTAAAGGGCCATTTCCATAGTTTGAGACCATAGATCTATGAAAACGACAGAGCCCCCATCTTACTTTTAAATCTCAGCTCTAACGGAGGAGGACGGACAGCAAAGTCCCATGGGCGGCAGCTCCAGGGTCAGGGGGTGAGCAGGGAGGGAGAGAGGCAGGTGAGGAGGAAGTCCAATGGACTCCCAGTCAACCTTGCACCCGGCTTTCCTATGTGCCTGCTACATGGCTGTATGGCAGGCGCCCAAGAACCTGCAAGAGCTGACCCACTTCAGGGGCCAAACCTTACTTTGGATTTGGTTCTGAAGCATGGCAGCACAACCCTTAAATACCCCGTGCCAAATTGGGGCCATTTTGGAAGTTCTGAAATGGCCTCCAAGACAATTCGAGAGGAGCCCTAATATAAATAGCTTTTAAAAAAGAAGAAGTAGGATAGGTTTATCACTGGCTATTAACCAGGATATCCAGACCTGGAGCCTCCCTCTTCCGAGCAAATATACACTTAACTACCAAATGTAGAGCTTCACTACATACACTAGCCTTCCCCAACCTGGTGCTTTCCAGATGTTTAGGATTTCAACTTCCATGGGCCCTGGCCTGCATGGCCGCTGGTCAGGCATGCTGGGAGCTGTAGTCCAAAACATCTGGAGAGCACAAGGTTGAGGAAGGCTGACATACATTATCAGAAACAGACATGGCTCATCAATACGTTTATAGTAGGAAGCATACTAACAAATAAACAAGACAAGCCTCTGCATGCCTCCCCGGATTCCTGCTTATACACATTCCGTCTCCTGAGATTTCACAGAAGTATTTCCCACACATCTTCAAGCCTATGTTTGAAGCTATAAGACTGGCCACGTGAAGAAAAGAACATGGGAAGAGCCTTGCTGGATCAGACCACAAATCCACCTGGCACATCATTCCATTTCCCACAGTGGTCATGGAGATGCTTCCAGGAAGCCCAGAAGGAGAAAATAAAGGCAGCAAGCCTCCCTGTTGCTTGTTACCCAGTATTTGCTAGGCAGAGGTACACTGTCTCTAAATATGGAGATTCCATTTGTAAATCTGGTGCTAAATGGGTTAAATCTTGCTGTACAGAAGAGGCTGCATTCAACTAATATGGCCAAATAGGTCTAGAATGGGGGAATGACCTTAGTGAGGGTTTGGGGAAGACTCAGAAGAAGACTCCCTAAAAGTCCCCAGACTCACATTCAAAGACCCCCAGATATACATACCAGACCCTTGAGCCAGGGACATGAAGAATTTAAGTTCTAATTCTGGACCATTGGATACTATACTATTAATTAAGATTCTAGCTGAAACTTGCAGGACGGTCTGTGAAGAGAAGGGAAAAAAACAGAAGAGGATTTCGCAAATGGCTTCTAGTGAAGGCCACAGACTGGTCAAGGCTACAGCCAAGGTGTGAGATAGACAGAAGGGACAATATTGTTTTGTCTATCATGATGTGCACCTGCTGATAAGAGAATGTTCTTGTGAGAAGATGTACCAGACAATGTTCATATCAAAAGAATTCCGTGAGAAGGTCTACCAAACAGATGCCTGTTGATCAAGGCAATGTGCCTATATGCAGCCAGTCACAGTGACCCATTCAAGTGTTCCATAGACACATGGGTATAACACGTGAAATATTGGGAGGAAAAGTAAGATATCAATGGCAAGAAAGAGATTTAGTAATGCTCAAGAATTTAGTACCCTTTCTGACTCTGAATTCTCCAACCTCTTGTATGGAGAGTCCTTACCTATCCTCTCTGACTCTGATGTAGAACTCTCCAGCTTTCTAGATGGAGGGACCTTACCTACTTCCCCTAACCTAAGATACTGTAGTTCTCTAGATGAAGAAACCTTACCTTCTTCTGATTTAAATCCTAACCTAAGATTCTTCAGTTTTCCAGAAAGAGGGATCTTACCACACTTTCTTGACCTACTCTGATTAACATAACCCAAGTAGTGTGTAGGAGAAAGACACCATTATATTAAATGGTGTCACCATTATATTATATTATTAGTTATTAGGGGAAGTTAGTTTTGCTGTAACCCACAAGTAGTGTTCAGGAGTAAGGAGGGAGGAGAAATCATAACAACAGTAGAAGCTCAAGCTATTATCTTGCTAGCTAAAATTGTAACGCCTGTTCTGAACGCCTATTTTGCAACCACAATTCTTGTAATTAACTTCATATTCGCATTGCATTCTCTTTTCCTGTAACCACAAAGAGAAAGAGATAATGTATACTACCATGCTTCTGCTTATCTGTTTAAGTTTGTGACTATCTTAAATAAATAGATTCTTATTTACAATCATATCTGTAGTACTCAGTTTGTCTGTTTAGAAAAGCACTAGTTACCCACTGGGATGTTCCAGACCCATTTAGTATTAGTTCTGAGGTGAAAAAGACCAAATTTACACCATTTTAACAATGTAAGCTGGTGGCTCCTATGTCAATGAGATGGTGAATCTGCTCTGAGTTTCAGTCAAAACCAATCATCCAAGGTGTTACTTTGGATAGCTCTTTTACAGTACTGACTGGTTCTGACTGAAAGCTGGAGCAGATTCCTCTTCACCACCCCACCAACATCGGAGCCACCAGCCCCCACTGCATTTTAGCTATCATGGCTCATCACCTTGGATAGACCCACCCGTTTCCATAGAATCCCCTTTTAAAGCCATTTAAACCAACGCCCATCACCATCTTTTGTGACTGCAAATTCCAAAGCAATCAAGCAAACCTTGCGCTAGCTTGGGTACTAAACAGCATATTGGTGTGGTGCAATTGCAAAAGCCTGGAACACACACGTAGCATTTGTACCTCAACGCAGAGCTGTGTTTTTCACCCACCCTTTCACTTTCATACACTCAGCATAGCAGCTTCTCTTGCCAAGAACCAATACACAGATGTCAATCTGTAAATCATTTATACCTGTGGTTTCCAAACTGAGTTCTGTAAAGCCCTGAGGTTCCTCTGAAGTTCATCAGGGGTTCCTCTATGAGTAAGTCAGTAGTGGCAAAAAAGCTTCTCTGGAAGCTGCTGCTGCTATTATTATTATTATTATTATTATTATTATTATTATCTCTTTCTCACTTGTGGTGGTTTTTCACATGATGGGCTTTGCCAAGTCATGCTGTCTTTTATTGATTCAGGAATTTCCTGATGGTTGAGCATGTTTCAATTATTACTGCTTTCTGGATGTTGGTGTGGATGTATTTTGGTAGGCCCAGTTTCAGAAGGTTTTCTGTATAGTTTTTTGATGTGATGCCAGTGACTGATGTGACTAACGGAATAATTGTGACCTTTTCCTGTTGCCATAGTTCTTTGACTTCCATGGCAAATGGTATATATTCGTCTCACTTTTCTTCTTTCTTTTCAACAACATTTTTGTCATTTGGTATTGCTATGTCAATGAGGTATGTGTGTTTTTCTTTTTTGTCTATGATGGTTAAGTCTGGTCAGTTGCAGGGTATTGTCTTGTTGGTATGAATTGTTCTGTCCCAGTATATTTTATGATCTACATTTTCCAAGATTATTTTGGGTGAGTATGTATAGTATGGCATAGGTTGTTTGATAAAGTTGAATTTGATGGCCAGTTGTTGGTGAATTATTTTTGCAGCTGTATTATTATTTTTTACATTTATATACCGCCCCATAACCAAAGCTCTCTGGGTGGTTTACAAAAATTAAAAACATTTAAAAACCAATATACAAAATTTAAAACCATAAAAGCCTAAAAGCAAACTACCCATCTGCCTCTCTGCCTCAACTGATCTTCCAGATATTTGGGGCTACATTTCCCAGCGTTCCTGACTATTAGCTATGGGAGTTACAGTCCAAAACATCTGGAGGCAGTCACCTGCTTCAGTTTCTGGGTATCAAAATGCAACTGTGAGATCACAGAGGAAGTCACTTACCTCTATTGTAGGATCATATTCATCTACAAAATGATTCTGAATAAGTTGTATCGTCAGTGCACTCTTGCCTACACCACCAGCTCCAACAACGACAAGCTTGTATTCCGTCATCTTCTGTAGGCCTGTTGAAAAACAAGCATATATATCAACTTTATTAAACAGCACGTCCAGTGTTAAGTAACTTCTGATTCTCTGAATTTGCACTATGTCACTATCTAGTTCCACAACACAGAGACCACATGCAAAATGTGTTGAATAAGCATAATTCTTATTATCTAGACCATTTATAGTATTTCCCATATCATTAGAAAAAATGGACCAAACACTTACTAAACTTGAGTCTCCATTATAACCTTACAAAAACATTCAACTGACCCATCATTAAGGAACACCATTCTCAGCCCTGCAAGTTCTCACTTTCGCTTCCAAGTCTTGGAAAATGCCTTGAGAGAAGTCAAAGGAACTACATATTTGGTGAACTCTGTACAGTTCACCAAACATGTATTTCTTCTGACTGCTCTCAAGATATTTTCCAAGACTTGGAAGCGAAAGTGAGAACTTGCAGGGGTGAGAATGCTGTTCCTTGATGATGTACACATGGCCAGCAATGTTCAATATGGTGGCCATCACACTGTCACTACTTAGGCCAATTCTTGGCTCAGTCTCACTGAAACCAGAAGGTACAACTGAACATTCAAAGGCTTCTCAGTGGTGGGGCTCAAGGTGACCTGAATAACCAATAAGTGCCACTATATAGTTTTGGCCACTTGCTGTTGTTTTGACAATCACAAAGCCATTGGCCAAGTGCTACAAATGGTCAAGCTGTAATAATCTTACTAAGCTGAGAGAGCAGCTCAGGGCAATAGCTTGTGCAAAATTTCAAATTATTAGGCACTACACCTCTGCAGAGCATTTTAAGAAATGACTTAAGATACCTAGGTGCCAGAAACTGATTTCTAGGTATCTAATTGACTAGCTTAGGAGCAATATCCCACCTCAATGATATCAGCCACAATCCAACCTTTGGATCATGTGGTATATCCCCTTTCCAAATGTTTGCCACCATCCTAGGATTATTCCCAAATGAAATAATACATAGCAACCTTCAGTGGGAACATTGTCAAAAGACGGTAGCATCAAGAAAACTGTCCTTCTGGTTAGCATGTGGGGCAAACAGATGCTGTGCATGGCACTTAAGCACATCCTATTCACACAGTCCTTTGAGCCAAGGTTTTCGCTACTGATTCCCTGCTGTGGCAAAATAGGCTAAGCTGGCTATACAAATGCCAGCCATCACTTGCCCAGTTCAGCCGAAATTCGCTCCTGATATAAGCTGCAAATACAGCTTTTTGAAGAAGCAGTAGAGGCCGAGCTCAGAGTATGGCATTTGGTGCGCAAACGCACAATCAGCACAGCCCATGGAAATGTGACCAAAAGTCATGATGAGTTAACTGAAAACCACTCCACCATGGCCTCAAATAGGACAGTCCAGTGTAGTCACCAAAGCAAACTCAAAGGAATTTACTGGAAAGTAACAAGACAGTGCTATTTACTTATGTCTTGCTAATTTAAATTAGTAAATTCACAGAACATCTTTCACCCAAAAAGATATTTCAGTGCATTAAAATTAAATCAGACCACCACAATTAAATCAATTTTTTTTATAAAAAATGCAACTAAGACACACACACACACAAACACACACACACACGCGACTGCTATTAAGTTAGGAACACAATCGTTTGAAACGAATTAGAATGCCATGTCATACCTATCAAATGTATATTTACTCTGATAGAACCACAAATACTATTTTTACATTTGGGACTTCAAACAACAGTGTTGCCTGATTGCTACTGGTTATCTTGGTCTCATTTCCAATTAGGGTCAATTTTTATCTAGGTGAGCACCTTATGAGTCAATAAGAGCAACACAGAGACTTTTCTTGTACTTTGAACTTAACGCATATTACCATGAAGTAGCTTTCACAGAAATTAATGGAACCTGAGTTGCATGGAAAGTATTGTGATTTAAGGCAGGGATAGGCTGAGTTGGCCAAAACCACCCTTGGATAAACTGGGGTTATAATCTAGGTTTCTCACTTTGAAACCTAATAAACTGAGTCAGGAGTTTTTCAGCCTTTCAGAGAATATATTCCATGCTGCCTTATCTGCCACGGAAACTCTGTAAGTTTAGTGGGTTCTAGAACATGGCCCAGGACACACACCAATTCACCTGGGTGCTAACCACACCTGTGGGCTCATCTTGACCTATGTGAGTTGGGAGAATAGCCTAGGATATACCCCATATTCCCCTGCATCTGCACAATGCAAGGGAAGTTTGGCAGTCATAAGCAAGTTACTCGCAAGGAGAGTTGCCTACCACAACTGATCTTCTCATTAAGAGTTTCACAATAAATTTATAAGGAACCAGTGCTTCCCAGAATACAGTCTGACAACTACTGTATTAGCTTCCAGATTATCTATTCATCAGTCACTTATTCTGACATATTCAGAATGGGAAACTTGTTTCAGAACACAGCTCAAGTAAAGTTTACAATACATACGCAGCAGTCTAAGAAATTACTAGTCTTGAAGTGTTGACCGCCTTGAAAGAATGGAATACGTACAGCAAACACCTAAATCCCAAAATATGCATTTACAATATTTCTGTATAGTATTTCAGGGCAAAGAAATGCATTTGGGACATTCGCAAAGTGCAACAGCCAATAAATATTTACACTCATATCTAACAACCCATAGTTAAACCATAGTGCAAGGTTTGCACATAAAACAACCCATGTTTCAACAACAACCCATGATTCAACGACAACCTGTACTCAACCTATACTCTGGGTTGTCATTATGTGCTTACCCGTTTAGTGGCTTGGGAACACAGACACACAGAACTGTGGAACAAGGTACCTCTGAGCATAAGTTCAGTCCAGGAATTTGTTTTTAATACCAAAACTGGAGCTCTTGCACAAATCCTTTCACTCATACATCTACTCCCTGTTTCCCCTGCCTCCCAAGCTTTCTTTACTTCAGCAGCCTAATTTGGGAAGAAAACAAGACTTTTTGTTTTCACTATTGCAAGTTAAAAACACTTGCTGATCTGCTGCAAATCACCCACATAATATCAGCAGATTATGGTCTACCTTCTGCTCAGCCCTGATCTAAGCCAAGTCACTGCCCCCAAAGCCTGTTTTGATCCCATGGGCACAGCTTGATGGGCAATACTGCAATTAGCACTTTAGTTTTATACGGATCTAGCCAGAAGTAAATCCCATTGATTTCAATAAGGCTTATTCTAGGCAAATGGTACACGATTGCTGCCTCAGTCACTTGTGACTCAGTGGGCAAATGGCAGCACAAGCCCTATTGCTGGAAAACACAGACACGCTTCCCAGCCGCACAGATTATGCACCCCACAAATGTCATATAACCACGTCCAGCAGCCTTATGGTGTTGGCTGTGCAGGGACTGGATTTGCCCCAACAAGCACATCCAATTCTCAAATATTAATGCATACATAGCACAGCAATGTCTATGCTTAGATCAGCCAGACTTAAAAAAAACACCATTTGAACTGATTTTTTCACCAGGCTGAGATGCTCAAAGCAAAAGGGAGCGGGGGAGAGAAATGGGGGGGGGGGGGGAATGGGAAAAAAATATGCTGTTTTGCTAGGCTGTTCTTTTTCCTAGCCAAGGCTGCTTGTTTTAAAGAAAATGAAACAGCCGTATTGAGTACACTCTATGCTACTTAGATGACAAACCATTTGGCTTCTTGGAGAGAATCTCTGTTAGATAGGCCTACAGAGACAAAACGGTGAATGAGAACCATCTGTCAACCTGATGGGAATTTCTCCACTAGCAAGATGGTCATTTCTAAATATCCAGAGCTTGGGATCTTCATCTCTCTCCTTTGAGCCACACAGACTCCACAGCAGCGTTGAATCCTCACATGCTCTGGTTTCAGCAGCTGGCAGCAGTCCCACTAGCCACAACAATAGAGGAGTGCCACACTCATGCTTATTTTGGGACTTTAGCACTTCATGTGTCAGATTCAGAAAAGAAAGTTCCCTTTGGTTTGAACCACATGAGAGTAGTCCGCAGCCTGCAGACCACATGCCGCCCTCGGACACTCGGACACTCTGCGAGGCTCAGGAAGCCCCAACCATTTTTCTCCGCTGCTCAGCCATCAATCAACTGGGCAGCAGGGAACAGACAACAGCGGGGAAAACAGTGATCTTGATCCAGATTGATGTGCATGGAATGAAAGACTCACCTCACCCTCCAGCAGTCTCTGCAGGCAAGACAGGAGCAGGCAAGATAGATCTTGAACAAGACTGCAGAAGGGTGGGGGAAAGGCGTTATCCTTTCACTTCCAGCGATCCTGAGTGGTGAACTGGTTTTTCCCCCCTGCATGCGTGTGTATGTCCTGGCTCCAGGCACCACAGACCTTCTCACCACCAGCCCTGCCCATTCAGTGCAGGGTTCCAATGTGCCCCCCCACCCCAAAAAGGTTGCCCCAACTCTAGTTTAAACGGCTCATTTTCATCCTAATATTTGTTTGTGTTCATCCTTTGCTATTCTTATATCTTCCTCCCTCTTTGCCACAGGCAGCATTTACACTGTATGCTCCTTAGGGGCAGGGATCGGGGGGGGGGGGGGACTTCGTACAGTGCCACATTCATTGATCTATTATTTGTTTCATTTATATCCTACCTTTCTCTCCCATGATAGAACTCAAGGCAGCACACATATGGGCTCTCAAGTGGTTTCCCCATCCAAGTATTGACCAGATCTAGACCTGTTTAGGCTCAGCAAAGTTGCTACGTGCCTCCAGCCCATACCCAGGGGCCATAATAATAATAATAATAATAATAATACAACTGTGTGCATGTGCATGTGTGTAATTTTCATACACAGAGGAATCCAGGGGCATTATAAGGTTTAGGAAGGATTATAAAGAGAGCACGTGGGGAGTGTTCCTTATGACAAGCTGAATAGAATCTCACAGGGGACATATGATGCATATAGCATAAAGGGCCCAAGATATTATGGTATGGTAGCAGAAACAGAAAATAAGGTTTTTCGAAGGTGTATAACTGACAAAGGTGGAGACCAAGATATCTACTGAAACAGCTTTATTCCGAATTCTGTTTTGCCAGCCACTTTTGCAATTAGCTGTATTCACACTTACAGGCACAGTCCAGCCAAAGTTAAGTCTTAATGACTTTCAATTAAATAGTTAAGCATGAGACTTGCTCCCCCACTGAAATCAGTAAGACTGAAAGTGTTAAACTTTGGTTGGATCCTGCCACCCATTCACCACGTTACTTATAATTTACTTTGCAATTTGTTCCATTTATACCCTGCATTTCCCCTAAGAAATGTTCAAGGTGGCTACTATATCAATGTGCTATAAAACCTGCCCAAGGATCTTACAATCTAAAATTTGACATAGAAGAGGGGGGAAAGGAGGGTAGTGAGAAAAAAAGAGTCATGCATAGACAGGCAAGAATGCGTGTTTATTTCAGTTACACATAACATGAGCTCAATTATAGTACAGTATGAGGCCATTTGATATATACCACATCTGCACAACTCCTCCTATTTCCATCTCTCCCGCCTTCTGTCCTCCATTCTCTCCTGTGTCAAATTTTAGACTGTAAGCTCCTTGGGGCACAGACCTACTCTATTATGTTTTGCAGTGCATCATGCACAGTGCAAGTTGTACACAGCTGGTGCTATGTAAGTAATGAGTATATCACACAGGCATTATAAAAGAGGAAGGGTCCTTCTATAGCAGGCAAAGCGGGTGGGTCTCACACAAAAAGTGGAAGCCAAGATTTACAGGAAGGGAAGTATGAAGCAAACAATGTCTAGGTAGACAAGGAGGAAGTGGGGCTCATCCAGGATGGATATATATAGAAGTTCCCTCTCCAATTCTATCTAGGGCTGGTGGGGAAGGATTTGTGTCCTCCTCTCCCTAAAATAAAAGCAGCCTAGCAGCAATTCTGCAAAGGCCAGCAGCAGGAGCCAGAATGAACCTCTGGGAGGCAAGCTCAAGGGGGGGGGGGGCGGCTTGGCAGGGAGGAGGAGGAAGAGGGGGGGTGGGAAACAGAGAGAGCTCCCCCGCCCCACTTCGTTAATTTCTCTAAACACACTTTTTCTGGGAAGGGAGGGGGATGCTATTTTGAAACAGCCCAAAAAGAAAAAGCTCGTATGCCATTTTCATGCACTCATTTCCTTTTTCCTTACTTCCTTCTAAAGGAGCTGGCAAGAGAATCCCCAGGAAGAAAAAGCGAAGCAGAATCGGTCACGTGTGGAAGGAAAGCGAAGCGAAGTTTGAGTGGGAGGGAGGGAGGGAGCCGTTCTGGGATCGCAGAGAGCGCCTCAGCGATTTAGGGGGCGATGCCACTAGGTCCCCGGGCTGAGGAGACTGAGCTTATTATGGGATACATATCACTAAGTCCCAGCGACTGCCACTAGGTCCCGGGGCTGAGGAGACTGAGCTTATTATGGGATACATATCACTAAGTCCCAGCGACTGCCACTAGGTCCCGGGGCTGAGGAGACTGAGCTTATTATGGGATACATATCACTAAGTCCCAGCGACTGCCACTAGGTCCCGGGGCTGAGGAGACTGAGCTTTTTATGGGATACATATCACTAAGTCCCAGCGACTGCCACTAGGTCCCCGGGCTGAGGAGACTGAGCTTATTATGGGATACATATCACTAAGTCCCAGCGACTGCCACTAGGTCCCGGGGCTGAGGAGACTGAGCTTATTATGGGATACATATCACTAAGTCCCAGCGACTGCCACTAGGTCCCGGGGCTGAGGAGACTGAGCTTATTATGGGATACATATCACTAAGTCCCAGCGACTGCCACTAGGTCCCCGGGCTGAGGAGACTGAGCTTATTATGGGATACATATCACTAAGTCCCAGCGACTGCCACTAGGTCCCGGGGCTGAGGAGACTGAGCTTATTATGGGATACATATCACTAAGTCCCAGCGACTGCCACTAGGTCCCGGGGCTGAGGAGACTGAGCTTATTATGGGATACATATCACTAAGTCCCAGCGACTGCCACTAGGTCCCGGGGCTGAGGAGACTGAGCTTATTATGGGATACATATCACTAAGTCCCAGCGACTGCCACTAGGTCCCGGGGCTGAGGAGACTGAGCTTTTTATGGGATACATATCACTAAGTCCCAGCGACTGCCACTAGGTCCCGGGGCTGAGGAGACTGAGCTTATTATGGGATACATATCACTAAGTCCCAGCGACTGCCACTAGGTCCCGGGGCTGAGGAGACTGAGCTTTTTATGGGATACATATCACTAAGTCCCAGCGACTGCCACTAGGTCCCGGGGCTGAGGAGACTGAGCTTATTATGGGATACATATCACTAAGTCCCAGCGACTGCCACTAGGTCCCGGGGCTGAGGAGACTGAGCTTATTATGGGATACATATCACTAAGTCCCAGCGACTGCCACTAGGTCCCGGGGCTGAGGAGACTGAGCTTATTATGGGATACATATCACTAAGTCCCAGCGACTGCCACTAGGTCCCGGGGCTGAGGAGACTGAGCTTTTTATGGGATACATATCACTAAGTCCCAGCGACTGCCACTAGGTCCCGGGGCTGAGGAGACTGAGCTTATTATGGGATACATATCACTAAGTCCCAGCGACTGCCACTAGGTCCCGGGGCTGAGGAGACTGAGCTTTTTATGGGATACATATCACTAAGTCCCAGCGACTGCCACTAGGTCCCGGGGCTGAGGAGACTGAGCTTATTATGGGATACATATCACTAAGTCCCAGCGACTGCCACTAGGTCCCGGGGCTGAGGAGACTGAGCTTTTTATGGGATACATATCACTAAGTCCCAGCGACTGCCACTAGGTCCCGGGGCTGAGGCGGCAGGAGTTTATATATCACGCCTCGGGGGCTGAGGCACCTGGGCTTATTATGGGATTCGTCCCACTAAATCCCGGGGCTGAGGCGACTGGGCTTATTATGGGATTCGTCCCACTAAGTCCCGGGGGCTGAGGCGACTGGGCTTATTATGGGATTCGTCCCACTAAGTCCCGGGGGCTGAGGCGACTGGGCTTATTATGGGATTCGTCCCACTAAGTCCCGGGGGCTGAGGCGACTGGGCTTATTATGGGATTCGTCCCACTAAATCCCGGGGCTGAGGCGACTGGGCTTATTATGGGATACATATCACTAAGTCCCAGCGACTGCCTCCCGGGGCTGAGGCGGCTGGAGTTTATATATCACGCCTCGGGGGCTGAGGCGACTGGGCTTATTATGGGATTCGTCCCACTAAATCCCGGGGCTGAGGCGACTGGGCTTATTATGGGATACATATCACTAAGTCCCAGCGACTGCCTCCCGGGGCTGAGGCGGCTGGAGTTTATATATCACGCCTCGGGGGCTGAGGCGACTGGGCTTATTATGGGATTCGTCCCACTAAGTCCCGGGGCTGAGGCGACTGGGCTTATTATGGGATTCGTCCCACTAAATCCCGGGGCTGAGGCGACTGGGCTTATTATGGGATTCGTCCCACTAAGTCCCGGGGCTGAGGCGACTGGGCTTATTATGGGATTCGTCCCACTAAATCCCGGGGCTGAGGCGACTGGGCTTATTATGGGATACATATCACTAAGTCCCAGCGACTGCCTCCCGGGGCTGAGGCGGCTGGAGTTTATATATCACGCCTCGGGGGCTGAGGCGACTGGGCTTATTATGGGATTCGTCCCACTAAGTCCCGGGGCTGAGGCGACTGGGCTTCCTGTGGCCGTCCGTCCCACTAAGTGCCGGGGCTGGGCTTATTATTCCGGGCTGCATGCTGCCACTAAGTCCCGGGGGCTGAGGAAATCCCACTCTCCCCGGAGACCACCACCCTCCCCCCTTACCCACCAGCTCGGCAGCGGCGCTGCGGCTCCTTCTCCTCTTCCTCGTCGCCCCGCTCTTCCCTCCTCCTCCTCCTCCTCCTCCTCCACCTCCTCTCCCCCGGCCGGTCTCTCCCTCCAGGGCGCCGCCCAAGCGGCCGCCTCGTCCCGGCCCTCCTGAGGCGTCGCTCTGCGTGTGAAATGGCCGGGGCCGGGGCTGCCGAGCGCCGAGCGGGCGAGAAAGGGGAGCGCCGCCACTACTGCTGCCTCCCGCTCTCTCGCTCGCTCTCTCGCTCGCTCGCTCTCTCTCGCGCTGGGTTTATTTTAAGAGCCATCGATGCCATCGGGCTCTCTATTGGCCAGCCTGAACGGGGCGGGGGCGGGGGGGGGCGAGAGAGGAAAAAGTGGGCGGGGCGGCGGCGGCGGCGGCGGCGCGAGGAGGGGGGAAAAGGAGCTGCAGCGGAGGAGGCGAAGAGTGTTGGTGCAAGATTCTCCCCCGCGCAGCGGCAGGCGGGCAGGGCGCTGCATGCAAGAACCAGGTTACATAAAAAGGGGCGGCGAGCAAAGCGAGAGAGAGAAAGAGAGCAGATGCGGGGGGAGGTGGGAGTTGATGCCTCCTTGGGGAAAGGGCCGTGTTGTTTGCCTTCCTCTGCAGGCTTACTCGGGAGTAAAACTCCTTGCACCGCAGCGGGGCTCGCTTCGGAGTATGCGCGCCTTGGCATCGCGCAGGGAGGATCCAAACCCACCGGCTCATGCCTGCACTCCCGAGACCCATTGAACGCGGCGAGGGGCTGGCTGCCCAGTAAACACGCACAGGCGCATCGGACTGGCCATTTAAAAAGAAATGCACGCGCAACGCACAAGCTCTCACACACATACGCGCACACGCATGTATGCATGCATGCTATAGAGCGGCTGCAATCGCCCGGGTTCCGATTTAAGCGGCGGGTTAAAACAAACCAAAGAAATATGCGGAAATGTCGGTCATAAAATACGATGGCGAGTCAATCGGAGGCGATGCCCCCCAGCCCAGCCCAAATCACACACGGGAGCAGGATGCTCAAATAAAAAGTACTTTGTACGCGGGAAGAGTATAACGTGGGAAGCGGAGCGGGGTCGTGTAAATGGCTTAAGGGTTTCCTTGCGATGCGGTGGAAACTAGAAGCGCCCAAGAACGAATCACACGAGGTAAGGGGAGGCTTTTTAAAGGAGAGAGAGAGATCAAGAAATGTCAGCGGCAAGCTCTGTAGAAATAAATCCTACGGGATCCATTATAGATTATTTCATCTTGTAAAGCATTCTGTACACGCTGCTGGGAATATAGATAACAACCGCAGAGATAGATACCCATCCTCCCAAATCACATCAATGAGGTAATGCTTTTATCAAACAGACTGTATACTAAAAAAAGAAGAAGAGAGGAAAAGAAGCGATTTACAAAAGGATGAATAAATTGCAACATCACTTCGAAACATATTACATAAATGTCGAAGAATGGACTTTTCAAACTCCAGCTTAATGCATCCAGAATAACTACCAACTGCAGTAATACGGGATTCAGGCCTTGAGAGAAACATTGGGGGGCCCCAGGATAGATTAGACAGTGGGGCTGAGCCAGCCCCCCTCCCTATCCCAGAATATCCCCTTCTCCACCTTATACGCCGTTTCCTCACCGCCTTACCCCTCTCTCTGTCACCAGCCCGAGCTCCTTTCGCTGTTTCTAGGACGTACATACAATGCTACTTCTCTGCTCTCGGCAGGTTCCGAAATAACAGGCAGACAATCTGTTATTGGCTGGTGAGGAGAAGGAAGGGCGGGATGCAAAAATCGTTATCTGTGTACCTATGTAATAGGAGCAGTCAATTGTGTTGTGTGTGTATTGGGCTGTTAGAGGTCGCACAGGTGTTTCGTAAGTCCGGTATACCTGTTTGTGTGTTGTGTGTGACTGCCTGTAGGTTGCTGGCATTTGCTGAATTTCCATCTAATCCTGGTGGCTTGCTTATTTGGCTGGTATTATAACAATGGTATCATCATAATTTCTGGATTATTATTATTATTTTGGTCATTTTACATTGGAGAACAAGCTCAAGGTTAGAGCTGAGATGTGTCTACAGCCCAATGCCCAAGCAAAATTTATTTGGAAATAAGCCCTCTCGCTTCCAATGGCATTTTCTTTGAAGTAGGTATGATTTAAAGATTGTAGCTTTGGGGGGGGGGGTTCTCGCAAATCCTTCTGACATGTTGTGTCTTTCTGACATTTATTTTTCTGTTTCTGTGGTGGGGTGGGGAGAAATTAGCTGATAGCAACAGCAGCAGCCTGATACAATTGGTTTATGTTGTATGTTTATTTGAGGGATTTATTCCCTACCACCACCAATGAAATTCCCAGCGTGGCTTACAAAATTTAAAAACATCATGAAAGACATTTCATACATACATTTTTTTTTAAAAAAAAAAAATCCATTGCTGTGTTTTTGCATTATAGTTCACTTGAACAGAAAAGTTGTTTACAAACTTTATAAATCAATTGGCTGGGGAAAAAATTGCATAGATCTGAGCATGTCTTCTTTCCCCATTTATCCTCAGCCCCATATTCCTCTCCTCATTCTCTTGTCTGCCTTCTGTTGAATCTGGGATTATAAACTCCTCAGGGGTAAGGACCCATCTTTTTGCTGTTACTCTGTAAAGCATCATTTCATTTAACCTCATCATTCCTTTTAATATCGAACTCAGGTGGTGTGTGCCAGCAGGACTGTTGCCAAAAGACAGCCGGCGCTGCATTCTCAGATATGTTTAAGAAACAAATTGAGGCAACCCCCTCCCCAAAAATCAATCCAGTGAACAGTGAGCACGCTCAGTAACCTCCAGAAAACATGAAATGCAGGAGGGCAGCAGGGGAGAATGAACAGGCCGGATTGAGCCTCTTACTGTTTACAGTAGCCTTCTCCAACCCAGTGCCCTCAAAATGTTTTGAACATCAACTCCAATGGGCACAAATGCTGGGAGTTGTACTCCGAAATATCTGGAGGGCACCAGTTTGGAACAGGCTGGTTTATAGTACTCTAGAGGAGAGGATATGGACGGAGAGAGCCCTACACAGGAGCAGGAGTGGGCAATGTTTTTGGCTCTTCGTGCCATATACGACGCCTGGTGCTGGGTAGAGGAAACCAGTTTGGTCCATCTAGCCCAGTATTGCCAACACTGACAGGCAGCAGTGGCTCTCCAGGGTTTCAGCCAGGAGACTTTCCTACCCTCCCTGGAGATGCCGGGGATCGAACCTGGGACCTTCTGCATGCAAAGCAAATGATCTCCCAGGGAGCTACAGCCCCTTCCTCTGTGTGTGTGTGTGTGTGTGCGCGCGCGTGTGCACATATATACCCATGCATGCACCATAGGCATGCGCAAGGGGTGTGCTGGGTGTGCCCAAGCACACCCTAATGTCTCAAGCAATAAGTGTCAAATTGAGGGGGGGGCATTGAGTAGGGATCCAGAGGGGGATCCGGACGCAGCGGGAATGGTCCTCCGGCTGCCCTCGTAAGCCCCTCCTCCAGCCAGTGACACCACAAAGCCCCAACAACGCTGGGGCTTGAGGAGGGTCTCCTCATTCCCCACCCCCCTGCAACTGCCCTCTGGTGGTCATGCAAGCCGAACGTGGAGAAGGACATCATTGTCTACAACGCTTAATAAATAAATGAATAAAAAAATGTCCTGTATGACTGAGTATTCAATAAAAGTTCACCTTTAAAAATATTTTTTAAAATTCCCTGGGTGCGCGCCCAGATAAAATGTGCTGCGTGCGCCTTTGGCATGCACACAGACATAGGATGGAATTGTTGCAGGGGAGGCTAAGCCGCTTCTCCACTCCTTCAGCGCTTGCAACTGGGATTGCTGTTTCTCTTCTGCTATGAGCAGCAATCCTGACTACACCAGGATCAATTGCGCTGAGGAAGAAGGCACAAAGCGGTAATTTTCTATGCGTGCACCTTTCTCCAATTCAGTCAGGCTACGGACAGGCTGCCAAACATGCCCTCTTCTCTGCATATGTTCATCCCCACCACAATTGCTTCAGCTCTGCATGGCGGGTGGGGTGGGGTGGGATATGGGGGACGGGTACCCATGTCAGGCTCAACAGCTGGCCTCCAGCAGGGACCACATGCAAGCCATGGTTTGCGCACTCCTATGTTAAGGGGTGAAGATATGCCGTGACATTTTGTTGCAGGATTCACTTGCATTCGCCTTTTGTTTTTTGGATTCCCAGTCACGAGAACCACAATTCTCTTTGGCGCTGATGCGCTTCAACTTTCCAATTCTTAATGTGTTCATATTAGCCCTGGCAATTTCCCCCATATGTCACAAATGCTCAATAAGGCTGTTATGGAGATTGACTGGACACCCACTACCACCACACCCCTGTGCCCCCTGTGTGGGCAGCAAGCTCTGGTTTCCAAGCACATGACAACATAATTCCAAGAGATCCCCACCATTAAAGCAGCCAGGAGAACCTGGCTTGAGCTGGGCAGACAATTTGATTTTTTATCCCTTTTCCTATAGTAAATGACCACTGCGGAGTAATTCCAATTTGGGGCTAGCAGAAAGATGTTCATTTTGCATTCCTGGACAGTGTTTTTTAAAAAAATTATTTACTATTTTATTTATTTATTTACTGCATTTCTATACCGCCCAATAGCCAAAGCTCTCCAGACAGTTTACAGAAATTTAAACCATAAAAACCATTCAACATATAAAACAACGACAGTATAAAAACACAATTTAAAACACAGTATAAAAGCACAACCAGGATAAAAACCGAGCAGCCATGCAGAAATTAATAAGGAAATTTAAAATACAAATTTAAACAGCAAGGTTAAAAATCAAACTGAAGAACTGTTAAAACACTATGAAAATAAAAAGGTCTTCACCTGGCGTGTGAAGGAGTATAATGTAGATGCCAGGTGAACCTCTCTGGGGAGCTCATTCTATAGCCGGGATGCCACAGCAGAGAAGGCCCTCCTCCTGCTAGCCACCTGTCTCACTTCCTTTGGCAGGGGCTCATGGAGGATGATCTTAGGGTCGGGGGCAGGTACATATGGGAGGAGGTGTTCCTTCAGATAACCTGGCCCCAAGCCGTTTAGGGCTTTGAATGTTAATACCAGCACTTTGAATCGGGCCCGGATCAGGACTGGCAGCCAGTGAAGCTGGAAAAAGACTGGTGTAATGTGGTCTCATTGGCCAGACCCCGTTAACAAGCTGGCTGCCTGTTTTGTACCAGTTGAAGTTTCTAGACCGTTTTCAAAGGCAGCCCCACGTATAACACATTGCAGTAATCCAGACAAGAGGTTATCAGAGCGTGGATAGCACTCTTTTCCTGCCCTTTAGCCAAAAAATGCTCTCAAGGCAGCTTACAAAAATAATTCTTAAGACCATCCCTGCCCACAGGCTTACAGTCTAAAATAACATGACATAAAAGGAAAGGGGATTGGGAGGGAGGAGGAAAAAAAGCAAATTTAGGCACTAGGTTCGTAGTTGCAAAGTTCAGTAGGTCATGGACACAGTGGAAGGGTTGGCGCTTCCTCCCCCTCTTCCAGCCTCATGCAGATCCAGGCATTTTGACCTTGAATCAGTTATTAGGCTCACAAATATCATCTCTCATACTGAGCATTAAACTCTTAATTTTGACTTTCCCAACTCACCACAATGGGAATATATATCTTTTAAAAAATTGATTGGTGCAGCCATTCTCATATTATAATGTCTCTGCCCACAAGTATGGATCTCTGTGTAGAAAAAAAGGTGGGAATAGTCCTTGAGCACCAGCAGTGGATTTTCCTTTGCGGCCCGTACTTTTATCATTGATAGATGGGTTAATTTGCTCTGCTGTGTGATCTCCTTTCCAGTGCCCTGTCAGCATTGGCCATCACTCTTCTTCTCCCTTATAATTTGGTTTTTAGCTCACTGAGTTACTCGCTAATCTTAAAATATGAGCTGGGTGTTGGCCGTCATTTCTACAGGCTAAATATATCTGTGTTAGACTGGAAGCATAGGTTGGCTGACCCTATGAAAAGGAGGACAGGGCTCATGTAACTTTAACAGTTGTAGAAAAAAAGGAATTTCAGCCAGTGTCATTTGTATGCAATTAGTTCCTGGTGAAATTAAGTTGCAGGGACCCTGCCTTGTTTTGTATCTGGTCACTCTAGTATAGTACCTGCAACTTTAACTGTTGGGATGAAGAGGGAATTTCACCTGGAACTAATTGCATACAGATGACTCTGGCTGAAGTTCCCTTTTCTCTACAACTGTTAAAGTTACATGAGCTCTGTCCTTTAATGATGACACTCCTTGGGCAGTTGCCTCTGAGCAAGCTGGTGCTCAAATACTTATTTATTTATTGCATTTCTATACTGCCCAATAGCTGAAGCTCTCTGGACGGTTTACAAAAATGCAAACCATGCAAACCGTTCAAAATATAAAACAAACAACAGTATAAAATACAACATAAAAGCACAACCAGGATAAAACCGAGCAGCAATGCAGAATACAGATTTAAAATACTTTATAGAAAAATACATTATTTGGATTACTGTACCTTTTCATGACTTCTTAAATGGCTATTTTGAACTCCTCTCTGTGTTACATTCACTTCTTGGAGCGGGAACCCTTAGGTAACATCCAACCCAAGTCCTACTTAAGGTAGCCCAATTGAAATGAATCGGATTTAATTTAGTCATGAGTAACTTAAGTCCCATTCATTTCAGTGGGTCTGCTCTAGGTAGGACTTAGGTTGGATTTTACCCCTTGCTTACCATCCTGGTTGCACAACTGACTTGAGCCATTTTTTTGTTACCTGGGAGAACAGAAGTAATCTTTGCTAAATCCTGGAATTGACCTCACAATTAACTTTAATATTGGCTTCCATTGATGCTATTATCAAATGTGCTCCTCTAGACACGTGTACAAACTTGCACATGTTCTCATGATACACATTCGTTAAGGGACCTTCTGACTTTGGCAATAGGATCTCTCTCTCTCTCTCTCTCTCTCTCTCTCTCTCTCTCTCTCTCTCTCTGTCACACACACACACACACACACACACACAGAGGCTTCTTCCAGAAAGAGTAAATTTAGGGTGACCAGCTGTCAGGACTTCCCTGGATTTGTCCGTTTTTGTTGGTGTTGTATCCTGGATGTCGGGGGATTTTTTGTAATTTTCTATAATGCCCGGGAATGACACGCTTTCCCCTTTAAGGCCACCATTAGTGTGACAAGGGAATTATGTGCTTTCTGGAGGCACGTCATTCCCCCCATTTCTTCAATCAGGGCCTTAAAGGGGAAAGTGTGTCATTCCCAGACATTATAGAAAAGGCCCCAATTGGAGCAGTGGGGGCAAAAATGACATGCTTTCTGGGGCCTCTGGAAAGCACATAATCTTTGCCCCCCCCCCACCATGCTAATGGTGGCCACCATTAGCTCGCCACACCAATGGCGGATGCCACTAGTGTGGCGAGGGGGAAAATGACTCGCTTTCCAAGGGACCCAGAAAGTGTGCTTTCCCTCTTTCCCCCACCACTGGCTGTCCTCCTTTTTGGATTCCAAATAGGGTCACCCTAATTAAACACAAACAAGCATTTAAAATGTACACTCGGTTGGGAGAAATTAACTGGGTAGAACGATCATGAATCAAGCAAGCTTAACGGTACATCAACATGCAAGAAAATCCTCAGCGGATGTGCGGAGAACCAGATTGTGGGGAAATTACTTCGTTCTGGCTGAATCAGATGTCTTTGGTGCATAAAGCTAAGCAGTGGACATCTGTGAACAGGCAGATCAGGGAGGGGCTTGTGAGTGTGAATAGGTTGAGAGATAGGTAGGGATTAGGTAAATTGACGTCCTTAACACTTAGGAGACAAAAAAAAAAGGCTTGGCCTGAGCAGTAGAAGAGCAGAGAGGAAGGGAAAAAATTTAGGAGGTTTGTTTCAACAAGTGGCGGTGTGATCAGGCAAGTAATCCAGCAACTCGAATGATCAAGGGCTGGAGCAACTCTCCTATGAGGGAAGGTTACAGCAGCTGAGATTGTTCAGCTTGGAAAAAAGGAGGCTGAGGGGAGACATGATAGAGGTGTACAAAATTATGCATGGTGTGGAGAATGTGATAGGGAGACATTTTTCTCCCTCTCTCATAATACTAGAACCCAATGGGGTCATCCCATGAAGCTGATCAGTGAGAGATTCAGGACATATAAAAAGAAATACTTCTACACACAGCACATAGTTAAACTATGGAATTCGCTACCATGAAACGTAGTGATGGCCACCAACTTTGATGGTTCAAAAAGTGGATTGGTCAAATCCATGGAGGATAAGGCTGTCTATGGCTATTAGTCCTGATGGCTGTAACCCACCTACAGTATCCAAGGCAGTATGCCATTTGCTGGGGAACATGGGCAGGAGGGTTCTGTTGCATTTATATCCTACTTGTGGGTTTCCCATGGGCAGCTAGTAGGCTACTGTGTGAACAGAATCCTGGACTAGATGGACCTGTGGTCTGATCCAGCATGGCTCTTCTTATGTTCTTATGTCCTGATGCATGGTACAGTAACAAAAGTGCATGGGGGAAGGCGGTTACCTAAAGCTCACAACATGACAATTCCAATTTACAGTGCTGTGTCTGCTGTCTCCAAGCTTGTTTGCTCCTTCTTAGAGGGGAGCCAGCCACCGTTCATCAATCCCACTTCTTTGAAGAAGAGGGATTGATCGGAATGAAGCCGACAGGGAGGGTCTAGAAGTCCCATCTGCAATCAAGGAAGGGTACATTAAGTGGCTGGTGGTCTGAACAAATAGAATCCATTGGACATTGATTAAACATAAAATCACTTTGGACTGGTACATGGATATATAATTAGATTTAGCATTGCATGTATCTTTAAGTTATGGAATATTTGCAGTTTGGATTAGATTGGTATGCTGGTATGATCTAATCTAGCAGATTGGTATTGCTAGATTAGACCATACATATGTTACCAGCAGAGCCTTCAGGGAACACTCTTTGTTGTCACTTTTCCTGCTATGGTTTTCACAAGGGTTTCTTAAAGTGGCCATCTCTCTTTGGTCGCCGACTCTTTCTGGAGCCTACAGTGCTTGTCCTATACCAAGCAGCCTGTTAATAATGCTTGGACAATGGCTGTATCTTCTAGTAGTAAACTTGGTGGAATGGAGAGAACTAGTGGGATATGGTCATCTCTGGATATAAACTCTACAGGAAGGACAGGGAAGGGCGTACTGGAGAAGGAGTTGCTCTGTACGTCAAAGAGGGCATAGTGTTGAACACACTAGAATAGGGCTGTGCACGGATCCAGATCCCGAATCTGGAGCGGATCGAGCTGATCTGGGCCTTCCGGATCAGATCAGGCCCGGATCAGATCTGCAATCTGGATCCGATTCGGATCCGGTCACAGCACTCCCTCTCGCTCTCCCCCACTCTCCCTGCTTACCTGCTGCCTCATCCATGTCGTTCCCCATTGTCCACTCTCCTTGCTGTGTGCTGCCGCATTTCCCGCTCACGTCGGGTGATGACATCACCCGTTGCGACCAGCAAATGCGGCAACACACAGCGAGGAGAGAGGACGACGATGTGGAGGAGGCAGCAGGTAAGCAGGGAGAGGAGGGAGAGGGAGAGTGGGAGGGAGTGCTGTGCACGGATCCGGATCAGATCCGAGTTGGATCTGCTCGGACCCAATCCGGACCTGACAGATCGGAATCCAGATTGGATCGGGGGGTCCATGCACAGCCCTACACTAGAACAGACTCTTCCACAGAAGTGCTGTGGGTGACAATACCGGGCTCCAAAACTAATTTAGTACCAGGAACATGCTATCGTCCCCAGATCAGAATGTTCAGCATGACCTTGAGATGGAAAACAAAATCGGAGGGTCCTCCAACCAAGGAAGTGTGAATTCAGTTACCCCCACATTCCCTGGGTAAATGCATATTCCAGTCATAACAAAGAGGTTAAATTTCTTGATGCCCTAAATGACTGTGCCCTAGAACAGTTGGTCATGGAACAGAAGAGAGGGGAGACGACCCTGGATTTATTATTATTATTATTATTATTATTATTATTAATTTCACTTATATACCGCCCCATAGCCGAAGCTCTCTGGGCAGTTTACAAAAATTAAAAAGACTGAGCATTCAAAAGACAATATACAAAATTTAAAACCATAAAACAGCTGTCATTAAAACACTTTAAAACATTTTGACTATTAAGTCTGGCCACAGTGTCAATCAAAACCTCAACTTCAGTTATTAAAATGCCTGGGAGAAAAGAAAAATTTTGACCTGGCGCCGAAAAGATAACAGTGTTGGCGCCAGGCGGGCCTCACTGGGGAGATCATTCCATAATTGAGGGGCCACCACAGAGAAGGCCCTCTCCCTTGTTGCCGTCCTCCGAGCTTTCCTCGGAGTAGACACCCGGAGGAGGACCTTTGATGTTGAGCGTAGTGTACGGGTAGGTTCTAAATGGCGTCGCTCAGGACCTTGTATGAGATGTAAATTTTGTTGAACCAATTGGAAACAGTGACTACATTGCTATCAGAGTTAATATATATTTCAGTGGAAAATTGCTGAGGAAGTCCACCCAGTCACATTTGACTTCCAAAGAGGAAACTTCTCTAAAATGAAGAAACTGGTGAAAAGGAAGTTGAAAGGGGAAGTCAAGAGGATTAAATCCCTTCAAAATGGTTGGAGATTACTCAAAACCACAATAATAGAAGTTCAGCTAAAATATATACCACAGGTTAGGAAAGGTAGCACCAAGTCTATGGTCAATGAGGTTAACCAGCAGGGTCAGGAAGCGATTAGAGAAAAGAGGGCTTCCTTCAGAAAATGGAAGTCTTGCCCAAATGAGGAAGACAAAAGGGAGCACAAGCTTGCACAAATGACATGCAAGCAGACAATAAGAGATGCAAAAAAAAGCATTGCTCCCCTATTTTGGCATTTTACATTGGTTTTGTTTGGGGCTATTGTCCTAAAGGGCTGGTCATCTAAGTGTTCCACAGAGACCAGGTGTCATGGGTAGGTATAGTTAGGCACCTGTTAAGGGCCCCCATTCCAGTAGGTGCCCACTGACAAGACACACACACACACACACACACACACCGGGTGTTCCTCATCTCTACCTATAAAGTGGAAAGTATGTGTACGCGATGTATGTCCGGAAATGTTTACCCACTTCCAGATGAGTTAGAAACTTGAAATTTGGCATGCAGATAGGTCTGGCTGTACAATGTACCAAATAAATCTAAAAACATGGAATTTGGGGTTTTCAGTATTTTTAAAGACTTTAATAAGAACCAAGGCTTACAACTCCCAGCATGCCTTGAGTGGAACTCCCAACATGCATTGGGTGGAAGGCTTACTGGCCTTTAGCAACCATTGTGAATGTGTGGGCAGGTGGGCGCTTCGTGACTTTCACAACCCCGACTCCTAAGGTTGGTCTCGAGCAGTCAACCCAATTCCACATAAAAGGAAACAATCCACATAAATGGGCTGCGTCCATTTGTGGTGCCTCCTCCCACGCTTTGCACGGTTTTAAAATCGTAACTAGATACAAAAGCGTGACTTTGAGGTGCCAAACATGCTCAAAGGCACCCTTTCTGATATTGCTGTATTCTCAGAATCTGGGGGAAGTACATGCGTGGCGTTCGCTCTTAGGAGGGAGGAAAGGGAAGCACTCTGTGCATGCCCAGAAATAGGCCTGATGAAGAGGAGGAGTACACGGCCGGCCCCAATCCTTCAGTACAGGCTCCTGATGGAGCACTTGGTGAGTGAGAAGCACAGGCCGAGGCAGTCCCAGCAGGATTTGGCCAGAGCTGGGTGTGTCCACTGGCAGCTGCTTACCTCCCCTCCTCTGCAATGCTACTCTTCAATGCTCTATGGAGGAGCAACATCGGCAATGAGAGGAGGGAAGTGGACACCTGCAGGCTGCCAAAGGCATGCTGGGAGGTGTAGTACTGGCATGTAGAGTGGTTGATTTTAAATAAAGTAGGGGTTAGTAAACCAGGTCACTATGTGCAAACCAGGTCACTATCTCTCAATCCTAACTCAGCTCCCACTTTCCTGACCTCTCACTAGCTGTCTTTGTTCTCCTTCTACCCGACTTTCTTCAACTGTCACTAACCCTGCCCATCATTCCATTCTAGCCTCAGTTTACGCCTGCAACTCCCAGCATGCTTTGGGCAATTTAATTTGTTTAAAAATTAACTGACAGGCCTAGCACCGGCCTACTACGTTAAGATGATTACCTTGCAGACATATATCTTAGGGATCCCGAGCAACGCCGGGTATATCAGCTACTGGAGTTGCCACTAGCTCCACACAATCATCAAATGTGTTCATTGGTGAGAGCAGAGCCACCCCTGGTGGTTCAGCCCCCAACATTAACATCTTTGCCAATTCCAGCTCCCAACCCGACCCCTTCCAATCCCACCTCAGCCAAGATCTGAAGGAGGAGGCTACACCAACAAAGCAGCAAGCAGTGTATCTCACGTACTGTCACCATAGCGGGGCTTCTGGCAAATTCTATAGTCCCCATCCAAGAGAATTAGAGTACAGGATTGTGCCCTTTAGATTAAGAAAATAATGCAGGAAAAGGAGTTTCACCTCAGCCCTCCCGGCAGTATGACACACCAGGTTAGGGTGTTCCCCAATTGCTGTTTTTAACTTTAAAAAATGCAGGAGTGAATGTGCTGATTTTGATCTTCCACATTTCATCTGCTTATGCCCCAAATGCAAGGATTTTCCCCATGGTTGATCATCCCCTGCCTGCACTTTGAAATGGTACAATCCCCAGAAAGCTGCATCACATGATTTTTTTTCAGAATGCAGAGATCAACAGTTAAACCATGGGCAAGCCATGTGGGCGCCACAAGGATTAGCCATAGGAAACCTGAGGGCTTCTTTTTTTTTACTATCGGGTGGGAATGAATTCGTCCATTGAGCAAAGATCAGGGACAAATTCCCATGAATGTTTCTATTATTTTGCGCGCTATTCCATGAAATCATGCCTTTGTCTTATGCATGATAATATTTCATTTAGCAGCATGATAATATTTCATATAGCAGCAAAGTTGCTGCAGCAGCAAGAAAACCCAAGTTAGCTTTGAGGCTTGACTGAAGCAGATATGGTTTTTATTGTTTGGATTAAGAGGCATTAACAAAAAAAGAATACAGTTTTGCATAAAGGTTGCAGGTAAGAACATAAGAAGAGCCATTCTGGATCCGGTCTAGCACTCTGTTCACACAATGACCAACTAGCTGTTGACCAGGAACCCAAAAGCAGGACATGGTGCAACAGCACCCTCCTGCCCATGTTCCCCAGGCTTACTGCCTCAGATACTGGAGGGAGCACATAGCCATCAGGGCTAGGTAACGTATATGCAAGTACAAATTTAGAAATAAGCACTATAATTTAAGTAGAAATACAATTTACCATAGTGGGGAAGAACGTGACCAAGTCACCAGTTTGTCAGGTATACGTCTTCAACAAGGCCGGAGGCCTTGTTGATTGTTGGTAGATTTATTAGGAATAATTTTGGAATGTCTGTGCAAGCAGGTCTCTGTCAGAAATTCAAACGGGAGTAGCTTGCTCACTCCCTGTCTCGGCCTTGAAGCTGTAAGGTTTCCTGGGAACTTCAGAGTGTTTTGGAAAGATGGGGGCCCACTTGTTGAAGGAGTCACTCAGATGGTAGTGTCATCTTGGTGGGCTGAACAGTGCCACCCTATTTACAGCTTTCACAGACATTCCAAAACGATTCCTAATAAATCTACCTATAATCAACAAGGCCTCTGGCCTTGTTGAAGACTTATACCTGACACTGTTTGCCTGCTAAATCTGCTGTCCAAGTGCTAACTGTTGATGTACAATTTTAAGCCCTCTATCCGATCAACCTTCATGGGGTTCTTTATCCTGAAACCAGACTTGGATTGGGTCACCCTTTAAATAGAGGACACTTTAAAAGAGAGGACTGCCCTGTATAAAGTAGGACACATGGACACACTGCTTGCCAGGGAACCAACATATAGAGAGAAACATCCTGCGAAGTGAAAGAACACAGAAAAGCAAATGTAAAAGAAGAATACTCTATGTATGTCACCCTGAGTTTTCTGGAGGAAGGATGAAATACACTTCCGACAAGCAAGACAGTGAGGAGGTGAAGAGCTTTCCAAGAAATTTATACCAGAGGCAAAGTGAAAAGGAAAGCAAAATTAAGAGAGATTGAATGTTACCCCACCAGCAAACCACATGGATTATTTTTATTAACAAAATCTGCCCATCCTGACTTTAGACTGCTGGGAGGGGGTGTTCTCACATGATGGAAATGGTCCCCTATCAAAAAGAGTCATGGCCCATGGCAATGGGTCTACTCTAAGTAGACTGTCATTGGATACAACCCTATGGTGAGAGGTACTGTATTTCTCTTTAAATTATAATAATTATCTATAAATTTGCATCTATATATATTCGCATATTCAAATGTTATGCAAATCGGTGTGATCTTTTGTTCTCTTCCTTGGTGATTCATAAGTGGTCATCCAATGGAGGGCAACTTGTCCAGGGCCACCTCAAACCTGACGCTGGGCCGTTCTGGTGATGGCAAAACTGGTCCGGCTGATAGGAATTCACTAGGTAAATGTGTCTCTTTTCAGAGGACACACAGATGAACTCCACGCCGTGTGAGCTTGGAATATACCACCTTTCCCTCTACACATTTTGATGAGCGGTGTGCTAGCGAAGACACACACACACATATACACACTCAGTGATGTTACCGTTGTTTTCTTTATTCCTCTGCACCTCCTTTAATAAATACCAAATGGAATATTTTCCTCTCTGTGAAATGATTCATTTCCCCCTTGCCTTCCTTTGAAATGCACTTTAGCCTACAATTGACAATAAATCTCTCGCCGCTTAGCTGCAAATCCTTCACATCTCTCATCTCCACCATTCAGTCTGCCATGAGTAAGCCTCTTGCTTACGTCTTTTTTACCCCTTCAGCCAGAGCTGCCCTCTTCCTCTTAACCTTGCTTTTTCCCCTGCCCACCTGTGCAAGAGCAGCCTATCCTTCCACTCTGACCGCTCGTCTTCTGCAAGTTTTCCTATAGGCCGTATTAATGAAACAAAGGGAAAAAGTGAAGCCAGCATTACTATAAAGGCAAAAGCTTGGAGGATGGCAACAAGGGAGAGGGTCTTTTTCAGTGGTGGCCCCCCAATTATGGAATGATCTCCCCGACGAGGCTCGCCTGGCGCCAACATTGTTATCTTTTCAGCGCCAGGTCAAGACTCTTCTCCCGGGCATTTAACAGTGTATGTTGAGTTTTTGTTGTTGTTCGTTTGTTTGCTTGCTTGATGCAGAATAGTTGCTTTAAATGGATATTGTATTTATAACCTGTTTTTATGCTTTTTGTGCTTTTAAAATTTTACGTATCAGTTTTTAATGTTAAATGTTTTTAATTTTTGTAAACCGCCCAGAGTGCTTCAGCTATGGGGTGATATATAAATGCAAATAATAATAATAGACATCACTATTAACAAGGAGGAGATATGATTTGGCTAAAACTGGGGAGTCCCGGTGGAGTTTTGGATTCAGTTAAAGAGCCTCCTAGCTTTCATCCATCCAAGCACTGCTTACAAAGCCAGGGAGAGGTGGGATCTGTTTTAGGGCTTGTCCTCCCCACCCCAGGGTATTCCTTGACCCTTCCTTGATTTCTCAGCTTCCATCTTTTCTTTTTTTAAAAGCCTTAAGCCTCTACTCCTCATATAATTTCAAAGATATAAAGAAAAGCATGCATGCAATATTCTACCCCAGCTTTCCCCAACCTGGTGTTCTCCAGATGTGTTGGGCTACAACTCCCAGAATCCCCCAGCCAGCCATGCTGACCGGGGGATGTTGAGCATTGTAGTCCAACACATCTGGAGAACAAGTTGGAGAAAGCTGGTAGAATATTGCCCGGTAAGATGCAAGCCTGTGGACACTGTCCACCATTTGGGCCAACGACTCAGATATGCTGGGATGACTGACAAGCCACAGAACCAGTCATGCCTGTCTTCATTTCCTTTCAGTGCATCTACAACGGACCAATGGAAAGAATGGGGCGGGATGTCTGCTTTGCCCTTCCGTGTCTAGGAACACAGCCATTTTTTGCTATTATAGTTGTCCTGGCTGGCTCAGTAGGCCTGAGAATAAAGTGATGAATAAAAATAAAGTTAAGTGCCAGATATTAAACTGACATTAGGTTTTAATTAACTTCATTTTGACGTGTAGGTGTTTCATTGATTAAAGGCACAATCCTATGCATGTTTAGACAGAAAGAAAGGCTTACAACTCTCAGTGCATTTGAGCCATCTCTCTCAACATTCATAGGATTGCACCCTTAATAAATTATGTTTTTATGTTGCCAAACTTTAATAAGTGTGCATTCTGACCCTCTGTATGTTTACTCAGGAGTAAATCCCACTTTGTTCAATAGGACACACTTCCTGGCATATGGATCGCTGCTGCGGAGTGTAACCTTAGTTTCTCATACCGCACATTTTCCAGCTATAGGCCTGTGCAAGCAGCTGAAACTTTCAAGAGCCTCCTTTTCTCCCACCTGGGCACACATGCAATGCAATGCCAATATGATGGTGCAGGGAAGGAAAAACTAATTAATTCCCTTCTGATCTTATAATCATCATCACATTTCTCCCATATGTTGTTCTTTCTGGTGATGGGAATTCTCATAAAATAACATTGTGAAGAGGAGGCTGATAAAAAGGTGCTTTTGAAGACCTCCCCCCCCCACACACCCTGCATCAATTATATGTGCTGATCAAATGCTACAGTGCCTACATCCTTAGCAAGACCATCCGAAGTCTCACCGCCCGCTGTGGCAAGACTTTTTTAAAAAAGCTTTTCATTAACTTTTCAACTTTCTATTTGGAGAAACTATTTTATCGTTTCATTTATTTATTTATTACATTTCTATACTTCCCAACAGCCAAAGCTCTCCAGGAGGTTCGCAGCAATGAAAACCATAAAACAATAAAATACAGTTTAAGAGTTTAAAAGTATAAAACTACAATATGAAAAAAATAAAAATAATAACTAAACAGAAGCTAGCAGTAGTGCAAAAAAAAAAAAATTAAAAATGCAATGCCATCATTTGAGATGCATCATGACATAATACTGGATAGGGCTTGCATGCTTAAATCCCAGGTTCACTCCCTCATGTCAGCAGTTGCTCCCCTCTGGGTTCATTTTCTGATATGCTACCTGCGAGGGTACACAGTATTTAGCTAGACAGACAGTTGATCTGACATATATAAGGAAGTTTCATCAGTGGAGGCTGGTGGCTCCAATGTTAGTGGAGTAGTGAATCTGCTCTGGGTTTCTGCACCTTGGGTAGCTCCGTTAGAGTTCTGACTGAAATCTGGAGCGGATTCACTGCCCCACTGACATAGGAGCCCCCAGCCTCCACTGAGCTTCAAGCAGGCATTGGGTTCTAATGACGTATCATAGAATAGTAGAGTTGGAAGGGGGCCTATAAGGCCATCGAGTCCACCCCCCTGCTCAATGCAGGAATCCACCTTAAAGCATCCCTGGCACATGGCTTGAAGGCCTCTAGTGTGGGAGAGCCCACCACCTCCCTAGGTCATTGGTTCCATTGTCGTACTGCTCTAACAGTCAGGAAGTTTTTCCTGATGTCCAGCTGGAATCTGGCCTCCATCATTCCATAAAATTAGGTGGGATGATTTCAAAAGCTCAGGAGCAAACCTTTGAGCCTCCCGGCTCATTGAGATCTGCTGGAGAGGCTGGCCTCTGCATGCTATCAACATCTGAATGGCTTTTGGCCTGGAATGCTGAAGAGAATGAACCTTCTCTGTAGTCAGGCCTAGATTTTGGAACTCCCTTCCGAGGGAGGCCAACCTCATCCCCTAGCTGGACTTCCACTGGCTAAGCCATTTCTCTTTCAGCAGGCATTTGGAGTTTTATCCTGAACGTTTATCTGCTATCTCCAGATTTCATTTTGGGTCTGTTTGGACATCATGCTAAGCCACCGTAGATCACTGAAAAACTCGATCCACGGTGGCTTAGCGTTTCATGTGGTGGGTTTCCCACCCACCCCCACACACGATGGTCCAACTACTTATGCTCACTACCCACTTTCTGCAGTGAGGTTAGTGGGCTTCAGTAATGGTTTCCGATATGTGGTGTGATGGAAACTCTGTGGCTATGTTCGCTCGTTCTGGCGAAAAAGCAAAAGAATGGCGACCGCCATAAAGTCCGCTGGCAAGAGTGACTGCCACTTCCAGTGACGCTCTTGCCACTGTGGACTTTTTCTATGGTTTCTGTCACTATGCTACGGATGGAGCAGCCGCTGGGGGCCCGTTCACGCCTCAGAGAATGCTGAGATGTGTGGTTATACTGTGCGGAGGAGTTACAGGTAACTACAGAGGGGATATGGGAACCATGGTGCGTGGTTCCCGGTCGTGTGACGGGCCCACTTGCAGTGGTTTGCCTACTGCTCCTCTCTCTGTGGTTACCATAACCACCCCCCTTCCTCGGGTGGGTGAACAAGGCCTTTATCTTCTTCTGTTTTTAGTGTTTTTAGATGGTGGGGGTGGGGTTTAATTTTTTAAAAAGCTCTGTTGTTGGAGGTGACTTTTAGCACTTTAATGGAATGGCCGGTTATAAATGTTTCAAAGAAATAGGAGCTGTTTATGTGCCCCCATTTTAAGAAGGGCATTGGCAAGTTGGCGCACGTCCACAGAAGAGTAACCAGGATGGTGAAGGGTCTGGAAACCAAGTCCTATGAGGAATGGTTGAAAGAGCTGGGTATGTTTAGCCTGGAGAAGAGAAGATTGATGGGATTATTTTGTAACAATGCCCCTTGTTCGAAAGACAATTAGCAGAGAAAAAAACAAAAGGCAAAACAGAACGAGTGTTTACCAGTCCCATCTGCACAGACGCTATCTTAGGATAACAAAAGGAGACCACACCCTTCTTCGGTGAATGAAAGAAAAACATCACGAATATTCTTGCATATACAATGCAGGTTCAGTATAGAGTTTCAAAAGTGTGTGCACAGTCCATTTTGCGTTCCATTACACTGGGAGGAGCAAGAGAGTAAAGCCATGTACTCCCAGCAATGGAAGTTGGAGGGAGAAAGGGGGGGAAGGAAGGGGAGGAGTAAGAAAAGAAGAAATCACAGGAAACCCCATGGTAGGCTATAGAGACCCTAATGCTAGCTGTGCTCAAACTTGCCATGAACTAACTAATTTTAACACTGCCCCCTTCCAGTAACTTGTAGATGAATTTGCAATACCCCCAACAAAATTTAAGGGGATACATGATAGTGGTGGGTTCTCCTTCGCCGGAGGTGTTTAACAAGAGACTGGAGAGCTGTCTATCAGGGTGCTGTAGCTGCACCCTGTGGTCCAGAGCCTGCATTCAGCAGGACGGACGAGATGATCTTCAAGGTCTCTTCCAAGTCTATGATTCTATGCTGTTGTCGAACCCCAGGTGTTTTGTTTGGGGTTCTCCCATACCACGGGTAGGCAACCTAGCACTCTCCGGTTGTTTTGGACTACAGCACTCCTGACCATTGGCCATGATTGCTAATGGGAGTTGTAGTCCAAAACATCTGGAGGGTGCCAGGTTGCCTAGTCGTGTCTCACACCATTGGGGTATGAAAAATAAATATATGGATTCAGCTTCAAATGTTGCAAATGGGTATAGGAAGAGGAAACATAAGTCTTTTGGGCATCTCTCTCCTCCTCATTTGTTTAGAACATCCAAAGCCTCTCTCAGTTATTATTGAGTCATTAATGCAATAATTAATTCATTTTCTCTGCAAGTTGCTAAAATGCAAATGTCACATTGCTTTGTGAGTTCACTGGGAAACAAACATTGATACCGGTTTCATATATGTAGCAATGTTTCTGTGTGTGTGTGTTTGTATGTGTGTGCTACAACACTTCAGAATCAATTAAACCTCCCTCCTTCCATCTACACAGATGTGTTATACCTAAACTGCAGCCAGTGTAGCAAATTCTACAGGCTGAAAAAGAACCAGATGGAGCGAATTTGTCTAATTATCTACGCTGCTCTCGGCCAATAGTTTTCAAACTTTCTACCTCCAGGGAAAGCCTTTCCACATCAGTCTGTCTGCTGCTGAGTAATTGCTGCATTGCAGAGGATTCTGGGATATATTCTAAGGCACGCATACAAGTCTTGACCTTACAAATAGCAGACCATTCAGCAAACCTCTTTCTTGACTGTATGAACTGATTCAGATTGCAGGAATGCAATCGTCGATTGGCAGGGCTGAATTATCCTCCATGCAGAAACATCCCTGCACGTGAAACCTAGCACATCAAGGAGAAGACAGAACATTGTGGGCTCACAGTAATAATAATATATATTTATTTCTTACCCGCCTCTCCCTCTGGAATGAGGTGGGGTACAACAACAAACACAAAACACCATAAAATACATATATAACTAACTAAAAGCATAATAAAACGAATACATTATTAAAAGACATTTTAAAATTCAACTGGGTAGGCATGCAGCAGGGCACCGCCCTGCCCACTCAAACCCATGGACAGCCTCTTTCTCCAGTCTTAACTTGCCCTCTAGTCTGACACTACATCGCATTGTCTCTAACATTTACATTGCAAGGACTCTTAGGAGAGTGTCGCTTATATCTATGCAGTGCACACAAAGACACATTGCACCCCGGGCCACCCCCCTACACACACACACACACAGAGACACACACCATTGGACTCCCATTAATATAAACATAAGAAGAGTCCTACTGGATCAGACTATACAGGGGCTGACCAGTTGTCGACGAGAAACCCACAATCAGGACATGAGCGCAACAACACCATGTTCCCCAGCGACTGGTGTACATAGGCATAGTGCCTCTAAGGGCAGCCCATTCAGTATCAGGGATGGAGGACAGGTTTGGGGTTTTATTTGCAACACAACAATACCTACAATAGCAGCAGCAGCAACGAAAAGCAAAAAGGGGAATCGTATAAAACATATCAATATGCAGTAATATTTATTAACATCACTCTTGATATAGAAAGAAAGAAGAAGGAGGGAAACACAAAAAGGAGAAAAGAAGGATTGAACACTTCCATTTCATTTCGATACACACACACACACACACACACACACACACTATGCAGTCCAAATATCTAAATAGGCATCCATATGATTTGGATGGTTGTAGGAGACTTGCACAAATGTAGTAAGAGCAGTGAGGTCATCAATCCTTTGAGTAATAGGTGGTGGGTGTTTTTCCTTCCAAACTTATAAGTCTCTTTGCAACTAACTGTAAGGGCTCTCAGTATTTGCATTTATTTATTTATTTATTGTATTTATTGCATTTATATGTCACCTTTTTTCCTCCTTAAGGAACCCGAGGTATAATACATAACCCCCCTCCTCTCCATTTTATCCTCACAGCAACAACCCTGTGAGGTAAATTGGGCTGAGAATCTGTGACTGGCCCAAAGTCACCCAGTGGATTTCCATGGCCGAGTGGGGATTAGAACCCGGACCTTCCGACTCCCAGTCCAACACTCTAGCCACTACACCACACTGGCTCTCACTTTTGCAGTCCATTTGTTCATCTCCACATCACAGCGATGCAAATTCAAAGTGCATGTATGTCTGCTGTTGTCATAAGTCTTTTTCAAGAACAAAATTTATACAAGCCATAATTTCCAAATAAAAGAAAACACCACAGCACAGGCCCAGATCATCTGCCTCAATGAGGCATTGATGGAGGCCATGTTTAACTACACTCTAGGACATAGAGTTCCCCAAGTGTAGTATTTTTCATGGAGTCCTTGCAGTGCCTCATTCACAGAGGGTCCAGACGTCATCATCTACTTGTGAACTTCCCATGTTCCATCAAGATGGATATACTGTTGGCAGTGAATGAGCTGATCTGAGATTGGGGGTGCAACCTATTCTGAATAGGGTTGAATTCCCTCTTAAGGATTAGGTTTGTAGTTTTGGGGTGCTTCTGGATCTGGCATTGCTCCTGTAGGGTCAGGTGTCTAATAGTGCCTTTGTCCAGCTTTGGTTGGAGATGGTAGAACTGGCCACAGTGATCCAAACCTTAAACATCATCCACCTAGACTATTACAATGCACTCTACATGAGGCTGATAAATGCCAAGTTCTACACCTAGGAAAAAGAAACCAAATGCTCAGTTACAAGATGGGGGATACTTGGCTCAGCAATACGACAAGCAAGAAGGATCTTGGAGTTGTTGTAGATCACAAGCTGAATATGAGCCAACACTCTGATGTGCCTGCAAAACAGGCAAATGCTATTTTGGGCTGCATTAATATAGGCTGACCATCTGAAAAGGAGGACAGGGCTCCTGTAACTTTAACAGTTGTAGAGAAGAGGGAATTTCAGCCAGAGTCATTTGTATGCAATTTGTACCTGGTGAAATTCCCTCTTCATTACAACAGTTAAAGCTGCAGGGGCCCTGCCCTCTTTTGTATCTGGTCACTCTAGTATAGTGCATGCAACTTTAATTGCTTTGATGAAGAGGTGATTTCACCAGGAACTAATTGCATACAGATGACGTAGGCTGAAATTCCCTTTTCTCTGGAACTGTTAAAGTTACATGAGTCCTGTCCTCCTTTTCATATGGTCAGCCTAATTAATAGAAGTATAGCTTCCAGATCACACGAGGTATTGGTTCCTCTCTATTTAGCACTGATTAGGCCTCATCTTGAGTACTGTGTCTAGTTATGGGCAGCACACTTCAAGAAGGATGCAGACAAGCTGGAGAGGGTTCAGAGGAAGGCAACAAAGATGATCAGGGGTCCGGAAACAAAGTCCTATGAGGAGAGAGACATAATAGCACTCTTCAAATACTTGAAAGGTTGTCACACAGAGGAGGGCCAGGATCTCTTTTCGATCATCCCAGAGTGCAGGATGCGGAATAATGGTCTCAAGTTACAGGAAACCAGATTCCAGCTGGACATCAGGGAAAAACATCCTGACTGTTAGAGCAGAACAACAATGGAACCAATGACCTAGGGAGGTCGTGGGCTCTCCCATACAAGAGGCCTTCAAGATCCAGCTGGACAGCCATCTTGCAAGTATGCTTTAATGTGGATTCCTGCATTGAGCAGGGGGTTGGACTTGATGGTCTCATAGGCTCCTTCCAGCTCAACTGTTCTATGATTCTATGAAACAGCAGCTAGTGCAAAAGGCTGTAGCCAGATTGCTTTCTGTAACATGCTCCTTTCACAGGATTACAGTGGTTCTATACCGGCTGCACTGGCTTGCAATTTGTTTCTGGGCCCAGTTCAAGGTATTGGTGTTTACCTATGAAGCCCTAAATGGTTTGGGTCCAGGATAACTGAAGGACCGCTTCCTCCTTTATGAACCTGTGTGTAGTTTAAGAATTGTTTCGGAGACCCACACCACCCAGAAAGATTAGGCTGGTGGCAATATGGGACGGGGCATTTTTGTAGCAGTATCCCGATAATGGAACGCCGTCCTTAGGGAGCTGAGATTGGCTCTTTCTTTGTTTAGTTTTAAGTGGGCTGTTCACACTTTTTTCTTCTGCTTGGTATCTAAATGATATTTAAATGTATTTCTGCTTTCTATTTTTAGAGATGCATGTTCACTTGTTTTTAATTTGTTTATCGTGATATTTGTTCACTATGATATTGTTTTAGCGAGTTGTGGCCCTCCAGATGTTTTGGCTTACAGCTCCTCCATCCTCCCTCTCTGTTGACTATGCTGGCTAGAGCTGATGTTGTTGTGGGCCAAAACATCTGGTGGGCCACAAGTTGCCCACACCTATCTTACATGTTTTTATTTGTATGTCGCCTTGGACATACAAGGAGCGAGCGCGGGATTTGCACCGGAGGAGGAGCTGCTGCCGCCCCATGCGTGCCATTCCCTTTGCTCTGTATACCTACATCTTAAAAACATGTGTCTGTGCTCCACAGCTGTCTTTGCTTAAAAGTGGAAACACGGTGGGGGTGGGGGGAGGAAGAAGTCTGTTAACAATCTGGTATGGTGGGGGTGAGGGAACTTTTGAACATGTTATATGCCCAAACCACTGATGTGATCATGAATCAAATGTTGGTTGCAGATTGCTGTGGCCTTTCTTGAAAGCGGAAAGAGACATCACAGATCTGTAGCTTTGGAAAAGACAAATAAAGGGCAACTGATGAGGACGTTGAAGGAGCTCCTTCCGTACGGGGAAAAGCTAGAGCAGGACTGACTTAGCCTGGGTTGGGGGTGGAGGGTGTGTGTGTGTGGAAGGATGACTGGCAGGTTTATTCAGAAAGCTCGTGAGCTTTTTAATATTAACTTGATCTGTAGAAATCAGCCACTGGAACTTAGGTGGAGGGGCCATCCATCGTTCAGTGATCGAGCACATAGGGCAGAATCCAACTGTGCTGTCTGTTACTGCAAATGCTGTTGCACAAGCAGAAACTAAGTCCTGAACTATACACAAGAGAAGAATCCAGCTAAAGGTAGGTTTGTACAAGCCCGTTGCACAACTGCTGGCACAACTGGATGCACATGTGTTATGGGCAACCGTTTGCTCAACGGAAAAATTCAGCAGAGCTCCGTTAGCACTGTTTGAGTTTGCGGAACAGCACTGTTGGATACTGCCCATAGTTTCACAGAATCATGGTTTTTTTTACTTTTTTACTTTTTTATTATGAATGTTAATAAAACAGAACAAAAAATAAATCATGAAAAAGAAAAACAAAAAAACATTACGTACATAGGGATATCATCAATTCCCCCCATCAGATATACCATTCATAAAAGAAGAAGACAAGGGGAGAGAGTTATGCATAGGTTTCAAGAAAAGCAAACCAAATATCCATGAACTTATCCACTCGTAAGTGGCATCTATATAACACCTGTTCAAATGTCAATAACGTTGAGTCCTCAGTCCACTGCATTATGGGAAGTGTTCATTTATCACAGGCACACCTGGTGGGAACGCGGGAGAGGGCCTTCTTGGTGGCTGCCCCGGTGCTCTGGAACTCCCTTTCCAAGGAAGCTAGACTCCCTCCCTGGTGTCCTTCTGGAGGCAGGCTAAAAACTTTTTTTGTTCTGGCAGGCTTTTGGGGAGTAGTCTGGACCTCTGTTTATGCATTATTTTTATATTGAATTTTTTTTTTTAAAAAAAATGTATTTTAAATGTTTTAAATGTCATAAATGTTTTAATATTGTAGTAAGTTTAATTATGGGTTTTTTTAAGTTTTGTATATATCTGTTTTAACTGTACATGTTTTAATTTGTAAAGCCACCTTGAGTCCCAGTACTGGGAAAAAGGCGGGATATAAATAAATATTATAATAATAACATCCTTCCAGCATGATAATATAAGTCTTTTAGCTGTCATGAGGGCACTGAAAATCCATTTGCGCTGACCATGTGTTAACTTCCAAAAAGCTAGTAGGCGCAGAATCGTAGTGTTGGAAAGGAACTTCAAGATAATCTAGAGTGGCCCCTTGCTCAGTGCAGGAATCATGCAGCTAGAATCGCTCTCCACTTTCTGCTTACACACCACCAGCGAAGGAAAACCGCTCCCACCCCCAAGGCAGTCTGTTCCTCTTCTGCAGGACAGCCCTTCAGGTCTCTGAAGATCATTACCAGGTCTCCCCTTTGGTTTGCACGCAGAGGGTCCTGAGTTCGATTCCTGATGGTTCCAAGGGTGGAGAACTGCAATCCTCATCAGCCCCAGGCAGCATAGCCAAAGGGCCAGCATAAAGGGAGTTGTAGCCCCAAAACACTTGGAGGGCAATAAGTTCTCCCCCCTCCCCGGAAAAGACAATACTGGGCTAGCCTAACTTCATATAAGGCAACGTTGTATGTCCACAGTAGGAAGACCACCTGATCGTCGACTTACATCTTCAGGTGCACTGCTATTAAAAGGCACAGGGGCAGGCGCTAGCAAGAATGTTGGCAACTGTGTTCCCAAGTCAGGAGGACTTCAGCCGAAGCTGATAAAATTGGGAACGGGAAGGAGAAAGTGGAGAGGGGTGTGTGTATTTCTTTACTCCCATCCTCATTTTACTGGAATTCAGGGTTACGCAACAAAATGGACTGTTACCCGGTTCAAGCCAGACCAAGCAAAGTAAGCCATCATTCGCTTACAGAACACAAGACCACTGGATAACTTTGCAGAAAACAGGCCTACTGACCATAAGGTGGCCATGTGTTCTACTTACTTAGACACTGAGGTCTGTCTTGTGTTTGAATGGCTATCCAGCAATGGGGGCTGGTGGCTTTGATGCCAGTGGGGCAGTAAATCCACTCCAGGTTTAAGTCAGAACTCTAAAGGAGCTATCTAAGGTGCTGAACTCTATCCTCCAAATAGATCTGGCATGTTGGATAGCTCCTTTAGAGTTCTGACTGAAACCTGGAGTGGATTCACTACCCCATTGACATCGGAGCCACCCAGCCTCCATTGATATCCCATCCCAGTCCAGTTTCACTAGAAATACCCCTAAGGAGGAAGAGAGAGCAGGGGCTTTGAAGTTTCCCATCAATAGTTAGCAGTTGGACAGCAGACTGAGCAGGTACATTGGTCACTCGGTCATGGCCTTCCCTACTCTAGTGAGTTGTATTACATAGAATCATAGAGTAGTAGAGTTGGAAGGGGCCTATAAGGCCATCAAGTCCAACCCCCTGCTCAATGCAGGAATCCACCTTAAAGCATCCCTGACCGATGGCTGCCCAGCTGCATCTTGAATGCCTCTAGGGTGGAGAGCCCATTACCTCCCTAGGTCATTAGTTCGATTGTCGTACTACTCTAACAGTCAATACTTTTTTCCCTGATGTCCAGCCGGAATCTGGCTTCCTGTAACTTGAGCTTATTATTCCATATCCTGCATTCTGGGATGATCAAGAAGAGATCCTGGTCCTCATGTGGGAGTCACAGGTTCAATCATAGAATCATAGAATAGTGGATTTGGAAGGGGCCTATAAGGCCATCACGTCCAACCCCCTGCTCAATGCAGGAATCCACTTTAAAGCATACCTGACAGATGGTTGTCCAGCTGCATCTTGAAAGCTTCTAGTGTGGGAGAGCCCACGACCTCCCTAGGTAATTGGTTCCATTGTTGTACTTTCTATTTACATTTTAGTAATTCTTTCTAAGTGTGCATCTATGCATTTGGACTAGCATCTGCAACCTATTTTCAAATCAGGTTCCTCTTTTGTCCTTCTTGGTGGTGCAATTCCTCTTTTTTGGAGGTGATATGTAGGTAATCGGTCCACCCTAATTGGCGGCTATTTCACCATGATAGGTAAATGCAGCCTCCTTGTTCACAAGCAGTGTACCTCTGACTTCCGCATGCTGGAAATAAGGCACTGAGAATAGTAACAGAGAGAGTGGCTGTTATTGAGCAGATTAAAGATATAAAAATAAACTAAAATGAATAAATAATTATCACTTTTAGGCCATATTCATGAGGTTCTTGTTTTGCCAGGGAGCTGGAAGCTTTGTTGAGATTCAACAAGATCATTCATATGTTTTCTTACACCTTTTTCAAAGCACTGTGTTCTATGCAAAGCAACCATTTAAGGACACAGTTACTGGATTGCTGGTAGCTGATTGGCCACTGTGTGAACAGAATGCTGAACTTGATGGACCCAGCATGGGCTCCGCTTACGTTCTTACAAAATGCTTTGTGAAACAGTTATTCTGAAAATTACAGCATGGAAGGCCATGATCCTTCCAGATCCTAGCACCCTTCAGATGTATCAGACTACAACTTAAGAGCCATGCTGGATCAAACCAAGGGTCCACCTAGTCCAGCATTCATCTCACACAGTGGCCAACCAGAAACCCACAAGCAGGGATTGCAACAGTACCCTCCCACCCATGTTCCCCAGCAACTGCTGTACATAGGCTTACTGCCTCTGACACTGGAGGGAGCACATAGCCATCTGAACAAGTAAGCCATTGATAGCTTTATCCTCCATGATTTATCCAACCCCCTTTTAAAGCCTTCTAAACTGGTGACCGTCACTGCATTTTGTAGAAATGAATCCCATAGTTTAACTCTGCACTTTGTGAAGAAGTCCTTCCTTTTCTTTGTCCTGAATCTTCCACCAATAAGCTTCATGGAATGAGTCCAAGTTTCAGTATTGTCTCCCTATCCCCTTTCTCCACTCCATGAATAATTTGTACACCTCTATCATGCCTCCACTTACTTGCCATTTTTCTAAGCTAGGTCCCCTCTACAAGATTTCGGTTTGATGCCCAGTTGGCCGATTATGCGCATCTTCTCCCAATCGCTTTTACGCCTAATCCCTATACACGGGAGGCTGTGAAGCGCATTACCAGTTGTATGAAACGCGCGTTTAAGTTGTTTCATGCGCAACATCGCTTGTTTACATGGTCATAAGGCGCTTTAACTCCCGCGGTAAATTAAAACTCGCTATTTAATGCACATTCGATAATGCGCATCATCAGACAGAAAAAGCGCCTCAACCCCTGATTTGCGCTCCATTCATGTGGAGGTAAAATCGGTAATGCGCTTTGAAAGAGCTTTAAATCACTCTTGTAGAGGCACCCCTAAACAATCCGAGATGTTATAACCTTTCCTCATAGGGGAGTTGCTCCAGCCCTTGGTCATTTTAGTTGCCCCTTTCTGCTCTGTTGTTTCAACTCTCCAATATCCTTTTGAAGGTGTGGTGTCCAGAACTATACATGGTATTCTAAGTCTGGTTACACCATAGATTTGTATGAGGGCAGTACGATCTTTGCAGTTTTATTTTGGATTCCTTTCATAATTATGACTTCCATCACCCCAGACATGACGGCTGGTGGGCCCCAGTTGGGGAAGAGTCTGTATGTTCTGTCCTCCTTTGGAGCAGGAATGATAAGCCCATCGCGAACATTCTTTGTGATTTGGCAGGCTCATTTACTGGCAGGCATCATAGATCCAGGATTGCAAAAGATTCCTAGAACGGAGAATGAGGAGAGGTTAAGAAATAGACATAATCTGAATGGTCTTGGCTCTATCCCAAGCAACCCATCCTCGAAAGAATGTAAGAACATAAGAAAGGCCAGGCTGGATCAGACCAAGGGTCCATCTGGTCCAGCACTCTGTTCACACAGTGGCCAACCAGTCGTTGACCAGGGACCCACAAGCAGGACAGGGTGCAACAGAACCCTCCCACCCATGTTCCCCAGCAACTGCCTCTGATACTGGAAGTAGCACATAGCCATCAGGACTAGTAGCCATTGATAGCCTTCGCCTCCATGAATTTATCCAAACCCCTTTTAAAGCCATCCAAATTGGTGGCCATCGCCACATCTTGTGGTAGTGAATTCCATAGTTTAACTATCCGCTGTTTGTACAAGTACTTCCTTTTATCTGTCCTGAATCTCCCACCAATCAGCTTCATGGGATATGACCCCCCTGGGTTCTAGTATTATGGGGGAGGGAGAAAGTTATAAGTCTGTCTTAGAAATGTAAATGTATACTTCTTGGGAAACAGGAACAGGGAAAGGAGAGAGGATAAGAACAGGAGACGTTGATTTACCTTTGAATAGTGAGGGCATTTTCACACATGAGGCATAATTCACCTCTGTTCACACCACTCTCTCATGTAGAAGAGAAAGCCCAGGAGAGGCATTTGTAACGCAAAGGAGCATTTTGGCCAGTGTAGCCCTGACAATTTGCAAATCAAATCTAGATCGCCCAGTAGCTTCAAACAAAGGTGTATGGAGAGATACTTAACAGTCATCTCCACCTGCACTGTTTCCCAAGGCTCCTCCTCTCTCCACTGCCACATTTCCTCATGAAAGGAACTTTGTGGGAAGGGAGTTGCAGAGGTTCTTTGGCTGGGGGAGGGATTGCAGAGGGAAAGCAACTGGATAGAGAGAAGATTAAGCAATCCCTTTCCCACTTACTGCTTCTATGCTGCAAAACAAATCCTGCAAACAAGCAGACGGGCTGCTTTGCAACTTTGTAGTAACAACAATGGTTCCCGAACTCCAAACCTCTTTTCTGCCCTGTACCTAATTGTAAAAACAACCGCATTGTTATGTTTCAGCCATAGGATCTTGGAATAGTAGGAAGGGGCCTATAAGGCCATTGAGTCCAACCCCTTGCTCAATGCAGGAATCTTGACGGGATGAAATATTTTTTATCTCAATCTGCTTTCTCCATGCTACTCATAATTCCATCATCATAGAATCATAGAATAGTAGAGTTGGAAGGGGCCTATAAGGCCATTGAGTCCAACCCCTTGCTCAATGCAGGAATCCACGTCAAAGCATCCCTGACAGATCACTGTCCAGCTGCCTCTTGAAGGCCTCTATCATGGGAGAGCCCATGACCTCTCTAGGTCATTAGTTCCATTGTCTTACTGCTCTAACAGTCAGGAGATTTTTCCTGACATCCAGCTGGAATCTGGCTTCCTGTAACTTGAGCCCGTTATTCTGTGTCCTGCACTCTGGGATGATTGAGAAGAGATCTTGGCCCTCCTCTGTGTGACAACCTTTCAAGTATTTGAAGAGTGCTATCATGTCTCCCCTCAGTCTTCTCCAGGCTAAACATGCCTAGTTCTTTCAGACTCTCCTCATAGGACTTTGTTTCCAGACCCCTGATCATCCTTGTTGCCCTCCTCTGAACCCGTGCCAGATTGTCTGCATCCTTCTTGAAGTGTGGTGCCCAGAACACAATACTAACCAGTGCTGAAGAGAGGTGAACCAGTACCTCACATGATTTGGAAACTATACATCTATTAATGGAGCCCAAAATAGCATTTGCTTTTTCTCCCCACCCCCCACCCCCCACCCCCTTTTTTTTGCAGCCACATAACACTGTTGGCTCATATTCAGGAACAACAATTCTAAAATCCTTCTCGCTTATAGTATTGCTGAGCCAAGTATTCCCCATCTTGTAATTGTGCATTTGGTTTCTTTTTCCTAGGTGTAGTACTTGGCATTTATCCCTATTAAATTTCATTCCGACCTTTTCAGCCTAGCGCTCCAGCCTACCAAGATCACCTTGAAGTTTGTTTCTGTCTTCCAGGGTATTAGCTATCACACCCAATTTTGTGTCATCTGCAAATCTGATAATCATTTCCTGCACCTCCTCGTCCAAATCATTTATAAAAACATAGAAAAGCACTCAGCCCAGGACTGAGCCCCGCAGTACCTTTACTTTGCAATCATAAGGAATAGAATAGCCAAGAACCCCAAATTCTAGAGTCTGTAGGAGGCACAGAAAATGACTCAAGAAATCATTCATAAACCAAATGTTGCCTGTGTATGCAGGGTATGACTATCCTAGCAAACACACAAAACAGCACAAAACTTTACTGTCTTATGCATCTTTATTCAGAACTAAGTCCCATTGTATTACATGGCACTTACTCCCAGGTAAGTGTGCATAGGACTCCAACAGCATGATATGCCCAAAGTATTTAAGCTTATGCCTCAGCTCCTACTGAGCAGCATGGCAGAATATTTATTGCAATACATAATTAAATAATAATGGTAAATATTCGATGGATTAAAAATAGGCAGCTGCCTCATTCTTCTCGTGATGAGCTTCTCTGTGTGGGGTCTCTTATTCTAGGATCTGAAAATATTTTGCACAGAATGCTTAATTAAGCTGAACAACACCTCGGCACGCTAAGCAAATACCATCTGCAGGATGCAACTGAGAAAGTAGAAAATGGATAGAGGCATGATTTTTCCCCTCCTCACTGCCCCAGGTTAGTCTATGCCGGGCCCAAAATAAAAAAATGTTCATTCTGTTGCCAGTGCCACAGGGACGAACAACGAAAAAAGGCCATCCTATTTGAGAAATAACTCAGAGTCAAAATGCACATTTGGTGAATGTTCTTTAACATAGTCTGGACTCCGCCTACCTGTGTAAAAGAGGAAGAGGGTTGCTGAGTAGCTAGAGATGCTGTCAAGATGTCTGTGGTAACAACAGTGGTTCCTGAATTCTAGACCTCATTTTCTACCCTGGTTGCTGCCGTGAAAAGCAAACCCCCACGCTTTTGCTGCATCGGGGTGATGGCAGCTAATCCTGACACAGCTGTGAAAGTGTGGGGGTTCCGGAGGCTGGGCCCACACCCTGCCCTTAGCCTGGGCAGATGGCGACCAATTGGGGGTCGCCATCTGCCCGACCACGACTCCAGAGTGAGGATAGACAGTGAATGTGTGGTACTTGCCTTGCTCCGAAGAAAATAGTCAGGGTAAGTCCCTGACTTTTTTGCTTCGTAGCTTTGCAGGAAAGCCCTGTGATGGTTGCGAGGTGGCTGCTGCATTGCAGCATGGCACAGCCACCCCAGGGCTTTTGGATGTGTATAGACAACATCCTGCATATCCCAACTGGAGCTGGACCATACAGGAGCCATCTTGATTAGATGTCCATTTGGCACCGAACAGGAGTAGGATCAAGCTGGATCAACAGATGTCCTTCGTACTGCAACACATAATGAACTTAAATGGAACCTCTACTTCCGCAAGACTTGATAATGGCTATTTAGAGTAGAGGCCTTTCTTTTTAAAAAGGACTGGACAAATGTATGGGGCACAAAGTCAAATGATAGCTATTTAGCTATTGATAGCTAATGGAACCTCCACATTCAGAGGAACTGTACCCCTAAGTGCCATTTTGAAAAAGATAGGGAAATGTAGAGGGGGATTTTCACAGGAGCATGGTGTGCAGGGGGACCTCCCCCCCAGTACTTCTGTGCCTGCCATCCACCCGTCCGTGTGCAAATGCTATTTAAAGAATAAAAACCATTCACATTAGATACTACACACACGTATTTAGTGTCACGTGTAAGTTTGGTGCTAAGCCTCTAGTCCTTTTATTTGTGGAAGTAGAATTCTACCCAATTAGCATCATCACACGGGAAGTTTAATGCACATCTGCCACAACTTTGATCCACTTTTTCAGCACTGGACTGTCATGACGTCGTCCCCGTCGTGCTGTCCTCTCGCCCTGAAAAAGTGGATCAAAGTCCCGGCAGATGTGCATTAAACCTCCCGTATGATGACGCTCAATGGCTCATTAAGAAGGGAACTTGTTCCCGCCTTCCATCATTTTGGCCAATGAGTGCGAAGGCACTGGGGTAACTGACAAAGAGTGGTCCTTTATTTTTATACATTTTAAAATAATATTAAATATTCCGGGTTGGATCCTTAGAGAAGATCCAATGAAATCAAACGGGAAAGTTAATCATGACAAAGTTCTATTCTTTTCAAAGGGTCCACTCCAAGTTTGGGCAAATGATTGATGTTCGATGTTCGAAATCACGGAGATTTTCCAAATAGCATCTCATCGCTCATCTCGCACCTGATTCCTGTTTGTGTTTGCGATGCGCAGGGGAGGGTTTTCTCCCCTGCATGCCATGTGTCCTGGCATGGCACGTGGTGTCAGAAGTGACACAGAGATTGTGGATGTCCAGACAGGAGCAAGAGGACCTGTGGGCCTGGTTGTGGTGCAGAGTTGGGCCTAGGCTCTGGCCTACCTCTTGCCCCCATCATTGCTGCTTTGCTCTGTGGCAAAACTACTTGAAGGCATAGGAGGCTGTTATGGGCCCTGCAGTGGGTAACACTCTGTGACATCGTTGTTCACCAGCTAAACTCTCTGATTATGGGAATATGACTGCTCTGACTCAACATAAGATTGTCATCTGATTGGAAAAAGGAATCACCCAACCTGCTCCTGTGCTTCCCTAACAGTTTGATCTGCAGAAATCAGACGGCAGGACTTTTCACAGCATGGGAATAAGCACTGTCAGCTGTTCACAGTGGAGGCTCCAATATAAATTAGGTGGTGAATCCGCTCCGGGTTTCAGTCAGAACTCTAAAACCAGTGGAGGCTGGTGGCTCAACTGTCAGAGGGGTGGTGAATCTGTTCCGTGTTTCAGTCAGAAGCAGTCGGAACTCTAAAGGAGCTCTCTAATGTGCTGAAACCAATTTGGAGAGAGGGTTCAGCACTTTAGATAGCTCCTTTAGAGTTCTGACTGAAACCCAGAGCGGATTCACGGCCCCACAGGAATGGGAGCTACCAGCCTCCATGCTTGTGTTCCAGATCAAGCCATTGTGGAAGGCTCGCACAAAAGGGGGCTGTACAAGTTGGCAATCTAAAGTTGGTGGGATTCACTTGGGAGGGAGTTGAAATAAGAGGCAGTGCCACCATTTGAAAGCTCCTATTATGGGCTATCATGGTCTCATCTTCCCAAGGATGAACCACCTGTAGCATTATGAGGTTTCATTTCCCATGGAACTTTTTTAAAAACCACAGGGTAATTAGCCACTTCTCTTGTTAATTAAAATAGTCCTTAATAGTCTCATGAATACCAGAGAGGAACATATCTGATTGCTCATGTGACAAACCTTAGCACTGGAGGATCACTAGGTTCTCCTGCCCTGGCTGTGTTCTGCATTCACGTTAACAATATAATAAAAATGTCCTGCCAAGTGAGTGATGTGACAGCTTTATTCAAAACATTTTCTATAGCTTTGCTGTTTGTGGTGGAGGGAGGGAAGGGGAAGTCAATAACATAATCATAGGAGAATGAATGGAATGAACCGACTGAAGGGTTGAATGCATGGCTGGACAGCTTCCAAATGTAAGGCTTGAACTCTTTGTCCAGAAAAAGGGCTAGCTGGTTTTGATGCAAACAGTGCAACTCATGGATCAGAAAACTGAACAGCTCAATTCACAGGACAGAGCGTGAGTTCGTCACGGTGCAGATGACTTTAGCTTCAGATTATGACTTCCTAAGAACATAAGCTTTCACTATTTCTTTTTTAAGGTTCTAGCATCCATGATTGAACAAAACAGCACAAGGGGCATATGCTGCCTCCCAAATGAGCATATACTGCGATCCTGAAGGTTCAAAAAGTGGAGTCAGAGCCTGGCTTCTAGCAGTATGCATGTAAAGGTGAAATCTTCTGCAAACATTCCTATAGTAAGCCTTATTGAACTCAGGGGGGCTTACTTCTGAGTAAACACACATAGGATCAGATTGCATGATGGCCACCTCTAATAATAATAATAATAATAATAATAATATTTATTTATTTATTACCCGCCTCTCCCAACGGATCGAGGCGGGGAACAGCATTAAACACAAAATACAAAACTGATTAAAAGCACATAAAACCGATACATCATTAAAATACCAATAAAACACCAATAAAACACTTAAATAAACTCTTAACTGACCTTCTAATATACTGTTTCGACTGTGGTCCTATGCACACTAAGAGTTTCTTTACAAGAGCGATTTCTTGCACGCCCATGATTCGCCACTCACGGAAGTTTGTGGTCATTTAAATGACATCATGAACAACCAGGACATCTCCTTTGGTATCTTTAGAAATTCCTCCATGAAAAGAACCACTCTTACAGTGGCAATAGCTGGGAAAAAGCAGGATCTTCAGCCACTAGATGGCATTGTCTCAACAGAAGTGAACAGAGGGGAAGTATTCAATTCAAACCATGTAGCTGCCACTCTCCATGTAATGCAACCCATAACAATTGCGCCAAAAAAGCAGGAAGCACAAATGCCCTGGGTAAGCAACGTGATTTCATCTTAATGTAAAGAGTCCCTTATTTTAGAGGAATATAGGAAACTGTCTTAAATTAGGTCAGGCTATTTGTTCATCTGGACCAGGATTGTCTACTCTGACAGGCAGCAACACTCCAGGGTCTCAGACAAAAGCCTTTTCCATCACCTGCTATCTGAGGTCCTTTTTAACTGGATCTTTGGCATGCAAAACATGGGCTCTACCACTGCACTGAGCTGTGGTTCTTTCCCACTAAACTTACTGGGACTTCTCTTTGGGCAAACACAGATAAAACCAGGCTATAAGAATGTATTCCTAAGCCCATTTACTTAGAAGCACTTACTTGTTTCTGAGCAAACACGTTAGGATTAGAACACAAGACTGAGATGGTTTGCTGCAGCAGAGATCACTTATTTCTTCATTCACCCATGGTGGTGTCACATTACGTGCAAACCAGGCCAGTGAATTGCCCAGGGCCACACGGGGTGTGAGCCCTGAACATTTTTAACCATTGGACCACCATGACAATGATCATATTTAATGATTATGAGCAGCCCAATAAATGTAAGATTTGGATCTGGAAATGCCTGACTCATAGCTTTATTTTTTTAACCAATATTCAGATATATACATGACATGCTTAACTTCTAGAAAAGGAGATGCTGGGGTTGAAACAACTTAACACGTTTATCATGGCATAAACTAGAACAAACTTCAGATGCATGAAGTATTGCCCTCAATGGCCAGCATGTGCATGTATCTTTCTGTTTATAGATACAGATATACACACACACACACACACGTATCAAGAAAATATATAAACAGTGCAGCCAGATGGCCATGAAATACAAAAAGCATAACCAGTGACAATTCCACACAAAGCTTAAAATGAGCGAGTGAACAGCAGTAATTGATAATACAATCATTTTACCATTGCTAATTTAACACCTGTAGTGGATCAGAAAACCATCGTCTTGATTCAAGCCTAAAGGGATAAAATCAAACTTTTTTTTTTTTTAACACCAGATTCTTCCTATGAAATATCTGTGTTAGATAGGCTGACCATCCGAACAGGAGGACAGGGCTCATGTAACTTTAACAGTTGTAGAGAAAAGGGAATTTCAGCCAGTGTCATTTGTATGCAATGAGTTCCTGGTGAAATTCCCTCTTCATCACAACAGTTAAAGTTGCAGGGGCCCTGCCTTCTTTTGTATATGGTCACTCCAGTATAGTGCCTGCAACTTTAACTGTTGTGATGAAGAGGGCATTTCACCAGGAACTAATGGCATACAAATGACATTGGCTGAAATTCCCTTTTCTCTACAACTGTTAAAGTTAAGTGAGCCCCGTCCTCCTTTTCAGATGGTCAGCCTAGTGTTAGAGAACAGCAACATCCAGCCCACCAACAGTCAAGTATCCTGGGAAACAGAAACAATCTCCCTCTGGTTTCTGGGTGTTGCCATTGTTGAAGTCTGTCAGTAGGCCTTCTATTTCAGGGAGACTTTCTTCATATTTTGTCCCGGCGTGGGGCATCTGTACTTAATCAGAGTGAAACTAGATGTAACATCGAAAGAATCACAATCGGGTGATGAAAAGCTTAACAGCAGCTGTGAGGAAGGAGAATCCAATCACAACCTGGCGCCAAGTGCTAAGGGGTATGGGAAGTTTAACCATACAGGAACCTGGTTTTTCCCCCTCATGGTGCAAAGACTTCCATACTATTTCAGGGGATGTGGTTTTCACTGGGAAAACTGGGCAGCAGTGGAAAGATTAAGTCCCTTTTCCACACCACCACACACAAACGTATACAGTAGAGCACCTGCTTTGCATGCAGAGGGTTCCAGGTCTCTGATCCAAGTAGGGCAGGAAATACTCCTGCCTGAAACCCCACACCTGTAGAACAAACTCCCATCAGAGGTCCGCCATGCACCATCCTTGCGGGCTTTTAGAAAGGCCTTAAAAACATCATATTTTGCCATGGCCTTCTCATAAATGAGTACGGTTTTGCTGCTATTGCCCTTGATGATTTTACTGTTAGTTTTTACTGTTAGCTTTTATTGCTTTTAACTGATATTTTACTGCGTAAGTTTTTATTGCTTTTAATCTTTATACTGTTTTTACATATTGTCATAAGCTGCCTTGGGAGGGCTTCTGCCCTGAAAGGCGGCCAAGAAATGTTGTAAATAAATAAATAAACAAAGAAATAAACAAACCCTGGAGAGCCACTGCTAGTCCCATGTTAGTAATAACTGGCCTAGGTGGACCCATGGTCTGACTTAGTATGAGGCAGCTTCCTATGATTTGCTTGTAAACTTTGCCAGACACAGGGAACCTATGGAACAAGCAGAGGGAAAACACGGGAGTGTTACAAATGGACACCCTGGTAAAATTCTGTGAACAAGGCACAGATAAAAGCCTCATCTGGAAGCACCCTCATCTAGTTGCACCCTCTCAAGTGAAAGATTCACAGTGCTATCCCATATATGCCTACTCAGAAGTAAGCCCCATAGAATTCAGTGGGACTTACCCCACAAGCTAATAGGCATAGGATTGCAGTCTAGGGGTGCTTCCAAGCAAGGCTCTTATTGAACCATCAGCCTGCTTAATTCACAGAGTCCTCCATTTGTAGCCCTCTTATTTACTACTTCTGTCTTTTTTCTTACCATATGAAACGAAACAAAAAATGAAGGGTACAATCTCATGCATGTTTAGAAAAAGAAGAAAAAAACCCTACCGTTCCCAGCATTCCTCAGCATTCTGGCAGTCTAAGAAAAACATTCTACAACTCCCAGCATTTTTCAGCGAGCATGAGTGGCTGGGGGAAATGTTGAGAGTTGCAGGACTTTTTTTTTCTTTCTAAACGTGCATAGAATTGTACCCCTACGAAAGGGAAGGAGGAAAAGCTTTTATCATGTGGTCGCCCTGCCCGATTCACAGAGTTTTATGGGGGTTGGGAAAATGGGACCCAACATTGTTGCCTTTCACTCAAAACCCTGCCGCGTTGTCCAATTGCTTTTTCCACTATATTTTTCTTATGGAAAAGCCAGAATAGCTGCACAAAGCCTTCTCAGTGGAAGCATTGGGAGCCCCTGAAGGTGCCTTTTGGCTGCACTGTTTGGTGCATACAGTTTAAGAACCTAAGAGCCATTCTGGATCAGACCAAGGGTCCAGCATTCTGTTTACATGGTGCCCAACCAGCTGTCGACCAGGGACACACAAGCAGGACACAGTGCAGGAGCTGCACCGTTAACATGGCACCCTGGTTGCGTCCACACAGGATGGTTTATCATGTTGCTCACATGCCCACTCATGGTTCAACACACAAACCCATGATTCATAACACCCTACCCTCAACCACTGAGTCCGGGTTAGCGTGTTGTGTGAACCGACCCAGAAAAAACACGAGAACTTAAGAGCCGCACTAGATCAGACTAAGAGTCTATCTAGGCAAGCATGCGGTTCACACAGTATCCAACCAGCGAAGTACAGTAAACCTACAAGCTGGACACGAGCGCAACAGAAATCTCCCACCCACATTCCCCAACAATTGGTGTACGTTGGCACAGGGCATCCGATACCAGAGGGAGCAGATAACCATCAGGACTAGCCATTGATAGCCTTCTCTTCCAGGAATTTGTCTAAGGTCCCCTCTACAAGATTTCAGTTTGATGCCCAGTTGGCCGATTATGCGCATCTTCTCCCAATCGCTTTTGCGCCTAATCCCTATACACGGGAGGCTGTGAAGCGCATTACCAGTTGTATGAAACGCGCGTTTTAAGTTGTTTCATGCGCAACATCTCTTGTTTACATGGTCATAAGGCGCTTTAACTCCTGCGGTAAATTAAAACTCGCTATTTAACACACATTCGATAATGCGCATCATCGGACAGAAAAAGCACCTCAACCCCTGATTTGTGCTCCGTTCATGGGGAGGTAAAATCGGTAATGCGCTTTGAAAGAGCTTTAAATCGCTCTCGTAGAGGCACCCTAACTCCCTTTTTAAAGCCTTCCCATTTGAAGTCCACCACTACATCCTGTGGAAGCGAATGCCATCATTTGGCTACGGGCTCGTGTTTAGAAGCCCTTCCTTTCCTCTGTCCTAAATCTCCCACCGATCAGCTCCATGGGGTGACCCCCTTTGGGTCCTAGTATTGTGCTGGAGAGAAAAATAACTCCCTCTCCTCTCCTCCTACGCTGCCATAACGGGGGGGAGGGGGGGCTCCACCAGAAACGGCGGCAGCCCCTGACTCCAACATTCATTTTAGCGCGGGTGGATCGGTGCGCAGAGCCGCCCTGCTTTGCCGATCCAAAGAGATCCCTCTTCGCTTGCAGAGGCGCCGCTCTGCTATTGTTTCTCAACTTTCCACAGTGTGGTGGGCGACGGCGAGGAAACACTGACTGAGGCGTGGGGAATTTTACACACACACGTCCCCACCCCCACCCCCACCCCCACCCCCACCCAGCAAAAGCAGGGACCGGCTCTCCCGACGCCCGCCCCTTGCGCTCGCCGGCTGCCCCCGCCCGCTCGCACACGCCACCCTGCCAAGCAAAGAGCAGGCGCGAGACTCCCAAGGGCTCTTTAAATAGGATCTATAAATACGACGGGCTCGGCTGACTCCTGATTGGACGCCGCTTCCCAGCGGCTTTGCATACGGGCGTCATCCAATCGGGGCAGGGAGAGCGCCTGCTTCCACCCCCCCCCCCCGCCCTCCCGCCCCCCTCGGCTCTTCCGAGCACCAGCTGCGCTCGTCCTGGGCAAAATCCGCCTTCAGAGCGGGCGATGCGCCTTCGCCCCTCCGCTCCCCCCCCCCCCCCCATGGGAGAGGATCCACGCTTGTTTTGCAATACGTTGCACTGGGAAGCGCTCGGCTGGATTCCCAGGGAGGCGACTCTTGTATGGAAACCCTGCGCCGCCCTTTGAGCTGGGAACGTTTCCAGTCTCCAGGTGGTTCCCAAAGGGCGAGGAAGGAGCATGAACTCTGCACTTGATCAGGGGAACTGTTGCCAGGGCCGGATTTACGTACAAGCTAAACAAGGCCCTTTCTACACGCACAGGGAGGGAGGGCGATCCCGGATCCCGATACACACGGAGTACCTAATACACACCATCGGGCGCACAGGGACCAGCCGGGGGCTATCCCAGGCAAATAGCCTGCAGTTTAGGGCCTCACATTAGGAGGGGCCTCACGTTAGAAAGAAAGAAAGAAAGAAAAAGTTTACAACTTTACACCACTATCAAATTCCGTTTAATGGTACAGCCTGTATTTTGCATTTATTTTTTATTCTTATTTGTTGAAGAGGGAAGGGCTTCACTCATGTTATAGCTAGGGCCTCAACAAGTTTAAATCCGACTCTGACTGTTGTCTCACCCTTATTTCATATGGGACAAGGTTGGATCCTGCCTGTGCAGAGGGATGCCCTGCTGAACCCTCTGCATCACCGTCATCATGACTATCCCTTAAATTTACTCATCATGTGCATCTAGCAAGGAATCCTACCTGGAAGAATGATATTATGACACCATGGTTTCCATTTATTTCCCATTTGGAACCTCTTCAAACTTTTGATAAAATTATAACCAAGTACAGTTGCCTATTTTTTTTTCCTGATTAATACACACAAAATGACACAAACTCCCACACACTTCTTTTATATGCTACAAAACTTGCATTTTTTAAAAAAACTTTCATTAGGTATTGAAATCCTACTTAGACCATTTTACTGTAGTTGTTCCATAAGCATATCAATTATAGAGTCTATAATTAATGAATTCCTTTGTTTCTTTAGTGATTTTTATTTATTATTATGTACATTCTTTTTGTTGCCTTTATTTTGTTACATTTTTTCCCAAAATGAAATAAAATTTCATGATAAAAAAAACCCACGTTCACCCAAGAACATAAGAAAAGCCATGTTGAATCAGACCATTTAGTCCAGCATCAGTCCATCTAGTCCAGCATTCTGTTTTGCTGGTGCACAGATTCTCTGGTGTGCAAAGGTGTATTGCTTCTGGATTTGGAGGTTTCACTGAGTTATGGCTAATGGCCAGGAACTGGCTTAGAATTTCTTTAATCCTATTTTAACAAGTCATCAAAACTATTAAATTCATGAAGTTCAATCCTATGCATCTATATACTGCAGCACTAAGTCCCACTAAGTTGAATCGGGGTTACTCTCAAGTCAGCATGTATGGTATTGCAGTCGTACAGGCCTGGAACTGCATTTGTTTACTCAGAAGTAAACTCCTCTTGTGTTCTTTTCTGAAAAGTCTGCGCATGACTGCAGCCTTAGATTCGCAACCAAAGCATCTTGGCATCTAATCATGACCTTAGCAAATAAGGTCTCTCATGTACGTTTTTTGCTTCCTCTTTCCCTCTTGTTCTCAGACAGATGAATATTTGTGAATTTCCTTTGGTTTAGGATTGGGGAGATAAAAGTTGAAGTTTCAACGTTGTGGGCATGAGTAGCATCAGCATTTGTTCTACATATTTCCACACAAAACACAGTGTTTTAGAAAGAGGTGGCAGCGGTAGCAAGGAGATTCAGGGAGCTTCTCTATATTAAGGGAAATCGTGTTTTTTAGTTGGAGCTTTTGTGCTTCTTAGTTCTTTAGTAAGATTATTATGGGCTGCATTACACAGGAGGAGAGGGACGATAAGAGTTTGAATACTTCCCCTCCGTTCAGTTCCATTGAGTTCTATTGAGACAGCGGTGGAAGATCCTGCAGTTTCCTGACTATTACCACTTTAAAAGTGTTTCTTTTTTTCTTGGGATTTCCGGAGGATTCCGCAGGAGACGTTCTGGTTGTTGATAATGTCATGAAATTGTTCTGATAACTTCCATGACTGGCCAATCACAAGCGTGCAATAAATTGCTTGTTTGGAGCCCAGGGTCGTTTGATAGACTGTGTGGGAGAGGAAATGGAATGGAATATTGTGGGAGAGGGCATGGCTGACTGGCTGGCTGGAACCCTGAACAGGAGCACTCCACATTGCAACATTTTGTTGCACGTCCCACTTGTATGAACCCATCTGAGAACTTTACTCAGCTTCTGAAACCCTACTTACAGTTCTACCACCGACGGAGGTTGGATTCGTGGGAGGGCCTTTTTGATGCTGGCACCCAGAGTATGGGAGACCTCTCCGGAGGTTCTATTTGGTCCCGTCCCCCCCATTGACTGCTTTTCAGTGTCCACTTAAGACAGTTCTGCTTCAGCAGGAATTTGTTAGTTAAGGCATTTTAGGATTCCTTAAATTAAATTTATTGCTTTCTCTACTCTGCATTGTTTTAATTGTCTGTTTTTTCATTATATTTTAATTCAGCTCTTATTGCTATGATGTAAGGTGGGATAGAACTTTTATTGCTTATCAATAGACAAATCATCCTTAAATTAAATTGCAGTAGAATATATGAGCACCCTGGTAATTTGGTGACCAGTTGTAATATACTTGTGTGTAGCAAGCTAATTTGGAACAATGTTCTTGTATGGATTTGGCTAGGATCTGCTAGCCACCTACTGCAAAGATTGTGCTATGACATTATCACATATAGCTATATATTTGTATAGATCGGGAATATTCCAGATAATTCCTGGAAATGCATCTTAAATTCTATAAGGAATCATTCAAGTTAGTACAGCAAAAAAAAAAAAGTGTGATTCAGTAAACTGAACTTTGTTAATGCTTAGAAATCTAACCCTGTCATTAATTAATCATTCCTCCTCCCCCCCCCCCCAAATATGTCAAAGCTGAAATCACACTCAACATTTAGCGTGGAGAGTTTATCACTTGAAAAACGTTTGGAAACGTTTTAGATTTTAGTAAGGGACTGAGCGCCCCCTCTTGGTGAGAGTAATCTCCAATTCTACTTCAGAATTAATCTATATTAGATTAAATTTTTCAAAGAAGCCAAAACAAATGGGGGAAGACATTCTTCTTTCAGAAGAATCTGTTGACACAAAGAGTCATAGAATCATAGAAACATAGAATAGTAGAGTTGGAAGTGGTCTATAAGGCCATTGAGTCCAACCCCCTGCTCAATGCAGGAATCCACCTTAAAGCATCCCTGACAGATGACTGTCAAGCTGTCTCTTGAATGCCTCTACTGTAGGAGAGCCCACGACCTCCCTTGGTCATTGGTTCCATTGTCATACTGCTCTAAAAGTCAGGAAGTTTTTCCTGATGTCCAGCCAGAATCTGGCTTCCTGTAACTTGAGCCGATTATTCCGTGTCCTGCACTCTGGGTTGATCGAGAAGAGATCCTGCCCCTCCTCCATGTGACTAGGGGTGCCTCTACAAGAGCAATTTAAAGCTCTTTCAAGGCACGTTACAAATTTTACCTCTACAAGAGCGGAGCGCAAATCGGGGGTCGAGGCGCTTTTTATCTCCGATTATTCGCATTTTTGAATGCGCGTTAAATAGCGAGTTTTAATTTGCCGTGGGAGTTAAAGCGCCTTATGGCCATGCAAACATGCAATTCTCCGCATGTAAACAACTGTAAAGCGCATTTCATACATCCCGTAATGTGCTTCGCAGCCTCTCGTGAATAGGTACTAGGAGTAAATGCGCTTTTCCGTATATGCGCATAATCGGGCAACCGGGCATCAAACCGAAATCTTGTAGAGGGGGCCAACCTTTCAAGTATTTGAAAAGTGCTGCTATCATATCTCCCCTCAATCTTCTCTTCTCCAGGCTAAACATGCCCAGTTCTTTCAATCTCTCCTCATAGGGCTTTGTTTCCAGACCCCTGATCATCCTCGTTGCCCTCCTCTGAATACGTTCCAGCTTGTCTGCATCCTTCTTGAAGTGTGGTGCCCAGAACTGCACGCGATACTTGGAAAACATCATAAAATGCATGGCTTCTAAAAAGAAGAAGAAGAAAAGGATTAGATGCTGCATTTTATTCAAGATGAAGTTACTGCTAAATTATAGAACTCCCTACCCTGAGAGATTTGCCTTGCTCTGAAGAATGCCTGTTTAGGCAAACATTTGATAATCTTCTATTTGATCACTGCTTTTTTTTCTTTTTTTTTCTTTTACAGTTTCCATGTTAGGTTTTGCAATGATTTTGCTGTACTGTTTCTTGGTCATTTTATTGGATGGGTATTTTAGTCGTTATCTTTTTTGTGCCATTTTAAAAAAATACCGGGTGGTGTCCAATGCTGCTGCTGCATTTTAGTGTGATGATCTACTATGGGAAGCTATTGCTAGCTAGCTCAACCAGCCAAAATTACCACTTCTGGAATCAGTCCTGTTGTGGCACTGTCAACAAAGCAGTTCTAGCAGCTTTTGAGCATCATTGGAAAGGGGGAATCACGGTTTCCTACCACCACTTCTCTGCTCCTACTCTTGTCCCACGATACTTCCTCTTTCTACCCGGAGAAGAAAGAGGAAGCAAACAAGGCTCACTTGGCCCATTCAGGGCCCATTTTTATTGCGCCACTTTTCCTGCATACAGCAGGAAATGGTGGCACATTCCGTTTCCCCCAAAAAAGTTGGATTAAAAGTGGTCCTTTTTGTGATGCCAAAGAGGCAAGAAGGAGCTGGAGGAGCGTGGGAGGTGGACAACGTTGTCTAAAGGACCTGTCAGAACAGAAACAATCTTTAAAAAATTCATACAAAATCGAGGGTTGGAGGGATCGATCTCAAATATCATACACATACTTAGGCATACCCCATAAGCACTGTGACCAAATTTCAAGGCTCTAACTTTTAAAATACAGAAGTTATAGGCATTTTTTTCTTTAAAAATTGGGCTGCAAAAATATTGTTTTTTCACAATAACTATCATGAAGACGATATGGTTCACCTACAATATGAATGAAGACAATAATTTTTTTGGTCCAAAATGACGATAACGATAAACGACGATATTTTTTGGCATGCACACCCCTACCAGGAAGCACAAAAGCCCTGGATAAGCAAGGCAATTTCCCTTAATGTAGAGCTGCTCTTAGTCTTTAAAATGCCGCAAGACTCTGTTCCATTAGAGCATAAGAAGTGCCATGCTGGATCAGACCAAAAGCCTATCCAGTCCAGCATTCTATTCTCAAAGACAACCAAGCGACCGTGTAGTAGAAAACCTTGCCACGTGGTGATTTGGTCATCTTTATTCCTCCATAGTTTGCCCACTGCAGACATCAGAGCAAAAAGGGTGTTATGCACAACAGAAGTCAGGGGGAGGGAGAGGAAGGAAAGCATGAGCCCATGGGACGGACCCAATCCTGCAAATCAGGACTGGGAAATCTGTGCTGATGAGAGACGTTTGTCCACTTCCTTTTTTTGTAGGGGACTCAGGAATGTGCACAATAAGGCCTTGTGTTCCATTCCAAAAGGTGGTATACCTAGCAGTGTGCAAAAGAGATTAGATTACTCCTGTTAATCATTAGCTTGAGATAATAGTGAAAGGGTTGCTTGGCCTTATTCATTTCACGGCAATCACTGAACAGTATCAAGTGGCAGTCATCATGCAAAAGGCACTCGCTTGCCGGCTTGAGCTTTAATGTGGATTCAAACAATGGCAACCAGGCAGCTGTTGGTAGACATTGGGACAGAGAAGGTGAGAACTGAACATTGTTCTCAAAGCTTAATTAAGAACATAGGAAGACACCCTGTTCGATCAGACAAAGGCCTGCCGGCTTTGGTATTCTGTCCTCTGTGGTTAGAGTGTTGGACTAGGACAGCTGACATCCGGGTTCTAATCCCCATTTGGGGGCTGTCTTCACGGTGCCATGGTTTTCATCTCCTGGGGTGGAGTCGGGAGCGTGGGGTTTCCAGTGGCTATTCAGGTACTTGGAGTGATGTCAGACATAGGAAGAGCCATACTGACGTCACTCCCATTGAAAAAGTTGATGTGAGTCCCCGACTATTTCAATGCGCAGCTTCATGAGAAAGCCCCGCATTGGCTGTGAAGCTGCAGCTGCGTTGTATAACTGATGCGGCACAGATCCGCAGCCACCATAAGGCTTTCCCCACATATAGACAGCCGATCAGTCATGAAGCTCTTGGGAGAATTTGAGCCAGTCGCCGAGTCTCAGCCTAACCTACCTCACAGGGTTGTCATGAGAATAAAATGGAGATTGGGAGGATCATGGAACTTGCCTTGGCTTCCTTAGGGGGGTGGAAAGGCAGGGAATAAATGCAATAAATAAAATAAAATGCCCTGATGGGAAGCCCACAGATAGTATATGAGTGCAATAGCATGCTTCAGCTCATGTTCAGAGGCAGACTGTGTCTGATACTGGAGGAACGATAGAGTTGGTATCCAAAACATTTGGAGGGCACCAAGTTGAGGGAGGCTGGTCTTAAAAAACCATAGAGTAACAGTCTGGTTGGCTTTGGAGGGTTGGCCCAATGCACAGCTGCTGTGCCAATGGCAAATCCCATGTTAGGCATAATTAGAAAAGCCATTGAAAATAGAACTGCCACTATTGTATCAGCCTTGTACAAATTTATGGTGTGACCACACTTGGAGTACTACTGTGTACAGTTCCGGTCACTGCACCTGAAAAACAATATTGTAGAGTTGGAAAAGGTACAGAAAAGGGCGACCAAAATGAACGCTGGGCAGGAGCGGCTCCCCTATGAAGAACAATTACAACATCCAGGACTGTTTAGCTTAGAAAAAAGGCGAGTAAGGGGACATATGATAGAGGTGTACATACTGGAGGCTGGTGGTTTCTCTATCAGCACACCTTGGACAGCTCCTTTAGAGTTCCAACTAGTTCTGACTGGAATTCGGAGCGGATTTACCGCCCCGCTGACATCGGAGCCATCAGCCTCCACTGGGTGTGCAAAGTTATGCATACTGTAGAGAAAAGTTTTTATACCTCTCTTAGAATTCGCTTCAACAAGATGTAGCGATGGCCACCGATTTGGATGGCTTTCAAAGGGGATTGGTCAAGTTCACGGAGGAGAAGTCTATCAGTGGCTACTAGTCAATGGCTACGAATCATGATGGACAAGTTCAGGGATTGTTCAATGGCTACTTGTCATAACTGGACAAGTTCATGAAGGAGAAGGCTATCAAATGGCTACTAGTCGATGGCTACTAGTCATGATGGCTACACACTGCCTCCAACATCAGAGGTGCTGTCGTGCCTCTGTACACCACTTTCTGAGGACCATGAGCGATTGCATTCATGTCCACAGGTATCTGTGGTTGGCCACTGTGCAAAAAGAATGCTGGGGTCAGGTATTCCAGCACGGCTCTTCTGATGTTCTTATGAGATCTCCTGCCGCCAGATGGTGCTCTTGCGTTCTGTATTTCCTGTGAGCCAACAACAACAGCAACAACAGAAAGTCTGGGACTCTGGAGCCTGGCAGTTTCACCCTATTTGTCCCCACACGTTTCTTCTATTGCATTTCTTGTGTTTGGAAAGTCACACTACCTTCCCTCTACTAGGATAGCCTTTGTCCTCATTTCTGGAACACATACAATGCTCACCAAGATTAATTTTCCTAAGGCATGTTGGGTTCAGGATGTGTGCGGGTGACAGCAATAGCACTATTTATCAAAATGCTTCTCATCTGAGCGCAAAGGTATTTCTCCCCACTCCTTCTTGATTTCAGCTTTGGCCTTGATGACAACTTTCAGGTTTCTCTGTACCACACTCTCTTTTCCCATCCCATGATAACAAGAGAGCCGGTAATGGAAGCTGCAATGCAAGGGTGGGAGATCTCAGACCTGGGGGCAGATCCAGCTTCCCAGGGCTTCCAGATGGCCGCTCCCTCCTCTTCTGACCCCACCCCTTTTTCTCCAATCACCTATTGATTGGCGGTTTCCAGCTTTCGTGGCTTTCTCCCCATTCTAAAAGGTTGAAATGCTTTTCCAAAGACTTTGTTACTGGCAGTATGAACTTTAAGCTGCAATATTCTGGTATTTGGGGCCACACCCCCTTTCCCTTTGGCCCCACCCACAAGTAGAATGTCCCCTCCCCCATGCTCCAGAGAGTTTCTCCAAAATTGAATTCAGTCATCAGGCTGAAGAAGGTTCCTCGCTCCTGATAGAGTGAACAGAGCAGCCTTTACCAACATGGAGGTCCCCAGGTGCTCTTGGACCACAATTTCCAGCATTCCTGGGGATGATGGGAGTTGCAGTCCAACAACATTCGGAGGGCTGAAGTTGGGAAAAGCTGGGGGCAGCTTGCCACAAGCACTCGCTCTCAGCCTAATCTATTCCATAGGGATGTTGTGAGATTGGTAGTAGGAGTCTTGCATATGCTATACTGAGCTTCTTGGGGGAAGGATAGACCACATTATGCCAGTCCTTTTCCAGCTTCACTGGCTGCCAGTCCAATCCGGTCCTGATTCAAAGTGCTATTATTAACATTCAAAGCCCTAAATAGCTTGGGGCCAGGTTATCTGAAGGAACGCCTTCTCCCATATATACCTGCCCCCGACCCTAAGATCATCCTCCATGAGCCCTTGCCAAAGGAAGTGAGACAGGTGTTTACCAGGAGGAGGGCCTTCTCTGCTGTGGCACCCTGGCTGTAGAATAAGCTCCCCAGAGAGGTTTGCCTGGCACCTACATTATACTCCTTTAGACGCCAGATGAAGACCTTTTTATTTTCTCAGTATTTTAACAGTTTGTCAGTCTAATTTTTAACTTTGCTGTTTTAAATTTGTATTATAAATCTATCTTAATTTCTGCATTGCTGCTTGGTTTTATCCTGATTCTGCTCTTATATTGTATTTTTATGCTATGTTTTTATACTGTTGTTTGTTTTATATTTTGGTTTTCATGATTTTAATTTTTGTCAACCACCCAGAGAGCTTTGGCTATTGGGCGGTATAGAAATGTAATAAATAAATAAATAATAAAAATTGATAGATGGATAGGAACCTGGGAAAGAGGCTTGGTTGCAAAGGCCACTGTCCCATGTAAACATAGTCATAAGTTATTTTTATGGTCTTAATGTCACACAGAACGGTGCGCTCCCACCCCCAAGAAGAAATAATGGAATTCCAGTTTCTCTTTCAATACAAAGGGTTGCATTGTATTTACAGTAAAAGCTCAAACATGTTTCTTGCTGTACCAACACACCAGAAAAGAGGCAGTGGTTGTATTACTATATCAGACAGGTACCTAGCACCCAACCAACAACATGGCAAAAAAAGAAAAAGGTACCCTTCAAAGTCTTTCTCTTTATGATTCTGTTCCATAAAATGCTCACCTATGGACAAAGACAAAAAATATATATAATTAAAACCAGGCAGAAGAGCCTTTTTATTGCACCTGGGCAAGTGGTATTGGAGGAGGGAAGTTTAACCCTTTCTCCAACATCATTTTCCTGATCCAAATTGCTCCCCCTAATGCAGGGAAAATGGTTAAAGAGACAAACACCACCCTCTGTCCAAACTGGACCTCACTGCTATTAATCTTTTAGAAAACCATGGAAGTTGGTATGAACAGATTCCTCTCTTGTCATATTAGAGCCACACGGTTTGGCCCAAACATTGACCTACTTCACAAGGTCGTTGTAAGGATTACAACACTATTGTGTGTGTGAAGTGCTTTAAACTGCAATCGTATACACACTTATTTTGGGAGAAAGGCACATTGAAGTCAATGGGACTTAGTACTAGACGTGCTTTGTCGAAGAACTTCAGAAATGCTAAGTATTGGTGTTAAGTATACTACTACGCCGTTAGCTTACAAGGTTTTTTTTAAATAGATTCCAGGGGAGACAGGGGGCTTTGATATTGGTGGGGCTGTGAATCCAGTCCGGATTTCTGTCAGAACCAGCCAGAACTCTAAAGGCCCTATCCAAGGTGCTGAACCTGCCAAAGGAGCTATGCAAGGTGCTGAACCCCACCCCCCAAAATGTGTTCAGCCCTTTGGAAAGCTCCTTTAGAGTTCTGGCTGGTTCTGACTGAAACCCAGACTGGATTTACAGTCCAACCGAAATCAGAGCCACCAGCCTCCACTGATCTTTTCAGGGCATTTCCTGCATCATGCAGGGTGTTGCTAGGTCTAGGTTCATGAGGCTACAGCCCTGCATCTACAATCATAGAATCATAGAATAGTAGAGTTGGAAGGGGCCTATAAGGCCATCGAGTCCAACCCCCTGCTCAATGCAGGAATCTACCTTAAAACATCCCTGACAGATAGTTGTCCAGCTGCCTCTTGAAGGCCTCTAATGTGGGAGAGCCCACCACCTCCCAAGGTCATTGGTTCCATTGTCGTATTGGTCTAACAGTCAGGAAGTTTTTCCTGATGTCCAGCCAGAATCTGGCTTCCTGTAACTTGAGCCCATTATTCCGTGTCCGGCATTCTGGGTTGATCAAGAAGAGGTCCTAGCTCTCCTCTGTGTGACAACCTTTCAAGTATTTGAAGAGTGCTCTCATGTCTTCCCTCAATCTTCTCTTCTCCAGGCTAAACATGCCTAGTTCTTTCAATCTCTCCTCATAGGGCTTTGTTTCCAGACCGCTGATCATCCTTGTTGCCCTCCTCTGAACCCCCTCCAGCTTGCCTGCATCTTTCTTGAAGTGTGGTGCCCAGAACAGGACACAATACTCAAGATGGGGCCTAACCAGTGCCAAATAGAGGGGAACCAGTACCTCGTGTGATTTGGAAGCTATACTTCTATTAATGCAGCCCAAAATAGTATTTGTGTTTTTTGCAGCCACATCACACTGTTGGCTCATATTCAGCTTGTGATCTATTTTCCAGAGCACTGAGTGTCCATTGGTGCCAAGATTATTGGACCATTCAAGGCAATTTTCAAGGGGGATTGCAGCTGGGGAAGGAAGGGTTAACTCTCCTCTCACCACACACTGACCAGGTTCGCACAAGTGTGGAGGGAAAATAAGCCATGGCAGCTTATTTTCCCTCTCTGCACATTCTGATCACAAGCCGCATAACTAGCAGAATTACCCTCTCCATGTGTGGGTTGTCGTGACATCCGAACCCAGCGAAGGTGGGTGTTTGGGGTGGTTTGTAAACCACCCTAAAAACCATGGTTTGCTCTAGGGTTGCTGAGTGGTTTGGATGTCAGGACAACCTGTGCCTGGCCTGGTGAGGGTAATTATGCTAATTAGGCAGCTCACATGAACATGCAAACCTACTAACTGCAACACGCACACACCCAAAATATTCCCTTGCATGGCAATTAAGTTTGGCATGATCGTGACAACGTGCAATTTAATTGATGGATTTATTTCAGTTGAGATTATTTGGATGAGAAATTACTTGCCTAGCTTTGGCCCTTGTGAAATTTAAATCAATTCTACAATTGTTTGTAAATTTGCATATGCCTATGCAGATTTTATGGGGGCTTGGGCCCAAACGGCCTGGGCCCCGAATCTTTGAAACGCTTAGCCAAACACCAGCCTACACGAGTGGTGGAATTCTTAAAGTTCCTAGAGCCTGAAGGATAATCAATCCTGTAGGAAGGGAAAAAAAGACTTTTAGAAAAAGGATGGAATAGGTACCCCCAAATTGTTTGCAGAGCAACCTTGCATTCCTTTCCAACAAATCAACATCCTGTTGGAGGCTTGTTTCATTCCGAAGTTAATCAATAGATGTTTTAATAGTCTTGTAAATAATTAGCCACTGATTAGTCATTCGTGACGGATGGCTCCAGGCATGCGTTGAAAATGTAAATAACCATTAGGTTATTGTTTAACAAGATAGACAATAAAAGCAATTAAGCAGCTAAATTAAGTGCCGTTTCAGGAGGATTTGGCTAAGATTCATTGTGACTTCTGTGCCTCCCCCCACCCCTCAATCCGGCCCAACTTTATGTTATTGAAAAGCACTATGATGAATTCACAGTTGTTCTTGTCGCTTACAGGTAGGGATTCACGGATTTGGTAAAATCTGTTCCGTCTCCATTTAACGGATTGTCAGGTGCCTTTCGTTCAAGCACCCGTTCTTTGATGGAATAAGATCTTTTCCAATTTCCAAACTTTGCAAAATTTTGCATTATTGGCCACGGCTTTTTCACATTTATTTTATGTATTTTTCTACAACTTTATTTGCATAAAATTCTAGAAACTTAAAAAAAAAAAAGATCTGCAAATCCGTGGAGTCTATAAGACTTGGGAAAAACTGATTTGCTGTAGGATCTGCAAATCAGATTCATAGAAATCTGAACTCATTTGATTCTGTTATGGATTTCTCTGACATCCCTACAGGTGAAAATTTAAGGTGGCCCTGGGTTAGCATTGACAATCATCTCGGGGCCAGGTTCAAGCAGGGCCCATCATTAATGCGTGCTTGAAATTACTCCCCGCCCTTTGAAAAAGCATTTGAGTCTGGTGTGTGTGTGTCTATCCAGCACCGCTTTACCTAATGATTCCACCCAAACCCTGCAGCATCGCTGCTGTGAAACAGGATTAATAGGGTTACCATGGCAGGAGTGAGCGGGGGCTATCCAGCAAGGAGAATTCACAATGCCATTGTCACATGGCAGTAATGGGCAGCAAATATCAAGTGACTAAAAACCTCCAAAAGCATTTTTTTTTCCTGGCAACTCTATGCAACATTGTAGCTTTGAAAGCTGGTAGCTGCGCATCTATCTGCACTGCTACATTTCATTGAATTTATGCGTTATACAGAATAACTGTCCTTACTTTCATTCCAGAATGAGAGTTTAATGTCGCCATGGTGGCCATGACTAAACACTCACCTGGAGCCTGTATTCTCACACCTACCCTGCACTGGGATCCACCCCCTAGCTATGCCCACTCTCTTAATCTGAGGTGAAGCCACCACTTACACATGCACAAATAACCATGGTGACATCGGAGCAAAGTAAAAACTCTCAGTAAAACGGCACATCAAAAATGCACAGCTTCACAGGGAACAATATGATGTGACTGAAGTTGGCGGCTGTGTCATATAAACAATGGAGTGCAACTATGCAGCCACGACAGAGTATATACTAGGGGAGTGCACGGACCCCCCGGATCGGATCGGGACCTGGATCGGGACCTCCAATTTGGTCCCGGATAAGATCGAACAAAATCAGAGCCCCCCCGGACCGGATCGGGTCCGATCCCGATCCAAAAATTGGAACTTCCGAAGTTTGGATCGGCCGCCATTCCCCCCCCCCCCCAATAGACTTGCACTGGGGGAAAGAAAGCTTTCCCCCAATGCAAGTCTATGAGGAAAAAATGGCGGCGGGTGCGTGAGGGGGGGCCTAACTCCCTCCCCATCGGGGCTGTCCGTTGTGAATGGCCCCGGCAGGTAAGACCCCTCCCCCGCGCTCCTTACCCCCCCAGGGCTGTCCGCTTCCATCCGCTGGCGCCCGCGGGCACCAGCGGCTGGCAGCAGATGGCCCCGGGGGGAGGGTAAACCCCCTCTCCCTCCCCCTGCTTACCTTTCCTGGCCGTCCGCTCCTGTCCGCCGCTGGCCACTACTGTGAGCAGGTTTCGCGGCCTGCCCCTAGGTAGCGTGCCAGGTGATCATCAGGTGATGATCACCTGGCGCACTACCTATGGGCAGGCCGCGAAGCCCGCTCGCAGTAGCAGCCAGTGGCAGATGGAAGCGGATGGCCAGGAAAGGTAAGCACGCCGCGCGCCCCCTCCCCCCTCCCCCTGCCCCCTGCTTACCTTTCCTGGCCATCCGCTCCCATACGCCGCTGGCCGCTACTGCGAGCAGGCTTCGCGGCCTGCCCCTAGGTAGCGCGCCAGTTTATCATCACCTAATCATCATCAGGTGATGATCACCTGGCGCGCTACCGACGGGCAGGCCGCGAAGCCCGCTCGCAGTAGCAGCCAGCGGCAGATGGAAGTGGATGGCCAGGAAAGGTAAGCACGCCGTGTGCCCCCCTCCCCCCTGCCCCCTGCTTACCTTTCCTGGCCGTCTGCTCCCATCCGCCGCTGGCCGCTACTGCGAGCGGGCTTCGCGGCCTGCTCCTGAGTAGCATGCCAGGTGATGTCATCACCTGGCGTGCCACCTAGGAGCAGGCCGCAAAGCCTGCTCGCAGTAGCAGCCATAGCGGCAAACGGGAGTGGACGGCCAGGGAAGGTAAGCGCGCCGCGCCCCCCCCTCATTCCCACTGCTTACCTTTCCTGGCTGTCTGCTCCCATCTGCCGCCCCCTGCCCCTGTTGTCCGCTTCCATTGGTGGGTGCCCGCTGGCGCCCGCCGATGGAAGCGGACAGCCCCACTAGGGAAGCCCCCCCCGATATCCGCTTCCATCGGCGGGCGCCCGCTGGCGCCCACCAATGGAAGTGGCGGTGGGCGCCAGTGGGCGCCCGCCGATCCGCCAATCCATCTGATCTGGATCGGAACCTTTCCGGATCTGATCAGATTGGATCAGCTGATCCAATGGTGAGATCGGAAATCAGATAAATCGGCTAATTTTATCCGATTTCCCCCTGGATCAGATTCGGAACTTGGATCGGATCCGATCCAGTGCACATCCCTAGTATATACATCATATAGACAAACTCCAGGAGCTACTATTTAAATTTCCCACAATGCCCAGGGCAGCACTATGTCAGGGGCATTATGGATGATTTAATGGCAGACCCAGCCACCTTATGGTGCCCACTATTGCCTGCTGTTGCCACCTGTTGCTAGTTAAGCTCATGGAGGCCTGTCAACATAGGCACGACACTGGTCCCAGGCATTTTGCTGACAGAGGCAAAGGACAAGATGACGCCCTGCCTTCCACCTACAGAAGCTGGCCAGGCAGGCTGTTGAATCGGAGTTCTTGTGATGGGAAAGTGGGAGTGGTGTCATGGCCAATTTTGAAGGACAGGTCATCATAACATCCCCATTGCCATGTCTCCCAAGGAGAGTCCAAAAATTCAGGCAACTGTGTTGATATCAACAAACCAGTTCTAGCAGCTTTCATCTCCACCAGGAGCCTCTTTCCTGTAAAGCCGATGGTCTTAATTGCCCATTCAAGACCAAGTCACCCTCTAAATACCTCACATTACAGCTGGGAAAATCCACTTCCCTCCTCCAGCTATTGTGAGGATTGCAGCTAAGCTCACAGGCAACAGGGAAACTTGTCATCAGTGTCCCCTGCCAATGAAGAAGAGCAGGACACAGGTTCAACAGCACCCTCTCACCCACGTTCCCCAGCAACTGGTATATATAGGCTTACTGTCTCTGATATTGGAGGCAGTATATAGCCATTGGGACTAATAGCCATTGATAGCCTTCTCCTCCAAGAATTTGTCCAAATTGGTGGCCATCACTACATCTTGTGGTGGTGAATTCCATAGTTTAACTCTGCGCTGTGTGAAGAAGTCCTTCCTTTTGTCTGTCCTGAATCTCCCACCAATCAGCTTCATGGAAGACCCCACTGGGTTCTAGTAATACGAGAGAGGGAGAAAAATGTCGCTCTATCCACATTCTCCACACCATGCATAATTTTGTACACCTCTATCATGTCTCCCTTTGGCCTCCTTTTTTCCGAGCTAAACAGTCTCAGCTGTTGTAACTTTCCCTCATAGGGGAGTCGCTCCAGCCCCTTAATTCTTTTAGTTGTCCCTTTCTGCGCTTTTTCCAGCTCTACAATATCCTTTTTTAGGTGTGGTGACCAGAACTGTACATAGTGTTCTAAGTGTGGTCGCGCCACAGATTTGTATGCAGGCAGTTTTATTCGCGATTCCTTTTCCAATTCTGCCATGTGGCGGGGCTTCTCCTGGAGGTACCCCAGGAAGGTCCATGGTATGGGTGTCGCTAGGCCTGGGCCCACGTGGCCTAAACCCTTCATATATTTACCAAGGCCCAAATCTGTTACCCAGAATGTCCATTGGTGTCAATGGAAGGCTTCTCCTCAGCTTAGTTACGAGGGGCCATTTTCAAGGGTGATCGCAGATAGGAAAGGGAGAAGTTAACACCCCTCTCCCCACATGCTGCAACACTCCCACACCAAAATCCCCATCCCCCAGATGTAGGATGACCAACTGACAGGATTTCTCTGGGTTTGTCCTGGTTGGTATTCTCTCCTGGGTGTCAGGGGGGATTTTCTGTAATTTTCTATAATGTCCTGGATTGACATGCTTTCCCCTTTAAGACCACTATGAGTATGGTGGGGGTGGAATTATGTGCTTACTGGAGGCTGTGCCCCTTTAAGACCACTATGAGTATGGTGGGGGTGGAATGATGTGCTTACTGGAGGCATGTCATCCCCCTTCCAACTGCTCCAATCGGGGCCTTAAAGGGGAAGCGTGTCATTCCCAGACATAAGGTCCTGATTGGAGCAGTGGGGTGGCTGGAAATGACACGCTTTTCCCTCCTCCACTCCAATCAGAGCCCTTAAAGTGGTGGAGGGGGGGGAAATGACTCGCTTTCCTGCCCCGCCCTGCCCCCCCACTGGGTGTCCTCTTTTTTGGCTTCCCAAATATGGTCACCCTACCCAGATGGTAATTAAGTGGGAAGGGGGTAAGCTTCATTGGTGTGTGTGTTTGAAATGGCTCATGAAAATAAAAAAATCCAAGTCATTCTCTTTTGTCCGTTTCTTCACACCTGTTCTCTTGCCATTGCAAATGTATTGTAATTGAAGAGGAACTACTGATTTAAGATGATCAGTGTGTGTGTGTATGAAAATTAATCAAATAATTTGTTTTATCTGGTGTGATTTGCATAGGAAATTAATTTCCTGCAAAACTTAAATTAAATCCTAGTAGTTATTTCTATATATTTGCATATATAGATATAAATTAGCATGTGCAACTTTTATGAGGATTGGTAGCCTATGAGGTTGGGCCCCTGATTCTTTTGAGAATGTAGGAATACCCCTGCTCCACGCCCTGGATTTGGAACCTCCATGGGTTGGATTAGGCCCACAGATTGGATGTTCCTCATTCCTGTACTACCAAGATCTTATATGTGTAGTTGGGTATTTGTGGGCTCAGCGAGGGAAGTCTGCTAAGAGAAGTGATGCAGTTAGAAAGCCAATGCCCCTGTTCCTCAGTAGACAGCCCATGTGCCACAGCAAGCCTGCCAAGCTAAAGCTGAAATGGATTTTGGCACTAGCATTTCCAAGCAATCTTATTCAAATTTGCTTTTTTGAAGGAAAAGAAAGGATAAAACAGGAATGCATTTTCCCTTTGGGGAGAGTTCAAAAACAACAGCACAGCATATGTGTTTGCAGAATTGCACAATCCTCTAGACATTGGCAAACGTTAGAGTATTTATTGTACATGTATCTATGGGTCAAACTGCACATTATATTTAGTTCCATGATTGTTTGTTTTTCTGGAGGGTATTTGTTTTTCATGCCAAGCAGCTGAGAGTGACCAGGTTGAGTGGAAAGGGGGAAAGGAGGAATCGTTTAACCCAGTGGTAGGAACCTCCCCACCCCTGTCAAGGGCTGTGTTCCGCTGGGGGAAATCTTTGGGGGGGGGGCAATTGTGGTCCAGGCCAAGGTCAGACAAAATCAGGCAGGGCAACTTTTCTTCTCTCTCTCTCTCTCTCTCTCTCTCTCTCCTGCCCCCTTTCTGCATCTCTCTCTCTTTCTCTCCCCCTCTCCTTCTCACCCATCAAATTGCTGGGAGAGGGACACATCACTTTTGCCAGAGGTCTGACCTGATTGCTTGCAGAGGGTTTTCAAAATTGGTTGGGGCTGCAGAATCCTCACCCTTGGTTTAACCCTTTCCCTTCCACTCTTTTTATCCACTCAAAAATCAACTCCAGTTCTTCTCCCCAGGGAGAAAAACAGATATAGAGACCCCTCCAAGGTTAGAGGCAGTGTTCTGACCTTGGAAGAAGGAATTAGAGCTCCAACCCCTCTTCCTCACAGCCAGAACAGACAGAACCATACTGACTGCTTCTTCAATGTCAGAAACCCAACCTCGGAGAGGGGGGAAAAAGAGATATTCTGGTGGGCGGGGAGGGGAGGAGACTGGAGAGGCCAAGGTATGAATTATCCTGAGCCTGCTCCATCTTTCTTCCCAATCTCTTCAAAACTCCCTCGCCAGATGTGCTGAAAATCTGAACCTGTCTAGCGAAAATCAAAAAGCCCATCTAGCGAAAATCAAAAAGCCCATCTAGCAAAAATAAAATAGCCCATCAGCAAAATCTAAAAAGCCCATGTAGTGAACACAAAATAGCCTGTCTAGAAAAAATACTGGAGATCAGAAGATGGGGAGGCGAAGATTGCTTCCACTGTTCCACCCTCCTTATCAGCTTCAGTCTGGTAGGGCATAGGAAACTCAGATGTGTCTGAGATCAGCAGCTTCTGAGCAGCAAAGGCACAATCAATAGGATTGTGCCCATAGGCCCTACATATCTTCCCCCACACTTCCCAGTGGATGGAAAGTCAGTTTGAGGAGAGCGATTTTCAGCCAGCTAGGAAAGGGTTAACCCCCCTCTCACCCTGCCAGTCCTCCACTCAAGTTGAAGCCACCCACAGTTGCTCTGCATGTTTTTGTTTTTTTAAAAAAAGCCCTCAGAGTGGAAAAATGATAATCATAGAACTATATTTTGGCTCTGATTGTATAATGATCTTCTTATTGGAGCAAGTCAGCAGTCTAATTGAATTTACCTCTTAGGAAACAAATGGAATTCTGCTCCATTCAAAAGGGCCAGAAACACATAGCCTCTTTTCTGGATGACTTAAATAAAATGCAGATCCTGAGCAAACAGGTCGGATGGACAATTTATGAATTACGTTATTATGTTGGATCTATAGGGTAGCTTTTAAGAACCATTCGAGGCCTTTCGTCAGGGTTGGCCCAAACTGGAAACATCAGCATGCGGAAACCACCGTTGCCGCAGGAGTAAAGTAGCTTCATAGATGAAGAAACAAAATTTGAAGAGTCTATGAATGAGCAGTGTATTCCAGAACGTTATCGGGGAGGGGTCCCTACTGGGTGGGTCAGTCATGCCAAGTACACTTTTCCAGTAAGCTAAATTAAAGTAAGTTTTTCTACACAGTTCAGGGTATATTTTAGGGGTGTGCACGGACCCCCCGGATCAGATCGGGACTGGATCGGGACCTCCAACTTCGTTCCGGATCAGATCGGAACAAAATCGGAGGTCCCCTGGATCGGATTGTACCTGATCCTGATCCGAAAATCGGATGTCCAATTTTCGGATCGGCCGCCATTTTTCCCCATAGACTTGCAAGTCTATGCGGAAAAATGGTGGCGGGGGTGAGTGGGGGCCTAACCCCTCCCTGTCCCTCCCTCCTTTGCGCTTCTTACCTGCAGGGGCCTTCTGCGCCCATCCGCTGGCGCCCGCGGGCGCAAAGCGGACGCCAGCAGACGACCCCGGCAGATAAGTGGGGGCCCCCTCCCTCCTCGCCCCTCGCGATCCCCCTTACCTGCTGGGCCCATCCGCTGCCATCTGCTGCCACCCGGGTGGCAGCGGATGGCAGCGGATGGGCTCCAGCAGGTAAGCCCCGTCCCCAGCGCTCCTTACCTGCCTAGGACGTCCGCTCCCCTCCGCTCCTGGCCGCTGTGTATAAAATGTCTGTGTCATCTTGGTCCTGGATTTGATCACAAATTCATAGGTTAAGCATGTGCTCAGGGGCACCCTGTTCTTTGCCTGCCTGAGCCAGTATTTTGCACCTGGTTGAGATTGTGAGTGGATTTCATGCGTCCAGTAAACACACACACACACACACACGTTCCTGCAAACCTGAAATCTACCCACAAGTCTCCATGTTTTCAGATGATTGAATCTTGGTCATTCTGAATGCTCTCTACCTAGGCTGAGCATCTGAAAAGGAGGACAGGGCTCATGTAACTTTAACAGTTGTAGAGAAAAGGGAATTTCAGCCAGTGTCATTTGTATGCAATTAGTTCCTGGTGAAATTCCCTCTTCATCACCACAGTTAAAGTTGCAGGGGCCCTGCCTTCTTTTGTATATGGTCACTCTAGTATAGTGCCTGCAACTTTAACAGTTGTGATGAAGAGGGCATTTCACCAGGAACTAATTGCATGCAAATGACACTGGCTGAAATTCCCTTTTCTCTACAACTGTTAAAGTTACATGAGCCCTGTCCTCCTTTTCAGATGCTCAGCCTATCTCTACCACACAGCTATGGTTCTTTCCCAAAGGGCTGGATGCCCCTGTCAGGAGTGGGATTTGAACCCAAACCTCCAGGAAAGATTGGAACCTGAATGCAACGCCTCGTCAGCTCAGCCACCCTGGGAGCATGGTTTGGGCAGTTGAGTAGGGTGACCATGGTCCCCTCTACAAGGATTCGCTTTTGTGCCTGGTTAGGCGATTATGCGCATAATCGCTGAAGCGCATTTACGCCTAATCCCTCTGCACGAGAGGCGGCGACAGGCGGCGAAGCGCATTAATGGATGACCAAAATGCGCTTTACAAGTAGTTAATGCGCATAAGCGCTTGTTCACATAGTCAAAATGCGCTTTAAAGGCTGGAGCAAAATAAAACTCGCTGTTTAACGCGCTTGATAATGCGCATAATCAGAGAGATAACGCGCCTCTACGCCCGATTTGCACTCCGTTCTTGTAGAGGTAAATTTTTTAAAGCACCTTGAAAGAGCTTTAAACCTCTCTTGTAGAGGCAGCCCATATGAAAAGGAGAATAGAGCTCCTGTATTTTTAGCAGTTGTATAGAAAAGGGAATTTCAGCAGGCGTCATTTGTATGCATGTAGCACCTGGTGAAACCCCCTCTTCATCACAACAGTTAAATCTACAAGAGCCCCAGCCTCTTGATTAGACACAAAAGATAGCAGGGCTCCTGCAGCTTTAACTGTTGTGATGAAGAGGGAATTTTACCAGGTGCTGCATGCATACAAATGACGCCTGCTGAAATTCCCTTTTCTATACAACTATTAAAAATACAGGAGCCCTGTCCTCCTTTTCATATGGTCACCGAACAGTTGTGGACAATCACCAAGATCAGCTTTAACCAATCTGGTGACCTGCTGGCATTTTGTACTACAATTCCCATAATCCCAGCCATTGGCTGTACTAATTGCCGTTGTTGGGAGTAGAAGTCCAAAACATCCGAAGGGCTCCCAGTTGAGGAAGGGTGCCTTAGGTGGAAGCCTGGTCTTCTGGTCTGATTGGGCTCACCGTAGCCGCATTCTCTCTCAGCTCCCTGGCAGTGTTCACTTCAACGGAGGAAGATGGTGGGCTCTGAGAACCCAAGAAGCAAGCTAGCTCCTCCCAGCACCAGCAAAGACCCTTTCTCCAGGCTTAAAGAGGCATGGAACTGCATGCTTCTCTCAACACAGAGATAGGTAAAATGGTGGGGGGGAGGGGCATTGACATCAGTGGGCGTGGCCATAGCCACCGATGTCATGTGGCCCATAGAGGGCCTGGCAAGGGGCAATTCAGTCTATATTGCTTGGCCAGAACAAAACAACAACACACACACACACACACACAGACACACACAGACACACACATCGTTTCTCCAGGCAACGCCTAATAGCCTGTGATTTCATTAACATAATCTGCTCTCCACCTTCTTAGTTTCAATTCAATAACAGGAAATTAGCAAGCTTGGAGCAGAGAGCCCTGCGGATGCCTTCAAAGAGAGGATTGTCCTCTCTGCCACCCTTTGAAACCGAGGACTGTCCTCGGTAGAGTGGGAACCTGGCCACCCTATCCATAGCACAGTTGATCTCCATCGCCCACACGCCCTGCAGGCGTCCTTGCCAAGATTCAACCTGGAGACTTGACGCTGATTTCCGTATAAAGTCAAAGAGTGAGCCACTTCTGTGGACGCAGGTAATCCGTGACGCTGTGATTTGGAACCAGGCAAAGTCTGACCAAGCCAAAACATCTCCACCCAACTTGGACGTGAAGGCTAAAACTCCATCACTGCTTCACTCTTCATGTTGCCAAGGTGCTGCCACCTGGGCCAAACTGTTCTGACTTGAACCATTCCTCAGGACGGAGCAGCAAAGAAAGAAGTCACTTCATTTTAGGCTGAGACTGAATAAGAATGTAAGGAGAGCCCTGCAGCCGGATCAGAGAAAAGGCCCTTCTAATCCAACCTTGTCCAACCTGGGGCCCTCCAGATGTCTTGGACCACAACGCACATCATCCCCAGCCAGTATGAGGAAGGCTGATGCAATCTAACATCTTGGTTTACACAGTACTTAGCAAAGTGCTTCTGGGGAGCCACAAGCAATCTTGATGCCAGTAACCTTTCCCGCAGGGTTGCTTTCTATAGCAAGTTGGTATTCAGTGGTATACTGCATCTCAAAGTAGAACTTCCATAGCCTGATCATGGCTAATTATTTTATTTATCTAAAAAATTTCTGGGCCTCCTTTCAGGACAGAAGCTTTCCAATGGCAGAGTGCAATAATAAAACATTTCAAACTGATACAATATTGATAGGTTGATCCTTCATTAATTTGTCTGGCAATGCATCCTAATGTTTGTTCTCATTTGCATTTGTTTGTTTGTTTGTTTATTATTACATTTATATCCCACCTTTTTTTCCTCCTGCAAGGATACCAAAATGGCAAACATGGTCCTCCTCCTCCTCTCCATTTTATCCTCACAACAACCCTATAAGGTAGGTTAAGCTAAGAGTCAGTCCCTGGCCCAAAGTCACCCAGTCAGCTCCCTGGCCGAGTGGGGACTAGAACCTGGATCTCTCGAGTCCCAGTCCAAGACTCTAACCACTACACCACACTGCAATTTGCATTGCAACTTTTAAACAAGAGAGGAGGCTCATGGTGGCCTCCTATCTCAAGTATTTGAGATGGCATTGACTTTTTAGTCCAGGTGAACCGATCAGCCACCTCAAACAACCCAGGGCCTGTCTACTTGATGGCCACGTTGACTACCACACTTTCAGTTAGCACCATTGGAAATGGCTATGATTATCTTCTCTATAGCAGGAGATGGTCTTGTTGCAATGCCAAATCTGTTTGCTGGATGTTCCCAACGCTGTTTGGGGACAAATATTCTCAAATTGTACACCTGAGACAAGTATCTAGCAAGCCTTCGGATTCTAGAAGTGGCACACGATAATTGATTTGCAGAGTTGAATCTCATTGTGAGACACCGCTGAGCCTCTAAGTGTAGCCCTATGGCTCAGGTACTGCCCCAGCGGAGGTTGGTGGCGCCAATGCCAGTGGGGCAGTGAATCCCCTCTTCTTTGGCAATGTGTAAGTGGCTAGTTGGTAGCCCAACACCCAGTGTTCTTGTTGAAACCCCATTTTTCAGGACTCCTTTTTTAAAGTGTATTTTGTAAAGAATGACATACTGGAGTATTTGTGTATCTCAAAATTACAGATGCATCTTTTCAGAAGCTTTTGACCTTCACAGAGTTATTTCTCCATGAGGCATGAGGCCAGATCTAAACCAAGCAGGATATACCACTTTGAAAACAGCTTGAAAACAGTTTGAAAACTGCATATGGTGTGTGTCATGGCCCCAACAGTTGTCAAAACCGTTATAAACCATTTAAAAGCAGTAGGGCAGATCCTGCCTTGGTTTCAGTTTCAGAGCTGTGTGATCATTACCAACTCAAAGGGAGGTCTGGGTAGGGTGACCATATGGAAAGGAGGACAGGGCTCCTGAATCTTTAACAGTTGTATAGAAAAAGGAATTTTAGCAGGCGCCATTTGTATGCATGTAGAACCAGGTGAAATTCCCTCTTCATCACAACAGTTAAAGCTGCAGGAGCCATGCCCTCTTTAGCTAGAGTGACCAGGCGCAAAAGAGGTTAGGGCTCCCGCAGCTTTATCTGTTGTGATGAAGAGGGAATTTCTCCAGGTGCGGCATGCATACAAATGACACCTGCTGAAATTCCTTTTTCTATACAACTGTTAAAGATTCAGAAGCCCTGTCCTCCTTTCCGTATGATCACCCTAGGTCTGGGCATTTCGGCCATTCTTTGGACATGTACTTGCAAAATCATGTCAAACGCTGGCATTTAGAAATGAGGTGGGCAGGGGAATTTATCACTGGGGTTTCATGGTTTCAAAAAGAAAGCAGATCTTGTTCTGAGAATCCTTTCTCCCAATATTTGCTTTTGGGTGTAGTCCTACTTCCTGGCAAAATTCCTTTTGATGATCCTAGAAATCTTTTTTTTTTTTTTTTAACATTTCCTCGTCAAATGCTTTACTCATTTAAAAATCAGTGAAAGACTTCTTTGTCGACAGGCACACGTTACAAAAATAAATATATATAAACCTTGGTAGCCAATTAACAAAAGACAAATAGCGAGAAGGGAGGAGGCACCGTTTTAAGGAAAGTTGGCCCAATATAGCAAACACACACTGAGTAGAATTCCTCGTGCTCAGCGGATGCGAATACAAACTCAGAACTTGGATGCACCCACTAAAAAGAGTAGTACCTTATTTATTTATTTATTTATTCCATTTCATATTTCCCCTGCAATTCCTCCAAGCAGCTGAGTTACAATGGGCATGATTTCTCTCCCTCCTCCTGTGACGCACATTCAACTGTGGGAGAGAGAGACTGGGCCGAGGTTACTCAACGCGCTTCATCGCTGAGTGGGGATTTGAACTCAGGGCAGGGCTGGCCCTACCATTGGCAGAGTAAGGCAGCTGCTTCAGGGAGTGTTTTTAGGTGTCATGAAAGGGCAGCAAATGGATAGTTCTTTTCATTATTGTTGTATTTTTACTGCCAGGGACAGAGTGTGTGTGCCATTTTTGACCTCAGTTGCCCAAATAATTTGGGAACTATGTCCCTTGACTTGAGTGCCAGGGTAGGGTGGGGTGCCATTCTCTCTCTCCCGTGCACACTTTTCTCCAAGAATTCCATAAAAGAGTGTTGTGTTTTGCTCTCATTTGCATAAAGTGGGAGGTGTTTAAGAGTTGGCCAGACTGAAGAGAATGTGTAATTTTCGTAACTCCTTTCCTGTTCTCTAAATGACACTTCATCACTCAGTCTACAAACGCATAGTCCGTTATTGCCAATGGGAAGAGAATGCTGCTCTCTGATTGGCTGTAATGCATGCTGGAGTTGTAGGACTTTTCTCTCTCTTCACACTAAGGCTGTGCACAAAATGGCGGACTGTACATAAAATGGCCGCCATGCTTTGGAATTCCAAATCTGAAACCGAAGCTTGCACAGCCCTAGAGAAGGCCCTCTCATGTGTGGTTACCCGCCTCATTTTTTCCACAGATGGGCAAATGAGAAGGGCCTTTATAATATTAGAGTGACCATATACAAAAGAAGGCAGGGCTCCTGCAACTTTAACTGGTGTGATGAAGAGGGAATTTCACCAGGAACTAATTGCATACAAATGGCACCGGCTGAAATTCCCTTTGCTCTACAACTGTTAAAGTGACATGAGCCGTGTCCTCCTTTTCATATGGTCAGCCTATTTATATAGAAGGTGGAGTGCGACTGCGGAGACATAACATTTAATGTTTATTTCAACTTTTCTCCAAACGGTGTTTGTATTTTACAACGAGACGAGAACACAATGCGCCAGTAGCATTTGAAACAGGCAACGGGCTGGCCTTCATAGCTTGACCTTTCTTGTACCATTTCATGATAAGACAGAGAAGAACATTGTGGTCTTATATACAAACAGACGAGCTGCAATGTGAATAAAAGCCCACATTTTTACCTGCTCTAACCTTTTAGCAAACTTTATACTTATAAGTTTTTAGCATCCTTGCTTCCATTGAGTCCGCACAGGCCTTGGATTGGATTATCATGGAAGTCTTTGTGTGTGGGGGGGAGGTTAAAAATATGATGTGCGTGAAATATAAACATTGTTGTGTCATGCTAACTAGGCATCATGGGTTATGTGAGGGTTAAACAACCCTCGGATAACCCTAGACTAACCCATGCTGTGGTAGGCTGTGGTGATTGTATGAACCGGTCAATGGATTTGTCCACAGGTAGTACCAACTATAGTTTGCATTGCATGGAGAAGCCATGTGCTCACTTCCCCCCCTCTCCCCCTCTCCCCGTTCCCTTCACGTGCTCAATAAATTACCTGTGCTTTCACAGAAAACGCAGTTTGTTGGACATACAAACTAGCAAACTGTGGTTTGTGTAAGCCCCCCCCCCATTGGAATTCTGATTGTTGGGCAAACCAGGATGGAAGGAGAAGCATACGAATGCCAGTCAGATTCATGTAATGCTATGTCATGCTTTGGCACTACTTGGGAATTGGTATATTGGAAGACAGTGACATTATTGTGAGAGCAAAGAACTGATGGTGTTCAGTTGCTTCCACACTTACCATTTTCTCTGGCATTGCTATATTTTGCTCACCTGCCTTTTCTGGAGAGTCCAGACAATGGGCTTGCCCAGTATTTACCATGTTGTTCTCCCATGTTTATCAGATCTGAACTGTGGCAATTTGGGGTGGGGGGGAATAAAACATAGTTGGTGTCATCCTGCAAAATGTGGCCAAGTAAAGAGCTATTGAGCCTTTTAAAGGTTACTATACCTTTAATTAAAACTATCCTATTTACATATTCTATTATTGTTTCCTGTTCAATGCAGCTGGGGTGAACTGTCCCTTAAGTGCCCTTTTATTAGCCAACTTCCATTTCCTGGTTTATTTTCACAATTTGTTTCTTTGCTTTCATAGTTAAATAGCAGGACAGTTTTCAGTAACAGTATGATTAAACATTATGGAAGAGTCCTGGGCATGGAGGAGGCCATTGCTGGATAATATAGTTCTATATGAAATGCCATGTGAACCCATGATTTGAATTCTGCTTCTAGTGGATTGGGGAAAAGCAATGCTAATGTGGAAACATCCGTGGTTCTACATGGAGTATAAGGTCCCCTCTACAAGATTTCGCTTTGATGCCTGGTTGCCTGATTATGCGCATATACGGATAAGCACATTTACTCCTAATACCTATGCAAGAGAGGCAGCGAAGCGCATTACAGGATGTATGAAACGTGCTTTAAAGTTGTTTACATGTGGAGAATTGCATGTTTACATGGCCATAAGGCACTTTAACTCCCGCGGCAAATTAAAACTTGCTATTTAACGCACATTCGATAATGCGCATAAGCGGAGATAAAAAGCGCCTCAACCCCCGATTTACGCTCCGCTCTTGTAGCGGTAAAATCTGTAATGCACTTTGAAAGAACTTTAAATCGCTCTTGTAGAGGCACCCATAGACTAAGTTCTCGTACAGTAGGGGTGGAAAATGTGCCCACCCATGTTGTCTCGGGTCCCAGGACACACCCTTGCCGCTGCTGACCCTGTTGGGGAAAAACTCATCCTCCCCCCCCCCCTCAGCAGCCAGCATCACTGGCCGCACCACCAATGTGTGTGTTATTACTGAGCCTAGCACATTAATGTCATGGCAATAGTGCAGCCTTCCCGAATCTGGTACCCTCCAGATGCGTTGGACTACAACTCTTATGATGGCAAGTTGGGAATGGCAGTACCAATGCATCAGACTATGATTCATGTTGATTTTTGTGGGCATCAGTAACAATTTTGGGCTGGTGAGCATGAATAGGAGCTTCAGAACTCTAATGCACACATCAAAGCCTTGGATCCGGTAAACACAGACACTTACATTTCATTGATTGCTTGATTAAGTTGGGTTTTTCATTACTCTAATCTTACTGAGAGCATCACGCTGAACTTTCTAGCAGATGTTAGACATGTGTACTGAATGCGATTATGGGAGATTAAAGGACCAGACAGAGCAGTCGATCCAGAGTAATCCCTTTAACAGCTTACTCCACTTTTCCCCTTCATTTATTCCATCTGTTCCACTTTGGTGAGCCAAGACAAGCCTTGCCCAGGTGGGCTGTCAAAGGCACTTTCCATGAAACCGACTCATGTACCATCACTTTGACATCTGTGTTGTGGATCCTGTCACCCTGATGATGCTAATGAAGATGCTAACGATCTAATTGGGCAGCCCTTTGCTGTGACAGCAAAAGGGCTCGAGTTCTGTTATCCTATTTTACAACGTTTGATGGAGGAACGATGCCAGCCAGCAAACTATAGCTATGAATTTTGAAAACCTTTGGTTTAAGACATGAGTTAAGGCACTTCACTCATGCTCCAAAATGCATGGACATTGTAAGTGAAGGTTAGATGCCTTAACTTCCATGCCATGTAAGCAGCCAAGACTTCATATAGTCTCGCATATTATGCTCGCCTACAAATTATGTTTCATGCACCCATGTTTTGTCTTGGCCTTTCAGCCCGGCACTGGGCCGGGGGGGGGGGGGGAAATGTGTCCAGGCAGAAATTCAACAGGTGCATCTTCCCACAATCTCTTGCAACATCCAGAACTGGTGAATTTCTGCCTGATGCAGTCATACAAAGCACAGTGGCCAACCGGGCAGATAATTACGATCTCATCATAGTGTGGAATGCTGTGAAGTGGTCACCTGTGTGCCTTGCTCAGTCTGCTGCCCAGGTGTTGCTGATGGGCACCTCCAAGGCCCAGGTCTTCCTTCTGAAGGTTCTTCTTCAAACCAGACTTGGACCAAGCATCCTTTCAAATAGAAGATTGTCCTCTGTAAAGTTGGACACATGGCCACCCTTTCGTCTTTCCCCCCAAAAGGTGCATTAAGAAGAGCATGGATGCTTCTTCCCTGCTTCCCTTCTCTCATTGTTCTCTGTTGGAAGGACAGCTCTGTGCCTTGGCTTGAAGAGGTTTCATTATGCACTGCAGTGGATTAGCGGTAAGTGTTCTTGATGAAAAACAAGAGTATATTTGCTAGGCTGTGTGTGTGTGTATATATAAAGTAAGCAAACCCCGTTTTGTTTCCATTGGTTCCATCCCCGCAACTTCTCAATGGGCTCCATGCCAAAGCAATTCCTCTGTCTGGTTAGTGGGATTGGACTTGGCCAGTCTCCCAGCCCGGCTGCTGTTTTTAAATAAATATTTGGCTGAGGAATCTGCTGAATTTTAAGCAATCCACAAACACTAAGAAAAGTCGAAACTATGCTTTGTTGGGGGTGTTCGGGCTTTTTTGCAGAGGCATCAAGAAGCTTTTGGGTTCATCAATGGTGCCTGTAAAATACCTTTGCAGATTTGGCCCTAACGCCACTCCGTGAAAGCATTTGAGCCGTAAAAGATCTTACTGGGGGGGGGGGGCTGTACTTCTATGGTGAGGATCCCTCATCTTGCTTACAACATGGCAAAAGAGGGAGAATGGTGTGGGGAATATAGATAGGGAGACATTTCTCCCCATTATGCTAGAACCTGGGGGTATTCCCATGAAGCTGATTGGTGACAGATAAAAGGAAGCGCTTCTTCACACAACACATAGCCAAGCTATGGAAAAATGGAATTTGCTAGCACCAGGTGTCTTGATGGCCACAAATTTGGATGGCTTTAAATGGGGGTTAGATAAATTCCTGGAGGAGAAGGCTAACAATGGCTACTAGCCCTGATGGTGAAGTGCAACCTCTGGTATCAGAGGCTGTAAGGCTATATGCACCAGTTGCTGGGGAACATGGGTGGGAGGGGACTATTGCACCCGTGTCCTGCTTGTGGCTCCCTGTTCAAGAGCTGGTTGGCCACTGCGTGAACAGAATGCTGGACTAGATGGATCCTTGGTCTGCTCCAGCAGGGCTCTTCTTGTGTTCTTATCAGAAAGCCAGATAGCTTCCCTCCGAAAGTCATTTCAGACTAGTTGCAAAAGCCTGTGTAATTTCATGAGCAAAGTGGTCTCCAAATATCTGGAGAGAGAGGCGCCATTTCTTTCCCCTCACCTTATATCCTAAGCTCCTCACAGCACGGACCTGCCCTATTACTACTTTTCAAAACAACGTGGACACTGGTGACGCTAAGCACACAATATTAATAATTCCTCTTCTTCTGTCATGATGCCTTCCCACCTCTCTCGTGTCCATTCCTCTCTCTTACTTTACTCAGTGCCTTCTCTTCCCAAATTTCTCTCCACGGCCAGGTTTCCTACTTTACACAGGGCAGTCCTCTGTTTGAAGAGGACAGTCCTCTGTTTGATGGGCTGCCCAATCCAAATCTAGTTTCAAGTTGAAGAGCCTTAACAAGAGAGAGCATGGGAGGGGCTTGAAGCTTCCCCTCATCAGCCAACACCTGGACAGCAGACTGGGGAGGCACCAGTAGAGACTAGTGGCACCAATGTCAGTAGGAAGATGAATCCGCTCCGGGATTCAGTCAGAACTCTAAAGGAGCTACCTTGGATAGTTCCTTTAGAGTTCTGACTGAAACCTGAAGTTGATATAAAACCCCACTGATATCGGAGCCACCAGTCTTCACTGGAGAGATGGCTCTTGCCAGAGGTCTGTACTGACCATATGCTGAGGGCTATTTATTTATTTATTTATTTATTACATTTGTACACCGCCCCATAGCTGAAGCTCTCTGGGCGGTTTACATAAGATTAAAACAATTTAAAACTATATACAATCCTTTAAACAGCAAAAACATGTAATATATACACAATATACACTACATTTAAAACCACTACAATAAAGCCCAGGCTCATCAGATATTGCTAAATGCCTGAGAGAAGAGGAAAGTCTTGACCTGGCGCCGAAAAGATAACAATGTTGGCGCCAGGTGGGCCTCATCGGGGGTTCTCTGTGGGCCACCACAGAGAACCCCCAAGCTACAAACCTGCTCCTTCAAGGGGAGTGCAACCCCATCCAGAACAGGTTGAAGACCCTCCATCCGGTCAGCAGAACCACCCACTAACAGCATCTCAGTCTTGTCTGGATTGAGTTTCAGTTTATTAACCCTCATCCAGTCCATTGTCGCAGCCAGGCACTGCTTCAGCACATCCACAGCCTCACCTGATGAAGATGAAAAAGAGAAATAGAGCTGCATGTCATCAGTGTACTGATGACAACACATTCCAAACTTCCGAATGACCGCACTCAACGGTTTCATGTAGACGTTGAACTGCATGGGGGACAAGACTGACCCCTGTGGAACCCCACACTGGAGAATCCACGGGGCCGAGCAATGTTCCCCAAGCACCACCTTCTGGAGCCGAACCACCAAGTAGGAGCGGAACCACTGCAATGCAGTGCCTCCCACTCCCAACTCAGCCAGTCGTCCCAGAAGGATACCATGGTCAATGGTATCGAAAGCCGCTGAGAGATCAAGGAGAATCAACAGAGTCACACTCCCCGTCTTTCTCCCAACACAGGTCATCATACAGGGCAACAACGGCTCTTTCCGTACCAAAGCCATGCCTGAAACCCGACTGAAATGGATCCAAATAATCGGTCTCATCCAAGAGTGCCTGGAGCTGGCCCGCAACCATCCCCCCAAGGACCTTGCCCAGAAATGGAACATTTGCTACTGGGCAGTAGTTATTAAGATTTTCAGGGTCCAAGGAGGATTTCTTCAGGAGTGGTCTCACTGCCGTCTCTTTCAGGAGGCCTGGGATCACTCCCTCTTGCAAAGAAGCATTAATCACTTCCCTGGCCCAGCCAGTTGTTCCATCCCTGCTAGCTTTTATTAGCCAAGAGGGGCAAGGATCCAATATGGAAGTGGTTGCACGAACCTGTCCAAGCACCTTATCAACATCCTCGAGCTGCACCAACTGAAACTCAGCCAAGAAAACAGGACAAGCCTGTGCTCTGGATACCTCACTTGATTCACCTGCTGTAATGCTTTGGAATAAAGCCGTGGGCTGCATGTTGCCCACCCCTGCTGCAAGTAATAAGAAACAGTCTACAATTTTGCCTATAATGCCTGCTTACAATAGGCTGACCAGATAAAATCCAGGTCAGGGCTCATGTAACTTTAACAGTTGTAGAGAAAAGGGAATTTCAGCCAGTGTCATTTGTATGCAATTAGTTCCTGGTGAAATTCCCTCATCATCACAACAGTTAAAGGTGCATGCACTATACTAGAGTGACCATATACAAAAGAAGGCAGGGCCCCTGCACCTTTAACTGGTGTGATGAAGAGGGAATTTCACCAGGAACTAATTGCATACAAATGACACTGGCTGAAATTCCCTTTTCTCTACAACTATTAAAGTTACATGAGCCCTGACCTGGATTTTATCTGGTCACCCTAGCTTACAACCAAGCCTCCATGCACCCCTTTTACCTTGTTCTTTTGTAATGGGAATCGCGCCATTTTGGTACCTCGATCAGTGATGAAGAAGGGCTAAAGCGCACATTAATTTAAGCACATCCCCTAAGAAAAAGGGAAAGGGGAAAAAGCCCTGTGGGGTCCCCATCTGGATTGGACTGTGGCTTGCAAAAGAAAATGGAGTTTAACCCTTTCCTCCCCACCTCAGTAACCAACTGTAAACAGTGCTTTCTGGGGCAAATAGCAGTGTGTGTGTGTGTGTTTGTGTGTGTGCCTGTGTGTGTGTGTGTGTGTGTGTGTGTGTGTGTGTCTGCCAGTGTGTGTGATTTTTGTCAGGATCTGAGGCCTGCATGGCTGCTTTTTCTTGGAAGAGAGAGCAGCCAGCATTAAGTATGCTGATTAAGTAGGGTGCTCAATTTTGGCTCTAAGACCAAAGTGTCATTGTAGTGGTTAGAGTGTTGGACTGCGACTCTGGGAGATCCAGGTTCTAATCCCCACTTGGCCATGTAGCTCCCTGGGTGTCTTTGGGCCAGTCGCTGTCTCTCAGCCCTGTGCTGTTTTGTATCTGGTCACTCTAGTATAGTTCCTGCAGCTTTAATTGTTGTGATGAAGAGGTATAATTTCACCTGGTGCTGCATGCATACAAATGACACCTGCTGAAATTCCCTTTTCTATACAAGTGTTAAAGATACAGGAGCCCCGCCCTCCTTTCCATATGGTCACCCTAGCTCAGGTTCCCTTGCTGATTTCTGTGCATCAAGCTGTTAGAGGCACACCACTAGTTTATTTCCCCCCTTTTGATCAGCTGGCAACCGCAGCTCTTGTGCCAATATACAGGCAATACTAAGCCCTGTTGTCCCAATATTAATGACGTCCCAATTTGCAATGTCTTAAACTGAAAATGTGCATTTCTCATTACTGTGGCTCATTTCTTTTAGTTGGAAAAAAGGAACATATATAATTAAGAATGCATAACAATGATGCCATTAATTAGAGGAGCACAATACAGAATGGCCATTCATTTTTCCAAGAATGAGATGGGGGGAAATGTTACAAAGCATCATGCAAGATCAGACAATGGAACTTCTTTCTTTCTTTTTTTCTTTCTTTTCTTTTTTTACTGTCTAGACAGTGGGTTTAATGCGGTCCTGGCAAAGCTGGATCTAGTCATTGGATGTGCCAGCTGATGCCAGTGCCAAAGTAGACACAGCCTCCATTTCCTTTTCTTTGGATGCAGTGGTGTCTGGGCACAGTACCAGCAGCCCTGATGGGGTGGCTACACTGTGTTGGTAGGGATGCTCAGCCTTTTTTAGGGGCTGCCTCTCTTTAAGAGCCACTTACCACAGTCCGATTGAGAAGTGACTTCCCCACAGTACAGGCCTAACCCTCAGTTGCTCATATGAACTTAAGGTGGCCACTTAGGTGTTGCCAAAAGAAAATAAATATATCATTAAAAAAGAGGGCAAAAAGAGGCACAGATTTGCACAAATTTTGCATGTACTAATCAATATGTATGTATGCAGTAGGGCTGTGCAGGACCCCCCCACAACTTGCTTTGGAGGTCGATTCGGAGCACCCGAATCAGCCCCAATCTGCCTTGGCTGCTTCGGACATGGTCCAACCTGCTTTGGACATCCAAAGCAAGATCCGGACAGCTGAAGTGGGTCAGCAGGCACCCAGGAAAGCTGGGCATGAGGCTGACCAAGAATCTATGAGACTCCTCCCCACATTTGCCCCCCAAACCTGGTGAGCTGCTGCCCCCCACTCACCAGAAATGGCCTTTCTAGCCACCGTTGTGCACAACGTTAGAATGATGACAGTACAGAGCCTCTAACCTTCTGAAAAACAGCAGCTCTCATGGAGGACAAGTGGCTGCTGGGTTTGAGCAGATGGATCAGGTAAGTCCCGACTGCTTGCGTGGCTCAGCAGGCTGGGGGCAGTGGCTCACCATGATCCCGGATCGGGGTGAAGTGGCCTGAAGTACTTCAGCCCTTATCCAACCCACTTAGGGCAGATACAATCTCAATCCAGATTTTGACCGAAGAGGTCTGAATAGGCCTGCTTCGGTTCAGGATTTGGATCCGGACCTGAAGTGGTGCATAGCCCTAGTATGCAGATTTAGAAATAATGACTATACTTTAAATAGAAATCCAGTATATCTCACCAGAGAGTGGAAAACTGTGACCTGGTGACTTGCGGGCCTTGCTCAGTGTGCTGTCTAGGTGCTAATTGGTGATGGGCAGGTTCAAGGCCCAGCTCTACCTCCTGATGGCTCTTTATCTTTAAATTAGACTTGGACTGGACTCACCCTTCAAATAGTGCCCTCTATAAAGTAAGACATGTGACATCCTCCAACTCTTGCACCCAATAAGAACATCAGAAGAGCCCTGCTGGATCAGATCAAGGGTCCATCTAATCCACAACTCTGTTCACACAGTGGCTGACCAGCTGTTGACCAGGAACCCACAAGCAGGACATGAGTGCAACAGCACCTTCCCACCCATGTTTCCCAGCAACTGCCTCTGATCTTAAAGGTAGCACATAACCATGAGGACTAGTAGCCATTGATAGCCTTCTCCTCCAAGAATTTATCCAACCCCCTTTTATAGTCATCCACAAATTGTGGAACAACGAGACTTGGACAGGATCTACACTACTGCTTTAACATGTTTTATAACAGTAGTGACAACTGTTGAGACCCATAACACACTCCATATACAGTTTTCAAAAGGTTTTCAAAGGGTCATATCCTGCTTGGTGTAAGTCTGGCCCAGTTCTACAAAGGATGTTAATGAATGAGGAATTCATTTTAGTTTTTTTTAACAGAAAGAACTCAGTTTGCACTGCACGGAACTGAATGTGGATCCAAATGCAACCTGTGGTTGAAGTCTGTACATTTCTGAGCTGGCCCTGCAACTCATGAAAAGAAAAAAAAAGTGTTTGAAAAATGCGCACATTAGAAAAATGCACATGAAAAAATGTACACCAACATGTTTTAATTAATGAGAGAAAAGTGTGCATTTTTAAAATGTGCCAACATTGACTGAAGAATGTCAACAGCTCAGCTATGTGTTTCCATGGGAACAGAGTGTTAGACCATTTTCCTGGAGTGTTTTGAATGAATAGTGAGAAGGGGGAAGACCCTCCCCTCCAGCAAAGGATGAAGCAATCCAGGTGTCCGGGTCTGAAGAGAGATTGCTATTTGGATAGGGACACAGAAAAACAACAAAGAGTTGAGCTTTGGGCTCTGTAAGCCTCTCCTGGAGATCTCATGTGGGAGCAATAAACTTTGCCTGTTGTACTATCTCCACCTCTGCTCAGCCAGTATATCTGGAAATCAGGGGCATTGAGTTACTTTCAGCCAAAGGGTCGAATTCCATTTTGGAGAAGCTTCCTGGACCTGCATTCCAGTGGTGGGTGGGGTCAAAAGAAAAGTGGTGTGGCAAAGGGGAGGGGTCAAAAATACAAGCACATTTTAGATGAAAGCTCTTACAGACATCGAACCTGTTCAGATGACATGCTAAACATTATGGCTTAGGGTGTTGTGTGAACCATGACTTAGCAGGCAGTGTGAACCATTCCTAACCATAGTGGCTACATAACCACAGTTTAAACACACTCACTAACCATTTGCTGCAAGAGGGTTAGCGGCCTGACCATGGCCTAGCATGTCATTTGAACAGGCGCAGTTGGAGAGGCATTTCAATCTTTTAGAATGAGGACAAAATCAACAAACAATAAGTAGTCAGGGGAGAGTGAACGTAAGAACATAAAAAGAGCTGTGCTGGATTAGACCAAGGGTCCATCTTGTCCAGCACTCTGTTCACACAATGGCCAAGCAGCTGTTGATCAGGAACCCACAAGCAGGACATGAATGCAACAGCACTCTCCAGCCATGTTCCCCAGCAAGTGATGTATATAAGCTTACAGCCTCTGATACCAGAGGTAGCACATAGCAATCAGGGCTAGAAGGCATTGATAGCCTTCTTCTCCAGAAATATATCCAACCCTCTTTTAAAGCCATTCAAATTGGTGGCCATCGCTACATCTTGTGGTAGTGAATTCCATAGTTTAACTACGCGATTGACCTGGAGAAGGGGGCATAACAAGGATTAGATTAGGACCTCAGGTGGGTGAACATGATGTTCAACACCCCTGCTATAAATAAACACAACTGTTACAAAGTGTCAATATGCCACAAGTGGCCGCTTTCTAAAAGGAACCAAATCCAAAAAAGTGCTGTTCCTCTGGAACTTCTTGCCACATTTAGATGTGGGTGGACATAACACCGACATAAAGCAGCCAAAAGCTTGCTCAAACAAATAATAAAATTCCAGGTGAGGCATGCTCTCTCAATTTTTTGCATCTTTCAAGTAACATTTCTCTTACTAAGTGTTTGGTAAGATGTTTACCTCCTTACTAGCTCTTCCTCATGTTTAGCAAAGCACATCATTTCTCATGTCCTGTAAGAAACATTAATTCAAGATGACATTTTAAGGTCCACTCCCACTATTTTAATTCACCCATGCACTTCTAACCCCATCTAGATAGTACAGAAGGAACAGCATGCGAGGCACGAAGGCAGCAACTGGTTTCAATGTCTAGGCATGAGTACATTTATTATGTACAAGTACGGGTCTGACTTGGAAGTGAAAATTTGTGGCTGTAGTATTTGTATTTATTTGTGTGTGGAGGGGAGTTAAAGAAAGATAATGAAGTTTTCTGTTGTAGGAAACATGTGATGGATGCTCATCTCTCGATGACTGAGGCATCATGGCTGCTTGCATGTGTGAAGAACCAATTGCAGATCAAACCCAAGGGGGAAAAACAGTGGTTGAGTGTGGGTTCTCATTGAACTGTGAGTTGTTTGTTGAATTATGGGTTAGTGTGTTGTCTGAACGCAGTGTGTCTTCCACAGGATGGCTTCTTAACCACCCTAAACAACCCAACAACAAACTATGGATTCTCCAGGTGGATTGTTTGAGAAAAAATAAGCTGTGCTCCATGGTTAACAAGCCACCCTGCAGAAAATGTCCTGGGTTCAGACAACATGCTAACCTGTAGGTTAACAAACAACCCACAGTTCAACAACAATCGACACTCAACCACTGCAAGTTGTACGAACCCAATCAGTGCCTCACAATCCCTTGAAATACAATAGTCTTCAATGAAATCAGTTAATGATTCAAGCAGTCATGTGCCAGCTAATCACGTTCAGTTATTGACCAAGCTGGCTGGGAAAGATCAGAGTCTGAGACATCTGGAGGGTACCAGGTTGGGGATGGTTCCTCTAGAAGTTCCACTCAGATACACTATTGAAAGGTTATCAGTTACAGAAGTTGCTATCTCAGTTATGTAAAGGTTGCTATAAACACAGGTTTGTGACCTCTGTGCCTCACCCCAATTCAGCAGCTTGATTGAAAAACTGACGGTTTTTCTGTTAATGTTTATCAGACATTTTATCAACCAGTTGGCAGAATTTCTGATAAACATTTATTATTATCTCTCTTTTCTCGCTCGTGGACATGACAGGCTTTGCCAAGGCATGCTGTCTTTTATTGATTCAGGAATTTCCTGACTGTTGAACATGTTTGAATGATGACTGCTTTCTGGATGTTGGTGTGGATGTATTCTGGTAGGCCCAGTTTCTGGAGGTGTTCTGTATATTTTTTTGATGTGATGCCGGTGACTGATGTGACTAATGGGATAATTGTGACCTTTTCCTGTTGCCATAGTTCATTGACTTCCATGGCCAGTGGTGTATATTTCTCTCTCTTTTTTTCTTCCTTTTCAACAACACTTTTGTCATTCGGTATTGCTATGTCGCTGAGGTATGTGTGTTTTTCTTTTTTGTCTATGACTATTATGTTTGGTCGGTTGCAGGGTATTGTCTTGTCTGTATGAATTTTTCTGTCCTAATATATTTTATGATCTGCATTTTCCAAGACTGTTTCGAGTGGGTATGCATAGTATGGTGTAGGTTGTTTGATGAGGTTGAATTTGACGGCCAGTTGTTGGTGAATTATTTTTGCAGCTGTATTGTATCTGTCCATATAATCCATTTCTGCCAGAATTTTACATCCTCCTGTTACATAGTCAATTGTTTCTTGGAACTGATGTCATTTCCTACATAAATCTGTTGTTGCACTGTTATCTTTTAGTATGTGTTTTTGATAGTTCTTGTTTGCTATAACTTGACCTTGTATAGCAATTAGAAATCCTTCTGTTTCGGGAAATAGCTCACCCCTATTATTATTATTATTATTAGCAGTATTTGACTGAACTTTTGACTGAACAGATGGTCTCAACAAAAGGAATGATTTTACTCTTCACTCCCTACATTGAAGCGGCAAAATATTCCCCTAAAGTGTTTTTGTTGTTGTTGTTGTTGTTGTTTTAAAGACAGGCAGGTACTGTAATGCTACATTTCAATCATTCCATCCTTTGTTCTGTTTGAAACACTTCAGTTGAAAGGACACATAATTCTGAGCTGTGTAATTTAGGTGTGTGTCTCTCTGTTCAATAAAAATGAAGGTCAGTTCTGACTGCGTACAAAGGGACAAAACTTCTTTTTACTGTCTGGTGATAAGGAAAAAGCCAGTACTAACAGGAACAACAAGTGAGAACCGGTGGAGGCTGATAGCGCTTTTGGTGGGGTTGTGAATCCATTCTGGGTTTCAGGCAGAACCAGGCAGAATTCCAAAGGTGCTATCCCCACAGTCAGTTCAGCACCTTGGATAGCTCCTTTAGAGTTCTGGCTGGTTCTGACTGAAACCCAGAATGGATTCAAAGCTCCGGTGAAATCAGAGCTGCCGGTGAAACCTGCAGCTGGGATTGCTGTGAAATACATTTCTGTTGGTAATGAAAATGGTAAATTCAAAGGCACTGTGGGTGTGTTGGGGGCTTAGACCCCCACCTCTGCCTTGTATTCAGTCTTTGGGGCAGGGTGACTTGTCCTTTGCCACATCTCCCATGGCAGCCATTTTGTGGTAGCACCCAGGAGAGTTTGGCTGCCTCTACAAGAGAGGTTTAATGCGCTTTGAAGGCGCTTAAAAAAATTTACCTCTACAAGAACGGAGCGCAAATGGGGCGTAGAGGCGCGTTATCTCCCCGATAATGCGCATTTTCGAATGCGCGCTAAATCGCGAGTTTTATTTTGCTCCGGCCGTTAAAGCGCATTTTCCCCGTGTGAACAAGCGCTTATGCACATTAACTTCTTGTAAAGCGCTTTTTGGACATCTATTAATGCGTTTTGCCGCCTCTCGCCGCCTCCCGTGCAGAGGGATTAGGAGTAAATGCGCGTCTGCGATAATGCGCATAATCGCCGAACCGGGCGCAAAAGCGAATCCTTGTAGAGGGAGCCTTTATCAATTTGCCAAATGTGCTCAGGACCCAACAAGGTTGCCTACCCTTGATATATACATTCTGGCAATAACCTTTACAACAGCTCTGGAATATGGGCCAGCCCTACCGTTAGGAAGAGAGAGGCAGCTGCCTCAGGTGGCAGACGATGGAGGAAGGCGCAGGGGGCAGAAACACACCTCTCCAGGCCATTCCCCCTGTGTTGTTCAGTTATCCCCAGTTGCTGGAGAACAAAGCTGGGCACGTCACACTGCCTTCCCAGCACCCTCTAAAGTAGCCTGTGGCCTTGAGGTATGGTACACTGTCCTGTCCCCAGCCAGGGTTGGAATTAGATTCCACTGGAGACTGGCAGCAATGATGTCAGTGAGGCAGTGAATCCGCTCCAGGTTTCAGTCAAAACCAGTCAGAACTCTAAAGGAGCTATCCAAGGTGTGAAGTGGAGTTGTACACCACACTGAGAGCCGGTGTGGTGTAGTGGCTAGACTGTTGGACTGGGAGTCAGGAGATCCGGGTTCTAGGCCCCACTCAGCCATGGAAACCCCCTGGGTGACTTTGGGCCAGTAACAGGCTCTTAGGCTCAATTCGGACGACACAATAAACAACTGGTGTGGGGGAAACAATCGTCAGTTGTTTTGACTATTGTGTCGTCCGAATGCTGCCATAATCAACTCAGCGCTGATCCTCATCCACACCACAGTTGATTACTTATTACCATGTTGTGTGGGGAGTGCCCCCTAGGGTTAGCGTGAGGGTTAGGGTTAGTCAACCCACCACTGACTATCGTGTCGTCCGAATTGAGCCTTAGCCTAACCTTTCTCACGGGTTGTTGTTGTGAGGAGAAAATGGAGAGGAGGAGGATTATGTATGCTTCATTGGGTTCTTTGGAGGAAATAAAATGGGATATTATTATTATTATTAATAATAATAATAATAATAATAATAATCCAAAAGATCTGGAGGGCACCACACCACTTTGCAGCCAAGGTGAGTTTTGAACTGCTCCCCTTGCTAAATGAGTGGCCTTCTCATATTAGAAACTGAGTGCAGCCTCCGTGATAGCAAAATGTTAGCGTGTCCCAAATCTACCTTTTCTCCAACCAAATGAAAACACTGTGTGAATGGGAAATCTGTTTCAGCAATCTTATACTTTATTTTTCCAGAAGAGCTGTTATACAGTTATACCTGTGAGCAATCTTCCACTATCCTCTCAAACTATCTCTTGGCAGTGGAGGGTCACTGATAGACTGAATCATATCAAAGCATTCCTTCTCATTCATTTGGACCGAATCACAAAGAAGCCGTGTTCTTTCTTCTGAGCTACGAAAATGAAGCGGCGCAAGTTTTTAAATAATAATCTGAACGTGGTGTTTGGCCTATGAAAACTGAGAATGAATAGCTTACTAGGCCACATGCACAAATTCTCTCAAAAATGCCTCAGAGCTTCATCTCCTCCATATGCCTGAGCTAATCTCGCTTGGAATGCCCTGCTTTGAAGCCTGGATATACTAGTTGTTGGGGAACATGGGCAGGAGGATGCTGTTGCACCATGTCCTGCTTGTGAGTCCCCAGTCGACAGCTGGCTGGCCACTGTGTGAACAGAGTGATGGACTAGATGAACCCTTGGTCTGATCCAGCAGAGCTTTTCTTATGTTCTTAAAGGTGCAATCCTATGCATATTTAGACAGAAAAATACCTTTTCTCTGTCTAAACATACGTGGGATTGCGCCCTTAAGGTGACTTTAATGCGGCCATAACCATACACAAAACTTTGGACTGTAGCAGGCATCCTTCATCAACGTACCGACTTGTGGGGAGAAAGAGGAAAGGTGTTTGATAGGGAGAACCATTGATAGGGGCTCACATCTGCGGAAGTCAGCATCAGGCACAATTCGGTAAAAATATCAAACCCCTCCCTCCTTCCCAGCAACTGGTGCTCTGAAAGACATCCCCAAACTGGAGTGTCTGTGAAGAAACTGCTAATGTCCCAAATTGTACCTTGCAGGGTTGTTGTGAAGAGAAAATGGGAGTGTATGTTGCCCTGAGGTCCTTGGAGGCTGGGTAGAACAAAAATACTATCAGTCAATAATAGAATTATAAGAATTGGAGGGAGTAATGTAAGCCATCTAGTCTAACCCCCTGTTCGGTGCAGGAAATCCAGAGCTAGAGCATTTATTTATTTATTTATTTAATTTATATCCTGCCTTTCCTCCAAGGAGCGAAAGGCAGAATATATGATCCTCCTCCTTATTACTTTATCCTCACAACAACCCTGTGAGGTAGGTTAGTCTGAGAGTAAGTGACAGGCCCACAGTCACCTAGTGAACTTCATGGCCATGTGGGGACTAGAACCCAGGTCCCACGAGTCTCAATCCAACACTCTAACCCAGGAGTCCCCAATGCAGCGCTTGCAAGCACCTCCAATGGTGCCCAGAAAGGGATCTTCAATGTGGTGCCCATGGGCACCTGAAAACTTATTTTTTAAATTTAATATATGTACATAGATATGTATGAAATTAATATAGCTTTCTAGCAATTATACAAAAGCTTCTACAAAAGCACACTAGTTAATCCAAATATGTATCCATTGGAAGGTGGCATCTATATGCCACCCATTCAAATTCTAAAAGCCTTGTTAGGTCCTCAGTCCATTGCATTATAGGAGGTGAATGTTTACCCTTCCAATGTTGTAATATCAGTCTTTAGCTGTCAAAAGGGCATGGTGCATCCTTTTACGTTGACCATTTGTTAATTTCTATGAAGCAGGTAAATAATTTAAAAGAGCTTGTACATCATTCAGTTTTAAAGACTGTTCCAATACAATATTTATCTGTGTAATAACTTCTCTGCAAAAAGAAGCCTCTACAGGATATTGCCAAAATGTGTGTTTAAAAGAAGCATTAACTATATTAACCACCAGCAATTAACCGAATTAGATAATTCCCAATTAAAGGGATTACAGTGCCCAATAGAGAGGGAACAAAACTTTTTTGCTGAACAAGATACAGCCTAAGATCCATAGATGCAACAGGTGGATGCCAGAGCAGTGAACTACTGATTAGCCATTTTGTGGTGGTGCCCCTGCAATTTCTCACATGCTGCAGTAATAGAAGTATAGCTTCCAAATTGCAGGAGGTACTGGTTCCCCTCTATTCGGCACTGGTTGGGCCTCATCTTGAGTATTGTGTCTAGTTCTGGGCACCACACTTGAAAAAGGATGGAGACAAGCTGGAGGGGGTTTAGAGGAGGGCAACAAGGATGATCAGGGGTCTGGAAACAAAGCCCTATGAGGAGACACTGAAATAACTGGGCATATTTAGCCTGGAGAAGAGAAGACTAAGGGGAGACATGATAGCACTCTTCAAACACTTGAAAGGTTGTCACACAGAGGAGGGCCAGGATCTCTTCTCAATCATCCCAGCGTGCAGGACGTGGAATAACGGGCTCAAGTTACAGGAAGCCAGATTCCAGCTGGATGTCAGGAAAAATCTCCTGACTGTTAGAGCAGTAAGACAATGGAACCAATGACCTAGAGAGGTCATGGGCTCTCCCATGCTAGAGGCCTTCAAGAGGCAGCTAGACAGTGATCTGTTAGGGATGCTTTGACGTGGATTCCTGCATTGTGCAGGGGGTTGGACTCGTTGGCCTTATAGGCTCCTTCCAACTCTACTATTCTATGATTCTATGATCATGGAATTATGAATAGCATGGAGAAAGCAGATTGAGATAAAAAATGTTTCATCCCGTCAAGTTGTAATACTCAAACTTGGAGAACAACGAACGAAACTGATGTCCACAGCAGGTGTAGCAACTTCAGGGTGATTAACAGACTGTCAAGCATGTCCACAATGCAAGACATACCATCTGGTTGCAGAATCACTCAGCTGCCTCTGCACGCTTGTTCCACAAATGCAGACAACGGGTCTCTCTCCAAGACAAGATAGAAGCACGCGCCCCTGACTTTTTGGCACTCTAGGAAATTGCCTGGTTTGCCTCTGTGGTGGTAGAGTCAGTCATGTGCAACATAACGACTTGGCAGGCATTGATAACTTCTCTTTGGAGCTTTGATTAGCCTCTGATAAGTGACAGTAATTTGGGATGATGAAGGGCATGTGCACATAGCAGCTTTTATTCATTACCAACAGTATAGTGAGTGTAATCATAAGGAGACACAAAGAGTTCCTTAAAGAAGGTACCCTTTCTCATTCTTTGACAGCCCCAAACCCACTGGGCCAGACTCCACAGCCTGCTGGGCTGATCCCAGGATGGACTAACTAGAGATGGGGGAGAAATGTGTTCGCATCGCATTTTAAGGAGAAAATTAAGAAATTTTGCAGTTTTGAAACAACAAGTAAAACGAAATGCGGTCACCCTTCGGAATTCGCACGTCTTCGAATTCTGCAATGCAGTTCTCCAATGGAAAAAAAATGTGTAGAAAAATGTGTATATTGGGGGAAATGCGCACAAAATGTGTATATTAGTAAAAATAACATAAAAAAGGGTTCCGTTAGGGAAAGTTGCTTGGAAAATGCATATATTAGAGGAAATACACATGAGAATGAGTAGAGAGTTTTGAGCAAACTTTAATTGTTATTTTTGTATCAGACAGGTGCAGAAATAGGATGAAGCTAATATAAGATTGGAAAAATGAGAAACTGAGATGATGATGATGATGATGATGATGATGATGATTTCTATACTGCCCCACAGCTGAAGCTCTTTAGGTGGTTTACAAAAGCTTAAAACATTTAGAAACATAGACATAGAAATTTCCCAATGACACACCAGCCAAATAATTTGGCTGCAGACCTATAATCCTGACTTCTGCATTTACCAGTCTCTCGAAGTGCAAAACACCATCTACCACAGCTTTTCATGGTATGAGAGTAACACTCACCACTTGCTAAGATCTGCACATCCCTCCCAAGCCAAAATAAAAGGCACAGCTACAGCCGCTCATGAAAAAGTTGGCAATCTTCTTTTCAAAAGACCAGTCCTTTCCCTAGGCTGATGCTCTAGATAAACATAGTTCAATCAAAAGGAAAACTGAATCTCATTGACCAAAATAAAACATATCTAGAAGACAGGAAATGTTCCCAAAGTTAATGAGGATTAATGAATGGTTTAGGCAGAAGGTTATATCGATGAACCAATTTTCAAGCGGTAGCTTGTGCTGGAAAGCAGAACGCATTGACAACTATTTCCTAATAGAGGTTTAAATATGACCTTGTAATTTCCTTCTTGCTGAGACAGTAACTCAAAGCATCGTGTTTCCACGGTGCTGATCCATTTCTTTTAAGTAAATACAGAATTAGCGACTAAATTATATCCCATGATGATCAAATATCTCTAAAGATATTAGACATACCAGAATTTCCGGCTCTTAGGCTGGCACCTTAAAAAAGTCTACAAATAGCCCATAACATACAGTGCTCTCATGGAGTCACCCACTGAAATGAGCTGAGCAGATACGACAATGTATGTTTACTGCAACACAACTTATAGGTTGAGATGTGAATTTTGCCTGTCATAGTGGAATAGTCCAACAATAGTCAATGTATTGGCTTGGGATGAGATATAGGCCTAGGATTACTATTCAAATTGCTTTGATTGTATTGTTAATGACCCTGTAATACCATTCTTATGCCATTCTTAAACCATTTTATTATCTTGTTTTTTTATTGATTGCTCCCTTATGACATTTTCTGACTATTCACCACAATAGAAATTGGCTTCTACATGAAGTTCATATTATTTTCAGGCGTTGGGCCTGTTCAGACAACACGCTAAGCCATGGTTAAGCCACTAACCCTTTTGCAGCAAATGGTTAGTGAGCGTGTTTAAACCATGGTTATGTACCCTCCATAGTTAGGAATGGTTCACATGACACGCTAAGCCATGGTTCACATGACACGCTAAGCCATAATGTTTAGCTCAAAATGCTTAACCACCATGGCTTCGTATGTCATCTGAACAGGGTCATTGTACATCAATAAACCAATTGATTGGTTTCTATTAAACTCTTGAGTCTGCAGTCTTTTACACTGGTCATACTTTACTTTCTGACCACTACCATCACCACCACACACGGGTTGCAAAAGTGCAAATTTGAACTCAGATTAGACCACCAAATCATCCAGGGCAAGTGCAACTTAATTCAGCCATTCAACTCCAAGACACCTTTGGTCCTTGACAACAAAGAGTCTTGTGGTACCTTAAAGTCTCAAGAAATTTATTATGACATATGTTTTTGTGGACTACAGTCCATGTCAACATGCAGCAGGTTAGTACTGCCTGAAAGCAGTGTGCGTGTTATCTGGATTCAAGTGTTGCAAAATGGCTGTAAAACTACATGCATTGTGTAGTACCGGCATGAAGTATTCTGCCATAAAGCAGCACTGTTGTAAGATTCGGCACCTGGGTGAGTCACTGTTTTACATGTATCCCCTGAGTAGAAGGAGGCAATCCCAATGCACTGACTCCATTGTTAAGGGCCGTCAGTGAAAAACACATTCCGCCATGTTAAAGTGATAATTGGGGGGGGGGGGTCATTCTAACAGCCATAAAATCAAAAATGTTTCATCAACCTTTCTGAAATTTACAGGTGCCAGAAAGAAATGTTTGTTTTACATTACCTGAACATTTCAAGAAGATTGGTGAAAGATTGAGGGAAGGAGAGCAGTTTAAGGTAGAAAAGGAATACAAACCTGTCTCCCTGCTTTTGTAAAATTACTTCCGGGTTGACACTTTTTGTGCTCACAATTTGCATAATTTCTAGAGCCTTATTAATTAATCCAGTGGTGGGGTCTTCCTCCTTGACTGTAGTTGGTGGAAAGCTTTTCGTTTTTGAAAAATTCCCTTTGGTTGACTTTTAAGGACTATTTTAACCTCTCATTCCAGTCAATGAGGAGGCCATCTTCCCTCATAGTGCGAGGCACGTTCAGTAGCGTCGCTCTCCCCCCTCCCTCCTGCCTTAGAAAGTGGGATGGGTGAGTGAAATGGCTGCTGCCTCTAGCACAGACCTTTTGAGTGAAGCAGAAGAGTTTCTCTTTTCTCTTCTGGAAAATGCATTCCTTTGGCTCTGAGAGTATTTTGGGCTGTCTTCATAAGGCCAGTTTGCTCTTTTGCTCCCTGGTGAAGCAGGGTGTGGTTCCTCTGGATCCATAATAACCTGATCTTCAGATCTCTCCTGGGAATAGGTGGCTATACATCCCTTTCTATCCATCCCCTCCCCATACACACACAGTGTGCTCATTCCCTCTTTTCTAAGAGTTTGGTCCATGCTGCTATAAAGTTGAAAGCTTCAAACACTTCATTTAATTAGTTTGGGCCGGTGTTAAGTTTTAAGTACAATGCTGAAAACTTTCAAAGTGCTTCTGGGCCTACAACGTTGGTTTCGGCCTAGTCACCCTGTTTTTCTAACAAGGTTTAGAAACAGTTGAGCTGTCGTTTATTTTGCATAGTGTACACACATGGATTTTCTTTCTAATCCTTGCAGTCTTGCAGTCCTTGATGTGTTTTTGGATGCAGACAAACCCTTTTTTGTTCCAGCAGGCCTTTGGCAAATCATCTGGACCTCTGTCTATACCTTTGACTTTTAAATTGTTATGTATTTAAAACGTTTAAATGCTTTAATATTGAAAAGTATTTAATTATATTTTTAACTTTTGTATATTTAGGCTGACCATATGAAAAGGAGGACAGGGCTCATGTAACTTTAACAGTTGTAGAGAAAAGGGAATTTCAGCAGGTGTCATTTGTATGCAATTAGTTCCTGGTGAAATTCCCTCTTCATCACAACAGTTAAAGGTGCAGGCACTATACTAGAGTGACCATATACAAAAGAAGGCTCCAATCAAGGCCTTAAAAGGGAAAAACGTGCCATTCCCAGGCATTATAGAAAAGGGCCTGATTGGAGCGGTGGGGTGGAATGAGAATGACATGCTTTCCCCTCCTCCGCTCCAATTGGTGGCCCCAGAAAGCCATTTTCCTGCCCCCCCCCCACTAGGTGTCCTCTTTTTTGGTTTCCCAAATATGGTCACCCTACTCAGTTCTTGCACAGGCTGCATATCCATCCCTAGATTTTTACTCAAAAGTAAGACCCATTGAATTTCCTTGGTTCTTGAAAAGCAACACACTTGCTTTTAGATTTGCCAGTCTCAGCATTCTATGTGTGCTATGAATGCCTGCTCCTATAGTTTCCTGCAAGGTCCAGCCAGGGGAAGCCAGTAAATTAAACCCAGGGGTGGAGGGTGGGATTCCCTCAGGTTCATCTGACAGCAGGTGCTATAGAACATGGACCTTCCAGGAGTGTTGAGGCTGGATTTCTGGCAGACCCAGCCAGGCAACTTTATGGCCTGTTAGTCCCTCCATTTGCCTGCCGGAAGAGATTAGTCTTTATAGCTTTCTTAAATTCTAAAAGACTGTTAAGTTGACGAGTCTCCTCTGGCAGGCCATTCCACAGTCTGGGAGAGGCAGAAGACAAGGTCCTCTGGGTAACAGTTGTCAGCAACAATTCTTTGCGAAACAAACACATTCTAGCCACATTATTTGACCGCTTATTTTTGATATTTTGGGCGTTGCCTTCTCCTACTTGAGTTTTAGATGACGAAGGTTGTCCATGCAATGGTAGATGAAATCCCTGGTATAAATGGTAGATGCTTATCCCTTTGAAAGACTAGTTTAATCACCAAAAGTCAGGCCAAGAGGAGATAAAATCCAGAGTTAATACTCTGTCGCTTACCTTATGTGTCCTGAGAACACCAACCTACAGAGCTTAACCTTTGCTATAAATACGAAACAATCCTCTCCAGAAATATTCTTTGCAATGGTGCAAATGCTCACTCATCTGTGGTCAGTGCCAGATTAATCACAGCTGAATTAATACTGTCCAGTTCCACAAACCCCCACCTCTCCCTCTGTTTTAACAGTCCTTATCCCACCCCCAAATAATGCATCTTCTGAACGTATCTTGCAACCACGTTGTGTGTGGTTGTTGTTTTTTTAAGTAAGTTTCTACCCCCTCAAGATGCTACATGAAACATAAATTGTCTAGTTTGCCCCTCAGTGTTTTTAGGATTACAGCCTTATTTCGGTTATTAGAACATGTCTGGGGGTGGGGATGAGGGTGGGGGAGAGCTCAAGATAAAGCAAGGCATGCTGGGGCAAAGGAGCTATGCCCGCGCCCCACTCCTCACATTACTTCCTATGTCATGCCAGGGCTGAAGCTTGCTCTACAAAGACATCAGAATCACATAGGAATGAAGGGGTAGAATTTGGAGGTGACTGAATGGGGCTGTACCACTTCTGGCGGCAGATAGGGGCCATTGTATTTTTGCATCTTTCCCCCCATTTTTTAAAGTCTGTGTCAATACAAAACCAGCGCAGCAGGGAGCAAACTGGGCTAGAACCTTTATCCCTGATATACTAGGTTTTTACTTGCAGGGAGATGTTTTGTTGCTGGTGGGTTTTTTTTTTTGTTTTTTTTTGTTTTAACATGGGAGGGACATTCAAAAATGGTATCCCTCACCTGTGGTGAGAAATGGTACATTCCTCTTTATCACCTCAGGTTTCTACCACCTCCTTCTGCTGCATGTGAAAGCAGGGTTCTGGGGTTCAGATAAAACCCTGACTGGTGGTAGTTGAACAGGATCCTTCCCCCACCCCCTTTTCTTTTATTTCTGATCCTGTTCACATGATCACCACAGTGGCTTATTTCCCCCACCGAGTAGGCCAGTTGCACGCCGGGGGGATTAGCATAATTACCCTCAGCTGTGCAGCTTGTGGTGTTGTGTGAATCCAGCCAGGGTGGTTCGTTGCCATGGGTAACAACCACCCATCCTACAACAGCCTATGGGTTCTTGGGTGGCTTGTTACCAACAGCAACAAGCCATCCTGGTCGGGTTCACACTGGCACGGCAAGCCACGCTGCCAAAGGCAATTCTATTAACTACCACGCTGGCCTGCATGAAGGGGGAAATAAGGCATTGTGACTTATTTTCCCCTCGGTCATTGCGTAAAGCTAGTTTCTTTCCTTCCTTCCTTCCTTCCTTCCTTCCTTCCCTCCTTCCCTCCTTCCCTCCCTCTTTTTCTGTTTTTCTTTCACTCCTCTCCAATAACTTTGGTAAACACAGTGTTCAAAGTGGACCACTCAACCATTTATGTCTTTCTTTTTTGTTGTTGCTTTACAAGGCTGACGCCATAAACTATTCACTCGTTCTGACTGCCAAAGGACGGGCCTCTGTTTAAAATTTATGACCTGCTTTTGAAAGGCGAAAATCAACATGACTGCAGCACAGGAGCCGGGGGAAAGTGGTAGGCTACTACTTGGTGTAAGTTGGTGAAGCAACCTCTACTGCACCATCTGTTTAATGATCCCAAAGGCTACCACACCCTCCTGTTTATTTTCTCAGTCAGACTTCCCAATCGGGTGCCCTCAGGAGAGCACCAGGTTGGGGATGGCTGCTTTAAGCAGAGAAAGTTGGGGAGGGGGGGGGGGAGAGAGACAGCATCAATCAATTGGGTGAGACCTGGGCCAGATCTACACCAAGCATGATATGACACTTTGAAAATGGTTTAAAAACTGTATATGGAGTGTGGCCTGGGCCCAACAGTTGTCACTACTATTATAAACTGTTTTAAAGCAGTAGTGTAGACCCTGCCCTGGTGGAAAGTCTGAGGGCCTTTTCTCACCCTGGGTCCTGCAACCAAGAATAATCTCTCCCCCGCCCCTCAAGTCCCCAGAGGTAAGGGGAAGCACAGTCGACAATTCATGAAATGTTGGGGAAGAGTCATGGGGCAGACGCTGGTTTTTTGGGTAGGAGCTTCCTAATTTGGGCGGGGTAGCCCTGAGTTGGAAAAACAGAGGAGTCCCATTCTAAGAAATGTAGTAAACGTCCCAGGGACACAGAAGACGTTTCCGCAAGGGAAAGAGCTGCTGGTTGACCATCTCCATTTGCCCGAGGAGTAGGGAATTTCAGAAGCAGTTTTCTTCTGAAGGGGAGAGAGAGCGAGTTGTGGAGATTTACGGCACCCGTTTATTTGTTATTTACAAAACGTACAGGAATCGCGGCTGGTCTTACTTAGATCATATCCTCCACCCACCCCTGTCGAGGAGCTGTTTCACAACTTTGACGGAGAATTTTCAGGCATGCTTTATCCCTGTCCTGTGAAAGCCGATCAATCTGCATGCGTGGACCCGCTCCCAATCAATCGTTCACAGGCCCACAGTTTGTTCAGTGGGTGTATGTTGTACATTTTCCTGTGAGTAATAAACGAGAGAAGGTTCAGGGCAACACTGGCAAATGCAGGTCAGTGTGCGCAGCTTTGCAAGTAAAGGCAAACAGTTCGTACTGTTTGATTTAGCTTTTGGGTAGACAGGTGCCCCCTGCCCCATTCTTACATCACCCAAGTCTGGTATCTCAGGCAGACGCCTTGATCAACTGTCCCTAGACCTAGCCCAATATAGGTCGAGTGGGACAGAGGGAGCAGTCAAGCTGAGCTAGGTAATTTTATGCCATGAACTTAGTGACTGGGATGAGATGGAGTGAAATACTTTAGATGGCCGTGTTTATTACTTCAGTTGTGACGTCCACCACTACTATTTCTCTCACCGCCCCAAACATCGATGCCATACTTTACACCTGTACCTTCTACATTCCTGTTATATTCGCGTGAGCAAAACCGAGAACGAACAAACAAACAAAACCTGCTTGCTGATCCTGAAAAGAAAGAAACTCTGAGCATGTGCAGTTTTCTCCCTCTCCCCTAATACTAGGACCCAATGGGGTCATCCCATGAAGCTGATTGGTGGGAGATTCAGGACAGATAAAAGGAAGTCATTCTTTGCATAGTGCGTAGTTGAACTATGGAATGCACTACCACAAGATGTGGCGATGGCCACCAATTGGGATGGCTTTAAAAGGGGGTTGAATAAATTCCTGGAGGAGGAGGCTATCAATGGCTACTAGTCCTGTTGGCTATGTGCTACCTCCAATACCAGAGGCAGTAAGCCTATATACACCAGTTGCTGGGGAACATGGGTGGGAGAGTACTGTTGCACCATGTCCTGCTTGTGGGATGCTGATCCACAGCTGGTTGGCCACAGTGTGAACAGAGTGCTGGACTAGATGGACCCTTGGTCTGATCCAGCATGGCTCTTCTGATGTTCTTATGTTCTTATCACCCCCAACCACCATGCCCATTGGCTGTTCTGCTTGACGATGATAGGAATTGTTATCCAACGCATGTGGACGTCAAAGGTTGCTATATGCAAGGATGTAACAAAAGTTGAACCCTGCACATGGGGGCGGATGGACACAGTGTGCTAATTATGGGGCCCTATTGGCGCATGCCATTATCTTCATGTACTTCGCTGCTGGAATATCAAACATCCATCGGCTGGGTGAACAGCTCCTTAATTAGCCCATTAGCAGGGGCAGTGAAAGTGGAGTGCCTACAAAGGCTTAATCCTCATGTGGTCTAATATACTCTCTCATTAGCTTGCTTCTTCTTCTTGGGGTGCCTTCTTCTATCGGAGGTTAGCTATCATTACAGCTATTTTTGTTTTTGACATCGCTGATCTAAATAATGGTATAGAAGTACTTCAAGTTCTTTAACCATGACGTTTCTCTTCTTCCCACGGGTTTTCCCCTTCAATTTTCCCTTGTATAATAAGTTGGAGTATGTTGCATTTCCCCCCCTCAAATAATATAACCAAGATTTTGCATTTTTGTTTCTTTTGATGGTATTTATTAATTGTGTTGTTTTGTTTACTCTACATTTGTTATTCGGTCAGTCCATGGTATTTTCAACATACATAGGCATATTAGCTTGATCTTTGGGGGTTTTCTCTAAAACAGCCCTCCCTAGCTGAATTTCCTGGCTTCGTGGCTTTTGTCGGCTGGCAACTACCCCAGGCCTCTGGAACCTGCGTCACGCCTCACCTGCCTGGAAGGGGTCAAGGAAACAGTTTAGGGATTTCGAATTTGGACAGAGAAAGACGTTCGGTGTTTTTGCAGTCGGATGGCAAGAGAAAACCTTAGGCTGTTGTGTTGTGGCTGCTGCTGCTGTTACTGCTGGATTAAGAAACAGAAAAGAATGAGAAAGAGACATATTACAACAGGTACTGGAAATTAAATCAGAGCAAGACAACGCTGTGTGGTTCGTTTGTTTTTTTATGAGTATGTGTCCTATGGTTTTGCTGGAAATGATGTAATATCCTCTTGTTACATATGAAGCTTTACAGTGAGCCTATCTACACTACTTCTTTAAAACGGTTTAAAACGGTGTGTAACAGTTTTGAGAACTGTTGGGGCCCAGGACACACTCCATATACAGTTTTCAAATCGTTTTGAAAGTGTTTTATCCTGCGTGTGTAGATTGGCTGAATATTTATGTTGTATAGTTCCATTTATGCTTAGGCCAGTTGGGGAGGGGGTACTGTTAAAAAACACTGGAGGCTGATGGCACCTATGTCAGTGGGCCAGAGTTCGCCTTTATCGCTTCTGAAATATCATAGAATCATAGACTACTTGAGCTGGAAGGGGCCTATAAGGTCATCGAGTCCAACCCCCTGCTCAATGCAGGAATCCACACTTATAGATATCACAGTGCCTTGTTTATGTACTTTCAAACACTTGTTTTTAAAGGGGGAAAGGGAGAGGGGGAGGGGGAGGGAGGGGGAGCCAGAACAAACACACTCCAGTTCTTGGGATAGTGAATTCTGCACATAATAGCAAAAATGTGCTTGCAGTAAAGCCGTTCAGCTGGAAAGCAGCTTGTAACCTCTGGAAACAAATCATCCCCTCTTATTTCTGACATTCAGGTGTGAGTGCTGTTGCTTACATAGCCAAAATGGCACCATAAACAAGAAGGAGGTAGAAACATGCTCTGGGAAAACCTAAGATTTCAGAAGAAGATGAAGAAGATGAAGATGAAGAAGAAGAAGAAGAAGAAGAAGAAGAAGAAGAAGAAGAAGAAGAAGAACTCAGGTGGGACACACACACCCATAACAGCCTATGAGGATGGAGGATACTCAATGGCCATGCATTGCTGACAGTTATGTGTGCAGGGGAAGGGAGTGGAGGGAGGGGGGTGGAATGGAGTGGCCCAGAGGAGGACATGTGTGGCTGGCTGGCACCCTGAACTGGAGCACTCCCACTTATAGATAAAATTGTTTTAGCGGAAATGCACAGTGCATTTAGCCTGGTTAAGTGGCGAATGCTCCATGTCCTGCCCCTGCAGCTGAAAGTTCCATTAGCAATCATGGCTAGTGTAGAATCACCTATCCAAAGGGTTTATGATTCAAGCTCCCAGGTGTATTTCCCCCAAAACCAGCATATATACTTGCATCTCTGAGCCCTAATCTGAATCATGGCTCTTTGGGGTTCAACAGCTCCAGGGCCTGGTTCCTAGCCTAAGTGCCAAGATGCATGGCAGAGCAAAGACTTCTTCCTCTTCCTCCTCCTTCTTGTTAAAAGGCCATTAGTCACCTGAGCTAGGAAAGAACAGATAATTCTTGCCAGAACTACTCCCAAAGGGAGCCTCTAACACCAAAGAAATTAGTGAGGGGTGCCTACTCATGAAATAACAAAAATCATCCATGTGAACTCAGGCAAGGGTTCTTCATTAATACAAAATCTTGTTCAGTACATAAGACATTTTGCACATGTGCAATATCAAGGTGCATCTTCGGAGCTGTAGTTTGGAATTGGTAGTGCGGCGTGATGCCATGCGTCATCATGTAATGTGGCCCCTTTCTGAATGTTTACTTGCCATTGCTGATCGCAGGTATGAAGATGGGCTGCAGAATCTGACTCCTCCTCAGAGCCAGGACTGCGTTGGTAGCAGTGATGACAATGAAGCCCAAACTAACAGAGCCAAAGTAAAAAGGTCAGGCCTTAGAGGCCTTGTGAGGGGGAGCGGGAGGTTCTTTTGGGAGCAGGTATCACTGAGAGCAGTAATTTCATTTTTTCTGGTTATGATTTATTTCCCTGGTTAAGTTTCATTTCTCTGGCTAAGTTTCATTTCTTCAAGTACTTTCTGTTTTGGGGGAAGAGGGTATAAAAAGATAGGAGATAGCCAGAAAGAGAGCAGGAAAAGATAATAGCTTGACGAAGAAGAAGCCGGAAATACCTAATTGCAGCTAGGGTACGGGAACTTGAGTTTTGTAGCTTTTATTTTCTTTTAATGCCTTTAGATCACTCAGTTCTGTTGACTGAGTGATAAATACCTTTATAGGTAATTTGGTTGTTTTATATACCAGTTGTAAACTGTTGTGTTAAACCTCAGGAGTTTGGTGTGCCACTCACCCCACATCTACAGCCTAAACCCCATATTACTGAGAAGAAGGTAAAAGAAGGAATTTGGGACTCTTAAGGAGGCAAGAGACTCTTAAAGAGTTGTTCAAGGCATCCAGGACACAAAAGGAATCCTGACTGTCAATCCATCCCGAACTTAATCAATCTAGGCACGCTACAAAGGTGAGCAGTCAAGTTTTGACCCATGAGCAAAACAATTATTAGGGTGACGAGATAAAATCCGGTCAGGGCTCATGTAACTTTAACAGTTGTAGAGAAAAGGGAATTTCAGCTAGTGTCATTTGTATGCAATTAGTTCCTGGTGATATTCCCTCTTCATCACAACAGTTAAAGTTGCAGGCACTATACTAGAGTGACCATATACAAAACAAGGCAGGGCCCCTGCAACTTTAACTGTTGTGATGAAGAGGGAATTTCACCAGGAACTAATTGCATACAAATGACACTGGCTGAAATTCCCTTTTCTCTACAACCATTAAAGTTACAGGAGCCCTGGCCTGGATTTTATCTGGTCACCCTACAATTATGAAATTCAATGGCATTGCTAGTCAAAATATGCACACAAATTATTTTGGAAGCGCACCCAGACATGGAATACGTGTCAAATTGTATGCAATTTGGTGGTTATACACGCACTCATTTCCATCTTTAATTATCAGTAGTAGTAATCATCAGATTCCTGACTAGGTGAAATCATAAACACCCAGGATAGCTGGAGAGGCACTTTGATGTGAAGTGAAGGGCAGAAGGTCACTGTTCTACATCTCACTGCCAATAAACCCTTTAGCTTCCTCTCTTCTCCTCATGGCCCTTTTACTTCTGGCTTAACAACTGGGAGGGGGAATGGGCAACGATCTTCTTTGGGTGGATTTGGCCCAGGAATTGCCAGACGCTGACCTCGCTCATTAGGATATTGGAACATTTAGGACTATCCCCGCCCACGTCTTCTGGGAGAGAAGTGGTCAAGTTGCTTCCTGGTAAAATTTCACTCGTTGTCAAATGCACATTACTCCTTTGGCTTTTATTTATTTATTACATTTCTATCCCACCTTTCTTCCTCCCCAAGGAACCCAAGACTGCATCCACAAACCTCCTCCTCTCCATTTTATCCTCATAACAACAATCTTGGCCATTTCCACACCACAGGGCCTTCCGGGCCTTCCGGGATTTCCTGCTTCCGGGATCATCCCCCAGCGTCTACACACACCAGCGCGATGTCCCGGAAGGCAAGAGGGATGTTGCGGGCGCCATTACTGACAAAAGTAAGTAAAAGAAACAAAATACCACCCAAAACCCACTCCCCTCAACGGGCACAGACTGCCCCCACACAGTTGTATGTCCGTTTTCAGAGCCCTGCTACTCGCGGGGAGGTGGGACGAGCCGGGAGCGGCGCTCACACTGCCTGTGGTCTCGGGATGGTCCTGGTACCGCGGGGAAAATCGGGATAACTGGGGAACCAGTTATCCCAGAGAAATGGAAGGGTCATCCCTGCCTGCCCCTGGGATCCCCTGTGCATCATTTGAACACACAAGGACAACCCAGGGACGACTCCAGGAAAATTGCATGGTGTAGACATGGCCCTTGTGTGGTAGGTTGGGCTGAGCGTGGCTCCAAATCACTCAATGAGCTTCTACAGCCTAAGTGGGGACTGGAACACAGAACTCTCAACTCTTAGTCCAACACTCTAGTCAATATGCTCTCTTTTGAACCTTGCAAGAGGAAAAAAAGAATACTACAATTTGAAAAGCAGGGATGGAGAGTAGAAAGACTTTTCCACCACTAATTGTTTATTGTTTAAAGCATTCCCTCTATTTCTGATGTCCTGGGGGGGGGGGGGGTGAGTGCCATTGCTTATGTAGCTTAAATGGTACTACTCCTATAGAGGGAGATATCATGAGGGTTGAAGGATCCCCAAAGTTTGAAGAAATACTAAAAATCTTTTTTGGGGGGGGGGGGAATTCCTAGAAACAGAGAGAAAATGGCCCAATGAGAACTGAGCATGCTCAGTGGTGCAGAATGCTGACAGTGAGTTTTGGGAGATGGGAAGATGAAATAGTGTGCCTGTCCTAAACAGCACCGCTCCATGCTGCAACATTTTGTTGCAGATTTGACTTGTATCAGTTTAACTGTCATGTCTTCTCCCAGGCACACAAAAAAATCCTAGCAATTGTAATGATACGTTGCTAAATCTGTTGGTCAAAAGAATAAGTAATACAAGGAAGGGCTGATTCTTTGCTTCCACACTGGTTTTCCCCTCCAAATGCCCCTTCCATGGCTGTTTCCCCACCGCCCACCCCATTTAGTCTGAGGATAGTATCCAATGCTAGTCCTATGTAGAGAGGATCCACTGAAAGGAATGAGACTTAAGTCAAAAATAACTTAATACCCGTTCATTTCAATGGGTCTGCTCTATGTAGATACTAACACTGGATACTACCCTCACAGTTCAGAAAGAGGAAAATGTGGTGAGAAAATAGCTTGGAAGGGGCATTCAAAGGAGAGAACGTGTGTGTGTAAGTGAATGGGGGGGAAGAGTTAATAATAATAATAATAATAATAAATTTATTTCTTACCCGCCTCTCCGTTTGAATCGAGGCAGGGAACAGCAGTAAATATAAAATATGACAAGATACATAATACTGATTAAAAAACATGGTGCACATTATTAAAATAGCAATAAAACGTCCTAAAAAATCCTAAAAACGTTAAGAATCCATCTCCCACTTGGCAGTCCTCCACTACAAGTCCTCCTAGAGCAGACTGCTCTTTCTTTGATCTGGGGGAGCGTAGCCCTTTCCACGATACCTCGGCCCTTTCCCTGCCAACAATAATGATGGATTTGAAGGCAACAGCCAAGGAATGTGTTTTGCGGCTTCCACCTGGGTGACTTCAGTTGCAAAGCATCTTGGGTTCATCTGGGAGCTCCAGAGACCAGGCTTGCTTCCAGGCCAAACTATCAGGGCTGAAAAAAGAGAGTTCCCTCCTAGGGGTGAGCAAAGCAAGGGTGTCCCTCAGCTTAAACGCCACCCTCCACCCCATCTGGCATACGAGATGAACCCCACATAGCCAACCGATTTCTCTCTCTCAAAAAAAATTGTAGGAGTGATCCTAGATTTGACTAAAGCTCTGTCCAGTCCAGGATTCTGTTTCTGACCAAAGTTCACATATGTCTGGGAAGCTGAGAAGCAGCTCACCTTTGGGCTAAGCCTCTGGTATTCAGAGGTACACTGCTCCTGTATCAGGAGGTTCTATTAGGATCATAGCTAATGTAGACCTATCCTCCATGGGTTTTCTAATCCTTTTAAAACAGGGTGCTGAACCTCAGGGCTGTGAGCCAAATCCAGCCTCTCTGGGGGCCAAATGTGGGGTTCCCGAGGCGGCCACACCCCTTCCTAGCCCAATCCCTTTCTTGCCCCGGCTGTTTGCTGGTTTCCCAGCATCTCCCCTCCATTCAGAAAGGCTGAGCTGCCTCTCCTAAGACTTAGATGCTTCCGGTATGAGGTTTAAGCTAAAATATACTGGGATTTTTTGGTATTAAATTTAGCTCCACCCCTTTCGCCTTTGGCCTCATCCACCACTGGAGTGATGCTCAAAACATGGCTACTCAAAAGGGCTTTTGGTTTAACAAGTTTTCTTGGTTCTTTACCTAACGCTATTCCTGTTTTGACTGCTGTTCCCAGAAACTGCCATTGCTGTTGGTCTACGATGTTAACACTGGGGTTTTACGAGCATCATTGTTAGGAGTGGTAGGTGTGATATACCTTTTTTTAAAAAAAAATCTTGTATGATAGTATCCCCCAACATGGCACAAATGCTTGCGACCCAGCACATCTGGATGGTGTCTGGCTGGAGACAGCTGCCATTTTTGTTTTTTGTTTCGCTAGCTATCTAGAGTTCTTTTTTGGAAATCAGGTAGGATGTAAACTTTTAAAACAAATAAACGACGATTAAGAACTTAAGAAGAGCCATGCTGGATCCGACCAAGGGTTCATCCAGTCCATTGCTTTGTGGACACGTGGAGATGATTTTCGAGAGCTTTAAAACCCAGAAGACAGCCAGAATCGTAACAGAAGATGTTGCCACATGACTGTAACTAGAAATATGAACTATGGCTATTTCAAGCTAGCTGTGCATCATTCGTGAAGTTAAAAACTTTTTTTGCATGGGGGGGGGGGGGAGGAAACAAATACTGTGCTTCTTAGGAATGTTTCCAAACAGTAATTTCTGTTTCAAGCACAGCCAACGCGATAGCTACAAGGAAAAGCAGAACCCTCACTCCATCTTCATAACTCATGCACTGTTCTCACCCTTGCAAAGAAATCATGATTGCTTCACTCTGACGTAGTAATACATGTAGGCTTTAAGGCTAAAAAACAAACAAACAAAAAAGTTAAAGCTGGGATTCACAGTAAACAGAATTTTACAGCTGACATCACCTTTTCTGCACTCCTGCTGAATAGCAGTGTATCCACAGTCCTGCTTAAAGAATAGACCAAAGGCAGAAGAGACAGGACACATTTATTTCAAAGGGTGGATGTAACAGCATCCTAGGTCATCAATGGAGACGTGCAATAATATACATATAAACAATTTTAGCACTCAGAAAGGATCCCTTCACGTAAATAAAACCAAGTGTGCTCTGTTTTAAAGAGGCAAAGGCAAATTAAATACTATTTCTTAAACACAAATTAATTTATGAGACAGTGTTAATAACCGTTCCTTCACAATTTTCATTGATAAGATCTAGCTGTAGAAACAAGCAATTCATCTAACAGGAAATAAAGGAGTTGGATCCAGTCTTAGAGCAGTCATGCTTCTTAGTAGACCCATTGATAAGGTAGCCATGACTAAACTGAGTCCCATTGGTTTCAATGGGTCTACTCAAAGCATGATTAAGTCTAGATCTGACCCTATGAAAATTCACAGTGGCAAAACTTTCCAAACACAAAAACGTGTGCCTTGATAAACAAATATCTACACACATCCCTCTCCATGTTCAGATTGTTTTGAAAGGAAACCAGTCTTTTATATTGCACTTAAATTCCGCATAAACATGCTCAATTTAACTGTTGGTCTTATCTATATTAGAAATCTATGTTGGTCTTATACTAGTTTTAACTGCCATAGCTTCCCCTCCAAGGACCCTGGAAAATCTAATCTGGGGAGGAGACTGGAAATTATATTAAGTCGTTACACGCACCCACACACCCATCCCATTCAAAACAACAGCTCCCAGGACATTCTAAAAAGGAGCAACTGTTAAACCAGTTTTGCGTATGTAGCACAGACACACCCTCAAATTAAAGCAAAAAGAAGTCATTTGGCTTAAGAAGGTGCAAAGCTGACATTTGGGACTAATTTCTGGCATTCCAAGTACAGCTGAGCTGAATGATTCAAGTTATCTTTCAGGTTCCAAATTGGTTTAGAATCACCTAATGATTGATTTAATGGGAAGGAGGAAAAAATTAAGTTTTGGGGGAAAGGTAGCTTTTGCTAGGTATTTCTCTGAAGCTACAGTTTCTAAGAAGAGGGCCTACAGTGGAAACACAGCTGCAAGTGTTTTGCTCAAAACATATCTGCATAAACACATTTCTGTTTAAGAGACAAGTTACCTTTGAGGCGTTGGTTGCAAGGAGATATTAATTTTGACTATGCTCAGTAAGAGCAAGAGAAAAGCCATTTCAGGTAGGTACAGAAAATTCAGTGGTATACTAATGAAATAGTTGATTTATATGGCATGTAGGTGCATGAAAAGACTTATCTGTGCAGGTTTCCATGTAGCCTTGTGTCTCATTTATCTTATGCGCTAGTGATTGAATGCGATGTTTGCATTCTTGACCAATGTACCAGGGAGAGGCCATAGTTCAGTTGGTAGAGTACATGCTTCGCATGCTGGGGGATCCAGGTTCAATTTCTACAAACCCCAATTCAATGGATCCCAGACAGCCGGGCCGATAAAGACAGAAGGAAGAGATCTGCCAAAGCAGATGATGGGGAGTCCAATCAGAAGAGGCTATTTTGCTCACGTCCTGCAAGGGGGCTTCCTATAGGCATCTGGTTAGCCACTAGGAGAGCAGAATGTTGGATGAAGTATACCTTTTGTCTGATCCAGCATGACTCTTGTCCTTACGTTCTTAGCGGTCTCTGCGCATGACCTTGGAGAGCCATCAGTCCTGGGTTAGAATGGTCGATACAGAATAGTTTCATATGCTGAACCCTGCACAGGTTACTTTCATGCGCCCTGGATCTCATATCAATCTGCCTAGTAACATGGTACAGAGCTATTTTCAACCAAGAGCATTCTCAATGTAATACTTTAAAAAACAGCAACAATGACATAAGGTTCCCAGCAGTTAAATTTTAATTGGTTCCTATGGTTTCTTCTGATCTAGACAAATTTAATCATCCCAGTCCACATGCAGCTCTGTTTCCAATGAATGCGCTGGAGAATGTCACGAAAGCGACTTCCTCTGTGAAATTCTTGGAGCACTCCTAAGCATTGGAAGTAGCATGAACTATATATCCACTGCAGAGGAGGAGGGTTTTTTTTTCTTTTTTCAATCTCTAGGAGCTTCCAATGTTGCTTTGGCATGATGGCACCTGCACAGATACTACTAGCCCATTCTGAATTAGTGGTGATCACCACGCTGCACGTGTGGATTGAAGGTGAATGGTGTTTCAGTTGGTGGCATTGATCACCTGCAAGATACTTTCTCTAAAGCACCCTAGACAGGGAATCCTGTCTCCAGGAAGGATATGCTTCCATTACAGGACCCTTCTTTGAGTTCCTACTTCCACTGCCTCTTTACATATTAGAATCTGAAGACTGCAGAGCATTTCCCACAAGCCACTATTTTTAAGACACAGCCCTGATCCCTTTACCTGTGGAGAGCAGGGGTACAGAGCAGCCAGATGGGAGTCTTGTACTGGCTCTACTTCAGCCCGCTCTGCTAGCAACCCGGCCTCGCTTCTGGAGCAGCCTTCTGCAACCTGTTGCCCTGCAGCTATTTGGGACTTCAAACCCATCAGCCCAAGCCAGCGTGGCCAAAGGCCAGGAACGATAGGAGTTGTAGTCCAAAACATCATTCCTTTCTTGCATTACTTCGTGTGGCATTAGGTGACCTGCTCTTTCCCAGACCTCCATGCACTAAGAACATCAGAAGAGCCCTGCTGGATCAGACCAAGGGCCCATCTAGTCCAGCATTCTGCTCACACCGTGGCCAACCAGCTGTTGATGGGAAACCATAAGAAGGACATAGTACAACAGCACCCCTCCTGCCCATTTTCCCCAGCAACTGATGTATATACGCTTATTGCTCTGCTGCTGGAGGGGCAGGAGGAAGCATGGGAAGTGAATATTCCAGACCTGATGCAGTGGTGTGAGAGGCCGTGTAGAGGGGAAATCTACTCGCAGTCGGCCTCTCACAACCTGGTGCCCTCCAGGTGTTTTGGACTACAACTCCCAGCATTCCTGGTTGTAGCTGATGGGATCTGAACCCCAGAAGGAGGGCTCTAAGTTGAGGAAAGGCTGCGCTGTGCTCTAACATAGCCACCCCACACTGACTATTGAGCCGGTGAATAGGAATGCAACCCTGTATAGTAGCATTTACAGCAGCTAGCTGTGTTTTTCCTGCATTTTGACAAAATATGTCTTCAGTGACATGTAGGCATCTGGGTGGCCACTGTAGGGAACAGAACCTGGATAGGTTCTTGGACTGATCCAGCAAGGCTCTTATGCTCGTTATGAGTGATTTGAGAGAGCACATCCCTGTCTCAAGACTAACATGAAAGCGGTTTTCCTTTACCAGCCTTCTCCAACCTGGGGCCCTCCAGATCTTTTGAATTTCAATTCTCATCAGCCCCAGACAGCATGACTAGTGGTCAGGAATGCTGGGAATTGTAGTTCAAAACACCTGCAGGGCATCAGGTCGGGGAAGGTTGCCCTAGACAAATCAAAACAGAGCAAGGGCGAGTTATCTCCAATTCTTTAGGAGTTATTATGTAGCAAGGAAAAGATTACTATACTCCAACCAGTTAGTCTACAGAAGAAGGGAGCGTGTGTATATGTGTGTGTGTAGTTAAATGTTTGTGACAACCAGAGATAGCAGCTCTATTATATAATTGATCAATACGCGTAGATATTCGATATATTTATCCCTATATAATTCATTAGTACCATTTCTTCTGCTTTTGGCTTCATGACTGCAGGAGTCCAAGGAAAACCCATTGCACTCGAGACATATATGCCATCTACCCACATACAGACACATAAATACTGCACAATTAAACTTCATTTAGCAGGATGCCGCTCATTGCAGCCAGGCTACCTATGAGCTAATTGTCTTTTCGAAATCTCACAGGCAGCTCCGATAAGCACTGTGATAGAACATCATAAAAGAAATCCACAACGAAAGTACAAGCGTATTCTAATAAGTACATATTTCTTTTGCCTGCAGGAGGAACAGAACTGTCATTTGATCTCACTGGAAACAGTTGACTGGGGCAGAAGTTCCCCCCATCCCATTATCGTCCTTCCAGCTACTCTTTCAGCAGCCCGAGTTTCCGAAGCGCCTCCCTCCTCGCTTCTTCTGTTGACCCACGACCAGAGAACTGTACTGTTATGCCTTGAGGTCTCAGTCCCGTGGGTCTGGGCAGCGAGCCAGACCTCCTCCTCAATTCCAGGCTGAAGTCCGGATGCCGGTGGTCGTAGAAGGTCTTGGCGGCACTCTGCCGAGCGGGCTTACCGTCCACAAAATCAGCGTCCGGTCTGAACATCACTGTTTTGCTCATGCTCGGGAACAGAGTGGATTCTCTTTTTAAGATCTCATGGATGTTTCGATAGCCATTCGATACAGCCTGCGCCTCTTCTGTTTTCTCGTCTTTTGATGCAGGAGCATTTAGAGATGAGTCCAGTTGGCTTTGAACAAGGCTTCCTTCCACCAACCCTAGCCTGCTCAAGGCCTCGTGCCTTGCTTGCTCCGACGGCAAATCTTGGACTGATGCGCTCCTGCTGTGACCCAAGAGTTCGTGTTTCTGAAGCCGCTCTTCCAGCTCATTCATTAGGAAGGACGAACCGTTGACGTTAGCCAACACCTGAGCTTTGCGCTCTTGGACGTTGACGAACGCCTTTGAAATGGTCTTGTTGAATTCCCTTGCACTGGCGTTCGTGATGCTGATGTTGCTCGGAAACCTTTGGGGCTTGGGCGCGGTTGGGGGGAGCACAGATTGTTTGAAGGACATGAAATGCTCCCCATTACGCAAGGGGGAAGAAGCAGGCGCGCTCCTCCTTTCTGAGGACCTCCTTTCCTTCGGAGAAATGGGCAAGAAAGAGCTCCCCTCCGCCTGCTTCTCCGATATTTTCTGAGCGATGACAAGAGGAGTGGGGACAGAGCGAAGGAGTTTTGGGTGCTGCACCGGGGGCGGAGGAGGAAACACCTCATAGACTGGCAACGGAGGTGCTGACGGTAGCACGGGAGGAGGAGCGACAGCATCCACACCAGCCTCCTCATCGGGCAGCTCAATGTACTCCAGTTTTGCTTTGCCTAGTTTCCAAACCTCCTCCAGTACTGGAAATACAGAGAGAAAGCATCAGATTATTCAAACTGGTTTACATATTACCTGGAGTAATGGTAGTTGCATCCCCTGAAAGGACCCTCTGGTGGCTTGCAACGTAAGTGACTCCAGCCCTTTGATCAGGATCACCTTCAACAGGTGGAATACAGAACCCCCATTCTCCATTTCTGGGAGAAAGTGTTGATTTTTCTTTGAGCACGGCTTTCATGCCTTCAACCAGGAGTGTACAACCTTTTTGGCTACAAGAGCCATACTGGGTGGCACAACCCCCGGGGGCTGCGCATGCGCTCCTTCTCATGTGTATGCACAGAGCCTGGGGATTCCCTTGTTTGCACTAGCAACCTAAGGCAGTGCTGTTTCAGTGGCGGCAAATGCAGGGCGGTCTAGTAGTTGCCAGAAATAGCTTGGCGGGCCGCATGCGGCCCACAGGCTGCCCTCCTCCCACCCTGTGATGAACCAGCCATCCCATTCTACCTGGTTCTGTGACTCCGCTAGGAATGTGATTTTGAGGCAACTGCACCAAGTCAATGATATCTTCAGACTCTGACTGGCTGGACATGTTCTCGTCCGTTGACCTCGGAGAGTGGCAGTGGATGCCGCTATCATGGAGAGCTTGCTCCTCCAAGTCATCTTCCAAGGCATCAATGGTTTCTTCAAAGAAGAGAAGGACATCTTTTTCCTCGTGTGTTAGATATTTCAAGGTCTCGTCCTCCTCCTAAGATTTAACAAGAAGAGTGAGGGTTTATATATAAAGACGGTTAATAAATACACACCTTCCAAACCAGTTCTTGAACCCAAATCCTAGGGAACTACCAAACAAATTAAGGGCCAGACACAACACCACTTCCTATACGACTTGATTTCTTAGATTCTTCGAATAAGACCAAAGTCATCTTGTTTTCACATCAATGTGATTATCTCCGGTCCAGCTTGTTTCCCATACAAGAAAAGGTGGAATTACACCTGCTACATTGCAAGGTGAAACTTGGGGGAGAGGAGAGGATGGGACACCTCTGGCCAAGCACAGCAAATAGGTGTTGGAAGTTTATTGAGCTGACTTAAAACCAGGCAAAATTCTCCCCAGAAGTATCCTACTGCTCCCACCTGCATAACAGAAGTTTTAATGTTGCTTTACACTTTACTCTTAAGCTGGCTTCAACAAATCTGCTCACTGCAGTAAGCACAGCATCTCCCCCTGGCATGCATAGCAAGCAGCCAGTCTTGCGTTCATCTTTGAAGCTGTAAATGTGGGTGGGGATCGATCCCTCCCAGCTCCAAGACCAGAAGGAAAGCTGGGGATGGCTTGGCAGGTACAAGGCCAAAGCACCCAACCCTGACACCCACCCACCAGATGGCTTGATTAGTGACTATCATTTTTGGCTGCTGGCAAAGCCAACGAAAACATTGCAAAACCTTGACTCTAGGAAGAAAAGCCTCAAAAAATGTAAGAGAAATCCTTTACTGGAGTCTAGTGTTCTATTTCCCATCACAACCCAGCCAGACGTCTCTGGGACCTCACGTTCTCTTCCACCCAGGCTTCCCAGCATCTCATGCTCAAGAGGTACATTGCCTCTGAACATGGACTTTCCATTCAGTCATCATGGCTAAAAGCTGGCGGACCTCCCCTCCATTAAATTTGCTAACCTTTGCGAAATTTGCTAAAGCCTTTGATGGCTAAATCCACTAGCCGGTACACTGTCTTGTTTTAATTGGATTTTACTGTTTTAAAAATTCCTATTGGTTTTAACATATTAATGGTTAAATTTGTTTCAGAATCATGTATTTATTGTTCTATTTTATATATATGATTTTATCTGTTCGCCGTCCTGAGATCCTGGTGATATAGGGTGGGATATAAATGTTTAAATAAATAAATAAATAAATAACCATTCCTTCTATTTCTGATGTTCAGGCTGTGAGTACCGTTGCTTAAGTAGCCAAAGCAAGCCCTGCCTGTGTACAAGAGAAAGGTATCAACAGGCTTGGGGAACCCTGAGGTTTGCAGAAATACAATGACAATTTTTTAGGGGGAGAGCCTAAAGGGACCGGGAGGGGGACCCAGAAAACTAAAGATGGGCAATGAACCTGGGTAGCTAGAATCTCCCCAACTTCTTTTGCTCTCTTTATTTTTCCCTAAGCCCCAAAAGCTTTTAGCCTCTCTCATATTTTTTCCTGTACAAAAAACTGCGGTTTGTTTTAGAAATCCTATATACATATTCGTCTGTTTGCTTATGTTCTGAACAGGTTTTCTGCTACATCCAAGATCCAAACCTGGTCTGCAAACAGCTGCAGCTGGTTTTGCTCCCAACCAAAGGTTATCATTTGAAGCATTTCCAGAAAACCACTTCATTTACCGGCATACTAAACATGACCTCAAGAATGTGATTTTTTTTAACCTATCTACTGTATAGAGAAGGGAGTGGCTTTGTTGGATACTTATACAAGTAACGTAAAACACTGCAATGTAACAATCAAGAGGATCAAAATTCTGTCTCCTGAATTTTGTGTACGCTTGACTCCTCCACCTTCACCTGCCGGTCAATACCGAGCAAGGAGTACCCTTAAAGAGAAAGAACACCAAGGAATCATCATATACGTGAAATAGTTATCAAACTCATTCTCCGAGTGCCAATCCTTACACAGCCAAAATGGTGGCGTCCATGCACAACAAGGTTTTGGGAGGCTTGGGGGAAACCAAGTTTTGTGGAATTACAAAATATATTTAGGGGGAAACCCCTGAAGGGGAGAACCCCCTAAATAGCACGATGGGGACCAAGCATGCTCCACACTGAGTTGCAAGGAGGAGCTAGACAGTTGAAGGGGGTGGTGAGGGTGAATGGAATAGAGTGTCCTGGAACAGGGCATAGTTGGCTGGCTGGACCTCTGAACATGGGTGCCATACAGCAGGGGTGGACAACTTGTGGCCTTCCAGCTCTCACTCCAAGGAGGAGGACTCTGTAGTCCACCTTCATACCAGTGATTGGCAGCAGCGAGTAAACATCACATGACATCATCATGCAAGCAGGCCACGTGAAAACAACCAATCAGAAAGGGAGCTCCTAACGTGGTGCTGCATGACGCTATGCAATTCCAGACTACAGCTCCTAAGATGTACCCTGATATCACACATGGAAGGAGATTTTATATTAAAGGAGAACACTTGCCTGAACTCACATGGACATATTCGTTACTATCTGAGTAAACAACGAATCCACTCACGTTAAGTTCGCCCATCACTACTTCTCATTCATATATTTCACCTTGTCCCTTGAGACATGGGCGGGCTGCAGATCTGAGAGCAGCTCTGCAAGAACATCTGTCTGTCTCCGTGAGTCAGCATCGGTATAATAAAACCATCCCATGTTAGTATTTGCATTGCGAAAGTGATTAGCAAGGACATCCAAGGAGCGAAGACCTCGAGAGAACCTTGCAAATGTGAGGGGCAGTTCGGACTCCCATCTTTTCGGCAGTGCATGCTAATTGCCCCGTAGGGCTCTGTAAGCCCTACAAAGTTTAGTCCGTGAGCAAAGGACACAGAAGTTGCAATTCCAAGAACTAGGTCTTTTTTGAGGCCCTTTCCACGTTGGCTTTTGCAGCAGATTGTTGGGACAGGGTTAGGAAGCCATGTTGGTCCAGGAGTAAAAAATCAACACCCACATTGGGTGATACATTTCCTGGGACCAACCAAAACATTGCAAAACAGTGAGCAAGTGTTCATGTTCTCCAGAACCTTTCTTCAAATTGGATATGAAGCAAAGTGCACATGAAGAGAGAGAGAAAGCTGGCTTAATGAAGAAGGAGATCATTTCTCCAAAACATGTAGAGCACTATAAATCTTGCTTTCTTTGATCACTGGAGTTTGCCTCCTCTCTCATCGTCAGTCTACGGTGTCTTTCCCTTCACATTCGCGTTAATGTTGTAGCCACCCAGGGTGCTTCCAGAATTTAGAAATGTGAAGGCCCAGAAAAAAAACTGGAAAAAAACAATTTTTTTGTCCCCCCCCCCCTGAAAAATTGGAAAAAATGGAAAAAATGAAGAAAAAACAGTTTACGGAATGTTTTATTTTAGCATGATGCATAAAATGTTTAAGACAAGGTGTTTATACATTTACTTCTCCAAATGATTTCTAAAAACTATGTACAGTATCAGATTATTACAATTTATGTGCACCGAGGACAAGCAAGTCCTAGGTTGCAAACTGAGACTACAGCTCTCAAATACAAGAGCGAGATGCATTTCTGCCTGTAAGGGGCACTGCCACTGAAGGAGAGACTGAAAGTGATAGTGATAGCTATAGCTCAGAAAATGAGTCTGATTCATTGCATGCATATTCATTGAATCTTGGTCTCCCTTTTTTCTCAGTTCTTTTTATGGGAATGGGTGCTTTATGTCTGCTTGACACTGTGGCGGACTAGCAGAGACATAAACAATTTTCCTTGTTACTAATGTTAATGGTTTCTTCTGTTTGTTTTTTTAATTGATTTTTGCCCGCTCCTCATAAACTGGCAAAACCAAAGATGTTCCTTACAGTTCAGGTGTTCCTTACAGTTTAGGAGCTTGTAACATCATTTATTAAAAACAAAAAAAGTAAAAATTTAAAGAAGTAAATTCAATTTGTAATAATTGCTTGAATGCACTATACTTTTAATATACCAAATGCGATAATTTTACGCCAAACCAACTTGCACATAACTACATTTTATGTTCCTAAAGTAACAAAGTGATGTTCAATCAGTAAAAAAGGGCTAATATTGCTTTTTCTAAAAAAAATTCTGGGTTTTCCTAAAAAAAAAAAAAAAAAGGAAAAAAATGGTTCCCCCCCCCTCCTTCAAAATTTCCGGAAAATTTACATCTCTATTCCAGATGGACAGCTCTTAGCACTACCAGTCAGATGGCATTGGGCAGTCGTTCCGTCTTTTCTTCCTTAATGGATTTCTTTCTTTTTTGCCACCATTAAGAAAATAACACAGACGTAGTTTGTGCGGGGTTTGCAAACGGAAGATGACGTCCCCGTGGAAATTCTGTGAATGAGGCACTGCAATTGCACCATGAAAACCTTATCTGGAAGCGTGTAGGAACAGACGCAGATGTAATCGGGAAAGGCTCTACTAGGTGCAATGAATGTCTTCAAGGTTGCACCCAGGATTGCTTAGAGAGTCAGAGAGGGAGAGAGAGAGAGACTTCATCGCTGCAATCCTACTGACTGATCCAAGTTAGGTAGAAAGCAGATGTTAAGAAAAACATAGCAGTTTTCATATCAGCAAAGCTAGAAACTAATCTCAGATGGTGTATTAGGTTAAAAAAAAAAGCCAATGGGAACCAAACTGGATAACGTTAACTAATAGTTACAGAGAATGCAATCCTCAAAAAAGTGAAGTCCAGCTTCAGGTGGGAAGAAAATAACCTGCTTCCAATTTTAGAACCCACTCCTAATGGGTTTTAAGTATTCGATGAGCTTGTTTGTGTCCCCAATCTTAAAACATTGCGGGGGAAGCCACACTAGACACAATGGGATTTACTTTTGAGTAAGCAGCCTTCCCCAATCTGGTTGCTTTCCAGATATGCTGGGCGACAATGCCCGTGCTGGGTGGGGATGATGTGAGTTGTAGTCCAACACATCTGGAGGGCAACCCGGTTGCAGAAGGCTGCTCTAATGTATGGAAAGAAGAAAACTACCACGTATGACCCTTGGCATGCCCTTTTGGGTGGGCAGGGTTGGATGAAGGGCAGAGGGTTCTTTATTGAGATGTACATGGATCCAGCGTTACCAACACCCACAGTCACGCAATTAACAACATGGCTGAATGGGAAATTCAACCTGTGGTCTAAGCACAACACTCTGTCCACTAAACCAGAGGTGGGTAGACTTCAGGTTTATTGGATCCACTTCGTGTTTTTTTACTAGAACCCCATGATCCACCAACCAGAGGCAGGAGCAAAAAACATACAGAGTGACTGGATTCGCATAACATGCTAACCCACACTCAGTAGTTGAGTGTGGGTTGTTGTTGAACCATGGGTTGTTTGTTGAACCCTGTGTGTTGTCTGAACCCAGCACATTTTCCACAAGGTGGCTTGCTAACCATGCAGTGTGGCTTATTTTACCTCAAACAAGCCACCTTGAGAATCTACGGTTTGTTGTTGGGTTCTTCCGGGCAGATTACAAGCTACACTGCAGAGTTAACAAGCCACCCTGTGGAAAATGTCCTGGATTCAGACAACACGCTAACCCACAGTTCAACGAACAGCCCATGGTTCAACAACAACTCACAGTCAACCACTGAGTGTGGGTTAGCGTGTTGTGTGAACAGCCCCACAGAATTAAAGAACCAGGTGATCGAGAGTGGGAATTTATTTCCAGTACTAGAACTAAACTGAGTTCAGAGTCTTCTCCCAAAGATCTAACCCTGGTTACCCCAAGCGCTGTTCATTTCAGCAGCCTAACTTAGGTGGGAAAAGGTGTTCTTTTGTTGCTACGTTTAAACAACTGTGTGTCAGGAGCACTTGCTGATGTACTGCAAACCATCCAGAGATCTACCAGCAATCCCAATGACCTACTTTCTTACCACTCCTGCACTCCACCACACTAACTACAAGTAGACATCTAGCACAGAGACAGAAACATTCCTCCTTATACTTCACAGCAACCTGGCGCCCTCCAGAGTGTTGGGATGACAACTCCCATCATGACATAACTCAATAGCCATGCTGGCTGTAGTTCAACACACACCTAGAGGGCATCTGACCGGTGAAGGCTCCTTTACAGCCTCAGCTTCTACAGCCATGGCAGCCTTCTAAGGTCACTGCGCAAGTTTTGCGAACAACCACTTACCTTTCAGAGCTGCCAAATGAGGCACTACAAAGTGTACCTGTTTGTGCATTTCCTCTTTGCCTTTAAGGAAGGCCACATTTGTGGTTGGGCCAGTTCTCTACCCAAAGCAATTCCGGAGAACTTGAATTGCTTCTAGTAATGACTTCCATAAACCTACATTTGCATTCCTATTGCGTTCCAAAGCCATGCGCTGCGACCATTCACTGCCTTCAACGAAATGAGAACTCTGTAATAGCTATTGAGAGACCATCTTTTGTGTGTTAGATTGCTTATTAAGGGCCAGTGATGATCCAGCTGATAATTCCCTCAATGGGAGCTAATTTCAGTTTCTTTAATGGGCAATCTACCTGACAGCTGAACTCCAAAATCGGTACTTGTCTCGAAGTATGGAAAGCAGAAAAAAATAAGAAGAGGAGTCTTGAATTTGGATAAAGAAAGTCAGGGCTTAGCAGAGCTGGAAGTAGCTAAATTTGGATCGAGCTTGTGAGCAATGAGGGATTTTATGCTATTGCTCTTCTAGGTTCTGATGTAGGGTTCATGGTTGTGCAGCCTACTTACAAGTCTTCCTATTTACAAGTCTGCCTTCTTCCAATACTGAAAAAAATACCATTACAGTCAAGGAGGCATGGTTTGAAGGGACATCATGCAGCCACCTTGCTGAATCTAAGCAGGTCTGGATCTGGTCAGTGTATGGATGGGTGACCAACTGGGAAACCCATGTCCACCATCTTGAGTTCAATGCTGGAAGAAAAGCGGGATAAGAATGCACGAAATAAACAAACACCAAGGACACAGGCTTTGTAGAGTGGCCTGGAGGGAGACATTATTTATATATATATATATATATATATACACACATACTTTGGCTCCCAAAGATTCTTTACTGCTCTAGAGAAAATCAGGGAGAGCAGCCACTGCATTCCCAAAGACACTATGTGGAAAAAGTAATGGCAGTGTGTAATAAAGACCTTGTTCGTGCTAATGTTATCTGAATTTTGGATGCCTTTCTCACCCCACACCCTACCCCGCCGCAAACTTACAGTAGAATTAAAACATACAAAATTTAAAACAACAGGGATCCATTAAAATGGATCCACCCTATGCAACGATGGGGCCTGGCCCCATCCCCTTTTCCCCAACCCCAATCATTTGGTGTTTTCCTGGCTTTTGTGGCGGTTTCTTCTCCAAGTCTAAAAGGTTGACTCTCCTAGATACTTGGCAGGAAAGAGCTATAAGCTAAAATATGCTGGTATTTTTTGGCTCCGTCCACCGCAGGAACGTTCTCCCAAAAACTGGAACTCAGCTCTTGGGCAGAGAGAGATTCTGCAACCCTGTACTGAAACAACAACAACAACAACAACAACAACAACAACAACCACAACAACCCACCAATGACGACCACAAATAATTCCACTAATGAATTAAACAGCCCATCATACTCCATCAAATGCCTCGGAGGAGACCTCCTAAAGAATAAAATAGCCTAATAAAATAAGACCGAATAAAAACCTCTTGAGGAATCATTACATTGAGACTTGTGCTTTGCTCTAGTCATGCCCCCCCCAAAAAAATTCCCTGCTGATTGGTGATGGGAAAAGTTCCTATTTTATAGCTTTGAAATGTTACGAGATCTAAACCAGGGGTGGGGAACATGCAGCCCAAATGTGCCCCCCACTGTCACCAGTGAGTCCCCTGCTGCGTCAATTTCAAAATAAGCTAGATTTGGCCCATTTAGTGCTCCATAATGAAGCCATTTTGGGGGTTACACTTTGGGGTGAGGCATTCCATGACGTATGGCCGGTGGGGGGCAAAAATGGCCCCTAGCGTCCCCAAAGCTGGCCCATCCCTAGGAACATAAAATCCTCAGGATAAACCACAGAGTATTAATAGGGGAAATCTGCCTCACATTGCTTGGAGTGCTGTATCTGGGGGGTGGGGGAAAGAGGGGGGCAGGGCAGCTATCAGCACCGGACCCTCCCAGAGCACTGGGGCCCTAGTAGCTGCCCAAGGGTGGCAGGTGCTGGTGACTGCCCTGGCCAGTGGCCTGGCACAGCCTTCTCACCACTATACTTTCCTCCTCCTTAGCTGTGATGGCCACGCCATGCCATCAGCAGTCCTACCTCCTCCCCAACTTGACCACTATATGCAGGGAGGTCCCACCCACCTGCTGATGCCAGCAGAAGGATAAGAGGAGAGCCCCAGGCCACCCATGACCCGTTGTAATGAAGGCTCATGAAAACTGGAAGCCAGCCCTGTCTCCCATGGAAATCCATTTCCCATGGGTCCCATCCGTTCCCCAGTGTCTCTAAGGAAAGTGTTAAGAACAAACTTTCACTCAGGGAGTTGAAGAAGAAAAACCCTTTTCAGAACTAACTGGGCTACTATGAGTTACACAAAGCCTTTAAGTCTAGGTGGGGAAATTATTCCCAATTTCTCGCCATCGAAGTGTTGTAGACAACAACGAATAAATATCCTGTACAGGATGGAGGAACAATTGGTGCAGACATCAAATTACTAGGTCTCTGGGAACGAGGAACCTGATATTTTTCTAACCCTAATCCAATTGACAAAGAATGTGCGAACCTGCAAAACGCATTCCAGCTGCCAAAAATGAGTTGTGTGCTATCTAGGGATATAACATCCATACCCATGTTTTTAAACTTGCATAATGGAGTAGGGATTGGCATTGTCTTTGGATAGAAAATACACAAAACAAGGGCTCTCCCATCAGAAGTTATCCTGAAGGCTGTCATCCTGAGTGGGGGAAAGTTATTTAACAGAACAACGTTAGCATCGATAGCAGTATCTGTCATAATAAAACAATTTCCACTATCATCAAGTCCACAATGATTAACAGGTCTTAAGAAATCTCCTCTTGAGTTCATTCACTTTCTCTCTCTCTGCTAGGGATGCAGCAAATCTCTGTAGCTTTTGTCTCCCAGGAATTATAGTTACATGCTCACAGCTGTGGATAATCAGGGGCGGCTCTAAACTGGGGTGGCCACTGTCTCCCCCACCCGCTCATGGCAGAGAAATCCCCCCACAACCAGGTACTTTTCCTCCAGTGCACAGCTTGCAGCTGCCAATTGCCACACATGATCGTAGAACCATAGAAAAGTAGCGTTAGAAGGAGCCTATAAGGCCATCGAGTCCAACCCCCTGTTCAGTGCAGGAATCCACATTAAAGCATCCCTGACAGATGGCTGTCCAGCTGCCTCTTGAAGGCCTCTAGTGTGGGACAGCCCACGACCTCCCTAGGTCATTGTCGTATTGCTCTAACAGTCTGAAAGTTTTTCCTGCTGTCCAGCCGGAATCTGGCTTCCTGTACCTTGAACCCATTATTCCATGTCCTGCACCCTCAGATGATCGAGAAGAGATCCTGGCCCTCCTCTGTGTGACAACCTTTCAAGTCTTTGAAGAGTGCTATCATGTCTCCCCTCAGTCTTGTCTTCTCCAGGCTACACATGCCCAGTTCTTGCAGTCTCTCCTCATAGGGCTCTGCTTCCAGACCCTTGAACTTCTCCTGCCCTCTTCTGACAATCTCAGTAGAAAATTGAGAATCTGCCCCATCTTCTGCCCCACTAGCCCCCATGGGCACCAGCCGCCATTGTAGATAAGTGTCCCGAATATAGCAAGGTTTCCATCACTTTATCGTAGACTTCAGACACATGTAATGCTGTTGCCCAAAGAAGCAAAGCCGCAACTGAATGGCAAGGGTGGTACGAGAATATTCATTAGAGCGCTAGCGTACCTTTTTGGGTCCTAACCCCATGCAAGCAGTTTTAATTGTCCTAACCCTTGCAAAAACAATGTATCGGTTTTTGCGGACAAATGTCCCCTAACAAGCAATGCTACTTTTAGGTGAGGAATGGAAATCTGGTGAGGAAGAGTAGGAGGGTCCAGTATTTTGCTGGCACTTCTACTATATAGAGATAGATACACACACACACACACACACAACTTACAAATGTATACTTGCTGGGGAACCTAAGGCCCTCTAGATGTTGTTGTGACTCCAGGTTCCATCAGCCCCAGCCAGCATAGCCAATGGCAGGGGTGATAGGAGTTGTAGTCCTTCTTGTGGGCTTCCCAGAGGCACCTGGTTGGCCACTGGGTGAACAGAATGCTGGACTAGATGGTCTGACCCAGTATGGGTCTTATGTTCTTATGTTCCACCACTATCCAAAGGGTCACAGGCTCCCCTCCCCTGAAGTGCATTCTTATTTTGGGAGAAGGTACATTTTCTCCCACCCCTCAGGCAGAACTCTACTGGAGCACCATAAGAACATCAGAAGAGCCCTGCTGGATTAGACCGAGGGTCCACCTAGTCCAACACTCTATTCGCACAGTGGCCAACCAGCTGTTGACCAGGGACCCACAAGCAGGGCATGAATGCAACAGCCCCAACCCACTCATGTTCCTCATCAGCCACTGATGTCTATAGGTTTACCGCCTCTGATACTGGAGGTAGCACTTAGCCATCAGGACTCGTTTGAATTTTGATGGAGACTTTACACCACTACACCCATCATTTCAGCTTCCAATGTGAAATGCATAATTGTTCCCACCCACCTAAGCACTAACTCAAACGATACACAAAACACTGTCATGACTTACAAAGACACAAAATCTGAAATTCCACTGTAATCATAGGATTACAAAACTAGAAAAGCAACCTCAGCTTTTATTATGCATCTGCTCTTTAAGACAAATGGCCCAGAAATGGCCAACATTGTCCCCGGAAACAACTCAGTCGTTGTCTTAAGTGGCACACTGAAGACTTTAATTGCAGTTCTTAAAAGCTATTTTACGGAAGGTAAGACAGCCAGAAGGGTGGGTGGAAACCTGCCTTCCAGTTATTTGCTCAGGGTAAATTCAGCTCTGGAATCTTGGCTAGAATCCCCATAGATTTGCATTTTTGAATTTACAGCTTTTGACCTACGGCCAATGTTTGTGTTTGGCTCAATGTCTGAACCTTGCACAAACCATTCACTCTTACGTTCAGGTTGCTTCTGCCCTACCTGTTTTTCTCTGGAATAGCTGATCAAATATTTTCAAAGCACTGACTTCCTCAAAACTGGAAGAGATGCTTTAGATCAACAGGTTTGATCCTTATAAGAATCACATACACAAGTTGGTTAATTATTACGGTGAAACAATGAGATACATTTTTTGGTTCTCCTCTATTCAGCACTGGTTAGGCCTCAACTTGAGTATTGTGTCCAGTTCTGGGCACCACACTTCAAGAAGGATGCAGACAAGCTGGAGGGAGTTCAGAGGAGGGCAACAAGGATGATCAAAGGTCTGGAAACAAAGCCCTATGAGGAGAGGCTGAAAGAACTCAGCATGTTAAGCCCGGAGAAGAGAAGACTGAGGGGAGACAGGATAGCATACTTGAAAGGCTGTCATACTGAGGAGGACCAGAATCTCTTCTCAATCATCCCAGAGTGCAGGACACAGAACAATGGGCTCAAGTTACAGGAAGCCAGATTCCGGCTGGACATCAGGAAAAATTTCCTGACCGTTAGAGCAGGAAACCAATGACCTAGGGAGGACATGGGCTCTCCCACACTAGAGGCCTTCAAGAGGCAGCTGGACAGCCATCTTTCATATATGCTTTAAAATGGATTCCTGCATGGAGCAAGGGGTTAGACGCAATCACTTTATAGGCCCCTTCCAATTCCGCTATTCTATGATTCAAGACCTGAGCCCAACACCTCATATGAGCTTTACAAAGAAGACAGCATATCACAGCCTAGATATGGGTCAAAAGGGAAAGAAGCAACAGAATTCCCAGCCAGCCCTGTGGTTCTAAACATGGCTAAATATCCAGTCTTCAGCATGGAAGCCCACCTTTTCTGTTTGAAGAGATGGACAATGACCATTTCAAGTAGACCGTCAAGGGTCTACTTGACTATGATAGAACTTGTGTGACACAGGGTATGTAGTGTGTCGTTCTGTTTGGGGGGGGGTATTCAAAAGTAAGAACAGGGGGCCTGATACAGATCTAGGCCACAATGCATCAGGAGAGGAGATATAATACCATGAAATTTCCCACCCACAATAGCAACAGTAAAAGAGATCCCGCTAGAACCAATGAGATCTCTTTTTACTATTGTTAAGTGCCACATGCATACATGGGATGGGGGAGAATTTCAGGGAAGTTGGGGAGGGGAAGAATAAACATCCCCTCCCCGTGTGCTGTGGACCTGATCCAATTGGACCCTCTATGTTTACATTTGAGTAAAATGAAGTATAGAGCTAGACACTAATAGCCTCAATGAAGGCTTTCCTTTTTTAAAAAAGCCATGTGTGTGTGGTGGGAAAGACGCAGAACTTTGGGAAGCAAACAGGTGGGAAGGGAAGGCTTAACTCTCCCCTCCCAGTGCATGCTGGTCCCGATCCAAACTGAGGTCATGCGCTCTTACTCTAAAGTAAAAAAAAAATCAGGTTCATCTACAAGCCACGTGATTAATGCAATGTGTAGCATAACCGTAAGACAGATGCAACGGACGAGGATTCGGCCAATGCCACATTTTATCAGGCCTCTTGCAAATCCACCTTCACAGGGTGGTTAGACAAGCATAGCAGCCATCTCAGGGCCAAACCAGACGCAACAGAGCAGCCACATCTGTTGTAATCCTGTCCCACTCACACATCAAGCAAGGATAGTCCACATGTAAAGGAGGAGACGCTCAAAGAGAGGGGGATACACTCGCAGCCAGTGTGGTGTAGTGGTTGCAGTGTTGGATTGGGAATCGGGAGATCCAGGTTCCAATCCCCACTCGGCCATGAAGCTCACTGGGTGACTTTGGAGCAATTACTGACTCTCAGCCTAGGCTACCCCACAGGGTTGCAAGGGACCCACCCTGGGTTCCTTGCAAGAGGGAGAAAGGTGGGAGATAAATGTAATATAACAAAATAAATAAAACCGTCTCCCTCTTCCTGTGCCCTGTGGCTTCTAGGCAATTTTCTCCTTGTCTGACCCAGTATCAAAGCCAGACTAGGAGAAAACATCTCCGAAGCAACACATGGCATTAAGGGAACACAGGGGAGGAGAACAGGCTCTGCTTCCTTGCCCTGAGGGCCTCTTCTCAGGTAGTTACATAGGAAACTGCCATATCAGGTCAGGCTGTTTCTCCAGCTGGCCTAGTATTGCCACCTCTGATTGGCAGCAGCTCACCAGGGTCTTGAGAAGAGGACTGATTGCTTCAGCTGGAGCCATGAAGGACTGAACCTGGGACGTTCCCCACACAAATTACCTCCCCTGCCGCTGAGCTGCAATTCCTACAGAGCAGGGGTGCAGCAGGAGGGCCAAATTCCATTCCAGAGCAGCTCTCGGGGGCCACACTCAAGTGGCAGGTGGGTGTCGTGTTGTAAGAATCCCAAGACTTTAGAGACAACTACTTCAATGCTGTTTGTTTCTAGGCTTTCCCTAAAACAGAACTCAAACAAACACCTCCTCTCCAATCCCCATGACTCCTCCTTTTCACTTCCCCTACTTCCCAGCTCCCTTCCGTGCCTCTACAATTCCCAACATGCAGTTCAGCTAGCATAATACCACATATCCCCTTTATTTAAAAACAATACCTTTCCCCTGCCCAACTCACTACTTAACACATACAAGACTAGCACATCTCTGCAAACAACATCATGCAAGTTATCCTTGAACCAACGACATTGGGGCTGTTCAGACAACACACTAAGCTATGGTTAGGCCGCTAACCTATTTTGCAGCAAGTGGTTAGTGAGCATGTTTAAACCACGGTTATGGAGCCACCATGGTTCGGAATGGTTCACACGACACGCTAAGTCATGGTTCACATGACACGCTAAGCCATAATGTTTAGCTCAAAATGCTTAACCACTGTGGCTTAGCGTGTCCTTTGAACAGGGTCACTGTGTATTGATAAACCAATGGATTGTTTTCTATTAAACTCTCGAGTCTACAGTCTTTTACACTGGTCATATTTTACCTTCTGACCACCAGCAGCCAGAGGTGAGGAGGCAGCAGAGGGCAAGAGGAGAAGACAATGATAGGTTGTGAGAGGAGATGTCCCTGTCCGACAGTTCAGCTACCAAGGCAGGTTTGCAACGTGGCTGGAGACCTGTTTCTATCTTACATTTGTTCCCAGCTTAAAGGAATCTTAGCCAGCATGGCTCATCTCCCCTCGCATTCCACTCTTTATGGAAATGGCAATAGTCCTTTGAAAAAAAATAACCACCACCAAATGCTTACAGTAATTAGGCATTACACACACCAAGGAAGACGAAACAGGAATGGAGCTGTTTACATAGCTCGAGGCAATACAGTCATCTTACTTAAGGATGAGGCAGATGTGGAAAAACTGCCTAGCCAGCAAGTACATACTCGGGCAAAAGGCAGACGCCTATATCGACGCGTCGGGCAGCGCCATACGGTGAAGTACGGCAGGACCGGGAACACCAAATACACCTACCCAAAATGCTTAACCCTCCTCCCATTTTGAAGCCTCTCCAAGGCAAAGAGATACCTACTGTGCACAGGCAGGGCATCTTTTCCCTCAGCAGAGCCAACAGCTACTTCGCAGGATTACGCTTCTCACCTAACTCCTATTTCACCTTATCCAAATCATTCCACACCACTTCAAGACACCTCCAGATGTGATGCCCTACACCCGGGGTAGGCAAGACACATGCTAAACCCCCGCCCAGCCTTTTGTTCAGCCCCCACTTCCCCTGCAGCAGCAGCCACAAAAGACAACAGAAACGTAAAAGCTGTGTCAGTCTGCCGCCAAATTTCGGATTTAAAAGAAGGTGGGTGGTTCCCTGCACATCTTGTTTTAAAGCTAAACTGGCTCTTTTCAGCCACACCCCTTTTTTGACCACTAGCGTGCCACTGAAATTTGCATATTACAACATAGAATCACAGAATAGTAGAGTTGGAAGGGGCCTATAAGGCCATCGAGTCCAACCCTCTGCTCAATGCAGGAATCCACATTAAAGCATCCCTGACAGATGGCTGTCCAGCTGCCTCTTGAAGGCCTCTAGTATGGGAGAGACCACCACCTCCCTAGGTCATGGGTTCCATTGTTGTACTGCTCTAACAGTCAGGAAGTTTTTCCTGATGTCCAGCCGGAATCTGGCTTCCTGTAACTTAAGCCCATGATTCCGCGTCCTGTACTCTGGGATGATCAGGAAGAGATCCTGGCCCTCCTCTTTGTGACAACCTTTCAAGTATTTGACATGTGCTGTGCGGTATGCTGATGCTCCAATGCACTGATACATATGCTTACATAACTGCTCTATGGGTTGTGACGTATGAAAGCATTCATAGAATGCTTACTAAAATAAATGAGTAGCAGGGACCAGCAACTGAGGGGCCCTGTGCCAAAATCCAGCTCCTTGCAACGTTGCCCCACAAAAACAACCAATCCTACAATTATAAAAGTATGGAAGGGTGCATGGCTACAGCAGAGATATGTGGTAACAACCCACTGGGGGACACTGGGGAGAGCTTGACCTTCTCAAAGTATGACAAGTTGCCAACAAGGACTCTCTACTGTGTCAAACGACTTCCAAGAAATCCAACCACCACACATGACAGAAATAAAGCTAAAGAAGCTCGCATCTCCAGGCACTTACCAAGGTCGAACTTCTTCGCCTTGGGTGACTTTTACCACTCTCCAGGCGATGTGTTTTTCCAAAGCTACCAAATTTAACCTCCGGAGGAATTTCACACACCATTCCTGAGAAGTCCGACATCATGTTCCTCGGCATCCCAACGCCTCAAAGAAAGAGCGCACGTCTTCCAAAAGGGAGTCTTTTTGTCAGAGGGTATGGAGCGCTTTTTCGACAGCTCACACAGAAAGTCTCTTGTGCATTCTGTAAAGGATTGAGAAGAGGAGGTGGGAAGAAATGTCATTGGATTTGAAAGCACGACTTCAGACATTTACGCCCCTGAAACGAGATTATGAAACGTTTTAGTAGGTTACTCTGTAACTTGACAAGGAGTCCGATTAGCAAACACAAGGATATTGGGCTGCTTTCAGCCAGAGAGCCCGAATTCCATTTCGGAGAAACTCTTGGGGTGAGCATTCCAGCAGCAAGTGGAGCTCAAGACAAAGGCCATAATACCAAAATAGCAGCATATTTTAGCTTAAAGTTTTTACTCTCAGTAAATAAACATCAAGAGAGACATTTCACTCTTTTGGAATGGGTGGAAAGCTGGAAAAAAAACCCACCACATAATCAGTGGGGGAAAGAGGGTTTCCCATTGGAGGAGGGCTGATTTTGGACCCCCAGATTTAGCCACCAGGCCTGAGGTTCTGCATTCCCCCCCCCCCGAATTAACATATTTTATTATTTACTTTATTTATTAAATGCTCCATAAAATACATTGCTCTAGGGCATAGGCGTATGCAAGGGGTGTGCAGGGTGTGCCCAAACACAACCTAATGTCTCAAGCAATAATGTCTCTCTGCTAGAAGCCATATTTCAAAGAGGCCAGGAAGAGGGCCCCTGAATGCTAATATCGCCCTCCTCCGGCCAGCGTCACCACACAGCCCCACCAATGTGGGGGCTTGAGGAGTGTCTCCTCATTCCCTCCCCCCTCACCGGCAATGGCCCTCCCCTGTTCAGTCAAGTCGAACACAGAGTTGGACATCAATATCTACGGTGTTTAATAAACAAATGAATAAAAATAATGTCCTTTATGATTGAGTATTCAATAAATGTTCACCTTTAAAAAATAAATAAATAAAATTCCTTGGTTGCACATCCTAATGAAATGCTCTAGGGGCTTTACAATAAGTATACTAGGAATAAAAGCACTATAAATTAAACAATATAAAACTAATCAATGTGCCAGCACAGATATTTATTTTTTTCCCATCCTACTCCACTCACAGAAACTCAAATCAACCTATCACTTTTTCACCTAAGGCTTTTTCATATCCATGCAGCTGCAAACGATGTTCAGCTGCAGTTAGAAAGAGACAAATTAGTGAGCTGCTTTAGACCATATCAGACCTCTGGACCATCAAGCTAAGTATCGCTTACCATAGGGATCCCCAATCTTTTGGGATCAAGGAGCACATTTGGAATTTTGATAGAATATCATGGGCACTCACACAAAATGGCTGCCGTGGTGGGGCGCTTGCCCATTCATACAATGGCTGCCACAGTGGGCATGGCCGGTCACAAAACACTCATTTCCCAAAAGGCCAACTGGTGAAACTCAACAAAAAGTAACTTGCTCAAGAAACTAATTACAAGGCAGAGGTGGGTTCTGAGCTCCAAAAACACAAAACCCCTCTGCTCAAGCCAAAAGCAGATGCTGCTTCAGGGCAGGGCTTGCTTTGCAGCATCCCAACTAACAAATAATAATTTTAAAATCTGTAGAAATAAAAGGTGGGCACCAAGAGAGAAGATGGGGGATGGGGCACAGATACCCAAAGATTTCATGTTGGAGACCCCAGGGAGCCTTTCTCATCCCTACCTGGTGTAATGGTTAGAGTGTTGGACTAGGCAGGAAGCCATGAAGCTCCCTGGGTGACTTTGGGCCAGTCACTGACTCTCAGCCTAACCTACTTCACAGGTTTGTTGGGAAGATAAAACTGAAGATGAGGAGGACCATGTAAGCCGCCTTGCATCTACTGCAACAGGGAAAAAGTTCGGACAAATATGTCACAATTTTTTTAAAAAAATGAACCCGAGACCCTCTGCATACCAAAGCATGTGCTATACCACTGAGCTTTGGCCCTTTTATTACCTTCAGTAATACCAGGAGCTGCCCCTCCAAGATCTTCAAGTAGCTGCTTAATCTATCGTCCCACCAGGTGGGGCGGAATCTGACTCATGGCCCTGCCAAGCAGGCTCCCTTCCCATGGGGTCTCAACTCTGGCCCTCACCATTCCCACATCACGTCGGTGTGAAATATCCTCCCATTTCCCAGATGCTCCCCAGTGTCTGACTTAACGGGAGAAGGGAAGTCTCGCAAGGGAAAGCAACCTTGCTGCAACATCTTTCTCTCGACGGGATGCCAGTAGAATTGCCTAGGTAACCAGCCCCGGTTCGTATTAGAACAGCAACCCTCTGAGATGGAACAGCAGGTTGGCAGGAAACTCTCCTCTCAACCTTCAATTGCATTAAAAATTAAAGTTATTCACAACAGGACTTAAGCAGTGGGTAGCCACGCTGCTATTATGGAGGTATTAGTGGTCTCTGTATACACAGCCAGGAAGGGGCTGATTGTGGATGGACCGATGGGGTCCCCTGCTGTGCAACTTTCAGAAGAATATCTAGGCCGCGCTGTCATCCCACGTCAACGGAGAACCAGCCACAGCAACAGGTTTTGATTCTCCTGCAGAGTTCTCTCCAGGCGGTTAAGACATTTTTGTTCACGCAAGCAGTGGCATTTTCAGCATGGAGAGGTCCTCCTGAAACAACTTCCCCCACTTCCAGATGTGCTGGCCCACAACCATGGCATTGGAAGCTGGGACCAGGGACGGGAGAACGAAGGATAAACAAAATTATCGGGATTCTCCAGACCCAATTCCCGTTCCAGTTTGGATCACTGTTCGTTTTGTGCAAACGGGAAACCTGTGCAAATCAAGCCGCTATCGAATGAGAGATTTGCAAAAAATCTCCCCAAGCTTGCGCAAATTTCCTCCGTAAACTTAAAGAGGGCTGATTCAGTCCATTGAGGACATTTGTAAAAATTAGGAAATTTGCGCAAAACGAATTGGGAATGAGATAAGACGAGCACGTTTGGCAATTCGCAAATATTATCTGCTGACACGTGCTTGGGTTCAGGGCTTCGAACAGGGTGGGCTTGCATGGTTGGTGAGCAAAAACGAAATTCACATACATCTTTAGCTGTATCTAGTTGCCATCCAAAGTGTCTGGAAGACACCCTTTTGGGGAAAGCTGCTCTAACATATGCATACCAATAGTATAGAGCAGAGGTACAGGAACTTTTTTTGGTGGAGGTGGGGGGGGGAGCTGGATATCCCCCACCACCACGCACTCTTCAGGATGGAAGAACAGAGAGCATGCCCGTACCCTCTGACATCATAATAGCCTTTCTCTGTGCAGCACGGAGGAAGGGAATCAGCTGATGCAGAGTCCCCCACCACCCACATCCCTGTTGTTGTCTCTGACCTGAAAGCCAATGAAGGTGTGCACCATGCAGGAGAATCCCCACTGTAATCTCTGATTTTGGAGTAGAGATAATAGTGGGGATTTCCTCCAGGAGACAGGGCTTGGAAGCCAGGCCCTGCCTCCTGGAGGAACCTGAGCCTCTGTAGGCTGGATTGGGAAACTTGGCAATATGGATTAAGCCTGGAGGGCCTACTACCACCAAGCAGCACTTGAAAATGAGTCATGACCTTCACGTTGTTGCTGTTATTGTTCTTGCTGCTGCTGCTGCTGCTGCTGCTGTCTCTTTTTCGCTCATGGCGGTTTTTCTAGACAGACATGATGGGCTCTGCCAAGTCATGCTGTCTTTTATTAATTCAGGAATTTCCTGACGATTGAGCATGTTTTAAGCATGACTACTTTCTGGATGTTGGTGTGGATGTATTCTGGTAGGCCCAGTTTCTGAAGGTTTTTCTGTATATTTTTTTGATGTGATGCCGGTGACTGATGTGACTAATGGGATAATTGTGACCTTTTCCTGTTGCCATAGTTCTTTGACTTCCACGGCCAGTGGTGTATATTTGTCTCTCTTTTCTTCTTCCTTTTCAACAACATTTTTGGTCATTCGGTATTGCTATTTCAAAGAGGTATGTTTTTTTTTCTTTTTTGTCTATGAACGTTATGTGTGGTCGGCTGCAAGGTATTGTCTTCTCCGTATGAATTGTTCTGTCCCAGTATATTTTATGTTCTGCATTTTCCAGGATTGTTTCAGGTGAGTATGCATAGTATGGTGTAGGTTGTTTGATAAGGTTGAATTTAATGGCCAGTTGTTGGTAAATTATTTTTGCAGCTGTTAAGTGTATGTCCATATAGTCCATTCCTGCCAAAATTTTACATCCTCCTGTTATATTGTTTCTTGGAATTTATGGCATTTCCTGCATAGGTCTGTTGTTACACTGTTGTCTTTTATGATGTATTTTTGGTAGTTCTTGGTGGCTATAACTTGATCCTGTATAGCTATTAGGAATCCTTCTGTTTCTGGAAATAGCTCACCTTTCCTTAGCCATTTGTACAATTGTTCTTTGTTTATTTGTGGGTTCTGTATTATGTTGTTCTTCCCATGGAATGCTTTTTGTGCCCATTTTCCTTTTTTCTCTGCGAGTGTGAGTGGTCGTATTTAGTCTTCGTTTTGTAGTGCTAGGTTGAGTGGGGTGTAGTTTTGATCTGCTTTTACTATGTATTTCTTAATGGGGGTGTTTTTGGTGTGGAAGAATTCTCTGAGTGATTTTATCTGTTTAGCATGCATTGTGTTAATGTCTAGCAGACCTCTTCCTCCTTCTTTCCTGCTGATTGTTATTCTTTCAATGCATTATTATCATTATTAGCATTATTATTATTATTATTATTATTGAAGAAGAATTCGTTATTAATTTAAGAAATGCATAACCTGTTTTCCACTCCAAATGAGGAACTTCCCAAAGCAATTTACAGAAACATGAAGAGCATAAAAACCAATTACCAAAATGCATTTACAACAAGCTAAGAGCAACAACAAAACAAAAACTACAAAGAGCCCTAAGCTAACAAAGAAATAAAATTAAGCTACAACAGAGTCGAATGCCAGTGTGGTGTAGTGGCTAAAGTGTTGGACTGGGAGTCGGAAGGTCCGGGTTCTAATCTCCACTCAGCCATGGAAACCCACTGGGTGACTTTGGGCCAGTCACAGACTCTCAGCCCAACCTACCTCACAGGGTTGTTATTGTTGTGAGGATAAAATGGAGAGGAGGAGGATTATGTACGCCGCCTTGGGTTCGTTGGAGGAGAAAAGGCGGGATATAAATGCAATAATAAAAATAAAAATATAGAAGGAAAAAAGTCATTATTTTGGAACATAACACAAATACAGAAGAAGATGGCCTAACCTCTTGGGTCAGGGAGTTCCACAAAAGGTGGGTTGCCCTGATAATCCATTTCCACATCCACCCCACCCCCTTCAAACAAAGTCAGTGTTATTCCTATTTCAGAGATGGGCAACTGAAGCCAAAGACTGCAACTTGACTTGAACCGAGAGGTTTCCTGGGACACAAGAAGCTGCCTTGCTCTTGGGATGGACCACACGCATCCATCTCGCCCAGTATTATCAGTTGTGATTGGCCTGTGGGCCTCCATGGTCTCAGGGACAAGTTTTTCCCAGTGCTTATTACGTAAGACTGCTTTTTACCTGGAGATGCCCAGGAGATATTTTGCTTGGGACAATCTGCATGCAAATCACACGCTTTAACAATGACCAGCGGTCTCCCCTCCATTTTCTCTGTACGTAGACAGCCAGTTAGCAGAGATCACTGAGAACAAGAAACGTTTAAATTCCCCTGGTCTGATACCATTAATTATAATTTCTTCCAGCTGATAGAAGTTGCATATGTATGGAACATTAAATGCAAAGACACACCTAACATCTAGTTTGGCCCCTAGAAGTAGTGAAGGGTCACCACATAAAAGATTTACAATACAAAGGAAAAAAGCAATCCATCAGTCCCAGCATGGAAACAGCAAAAATCCAAAACAAGAAAAATGGGATGGGCAGGGCGGCCCTCCCTAAACAGCCCCTTCTGTGCTGAAATTCAAACTCTGAGATTTTGGGCAGAGCATCAAAGCACACACATTTTTGTAAGTGTGTCCTAGGACCAAACTAGATATGACGTAGGAAACAAGAAGCGCCATGCTGGGTCAGACCAAGAATCTATCTAGCCCAGCACTCTGTTCACACAGTGGCCAACCAGCCGTCAGCCAACCAGCCGTCGGCCAGGGACCAACAAAGCAGGACATGGCGCAACGGCATCCTCCTGCCCATGTTCCCCAACAACTAGTACACAGGCTTTGTGCCTCTGATACTGGAGGTTGCGCTCAGCCATCGGGACTAATAGCCATTGATAGCCTGCAATCAGCATCCCTGATGCCTTTGTTCCTTTTCCTAAAAACAGCCACATGGATGACAATTTTGGGGGGCAGGGGAGAAACGTGGCATGGAGGGAAGGGGTTTTAGCCCTCTCCCCCCTCTCCCAACTCCACAATACAAGTTGCTGTCCTTATGCCCAACTGCAATTCGCTGTAGAGGGGAAAACACACAGGCCTGAGATGGATGTCTGTATCTTTTCTCCTCTGCGGCTAATAGGTAAGAAGGGGAAAGCATCTGCAATGTGGAATTGGCACAGAGGGAAAAGACTGACACCCCCCCCCAATTTCCCATGGACCCAACCCAAATCACCCCCCCCCCAAAGCCTACACAGAGCTCCTATTAGGAAAACACAACAACTTTGCAAAAATCCAATCATGGATCTCATGGACCACATGGAAATTGGCCCACTGCTCCCACAGGGAGTTGTCCCTACGACTTTAAGTGTATCAAATTCACATTGCAAATATGTCGGTAGCGTCTTTATATTCCGGGGGAATATATAAGTGGGAAGGCGGCGTGGGTGTTGAAACGGCCACACTCCGGCTGACCTCTAGTCCAAGGGGGTTGAGCCTCTTGCAACTCAAAGGCCAAAGTCGATTTTGGACAGTCCAGTGGTGGGCGGGGCAAAAGGGGTGGGGCAAAGATATCAAAGATACCACCATCTTTGAGCTTAGAGTTCTTGCTGCCAGTAACTCAACCTTAGGAGAGGGCATTTCAGCCTTTTAGGAACAAGGGGTGGGGGACTGTAGAGAAATCAGGAAACTTCCAAATGGTCGGTGTTTGGGGAAATGGACTGGGAGAAGGGGAAGGGGCCATAGCCTTTTGGGGACTCCCAGAGGGGTGAATTTCACTCTGCTTTAACCCACCGGCATGACCCGGGCTCCTCTCATTTAACACTATCCCCTTGGGGGCCAAGAGCCAGTTGCATTTTGAAGGTCCAGCCTACAACAGATCTCATGACGCACTGCAACTTTGCAATGGGTGTGAACCATGATGATTGCTTAGGTCTACATCACAGGCAATGAACCTCTCCCTGCCCAAGGGCTGGATTGCATTCCAGAGAAGTGCCCGAGCCTTACGGGAGACATTTCAGCCCTTTACAATGGGGGGGGGGGGAGATTCTGCTAAAGCCATGAAGTCAACAAATGTCAACAGACAGGAGAAAGGGGGAATGGCAGATTGGGACCCCAAGTGAGCCAGATTTGGCCCACAGGCCTAAGGTTTACCATCCCTGCTCTAATCTATGGATTGGATTCCAGATTTAGCTATACTTGGAGGAAACCCATCAAAATCAATAGGATCTGATTTAGCCATAACTAACTTACGCCCAAATGATTTCAATGGGTCTACTCAGGGTATGCCCAAATCTAGGTTCAACCCTATGGCTGGTATCACCTATGACCATTTAATTTTTTATTTATTTTATAGCCCACTTTATCTCACGGGTTAAGGGCAGGTCATAGCAGTTTTTCTGAATGTTAACAATTCAGCTCCAAAGAGGCTCATGAATTAAAACAGCAAAAGGACTTCAGGGAGGTGGAGAGTTTATAGAGGAGGACAAATAAAGTTAAGAAGACATTTTGATGCAATCTCGCATGACAGCAACTTCTTAAACTACAAGACTGCTTGTTTCCTTCCAAGAAGTAAGATTAAGAGTCAGCCAATTACTCTGTAGCATATTTTAAAATCATCAAAAAATGACATGAGTTCTAAAGGGGAAAAAAACACAGAAGGTATCAGATAAGCGTCGCTGCACACAATAAAAAAAACATGATTTGACAATATTAAAAAAACCTTTCACTTGAAATCTAGCTTTAATAGCTAGGAGATTGATTCTTCAAAATTGGAGTACATCCAACTATTTACGATGAACCGCACTGGCTTCAGTGAAACCAATTCTATTTAAAGACAACTTAACAAGAAAATCAAAATTACGGAGACAGGACTATATAAGAGTTACAGTAAACGCGGTAATTTGGCAGCAAAAGTGAATGTTTTAGAATATTCCATTACTTGAAAGAGTCAGTAGAGATATCGCTTTGTCTATGGAAATCACCAGCTCTGATTCTCAGCGCCTATCTCCATTAACACCAGTTTTATACTGGTTTAGCTGTTGAGGCTTTTCCGAAAGAACAGTGTAGGAGGGTTACGGAGAATTCTGTTAAGAGATCTAGGGTGCCTTACTGGCACCCACCAATGTGATCTACCCCTCCCACTTTAAAAAATGTAACATTTTCTTAGCCGCATCTGGGATTTCCATGAAATGAGAATTCTGTTGATGCAAGAAACTGGGTTCAAGTGAGTTGGTCAGTGGGTTGGCACTCAGACCCCACCTCTGCCCTGTACTTGGGCTTTTGGGCAGGTTCCTTGTCCTTTGCCACACTCCCACAGCAGGACACTTTCTCAAATTGCTAAATGTGCCCATGGCTCAAAAAAGTTGCCTACTAATGAATTACACTATCATGGAGTTTGTGATTTTTCTTATGGTCAGCATGGCTACCTGTGTTGTGAAGGTAAATAGGATAACCCCATGTACAACCCCTTGAAAATGATAAAAGGTGGAACTAAAATCCACAATTTGTTGCTGGGTTGCTCCTCCAGCTTGTTGGGGGAAGAGACAAACCTGAGTTCCTGGTTCGCACATAGAACTAAGCAAACCACAGTTGGACAGTCTGTGGGTTTGTGAAGGTTTGAGGCCAACACAAGCAAAGTAAAAGGGTCAGGCCTTAGAGGCCTGGCATTATTCTGTTGTGAGGGGATGTCCCTGAGAGAAGTCGTTCTATTTCCAGAGTTAAGTTTCATTTCTTCAGGTTTGAAATGGTACTTTCAGTTTTGGGGACGAAGAAGGGATAAAGGGAGAGAGCTAGCCAGAGAAGCAGAGCAGGAAAAGTTAAGGGCATGAGGAAGAAGCAGCTGGAAAAAACTAAATGCAGCTAGGGTAAAGGACTTGCATTTTTGCAGCTTTTATTTTCTTTTAATGCCTTTGCATCACTCAGCTTTATTGCTAAATGCCTTTATTTCCAATTTGGTTGTTTTGATATTCTAGTAAACTGTTGTGTTCAACAAAGGGTCTCGAGTGTCACTCACTCCACGTCTTCAGCCTAAACCCCACGTTATTGGGAAAGAGAAGGTAAAGGAAGGAAGGTAAGACTCTTAAGGAGGCAAAGGATCCTGGAGGAGTTGTTCAGGGGGTCCAAGTGATAGGTGGAGCCGTGACAGGGTTGCGGAACCTCTCCTACTTCCAGTGGGAGCGTTTGGGCTTTTTTTTATAACCCACAGTTCTGTGATGTGTGACCCAGACCACTGCGTGCACATTGGGAATTGTTCCAAAACATTTAAATAAACAACAACAACCCAAAATGGTCACAAGACATCAACCACCATCCACAGTACTCACACCAATGATATGCATGGTATGTTAATTACAGCTAAACCAGAAACTCATTCAAACCTGCAGGCCCCAGAGAGGATATTAATATAGCCTTCAGTGAGAGACAAACGATCCATCTCTCTCCTTGAGCCATCCAGAGATTTGTGGCAGGTAATAATTAGGAAGCTGCAATGCAGCGCCTCATTTGTTCATCTTGTTTATCAGACACACGCTCCCCTTTAGTGGAGTCTGGTGGCTCCAACGTCAGGGAGGCGGTGAATCCGCTCCGAGTTTCAGTCAGAACCAGTCAGAACTCTAAAGGAGTTAGGATCCATAGAACCGATTTAACAAAATCTCTACATCCCAACCTGAGAGCGTCTCCAAACTGTAATCTGTCCCTCTGGCTGAAGGAGTGCCTGCAACCCTGAATTAAAATGCGAAGTTTGATCTTAGCATTTCTTCTGCTCCATTCTGTATTCGCTCTGAAGTTTTGTAAACAGTGATTAGCAATTGAGGCAAACTTTGAGAAGTGAGCTTGTTACGTACCAGGAAAACCTGATCACACATTCTGGGCCCCTTTGCCATTGCAGGCAACATGTTAAGATTGTTTAGCTCTGTGGTCTGGAAAGTAGGCAGGGCCTTCACTTCCCCTCATTTCGGTTTTTTTCCTGACGCTGGCAGCCACGCTCCACTGGCGCTGAACAAATCCCCTATGTAATTGCTTTTATGGTTTATCAAGAGTTTATTTCTAACTCCCATTCCGCTTCTAACAAATTAAACTGAATTCCTCCTGGGTTCCACTGCTATCAAAAGAATCGATTTAATTTTTAAAGATCTTCATTTAAATTGATTTTCAGAGAAGACCACGTACCAAGGAAGGTGAAACTGCATTCACCTTGAAGCAGAGCGAAATGCTCTTGTGAAGTTTCCTGAACTGTATCTCACCCTAAAGTTAAACTAAGGTCCCCTCTACAAGGATTCGCTTTTGCGCCTGGTTAGGCGATTATGCGCATAATCGCTGAAGCGCATTTACGCCTAATACCTCTGCACGAGAGGCGGCGAGAGGCGGCGAAGCGCATTAACGGATGACCAAAATGCGCTTTACAAGTAGTTAATGTGCATAAGCGCTTGTTCACATAGTCAAAATGTGCTTTAACGGCCGGAGCAAAATAAAACTCGCTATTTAACGCGCATTCGATAATGCGCATAATCGGAGAGAAAACGCGCCTCTACGCCCGATTTGCGCTCCGTTCTTGTAGAGGTAAATTTTTTAATGCGCCTTGAAAGAGCTTTAAATGCCTCTTGTAGAGGCAGCCTAAAAAAAATTTTAAGCGTTGCAGGGATTAAGAAGAGGAAGTAATCTTAACATACTATCGTCCACCCAACTTTTCAGAATGTTAACCATCAGGTGACCTAATTTAACTTTTACAGAGGGAACTAGTACTTGGCCAAGCATGGATGTTTTAATGGCATTTGGATGCAAGGTATTCCAGGAAGTCACCAGTCTTAATGCAGCTTAACAGTACCAAGAAGGCAGCGGAAACCTACGTGACCTTAGGCCAGCTGCCTTGCATCTCTGTTTCTTTCAAGAGCATGAGAGCAACTGTCTCAGACATACTTCAGCCTTGCTAGGTTGGCATCTCTAATCTACTTTTATAGATAGAATGATGAAATTCATAGCAGTAAATACTTCCAGCAGGTTTACAGGCTCTACCTACACATACTAGTTGAAAAAGCCTCCAATTCCATAGGTAACATTTAAAGCAGCTGTCTGTGAGCTGGCACCCTCCAAATGGGTTAGACTACATGTCCCATCATCCCAGTGGCCATGCCGGCTGGGGACAATGGGGCTTGTGGTCCAACACTGGCGGGTGAAGGAGGCGGCTTTTCACAGAAGCCCAGTTGGCCAACCAAAGCAAGGCCATTGGTTTAAGATGGTCCATTTAGCATTCCAATCTAATCCAATTTTATTGCTTTTGGCCGACGGCCTTTGCATAGAGTAGATACACACATACCGAGGGAGGAAATGCAAGAAATACCAAAGTTAAACAATACATATAACTTATAATATTATCCGTATGCCGCCCTGAGATCCCAGTGATATAGCGCAGGTTACAAATGTTTTAATAAAAATAAACATATGAAATTTAAAAATAGTCTATCATTAGTCCGTAAGTAGCGTAAATCAAATACAGCCATCTCCTTTGCAATTGACAGCGATCCCTGCGATATATTTCTTTGTAATCTTCTTGGCAGCAATGGCAAAGAGAGCTGCACGCCAGATCACATATTTGTCTATGTCTACTGGGAGACAGAAAATTATATCCAAAGGGCTGTGGCTAAAGCAGTTTTCAATCAAGGGCACCACAACCAGTTCCCTTCGGACACAGAATTCTCCACTGGCAATATACTCTCTTGTACATCAATGTGAACAATGGGGCGCTCGCTCAGCACACACAATGCCAGGAGTGAAGTCCAAACACCAACCATAGGCGTGTGCACAGGGTGTGCAGGGTGTGCCCAGGCACACCCTAATTTCCCACAGCACCTCTGCTTTCCTGCCCCCTCCCGCTTGAATTGGGGCTTTTAAAGGGATGGAAAAGCCTCTGGAAAGCCACCATTAGCATCCCTGGGGGAACTACACACTTCCTGAGGCCCTGGAAAGCGAGCTTTCTCACACACACACACACACTGCTCCAATCGGGGCCTTAGGCCCCGATTGGAGCAGTGGAGGGGCGAGAAAGTGCACTTTCCCCTCCTCCACTCCAATAAGGGTCTTTAAGGTGAACCCCCTAACGAAATGAGCCGGGCACGCCTATGATGCCAACTTGACTCCTCTCCACACACATTCGTTGGGAGGGATGAATTGGACATCCTGCCTTTCAAAGAAATATTGGTCTCCAAGCTGGCTTACAAATACCATTTTAAAGATGCCCAGAAAACACTGAAAACACATTACGGCAGCAGCACAGTTCTTGGAGGAGATTTCTGAACAAAAGCGACAGATTTAAAATATCATCAAAAGCACAAACACACAGGCAGAGGCACAGAAGTCCTTTCAACCCAGGTTACAACAGCAGGGATTGTTTAGCTTGGGAGAAAAAGGAGGTTGAGGGGAGATATGGCAGAGGTGTACAACATCATGCATGGCGTAGAGGATGGGGATAGGGAGACATTTTTCTCCCTCTCTCATAATACTAGAACCCACTGAGGTCTTCCCATGAAGCTGATCAGGGGGAGATTCAAGACCAATACAAGGAAGGACTTTAGAGTTCTGACTGAAACACGCCCAAGCTCGCTGGGCCTGATGGGATCTGTAGTCCAACATGTTTAGAGGGCAGCAGGCTGGGGAAAGCTGCTGTAAGCGACACACACCTACACCTCCAGGAGATAAGCTGTGCAAACAAACCAATTTAACCTTCTTATGCAGCTGGCTTTAATGCCATGTTCACTAAATACAGCAGTGTCTATTTTTAAATGGAGAATTTATTTTTAAGTCAACCAGGGCTTAAAAAGAAAAAAGGGAGTGGGAGAGAATCCAAGTAATTGCTTTTACTGATGCTGGTTAAGATAGCAGGCTTTGGAGCTACACAGGAATTCTCTTCAGGCAGTAGGCTGGAAGACATCCAAAGCCAGCGGCCCCTTCTGCCAAAGTGATCTGTCATTTCAGCCATGTTGTAATCCTATTGGCAAGGCTGGAGAAATAATTCCCAGGTAACACCCTCAAATTTTAAAAGAAAAGAGAAGGAAGCCTAATTTCCTGGCCACTGGGAGTTTCCTAGCTCCATTTAGCAGATTCTTGAGTCAACACAGCACCTTACTTCCGCTTCCATTTCAACAGAAAAAAAAATGTACCACCATAAAAGAAAAACTTGAAAAGCACATAGCAAATTTTGAACTGCAAAAACTCAAACTGAAAAAGGAGAGAGAGACAACTGTGGCTATTCACTAAGGGTGCAATCCTGCACAGACTTTCCTGGGAGGAAATTCCACTGAATTCGGTGGGGCTTTCATTTTGTACAGATATGGATAGGATTGCACGCAAGTCTTGAATGCGTACAAAATACAATTTGAGCACTATCAGAGATATCACCCATCGCCCAGCCCCAAAGACAAGCCTTCCCCAAGCTGCCGTATTCCAAATGTGTTGGTCTACACCTCCCATCATAGCCACAGTGACTGGGAATGATGGGAATTGTAATCCAACATATATGAGAGTCACCAGAATGGAGAAAGCTGCATCAGCCTATGCTACAGGAACACACAACCCATCAGTACATTATCATAAACATGAAATGAAATCTTTGATAAAGGTAGTATATATCTTTTAAAATAATATTTTTAAAATAATATTTTTAAAAATAAAGATCAGGGAGGAATGGGGCAAAGCAGAAAAGAAACAGGAGAGGGGAAAACAGATCAGGGGAAAAATAAAGAAAATAAATTTCAGCAAAACAAACTCAGGTTAAATCAAAATTAACTAGGTCATATTCTGGGAAGGATAGAAGCATTTTAAGGAAGACACAGGTCAGATTTGGTGAGAAGGGGAAAGTGCTCCCAGATATCTGCTCCCTTATGCGGCCCTATCTCCAGCTGATAATGCTGCAAGAAAGCCAGGAGGAGAAAAATAACACAAAAGGGAGATGAACTAGTAGGGAATTAAGGAAGGGGCTGTCCAGCTGCCCTCATCCATCCCCCACAGCCATGGGGGTCACTAAATTACAGCAGTTCACAATCCTAAAAACCACACCCCCTGAAAGCATCTTAAGAGCTGGACTATATGTTACGATGTAGATGCAGAGTTTCGTGATCGCTTTGCAACATTGTCCCTGAGGATTGGCGGGGGAGACATTTAAAGAAGAAAATCAACAAACTTTTCCCCTTCCTGGCCTGTTTCCTCCTAAAAATGCCCTCTCCCAATCCCAGGGCACTTTTAGCCTGTTATGTATCAGCTCAGGTCTATGCCAGAAGTCAAGACCCACTGCGGAGAAAAGGGAGAAAAGCAGCCAGGAAGCATCATAGCAGGTGAGAACTAACAAGTGTGAGAAAGGTGAAGCAACCACCTCTGCCCCCCCCCCCCGTTTGAATTTTTTCTCCTTTCCACTGCCCAGCCACCCCGCAATTTTGCATTACCTCTGCAAATCCAGATTTGGAAGCTCGCAGATGCCGAGATCATGTCTAGCGGCAACCATCACCCTTTGCTTGTATGCCGCTCAATAACACTACAGCCCTCTAGGGAATCAAGCGTTAAACGCCTTTTTCGAAAGCAGGAGCCAGTGAAATTCCAAGAGAGGGCTTGGGCCAAGGGTGAACATGGCTAACGGCTGGGTTGTCCGTAAGAGCCACCAGTGGTATGAGAAGGGCAGAAAATGAGTTTCAGAGAAGGTGGGCAAGTCCCAGTGAGAAAGGTCAACATCCGCCAGCCAAGAGAACTGCTGGGGTTTTTGCTCCCCCAAAGCTTCCTTTGTGCAGAAACATTTAAAGGACATAACGCCAGTCCAGAGACTTCATAGTGTTAATTATTAAACTGGCTGGGAGAAAAACATAAAACAGACCAAGGCTTGTTTGGAGTAGGCTGACCTTATGAAAAGGAGGACAGGGCCCCTGTATCTTTAACAGTTTCATAGAAAATGGAATTTCAGCAGGTGTCATTTGTATATATGCAGCACCTGGTGAAATTTCATCATCATCACAAAGTTAAAGCTGCAGAAGCCCTGCCCTCTTTTGGATATAGTCAAGAGGACAGGGCTCCTGCAGCTTTAACTGTTGTAATGAAGAGGGAATTTCACCAGGTTATGTATGCATATGAACAACACCTGCTGAAATTCCCTGTCCTTTGCAACTGTTAAAGATACTGGAGCCCTGTCCTCCTTTTCGTATGGTCACCCTAGTTTGGAGAGATGCACAAATGAGTGCCCACAACAGTTTATTGCAACCGCTGCTTTTGAGTCGAGGGAACCTTTGCTAGTGGAGATCTGTGAACACTCTAGGAGAGACAAAAAGGCTGAAAAACATAAACTCTAAAAATAAATAAAGAGCAATTACACCCTCAGAGAATGAAGGAGATGAAAGTAGGCAAAATTACACCTTTTACTGGGCCCCCGTTTAGTGCAAAGTCACATAATCTTCTGGGTTTCACAGAACTCTTTGTCAAGACAAGTCGATTTCCATTTTGTCTGAAGAGCTCTGTGAAACTTAAAAGCTTGCTTGCATGTCTACACCAACTCATTTAGGCTCACCATCCTACTTGAACCTCTTGTTTTGGTGGTTGATTTTTTTAAAAAAATAATGTGTTGTTTTTTTTAAGAATGTGGGAAAGGCCCACTATTTCAGAAAGTGAACCTGACTCACTAGGCACAAACATGGATCGAAGTTTCACATACCCATGAACCTGCCTTATACCAATTTCACATTTCCCAGCCCTATTACCCAAGCTGCTTTTAGCTGGAGGTGCTTCTGCACACAAAGACTGCACTCTGATACTGAGCTACAGCAAGGCAAATGTCACTTCAGTCATGGACCGGCTAGGTGGCCTCAAGGCAAGCCATTAACTGCCCCTCAGAGTCACAGGCGCTCCAAGCGATTATACACACCAAATCATATAACAAAGTCAAAACATCATAAAACCGGAGGAGCAAAACCAAAACCCTTCAGTACCATAAAGTATTACAAAACTGAGTGACGTTGAAGTTAGAAAGTGACGTTGAAAACTATGACATGCTTGACAACACAAACAAAGTTCACTAACAGCCTGAAGCAAAAAGTACAGGAAGTCTCCATCGAACCTCCCTGGGGACAGAATTCCATAACCAGGGTGCTGCTGCAGAAAAGGCCCTGCTCCATGTCCCTACTGACATGGGGTGCTGAGGAGGCATAACAGGGCCTTTGCAAATTACGATATCAATAGCAGGCCTACCTTACAAGATTATTGTATGGATTATTGATGCGAACTACTTTGAGAAATAAAAAATGCTGTCTCAAAACTACTAGTATATTTCAGATGTTCTCTCTCTCTCTCTCTCTCTCTCATACAGGCATAGCCTGAAGTTTCATATTCCCTTCTCTAGAAAGTGTGATCAGGCCCAAAAAGTAGCACCTGGCCAAAGGAGGTGTTCTCATTTGCAACAAGGTTACACAAGGCAAAAGGATGACAGGTACAGCAGGACTAGGGCATACAGTAGAGTCATTCTTACATAGCTGCCATTACCCAACAAAGCAGATTTACTATGTGTAGAGTTTCAAGGCTGCCGGTTGAGCCACAAGTGCAATCAATAGGACACAAAGAAATAATTGTTTTTAAGAGCTGAGCACAAGGATGCGAAATCTAGTTTTGAGGCTGCCAAATCAGCCCCCCCTGCGGCAGGCAGCGGACAGAGGAAAGAGAGCATCAAGTAGAAATTTCTGGCTCTACTGCAGCTCTTTTCACTCCTTGATGACAATAACTATTTACACGTGTTTAAGCTACGATCCATAAACATGAGTGTCGCTGTTAATAACACCATCACCATCATTAAATTTAATGCAGCATCAGCATGCATGGTGCACAAGGTGCATGGGTTACTGCCCCAATGAACATACAAAATGAAATGTGATGCATGGAAATCAACAGAGGTGATGCATGGAAATCAACCCCTAAAGGGCTTGGCTGCCAACTCCCATAAATTCCAAGAGTCATTTGCTAAACAGTGTGTGTGTGTGTGTATGTGTGTGTGTGTGTGTGTAGCGGGGGGGGGGGGTAGAGAAATTGCTGTTCAGGAAATACAAGCCCAAAGCACCCCGGAGCGCAAAGAATTAGCAGAGCAATTCTTTGGATCCTGGCCACAGGGCATTAAACAACTTTGGTCCTGAAAAGAACATCGCTCCAAAAATAGAAGGTGATCTAACCCTAAGATTATTTACTCAGAAATACATGCCGCGGCACCACATTCACAGGGGCTTACTCCTGTGAGTATGCAGCATAAGCCAAACTGCCAACCCAGCCACCAAGACTGCCTCTACACGAGATGTTTAAAGCTCTTTGAAGTCTCATTAAAATTTTTACCTCTACAAGAGTGGAGTGTAAATCTCTCCGATTATGCGCATTATCGAATGCGCATTAAATAGCGAGTTTTATTTTCCTCCGGCTGTTAAAGCGCATTTTGCCTATGTGAACAAGCGATTCTCCGCATTAACTACTTGTAAAGCGCATTTCACCAGTAAGGCCACCAGTTGTGCGCTCAATTACCTCTTGCGTACAAGCATTTACGATAAAGCGCTTCCGCGATTATGTGCATAATCGGCTAACCAGGCGTCAAACAGAATCCGTCTAGAGGGGGTCTTACACACAAACGTAAGCCCCACTGACTACAGGTTTACTTCTGAGTAACCAAGCACAGAATCAGAGTGTAACTCAAATGCATCCAGGTCAATGGATACTGGAAATATTGGCATCAATGGAGCTCCATCCTGAAAGCACTTATGCCTGCCTACCAGAAATGGATTTTGTCCAAAGGGGGATGGATACTGCAACATCTACTTAAAATACCAGGATGGTACTTTAAAAATAAAAAGAAAAAGGAGAGAGAGGAAGGGGGGGGGAGAGAGAGAGAGAGAGAGTAGTGGCACTTTAAAAGACCAACAGATTTAGCATGGGACAACCTTTAAAGAATGGAGCTTGGTCCATCAAATGCATCCTCAGTTGGCAAATGCATAATACCTGCACACACAGAGAGAGAATCACCAACATATTGTAAACAGTGGGCCCATGTCATATGAAAGGTACAGTAAGTGCTAGGCGCTGTACATAACAACAGGGGCAAAATTGTAGCTTTACAGTCCACAACAGACAAAGAGGTAGAGGAAGAAATTAAGACAGGGGCCAGAATAATGGGAGATTAAGCAACAAGGTAACAGAGACAGGAGAAAGGTTAGGGGAAACTATTATTTTTCTTTCACCAGGCCTCCAGTCTAAAGGTACTTGTAGAGCAAATTCCAAGTTGCTGCAGCCCTAACTCACCTCCCTCGCGATCCCCAAACCACTTAAGCCGGTTGTGCGTCCATTTAAACCCACCTTCCCCAACCAGGTGCCCTCCAGATGTTTTTGGACTACATTTCTCAGCACTCCTGCTCATTGGGCATATTGGCTAGGGCTGATGGGAGCTGAAGTCCAAATTATCTGGGGGGGCATCCAGGAAAGGTTGATTTAGACCGTTAGAATCCAAGCTGGGAGGATCAGCCGGAGCGCAAAAAACCTTGAAAGAGAAGCGGCGACTCCGGGCTAGCAGCCCCCGCGTCCCCCGGCTGAAGCAAGACGTGGGTCGGTGGCCAGCAGGAAGACGGGCACGGTGCTGCGGCTCGCTCGGGAACGCCAGGGGGTCTACTCGGAAGAAAAAGCGGCTGCCTGGCCCGGCGCTCCCAAAGCGCACAAAAGTCCCCCGAACGCGGCGATCCCTCCCCAGGAAATCCGACTTGCCTCCGCGGGACGGCTCCCTCCCGTGTAAACGCAGGCTCCGGATCGCGCCCGAAGAGGTGCGGCGCAACAAACTTCTGGAACTTGGGGGGACGCGGTGCGGAGGGGAAAGGAGGAGGCTGGGAGCGGCGCGCCCGCCTGGGCAGCTGGGACGATGAGGAGGATGCGGCGGCGGCGGCGGCGCTCGCTCCTCGTTCGCCGGGAGAAAGGTGGCGTCGCGGGGCCAGCGAGGGTGGAGACAGGTGCGAGCGCCGCCCAGGCAAGGCAGCAGCGCTCCGGCGGCGGCTCTGCGGGTGACTCACGCCCAGGCTCAGCCCGCCCCTCGGAGCCTGACATCACTCCGGCGGCGCTCGGGGCCCGCCCCTCTCCAGCCGCCGCTTAAAGGCGCCCGCCCGCCCAGTCTTTTTGGAGCGGGTAGGAGTGGGTTCGAATCCCAGCCCGGCCAGATGCCCATTTACTTCTTGTTGTTAGTATTAAATTGTTGTGGTGTTGTTACATTTATGTATCCCCACCGTTTTTCCTTCAAGGAACCCAAGGTGGCTTATAGGATCCTAGAATCCTAGAATGGTAGAGTTGGAAGGGGCCTATAAGGCCATCTAGTCCAACCCGCTGCTCAATGCAGGAATCTACGGTAAAGCATCCCTGACAGATGGTTGTCCAGCTGCCTCTTGAAGGCCTCTAGTGTGGGAGAGCCCACCGCCTCCCTAGGTTATGGGTTCCATTGTCGTACTGCTCTAACAGTCAGGAGGTTTTTCCTGATGTCCAGCCGGAATTTGGCTTCCTGTAACTTGAGCCCATTATTCCATGTCCTGCATTCTGGGTTGATCGAGAAGAGATCCTGGCCCTCCTCTGTGTGACAACCTTTCAAGGACTTGGAGAGTGTTATCATGTCTCCCCTCAATCTTCTCTTCTCCAGGCTAAACATGCCTAGTTCTTTCAATCTCTCCTCATAGGTCCTCCTCCCTTCCATTTTATGGTCCTGCTCCTCTCCATTTTATCCGCGCAACAACCCTGTGAGGTTGGTTAGGCTGAGAGTCCCTGACTGGCCTAACCTACCCAGTCACCCAGTGAGCTTCATGGCCAAGTGGGGACTAGAACCCAGAACTCTAGAGTCCTAGTCCAATTCTCTAGCCACTCCTCCACACCTGCTCTTATAGTCCAAGACATAAATCCACCACACTTTCCCTAATTTGCTCAAGGGTGGTTGTCCAATAACAACAACAGCAACAACATATTATTGTTGTTATTATTTTATATTGATAATAATAATAATAATAATAGTTCTGTACTGTTTAATAATAATAATAATAATATTTATTTGTAACCCGCCTCTCCCTCCGGATCGAGGCGGGGAACAACAACAATATAAACATAAAAATCACAACAGTTAAAATTTTTAAAAACAAGAGAACAATACAACATTAAAAACATCCAGCTCTACTAGCAATATGGGATAGTAGGAATAAGCATATAATAAATAAAGAATTGGTAAACAACCTCCTGGCACCCGTTAGAATACTGATTGCTAAAAATTGGAAAGGGCAACGAAGTTATACAATAGAAGATTGGTATAAAGAAATTTGGGATTTAGCTTTGAATGATATGTTGACTTGTAAAATGAAAATAATGAGGGGAATGTCCAGAAAGAGTGATTTTGGAGAAATATGGACTCCCTTTTTGGATTATGTTTTAAGATCGGGAAAGGGACAAACGCCTTCAAAAGAATCATAAAAATTTTGGAAGGAGGATGAATGATTATGAGATGGTCTCGGAGGGGGGGGTGCACGGGGGTAGTCGAGGGGGGTAGTTTGTTTCATATTATTGTTTTATATTATGTGTATGTGTATGTTGAAATCAATAAAAAAAATTATTAAAAAAAAAAACATTAAAAACATCCTAAAATTCATCTGGATATAACATCTCTAAGCAGCTCGTGTTAAAATGCATATATAGTTCAGTATAAAAACAATCTAACTTATTAAACAATTAAAAACATTACAGCAAAAGTAATAATAAAACAGGGCCCCGTCAGACCTTCACCCCCAACACACCATACACCCAGGGCCCCTGCCCAATCTGCAGCTAAGGTGGAATAACAAGGACTGCAAAGATTAACAGAGTGTGTCAAGGGAAAGCTGTCGCAGTACATTCTGGGAAGCGTTCAGTGGGCTACAGTCTCCATGCAAGCACAGTGGAGTTTTGCTTCTGTGCAGCTGAACACACTCAGTGGAGACTGGTGGCTCCGATGTCAGCGGGTAGCTCCTTTAGAGTTCTGACAGGTTCTGTCTGAAACCCAGAGAGGATTCACAGCTCCACCGACATTGGAGCCACCAGCCTCCACTGGACTTATGCCTGGGTAAGTCCTATTGAAGTGAAGTGCTTGTCCTATATATATATATATATATATATATCTCCCATACAACTGAGATACAAAACCCCAGGCCCCGGGACCAAATTTGCCCCCTCCTGATCATGCTCCATTCCCCATTTCCCCCCAGCCTCCACTCATTTGATGGTTTCCTGACATTGCCCTGTTTTTCCCCCCATGGTAAAAGGTTAAAATGCCTCTCCTAAGGGTTCGTTACTGGCAATAAGAGCTGTAAACTCAAATGCTGGTAGTTTGGTCCCATCCTCTTTGCCTTTCATCTCCTACTGTCTGCCGTGGATAAAAGCACAGGAACAAGGACCAGTAAAAAAAAAAAAAAAAAAAGTTGGCAGGTCTACCTATGAGTAGACCATGATGATCAAAATGAATAAACTAACAGCTTAATCATTTCCAAGCATGGCAAGGATTAAGCTGTTAGTTGATTAATTTTGATCATCAAGGCCTACTCACAGCGAGGGCTGCCTGCCATGTTATTTAGGAACATGTCACGGGAGAGACAGGCTGCCATCTTTAACATGTGTGCTTCGAAGTCCCATTGATATCAATGGTGCTCATTGATTTCAATGGGACTTCGAAGCACACACGTTAAAGATGGCAGCCTGTGACATGTACCTAAATAATATGGATGTGGAGATTAAGGCACCCCCCCTTCTCCTTTATGTAAGCCTTGGTTTATGCTCCCATGAATTCAGAACCAAGGAAGTAGTGACTGGTAATGGTAATAATGCTGAGAGCTGCTCATGTTCATAATTCAATGAGAAAACTTTACATTCTCATCCAGTTCTGAGTCAAGCCATTTCTGGCATATTCTGTGCATGTATGTGCATGCATGAACAACTGAGCACATGTGTGTCAGCGACATTCAGTGGGAACAAAGGCTTTAATCCACTCATGAACGGAGAATGTGCCAACTAAACAGCAGAGCTCCCGTGGTTTCACCTCTATGTCCTAATCTTGGTTCCTCCAATGTGAGTCATTATCACTTGTTGCTTTTTCAATTACATGACAGGAATGTGGTGCTGAGTCAGCTCTCATGGGAAGGGGTGATGGTGTACCTATCTTGCAGGTCATTGGAGATGACGGGCCAGACTTTTGATTTATTTATTTATTTATTTATTTATTTTATTTCATTTCTAACCCGCCTCTCCATCTAGATCGAGGCGGGGAACAACACTAAATATAAATATAAAAACAATAAAATAAATAAACCATTAAAACAGATAAAAACAAATACATTATTAAAAACATCTTAAAATTAAACTGGATAGGCCTGCCAGAAGAGAGCAGTCTTCACGGCTTTCTTAAATTCCAGAAGAGTGCTAATTTGTCGAATCTCCTCCGGCAGGCCATTCCACAGCCTGGGAGCGGCAGAAGAGAAGGTCCTCTGGGTAACAATCGACAGCCTAGTTCTGGCTGACTGGAGTAAATTCTTCCCAGAGGACCTGAGTGTGCGGGGTGGATTATACGGGAGAAGGCGATCCCGCAGGTAACCTGGACCCAAACCATGTAGGGCTTTAAAGGTAATAACCAACACTTTATACATCACCCGGAAACTAACGGGCAGCCAGTGGAGTGATTTTAAGATTGGTGTTATGTGGTCACCATTGTTCCTGCTGCACAAATGGGAAAGCTGGCATGAATTTGAACCATGTGAGAAACCAAAACCTGCCCTCTCCCTCTCACCTTCTCCCTCTTGTTGTCTTAATGGCGCAATGGCCATGCTCTTCCCAAGTGCAAATAGAAGAAGAGAATGGGATATCCGACCATTTACAGCAGGTCTGGGGAACGTGTAGTGCGCCAGATGTTGCTGGACTACAAATCTCTGAGATCAGCTGGTGCAAAGAGGTCAGCCTCTGCCCCCAGGGATCTTACAATCTTTCACAGTGCAGAGCGAAGAGACAGGGGGAGGTAAAACCCTGGAGAACTGTGGCCAATCAGTGTTGACAATACTGGGCTTGGTGGACCAATGGTCTGACACGGGATAAGAACATCAGAAGAACCCTGCTGGATCAGACCAAGGGCCCATCTAGTCCAGCATGCTGTTCCCACAGTGGCCAACCGCCTGCCCACGGAAAGCTAACAAGAAGGACATGAGTGCAACAGCATCCTCCTGCCCATGTTCCCCAGCAACTTTTGTACATGGACATACTGCCTCTGATACTGTAAGCCGCCTTGAGTCCCATTATTGGGGGAAAAGGCGGGATATAAATAAATATAATAATAACAATAATAATAGCTCACAACTATCTATTGATGCTGGGAAAATCCATCCCACCCACCCACCCCCAGTTACTGTGAAGATTAATTCATTCATTTCATTGATTACTTTTCTATACTGCCCAATAGCCAAAGCTCTCTGGGCGGTTTACAAAGATTACAGCTAAACTCCAAGGAAACAGGGAATCCTGAGGGGGGTGGCAGATGATGGTATGGTCCCTGCTAATCAAAAAGTCCTGGGGCTTTGACCCTGTGATCCTTGGCTCCGCTACACTGCTGTGCATATTATTTGAGACCCTGATCACATCCCCTCTTACTCACCTTTCAATCAGTCCAGCATTCTCTTCTCAAGATGCTTCAGTATGTTCATGAGTAGGATTTGAAGGAGATTACCCTCTCCTTTGGCTTGTCCTCAGCATCTGGTGTATTGCCTCTGGGCAGAGGACATGGAGGCAACCCGCCACCCCATCATATACATCCACTAAGACCCTTTGACAGATCAATGTCCTATGACTCTCCAATGCCTTTTAAAAACTAGCAGTCATAGGAACCCAGGAAGCTGCCTTATACTGAGTCAAACCATGGGTCCATCCATCCCAGTACTGTCGACACTGACTAGCAGCAGCTCTCCAGGGTTTCAGGCAGGAGTCTTTCCTTGCCCTACTTGGAGAAGCCGGGGACTGAACCTGGGACCCTCTGCACGCAAAGCAGGTGGTGCACCGCTGAGCCACAGCTCCTCCTACATGTTGCGGTAATGATGGATTCCTTTTGTACTGTGCAAAGAAATATTCCCATTGTATCAGTCTCTCTGATCTACAGTAGCCTTATATTCTTATCAATGGAATTGGATCTTTTGGCTATATTTGCAAAGCAATTTTTCTTTTCTTGCCAGGCAATTATATATATATATATATATATATATATATATATATATATATATTGAACCTATTGCCCTATCTGCTTTGTTGGCTAATCGCCCAGTATTTTGACAGAAGGAGAGAAATATTCCCTCCCTTCCTCTACAGAGTTCACAGTTTTATAAACCTCGATCCCACATGGACAAAAAAAAAGCCTGTGTTATGGCATAAGCAGCTCAGGAGCAAAGCTTCCTTACTTCCTGTACACAGGAAATACTTTCTCCTCGGCTTAACTTTGCTGTAATGGCCCCACTTCTGTGATGGAGATGCCATGTTGGGTACAGTACTTCTTTCTTTTCCTTTCCTTTTCCTTTTGGAAGAGTTCCACTTGCTCATAAGCATCCGCCAAAGCCCATAATGAGTGGTTAAGTAAGAGGCATGACTGTTGGCAATTTGTGGGACAGGAAAGAGGTGCATACTTCTCATGCTTTTGCAAACCAGCCTAACCAGTTGTCGTGAGGGCTGGGTGAGGAATTTTGGGAGGGGGGGAGGGGTGTGTGTACAAATACGGAGGCAACCCGTTTGGGAAGTGTACAGGGTAGAAATCAGGACTGAACAAATGACACATCTTCACTCACACACACGGTTTCCTTAAACATCTCCTGCCCCACTGGAAACAGGAACTGAGCTAAGAATGCCTAACAAAAAAGAATTACAAAGGGGAGAATGAAGCAGCAAATTATATGGCATTTTCTCACATCTTTTCCGTCGTGCCTGGGGCTCGGAGAGAGAAAGACAAAAGGAGATTGAACCAAAAACACGAAAGTGATTCAAAGACTTCCCCGTTTCTGTGTAGGAAATCGGGAATCCTATCATCCTGCATGCTACTCGCAAATTCGCTGTTTGAGTGTGGATTCTTATTTAGCCAAAACAGCACCACCCACACACAAAAAAGGAGGTATCGGCCATTTTTGGAGAACCCCAAAGTTTATTTTATTTATTTTATATTTAAGATCTTTCTATTAGGGGTGTGCAATGGATCGGGTCCGATTCACTATCCGGACCCGATCCAGGGGAAATCAGATAAAATTATCCGATCTGATCCCCAGCACCTGGATCGGCTGATCCAATACAATCCGATTTGAAAAGGACCCGATCCGGATCGTGTTGGATCGGAGGATCAGACCTCCTACCCCCACTCGTGCCCCTCACCTGCTGAGGCCGTCCGCAGTGGACAGCCCTGGCAAGTAAGGAGCGCAAGGGGGAGGAGGGGGCTTACCTGCTGGGGCCGTCTGCTGCCATCCGCAGGTGCCAGTGGGCGCCCGCAGACGGCAGCGGATGGCTTGGAAAGTAAGGAGGAGGGAGGGGGCCGCCACTTACCTGCTGGGGCGTCCACCGCCTTCACCTGCCATAGTGCTCAGTACTGAGCCTAGTACTGAGCCTAGTGCTCAGTAGATCTACAGCAGGTGAAGGTGGCGGATGCCCCAGAAGGTAAGGAGGATCGCCGGGGTGGGGGCTTACCTGCCGGGGCCTGTCCGCTGCCATCTGCTGCTGCCCAGGCAGCAGCAGATGGCAGTGAACGGGCCCACAGGTAAGGTGGATCGGGAGGGGGGAGGAGGGAGGGGGCTCCCACTTACCTGCAGGGGCCATCTGCTGCCGTCCGCTGGCGTCAGCGGACAGCCCTGGCAAGTAAGGTGCGCGAAGGGGAGGAGGGTGCTTATCTGCCGGAGTCGTCTGCTGCCGTCCGCTGGCACCCGTGGGCGCCAGTGGACAGGAGCAGAAGGCCCCTGCAGGTAAGAAGCACGAAGGGGGGAGGGACAGAGAGGGGGAAGTTAGGCCCCCACTCACCCCCCGCCGCCATTTTCCCCCATAGACTTGCATTGGGGAAAAGCTTTCTTTCCCCCAATGCAAGTCTATGGGGAAAAATGGCGGCCGATCCAAAAATTGGACATCCATTTTTCGGATCAGGATCGGGTCCGATCCGATCCAGGGGACCTCCGATCCGATCCGGAACAAAATTGGAGGTCCCGATCCGATCTGGGGGGTCCGTGCACACCCCTACTTTCTATACCACTTGATATCCCAAGAATCTTCAAGAGGTTTACCTAAACATACGTACGATAGTATAAAAAATCAATCTAAAAACAGTATAAAACAATACATGCCTTTAAAGAGTCACAACAAAGGCAGTAAAACAGAGCAGTGCCATGATCGATTGCAAGTCAAGGAAAGTCTGAATAAAACAAATGCATTTTCAAGAGGCAAAGGTTTGCAGAAGTACACCAAACCTTTCAACCCAAAGCAGATTGAAGAGGACTGAGTATGCTCAGTGGAAAGCTGACTGACCCTTTGGAAGGGAGTGGAAAAAGAAAACCAGAGGGCAAGAGGAATGGAATGAAGTATCTTAGAAAAAGGCATGGCTGGCTGGAACCCTGAACAGGAGCATGCCACGCTGCAACGTTTTGTTGCAGTGCCCCTTGTGAGATATTAGCTGTTTGATCGTTCATTCACTCATGTTTAAGGCAGCAGCAGGCTCTGCACCTGACCTTTGTGCAACATCTGCAATGTTCTGGGGAACGCCTAGAAAACAGAGGGCGGAGCCTGCTAACATGCCACGGCCTCTTCCTTGCAGATTCTCCAGAGCTGAATCTAAATATAGATTTAGTGTGTAAGCTTCTGGTGAAGAGCCAAATGGTCTAATAATTGGATTTGGCACCTCTATTAATTGATGTCAGCTTTTTCATCAGAGTGACATTTGTGAGATTAGCTCAGCCAGCTGAGGAATATTGAGGAAAATAGACCCATTTCCATTTTCACAAAAACAATAGGCTATTTGGTTTCCAGGGAAGCTGAGATCTACTCCCTAATATAGCCCCCCACTACTCATCCACTCCCACCCCCCAACCGGCAGAGCCTTAAGGCATTGGGTATAAAGGTTTGTTATTTGGCAGAACATTTCTGCTCTATTATATTGAGCCTCGGGTAAATGGTGCCTTTGATATGAGAGGCTATTGGTGAGCAATTAATCTACCCCATTGGCAGCCAACTCAGCAGGGTCCCCCTGGACTTGCTCCTCCTAGGGTGACCATATGAAAAGGAGGACAGGGCTCCTATATCTTTAACAGCTGTATTGCAAAGGGAATTTCAGCAGGTGCCTTTTTTATGCATGCAGCACCTGGTGAAATCCTCTCTTCATCATGACAGTTAAAGCTGCAGGAGCCCTAACCTCTTTTGCGCCTGGTCACTCTAGCTAAAGAGGGCAGGGCTCCTGCAGCTTTAACTCCTCCTCTTCACCATTGCAACCTGCTTGTTCATCTGCCTCTTGTTCTGGTCCAGACGATGGTGTTGGTGAGAAGGAGGGGCAGGAGGTGCTATGGCCTACTTGCTCCCTGGCTCTCTGCCTGCCAATTAAACATGTGGTAGCAATGAAGAGAACAAGCAATAGCAGCTGGTGGCAATGGTGGTGGTAAGGTAGACTCATTGAGGAAGGGGGCCCATTGAGGGTGTCTTGTCCCAGGGCCTTCCAAAATCTGGAGATGACACTGAATCTATCATACCTGGAAGGCTCCTAGTTGGGGAATGCTGCCCTAGAGTATCATGGTCTCTGTCGTAGAGTATCATGGTCTCAACTTCCACATATGGGCCTGTCACCTAGACCAAGAAGGTTATGGGCCCATGCCCTAAAACTGAGGCCATATCCAACAACTAGGTTCTTGATCCCGACTCTGGCTCAGAGGAGGACTCCAAGGTGGAGAACGCATTATCCAATGAGCCACTGTCTGTTACCTTGGGACCTTCCAAGCCAGAGGACGTGGCTTTACCAGACTCTTTGGTTTCAAAGGGAGCCCTGCTCCCAATGCAATCCTCACCACCCCCATGACAGAGAAGCTAGTATCTGCAAAAATATGTCTAACAGATAGACAGCTCCTCGGATAGGGTCAGCTTACTAGGAGGCCCAGATCAGCCAACCTTCAGAAAACTTCAGAAGACCTCTGCATGTTGCTGAGACAACAGCTCTTCCTGAGTGAATTCTAGCCAGCATAGTTCTGTCCAGCATCCTGAAAGACCATGCGTTGTCTGACCTCGCCATCCTGTGTAGCCTGACTTGATTCTGCGTGCCCTTCTAATACGTGCAACTGCTTGAGCCAAGCTAGATAGGACACACCTAAGGTGTACAGCTTCAAAACTGGGGGATGGGAGAGGCAGTGGCTTTTCTAGCAACTGGCCCCTAAGTGTTTGTGTAAGGGAATCTACCCCCACAATGGCCACTTGTGGTGTTGGTGATGCAACCCAACTTAACTCAGGATGCAATGCACTGTCATCCACCAGTTGAAGACGAATGCGGTGGTGGCTCAGAGGTCGAGTGCTGCATGTACATGCATGCACAGACGTAAGCTCAGACACACATCTCAGCTAATTGGGAGGAGGTATACAGCCTTCTTTCTCCTCACCAAGTGATCCTGATACAGTTCATTCTTTCCTTTGTAGGGCCAACCTTGGTGAGCTACTGGTTGTGCGCCTCTGCACAAAATGGACCGTTGGTCCGGTTTGGTAAAAGCCAGCTCCTTATTTCAATGCTCACAGAAACCGACTAGCTCTCTTCATTTCAAGATAGAAAGCTAGCAGTCCAATTTATTCTTCCTGCCCATTGAACTCTTGGACTCATGCCCCCATGGATCGATCACTTTGCTAAGATTTCCAAACCAGCCAATTGGTTAAAACCAAAACCAAAACCAACCAACCAACCCCCCATCAAAATATCCTGCAAATGTCCACAGGAGCTGCAGGCCTACATGAGAAACTGATATATAGGTTTATCCTTGCCAAGAAGTGATTAGCAGCAATTTCTTCCAACCATTCCTTGGTCTTGCTCCTTCCTACTACTTTGGAATAGGACCACAGATTACAACATGGAAACTGCCGTCTTTGTTGGTCTCAGTTGCTTAATTGTCTAATGAAGTCTTCACTCTGTGTAAGTGGCTACATTGTAAGCGCATCATCGGAGCTGCGCACAGCTGGCCGGGGCAATGCTCACTAAGCTGTCTTCTATAAGCAACACTTGTTCTCTGGCTAAAGGCAGGTGGTTGTTCATTTTCGATAGGAACTTCTGTCTTCGGAGGGTGGGAGTGTCAATAAAAACAGGGGATTCTCCATTCGGATGGAAAGGATTTGAGGGAAAACAGAGCTTGGTACCTTTATCTTGGCTTCTTAATGCTGTATCAGAAAGGCCTGGGGCCGTTACTCGTGTTAACTATCATTGTTGGAGAGCCTAAAGGCCATCTAGAAGATGCTGGAACAGGATATTTGCTAACCAAATATTTTAATGAGAGATGCTGTGTCGGAGAAGAACAAGTTGGACCTGCAACGATGTTGCAGCGTGAAGTAGTATTCCCTGTTCAGGATCCCAACCTCTCTGATCCATTCCTCTCCTTTCTAGTATTCTATTCTCCCTCCCTGCAACAGGGGAACCTCAGGTTTCCCCACTGCCCTATGCCTGCTGTCAGGACCAGGCCTGTTCTCCCTAGTGTGGGGGACTCGGTTTCAGAGCCTCGGTCAGACTCAGAGGCTGAAGAAGAAGGAGAAGTAGAGCAGCCAACACAGGAAGTGCGGGAGGATATTCTCCAAGACTCTCCAGGAGTCAAAGAAGAATCTTCCCAGGAGCTTATTAGACTAGACATCCAGGCTCAGAGATCATCCTCCCCGCCCCTGGGGAACTCAATCGTTGTCAGACTGGGGGGACATCAGAACTGACATATCCCAGCGTCTGCCACAGGGTTAAGAGGGTGGAGTTGAGAGGAGCTATGAGGTGGTCTGCTAGGTTAGCCACTCACCAGAGGTTTCAAATTGAAGACCCTCCCTCAAAGGAGGATTCAGTAAAAGTCTGTTGGCGCTGGGGGAAACTGTCCAGTTAGTTGATAGGCAAGTATCTTACTTTCTTAGGCTAATTAAGCTTAGAGGATAGTTCCTAGCATTCACACTCCCTTCAGGTGTGAAGAGGTGTCTTTTTACAGAATAAAGCTTTGTGGATTGCACCCCAGGGCTCTTTGTCTCACATCTCAGCGGGAGCGCTTGGAATCATGAGACCTGCTAATAGTACCTCCCTGTGGTGTGTGGTGCCATTGGAGATATCTAAGCAATAGCACTCACCACTTGAACATCAGAAATAGAAGGAACGATACAAATGATGATGAGGCTTCACTGTATTCTTTCTGCACCACATTCTTTCTGCTCTGCTATTCTCATGGCATATTTCTTAGATATTTCTTGTGTAAACTGGAATGGAAGCAGGAGGAGGTAGAATGGGTAAATCAGGGGTCCCAGAACTTTTTGGGTCAGTGGGCACGTTTGGAATTCTGAGAATGTATTGTGGGCATTGTCACAAAATGGCTGCTGTAGGGTGCCTTGCCCATTCACAAAATGGCTGCCATAGTGGGCATAGCCAGTCCCAGAACACTAATTTCCCAGAAGGCAAACTGGTGAGGCTAAAAAAAAGCTGGGAATTGTGGAACTTGCATTCCAACACATCTGGAGGGCATCAGGTTGGTGAATGCTGGGTTAGATGGTCAAATATTATATATTTTTTGTTTTCCAGAAGGATAGTTGTTTGAGTCTCTTGCAGCAAAAACAACAAAGTGTCTTGTGGCACATTAAAGACTAACAAATATATTCTGGTATAAACTTTTGTGGACATTGTCCCCTTCTTCAGATACATGAAGTTTAACCTCAAATTGGGAGATTGTTATATACACATGCTGGGAGAGGGGTGGGAGGAATTGAAATGCAGAAAAGTACAGACAGTGAGGATTATTTTAACAGTTGCCATTCACAAACCCTTTTTTGGGTGATAAGACAGACGTCATTGCAACGGTGAGTTGCTTGACATACATGGCATGATTTTTTTTTAAAAAAAACACCTCTGTCCTTATTGAAACCATAGCAAATGCAGTTGAATTTCTTGATGAATTATAATTTAGCAATTTCACATTGGCATCTGTCTTTGAAACTCTTCATTCAAGGATGACCACCTTAAAGTCATGCATTGAGTGCCTCCAGACCTGGGACATGGTGCATAATTTGGATAGCCTGGGCAGAGAATTTAAGGTTTGGTTTTGATTATGGGGTGAAGATGGTTAAACGGTTCAATCAAGCGGTGGGTATGATTTGCTCACTTTTTTTAAAAAAAAATTAATACATTTTAATTCAATGTTTTTTTACTGCTCTAAAATTTAAGTCGTTGCATTTGTTTTTATTTATTTTGTTGCTGTTGTTCAAAAGGTAGCTGTAATAGTGAGATTGAATCCTTGGTCATTTGAAGCAAATTCTCTTTACATCTGGCGGAGTTACTGGGGTAAAGGTAACTCTTCAATCCCGTAGCCAATGTCAAAATGTGTAGGTTACATGCAGTTCTTTGCTGGAATGCAAAAGGGTGAGTGTTTTAGAGAGCTTCTGCTGACTCTATCGCTCTTGTTTGCACGAAGCATGGAACATGACCTCCCTCTCGTAAATGCCTCTTTGACATTGTCAATGCTCTCTGATGGGCTGTTTGCAAACCTGCGCTGGATTTCTCAGGTCTTAAGGAATGTAGGTTTGGAGAGGCACCCGGGCCCATCTCTTGGTGCCAAATGGAACCCAGAATTTAACCTCTCCCATTCAGCCCAAAGGCAAAAGCTGTGTTCAGAACAGGGATGCAAAGTTTGATCTCATATACACAATTAAATGCCCTTTGTCTGGTCAGGCCTTCATTTCGGCCAAAATGGAATTTCATTGGGCTGAGAGGTTCAACAGCCCAGCAATAGGGCATGGTAATGGAGTAAAAAAAACAAGAACCAAAGGAGGAAAGCATCCAATTCAGGTGAAAAGAAGGGAGAAACTGGTTCTCAGGATGCAAAGGATTTATAGATACAAAGCCCAATGCATTTCAGCCTGTGTCTTTTCAAAGGCCATCGTCAGGGAGGCTGTAAACATTAAAAGTACATATTAAAAACATAATGTACAGGAACAAGACATAGTTATAAAGTTAAATTGACATATTGCCTCAAGGGCCTATGCACATGTGTAGGCTTTAAAAGTTTTTTTATTGCATCGGTCCACTTTTTTCACATGGTAATGGGGTAGGCAACCTGGCACCTTCTGGATTGTGTGACTACAACTCCCACCAGCCCCAGCCAGCATGGACAATTGTCAGGATTATGGGAGTTGTAGTCCTGATCAACTGAAAGGCACCAGATTACTCATTCCCTGCCGTGGACCAATGAAGCACAAAACACAAATTACACAGCTCACTGTCCTGTGAATGACAGGATCAAAGTATTTTGCAGCTCACATTTTTTAAAAAAAAGCTTGTGAAAAAAGTAAATATTTTATTCTGTTATGGGGGAGATACTTGTCTTGTCTGTGTGATTAAAAAACCACCACACACTTGAAAACCAAGAATGTTACAGTTTACCCAACTGATTATTGTAGCTCTAAAAGAAAATATAGGCATCTGATTTCTACCAGCATTGCGCTGTCCTCTGTTGAAGTACTTAAGAAATCTAAGATGACAAGTGTTTAAAGAATCACACCTTTGGAAAATAAAGGAGTGGTCAATAGTTGTTCAAGCTTAACACAGTTCTTACTGCTGTGGTGTTTATTCTGTTATAAAAAAAGAAACTGATAACTAGAGCTGGGTGGGGGAAACGCTAATAAAAAAATCACAGAAGTGACGCGAGGACTTTTGGTGGATGACTTTTTTCCATTAAAAGTGTTCATGACCAGGTGAAAGAATTCAGTCCTATCTTCTTCTTTTTTTTTTTTAATCAACCTGATTTTCCAGTTCATAACGTGATCCACACGGAGACATCCAGAGAAATGTAGGTAACACACTGGTTGTGGAGATTTGACAGAGCCTTAGCCTGAGCATTTATGAAGCATTGTGAGACTTCCCTGTGCAAATATTTGATGATTGGGGTCATGCAAATAGGGATAAGGGGTTATTTTAAGCTAGTAACCTCTTCTATAAGTGAGAGGAAGATTGTGTGAGAGAATACCTGTTTCACAGAGGAAACTGATGCTGATCCACATATACGGGTGAAGACGGGGTGTAAAACCTTGGGTCCAGGGGGCTAAATCTAGAAGGATTTCCAGAAGGCCATGTCTCATTTTCCTGGCTCCACCTCTTTTACCCCAACTAACAATTCTTTTTTTAATATTATTATTCTTTTTTCTTATTCTTTTTTTTGCTTTTGTGCAGCCTTCCCCTTCTCCCATTCTCACTCCACCTGAGCTTTCAGCTTGATGTAGCAAATTTTGCAGACCATGGAAAAGTTATGTCATCTGCAAAAAGTGACTGCCAACACTAGATATAGCGACCAGTTTTTATTATTTTTTTTTTTAAAAAAAGTGGTTATCTTTCTTATCCGAAAGAGACTCTCTGGAGTAGAAATACAAACGTCCAGGTAGGTTTCTTTCTAGTCCTCCTTTAGCATTGCAACATGTGGCTTAGGCTGCAATCCTATACAAACGTGCCTGGGATTAAGTCCTATGGAACTCAATAGACATGCATAGGATTGTGCTGGGCGGTTCACAAAGATGTATTTGCCCTTGACAAAAAGCACATGGGGGGGGGGGGGAAACATGACTTCTGCCGTTAATCCTTTGATGTTTGTCTAGCTCTTTATCATATCCCGTTCATTTTTGCTACGCTTGTTTTCAGTTGTTCTGTTACTTATTACATGTAAACAGCTCCTTTTCTTCATTATGGGATACTGTGCCAGTCTGTACCATTGTTATAGGCGTTGTTGTTGCTGCTGTTGTTTTAATAAAGAGCATTACAAAGGGAAAGGGAAGGCTGTTATTCTGAACTTCTTTTCGTTAAGAGTAAGACCTTCAATGCTGTAAGTGGCTAGTCTAGCAGACCACGTCCCATTTCCTCTCACCTCCACTTGCTTGACCCTATGGTGGACTCTGGGATCTGTCAATTCTAATGCTCCCTCTTTCTCTGACAAAGACTGAGTTCCCAGGGAGAGGGAGGAGGAGGAGGAGGAAGATGATCGCTGAGCCTGAGCCTCCTGTTCTGTAAGTTCTTGGGAAGATTCCTCCTTGACTCCTGAAGAGGTTTGGAGAATTTCCTCCCCTGCTTCCTGTCTTGACTGGTCTTCTTCAGGCTCTGAGTCCAATTCAGAATCTACGCCAGAGAGACCTGGCTTCATGCATGTATGTTGTTTGACCCCATGGAAGTGTAGAAATGGTACAAGTGGAGTATTAAATATCAGGGCTCCTGAAAGTCAGAGGTGTGGTCTAATGATCAGGTTAGTGGTCAAGTTCTAGAGCTGATTCCTGGGCTAACTCTTTCCCTGACAAACAAGTTGCTATATAAACCTCAGAACCAGGCCTGGAGCAATGCCTATATAGGGCCAGCGAACTCCTTATTAGTTGCTCAGATCACCTGGGTTGACAAAGGTGCAGTACCATATCGAACCACTATTGGGGGGGTGATGCTGCAGTACAACAGAGATTGGGCTGCAAACTCCTCTGGCCTTAGGGTGGTCACACATCCTACTTTACAGGGGACAGTCCTTTATTTGAAGAGCTGTCCGGGTGCAGTCCTCTTTTTTGATTGCAATTGCATGCATCTCTGGATTCCTTGCTCAACATGAAGGGTGTATTATTTCTTTCAACTTTCCATGGTGCTATGAAAGTTCCGTATGGTGACCACTACATCAAGATTGTGTTGCATTTGGGCACAGTGAATTCAGTTATGTGCTATCCCCTGAAGTGCTATAGCCCATCTGCTAGAATCCTCCCTCCTGTCTTCCTATGGACTAGAAGAAAGCCTGCTGCAGGCTTGTGTTAGGAGCCGTACAGGAGAGTTGTATATAACCCTGTTTAATAACCTGTTTGATAATGATGACCCTGCAATGCTTGCATCTAGCATTCAAGGTTCAACAGAAAACGGGGGGAAATGTTAATATTTGTCTATGGCGTACAATGAAAAGACGTTCCGGCTTAGATTGAGAGATACCTCAAGCGGATATTGTGTTATATCTGCAGGGCCTGGGTGGCTGCAAATACTGGCGGTGGCAAATTTCTGCCTGCCCAGGAGGCATGAGGGTGACTTGGCAGAAAATGTGAATTACAAACAGGGCTTTGTTCTTTTCTGACCTAATAATGGGGAAGCAAGGGGATTGAATCAGTTCAGTTTACAAAATGCAATCCCTGCCTTTTGCCACCTCCAGTAAGATCTTTACTTGTTGATTTCTAGGGCAGGAATTTTAACCAATCTATTGGTTCCCGTTAATCAAAGAACAGCCCTGATCCCATGTGTGTTTGCTTAAGAATAGGTCCTTAGGTTCAAAGGGACATTCGTCCAGGTAACAATGTTCAGAAGGCTTGTTAAGTCTGCTGCTCCAGAATCTTGTGGCACCTTGAAGATTAACGTATTTATCATAGCCTAAACTTTCATGGCATTTCCTGATAGCATTCATGGGATTGCAGCTTAAGGCTGTAGGCCCTATTGAGCTCAGTGGGATGTACACATACGTAGAATCAGGATGTTTAGAAATATTTTACTGATTAATTGGTTAGATCAAGGGTGTTGAATTTCCTTTGGTCCGAGGGCCAAATTCCATTTCACAGAAGCTCTTGGGAGCCACAATTTAGTGGCAGGAAGGGCCGGAGGCAAAATAAGCAGTTCCAAATATACCAGCATATTTCAACTTAAATCTCTTACTGTCAGTCACTAAGCCTTAGGAGAAACATTTCAACTAAGGCTGTGCATCCCCTCCCCCCGATTCACCTCAGAGGTCGATTAGGAGCTTCTGGATTGGCCCCAATTTGGTTCAGGGTGCTTCAGAAATGCCCTGGCCCGCTTCGGATTCAGTTCTGAATCTGAAGCAGGTTGGCTGTTGCAGTTTCCAGGGCTGGAAACTGCAGGGCTGGATTTGGGCCATGGGCCTGAGGTTCTGCACCCCAGAACTAGAGCAACTGGGCATCATTGGAACTGGTTCGCATGACACCCAGCTGGCACAGGAGACATATGGACCGGGTGTGGGCATGTGGGATCTACTAGAACATCAAGGTCTGCCAAGGTGTGAAATAGCAGGTGGAAGGTGCAGCCAGATGCAAAATGGCGGCAATTACCCAATTACCTACTTCTCCATCCATTACAAGTCATACACTGGAATGACCTACGTATATGAAGCTACAAATCTACACTTACACTTGGGTTCCGATTATTTAACAGGATAAATCAGTGGGGGAAAGACTTACTACTGCTATTACTATACAACTAGGAGTCAGAAACCCTTACCAGTACCAATGTACTGAAAATCATCCAGGAGTCTACCAATAGATCCTGATCTACCTTTTGACTGTCCCTCACTGAGACCATGGGTCAAGTTTGACTGTTTGAGGAATACGACAATGGAACTAATTCTCTAGGGAGGTCCTGGGCTCTCCCACACTAGAGGCCTTCAAGATGCAGCTGGACAACCATCTGTCGGGGATGCTTTAAGGTGGATTCCTGCATTGAGCAGGGAGTTGGACTCAATGGCCTTATACGCCCCTTCCAACTCTATTATTATATGATTCTATGATTCTATTCCAGAAATAAATAGAAAATAGAAATAAATAGAAATGATTCTGTCACTGATGAACAACATGGGCTTAGTTTGCACACAGATGATGAACCTGAATCTAGGTAGTGCCACTTCAGACTGCAGGTGGGGCTCGCATGGTGGAAGGCTTCTCCATCCAAAACATTCCTTACACATAGAAAGCTAGCATGCCAGGCTGGATATCATCTCCTTGGCACGCTAGCTTTCTGAGTGCAGGGAATGTTTATGTACAGAGGAGCATTCAAGGATGTCAGCCCCACCCTGAGTCTGAAGTAGTATAGCTCTGTCACAGATTGACCACCTGACTGAGAACAAGGCCCTGAAACAGGAAAGATGTTTGATAAGAACATACCAATCATCTGTCTAGCCCGATACAATCGGCTCTGAACATCAGAGACTCTACAGGGTCTCTGTGAGCCAGAGGTTTTTTCCCATTCCAGCTTTTCTGTAGAGAAGGGACCTACCTGGGAGGGGGGGGGGGAGTGCTCTGCTACTGAGCTTTTACCCACCTTCTAGCCAGGTTTGTGGCCTAGAATCTCCACATGCTCCTTCATGTTCATGGCACATTACAATAATGGGCTGGTGTTTTTTTATTATTATTTTAGCACTGTTTGGGACTGTTTCTATCAGGTTGGGTCTGTTTCTATCAGGCTGCTTCTTTAAAACAGCTCATGAATGTTAGAAATGAGCACACAAAAACTAAATGCTTGAGCACTTCGTGCATCATGCAGAGACCAGGTACAAATAATATGTGCGGTTATCTTTTCACGGACTCACAAATAACACAAGTAAAATAGTAGCGGATTGCCACAGGTACATCGTATTTAGACATGGGTGGATCCTGCCCTCTGGTGGTGATGTGTAGAATACTTCGATTCCTCCTTTTCAAAATACAAAGCAGCGGCCCAGTTGACCAGGAGGGGCTGGAGCGTCTTTTCCACCCGGGTCACTTTCCGGGACAGTGATTATAGGTCAGGCCAATTTCCAGGTGAAATTACAGGGATTTCTTGTGTTCTGCCCAGCGCCCTCATTTCTAGCACTTTGGGCTATATGTCTTTGTGTCTTTCAGGGATACTGGTGCTGAGATCCCTCCACGGGTGCTGAAACGTGGGCATACAGGAGCACGAGCTGCAGAAAGAACTGCCTTTTTTGTGTGGCTACTCTTTGCCCTCCTGTGGCAGCCCGATGCACTGGAGCAGTCAGAAAGACCACCGCTTTTCCGCAATTCATCCAGAAGCCCATGGGCATCAAGGAGGTGGTGGGGGGAGATTCTGGGGTTCATCATAACTCCTTCAGAAAAAGGGGGGGGAAACCAACTGCCTTTGCAATGTATTTTTGGAACCCCACGTTTTGGCTGATATTGCTGAAAATGTGAACTTTGGGTCCATTTCCCATTGCTTTTTAAAATGGGCCCTGGTCGCCCACAAATGCATTTCATTGAACTTCTCCATCCATCCTCCCCTCAGAAGTCTTGTTCGTCGCCCCACTACTGAGACACACTTTCCCCTCTCCCCTTCCAGCTCTCCGGTTTCAATCATTTCATATTTCTAACCTGCTAAGATCGAAAGCGGCTTTCAATGAAGACACACAAAAGGGACCATTTAATTAGGGATCTCTTGCCACATGGATGGGGCAGTCTCGTCTGACTGGTGTTGCAATCCACAGCAACCTTCCCAACTTGGCGCCTTCCAGGTGTTTTGCACTACAGCTCCCAGCATTCCTGACCATTGGCCATGATGGCTGGGGCTGATTGGAGTTGAAGTTTAGGTTCTTGAGGCTCTTCCCTCCATCGGAAGAAAGAAGTTCAGATGGACTCACAGATGAGTAATGGGAACGATGCCAACCCATAGACCAGGGTCATAGGAATGTAGGAAGCTGCCTTATACTGAGTCAGGCCATCGGTCCATCTAGCCCAATATTGTTGACACTAATGGGCAACGGCTCTCCTGGGTTTCAGGAAGGATTACCTTTAGCGCTTCATGAAGATGATGCAGATTGAACCTGGGACCTTCTGCATTAAAGCTGAGTGCTCCACGACTGATCTATGGTCCCAACTCTAGAGTCTCCATTGGCCTTAGTGTCCCTAAGTGTGGATTGCCAAACCACACCGATGTGTTCCCTCAAAACCCCGCGGAATCGCAGCTACGGGGCAGGAGTGGCAAACCTCCATGGCAGGAAGGACCGCAGGCTTTCTGGGCAGCACCAGCGCCCATTCAGCGAATCAAGCCTGCCCCTTACCCGGCCTTCCCGCACCCCCGCCAACCTACCCAGGGCCTCGATACACCCTCGGAATGCCCCCAGCCTCAATCCAAAGTGAGGTCACCACCAACAGACAGAGAAAAGAAGGTGGTGACCTTGAAGTAAAGGAAAAAAGTCACAGTAAGTCAGTGACTTTTTAAAAGTGCAGTTTCGGGGGGGGGGAAGCCCGGGTGGCTGCAACATCTAAACAACTCAGCACCACTGCGCAGCCTCCGGGGCGCATACAGGGTGTATAGACAAGTCCCTAGACAACCCAAAGATCTCTTTGATGGATGACCTACTGCTATGACAGTTGCAATGAAACTGGTACCAGCCAGCCGCCCGAAACCTGAGTGTCGTGATTCCAAGCCCCCCTGCCTGTACGGGACAATAAAGACGTCTGCTGTGTAATCCACAAAGCTTTATTCAACGAACAAACATCTCTTCTCACCTGAAGGGTGTCAATGCAAGGAGCTATGCTCTAAGCTTAATTAGACTAACAAAGCTAGGCAGTTGCTTTCAACTCAAGCAGGGCTGTTCCCAACATTCCAACAGACACTTTTCATCAGGGAGGGTTTCACTTGAGAAGTTTCCCATGAGCCGCTACCTCAAGAGACCACCTCCTACGTCCTCTTGGCTGTGGCAGACACTGGGATCTGTCAGCACCAATGTCCCCTCCTCCTCAGACAAAGGCTGAGTTCCCAGGAAGAGAGGAGGGGACAATATTTGGGCCATCTGCATTCTCACAGATAAGCTACAGAGAAGTTTTATGGTAAATCTTCTTCTTCTTCTTCTTCTTCTTCTTCTTCTTCTTCTTCTTCTTCTTCTTCTTCTTCTTCAGATTCTGAGTCTGATTGACACCCCCACCCCCACACCCCCTTCCCCCACACTAGGGAGAACAGGCCTGATCCTGACACTGAGTGGCTTTAGTCTCACCCTCAGGGAGGGTCTTCCCCTAGGGACCTCTTTTGATGAGCCAACCTTGCAGGACGGCTTACTTCCCAAAGTTGCTCTTCCCTCTTGATCCGACGGCTGATTCTGGTATTTCTCACTCCCAACTCCTCCCTCCCCGTAAGATCTTGTATTTCCAAAGAAGTTTCTGTTTGGCTTTGAACCAACTGATTAACTAGCCTCTGGAAAGAATTCCTCTCTTCTGTTGTCTTCCGGCTCTATCTCCTGAAAACTTGGTGACCCCCCCCCCCCACTGCGTCGCCCTCTTCCTCACTGGACCTTGAGTCAGTCCTTACATCCTCTTGAGATGCTTCTGCAGAAGTGCTGAGCCCAATCCTTACACTAAGCCACTCACACCTCAGCCTGCGGACATTCTTCCTTCCCCCTCGACATCAACACAGGGCTCAGTAAGCCTCAGTTACCCACAATCAGCCTGTATACCCAGAAGTTTGAATCAGTTCAACCATTTCATGAACGGGCCGATCGCATGAGGCCCCACCTGTAGTCGAAAGTAGTACAGCCCAGACACAGCTCAGTGAGAAGGAGGTAATGATGCAAGGGAAGGCACAGGGTATGAACATATGATACTTCATTCATTCATCTGACAGTTGGAGGAATAGAATATCCATCTATTCATCCACTAGGGGGATGGGGGGATTTGGCAGCAGGTGGAGTCCAAGGGGCTGCACAAAGGCCTTGGTGGGCCACTTGTGGGCCACGAGTTGTGCACCCCTGTCTCTAGCTCAATACCAGCTGCTCCCAGTGCCAGTGGCTCCTAGGGAAGTTGAGACCTGCATCCAATGCAACATTCTATGCATTTCCTATGCTTCCAAGGAATAAATGCAGTCTGGTGTATACTACTCTGGATCCCTTCCAAGAGGGATGAGTTTCCAATATAAAATGAATCAATGCACTATGCAAATGAATCTGCAGGCCTGCTTCTGCTTCCACAGACTATGCAGAGAGCCAAACAACTACGTAGGACACCGTGCCCCTGGATGTGGGGAGGAGTCATTTGGATAACGTGTCAAAGCCAAGCCATAAGCAGCCCTGCTCCAGATACCTTGGCATGTCCTTCTGCTGTTCTTTCCCTTGGGACTGCCAGCTATCTCACAAAATAGTCGAAAGTCAGTTTAGACTTTCTGGCAAACATGCCAACGTTGGCTCAGAAGGTGGCAGCAAGGGAGAGGGCCTTTTGAGTGGTGGCCCCCGATTATGGAATGATCTCCCCACTGCCTGGCACCAACACTGCCATCTTTTCGGCACCAGGTTAAGATTGTCCTCTACGCCCAGGCATTTAATAGCATCTGATGGGGCATTTATGCCAGCTGTCTGGACAGGTCTATTATTTTATTGAAATTGGTTTTAGCTGTTTAAATTGTTTTTACATTTCATATATTTCAACTTTTATGCAACATTCTATCTTGTGAATCATTTTGAACCACCCAGAAAACTTCGGCTATTTTATAGAATCATAGTAGAGTTGGAAGGGGGCTATAAGGCCATCAGGTCCAACCCCCTGCTCAATGCAGGTATCAAACTTAAAGCATCCCTGACAGATGGGTCTCCAGCTGCATCTTGAAGGCCTCTAATGTGGGAGAGCCCACCACCTCCCTAGGTAATGTGTTCCATTGTTGTATTGCTCTAACAGTCAAGAAGTTTTTCCTGATGTCCCTGGAATCTGGCTTCCTGTAACTTGAGCCCATTATTCCACGTCCTGCACTCTGGGTTGATCGAGAAGAGATCCTGGCCCTCCTCTGTTTGACAACCTTTCAAGTATTTGAAGAGTGCTATCATGTCTCCCCTGTCTTCTCTCCTCCAGGCTAAACATGCCCAGTTCTTTCAAGTCCCTCCTCTTAGGGCTTTGTTTCCAGACCCCTGTTCGTCCTCATTGCCCTCCTCTGAACCCCCTCCAGATTGTCTGCATCCTTCTCGAAGTGTGTGCCCAGAACTGGACACAATACTCTTTTGGTGGTATAGGAATGAATTAAGTAACAACAATGGGCAACTGAGGTTTACTCAGCTATGCAGAGAAGCGACTGTGTCGGATGAGTCTCAGGATAAAGGTAGCTCTTTAAGTTCTTCTATTAAACCACCCAACTATATTAAACCACCCAACTATTATAGCATCTATCAAATACAGCCCATTTTCTCTTGAGTTATCAAGAGAAACAACTATTAATGATTTCCTGATTGATATTGCATCTTGGCTAATTAACAAATCATGATGTGCCTGATGGTCATTTTGTGCAGACCAAAGAACAGCCACACTTTTTAAGCAACACACTGCATAAACAGGATACTAGTCCCTATGATTTCAAAGAGAGAAGGCACCAGTTATGGGGATCTTGAGATCTTTTCTGCATTTAATTTGGTTCTTCAAAGGTGAGGGGTGTCCCTTGGGAAACTCCGTTTCAGGTATGAGTCCAGGCAGGCTTGCGTTTAGAGATGAAAGCCTCGATCCCTTCCTGCCCATCCTTGAGGGCAAGGTTGTCCACCATGACCTGGGAGGCTATTCTGTAGGCGGTGCCGACATCCTGCTCAATCTGTTTGTAAAAAGTGGCTTTCCCCAGAGACACAACAGAGCGGCTGCTCTCACATATCTTGCGGGCGATTCTCAGGGTTTCATCTTCCAATTTATCCTCTGGTACCACCCTGCTGATGAGCCCGTGCAGAAGCGCATCCTGGGCCGATATAGGCTCTCCTGTGAACAGCATCTCCAGTGCAACCTGTACAGAATTGTTGCAATCAGAGAAATAGATTTTCTTAGATTTGCCTATTTCAGGACCAAACCAGATATAGACCTGGTTCGCACAGTCATCACAACCACCATGGCTTATTTAAGCCACGGTGGGTTTTGGCGCCCCATGGGCTCCGGGTTGCAAATTTAAACCCTGCAGCTTCTTGTGTCATCTGAACGTGGCGAGGGTGGCTTGTTGGGTGGGTTCTAAGTGGTCCATGGGTTCTTTCTGCTTTTGATTTTGGCAATAGTACATAGCCATAACAACCCCCGATACTCTAATCCTCCATGAATTTTTAAAATCCCCTGTGAAAGTCATTGGTAGCCAGGGAATTCCGTATTTTAACTACTCGGTGTGCAAAAATCCCCTTCTTTCGTCTGTCCTGAACACCAGCCAGCACCAATACAACCATTGGGCCTGTTCAGACAACACGCTAAGCCACGGTTAGGCCGCTACCTTTTTTTCAGCAAACGGTTAGTGTGTTTAAACTGTGCTTATGCAGCCACCATGGTTAGGAATGGTTCACATGGCACACTCCGCCATAATGTTTTACTCAAAATACTTAACCACCATGGTTTAGTGCGTCATCTGAACAGGGTCACTGTGTTGGGTGGTTTTTTGCCCATAACAAGTGCCGTGTGGAGATTTGGCGATTTCAGGGGGTCTTGAACCTCTTTGAGCCTGAGGGCTGAATTCAATTTCGGAGAAGCTCTCAGGAGCTGAATTCCAGTGGGACTGAAAGTAAAAGAGGACTGGGCCAAACTACCAGTATATGGCAGCTTAAAGGTCCTACTGCCCATGCAGAAGCCTTAGGAAAGGTAGTTCAACCTTTTAGAACGGGCAGAAAAAACTGTACGCAAGTCAGGCAACCGCCAAAGAGTCAGCAGTCGAGGGGAAAGGAGCTTTGCCCTCTGGGTAAGCCTACAAGGCTGGATTGGGGCCTCTGATGTTTTGGGCCCTGGTCTATGAAAGCAGTGGTGTAGAAGGGAAGGGAACCATTGAGCAAGGTGTGGCAACAAACCCTCCTTTCTTTTTTCCCTTTCTTTTTAAGGGTTTCCAAAACTAAATTAAAGAAACCAACAGCAAAAGAAAAATAATTTAAAAATCAATTAAAAAACACACTGGGTTTAAATCTAATTATTGACAGAGGGAGATATATATATATATATATATATATATATATATATATTCTCCATTATCTTACAAACCAAGATATAGGTGGAATCCACAGGCTGCTTGGAGGTTTTCATTATAATTCTTCACCATAACTGATTATGACCCTGTACAGACGACATGCTAAGCCACTGTGGTTAAGCATTTTGAGCTAAACATTATGGCTTGGTGTGTTGTGTGAACCATGACTTAGCATGTCGTGTGAACTATTCCTAACCATGGTGGCTCCATAACCATGGTTTAAACATGCTCATTAACCATTTGCTGCAAAAGGGTGAGTGGCCTAACCATGGCTTAGCGTGTCGTCTGAACAGGCCCTATCTTTAGTCTCATTTCCATAGTCTGAGGAAAGGCTTTAACAAATCCTCCTTTCGACGGGACCTACCTTTCTAGGGAGAGATCTCCCCACTGCCACTGCGGGCGTCGAGCAGAACAGCCCAACGTTCACTCCCGGGGTGGAAAACCTGGACATCTCACTGGCTACGGCAATATCACAGCTTGCTACCAGTTGGCAGCCGGCTGCAGTAGCCAGGCCATTCACCTTGGCAATGACGGGAACAGGTAGCTTGGGAAGCAAACTCATGACCTGTAAAAAAGAGAGTTTTGAAAAAGAAAGAGAGAGAGAAATAGAATCATAGAATAGTAGAGTTGGAAGGGGCCTATAAGGCCATTGAGTCCAACCTCTTGCTCAATGCAGGAATCCACCTCAAAGCATCCCTAACAGATGGTTGTCCAGCTGCCTCTTGACAGCATTAGACTAAAAGCCAAGACTCATAAAAAGGCCTATGAAACTATGCCTGGTATGAAGAATATTAGAAACCCAGTGGGGCCATCCCATGAAGCTGAGTGATGGGAGAGTCAGGATAGTTAAAAGGAAGGACTTCTTCACACAGCAGTATAGTTAAATGATGGAATTCACTTCTGTAAGATACAGTGATGGCCACCAACTTGGATGGCTCTAAAGGGGATTGGACAAATTCATGGAGGAGATGGCTAGCAATAGCTACTAGCCCTGATGGCTACATGCTACCTCCAGTCTCAGAGGCAGTATGCCTATGTACACCAGTTGCTGGGGAACAGCAGGAGTCATTCACCCAATTTGGACAACATGCTAAGCCACGGTGGTTAAGCATTTTGAGCTAAACATGATGGCTTAGTGTGTCATGTGAACCATGATTCAGGATGTCACGTGAACCATTCCTAACCCTGGTGGCTACATAACCACGGTTTAAACACGCTCACTAACTGTTTGCTACAAAAGGGATAGTGGTCTAATCATGGCTTAGCATTCATGTCCTGCTTGAGGGCTGTCCACCTGGTTGGCCATGGAGGGAAGAGAATCCTGGACTAGATAGGCCTTGGTCTGATTCAGCATGCTTGTCCTGACACCAATAAGATAACAGAGTCAGGACCAGGTGAGAGCTCTTGAGGAACAGTCTCCCAGGACTCATTGCATCTTGCTTCTGAGGGGCCCTCCAAAGAGGATCATGGAATCATACAGTTGGAATAGACCAGGAAACCATCTAATCCAACCCCTGCTCAATGCAGGATCTGCAGTAGAAGACACAATGACAGCATCCCTGACAGATGGCTGTTCAATCCCCTTAAACAGCTCCAGCCCACCACCACCCAAGAAGGCTGGTGGCTCCGATGTCAGAGGGGCGGTGAATCCACACTGGGTTTCAGTCCCTGGGTTTCCCCTCCCCCCACCCTCCTCCTGAGAAGCCCAGGCTGAACAGAGGCTGGAGTGAGAACACCGGAGCCAGCTGACTGGTGACTGGATTGTGTCTGGGAGCGGCAATATGTGTTGTGCAGGGCAGAGGGAGCTATGGAGTTGGCAAGGTGAGGTGCCATTACAGGGGAAGGAGAGATGGGTATTTAACACCCATCTTACCTTCCGGTCACCCTGCCACCCCGGGGAACTTGGAGAACAAACCAGGCCACCCACAGAACCTTTCCTTGCTCTTATGTAATGCCAGGTTGGTTAAAAATAAACATCATCCATTATCTTCTTCTAGATGAGAAGGCCGACCTGGCATGTTTCACAGAGACCTGGCTGGGAGATGACAGTGGTCCGACATGGGCCCAGGCCCTCCCAGCTAGGTATTGTGTCAGTGAGCAGGTGAGGGAAAGTGGGCGGGGGGGGGGGACGGAGTAGCTGTGGTCTACAAGGATAATCTTAAACTGACCAGATTTCCTGTCCGTGAATTGAATCACATTGAGTGTGTGTACCTGAGTCTGAAGACCTGAGTCTGAAGACCAGGGACAGACAAGGGATTCTGTTAGTGTACCAGCCACCCCACTGCCTATCAGACTCCCTGGCTGAGCTCACGGAACTGGTCTCGGAGCTGGTGTTGGATTCACTCAGGCTTTTGGTCCTGGGTGACTTCAACATCCCATTCGGGACCAGTTTGTCAGGTGCAGCTCAGGAGTTCATGGCATCCATGACAAACATGGGCCTATCTTAATTGGTCTCTGGACCTACACATTCAGTGGGTCACACCCTTGATGCTGTTTTCAGTTCCGAACAGACAGATCTGTGGGCGGAGGTGATAAATACCTCCGTGTTGTCATGGACAGATAATTTTCTGGTCAGGGTTAGTATCACGGCTACCACCCGCCCCTGCAGGGGTGGTGGACCGATTAAGATGGTCCGCCCTCGAAGGCTGATGGATCCTCTTGGATTCCGGAAAGCCTTAGAGGGTGCTATGGCTGGTGTTGTCGACGATCCTGTAGAAGTCCTAGTTAACAGATGGAATCAAGACCTAACTAGGGCTATTGACACGATCGGCTCCAAACGTCCTCTCCGACCCGCTTCTAATCGGACACCTTGGTATACTGAAGATCTCAGGGAGTTGAAGCGGGAAGGACGACGACTGGAGCGCTGATGGCGGAAAACTCAACTTGTATCCAACAAGACGCGACATAGAGAACATCTTCGTTCCTGTTTTTTTCTCTGCACGCATTGCGTCTGCGAACTCGCGTCCAGCAGAACTGTTCAGGGTGGTGAGGGGTCTAATTCAGGCATCTTCCCCCCTGAACCAGGTTTTAGAGCCTTCGGCAGTTCACTGTGATGCCTTTAACGATCATTTCACATATAAAATCTCTCGGATAAGAGCCAACTTAGACGCTGTCATTATAGCAGAAGCTGACAATGGAGTGTCCAGTAACTCCGCGAGTAGAATTACACTGGATCAGTTTCAGTGGGTGAGTACTGAGGACATGGACAAGCTGCTTGGACAAGTGAGGAGGATGACTTGCCCTCTCGATCCCTGTCCTTCTTGGCTGGTTGTCCAGGGAGGAGATGCAGTTCGATCAAATCTACAACATATTATTAATGCATCTCTCAGGGAGGGGAGTTTTCCAACATGTTTAAAAGAGGCGGTAGTACAGCCGCTACTAAAAAATCCCTCCCTGGACCTCCTGGACTTTAATAGCTATAGGCTGATATCAAATCTTCCGTTTTTGGGCAAGGTGATCGAGAGGGCGGTTGACTTCCAACTCCAAGCAGTTTTGGATGATACAGATTTTCTAGACCCATTTCAAACCGGCTTCAGGGCAGGATACAGAGTTGAGACCGCTATGGTCACCTTAGTGGATGATCTATGCCTGAGTATTGACAGGGGGAGTGTGTCCCTGTTGGTACTCCTGGACCTCTCAGCGGCTTTCAATACCATCGACCATGGTATCCTTCTGGAACTTCTGGGGGGATTGGGAATCGGGGACACTGTGCTTCAGTGGTTCCGGTCCTATCTCTCAGGCAGGTTCCAGATGATGATGCTTGGGGATAGCTGCTTCGCAAAGAAGGAGCTGCTGCGTGGTGTACCACAAGGTGCCAACCTTTCCCCAATGCTATTTAACATTTATATGAAACCGCTGGGAGAGATCATCCGGAGGCATGGGGCGGGGTGCTATCAGTATGCTGATGACACCCAAATATATTTCTCTATGCCTTCGACAACATCGTCAGCTAAGGATAGTGTGTCTCCTCTGAATGAATGCTTGGAGGCGATAATGGGCTGGATGAGGAAAAACAAACTGAACAAACAGAGGTGCTTGCTGTCAAAGGCCACAACCTGGGTTTGGAGGTGTGTCAACCAGTTCTGGATGGGGTTACACCCCCCTGAAAGTCTGTGTTCACAGCTTGGGGGTACTTCTGGATCCGTCACTCCAAATGACAGCCCAGATAGACGCGACGGCCAGGAGTGCCTACTATCAGCTTCGGCTGATACGCCAGCTGCGTCCATTCCTAGAGTTGGAAGACCTAAAGACGGTAATGCATACACTGGTAACTTCGAAGTTTGACTTCTGCAATGCGCTGTACATAGGGCTACCTCTGTGCCTAGTCAGGAAACTTCAACTAGTTCAAAATATGGCAGCCAGGTTGGTAACCAGTACACCTAGGGGTGACCATATCACACCAGCTTTAAAATCTCTCCACTGGCTGCCAATTAGGTTCCGGGCGAAGTATAAAGTGTTGGTTATTACCTTTAAAGCCCTACATGGTTTGGGTCCAGGTTACATGCGGGATCGCCTTCTCCCGTATAATCTGCCCCGCACTCTCAGGTCCTCTGTGAAGAATTTACTTCAATCAGCCAGAACTAGGCTGACGAGCGTTACCCAGAGGACCTTCTCTTCTGCCGCTCCCAGACTGTGGAATGGCCTGCCGGAGGAGATTCGACAAATTAGCAATCTTCTTGACTTTAAGAGAGCTGTGAAGACTGATCTCTTCCGGCAGGCCTATCCAGTTGAATGTTAAGATGTTTTTAATAATGTATTTGTTTTTATTTGTTTTAATGTTTTATCTATTTTATGATTCTTGTATTTATATTTATTGTTGTTCCCCGCCTTGATCTGGATGGAGAGGCGGGTTAGAAATAAAATAAATAAATAAATAAATAAAATAGAACCAGTCAGAACTCCAAAAGAGCTATCCAAGGTGCGGAAACTCACCTCAGAACAGGTCTCAAAGACTTCTAGGTGGTGCTTCTCACCTTGTTTGCAAGTTAGTTCCTTCAAGTCATGGCCAGAGGAGAAAACCGGCCCTTCACCTATGAAGTTCATGAAAGAAAAGCAAGAGACTTTTTGCATCATAACACACTGCCTGGGTGCTTACGATCACTATAGCTTAAATAAGCTACAGTGGCTTGTTTAAGCCATGGCACATGCCAGGAGCCATTTGCCTAATTTACCCACACAAGCGTGGCTTGCCATGTCAACCGAACCTGGGCAACATGGATTGAGGACGAGGAACAACCCTCAAAACAACAACAGCCCATGGGTTATTTGAGGGTTGTTTCTCCCTCCAACAAGTCGTGTTGCTTGGGTTCAGATGACACAACAAACATTACCTGGGCAGTTAATTAGGGAAAAGCATGCACCACAGCTTAAACAAGCCACTGTGCTTGTGCAAACTGGGCCACTGTGGATCGAACACATGATGAGAATCGAGAAATGGGCTTGGGGAGCAGATGGTGGGATCAAAGATCGAGAATGAAGACAAGCCCATCCCGAGCTGGAAAATTGAGAAAGAACGACAACATGGAGCAATTCTTTCCATTTAACCCCCCCCCCCCCCACACACACAACTTTAATGACCAAACTACCTGAAATAATTATGACTCGCACACCAGGGCTTTCAATATCATGCAGGATGTCCTCACGGAGAGACCTCAGCATGGAGAGGGAAAGAGCGTTTCTTTTTCGAGGGTTGTTCAAGACGATATTCCTGGAAAGATAGATGGTCAAGAACTATTTTCCATAGCCACAGAAATTAGAACCCGAAATAATGGGTAGCAGTTACAGCTACCTAAATTCCGATTAAATATAAGGAAAAACCTCCTGCCAGTAAGATCTGTACAACAGTGGAAGAGTCAACCTATGGAGGTTGTGGGTTCTCCATCTCTGGAGGATTTTAAGAAGACGCTGGACAGCCACCTCTCATGGAGGGTTGAATGGGTTTTCCTTCACATTGCAGAGGGTTGATCTAGATGGTCCTTGTGGTCCCTTCCAACTCAACAATTTTATGATTCTATGATTTTTTAGACGAGATGGTTAAAAAATCTCAACAAAATCTTGACAAAGATTCGTGGGTGCGGAGGATTGTGAAGACAGGTGCTATACCTCCAGTAAAAATGTGAAGAGCATAAAATTGGTTACGCTTGTGGGGCCAGATGGCAATACAACGTAAAGCTTCCAACTGACCATCTTGCAGTGTTTTAACACGTTTTGCTATATTATAAGGCATACATACTTGATACCAAATTTCAGCAACGTGAAAAATGCAAGGATAGTGCAATATGCTCTCCCACACGTTGCAGTGATTCCAAATAATGGGCCTGCTCCAGGTCACTGGCAGCACATAAAATAATGTGCTTCGGGCACCTTCCAGCACCACATTCCAAGACAGCTCTGTTGCCATTGTCAAAATATGCATACTGCCATCTTGGATTTAGAGGCCAGGGAACATGTAAGGTGGCGTTACTTGTTGGTAGAAGGAGAGTTGAGAAGGTATCCAGTGAATATTATTTGTTGCTCTAATGGATTATCTTGCAACGATCTGTGATAAAATATTTCAACATATTTCCCCAAATGTCACTCGATTTAAGAAGTGACTACCTCTTCTACCAGGCCTGGTGTTATCACCCAGGATCCTCAGGCAGTAACGCTAGCGACATCTGCTGAGCCCCACCACTGATGCTGAGACCTGTTGGGGTCTGTGCTCTTGGCAGCCACCAATTTCCCCAAAATGCAATGCACTGGAAATTCCATGGCATTCTGGGTAAAACAAAAGTGTCGCCATGTTTTTTACACCCACAATGCTGCTCAATGACAGAACTTCTGGGCAACTGCATCTTGGGAAAACTTAGACTGCAGCCGCAGCACCTTGCTGAGGGCCCATTCAACCCTGGAACTGGTACTGCCTTCAACCAAGTCATGTGGCGTCCATCACCAAGAGCTTGACATCTTTATGTTATTCTTAAAAACACATCAAATTAGTTATCCAGGCTATTTTAAAACAGGATGGTCGAGGTCCGAAGAACTCCACATGCAAAAGAGGGCTTTGGGCATACGATTCTCAAAACACCAGAGTCCTGCATTAGGTCAAATTTAGGATACTTTCAAAAGCAGGTTATAAAAAAAGCAAATGCCTTAAAAAAAAAAAGCTGCTTGGATCTCAACTATAAAAAAGGATCACAACGTTACTTTCTTACTCTTTAACCTGTATCACGTTAAAGTATAACAAATTTGTTATCGTAGTATAAAGAATCATAGGCTAGGATAGCCTCTCTCAACCTGGCACTATCCAGGTGTATTGGACTACAACCCCCAGCATCTCCAAACCACCCGCTGCAGCATGCTGATGACATCTTAACTAACACTTTTATTATGGCATAACTTTCACTGGTCAAAGCCTATATCGTCAGATATAGACAGATCTATGGCACAATCTTACGGATGCTTACTAAGGGGGGAAATGGGGGAAAAACAGGGTGTTTTTTTCAAAAAAAAATCTCCACCCCTCCATTTTTTCTTGTTTTTCCCCCCCTGGCCTTCACATCTCTACTCAGACGTAAGTCCTGCTAGACCCAATGGATTCACTCCCAGACAAGCGTGTATAAGACTACAAATTCATAGCCAATTTTTCATAATTTGTCTATATATCAAAATTTGGAAAAGTTTTCTGGTTGCAAAACTCAGAGGAGTTTTATTTTAAAGCCCAGAACCCTACAGCCTCCCCTGTACAGAATACAAAGCGGGTAAAATTGAGCTCACTTCCAATTCTCTTTGGTCGGCAGTGTTTTGGACACTCTAGACAAAGTCCACTGTAAAGCCACATCTCCCCCCCCCCTCCCTTTCACTGCAGTGGAGCATTCTGCAAACTGCATAATTCTGCACTTAGAAGGAGGAATTTCTCCTGACATGCAACGGGCATAGCCAATGGTCAGGCATGCTGGGATTTGTAGTCCACACAACAGCTGAGGAGGGCAGGAAGACAAGGACCCACTCCCTAATCTCCCCACCCCAGATGTCAAAACAGGCACAGCAGCCTCGCCTCCCAGATGTGCTGGAAATATAGTCCTTTGACCAGGAAATAGGGGTGACCCTCTGGCCCAAAGGGGCGGCTAGGGCTCGGTCAGCTGGCCAAGGCGCTAGCCCCTGTTGTTTCCGACTTGGCCATTGGCTTCTCTGCCCTGCAGCCTTGCACCCACCTGATGCCGTCCAGCTGCCACGAGCGGGTGAGCTTCTGCTCTGCTGCCGCCGCTTGGTGGTGCAGCTCTTGCTGCTGCCGCCGCCGCCGCCCAGGTGCATCTGGGGCTCCGCGGCTGCCTGCTGCAGACGCGCCCCGGCCGCCGAGGAGAGGCCGGGAGAGCTTGGCCCACCGGAGGGTCCAGCTGCACGGAGCTCCAGCCGCCATTGCTCCGCTAGGAGGCGGCAGCGCTGCTCGCTGCTGCCCCCTAGCGGCTGCCGGTGCAAATGTCTCTTTCAGGGGAAGTGCGAGGAAGGCAGGGAATCTCTTTGGACGCGAAGCGCGTGTGAGCTCGCACTGACCGACCCATTGAATTCAACGGGATTTACTTCTGAGAAGACAGGAATAGGCTTGTGCTGGAAGGCCGCAAGTTTATATACCCACCCTGACCTGAGAAAAGGAGTTTGATGACTTAGTTGTTACTATATTGTGTATATATATATATATATATATATAATTTATTTTATTTCAATACCCCCCAATAGCTGAAGCTCACAGCCATTCAGAAGATAAAATACTGCATCAAGATTAAAATTTACATTTTTTTTTTTTAAAAATAAACAGTTAAAAACAACTAATTTAAAAAAACAGTTAAAAACAACTACAATAAAATACTAAACCTGTTATATTATTTATTATTACATTTATAGCCCGGCTTCTTTTCCTCTTGCAAGGAACCCCAGGTGGCTTACACGGTCCTCCTGCTCGCCGTTTTATCCACGCAGCAATCTTGTGAGGTAGGTTAGACTGAGGCCAGGTCTACACCAAGCAGGATATAACACTTTAAAAGCGGTTTGAAAACGGTGTATGGAATGTATCGTGGGCCTCTTCATCACAACAGTTAAAGCTGCAGGAGCTATACTAGAGCGACCAGATACAAAAGAGGGCAGGGCTCCTGCAGCTTTAACCGTTGTGATGAAGAGGGAATTTCACCAGGTGCAGCATGCATACAAATGACACCTGCTGAAATTCCCTTTTTCAATACAACTGTCCTCTTTTTCATATGGTCACCTTCCTCTGTCACACCTGGCCACTAGGGGGCAACACTTTCCAGTGTAATAACGTTATCTTTTGGATACAAAATCACCTGTAAGGCCTGATTTATCCTCTCAGTTGACTTTTACACTTTGACCACCACTTACTTCCCCCACCTCTGTACTATCATTGTATTTATTTATTAATTTATTTATTACAATTCTATACCGCCAATAGCCGAAGCTCTCTGGGCGGTTTACAAAAGCTTAAAACATGACACATTAAAAATTGATATACAAAATTTAAAACCATATAAACAGACAATGTATGAAGATAATATCTGTTTAAAAACAACTTTGAGCTCTCAGCCAGGCTTAAAGTTAGATCTGGGGTCAATTTTCCTTACGTATTTCTTCAAGGTCCGATTTGTATTGGCTGTCCTGGCTGGGAGTAACTGCCCTGAGGAGCATCTCCATTCCGGTTTTGGAGACTGACCGCAAGAACTATATTTTCCTCTGAGAATATTCTTCGGAGGAACGTAAGGCATTTGCTTCCGCCTGTGCCAGCCCAGCGTACTGATATTAAAAATGGACCCGCAACAAAATGTTGCAGTATGCAGTGCTTCTGTTCTGTCCTGCTCTGATCCAGCACAGCTCTTCTTATGTTTTTATGCCTGTCTACACAGAAGTAAACCTCACTGCTGGCTCCATGTTTTTGAGCATCCTCAATGGCCCCCTTCCCTTAGTCATTGCAGTGGTCACCAGCTGCTCTTCCTCTTCCTCCTCCTCCTCGCTACCATCTGCTTGTTTGACAGGCAGAGAGCCAGGGAACAAGTAGGCCGTGTGGGCTCTTGTCAGAGGGCCCCTGACCGTTTCCCATGGCTACTCTTGATGCCGGCTTTGAGTGGGTTCAATGGGACATACTCCCAGGTAAGCGTGAATAGATTTGCAGACTAAGGGAACAATCCCATCCATGTTTAGATAGGGGAAAAAAGGGCCTACAACCTCTAGTCTTTTCCAGACAGCATGGCTGGTTGGGAATTGCAGGACTTTTTTTCTGCCTAAACATGCATAGGATTGCACCTGGGGAGGGCAATTCTATGTCCCACCAGACAGTGTCTGGGAAAGCATAAGATAGTTCAGATTCCTGGCTCTAAACTCGCTTCCAGGAAACCACACTCCCTGCCCTTTTCCCATCCCCCTTATAGCCTGTGCAGAGAGAACTGCGCTGACTTCCTCGCTATGCTTGGAAAATGGAGCGCGTAGACAGGGAAAATGAAGCATATAGACGGGGAAAACGGAGTGCGTAGACGAGGAAAATAGAGCATGTAGACAGGAGCAGAGAGGGGAGAAGACCGCAGTGGCAGCTACACAAGAAATCTTATGGCCGCCTTACAGCCTCCTTCCCTCCTCTTCCCCGAAGCTTCCGCTAGACAGGCGAAATCGCTCGTCTAGCTTAAATGCAGAGCGAGACACGCAACATATCTCCCGCTGTGCATAGGATACTCTAAAGCCTCTGCATTTTGAGGCTGAAGAGTTCCCAGGGCAGATCTCTTAGGGTGAAATCTGAAGATGAAACACACTGGCACACGCTGTCACCCATACAGATTCAAATTTATTGATTTTCGCAACTAATTGTGACGCAATAGATGCTATGCCTTTGCACTGAGGATGGGGAAATTATGGCTCTCCGGATGTTGTTGGGCTGCAAGTCCTGACATCTCTTACCATTGGCTGTGCTGGCTAGGGCTGATGGGACTTGCAGTCAAAGAACATCTGGAGAGCCCCACATGCCCCACACTTGCTTTACACCCTTTGGCCAGAACACTGGAACCCACCTATTGATTGGCTCGTTTAAAATAGGTTTTTGTACATTTTAAATTCATTTCTTTGTGTTTTGACATTTTCTAAGCCACCCTGGGGATTTTGTTGAAGGGTGGCACTTAAATCTCATTTCTCTATAAATCTCCTTCGCAAATGTCATGGCAGCATTTTAATTTTTTTGCAGGTTCCACTTGTGTGACTTTCTATATGACATATAACTGCTTTTGCTCACATTCATTCCTTGTTAGTTACCCCGGTCTCTCCCAGCACCTGTTTAGACATGCACGGAGGGTGGATGGGTACAGGAACCACAGAAAGGGGAGTGGTAATGGCACCATGACCGCCACACGATCATGGAAACATTCTATGCCCTGTGGTTCACCCACCCTCTGTGGTTAGATTGCTAACTACTGCATGGTTTAATTGTACATTCTGCCAGCGGCCGCTCCATTGGGGAAATGGAGGGAACATGGCTGTGGACCATAGAAAATGTCCGTGATGGCAAGATCATTGCTGGAAGTGGTAATCGTTCTTGCCGGCAGACTCTATGGTCACTACTATTTATTTTTCCACTGAAATGAGCTGTAAAACCAATGAGGTTCCTGTCACATGACATGGGGACCACTGTGGAAGCCCGCTAACCATTTGCAGAAGATGATTAGGAGGTGTAGGTAGTCTGCCCACTGTGGGGAGGGAATTCTCCCTCCGCACGACACGCTAACCCAACGTGGATTGCTTTTTTGAGCAATCCACGGTGGGTTACCGTGTCATTTAAACAGGTCCTCAGTCTTTTGATTCCCTCTATCTTTTGTTGCATTCCGTACAGCAAAGGTGAGCAGGCTTGAGGTTTGCTCCTCCATCTGCCTCTAGACCTACACACACCCTGCTCCTAGAAACCTAGCATCTCAGATAGAAAGCTAGGCTACAACACTTCTCCTTGGAATGCTACTTTTCTTGTATAGGAAAGTATTTGATCATGTGAACCTCCCTTACCTACAGCCTGAAGTGGAAATCGCCCAGAAACCTTCTCCACTGCTGTTGTGGGAACTAGGCTACTGATCAATAAACCTGATAGTGTTGTAATCGAGAGTCAATGAAGTAAGCAGGAACTGCCTTTCTGCATTGTTCCTTCATGTTTACATTGCATCACAGATTGGGTCACATTTTTAAAGGTGTGCAAAAGGTTCTGACCCAGAGGCTAGAGTCTTCTTTCTGTTATACAGGTTCTGCTCTGACTAAGTCATGGTTCCAGACAGCCCAAGGGAGTTTCTCTCTCTCTCTCGTTCTTTCTCTCTCTTTCTGTTGTTCTACAGATGATAAGGATGATTTCCTTGTTAGCCAAAGGAAACAAGGTTTTACTCAGTGAGTGAATTCTTCCTCTCCTTCTCTAGCTTTTAAAGCTGCATTCACAGCGCAATCCAATACTTGTCTACTCAGATGTAAGTCCCATTGAGTTCAATGGGGCCTACTCCCAGGTAAATGAGTATAGGATTGCAGCCTTAAAGACTCTAGGTTGACTTCTGCAGTAGTTCCCTTTTATTTATCTAAAATTAGTTCTAGGGCACTTTTAAGAATTCTTCAAATACTTGAAAGGTTGCCACAGAGAGGAGGGCCAGGATCGCTTCTCGATCATCCCAGAGTGCAGGACACAGAATACTGGACTCAAGTTAAAGGAAGCCAGATTCTGGCTGGACATCAGGAAAAACTTCCTGTTAGAGCCGTACGACTATAGAACCAATTGCCTAGGGTGGTCATGGGCTCTCCCACACTAGAAGCATTTAAGATGCAGCTGGACAGCCATCTGTCAGGTATGCTTTAACATGGATTCCTGCATTGAGCAGGGGGTTGGACTTGATGGTCTTATAGGCCCCTTCCAACTGTACTATTCTATGATAAGAGTGGAACCCTTTCAAGATGGCGCACAAGATTTTTTTAAAAACACATCATACAAAACTCGATGAAAATATCAACCCAATATGCAGCGGCTGTAAAGAAGGCAAACTCCGTGTTAGGCATTATTAGAAAAGGAACTGAGAATAAAACTGCCAGTATCATACTGCCTTTATACAAACCTATGGTGCCACCACACTTAGAATACTGTGCACAGTTTTGGTCACCACACCTAGAAAAATATATTATAGAGCTGGAAAAAGCTCAGAAAAGGGCGACTAAAATGATCAAGGGCTGAAGCATCTCCCCTATGAGGGAAGGTTACAACAGCTGGGGTTGTTCAGCTTGGAAAAAAGGAGGCTAAGGGGAGACATGATAGAGGTGTACAAAATTATGCTTGGTGTGGAGAATGTGGAGACAATATTCTCTCTCTCTCAAAATACTAGAACCCAATAGGGTCATCCCATGAAGCTGATTGGTGGGAGATTCAGGCCAGATAAAAGGAAGCACTTCTTCACCCAACACATAAACTATGGAATTCACTACTACGAGATGTGGTGATGGCTCCCAACTTGGATGGCTTTAAAAGGGGCTTGAATAAATTCCTGGAGGAGAAGGCTATGGTTAGTCCTGATGGTTAGGTGCTTCCTCCAGTATCAGAGGCAGTAAGCCTATGTACACCAGTTGCTGGGGAATATGGGCAGAAGGGTGCTGTTGCACTCATGACCCACTTGTGGGTTTCCCATGGGCAGCTGGTTGATCTCTGTGTGAACAGAATGCTGGACCAGATGGACCCTTGGTCTGATCCAGCAGGGCTCTTCTTAAGTTCTTAAAGTGGAGACAATTAAAAAATCCATACAAACATGGTCCAATAAAATACATAAAAATAGAGACTGCCAACTTAAATGATTAAAGGCTAAACTTACTGTTAAAAACCAATGGCCCTGATTTAAGGGAATGCCAGTGAAAACAGGTGGATCGTTAGAGCTTTCCTAAAGGCCTGCGAAGAAGGGGCCTGATGAACCCCCAATGGAAGTTGATTCCAGGGTTGCAAGGCCAACACTGAGAAGGCCCCTCTCCATTCCTTCCTTGGTGGCAGACAGATGAGAAGGACCCCTGTTGATGTCCTCAGGCTGGTATTGGAGAAGATGTGTCAGAATTACAAGCCCCCCGCCCGCCCACCAAGATATGAAACAATAAAGAGGCCTGCCATGCAATTCACAAAGCTTTATTCAGTAAATAGACCTGAAGGGAGTGTGAATGCTAGGCGCTATCCTCTAAGCTTAATTAGCCTAATAAACCAAGGCACTTGCCTATTAACTAAATGCTCAGTTTCCAGTAGTGCCTGGTAGGCTTTTACTGGGCTCCTCTTTCAGGGAGGGTCTTCAAGCTGTAATCTCTGGCGAGTGGCTAATCTAGCAGACCGCCCCCATCTCCTCTTAACTGCATCCACTTGATTTTGCGGCTGACTTTGTGGTCTGTAAATTCTGATGCCCCCTCCCTCTCTTACAAAGACTGAGTTCCCAGGGAGAGGAAGGAGGGGGAAGACGAGCTCTGAGCCTGGCCCTCCTGTTAGATAAGGTCCTTGGAAGATTCCACCTTGACTCCTGGAGAGTCTTGGAGAATTTCCTCTCCTGCTTCCTGTCTTGGCTGGCCTACTTCTTTTTCAGGCTCCGAGTCCAATTTGGGATCCACCCCAGGGAGACCAGGCTTGATCCTGGCAAGATGGTCTTCAAGTAGCTGGGCCAAATCATTTAGGGCTTTAAAGGTTAAAACCAGGACTCTAAATTGGTCTTGGAAAAGCAATGGCAGTGAATACAGCTGGCGCAGTATTGGTGTCACATGAGCCGATCCACCCCCCAGCCATCACCAGTATTTGGGCAGCTGTATTCTGCACCAGCTGAAGCTCCCGAACTGTCTTCAAAGGCAGCCCAATATACAGCATATTACAGTAGTCCAGCCTCGATGTGACCAGAACATGCATAATTGAGGCAAGATCCTCCCTGTCCATATAGGAACAGTACTGGCATGTCAGCCTAAGCTGATAAAAAGTCCTCTTGGCCTCCACTGCCATATGAGCTTCCCCAGTTAGCTCCGAGTCTAGCATACCCCAAACTGCTCACTTGTTCCTTCATGGAGAGTGCAAGCCCTTCCAGGACCAGATGTAATCTTCTGTCCAGATTCCACGTTTTCTGTAACCACAGTTCTTCCAACTTTTCTGGATTAAGTCTCAGCTTGTTTGCCTTCTGCCTCATCCATCTCAAAACTGCAGACGACACCAGCGAGGCTCAAAAAGACACACACACACACACACCGGCCATGGGCTGTCTGTAGCAAGACAGCTTGTTAGCAGACAGCTAACTGATCATTTCCTCTTCCAGCTTATAAAACTTTATTTTTTTTATTGAACACATTTTGATTGTTTCAACAGGGCCCATGAAAAAATGGTCCATACTTTTGACTTAACAGCAGTCCTGGAGGGGTGGGGCAGGTCCTACACTCATGTTGTGAGCTTGACTTAAATACTATATCTCCGTAATCTGACACACTTGGGGGCTGGCCCAGCAGTCCCTGGCCTCATCTGCAATACGAGGACAATACTACCGGCCTACCTTTCAGGGTTGTTATAAGGGCTGTGAGTGAAGAACCCACTGTGACTGCTCTTTATGTTACGTCTCCACCTGTCCTTGTACTTCTGGCATCATTGTCTGATGCTCTTCTCCAGTTGCCCCCACCATCAAGACCTTAGGAGGTCACTACATGGGAAAATATCTTTTTGGCTGTAGTGCAGGGAGAAAAGATTTCTCCAGGGAAGTTTGCCTGGTGCTGTTTCTCAGGTCTTTTCCAGCACCAGACAAAGACCTTTTAAAATTCCCAGGCCCTTCTTAACATTAGCTGACACTGGTTTTTTATCTGATGCTCTGCTTTAAGATCTGCCACGTTCAATGACAATTGTTTTATTGTGGATTATATTCATTTACTTTTCATTGTTAGCTGCCCTCACAGCACTCATATTTAAGACACAGGGTATAAATCTTTTAATACATACAGAAATAAATCAAAAACCCTTCTTCAGTTGCCTATGTTGATTCTATCTGCTTCTTCTACCTCTCCCAGCATGGAATCAGAATTTTCTCTTTCTGCTATGTTTTTATTTGACCCAGTTTTGCCCTATCCGGGATTTAGATTTCACCTTCACTGCAATTTTAACTCTAAACGGGGTATCAACCCCCCCCCCCCAGGAATAAGAGATGATGTGAAACAGAGATATCAGAGAAGAGGTGGGAAAAAGCAGGCAGGAGGGAGTTAATGTAGGAAGCGGAGAATGTGCAAGGAGAAAGAAGGAGTAGAAAAAGATAATTGGAAAGTGGGGCAGGCCAGGGGGAGATGGAGGACATCTGTGTTGACGGAAATAGCTTCTTTTATCAGCAGGTGAGGAAAGGCTAACTGAAATTGTGCATTCAGAACGGATTCAGAAGTCAGGAACTAAGAAAAAGAGTGACCTGGATCAAGTGAACAGAGCCTTAAAACTCCAAAGAAAAGCTGCCAATGGAACCGTCAGGAAGACAAATGTACCAACAGGAGCGAATTACGAGAGTAACGATTTAGCAAGCGAGTGTTAAATTGGACAACAGTTTAATAGAGTGCAGCCCAGTAGGAGGGGTGGGAGGGAACCCAACCTGTGGCTGCGAGTCAGATCCTCAAATGCGACCAGCACAATCCTGATTGCAAGGAATGGAAGCTGTGCAGGAGCCCGACTCGACACACAGACCAGGCACACTGAATGAGGAATGAGCGAGCATTGATTGTGCACAAAATTGATCATGCACCAAGGCACTGAGTGTTCTCATAGGGGGAAAAGCGGGGAGGGCACAGATCATCTCTTCTTTAGCTGCAGAACTCCTTGATGAGGAGAAAGAATGTGGAGTCCTTCCTCCTTCTACCCCAATAGGTACAACTGAGGCACCAGAACAAAGGAATGTGTTGTCCAATGTGGCCAAGCTACATAGGATTGGGTGGCAAGGGCATGGCAGAAAGTCCTTGGTTCAAAGTATGGTTCAACCATCAAGGCAGGGCCTATAGCTCAGCGGTAGAGCACATGCCCACAATCTAATAAATAAATAAATAAATAAATTTTATTACGGTCAACAAGACCAGCAAGACCCACAATCTAATAAATATAAGAGGGGGAAGGAATGGGGGGAAAGTGGGGGGAAAAGCACTCTCAGGCATCAATTCTTCAGGTTTTAAGACATTTTTATATATTACCGTTGATGCACATTAACAAACCGAGTATGACAAGACCAGCCCAGCCCTGGGCGTCCAGTCTAGAATTCAACACTGAAGATGTAGCATTCTGTGTTCGAAAGTGTTCAAACAGTGTTCGAAATAACACTTTCAAGTCATGCTTTATTTACATATTCACTTACAAGGTCAGCATTAAGGGTTAGCATTGTCCAGCATTTTCCATGGCCTATACTCCTCCAAGGGCTGCACCACAGATCCTCACCTCCTTCTTGCTCCCTCTTAATCTGCCTTTGCAAGCTGCAGGTGGAGTGAGGAGAAAGAACAGGGTCTGACTGCCCTTCACTTTGCACTCTCCTTTCTGGGGGGGGGGAGTGCAGATTGGGCTCAGAGGAAGAGAGCAAGAGGATGGGCTGCTGTCCCAGGGAGGAGTAGGCAATGAGCCCATTTAGAGGGAAACACTTAGGGCATCAGTCCCAAGTCCCCTCCCCAAACAACCTGGTTGCTTACAGTGCAATCCTATTACTATTATTATTAATCTTCATTTGTATCCTGCCTTTTGCCCAATGCTGGGTCTCAAGGCAGCTTTACAAAAGTAAAACATATTCAGTTAAAAGCTATAAATAAGAGATATACAAAAGTTTAAAATATAATTAAATAGGTTTCATTATTAAAACATTTCAACATTTAAAATACATATTAACATTTAAAAGTCTTAAACATAGATGCGGGCCCAGATTATTCACCAAAGGCCTGCCGGAATAAGGAAGTGTTTGCGTGCCTCCGGAAAACATCAAGGAGGGAGCCAGACTAGCTTCCTATGCATGTTTACTCAGAAGTAACTCTAAAAAAGTGTGCACATGTTTGTAGCCTAGGGTGGTCATGTTCACTCTTTTACATAGGACAGTTCTCTCTTTGAAGGGCTGTCTTTCCCAATTCTAGCTTAAAGATAAAGAACCATAAGAATTGTTGCTCATCAATAGTTAGCACCTGAACAGCAACCGAAACAAGCAGGTACTTGCAGTCTTCCACACTATGGTGAGATGTACTGTATTGTTATTTGAAGTATATTGGGCAAAAGCCAACATACATCCTACTTAGAGGAGACCTATTACAATAAATGGAACTTAAGTTATCCCATTCATTTCAATGGGTTTACTCTAGGGCTTATGTTGGATTTTGCCCATTAATTACTTCTCAAATTGCATCTATACATTTCAGCACATGCAATTTTTATGCAAGTCACTGTCCACTTTTTTGGGGGGGGGGATGCATTTCATCAGTGGGCCCCTAAGTGCAATCCTCTACGTGTCTACTCGAAAGTAAGCCCCACTGATTTCAGCAGGGATTATCTCAAAGTAAATGGGTAAAAGGGTCGCAGCCTGAAAACCTGTACTTGCATTCGGATATTATGTATCGTTTTCTAAACCGCATTGCAGTCAACGGAGCTTAATCTCAGGCCAATGGATCACTACCTTAAAAACTGCACGTGAAGCATGCACCTTGAAACATGCAGCGCCAGGTCAAAAAATGGCTCTCTCTCCCTCGACCAGAAACGCTGCTCCAGCGAAGCAGCGATCCTGGACTACAATCGCTGCTCCTCCGCCAAGTGGGAAGAGCCTCGCCTCGCTTTCGATCCAAAATGGCGGCGCTGCTGAGAAAGCCCTATACCTTACGTCCGGCGAGAACTTCGCCGATCCCGGCTGCCGTAGCCTCGTTCTGGACTCAACATGGCGCCCGGCCTGGGAGCGCCCTATGCGCGCCTTTGGGCCGCGCGCGGCGGGCGGAGGGAGGCTGCTCCTGTCCCGAGCGCGGCGGGGCGGGGGAGCGTTGCCATGGCAGCCAAGAGAAGGTGTCACACCGGGCCACTTCCTGGTTGGAGGCCAACGTCCCGGGCACTAAGCTGGGAAAAGCGCCGCGGGGAGGAGGCGGAACGAGGCCCCGGAAGGAGCAGGAGGCCCAGGCGCCGAGGTAAGGGGAAGAAAGGAGGTGTGAAGGGGCGCTGGGCTGGCGGGGGGGGGGTCTTGGGGTGCTCCTCGGAGCCTCAGGAGCCGGGCCCTCCATTTTGAGGGGCACTAGAATGAGGGCTTGAGGCCTTCTCATGGGGGGGGGGGGGAGGGAGAGGAGAGCGTTGGACTGGCCCATTCTGGAAAGGGGGCGGCCGGAGGAGGCCGGCTCATGCCTGTTCCCTAGGGGAGTGGGGTGGGGGGTGGGGGGGGGCGGGGAGATCGTGGTCCTCGTGAGTGTTCTTAATTTCAGACCTGAGGTGCTGGGGTCTCTTCCATGGTGTCGGACTGGGGCTCCTCCTGTGGGACCCTCCCACTTCTGCCCTTGGTTTGGGGAGGGGGAGGCGAGGCCCTGGCAGCGCATGGAGACAAAGGGGAGGTGGGCTGAATCTGGGATGGGGGAAGGGGGGTGGGTTTCAATGGTGGGCGGACTCTCTGCGATGGGGAAGCGGGTGGTGGTGAGGAATGGTCGAGGGTCTCCTTGTTGTAGGGGAGGGGGAATGGGGCCTCCCCCGGTTCTGGTCCCTCTGGGGAAACTCTGCTGGGGGTGGGGTGGGGTGGGGGGCGCGCCAAGGCTAGAGGGTTTTGAAGGGTGGGGAGTGTCTGGAGGAGGGAGGTTAAGGGAGGTGGAAAGGGTCAAGGAAAGTCATGCAGAGGGGGAGGCGAGATCTGGAGGGGGAGGGGGAGAAGGGTCTTTGATCACCCCATCGACCCGACTTGCACAGCCCAGTCCTTTGCATATGTATTCAGAAGTAAGTCTCGCTGTTTTTAGAGGAGGGCTTTTTACTCGCTTCTAGGCGAGCGGACGCAGGCTTGTAGGCATTAAAGGGGGGAGTAATATAAAGCTTCTGAGGCTTGGTGGCGACTTTTTTGGGGTGTGTGTCTGAATGGCACATGGGGATCTGTGGAAGTGCGGAAACATTCACTTTGCTAGCCTTTTGTCGTAAAGGGCTTATAGATTGTGCGTTCTTCATTGCTCTAATAGGATTATGGTGGGTTGCATTTAGGGACGCAACTTGTTTCGTTCCATCGCCCCCGCCCCTCGTGGTTTATTACTGCTGTCTGCCATAGTAAACAATGAATGAGAAGAATTATAACTAAAATTCGTATAAAAACTTCTGACTTGGGTGGTGTACTTTAGGATGGAAAGAGGCTTTAATAATTAGGTTATGCCTTCGTTGTGACAATCTTGGATTGCTTCCCCATGTGTTGATTCAGGGGGCTAGGGCTGTGGGAGGAGACCCTGACTTTGGGCACAGAGGACTCTGGACTTATTTTGTTGGTCACCTCCCCCCACCCCCAGGTCATTCAGAGAAATGGTATTAGAAAGGATTCAGCCCCACAGATTTGTGGAGAAGTATTGAAAAGAGATCAGATAAAGCACAATCTGTGACTTGTACAAAACCCCTGGAAATGCGTCTTTACATTCCCACCCTTTCCATGGTCACTTGTGGAAGAGCTGATCCTTAAATTGTATAGTTGCTTCCTTGATATGTTCACCAGTCCTGTGGGAGCTGGACTGAAACCACTGCTATCTACTGAATGGCTGGTTGAGAGAATGACCTGAGGGAGCCCCTATATCCTGTTATTAGTCCCTTAAGTCCAGGCTAACTTTCTTTGTTAATAGTTTGGAGCAGCCTCTGAAACTTGGTTTATTAGGCCAACTGGACTATCACTTTATAATGTGTTGAGGTAGAATTGAAGGGCATTCTGTAGAGTTTAACAAGGAACTCTTTCAGCCTGGTCCTATTTTATTGAGTTGTGTTGGTCCCATGTAAGTCTGCAAATCTTAGGCATATTGCCCTGAGACCGAGTAAGCTCAACAGAGCACAGTGGGACTTCCTTCTGAGTAAACATGCACAGTATCAGGCTATAAGAGTGCATAGTATTGCAGCCTTTGTCTAATAGGCATTCATATATTTGAATAGTGATTTAAGTGATACCTGCCAAAGCCTGGCAACTTCTCAAAGCAGTTTACTGAGTGATTCTTTGATGTGTAAATATATTGAAACTGTGAATGAGGAAGGGGGGAGTGTCCTTGTGAATATTTGATCTGTGCTTCTGCTATTCCTTGGCTCATTTATCAGTGAGTGATTCAGAGAAGGTTATTAAATGGTAGGAAGTGATTTGCTTTTGTTGTAACTTGGAGCATTTCATGGTGGAAAAGCTGAACCACTAATTTGCAGGATAGCTGTCTTCATTATTTTCTTGTATTCTTTCCCTGAAGGCTGTTTAATTAAGTCTCTGCTTCAAGTTTGAAGGTAACAGAAAGTTTCTTGTTTGATAGAATTGCCTTCAATTTGATAGATGGTTGATCTGTTGATTACACGAATTAAGGTTTGTTCTGGGGAGAATTCTTGAGGCCGAAACTTTGACAATACCATGTTTGTATGTGTATCTAAAAGAAATTAGCCAGAAATAAGGCAAGTTGGAAATAAGTTCAAATGGAGCAGTTGTTACTCTTGCTCAGGGAAAGGCATTTGTCTATTTTCTTGTTGCATTGTGTTTGGCCAAGCATGGGTTTTCTATTTCTTAGAAGTGCAAACAATCTACAGCATATGACATTAGCTGCAGAATCTACCTGTGGTCTTTTAAAGGCTATAGACTTATTCACATGGGAATGACCCTTATTATAATCAGAGGGCTTGTTTCCAAGTAAACATGCATAGATGATCAGCCTAAATGAATCTCTGAAGATAATGCTTGAAAGTGCATGTGGCTAAAATAGATTTCCAGTGGTCAAGTAGATTAGGGCTTCTGTGCCCTAGATAGCTATGTGACCCTTCGCATGACTAGCAGAACCATAGAAAATTATACAAAATAGTGTTTTTTTGTTTGCTTAACTTGAATAGTTTATCCAGGTTGTGGAATCCAGGTTTATTTGGATAGAAGGTAGTTTATTTTGGTGCAAACTGTAATTCCAAGAGTGACTGATCAAGACTTTGTGGAGAAGTTGTGAATATATTGTATGTAACTGAGAAAATAATGAAATGTGCATCTTAGTATTTTGGTGGTTAGAGACATGAGAGGTACAGTACTGCTCTTATTGAGGCTGTTGCTCATAAAAAGGCTTCACCCATGCTAAAATAGCACCATGCCTTTATACTGGGTGGAGTTGTAATTAGAAAGGAATTTCTAATAACCATAGTAGCCAAAGCTTGCGAAGGAGCACATTTTTAGCATCATATAATTTAGCCAGAGCTCTCATGACACTTATTATGTCTGTGTCAAAATTACAGTTCAGGAGTGGCTGATGCAGAGATCAGGTGTTGTGTGTTGTCTGACAAATCCTTCAAAAACCTGATTGGGCTTTGTGAAAGAGCATTTTATTTTGGGTATAAAACACACCTCATGTCAAAACAATGGTTGTAAGACAGGGGTAGCCGGTCTTCTTGGTGAGTGTTCTGCAAATCCAGCATGAGGACCAAGTCATACAGCAGTATTTAGAGGTAAAGCATTGAGGCTGCAGGGTGAGGGGTTGCATACTTGACAGTGGGTGGGGGAACACACTTTGTTGCATGTAGAAATACTGCATGTTGGACAGTAGGCCAAGGGCTGACTCCGCCATTGCATGCTCAAAAACCCTTGGAACAATGAATTTAAATGGCAGAGAGTTCACAGACCAAACTGCCTGGAATGAGGGCCATGCAGGATCAGTGTCAGTGGTGGACTGTCCTGCGGCCAGGATCACCCACAGCTGACACTGCTTCCAGCACTGCCTAAAGATGCCAGGTGCCAACTCTGGCTGTGGCTGAACCCTTCTTCCCAACATGCTAGCTTTCAAAATGTAGGGAGATTTATTTATTTTTTAGTGTAAAAGTATTCAGGGAGTTCTATAATTCCTGGAAAGAATTACACTCCTTGAATTCACTACTTGCTTCTGCTGATAGTTTAAAGTTGCCTTTAAGTGGGTGTTGCTGTATGAGCTTGCCGGAGCCACCTGCACTGTAGAGAAACATCAGCCATATAGGGCAGTTGCATTTTGATTTCTGAAGCCCCACACTGTTGGTGAATAACTATTTTTTGTATACCATCTTTGAAACCTATCTATTAATTTCTCGTGGCGTCTCTCTGACTGCTTATGACACTAATGCTATCCTATTGGAGTCCATAGTTTTTCACTAGAAACTAACCTATTTTCACAAAAAAGAAAAGAAAATAATAATAATAATAATAATATTTATTTATAACCTGCCTCTCCCTCTGGATAGAGGCGGGGAACAACAACAAATATAACACACAAAAACCACAAAATAGTTGAGATATTAAAAACAAATAAAAACCAATACATCATTAAAAACATCTTAAAATTAAAAACATCTTAAAATTCAAGTGGATAGGCCTGCTGGAAGAGAGCAGTCTTCATGACACATGAAAGCTTCCAGAAATGAAACAAGCACACTACTCTTGTTTTCAACAAGTTCTTCCGTGCCTTTCCACAAACACACATGCTCAAGGCACCTAATGACTTAAAAGCACCATATCGCATCAGTAGGAGTGAAATAGCAGATACTCCATGTACAGCCAATAACAAAAGTCAGCTATAAAAGCACAGTGCCAATATTTACAACGTTGAGAAGCTTTTGTCAAAATGTTGTTGAGAAGCTTTTGTCAAAAGTGCTTCATGGTAAAAAGCTCAACGTCTGGTGCGTCAGGAATGTGTTCACTTGACACCCAAATCTGTTACAGGTGTTTGGCCTAGGGTGGGGTTTCTGTAGATGCAGTGCTACCACAGAAAAGACCCTTTTATATAGAAATGTACAGATTTAACCTCATGTAGAGGGAGAATTAAGACAAATCCTTCTTCCAGTCTTAATGATCAGTATGAGCGTGCATGCACACATGCAGAATATGGGTGAATGCACTCCCTAAGACACAATGTCAATTAATAGCACTGCTTTTGTGTGCAGTACCTGGACACTTATGGGGCGACAGAAGAGGCATGAGCTATTTGCCCATAGGACAGAAGAAGCTGCAGTCTAGGTTTACAGAACTCCTGAATTGTGGTGGTAGTGGGAAAGAATCCCCCCAAATAATGTACAGTATTTCCTTACAACAGTTATATGCCACTTTTCTTCCAATGCACTCAAGATGATTTCATATTTAAAATGTTAAAACAAGAAATAAGATGCCCAGCACACACACAGCAACATAGAATTCTCCTGGGAGCTGAACTGCCTCATCTGTGGGCTACTCCTCTCTAGCTTTCCTCTCAGATCACACAGGTCTTATAAGCAGACCTTAAGGATGTCCCAGCTGCATTCTCTGAGCATGTTGGGCTAAGTATTGGCTGAAGGGTAACAAAAGAACACTCCGAAGGGGTTAAGAGCTAACATTGTCACGGACTTCACTTATAACCCTTAAGTGCTTTATTTGTATCATTTGTCATATCTATCTATCTATCTATCTGTGCCACTATTCTGCTAGTTTTACTGATGGAGGACACACAGCTTTTAGTTCATGGCTGAGGTGGGATTTGAACCCAGGAATTTTAAATCCATTGTTCTAACTGTAGGCACTCTTGTTTTTACCTTACTGAGGCTCACCCTTATCTAGGAAGAAGTGTCATTGAACGCAGTGGGGCTTACTTCTGAGTAGGATTGCACTGCAAATTGATAAATGGTCCACCCAAGATAAGCATACTTGGTTATTCTCAAAGAGGAAATGCTGTTCAGAACATGAGTGGCTACTAGTTGATAAAATGCTGTCCTTGGAAGTTTGCGTGCATGAAAATTTTGTCTGCATATGTAAATGCATTTCCCAAGATTAGAAGTGTGCGTTTAAAGTACCGGCTTTAGAGTGGCTTCACTACAGTAAAAGAGGGTGCAAGTGAACCTTTCCTCATGGGAACATTCCATGTCTGCCAAGAAATCCCTGAATGTCTACCGCTGAAACCCAAGATGTTGCAGAGGTTTTGTGGGCTTTTCTAGGTGTTCACTAGCTGTGTGCAGGGTCTGTTGGGCCTCACTGTCACCATGCAAGAATTGGGCATGTTCTAGGATGCACTCTCAACTCTATCCTGCAGGTGCATGTTGCAGAGAAAGATCAGTAGTGGGCAATAAAGCTGATTTTCAGGGAAGTTTGTCTGCCATTTTTGAACTTCTCATTGAGGAATTTGAGGTAGGCTTCCCAAGGACACCAGAGTTCTCCAGAGCACAGCTGGAGAATCAATGCTGAGACATGTGAGACAGCTGGGAGTGTAGTATGGACACCTGCTTCCAGGAGCCACAGTTGAACATGTTTGGTAATTTGTGTTTTCATGTTGCACATATGATGAAAAAGTGGTGTGCATCCAACTTGCATGTTACAGGCTATCTGCAGGTGCATGCTAAATTTTTACCAAGCCGCTATGAGAGGCATCCCTTAGGAAACAGGCTAATAGTGCTAGTGACATGTTGCTGTTGTGAGCCAATCATGTAATGACTGTAATTAGCATAGTAAATGCTTTGGAGCAGTGAAAGTTGCCTTCAGAGGATTACTTTGGTCAGGACAAAAGATCACCATTGTAATCAAGTGAATCATTCAGAGCATTTTTTATCTTTGATTAGGCAGTGTGCTGAGTTGTGGTAGTTTTGTGATCAATCACAGAATTGATCCATTTGTTCCCTCTATTCTGCATACGATAGCATAAGCCCCAAATGGCCAACTTTTGTCTTCTTCAGAGCAGCTGTTTATTCTCCAGATGGTATGCCAATGGCTTGCAAGTATATTTTGCTGCACAAATTGAACCCTTCATGAACGGCCAGTTCCATAATCATGTGGGAACCATCTGATAGTTGGGGCTCCACAGTTTCAGAAGTAGGGAACAGTGTTTAAAAAGTTGGGGGGGGGAAGTATAATAATTGTATATTCTTGTTAATTACACTGAAACCATATGATTAAAACTCAGTACAGATAGCATTTAAAAAGTAGGGAACAGAGTCGCGTACAAATATGTAAATCTAGTTGTTGTATAGGAAATCCATAGGAGGTGGTGGGAGGACTCAGCAGAGAGCATAGGATTCTTGGATTGGAGTTTCTTTTGGGCCTTGGAATAGGCAGGGCATTAAGTAGAACCCACTTTGCTCCTCTCCCTGGCTCTACTTCTAGGCACCCAGCTGAGTTCCAGAGGAAATCTCCCTTGGTTTCTTCACCTCTAATCATTAAATGCGCCCTCCAACCTAGGTAACTCATGTGTTCTGCTTTCTCCACATATCCTTCATGACCATTGTATTCTGTGAGACTAGGGTATGTGTCCATCAGCTGGGAACAGGGCTGGTATGCTGTTTGCAGCAAGAGGGGATACACCTCCATTGTCATGGTGATGAATTAATTGGCTCCTGGTGCATCTTCTTGCTTTCTCCTTCTTCAGCTCTGGAACCAGCCTTGGAAAGTCCCAGGTAGAGATGTATCACTGAAGTGCTGAATCTTTCTCTTGCAATTTGAAGATGTTTTATCTTGTAAATGAAACTGGGGGTAAATTTTCTACAGTCACTTGACTAAAATATGGTGAGGTGCTGGGGGGGGGGGTAGATAAAAGTCCTTTGAGGGCTACCAGTTGGCTGCCCTTGGCATAAGCTGTTCTTTGGTTCTCTCTTTTTAAAGTATTCCCCCCCCTTTGAATTTCCCCTGTTTTGAAGACTGTAATAGTCTACTTGTTATGGTTTGCAGCAGATTAAACAGCAGCGTTTTGTAGAAAAATCTGGTGGCTTTCCAGCTTTCTTTCTTGGATTTGCTTTGGATCTGCAAGTGTTATATTCAGGCACATTTTATGGAAGTTGGATAATTACTTTCTCTTTCTCCTTATCCTCCTCAAGTCTTAAGGACTCGGGGAGGAGAGACACTGCATGGAATTAGCTGACTAGGTTAACACAGATGGTGGATTTCTGGTCAGTTTATTGAAGAAAATGAAGTTACAGGATGTTTCTTGGCTTATAGGATGCTGAATTTGGCAATTTCCAATCCACTCTTGTTGCTCAGGCACCAAAGCCTTTTGAGTGAGTCAATCTGAGCAGTGAGAAGCCAGAATATTTGGTCAGAAGGCCCTTTCTAGGAGGGTGCATGCTTTGCTTTGGTTCTGAATGTTGAGGCCTGTTGCAAGGGTGAGTGTGGCGAGGTGAGCACAGGACAGAGCCAAAGCAGAGTAAGGCAGGTTTGTGGCAAGGATCAGGAGCATCACCAGTGCCCCCTTTTGCTCAAACTTGAGTGAAAACTTGACTTGGAAACTCTTTTAATGGGTCATGTGGATTTCTTGCTATGTTGGGCTGGTTGGTAGTTATTTGTCTTGACTTGAGTGTGGTGGTTTACAGCACATAGGCTGCCTGTTCACACATTACAACAACCCACCGTGGGTTAATTCACTCACGGGGTTCCATGATGTATGCCGGCCGCCATTTTGCATGTGTGCAAGCCATGGCAGGGACATGCTGCATGTCATGTTGTGCAAACCCGGTGAGGGTGTGTTGTGGTGGTCAACGAACTACCCATGACCCTAAAATAGCCCATGGACTGTCGGTGGTGTGTTAACCTTGCCAGTAACCCATCTTTGCGGGTTTGCATGACATGTCAAGCCATGGCTCACACCTCCTCCCTGCCGTGGCTTGCATATGCAAAATGGTGGCCATCATATGGCATGGAGCCCCCATGGTTGAATTAACCCACAGTAGCTTACCGTGTTGTGGGAACCAGGCTGCTGAGACTCCACTTGACATCTCTCTGGCTCCAGGTTCAATGCCTGTTCTAGGCTTGAGTTGAAGTAGTCACTGCAACCAGTGTCATTGCTCTCATTCAGGCAACAGTGGTCTCAAGAACTTTACATGGATCAACTTCAGAACTGGCTGTACCTCACCGCTAATAATGCTCTCCACTTTTGGATGTTGGGCATGAACATGCTTCGTAGTTCATGCTGGTTGCTGGCTTGCCATAATTACCTTGATACCAGCATTCTTTAATACTCCCTTTTATCTCCAGCATTTTGTACTTTGCAAACTATTTGAATAGTTGGATGAAGGCCAACTATGCTGCTCTTACACACAAATGAGAAAAGGCCTGAAGTGTTTGGGGTGTTTTAGTTCAGAAAAAAAGGTTAAGGATGCATCACAGAAAAGGCCTGTTCCGGAACTGAAACCACCAAGCTTCTCTCAGAGGCGGCAAACAGAGAACGGCCTCTGAAGCTGACCTCAGGGACTAGGTAGATTCATATGGAGAAAGTCAGTCCTTGAGGTATTGGGGTTCTGAGCCATGTAGGGTGTTATAGGTTAAAACCAGCACTTTGAATTTGTCCTGGAGACAAGTTGTCAACCATTGCATGTGAGCCAGAACTGGGTTTATATGTTCATGTCACCCACTTGGAGTCAACAACCTGCCTACTGAGTACTGCAGTAGCTGCAGCTTCTGAACTGTCTTCAAAGGCAATCAATGTACAATGCATTGCAGTAAACTAAACTAGAGGTTACCAGAGCATCGTTCACTGATGCCAGGCTGTCCTCATCGAGACAGGGTGACAACAGGGCTACCAACTGAAGCTGGTAGAATGCACTCCATGCCATGGATGCCATCTGAGCTTCCAATGACAATGATGGATACAGGAGTGCCCCAAGCTGTACACGTCATTCAGGGGAGTCTGACCCCTTCCTGAGCCAGTTGCACTGTTCCTATTCAGGCAGAGGAACCACTCATCAACAGAGTCTCAATCTTGTCTGGATTGAGCCTCTCATCCAGCCCATTACTGAGGCCAGTCACTGGTTCATCACATCCACCATCCCCCCTGATTGAGATGAAAAGGAGAAGTATAATTGTGTGTCATTGGCATATTGATAATGCACCCCAAAACTCTGGACAGTCCCAGACTGCAGTTTCTTGTAGTTGTTAGCAACTCCACACTGGATGATCCATGGAGCCAAGCAGTACCCCCCAAGCACCATTCTTTGGAAACTACTGTCCAGGTAGGAACAGAATCACTGCAAAGTAGCATGCCCAATTCAAACAGCTGTTCCAGAAGAATGCCATGGTTGATGATTTTGAACACTGCTGTGAGATGAAGGAGTACCAACAGGGACACACTCCCAGTGTCTCTCTCCCAACACAGGTCATCATACTGGGCAACCAAGGCAATGTCGTTCCCAAAACCAGACCTGAACACCGACTAAAAAGGATCCAGAAAATAAGACTCGTCCAAGAATGCCTAGATTCAGTCAACGACCACCTGCTCAAGTACTTTGCCCGAGAAAAGGATATTGTAGCGTAAAGCTTTTCCTACCCATAACTGAGCCTTAGGACAGGCATTTCAAGCTTTTAGAATGGGAAAGGAGTGTGGCCAGGGTTGGGGTGTGTGGCCATCTGGGGGACCCAGGGTGGCTAGATTTGACTCTCAGGCCTTTGTGTTAAGGCATGGACATGCTAGCATAAGAGGCAGCAATCCCCAAAATAACCTGGACCGAAGCCATTCAGGGCTTTAAAGGTAATCACAGTCCTGGAAATAAATTGATAAGCAGTTCAATCCTTTCAGGTAAAATGTGAAATGATTTGGTAAGCGAACACCAACCAGTATTCTTGCTGCTGCATTTTAGTCCAATTGCAGTTTCCAGAGCCTCTTCAAAAGTTACACCCATGCTGAGCGTATTGCAGTCGTCCAATCTAGTTGTAGCTAAAGCTGCTTAGTTGGTTGCTTCCCTGTTCCTTGTGATGGAACTCTGTGGGATAATGTATAGGCAATAATGTTCCTCATACAGGTTTTGCTTGCATCTCTGATGTGAAGTCATACATTATTGAATGGGGAGCAGTATATAAATATTGTAAGTAAATAAATAAATAAATGCAGGCAGCACTTCTTGGCCTTGGTGCAAACATTGCAAGCAATATATTCAACATCTTAGTGACTGAGAGTGACAAATATAAATGCAGCTGGGATCCCCCTGCTGTTAATCTTTGTGGTTATCTGGCTACGGGAAGATTGGATTATTAACAAATGACTAGAGAATGATCATACCCTACTTAGCTGTCATTTTCTTATTAGGATCTTGTGATGTCCTACTGTTCAGGGATGTGAATGTGTTGCAAAAGCTGTTGTTTGGAGTTGCAGGTCTGGGTGAGTATAGAATGAGTGGTAAGTGAGTGCTGATTGGTTAGTTGTTTGGAGTGCTTGGATTGGTGGAGTGTGGGAGAGTGGGAGGAGCTGGGGAGCGAATGAGATATATATGTCAGACAGAGGGAGAGCTGACAGGGTTGTTTTGGGTTGAATTGAGGAGGGGGGTTGATTGTGGGTTGAGCAGGGAAAAGAGAGAGAGAGAGTATCTAGTGAGGTGTTTGATTGATTGATATTGTGAGAGGAAACAGTTTAGCTTTAAGAACAGCTTACTGTGCATGCAATATACTTGATGTTAATAAAACTTGTTAATTTCATCCAACTGGTGTGGTCATTAAAGTGTACCTGAGGAAGGTACTGGTGGCAGCGGGAACTTAGATGCTTGACTGAGGCCAGGTTGCTGGGCTGTAGAGCTGTGGGGCCTAATAGTAAAGGCTGGTCAGGGGCAGCAGCAGCAAGGGGCTAGGATAAGGTATCACAGATCTGCATATTGATTTTGATGGCTGTTGTATAAGCTTTTTTACTAGACACATTTTTCATTATTTTATTATTTTAGGCTTACCCCTTTTCTTTGTATGGGGAGGGAGAGATGTAGGCACCTTCTTCTTATTATTATTATTTTAGGCTTTCACCCTTTTCTTTGTGTGGGAGGGAGAGATGTAGGCACATTTTTCATCATCATTATTATTTTAGGTTTGTACCCTTTTGTTTGTGAGGGAGGGAGAGACGTAGGCCTGCAGCCAAAAATTTAGTTAGGGTGGGAGGGCTGAGTGCCCGTTGGGGAAGGAAGACTTATAAGTGCAATAGAGTAACAGCTTCAGTACAAGTAGACTGAGTTGAAATCTACTAATTATTAACAAAATAAACTTAATGACATTTAAACTATGTATCAAGTGCTTGTCAATCATACTTAGCACTCAAAGGCCAGAGCAGGGAAAGACAGGAGGTTTGCTTCTTGCCAAAGCAAAAAAGAGGTGGCATCACCAGATTATAAAGAAGAGAAGTGAAGTGCACCTCAAGTAAGGGACTAACCCAATTCCATCGGAGGCTGCAGCATAGAGAGAGCTGGAAATCAGGACTGTTGCATCTGCTCTACTAAATGACTGGTTCCATCCGGCTGCTTAAGTTGCTTACCTAGAGAAGGGCATAATGTATGCCCCTCTGAAAAAGTGTTTGGGTTTTTATAGAAGTGCACTGGATAATTTTTATTCATTTTTGACACTTATTTATTATTATGTTTATATTCCGCCTCTTTTCGTCTTTCAAGGAAACCAAGGGCTATTTTATTCTCACAAAGTCACCAGTGAGCTCCATGGCCAAGTGAGGCTTTGAACCCGGATCTCCCAAGTTCCAGTCCAAAACCCTATCCACTAGACCACACGGGCTGTCTCTTTTATGACTCTTTTAGATGACTTTCATTAAACAGTTTACATAAAACATCAGTAAATTTTGATGATGACCCCCTTTCACTGAAGACTCTCCTAGAGAGGAATGCTAGTTCTCTTCTCTATCCCACTCCAACCACAATGGCCACCTCCTCCCCTTGGAACTGACAGTTATAGAGGCTCAGGGCCTTTCTTCTGTTCCTCTTCGGTCTCTGATGAAAGTTTGCTCTCTTCTTCTCTGCAATGGCTTCAAGTGGCAGAAAGGGCTGGAAGGTGGGATTAGGGGACAAAATGGCAACAGTACTCAGCCCAGTATTCTACTTCTGCTGCTGTCCTTAAAGATGTGACAGACCTGAAGTAAATAACATGTGTCCCCACCCCCCACCCCCGTAGAGAAGATGGCCTTCAGAAAAAACTGGCACCAGGTGACAGTTGCATCTTGTGAATTTACATCTTATGAATAAAATTACTGGGCTCCCAGCTTGAGGTTCTCTTCTTCCTTTGCTTCTTACTGAGCATTTTGAGTTGCATACTGCCTCGTATCTCTTTAAGTATGAAAATAGATACAATATATTTTTAAAATGAAATCTGAAATATCAGGGAAAGGATTGAAGTATCTCTGGGGAGAGGAAGAGCAGGCCTCTGGTGGTTCAGCCTGGCATGAATGTGGGAATGCTTAAGTGTTATTTGCTAACAAAATACTTAAGACTTAAATTTACTGCTTATGCTTTCCTCCTTCTCCTCAATATAGTAACTCTAAAAATATGTTGTCTATAATATATCAAGTGTTATAAATACGTTTGATTCCTAAGGGAGTGATTACTTCTTAAGAACTACCCCCTCCCAACATCTGTACAAGAGTACTACTTTCAACAACATGAGTATATTTTGTGATTAATATTACTTTCCTTGTTTTCCCCCCCTTTGGCTAGGACATGTATACCTCTGAGAGATCTTCTTGGACAAGACACCGTAGTTTAATACCTGTCTGGACTATATGCAAAGAGGCTACCAGTCATGAGTGAGTAAATCTTTTTTGGAGAATGCTTGAGGCCCAAGGGGAACAGCATATTAAATTTTCCTAGCTGTTAAAAGTAAACCTCTGCTTCTTCTGTTGCATTTGAAAGTTTCTCTGTCACAACAACGTGCAAATGAATCTGGAGGTTAGTTTGAATAGGGGCATAATCCTCGCAGATGTTCTCTTGCCTAAGCTTTATTGAAGCCAATGGCAGTTGTGCAAGAACATAATTTCTCATCTCTGTGATCGCAGAGATAAATAAAAGCATGTGATGGCAAACATTTCCAGTTGAGTACTGAATAGATACTCACCTTCCTTTGTAATGGTATCCTGACTTTGGAATGCCCTCTTCATTAATCCTTTCGCTGCCAACTTTTTTAATTTGCCTGGAAATTTTAGATTATTGTATTTTCAGCTGGTTGCATAGTTCTATTCCTCTCAGTTTTGTTGAATTGTTTACTGTTTAATATTGTATTGGATTTAAATTCATATGTGTACTGCCCTGAAATCCATTTGTGGATGAAGGTGTGGTTTAAAAATTCTTGTCCATCCTTGGGCTCTGACTATTTTTCTGGCTATGGGAAAAATGTTTCTTTCTTCCTGGAAGATATTTTTGAAAGTGTCTCTTATATGCTAAGGAATCTCTTGTTAGCTTGGAGTAATTTGTATTTGTTTATTGGTGGCTTATGTGTTTCACATATGATATCATTTCACTGGAGTACATACCTCTTGCACCTGCACACCAATGGTCAGCTGACTGAGTCAGTTGCCTTGGTTCTGAAAACCATCTGGGAACCTCTCCAGCATTACATGTAGTGGCACAGGAATTGCTGAAGTAGTGTGGCTGCGTTCCTTGCCATTTGGGTATATGAGAAATCTACAATCCGGTTGGAGGAGCCCGTACTGCACTTCCTCCCCTTGCCAGCAGGGCTGCACTTCCTGGGAAGGAGGATCTTACATGGGAATGAACTGCACCATAGAATCATCCCACTTGATTTGCACCTAGCACAGGAAGGAACCATGGCTGCTGTAGCAGCTCTCTAGCTGCTTAAAGCAGCATTGGAAAGAATGTTGTAGTGTGAAGACAACTTGCCCGGCTATAACAAATGGACTGGAAGCTGTCTTTTCATTGCCATCTCTGAATAATTTATCTTGTCCTTGTCTGGTCCACAATTTCATTGGGCAACCATATGCCATCTCTTGCAGTCTGAACTGTGGCAACCTGCAAGTGATGGCTGTTTGGAATCTGTAAGGTGTGTGTGTGCATGTGTGAGTGTTTGTTGGGGTGGGGTTGTTTATCTGCTTGGCACACCAGCTAAAGAGGGCTGTATTACACCTTGCTGAGAATGCAGATCCTGTGGGAAGGCAGATATTTGATGACGCAGGTTACATATGCATCCAGCCTCAATAGGAGAGGGACTGGGTGGATAAATAATGGAAGGGAGCCTTCTGTCTCATTTGCCCTTAGAGTTGGAAGCATGGCTGCTCTGTCGAAAGAAAGATAATCTTTGATATCCAAAATGAAATTACAACAGTCATGGTTTATATGCTAGTTACTGCAGACAGAAGTAAAACAAAGTGCCCAAACAGAGCATCTCCCTTGGCATAAACCACAGAAACTATTTTAAAGAAAGAGCAGAATAGGAGGTACTGTTCCTCTTGTGGGGGGGCGAAAGCAAAAATACTCCAAAGCACTTCCTACTTTCTACTATGGAATAAAATTTTACCCTGCTCTGTGACCTTTTTGTTTAAACAATACTTTAAGATTGTGTACAAACTTGGTAGGCCTCATTCCTTCATGGAAAGGTCAACTGTTTATATGTTATCACTGTTTATGCAGTGACAAATTGTCAGGCAGTGTGTGTTCTGGAGTAATTATACAGCACTTGAAAATTTTACTAACCTACAGGACTGTAAATGAAAGCATTAATAGCAAACTTTTAGGCAAATGATAATTAATACACCAGCAAAGATGTTTCCAGTGTTGGCCTTGTCATTGTTCACGAATGTCTTTTTAAAGACAGCGGTATAAAATAGGGGAGCAAGAGTTAGAAGAACAAGTCGTCTGCCAGCCTTGAGAGCTTGAGTGTGAAATTCTCCCATGTTGTTCAGGGCTTCTGTGTATGTTGTAAACAGCAGCTAGTGCTTCTAGTCATGTCAGTCATACAGGGATAATACGTAACCGAATTTTGGCTAAACCTTAGGAGAAGCTTCCTATCAGTGAGATCTGTTCATTGGTGGAACAAGCTACTTCAGGAGGTGGTGGGCCTTCCTTCATTGAAAGTATTTAAGCGGAGGCTGGATGGCCATCTAGCAGGGATGCTGTCAGTGATGTGGGTCGGAAAATAATTCATTAGTATTAATAACACTCAATGCGTTCCAATTGCACATACAATATTAGGCAATTTCAAAGTTATTAATGAGTGAGTGTCAGCATATCATGCACAGTTCTTTGGGATGCTAGAATTAATGCGTCAACAGTTTTCAGTACCTTTTCTGAAATGTAGGCAAAGTGAGGGAAGTGCATGCTGTTGCCTTTAAGTTTTTTCAAATATTCCTATAAAAATCTTCCTAATATAATACTTAAATCACATTAAGTGTGCTTTATTCCCCCCTCCCCCGCCTCAAATATTGCAGTTCAGATACTTGTGTTGTATTGGGACCAAATTAACATGGCATACTTTTGTTTAGCTTAGTTTACTAAATACAAGTAAAATAAAAATACCAAGTTAGATCACTCTATAGGGCAGCAGAAATGTTTCCAATGCAAATTACCCTAATCCCACCTTCCAGCCCTTTCTGCCACTTGAAGACAGAAGAGGAGTAGAAGAGAAGCCCTGAGCCTATATAACTGTCAGTTCCAAGGGGAAAGTGACTACTTGGATGGAGAGTTGAAACCAGTCCCCTGAAGGACCAAGACAAAGTTTGGAAGTTCTCCTGGATTCAGTACTAACTGGGCCAGGCGTGCTTTTTAAGAGCCTTTTTAAGAGCACTGCACTCCTATCTTCAGTTGTTGCTACAGTTGTGCATGTTTTAGTAGTGACATCAGGGCAGGGTTCCTGCAATGCACTCTATGTGGGTCTGCTTTTAAAACAGTTTGGAGACTTCATTAGCAGAAAATGTGGTCCTTCAAATGCTGGTAGGTGCTAAGTGGTTGGATCATGCGACACTTTTATTGTACCAGCTGCAAATAGCTGCCAGTATGTTTCTAGGTTTACTTGAAAATGCCCATCTGAAAATGAAATACTGAAGTTCCCCATTTGAAAAAAAATGTAAAACACCAATTTTACTTGGAAAACTACCTGAAGCCCTGCTGCTATTATGACTGTTCAACAATTATTTAGTAGCTAGTCTACTGGGTGCTATAAAAACCATAGAAACTGAATGGAAACCTGACCAGAGGAAAAAAATATATGTTTAGGTGACATGGATAGGAGTCTAATACTGAAAATGGGTAGTGTCATCTATACGCCTAGTATGTAGTAGCTCTAACCATATAAAATCACACATTATGTTGACTATAGCTGAGTGGCTGAAAAGGGCTTCCCTGTGACAAGGGATTTTTTGTAGTTCAGTGGACGAGCATGTGATTTGCAGGTAGGCAATTCCATGTTCAATCCCTAGCATCTCCAGTTAAAAGGAATTAGTTGCAGCTGATATTATTGACCCCTGCCTAAGAACCCAGTAAGCCTCTGTCAGAGTAGACAGTACTCAGCTAGATGCATAAAGTCTGACCTAGTGTGATTTTGTAGCCCCAACCCATAATATTTAGCTAGGATCTGGCACATAGACTGGGGTATGTGGATGTGAGTTGTCCATATTCTCTCCTTATGATACCAGGACGTGTTCTGATGCGAAGACCTTCAGTGTGCTTACCATGGTCCTTGAAATGAACTAGGGAGTAACCACCATGTTTGTTTATGTGTATGTGGCAATACATGAGCTCTGCAGAGTGGTAGAATATTTCCTATCTCTTTGTTGAATAATTCATGGCCACACAGTTATTTCAGTCTTCAAATGCGTATTTCTTGCTCTTGTTTTAGAAGGCCATGTGAAATGTCTTGTAGCTATTTTTAGCTATGGTAATTGATTTTTACTTAAATATTTTCTGTGGCTTTTCAGTGTTCCTAAGTGTATGTCCTCTTTGTTCAACCACATTGATTAAAAGAGGAAATGGAAGTTATGGGGCAACTGGCACCATGTTTACAAGTAATTCCAGCAGGATTTCTCTATTGGCCATGGCATTTGTTTTTAAAATGTCTTCTCTTTGTTCAGGCAAACCTTATGTCAGTTGTTTAAATGATCATTTGTGAATATTCCTATATTGTGTAGTCAAATTTCTGTGGAATGTGTGTATAGTTTCATGTACCGGCCAGTTGCAAACATATTGAAAATGGCTTATTTTAAAAAGCTATAATAAACATGTGGCAGCTATTAGTGCATAAAAAGGATTTAAAGATGTTCAAAATCATGAGAATATGATTGAAGGGCAGTATAGAAATACTTCTAATAAATAACTAGATTTATGGAATGACCAGTGCTTTCCTTTGATTTCTAGCTTGCTGGTGTGATACATGTCTGTCTATAACAAAGTGCTTTTGTTTGAACAGTGTACTTGAATCTGCTGCATGAGAAACTTGTTGAATGCAGTCACTGTCGTCTGATGTTTCAGTGGCCCCTTTGAAAGCCTGCTTAGTTTGTCAGCAGTGTTTCAGACAAGGAGTTTTTTTTTTGCAGAATGTTAGGGGTGATTGATAGCTGGAGATTTTCGGTGTCCTTGTGTATGTGCATGTTAAACCCATCTGCATTGTGTTCGGCAAGCAGCTATTAAACAGTCTAGGCTTTGTAAGGTGCATAGATAAGTACTATTCAGCCATTAGAAACTTCAAGGCTTACAGACATATCTATTGTTGCTTTTCTCTAAAACTGTACAGTCACTTTACAAGATAAAATGGATAAATCATGAAAAAACAAGCAAGAATACAGTAGCCTGGAAAATCTATTCATACTATAGAATTTGGCATTCTTGATGAAAGAATCTGAATTTAGACCTCCCTTTGCTTCAGATCTGTCGCAAGCGTTGCATTAATGCCTCATATACGATAGACTTAACTCACTTTATTTAGATGTAGTGGTGTAGCAAGCCTTATGCTATGCACAGTGCTTGAATCTACATGTTGAATTGGTAGATCTTAATTGAAACGATGACAGCTATACAGCTTGCCATCCCTGTGCCTTCTAATAGAAGTAGTGGGTGGAGGACACTCTGAATGCTGAACTGTGGCTGTGACTTGTGTAAATTTGTCCATCGGCTATAGTAGTTTTTATTTGTCAATACTAGCTGATATACCTGGCGTTGCATGGGACCCCTAAGATATATGTCTGCGAGGTAATCACCTTATTAAAGTAGTAGGCCAGTGCTAAGCCTGTGAGTTAACTTTTAAACGAATTAAATTTGTTTCCTTTTCTCTCTCACCTGCATGACAACCCTGCAAGGTAGGCTGGTGCTAGGCCTGTGAGGTAACTTTAAAATGAATTAAATGCGTTTCTTCCCCTCCCCCCCTCTCTCACCCCTGATGCATGGCCAGGGCTGCCTTGAAGCCGCCACCAAGGTTTTCCTTGTCCCCACAGAACCCCCCCCCCCAACAACTCCCGGCATGCTTTTCACCGCAGTGCCCAACTTTCCCAATGGGAATCGTGCTGCTGAGACTCATGGAAAGTGAAGTCTGGCCGAGCTAGTCCACACCGCAGGTAGGCTGTGAGGGAGCCACCAGCCTGATTGACTGATGGTTAGCTTGGTCGTTGCCATCGGTGAGGGGCCTGGAACTGCACACTTCTTCCTTCCTGCTCCCGATGGTGCTTAGCAAACGAGGCATCTGGCCCCAGGCGCTCTCCCTTCAGGCCCAGGATGGCGAACCACTTCCAGATGATGGTGGCCAAAGTCCGATAGGTCTTCCCTTTCACTCAAGGCATGCTGAGAGCTGTAGGCATAAGCCTATGTCTCTGAATAACGTATTAATCTTTGAACACCATCTTAGGTGTGGAGAGTGGGCCTTCTTAGTTGTGGCACTCTGCTTATGGATTTCTTTGTCCCAGGCAAGCTTGCCTAGTGACTGTATTAATGGTTTTTCAGTGCCAAGTTGTTGTTGTTGTTGTTATTATTATTATTATTATCATCATCATCATCATCATCGTCATCATCATCATCCAAGGCCTTATAACTTGATGAGATGTTTTATGCTGTGTTTTTTTCCTGTTATAACTAAACCATAACATTCCAAGACATATATAGGAATTACTGAATAAAGATCATTATTTTTATGTAAAAACCTGATTATACCATTGAAACAGAAGAGTGAATGGAGGAATGACTGATAGCTGGGGCTAGAATGGAATGGTGGGTGGGGTCAGTGGCAGTTGGAGAAAGTCAGGTAGAAGAAGAACTAAGACAGTGAGTTAGGATTGAGAGATAGTGATTTGGTTTGCATTCAGTGACCTGGTTTGCTAACCCATGTTTTTTTTTAAAATCAGCCACTCTGCATGCCAGTACTACACCTCCAACATGCCCACAGGTGCCTGCATCCTCTGAGAGGTACTTCCCTCTTCTCGTTGCCGATGCTGCTCCTTGATAGAGCATCGGGAAGTAGCATCGCCAAGGAGGGGAAGTAATTGTTCATCAATGGATATGTCCAGCTCTGGTCAAGTACTGCAAAGACTGCCTTGGCCTGTGTTTCTTGCCCACCAAGTGCTCCATTAGGACCCTGTACTGAAGGGCTTGGTCTGGGCCAGGCACTTGCCCTCTTCATTGGACCTATTTCTGGGCATGCACAGAGTGCCTCCCTCCCTCCCTCCCTCCCTCTTGAGGGTGAGCCTGCGCACACACTTCTCCCAGATTCTGAGAAAACAGTGATATCAGGATGGGTTGCCTTTGAGCATGTCCAGAGTTCAGCCACTCAAAGTCATGCAGTTGTATGTAGTTACAATTTTAAAACCATACACATTGGGTGGGAGGAGGCACCACAAATGGACGCAGCCCATTTACATGGGTTGTTTCCTTTTATTTGGAATTGGGTTGACTGTTCGAGATCAACCTTAGGAGACTGGGTTATGAAATGCACACAGTGGCCATCCGCCCACATACTCACAATGGCTGCCAAAAGCTGGCAAGTCTGACCTCCACCCAAGGCATGCTGGGAGTTGTAGGCATAATCCTAGTTTTTTAAAATAAATATTAAAAAATACTTAAAACCCAAAATTTCATGTTTTTAGGTACATTGTACATCCAGACCTATTAGCGTGCCCAATTTCAAGTTTTTAACTCATCTGGAAGTGGGTAAACATTTCTGGACATACATTCCACACACATACTTTCAGTTTTATAGGTAGAGATGTATGTCCTGCCCTTACATCAGCTTTCCAGTAGTCTCCTTTCCAGAATATTGGACAGATGCTACAGCATCTGTGTCCTATTTCAGAACATTCAGTGGAACTATCTTTTTCTTTTCTTTGAGGTTAGATAAAACCCACAACTTTTCACCGCTTCCCTCAATTTTTTCTTTCCTTATAGTCTAATACAGTTGATGGTAGCATTTGAATTACTGTTGAAAGATAAACTTCCATTGTCTACTAAGAGCTTAGTAGACAATGTATTTAAAGGGAAGTCTTTTGACAATAATGTTTCTTAATGCATCAGGGTTTTATTGGATAAAATAAAATGCACACTTTAGTAGGCAAGATTTATTACTGCTGTCTGCTGCTCTGTGTGCCTAATGAATCTGAGTTTCTTCCAGTGGTTAAGTAAGGCTGATGTCCTCCTTGTGGTAGCTGAGTCCTATTATGTCTTAGATTAAATATCGTCAGACATTTGCATGCAATGGAGTATTTGATCTTGCTAACAAACTGTGACAGATGGAATTGTGTGGTTACCTTCATGTTTCTGGAGGATGTGAAAGTGGGTAATTTTGTCTCGTTCATGTCTTTTTTTCAGAAGGACATTGAAGAACGGTGATGTATAAGGAGAGCAACAAACCTGCTTTCTTTGCTGTCTGTTTGAATTGGATTAAAGTGAAACAAAATCCAAAATTTTCACTGATTCGTTTACTTCTGACAGAACTACTTTGCTTTTCAGTGTCAATATGTGGAAGTTAATAGTGGTTTGCAATCCTTGAAATTACTTTGTTGACTGATTTATAGAGGGTTCCCCCTGCCGCGTACTGCATGTTATTAGAACATGTGCACTTCAATCCTAAGCATATTTGTTCACAAGTTTGGATATAACTTACTTTCAAATAAAATGTACATAGGATTACAGCCTTGGCCTTCTAGGATGGTAATAAATTTTAGCATTTATATTGCGCTTTTGGATGTTCAAAGCGCTTCACATACATTATTTGTATTTTAATCTGCCCTGAGATGGTGATATGAAAGGCAGTATATAAATGCCTTAAATAAAAATAAATAACATGTATTATCTTATTGTAACCCTTATAACTGACAAGTACATCCTGCAGTCAAGGATAACCCCCCCCCCCAACATATTACAGGTGCTCCTGAGAATGAGCGGCTTGAATTATTCCACCTAGGACACAATCCTATGCATATTTAGACAGAAGAAAGTCCTGCTGGCTGGGGAATGCTGGGAGTTGTAGGATTTTTTTCTGCCTAAACATGCATAAGATAGCATCCTTAGTGAGTTAATGGCAGATATGAGATTCCATTTGGGGATTTCCTGATTCAAACCTCAGTTGCTTAGACACTACTCTTCATTGGCTTTTGATCGAATAAGAACCACAAAAATATTCTAGTCTTTTGAAATGGTTCTTGATACTTACAAGTTGTGAATAAAAGTTGGGCGCTTCTCTCCCTTTCCTAAGTCTGATATATGGATTCAACAAACCACAGCTTGAGTAATATTGTCTAAAAGTGAGTGGTGGTGTTGGTTGTTGAGTTGATAGGGCTGCGGGGGATGATTTTTATGGCTTTCATCTGAGGAACTCCTAAGGGATGTATCTTTTGGATGCATCATTTTATCAAACTAATTTCAGTAGGGTTTTGCAAATGATTCTCTATGCATTACTCAAAGCTGTTGAACAACATTGTTATTTCTGGCTTTGGCTCTGTGTTGTATTCACTATTGCTGCCTCTGCCATGTAGAGCTAAATGAAATGTAAATTTGTTGGATATATTGAACAGGAGAACTTAAAGGGTAGATTAGAGCGTTTCAGAAAAAAACTGTCAACATGGTATTGTATTATACCTAATATAAACGTAGAATTTAACTATTGGCATTATTTTGTTATGGGCTACCAAAGGGGGAAGAAGTTCAGTGTTACCGGGTTTAATTTTCATTTGAAGATAAACCGTTGGATACTTGTGGCCTTTTTTCTATTGTGTTGTGACTGTGGAAGAGCAGGTGCAGTCCCTAAATCAGCCTTGTGCATCCAGATGTGGGAATACTACTTTCATCATTCTGAGCCTGGAGATGACTTCAGTAGACTTGGAAACTTCTTATCACTCAGAAGTGGGGTGAACATAACAATAGATACTATTTTTTTTTACTATTGGTTTTATATTGAGTCTTGTGTGACTTTGTTAGAACTATTTCAGTCTTTCTAGGCAGAAAAAGTTGAGTGCCTTGTCTATCACTGCATCTGTTACTGATGCCTTATTTAATGTAAGGAAATATGGGCTAAGCTTTATTTCTCTCCTCAACGTGGTAGCATATCAGACAATGCCAAAATTTGATTATTCCCTTCGTAATTGGCTGGGCTTTGGAAGCACAAGGATTGCCCTTGCAGCCCCCAGTATGAGGTCACAGACAAGCTCCAAGCTCAAGAGAAGGAGGAGGATGGGTGATTCTCTCTGTCATGGCTACCCCTGATCAGGAAGAGAAGTGGTGAGTGCAGTGTACCATCCTCTTTCTCCTGAGTTCTAAGCTCAGGAGGAGTGTAGGAGACAGGTCTTACTCATGCCTCACTTACCTTTGGAAGTCCTTGCCAGAGAGGAAAAGGGTTCTCCTAGCTGAGACCATGGTACAAGGATTTGTGGGCCCCGTGTTCAGATAGTCCTAAACACCTATTTGCCAGTGGGTGCTGTGAATACTGGTAAGGGAAGGAAGAAAAACCTGCCAAGCACCCCCCCCCCTTTATAATACCTGAAGAGTCATAATCTATGTTGATGCACCTATGAAGTAGATCCAGTGAGGAGGGGAACTGATAGTTCCCCTCTTAACGTTCTGCTTCACAATATAACGTTGATCGGAACAAGATATGTAATGTAATAAAAAAGGTATATACACAACCATTCATAGTATTATTTATTTATTTATTTATTTATTTATTAGTTAATCACATTTCTATACTGCCCAATAGCCAAATAGCTTTGGCAGTATTAACTAATTAAGCACCTAATACCTTCTGTATATATACCTCTTCTCCCTGATTTCCTCTCTTGCTCCGGAGTCTGTGTAGATGGTGTTCCAACATTGTTCCCTTTGCACCCATTTGTTTGTTTGAATTGGCCCTACGATGCAAGATGCTTCTTGAAGTTCAGAGGAATATTGTCTTCTCTCATGAGGTAGTAAAAGTAGCTGTTATGTAAGAAGGAGAGAATTCAGTTTTTATGAGAAGATTCTGGTGAACCTGTCACGTGGGCCTGTTTACACACTGTTTCCACTTTCCCCAACTTGGTGCCCTTCAGATATGCTGTACTACAATTGCCATTGTTCCCAGCAAGGATGGTCAATGGCCTTGCTGGCCATGGATGATGGGAGTCATAGTCAAACAGTGTGGAAGGTATTAGGTCATGGAAGATTGTGCTACTTCCTACATGCGAGTGACACATGTGAAAGAAAATAGTTTAATACCTTCCTCGGTGATGGACATGTAGGGTAGTTCTTCTTCGTGGTCTCTGTGCATCACACATATGGGCTCCGCACCGGCGCCGAGCCCCAATCGGGAAACTTCACTAGCTAGCTTAGTGCTTTTTTGGCGGGAACCCCTCCCCCACCATCCATTGCGCATGCTCTGGGTCCCGCCCTACCTCAGTTCTTCTTCGACCGCTTAGCTGTTAGCCTCGCGGGAGACTTCTCCGGATCTGTTCCGTTCGTAGTTTTTCTAAAAATAGAATAAAATAGTTTCTAGGTTAGCTTAGTGTTAGTATATTGTTAGTATTGTTGAGATATAAAAAAAAATAAAAAAAAAATATATATAGTTACTTAATAGTTTTAGTCGGACATTTGTCCTTAGAAGTTATGGCGCAGTCTGCGCTATTTAAACATTGTTCCCGTTGTAGGGCCAAATTAACCCTTACGGATGGACATTCTTTGTGCCTCATATGTTTGGGGGAAGGGCATGTCGTAGACTCTTGCCCGCATTGCATGACCTTTTCCCGCCAAACCAGAAGAAATAGGGCTGACAGACTTCGTAGTCTGTTATGGAGTAAGGCCCTATCGGCGGTTGATCGACCTCGCCAGCTTTCCTGTTCTCCACGTCCGTTGGATTCGGATGCGGAACAGTCTATCTCCGGTGAGCGTAGGCGGACGCCTCTAAATCGCTCTCAACCGGCATCTCCCTGCTCGCCCTCTATGGGGGAAGCGGCAGAGGCACCCTTGCCACGGCTTGTGCAAAAAGCACCCAAAAAGGCAACCGGGTTGAAGAAGACCGGAAAAACTAAATCTAAATCAGCAAAGTCAAAGCCGTTATCGTCGGCCCCGAAGCAACTCTCGGCATCGACACACTCATCAGACGCCGCAACGACGTCAAAAAAGCACTCGACATCGAGGGATGAACGATCTTCGGCCTCGAAGCGGCCGGCGGCATCGGATATAGACATCCCGTCGACTTCAAAGCGCCCATCGACATCGACGAAGTTGTCGACACCGAGACATCCTTCGATGTCGAAGAAGCACCCTCCGAAGCCGGCTTCGATCTCGAGTCGAAAATCAGCATCTTCGACGTCGAGGCGAATGGAGCCGTCAGCGATGCCGATGTCGACAGCTTCGATACCGGCGCAACAACCTTCGGTACCAGTGAGGACGCATTCGACATCGACACCTGCTCGCCCGGCATCATCACCGATTCCTTCTCTTCACTCCACTTCGATAAGCCATTCTACCCCTGTTGACAGGGAGGGGAGGAAATTGGATGCATTTGGGCGCCGTATTTACTCGTCAGCAACGTTAGGCTTCAAAGTGGCAAATTATCAAGCTACCATGGCCAGGTACCAACTCTTTCTCTGGGAGAAAATTTCTACATTAACAGATTATCTCCCAGACGACCAACGTGAGCTGGCTCGAGTGTTCCAAGCGGAGGCAACCAGACTGTCTAGACAGCAACTAACAACTGCAAACCACCAAACGGATTGTGCAGCCAAAGCTCTGGCAGGGGCGATCGCATTGCGTCGCCATGCGTGGCTACGTTCATCCACGTTGCCATCCGAGACTAAAACACGCATTGAAGATCTACCGTTTGACGGTGAAGGACTGTTTCATGCGTCCACGGACAATACGATGGATGTCATCCATAAATCAAAAGTCACGGCTCGCAAGATGAGCGCACCTGCGCAGCAACAAATGCAGCAGCAATCTCGTCCGCGACGCTGGTATCGGCCGTTCCAGTACCAACCTAGGCGACAGCTAGATCGTTCCCAGCGTTTCCAGCAACAACAGCCGCAGTCCTCCTCCCAACCTCGGAAAGCTTCCAATAGGTACACCAAGACACGCAGGCAGGATCAGACAGCGAAACGACGTCTTTGACTCCATTCCCATATCTCTACCAATACATCACGTCACCAGACTTCAACCCTATCTGCAGCGCTGGGCGTCTATCACGAGCGACAGATGGGTGCTCTCCACAATTTCCGACGGCTATCTCATAGAGTTCCAAGCCATCCCTCCTCTGGGCACCGTGAGGATAACTATGCCGTCCCCCACATTGTTACAGGAAACATCAACCCTGTTACAGAAGGGGGCAATTGTCCGCGTTCCCTCGCGGTTTCTAAAAGCGGGTTTTTACTCGCATTACTTCACGGTTCCCAAGAAAGACGGCGGGCTTCGCCCTATAATGGACCTCAGACACTTGAACAAATTTATCAAGCCCAAAAAATTTCGCATGATCACTCTAGCACAAATCCTACCGCTCCTCAAGCGACAGCGATGGTTCACTCTAGTGGACCTCAAGGACGCTTACTTTCATGTTCCGATCCACCCCTCTCATCGCAGATATTTGAGATTCATTATAGGAAGGAAGGCTTATCAGTTTTCAGTCCTTCCCTTTGGCCTCCGGACTGCACCAAGGGTTTTCACAAAATGTATGGCGGTGGTTTGTGCGCATCTCAGGTCACAGAACGTCGAGCTATACCCTTACCTCGACGATTGGCTAATCGTCTCTCCGTCACGGTCGCGAGCACTATCCGACGTCGACCTAGTCACGTCCTGTCTCACCAACCTCGGCCTACAAATAAACAGAGAAAAGTCCATTTTTCGCCCGACGCAGACAATTCAGTTTATAGGGGTGATCTTAGACTCGACCGTAGGACGGGCGTTCCTACCCACGGAGCGCGTACAAACCATCGTGTCTCTTGCCTCGCAGCTTCGTCGGAGCTCGCGTGCAACAGCATTCGCAGTACTTCGGCTGTTAGGCTTCATGGCCTCTGCGGTGTTCGTTGTCCGCTGGGCACGCCTCCACATGCGCCCTCTGCAACAGGTGCTCCTCCGCCGTTACCGTCCCTACCTAAACCCAAGAAAAGTAATACTTACAATTCCATCTTCTGTCCTTCCGTCTCTCCGTTGGTGGTCGAACTCAACGCATCTGTCTCAAGGCATGCCTTTTCACCAGAAAGGTCCCTCCCGAGTCGTAACAACAGATGCCTCTCTGGAAGGGTGGGGAGCACATTTCGACGACCTGAAAATTCAGGAAAAATGGTCGCAGTCAGAGTCTCGACTCCATATCAATCTCCTAGAGTTACTAGCTGTGAAGCGGGCCCTGCACGCTTTCTTGCCACACCTTCAAGGGCGACATGTACGCATACTGTCAGACAACACCACTGCAGTATGGTACATCAACAAAGAAGGCGGGACGAAATCTCCTCGCATTCTGCGTTTGGCATTGGACATCCTTCATTGGGCCGTTCGCAAGAACATCTGCCTGTCTGCGCTTCACATTGCAGGTACGGACAATGCAAAGGCAGATGCTCTCAGCAGAGAATTCACAGACACCCACGAGTGGGAATTATCTCCCGACGTACTCAACCGCCTTTTTATGAGATGGGGCACGCCCTCTATAGACCTGTTTGCGACTTCTGCAAATGCTGTTTGCCAGGACTATTGTTCTCGGGCGGGGATTGGACCTGCATCGCTCGGAGATGCATTCCAGTGGGACTGGTCCAACGGCTTCCTATATATATTTCCTCCGTTTCCGCTTATTGCAAAAACGGTAGCCAAGGCCAGCAGATGTCCCCTGAACGCGATACTAATAACTCCTTGGTGGCCGAGACAACACTGGTTCACCACCCTCTCTCGCCTATCAGGTCAACAATGGTGGCACCTGCCCAGGATACCACACTTGCTATCCAAGCAGGCAGGAGCCATCTTGCACCCGAACCTGCTGTCTCTACGCCTCACGGCGTGGAGGATCCAACCAGTTGGCGGTCTCTAGATGTGCCGCCGGCTCTCCGTTCCATTTTTGAAGCCTCCATCAGACCTTCTACTCGAGTTTCATACACTAGAAAGTGGAACCGTTTTCTTAAGTTCGCAAATGACAAGGGGTTTCCGGCTCACGATGGCCCCATAACAGGGATCATTGATTTCTTGTACTCACTGCATGCAGAAGGGCTTAAGCCCTCGTCTGTCAAAGTGTATCTAGCAGCCATTTCAGGGCAACACGCCAAAATAAATGGCTATACGGTGTTTACACATCCAATTACGAAAACCTTTATGAAAGGCCTACGTCACATGTTCCCACCAGTTCGACAGATTGTTCCTCAATGGAGCCTATCAGTAGTATTGACAGCTTTAACGACAAAGCCGTTTGAGCCGTTAGCTACAATTGACCTTCGGCTACTAACGCTTAAAACCGTATTTTTAGTAGCTATAACGTCTGCTAGGCGTGCTTCAGAATTAGCAGCACTAATGGTGGATCCTCCCTATACTCAGTTTTTTCGGGACAAGGTTGTGTTACGTCCTGGTCCCTCGTTTGTTCCGAAAGTTTCTTCCACGTTCCACATCAACCAGGATATTGTTCTCCCCACGTTTTTTAAGCCGTCTGTAGACCCTCTTTCTACAGCCTTACACGCCCTGGATGTCCGGCGTGCGTTAGCCTTCTATAAGGAACGAACAGACTCAATACGTAAATCTGAAAAACTGTTTATATGTTATGGGGGAAAGTCAAAGGGGCTGGCAGTTTCTTCCCAACGTCTAGCCCATTGGATTATTGACGTTATCGTTCTGGCTTATCAAGTTCTTGGCAAGCAACCCCCTGCTTCGTTCGCAGCGCACTCGACGAGGGGACAAGCCACCTCGGCGGCGCTGATCCACGGAGCAACAGTACCAGAGATTTGCAGGGCGGCAACATGGTCGAGTGCTTCAACCTTTGTCAAGCACTACAGACTGGACGTTAGAGCGGCACGAGACGCTTCATTCGGTCGAGCAGTCCTGTCCTCTATTTGTCTATAATCCTCCAGCGTGCATACCCTCCTCCGGTAAGTTTGGCTGATTACTCGCCCATATGTGTGATGCACAGAGACCACGAAGAAGAAATGCAGGTTGCTTACCTGTAACTGTAGTTCTTCGAGTGGTCATCTGTACATTCACACAACCCACCCACCATCCCCTCTTTGCAACGCTAAGGTGTATGCAGGAGGATTAGGCGCATACGCTTCCAATTAAATACCTTGGTGTGAGGCCATAGCGGTCTCAGAGAACTGAGGTAGGGCGGGACCCAGAGCATGCGCAATGGATGGTGGGGGAGGGGTTCCCGCCAAAAAAGCACTAAGCTAGCTAGTGAAGTTTCCCGATTGGGGCTCGGCGCCGGTGCGGAGCCCATATGTGTGAATGCACAGATGACCACTCGAAGAACTACAGTTACAGGTAAGCAACCTGCATTTCTCTGACTTGCTAGAGATGGAAAGTCTTACCCATTCTCAAGGACTGCAATTCCTACATATCTAGAAATTATGTATAGAGTTGTCGCTCCTTTCCTTTGGTGGTAATGCATACATTAGTTTTTTCTTTTACTTCAGTAGTAACTAATGGCTTTCTTTAGGCTTGTATTGCAATAAGATCTTTGATCATTCAGTTTCAAAATCTTAGACAATATGAATCTATTTAAAATTTGCCAGATGTTCGGAAGGCAGAATAGGAGATGAAAGTTGTTGGGATGTCCTCCAACATACAAAATCAACCCTATGAGCATTCGAAGCAGATGCCCATTGAGTGGTGGGTTTGAGTAACAGGTTTTTGGCTCCATTTTGTGCTGAAAATGTGTTGCCTTCTGGCAACAGAGTCCATAAAAGCTGTTTTTCAAAGAACCGCTAATTCTAATTACATTAATGGAGACATTTTTGATCTTGACTGATGACAGCTGAATAATCAGAATTGAGGTCACTCTTCCTTATGCTTCAGGATATTGAAAACAGAGATGCTTAAAATTGTAAATGTGGTAGTAGTATTTTGGCATCCTGAGTGGTTTCATAGTTATTTTAATCTGTTAATCTTGAGGTCTTTTTTTCTACTTAGGTTAAAGAAAGATGTTCATTCTCAACCTGATCAGAGGTATGTTCTTGCTCAGTGCAGCCATCTAACACTGGAGATAATTGGTCTAAACTAATGTTAATCCAGCATAAGAATTGTATAAACATCATAGCTATTGCCAGAAATAGCAAACTGCTACCTGTTCTGTACTGTTGAAAGGGAATTAAAAGTTTGCATAGCTGTGATTGTACAATAAGATGCCGCATATGGCTCCTCTTATTTATCTGGAATTCTATGAGTGTGTACTTTTGTTACTGAAATGAAAAAAGGAATAGGTGTCTAGCCCTTGTGTTTATGGAGAAAAACCGACAAAAGTATTGATTGTTTCTACCAAGATGTGTAGTAGGTGGAAGGTGACAGTGGTTATGCAGTAGTAAGCGCTTTGGCTTAGTTCAATGCCAAACTGTAGTTCTAATTATGTGAATGAGTCCTGGTCTTGAACTCTTTCTCCGTCTCCTCCTTGCGTGCTGTGATGTCCTCCCTCCCTGCTTTCTGTAAACCATGACATGACATGTGTACCATAGTTTGCCTGGAAAACACAGTGATTTCATATTGTTGTTTTCAAGTAAGCTGTCGTGTGCATTCCCATTCCCTCTGGCATTCACACGTGCTGGCAAACTGACATGAGACACTTACATCAGTGAGACTTCTTTCTATTGAGGAAATTCCACGGTAAAAGGCTCAAAGGATACACACTCCAAAAAACACTTAAAATTGAATGATGGTCAGAAAGCTTTAGGCTCCATTCCTGATACGCTCTTTCAGGCAATCACACAGGGGGCAGGATTCTTGAAAGGCTTAGCAAACCATCCCAAGGGAGCTTCTCCAGATGCCGCATATGCTCGTAACTCAGGGGACATGGCCCATGCCCACAAGATCACAGGGAGGGTAAAATCTCAGGCACAGGAGCCCCATGCTTTCTGCTTAGCACTGGCAACTCCCTGCCACCTGAGTCTGGCGGAGAAAGATCATGCACCATCAAACCCAGCCTGCCAAATGCTGAGCTGACTAGGTAAGCATGATCATAGGGAAGGTAAAATCTCTGGTCAGCATAGGAGTCCCGTGCTTCTGCTTAGCACTGGCAACTCCCTGCCACCTGAGCCTGGCCACAAACACACAGTCCACAGCAAATGCAAGTTCATGTCTATGAAAAGCCTCACAGTACTTTTCATGGCACAGTCCTTAGAAATCCAAAGTCCAAATAGGAATGAGTCCATGTGCAGAGTGCTTTCAAAGTCCCAAACGGAGGTGGATCCAAACAGGAGGGATTTCAGGCCTTGCGTCGAAAGATGAACCTAGCAAAGCTCTTCAGCTTTGCCCATCTCTTATAAACGGAGGCCTGGCCTATTCAAAGGCAATTGACAGACAGGTCCTATGACCTGTAAAACATGGCCATGTGCCAAAAGGGCGGTGCCAAAAGTGACTCCCCCAAGCAGTTCCCCCACCTTTCCAACATACCCCGGTTCCCAGGGAAACCTTTCACAGCTGCAAGGCCATGGCAGGGAGTAAGAAAGCTACTCCTGTGAGAAACTCTGACAGAGATAAAGCTTGCAGAGACATTGACATTCTAAAACTATTCCTAATAAATCTACCTACATTCAACAAGGCCTCCTGACATAAGCTGTGGTTTGTGCAAATCATAGTTTGCCTGGTTCACATGTAACAGCAAACTGTGCTTCTTGGTTCTCACAAAAAATAGGAAGAGAAGGAATCATGTGATATGAAGGGTGGACAGGAGAGCATTAGCTTAAGCTCACACGCATAGAATCCATTATTTGATGTTGCATCTGAACTGCACTTCTGTCATCTTAGAGGCCTGAAGCTGTGCATTGGAAATAGGGTCTGGTAAATGCCGGAATGTTGTGTGAGTCTTAACTAATTTCTCTTGGTTTCAACAATAATGCTCCACCAAAATGCTTTGTACAACCAGGGATAGGCATGTGCATTAAGCCACTGTATGCCAAACAAGATCTAGATTTTTAGATCTCGGGATCCTTTTGGTTATACGTACCATGTCTTGTGACTTCTCTTGACTGCTGTGAGCACTGCATTCCTTTGGCCCAGAGTTCCAGCAAAACTACGTTGACAAGCGCATTTAAATTTGTGAAAACTCTGTTCCCTAAATGCAACCTATTTGACTGTGGAAGATTCTCAGTTTCTCTTCTATGCTGCTGTTTTGTTTATTAGTACTCCATCAAATATTCTTATTTGCCTGTACCTGGTATATAAGGACAATTACCCGTGATGGATAGTGGAAAATAGAGCTTAACTAGCGCTGTATTTTGTTTTGTTTTCTAATTGGTGGGTGAAAAGATATGACTTCTCTTGGTGGTTTTAGCTTCTCTCTCCATGATTTATTTTAAAAAGCGCATGCAGCCCTAAATATTGGTACTGACACATAACGCTGAGAAAGCCATTACTTCTCCATATACTGTGTTGTGATGCCCCTCTTCTTCTGCAAGCTAGAGAAACAGCATCCTATAAAGCTGTTGCGTGATTCAGCAAAGCTTGGGTCTGAGCATGCCTAAATTATTCATCACTTTGTTTGCCATGAATACTAATGCAGCTTTGCTTTTGCTTCATTCTGATTCTTTCACTCATGTTTTTCATGCTTGTCACAAGCAGGATGTTTAGATAACATGCTGGTAGCTTTCCAAGATTTCTATAATGCTTGGGATTCCTCTCTCTCTCTCTCTCTCTCTCTCTTGCCTCATTAGAACATAGGATGCTGCCTTATACTGAACCAGGCCATTGGTCCATTTAGTTTAGTGTTGTTGGCAGTGTCTCTCCTATTTGAAACAGGAGTCTTTCCCAGCTGTTTCTTGAGATGTTGGAGTTTGAACCTGGGACATTTTACATGCAAAGCCAATGCTCAAAGGGAGTAGACTGGTTGCCAACTCTTCTTCTTTCTGGCAGTGCTGGGACAGAAATGTATGCATGCAGGGTTCAACAATAACACCTGCCCCTCTTGTCATGCCAATGTGTTAGCCAAGTACTAGGGAATGTCCTCCAAAAGCTTGAGCTAAAGAGGAGAGGATCAACCATGCCAACTCCCCATTCGCAGAGTTCAGATGAAGCCTAGGATTTGTTTTAGTTCTGCACTTCTCAGATGCAAATGCAAAACCACAGTATGGCTTTGTCTTCCCTCTCCAGCTCTGAACTGGAGGGCGGAGGCAGAGGTGCAGAGTCTTCATGTCTGATCAATACTGGCAAGTGCCTGGCTAGTGCTGAGCCAAAGCAAGCCTTTTTTTCCTCCAGCTCTGAGATGTTGTTTGTATCTGGAGGAGGGGGGTTGTTTTCATATTGGGCAGAATCCCTCTCCAGCTCTTGGCTTAGAGCTGTAGAGAGGAGCAGGTTTCCCCTTGTCCTGCATTGAGTTTCAGAGTTGCAACATGAGGTCAGGGACAAGACCTTACCCCTTGGAGAAGGGGCCTTCTGGCAACAGCCAATTTTGGGTTGCTCACAAAAGCTGCCAACACTTATTAGCCCCTACTTATATGTATGAATGTCTGTCATATACCGTTGTGGCTGCTATCTGAAATGGCTTCACTCAAAATCCATCTTTTTAACTGGAGCAAGTTGGAATGTGTATGTGTGTGTATCTGTGTGTGTATGTTTTAAAAAACTGGTCAAAAGGCCAAAGACCATCAGTCTTGCTGTGCTTTAGTTATGGCTGGTGGTTTTATCTTAATGTTACATTCTCCCTGCAATATTGTTGACTTCATAATGGTTCTCTCTTGTAGAATCTAAAGCTATGGAGGCTTTTGTAAGAATGTGGCTCCTTACAGGTGTCTTGCTTTCCCCCCATTCTTCATTTTAAAAAGCTGATGGGCTTTGTTTTGTGGGCTCTTAGAAAAACTGACAGTTCCTTTGATATTCAGCTTCATATTTCAGTTTTGTGGGCTGCATTGATAAGCAGGTGTCATGCATGATTAGTGTAAATTTTGTGTAATGTTCTGGAACATTTAATTGCTGGCATTGGCCTGTTAAAATTACCTGACAGAAGCAATAGGAAGGCTTCAGATGAATGTATGTTCTGTGCCTCTGGTGGTAAGACCAAGTTAGATCAAGTAGCGCCTGAAATACTCATTAGATCTTCAGCGTGCAGTGTGATCTGTAAGAATTCTGCTTATGTGCAGGAAGGAATGTCAGAGGCAACTGTGCATGAAGGGGGAAAATGTGAACTAAAGGGCTCTTACTGAGAAACATCCTTGCTTTTACTGCAGGACTTGATGTTCAGCAAGCTGGGAGTTTGATGTGGTTTTTGTTTAAGCCTCATCGGTAGACTTGATGCCCCTTGCATGACTGCAGTCTCTAAGTATCTTGGCATTGCGATGTTGGAAGGAGCTCATGTTTTGAACAGGGGTAAACATGCATGCATCTGTAGTCTAATTGAAAAGGGACCATGCTAACTTTCTGGCTCACATTTTAAAATGCTGTGTAGAGATATAATAAGAGATGCCCAGCTGGCACTGCTTTTGCATCAGTGTGCTGAAGCTACTTTAAATCCATCACCTCCCTGCTGTACAGTTGTCAGGCTCCCAAAGCGTAGCCTCGGAAAGGTAACGGAGTTGCTGCTGCATCGCTCTTGCTCCCACTTACTTGAAGGCAGACACGTAATGATCTGTAGGGATGAAACCTGTTGGCATTCCAGAAGAGCAGCTGGTGGTTTTGATCTTGCTAAATAGCAATGATTCAAGTCTTGCAGATTGTGAAGGAGCTGGTGTCGCCTGCACGACGTAGAACAGACACCGCAAAGACAGGTAGGAGAAGCCCTGAAATGTTAATCCTTAACGATTCTAGTAATTTGTTCTTGCCTGAGTGCTGTCTTTTGGATTGGCACTTGAGTGCCTGCCTCAAGCCTATTCCGTCTTTATTTCAAGTTTGCATGTTGGACGCTGACATTCAGCTGCTACAGCCTTGCTGTGAGCAAAGAGAACTCAATATGATCAGCAGCCGTGGTCCTAAAGAGAATGCTGTTCACTTCCCAAAACTGAAAATGGAATTTATGTAGTAGGCACTTTATTGCAAGGACATATTCTTTTCTGTCTCCCCTCCCCCAGCTAAAAGAATTTCTATCTATGCAACTGTGTTTGTTAAAATAGCTCTAGTATGCTAGAATACCATGCAGATAATCTCATAACTAGAATACTATCCATGGAAGAGAGACTAAATGTCAATGCTTCTTGGGGATAAGAGCTTTAAAAAGGCCACTGTGCATTTGTGTTTTTTTAAAAGCAGGTTATATTTAGCAAGACCTTTAATATTAGGTATTCTAAGAAAATGTTGCTAGAAAGTACCTTCATCCCATCACACTACTTCAGTTGTTTTTATGTAATTCCACTTGCTATTGCATGTGCTTTAAATTGTGGAGTTCTTTACAGAATACCTGTACCGGTTCCATCTACAGTTTAGTGTTTAGTAAAATACTCTTTTGGTTTTTTAAAAGGCAGCCAACTTTCAAGACTACATACGTAGGTAATTATTTTGTAAATGTGTGAATTTCAGCAGTGTGGTTCCAGGTGGAAAGAAGTAACCATGAAATCTTTACAGAAACTCATCTAGGATTGTAGTGCAATTTTACTTGAGAATATGAAGCCAACGGCATATACTCCCCTTACATTGATCTTATGTGTATGTTCAGTGGGTTACTGAACTACGGTCATTGCCCCCTCCCTCACTTCAAATACTTTCACCCTAATCCTATACAAGTTTTACATGAAGTAAAGTCCCATTGGTTTCAGTGGAATTTATTTCTAAGCAAGTATGTCTAGATTTGCAGACTTAAATGACTTGTTTACGATAAATGAACCTATCTGCACACACTAAATATTTTAAGATGAAAACTTTGAAGATCAGTTTCTTTCCATCATTATGGTGTCATAATGATGGAAAGGCTATATTTTCTCCATTGGAGACATCAATCAGCTTCTACTTTGAACGTAATATGTAGTTTTGGCCTATATACATGACTACAGAATACAGAGTTGTTCATCTGTGTTGCCCATAATTTACCCTCTGTATGTGTTGATGTAGAAGGTGGGAATATTGACTGTGGAGATTATTCTTTACTCTTGCTCCTGCACTGAATCAAAATAAAGGTTGACATTTCTCACTTGAGAGAAGAAATAAAATTGCTGTGAATTCTGCTTGTCTTTCTCTTCAAACCTCTTATTCTGCTTAGTCAGAATCCATTCAGTCAGTAATTTGCCTTAAAAGTGTTTTTGAGTTGCCTATGCTGTTTTATGAATGTAGAATATGGTCATAATTCAGCCAGGATTCAGCAGTTTTTAAAGTTCCAATAATTTCGTTGGGAGAGTTAAAAATGTGCCCCACTCTTCTCCATTGAAATGGACGGGACAGGCTGAAATCTTACATTTGCTTACTTGGAAATAAGCTCCGTTGAACTCAAGGGGGCTTAATACTGAGCAGATAATGTGTAGATTGCACTATTAAATGCTTAACTTTAGCTGTACCATGTCCTATGTGCTACTGTATATCTCAGAATACTTTCTGACTGTTCTAGAAAGCATGACATATTATTTCCAAAGGAATGCTACCAAAAATGAAAGAAAAATGCTTGTAGCCCAACTTGTGAATGTTGCTTAGAGATTCAATATTACTCTCAGAGCTGTAATTGAATATAACCTTGGGCGGATGGCATGTCAAGACTATATTGTGTGGAATGAGTCAATCTTGTTAGTTTTTATCAGTAAAAGGGAAAAAAGAAGATAATAAATGGTGTGGTTAAGAATCTCAGTATATTACAATGAGAGATGAATGTAAGTAGTTACAGAAGATAATATGAAAATATTTTGATGGTGTTTATTTTTAAAGTTTCTGGGTATTTTTTTTAAAGTGTTACATGTCCCCCGCCTACCCTGTTCTAGTTCTTGCTCATAAGAAGCAACCCAACTCGCTTTGTGTGTGTAGATACGTTGTGTTGTGTGGTTGTATTTGTATAATACAAGCTGTGTGTTTTGGAAAAAAAAGCTCCCACCACTTGCATCTCAGGCAAATGCATTAACAAGAAGATGGCATATTAAGGATAATCATTACTTAGCCCCATGCCTCTAAAATGACAAAAACTGTGCCTCCCTCCCTACCCCTGTACCAAAGGATCCTTTCCCAGTTTCCTCTTTGACTCCTTGAGGGAAGGCGTTGCTAGGCAGCTTGTTCCACTCTTGCAACAAGAGGTCTGGATCCAAAGTTCCACACAATTTATTTTCTGAGAGCTCAAGGGAGCTTTGGTCTTGTGTTCCTCAAACAGCAGCCCTCTCTTCTGCTTCTGTATGATGCACCTCTCCTTGCAACTGAGGAGCTTCAAAAGTCGTTTATGGTATAGGGATGGTGCCTGTCATTCCAAAGTAAATGCAAATAATCTCACTGACAAATAATCCAGTATCAGAGGCATGAAGCCTATATACATCATTTGCTGGGGATCATGGGTGGGAGGGTGCTGTTGCACTATGTCGTTTGTGGGACCCGAGTCAGCAGCTGGTTGGCCATTGTGTGAACAGTGCTGCACTAGGTGGACTCTTGGAGCCGATCTACACACGCAGGATAAAACACTTTGAAAACGTTTTGAAAACTGTCTATGGAGTGTGTTCTGGGCCCCAACAGTTCTCAAAACTGTCAGCCTATCTACATTACTGCTTTAAAATGGTTTAAAACAGTTTATATCAGTTTTGAGAACTGTTGGGGCCCAGGACACACTCCATATACATTTTTCAAAATGTTTTCAAAGTGTTTTTTTTTATCCTGCGTGTGTAGATAGGCTTCCTGTCTGATCCAGCATGGCTTTTCTTATGTTCTTATGACTGGATACACTTGAGCCTTTGAGCATGTCTGAAGAGGCCCTTTGGAATCCTGGCCATTGTGCAGGAATTTAGAGCCCTAAATGGTTTGGAGCAGAGCCCCAACCTGCCTGGTTGCTGAGGTTATCTTCAAAGGCTTCCTCTTGTGTACTTTGTTGGCCTGTGGAATCTTAGGATGGTTGTAAGAGACAAGGCCTTCTCTTTTTAGGTGGTTGCCCGTTTTTTGTAGCTCCCTCCCTAGGGAGGCTTACCTGGCCTCTTCACTTTTATCTTTTACGTGGCCGGTAGTCGGACAAGGCAGAGTTCTTTTGCTCCTCTCTCTTTCCCACTCTGTGTGTTTAAATCTATTAGTAATGCTTAGCTGCTCTCAGGGTTTTCTAATTGGAGGCAGAAACGGAAAGACCCCCTCCTCCCAATAACTCCATGCTCTAATGAAAAAAGGGAATAGCCACTAGCTCAAATCAGATATATTGGACCAAGTTTCACCTTTGAACTGTGATGAAAAAAATTAATGGAATGAAATGGGTGCCCAAATCTAACCTAGTATTTATGAAATGCTTTCTTCCAGTCCTGTTTTCCTGCTCTTCACTGGTACTTTAGCTTCACTAGATCTGAAAACTTTAGAGCTGTCAACTGATTATATCATTTTTACCTGATTGATTAGGTAAACAGTGTAATCAATTCTGTTTAAATAAATTTGCATATTATCAGCACTTTAATAGAAGTTTCTTTTTTTAAGACAGAGAGAAAGAAGTATGTAAGAACTTGAAATTTAATAAAACAAAATCTGTGCCTCATTATTAGAAAGAAAGGTCATCTTTATTTTTTCATTCCCTTTTCAAATAACACAGAAGAGCCCAAATAATCTAAAACTTAATGTGTACTCCACTGATTTAATCTACCTATGAATCTGATTAAATATTTCAGTCCTAACTCTTTTCAAACATGTTAAGGGGTTCTTTTATGGTAGTCTGTGACAATGCATAGGTGAGGACATGCAATGATTCACCTAATTACTTTGAAAGCATTAATTACTACACAAGAAGCCATTAAACTTTTCTGAACAAATGTCTCTGCCTGAACCCAGTAATGTGTGATGTTCATGTATATGTTTTCCTGAAGCATGTGTCTGTACACCTAACGTATTTGTGAAAATAGAGTATTTTGGTATTCTTCCAGTGGCTAGGTAATAGGAAATGTTCCATAGCTCATGTAAAGTAGAGTAACTCTGAAATGGGTTTCTCTTGGCAAAGATGAAATAATCCAATCATGCTTCTTCTGTTTCATTGACCTCTTTGTTCCCCCTCTGTGACATACATAGACACAATGAGGGAGGCTTTCCAATAAGTATTCTTGCATTTATTGTGTTTGCAAGATGCAATGATGAAGGTTGCAGTTTTTTTGTCCTCATGAGTTCTGTTTTGGAAACCAACTTACTTGTTCTTCTAATTATTCCATTCTTTGTATACAGGTTGTCATTGATTGCATCTTCTGCGTATCTGAAGTAGTATAATCATTTATGCTCAGGTTGACCCTAAACTTCATGACAATGATGACTGAAGTGATGGTACAACCCTTAGGTGCCTAGATGCTTTCCTTACACCAGTGGTGGGCAGATTTAAGGATTGCGATAGCAGCTGTGTTTGTTTACTAGAACCCTGAGATTCACCAGCCAGAGCCTGATGCAAAATACTAAGAATAAAAATAATTCTGAGAATCACACACACACACACACACACAAAATACTCCTGGTTACCCCAAGAGCCAAGGTGGTGTAGTGGTTAGAGAGTTGGAGTGGGAGATCCAGGTTCTAGTCCCCACTCAGTTATGAAGCTTTGGGCCCATCACTGACTCTCGGCCTAAACTACCTCACAGATTTGTTGTGAGGATAAAATGACCCATTTCAAACCGGTTTCAGGGCAGGATATGGAGTTGAGACTGCTATGGTTGCCTTAGTGGATGATCTACGCTTGAGTATTGACAGGGGGAGTGTGTCTCTGCTGGTACTTCTGGACCTCTCAGAGGCTTTCGATACCATTGACCATGGTATCCTTCTGGAACGCCTGAGGTGATTGGGACTCGGGGGCACTGTGCTTCAGTGGTTCAGGTCCTACCTCTCGGGCAGGTTCCAGATGGTGATGCTTGGGGATAGTTGCTCCTCAAAGAAGGAGCTGCTATGTGGTGTACCACAAGGCGCCATCCTATCCCCAATGCTGTTTAACATCTACATGAAACCTCTGGGAGAGACCATCCGGACGCATGGGGCCGGGTGCTATGAGTTCGCTGATGACACCCAAATATATTTCTCTATGCCTTTGACAACAGCGTCAGCTAAGGATAGTGTGTCTCCTCTGAATGAATGCTTGGAGGCGGTAATGGGCTGGATGAGGAAAAACAAACTGAAGCTGAATCCAGAGAAGACGGAGATGTTTACTGTCAAGGGCCCCAACTTCGGTTTGGAGGTGTGTCAACCAGTTCCGGATGGGGTTACACTCCCCCTGAAAGGCTGTGTTCGCAGCTTGGGGGTGCTCCTGGATCCGTCGCTCCAAATGACAGCTCAGATAGATGCGATGGCCAGGAGTGCCTACTATCAGCTTCGGCTGATACGCCAGCTGCGCCCCTTCCTAGAGTTGGAAGATCTAAAGTCAGTAGTGCATGCGCTGGTAACTTCGAGGCTTGACTTCTGCAATGCGCTGTACATAGGGCTACCTCTGTGCCTAGTCCGGAAACTTCAACTAGTTCAAAATATGGCAGCCAGGTTGGTCACTGGTACACCTAGGGGTGACCATATCACACCAGCTTAGAAATCTCTCCACTGGCTGCCAGTTAGTTTCCGGGCGAAGTACAAAGTGTTGGTTATTACCTTTAAAGCCCTACATGGTTTGGGTCCAGGTTACCTATGGGATTGCCTTCTCCCATACAATCCGCCCCACATGCTTAGGTCCTCTGGGAAGAATTTACTACAGTTAACAAAAACTAGGCTGACAACTGTTACCCAGAGGACCTTTTCTTCTTCTGCTCCCAGATTGTGGAATGACCTGCCGGGAGAGATCCGCCAACTCACCAGTCTTCAAGAATTTAAAAGAGCTATAAAGACTAATCGCTTCTGGCAGGCCTACCCAGATGAATTTTAAGTGTTTTTATTGATGCTTTATTGGTATTTTAATGATGTATTGGTTTTATGTGCTTTTAATCAATTTTGTGTATTTTATGTTGTTCCCTGCCTCGATCCAGAGGGAGAGGCGGGTAATAAATACATAAATATATTATTATTATTATTATTATGAGGAGGAGGAGGAGGAGGAGGAGGAGATGGATTATGCATGCTGTTTTGGGCTTGTAGGAGGAAATGTGGGATATAAATGTAATGAATGAATGAATAAATACTTTTTTCATGTTAGCAGTATAATTTATGGTGGGAGGGAGTCTTCTTCTTCTTCTTCTTCTTCAACAGCAGCAACAACAACAACAACAGCTGGGAGTCCTGGTGCCCTTTCCTGTGGACTACAGCTCCCATCCTACCTAGTCAGGATTGCCAATTATGGCTTCTGCTGCTGCAGCAGCATTTTGTGGTCACTGTCGTAAAGAGACTGAGAGGATGAATTTCACTCATTGACTTGAACCAGCCATTTACTTCGATGCAGGCTTCTAGTCAATAAAGAAAAGGTGTATGTTCTTGAGGGCCACAAAAATTCCTGAAAAATCCTCTGTTTCTTTCTTTGGCAGTTGTGTGGGCCAACAAATAACTGCGCTATTGCTAGCTCTGCTGTTGTCTTAATAACAAATTTACAGATTGATATACTAAAGTTGCCTTACGCTCTTGGGCATTGCAACCGGGGAGGTGGCTTGCCTTCATCAATGTGTACAGCTGAGCAGGGTTCAACTGCAAGTCTCTCTCTCTCTCTCTCTCTCTCTCTCTCTCTCTCTCTCTCTCTCCTGTGCCCTCCATACCCCAAACCGGGTGTTTTTGTTTGTTAAATTTTGTCTTGCAGATAGTTGATTGTAAGTGAGAGATGAAGGGAGTGAGGCTGTCAGCACAATTCTCTTCTCAGGCTCGGACAGACAGTTGTTTTCTCCAGAGCAGAGAGAGCAGCTTATTTAATTTGCTGCCAGGCAAAACTGACATGACTCTTTTAGAGATGAGTTGCATAGGCTGTAATTTTTGCCGATATGAGAACTGAACTGGCTGGGCCTGCAGGTTTTGAGGAACGCATAATAGATGAAATAGATGAAAGTTCAACTCAAGATGGCAAAACTAATATATGTGATCCTCGGATATTAAACACGATGCCCGCTTCAGTGGACAGGGTTGATGTGTGTCCTTCCTCCGTGGTTCTAATGAGTGGATTCAGCAGCCTCAGTTACTGGTAATCCTTTGAAATGGTTTTGTGAGTATTTTCCTCCAAGCTGGCTTAAACTCTGGTTTAAATCTTAATTGGGGTTAGAGTTCTCTTCGATGGACAGGTAATGTTACCATGGTCAGTACCGAAAAGGGAAGCGGGGGAGGGAAATTCAGATGGAAGACGGGCACTAACAACACAATCCTATGCAAAGTGGAAGGTAAGTCACATGTCTAACTCTTTCTCCATTTTTTTTACTCCATGTCTTTCCCTTTCCTCCTCTCAGAGGAAGTAGCAAAAAAGGATGGAAGAAGACAGATATAAATGTTTTGGGTGGTGATGGGAGGAAATCTCACTGTCTGGATACATCATTTCCTAGTTTACACTTAGAAGCTATTTTAAAACATCCCCAGGGAAGAATCCCATAGAAATCAATTGAGAAATCCCAGATTTTAATGTAATGGGGATTGCACCCCTTCCCCCGCAATTTAACAACAAGGAATGTTCCTGCTCTTTCTAACTTAATTCTTACTTAGGGTACAACATTTAACGATTAGCCTAGCTAATGCAGATTGCAATGCAAAAGCTTTTCATTGTCTCCATATTGCAGACTGGAAGGGGCTATGATTAGGAGAGAGTGACCTGTTTTGCACATCACAGCGGTAATTCCTGGGTGTTTAACCCAGGAACTGCAGAAATGAGTGAAGCACATGAGCCGCACACTCATCATTTCCACTTTTAATTCACCACTCAGGAAGTTCATAGATTCATAGAATAGTAGAGTTGGAAGGGGCCTATAAGGCCATCGAGTCCAACCCCTTCTCAATGCAGGAATCTGCCTCAAAGCATACCTGACAGATGGTTGTCCAGCTGCCTCTTGAATGCTTCTAATGTGGGAGAGCCCACAACCTCCCTAGGTAATTGGTTTTGTAACTTGAAAACTCAGAACTCTGGGTTGTTTGTGAGTTAAACAACCCAGAGTTAACTCATCATTCTATTCACAAATAATACTAGAAATCAGTAGAATCATTGAAGCTAAAAGGAAGTGTCTCTTCACACAGTGCATAGTCAAACTTTGGATTTCACTACCACAAGTTCTGGTGATGGCAACTAACTTAAACGGCTACTCCCTCCATGTTCAGAGGCAATATATCCGGCAATTGCCACTCACTGGAGAGCAACAACAGGGGAGGAGGAAGTACATCATCAACGAGTGTATAGTCAAACTATGGAGTTCATTACCACAGGATGTAGTGATGGCTGCCATCTTGGATGGCTTTAAAAGGGAATTAAACCAATTCATGGAGGATAAGGCTATCAATGGTTATTGGCATCATGGTTATATATTATCTCCAGTATTGGAGAAAGTATGCTTCTGAATGCCACTTGCAGAGGAACATGAGCAGGATGGTGCTAAATTGTGCCCATGTGTGAGTTTCCTTTAGGCATCTGGGAATGGAATACTGGGCTAAATAGCCTTTTGGTGTGATCCAGCCAAACTGCTCTTATGTTCTTAAAGAAGCTGGTGCATCTATGAATCTTATGGAATGAGGGGCCCTACGTGAGTTCTGGAGACTCTGCTTGTAGACAGTCTGCCCTTCCAGTAAATTACAGGGCAATTTTAATCCTATTTAATTAAAGTTAATCACATGAATTCAGTGTTAAGCTGATTTTCTTCTGTAAAAGAATTAGGTTTCCAAACTTGCGTTTGCTGAGGGAGCAGTCATAGGGGAGAGTCCTTTGGCAGGAAGGTGCATGGCTTAATTCTTTTATGCCCACCAATTCTCTCATGCTAATGTGCTCCCAGAACACTTTTCCTCAGCTGAGATCACATCTCTTTTTGTGCCTGGCAGGAGGGAGAAAATCAGAAAGTTGGGGGGAAATTTGCAGGGAAAAAGCATCAGGTGGAAAAGGGACTCTTGTCTGCTGGTGCCTCAGTGCACAACTGGGAAAGCCTGATTTTCCTTCCTAACTTGTGACTCCCCCTCAATTTATATAACACATAGTTCAGACAGCCTTGTCGTTAAATAGATTCTCCTTATTGAGGAGCAAACAGACAGATTCTAGATTGCAAACAGATGTTATGTCCACACTACAGAGATCAACATCTGACAGTTGAGCTCCAGGGCATTTTTTACTACTTGAAGAGCTGAGCTGTGTTGGGCTTTCTTGAAAGACGAACTAAAAAGAAGAACTCGTAGCAGTGTTTTTAAGCCTGCCTTGGCTATGTACTATATTCTGTGTGTGTGTGTGTCTGTTTTCCTTTCATGGAGGCATAGATTATTTTTGTACATCGATAGCCCTATTCAAGCACTTGTGTGTCCATATGATAAACATTGCATGGGGAAGTAGGGCGCACTAGCTCCATCCCCCTGTCACCACCCCCTGGGTTTTAAATAATTGTGATTGGCCTACACGAAAGAAGCAAGATCCCTGCTGCAAATGGTCACCCTCCAACTTGTGGCGGCGAGGGGGCAGAGCTAGTGCATTCATCCCTATTTCCTGTCGATGCAATTAACATCATGTGGAGAAACAAATGCCTGAGTAGTGACGGTACGCGTTGTTGTGTATAGTTTTGCAGTAATGGCTTTTGAGACAGTTAGAAGCCCCTGACAGCACTTCTTCCCTGTACATATGAATGTGCCATGTTAAAATGGCATGCATACTTTTTAAACAGTTGGAGGTGACCTAATTTTAAAAATAGTTGCTTTTTATTGCAAGTCTTAAAGCAATGCTATACACCACACTTATATAGTCCGTAATTTAATATGTTAAATATAAATGCTACCCTCTAGCTTTAGTCATTAAATGTACTGCTTTTTCTTTTTAAAAATTCATATCTGAAGGGTAAACAGACTGTAAATGTTAAAACATTTAGTTAAATTTTTTGTCCTCAACTCACTTTTATTTCATCTTCCTTTGGGTTTAGGATGGTATTCATCAATCTTCCCTAACCTGTTGCCCTCCAGATGTGTTGGATTGCAAATCCCAGCATTCCTGTGGCCCTATTTTTGGGGAAGGCCGGCATACATAGGAACACTGGAAGCTGCCTTATACTGAGTCAGACCATTGGTCCATCTAGCCCTGTATTGTCGATACTAACTGGCAGCTGCTCTTCTGGGTTTCAGGCATGATTCCTTTCCTCGCCCTATCCGGAGAGGCTGGGGATCAAACCTGGGACCTTCTGCATGTAAAGCAGGGGCTTTATAACACTGAGCTATTGCCCTCCCCACCACTGTTTCACCCATTGTGTTATCTGTACTAGCATCCTTTGAGGCAAGTTGGGCAGAGGGAGTCAGTGAGTTTTGTGGCCGAGTTAGGTTTTGAACCCAGTCTTAGTCAGACACTTTTCACTTTAAGCTTGTCTGTTCATTTGTGACAGTAAGTACTTTTTGTGTCGTTTTATAAGATTTGAGTTGCCATTTTGGCCCTGATTCAAGAGCACTCAAAGCAATGTACAAAAATGCCCCCCCCCCAATTTGTTCCATAGGCTCTTACTGCGAATTGTGGTCCATGGGCCATTACTACAAACCTGAGAAGTTTATATTCTTTGTAGGAAAAATGGGTTTCTGTAGTTCTCTGGCTGGGATAATGCAGCCGTGTACTATGGCAAATTCCAATCTTTTTCATCCTATCTTTAATGCCAGGTCAGGAAGAAGCAGACATATTTAGCCAGCAAAGTGCTGAGCTGTGGTATCATCCATGCTAAATGCATGTTTAGCTCTCCGAGCATAGCTGCTTTTCTCTGGCTTCTAGAGGCTATGTATGTGTTTCTGTCTTGGGTTTTCAAAGTATTTAAGGTTAGAAAATTAAGAAAGCATGGCACAAAGCACAGAAAGATGAGGAAGAGTTTATCTTTTTTGTTGCCTAGAGATAATTACTACTCAAATCACCACAACGAAGAATAGGCCAGTGGGAGCCGTACATTCTGGTGACCAGCAGGAAAAAGGCTGTAACACATAATAATTATCACTTATTATTTATAAAAACATCTAAAACATACCAGGCATTGTACAAAATATAAGGATCAAGTCCCTGCCTACAGGCTCACAGTTAAAAAAAAATGGGACAAAAAGAGAGGACTTTTCCCTAATCAGAGAAGTCTTAAAAAGCAGAAGAATTAAAGTAATTAACCTGCCTAAGCACTGAATGTCTAATAACTGAATTACTATGTAAATCCAACAATTAACTTATGAGTAAGAAAAGAATCAAAAGTTTAAGGAAAACATCAAGAAGGAATGAGAAGCTGAGTTTCCCCCAAAACAATTAACGCAGGACATTGCCGGGGGGGGGGGGGGAGGGGGAACAGAATATTTAAAGGGAGAGAATTTCATGCGTGAAAAGTTGTGAGTGAGAAACTACACAGAAGGTGAGAAATAGCATGAAGGTGTTGTGGCTTAATAGGAAGATTCATGTTTAACGAATGGAGAGACTGAGTAGGAAAATAGAGAGAAAGCAATGAATATTGGTATGGGGGCAAGGCTATGAAGAGACTTAAAAGTTAGAAATAATAGTTTAAATTGAACACAAAACAATAAAAGAAGCCAGTGAAGGGGAAATTCAGAGGTGTATCGTGATTAATGCAGGAAGAAAGAGAATTAGGTGGGCAAAAGAGGTAAGAATAGAGATAATAGACTTAAGCTGGGAGGCAGGAGGCTGATGAAACTGGCAATAGTTAGTGGCACGGTTTGCATGGCATGACAGCGCACCGTGGATGAGGCTGTGACACATGTGGCATGTGTGCTGCTGCAGTTTTGAATATGCAACCCCTGTTTGGGAGTTGTTGCTTTGTGCAAACTCAGTGATCATAGATTAAAAGACAAAAACAAGGGAAAGGTGAAGGTTTAGACCCCCTAAACTTTATAAGGGAAACACAAATCCCATCTTCCGTGTAATAAGAAGTAAGAAGTTGAGGTAATGATCCAACACCCTGGGAAAAAGTAGCCGTAATACAGTTGGGAGTACAAATGTTGAGGAAGAGAAAACAGAACATATTGCTTGGATATCGGAGTATGCATCTGCTTTGGATCACCAAACCAAAGTGGGCTGCTTTGAAGCTATTCAGGCCTCCTCAAGAGCAAAGTGCATCTAGCCATAAGGGTCTGAAACTAAGCAGGCTTGTCCTAAAACTTTGGACCTGCTTTGGAACTTAGTAGGTTATTGGGGCAGCCGTCAAAGCTCCAATGTGTGCATTCATCTGGGCCTTGATAGCTGCCCATTGATACATGCATCTTCAGAGCCTTAAGTTTCCTGTTGTTCAAGTCAAGGGACACAGCACTGTCTCTATTGACTCGCATAAAGTCTGCCTCCTGAAAGGGGCTGAGGGGGGAGCCCCCCCCCAAACCCTCAATGTGGAGATGTCTGAAGCTTCGGAATACTGAAGTGAGGCCCTGCTTTGAATCTGAAACGAAGCTGGTTTTTCCTGAAGCAGACTGAAGCAAACTGGGTTCCGAAATTAATGTGTTTCCCTGTATTCATGCCTCTAGTGGCTATCAGTGGTGTATTTATTTTTAATTTCTTACATTTATATCCTGTCTTTACCTTCAAGCAGTCCAAGGTGGTGTACATGATCCTCCTCCTGTCCATTCTATCTTCACAAGAACCTTGTGAGGTAGGTTAGGCCGAGAGTCAGGCACCCAGTGAGTTTCATAGCTAAGTGGGGACTTGAACCCAGATTTCCCCAATTCAACACTTTGTTTTGCTCTCTTGTAAAAGTGATATTGCAAGCCATAAGAAGTAATCAGATTACAAATAGGTAGCATATCAAGAGTGAAGGGAATGGTGCCAAGAACTAAACCCTGAGGAACCTCAACTGAAAGAGGAAACAGAAATTAAAGCTGTTCAGAGACTTGCAGTGCAATCCTAGACGTGCCTACTTATAAGTAAGTTCCATTGAGTTCAATGGGACTTACTCCCAGGTAAGTATATATTAGATTGCAGCCTTAAAGACTTGCGAGATAGGAGCAAAACCAAGACGGGTCCATAACCTTGGCTGGTGTATTTTTTATTGTTGATTTGAAAACTTCTTAAAAGCTGCAAGCTGCCCAGAGAATCTTTTAGAATGGTGGTCTGTAAATGCGATAAATAACGAATTCTGTTGCATTGTTGAGAGAGGTGGAGGGTTTACTGGTTTTGCTGCTGTGCAGATGAGTTGTTTTGGCCGCCTTGCCAATGCAATAGCCCAACCCCCCCTATCAACACGGGAGCAGGGGAGGATTATTTTGCAAGTGTTGGGACACACTTTCCGCTGATATCTTCTGCATCTTGAAGGTTGGGTTTGTTCACTCTCACCAGAGGGTTGCAGCACCCATAATGTGGGCAGCTGTACTAAATCCTGAAGAACTAGTTGTTAGTTTACCATAGGAGGAATACATTTTCATTAAAGCCTCTGGTGGCACAGAGAAGCAGATTGTCTCTTTCAAAACGTTTTGTGCTTGATGCAGCATTACCAACAAGCTGCATGTAAAGTCCTGTGTTTAGGTACAAAAAATGAAAGGGAGAGATCTGGCTTGGCAGCATTACGTATGAAAAGAGTTTATTAGTAGTGATATGGCTACTAAAGATAATTCAATCTTAGGCTGCATTAACAAAGCTTAGTGTCCAAATCACAGGAAGTAATAATTCCACTGTATTTGGTGCTCGTAAGGCCACATTTTGGAGTATTGTGTCCAGTTCTGGGCACTGCATTTTAAGGGGGACATTGACCAAATGGAACATGCCCAGAGGTGGTGATCAGAGTGGAGATAAGTTTGGAAACCATGCCTTATGAGGAGCGTCTGGGTTTGTTTAGCTTAGAGAAGACAAGGTTAAGAGAAGATGTGGTAGTTGTTTTCAGACATTTGAAGGACAGAAAATGGAGAATACTTGTTTTCTGTTGCTCCAAAGGGCAGGACTAGAACCAATGGGTGGAAATTGCAGGGAAGCCCATTTTGGATTTATGTTAGGATAAATTTCCTAACGGTGAGAGCTTTTCAACAGTGGAACAGTCTGCCTCAGGAGGTGGTGAACTCTTCTTTGCTTGGTGGCATTAAAGCAAAAGCTGGAGGTCATCTGTAAAGGGTGCCATGGTTGCATCCTGTGCTGCAGACCCTAAATTGAACACGGGGTTGCCCTAGATTACCTCTAAGGTATCCACCAAGTCTATGATTTTATCATTATGGTTTAGAGGGGTCTTGTTGTTTCAAATAGACACGTATTACTGCCCAACTTTCCACCGCTATTAAATCCCCCATTGCTGGGCAGCAAATTCAAAAATGCCACAGTACATTTGTCTCAGTAGAATAGAAAGTAAGAAAACTGAGACTCGCTGGCTACTAGAAACAATGATCCCTGTGAAACAATGATTCTCTTGGCAGATTCCGTATAACCTTTTCATTTATTTCGATGTGCAGCATGAATATAAAATGTTATGCATGTTAAATTGCTTAAGATGTGTGGTTTAGCATAGGTTGATCTATATGCATTTATGATGAGGCTGACTCTGCTTGTTCCAATTTTGCAAAAATATATTTCTATCTCCTGTAGTTCTATGACTTACAGGTGGCCTGTCGTCCCAGTTCCTGGAAATGGTTAAGGGTGTTTGCTAGATGGTTTGCTAGACAGTGCTCTTCACTGTTTAACTGCTTGATCTATAGCAAAAATAAAACTTGGAATTCAGAATGGAAGATGTTTTCCTCTCCAACTACAGAAGTTCCATTCTGTGGGTAAGAATGCCACTCAAGAGGAACAAAGGTTCCTTTTCATCCTGCCTTTCTCAGAAAACCTACAAACTAGGGCCAGACTTACACTAGCCAGAAAGGCAATATTGCAAGGAATGTATGTTAGATAGCCATTTGTCTCTGTACCAATTAATTAATTTCATAGCAATAGGAAAGAGAAGCAAGTGTATGCATTTATTTATTCAATATCCCAGCGTCAAGAAGCTGGCAAAAGAAGAATCGAATTCCATTGGTCTTAAATTCCACCTCCTTAAGTATCCCTGTCTGCTATAATTCATAAGAGAACACAATAAACAGTGCTCCATAGTCTACTTGGTTTTGTCCAGCTTACATTATCAGAGTAACTAAATCTGTGCTTGCTTTTTTTAAAAAACATTTACTGTATACCACCAGTCATCAAATGTGACAGCTCCTGGCTCCTCAGATATTATTATGTCTGGGGAATTCTTCGAAGAGGGACAGTTATCCTATGATTAGTCTTTAAGGTTTGCTGTAGGTACCCTTGAATGTCTTGCAGTATCTGCAGAATGGTCTGCATTTTCTCCCAGCCTGCCTTTGAGATCTGCCAGACTTTGCTGAAAGTGCAATGTTGGATTAAAATCTATTAACAATGCAGTCCTGTAAGCACTTACTTTGGCATAAGCTCCATTGAACTCAGTGGGACTTATTTCTGAGTAGACATGTATAGGATTTTGCTGTAAGAGCAAGGCCTTCACAGTAGTAACCCAAACAATGTGAAATGCTTTTCTATGGGAGAAAATTTAATCCCATCATTGACTGTCTTCTGGAAATGGACCAAAGTGATCAGTTTCATGGAGTTTCATGCCTATCTTTGAACTCTTTAGTTTTGCTGGGCAAGGCAAACTACCCAGGCCTGCCAGAGATGGAAGGGCAAGAGAATAGCTTTGACAGTGACCGGATCTTCTTTTTTTAAAGTGGAAGAGGTGCTTTAGGAGACAGCCATTGGCAGGTCTTACAAATTACAAGGCCAACTATTGTGGTCACCACCAGCTTTGCTCCTCCTGTACTTCACTGACATCATGTTGAGCTTTGGAGGCTCAAAAAGAACCTTTGAAGCTCAGTACAACTGCATGAACAAGACTCCCCATTTCTCTTTGCCTGGGAGAAACAGGGCAGGGCCTTTGCCGGCTGTCACACAGTAGTTCAGAGATGCTTTGGAGCAAGGAAGAGTCTTGCTGCTTCTGAGTGCCTCTCACCCTCACTTTGTATTCTCCAGATTAATAGATCTACCTGCAGCTGGAGAATGCATTTATGGAACCCTGACCATAAAAGGGCAAAGAGGTGTTCTGGTCCTTTCACATTCCTTCAGCATTAAATACCACACCCACTTTCTAACCACATTAAACTTCAATTCCCCCCACACCTTAACGGATCTTCGTCTTGGTAAGTAAGTATCACATGCCCTCAAAGTCCACAGTGGGTGGGGAGTCTGCCATGCCTTCCAAAAGTTTTAAGTGCATGGAAAACCAGATGGAAGAAAAGACTTGGTCACACACCTTTAAGACACCATGTATAGTTTCCACAAGCAGAGCTTTCAAACAGTGAATCCCAGCATGCATTCTGAGATGCATTCCTATGGGAGGACTGTACCATGTGTGCGCCGTGCAAAATGCATATCATTCTTGAGTTAAATATGTTCGTAGCAGTCTGTCAATGTGGTTTCTCTCTGTTGCAAGTCTTTGAGGAAAGCAGCCATAATTTTTAAAATGTGCATATATCAATTATAAATGTGTATTTTTAAAATATTGAAAGCCTTTGAAAGCTTGTCTGGAAGAGGAATACTGAAGAAATGCACTGTCTCTCCTGTATTATGTCTGTGAGGAAGAGAGATGTGATCAGACAACTTAAAAACCTCTCGCCAACTGTTTGTTCATGTGTTTATTTTTCTAATTTTGGTTCTGACTTTTTTTTGGTTTCTGCTTGACCTCATCAGGAGGCTAAACACGGCATTTTAAATAAATTTTGCTGCTTTCTTATTAATGGGTTATGGTGGTAAATACCTTCCAAATGAATCTTGATTGTGAGAGTCAGTCTCTAGCAATACATGTTAAGTTAATGTGCATTCACAGAGATTGCACAAATAGTGTTGGCTGAACCATGTGGGCTTGGGTCTAAAACTTGAGTTTGCTGTCACATTTCTTTCATTAGCTTGACTCACAGTAAACATCGATTCAGAAGAGAATAGGTTTGGTATTAAGATACTTTATCATATTAAATGGGAAGTGTTTGCAGTGTGGTGATAACATTCAGCATATGAGTTGTTGTTTTTTGTTAAAGAGTTCATTGGTATTTATATTAAAAGCTGGGGGTGGGGGGAGCTCACGGGTTCCCAGAGCAACTTTTGTGACAAAACCAACGCAAAAATGTACACAGAGTGCAGTGTTCTTGAAGCACGTGCAGACATTGGGTTGGACCAAAAATCACACAATGGGACTTTGCTCATGCTGTGGGACTCCCCGCCACCCCAAATCTGTTCTGGAGGGTGCTCCAACCCTCCAAAGCAGTTTCGTAATGTATGCAGGGGGGCGGAAAAATCTATTCCGCTAGCCGATAGATCCAGCCTATTGCCTGTCCCCAATAAAGACAGCCTTCCTGGGATGAGTAGGTGGAAGAGAGAGAGAGAGAGAGAGAGAGAGAGAGAGAGATGAGTGTTTTAAGCCTTCCCTCTGCATTACTTCCTCCAGTGGTTTCATGTAGGTGTTAAACAGCACAAGGCAACCCATTCAGCAAAAAGAGGGAGGAGACTAAGGAGGATATACGATACTATTTAGTCACATACTAGGAACATGTGGAAAGGGAAATAAAAGCAACCTTAGAAACTGTCTACCGATATCACGTGATTTCACAGTTTAGACACATTTCTACTTGTTTTCTATTCACAATTTATTTCTGCTTCTCTCTATATAAAAAAACTTGCCCCCTGCCCCAAGTCAGCATAGCTGACAGAGGGGGAATTATGGGAGTTGTGTCCTAGCACTGCTACAGGGCACCAGGTTGGGGAAGGCTGATTTATAGGGCCCTTGAAAAGTGAGTTATGTAGCTAGGTTACAAAGGCCATTATCAACTGAATACAAAAGATTCCTTTTAGGAGGCAGAAAAGTGATTTGAAATAGAATGGGTAAGTATTCTAGTCATGGATGTTATGGCAAATGTACAATGAAAGCAAATCCTTGCTGGGATGTTGTGTATGGTACAGAGGTTAGAGTGTTAGCCTGGGTCTGGTGAAACCCATGTTTTAATCCCCCCCATAGTCATGAAACACACTGGGTGACCTTGGACCAGTCAAATTCTTGCAGCCTAACCTACCTCACAGGGCTGCTGTGAGAATTATGTGTGCCGCCTTGAGCTTTTTGGAAGAAAGGTGGGATATAACTGTAATTATAATAAAAGAGGATGTGTATCTTTCTTTAAGCAGCATAGCACCAAGACCATGACAGCTTGATATTTGAAACTTGCATGTATACCAAGGGGGACCCTACAGGTGTGCAATTTGGGGTTATTTGTTTTTTAGAACACATTGATTAATTTTCATTAATAAAAATGTGCCTGTGTGAAGCCTGCAGCACCAGCTTCAGTCATTAGGTTCCCTGACCAATGCATAGCTTTGCGGTTGATACAGTTTGAAGCCATGAGGGAGTAGTCCAAGGGTTAGGGTTACATGGCTGCCTCCTGCACACCACTGTGGGGCAGCCCCCCCCCCCTGAGGGAAATGGAATGGGCAGACCCCTGCCTCAGGGGGCTGTAGGGGCGCACTGTGGTAGGGATCACTTAGGGTGCCAGTGGTTGTGGCTTCACTCAAGACAGGGTGACCACCACTAAATGTGTCCAACTCTGATAGCTGTGTAACTTTGCTTGAAGGTTTCACTGTATCAAATTAAGGACCATTCCAGCCTGTGCAAAATTAGGTCTGTTCATTAGTAATTTTTTTTTTACAAAAATAATAAATAAATCAGTGTTATTAATTGGCTGGTATTTATCTGAATAGCTTTGTCTTGGAATAATGGAAGTCTTACATTTGAAAAGTCTGTGTTCTGCATTAACATCCTGTTACCTTGTCATTTTCTGCTGTGTTTCATGACTTCTGTCAACTGAAGACTTGAAATAATGTGCTGCTCTTCAAAAGATGGTTAGAAATTATCCCAATAATGGAAGGAATTAAGTACCCTGTTCTCTCTCTCTCTCACCCCCCCCCCCCCCCGCCCCATGATCTTTCACAATTAAATCCCTTATTGTTTGTTTCTTTTTCATGGTACACCTTCCTGAGAGAGTCAAGCCTGTTGAAATGTATTCCAATTTAGGCTTGTTCTCAAATCATAGGTTTCAGCACACAAGCCTGCACCTGTTTTATCATTTTATATTAGAATGCAGAGCCTCAGGGCAGTTACATAGCAATGCACTTTCTCTGGTATTTGAGACAAACTACATATTACAAAGAGCAAGTGGGATCTGCCACAGAATATTGCATTGTGGAGTGTTGCTTTTTTGGGTGCCATCCATCCGTGCCTTTTCCCAGGATACTCTATACTCTATTTCTCCCCAGTCCCCCCCTAACAGTCTTCATTCCATGCCCACTAAGCTTGTCCAGTCTCACTGGGCTGTTTTTGATGGTTTCCGCCCTTGTGGCGTGTGTTATAAAGTCATTTTGTACTCGTGCAAACCTTTGGGTTCTCCCAAGTCTGCTTTGGGTGCCATTTTGGCTTTATAAAGATAGGTACTTGGACACTGAGTTCACTGTTAGTTTCTAGATTGTCCTGCTCAGTGCAGAATTCTACCATTTTACTCTGGGTAATGTATCGTCTGGCTTTGGGAGGTAGAGAAAGGTGGCAGCTTCGTTGATGTGCCAGGCATGACCAAGTTTTATTGCACCAGGTATGACCAAGTTTTGGTAATCTTGCTGTAAGCCACCCTGGGAGGGCTTCTGGCCTGAAAGGTGGCCAAGAAATATTTTAAATAAATAAACAAATCTTAGGGACCACTAATATCCATTTACTAGCCTGTGGACTGGACCAATTTCTCTCTCTCTCTCTCTCTCTCACACACACACACACACACACACACACACACACACTTTGCTAGTCTGTTGTGGCAAAAACAGAGCCCTCTGGCACTGTAAGGTCTTAAAACATTAATTGTGATACAAATGTTCATGGGACAAAGCATATTTCATCAGATATATGAAATGTTACCTTCAGTTGGCATTTTAAAAAAAGAAGAAGCTCTTTGCAGAATTGTTAAGCATTAAATTAACAAGTGTGCTGCATTGCAGCACATTAGTAACCCAGTGGAACCTCCATGCACCCTAGTGGTAGAGCTAGATAATAAATGGCTTCATTTTCATTACAAATGCTGCAAGACTTAAATTTCCCATGATATTTCAAACAGGTCTCTTGTCACTTTTAAAATTCTGATATAAAAGCTGTCTACCTTGCAAGTACATTCCCCCACTGGTCCTTCTATTATAATTCCGCCTGTTTCATTATCACTTATATTGTTACTTTTGACATTTGGCAGTGCGATGGAGGCTTGCATTTGCTCTAGATGGGTCCTTGAGAGAAACCTAGAAGTTAACAGGTAGGGAGATAGGGCCACTCACTCTGTTTCCGTTAAGTACATTTTCTTAGGCTTGGATCCTAAAAGCTCTGAGCACACCTGTTGCAGCTCACCACTCCCAAGCCACTGTAGCTCAGGTATCACCACATTTTTGTGTAGGTAGGTGCATTTGTTGCTTTTTCCTGGGCCTACAGGCACATTTGCCATGGGGGGGGGTCTCTCTTCTGCCCCCTGATTCTCTCTTCTGCCCCTTTCTCTGAATTCTCTATTTTGTGCTCCCCTCCTGTGTTGTGCTCCGTTCCCCTCCTATTCCTGCCAGCCACAATTCCCCTTTCTCCGCCGCCACACTCTCCTTGCCTATGATTTCCTGTCCCCACCCCATGCTGCCCTGCCCTCTGCCTCCTCTTCCTCCCACTCACAATTTCCCTTCCACTGCTACCGCTGTGCTCACCTCTTCTTCCTCTCTCTTTGCCTGCCGCTGCTGCTGTCGTCACCTAATTCTGCTTTCTCCCTTGTTAGGGTTGCTGAGATGAGGAGGGAAGAAATAAGTGCTCATGGTGGTGGACAGGAAATTGGTGACAGTGGCAGCAGAATTCTGGCAGGTGCACGCATGGGTGCCCTGGTGGCGAACCCTGCTGAACCTGGAGGGGAAATCCATGGATAATGGTGGCCTGCCCTGTATGAGTAGCTCCCACTAAAGGGCAGAAAAAGCCCTTTATTTGTGAAGCTGTGTTTTCATTTAAATTAACACATAATGAAAAGTTCGATCCATTTTCCTCCCAGATATATTCTAACATTTCAACTTAAATTGGCTGACTGAATGCTTTATTGATTTATTTATATGCAGCAAACCACTCTTTCATTTTTCAGAGAAATCAATATACTGGATAGCTACCTCCTTTATAACTCATTTTGGGTATATCAGCATTCAAAGGTCTAAGCTCCTTATTTTCTCCCTTAAATTTCCTCTGGGAACATAGGATGCTGCCTCATGTCAGAAGATTTGTCTGTCTAGCCCCAGAATTTTCTACTTCGACTGGCAGGGTCTTGGACAGAGACATGTTTTCCTCATCACCTGCAATATGATCATTTATTTTTTAACTGGGGATGCCAGAGATTAAACTTCTACCACTGAGCTGTAGTCCCTTTTCTAAAAGGCACATATCTTCACCTGCCACATTATGGCGAAGAAGGCACTGAGCAAATGTCAAGCCCATGGGCAGAGTGCAATAGGGAGGGTTTTTAATTTAAATAAATAAATAAACAAACACTGCTGGGGTAGTGGATAAACACAAACTTGATCCTTACGAAGATATTAATTAGGCATTTTCCAAACATTCTAGCTAGCTTATAGGTCAAGATTACCGCTCTGGTATGCTGTCTTGGCTCAGCTTCGGTTTCTTTTCAAATGATTTGGTGTTGACTATTCCTTGTTTTCTTCCTGAGCAGAATGGCTAGAAGAATGCTGCAGGCTAAACTGTTGCTTCCTGTCTATCCCCTTCTTACAACATTTTAGGTATTTTTTTGTCCTTTACCTTCCTCCACACTACTATTTTCCTTTAAACTTTGCGTAGCTCAGGTGTCTCCATTTTGAAGAAGTAAGTGCTTTTTTAAAATCATCATCATCATCATCATCATCATCATCATCATCCAGTTTTATTTTATTTCAGTAGATCCAATAAAATCAATTATGATCTTATTGACTGCATGATACCCCCCAGCTTTTCTATGAAGCACTTGGCAACCCCCCCGGCAGTCCTCATCCTCTACTGAAATGAAGGCTATGTACATGCAGGTGAACTGAAGAAATACTTCCCATCCATGTGTCATCTTCCCTTGAAATATTTAGCTTGTAAACACCTTGGGGCAGAGACCTTCCCACCTTGTTAGTCTGCAAAGCACCATGCACATTGATGGTGCTATATAAAGTCACCATCCTCTTATGAAAGAGTTTGCCCATATTTTCCAAGCAGAAATTGTCTTCCTAATGGGCACATAATTCCAATCTGCTTTACGTTGTTCTAGCGAATTTACTTGACTGGATTCTAAGGCCAGGGTAAATGGATGAAAGTGACAGAAGATTCCTGGCATTACCAAATTTCCTTCAACTTCTACATTCCTATTGTTTCTACAAGATATTAGTGTAATTGTCCAGTCTATTATTTTCTCAAGGTTGAATAAGTTCTTCTCCCACAGAATTGTGGGAGAAGAAATGTGGTTGACATTCAGCATGTTCTTAAAATCACTTTACTCAGAGTTTAGGCACAGAGGATTACCTAGAAATAGATTGTTTAAAAGTATGATAGGGATGTAGAAGCAGGTTTTTTTTTACTTGTTCCCATTGAAAGGTTGGCTACAATTGATCTGGCTTGGGCACTCAATACAGGTTGCACAAGTCTATTCTGCTTTCTCTTAATGAAAGGGTTCATACATTATGCCAGGAGCATGAGAAGATCAACATGTTCACAAGAGTCTTTTCCCACATAATGGGAGCTGCATGTGTTGAGTGGAGTAAAAGACTACTTCTCCACCATTTGCACATACTTAAATACTGCTACATACTTCAAGCCTAACAGTCCTCAACAGGCAAACCATGCTACAGCACACACCCCTTCCACTGTTCCTTAACAAGGTTACTTAGCGTGTCATACAAATCTGGAGTGCTAGGTTGTTTAGGGGCTAAACAATCCAGCAGTTAACCCAGCATCTAGCCATGTTGTGTCTTGCGAACCCGGTCACTGGGTCAACAGTCTCATTGAGCTATCCACCACAACCCCCAGATCCCTTTCCTGGTCAGCTGCCAGCACTATCTGAGAACCCATCAGATTATATCTAGAATTGGGGTTGGAGTGCCCCAATGCACATCACTTTACATTTGTTTGCGTGTTATTGCATTTGCCACTTTCATGCTTATTTACCCAGTTTAAAGAAATCCTTTGGGATAATTGCAGATTAAAAACTTGTTGTTCAGGCAACTGGGTGTGATGATCAGAATTGTGACTCCCAAACACCTTTTGGTTCTGCTTATGTAAATGAAAGATTTTGCCATTCACAGAGAGCACTCTGCTTTGCAAATCTTAAGCCTCTAGCTCCCGACTGTCTGCCATCCTTATTATTAGCAATTAATTTTGTGAATATGCTGTCTTCAGAGCGTTGTATTTTTGTCTAAAATGTAGGAACTGTTTTATATGGAGAGTCGTAAGTACATCTCAGGGCTGGTAAAATGTTCACAGCTCAATTACTAACAAAATATTAAGAAACTTGCAAAGACTGCCCCTAGAACAGACATAAAAACAAACATTGAATTTTCCTCTATCTGTTTATGAAGGGAAAATTAAAATTATTGTGCGCTTAAGTATGACGACCTTGGTAGCAATGTTTCTACATGCCCTGCATGCTAAGTAGATGACATTTTGAGAGTGTAATGTGTGTATATGTGTGTGTGCTCTCTCTCACGCACACGCTATTACAGATCTTTTTAGTAGTAGTTCTATCTTCTGTAGCTGGGGTCAGCGAAGAACATCAAGAAGGTGAAGGGTGTTAGTGGGCCATACTCTTACTGATGTTTGTTTATTTATTAGAATATTTATATACTGCTGAAAGTTCTTTTGCTCTTATGCTGTCATCCCAATGTAGATTACTGGTTCTTGTGCAGAAAAGGGAGTCAGAGGTGATAGCATTTTATAGTCAGCATGAACAGTCTCCTAATTTCTCAGGCAAGCAAGTAGCTTGATCCCTCAAAGGTTCTATGCGGACGAGGGAATGTGGCCTGATTCCCTCTGGCCTATTGCTATTAGGAAATTTCTTTGGCTATCATGTAGCTGTTTGTTCTATAGTTCCCTCCCCAGTTTTGGCCACGCTGTAACCGCCCATAGCGCTTCAGAACCGCCCAAAGAGCTTCAGTTATTGGGCAGTATAGAAATGCAATAAATAAACAAATAAATAAACCTTGCCTGATATCCCTTGGATCCCTCATTCAAGACACTGTGTAAGTCAAGTCCTGACATTTGCTGACAAAACTCACCTCCTCTTCTTCCCCTGAATACATGTCTTTCTAGAGTGTCCACATTTCTCAAGTGCACAACAGGGCTTTCTGCATGCCCAGTTCCCTGCTTTGAATATAGACTCAATTCTGGGTGACTGCGATGATTGACATTCTACAACTTTATTCAGCTTCATGAGACACTTTGGTTGAATTATTGGGAAGAAGTCACTGAGGAAAGAATTCTCCTTTATTTGCAATAAGATCGGTATAGCAACCACTAGACTAGTCTGTGGTGCAACATGGCTTAGTTGACTTTGTGCCATTAACTTCAACATTCATTAAAACCTCCATATACCTGTGGGAATATATGTTTAGGAAAAATCACCCCAACTTCCCTATGGAGTATTGGTCTTGTTAATGTGCCCCTAAGAGAAATGTTTACTCATACTTCAGAAAATGTTCATTCTTTGTTTCCCTCATAAGCAACCATATGAACTGGGACGAAATCAAGTGAACCGCAGGTTTGTTCTTCCTTGGTTTCCTGTTTCCAGTTTTCCATTCTTCCACATCCTGACTGACTGCCACTATCTCATCCCTGAATCTTTTTACTGCTTCGGTCCTTGGCCGGAATCCAAGAACTGCACAGCTAGTTTTGCCAGCTCAAAAGAGCTTTGGATTTAGATTTCTTGAAGTGAGTTCTTTAAACGAGATTATAATGCAATATGGCGGTCTGGAATATAGGAAGCTTCCTTATGCCAACTGTCAGCAGCTCTCCAGGGTTTCAAGCAAGGTTCTTTACTTCACCTACCTGGAGATGCCAGGGATTGAACCTGGGACCTTCTGCATGCAAAGCATGTGGTCTCCCAGTGAGCTATGGCCTATCACAGGTCAGCTGTTTGAAAAATTCAACCAGATGTCTTCATGGTCTTGAGTAGATTAGCCTTCCCCAACCTGGTGTCCTCCAGATGTTTTGGATTTCAATTCCTAGGTTTCCTGACTATAGACCATTTAGCTATGGCTGATGGGAGTTGAAATCCAAAACTTCTGGAGGCAACAAGGATGGGGAAGGCTGTCCTAGAGTACCTCTGTGGATTCCAGCTTGTTGTTGAGTTTAATGCTACCAAATCAGTAGGTCTCCATCTCAAAGGTTTTCTAGCGATTAGGGATGGACAACTTTTCAGCTTGAGGGGGCCTCATGTGGTGAGTGAGGGATCATGCATTGCTCATGCACACACACACACTTGCGTATGCATACGTATACTTCCATTGGTACACTCACAGGGGGATGGAATCCTTGTAGGAAGGAGAGGCTAAAGCCTCTCTCCACTCCCCTCCCCAACCCCAGTGATCTCAGTTGGTTCAGGGTTGTTTGGGGGGGGATGGGAAAATCCCTGTTTCCTCCCCTGAAAGCTTTTTTTTCCTGAGCATTCACATTTCTACACGGACTAGGATAGCCTAAACTCTCATCTAATGATTTAATATCCACACTTCTGGAAAGCAGAACCTTTAAAAGTCTGGTTTTCTTCCGTTATTAGTTTGTGCCATAACTTTTACATTTAACTACATTAGCAATATATCTTGAAATATATATCTAGAGCAGTGATCCCTGGAAGAAGTTTTACCCTCCCCCCGGTGACTTTGGACTTCATATGCAATAGAAACTGCTAGATCAACCTATGTTAAGTAATTTTGCCCTTTTCTAAATGGAACAAGGCAACTAACACCACCTGAATAAAGTATATCAAAATCCTTAATGAGGGGTAAAATGGACAACCCATAGTGGTGCCAATTAGATGGATCCAAATGGATCCTATTGTAAACAGAAGACACATGTACAAGGGAAATTCAACCCTCTTGCTGATGGTAGGCTCTTACACCACATCCTTGCTGATGCTCTGAGGTGGTGGGGAGGTTGCCGTGAGGTGGTGGTGGTAAGTCTTCAGTTAGTGAGGATCCAGTCCATTATACGTAACTGCTAAAACTCACTTTCAAGAGCTCTGGCCTTCTCAGTTTTATATACCATAGGTAGACCCTATGGTATATATGTTTCATAGTATATAGGGGCTGCTGCAGTCAAGGCCTTGTAATAATTTTCAGAGCTTGTAGGTGAGGGAGAGTCTTACATAGATACACCCACAAAAATAAAAACCTAAACAGGCCCTGCCCAAATGTCTGAAATGTGTATTCTTTTTATTTTATAACACGTGGTTGGGGACTTGCTTTCCTATGTGTAAAGCAAAACGAGGAAGTGATACTTGGTTACTCATAAAGTGCAATTCATTTATGTGTGTGCTTGGTAGAGGAGACTGATGTCTTTAACGTGGGCAAATTCAGGTTACACCCATTTTGGAGCAGGGTGGTGGTGCAGTGGAGCAAAGGATGACCTAATCTCCATTTTGGGGAGAGTAGATTAAGAGATTGTTGCACAAGCCAAACTAGTCTGACAAACCCAGCATCACACCCTGGCCATGTTTTTGTTTTGCACTTTGTTGTTGTTGGGGCTTGGTCTGAAAACTACGTCTGAATGTGTTTCGCCTTCTCTAGGAATTTTTGTTGGAAGTGCAAGAAAGGATTAAAAGTTCTTGTTTAACCTGCAGTGAATCTGGGCAACCCGGCACTGACATTCTCCTTCTCTGCCTAGACAGGTGTACTGCTGATCTGTAACAACTAAACAAATATGATGGGGTCCCCATCATATAAAAGCCTTGTGGAAGGTACACATCACCTGTTTTGCTTATTATTAAATATTCTTGTATTTTGGTGGATTGACCATGTTGTCATACTGAGATTTGCATTTTAACAATCCTGAACAAATAGGGTTTTTAGATAGTACAAGGCTAGAGGAGGTTTGAACATCAGGTCAAAAGCTGTGGACAGTCTTACTGTGAAGAGGCTAGAGTCATTGACCTGTTTCTCACATAATGCCAAGGTATGATTTATTTAACTCATGGTATGTTGCCCTACCCAGGATTTGTCTGGCAGGCAAGCAAATTGTGGTTTGTTGCTGGGTTGTTTGTTTCCCTTTTCCTTTGCCTGCTCCTTCCTTGTATTCCAAATGTCTTTGTGATTCTATAGTACTGGCATGTAGAGTGACACTTTTGTTTTTACTGCTCTTGCCTGCTACTTCTGTAGCCTGGTGAATCAAACCGTGGTTCTGGGTTCTCATGTAACAACAACCCATAGTTCAAACATCCCAAAGTTCACAACCAAAGAATAAACTAATTCAGTTTGCACATCACCATGCCAATTCTTGGGCTGTTTGATCCAGAAATTGTGGGAACAAGTAAAGCACGTGAACCATGCACACTTTTAATTAACCCAGGAACATCCAGGAATGTCTGAGTTGTTACTGAGTTAAAGAGCCTCAGCTATTGGGTGTTATAAAAATGCAATAAATAAATAAGAATCTGGAGTTAAGTCAACATGGTTTGTTTGCATAGTTGTGTTCATACTTCATGACAACCCAGAATTCAACATAAATAAATCATGGGTTAGTATTATTTGTGAACCAGGTCATTGTATTTAAATAGTTTTGTGCTATTTCAAATGACTTCTTGAAAAGTTTACAGTGATTTTGATGGCTAAGTATATTTCATAAAGTATTTGAACTCTTGGTTGTGTCTGAGATGTTTCTTATATTTAGGGTCTGTGTATGAGAGATGATGTAAGAAAAAAATAGGAAAAGGATTTCAGTCTTGTTACACAGCTGCAGACATTATGATCACATTGCCAGTTGAAAGTGGTGTTTCTCTAGCTCAGTTTGGACAACACAATAATCACCAGTGGTTTTATTCATCAACCGTGAGTTGAGCAGTCAACGGTTGGTATTTGTGTCATCTGACAGGCAAAACCACCCCACAGTTGACTTTTTCACCTGGCTACAGAGTTCCCTGGCAAGAGCAGCCAAAACTGAGCCAGCCACTTTGCTACAGCCTCCAGAACCCACAGAGGCTGCTGGGATAGCATCAGGAGGACTGAGGGAAGAGGAGAGCGGTTAGAGGGGCAGAGTTTGTGTCAGTCAAATGCCAGATTGAAGTCAAATGCCAGATTGATGATTAGTGCACTCAACGCTAGCCCCAACCACCCACAGTTGTGTAGGGAGTACCCACAAAATAACCAACTTTGAAATGGCTACTCAACCCACCATTGACTATTGTGTTGTCCGAACGCAACCTTTGACTGATGACATTGGGCTGAAGGATCTAAATGGGAGGTTATATAGCAGTTCACACAACTTTTCTATATGTTCTTTTGGTCAGACAACTTGATATTTTGCAGCCACCTGAACCTGAAAGTTACTGGCCCATTAATCTGGGTATGTAGCACCATAAATATTGTATCTGCTCTTAGACCTGTGCCCTTATTCAGCAAATAACTGACCATTTATATTGGTCTTCCAATATGTGTTGAATATTTTGGTGACATATTGCTATAAAAACATTATTAAATTGTCCCTGAGACTGTGTATCTCTCTTGCATCAATCTAATACACAGAATCTCCCAGGAAATCTTAAGAACTGTCAACTTGCAGCTGTAGCGAAATTTGATTTTTCATGGAAGTGAGCTGTTTCTTCCCTGCGGGCAGATCTAAATCTCCACCTTTGCTTGTTTATATTCAGAGCTTCACCTTCCCTTCACCTACCCCACCCCTGTTGATTATCTTTGGCATTCCTGAATAATCTTTTAAGTGTGCTCTACACATACTTCAGTATTGAAGGCACTTTCAGAATGCTGTTTTCAAATGGAGTTGACTTGTGAACTCATACTTTATTTCTGTTTTATATCTCATCTTTCCTCCAAGGAGTTCAAGGCAGTGCACATAGTCCTTCCCCATTTTTATCCTCTCTGTGACACTGAGAGGTAGGTTAATCTGAGACATAGATGGGATGCCACCACCGAAAGGCCCTGTTCTTGTAGCCACCCACCTCACCTCTTTTGGAGGGGACACCTACAAAGAGACTCAGAAGCAAACCTTAGGGTCCGTGTAGGTAGACATGGGAGGACATACTCCTTCAGGTAACCTGAACTGAGGTAACCTGAACTGAGGTAACCTGAACTGTTAGAGCAATATGACAATGGAACCCATGACCTAGGGAGGTCGTGGGCTCTCCCACACTAGAGGTATGAAGAGGCAGCTGGACAGCCATCTGTCAGGGATGCTTTAAGGTGGATTCCTGCATTGAGCAAGGGGCTGGACTCAATGGCCTTATAGGCCCCTTCCAACTCTTCTATATTCTTTTCTTCCCCAAAGAATACTTAAAAAGGAACACAGTTTTTACTAAGAAATCACTATGAACAGTTTCCGTATGACACTATTGTTTAAGAGTGTCGCATGGAGAGTTCACAGTCACTGGTAGGATTATACCATCTTTGTTATTTCCTTAATTTAAGAAGTTTTAGAACCATGTCAGATAGGTTTACAAAGCTCTTCTAGCTTGCTGAGCCTATGAACATTGGGAGAGTGGGGAAAGAAGGGTCATTTCATAAACGTTTAAACATAAACATAGAAACAAGAAATAAAGAGACAAATGTGCATGGTGGTGGAGCCAAATGGTTCATGTTTTGTTTACAGTTAACCCATTGGTACTTTGGCAGAAGAATGGGCTGGTCGGTGCTTTTGGTTATCCTGGTACAGGAACCCTTGAATTCATTTGATGCTGTGACATTGTTTATGTATTCTAGTGGTGAATTTAAAATTAAAGTGAGTTGAGTGGAGGGTCACTAAATCCTGGTAAGACAGGACTTTTCAGTAACCCCTCATTCTAGTCTAAATGATAAAATGAACAGTGAGGGGAGTTATCTGACCTGTGAATGACTCAAAACAGTCAGTAAGAGGCTATGGCTAATAACAATCCTACTATAGTAACCGCCATGTTTCTCAAAACCTCTTGCCTTATTGGGAGATAGTGGCTGAATTCGGACAACATGATAGTCAATGGTGGGTAATACTCAACTTTACTGTTGTTCATCTGGGGGTACTCCCCACACAACATGGTAATAAATAATCAACTGTGGTGTGGATTAGGATCAGCGCTGAGTTGACTATGGCAGCATTCGGACGACACGATAGTCAATACAACTGACGATTGTTCCCCCCCCCCCCCAAAGTTGCTTATTGTGTCGTCCAAATTCAGCCAATAAAGAGGTATGCTACGTAATCTATAAAGCTTTATTCAGGCAATAAACATCTCTTCCAACCTGAAGAGAGTAACTTTAGGAACTTTTTTCCTAGGCAAAACTATGTGAATTAAGCAAGACAATTGTCTTTTCAAAGCTTTTTCCCAGAACGCTTTAACTGCAAGGAGGCTTGTTCTGAAGAAGTTTTTGGTGAGAAGCTAGCTGGGCTGAACTTCTCTTGATTTCTTTTAGCTCTGCCTGTTTGAGTCTGCGTCGAACTCTAAGATCAGTTAGCTTTGAAGTGCCCTCTTTCTGAAGAAGAATGCTTTCGTATAGACAGTATGTTAACGTTTTCAATGATAAGGTCTGGCGAAGGTTCACCCCCAGCTGGTGAAGAGACCGTGAGAATCACCTCCCCCACTTTGCTTGTAGGCTGGTATGTTTCTGACGCTGTCTCTTCTGCTTCAGAATCTGATTCCAATTGATTGCCAGAAACTTCTTCCCCCAGCTTAGGCGGAACGGGCCTAGCCATGACAGTAACCTCTGTCTTGGTTAGCATTAATTTAGGACTTGTTTTACTCATGATAAATGATAGACTTGATAACAGCAAGCTGCTTGCTTTTGTCCAGTATAACAAGCTCTGTCTATAATTGCTATATACGACAGTGGACATTATACTTCAGAGATGGTTACTTGATTAACCACCAGAGATTGAATCCAGACAACCGGCCTTTATTTTACGGACCACTAACACACTATTACTCTGTTTGGGAAGGAAAGCAAGTTCCAGATCCCACAACTGTTGTTGCGTTATGTCATTGCCCACTGCTTTTGTACGTTGGTGAATGCCTGGACCATTTCCATTGCTCATGTATGTGGGTTTTATATATTTATAAATACAGTGGTTCTTGGTTCCATTTCTCAGCATTGAAACTATACTACTGCCAGGAAACCTCTTTAGTGTGTTGCCATGCATTTTGGTCATTAGCATGCGTTGAGAAGGAGTCAAATGGTTGCAATCCATAGAATTGCAGAGCAGGATTTAGTGCTGTGGAACAATGCTGAACATGGGATGTTTGGATGATTCCAGCTAAATCACAGCTAGGAAGTGGGGCTGTAATCTTATGGGTTCCTCTTTGTTAAGCTTTGTTTCAAACAAACATCACTCTTTGAACAGGAACATTCTGATCTATGTTCATGTTTAACAATTTCAACTCCGATACTCTGTAGCCAAGGAAAATGCCAGTTGGTATTCTTTGCGGAAAACACTGCTGTCCTTGATATGCTTCATCTGTCTGTTGTGAAACAGTTTATTGAAATCTTCTTGTTTCTTCTGGGATGGAATGCTGGGAGTGTAGGCTGGTGTAGAAAATACTTGTGTGTCTTCTGTGAAAGACACTTTGCTCTCAATAAATAGAACCATTGTTTTGAAAATCTGTGGCCAGTAAAGTGTGGCTTACATCAGGCTCAGTGTTTAATGTAAAGATGAGAATTCGACCAGGCTGGATTATCTGAAGCTCCTATTCGCAACAAACGAAAGAAATATATTTTTCACCCTTTTCCCTCGGATATTTCTAGCTGTGTGAACAGAACGGGCATTGTGTCGTTGCTTGGTATGTGGTGATCCGGACATAAATGATCTTACCCAATGAGGACCAAAGCGGTAAACAACATTCATGATGGGACAAGAAAAGAAAACTTAAGAAAGGGTAAACTGTATTTCAAAATGCAAATTTTACTCCGCTGTTCTTTATGCCTTTTATGAGATGGTGCAAATTGGATTGTAATAGTACCTGGCACCCAAGCCCCTTAAGGACATCTATTTTGAAGTAACTTTCTTCTTAAAATAAACAGGCCTTGCTTTGAGTAAATATAGTTAGGATTGATCTGATTGTAAATAATCTGTCTTTGACTTTTAAATGAGCTTTCCATAATTTCTAAAGTATCACCCCACTTCTGTGTCTTACAGTGGAAATTTGGAAAACTTAACTTTATTATGTTACCATTGACTTCAAAAGATTTTTTTTTTTAAAAGTGCAACAACTTCTTTAATAATTTCTAGTGTTTTTAACGTGTATTTTTCTGGTATATATAATCATACATATATACATCTATGTATCTCTACAATACTTTTTGTGTGGTTGGGTTTTTGATGCGAAGAGGCCTTTCTTTGTTTAATAAATTTCTCAATGAATTTTGATTTGAGTGTGGCTGGATGAGCTAGAAATCCAACTAAAATAATGTTTATGAGCGTACACTTGTTTAGTAACATGGTTTTAGTGGATAATAAGCACCTTTGACACTGTGCATGGTTGTCTTTCAACTGTACTTTTAAAGGCATGGCAGAAACTTTACTTTTCTCTGTAAACCATTGTGTATGAAATATTATTAAGCTACTGGAGGGTTGGAAGAACAGAAATAACTTCGTATATTGTATAAATGATCCTCTACTGTGAATTTTATTAAATCTGTATCTCACCTTTCCTGTAGGATGGGGTGGGTAAAAAGTACACTGGAATCAATTGTTAGATATCTGGGTAATTTGCAGTAGATTGGCAAGGTTTTTTTTTTTTTTTTACTCAACAACAACAAGTGGGGAAAAATCTGTCAATTTTGTTGTGCTAATAATTATTCGTCTCAGTGTTCCTCGCCTGTAAAAGGTGAGGACAAACTGGTTGCCTTTGGCTTGGCCTTTTTGCAGCAGTTCTGGTCAGATTTTGAAGCATCATATTCAGATCCCTGATCTACTCAATTGTAAACTTATACATGTAGGTTATCCCATTGTATGGGACAGGGGTACAATAAGTAATTGGTTGCACCCCCGTGAGCCGGCATTTTACATCTGCTTTCACCTTCCAACCACTATTTTGCACATGGCTCTGGTTGGTGGATCTTGAGGCTCTAGTAAAAAACAAGTAAAGTAGATTTTGCAAGCCTGAAATCTTTCTGCTTCTGCTCTGTGGAACAAAAGTGCTGTATATGGGGTTCCAAGATAGTCTCCAATTCAAAAACGGATGAGACCCACTCCTCCTTAGTTTCGGCAAGGATTCAGCATTATTTGCCTTTGGTACATATTCTCAGCTGTTTAAACAGGTCAGTGTAAGAACTTTTGAAAGTGGTGTTGCAGATGAGCAACATCTGATGATAATGATTGCAGCCAGTAGGTAGCTTATGTGATTGAACTTTTTTGTAGTGGAATGTGGAAACAAGGAATTTGAATGTTGGAAATTTAAAATGATCTACAATTTCCTGACTGCTGGGTAAACGTTCCAGCCCCAAATGAGTCATTGGAGGAAGAGAACCAGATCAACAAAATCCCCTTTTTTGCCTTCATACTAGAACAAGTTACTATGTTCGCTAGTGATTACTTCACTTCTACTTCAAATAGTTAAAGGTGACAACTTCAACGCATGGAAGCAGTACATATGTTGGTAGATCTGGCACTTGTACCTATGATCAGAGCAGTTTGCCCTGACTTGTAGCCAAGCACATCTGGAGGGCACCAACTCCAACGTGCTAGTTGCGGGATTATGGGAGTTGTAGTCTAACACATCTGGAGGGCACCAGGTTGGGGAAGCCTGGAGAACAAAGTCAATTGCCTCTTTCACCTCCCTTCATAAGCATTCTATAATAGAATATCCCTCATCCTGGGCAATCCGGAACAAAGTTGTCCATTCTTCTACCCCCCTCCATAAGTAGTGATCAGCTCTTGGAGACCCCTGGAAGCTAGTTGCATTGGGTTCATTCTCCTTTATTACCTGGTCCTTGGGCTCTGTGCTGTTGCCCCTGCAACGACTCTCTTGTTTCTTCTCCATCCCACAAAGGCAGGCCTTTGCACCTGTAGAAAGTTCTGTTTCCTTCCAGCCAAGCTAGAACAAGGCCTTGTTGTCAGCACACCTGGTACATAGCAGTCTGTTAGTTCTGCAGGATTTCTCTGCTTTGGCAGGGAGTGGCATTGTGTTATACAATCCTGATAAAGCCAGTGGAAATTAATGAGAGCCCGATGACAGGGAAGACAGTGGGGGAAATAGGGATACTGGAAGCCCCCTCCGAATTGCCTCGCACAGTTGTGGCTAGTAGGGGTAAGAAGAGCATCCATCTGGTGCTTTTTTGTTGTCATTGATAAGTACAGTGTATTGTTTCAGAAGTCTGCAGTTTTTCTCCATAGATTTCCCCCTCCCTTAGCCATGGTTTATGACATTCAAGGCCCTTCCACCATGTCGCATTAATTTCCAAACTCTTTCTTTAGATTTCTAAACAAGCTGGGAGACTAAACTTAAAAGTCTTATTTCTCAAATGGCTAAGTGCCCTTTTTAGGTCTCCTCTTAACCAGTTTCAAATAGAGTATGAGATGCAAAGAGAGCGTCTAACCCAGTTCGTAACTTGTCTGTCCAACCGGCTTGCTCCAGTTTATGGAGTAATTTCAGAAAAACAAACTCCTTTTATCCAGTTTTGAAGTATTCACTTTTGCAGTAGCTCTCTGTCCTGCAGGGCATGGCATGCGCAGGGTGAGTGTGAGATCACTTTTACAGTAGCTATATGCAGCTGCTAAACTGGGGGACTGTGCATCTCTTGTATGCTGTTTTCAGGACTACAGCTGTGTTTTGTTTTTGTTGAGAAATTTTGAATTGGTCCAGTCTCTCATATATTGACAAAAGCAACATATGACGGGACAAAAGTTTTTTTTAAAAATAAACCCATAATCCTTCATATTTTTCATCTCCAGGGCCTATATTTTAACCTAATGTTAAACATGGAATCAATTTCTATTTCCTTAACTCTATGACTGAATTCGGACAACACAGTCAATGGTGGGTTGAGTAGCCAACTCACAGTAGGTTATTTTGTGGGTACTCCCCACACAACATATTCCTACACAACTGTGGGTGGTTGGGGCTGGCGTTGAGTGGACTAATAGTCAACCCAGCATTTGACTGACACAGCCCCCACCTCTCTCCCCACCCTCCCTCCTCCCTCCTCCCTCAGTCCTCCCAGTTCTATCCCAGCAGCCTCTGCAAGTTGCACCAGTTGTAGCAGAGTGGCAGCCGCCGCTTTGGTTGCTCTTGCCGCTTGCCTCTATGGGCTTGTGTTTTAACCCACTCACCACACGGCATTAACACACTCACCGCTCCACACAACACTTTAAACAACTGGCTTCGAGCTAAACTACTTGCAAGCCAATTGTTTCTCTCAGTTGCTTATTTGGGCGGAATAGCATACCGTCAGTAGTTTGTGAGCTGCGTGTTACTCTCCACACAACACAATAAGCAAAGCAACTGACGATTGTCTCAACCCCCCCCCCCCCCCAGTTGCTTAATGTGCTGTCCGAATTCAGCCTATATGTCTTCTCTTCTCCTTCTGGCCCTTGGATATCTGTTCTCAAAGTGGGTTAGGGCTCCTATACTTTTTAACAGCTGTATACATGAGAGTGCAACTTGTCATACAAGTGAGAGAATCTGCCCCTCTTCTGTGTAACTACTAAAGGTAAAGTAATTCTTCTCGCTGTTCTTTTCAACTTTTCTTTTTCTACCTTTAAAAAAACGATGTTGCCATAGCTGCCACCTGCTTGTGGGCCCCAACTCGCCAGCAAAAGTGCTATTTTAACAGAAAGTTTAATACTTGGACTTCAAAGTCTAGATCTGGCACTTTGAAAACTGATTAATTTGAAATTTGAAAATATATAAATCATTTTCATGAATTAGATTGGAATCCCCACTTCTCCTAATACTTATTTTAATTTCCATCCATTTCTTGCTGCTTTTAACAAATCTCATGTGAGGCCTGGATTAACATAATATTAAACTGTCAAAATGGCTTGGAAGAAAGCTTAAGTTGATGATTGCCAAAAGTAAGGAGGATTATTTCCTGTCCGTGAATGTATGATGTTTTTTGTGATAAACGTAGCGAGTTATCAAACGCTATGGAAAATGTCAGAATTTATTACTGTTCTGCACGCCATAGGGAAAAGAAGGCCAAATCTTGTTATAAATCTATCCTTAACTTCAAAAAACATGCACACAATGTTATGAATGACAAGGCTGCCTGTTCTAAATAGTGTTTTCCAGGTTTTAAATTAGACTTGAAAGACTTTGAGATTTTGGGGTTGCCTTATTCAATATGTTGACTGTGGTTCTGGCCAGTGCTTCAGAGTAGGTTGATTTTCAGTTTTCCAGAAAAGGTATTTTAAGAGTGTAACAGTAAGGCAGAGCAACTGGGTTGGATGCACTGGTGGCAATATATAATAATGATAGCAATAACAATAGTAATATTTTTTAATTATTTAATTTTTCAGTCTATTTAAAACATGCACATACACACACACACAATGGAAATAAGTACACGATATATATCGGGCCAATAAAAACACAATATTGTAATATTTAAAAACTATCTTTACCTACAAACACTTTACTAATACCAAACACGTTTTGACCTATGGTCTTCATCCGAGGTAAAATGAACATTCACAATTATATGAACATACATCAACAATACATACAATGCAAGTATCAATAGGCACTACTGCGTGCTAAAACCTGTAAATACAAATACAGTATTATATTTTAAAAATATTATTTATTAAAAAATCCTACTTAAAATCAAAGTAAAATGTATTCTAAGATAGGTTTTTTTAAATAAATAAAATTTTAACACACCAATTTCAGACTCTTGCCAATTCTTCCTCTAATATATGTAGCCTTACAGAACTATGCATTTTATAAAATAGATAACTGTATGGGGGCCAAGGGCTCCGTCAAGGAGGATTGTTTTTTAGTTTGGCAAGGGACTGCAGTAGTCCTAAAAGTGAATATATAAAAAGATATATAGATAAAACAAGTAATATACCAATTATAAAAAGTAAAATAAGCTAAAGTTTAGATATATAAAACCACCTACATAATGAATGTCAAATAATAAAATAGCTCAGGATGCTGCCCAAACAGTAACTTCCTGGCTATTGGTGCAGCTTATAACTGCTTAAGGCTCCCTTTAAATTCTTAAAACAATTAGAACACAGGTGTGAAGGTTGGAGCCTAATTAAGGAGCTGATTACAACTTTAAGGGCGTTCATCCTAGACTAGCTAATAACACTAAAATACTTCAAAACATCACCAGTGAAACTACAATGGGGCACTGAGAGCTTACTGTTCCTTGAGTAGAACATGGTACACAGAACTCAGGATCCACGCCTCTTACAACATTTAAAATTAAATAGAGCTTATTTTTCTTTTGGAGTAAAACTTGCTCGTGCAAACCACTTACCTCTTGCACTAGAAACAAAAGGGGGAAATTGTGAAATTTAATGCAACTTGCATTTGGTGTGCAAGATTATTCAAAGACTAACCCTCAGATCCTATGCATGTTGACGCACTTTTCCCCCCCATATTTACATCTGTAAAAATGGAGTGAGTCTTAGAATCGATGGCGTCTAAGAATTGCCGGATTTCTCCAGCACTGGTATGGGGTTGAAGATACACCCCCCACCCCAACCCCACAGCGCCTTCACAAAGGGGCTCTGTATGCCCCCTCCCCCAGCGACTTGGCCTTCCCCACTCACCTCTATCACTGTCACTTCGCTCTGCTGGCATCGACCTCCTTGGCCTCCAGTGCTGCCCCGGTCCTCACTGCCAGCACCGTTGGCAGCGGCCTACCTGGCCTGGAAACGTGGTGTTACTATGAAGTAGGCCATGATCCCGTGAGATCTTGAAATCGAGATCGTGGCCTACTTTGTAGTAACACCCCATTTCCAGGCTGGGTAGCTTAATTTTTACCCTGAAAATTGGTTTAAGATTTATGTCTTGCGTCTTTGGCTATGTCTGCTGTTTTAGTATGGTTTCTGGTTTCTTTTAATTGATTATTTTGATGATGATTTATGTAGTACATCATTTCAAATATTTTGAAAATAGAGAATGAGATGAATAGATTTTTACAAATAAATCTTTTATCACTGAAACAGGTTTTGCACTGAAGAATTGTCCTGTATGTTGTCCTGTATTTCTAAACCTTATAAAAGTTTTACATTGAATCATCAGTGCAGATGCTGAGAGATAGATACATATGTGAAATAGTGAAATTCGTTGTAGCATATAATTGTTTTAGTGAAAACTGTCATGAAGTTCCCAATATCTTCCATAAAGAATTCTTCTGCTTTCATGTACTTATTCATTTATTTTTATTTAAAACATTTTAAGACCATACAGTTTGCTATTTTTAAAAATCTTGAGGTTTCTATTGTATTTGTCCTATACTTAAAGCAATTATTGGGTCTATGATATCATGCTTCTCAGGAACACACACCTACTTCAATCCTTCTTGTTTCAATGGAGCTGTCATAGTACTCATTCTATACAATGATTACCAAGGCCCTGGACAAGTTTTGTTTCCTCTTTATTCTTTTACACTTACCGTTTTTTAAAAGCAGTTTAGCACAGTTTTGCCCTAAACTTTACAATTAGGTCTCTTTGTCAACTTGTAGAGGACATTGCTCCAATTAAAATGTCCAAGAACACAGCCTAAGTTGTGAAGTTCTCCCTTGCTCCTGCTATTTATGTGACTATCAGGGAGGAAATGGGATGTCTCATCAGTGGCGAAAGGGGAAGAAGTCTCCATGAGTACAGATGCAGACTACAGGTGAAGCTGGTGTGTACAAGATGGAGACATAAATATAGAAATTGATACTCCAGTAATCCAGATGCCAGAAAATTGCTTACTAATTCCACTATCCAGGAAGCGAAATGGCTAGACTTAATCCCTCAGTTCCAGGTAGCTCACTAGTCTCAGTTTGGGACCCTGGGATTCCTGGTTCATGCTCCAGACCCCCTCATGCCATGGCTGGTATTGATCCTTCTTTGGGAATAGCATAGCTTGCTTTGAACTCCTCCCTGTGTGTGTGTTCATTTGTTAATAAGTAGAAAAGCTTTAATAAAGGAAACTGACCCTGGAAAAAGTGGTGTGAACTTTCCACTTCCTGATGGATAGGGAGGAAAACTGCTGACTGGCCCTCAGCATGTTTTGTTTCCTCTTCAACTCACCCCATCATTTTCTAAAGCGGTTTTCAATGGGAGTTTCCTCTAGCTGTCTCCATCTGCACGATCAACTTGTTTGATAGATATTGTTCCAGTTAACCTTGTGGTTCCTTAAATAAATAAGAGTTTTGGGTAAAGATAAATAGTTATTACTCTGGAACCAACACTTTGGGTAGCAGCATAATGACAATTTAGTTGCAACTGATAACAAGGCATATTGGTAAAGTTTATGTGTTGAATATGGAAAAACAAACTTTCTAAGTACATTAAGCACCTTAAAGTGCATTAAATACTATCTTAGCAAAGTGCGTTCTGTACCTTCTATATATGCGTAATAGGGATTTACATCTAACATTCAGTCTGAAATGAATGAAAATGTTTCATCTTGGTAAAAAAATATATCTGAAAGTCTTCTTCTAAAGCTTACCTACTTGATAGCACTCAAGTGTCTAAACCTTCAGATTGCCAGATATTTGCATTCTAATCATGCACAGATTACTTTTGGTGACTAATGTGCCATGGATAGTAAAAATAAAAATTTTACTTTTGGCACACTTTAGGAGATGGCACAGATGATGATGTGCTAGACCTGGAGTGGGGGAAGGAACTATTTTAAGTCTCCTTTGTTATGAAGCACATTGTTATGATGGCCATTGATAAGTCACTAAGGTCCAGCCTAATCATTCTCACAGTTGTGAGGACCAAGTGGGACAACCCTACACAGCATTCAAGAGGAAGAGTGGGATATAAACATGAAGATGGTCATTTACTTCTTTGTTTAAACTAGGAATGGGTAACTCCAATGATCCCTCACCATTGGCTATGCTGGCTAGGACTGATGGAGGATATGGACCAAAACATCTAAAGCACCATGAGTTGCCCACCTCTGGTTGAAAATGCTGAGGGCCAGGCTCCTCCCCCACCTTCCAACAAACAGTGCTAGAGATACTATTATACGTCTAGTTTGACAACTGGGGCCATGTGATATGCTTCAGGAAGCCAGATTTGGCCCAAGGGCTTCCAGCTTGCTAGGCTCTCATCTTCATCTAGGGGAGCTAGTGAAGTTGGAGAGGTCAGATTCCGCTTTCCTTCATTAACTTCTGTTTAGTATTCACAATTCTACACCAAATCTGATGCCTCATAATCTTGTCCTTCATCTTGCCTGCTATGTCGACTTTCCTGATGAGTCAAGTCATTATTCCTGTTGCTTGTTCTTACTTGCCCCTGCTACTTTTCTTGACATGACCTATGTTTTCTCTAACAGCATGTTTCATGTTCATTAGTTGTCCTGAGGGAAGAAAGCAAAGCAACAAGAATATTTTTAGCTGTTGAATTGTCTTCCAACCTTCACACTTTGTGAATCTGATCTGGTTTGTTCTGCAATTTTCAAGAGCAATAACATCTCAGCATGGGTAGTAGCAGTTGTTCTTAACTATTTCAGTAAGCTCAGCCAGTAACCAGAAGAGAAGTTAAGAATAAAGCATTTGCTTATTAAAAGAGAAGGGACGTGTCAGTTCAGACATAACTAATAAGGCTAGTTAAACCGTGAAGTCAGAATTCTAATGGATACTTTCAGCCCTCCTATGTACTTGGAGTCTTTTTCCACATCAGTTTGGCTGCCAGAGAATTGTTGCTTGTTAGCACATAATCCTTGTGCACTGCAGTGGATTCTGGGCCATATTATCTGCTCTCCCAGAGTATTGACCAGGCACCTGACATATCTTGAGTTCATTCTGCCCTGAAGCACTGTGTTGCAGGGGAAGATATGTAATGCAAATACATCTTGGACAGAGTGTCACTTTTGCCAGCCTACTCACTGATGAGCTGTTGATGAGCTGCCAAGGAGCATAGTTGGTAAGCCAGTGCCATAACCTATGCTGCTTCAAACTCGATGTACTTCTTCACACAGCACATAGTTAAACTGTGGAATGCACTACCACAAGATGTAGTGATGGTCACCAATTTGATGTAGTGGTGGCCACCAATTTGGAGGACTTTAAAATAGTGCTGGATAAATTCCTGGAGGAAAAGGCTATCAATGGCTACTAGTCCTGATGGCTATGTACTACCTCCAGTATCAGATGTAGTAAGCCGATATACACCAGTTGCTGGGGCTGTTGCAGTGTGTCCTGCTTGTGGGTCCCTGGTCGACAGCTGGTTGGCCACTTAATGAACAGAGTGCTGGACTAAATGGACCCTTGGTCTGATCTAGCATGGGTCTTACGTTCTTAGTTTCCTACTGTAAGGTGGTCAATTTGTTCCACATTGTAGAATGTATAGGTCCTTTAATGGCATGATTGATCTGTTAGGGTAGGGATGGGTGATTTGTGGCCCTCCAGATGTTTTGGCCTATAATTTCTATGAGTTCTAGCCATCATAGTCAATGGTGAGGGTTCATGGGAAATCTAGACCAAAATACCTGGAGGGCCACAAGTAGCCTACCCCATGTTAGAATTTTGGTTAATAGGCTTACAATCACAACCGGGGAATTTGGGGGTAGGGGAGTAAACAGAGCAAAAGGAGCAGGTGTTGGGCCTTTCTCTTTCCCACCCTCTACATCTTCATGCTTCCGTGTGAGGTTGTAAATAGTATATTGCCTGTTCCCCCAATCAAAGAAAAGTATTAATATTTTAATATAGGTATTGCATACATATACACATACATAGATCTGTGATACATTTTATTTGTTTATGGCACAAAGGCCGTTACAATCGCAACAATAAAACAAGTTAGCTCTGATTATTGCAAATATTAATATAGTTATTGTAAATTGTTTTTTATTCCTCTATAGCCCTATGGACGTGTTCAGCCTTCTCACTTGAGTAATTAACCAGGGTTGGGGGTGGTTAAGGATATGAATGAAGGCCATGCCCCAAAGGCCCTATCCCTGCCTGCTCAGTCTTTGACTTTCCTATGTTGACGGGTAACTGAAGGGGGCTTTTACTTAAGTTCCCTATTAGTCCCCATGCGTCAGTGCAATCAGGGATGTGATTGGGAATCTTGATCAAGCAGGATTCCCGATCACATGGAGGCTTCTACTCACATCCAAGCCCCTTTCAGGCTTCCCAGCTCAACACAAGGAGGCAGGTGGAGAGTCGGGCTATTGTGTACAAATGAATTAAACTAAAGCTACGTTTTTAATAAATCCTATACTTCTTAACAGTAGTCTCCTTTCAGGTCCTGGGATTGTCCCAGTGTAATTGTAATCTCTGCATTGCTGCTTAGTTTTATCCTGGGCCAGATCTACACCAAGCAGGATATAGCACTTTGAAAACGGTTTGAAAACTGTTTATGGAGTGTGTCTTGGGCCCCAACCAGGGTGGATTTGATTTAAATCAATTTGATTTAAATCATGATTTAAATCACGATTTTAATCACTACTCAGAAAGACTCGATTTAATCATGTGACTTCCCCCCCCCCCAAAGTGCAGTCTTCCTCGCTATAAGCTTAATACATATTTTACACAACTCAGAATTACCAAAGACTCATTCTTGCTGGTATAATCTTAATATTTACAAGCAGATGCAGGTGTAATTTTTAGTTTCTTGTGCAGATCTATTTCACTCCCAACAATCTATTCATTGAATTTTTTTAAACTTAGCTCTTAAGAGATAAGGGGTTGATTCAGTGTACATAGATTTGCAAAGGAACAACGGGATTGTGATCTCTGCAGACACAAATTCACAGTTTTGAGAACTGTAAAACCGAGCATCTGTGATAATATTTTCTAGATAGAAAAATTTCCCAATAATCTTACAGAAACCTCTGGAAGAGCAGGACATTGCGAATGGATTAATGGAATTCATTTACCAAAAAATGTAAACATTGCATGAATATACAGCCTCGTACTACATAATTAAAAACTAATCCTTATTTCATGATGAATAACCTTTGGACTATAACGTATCGTAAATAGAAAACTATTTTAGATAGATTTTTCCTCAAAAAGCATTTTATTAAAAAATCCAGTTTAAATTTAAAACATCCGATTTAAATTAAAAAAATCCGATTTAAATAAAAAAATATGATTAAAATTAAAAAAAAAACATTGATTTTTATCCACCCTGGCTCTAACAGTTGTCACTACTGTTGTGAACCGTTTTAAAGCAGTAGTGTAGATTCAGCCCTGGTTGTGTTTTTTTATATTGTGCTTTTTATATTGTGTTTTGTTTTATACTGTGAATTGTATTTGAAGGTTTAATTTTTTGTGAACTGCCCAGAGAGCTTCGACTATTGGGCAGTATAGAAATGTAATAAATAAATAGATAAATAAAATAAACAGTTTTTCATACTGTGTTGTTGTTGTTATTGTTGTTGTTGTTGTCTATTGGTGGCTTAACTGGATATATTTGACTGCAGCATAAAATTTATAGAGTGACTCTCCCCCCGCCCCCCCAAGGTAGAACAGTTAAAATGAAAACATGGTTTTGCTTATTGTCTTATCAATGCTCAGGCGGATATGCAGAAAGATTGTGACATGTAGTGATGCAAAATTGTCAGTTAAAAACAGCATTTAAAGCCTCATTTTTATTTTTAGCATCTCTGTTATTTATTTATTTTTAAAGAAACTTATTTTTTTTTCTTCAAACCAAAAAAAGGTGCTCTTGTCAAAAGAATCACTGTAACCTATTATTTCATGTCCATTTTATCTTTTTCCAGGTTCAGATGCTGAGCAAGATGCTGCTCTCAAACTTGCCCAGGAGCGAGCTGAAATCGTTGCCAAGTATGACAGAGTAAGTTTCTGCAGTTCTTATGCATATTTGCAATATTTCTTCTGCTTTGCTGGGCTGAGTAGCAGCTGCTCAGGTGAGCAGAGGGCCGATAAATGCATGTGCCTGCCACACCCTGCCTGCCACCACCTGCTTCGTTGCACGAGTCTCAGACAGTTATAGTAGTGCCACTGCACAGTACTGGATACTGTTTTGCTGGGAAAAAAGGAGGGAAGGAAAGATTCCAACTCCAGACAGGAAATAATACCTAAATTAGTTAGTACTGCTTCATACATTGCAAAAGAAGGGGTGTGAATGTGGCATATAGCTCTTGAAAAAAAAATATAGGAATTATCTTTTTGATCAGACCAAATATCCGTTTAGTACTGTAATTTGTCTCTAGTAGTGGCCAGGCAAATTACTCCTGAAAACTTGCAAGCAGAGTACTATGGTAATAGTCTTGTTGGTCATAGTTATTGTCTGGTTGATGGAGATATAGGCTCAATTCGGACGACACAATGAACAACTGGTGTGGGGGAAACAATCGTCAGTTGTTTTTACTATTGTGTCATCCGAATGCTGCCATAGTCAACTCAGCGCTGATCCTCATCCACACCACAGTTGATTATTTATTACCATGTTGTGTGGGAAGTACCCCCTAGGATTAGGGTTAGTCAACCCACCATTGACTATCGTGTCGTCCGAATTGAGCCAGTGTGTCTCTTGACCTGGAAGTTCCATTTAGCTAATATGGTTAATAGTCACTAGTTAGTACAGTTATCAACCATTAGGTTGCCTAATGCTGTTGCGTTTTTATTTTCCATTTTTAGCTGAATCTGAGAGGCATAATTACCACTGGTGAAATGGTAGGAGCAATTGTAGTGGTAGCTAATGATGCTGAAACAATAGGAAAATTGTAGTGCAGACACAGCCTACGTTTGTTTGGGTTCAAAATAAGCATGGGCTGCAATCCAGAAACTACCTTTACACATGCACATAAGATTGAATAAGCAGACTGGGGCTGTTAGAAAAATAGGAGGCAAAAGTCCCATTGCTGCTTTTCCCGTTATGTTTCTCTGGATAGTAACCACATAGGGCAATAAAAATAGGGAACTTGCTTCCAGTTGAGAAATTCATATCAGCCAGTTGCTTTCCTATGCACATGACTGTGTTGTGCTGTAAGTAATGAATTATTTTCTTCTCTGTCTTCATATGTTTCCTGTAGGGACGAGAAGGTGCACAAATCGAGCCATGGGAAGATGCAGACTACCTTCTTTACAAAGTTACCGATAGATTTGGTTTCTTGCAGTAAGTTGCATAGCTTGGTGAGGGCCTGACATTAAAAGTTTGTTGCTTGCATTTTCGATTTTAATTTTTGTATGCCTGTTTGGTCAGAGTATTGGCTGCTTATGTTTAGTAGAACTGCTTTGTGAATAGGATTCCATTTGGTGAATTCTTGTACAGTGCTGTTCATTTATTTCTATTCTGCAGTTTTCTGACTCAGTGATTTGAAATCCATTTGTACTTGGTAATAGAAAAGTATTGGCCCTTGCCTTTCCTGTGTGTAAAAGTAACAGTGAGATACTCTTTGCAACAAAGCTCAGGTCAATGAGATGTTTTTAAAAGCGAGAAGAACTTTTCTCAAAAGAAGTACATTTGCTTCTGGAGCACAACTGCTGTTCCTTTGTCTGTAAAGGGAAAATAGTCTTACTCCTTCTCAACATACATATCAACTACATTTAATTTGTATCAGCTATTGAGATAACAAAATAATAGTGGAAAATAGCATTCCATTACTTTCCAAAGCCAAGGTTATGATGTATTGCTCCCCGTTACCTAACACTAATTAAGAAATAGGGAGCGTTCCATAAGCTTGCACACTCCTCCCCTTTCCTGTCCAGATTTCCTCCCTCTCTTCTATGGTTTGCTCTGTGGTGTAACATGTTTGCTGCATTGATGCTAACCGTGGTTGATCCTAACCAGATTGCCAGGTGTGCATATTTGCTTCAAACCCTGGTTTACGAGGGCAATCCTGGTTCTCATCTCCTGATTTGAATGCTGATGCGTATGTGACGCTACAGCATGGTTACGCAATCCATGGAACTGAGAGGGAATTTGCATTAGGAGAAGGGAAGATGCAAGGCTGCAGCATTGAGAACCAGTTCCTAAACTATGGGCAGTATTCCAACGCTGCTGCCCGGATTACACCATTGACGCAGTGCTAGCATGAGCAACCTCTAGCACAATGCCATTAGTGTATGCTGTCATGACAGATTTCCTCAGAAAACCTGTTGCACCAGCATACGCTATTGGCAGTGCCTAGAGTAGGGCCAGCCCTACCATGAAGTGTTAAACCGGGAGCATCAGGCGGCGGAGTCTGTGAAGAATGGCACTCGCCACCTCCAAAGGGTCTGCTTCTTCTTGGTCCTGCTGGCCGCTCATGCGGGGAGCCAGCAGGACCAAGAAGCCACTGTTCCCTCATGCGCCGTGCTGTGCCACACCTCCAGCTCTGCACTGCACCTCCCAACCCCAGCTGGTCCTGCCTGCTTGGTGGCTGGCCGGCTTACTTTCTGTGTGCGCATATGCGAGCCTGCCTCCTCAGTGCGCTGCCCATAAGGTGTTTCTACTTTCAGGAGCCGCGTGGCAACTGCATGAGGTCGGGCAAAGTAGTAATAATAATAATAATAATAATAATAATTATTATTATTATTATTATTATTATTTATAACCCGCCTCTCCCTCAGGATTGAGGCGGGGAATAACAACAAATACAAAACACAAAAATCACAAAATAGTTGAGCTATTAAAAACAAATAAAAACCAATACATCATTAAAAACATCTTAAAATTCAACTGGATAGGCCTGCCGGAAGAGAGCAGTCTTCATGGCTCTCTTAAATTCATGAAGACTGCTAATTTGTCTAATCTCCTCTAGCAGACCATTCCACAGTCTGGGAGCAGTAGAAGAGAAGGTCCTCTGGGTAACACTCGTCAGCCTAGTTCTGGCTGATTTGAGTAAGTTCTTCCCAGAGGACCTGAGTGTGCAGGGCGGATTATACGGGAGAAGGCGATCCCACAGGTAACCTGGACCCAAACCATGTAGGGCTTTAAAGGTAATGGCCAACACTTTATACTTCACCCGGAAACTGATTGGCAGCCAATCAAGCGATTTTAAAACTGGTGTAATGTGGTCACCCCTAGATGTACCGGTGGACAACCTGGCTGCCATATTTTGAACAAGTTGAAGTTTCCGGACTAGGCACAAAGGTAGCCCTATATACAGCGCATTGCAGAAGTCAAGTCTCGAAGTTACCAGTGTGTGTACTACCGTCTTTAGGTCTTCCAACTCTAGGAAGGGGCACAGCTGGCAGTAGGCACTCCTGGCCGTCACATCTATCTGGGCTGTCATTTGGAGCGACGGATCCAGGAGTACCCCCAAGCTGCAAACACAGCCTTTCATGGGGGGTGGGTGCATGTAACCCCATCCAGAAATTGTTGATACACCTCCAAATCCAGGTTGGGGCCTTTGACAGCGAGCACCTCCATCTTGTCTGGATTCAGCTTCAGTTTGTTTTTCTGGAAGTTTTGGGATCTCTCATGATATTTTGACTTTAATGGTAGCCAGGGCAAGGTTCACAATGGTTTAGGTTAGCTCTGTAGCTTTAGCTTCCAAAAAGAGTGCAGGTTTTCTCTTCACTTTTAGAAAGGTCACGTTATGTAAAATGGAGGTTGTCTGTTTAGATCTAACATCTGCATGAAGAAGGCAGGCCTGGTAAATAAGGCAGCAAGTCTTTGTTCAAACCAATTTGATAGTGAACATAAGTAGAGGTCCAGACGTCTTCAGGAGGTTCCCTTTCAGAACTTTTATGGCTGTTGTTTGAAATGTTAATGTCGTTGGATTTTCTTTAATGGATGAGATACCTTGAAGAGAGGATTTTCCAGGTCAGTCAAACCTTGACCGTATACAAACAGATGCACACACACACATATAGGTATGTATAGACAGATACACACACACCATGCACACACATTTGTGGGTCAAATCATTGTTTTATCGCACCTACTGCTGTCTGTTTTGCCTGTGAGCAGTTCTTCAAGGTCACTGCTACTCACTTTTACATATGATCCTGTTCATTGGAAATGCTGGGACTAAATCTGAGACCTTTTGTATCTGAAGCACATGCTCTATCACTCAGCTATGTCCCTCCCCACTTCAGTTATTCATACAGCTTCCACATCTGGCTGAACAATATATTGTTTCATGTACTTTTAATGACGAGTAGGCAGTGGGAATCCCTTTTGTTGGCAGTTTCACCAAGGACAAATCATGAGTCGAGAATTTGTGTAAGATTTCCATAAAAACAGATACCTACACTGTGCTACTTAGTGTGCGTGAGCCAATACTCATGTTTTGAAAACATTTTGTGTGGACTAAGGAGTTCCAGAAGTGGCTGTGTGTTTACTTGTATTCCTTTCCTAAAAAAAGCAGTTCAGTCATCAGTGCAAGTGTACAATGGTTAAATAAATATGGAACTTAACTATAAAAGGGAAGCAATCAGTAGTCTCTCATAAATCATTCATTCATTCATTCATTCTTTCCATTTGGCCTTCCAATAGCCAAAACACAAGAAGCAAGGGAGGAAGGGCTTTGTCAGATGCTGTTGCATGAACCCAAATGTGTGGGAGAGATGTGATCTCCTGGGCTCTGAGAACCACCACAGGAGATGTACGTGTGAGACCTAAAAGCGGTGAGATAGGCTCAAGCCCACTTCCTCCTACACCTCTTCAGTAGAACATCCAAAGCCACCCACACTTAACTAGCACATACATCTTGTTCATTAATATACCAGCAAGGGTTCAGGGTTGAAGTCCAAGGCTAAAATGAAAGAAAAAAAAAAGATGCTCAGTTAAGCTCTCAGTAATTGCACAGTATTATTTACCTATGCATTAATCTTGATCTCCTTGGAAACTAATTTGAAACTGAAGGATTGCTGCTTTGGCTTCGCAAGCATATAACTAAGAGTGGGAACCTTTGCCTGGATCTTCAGAATGTGACTGCACCAGCTCCATGCCCTTGTTGTTCCCTGAACTGTGTATCCTTATCGCTTTCTGCACCAGCACCAGCACCCTCCTTGTATTTTGTGCTGCTGCATCTCTTCCCAAGCAGCAGCTGGCTGTTTGGATTCCAGAAGTCAGTGAGCACACTGTGCTGCCTGTCAAGTAAATTTATTTGAGAGCAGCTAAGCAGTGTTTACCTTCCCAGACAATGAGATTATTGTCTGAGGCCCTCCTCCATGTACCCCTGCCAGATGAGGCAAGATGGGTGGCTATCAGAGAGAGAGAGAGCCTTTCAGTGGTAGCAGCCCGTTCGTGGAATGCTCTCCCTAGAGAGGCTCACCTGGCACCTACGTTATAGTCTTTCTGGTGCCAGAATAAAAATACCTTTTTAGTCTCCAAGGCATTTTAAGAACTTCTTTTAATGCTCTATTTTGCTGCTGATTTTAATTTTGTTTTATGATGTTATTTATAATGGTTTTATTCTTTGCTGGTGGTTTTATCTTAGTTTTACTCTGCACTGCTTTTTAATTTTTTTTTGTTTTAAAATTTGTACTGTATGTTTTAAGATATCGTACACTGTCCAAAGAACTTTGGTTGTTGGGCGGTTTAAAAGTACAGTAACTAATAAATATACTGCTTGAAGAGTTCAAGAGTTCTAGAAGAATGGGTGTCTTGGATATTGTTGGGAAGCTAGGGCCTCATTAAGAGGGCTTAAAAGAGCAATCCTATGCATGCATTGGCAGAATACAAGGCCTCCAACTCACATGTGGCACTTGCACGTTTGAGAATTGCTATGATGTAAGCTTGCCAGGAAGCCACTGTTAGCCATGAGAATGTTTATTAATATTAATAACAAAGCACTTTCAACAAGCTTCTCATTGTCTTGTTACCCTTTTAGCAACCTACTTAGGCAGGTTATTATTATCATCCCTGTGTTGCAGGTAAGGGTGGGGAGCAAATGAATGAGTTCATGACTAGAGTTGACATGCCAGTCAAATATTTCAGTTGACTGCTTAACATTCGTCAGTGGTGAGATTGTCAAATATTTACAGAATGCCCCAATCTGGGTAGCACCTTATATTTTATTGCATTGTGGTGTAATTTGTTAGCTATGGCACGAGTAAGGGCAGCTTACCCCCTAACCCAGCAGCCATGGGGCAAACTTAGCAACACAGCAAACCTTTTTTCCGCTGGCTGTTTGCTGTTTATTATTATTATTATTATTATTATTATTATTTAGGGCTTAATCCTATTACTTCTGTGCTGGATGCTCATGAGCCTGCGAACATGGATGGCTTATGAGCATCCAGTGCACAGTGGGAGGAGTAGCAGAGCCCATCATTGCCTCCACTGCTCCTCCCGCTCTGCATTTTAGCTAGATGGGCTTTTTTGACCGAGCTGGGGCACGTCAGAGGGAAAGGGGAGGGGGCTGGAGAGGCCTCGGGATAGCTTGTATCCCAATGACCCTGGAGAGGCAGCCAGAGCAGTTCTCTGCACTAGCTCTCAATGGGGAGGAGATGGGGAGTGCTGTCTCTGATCTCGGATCTGAGACTCCGAAGTATCCTATGCCTCCCAGACACACTGTCTAGGGGGCATAAGTTTGCCTATCCATCACTACTTTTATATCTCATGTTTTTTTCCTCCATGGCACCCAAGGTGGCTTTCATAAACCTCTTCCTCTCCATTTTATCCTAACACCAACTCTGTGTTGTAAGTTACGCTGAGAGACAGTGGCTCAATTCGGATGACACGATAGTCAATGGTGGGTTGACTAACCCTAACCCTAACCCTAGGGGGTACTCCCCAAACAACATGGTAATAAATAATCAACTGTGGTGTGGATTAGGATCAGCACTGAGTTGACTATGGCAGCAATGGAATGACACAATAGTCAAAACAACTGACGATTGTTTCCCCCACACCAGTTGTTTCTTGTGTCGTCCAAATTGAGCCAGTGAGTGGCCCAAAATCTCCCAATGAGTTTCATGGCCAAGTGGAGACCTGAACCTGGATCTCCTGAGTTCCAGTCCAACACGTCACATAGACTCTATAATTGCAGGCATCTCCAAGCATGAACGCAAGCAATAATCAATGGCAGTGCCTCAAACTAGGACCAGGGAGACCCAAGGTTCAAGCCCCACTCAGCTATGGAGCTCATTAGGTAGAGATGGCCACTAATACTCTAACTACCTCACAGCATTGTTATGAGTATAAAAGTGGGAGAACTCTGTACAACCCCCCTAAGGTCCTTGGTGGGGAAGAGTGCAATAAAAATGTAAAAACACACATACCTTGGTCCAGTTATTTTTTTTAAAAAGCTTATGCCATTGTTTAACAATAACAGCTTGGAGGGAGGTTGTATTTATTTATTTTTATTTATTAATTTGTGTATACCGCCATTCCACAAATGTCACCAAGGTAAACCGCCCAGAGAGCTTCGGCTATGGGGCGGTATATAAGTGTAATTAATAATAATAATAATAATAATACAACACAACAATTCAAATGTATAGCAGCGGCATCATCATCATCATCATCATCATCATCGTATTTATTTCTTACCCGCCTCTCCCTCCGGATCGAGGTGGGGAACAGCATCAATGCCAACAACATAAAATACAAAAACTGATTAAAAACTTATAAAATTAATACATTATGAAAATCAACAAAGTCTTAAAATTCGACTGGGTAGGCCTGCCGGAAGAGATCAGTCTTTATATCTCTCTTAAATTCTAGAAGACTGGTAAGTTGGCGGATCTCTCCCGGCAGGTCGTTCCACAGTCTGGGAGCAGCAGAAGAGAAGGCCCTCTGGGTAACAGTTGTCAGCCTAGTCTTGGCCGGCTGTACTAAATTCTTCCTGGAGGACCTGAGCGTGCAGGGCGGATTGTATGGGAGAAGGCGATCCCGCAGGTAACCTGGACCCAAACCATGTAGGGCTTTAAAGGTAATACCCAACACTTTGTACTTCGCCCAGAAACTAATTGGCAGCCAGTGGACTGATTTTAAAGCTGATGTGATAAGGTCTCCCCTAGATGTACCGGTGACCAGCCTAGCCGCCATATTTTGAATTAGTTGAAGTTTCTGAACTAGGCACATAGGTAGCCCTATGTACAGCACATTGCAGAAGTCGAGCCTCGAAGTTACCAGCGCATACACTACCGTTTTTAGGTCTTCCAACTCTAGAAAGGGGTGCAGCTGGCGTATCAGCCGAAGCTGGTAGTAGGCACTCCTGGCCGTCGCATCTATCTGAGCTGACATTTGGAGCGATGGATCCAGGAGCACCCCCAAGCTGCGAACACAGTCTTTCAGGGGGAGTGTAACCTCATCCGGACTGGTTGACACATCTCCAAACCCAGGTTGTGGCCTTTGACAGCAAGCACCTCTGTCTTGTCTGGATTCAGCTTCAGTTTGTTTTTCCTCATCCAGCCCATTACCGCCTCCAGGCATTCATTCAGAGGAGACACACTATCCTTAACTGACGCTGTTGTCAAAGGCATAGAGAAATATATTTCGGTGTCATCAGCATATTGATTAAAACATTGAAATAACATTAAAATCAATTTAAAAGGCCACGTTCGTGACAAATTGAAAGGCCAAGTTAGTGAGATGTATCTTAACTCCTTTCCGATAAGCCAAGAGAGTACGGGCCAATCTTATCTCTGGAGGGAGAAGATTCTGCAATTTTGGAACGATGCAGGAGAAAGCTAGGCTTCTGCAAGCAGGGTGTGTCCCTGGAAAGGGCTTCGCCAGCAGACCTTAATGATCAGGTAGGTTCATACTGAGACAAGGGGTCCCTCAGAGATCAAGTCCCTAAGCTTTTTAAAGCAGTGGTGGGCAACATGTGCCCATGGGCTGCATGTACCCCCAATGCAACTCCCACCCACCCCACAAAAAATTAGGGTTGGGAAAGAGAAAATAATGACAGTTTGCAATGGCAAACAGCTACTATTGCGGTGATGTGATCACAATACCATGCTGCAGCCTACTGCTGTAGTTTGCAGCAGTCGAAGCTTCTGGGTGCTCTTCAAGAGTAGCCCTATGTAGACCATTGCAATGTGCCGTAACTGTGATGTGTAACTGAGACATAAATAACTATTGCCGGATGAGATTGATTTGGGAATGGTTACAGCCGGTGCACTAAACATAGTTTTGCAGACACACTCCTTGCCACTACCGCCACTTGAGAATCCAGTGCTGGTGTGGGATGCAGGAGCTGTCCCAAGCACAGCCCCTTCCGGAACAGGCTGTATCCCAATCCCTGAGGCAGAATTTCTACTGTCCAACAGCACCTCTGTCTTGTCTGTATTAAATTTGGCTTCTTTGCCCTCAACCTGCCCATGAGTACCAAGCCTGTTGATTATCATCCTGTTTTGCTTTATTATTCTCATAATGCTTATACTTTAAAATACTTGACAAACCGATATTTGGCCAGTCAGTTGACCAGATCAATTTTTACTGGTCAGATCAACCAAATGGCAGACGCTAAATAAGAAATGGGAACTTTGTCCTTAACCTCTATACTACCCATGTCTGTAGTATGGGCAGCTGTGTTCACCTTTCTTTTTTTTAAAAGGGAGTAACTAATCAGAATTGGAGTATCACTTCAAAAAGTGCTTCTTGCACGGAGACATACTTTTTCCTGTATTAAAATTGAAGGCATCCTCCACTCTTAAAAGCCAAATAGATGCTTGTGTAAAATAAGAATCAAGTGGCTCACGCACACACCATACATAAACATCAAAAACAACACACTAATTTTCCCCCCCAGTTCAACATTTTTTATTCTTTTTTCACAAATAAAAACAATTAACACTAAAGCAGTGTTCAGTACTATGTGCATGAACTGGAACAAGCTACACTGAGCCTTGGGAACATGCGCGCCCCTCACCAATCTACATGGCCGCAAGGAGGCATTTGGAATATTCTGCTTCTAGTTAATGAGAGCTTCTTGCGTTGCCCAAACCACAGTATATAGTTGACTTGTTTTAAGCTAACTGTAGTGAATGTTTAACCGCTGTTTGTCACTTCAGATGACATAACAAATGGGAGTTAAGGGAAGTGGACTCAAAGCTTCCCAGTTGTGTGGGAGGAGGAGGGGGCAAGGGGAGCCAGGCGCTTGCTGCAGTTCATATTGCTAAATCAAACCACTCCTTGTGTTTTCTGCACAAGCCACTGATCAAGGTATGCCTCCTTATTTGAAGTATACCCAGAGGAGTGACTCATGCAGAAATGATTGTAGGTAGCTCTGTTGGATATTCATGCAAGGAGTGGTGGTTGGGATCAATTGTGAACATAGTCATGGGAAAATTGCTTGTTCCTGATGGAGCCAGTTGAGTAGTTGATCATGCAGAGACACAATGGGTGCTTTATTGGTGTGTGTACTTTATTATCTAATGTAGTTCAGACAGCATATCTGTGTGTCCTGTCCACAATTTGGAAATTATAGGCTGAATATAGAGACTGGTTCCTATCATTTCAATAGAGCAGCCTTTAAAACCACAGTAACCCCCCCTTCAAAAGATGGTTGTAGTTTGCCACTTCGTTAATGTTTTGAATTGCAAGTTTTAATATCAAATATGTTGTTGCTGCCTGCTGAAACTAAATGGCCTCTGGAATATTGTAAATTATTAAAATTCAATTTTATAATGCTGGTTGGGTCTGGGCAAATAAATTTCAAAATGAACCTGTAGAATACATTGCTAGACCTAGAGTTGTTAGGTGTGTCAAATGTATTTGCTATAAAAATGGAAAAATCCATTATGCTAATAGTATGTCACAGTTGCAAAGTTAAGTAGCCATACGTCAAGAATCGCTAAAATTAGGCACAGGCAAACCAGCTGCCTTCTGCTTTATGTAATACTCTGTTTAATGATCTTTGTATTAGCATTTTCCTTTGCTCAAATTAGATTATGCTCAAATTAGTTAAAAGTTCCATGTTTTGAAACTTATCACTTTTATGGGTTGTTGTGCCGCCACAGCCTCAAACACTAGGCCTAGACGAGCATACCCCTCTCAGGCTAAGCCCCAACACTTAAATACCTGAGGGAAGGGTAAAAGACACACCACTTTCCCCTTATAGCAGAGGAGAAAAGGGTGTTAAGGGTTTTGAATAAGGTCCTCCTGTGAGTATGTTGGCTGAGAGTGTAATGATATGTGTTTCTTTATTAAACTTATAGAGCAGGTTACAAAGCCAAGCTGACACGTGGTTTGTGGTAGCAAAAATAAAAGAAAACATTTATTGTTGTTAACAGTTCTTTTCAAATCAGTTTCACACCTGCCTATTCTTAACACTTCTAATAATTCACTAATAATCCTAAATCCTAATAATCTCTTCAAACACACTCCTGACTAGATCACACACACAGCTATCTTCCACACAACTACCCTCCCCAAACCAAGACAGTAAAATAATCTAAACCACTCCCTCACCCTATATATACTCCTCCCCCTCCCTTTCCCAGCATCATCAGCCACACCCACTCAGTCCAACATTCCGCACTCTCCAGACATACTAAATCAGACATACATAGGGAGACGGAAATGTGGGGTATCGTCACAGTTGTGTTTTCCCATGCTAAGAGAGATGGCAGAAGCTTCTTTAAAGACTTTGTATTGTCCAACAATAGAGGTGCATGCATGGACGTAATTGTTGTGGAAGAGCAGAGAAGCTCTGTGCTTAGCAGAATGCAAATGGATATGTGAAGTTTTTCTGTGTCATGTCTTATGGATGCTTTTATATTCTCAGCTGATAATGTCTGGTAGTTACTGCTTTTTCCCAATGGTTCTGGTGTGATGGAGCAATGCTCTTGCCAAACCCATGCTTCTGTCCTGGAGAACAAACCAATGAATGTGTACCTGGTAAAGTTTTATTTTTTCCCATCTTCAAGTTAGCGACCCGTAGCTACCCAAGTGAAGATATGACTCCTCTAAAAGTAGCAAAGCTGTAATGTCATGCTGCATCTCCACTAGTGCAAATCCAACTATCAGTTGCACACTGGATCCATGCCACCGTGCAACTGCCACTCACAGTCAATTGCAACTGCAGCACCTGCATCACAACTAGGGTTGTCTCCAAACCAGCTTACGTTTTGCCATTCCTACTTGAACAGCTTGTTTTTTTTTTTTTTTAGTATAATTTTTATTCATTTTTCAACAAAACAAACAAACATACACATGATGATATATAAACAAACTAACTCCCTCGACTACCCCCGTGCACCCCCCCCCCCCGAGACCTACTCCCATTCATTCATCTTCCTTCCAGAATTTTAATGATTCTTTTGAAGGCGACTGTCCCTTTCCCGATCTTAAAACATATTCCAAAAAGGGATTCCATATATCTCCAAAATCACTCTTACTGGACATTCCCCTCATTATTTTCATTTTACATGTCAACATATCATTCAATGCTATATCCCAAATTTCTTTATACCAATCTTCTATTTTATAACTTCGTTGCCCTTTCCAATTTTTAGCAATCATTATTCTAACGGGCGCCAGGAGGTTGTTTACCAATTCTCTATTAATTATATGCTTATTACTGCTATCCCATATTGCTAGTAGAGCTAGCTTCGGGTTTAATTCCAATTTACTTCCAATTATATCACTTATTTCTTTAAAAACCTTTTCCCAGAATTTTTGTATTTGTTCACAGCTCCACCACATATGAAAATAGGTCCCAACCTCCTGACATCCCCTCCAACAATTCTTAGTCACTTTTTTATCAATCTGATGAAATCTTACAGGTGTTAGATACCATCTCCAAACTGTCTTATAATAATTCTCCTTAATTCTAATTGACAATAATTTCAACATTCTTACATTCCACATCCTCCCCCAATTATCTTCATTAATTTTTTCCCTAATATCTACTTCCCATACCTCTTTTATAACGTTAAGTGAGTCCTGAAATTCCCCCTCTATTAATATTTTATATATCTCGCTAGTGAGTCCTTTTTTAGCTCTGGCTTCATCTTTTTTTTCTATTTGTTCAATTAAATCTTCAAATCTGGTATTATTTCTACATTTCTTATTTTTTTTCCTCCATTCCTCTGTCCATTTTACCAGTTGCAGTGACTTAAACCACGCTATCTTCTGTCCTTTAAACAACTCTTTAATATGCTCACTATCTTTCATCTTTCCCATCCAATTCCTTAGCTTAAGAATATCTTGTTCTTTCAGTCTCACTTCCATCTCTGATTTTAATGCTCTTGGGAAGTTTCCCACTACCACAACTGGGGCTAGCGGAGAATCTTCTGGTATCAACTTCCCCCTATACTTCTTCCATATCGATATTATATTTTCCAATAATGGGTTGTCCAGTTCCTTCCATTCTTTCTTCTGCATTTTGGTAAAAAATATATTTCGCAATTTACATTCTATCTCTACTGTTTGCGATTCCAGCCAATCCATATCTTGCTCCCCTAAAATAGCATGAATAACATATCTTAACTGATTAGCAATATAATAATTCTTAATATTAGGAAGTCCTAAACCTCCTTTCTTTTGAGTCTTATACCATAACCCCTTATTTATCCTAGCTCTTTTATCCCCATTACAATATGCATTAATCATATTTTGCCAATTTTTAAGCTCAGCTGCTGAAATTCTAATAGGTAGCATTCTAAACAAAAAATTAACCTTAGGTAATATCTTCATTTTAATAACCGCTATTTTACCAAACCAAGAATGTTTTAATTTTCTGTAAATCTGTAATTTCTCCCCTACCTCTTTTCTTAAGCTTACAAAATTAAGTTCCTCTATTCTTTCTAATTCTTTGTCTATATTAACTCCTAAATATCGTATTATATTTTTATGTCTTAATCCTAACTTAGCTTTACATTTCTCCATCTCTTCCTTGTTATAATTATACAACATCATTTCAGACTTCCCCCAGTTAATTTGTAATCCTGTAATTTCCCCAAATTCCCTCACATGTTTCTGAATCGTCTCCCCACTTTCTAGGGGATCTTCTATTGTCAATAACGTATCATCCGCAAACATATTTACTTTAATCTTATTTTTTCCCCCTATCCCCTTTAATATTTCATCTTCCCTAATTACATTTGCTAAAATTTCTATAACTATTGCAAATAAAATCGGTGAAAGTGGACATCCTTGCCTAGTTCCTCGGGCTAGTATTATTTGTTGCGTTAACCCATCATTAACCATTATTTCCGCTTTATTATTTTTATACATCTGATTTATCACTCCCATAAATTTATGTCCAAACCCAAATGTTTTTAATATTATTTTTAACGCTGGCCATTCCACGCAATCAAAGGCTTTGAAAATATCTAAAGCTAATAATCCTGCTTTTAAGTTTCTTTTTTTTATAATATTTATTATATTTATAACTCTCCCAATTAAATTCGGCATTTTCCTACCTAAAATAAATCCGCATTGATCATTTTTAATATATTTAAATATAAATGTACCCATTCTTTTAGCCATAATTGCTGAAAATATTTTTGCATCCTGATTTATTAAAGATATTGGTCTATATGACGCTGGATCTGTCAAGTCCTTACCTGGCTTCTGTATTAATACTACCAGGGACTGGTCCCACGATGGCGGGGTCATTCCTCCTTCTATTATATTATTAAATAATTTTTTTAATCTTGGTATTAAAATATCTTTAAATATTTTATAAAATTCCGGCCCCAGACCATCAATCCCCGGAGACTTACCTCCTTTTAGTTTTCCAATAATTCCCTCAATTTCTTTGTCAGTAACCAAGGCTTCCATACACTCCCTATCTTGATCATCCAGTCTTATTTTCCAATTCCTTTCTACATATTCCCGAATCTTCTCTTGTGAAAGCGCCTCTGAAGTATATAAATCTTTATAAAATTCCTGAAAAATCCTTAATTTATCTTTCATTACATTACATCTATTCCCTAACTTATCTCTTATTGTCCCTATCATATTCTTAGCCTTCTCTGACTGCGTGGATCTAGCCAGCAATCTGGAATTTCTATTACTAAATTCAAAAAAATCTCTCTTTAAATATAATAAATTCTTTTGGACCTGTTCTATTTCTTCTTTCTCCAATTCCTTTTTTTTAGCCTGAATTAGGGCATATAATCGCTTATCTTTTGACTGTCTCAGTCTCTCCTCTAGACTCCTTATCTCTTCTTCAACCTTTTTATTAAGTACTTCCTGTTGCTTTTTAAGTGTGGACATTTCCCTAATACAGATCCCTCTTATTACTGCTTTCATCGTATCCCATAATAATCCTTGCGAATTAACTCCTTTTTCATTTATCTGCCATATTTCCTGCAGTTCCTTTTTTAATTTATCAACTATGTTTTTATTTTTAAAAATTCTTCCGTCCATTCTCCATCTCTTTGCTTGTTTATAATCCTTCTTTAACTTGATATCCATCATCATTAAAGCATGGTCTGTGATCTTTATTACTCCAATATCACAATCTATTAATTTAGGTACCATATTCTTTGATATAAAAATATAATCAATCCTTGAATAGCTCTTAAATCTAGGTGAGTAAAATGTATATTTTCTTTCTTGCCCTTTTACAACTCTCCATACATCCATTAATTCTTTCCTCTCCATTAATTTAGCTAATTCTGTCTTACCCTCTCCTCTACTATCTCTTATTATATTATCTCTATCTTTCCCTTTATCTAGTACCATATTAAAATCTCCAGCCATCACAATATTCTTTTTCCCTAAATCTCCCACCATATTAAATACTTCTTTAATAAAATCAATTTGTTTCCCATTTGGAGCATAGACATTTATCAGCACAAATTCTTCCTCTTCCAACGTACAGTGAATTATAAGGATCCTTCCATTCTTATCTTTCTTTATATTTTGAATATTAACACCACATTTCTTCGATATTATTATTGCCACACCTCTTGCTTTAGAAGTACCAAATGACTTTTCATAAACTCCAACTTCCCTCATTCTTAACTCATTAGCCCCCTCCTTTATCTGATGGGTTTCCTGTAAAAAGATTATATCTATTTTTTTTCTTTTCAACAATGTTTCAATTCGTCGTCTTTTAACCACCGTTCCTAGCCCCTTAACATTTAGAGTTGCACATCTCAATCTATTCTCCATTTCTTACTTCCAGCCACATCATTAAATTGGTCTCGGTCAGTGATACACATACCCCCCCTTCCCCCCCCCCCCCCACACCCATTTTTACCCCCCTCCTCACCAGTCATCTGGGCTCTGGTCCCAATTATTTTAGAACTCTTCAGGGGGGGGGGGAACACGGCCCAACCCACAGAGCTTGTGGAGCAGATTGTAACTTCCTTTTTCTTCCTGAATTGGATCTGCAACACTCAACAGTACAGAAATGGCCTTGCACCTGAATGCCGCTACTTCACATGAGAGGACAGTTGTGAGAAGGAGACTGGGAAGACTGGAGCTGGTGATAGTTGCACTCAGAACCATCATGATGTTTTAAAGACACAAAGATTACCTTACAGCAACTGAGCAAGGATCAGCAACTTTAGTCATATAGCCAAGAAGCTATCTGCAACCTAGCAGTAGACAGCAAGGCTCTCTTACTTAACCTCGACTTCCCTAAGGATCCTTCTCTGAGCATCGCTGTCCAAACACGGGAAACATATGCTTTGACATTGTAACTGGTGGCCATCTCACTAGTTATTTTACTTGCTCATCAGATAATCAGTAGTTAAGGAATGGGAATGTCAGTCTCTGCACCTGTGTTTCCTGCTTGAACTATTGAGAGCTGGATGCTCTGCAGTCATTAATTTAACTGCTGCACATTGCTTATTTCTCATAATCCTCTGCTTTTGGTCTCTAAAGCGTAAGCAGCCTTTTCCCCAGAACAACGGAGTCACCATTCTGTCCCCCCCGCAAAGCTGTTTGTTGCTTCCCAGAACTCTAAAACAAACAGTACCGGTACAATTATAAATGCAGAAACTGTAAAAGATGTGGGAGGAGGCAAGAGGCAAGGAATGAGCAACAGAAACCAGGTACACTGGAAATATAGAATCTGCTGTGTGTGCTTCTGCCTATATAACGTGGTGAGAAACCCCAGGACAAAAAGTGACTTGTTTGATGTAGATTCATTCAAGCTTGGAAACTGCCACTCACCTAGTCACCTGTACTGAGTAAGACTTTATGTGCAGAAGGTGGATAGAGAGGCTTTTCTCCCTCTGTCATTCTCGAACTCAGCCAATGAACTTGATTGGCAGGAGATTCAGTTCAGACAAAGTACTACTTCACATAGCCCTTAATCCTAACACATGGATTTTACTGCTGTATTTGGGTGTTTTCCCTCAGGGAATCCCATGAGAGGGAGAGCGTGGCCGAGCCCACTGCCCCCACCCTTGCTGCCATATCTCCCTTGACTCTTCCCCACCCTGAGTGTGTTGGTGAGGCATTGTCTGTGTGATCAGGATTCTGCATAATGAGGGGAGCCTATGCACATACAGCATGCCTGGGGCGAGGGGAAGAAGGAGGAAAGTGGGTGCAATGCTTCTTGCTTGACCACACAGGACTCTTAATTGCGAACGGGAGAATGATTGGGAAGAGCTAAAATGTGACGATGGATTTTAGGATAGGTGGCATTTGAATTGCATGCAGGAGAAGTTCATCAGTGGCATTTGTCGTGATGCCTGTATGTAACACTTCTTGTCTACAGGCAGTATACTGTTGGTTGTCGGTCAACAGTGGAGGGAGGGAGGGTTGTTGCCTCCATGCCGTGTTTGTTGGCTTTCTGGAGACATCGGGTTGGCTGCCGCATGGAGGGAACAGGATGCTAGATAGGATGCACTTTTTGTCTGATTCAGTAAGGCTGTTCTTCACCTCATCCAGGCTGCTCAGGTAGGGAAGTTTGATAAAGACTGAGGGCAGCCTCTCTAGCCAAAATGGGTGTTGACTTATCCAAGGCTGGATTCATATGCTCAAACGATATCTAAAAGGTTGGGTGAGATGATGATGATGATGATGATGATGATGATGATTTACACTTATATACCACCCCATAGCCGAAGGTCTCTGGGCGGTTTACAAAAATTAAAAGATTTAACACTAAAAAGTCAATATACAAAATTTAAAAACATAAAAATAAAAAAGCTGACATTAAAACACTTTAAAACATTTTAACTGTTAAGCCTGGCCACAATGTCAATCAAAACCTCAACTTGAGCTTTTAAAATGCCCGGGAGAAAATAAAAGTTTTGACCTGGCGCCAAAAAGATAACAGTGTTGACACCAGGCGGGCCTCATCGGGGAGATTATTCCATAATTGAGGGGCCATCACAGAGAAGGCCCTCTCCCTTGTTGCCGTCCTCCGAGCTTCCCTCGGAGTAGGCACCCGGAGGAGGGCCTTTGATGTTGAGCGTAGTGTACGGGTAGGTTCATGTCGAGATGGTTTGGTCTACGCCACAAAACCTCCGAGCTTCCAAATACAGTCTTTCTCTCCCCTTGCCATGCTATGCTGCTCAAGAAAACATTGGGAGTGGCTTGCTAATACAGTGAACAAAGCTTTAGATTGGAACAACTATGCACATGTGAAAGCACTTGCACATGACTAAATTGCTTTCGGGTCCAGGCTACGATATATTTTCAAGGAGGTAAAAGAAAGCTTCATAATTGTAATAAGGCCAAGAGATCTCCACCCCACCCCCAATTCCTGAGTTGGCATGCTCTTCAAAATTTGAGAACTTCTCCTTAGAAGATACGGATTATTGAGGACCTTGCTCATTTGTACTGAAATCAGTGAAAAAGAACTCAACATGAGAGAGTAGTTTGATGCAAAGAAGTGTTGCATTTCTAGTCCAGAAGAATGGAACTCACAATTTTGAAGAAGATTGTCAAATGCCATATGATTTTGCCACCATTCTCTATTGGAAAGTGAGGATTAAAAATAAAAGGAAGTACTTCTTCACACAGCGCATAGCAAAACTATGGAATTCGCTACCGCAAGACGTAGTGATGGCCACCAGTTTGGATGGCTTTAAAAGGTTCGATAAATTCCTGGAGGCGAAGGCTATCAATGGGTACTAATAGCTAAGTGCTACCTTCAGTATCAGAGGCAGTAAGCCTAGACACACCACTTGCAGGGGAACATGGATGGAAGGGTGCTGTTGCACTCATGTCCTCCTTGTAGGTTCCTGGTCCACAGCTGGTTGGCCGCTGTGTGAACAGAGTGCTGGACTAGGTGGACCCTTGGCCTGATTCGGCTTGGCTCTTCTTATGTTCGAATGATTCCCCACACCTATAGTTTGAACACATTTACATGAAAACAATAGTGGAGTTATATTGGCAGTTGTTACATTCTTTCCAGTTCTATTGTCCCCCCAAAGACTTAGATGCTTGGTTTGTATCAACAGGCACAGGTCGAGCCATTTTGGTAGAGTTGTGTTGCTTTTCTCCAGCTGATGTTCCAGAGTATAATTTTATCCCTTGGCTCATGACAGTTTGTTAAAGTACTGAACATGTTTTGACAAGAGTGTGCTAATGCTGTGGATTATTGCTCTGCCTGGGGCATACATCGGGCAGTAGGAATCAGTATTCTGTGTCGTGCTAAGGGACTGGCATGTACTCCCCTTTTCTAACCCCCCTTATTCTTTAAATGTAATATATTTTAGCAGCAGGTGGGGGAAATGAAAATAATGAGACCAAGAAATAGATTTCAGTCAAATCTGAAGTACGTTAAATGTCTCCATTGATTTATTATTTAAGCTTAAATTTAGAAAGAAATGTTTTTGATAATCATAACTGTATTTTTCTTACTTTTACATTTTTTTGTCCTACACTTAGTCCTATTGCTATGCAGAGACTCCACATAATGCTTAATAAAACTAAGCAGCTCATGTCTTTAGGGGACCTTTGGGAATTTTTCCACTCCTGTCACTCTAGCACAGGTATTTTGCAACCTGTTACCTTCTAGATGTGTGGGGCTAAAAACCCATCACTCCCAACCAGCATGGCCACTAAGTAAATGCAATTAGAAAGTTGTCTAGTTGTTCCAGATTTACCGTTGGATTTTCTACGATGTTGTATTTTATCACTTTATCTTTCTGAGCCATGCACAGAACTGTGCTTTTGGGCATCCAATAGAAATACTGCAAATAAAATAAATAAAAAAATAAAAATCCACCCTAAAACGTACACCCAAATCAATGGCTGCTCTCACCTAATGGGTTAAAAGCAATAGGATTTTGTATTAATGGGGAGACTTCTAACGTGGAGTACTGGGTTACAAATCTGCCAGTTTTTGAACTCTTAACCATTGAACTTCCCTAGAAGTTTGGTTTCCTTAGTAACTAAACTGAAAAGACGAAGGCATTAGATTAATTAGAAACCAGCCCTTCATCTGAAGATGCATGAAGGATGGTTTATTCAGAGCAGGCCGTTCTCTTGGGAATAAATAGGGAAGCTCTGTGTATGGATTTTAGTGCATGTGGGTCTCTCTACATTGGGGCAGCAGCTGTCCTGAAGTAAGAGCGGAGTATAAGCCTGCAACAGAACTCGAGAGACTTTGCCCTTTTTTTCTGGTGCAGCTCATTGTAGCTTCATTTGCTGGGTTAAAATCCCTTAATTATGATCCATTGCCTCCTGTAACAATGGCCATAGCCCTGTAGCTGGATGAGTTTCACAATTGGATGTTATAAGATTTGAGCTAGCTTCTGTAATAATCTTAACCCATGAGTAATGTGAGTATTATTATTTTTTGACACAATATTTTGGGGGAAAGATGTATGAAAACCAGCACCAGCTGCCTCGGCGTGTGTAATAAATTTAAAGATCCAACTCCATTCATCACTTCAAATCTATTCTAAATCATCCTTTCCCCAACAACACACATTCTTCAGAAATGCCTTTTCAGAAATGCTGTTATGGTGCTGTAGAAACCCTGACAGTTTCACCTCTCCCTTTCCTAAGCACAGTTATTAGAATGGTACAGCAGTATTCTAATTTTCCATGCATATGGGCTTTATTTAGCATAAATCAAAATGTGTTGCATCCTACAAAACCTGACATAGTATGAACCAATTTTCTTGATTAAAAGCAAAACAAGTTTCTGGTCCTCATAGTGAGTAAGAACATGAAAATCTAATTTATTATTTATTTTATTATTATTGCATTTATATCCCGCTTTTTTCCCTCCAAGGTACTCAAGGCGGCGTACATAATCCTCCTCTCCATTTTATCCTCGTAACAACAACCCAGTGAGGTAGGCTGGGCTGAGCATCTGTGGCTGGCCCAAAGTCACCCAGAGGGTTTCCATGGCTGAGTGGGGACTAGAACCCAGATCTCCCAACTCCCAGTCCAACACTTTAGCCACTACACCACACTGGCAAATCTTTAAAGCAAAAAGAATTTCTGCCAATAGACAGCAGTTGAACTTGAGTGCTGTTTGTAGCTACTTGTCTCTCTTGGAGATTGAGTAGATGTTCCACTCATATGCTGTGACACCTTTGGCAAGTCCCTTGATCTCCCTCCTTCCATTTCCCTTTGGGATGAATATCTCTAAGGAGAGCTTTAGGGAGAGCTTGGATCTTTAAAACCACTATATGAATGTTTTGCGTAAGTTCTGGCTCTAAAGGGATTGCTGGCATCCAAGTTCATAACTCTGTAAGTAACAAACTCCAGGATGCATGATGTTTCAAAGAGGTAAAAAAAAACCCACCCAAAACCTGCCTCAAAATCTGCCTCACAGGTCTAGTCTATATGTGCAGCAGAATGCAGAGGTAGAATACAGAGGTGGTGGAATTAACTGTACTATTTGAGACCACAGGGAAGTTATATCATTTTTGAAGGCTCCTATATCCTTGTAAGAAGAAAACTTACAAAGAATATTTTTGCTCAGCTCTTTCCCTGCTGTGCTAGTTTTCTACTCACAAGTAATTGCTGGGAAAACATTCCAAGATGTGTAAAATAGTTCAGTCTATTTCATTTCTTCATTTCCATGTTTGTGTAGATCCTGCCATAACTGAGTGCTGCCAAGGAAAAAGGTAGAACAGATGCCTTGCCAAGTATGTTCCCATAACCTTCAAATATGGGTCTTGGGAAAGACTCTAGAAATGGAGAGCTGATCCTGATGATGATGATACGTAGCACTTAAAAACACTTGACATGCATTATCTCAGTGCTTGTTGCAAGAGTTATACAAGAAACGTACCAGATTATTCTGTTGTGCGCCAAGACCATTATTATCTGCTGTGACTGGAAGCAACTCCCTAGGGTATGGACATAATCCTATATGGTAGTTTAGTATTTTATCCATATTGCAGATAAAAGGCTGAGAGAGAAAGAATGATGAATGGTAGGCCTGAGTGAGGAGATTTCTGCAGAATTGGAGAGGATGCTGGCTTGGATCCCTTAACAATGGTGTAGTGGTATATTTTGAAGGGTAGGCGCTCATCATGACAGTCCTCAGAGGCACACTCCCAAGGAAAGCCCAACATTGCAGACAGCTGCGTTGATCCATATCAACAAACCAGTTTTAGGAGCTTACATCTACTAGGAACAGGTCTTTTGTAAAGCTAATGGGTCCTTGTTGCCCATTCAAGACCAACCCAACCCAAAATACTTTGCATTGTAACAGGGAACAATATATTGTTGCTGGGAAAATTATCCTCCACCCCCCCTCCCCCAACTACTGCGAGGATTGCATCTAAGTTCAGAAGGAACAGGGAATTCTGAGGGAAGTGGTAAATGACATCAGCAACCCTGCTAATAAAATAGTGCAAACACTACATCCCTGTGAGCCCTGGCTCCACTGCACCACTGCCCCCTTAATTATTCCTGGTGTGTACAAGGTGTTGTCAACACTATAATGACTTGCTGTGAGCTCAGTGGTTTCCCCTTCCACCCCTCCCTGCCTGTGGAGCGCCATATTTTAATGTTTTTTTTTCACCTATTGAGTACATAGCTAAGACAAGCTTTTCTCTCAGGGCTTCGTACCTCATACTCTTAACCTCTAAGCGACATCTGGGACTCTTTTAACCTATATAGCCGTCTTTACATCTTTCCCAGACATAAAGGAGGACAGCAGGGCTCCTTAACTTGACACAGAGGGGATTTTTATAGGTATAACTTGTAGGGATGAGAGACAGCCTGAAATCCCCACTTCTGCCTAGCTTTTGAAGGAGCCACTTGACTCTTCCTCTGTTTCTCTGTTTGGATTTTTCCTCATTTCTTTTTTCTAAACAAAACACACATGAATGCAGCTCCAGTGTTGGGATGTGATCAGGTTGTAGGTCTCAGCCACCCCTTGAAAGCCGCTGGTGTAGCATGGACCATGAGCCTATATATTCTTCGTTAAGGATATGGGGAATCTTTGAATCTTTCTCCCTCCTGTTCCTGATCACACAATGTTTGATGTTACACAACCAGTTGGCCTGCATAATTCAGAGAGCCGTGCAGACTCCTGATGCTGTATATTCATAAGATGCACTGCAGGAGCTTGATTTATGTAGGCAGACCTTGCCTGCAAATAGCCAAGCCTCTTGGGAGTTTGATGTGGGAAGGAGTACACAGATTGAGAAGACATGGAAGGGAACTGAAAATCACACTCTTTACAAACCAAAGATCTAAAGCCTAGTATTCTCTGGCCGCATAGCTCTAAAAATTCCACAATAGTCTTTGCTATTAGTATGAAAGCACTTCCATCCCTCTCTTCCCACACAACCTTTTTTATTTGTGTTAGAAGGAATACCAATAGTGCCTGTGGCCCATGACTCTTTTGCAAACAGACGCTTGTTAAAATCTCAAATTCCAGCATTTGGGTGGGCATATACACAGGAGGCATCTTGCTATAGTCGATAGTGGCACTATCGATTATTAGCATAATAAATTAATGCTAATAATCGCTCCAAACAATTTGGGCAGATACATCGTGGATGTACAGCGGAGAGCTGTGAATGGCTCCGGACTCCTGATATATATCTATTGCATAATTTAGAGACATTAATCTCTCCACACGGTGTGTCCACTGCAAGGAACGCAGGTGTTAACGTGACAGATATGCAATGAATCAGGGATAGGGGACTTGTAGTCCTCCAGATATATTGGTGGACCAACTTCCCTTATCATTGGCTATGCTGTTTAAGGCTGATGGGAGTTGCAGTCACCAACACCTGGAGTGCCAGATGTTCCCGACTCTAGTTGCAAATATGAAACTGCCATCAGAGCAGGGCCATCCCAAGGTATTTTGCTGCCTGAGCAGCTAGTGGTGGCCCCAATCCAAGTCAAGGTGCAGCGTTCCCGCGGCCAGCTCTGTTATTTTGGCACCCAAGGCAGGAAACCCCACACAAGGATACGTTAAATAACTAGCGACTTGCTAGGCTTTCATGATACCCAAGTTGGGTACGTGAGGCGGCTGCTTCATTTTCCTTGATGGTATGGCTGGACCTGCAGAGGCAACTGATAAGGCAAAGAGTGTTCAGCTTAAATAACACTTTCTGTGGAGCTTTGAAAGACCGTAGAAAGATTTTTTAGTAGCTGGTCAGCATCCAAGGAAGTATCTTCTGGAGCTTTATTTACGTCAACACATTTTGGAAGCAGTTTAAAATGATTCTGTCAGATTGGATACTGCCCTATCTGAGTATTAATATGTGTATTTACTTGGAATTAATATGTGTATTTATTAGGAATAGCGGTAATAATGTAAAAAAAAAAAACCCACCAAGGAAGATAGGAGATGAGATATCGGTTGTCCATATAGATGTGTTGGTTGCTCCCTGAGGAGGAAGGTAATAACATAGCATACATTGCTATGTACTTTTCGTGTTCATATTTAATGCTGTACTTGTATATGTAACACATATTTGATGTTGGTTGGTGATATGTATTTTTTTTAATTATCTTGACAAAATTTTTTTTTGGCAAGAATTGGTGGCTGTGTATGTGTTTCTGTATGGACCCACATGTATAAAGGGTGGGGTATTAAAAATGAAGCTTTGTTTTGGTATCCACAAAGTTTCTGGGATAAGCCCAAATAAGTAACATTGGACCTTTCTTTTAGCAATTCGGGGGAGTTTTAAATCAGAAGGTGTAGTATGGTAGACCTCATTTGAGCTCTGCTCACAGTCCAGCATAAAGTAAGTATAGAGAGTTTGCAAAGTTTGGGGAGTGATGTACTGGCCTGAACCTTCTTTGTGCCTCTTGTGCATCAAGGTTTGCCCAAGGGTAGAGATGGAGGAAGAACTTTCATTGTTCATATTTTGTAACCAAGTTTGCACTTCCTGAATCTGTGTGTATCCAGTATTTTGCAATGCAGTACTCTGAACAAACAACGTTCATAGAAATGCATACAGTAGGGCAGCCTGCTTGCAAAAAAAAAAATGGAAGGAATGAGCACAAAATATGTACAAATTTTCATGTGGGATTTTTAAAAAGGGCATGAACTGATGTGGAAACAAGTAAACTTAAGATTGAATGAGAAACTGAAGAACTACTCTGCAGATCTCAAATAGCATCTCACTCTAAAGATGGAGTGGTCTAAACTGAAATTGTTTCCGTATCCGTAATAGCTGTAGATCTCAATGCTTCCCGAGTAAGTGCAATTCAGACTTTCAATAGTCTATAGCAGATGTTTAATTATTTCATTAAATCGCGTCATAGCTCTTCTCAACTTTCCCTGATCAACTATCTAATTACCACCACAACTATTTTGTTTATCCCCATGCTCTTAACCACAGTTGTCCTTTAACGAGATGGTTTGTCGATGCTAAGAGCCTTGGATTTATTACAAGTTGTACAACAAAATGGTAGCAGTGGTGGATAAGCTCACTTGGGAACTACTGTAATATATTTAGCTATACTGTGTTGCAGCCAGTTAGCAATACAGTGGCTGAATTCGGACAACACAATAGTCAATGGTGGGGTAATAACCAACTGTACTTCCCACACAACATGGTAATAAATAATCAAACGTGGTGTGGATTAGGATCAGCGCTGAGTTGACTATGGCAGCATTTGGACAACACGATAGTCAATACAACTGACGATTGTTTTCCCCCCCTCACACACAGTTGCTTATTGTGTCGTCCAAATTCAGTCAGTATGTTTAGTCTAAAATAAAATCTCAGTTCCGTAGTCAGAAGGCATACAGTGAAGCAACCTTGCTGTAGTTATGCGTGGTGTAGAGAAGGTGGATGCATGATATGCATGGTGTGGAGAATGTGGATAGGGAGATATTTTTCTCCCTCTCCCATAATACTAGAACTGGGGTCATCCCATGAAATGGATTGGTGGGGGATTCAAGACAGATGTGCTTCACATAGCACATAGTTAAACTATGGAATTCGCAGTCACAAGATGTAGTGATGGCCACCAATTTGGATTGCTTTAAAAGGGGGTTAGGTAAATTCCTGGAGGAGAAAGCTAACAATGGCTACTAGTCCTGATGGCTGTATGCTACCTCCAGTCTCAAAGACAGTATGCCTATGTACATCACTTGTTGGAGAACATGGGTAGGAGGGTGCTGACTCATGTCCTACTTGTGATTTTCCTGTAGAAAGCTCATTGGCCACTGTGTGCACAGAATGCTGGACTGGATGGGCCAGTGGTCTGATCCAGCATGGCTCTTCTTATGTACTTAAAGACGTTTGAGCCTGGTTAGTGCTTTGAAGATAGACTGTTAGGAACCTCATATATGTTACCTTGAGTTCAGTGAAAGAAAGTTTGGATGTCGATATAACAAGAACTATCTTTGTAGACTGCTTGGAAACACCAGTTAGTTCAAAATAGAGCAACTAACTGGGATTGGTCAACATGATCACGTGACGCCAGTGCTTTGTCAGCTGTAATGGCTTCCAGTTGGCTTCTGAGCCCAATTCAAAGTGCTGACCTTTAAAGTTCTAAACAGCTTGGGACCAGAGTATCTAAAGTAAGTCTCCTTCTGTATGTACATGCTTGGACCTTTAGGTCATCTTCAGAGAAAAGCAGGTGGGTGGCTACAACAGAGAGGGCCTTCTCAGTTCTGGTGCCCTGTTTATGGAATGCCCTTCTGGAGAGGCTCACCTGCTGTCCACGCTGTTAGCTTTTAAGACCTTTCTTTTCTTGTAGGCATTTTTGAGTTTATGTTTTAAATTTTATGGCTGTCTTTAGATATATTTCATTTCTTCCTGTGGTGTTTGTTGTTTTGTTTGTATTTTATTCTTTTAGCTTTTGGGTTTTCCATTGTATTCTGTTCTTTTAGATTTTGTAAATCAGTTTGAGAACATCTGTTGTTGGGTGGCATAAAATATAATATAATATAATAAATAAATAAATAAAATAAATGAATGAATGGGAAATAAGAAAGATCTTCCAAATTCTTGGAGAAAGGGGCATTTATTTATTTATTTATTTATTTGCAGTTGAATCTTGTCTCTTGCTATCCCAGTTGGGGCTCCTGAGGCAGCTAATAACACAAGAAATATAAAAATATATAAAAAGGAATTAAATGCTCCACTCATACGCATGATTCGCACAGTTTCAGTGTCCTGAACCCTCATGATGGGAAAGATCACATGAAACTGGTATATCCGTCTGTGTATATACACATATATACAAATATATGCGTACTCATGCACACGAGCATAAGAGTCCACTTGGTCTACTACATGACAACGGCCTTGTTCAGATGCTCATATTTTGGCTTAATAAGATGAGATGTGCCTTTTGCCTGTGTACTCTGTCCTTAGGCTGACCCGTTCCCACTTTCTTTCTTGGCCACGCAGCAGTTAAACCTAGAAGTCTTCAATTGACCATATGTTCCATGGTTAACGGAAGACTTCTGAGTTTAGTTGTGGTGTGCCAAGAAAGGGCACCCTGAGGGCAGAGTTGGAGGTTCCTCACATGGATGTGTGTGTGTGTGTGTAAAGACTTGATTCATGTGAACTTTCCCCCTCATCAGGATTTGGGGGCTGAGATTGCATAGATCAGGTGCATGTATGAAGCACCTCATGCATTCCGTGCATTTACATACAGAGTGTGGGGGGAGCATCAGTTTCCTTCCTCATAGAATATCAGTCCTTGGCTGGGCAATTCTGAATGAACCGAACAGTGCAATTCTAAGCACATTGTGCTCAGTGTGGCTTACTCTCTTGTAAGTACGTTGAGGATTGCTGCCAATTTAGTTATGATGGCAAAGAGCAGAGCTCATTTAGATACTTAAAATAAAAAAAGTCTTATTTTTCATTTTAACTCAGCTTCTGACTTAAAACATTTTTTTTATTTTGTAGTTCACTAATCTTGGATGCAGATTTTTTTTTAAAAAAGTAGTATTTGTACAGTGAACCACCCTGTTAATTTGGCTAGGCAATTATCTGTATTTAAAACTGATTTATTATAAATTCAGCATCACACATAGAGGATTCCGACTTAGTCATTAATTTCAAGTATTGCTCAATTTGAACTTCGAGTGTTGAAGTCAGATAGATTCTGGATGTAGTCCAAGTAAATATTTGACTGTTTTATGTGATTAATATGTACTTGTCTGTCCTACTTTGTTAATGATCTCTCTCTCATTGTAGGCCTCTGAACACTGTTGCTTAAAGGCCTTCTAGAATATTTGCAGTATAAACACCCGATTCTACACATTTTCTGAGTAGCTCCCACTGAATTCAGTGGGGCGTACACCCATGTATATGTTCAGGGGACGGCAGTCAAAAACTTAGAACGATCTGTTAACTTATATATTGTTGTGCCTTAATGTTGCACAATTAATTCTTCAGCTTCTTTGCCTTAGCTCTCCCCTTTTGATCTGTTAGAAAATGTCATTGTGTTCTAATTAAACCAAAGTCATAGTCTTGTTTTCCCCCTTCCTTTTTAGCCAAGAAGAGTTACCTGACTATGACGCAGCATCAGAGAAGGTAAGTTGTCCATCTCTCATGTAAATCTTCAGTGAACGCTCTGGGAACACTCAGTGTTGTACCACTGCTGAAGCTAAGTAGGTGTAGACCTGTTATGTTCCGGTATGGTAGACCATTAAACAAGTAAAGTTGTTTAATGGTCTACCATACCATTAAACAACTTTACTTGTCAGGCCATGGTCTGTCTAGCCCAGTGCTGCTGTATCTGATCTAACTGGCAGCAGGTCTCCATGGCCTCAGACAGAGGTCATTCCCAGCTCTTCCATCTAAGATCCTTTAACAGGAGATGCTGGGTATTGAGCCTGGGGTGTAGAAAGTTGCCTTAGATGGGTCAGTCCATTGGTTTATCTAGCTCAGAACTGTCTACACTACTGACTGGCAGCTCTCTAGAATTTCAGCATGGAGGCTTTCCCTGGGCTACCTGGAGGTGCTGGGGATCGAACCTGAAACATGAACTTTACTTACCCTTCCCCTGAAACTCCATGTGAGCTGTACTGCATTTTTTAAAGGAAAAGTAGCATATTACTTGATACTTCGTCAATTGCCTTCTCAGCTAGCTCTCAAAGGCACTGAGACAGAGCAAGTTTTAGGACATGCTTGCGCACACCACCTTCTTTTGTTAACAAGATTTATGCTGGTTGATACCTAAGCCCAATTCACCTTTGTGAATGGGGAGATCCATTCATTCTGCTTCGCAAGCCAGCCAGTTGACTGCAGTCTGGTTTCCAGAATACTTCAGTCTACAAAATCACCCATAAGTGGTCAGGGAAGACTTTGCTTCAGTTGTTCCTTCACATATACCTTTTGGACCTGCATCCTGTCAGAGCGATATCCCAAAAGGGTCTCATGCAAAAAGGCCTCTCCTTGATGGAAGACCCACTTAGTCAAAATCTAAGTGGGTCAGCACATATGGGGCCTGTTAGAGATTGAATCAATGGTAGGTAAGGGACAGTCAGTACCTGGAAGGTTGAGGTATATCATTTTGTGGGTGATTGGAGAGGATTTTGTTCCTGAGCAACAGTCACATCATGAAGTGTAGGCAGGACTGCAGCTCTGATGGCCCCATTCAGTCTCTTTTTGCCTTCAAGCTCTGCACAATGAGATGCATTCATGTCATCCAATCCGAGTGTGGGTTTGGCCAAAATCTGGTAAGCTTGAGGTCCACTCTGCCAGCCGTTCCCACCCTATGCATGTTACAACTGACATGATGCATTACACTTGGCAGAGCTATAACTGTGGCTTAGGTCCTAGTCTCTCCTGTGAAGAATCAAAAGTACCTCGCCACTTAGATGCAGGAAGGTGTTGTCCCCCCCCCCCCCCCCGGATCTTGATGGTTATCTGGCACTGACTGTCCGAAGAAGGCAGCTTATATACTTCCCACAGAGCTATTAACACTTGTGAGATCAACTCAAAGGTCACTTGCCAAGTAGATGCTGATCCCTGCTAGTCTGGGAAGGTGGAAGACTCAGGTTCCTTCTGTGGCTGTTTGCTGAGCTTCCACTTAACCAAGCCTCTTTAAATTACACTTAGGTCTCTGTCTAGTTCAAGTTGCTCTCTCTCTCTCTAACGTAAATGCCCTCTGAAAAATTATGTTCTTATGCAGAGATTTAGAAGCTCCTTTTACTTCCCCTCCAATATAGAAGAGACTAGAATATTGAGAAAACACACACCTAAATGTGTGCGAAGTGAAGTTTTAAACCAGAAAACTTTCCTGGATATCAAATATTTGGCAAATGTTGCCTTAGAAACTTAGATTCATATTTGATTATCCATAATTTAGGGTACAATCAACCATTTAGGGAAGAAAACTGCCACTAAAGTACATTACTGCTATACACATTCTCTTATGGAAGTCAAGTGTGTGCTATCTGCTGATTTCTCTGAGAGTCACAAGAATGCATTAGTGGCAAGAGTCTCTTCTTAACATAATGCAAAGTTGCTAGAAAATTGTAGGGCTTCCGATAAGACACTTATTACGTACCTATGCAAAGTTTTTAGTTGCGTGGACATTGCTTGATGAACTAATGCAAACTTTCCGTAGCCATTTATCAGAAGAAGAAAAGATTATAGTCTGTGCACAATGGCTCTCCTCTATTACTGTGTTGTGAAGTGCTCTAAAATTACTGTAATGATGTCTTTCTTGCAATAACCTTTGTCTTTGTCGCTTAGTATCTGTTACCTAGCAGTGCAATCTGTGATTAGACATATATAGTGGCATTTAAACTAAATTGCACATCCTCTATGGGTGTGGCAGAAGAGCAATGTGTATAATCTTTTTAAATTTGTATTGGTGTTACTAGAATCTGGAAATTGTTACATAGGAGTTAAAGACTTGTGTACAATCAAACTATTTACTTTAGGTGATATTTCTGAAATCAGACTCAGAGGAGAAGTGTGTTATCCATACATGCTAGCATGATTTCTAGAATTGTGATGTCCCAGCCTATAGTGTAGGGGTGATTTACTTCATTTCATTCTGGGGAGTGGGGTTCCACATTGGCCCCTTTGAAACCTCTGAGGGCCACACTCTTCCCAGCAGCAGCTGATGAAAGTTGCCACCACTACTGAAATCCCAGCAATTTTCTTGGGAAACAAGGCTCATCCAGACAGCCTGCTGCCAGGAGCCTTGTTCTGCCGAGATGCAGGGCATATGAAGGGAGCCATCTCTGTGCAGCCTGTTCCTCTGCAGAATCTGTGATTCTATGGGGGAGACAAAGCATGTGGGGAGTGCATGACTTGTTTCCAAGCAGAATTGTTGGGATTTCATTGGTGGCCGGGACTGGAGGGGTCACACAAACAGCTGTGGCAGGTTGCGTCTTTCCCCACCCTTACTATAGAGTGATGGTATGTGTTCTCCAGAAGGAAGTGCAATTTTTGGCTGTCCTACCTAGCTAAGCCAAAACTGTGGTCATCACCACCCCTGAAAGATGGCAGGAGGGGAGCACACCCCATTGTTTCCTGCTGCCTAAAGGTACTCCGCATGCTTTTAAGAAGCCAAGCCCAATGTTCTCTTATCCCACCTAGTCTTTCCCAATGAAAAGGCTGTGTAGAATGAGGGAGTGAGCCCTGTTGGATTTTGCTTCAGTTTAGATGCATGAGCAGACCTAATTAATATGGTAAATTACATTTTCTCTTAACCCATTGGTATTCTCTTACCCTACTGGAAGGCAACTTGTGGCCCTCCCAGATGTTTTGGCTGACCAGTCCCATCAGCCAAGCCAGCATAGCCAATGGTGAAGGAATTCAGCTAAGATGTCTGGAAGGCCTGCAAGTTGCCCATCCCATTTGTATCGGCCTTTAACCCATTTGTATTGGCTAGTCCACTAAAAAGGAATCATGTTAAGACAGAGAAGAGCAATTCCTCATGGCCAGCTTTACAATTTCCATTTGAGTTAAAATACTTACCAACATTTTCGTGAAGTTAAAGGTATTGCTGGGTTTGTTCCTAAATGCTTGAAAATGTCTAAAAATTCTTTGGTGTAGATGGTGAACAGAATAATGGGCTCTAATTTTATTTCAGCAAAAGCTGCTTGAAATTGAAAGAACTGCAAAATGGCTGAAGATGTTGAAGAGCTGGGAGAAATACAAGAACACTGAAAAGGTAATGTTGAATGTTTTCACAGGCAGTTGCTTTTACTCAATGCAGTGGTATTAATTTGAGTGCTGTAGTGTCAGGCTCCCATTTTTATATTACTATAGAATTCATAATAGTATTCATTTTAAAGAACAAATGTACAAAGAACTTGGTAGTTTCCAAGAGCTGCATTACATTGGCAGTTCAGCCTCAGAGGTATAATTGCTCAGGAAATAATGATTTATAATTGTGCAATAGGAATGGAACTGGTGTACGTAAACAGAAACTCATGGAGGTTCAAGTGAAAGGATTTTTTTAAATCTTCATGTACAGCATTTAGCTTACTCTTTTTCCCCACTCACAAACCACTCCAAGTGTGTTCTGCAGCTTACATCCCCTCCATGGATCTTCTCACTTAATGACAAGTAGACAGATTTGTTTGAACTTCCAGAACACTAGAAACCTTGGTGCACAGAGAGGGGGAAGCTGTTAGCAAACTACTTTGGAAAGATGGTGATGCGTAAGATCTTCTGACCCTCCCTCTTGCTGCCTTCAGAATGGCTCTTGAGCAAAACTTGTTGCTGGCCATCTAGTTATATGTCGTATTTCCCAACACCCCTAGCTTTATTGGGAGACAATAAAGAGGTCTGCCATGTAATCCACAAAGCTTTATTCAGGCAATAAACATCTCCTCCCACCTGAAGGGATTTTTATTTTCTAGGAACTTTTCTCTAGACAATATTATGCAAACTAAGCGAGACAATTGTCCTTTCAAGAAAAAGGGAAAGTCCTTTTCCAGTACACTTTAACTTCAGGGAGGCTGGTTTTGAAGAAGCCTTTGGCGAGAAGCTAGCTGGGCCAACCTTCTCTCCCCTTCCTTTCGCTCTGCCCATTTTAGTCTCTGGCGGATTCTCAGATTGACTAGGCTTTCAGTGCCCTCCTCTTTGGAAGAATACTGATTCCCAGCTTGTGGGTTGTTTACACCCTCGGCGATAAGAGCTGTTGAAAGTTCATTTCCAGCTGGTGAACAACCCGTGAGAGTGACCTCTCCCACTCCCCGTACAGGCTGGTATGTTTCTGCATCAGAACCTGACTCTGATTGATCTCCTGAAAATCCTTCTTCCAGCCCAAGGGGAACAGGCTTAGTCACAACACTATGCACTCAAAGATTTTGCCCTATGCATTGCTTTCTTGTACTTTTCAAATGTTTTGCCGCTAAGCATAGTTAGTGTTAAGGATAATGCACACACAGCACTAACTATAGGTTCAGGAAGGCACTGGGTACTATGTACCTTCCTTCATTTCCCTTTCGTCCCCATGCTCTCACATGGCAACTAACAACTTCCAGTCCTTGTTTATGGGTTTGCCTCATCACACTTACAAGCAAGCAATGGTTTGTGTGTGTGTGCCTCAAACTGCAAAGCCTACAGGAAAAGGGATAGTGCAAGCCTGAGGCTCATGAATGCAGCCATTGGCCCAGTTTGGTTATAATGCTAAACCATGGTTTTAGTGCTATGTCAGTGAGCAAATGTGTGCTCCACCCACTTTCCTCCACCACCTCCATGGTGGCTGTGAGTTGAATCTTAGAATCATCTGCTTTCTGTTTTAAATTAGCTGGACTATGGAGGAACGATGGTTAGTTTAAACTCTGGTTAATTGCAACAAACTGGGATCAAAGTGATTTATGATGCTGGCTTTTTAGCAAATCATAGTGTTAAACTCAGTGTCCCCAGTGTGGATGTAATAATAATAATAATAATAATAATAATAATAATAATAATAAAATGGATGCTTCTGATATCTTCTTCATAGCTGCACTAGAAGATAGAAATGGGGCTGGGGAGAAATGTGTAAATTTGGGGCTCAATCTTATGTCCAAGAGAGGCCGTTGTCTTGGTATAGGATAAGAATCTGTAACTCTGGACAACATGAACTAAATATGCTTCCAACGGGCCATTCTTTTCACTGAAAGAATTCATGTGTTCATATTTTGCAAGTAGCTAGAGCGTGTACAGGTTGGGATGTAGTCTAAAAAGAAGAAAATGTCTAAAATGACTAGAGAATTTTAAGCAGAAGAAATTTGCATTTGGTATTTAGCTAAAGTCCCTGAGGTTATCATATGTAACTCTTGTAAAAGTTACTGCATAATTGGGGGTTTTGGGGGGGAGGGGAGGGGGTATAAAAAAGCATAAAAGTCATAAAAGGGAAAAAAGAGAGTAACATTTCAGAAAATAGACATATATTTCTGAACAACTATATTATAACCTTGTTAGATGAGAGAGCAGTGTAGTTTAATAATAACATAGTGTAATAATAGCCCGAAAGACTGAGCCAGACTCTTAAGAGTTTTTGGAGCACCAGTTCTGAGCTAAGGTTAGGTTAAGACAGGGGGGCAGATCTTTGGTCCAGGAGCCAAATCCAGCCCTCCTGGGGTCACAATCTGGCCCCTCTGAGGTTCCCCAGGTAGCTCCACCCCCTTTCTCCTGACCCCACCCCCTTTCCCCAACTACCAGTGGTTTGGTGGTTTCCTGGCTTTGTATAGGTTGAATGCCTTTCCTAAGGTGTAGTTACTGATACTAAGAGCTTTAGGCTAAAGTATGCTGGTGTTTTTGGCCTTGTTCCTTATGGCTTTGGGCCCACCCACCACTGGAAGACACCCCCTAAAAGCTTCACCATAAAGGAATTCAGCCCACGGGCTGAAAGAGGCTCTGCAGCGCTGGGTTAAAACATAAAGAACCTTGTCTATGCCCTCCAGATAGCTCTTCAAAATCTTTTCTGCCTTTTAGTGCTTTTACTCTTGTTGTGGAGGAGAGTCCCCGTACTCTGCCTGGCCCCCTGCATGATTTCAGCAAAGGGTCAAAGAGAGAATAGGGGAATATGCATTTATACCACACACAGACACACACACCTGAAAGAGCACCTGCTCTTACCAACCTGCCACCATTCTGACCATATTCTGCAGATGCCCTTTTCTGGGTGCTGTCTCCTTCGGAGGCGTGGTGCGTTGCCATGCATCTTCGTCCAGGCGGCCGTGCGACTGGCATGGGGCTGCATTCCAGCAGTTGGACTGGGCCAAGGATAGATGTAATTCATACCAGTTTGGACATTTCCCCACCAAACATTCAAAACGCCACCAATTCTAAGCAAGTCTTCTCACGAGTAAACCCCAGTGCAACAGCCTGCAAAAGTGTAGCTCAATTCCATGCAGGGTATTTAAATTGCCTTTAAATACCCCTTACCACTGAGGATCCTCTTCCCTGGTTTAGGGACAGGAGGACTGGGCATCAGGAAAAACTTCCTGACTATTAGAGCAGTACAACAATGGAACCAATTACCTAGGGAGGTGGTGGGCATTCAAGAAGCAGCTGGACAGCCATCTGTCAGGGATGCTTTAAGGTGGATTCCTGCACTGAGCAGGGGGTTGGACTCGATGGCTTTATAGGCCCCTTCCAACTCCACTATTCTATGATTCTGTGATTCTATGACTCTGTTCTGTTGGCTGAAAGTCTACAGGAAATGATGATGTGGCAGACAGAGAGCTCTACAGAACTTTGATTTGGGTGATACTTCCGTTTGCAAAGTGGGGGTGATCCTGACGATTCAGCTTTGTTCAATAGCTTTATTTCACTGGATTGAAAGTGCTAAGAAAAGGGCTTGGACCGTTGCTTAATAATGTCCATCTAGGGGAGCATGGGGGTACTTATCGCTTGAATAATTCTCTTCTCTTAACTATCCACAAGCTGTTGTGTAAAGTGCAAAAATGTGCCCACCAAAACCCACAATTGCCATGTTGCACATACATGTTTTAATATCACATTTTAAAATTATTCTCTTACTGCTAGAGCAGCCATCTGTTAAGTGGTACGTGTGCTGAACGTTGTGTGAAAAAGCCTATGGAATGAAGCACCTTTTTGCCAATTTGTGATATGACCCTTTCCATCTTGAGGTCCTTATTATAGAAAATTGTTTGACAGTTTTGCCTCTCCTTGCTTTCCTCTATCGTCTTTTTCAAAAGTTTTGAAGAGAAATACCGGTTAAGGCATTTAAGGATGATAAAGCTGCTCTGTAAAATAAAAGGTAAGGAATGGAAGAAAGAGACATTCAATAAATTTCCATAAGAATTTTACATGTTATAAGTTTTGGGGAAAGGTGGTTCATTTTTTAACTGACCAGATATACCTTGTGTGACCTTGGCGAAGTCCCTTGCTCACTCCTACCCCTCACCTTGCAGGGTGAAGGGTAGGAAAAGGACTCTTTGCAGGTGGCTGTTGCAGTTGTTAGAATCTCTAGCTGCTACAGTCACCCTGAAGACTTTACTTCTGTGCTGAACAAGATCTCAATTCTTATAAACCCATGAAAGTAAGAATACCTGTGAAATGTTCATTATCTATAGATCATCCCAAAGGAACACACAGGAATGTTGTCCCCGCCTTTATTTATTTATTTATTTATTTATTTATTTTGGAGGAAGATTTAGGGGAAGAAGGTTTCTTTCAGTTATTATGAAACTTCAGAATGCAATTGTTTGTTTTAGGAATGTTCTCTCAGGCATCACCTAATCACTAGTTCAGTTACAAGACCGGGAGTTCCCTTACTTTTTTGGGGAAAAGATCATGATTTTTATTAGCTTTGGGGTCAACACCTTCACAATTAGTTTTTCCGATCCTAGGTCACCCTTTTGACATCCGTAAGGGCTCTTGCAAAGGATTGTCCCCAACCTTTTGTTTACAACTCGAAACAGCTGTTGCCGCTACCTGAGAGTTTACCTCTGGCCCCTTTGTGTCTTTGTCAAGTTGGTATTGACATCCATTGTCTCTATGAAGTCTTCGTAAAATTGTCCCACAGTGTTCAATTCTCCAAGTTGGTTCCACCTGGCTGTATTATTGTTGGTTCTGGTAACCCCGAATAGATCCTACTCTGCTGCTGAAAGCTGGGCCACCCTAGTCAGGCACCTTTCGCTGAAATCACTTGGTTCCGGTCTGCCTAATTGGTCCCACTTGGATGCCCTACTTGGTCCAAGTAACCCACACTGGTCCAAGCCCGTGAAGCCGCTCAGCCCCCTGGTCTCCCCACTCTTATTTATTTATTATTTATTTATTATATCTATTTGTATCCCGCCTTTTGCGCAATGCTGGGCCTCAAGGCAACTTTTCAAAATTAAAACAAGTACAGAAAAACCTATAAATAGAAATATGTAAAACTTAAAAGTATATTAAATATGTTTCAATATTAAAACATTTAAAATACATAACAATTTTGAAAGCCCTAGGCATAGAAGGAGGTCCAGATTATTCGGCCAAAAGTCTGCCGGAACAAAAAGTTTTTGCCTTCCTCCAAAAGGACATCAAGGAGGGAACTGGTCTAGCTTCCCTGGGAAGAGAGTTCCAGAGCACTGAAGCAGCCACTGAGAAGGCCCTCTCCCACGTTCCCACCAGGCGTGCCTGTGATAGTGTTGGGACTGTGAGAAGGACCTCCCCTGAAGATCTCAGGGCACGAGCAGGCTTGTAAGGGAGAATGAAGTCTTTCAGATAACCTGGACCCCAGCCTTATAGAGCTTTATAGGTCATAACCAGCATTTTGAATTGTGCCCGGAAACAGACTGGAAGCCAGTGGAGCTATTTTAACAGGGGAGTTATACGCTCCCTGTAACCAGCCCCGGTCAACACTCTGACTGCAGCTCTTTGAAGCAGCTGCAGTTTCCGAATACTCTTTAAAGACAGCACTCTTGGAAGACTTGCTCTATGGAGTGTTGCTAACTTTGGAGTTCTGTTGCCACTCATGGCCAGGCATCTCCTCCCACTGCTCGTGAACAAATCTAGTGAGTTCTGGTTGCCTCTGATGGCTTTCACCAGCCCAGATAGAAATCCCTTGAAACCACAGGACGCTTCTACCACCCCGGTGCGCCACCTTTTTGACTCAGGTTTCTCTGAGTCTGGCTGCTTAGGTCCCTGCTTTGCCCAAGGAGACACCAGATGCAGCTTCTTTGTAAACAGCTCTATTTTTATTGCGGAGACCGTAGGAGTTTCAGCACACCCCAATTTTCAGCTTCAGGAATGGGTTTACAAAGCCTAACAAAAGGTATATTTTCCAACCCTGTCCTATTTTCTGTAGAACCTCCATCTACAAAGTTTAGCTGTAGGTCACCTTGGGCTAAATCTGTACCGTATGGTATGTATGTGTGAACATGGTATGATTTGATCTATCTTTTAGCAATATTTGGACAGAAGGCCAGACACTTTATACAGCTTTCCCCTGATGAACTACAATCATAGCCAAGGTTCCTAATTTGGCTACCTGTCTTGTCCCTTCTTCACCCCAGTTGTGGTGAAGCCCATCTCTCCAATGAAATTGTCTTGTCACACAACGTAATATTGAGTCATCTCATTAACAATAAAGATTTGGAAGAAAAGACAAGGAGAAACTGCGCATGAGGTGCTGGAAACCGGAGTGAACGTGTCATATTGCTATAGTTTATTCTCCCCTTTCGTCAAAGGGAGTACATGCCAGGATTAGTCTTCATGCATAGGTCTCTTCTACACCAAGCAGGATATTGCACTATGAAAGTGGTACAAAAGCGGTATATAAAAGGCAGGAGCCACATTTCTGCTTTATAGCGGCATTGAAGTGCACTGACAACTGTTGGGGCCCATTGACACATACCATATACCGTTATATCCTGCTTGGTGTGGCTCCTGCCTTTTATATACCGCTTTCATAGTGCAATATCCTGCTTGGGGTTGATGAGGCCATAGCCTGCTCTCCCAGCTAAATCCCTACACAATCTTTCCTCCCTGCTCTTGAAAACAGTCCCCCCTGAACCCTTCTCTTTTTCTTCCAAGTAGTGTTAGGGTTATTATCAAAGACTAAAAGTTAACAAGGGCACTCCTTGAATAGCTGTAATATTAATTATGCTTTTAATTGTTTCATTGGATTTTTAAAATTAAGGGATGATGTAGCATAGTGACTAAGAGAGTGACGTATGAATAAAGAAGTCGCTGATTTGAATCTTATCTCTGAACTGAAAAGGTGGCCCTGGGCAAGATCCTCTCTGTTAACCTCACCCACATCCCTGTCTGCAATAAGGGGGATAATACTGATTTACCAAACCGGGGTTGTTGTAAGGATTACAGGCAGAAAATGCATGGAAAGTGCTTTCAGCACTTGAAAGCAATACACAAATGCTGATGATGAGTTGATCCTACATCTTCTTGAAAACATTAACTGTTGTTTTCCACATCCTTGTGCTTCGATAGCCTCTCTTCCCTTTCATGAAGACTGTTTTTTTAAAAAAATGCATTGTGTTGATGCCTTATCGCTTGTATAACTTAAGCCAGTGTCACAAAAGAAGATTTGTCATCCTTCAAAGAAGACATCTGTCTTCTATTTTGGCTGCTTATCAGATTTTTTTTTTCTGTCTCTGAAATCCGAAACAGACAATGGGGAATCCTTAAACCAGTTCAATGTTTTATATTAAGCAAGAATCTTGTGACAGCTATCTGTAATGGAGAACATGCACAATTGGACCTAAAGTACCAGTAGCTTGCAGGAAAGTCTAGGTCAGCTTTCCTCAACCTGACATGCTCCAGATGCATTGGACTACAACTCTCATCATCCCCAGCCAGCACACACCATGAACATGGATGCTGGGGGAACTGGGAATTGTAGTCCAACACATCTAGAGGGTAGCAGGTTGGGAAAGTATTGTCTAGGAAATCATATAACAAGGTTCTGCGGTCTCCTTTCTGGTCTCCGGCATTGACCTAAGAGGATTTTTTAATATATTCAAAATCTTTTCATTAATATATATCCATATTTCTCCTTCTTAACATGGGCCTTTCTCTTTTGATTTCCCCCCTAGCTTTGTTTCAAAAGAGGTTGAACTGACTTTTCAGCCAATTCAAGAGTTTTAGTGTTTCTCACATGACTTTTTTTCTTAAGCGTACAATTTAAAAAGTAATATCTACATATAATAGATGTGTTTGACAAGATTACCTGTATGTTTGCAAGGAGCCTTGACTTGGCAGCACCACCCTTGAGTATACATGGAGTGTCCTCTAATATTTGAGTTTCAATTTTTAAAAACAACAACACAGAATTGCATTCAATAATAAAATTACCCATTTATTTTCTTACGTATTTATTTTATTTATACTCCGCTTTTCTACCAAAAAATGGCACTCAAAGTGGCTTACAAAACAATTTAAATAGATTCAAGCCATTAAACTCACTAAAGTACAATAAAAACATAATCATTACAGAATAAAGACAGCACCCAACACAAAGACCCACTTACAGGCCAAAGGCCTTTTTGAACATAAGCTTAGATGCTGCAGCCCTTTGATCATTTTAGTTGTCCTTTTCTGCACTTTTTCCAGCTCTACAATATCTTTGTTGTAACAAAGTAATTGTGTGCTCCCTGTAACTCTCCCCAGTCAACAGTATGGCTGTAGTGTTTTGGACCAGCTGAAGTTTCTGAACAGTTTTCAAAGGCAGCCCCATGTTGAGTGCCTTACAGTAGTCCAAACAGGATGTAACCAAGGCGTTTGTGACCGTGATCACACGTCTCTAGAAATGGGTGCAGTTGGCGCACTAGCCTCAGCTGTGCAAACACACTCCTAGTCATTGCCAAGATCTGGGCATCCAGGTTCTGGGCTAAGTGCAGGAGTACACCCAAACTGTGATCCTGAGTCTTCAGAGGAAGTGTAACCCCATCCAGCAGAGGTTGAATCTCTGTTCCCTGATCTGCCTTTTGACTGATCAGGAGCACCTCTGTCTTGTCTGGATTAAGCTTCAACTTGTTTGTCCTAATCCAGTCCATCGCCAGCATCAGACACCAATTTAGAACTAGAACAGCCTCCTTAGATTTAGATGGGAAGGAGAGATAGAGTTGGGTCATCAGCATACTGGTGGTATCGAATCCCAAAATTAGATCCTATCATTCCATTCATCTGCAAGTCATAGAGCACTTTTTAAAATTAGTCATACTAACAGGAACTCACTGAAATCAATTGGACATAATCCATTTATTTCAATGGGTCTGCTCTAAGCATGAATAAATCGGGATCCAACACAGAGTATAAAGCAATTTGCAAGTTTTAAAAGTGCTTTGTGAGTTATAGATGGATGGAATGACAGAATCTAATTTTGTCTGGTTTCTACACTATTTTTTTTAATCTACATCTTCCTTTGTTCAGTATTATCGCTTTTACTGCATGCTAGTTTAGCCTGATTGGTTTCTCCCTTCATAACTTCATGAGTGGCTGTTTCCAAGAAACAGCACCTTCTCGTCCAGTACTGTGTAACTGGAGTAGATTTGCCACACTCACAGCTGGCATATTCCCCAAAGGCCCAATAGCCTCCTGCCTAGAGTGCACTGCAGCTGCTGTTGCAGCTGTTTTCATGGTACTTTGCCGTTTCCTCAGTCTGTCTTGATCAATTATAATTGCATCAGAAGACAACGATTCATTTACTCAGACTTTCTTTGGTACATTATATGCATGATAGGTAACATTGTTCCCTTGTCCCGTCACGCTTTAGAAGAGGGTTTCTTCTAAAATGCAGCCTATAAATCTTTAAATAAATAAATGATGGCCATGGCTGGGTTCATATGCTTGGCTGGGCCAACACTCTCGTTTAAGGGGCAGAGATCTTGGCACATTTGCCTCATCTATCATGTTCAAAATGGAACATATGATGGAAGTGCTCCGCAAGGATGCCAAGATGTGTGAGGGCCAAATCACAATTCCCCTTCCGCCTTTGTTGAAATAGAAGAATCACAATTCTGGCTTCTATACATACAAGCATCTGTGTGGGACACTCACATCTCACATGATGTTAAGAGTGTAGTCGAGGAGGACCCCACTCTATCTTGAGAACAGGATGCTTAGCCCATCTAAGCATCTGAACTGGCCCTATGTCTGAGCTGGGTTTTGAATATGCTAATAATTATTTCCACCGCATATACGAAATCATCATCATCATCATCATCAATAGACCATATAACAGGAGGGTGTAAAATTCTGGCGGGAATGGATTATACGGACAGACACAATACAACTGCAAAAATAATTCACCAACAACTGGCCATCAAATTCAACCTTATCAAACAATGTACACCATACTATACATATTCACCCGAAACAATCTGGGAAAATACAGACCATAAAATATACTGGGATAGAACAATTCATATAGACAAGACAATACCCTGCAACCGACCAGACATAACAGTCATAGACAAAAAAGAAAAACACAAATATCTCATCAACATAGCAATACCGAATGACAAAAACATTGTTGAAAAGGAAGAAGAAAAGAGAGACAAATATACACCACTGGCCATGGAAGTCAAAGAACTATGGCAACAGGAAAAGGTCACAATTATTCCATTGGTCACATCCATCACTGGCATCACATCAAAAAATTATACAGAAAACCTCCAGAAACTGGGCCTCCCAGAATACATCCACACCAACATCCAGAAAGCAGTCATAATTAAAACATGCTCAATAAAAGACAGCATGACTTGGCAAAGCCCATCATGTCCATCTAGAAAATCTGCCACAAGTGAGAAGGAAATAATGATAACAACAATAACAACATTCCAGTTGCTGCATTTTAAGTGACGGAGGGTAGGTGATAATTATATAAAGTACCAGATACTTATTATCAACAATAATTTGGTACTTTAAGTTTCTTCTTTTTTTTCATTCTTATGAACATGGATGTGGGAGATAACGTTGCTTTCAAGGATTTAATTTTCACTGCAAGGTTAAACATAACTGTCATGGTGTGTAATGGAATTGAACTTCAGGTCCAGCTTGCAAAATATGCCACTTGTATTTTCCATGCAGTATTTGACATAGCAGCTAAAGGTTTATAACTGTGAAATCCTTTATGAATTAATTTGATTTGTACATTATAATTTCGAGCCAGAAGATTAAGTGTGCAATCATTTATTGATTTGTTTAACCTCTTCTTTCAAAAAGCAATTCATTTGGGAATATCTCAACTGAAATCTGCACCCATTGGCAATGAAGCTCCAGTTCCTCTACATTAGCATGCGTTCCAGGGCCAAACTAGATGTTGCATGTACAGCCTTCCAGTTATTATTATTTTTAATGAAAAATAGCTTCTTGATGCTGCTAGATTGAGCAGAGAAGTGCCGGGGGGCGGGGGAAGATACTAGTCAATCTCCCCCACTCCCGATTTCTGCTCCAGAACTCTCTCCCAACCCTCCCATCATTTTTCTACTTGTGGTGGAAAAGAGATTGATGTTTTCCCACATGGGTAGAAAAGCCGTGCGAAGGGACCAATTATGAGTGGGAAATTGGCAGAAGGAGAAAGGATACAGTAGGGTGGGAGAGGTGGTAAAAACATGCACAACTCCCCCCCCCCCCACCACGTTTAATTAATTCCTGACTAATTTCTGTACATGATATTGCCCAATGTAAATTACACATGGAGTAACTTCGGGGGGAGTTAGTTCCAAGTTCAAGCTACTACGGCACCAAGAAAAGCACGGGAAGACTTTGAAGTAGGAAAGAGTATGACTTGCGGGAAGGTAACACCGGGGGAAGCTGGGAGTGGTAGTCTGGAGGGCACCAGGTTGCAGAAGGCTGTTCTACCATGATACCTGCCTACTCTCTTACTTAATCCACCTAATGTAGTTATATGGCCACATTCCATACAACTGCCTTGGGAGATACTAAAACGGCCAAAGAGCTTCCGCTATGGGGTGGTATAGAGATGGCAGCGACGATGATGATGATGATACTGCTTCACTTCAGTTTCATTAATTTTTGTGATGGCCAGCGGCAGAAACAATCAGAGCAAATAAGAACAAAAGTTAGTTAATAAATCCAGATGTAAAGCTTAAGTCAACTCATTCATGACCGAAGCATGTTAAACGTAAGGGTACTTATCGTACAGGGATGTGTTATATATATTTTAATTCATAGAAGGCTAACTTCAGTAGTCAGATGGTAATTTGGATGTGATTGGGTATGTGTAAATTGGTAAGGTTTTACTGATGCTTTGCATGCTGGCAAAGCAAAAGTAGTACAATTCAAGCACTCTCCCAATTTTTGTTGCTAACCAATAGCAAGTGAGTAGTGCCTAGAGTAGTTGGAAACATGCAATATACAGTGCCAAGCAGAACCATGCCTGCCTGCCAAGTTGTATCCAGTGTCAGGGCATGCCCTTCTCTCACCTTTTGCCCCAAAATCCAGACCAAACCAGATGCCTTCCACCTGTTGTCCCTTTGACACTTAAAAAATGCTTTATACATAAATAAAACAAAATTATTTTTTAAAAGTTTGATTTCTTGTACCGACACTCAAATTATGTCCAAAAATGCCTATTAGGAAGCATGGCGAATCATATTATACGAATCCACACAGAGGAGTAACACCACCAAATCCCCAGACACATAACAAAAAAGAAGAGAACCTAAGAAGAACCATGCTGGATCAGACCAAGGGTCTATCTAATCCAGGACTTTGTTCACACCGTGGCCAACCAGCTGTCGACCAGGGACCCACAAGCAGGACATGGTGCAACAGCACCCTCCCACCCATGTTCCCCAGCAACTAGTGTATACTACTGCCTCTGATATGGGAGGTTGCACTTAGTCATCAGGACTAGTAAGTAGCCTTTGATAGCCTTATCCTCCAGGAATTTATCCAACCCCCTTTTAAAGCCATCCAAATTGGTGGCCATCACTACATCTTGTGGTAGTGAATTCCATAGTTTAACTTTTCTCTGTGTGAAGAAGTACTCCCTTTTATCTATCCTGAATGAATCTCCCACCAATCAGCTTAATAGGATGACCCCGGGTTCTAGTATTATGGGAGAGGGAGAAAACGGTCTCCCTATCCACATTCTCCACACCACGTATAATTTTGTACACCTCTGTCATATCTCCCCTTAGCCTCCTTTCCAAGCTGAACAGTAACCTTCCCACTTTTTCCAGCTCTACAATATCTTTTTTTAGGTGTGGTGACCAGAACTGTACACAGTATTCTGAGTGTGGTCGCACCATAGATTTGTATAAAGGCAGTATAATACTGGCAGTTTTCTTCTAAATTCCTTTTCTAATAATGCCTGTCATGGTGTTTGCCTTCTTTTCAGCGGCCGCACACTGGGTTGACATTTTCATTGAGATACAGTGGCCACACACTGGGTTGACATTTCCATCAGGAAAATGCAATTTTGGTTGAAGATTAACCCAATCTTTCTTACCACACAGGCACAACTTTCTTTGTTTCTTTTGCCATAGGATGATCCTTAAAACTGTTGTGCTTCTTAAAACTTATGTTCATCATTACAATTTAACACATTCCCCCTCCCTCCTTTTAATTAAATTTTTCAGTGCATGATACACCTAAGGAATGACTTTAACCAATTGCAGAAAATCTCTCTGAAACCTGCTGTTCGCAACAATCCTTCTCTGTCTGAAAATGAATAACTCTGTTTGCTTTGTTTCTAATTTATAGATCTTAGTATACAGAAGCAAAGTAGTCATCAGGTTGAAACTTTTTGTGCTAACTTCTGTTTTTTTTCTTCTTATTATTTTTTTTTACACAGTTTCATAGGAGAATTTATAAAGGAATTCCATTGCAGCTGCGAGGTGAAGTCTGGTCTTCGTTGCTTGATGTCCCTAAAATGAAAGAAGAAATGAAAGATTATTATAATGTGAGTGTCCAAGATCAGAAGTTAACAATGTGTTCCAATATCTGAAAATAAGAAAACATGCAGCTTTAGTTTTCCATAGTATAGCAAATATAATAAATTAATTCCTTTTAAAAAATAGCTTAAGAGTGAGTAATTGGCTTTCTAAACACCATTTATTTCATACTCCATCTCTTGACTTCTGTTCTTCTCCCTGTATTTTTTAAAAAAAATTGAATAAGCCTGTGTAAAAATGACCTTTTCCTTTGATAAGAGTCTTAATTGTGACCCAGAGTTGCTACCCCATGTTCAAAGATTCTTGTCCCTACAGCAAGGATACCCTATTTTTGCCTGTTTCCCTCAAACTGATCTTCAGCTCTCTACCAGTGCAGTTTTCCAGCTCTCACCCTAACCCTTAATATTGTAGGAACATAGTGTTTAATTTTAAAAACATGGTTTTTAGTGTTTAATTTTAGATGTTATCTTTATGTTGTATTTTTGTATTTTATGGTTTGCTTGGTTTTTAGTTGCACACCATCAAGACAACTACCTAATAACAAAAGTTGTCTTGATGGTGTGCAAGTAAAAAAAAAACCATTATTTACTAATGAAGGTGATTACATAAGCATCAGATCTGACTGTTTGGCTCAGTTCAGACATTACATTTCTCAATGATGGTTTGAGAACTCCATGGTGGAATTTTTACACCACCGTTGAGAAATGTGTTGTCTGAGGGAAAACCCCACCCCACAGTTGGAGGTTTTTTTTAAAAAAAAACTCCACCCTGAACATCCACACTGTGCAGAGGAGAGTTCCTGCACAACCGTTGTGTTATGTGTTGTGTGGAGGGCTCCGTAGAGTTTCCTTCTGAATTGAGTGGAGTTTCCCCAATGGCTATAGAGTTCCCTGGCTAGAGCAGTGAAAGGAGGGAGTGCCGCTCCAGGAGAGCTGCCAGGATTGATTTTTTTTTACAGCAATGGCAGATGGGATAGCATCAGGAGGACTGGGGGTAGAGAGAGGGTGGAGGACTTTTGTTGACTTTTACTCAACTCCATGGTAGCCCACAGACACACAGTGGTGGAGTTGGAACATGTTGTGTGATGAGTACCCCCTACAAACTCCACCGTTGAGTAAAGTTTTCACACTGCGTAGAGAAATGTATTGTGTGAACTGAGCCACTATCTAGTCCAATATTGTCTATTGTTGACTGGCAGCAGCTTACTAGGGTCTTTGTCATCACCTGCTACTTGATTGAGATGCCATGGATTGACCCTGGGACCTTCTGCATGCAAATCAGGGGCTACCCTGGCTTATTTTCTCCTCCTTTATTAGAGTGCTAAAGGATCCAAGAGGACAAATGTGGCCAAGAACAAGGTGGCGGTCCCTTCACAGCTCTGGTGGTTCTTCCTTCTGAAAGGGAAAAGCACATGCAGGCAAACATACACAGAGAGAGAGGTAGAGAAAGAGAGAGAGACTCCTGGCAGTTCAGTCACACCTTGGCGTTTAATGAAAGCATTCATTGTGGAGGAAGTCAGTGAATAATTTCCATGGTTCTGGCACTCATTTATATCCTGGTTTGGAGTACATGACGCACCTTTCAGGTTTCATATGAAAAGTAAATATATGCGTTCACAGGAAACAAACAATCCACATGGAGAACAATGACTAGTCTTGATTGACTAGCACATTGTCTTTAGGTGAAAGCAAAGTTCAGAAGTTGAGAAGCAGCTTTTCTAATTCAAATCCTGTCCATAGGCACATATATATTCAGTTGTTTTCCATCAAATGTTCCCAATTTCTCAACCAGTCACTGTACCTCTCCGAGGCATGATATGACTGGAGTATAAGTGACATAAGACTTGTCATGCAGGTGACTGAACACGCGCAAGAGTGTATAATTGCACCTACTACGTGGTGGTGAAGGTGGAATATAAGGCTTACTTTGCCACCTCCATCGTGTCCTCAGGTAGCTGTCCAGCTGAGCTTTTCTGAGTGCTGAGGGTTATTGTCACTCACCTTTATTAGAGCCCCTGGAGGCCCTCTGTGACACATTGACAAGACACTTCAAAGACAACATTGCCCATCTTCTTGCTGACTTAAATGCCACTATTGGTGCAGTGGCTGTTGAGGTGTCCATTGTATAATCTTATTCTGTTTTGTGGGACCAGTCTCAGGACGAGACACTTGCATCTGTACGACCCACCACATGCCCTTAATGACTTCTTTGAGCTAGTTGTGGGGGAATGGCAGGATGGATCAGGGGAGTGGCAAACACGTCATTGAGTGATGTTGTGGTCCTTACTGCCATGAAGGAGGCTGTGATACAACTTCTCCTGAGAAAAGCCTTCATGGACCCAGAGATCCATGCCAACAAATACCACCTTCCTAGATAAAGTGCTCGAGAGAATGGTGGCATCTCAGCTACAAGAGCTCTTGAATGAAACTGATTATCTGGATCCATTCCAGTTGGAGTTCAGACCGATTTTGGGACAGAACTAGGCTGACCATCTGAAAAGGAGGACAGGGCTCCTGTAACTTTAACAGTTGTAGAGAAAAGGGAATTTCAGCCAGTGTCATTTGTATGCAATTAGTTCCTGGTGAAATTCCCTCTTCATCACAACAGTTAAAGTTGCAGGCACTATACTAGAGTGACCATGTACAAAAGAAGGCAGGGCCCCTGCAACTTTAACAGTTGTGATGAAGAGGGAATTTCACCAGGAACTGATTGCCTACAAATGACACTGGCTGAAATTCCCTTTTCTCTACAACAGTTAAAGTTACAGGAGCCCTGTCCTCCTTTTCAGATGGTCAGCCTAGACAGAACTGGCCTTGGTTGCCCTGTTAGAGGACCTTCTTCGGGAGAGGGACAGAGGAGTTTGACTCCGTTACTTCCTTCTTGATTTCTCAGCAGCTTTTGATACCATTGAACAAGGTATCATGTGAACTGCCTCTGCGAGTTAGGAGCTGGAGACAACTGTCCTACAATGGTTTGGCCCTTACTTCTGGTGTCAGCTCCAGAGAAACTAGGTGGCTTTCCCTTGGGGCCCTTGGCACAGGCACTATTTTGTCGCCAGTGTATTTGATGTCTATATGAAGCTGTTGAGAGCAGGCATTAGGAGATTTGGGACAAGGTGTCAGCAGTATGCTGATGATACCCAGCTATAATTCTTTGTGACATCTGAATTGGGAGAGGCCTGCATGTTCTGAACCAGTGCCTGGATGCAGTTATGACTTGGATGAGGTGTAATAAACTGAAGCTAGACCTTGATAAAACAGAGACCCTGTGGGTGGGCATTTCCCAGGTCTGTTTGCCTGTTGTGGATGGAGTTGCGCTCCCTCCGAAGGAGCAGGGACGTCGTTTTGTCACAGGAGGCACAAGTCACCTCACTGGAGCCCCAGGTGTCCTCAGTGGCCTGGAGTGGCCATTACCAACATTGGTTGGTGCGCCAACTATATCTGTTCCCTTAGCCACTGTGATCCATGCGTTGGTACCCTCACAATTAGATTACTGTCATGTGCTCTATGTGGGGCTGCCCTTGTGCTTGGCTTGACAGCTGCAGCTAGTGCAGAATGCAGTGGGCCACCCAGCTATATTCACATTAGACCTGTGTTAATAGAACTGCACTAGCTGCCTATTAACTACTGAGTGATGTTCAGGATTATGTTGTTGACATACAAAGTCCTAAACAGCTTGGGAACAGGATAAGTAGCAGGATAAGAACCACCTTCCCTTATATATACCCAGCTGTCCCATGTGATATCTCAAAGGTGGGCCTACTTCGTGGCAGCCCCCTCCCTCTGGACCATCCTTCCACATGCAGTTCTGGAAGCAGAAAATGACTTCATAACAACATGATAACCAGTGGTGGGTTAAATAGTCAACGGTTGGTTATTGTGTTGTCTGCCGGGACGTTTTCATACCACGGTTGGTTATTCGGCCAAAATAACCAACACAAATAACCAATGCTGTGCAGAGTTGACTATTTGAACAACTGTTGGTTATTGTGTCGTGTGTCAGGCACCATTGACTACTTCGCCACACACAATTGGTTAGTTTGGGCGACTACAGAGTCCCCTGTCAAGAGCGACCAATGCGGATGCTGCCGCTCTACTCCAAATGGCAGAACTCACAGTGGCTGATGGGATACCAGTGGGAGGACTCAGGGGGGGAGCGAGGATGGGGATGTGTCAATCAAACACATTATTGATTAATAGTCAACTTGGCCTTAATCCACACCATGGTTGATTATAATCATGTCATGTGGGGAGTACCCCCTCGATAATCAAATGTGAAGTTGATTATTAACCCACCGTTGACTATTGTATTGTCCGAAAGCAGTCAATGTTGTATGTTTTAAACACTTCCTGAAAATGCACTTGTTCTCCCAGGCTTCTCTGGCGTGCAATTAATCATTTGCTACTCCAGTCTTACTGTTCCTTGTATTTTGCGTTGTTATTGTAGTTGAAATTGTTTTTAATAGTGTATTTTAATGGGATTTTAAATATTTATATGTAAACCGCTTAGGGATTTTATTATATTAAGTACTATATAAATATTTTAAATAAGATGAATAAATGATAGTTATAGGGTTCCCAGAAACCATTGGTTATCTTCCCTTTAGTAAGCTGCTTGACACTTCTCCCCCTGTTCTATTTCCTCTGAAGGAAATGATACATACCATCTTTGCAGAAGCCGGAAATAGATGTGATATCGGAGATCTATGGCCGGATTCACAGGTCCCCCCCCCCTTTAAGGTTAAGAAAAATTGGTGCTCAGTGCGGAGATAATTAACCATTTTTCCTGAGCTGGTTTTTCACTCCAAATTCCCTCTCCAGCCTTTGTTGCTGTTTGTTTTGCAGCAGGGGAAATCCAAGCACGACCCAGGTGCTTGTCTCTCCCCGACCTTGCAGCAGAGCTATTAGTGGCTTTAGGTGAGCGGGATGTACTCTGCTGTTAAGATGTGGTCCCAGTACTCAGTCACGAGTCTCCTGCGGCACCGCTTTTGGCCCCGTGTTTCCAACTTGAGGAAACTCTTGTTGAGTCTAACAAGGAAATAGATCTTGTATATTGATGCAAATTCCAGCGTCCTTTATCAACATCCTGTATAAGCCTTTCAGACAAGCTTCCACTAACTTTAAGTCTGATGCCTGTGTGCTCTCGATATGAGGGAAGAATTGAGCGGTAGAATGGGCTGTTCCGCCATAGACTGCAGGTGGGTATCACATTTTTGGATGCTTGCTGTCGTGTTTAAGAAAACACAACAAAAATACATCCTGCAAATAACAGCTCAACATGGCAGGCAGTGGGCTAGACAAGACTTTTTCTTCAAGGTGTAGACTCTACGTAAAGTAAGCATTTAAAAATGTCATTGCCCACCTGCAGCCCGAAATGGCACAGTCTTGTAGTTACAACCCTGTGTTCAGTTCGTCGTTGCTGGTAAGCCCCATTGAAACAATCCATCAAGAGCCCTTTTTAAAAAAATGACCTGCAAGCACTCTTAACTATGAATTAGTTAAGGGGGAAAAAACCCAACTCCAAATAAAATGGATTGAAGAGAAATGGATGTGTCTCCAAAGGTTATGAATGCCATCTAGTGATGTGCACAGGAAAAGAGAGAAAAACCTACCAAGGCATGTGAAAACCAGGTCTTTTCATGTTGAACTAAGGCTCTGGCAATTCTTTTAAAATTGTAAAATGGTTGAGAGATTTGGACTGTTGCTGCCAAAACTCTTATAGGATTCTTGATGTATCACATAGTAAAAGATGGAATTGTTAGGGAAACCTACTCTGAAGCATTAGTAAACCAGAAATATAGTTTGTGTTGGAAATGGACGTATGCACACTTGCGAAGCTTCTCTCACCTTCCTGCACAGGTGAACCTGCACTCCCCACGCCCTGCAACAGTACCCTGGTAAGTCAGACTGAGAGACTCAGCCGTTTGAGTCACTCACCAAGCCCCTAACCACACCTGAGTCACTCCTTAATTAACCAGTTGGGGAGACCATTGGGTTGATGGACGGCAGCATGCTCTTGACGTGGAAGATGCTTATCTGCTTGGAAGTAATTAATTCACCTAGAAGGCATTCCCCCTCTGCCTCCCTGAATGTTTGCCCCACTGTGTAGCAAATTTTGCACCATGCAGGAAACCTTGGGGTAACTAAGTCTCTCAACTTGTGATGACTCCCAACTTTCCACAGCACCCAATGAGAAGTTAAAAGAAATCAAAGATGATCCTTTCCTTCTCCAGAACAGAAGAACCATGCTGGATCAGACCAAAGTTCTGTCTAGTCCAGTGTTCTGTTCCCACAATGACCAACCAGGTGGTCCAGTGAGAAGCCCACAAGCAGGACATGAGGGCAATAGCACCGTCCCACTCACATACGCCAGTGTTGCCCAAAAGTAACAGGCTCTTTTCCTAGGAGATATGCCAATTCCTACTAAGAAGCACAGACTCCAAAGATCTGATCCAACGCACTTTTATTACGTTCAGCTGAGCGGGTGCACTCTAGTAAGCTCCCAGCTCACCAGAGTCACACCTAGGGGCACGCAAGCCCCCCCCCCTTTTATACTATACAGCATAAGATCTACGTCATTGCTTTATACAGTGCAAGCGCAAGCAAAACCCAATGTATTCCAACGAGAGAGTCACTGCCCTTTGACACACTGTTGAAAGCTACTGTGCATGTTTCAATTGTTACTGGGGTAGATTCTGTAGCTTCTGATAAGGTGCGCTGATGGCCTTGCATTAGGACAAATGCTATAACCAGATGAAACCAGGCTTGTGGCAAGGCCCTATCTGCAGCGTACGCACTTTGAATTTTCCTTCAGCCTTGAGCAAGCATTCCCAGCATTCTGTACTTGTAAGCAAAGATGGCTACATTTTGGCTATCACCAGCAACAGGCATTGAGAGGCATATTGCCTAGGCTTGGATCCTTCTCCCTGTCATCTTGTTTTCTGTGTGGAAGGAACTTGCTTTGCAAAGTGGAACATTCCACTGTGCAAGTGTCCCCCTCTGTAGTCTGCAGTGGTACAGCCAAGTCACGGGTTTACCATGTCACAAAATGTGCCACAGTCACAAAGATTTATGAGTTTAAAATGAACTCTGAAGTTATGCTATATACATTTGTTGAAACTTCCTTTCTTTTCCCCCTAGACTTTAAAACGCCAGGCAAGAGGGAGCTCCCCAGATATCAGACAGATTGATCTGGATGTAAATCGAACATATCGGGATCATATCATGTTTAGAGACAGATATGGAGTTAAGTAAGTGAAGCGAAATTTATTCAACTTGTTTGATTTGAGAACTTCAAAAGACTTTAATCATACAACGGCATGGCAGAGTTCTGCTTCTTAAAGCTCTCCCCTACCAAGATTGATACGTAGAAATAATAATAGGTATTGTGGGAGGGGTCATCAAGATGGGCTGTGGGTGCTTCGCCCCCCCCCCCCCATGTGTAATCTGGAGGAAAATATTTAAAGCTTTTCAAACAGGGAAATGTAAAAGGGAGTGAATGTTTTCCCTTCCAAAATCCCTTTCCATTTCCTGTAAGAGAACACAATCCATGACCTTCTAACCTAATATAGTCTTAATTTAATGTCCATGAAACTACCACATTAAGTGTTGTCTTTCGGGCATTAACGTTAAGGCTTCCAGGGGCCCTGAATGCTGCTTTTTGTTTTGAAATCGCCGCACCAAATTTAATGAAGCATTGATTCTGCACTGTTAAAAATGCCAAATGTCACTTCTGTATGAATCCACTAAACAGTTGTGAATGGAGGCTTTCAGACTACCCCCTTGTTGATCTGCTTGACTGGATTGCTTTTCCAAGTGTCCTTTGTTACCCTTCTGAAGCCAGTCTGTGCTCATCACCCCCCCCCCCCCAACACACAAGGAACTGAATTCTGTGGTGGTGGTGGTTTTTGAAAATAATTGTTAACTTTCTTTCCTGTCCCCCTTTGGCTTTATCGTATTTTGAACATGCAGCGGTCAATCATGCTTTTTCCTTAGTGATATAAGATACACACTTACTTTTCTGTGTGCTGTAGTCACCCAGTGTTTTACTGAGAGGCATAGACTGAACTCCACTGTCCGTAGCTGGCAACCAAAGACCTGTGGAGCTACTTCCACGTGCTCAAGGTGGCTGTTGGCTTGCCTTAAACAGCAGCACACACCCCTATCCTGATCACATGGCATATGAAACTGGGGCCAGCCCCCAAATCACATTCTAAATTGAGGGGGATTCTCAAAACAGGTGGTGATAACAGTATTGAGATTTGATGTTCAAAAGAAAAGGTCAAAAATCCCATTGAGCATACTCTTAGATAGTCCTGAAGTACCTCTATTAATCCTGAACACATTTCCCCCCCTGTCTTAGATGATTGAAACTTAATGCCAAGTCATGGTTTGGTCCTGGAATTAAACTTGTAACCAAGCCTAGGCATCTGACTGTTATGCCTTTGATGCACTGAAGCACATGAAACTTTTTCAAGATTTTGTAGCCATTTCATTGGTACGGGGGGAAACCAGTTTTAAAGTTAATAATTTTATTTTCTGTCTTTTCTCTTTAGGCAACAGTCTTTATTCCATGTCTTAGCTGCATATTCTCTATACAATACGGTATGTCTACTGTTGGTGTGCGTGTACAGATACATGTATATGCTGTTGAGGTGTGTGTGTGTAGATATATATAGAGAGAGGTTCATATTTGGTCAGTTACACAGGTTACTCTTGAAATTTGCTATAGACATGGAGGTAGAAATTCTAGAGGGCAAAATGAAAACAGTGGGGTTAAACAGGCCTAATTCTATGTTAGATCGCAGCCAAGATCTTTTCAATACTGCAGAGAAAGTGAAGAGATGATGGCTGCATTCAGACAACAGAATATTCAATGGTGGGGTAATAATCAACTCAACAGTTGTTGTTTAGGGGGTACTCCCCACACAACATGATAATAAACAACCATGGTGTTGATTAGGATCAGGGTTGAGTTGACTGTTAGTTGACTGTTAGTTGACTGTTGATTAGGATCAGGGCTGAGCTGACTCACTCATCCCCTGCCCTCTTTCCTCCTTAGTCCTCCTGCTAGTATCCCATCAGCAATTGCTGCTTAAAATCTATCCTGCCACTGGACTAGAGCAGCAGCCACCATTTTGACCGCTCTTGCCTTGCGACTCTGTGGCTGACGAAATAACTAATGGTGACCTCCACACAACATGATAACCAATGGTGGTTCAGATACCCAGCTCCGCACTGTGTTGGTTATTTGCGTTGGTTATTTCGGCCAAATAACCAACCGTTGGTTAAAAAACTCCCTCCACGCAACACGATAACCCATGGTGGGTTAAATAACCAACCATTGACTTTTTAAACCACCATTGTTTACTGTGTTGTCTGAACCCAGGCAATGTTTCTGATTTTTCAGCAGATTGTGCCAAAACGTTTTATTTTATTTTGCAAATTTCTGTCTGAAATAATGAAAAATAAAATAGTAAAAGTAAAATAAAATAATTTATTAAGAGCAGCCAGCATTAACAGAGCATTATAAGGAAAGTGATCATGGAAAAAAGGTAGTGTACTGGGACAGAAGTTGTTAATAGCTATTGGGGATTTTTTTGTTGTGTACCTTTTTTCCTTCATAAAAATGTAAAAGCCCAACCCACAATACACACACAGACATTGGGGTTTTGTTTTCAAATTCCAGAGGGGTAGCTGTGTTAATCCATTGCAACAAAACCAACAAAATGCCCTATGGCATCATAAAGACAAACAGAATTTATAAGCTTTCATGGACTGGAATCCACTCCATTTACTATAGTAGCAGCGCAATCCTGAACATTTCTACTCAGAAGTAAGTCCCATTAAGTTCTATGGGGCTTGCTCCCTGGTATGTGAGTCAGGGACTGCAGCCGTAATCTTTTCAGTCTTTAATATGTCACAAGATTCTCTGGGACAGGGCACGATAAAAATCTTTAAAAAGTAAATATGTGACTCTTTAAATTACACAGAAGTCTTCCTCAAGCTAGAAGTTCGAGTGAAAATATTTAAAAGGAGGGGGGGAAGTGAATGAAGGAGAGAGGTAGCCTAGTTTTCTGCCCGAAATACAAGCTTTCAATGTGCAGGGACTATTTTTATATGCAGTCTTATTCTGCCAAGTGAGCCTTCACTTGCAGACTAAAGTGGTACAGCAAGAGAGAAAAAAACCAAATTTACACCCAAGCAGGATATAACACTATGAAAGTGGTTTGAAAACAGTATATGGAATATATCATGGGCCCCAGCAGTTGTCAGTACCGTTATAAACCGTTATAAGGCGTCCCAAAGGCCAGGAGCTAGCTGGAATAAACTGGGAGAAGTGGGATTGGAACAGGCCAGGAGATGCAGAAAACTGAATGAAGAACCATCCCCCAGTTTGACTTGTCAGTTGTTTAGACACTTTTCAACCTCCCAGGGCAAAAGCTTCGGGCGCAGTAGCTGTTCCTGCAGCAACAGCCCCCGCTTGTGCCAGCCAAGTGTTTCATTTCGCTTCTGCTTCCTACCTGCCAGCCAGCCAAAGAAGTGATCCACAGGGATGCTGTTTCTCAGGCCACATCTGAATTGATCCTAACAGCTTTCTGTTCATGCCACAGGAGTTGGTGTAATCATTTGATTTGTGTGGGAGTTTAGCTGGTTATTTTTTGTTTTGTTTTGAAAACTCCTCTAACATTTTCTTTGTCTTGTCTTATTATTATTATTATTATTATTATTATTATTATTAGGAAGTTGGATACTGTCAAGGAATGAGCCACATCACAGCTTTACTCCTTATGTATATGAATGAAGAAGATGCCTTCTGGGCCCTGGTGAAACTGCTCTCGGGACCCAAGCATGCTATGCATGGTATGCCACTTCAGGGTTTGTTGCAAAGTCGCCATTTAATCTTGACCCAATTTGAACGTTGACACTTTTGAGGCCCGGACTGGATTCGTAATAGCCCAGGTTGGGCCTTGCAGCTATTAACGTGATCCAAATAATCCAAAAATGTTTTAAAACTATATTGAGAATTTTGCTTTGAAATCCTGCAACATATCAGATAATAGGCCTATTAAAGTGGCATTTAGGGAGTCATTGGTGTTGGTGTTCAAAGAGCTTTTCCTAGTACATGATCAGTTGACTGTGAGAAGGGAACTGAACGCAGTGTAAAGCAATTTCAAGGGGCTACTGCAAGGCCAGAGATTACATGTATTAGCTGGAATTAGAATCCATTATTACTGTTGACAGTTGGGGTTAAAAGCAAATTCCCTATGTCTGTAGCTTAAAACAGAAATGAATAATTTAGGCTTGGTGTAACATATAATTGGGCAGCTTTCATTTCTGGCCTTTTCCAATGTGGAACAAACCATTTTCCCATCTAGGTTTATGGGTGTAGTTATAAACACCTTAAAATTATAGCACATTTAATCTCAAACTTTTAGCAACTAGAGTATTTATTTATTTATTTATTTATTTATTTATTTATTTCATCTTTATACTGCCCATCAGCCGAAGCTCTCTGGGCAGTGCACAATTAAAACCATAAAAATAACAATATAAATTTAAACATTAAAAGGTTAAAAAGGCAGTGTAAAACGAGCTACATTAAAAACTAGGGAAAGCCTGCGTAAAAAGGGATGTCTTCAGGAGGCGTTTAAAAGATGTAACGTTTTCTGCCTCCCGAACCGCACGAGGGAGGGTTTTCCAGAGGGTGGGTGCCACTACAGAGAAGGCCCGCCGCCGAGGTTCTTCATGGCGGCATTCCATTCATCTCGGAATGGCCAGTAGGGCCTCCTCTGAGGATTGTAGTTGTCATCCAGGTATATATAAGGGAAGCCGGTCTTGCTAGATATGCTGGTCCCAAGTTGTTTAGGGCTTTGTAGGATAACAGGATAATCTTGTATGTGGCTCGGTAGCTAACAGTTCAATGTCAGTAACCTTAGTTGCCATGCCTTTGATGCATCCATAGGACATACCTTCAAAGAATCAATCCTGATTTCATGTATAGACTTTATAGGATTGGGACACCTCCTGTTATGTCACACCTCTGCCTTTTGAAAACACTGTGGGACTGCTTAGATGTAACGTCAAAGCACAGGCTCGTGTGCTCCCTCCTCCTCCTCTGTCGTGCAGGGATTAGAAACTTCTGCTTGCAAACCATTCACTTTGCCGTATTGAGCTAAAGCATCAAATTATGCATTGCTGCTAACTTGTGTCCTGAATTTTCTAATCTCACTGGTGGGTAGAGGGAGGAGAAAGTGTTAAGTCTGAGGCTTGTGCCTGCTCATAATTGCAAACCATGGTTTGGCATTGCATCTCAATAACACTTGTGCAAAAGTCTACAACCTTATCCATATGTCCTACCAGCTTTCATGCATCTGACAAAATGGGCTGTAAGTCATGTAGATTTAGGCCACGATAAATTCATTAATCTTGAAGGTGCCACAAGACATTTCATTATGCTTAACATTTAAGTACTTTTGTTACCAGTTGGGGGAATTTATTCATCTGAAAGCTAGACCATTCCTAAAGCTGTGAACATGTTTTGTGGGAATTGGTTGGTATTTCATTTTATTTTTTATTCTTCTGCCCTTTAGGTTTTTTTATTCCTGGTTTTCCCAAGCTGTTGAGGTTTCAAGAACATCATGACAAAATAATGAAGAAATTTTTGTTGAAGCTTAAGCAGCATTTTGTAAGTAAATGCCATCATGAATTTGAAGTTGATAATTATTCATTGGGTGGGGGGAAAAGGTCGAACACAATAGTTAATTCTTTTCTAATCTACTTATGTTGATATCTGGGGAACCTATGAAGTTGCTTTATGCCAAGTCAGACTATTGTCCCATCTAGCCCAGCACTGTCTCGAATCTGACAGGCAGCGGCTCTGTAAGATCACAGGCAGAATAGTGTTTCCCTGTCCATTCACCCTGAAATTCCAGGGGCAATGAAGAGGCCGAAGACATCTAGTCAGTGTTTAGCATAATCTGACCAGTAGCGACTAAACAGGAATATTTCTGGGAATGACGTGGATTCAAGCCAGCCCAATCTTGTGAATTTTGTTTCATTCTCCCTCCTGTTTTGCAGCGACCTTTGGTTTTAAGCAAATAAAGATTGATCAATTGAAATGCAATCAGTTCAAAAGAGGTTGACGCTGGTGCCATCTGCATACAAAGATTGTGACATATAGGGCCTGTTTCCAGGATCAAGCAGGCCACTGTTCTGGCCGTCATTTTGAATATTCAAGCTGTGGTGGGCAGTTCCCAGGATTCCCTGAATGTAAGGAAAGAGGGAAGGAGGAGATGTAATGGCAAGCGAAGTCTAATGAATAGCTTTGCCCTTGAAAGTAGCTGAATGTGTCCTGTACATTAAGGTCTCCAGTTCGGTGCACATTCATGCACAAAAGTACTATCGATTTCAACTAGGAAAACATTTTCCCAACTGCCTGCAAGGTTTCAGCCTCTCATTTTACCCCTTGTATTGGAAGGTTAGGGAACAAAACGTGTGTTACTACTAGAAAGTACAATGCATTTCTTTTCTGTTTCAGGGATGTTGGTATTAACTCCGTGATTGGATATGAAATTGTCAGAGAGACAGGACCAGCAGTAGCCTGAGGCTGCAGACTTAAACACATTTATTGGGAAGAAGGGTCTGCTGAATTCAGAGGGACTTCATTCCAACTAAATGTGTTTAAGGCTGCAGTCTTTAACCTTTGGTATCTACAACAAATGGTCTAAATGTGCCTCTGTTTGTAGCAAGCTTCTATTTGTTCATGCATACCTTATTGGTTTCCTTCCATTATATATGAAAAATCATTAATGGGTATTGGTGGGTGAGTGAATGTATAGCTGATTTTTTATTATTATTTAAAGAATTGGCTAGCGAACAACGAAATTACTTTTAGGCTTGCCCGTAGGCTGTAAACTGTGATCTCAATTTTCGCGACAGAGTTCACCCAAAGTTTGGACTTGAAGTCATTGCTGCTTATTGTTTTTCATTTTGGAGGACTGTGTCTCTCTGGACACAAACCATCAAACACATCCTGTTCCCATTCAGTAGCTTTTCTAATCTGGGCACCTCAAGGCTTATATACCACCCTTCTGTGGAGCTTGCCAGGGCAGTTTACAGAACAACAACACAATATATGAATAATAATAATAATAATAATAACGATTTATTTCTTACCCGCCTCTCCATCTAGATCGAGGCGGGGAACAACAGCATGATAAAATACATAAAACTAATTAAAACATGACAAATATTATTAAAACTGCATTAAAACATCCTAAAACATCATTAAAACATCCTAAAACATCCTAAAAACATTCTAAAAATTACACTGGATATGCCTGCCGGAAGAGAACAGTCTTTATAGCTTTCTTAAATTCTAAAAGACTGTTAAGTTGACGAGTCTCCTCCGGCAGGTCATTCCACAGTCTGGGAGCGGCAGAAGAGAAGGTCCTCTGGGTAACAGTTGTCAGCCTAGTCTTGGCCGACCGCAGTAAGTTCTTCCCAGAGGACCTGAGCGTGCGGGGCGGATTGTACGGGAGAAGGCGATCCCGCAGGTAACCTGGACCCAAACCATGTAGGGCTTTAAAGGTAATGACCAACACTTTATACTTCGCCCGGAAACTAATTGGCAGCCAGTGGAGCGATTTTAAAGCTGGCGTAATATGGTCACTCCTAGATGTACCGGTGACCAACCTGGCTGCCATATTTTGAACTAGTTGAAGTTTCCGGACTAGGCACAAAGGTAGCCCTATGTACAGCGCATTGCAGAAGTCAAGCCTCGAAGTTACCAGCGCGTGCACCACCATCTTTAGGTCTTCCAACTCTAGGAAGGGGCGCAGCTGGCGTATCAGCCGAAGCTGATAGTAGGCACTCCTGGCCGTCGCATCTATCTGGGCTGTCATTTGGAGCGACGGATCCAGGAGCACCCCCAAGCTGCGAACACAGTCTTTCAGGGGGAGTGTAACCCCATCCAGAACCGGTTGACACACCTCCAAACCCAGGTTGCGGCCTTTGACAGCAAGCACCTCCGTCTTGTCTGGATTCAGCTTCAGTTTGTTTTTCCTCATCCAGCCCATTACCGCCTCCAAGCATTCATTCAGAGGAGGCACACTATCCTTAGCTGACGATGTTGTCGAAGGCATAGAGAAATATATTTGGGTGTCATCAGCATACTGATAGCACCCCGCCCCATGCCTCCGGATGATCTCTCCCAACGGTTTCATATAAATGTTAAACAGCATTGGGGAAAGGATGGCACCTTGCGGTACGCCACACAGCAGCTCCTTCTTTGCAGAGCAGCTATCCCCAAGCATCACCATCTGGAACCTGCCCGAGAGGTAGGACCGGAACCATTGAAGCACAGTGCCCCCGATTCCCAATCCCCTCAGGCGTTCCAGAAGGATACCATGGTCGATGGTATCGAATGCCGCTGAGAGGTCCAAAAGTACCAACAGGGACACACTCCCCCTGTCAATACCCAGGCGTAGATCATCCGCTAAGGCGACCATAGCAGTCTCAACTCCGTATCCCGCCCTGAAGCCAGTTTGAAATGGGTCTAGAAAATCAGTGTCATCCAAGACTACCTGGAGTTGAAAGGCAACCGCCCTCTCGATCACCTTGCCCAAGAATGGAAGGTTTGATACCGGTCTGTAGTTATTAAAGTCCAGGGGATCCAGGGAGGGCTTCTTTAGAAGCGGCCGTACCACCGCTTCTTTTAAACATGATGGAAAACTCCCCTCCCTGAGAGATGCATTAATAATATATTGTAATTGCGTTCTAACCGCATCTCCTCCCTGGACGACCAGCCATGAAGGACAGGGATCGAGAGGGCAAGTCGTCCCCCTCACTCGTCCAAGCAGCTTGTCCACGTCCTCGGTACTCACGAACTGAAACTGATCCAGTATAATTCTACTCGCGGAGTCACTGGACACTCCATCGTCAGCCTCTGCTATAACGACGGCATCTAAGTCGGCTCTTATCCGAGAGATTTTATCTGCAAAATGATCATTAAAGGCATCACAGCGAACCGCCGAAGGCTCTAAAATCGGATTCAGGGGGGAAGGTGCCCAGGTTAGACCCCTCACCACCCTGAACAGTTCCGCTGGACGCGAATTCGCAGACGCAATGCGCGCAGAGAAGAAAGCTTTCTTCGCTGCACGTATTGCCACCCCATAGGAACGAAGATGTTCTCTATGCCTGAGAAAAATATATTCAAATACATTTAAAAGCCTAGGACAATAAAAATGTATTTGCCTGGCACCGAAAGGCTAAAAGGGTTTTCAGTGTTTTAAATATTAGCTGTTTTTATGTTTTATGGTTTAAAATTTTGTATATTGACTTTTTAATGTTCAGTCTTATAGTTTTTGTAAACTGCCCAGAGAGCTTCGGCTATGGGGTGGTATATAAATGTAATAACTAATAATAATAATAAATAATAATAATAACAACCATATTTGGCAGCTGGTGGCCCACTGTGGGGAAAAATTACCAGAAAGGGGTCATAGCCGCTACGTCCCTACATATGAGTGCAGTGTAGCATTTGTTACCAGGACCGTATTCCCCACGCTGGGCAAGTTCTTTTATACGTGAACACAAAAAGCACCCAAAAATGTGCAGCAGAAAATGTGGGTAGCTAATTTCAGTTTCATTTGTGATGGTGGTTTTGGAAACCACTTGCGGTGTGTACTTTGGGTTTAAAAAAGAAAAAGTTTTGTTGCTTAAATGTATTGAGCCACCTTTGCTTGGAGACTAAAGCCAGCCCATCATGCAAATTGTGGTTGTGTCATTCCCTCCGGTGACCTTGGGTGGGTCATTTGAGTATTTATAATAGCTTTTCAATTCCCCTCTGTGGGTTAGAAAATACCAGCAGAGCCTCTTGTTGTTAGGATGCAGCTGTACATGATTGCTTCGTGTTATAGCACCGGGCTGGTCAAAGTTCTAGAGGCCTAGATTACAACTCACATCACCCCTGACCCTTGTCCATGCTGTCCCCAGAAAACCAATATAATCATACAGGGAGAGGCATTTTCAAAAGCCTTTGGGGTCCATGTTTTCATAACAATCCCAATGAATTGTGCTGCTTGTCCTTCATTTTTTATTTATAATAGCATTTTTATAGTGCTTTGGGGCTCTAATAAGCCCCCCCCCAAAGTAGGTTACAAAACAAAGCAATAACAAAGAAGAAAAATTAAATTAAAACAGCCTTAACCACAAAGGAGCAGAGTAAAAGCCTTCATTATTAAAAGCTAGGTGGAATAGAAATGTTTCTACTGCTGTCTAAATGGCATTAGGGATGGGGCTGGTCTCTCCTCCCTTGGGATGGAATTCCATAACCAGAGGGCAGCCACTGAAAAGGCCCCGCCTCACATTCCCACCAACTGAGCATCTTTTGGCGATGGGACCTAAAAAAGTGCTTCAGAGGATGATCTCAGCCCATGGGCAGGTTCATATGGGAGGAGCTGGTCTGTGAAATATTCTGCCATAATATATTCTATTGCGCCCAGAAACAGATCTGAAGCCAGTGCGGTTGACATACGCTGGTGTAATGTGGTCTAAAAAGGGTAAACTAGAGAGCATTCTGGGTGACATATTCTGCACCAGCTGCAGTTTCTGAACACTTTTCTAGAACTGCCCCACATAGAGCACATTGCAGTAATCTAACCAGGAGGCGACCAAATTATGTATCACTTTGGGCAGATTTGCCATTCCCAGGAAGAGATACAGCAGACACATCAGCTGGAAGCGGGCAAAGGCTCTTCTGGCCACAGCAGCTATCTGAGCATCCGGGAGCAATGCTGGATGTAGGCAAACCTGATCCTTCAGAGAAAATGCAACCCCATTCAAATCAAGTGGTACTCCAAATTCCTGATTAGCTCATCTACTGACCCCCATCTTGTCTGGATTTAGCTTCAACTTGCTACCCATATCTAATCCATCGCAGCATCCAGCAGTGGTTTACAACTTCCACAGCCTCGTTGGTATTAATTGAACAAGAGAGAATATTTGCATGTGTAGGGGTTGGGTTGGGTTGGGTACCCTAGATGTTGATTAAGAGCCAACCTCCAAAACCTGGATGGTCTCTCCCATTGGCTTCATATAGATCAGGGGTGGGCAACTCATGGACGTTCAAATGTTTTGGCCTACAACTCCTGTCAGCCCTAGCCAACATCGCCAATGGTGAGGGAAGATGGGAATTGTAGGCCAAAAAGTCTGGAGGGCTACAAGTTGCTCGGCCCTAATAAAGAATCCCAAGGGAGAAAAGGGCTAAGGGGCTGAACAATAATCTCCCAGCATCACCTTCTGAGACCATTCAGGCAGATAGGACTGGAACTACTATATGATGGTGCCGCCAAGTCCCATACCAGCCGAAGTCCCAGAATGAGTCGATGATACCGAATGTCACTGAAATGCCCAGCAGCACCAAGAGGGACACATTCTCCTGTCCAATTTCTAGCATAGGTCATCCGCCATAAGAACATAAGAAGAGCCCTGCTGGATCAGACCAAGGGTCCATCTAGACTAGCACTCTGTTCACGCAATGTCCAACCAGCCCTCGACCAGAAACTCACAAGCAGGACATGGATGCAACAGCACCCTCCCACCCATGTTCCTTAGCAGCTGGTGTATATAGGCTTACTGCCTCAGTCGGGATTCAGACTGAAAACAACTTGCCATTTCATTTTGGATTTGTAATCTGTTGGGTGCTAAATTGCATGATGCCGTGTTCTTAGCTGAGGTTCCTAAACTGTGTCTTCTTGGCAGGACTCCCAGGAGGTCAACACTACCTTTTACACGATGAAGTGGTTTTTCCAGTGTTTCCTTGACCGTGTGAGTGTCTTTGGCTGTTTGATCTCCCACCCCTATCCCTATAATCTAAGCACACCTTTTGTGGCTAACTTGAGTTTTGATTTTCTGACACATCTGCATGGTTCTCTCTTTGCAGACTCCCTTTAGGTTAACCCTCAGGATCTGGGATATCTACATACTTGAAGGAGAACGGGTTCTCACTGCAATGTCTTATACCATTTTGAAACTGCACAGAAGTAAGAGCTCTGTCCTGGCATTAAACGCTAATCTGCCTATGAAGTGGTCAGTCACCTTGGTGTAAGCATTCAAAAAAAGTAACGCCAACACAGAAAGCGTTGATGCTTTCCCTGCACTTCTGGTTTTGTTCTCTTGCTAAAAGGCCCAGGCTCTGTGGATGCTTATTTCTCGAAAGCCACAATAAGATCTCTGTTGAGAAGACTCTTGTGATCAGAAACCATTACAATAAATTCAGCTATATTCCGAGAGCACCAAAAAAAAAATACTTTGTTGGCTCTCTGTTCTTCTGAACCATCAGGAATATTGCAATTGGCCAGCAGCCATTTTTTAAGGAGATTAAATTGGCAGTGGTATGGAGCAGGGTCTTTTTGGTGGTAGCTCCGGGACCCTAGATTAAGCTTTCTGCAGAGATGCTTTGCCATGCCTCTTTGTTGGTTTTAGGAGGCTCACGTTTTAAAGCAAGTCTTTGGTGACTGAATCTGCTCTAGCTTTGGGGGCTGGGTCAGGGTAGGGTCATCTGCTGCTTATTGCTGTGATTGTATTGTTTTAATTTTTTGAATTTCATTTTGTGATGCATTTTTATTACACTTTTCTGTAAACCATATCAAGCTGAGAGGCAAGATAGAAATGGTTTCAGTACATAAATGGAGGGGCTATCTGAAGTTGATAAGGGTGTTGTGCTACACCCTCTACACTCTTGCACACAACTCCCTTAACCTGGACTACTTTCCTGTAGGTGAGGTTAGGGTCTGGGGTCAAGGATGCCACATTTTGTATTCAGGTCTTGCTGGCAGGTTGGTTGTGGTGGGGCAGGTGAGGCTATCTCCATGTTGACTGCTCAGTGTTGCAGTGTAGCTTCCTCTTTCTCCTCCGTTTCTCTCCCTCCCCAGGTTTCTGTTTTTTGTTACTATCTTACGTTCAGTATTATGTGGCCACTGAACACAGTTCTTATTGGATTGAGAGTTTTGCCCCTTAAGTAGTTTTTTTAAGGTTTTTTTTTATTTTGACTCCTCTAAAATGTGAGGCTGTCTCTAAAATTATTTCTAGGCTGCCTTGAAGGGTGGAACCCTCTCAAGGTGGCTTAGGAGATAAAACCCACACAAAGTGGATATAATTTTAAAAACCCATAAAGCCTGTTTCAATAAAATCCATAATAAATGAATTTGCCAGTTAAAATCAATAAAAACAAATCCCACCAATAATAAAAAAAAATCAGACCAGACTTAAGGGAAGATGAGTGAAAACAGGTGGCTCTTCAGAGCTCTCCTGCAAAGAAACGGCCTGACAAACCCCTGATGGAAGTTGATATCTGAAGTCTGGGGCCACGACTGAGAAGGCTGTCTTCCTTATACTCACCAGCCTAACCGTCCTTGGCAGCGAGCAGGTGAGAAGCTCCTCTGAGTAAGCTAATTCCTCCCTCTCTCTTGTCAATGACCTGTTTTGGCTCCATTCCTGTCAGCACCCGCCACCTAAAAGTGGTGCAAAGGAAATGGAGCACAGCATGTAGCAACCAGATGGTGTTTGTAACATCTCATTCCGCCCTGAGGAACTCAGGATTCCAGAGTTACTTTTGTTGTTTATTTACCTAGCAAATCTACATTGTCTTTTAAGAATTTAAATAAAATTTCATATCCTATAGAATAAAGATGTATACCTACTTTTTAGTTGCATCCCTACTCTCTGATATGGTATCCTTTTTTTTCCAATGTAGAACACCTGATGAAATTGCAAATGGAAGAACTTGTACAATTTCTTCAGGAGACTGTTGCCAAAGATTTCTTCTTCGAAGATGACTTCGTAATAGACCAACTCCAAAGCTCCATGGCAGAATTGAAACGAGCAAAGTTGGACCTGCCAGCGGCAGGTAAGTCATTTGACGCTGACTACAAGCTAACAGCCAATTATAGTTGGTTTGCCTGCCTGCCCAACAGCTCCTGGGCAGGGGACCGTAAAGCTTCTGTGCAATGTCAGAGGCCTACAGGGAACATCAGTGCATCTGTATCATATCCCTGGAAATCCTGATTATTATTTTTTATCTGAATGACACATCCACTTGAGAGTTGTTTATGAACTCGATTTGGTGGTGTTGGATATGCCCCTGAAAAGAGCAAATACATTTTCCTCCCTCCTGGAACACATCTGTGCCCAACAGCAGAAACTCAACCAGATAAGATTGCTCCTTTAAACCACCATGGGTCCATGCTAAGCCATGGTTAGGCTGCTAACCCTTTTGCAGCAAATGGTCAGTGAGAATGTTTAAACTGTGGTTAAGGAATGGTTGGTTAGGAATGGTTCACACGACATGCTAAGCCAATATTTTTTTTAGCTTAAAATGCTTAACCACCCTGGCTTAGCGTGTCATCTGAACAGGGTCATTGTCCCTTTGAAGAGGAGGGCAAGGAAATCAGTATAAACGTCCATAAACGTCCAGGATAAACGTATAAACGCTCATACTCCTTGTCACATCCAGGAGAGCAGAGAAGCTAGGCTTTTCGTTAGAAAGGAAAGTTCGTGCCATTAAATGGAGAAATGGGTCTTTGCGAGATGAGAGAGGGAACTGAATGTTATCCTTCAGCTTTTCACCCTGAGAAGGTCCTTCGCCGCATCTCTCATTGTATCATAAGAGTGTGAACAAAAATGTTAGGGACTGTTCCTCCTTAGAAAGATGGGGAGAAAATGGTGGAGGATATGTGGAAACGACAGGGTTCTCTAATATTCTGAAAGGGGACACAGTGTAGATTCATATGACAGCAGTGTTACTGGCTGCTTTTTTTTTTTAATACATCCTAATTATTCCTGATATTACATATTTTTTTCACTGTCAGAACAGAGCATAGAGCCTTGACTCTTCCAGTGAAAATTCAGAGTTCTCTTTCCTGCGTTGTTACCGTCAATTTACACCCCATCTGTGTTGCTTTGTTCTCTTTAAAGCCTACAGATCATTTTAGGAATGTCAAAAAAGCACCCATCCCAATCTGAATTCTCGTGGGACCTCATTATTATCTCTTCCCATTCTGAAAGTTTTCCATTTTATGCCTACTTTAATTTCTTTTAACGAGGTGCCATTCTGTGCTAGGGCATCATTTTCTGATCCTCGTGGCTTTGTCTTATTTTCTTTCTGCTGAGACACCAGTAGCTCCCCCCCCTCTGTGTGTGTAGGTTGTTGAAAGCACTCATGGGAATGTATGTGGCAGTGTTTTCAGCACTCATTAAGTGTCATAATGCAGTTTACTCCTGCAAAAGATTGTGTCCTTTGCCCCTCTCCTTCAAATCTCCCATCATTGTTTCTCGTTTCCTTCCCCCCCACACCTTTTCCCACTTAACCTCCCACCCCTCATCCTCTCCTGCTCACCTCCGTTGCCCCACCTCAACTGTCCCTTTTCTCCCGTCCCTTGGGAAATAGATGCTACCCAAGACTAGAGCTGACTTGACTTGCCCCTTCCCCTCTTGCTAAGCCCGGGGTCTCGCCAAAGCAGTGGGGACTGGCTAGAGCAGAGAAGAAGAGACATGGAAGGGTTTCTGGAGCCAGCGGGCAACGTTTAGTGGCAGCCGTGTGCTGCTCTCTGCTTCCAAGGATATTTGCCACAGGCATCACGGTTCCTGATCCCCCACTATTTTTCTGCAAGCTGAACGGGTTTCTTCCATCGATAGACATCCACACTGCCTGCCCTCATTTTAGATCTCATGGCTGTCCATACACAGATATCCCACTCGGGGAAGGGGGTTCTGTTTTCCAATCACGAAAAGGGAAATTTTCTTTCTCTGCAAGTTATCACAAAATACCTCTTGCCCTCATCCCAGAAAATCCAGCAGATTTGTCTTCTGTCCCTTTTAGCTCAGGAAACAGATACCTCATTTGTTCTCCATCTGAATTTCACCAGCCCCTGAATCTTACCTCCCCACCCCGTGTTCATTCTTGTTTTTCTAATCACTATTTCCAGGCAACGCTATCTGTCACCCAGCTTGCACTCTGCATTTTCTAGACATTACCTCACTCGAGTGTGCCTTGTCTGGTTCTGATTCCGTGACGAGGCTGGTCCAGGCAGCCTCTCCCCAGGCAGGTTCAGGGTTAATCCTGTCTCAAGAGAGCTCACTGATGAGCTCTGGCAGCAAACTAAGGCTCTCATTTGCACGTCCACAACAAATTTAGCCATTTAATTAGTTTGGGAAAGAATCAGGCTGTCGGTACAGAGAGGAGGGGAAAACGATGAGAGAGGCAGCAGAAGACATTGGATTGGGGCCAGGGGACCTTTAGCCTTGAAGATCCCACTATAACCCTCGGTGTTTTCCTTCCTGTCGTGGGCAGATTGTGGTTCCTAGGAATGAACTGAGATTTCTTACATTTCAAGCCCCAAGATGAATTGAAAGCTGTCTTGTAGGACTTGAAGTTAGGGTGTGTGGATGTGTCGGGCTCGAGCAAAGCATTAAGAACATAAGAGCCATGCTAGATCAGACCAAGGGTCCATCTAGTCCAGCACTCTGTTCACACAGTAGCCAACCACTTGTCGACCAGGGACCAACAAAGCAGGTCACAATGCAACAGCTCTCTCCCACCTGTGTTCCCCAGCAAGTGGTGCACACCGGCTTACTGCCTCGGATACTGGAGGTAGCGCATAACCATCAGGGCTAGGAGCCATTGATAGCTTCCTCCTCCTCCAGGAATTTATCCAACCCCCTTTTAAAGCCATCCAAATTGGTGGCCATCACTGCATCTTTGCCCAACGTTCTTTACAGGTTGTTGAAGCAGTAAAAAAAAAAAAAGAAGACTCTGGATCGCACTCCCAGAGCTTTTCTTGCTATTATTGGGCAGGAAAAGAGGGGAAAAGCTCAGGGCTGTGCCAAGGCGTAGCCCTGGGCCAGGTGTGTACTCTTAGCCCAGCCTATTCCGCAAGGTGGTTGTGTGATGATGTAACATGTGTAGGGAGAATCTTGTATGCGTCCCTGAGCTCTGTGTAGAAAGGGTAGGATAAAAAAATGTGAATAAATAAATCCAAATAAATAAATAAGCAGGAACAGCCTGCATCCTTCTCATAGGCAGGATGCAAGGGAAATATAAAGTCTTTTCTGCCAGGCTGGGTGAGGAGCAGGCAAAGGGGTTTAACTAGGGGTTGAGTTAATGAGAGAGCACTTTCCTTTAGTTTAAGTGTGAACCACATTGCACCAGGGGAAAGCTCTAGCTCAGCCAGGTGCCCTCCAGATCTTTTGGGCTTCAACTCCCATCAGCCACAGCCAGCATGACCAATAGTCGTACATTCTGGGAGTCGTAGTCCAAAACATCTGGATGGCACCGGGTCGGGGGAGGCTGCTGTGGTTCATCTTTGCTTTGTGCCACAGATTTGTTGACGAGAGGAACCAAAATGCAGGCAGACTTCTAATAGTAGTACCAGTTGCGTCAACCTAAAAGTTTTGTTATTGTGCAGAAGAGCCTGGCAGCACAAAGATGCGCATGGTCGTTTTGGCTTGAAGGTCCAATGACAGGTAAAGCTTTCAGTCCTGAAATCCAGATTCTTTCCATACTTTGGAGTATTTTAAAGGTTTCTCCCACATCCAGTTAGAGATGTGAAGGTCCGGGGAAAAAAAATGAGAAATTTTTTTTGAGGGGGGGGGGGGGAAACGGGTTTCCCCCCATTTTTTTAAAGGCCTTTTTTGTTTTTTTCTGAAAAATCGGAACAATTAAGAAAAAATGGATTATAGAATGTTTTATTTTAGTATGACGAATAAGATGTTTAAGACAAGGTGTTCCTATATTTACTTCTCCAAATGATTTCTAAAACCTTTTTATGGGAATGGGTGATTTATGTCTGCTTGACACCGTGGAGACATAAATAATTTTCTTTGTTACTAACGTTGATGGTTTCTTCTGGGGTATTTTTTAAAAACATTTTTTTTTGCCTGCTCCTCATAAACTGGCAAAACCAAAGAGGTTCCTTACAGTTCAGGCGCTTGTAGCTCCATTTGCTACCCCCCCCCCCCAAAAGCAAAAATGTAATAAAGGAAATTCAGTTTGTAATAATTGTTTGTATACACTGTACTTCTAATATACCAAACGTGATAATTTTATGCCAGACCAACTTGTACATAATTACATTTTATGTTCCTAAAGTAACAAAGTGACTTTTCAATCTGTGAAAAGTGCTAATATTGCATTTTTCATTTTTTCTGAAAATTTCCATTCCTCCCCCCCCCCCCCAAAAAAAAAAACATTTTTCACCCCCTATGACTTCACAATTTCTGGAAATTTTACATCTCTACATCAAGCGTCCTTTCCCTATCTGGGAATAAATCTGGGACAGTTTAATGGCACCAGTTTTAAACCCTGAGATGTTTCATAACTTCTGTAGCAAGAAGTGTGAAGCTATTTGGATACTGAAATAAGAAAAGAGTATGGAGATAGATTATCTTAGCATGGTCTCTGGTGGGGGGGGGCAGGGCGAATCCCCCCCAAAAGGAAATGGGTTTCTCCTAAAGTAAGAATCTATTTAAGAACTCATGCCTGATCATGAGAACATCCTCTAGTTTTGGAATCTACTTGCATACAGACAACGGACAGTGACAGAAGACACATAAAAAGAGCTTAGGGCAGCAGATATGGCATATTCTCACTCACGTGTTTTGTTCTCAAGATCACGTCTTTTTCTCCCTTGTTAGGTAGGTTAGGCTGAGAGAGATGGGTGTGTGTGAAAGAGAGAGAGAGAGAATATGATTAGCTCTGTGTCCTGCAGCACGCTTCATGACCAAATGGAGATTTGAATTCTGGTCTCCCAAGTGCTATGTTGTAACCACTCAGAGATGTAGTAATTGTGCTAACTGGGGAAATAAACTTTTGTTTTTTCCATGTTTCCTTCTTTCCTTCTGTGAAATGCCACGTTGTTAAACCAGTTAGTTCTAAGTGTCTAATGCAGTCCGGGAAAATACACAATTTTCTTAGATTGCAAGTCTGTTTGTACTTAGCATGAGGGAGAAAGCTGCATTGGACACAGTGGGGCTTACTTCTGAGTAAATATGAGTAGGAGTGCAGCATAAGACTACAACTGGTGAACATGATCAGCTCCTGCTTCATACTCTTGTACTAAGCCGCAATTACTTCTTAAATGTTATGGATAAAAATCCATTTGAAAAGAGCTTGCAAGCTTGTTCCCTCTTATCATAGTCGGTTCTCTCCCATCTGAACCATATCCAAGAGCTAATTAAACTTGGTGGAATTCTCTATCTGGCAAGATTTGTATAGGGTGCTTAGAGCTTCCGGAGCTATTTGGGCAGGCTTTTGGTCTGTTATCAAAAGAGATAACTTCACACAGCTTTTGAAAAAAACAAAACAAAAACAGTAGTCCATCTGGAAGGGAATTTGTACCCTGTTTTCTTCTAAACCTCTTCAGAATGCGATGGACTGGAAGATCTTAAGGCTTGATTTGACTACCAGTATGCTGAGGACTTGTCTTTTGCAAATGTGGAAGAAAAGTCCTTGCATTGCTCAGTTGAAGCATGTCTGTTCTAAGATCTTGGGCAGATATAGGTCTCAATAAACTATTCTAGGCCAGGAAAACTGTGACATTAAAAAAAACCCCACCAGGCTTCTTTGCACAAGGGAAGATCTATAAATCTTTGAAAGTCTCCCCTATCAAGGACAGGATTTTTGCAGAGCAGATGGGGAAGAAGAAACGGCAGAGTGCTGCACAAATTGCCTGGTTACAGTGTTGTGCCTCTGGAAACACCAGGAGCCCCTGATTATTTCTCCACGTCCAGCATTCTTTAATCACATTTAGTTATTTTTCATGGATCGAGGGCCTAGGAAGAAGCTTGGATCTTCTTACAAAGACCCTCCTTTGTGATTTTTTCCCCTTCCCCCACAGACTTCTCGCGCTGCCCCACTCCATCCAATGAAACCGCTATACTTCTTTGGTACTTGCACGGCCAGAGAGCTTGTTAAACACACAAAATAGTACTGCATGTTATACAAATAGGCGCCGTCGCCCTCACAAATCCAGGCCGCTAATGGTGTTGCCTTAACGGTAGCCTTGGGACTGGCGTTCTTTCGTTATCTGGCTACATAGCCATTAAGGCACATTCTGGTTGGACTCTGAAAAACAACTGAATTCTTGTGAAACAACAGCAAGGTGGGCGGCGGGGGATGTATTACCCTCATGTTCTGCTTGTGGGCTAGCCAGGAGCATCTGGATGCCACTGTGAAAAACAGGATGCTAGGCTAGATGGGCCTTTAGTCTGATCCAGCTCTCCTTGTGTTCTTATATCCTGCCTTTCTGGTTTAATAAAAACTCTGAAGGCAGCTTACAGCACAGTACTAAAGTAAAACAATAATAAAAATACATAAAGCCACTACTGTTAAGTGCACATTCCTGTGGTCCCTGGAAAACGTCCTAGGGACTATAGGATTTTTTGGATTCCCTCTCCCAAACCTGTACACACTATTACAATTTTGAGAATGGGACTCCAAGATCTGATTCCTCCACTGCCTCCTTGGAAAGAACCACAGTGCCTGCTTTCTGATGACCTCATAGAGGTCAAAAAGAGGGTGTTCCGGTGGGCAAGGAGTGGAGAGGCGAGGCCAGGATAGGCAAAATCCTATGGCCTCCCTGGCCCCGATTCAGAGGCCCAACTAGAGAAAGAGTTACAAAAGGAGGATGGATGCCTCCATTGTACCTCCCACCCTACTGACAGCAGGGCATTAGATACCCTCAGAAGACAAACAGCCAATCAGTGAGTGAACACCCACTAACTTGACAACCCAAATTTTTGCTGGAATAAAAGGTGTTAAAAGACCACCAGTGAGGGGGCAAGGCAGGCCTCCCTAGAAAAGAGTGTGGCATATGCATGAGGAAAGGAAAATACCTTAATTGTCTTACAGCTATATCTGACTGGATGTTGGAATATTACATCAAACCTAAACAGAATTTATTGTGAGTTCACCTAAACCTTCACTTTTGCCTTCTTTCTCTCTCAGTAGGCAACTTCACCTTGAAGCCTTCTTGACAAGTTCGGAATTTGGGTGTTAACTTTATCCTCTTTCTTTCTTTCTTTCTTTCTTTCTTTCTTTCTTTCTGCATATTTCCGCTGTAGTTAAAGACTCACTTTCATCTCTCTCACATCTCAATTTTTTTTAAAAAAGAGGCAAAGGCTCAGTTCAGACAACACATTTCTTTTAATTTTTGTAAACCGCCCAGAGAGCTTCAGCTATGGGGTGGTATATAAATGTAATAAATAATAACAACGACAACAACAATAATAATTTCTCAACGGTGGTTTGAGAACTTCACGGTGGAATTGTTACACCACTGTTGAGAAATGTGTTGTCTGGAGGGGAAACTCCACCCCACAGTGGAGAGTTTTGTTTTTTTTAAACACACTCTACCCTGAATATCCACACTGTGCAGAAGAGAGTTCCTGCACAACCGTTGTGTTGTGTGTTGTGTGGAGGGCTTCGTGGAGTTTCCTGCTGCACTGAGTGGAGTGCTATAGAGTTCCCTGGCTAGAGCGACGAAAGGAGGGAGTGCCGCTCTAGGAGAGCTGCGTGCATTGGTTTTTTGCGGCAGTGGCTGATGGGATAGCATCAGGAGGACTGGGGGAGAGAGAGGGTGGAGGAACTGTCAAATAAAATACTGCATTGACTTCCATTCAACTCCACGGGAGCCCGCAGTCACACAGCAGTGGAGTTAGAACATGTTGTGTGGTGAGAACCCCCTACAAACTCCATCGTTGAGTTGAGTTTTCACACTGCGTAGAGAAATGGGTTGCGTGAACTGAGCCAAAGAGGGCAATAGAATCAGTTCAGCATACTTTTTCTCCCATACTTTCTTCTTCTTTTTTCTCACTTTTGTGTCTTTGTTTTTTCCCTTCCAGATGAATATGGAATCTTTCATTTATACGTTTGGAGAACTCACACGTACCTATTTTTTTCCCTTCCCCTTTGCACTTCACTTCATTAACCAACTAACTCTCAGATATGTTTCCATGTTGATGTTTTTCTTCCTACTGATTTCTTGAGTGCGTCTAAATGTGATGAAATTCGAGGTTGCCATGGAATCTTTGTTTCCCTCTGGCGGTTTGCCTGTCTGTGTGATTTGAGCTGTATAGCCGCCCTTGTGCCATTGAATTCCTCTCTTTGCATCCTTATAAATATAAGCGGTGTTTCTAATTGTGCTTGTGGCTCTTCCGGCTACCTACTTAAACTTGGCAAAATCTAGCACAGCTTCAATTTTTTTGCCTGCATTGGAGGGTGCTGGTGCATCTTTGCCTGAGGTTTTGATTCCAGTAGCTCAAAAACAAGTAAATCTGTTCAATTTCTTCCCAGAATTGTCTTTGTTTTAATCTCTGTAGGACGCAGGCTTTTACTGTTAGCAAGCGAAGAAGTAAATTGTACAGACGCTATTTTGCAATATTATGATAATTGCAAAGCCAGTCTAGGATTTCTATGTTCCTTTGATGATGAGGAGGAGGAGGAGGAGGAGGAGGATTGAAGGAGAGGAGAAGAGGCAGCAACTTGCTTTCTAGGACTAAACGAGATGTTACCCCAAAGTCATGGCGGCGACTGAAAACAGCAGCCACATGTCTAGCCTTCTCACACCTCGCTATGTAGTAGAGCGTTCTTTGGCCTCATATCATAGCTGCTGCATCGGGGAGGTGGGGAAAGGTAGAGCGCTATGACCTCATGACACAAGGTAAGCTCCACTAAGTAGTGTGGGGACATAGGAGGAACTAGAGCCCCCTTTCACCATCACCCATTAATGGCTAAATCCACCAGGCTGCACACTGTCTTGTTCTAATTAGATTTTACTATTTTAAAATTTTGTATTGGTTTTAATATTTATCTATCTATTTATTACATTGATATACCACCCCATAGCTGAAGCTCTCTAGGCGGTTTACAAAAATTAAAAACATTGAACATATAAAAAACAATATACAAGAATTAAAACCATAAAAGCCTAAAAACAAACTGCATGTCATTTAAAACTGTCCAGGGGTCAGTTAAAAAGCTCAACATATGCTGTTAAATGCCTGGGAGAAGAGAAAAGTCTTCACCTGGCGCTGAAAAGATAATAGAATTATAGAATAGTAGAGTTGGAAGGGGCCTATAAGGCCATCGAGTCCAACCCCCTGCTCAATGCAGGAATCTACCTTAAAGTATCCCTGACAGATGGTTATCCAGCTGACAGTGTTGGCACCAGGCGAGTCTCATTGGGGAGATAGTTCCATAGTTGGGGGGGCCACCACTGAAAAGGCCCTCTCTCTTGTTGCCATCCTCTGAGCTTCCCTCGGAGTAGGCACTCGGAGGAGGACCTTGAATATTGAGCGTAGTGTATGGGTACGTTCATGTCGGGAGAGGTGTTCTGTCAGGTATTGTGGTCCCAAGCCATGTAAGGCTTTATAGGTTAAAACCAGCACCTTGAATTGGGCTCGGAAATGTACAGGCAGCCAATGCAAGTGGGCCCGAAGCAATCTTATACGTTCAAACCTTCTGGTTCCTGCTATCAATCTGGCCGCTGCATTTTGCACAAGCTGCAGCTTCCGAACTGTCTTTAAAGGCAGCCCCTCGTAGAGCACGTTGCAGTAATCGAATATATTAATGATTTGATTTGTTTTAGAATTGTATATTTATTTTATTTTATATGTAAGATTTTATCTGTGCGCAGCCCTGAGATCCATGTGATACAGGGCAGGATATAAATGTTTTAATAAATAAAATAAAATATTAGAATAACATCTGCCTTGGACCCCTGGCTAACGTCATATGCTTTTCACCTACATGCTGTTCAGTTGTTGTTTTTAAAGTTCAGGATAGAATAATAATAATAATAATAATAATAATAATAATAATAAGAGTGCAAAAATACTGATTGGTTTGCAAATCACAAATACTGTGCCCTGTCTGATAACACATTTTCCAGCTACTGTCTCCCCTCAAAATGGTGTTAGAATTCTCAAAATGTGCTGAAATGAGGGGCCGCGTACTGGAAGCCGTTCGCTCGAGTTGCATTCCATTCAGAGCGATTGGCTGTCCAAATGCATCTTGGAACAATTAACCTGGAAAGCTTTGCAGTTGCGATTAATTTCCACTGGGTGGTGACAAAGATCAAGAATAAATCAGCAGCATTTCTTTTTCAAATCTGAACTTAACTTTTCATCTTTCTAAAGAAGGTGATAACCAGCTCCTTTGTTTCCTTTACTTTGTGTCAGCAGACTTTGGGTGACTTCAACCCAACTTTTGAAATGCTTATTAGCGAAACCAGATCTTATTTGTTAAGGCAGACACTGTTCTTGCAGAGTGGCAGAACTCATAGTAGAATTGTCTTAGGATGTCAACTGTAGGAACTGGGGCACAAAATGTTTTCTTTAAGATAGGTGCGATTAGTCTTGAGTTGAATCTTTTTCATGAGATCTTGGGGTGCTGAAAGAGGAGGAACAGATTTTGTAATTTATTTTATAAGGAACTTTGAACTAAATTGGCAGGCTTGGGATGGAGGGATTGCTATTGCCTCTAAAAATCTGTAGTATGAGATGCTTGAAGAATATATAGCCAAAGGGTTCAATCTAGACCAAGCTGAGCACTTTCATATCCCACTAATTTCCATGGGTGAGTTGAGCATATGCTTAAATCTCTCCCATTGAAATCAGTATAGGGTTGGAAAGTACCTAACCCTGGCTAGATCATGGCCACAACTACATCTGGCATTGGTAGTTCTTGTATTCCATATTTTCCCCATTCAGACACTTACCCTAGGGAATAACAATCTTCAGTTGGCAGAGGAGCAAGCAGGCATGTCTACTTCTCTCACCAAACTCTAAAGTGACTTGTGATGAGGGCTCATCATGTTGAGCTAGGACATCCCAATTTTCATTGCTGTTCCTCCTAAAAACCCATGTGTGTGGCAGCAAAGACGGGAAGAAGAGCAAATAGTTACATATACGAGCCACTATGTACAGTCCACATAGCATGCTTGTAGTTCAGAATGGAAAGAGGGGGACACGTATGTATTATTCCATCACATGAAGATTGCCACCACTTGGGTAGGTCTGGGCCTTTGTGCATTGAAAAAAACATTGGAGCAGATCAACAATAGAATCAGGTCTCCAGGATCTGGGTGCACTCTCCCTCGACTTGAGGTCTTCAGGCAGAGGGTATGCTCTCTCTCTGGATTTCTTGCATCAAGCAGGAGGTTGGATCAGAATTTCTTCAATCCCCCATCCAATTCCGTGAGGCAATGGGTCATAGGAAGCCTACAATTAAGCCGATTTTTAAACTCCAGTCTATTCCCATAATTGTAAATATGGAGATGAACAGCCCAAGAGAAGGGCATTCCACAGTTCTGGGCGTAGCCAGCAAGGACAGCTCTCTACATGGCCTCCTTTGCGGCTGGTGTACTTCACAGGGTATTCTTCAGTCTTTAAAACCACAGTGGGTGATGCAACCAATGCCATGCTATGCCATGCTACAGTTTCAACCACGATGTGCTTTGTCTTGGTTATTTTCCCCCCTCAGAAATTTATAATTTGCTTGCTGTGGCTGATTCTGCATGCTTAGCTTGTTTTAGGTTAGAGAGGTTCAGTTGAGTTTGGCAGTGGTTTTATCACGGTGATAATGAATCTGTTTTTCTGTTTTCCTCTTTCTTTGCCAGTACCCGATACCGTGGTCTTCCTGTTCGATACTATCCCCCAAGCGTCTCCTGGTATTTTGATTCCGGTCCTTTCACAACTTTCTGTTTTTTTGTCGTTTGAGCAAGGATTACATTTGCTTATTAACAGGCATGATTGATGGGCTTGTTAGCTGTTTTATTTCATGTTCCCGGAACATGTGTTGATTTCTTAAATTCAAAGTCTTTGTTGTTTTAACAATAATATAGTATTCGTGGCACTTCACCTACATTTTAACACATCTGTCAGAGTGCCTGCAGATCGATACATGCATGCAGGTTCGTTTCCTCCATTGGCATTGCAATGAATGAGCCCAGATGTGAAGGAGTTCCATGTATGCAGAGGGAGTTTGGATTGAGGCACGTATCATATTGCCTTTATACACATCTATGGTGTAACCACACTTGGAATACTGGTACAGTTCTGGTCACCAGACCTATAGGTTAGATTAGATTAGATTAGATAGATAGATAGGTAGATAGATAGATAGATAGATAGATAGAAGTCGAGCTGGAAAAAGTGCAGAAAAGGGCGACTAAAATGATTAAGGGGCTGGAGCATCTCCCCTATGAATGAAGGTTACAAAAGCTGGGATTGTTTAGCTTGGAAGATAGGAGGCTAAGGGGAGACATGATAGAGGTGTACAAAATTATGCAGGATGTGGAGAATGTGGATAGGGAGATATTTTTCTCCCTCTCGTATAATACTAGAACCTGGGGTCATCCCATGAAGCTGATTGGTGGGAGATTGAGGACAAATAAAAGGAAGTAGTTCTTCACACTGCGCATAGTTAAACTGTGGAATTCACTACCACAAGATGTCGTGATGGCCATCAATTTGGATGGCTTTAAAGGGGGGTTGGATAAATTCCTGGAGGAGAAAGCTAACAATGGCTACTTGCCCTGATAGCGATGTGCTACCTCCAGTATCCCTATATGCACCAGTTGCTGGGGAACATGGGTGGGAGGGTGCTGTTGCATCATGTCCTGCTTTGTTGGTCCCTGGCGAACAAATCCTTGGCCACTGTGTGAACAGAGTGCTGGACTAGATGGACCCTTGGTCTGATCCAGCATGGCACTTCTTATGTACTTAAGTGTGGGTAATAACATAATATAAAATTGGATTTTACCAACCCACTTGCCTGGTCACTTTTCATGAGGAAGAAGAGCCTCCAAATGGCTACGCCATTTCCCCCCCTAAATGAGAGCATTGGTTTGTTCTTTACTACTAGGCCGTCAGTACTATGTGCCAAGCACAAAATATGTGTGAGTAATAAAGGTAGTAAATGTATTTAAAAGTTCTATACTTCACCTTCTGGTCAAGTGATCTCCACTTGACCAGACTAGGAATGGGGAAGAAATTTGTTTAGGTCACGTTTTAATACAAGCCAGCCTAATTTGTATTTCTTTAACAAACATGTGAACCGAAACTCAATTAACCCTCAGTTTTCACACTTCTTGAATTTTGCAATGCAATTAAAAAAGCATACAAAATTGCAGACCTTTGGGGAAATGTACAGAAATGCATACATTAGGAAAAGCATTATACAAAAAAGGTGCATGATTTTTTGCATGTGTGAAAATGCATATGACAAATGTGCATACATTTTTGTGTGGATGTTAAAAAAAAAAACCAGTCATAAACTCATGGAAATGGGATGGAACAAATGGTCACTTGCAAAACTACGAACATTATATAAAGCGAAACAGACAGATTTGTCCATCCCTTTGTAACACATTAAAACAATACCAAGAAACAGCCCAGAAGTCGTCGTTGCTTTGGCCAGTGGTGGAAGCCAGGCAGCTTCTGTTCACTTCCACAATCCCAAGGCAACTGGTTCTGAGTCCTTTCTGGCAGGCACAGTTTCCCTAAATGAAACTGGATTGGAGTGGCTGAGGGTGATGGCGGGGTGGAATTGTTCTTTTGGTTTCTAGCAGACACCTGATCCGCTTTCGTAAGTGCAAAACAACTCCCCCCGACCCAATTCCACTGTGACGCTTTAGAAACCGTGATTGTTTTACATTAATGCATCTGGCTCGGTATTCTCTCTTTCGAGTTCACAAACTGTGTGCCCATTCTGTGCACAATGGGATCATGGGGCTTGTGTTGAGAACATCAGGGGCCTGAGCTACTGAGCGCTCCGGGACCTTTGTGTTGGGCGTCAGAGCCCCTACAATTGCCAGCCCCTACAGGTGGCAGACCAGTATGAAGCTTCCCAGTTGGCTAGGTCTGGTGTACATGCTAAAAGCCCGGTCTTAAGGTTAAGATGCCCTTTTCTACCTAGATCGATAGAGCAATAACTCCCGTGTAATGTTTGTCTGGCGCTGCCTTTTCCAGGTTTCAGCTCCAGCCTGCGGTTCAAGTCTCCAGCTGGCTTTTAGAAAGACGAAGAAAAGAGAGACCTCATGAGCGCACTGTCTCGCTCTCTTTGTGTTTAAAGCAATCCTGCCATAATTGCAGGGTAGTAAATTGGACACTTGGTACAGCACAAAACACATAATGCGAACACAGCCTTATACCATAATCATAAACATATTTTCATGGACAGGAGCTCTACTGATTCCCTTTCGACTCCTGAAGAGCAGGCAGGTCACAGCCAAATGCACACTGCCACAGTGAATAGCAGTTGGGAGTTGGTGGTCAAGTTTCAGGCTAATTCGCAGGTTAACTTCTAACATCAGAACAAGGTCCATCTAATCCAGCATCATGTCACCAATGGTGGACAGCGTGACAAAGTAGCATCGGGACTGGAAGTTTGGATACTTAGCGGCTGGTGGACGAAGAGATGCTTAACCCTTTCCCCACCAGCCACTTTCCTCCTGCAAATCCGTCTTTCTCTTCCCCGCCCAACCCACTTTTCTCCAAACTGGATGCTTTGTAGGCTGGAACTCAGCCGGGGAGAAAGCAGCTGGGAAGGAAAGTTATCAAAGGAAAGGGTTGCATATCCCCTTCCCCACCGTGGGTTGCTTTTGCCCGATGCCGATTTTGGGAAGGAGAGACGAGCTGCAATAGACAAGCTGGACGTGTTCCGGTGTCTTGGCCCAAGCACACTTGGGGGGAGTGTACAGCTGTCTTAAAAGTTTTGGGGGCATGAGTGATATTGGCAGATCTGAGCAAGCTGGTGTACTTTGTGTTGCTTCATGCCTCTTTTGACACCTGACCCTGGAGTGCGGGTTCACTGTGGCACGTGACCAGGATCTAAAGCTGTGGCTCTTTCATCCCTTCTTCTATCTTTTTGCTTTTGTTGCTTATGCAATCTGTCCAATTATTTTACACATCTAATAGAAAACCAGAAGCCATGCTTGCATGTGGCCTTGGTCTTGGCAATCAACAGTTGTGACCTTGGAATATTTTGGCTGTTCGTTTGCCTGTTAATTCCCCATTTGTAACCTCGGGCTCACAATTGGAGAGCGAGTATGGCAATTTAGGGTCAATCTAACATCCTTCCCTGCCCCCTTCAAATGTTCAAAATTCAGGTGTTAGCTTTCAACATCTAAACAGCTTTGAACCATGCACGCCACGGCTAATGCACTCCCTCTTGCTCTGACATGTGAGGGAGAGAGATTACAGAAAGTAATCTTCAAAGCAACAAAGAATTCAATAAAAATGTCTGTAGTATTCTCACTTGGGTGTCTTGAAAGCTTAATGGTAATTAAGAGACCTTAAGTGTACTAAATTAAAAAGAATAAAAGCCGCTTTATTAATCAACCTACATACATTCCAAAGTTTTTCTTGGAAAGAATGGTGCATGGAATAAAGCAATAAAAAAAGAGGGAGTGCAGCGATATTATCTGGTGAACCATTAAAAGCACGGATGGCGTTGGAAGTGCTGGGCACACACCCGTGCACGCTTCTGGTCAAGGATATAAACACGCATGGGCGACAAAGGGCAAAGACAAGGCTTTGAAAATGCTTTCATTGGAAGAAAGGGAGGGCGCAGAGTCCGTTTTAATGTAAGCCCATTGGGCATCCTCGAAAGCACATCTCTGCTGATTCTTTTAGTGCGTGCATGTGTACCATCCAGACCCACAGGGGCCCAAACCAAGTGGAGCATGAAGCAAGACGTGCACCTGAATACACGCACAAGAAGAGCCCTGCTGGAACAGACCAATGGGGCAATCACTTCAGCATCCCGTTTTGAGTAGTGGTTAGCTAGAAATGGGTCGTAGCTCAGTGACACAGCCCACGCTTCTCATGCAGAAGATCCCAGCTTCAGTTCCTGGCGTCTCCAGATAGGGCTGGGCGAAATTCCGCTCTGAAATCCTGGAGAGCCGCTGCCAGTCAGCGTGGACAATACTGACCTGACAATAGTTTGACTCCATTGAAGGCAGTTTCCTATGTTCCTAGATGTGTCCAAGAAGCCTGCAAGCAGGGCCCGAAGGCGACAAGGTCTTTCCTACTATCGCTCCCCTGCCAAGTGGTATTCATTGGCATTTGGCCACATGAAGGTCCCATATAGCTCTTATGGCTAATACGTATTGATGGAACTGTATCCCCCATGAATCTGTTCCCTTTTAAAGCCAACCAAGCCAGTGGCCACCTCCACAACTTTGTGGTTCCGGTTTCCGTGAACTAATTATCCACCTCCCGCATGCGCTGTGCTCTCCGCACACATCACGTCACAGCCTGTTCTTTCAATGCAGCTTCTTCCAGTTCTGCAAGCATTCTGGCTAAACGGAACCTGCAAAATTAACTACAGGTCAATCAACCGAGGGCTCTCATTAGTGGTTCTTGTTTTCTAATCCCAGTACACCTCAGCAAAGTATCTTTGAAAGAACACCATGCAGATGATTTAGGCAGGAACATAAAATAACATAACATAGATACATACTTTGCATCTCTATAAATGTTTGTGAAGTCTCTTTGTTCATATAAATGGATTGTTCCTGCTTTCGCTTATCTTTTCCGAGTGATGCGGAGAAGTTATATGTCATCTGTTGTAGCCCTAAAGAATCATTGTAGACAGTGGGCCAAATTTTTGTGGTTTTATTATCAGCTTTCCTGAAAAGTCTGCCTTTTGCAAAAAAAAAAAAAAAAAATGGGGAAGTGAGAAAATTTCATAACCGGCTCATTTGTTATTAAGATGGCAGGGAAGGTGGACTTTGACCACATATCCAAGGTGCTTTTTTAGAACCCAAAAAGGTTTTGAGATCAACCAATGAACCAACATTAAGGGATGACATTTCACACAAGGCTGCAGATAACTTATTTATCACTACGTTGATCTGCAATACATTGTTATTAGTGCTGATGGCAACAAGGAGAAAGTTACTTGAGTTGAAAGGTTGGCTGAAATTAATTTGCAGTAGTAGTGTGTTGCAGGCAAGTTGCAAGACTTCTCATTTTTTGTGGTAATTAAACCTTCCTTAGGGGACAATAGCTTGGCATATTGCAAGTTCCCCTGAGCCCTACAGCATAGGCATGTGTCCTGACATAATGGTGTTAGGACACAGGTAAATTGAGTTAGACACGACAAAATGCAAGAGGGATCCAGAGGTGATTATTATCAACGGCAGCTGCATGAACTTGGTCACAACTGGTTCTAGCCCAAAAATGATGAAACGTGATGAAAGTAGCTCAAGGTCTAAATTTGAAAAAGACTCAATCCTGTTTCTGTGAGTTAGACCACTATGCTATGGACCTGTTCAGACATTCTGTTCTGCAGAGGACTCCCTACCCAGTGTCAATCTGGCACACACATTCCCCCCTCTCTCGTGGGGAGAAAGTAAAGGAATGAATGGAGCTGTACCACATTTATTCGAACGTGCTGCTGGATTTTGAATGATCCCATTCTCTTTGGAAACAGATTGGGTGGCTACTCATTCAGTTCTTGGAGAGAATAGATGTCTAAAACCAAGCAGCTGGGGGGATGACATTTTCCAGTAACTACAAATGACTCTGTTTATTCATTTCTTCCTCCTTGTGGTGAGGAGAAGGGAATGTTCACATGCGCAAGATTCTTACCACTCTGAGAGTTCTCACCCAAAGTAATTCCTGAACATGCTCAAACTCCTATCCCTCTATACCTCAGGAATAGGGTTGAGTAGTCTTTAAAATTAGACTCTGAACTGCTGTAGTTTCAGGAATGCAGTACTTACCTGTATAATTTAAAATATATCACCCTTAGGTTTGAAGACCATACAAGGCCAGAAAATCAGTGTTCAAATGTGATTTGCATTCCTAAGACAGTTCTTGCATGCTTGAATGAGTGGCTTTTGATATTAACCTTGCTGACCACCTGCAGTTCCTATTACTGTCAAAGAGCTTGTGTATTGGGCATAAGATTAAATCAGCTATGATCTATGATCTGCTAAGAGTTGAGTTCAGCTCTCAGCTCTCCAACTTGCTTCTTTTCTCTTTAACTATGTGATGCATGTGTGTTCTGAAAAAAACAATAAACAGGAATTCTTTACCACAGAAAGTATCTATAGTGAGACATCCCTCCCTCCCTCCCTCCCTCCCTCCCTCCCTCCTATTTATCCATCTATCCAGTGCTAATTTTTTTTTATTTACTCTTCTAGGTAAAGATGATGAAATTCCAAAGAAGTTGGGAAAATTTCCACCTGAAACTCAGCCTGCTATACTTAACCTTACTCATCTGGTCAATGGACAGAAGACCACCAGTGGATCAAACAACACCCAGGATATCCAGAGGAAAGGTCACAGAGCAACTGCAGAGAGGGGCCCGGAAAGCTCGACAAGAATACCTGCAGAGAAAGACCAGGAAAGTCCACCAAGCCACCGAAGAAGGAAAAATTCTCTGGAAAAGAGGCCTTCATTGAGACAGCAAAAGCCCGTAACACCCAACGTGCGAAGTGGATTGCCGAAGCACGACGTAGAGAGGCAGAGGAAAAGAACTGAAGTTCCAGCAGAGGATGAAGCCAAGCAAAACCATAATGCAGCTGCTAACCAAAATTCCAATGCTACTTTAAATGCAGGGAAGGAATTTGTACCCAGGTGGATTAAACCTTCCGATATAAAAATGATTGAAAAGACAGCAAAACTCACCATGGAGCTCAAGAGTCGATCTGCAAACCATGCCAGTTCAGGAGCTCCACCTAGCCCTGGTGGTGAGGTGCAGCCGTTGAACATAAAGCAAAAGATCAGGGTTTTGGATGTCGAAGAGGGCAAGCGAGGGTCAAATGCGTCACAGTATGACAACGTTCCGGGTGCTGACCTAGAGAACGAAAACTCTGTGGATGAGGTACTGGAGAGGGCAATCTTGCAAAGTCCAAAAGGCACAGCTTTCTCCAGCAATTCAAGGAAGCTGACAGAGAAAAGATACAGTCCACCAAAAATATCCAACAGTTATGCCTTCAGCTCACAACCAAGAATCCCCAGGTATTCCTCCCAATCTGAAGGGTCAGATATTGGACATAATATCAAACTCCCACTCCCATCTTATAATAATCCACCTGTTTACCATGGAAATTCTCCAAAGCATGTAACCAACATCGTTCATTCCAGCTTCACAACCATACAGTATAATCACGGGAATCGAACCAACTCTCCCGGTCAACCATACATCCCTGACCTTCCAATGGAGATGTTTGCTGATAAATCACATAGAAACTACTCTGCCAGCCACCAAAATCTTGTTGTGAAACCTTCTAATCGAATAGAGGTTCTCCCAGTTGACGCTTACGCAAGCAACCGTAGGTCACCTGCCGGCATGAGATTTGCAATTCCTCCAGCAGATTATTTGCCAGACAGTAGAAAGTGGCCAGATCTTCCTTATATGTACAGACAGGATGCTTACGGGCCATCCTGGAGCCAAGATGGTAGCCAAAGCCACTTGGATAACTTGAAGAAATACCCACCTTTTCAGTCAACGCCTGTTAAAGACAATAATCTCCCCCCTGTCTCTGTGGATGGTCCTATAAGATACAGGACTTCCTCAACCTCGGAAGAACTTGGCTCAGCACGCTACCAATACCCACGTTCCCCAGGTCCCTCCCACCACTACAGACAGCAAACCGATGGATTGTCCATGCATGAATCAGTCCTCCTGTGAGAAACAATATTTGGTCACCTTAATGGCCAGGAGAAGAGCGTGCAAGATTCACAAGTCTTGGGTTGGTAGCTATCCAAGATCAGTAATCTTTAGACAGGACAATTTAGATAAAGCGTACAGAAAATAACACTATTTCACAGCTATGTTAAAGGTAGACAAAGCTGAAACTGAGCATTGAATATAGCAGAAATTATTGGATTCTCATAAACATAGCAATAGCTTTATACGTTAAACATGACTACCATGGCAGTTGTTGGTTACATTTAAGTAGCTTACTTGGTAAATGACCATGTTGCCTAAAACCTATAACCCCCCCCCCCCCCCAGTCAGCTGCTTTTAACTTGACACTACAACCCATTGTATGTTCACTTGTGGCAAGAGAATTACAGAGTTTAAAATGGCGGCATGTATGTTCTTGGACTGCATCCACATTTTTTTATTTTAATGTTTTGTTAACTTATTTTATGACTCATCCATTCATTTAGAATGGGGGGTTTCTTGACATTCGTATATCCACTGCCTCAGTAACCCTGAGAACTCTGGGTTATCCAGTGCAATCTTTATACAGGCAAGCAATTGCCCATTGCTCAGCTAGACAGGAAAAGGCCTGGCATCCAAAGCAGTCACATTCTGATATGGCCAATAAATGGTGCTTATGAAATCAGGACTGTCTGTGAATTGTAACATGCGTCTAGGGTGCCAGTGGTATCTGAGCCCGTTATCCACATATCCAAAGGCAGTTCTGTAGTCTGAGTGTCAGCAGTTTTAAGTCCCATATGTGTGTTTTGATGGGGGTGGAGGCTAGAGGTGCAATCAAATGCAATATGTATATATATATATATATATATATATATATATATATATATATTAGCATATATCAGTGCTAATATATCTCAATGTCAGTGATTATAGAAAGCCTGTACAGATGTTCAGAACATCTGCACGGCAGGGCTGGGTTTCCGCTGGTCCATTTCACTCTTGCCCCTTGTGTGATGGATTTCATATTTGCCTTGGAGCCCAATGCGCGTTGGCCCAGATCACGCAGTCTGTACACCTCAATGTTTGTGGTGCATGGAAGGCATGGTCCAGGTCTGTATGTGTTGAGCATTATGCATCTGTACCTTGATGCAAATATATATGCCAACATCTGAGTTTGGGGGGTGGGCTGGTGCAATCCTGCGCTGCACATACATTCTGAATATCCTCAAAGGGCTATGCACAACGTGTTAAGTAAATAGCTTTGGACCACAGTGGGTGCGCATCAAGGTTGTTTTTGTAAATATACAAAATGGTAACGCCAACAGCATGCAATAGAGAGATAAAAGAAGATGATTTTTAAATGTAATTCCCATCATTCTCAGCCCTGACAGAGAGGTTTTGGTCCCTTGAAAAGCACTCGTTGTTTCTGTAATAAGATTTCTGCGCTTTCGCAATGAATTCCGAGAGTTGGATACTTCTGTCGCCCTTTGTTGCGTGCACCATTGGTGTTGCCTTTGTGTCTTCTACTGAGGCTGCCGCCCTTCCAACCTTTACATTCAATATTGTTTGGAGGACACCATGGACACGATCTGCCAGGAATGGACATGACTTACTCAAGTCCCATTAATTTCACCGGTGGTGGGGTGTTTCTGGTGAAACCTACAAAGTACCCCTCCATAACTTGTGATCCACCAAATCCAAGGCAACATATGAACCATATATTGTGACTTGCCAGGCACTTAATTTCCTATTCACACACCGAGACCCATGCAAACCTAGTAAGCCAGTAATTACAGGAGGACCATCAAGACTGGTGGGTTGAGTTTGGCTTGGTGAGTTGCAATTTGCGCAACAACCCAAATCACAGCCCGGCTATGCCTTCTGTGAAGACAAATGTGAGGCTGTTGCAAAAGATTTTGGTTTGGGTGGTACTGGATGTGGTGGGTTCAGATCCTGGCAGTGTTTCGTGGCTGACTCAAAACTGTTTTGACTTCTATTCGTTTTGTAATCCTGTGTATCTGACATTCTCCCCGGGCCACCTTTGTGTGCTTCCTTGCGTGTTCCATTACGTGCTTGCAAGTCTTATTTTTCTTGAGAGCAATAGACTTCTATACCCTTGATTGGGCTAGTGCTGCTGTACCGTTAGGCCCTTAAGAGATGATTGTAGGTATAAAGTGCTCCCTCGTTGTTAATAGGAAGCCAGCAAATTCGTTGTAACATAACGCTGTATAATCAGTGCCTGCAGCCATTTGGTGTTCACTTTTTTTTGGTCTTATTTTGATCTTGTAGGGCAGGGACAGCTGGAAGAGGACAATTCACTCAAATATTCTCAGGGGTCTCAGTCCCGTTGATTGGGGGAGGTGGGGGAAGCCACTTGCAAGCATTCATGCGTGGAGCTACCATGACTAAAAGCTGAAGCTCCACAGGTCTCCAAAGTGCGCAGGTAGTTCTCTGCCTTGCGTTGCTTCGACTTCAATGAGTGCGCTGTATTCCATAGAAGAGGATGGGAGAGCCCCTGATTTCTCAGGGCTCCATGTGTGCGTGAGCCTGACCGCTGTGTTAGGAAATGCTTGGGAATCTGAATCGACAATTTGAAGTGGGAACAGCGCCTACACAGATCTATGTTCTACAAAGACCAAGTCGGATGTTATGCAGGAGATACATGATGGGTCCTCCTAACCCTTTTTATAATAAAAGCATTGGGGTGGGCAGCATGTGTGAATTGCATCAGGAGAGCAGTGCTGGAGGGTGGGGGCATTTAAGGTTCCCCCTCGCCATCATTTTCCTAAGCAAAATTCCCCCACAGAAGTTGCTATTAGCCCCGCTGGAGAATAAGCACAGATAATACTGGTACCTGTTGATTTCTCCGCCTCTCGCAGCACAATGGCTTTAGGGGAAAGCTTTCAATTGTGAAAAAAAACATCCCCCTTGTCAGCACTGCTGTCCCAATCCAATTCACACTTGCCCTTACTGCCTCTGTTTTTCATTTAAAAAGCAATGGGAGATCCCATCTCAGTTGTTTTTCATTTAATGTAATTGTTTCAATGAGGAGATCTGATCCCAGATCTGCCAGATCTGTTTTGAGCCTATTTTGAAACAAGATGGCCAGGGGCCACGTCTAATCCCATCTTTGAGTTGGCCATGGAGCCATGTCTGCACAGGGAGAATTGATGTGTGTCTCAACTGTGAGTTGACGGCATGCCTTTCTCCTGATATCCACAACGTTTCAATCACATACAAGAGCGAGGAGCTCTGGAAAGTCCCAAAGCCGATCCAGCAAACAGACAGTGGTGTCATTTCTGGTCCTTCTAGTCCCTCAGTGGTAGGTACACAAGACCACTACCCATATGCACATCAGGGTACCAGTTACCATTTTGTTTTCCTCATGGCTGCTGTACAGTTTGGGCCAACGTCTAGAACTGAGCTTGCTGGGCTAAATTCTGGTCCACCCCAGCCTAAAAACATTGGATGGAAAATATTTAGGACGTTTGGTCTTCCCAGTCAAACAGTGGAAGGGTCCAGGTTGTCAATGAGATTGACATCTCTTCCTTAGGCCCTCTCACTGTCCCCATGGGTTTTCTGGCTGCAACAATGGTGAAGACATAGAAGTATCAAATGTATTTCCCTTCCCCGCTAAATCAGGCTGGCACAGTTTGTGATCCGTCAGGTTGAATACAGCCTGCAGGGAGCGGGTGGGGGTCACCCTCAATTTGCAGGTGCAGGTAACGCCAGGAGGCTTGCACGGTTGGTTGCCTCCATTTGGCTTTGTGGGTCATGAGTTGCACATGCCTGCCCTAAACAATGAACTTGGGCGCCTATCCTGGCTACAGGTTGGTGCTGTTCACGTTTTATGGTACCGAAGTCTTTCAAAAAGAAAAGAAAGACTGACAGACATTTTGCCAATGTGTTAGACATTTTGTGTATATACTGAATCGGATGTAATTTTTAATTAATTTGGCAACTGACATTAAAAACAACAACTGCAGAACACAGTGAGGTAACATCGGATTACTGCACTGAGGAGAAGCTTCTAAATGATGAGAGGGCGGAGGGGGAGGGAACCATTGCACCTATAGCTGTTGTTGGATTCCAGTTCCCATTGGCTCCAGCTGGCATGACCAATCATCAGGGATGCTGAGAGTTGTAGCTCAACACTGGTTGAAACCCATCGGTTCCCTGTTATGAATGGACAAAACAGTGCTTTGTCTTTTACCCTTTGTTCTGAATTACCCACTGTTGTGTAAAAATGTATGTAAATAATAATGTGGCTATGTAATAATCTCAAGGTTTAAACCATGGCTTCGTGATTCATAATAAATATAATAAAAATGTAAGCTGTACAATTTACTGGATGCTAGCAGCAGAAAGACAACTGCTCCCAAAATATGTATTGAGACTAGTAAATACTGTAGATTTATATATATAAAATATATACATGCTATTTTTATTACGTCATCTTCAACAGTTTTTTAAACTATGTTTTCCTATTTTGTTGTGACCTGTATTTTTAACATGTTAAAAACAATTATTAAGCCTATGCTGTCTTGTGTGCCTGTCTCAAAAAGGATACATTGGGCAGGTTGGCAAAGCAACCTGAATACAAAACCGGCCAGGTACTTTTTGTTTTGACCAGACCAGACCAGACAGTGTCTGGAACCAGATCAAATCGTCCTGGTTACCAGTTCGAAGCAAGAGTCTGAATAATGTGGTGAGCTTACAGGTATCAATGAGAATGTCGCAGTGAGCGCATAAGTTTCATACCTTGGAGTATTTTTTTTTTGATGTGTTGGGTTTGTCTAAGCGTCTGATTTCTGTTATCTTCAAGGGCTGTTTAGCAGTACACGAGAGAGAAGCCTGCTGTTTCGTGGTTGCAATTCATGCTAGAAGACCATGGGCTGATTTACAGATGCAGGTTCATCACTTGAGCACTGAAGCATCAAGTAGGGATCCGCATGGGTGATTGAGTCGTCACAGATCAGACACCACCAATATAGAAAGGCTTTTGCCATCCCAAGATAGAACCTGGTTGAGGAAAGAAGAGAGAGCCACATTTCCCTACGTAGCGTTGAACTGGGTTGCCCCTATGCTTTTCACAACTGTGTTTCACTCCAGACTCGGTGCCAACTAGGGGTGGGCGAAATTGGCGAGTGCTCACCCCCGCCCCTGCGTTCGAGGCCGTGTGAGCCCGCTGCGTTAACGCCAGCCACTATTAATACAGCAGAGGGACATGCGCGCTTTCCAGAGCCTCCGGAAAGTGTGCATTTCCCCCCCCCTCCTCTAACGGTGGCTGCCATTAACACTTACCCTAGAGTCAAGAGGGGGGAGAAACACACTTCCCAGAGCCTCTGAAAAATGTGCATTTCCACTTGCTCCATTAATGGCGGCCGCCATTAACACAGCGCGGTGAAAGGGCGCAATCCCAGAAGCCAGAGCGGACCCATGCCCAAGCACTTGCCGGGGGGGGGGGAGGGCTCACAAGCACTTGGGCACGGGTTTGCACTCCCACCTGGATGTGTCCGATTGGATCTGTGAGGACAGCAGACCCAGTCAGATGCTTGTACCATCCCTAGTGCCAACTACACAAGGGATCTTGCTGCATTGTGCCTCTTCTTTTCTTCCCCCACCCTGGCCATCTATTTAGAATGTCCCTTTTGTTCCGCATTTTCTTAAGTAGCTCCAACTTCCCATCCCTTCCCTGATCAACTTTGCTGGTTTATATCCTGCCTTTTCCCAATTGGCCTCAAAGGAGCTCATGCCATTGGAAATGGAAATGGAATAAGTACAGCAAATAGAGACACCTAACTTGACTCATACGTTTATATAGGCAGGGGTGGCTGCTGCTGCTACTAATATTGCTTCCTGGGCACCCATCACCTCACTCCCAGTCACTGGCTATTGATCTGCGGGATTCACCTGAAGCCTCTGCTCACACCAGCGAGCTGCCCAGCCTCCTACATGAAACCTCTTACAACACTAAATCTACAGCAGCCCAGAGATGAGGCTGGGGGGCTGGCCGGCACATGTGGAGACCTCAGATAAGTCCCGAGGGTGAGCAGGCGGGGGGCAGCGGCTGGCCCGGTGTGGGTTGGCTGCTTCAGCAATGATGTGTTTCAATGCCAGCTGTATTCATCATATTGCTTAGCAACACAACACAATTTTTTTCTCATAGGTTGGCACCTCTAGCATGCCACACATTGCTGTAGTGTTTTATATAGAGAGATGGAAGCGCAACTATTGGAGAGACAAACCAGCAGGTAAGAGGCAATTTAAAAGGCTCCCCAATACTATTAAAAGCTATTCAAGGTATGAGAGCAGGGTGGACCTAATTTTCGTCGTCTCTTTCCGCCCCAGCAGCAAAGCCATCCTCGACCTAACTGAAAACCCTACAAATGAGCAGTTCAGACCTCTGACGAGTGATCTGCCCAGGGTGGGCAGGGAAGAAGAAGGGCAAAGATGTCAAAGACTAGGAGTCACTTCTCCTCACTGCCAGTCTCCAGCCCCACACAGACTATCCCTGAGGGAATGCAGCCCTTGACAGGGGGAAAAAAAACCTCCCTACCCCACTGCATAAGCTAGGAATTATGAATCTCAAAGAGGCGGTCCAAATCTGGCCCTTGGTTTCTCAGATAACCATGGACTCACCACTTTTCCTCTGCCAATTGTTTGGTGGTTTCTCAGTTTTGGTGTAGCCCTGGTCCGGCCCCCAGTTCTAGAAGGTTTAAATGGCTCTTAAGACCATATGAAGAACCAAGCTGGATCCGACCAAGGCTCCATCTAGTCCAGCACCGTTCACACAGTGACCAACCAGCTGTTGATCAGGAACCCACAAGCAGGACGCAGGTACAACAGCACCCTACTATTTTCCCTAGCAACTGGCGTACGTAGGCAGACTAGTAGCCATTGGTGTATATAAGGGGACTAGTAGGCCTTGAGAGCCGCCTTCTCCAGGAATTCATCCAACCCCCTTTTAAAGTCATCCAAATTGGGGGCCCTCACCACATTTAACTATGTGCTATGTGAAGAAGTACTGCCTTTTATCTGTCCTGAATCTCCCACCAATCAGCTTCATAGGATGACCCCAGAGTCTAGAAATATGAGAGATGGAGAAAATGTCTCCCTATCCGCATTCTCTACATCATGCATAATTTTGCACTCTTCTAAGGCTTAGGTACAGGCAGTAAGAGCTAAAATGCGCTGATATTCGTGGGTATCTTGGCATCATCCCTTTTGCTCTGCCCACCTCTGGAGTGTGGCTTCCGAGAGCTTTGCCGCCATTGAATTTGGCCATCAGGCTGAATGAGGTTTGACATCCCTGGGGTAGACCATAGCCCACTGAAAGAGCAGGTGCTGCACCGGTACAAGGATCTGGCCTCAATCTGTAGCATTTCTAGTTAGCCAGGATCACTGGTAGCAGCCTTGGGCAAGACGTGTGCCTCAGACTCTGGAGAGTCACTGCCAGAGTGGACAATAATGATTTCGGTGGACAAATAGGTACAAAAGCAGTGTCTTCTTTTTATGGTACTTGCAAATTGCAAAGCAGATGCTGGTTTTTCAGGTGAACATGGGAGGTTGGGCTGTCCATCATTTGGCTGCCCAGTGGGGGTCAATTACCCTTGCTTAGCACTGTCCTCCCTTTTCAAAGGGGATTTCGTGGCACAACCTGGTGTGGGGAAAGGATCAGTCTTAAAGGAAAATCTGTATTAAAACGTCTGACAGTGGAGTGAAAGTTGTACAAGGAAAAGTGATGGTCAGAGGAGCTAGCGTTGGAAACAAAAAATAAAAATGGTTGGCTTAGGATGGGGAGTCACGTTGGGCCCAAACAATACCCCAGCAGCAGCCTCAGCTTCCTCAGGGGAAATATAGCAGGTGAGTTTTGGATGTATCAAAAAGGAGGCTGAAGCTCAGCCTTCAATCTCTAATCAGCAGCAACATGGAGGGAAGCCAACCTTATCAAGAAATCCTTGCCCAAGAGTTTGATGTGAAAAAAACTCCAAAAATTCATCTTAAAAACAAAGGGAACCTCCAAAACTGTACAGGCCGGATAGTCTGGTACAGCAAAGATGGAACCAATGACTTAGGGAGGTCATGGGCTCTCCTACACTAGAGGCCTTCAAGAGGCAGCTGGACAATCATCTGTCAGGGATGCTTTAAGGTGGATTCCTGCATTGAGCAGGGGGTTGGATTCGATGGCCCCTTCCAAATCTTCTCTGAGTCTATGAGGTAATCCTGACCGCCTTGAGTCCCAGTATTGAGAAAAAAGTGGGATATAAATAAATATTATTAATAATATAATAATAATTCTCAGAACTTTCACTGTGTCTCCCATCATCACCATGGAGGAGAGGTTTCCCCCCCGGAAACCTTGTCTCATTTTGAATGTGATGTGCAAACTTCAGGTTTTTCCTCTCCCACGAATCTATATTACTCACCACAGAGACACGGGGTGCTATTCATTCTATGCCATCAAACACCCACCTTTTCCTCTCCCGCAATCTTGCATTCTCTTGTGTTTGTTTTGCTGAGGGAAATGCTACTTTATCGACGCAATATGTTCATGAACAACTGTGAATGGTGGTTTGATAGAGCTTACCAATTTTACCCGTTTTTTTTCTTCGTTCTTTCCGGTTTGTCTCCCCTTTCAAAGAAGTAGCTTAAAAGTCACAGTGTTCTCTTGTCGAACCTTTTGTCCTGGCATTTCTGCTGCTGGGGAGATTGAGCCAGCTCTGTTGTTTGCAAATGTATCGTCATCGTGTGGACATGGCTCCAGACAGGAATAAGAATTGGAACCGTCCTAGCAACAGCTGCTGCATCTCCCCAAGCTTGAGAAAAGTACATTCTTCCATGACTTCTTCATGCCACAAATAATAACTGTCTGCAGAAACTCACAAACACGTTTGTCTATTTGAACCCTTTCTTTATTTGCCGTCTTACTGCATTAAAATTTTGTAATAAAGGCTTACAACCTTAGAGATATAACAGAGAAGAGAAAGGGAGCAGAGGAGGGAAGAGGAAAATAAGCAAATTCAGGTACTATTGCATACTGTTATATAGCGAAATGGGAACTGTGGACTGCATAGGGACAGACTCAGGTTCTAGTCCCCACTCGGCCATGGAAACTCACTGGGTGACTTTGGGCCAGTCACTAATTCTCAGCCTAGTCTACCTCACAGGGTTGTTGTGAAGATAAAATGGAAAGGAGGAGGACCATGTAAGCCACCTTGGGTTCCCTGCAAGAGGGGAAAAGGTGGACTATAAATGTAACAATCAATAGTAAGGGTGCCGGTTCTTAAGGTTCAAACTAAAGTTTCAGAGTTTTAGCCACCTTGGGGAAGGAGGAGTTAAATTTTGGGGTGAAAAGCCAAAAGAATGAAAATAGCACTACATTTGATTTGAAAATGGAATGCAAATTGCATTAAAATCATTGTCTTATTCCATCCCATATAGAAATGCTCTAATCAAATTGTCAATTATCTTTTCCCATTAAACTCATATTTTTGTACACACAATCAAAAACACCTTAGTCTAAACAAGACTGTTCATTATATTTCTCCTCATTCCAGCTAAAAAAAATCTGCAGTCTCCCCCCCCCCCCCCCCGTAAAACCGCCCTCAAATAGTTGATATTACATTGGTATAACTTCATATTTAGAGAGCTCTTGGTCTACATGCAAAAATAAAATCAAATAAAATTGAATGAAACTATGTACTCTAAGCCACTTCTACTTCTTAAAACTAAAATATGCACACCATTCTCTGTGTACATAATCTGGCCTGGTGGGGGTGGTTTAGGTTTTCACTTAGAATCATAGACTAGTAGAGTTGGAAGGGGCCTGTAAGGCCATCGAATCCAACCCCCTGCTCAATGCAGGAATCCACCTTGAAGCATCCCTGACAGATGATTGTCCAGCTGCCTCTTGAAGGCCTCTAGTGTGGGAGAACCCACCACCTCCCTAGGTAATTGGTTCTATCTTTGCTGTACCTGGCTATCTGGCTTGTACAGTTTTGGAGGTTCCCTTTGTTTTTAAGATGAATTTTTGTAGGGGTTTTTTTTTTTTTTTTTACACCAGTCTCTATAGGAAAGGACCCGGAGAGCCATTGCGGATTATACAGAAACAAAATAAAATATGTCACGGCTTGCATGTTGGTGTGAACCAAACTACATAGTTTGCATCCAAAAGGTACTGATCACATTTTGAGATAAGACAAACTAACATTCCAGCAGGCATGGGTGAACCCTCAAGGGTAACTTGTCTGTGTGTAGCAGCTACTGCTGATTAAAATCACAAGTAAAACGTTCACATTGCATCGCTGTCCAAACCAGAATGCTTTTCAACAGAGGCAGTCGTAAGTGGGATGTAGCACTCACAAAGATGGCAAACTTCAGGCCTGGGGGCCAAATCTGGACCTCGAGGGTTCCTCAGATGGCTTTACTGCTTTCCCACAACCACTGATAGTTTGGAGGTTCCCTAGTTGGGTGCTGTTTTTCCCCTAAGGCTCAGTGACTGCAGTAAGAGCTTTAAGACGAACTATGCCGGTATTTTGGCCCTGCCTCTTTTCCTTTGGGCTCCACCCACTGCCATGGTGTGCCCCCACACCTCCAAAAGCTTCACCGAAATTTAGCTCTTGAGGTGAAAGTGGTTCGAAACTTCAGCATTGTCAAGTCCTGTGTAGGTGGGCACGAAACAGCCTTTAAATCAACCTTCCCCAACCGGGGTCCTTCCAGATGTAGCCTACAACTTTTTAGCCTACAATTTCCACCATCATTGGCCATGTTTGCTGGGGCTGGTGGGAGTTGTAGGCCCAAACATCTGGAGGGCCCCAGATGTAGGCCCAAACATCTGGAGGGATTTAGATGAACAGTGTACTGTCAAATTCCAGTAACTAAAGCCTACTTCTCACCAAGGTGAAGAACTTGTGTCTGGCTACACCCCTTCAGATTGCGGTGGGGGTTCCTATGATGGGATGTTTTACCATTCCAAAGAAATCTCTTGCAGATAGAAAAGTAATATATTAGGGAGAAAAGTTCTAGCCGAGCCTTTTCCCTTACATCCTAGTTTTCTATGTTCAGAGAATTGTTTTATGGTGGAACCCTCAATCATTTGAGCTTCCATCCACATGCTGAAGTGAAATAGCCCCGATGCAGATTTCCCACTTCAGTGAGAACATGGTCATTGGTCATAACCATTGGGATACCCTTGACCATTCTTGAATTTGTCAGTTACATTTTACACTGGAGGTTGTGGGTATGGCTCATTGGCCTACTGTCATGATGCATTAATCCTTTCCTGCTCTGCTGGGCTTCTTTTTCCCTGGGACATTGACAGATGTGGCAAAAGAGCCAGAAACATCTGCCAAGACGTGGGTACCTTCCCATTCCTGCAGCTCTCTGACTGGCAGAGCACCCGTGGTTCCATCATTCTGTCCTTTTCTTGCTCCCAACAGGAAGAGAGTTTCGATTTTAAAAAGCAGGTACCCTTAAGTAGCTAGATAGTGTCCTTACGTGCTTCTGAGAGATTAGCATGTTTCCAGTTAACGGCTACCTCAACAAGCCGACATGTCCCTGTTTGACATGGGGGCAGTGTCTGGGGTGCTTTTGAAACGGACGTTCTTACAAAGTTGTACCTGCAGGCGCACGAAATGGGCAGCCTGGGTGTATTCTCAATCCAGCCCATTTTAAAGGTGAGAATCTTTTGTTCTTCTGCACGCATTATTGGCCACGTGGCATTTCCTCCCTCAGCATCAAAGTGGCTTTGCACCACGGTCTTTGGGTCTGTTGAATACCCTTTGTTCATGGGTAGTAATTACGGTCCTACATGGTTTCTGTAAAGGTTGGTTCTTTCGCCCACCATCTCTTTAGAAATGAATCATGCCCCTGCTTGTGTTTGCGGGGGTGGCCTAAACAGAGAGCATCGAAATTTCCTCTTTGCTCAGATTCAAGGGCCTGGCAGGAGAGCGATTTACTACGAGGAAAAAAGCAACAAAGCTTATTATGGTTTCCATATGTCTAATTAGCTCCAGGTTGGGATAATGGAAAGGGATGGCTACCTGTCACTGGAGTGGCAAGTAAGTGGTTGCTTACAAAGACGGGCGCATTGAGCTGCCTTTGAACTAAATGGGTCTTAAGTTTCTTGGAGATTAACCCTCCTATTTCATTTACTATTTAGTTTTTGATGGGGGGGTTGGGGGGGGGGTTGTCTTTGCAATAACCATTTGGATGGTCCTGATAATGACCACCTCCAGCTACTGGGAATGTGAGCGCAATAGGAAATGGTGTGTAGGCAATTTGAAGCCTTTGTTAGACCCAGGGCATTTCCGTTAGCAATAAAAGACTTTGGGAAAAGGTGCTCCAGTGAAGGGAGCTGAATGGGAGTGTGTGTGTGTGTGTGTGTGGTGGGGGAACAGCCTTCAAGGCCGCTGTGCAGTACTGCCTCTTTTCAGTGATTGCATTAGCAGCCCAAGTAGTTCTCCTGGGCTTCTAATTGCTTCTATTCACAGGCAGAATGCACTTTACCAAGGTTGAATCCCTTCGCTACGCCTCCGTCAGGTAGTTATGGGTTATTATCACTCCCCCATCCCCTTTTAAGCTGGTTATTTAAAGCATGGCAGAGAGGTTGTGTCTGTTATTTATTTATTCATTTTCGCGGGTTAGCGTGACCGGAGATGGGGAGAGCTCGGTATTTTGTAGGTTTAGGAGACTTTTGGAATGTTCCAGAGAATTGGAAGACGAGGCCTTTTCGTGTCCCGTCACCACCAGCACCCTCCCACGACCCAGGCCCATAAGTATTGCTCCCCGGGGGGGGGGGAGAATTCAGGCAGACCTCAGGAGAGAGGAGAGGGCGTCTTTGTGCATCGGTAGCCTTTTACTTACATCAAACACGAGTAAAGAGAGACCATTCTCTCTGTGTGTGGGGGGGGGGAAGGGGGCATTCAAGTCACCTTTAGATGGAGATCCTGGAGCTTGGAATGTGAAGGACATAAGGGTGGGCACTCATGCATTGCCGCATAACAGACTTACCCAGATGGATTTTAAACCTAAGAATTTTAAGATGCCGTGATTGTTATTTTCATATTGTATCGGTTTCATACGCTCTTTGAATTAGTTTTATGTATTTGATTTATATTGTATTGTTGTATTTACCTCCGCCTCGATCCAGAGGGAGAGGTGATTATTATTATTATTATTTGCACCTGTTCATTTATATGTATAAATTTATCCAACCCCCCCCCCCCCCAAACCTTTCAGTTTCACATGTTGCATTGACGGCTTCCTATGTTCACTCACACTCTGAGATGCCAGGAAAATACGTTATTTAGGCAATATGCCACTAGGATGGTATCCTATGCTGTGGTTCGTTCCAGCTTCACCTCTACCTTGTAGCTGGAGGGCTATCAGTGGCAGAATGGTGGTGTGTTTGTGTGTTTGTTGTGTTTGTTGGAAGCTTTCTTACCACTGGAACTATCATTCCACATTACAAGCACTCAGCTGGCAACCACGGTCATCCACATAGAACGAAAGAGTTGGAAGGGACCTTGAAGGTCATCTAGCCCTGCCCCAGGTAAAGAATTTTAAAGCATCTTTCCTTTTAGCCAATTGAGGCTTGCCTCAGTGCAAATTCCTGTTGCCTTGGCTCAGGGATAAATCACATCTTTTCCATGCAGATGGTCCCAGGTTCAGTCCCTAGCATTTCTAAGCCAGGCTGAAGACTCCTCCCTGAAACCTTGGAGGGCAGCTGCCAGTCAGGGTCAAGAGTACTGAGCCAGATGGACTCTGCATAAGGCAGCATCCCATGTTCCTATTGCTGTTGTAGTTTACTTGTGTTTTGCCATTCATTTTATTTAACAACTCTTCTAGCTGCCTAATACAGACACCACCGAGCATCCTTTTGAGCCTTTTACCTTTAGCTGCTCCTTGTTGTTGTTGTTGTTGATGATGATGATGGTGATGGTGATGGTGATGATGATGATTTATTGCATTTATGTACCACCCCATAGCCGAAGCTGTCTGGATGGTTTACAAAGATTAAAAACATTGAACATTAAAAACTGATATACAAAGTTTAAAAAGCATAAAAAGCATAAAAACAAATACAATATCTATTTAAAACAACTATTCTGAGTCAAAAAATTTTTAAAAATGAAAATAAAAATCAACACACACTGTTAAATGCCTGGGAGAAGAGAAAAGTCTTGACCCGGCCAAGAAAAGATAACAATGTTGGTGCCAGGCGAGCCTCGTCGGGGAGATTGTTCCCTAAACGTCCGAACAACCCAGCCTATGACGCGGTATTGCGGTGGAAACGAGGTGTGGCGCCTTCTCTGTGGTTTAAGAACACCTGGTTTTGAAAAGAGAGCGTGAAAGAGAACTGTTTGCAACAGGATGGCACTGTCAATTCTACTGGAGTCTTAGAGGACTCTCACAGCCTTGACATCTGAAGCCTTCCAGAACAAGTGAAGTGGGCCCTGCGTTTGAAGTGGCAATACAACGCAGGTTGTAGCAGAAGGGAGAAACGAATTGTATTAATTCCAACAGACTTCAAGAAACTTGCAGCTCTGAAAAGTTCTGTACAGCTTTTGGTTCAGAGGTCCTCGGCAACAAAGAAACGTCAAAATCAAGGATAAAGATTCAGACAAAGAGCGGCGAGGTAGACGGCAGCTTTTCAGCCTTTGGGGGGGGGAGGAAACGCCTCTTGAATGAACGCCGCATGCTTTCAACTTGTATTTCAAATGATTTGATTATTATTACTAAATTCCTTTTTGGAATTACCAATGACAGAAAGTTGAAAAGAAGAATGTGCAAGATGCTGTACTTAGCCCTTTGTTCCTGTATAGGTTTTTCATTGATAATTGTATCTGGAAACGGTCAGTTGTTATACCTGCTCCAATCCCATGCCTGACAACAATAGATTTGTTGGATCTGATTTTGTGCATGTGTGTTTGTGCTGTCAAGCTGAACACCTGACACTGTTTTGCTATTCAACACTTCAGTCCCTTTCATTTAATAAGTTTTTTAAAAAATCAAATATTGCATTTCCACAAATTCCTCCTGTGTATAAGCAGTAACAAAACAAAACAATGACCATGTAGATTAACTTTTCTTTGACAATTTGTTTTTAAAAAAATCTGTAATAAAAAATCCATAATCAACTAAGGGTAGCATGTGTCGGGTTCATTGTACCTTAAAGGCGGCCAAGAAATAAGTTTAGCTTTTGAAGAATCACACTATACTGACAATGGGAGCAGGGAGAGAATTACTTTTCTGGAACCTAAAAGTGGAGGAAGACAGTTTTCTACCACTTCAAGATGAAGTATTATTGTTTGAGGGTACATTCCCTCCAACCATTAGGTAATGCTACCTATGAGGCATTTCCCCTCCCCAACACTATCACCACTGAGTCCTTCACTGGGCAATCCCACCTACAGCTTTTCTTATTTACAGCAAATGCTTATATTTCTGGGCCTAAGGAACTCTCTGCCACCATAACTCAAGAGTTCCACAAGTTGGTCCTTTTCTGTTGCCACCAATTCTGTTAAAATATCTTATAGCCTCCTGGTAGCTGGTATAAGATGCTGAGGCCATGTGAGATGGGCACCAACACTAGACACCAGATGAACTATTAAGCAATATTTTATTAAAAGGATATTTTGTACATCAGGAATTACTAATATCTACTTACCAAATTCCCTAATCCTCCATCCCAGCCAAGTAACCCTACAACCAGGTCCAGCTTCTGGGTACAGTCTTCGTTTGACACCAAAGCCCCTCCTGTTGTAATTCTGGCTGCTTGCACAGTTTGGTTTTTCCTGCCTGCATGTAACTCAGCTTGCCTAGTGATCAATGGGAACTTTTCCCCCAAAGCCAATAGGAGCTTTCTTTCAAGGTCTGATTGTTGTGAAGGGGGGGTCACAGCCAATGGTTAACCTTTCTCTCCCCAGCTGCAGCACTCCAAAAATTGTCCTGAAGTGAAAATGCATTTTAAAAAAAAAGCTTCTTTTGGTGGCAATGGAAGATTATTTTTATTGTATTATTATTATTATTATTATTATTATTATTATTATTATTATCATCATCAACAACAACAACAATAATAATAATAATAATTGCAGTGTGTGTGTGCATGTGTGTGAGAGAGAATTGGGGGTGCAGCACATGAATAGGGGAGAATTAGCCTTTCTCTTTATCACCCCTACAAACATAAGAGCCCTGCTGGATCATCTAGTCCAGCACTCTGTTCGCACAGTGGCCAACCAGCAGCTGACCAGGTTCCAACAAAGCAGGACATGGTGCAACAGCACCCTCCCACCCATGTCCCACAGCAACTGGTGTATATATAGGCTTACTGCCTCTGATACTGGAGGTTGCACTTAGCCATCTGGACTAGTAGCCTTCTCCTCCAGGAATTCATCCAACCCGCTTTTGAAGCCACCCAAATTGGTGGCCATCACCACATCTTGTGGTAGTGAATTCCCTAGTTTAACAATGCACTGTGTGAAGAAGTCCTGCTTTTTATCTGTCCTGAATCTCCCACCAATCAGCTTCATGGGGTGACCCCATTGGGTTTCAGTATTATGTATGGGAGAATGGGGAAAGGACCATAAGCCTTTTCAAAAAGCTTCCATTGGCACCAACAGAAGCTTAAAAAACAGTTTGACTTTTGCAACCATGTGGGGTGGAGAGAAAAACTAAATGGTGTGTGTGTGTTTGTGGAGTGCATATTGCTTGCAGGTTCTCAGTTCCCCACCCATCCTATTAGAAACGAAAGCTCTTTTGAACCCGCATGTTGCAGGGGTAGTGCTTGTGGTGGGTAGTGCCTTCAAATCCAGCTTCTGGACTTCTTAAAGGCATACGGTTGACCCCTGTGGGAACCAGAATGCTGGACTAGATGGGACTTTGCTTAGTTCCAGCTTTACGCACTTCTGTCCTTAATCATCTCCTCATTTTGACAACTTGGCTGATGTCACAAAACTGGGAGTGAGGGTTGGTTGGCTTATCAAGCACCTGAAGGGACTCATTACATGGCTATCATCCCCACATGCCTGCTCCATTCACTTCTTCCTAACAATCTCAGACTTTATCATACATATCTGCCTGTTCCTTCTGGCGGGCTCCAACTGCTTTTCTTCTAAAGTTGCAAACTGTTCTATTCATCGTATTGTCCAGCTTTGTGCCTGGATATTATTAAGCATTCTTGCCCTCCCCCCAAGACAAGATACCACGTGAAGTACTTAAAGATAATTCATCCCTCTAGTTTGTGCTTTTGGATTCCTATAAACCACATTGATTTTGTATTTCTTATGTCAGGGTATTGTAAGCTTTCTATGTAGGGTGTAACTAAGGAAAAGGTGTTCAGTCTGAATGGGTGTTTAAAGAAAGAGACAGCTAGGCGCATTGATTGGACCTGTTTTATAGGCATTATAGTGAATATTTGCAATCAGGGGAGAAGTTAGGATTGGCAGGGCCAATGCAATGGGCGGGGGGATGGACCCTTCTTACAGTGGTCCAGAAACTTCAACTGGTACAAAACAGGGCAGCCAGACTGTTAACGGGGACTGGCCAACGAGACCATATTACGCCAGTCCAGGTCCAGGCCCGATTCCAAGTGCTGGTATTAACATTCAAAGCCCTAAACAACTTGGGGCCAGGTTATCTGAAGGAAAGCCTCCTCCCATATGTACCTGCCTGGACACTAAGATCATCCTCAGGGGTCCTTCTCCGTGAGCCCCTACCAAAGGAAATGAGGCAGGTGGCTACCAGGAGGAGGGCTTTCTCTGCTGTGGCACCCTGGCTGTGGAATGAGCTCCCTAGAGAGGTTCGCCTAGCACCTACAATATACTCCTTTAGACACCAGGTGAAGACATTTTTATTTTCTCATTATTTAACAGTTTATCAGTTTAATTTTTAACTTTGCTCTTTTAAATCTGCATTTTAAATTGATATTAATTTTTGCATTGCTGCTTGGTTTTATCCTGCTTGTGTTCTTATATTGTATTTTTATACTGTTATTGTTTTATATTTTGAATGGGCTTTATGGTTTTAATTTTTGTAAACTGCCCAGAGAGCTTCGGCTATTGTGTGGTATAAAAATGCAATGAATAAATTGTCTAGACGCTCGGTTGGTTGGTAGACCAGGGAGAATAACTTCTGTCAGCAGGAACATGGAGGAGGTGTCTACCAAGTGAGATTCCCCCTAGAATGAAATTTTCAAGTAGTATGCTGCGGAATGGGTGATGCCGGATTGCAAGAGCAGGTCAAGGCCATTGCCTTCACGTCCTGTTTGCGGGCTTCTCAGAGGCTTGTGGCTGGCCACTATGGAAAACAGGATACTAGACTGCATTAGGAATGCATGAGAACTTCATTTTTCCTCGCCAAATATGTGACCATGCCCTGTTTGAAGCCCCCGAACGCTAGCGTGAGTGTATGCCTGCTGAGAACGTTTGCAAAGTGCCGGACATGTGCTGACATTAGCTTCCAGTTTGATTTTCTGCAAATTTCCTAATTTGCACAAATTTCCCTGTAGACTGAATCAGCCCCAGTTTAGTCCATGGGGGAAATTTCTGCAAATTTGGTAAAGTTTGTGAAAGTTTCTCTCTCAATCACTGCTCGATTTGCAGAATTTCCCCATTTGCCCAGAGCGAGCAGCAATGGCAAACACGAACAGGAATCGGGTGTGAGACAAGCGGAAAGGTGATGTTTGGGGAATTGTAGTGATCTTGAGCACCGCTTGTGTGCCCATCCATAGACTTGATGGTTCTTGGGCCTGATCCAGTAGGGCTCTATTTTATGTTCTTATTGCAAGGTTGATGCCACATTCTAACCCAGGGGTGTTGAACATCAGGCCCGTGGGCCGAATCGGGCTGAATCCGGCCTACCTGCAGTCCCATTTTGGCCCTCCGGGGTTCCCCCGATGGCCATTCCCCTTCTCCAAGCCTCACCCCTTTCCCCATGACTGCCAATAATTTGGTAGTTTTCTGCTTATTGCACAAGTTAAAATGCCTTTCTGAAGGCTTCGTTCCTGGCAGTGAGACCTTTAAGATAACATAGGCTGGTATTTTGACCCCACATCTTTTGCCTGCAGCTCCGCCCACCCCTGGGATTTTACACTCAAGAGTGGTGCCAGTGTGGCGTAGTGGTTAGAGTGTTGGACTGGGAGTCAGGAGATGCGGGTTCTAATCCCCACTCAGCCATGGAAGCTCCCTGGGTGACTGTGGGCCAGTCACAGACTGTCAGCCCAACCTACCTCACAGGGTTGTTTTTGTGAGGATAAAATGGAGAGGAGGAGGATTATGTCCGCCATCTCAGGTTCCTTGGGAGAAAAAAGGCAGGATTTAAATGTAATAAATAAACAACAACAAAAAACACACACCCATGAATATAAAACTCTTAAGGCATCATCCTATGTGAGGGGTCTAACCCGGGCACCTTCCCCCCTGAATCCGACTTTAGAGCCTTCGGCGGTTCGCTGCGATGCCTTTAATGATCATTTCGCAGATAAAATCTCTCGGATAAGAGCCGACTTAGATGCCGTCGTTATAGCAGAGGCTGACGATGGAGTGTCCAGTGACTCCGCGAGTAGAATTATACTGGATCGGTTTCAGTTGGTGAGTACCGAGGACGTGGACAAGCTGCTTGGACGAGTGAGGGGGACGACTTGCCCTCTCGATCCCTGTCCTTCATGGCTGGTCGTCCAGGGAGGAGATGCGGTTAGATCGCAATTACAATATATTATTAATGCATCTCTCAGGGAGGGGAGTTTTCCATCATGTTTAAAAGAAGCGGTGGTACGGCCGCTTCTAAAGAAGCCCTCCCTGGATCCCCTGGACTTTAATAACTACAGACCGGTATCAAACCTTCCATTCTTGGGCAAGGTGATCGAGAGGGCGGTTGCCTTTCAACTCCAGGTAGTCTTGGATGACACTGATTTTCTAGACCCATTTCAAACTGGCTTCAGGGCGGGATACGGAGTTGAGACTGCTATGGTCGCCTTAGCGGATGATCTACGCCTGGGTATTGACAGGGGGAGTGTGTCCCTGTTGGTACTTTTGGACCTCTCAGCGGCATTCGATACCATCGACCATGGTATCCTTCTGGAACGCCTGAGGGGATTGGGAATCGGGGGCACTGTGCTTCAGTGGTTCCGGTCCTACCTCTCGGGCAGGTTCCAGATGGTGATGCTTGGGGATAGCTGCTCTGCAAAGAAGGAGCTGCTGTGTGGCGTACCGCAAGGTGCCATCCTTTCCCCAATGCTGTTTAACATTTATATGAAACCGTTGGGAGAGATCATCCGGAGGCATGGGGCGGGGTGCTATCAGTATGCTGATGACACCCAAATATATTTCTCTATGCCTTCGACAACATCGTCAGCTAAGGATAGTGTGTCTCCTCTGAATGAATGCTTGGAGGCGGTAATGGGCTGGATGAGGAAAAACAAACTGAAGCTGAATCCAGACAAGACGGAGGTGCTTGCTGTCAAAGGCCGCAACCTGGGTTTGGAGGTGTGTCAACCGGTTCTGGATGGGGTTACACTCCCCCTGAAAGACTGTGTTCGCAGCTTGGGGGTGCTCCTGGATCCGTCGCTCCAAATGACAGCCCAGATAGATGCGACGGCCAGGAGTGCCTACTATCAGCTTCGGCTGATACGCCAGCTGCGCCCCTTCCTAGAGTTGGAAGACCTAAAGATGGTGGTGCACGCGCTGGTAACTTCGAGGCTTGACTTCTGCAATGCGCTGTACATAGGGCTACCTTTGTGCCTAGTCCGGAAACTTCAACTAGTTCAAAATATGGCAGCCAGGTTGGTCACCGGTACATCTAGGAGTGACCATATTACGCCAGCTTTAAAATCGCTCCACTGGCTGCCAATTAGTTTCCGGGCGAAGTATAAAGTGTTGGTCATTACCTTTAAAGCCCTACATGGTTTGGGTCCAGGTTACCTGCGGGATCGCCTTCTCCCGTACAATCCGCCCCGCACGCTCAGGTCCTCTGGGAAGAACTTACTGCGGTCGGCCAAGACTAGGCTGACAACTGTTACCCAGAGGACCTTCTCTTCTGCCGCTCCCAGACTGTGGAATGACCTGCCGGAGGAGACTCGTCAACTTAACAGTCTTTTAGAATTTAAGAAAGCTATAAAGACTGTTCTCTTCCGGCAGGCATATCCAGTGTAATTTTTAGAATGTTTTTAGGATGTTTTAGGATGTTTTAATGATGTTTTAGGATGTTTTAATGCAGTTTTAATAATATTTGTCATGTTTTAATTAGTTTTATGTATTTTATCATGCTGTTGTTCCCCGCCTCGATCTAGATGGAGAGGCGGGTAAGAAATAAATCGTTATTATTATTATTATTATTATTTGTTTAGACAAAAAATAATAATCCTACGATTCCCAGCATATCCCAGCCAGCTATATTGGGAGTTGTACCATTTATTTCTGTCTAAAGATGCATAGGATGGTGCCCTTAATGCTTTTAAAGCTATTTGATATGAATCGAACATTAATTCTAACGAGTTAAAGCAAACCTAGAAAAATGCTTGAGAAATATATTGACTCATTGGCATGGAGCAGGTGGACTTTTCACTTGGAGCCCTCGGAGCAATCTGCCAGCAGCCACCTCATCCTAGGAGGTAGCTCTACCCCCTTTTTTGTTCCTGAGGAACGTGACTCCTTAGATCCCTACATGGTGTGGGAGGGTCCCCTGCCACTCCCCCTCTGCAGCCAGGGGCAGCAGAAAGACCCCCCAGTCCCACCACAACCAACCCAACAAATAGGGCATGGACCATTTAAGTTATAACAGCTTCCCTTTCAGGACTCTAAGAGAGAGACAATCCCTTGGCTATTAAACCTACACTTGACTCCTTGCCATCACTGGAGTAACATCCTTAGCTTACTGCTCAGAGGTGCCTTACTCAACAGGGAGCTGACCAGGGTCCTGATTTCCTGTAACTGTCCTGCCCCACTTGCCATCACCCTTGTGGGATCCTCGCCTAGAACAGGAGACCTGCCATTTAAAAACAAAACAAAGACAAGTACACAACCCCTTGGGATATGCATGCTATGTAGTGTCTCGTTTGAGTCTTCTTATCTGTAGCTTGTGCTGCAGAAAGGGGGGAGCAAAAATGAACGGCTTGTTCTTCTACATATGTAGAATTATATTAATGAGCATTTTGAAGGACAGTTCAACCAGACTTAGCATAAAAGTGAATTCATACGTCATACGGCTGCTAAGGTGGGGTGCTAAAATCTCAGCCCCTGTTGCCATATACTGGGTTAGGACCATTGGTCCTTCTAACTCAGTTCTGTCTTCACTGACTGGTAGCGGCTCTCCAGGATTTCACAGGCAGGTCTTCCCAGAAATACCAGCCATTGAACCTGGGACTTTGTGCATTGCAAAGCACGTACTTGGCTACTGGTTATGGGAATCATAGAACAGGAGAGTTGGAAGGGGCCTATAAAGCCATCAAGTCCAACCCCCTGCTCAATGCAGGAATCCACCTTAAAGCATCCCTGACAGTTGGATGTCCAGCTGCCTCTTGAATGCCTCTAGGGTGGGAGAGCCCATGACCTCCCTAGGTCATTGGTTCCATTGTCATACTGCTCTAACAGTCAGGAAGTTTTTCCTGATGTTCAGCCGGAATCTGGCTTCCTGTAACTTGAGCTCATTATTCCGTGTCGTCCGCTCTGGGATGATCGAGAAAAGATCCTGGCCCTCCTCTGTGTGACAACCTTTCAAGTATTTGAAGAGTGTTATCATGTCTCCCCTCCCCTGCCCAGTTCTTTCAGTCTCTCCTCATTGTTTCCAGACCCCTGATCGTCCTTGTTGCCTTCCTCTGAACCCCCTCCAGCTTGTCTGAGCTCCCATCCCATCATCCACACCCACATCCCAACCCTCCCTCTCAGGCTGTCAGCCACAGTTATGTGGAATGGATTGTCTTGTTTTCATATAGCTCCATTCTAAATTCTGTGAATTTCAAGGAGACTAAGCGATTGTGGCATTGAGCAGCCCAGAGCCCAGCTCTTCCCCAGCAGGAGATCAATTATGCCTTGGTGTTGGCTGATGAGGGTATGGAAGAATTGTCAGGATTTCATTGCTGGTAGAAATCAAGGAAGTGTAATGCCATTTTCTTCTTAAAGGGCCCTGTAACAAAACAAGATTGGAGGGCGGAAGGGGATTGTCATAGTCTAGCAAAACTAGTTCAAAACTTGTCAATGCTTCCCCCTACCCCCTTCACTCTGGAAGTGCAAAGTGGAGGATGAAATTGACAAATTCTTCGACAAATAGGGTTAGGGAATGCTGAGAGTTGTAGGAGGAGGTGGTGGGCTCTCCCACATTAGAGGCCTTGAAGAGGCAGCTGGACAACCATCTGTCAGGGATGCTTTAAGGTAGATTCCTGCACTGAGCAGGGGGTTGGACCTGATGGTCTTAGAGACCCCTTCCAACTCTACTATTCTATGATTTTTTTTCCTGGCTAAACATATTCTATGAGTCTACGGTTTTTTCCCCCTGTCTAAACATGCACAAGATTGCAGCCTTAGAGGATTTCTCTGTTTTGATTTTTTTCAAGGGACCTTTAGGCAGCTATTTAGCCTTCCCCAACCTGCTAGCCTCCAGATGTGTTGGACTGCACTCCCATCCTCAACATCTGGCATCTGGAGGGAATGAGGTTGGAGAAGACTGCTTTAGAAGTTTGGTATTTCTAGATTAATCCAGTTTTACAATTCCACGAAGCAGGTTTGTTAATGAAATAATAGGGTAGGGTGGGTGGCGGTAATTCTGAAGCAAACCTAACAGTAGTGCGGTTTTCCAAGATGCGACACGCAAGCTGTTCCTCCCTCCTGTGAGGGCTGGGAACAGAGCCCGCCAAGAAACCAGGGAAGAAGCCAAACAAAAATCCAGCTGCCATTGCTGCAGAAAAATAGGGGGGGAAGTGGGGATCCATACACACACAAATCCTTCCCTTTCTCCAAGGCCTCGTCGTTTGGAATTTGGCAGCCCAGCTCACTGTGTCTCACGAGTGATCATGGAGACAGGCATTGCTTCTGAAGCAGAAAGATAAAGAGCTTGTAAGGGGACCGCTTGCCACACAGCAATTAACAAGGAGAGATGGCACCAAGCAAATATTTCAATTGCTTGCGCATGGAAGTTGCCAATGTGCTGTGCCATTTTGCACTTACGCTCCGGAGATGCCAGCAGCATTATTGGAATGGAGGGTTTGTTTGGTTGGCATTTTCATCACAAGCCTGGTTTTTGAAAGGGCTTTAGAGTTCTGGGTGTTTTAATTAACAAGGGGATTACACTTGGCAATCAAGCCGCCAATCCAGAATCCTTGCTGCTGCTTTTCTTTAAGAAATGTATGGTTGGTTCCCAGCCTTGCTGTGCTCGCAAGACATTTTATGCATGAAAATCTACGCTGCTCACACACCTATGTCCAGTAGAACCTCATTTATTTGGGGATGACACCCATTGCTTTGCACCCCTTTCCAGGACTTAATCTGAGTACTCTACCCTTCCACAAACAGTGTAATATGTGGACTGGATGCCACTGGATATAGCAGCAGCAACATCCGCAGTCCCAAATCTCCAAAATATACTTTTCATTTAACAAAAGTGCTCAAAAATTCTTAAGCTCTTAGCACATATGTGGCTGCTTCTTTGGAACATGACATTTGACTGAGCAGTCAAGGGTAAAGGAATATTATAAGTCGGATCATCTGTCAGATGTGCAGTTATAGGAGATATATGCCCAAGAACAGTTCTCTGGGAAGCCTACAATAAAAGTTTAAGGGCACAATCCGATGCATGTTTAGACAGAAAAAGGCTCTAAAATTCCCAGCATTCCTCAGCCAGCTGTGCTAGCTGGGCAATCCTGGGAATTGTAGGGGGACGCTTACCACCGCTGCAGCCAGATTTAGGAGCAGGCAACCCAGTTCACCACCCGGGGTGCTATGTTTGGGTGGTGCCAGGCTCAAGATGCAGCTCTTACGAGTGGTCTACTCAACTATCTGCTCAGCAGCTGAAACAAATAGTACAAACAGCCCAGTTTCACTTGTAAAGTTGGCAACACTGAGCTGCTATGGCAAGCACTGTATTAATATGTGGTTGCTGCTGCTGCTGCTAGTATTATTGTTATTGTTATTATTATTATTAGAGGCAGTATGGTATAGTGGTTAGACTGTTGGACTAGGATTGGGGAGACCTGGATTTTCATCCCCACTCTGCCATGAAGCTCACTGGATGACTTTTGGCCAGTCACTGGCTCAATTCGGATGTGGTGTGGGGGAAACAATCGTCAGTTGTTTTGACTGTTGTGTCATCCGAATGCTGCCATAGTCAACTCAGCGCTGATCATAATCCACACCACAGTTGATTATTTATTACCATGTTGTGTGGGGAGTACCTCCTAGTTGAACAACTGTAAAGTTGATTATTACCCCACCATTGACTATCGTGTCATCCGAATTGAGCCACTGACTTTCAGCCTAACCTACCTCACAGGGTTGTTGTGAGGATAAAATGGAGAGAAGGAGAAACATGGTGGGATAGAAATGAAACAAACCATAAATAAATAGATATATCATATGTCAGGGAGAGATCATGCATGAAAATTGCGCGTTGAAGTTGTGGAATGGGCTTACAAAATAAGGTATTCAAAAATCAAACACATGGAAGGGTGTGTGTTTGAAAATGCTCCTTGCTTGGAGCCAGCCTTGACCACTGCGTAGCTATTTCAAGCAGAATGGATTTTTTGTGAGCATGCAGAAAAGAATGAGAACTGCATACAAGGCAACAGGATTACAGATGAGAACATAGTATACATTGGCAGTGCAAATATGCCACCTCTCACGAGGGCTTGCACGCTTGTTGTCTGAGAGATGTGACTCACCTCCACTGACACTCTACATGGAACGTTCTGGAAAGGGCCAGCGGCTCACGGCAGCTTGGGCCTGAAGGGGACAATGTAAGTGGCACAACCTTTCGCAGGGAAATTATAATGATCAATTAAATAACCGAGAATTTATTTTCAGTCCTCTCCCACCTGAGGCGTCGCCGCCTCACTCTACGTAATAATAGGGCTGGCCTAGCTTTTGTTGAGGACCTGAAGTGGGTCTCTGGCTTCTCACAGTTAGATGGCAGGTGGAGGGTAGAATGATTATACCTTTGTGCCTTGTTGTCCACTCTGGAAAACGTCTAGGGCGATTTTCTTGTCCTTGAACTTGAGAGAAGCTGCTTTTCCAGACGACGGCAGCTTCTCCTAACTGGGTTTATATTTTTCAAATGAATGTGGCCTTCCGTACCACTTCCACCTCCCTAAGTAGTAAACATTATTTCAGCCTGTTCAACAGCCACTCTGCCTTGATTTCTGAGGGGTTTGTCTTATAGTAGAGCTGCATCTCTGCAATGTATACAAGTGTTTTCCTTTTGAAATGTACTGACAACTTCCTCGATAGGAACACTGAATGCTATACGTTTCCTGAGGGGCTACTTTCACATTTCTCCTCGGGTGTTTCCTTTTGGGTTTTGATTAGGCTGACCATAAGAAAAGGAGGTCAGGGCTCATGTAACTTTAACAGTTGTAGAGAAAAGCAAATTTCAGCCAGTGTCATTTGTCTGCAATTAGTTCCTGGTGAAATTCCCTCTTCATCACAACAGTTAAAGTTGCAGGGGCCCTGCCTTCTTTTGTATATGGTCACTCTAGTATAGTGCCTGCAACTTTAACTGTTGTGATGAAGAGGGAATTTCACCAGGAACTAATTGCATACAAATGACACTGGCTGAAATTCCCTTTTGTCTGCAACTGTTAAAGTTACATGAGCCCTGTCCTCCTTTTCAGATGGTCAGCCTAGTTTTGATCATGGTGTTCAGTTCTTCTCTTGGGCCACAACTCACAATTGGCATTCCACTAAAGGAAGATTGTTTGCAGAGTTGGCTAAGGCTGCAATCCTATACCCTTGGTTGGGATTAAGACCCACTGGAGTCATTGGGATTTACCCCCGAGTAAACATGTATAGGCTTGTGCATATAATCATTTCTTTAAGTCTTCAGCTTGTTTTTTTAGTTTCAACATACTGTCGGTCAGGTCCAACTATGGGACCATTCTGCCCATGGGGCTCTCCCACTAGAGGAAGAGGGGAAGGTGATTGTTCACAATTTCCCCCTGCAGTCCCTTGTTCCCTCTAGAAGCTGTTGGGAGAACCCTCTGGAAGAGCGTGGGAGGCGATGCTGGGGACTACAGAGGGGGGGGAGGAACTGATGAAAGTAATTCCCCTTCCTCCAGTGCGAGCCTCTGTTGGATCCAACCCTGTAACATTTCCAATGGCAATGGTTGTTTTTTTAAAAATGTAAGTAAAATGTAAAAAAGAACAAATCTTTATTGATATTAAGAAAAAAGCGCTCTTTGGGAAGAAATTATAAAGAGAAAAAGGGTGCAATCCTATTAGGATGGCGGCCAGCCCCCAAACTTGGAGGCTGACGGTCATCCTCAGTCCCTTCCCCAGCCACGGAACTGCTCCCTTTCCCACCTCTCCGAGAACATGCGTATGGTTCTTTCCGCACTGGCTGCGAGGGGTAGGGGGCGGAGAGTTTTTTTTAAAGTTTTTTTTATTTTTCAATATATAATACAACATAATCATAAAATAATATACTAACATAACCTTAACAACCCCCCAGTGCTCCCTAACCCATTGAGACCTTCTTTTATTCTGTTCTATTATACATTCTTCCAAAATTGTAAAGAATCTTTTAAAGGTGTACAACCTTTCCCCTTTATTAATACAAAGTCTAAAAATAGCCCCCATATATTTTCAAAATTATTCTTCTTAGATAATCCCCTCTTTACTTTTATATTACATGTTAATTTATCATTAATCGCAATATCCCATACTTCTTTATACCATTCTTCTATTCTGTAATTTCCTTGTATTTTCCAATTCTTAGCTATCATTAATCTGGCGGGTGTCAGGAGGTTGTTAATCAAATCCCTCATATTTTGATTCCCAATTTCTTTATCAAAAATTGAAAGTAAAGCCAAATTTGGACTTGTTTCCACATTGCTTCCCATTATTTCACTTATTTCTTTAAAAACCCTTTTCCAAAATTTTTGTACATACTCACATGTCCACCACATATGAAAGTATGTTCCAACCTCCTGACATCCCCTCCAACATTTCTTCGAAATTTTCTTATCTATCTGATGTAATCTTACTGGTGTTAAATACCACCTCCAAATTATTTTGTAATAATTCTCTTTTATCCTAACTGATAATAACTTTAGCATTCTTGATTCCCATATCCTCCCCCAGTTGTAATCACTAATTTGTTTTGTTAAATCATCATGGAGACCAACAGGATTCTCTTAAAACAATATGGGGCGGAGAGTTTGGACTCGCGGATCCGCGGTTGGAGTGCTGACTTTTACCTTGGCTCCAAGAATGCCCCTCCCCCCAGATGCTGTCTAAAGGCCATACAATTGCTCTCTGAGGCTGCAATCCTAAACTTACTTACAAGGGAGAAAAGAGACTTATTTCCAAGTAAACATGCATGGTATTGTAACGTAAATCTCTTTTCTTTGCTGTGCCTTTTATAACAGAAGTCATTACAGCCACCCCATTGGTGAGACTATATAATTACTGGATTCACGTCCTGAAGAAGCATAATTAAGGTAACTTGAACTGTGACAGGGCAGTGTGGCTGAGCGCACTAGCTCGATGCTTCAGCAAATGAACAACCAGAACATGTTCTCCCACTGCCGACTGCTCTACCAGATTGTGGGATTTAATGTGTTTTCCTTCTCTCCAGGAATCCATGGAATTTGGTTTGTGGGAAAAGGCGTTGATATGGGCAATGAAATGTTGGAAGTATTGAGGTAGTGGAGGTATGGAGGATCTTCTAAAGAAGGATCGTTTGAGGATAATTTATGCCACTGTGTGTGTGTGTGTGTGTTTTTAATGTGCCAGGGTGCATGCCATTGTACTGCAGTGAATGATGAGTTAATATTCTAGCTCTTAATTGGTGTCTGAAGTTGGTAATGGATTGGATGAGGGCAAACAAATTGAAACTTAATCCAGAGGTGCTTCTGCTGAGTCAAAAGCAAGAAAACCCACAAGCAGGACATGAGTGCAACAACACTCTCTCATCCATGTTCCCCAGCAACTGGTGTACATAGGCATACTGCCTTTGATACTGGGGGTAGCATGTAGCCATCAGGGCTAGTAGCCGTGGGTTGCCTTATCCTCCATGAATTTGTCCACTCTTCTTTTAAAGCCACCCAAATTTGCAGCCATTTGTGGTAGCAAATTCTATAAATTATGGGCTGTGTGGACAAGTATTTCTTTTGATCTGTCCTGAATCTCCCACCAATCACGGGATGATCCCGAATTCTAGTATGTGGGGGGAAGGGGGGAGTAACGTCTCCCCATCCACTTCCTCTACAGTATGCATAATTTTGTACACCTCTCTCACGTCTCTCTTTACTTCCCTTTTTTGTAAGCTAAACGTTGTAACCTTTCCTCACAGGGGACCTGATGCAGCCCTTGGATCACTTTAGTTGCCCTTTTGTTTTTCCTCATGACATTTTATTTTATTTTTAAATAAGGTTAACAAAACAAACACACTTTATCAGTTTAGTTGCCCTTTTCTGCACTTTTCCCAACTCTACAATAGCCTTTTTTTTACGGGGCAGAGACCAGATTATTCCAAGGGTGGTCACATCATACATTTGTATAAGGGCAGTTTGATTTTAGTAGTTTTATTCTCAATTCCTTTCCTAATTATGCCTGACATGAAATTTGCCCTTTTCACAGCAACAGCTCACTAGGTCAACATCATACTGCCTTTATATCATAATGCCTTTATAAAAATCTGTGGTATGTCCACACTTAGAATACTATGGATAGTTCTGGTCACGATACCTAAAAACAAAAGATATTGTAGAGCTGAAAAAGGGCAGAAAAGGGCAAATAAAACAATCAAGGGACTGGAGCATCTTCCCTATGAGGGAAGGTTACAACAGTTGGAATTGTTTAGCTTGAGAACAAGGAGGCTAAGAGGAGACATGATAGAGGTGTATAACATTATGCATGGTGTGGGGAATATGGATAGGGAGACATATTTCTCCCTTTCTCAAAATACTAGAACCCAATGGGGTCATCCCAAGAAGCTGATTAGTGGGAGATTCAGGATAGATAAATGCAAGCCCTTTTTCACACGGCACATAGTTAAATTATGGAATTCACTACCACAAGATGTAGCGACGGCCACCAATTTGGATGGCTTTAAAAGGGGGTTAGATACATTCCTGGAGAAGGCAATTAATGGCTACTAGCCCTGATGGTTATGTACTACCACTGGTATCCAAAGCAGCAAGACTGTGTGCACCAGTTGCTGGGGGACAGGGGTGGGAGGATGCTGTTGCACCATGTCCTATTTTGTTGGTCCCTGGTCAACGGCTGGTTGGTCACTGTGTGAGCAGAGGGCTGGACTAGATGGACCCTTGGTCTGATCCAGCATGACACTTCTTATGCTCTTAATTAAACTATGGATTCACTACCTCCAGATGTAGAAATGATCACCAATTTGGATGGCTTTAAAAGGGGAGTAGACAAATTCCTGGAGAAGACTATCAATGGCTACTAGTCCTGATGGCTATGTGCTACCTCCAGTATCAGAGGCAAGTATGCCTATGTTCACCAGTTGCAGGGGAACATGGGCAGAAGGGTGCTGTTGCACCCATGTCCTGCTTGTGGGTTTCTGTTTGAGAGCTGGTTAGCCATTGTCTGAACTGAGTGCTGGGCTGGCTGGACCCTTGGTCTGATCCAGGATGGCTCTTCTTATGTTTTTATGAGCTGTGTTTATGTGACTATAGTCCAAAGAATATATTGAAAGCAGTGGAACCTGCAATAAAATGTGCTCCTGGGATATTTTTCTGGGATACTCAAATCCATTCCCTCCTCCCATACAGTGTTGGTCACCTCCACCCCTGCAATACTCACTCAACAGTCTGCAGGCACTAAGCATGCTCAGTCATCTTTGGGACCAGAGAGTCCCCCCCCAAGATTTTAGTTAGATAAGCAAAGGCAGACACACCCTGAGTATCAAAAATAGAAGGAATAGTGATAATTCTATAACAATTTCTCACAGGTAAAGAATCTTTACAGCTTTTCTACCATTCTCCTGACTTTCATCAGTAGTCCTTCTATAACTTTATAATCTAATAGCTCCAATGCCTCTCTGATTGGCTTTCTGCTCCCAATATCTATAATAATAATAATAATAATAATAATTATTATTATTATTATTGTTATTATTTCTTACCCGCTTCTCCCTCTGGATCGAGGCGGGGAACAACATTAAATACAAAACAGAATAAAATACATAAAACTGATTAAAAACATATAAAACTAATGAACTATTAAAAATGTATAAAACTAATACATTATTAAAAGGCATCTTAAAATTCAACTGGGTAGGCCTGCCGGAAGAGATCAGTGTTTATGGCTTTCTTAAATTTAGGAAGACTGTTAAATTGGCGAATCTCTCCTGGCAGGCCATTCCACAGTCTGGGAGCGGCGGAATTGAAGGTCCTCTGGGTAACAGTTGTCAACCTAGTTTTTGCTGACTGGAGTAAGTTCTTCACAGAGGACCTGAGTGTGTGGGGTGGATTGTATGGGGGAAGGCGATCCCACAGGTAACCTGGACCCAAACCATGTAGGACTTTAAAGGTAATGACCAACACTTTATACTTCAGCTGGAAATTAATAGGCAGCAAGTGAAGTGATTTCAAAATTGGTGTAATATGGTCACCTCTAGGTGTGTTGGTGACCAACCTGGCTGGATGTTGACTGGATTTGGATATGTTGACTGGATTTGGATGAATTTAAGAAGGCATTTCATATCTTCTTATCCATATGATGGACCTCTCCAGAGAGGCTCAGACAATTGGCCTTAGAGTGAGGTCAAGTCTCAGTGGTAGAATACCTGCTTTGCTTGCAGAAGGTTGCTTGATAACATGTCCTGCTTGTGCACTTCCCGTTGACAGCTGGTTGGCCACTGTGTGAACAGAATCCTGGATTAGAGGGACCTTCGTTCTGATCTAGCAGGGCTCTTATGTTCTGAACGTTCCAGGTTCAATCCCTGACATCCCCAGATAAAAGAATCAGAAAACAAGTGAACGGAAAAATCTCTGCTTGAAACCCTGGTCAGTGATTGCCAGTAGGGGTAAACAATACTAGGCTGCATGAACCAATGGTCTCACTCAATATTAAGCAGTTTCATATATTCTTTTTGGACTGTATTCATTAGAATTTTTTATGCTGGGTTAGAAGTCAAATGGTGGAACCACACATTACAAAGCATACAAAACTTGTGCTGAATTTTTCAATCCCAAATTAAGTCCCTCTCTTTTCCATCTAGTCCAAGGTACTCAGTGTCCTGATATCACTGGAACATATGTTTGTAATACCCTGCGAGCAGCACCCAATGCTGCGGAGCACAGGGGGGAAATTCACATGTGTGGGTAATCCATGGTGGTAGCTTTCGGCATTTTAATTTCAATACAGAGTCAGTGTTGGGAACATTGCAACCTTGTCTGCGAGTTACTGGAAGGGGGAAATGTTGCATGGGAATTTTGACCACAACAAGCTTTAGGAATTCTATATGATTGCTTCCTTTTGTTCCTCCTCTTCCCTCTCTCTGACCTCTTCCATTGCTGAAAGCGCATGTTTCCCTCTCACTCCTGCTGGTGGAAGAGAACACAAAGTGGACTGGCCAAACTTTTTTCCAACTCTATGCTGTACCTGCATTTTATATGCAAGAATATTTGTGACAAAAGCTGATTTATTTGCTTCAGTAAAGAACGGTGTGGTATCCTTTTATTGTTCTAAGAGCCTGTGTGCATGTGGGACTGGTAAATGCTCATTCTGTTTTGCCTCTTTGTTTTTTTCCCTGCTAATTGCCTTCTTTACAGGAAGCATCATTACTAAATAATCCAATCATGCAGGAGGCTCCAAACTGGATCAAGGCTAAAGGAGAAAGGTTAACGCTCTCTCCCCCCGTCCCATTTTCCTAATATAAATTGCCCGTTTATTTATTTGAAGTATTTTTATCCCATTCTTCAGCCAAAAAAAGGCTCCCAGAGAAACTTATAATAAACCAGGAAACAAAACAGGCGCTGCCTGCAGGCTTTCAATCTAAAAGAAGAAAAGGAAAGGGGAAAAAAGGATGGGGAAGTGTTGTGAGGCCGGGAGGGGGAATAACATTTCCTCCTGGTGGACTTCTTCTTCATGTGGGTTCCCCAGGAAAATAATGTCTGATAGGCTGCAACCAGTCAGGATGAATCTCCTAGCACACTCTAGTCTGTCTCACTGCTTGGGGAGTTCCTGAGCCCCCTTGCTAAGGAACCCTCCCTTTAGCCCAGCTCCAGGGGGAAAGAAAAAGAAAGGTGTTTTGATTCTCCTTCCCAAAGCCCAGAAATAGAGAGCTTACCAAAACATTTCTAAAAAATCTTTTTTTAAAAAAAACAAACAAGTGGTAGCTTTGTATCCATGTGGCCTTTCACGTGGGGCAAGAGTTCCATGAGAAATCCCTTTTAAAACAACACAGGCAAATGTCCAAATACATAAAAAGGAGTTTATTTAGGAAAACACAGGAAAAGAACGGATGGCCGGGAATCCAGGAAGACATCAGTCACACATGTATGCAGAATTCCAAATGAAAATCAAAACAGTCATTCTAACTGATCTAGTCAACTTGTCGACTTGACTGGTTTTGGGTTCCAGAGCATATGCTGAATTTATTATGGAGAGAATGGTCTGAGAGAGAGACAGCACGTCTGGCTTCTGGTTAGATAGCATATAGGAAAGCTCCAGAATGACTGAGTCTTTTTTATGGGGATCTCCAATCAGTAATAGCCAGCCCTGTCGCAAAGACTGAAGGCTAGTCTATCCAATAATAGCCCCACCCCCCATTTCTGATGTCAGCCAGCAAAATAGAAAGTTACCTAGTGGCTGGACCCACCTTCTTAATGATTGTAACTTATATCTCAAAAGTCGAAGGTGGCTGGAACCAGGACTGTGCAGAGCTGGTAATATTCCCAGGCCAGATGGGAAGTGTGTGCCCCCCCCCATTTCAAACTGCTCATTAAGTATTTTTAATGTTTTTTTTAATGCCCACCAACATGTCCGTTCTACATAACACCTTCATATTAAACCTGCTCTACAACACCTCAATGTTGAATCAGAAATTAACATTTATTTTTAGTTGCTGTACAAATAGAAGCAACAACAATAGAGCAGCCCTTCATCATTATCAAACATTATCATCATCATCACTCTCACGGTATCATCATCATTATTATCATTAATAATTATCATCATCATTACCTCACCCTCCGCTCCAGAGATTATATGCCATGGAGAAGATTGAGGAAAGAGATGCAGTAAGGACAACCATCGCAACTTAGGCACATATATCCCCGCCCCGCATGCAGCATATGGCCCTCTGGAGCTTGTAGTCTGACTGTGGGATTCACGATGGACGGCTTCTGTGCTGTTTCCGCAAGGTGGGCTCCTTGCTTCTTGATGGGTCGCTTACACTATGGTAGCAGTAGTGTAAGCTAGGGGGGACCTCCTCGTTGGAGTTCCCCCTCAAAATTGTGTGCCCCGGGCCAACTGTCCCCACTGTCCCCCCCTCTGCACGGCCCTGCCTGGAACCCGTCAGCCTATTCGAGAAAAGGGATTAAAATGTTGTTTGCATTTTTTGGAGGACAAAGAAGTGAGATAAGGCTAGATAAAATTATTCAGGTTGCCCAGCAGGGTGGCAGCTGACCCGATTCTCTAGGGGGCACTGTGGATCTATATCAGAAGCAGGGGATTGAGGAATGGCCCGCATACCCTCTCATCTCCTGGTGGGTTGGTGGGGGGAACACAGTCCAAATGGAGCAGACCCTGATGTTCCCTTTGCTCACTCCAGTCTTCATCAGTCTGCCCCATCTTGTTTACCACAAGGCCATTAACGTTAGATAGCCCAGGAAGGGGTGAGGTACAGGTACCTGTATGATAGTGCCTGTAATGGCACGGAAGGAAAGGATTAAGCCCTCTCCTCCAACACCTCCACCCCAGTCGAATCTGGTGGGTTCTCTCTGGGCTCTGGCTGTTTTATGGTTAAAAATTAATATGTTGGGAGATCCATTTGTGGAACCCCAGCGTAACATTTGGTTTGGCTTAAATGCACAAGCTCGGATTTTCATAATTCAAAGTGGGAGGATTGGGATGGGGGGTGGGTGGGGGAGGTTAGAAAGAACAAAATTTCCAGCAATTGGGGGAGGGATTTGGGAAAGCAAAAGATGGTGGTAGTTTATGGATTGGAAGCAAAGGATATATATAAAAAAAGACCAATCGCATCAGTTGTGGCCTTGGAAGATCCAACCTTTCTATATTACCCTCCTTTCCGCCATGCTCAGCAGTATGATCCTATAGTATGTACACTCCTAGTAATCCTTTTTCCTGGCTGCAGTCCAGAGAGGAGACTCCCCCGCCCCCCACTGCTGTCCAACAATCTTGAAACTGGGTTCGTTCCTCTTTGATTGACTAATTGGCTTTCTATTCCTTTGATCTCCCCGCCATTCCCTCCCTCCCAAGATTTCTCTGTAGGTGCCACTTTGACCCATTTATTATATCACTTCTCTCCCCTGTTTCTGAAATGCTGTTTTCAACTCCCCCCCCCCCCCCAGCCTGGGTCTATCTTCTTTTTCATCTTTCCCTGCATAACGGCTTCCCAATTTCTACACTGAACGTTGTTCGCCTTTCTAGCAGACCAAAGGGGGATGGGGGTGGAAAGATGCAGGCTGACCTTTTCTGTTTATTGGCGTTCTTCCAGTATCAAGCAGAAAATAGCTTGAGATCTATTTCTCCCGTCTCCCTCCCCACATCAGCTGATGTCACAGTTACTTCAGTATGCATTGGCTTTCTCTATGGTGCATCCTTGTTATGATAGTGATGTGTTTGGATTTTTCCTCTCAGAGTCTGCAGTGTGTCGATAATTAAGAGTTAGCGTATCTGCAGGGCAGCAGAATCAGATTGCCTAAATATTATTATTTCAACCTAATTTGTGTCTTTTGGATATATGGGTGTATCAATGATAACATAGAGTTCCATCACACCAGCGATTGAGTGCACTCTCGCCATGTCTGGTGTGTGGATTTGCAGCATGGTACTCACATGATGCGGACACCTCGCCTCTTCCTCAGCCTTTCCTAGAATGCTAAAAGTCTGGATTATTTTCCCTAAGCACATTTAATGCGCCCTAAGCCTCCGTGTAGTTTTAAAGAAACTGGAGGCTTGAATGGATTGCATCAGGTCCTGGCAGGGAAAAGCCGGCTCCAAGCCTCAATATAAAACCCAAACCTTGCATCCCAGGCTCGAAAGCGGTTTTTAAATCATACAACACTTGAATCTCTGCAGAGATGGGATTGTACTCCCTCGATGCCCCCAAAGAGCCAGACTAAAGAGTCGTTCCATTTTTGCCCTGCAGAAAGGCGGTCTGGTTGAAGTGCTCATCTGACAGGACTTGACTGGAGGGAGAAAGAGAAGGGGAGGGATGGTGTGGATTGGAGCGGAAGAGCTAACAAGTGTAGGAATGAAAGAGCAGCTATTCAGGTGAAAGGGATCATGAGCTTGATGCGCTTCTGGCTCAGCAATAAAAAACACGGAGGAAAACGGAGGGGGGGGAAATTAGGTGTGATGGAGGTCATACAGTAAGTACAATGTGATGTGCAAGCACCTACACTAGTAAATGAGATTGAAATAATTCCTGTTTTAGTCTCTTTGGGGGATCCACTCCTTGGCCTTAGCTGCGATTCTAGAATATCCCAATGACAGGCGCCCTCCAAACATTTTGGACTACAGTTCACATAAACCTCAGCTAACGTGGCCAATTGTTAGGGATTATGGGCATTGTAGTCCAATACATCTGGATGGCACCAGGTTGCTTATCCTGCTTATCCAGGAGTGCACAACCCATTGCCAGTGCATGGCATAGAGGCCTATGGTGCAGCACTGACCCCAGTCTCTCCCTCACAGATTGGGGTCCCTGCTTCTCTGCTGCTAATGGTGTTGCAGAAGCAATTATGCTAATCAGAGTTTGTGGGAGGAGGAGGATAAAACCTCCCACCCCAGCCTCCCAGAAGCAGCTAGCATTGCTGCTTCTGCACCACCATTAGACGTATGGAAGCACAGAGGCCAATCAGTGGTTCGCCACCCTCCTCTAAAGTAGGCTGACCATATGAAAAGGAGGACAGGGCTCATGTAACTTTAACAGTTGTAGAGAAAAGGGAATTTCAGCCAGTGCCATTTGTATGCAATTAGTCCCTGGTGAAATTCCCTCTTCATCACAACAGTTAAAGTTGCAGGCACTATACTAGAGTGACCATATACAAAAGAAGGCAGGGCCCCTGCAACTTTAACTGTTGTGATGAAGAGGGAATTTCACCAGGGACTAATTGCATACAAATGACACTGGCTGAAATTCCCTTTTCTCCACAACTGTTAAAGTTACAGGAGCCCTGTCCTCCTTTTCATATGGTCAGCCTATCTAAAGCCTCCTCCTCTCCCCAGAAGTAGTGTTTCAGATGGGGGGGGGGGGGTGAGGCTTAACCTAACTTTCCTAATAGGGCCACTTCATCTACAATAAGATGTATGGCAGATGCACATAAGCCTGATTCCTGCCAACTTTCTAACCTGTAACGACAGAGAAGCACTAGCATGAGACCTGGGCATGTATTAGATTTTATGCAAGGTTGCCAACTTTGCCATATGAAAGGAGGACAGGGCTCCTGTATCTTTAACAGTTATATAGGAAAGGGAATTCCAGTAAGTGTTATTTGTATGCATAAAGCACCTGGTGAAATTCCTTCTTCATCACAACAGTTAAAGCTGCAGGAGACCTGCACTCTTGATCAGATACAAAAGAAGGCAGGGCTCCTGCCACTTTAACTGTTGTGATGAAGAGGGAACTTCACCAGGTGCTGCATGCATACAAATGGCACCTGCTGAAATTCCCCTTTTCTATACAACTGTTAAAGATACAGGAGCCCTGTCCTCCTTTTCATATGGTCAGCCTAATTTGGGAATAAAAATAATGGCTACCAGGGCAGGATCAAGGATCTGGTTCAAGGATCTCAGAGAAGCTGTGGTGGTGTCAGGACTCTAATCATCACCTTTATTTGTGAATTTGGGGCTGAAACCCATTGCAAAAGTCGTCTAAAGTGTTTTAGGTCTGGCCCTTTGCTTTTCTGGCAACACACGCAAAGCAGTAAAACACACACGCACAAACATACATACACACACACACACACATACACACACTGCACACAGTCTTTTTCTATCCAGTCGGCAACCCTATTGTGCCATACATGCAATGGAAAAGCCAGATGGCTCCACTGTGTGCACACTATATAAAATATATTAGGATAACTTTTATCTGACAAGTAACAATAAAGAGAATGTGTACAGAGGAGGAAAAGTCTTTTGTAGGTTCGGTCTGCAGGAGCTGGAGGGGGTGGGGAGAAGAGACGTAACAGGTCTCTTGGGTCTGTTCATATAAGATTTCTAATGGGGCATTGTATAAACTAACACCAAGTATAAGGACACAAAAGTATAGGAGATGGGGGACCAGACTGTAACCTAGGCAACCAAGCCCAGGTTGTGTTGGCAGATTAAGGCCTGAAATCTGGACTCTTGCTGAGGAGAATAATGCTAGTTTGAAGCTATGTGTGAGGTATATTTATTACTGTTAAGGTGACTGCAATGGCTAAGTGTTGTACAAAGGTTAAAAAAGAGAAGCCAGCTTCGAGCACCCCACAGGCTCAGTGTCAATGGTTGACTGCTGAGGAGGACAAAATAAGCAGTAATGCAAAACTCTTCTGAGACTTGAGGGAGCAGTTTATGAAATCCTGCCTGTGGCGCATCAGCCATACTGAGGTGAATTCAAATGTGGTTATAACCAGGCCTGGTCAGCCAAATCTCCTGAGGGACTTAGGATAACAAAAGAGGGTTAAGAAATCTTTGGAATGCTCTGAAACTGTGGCAAAATTCCCCCAAAGTTGGGTGATAGGACTCCTGTCTTTTTTTTTTTTTAATGGTCTTCTTCTTGTGGCTTTTAACAGCAGCCTGAGACATGCACTTTTTTTTGTTTGATTGTTATTAATAGTTTATTTCTGGGGTGGTTCCCCCAGGGTGTTTTCCCAACACGTTTAGTTACAAACTGCCTATTTTCTTCCCTCTCCCCCCAGCCTTGCAACGATAGGTTTTACAGTTTTATGTTACATTTTTTTTTTCACTTCGCTCAAATTGCTTGTTCCAGTCGACGTTTATGGAAAAAGAGAAAGAGAAAAGGAGAAAGAGATATAAAGAAGGTGGAAGATATAGGGAATAGAAGATGAAAAAGAGAAGCAGGAGCTTGAAAGGAAAGAAGAACAGAAAATTGAGGTAGTTTTTGGGCTTGTGTGATGTGCATTCCAGTTCTTACTGGCACAGCTCTTTGACTCCACATTGACTTCAAGGACGTTACGTCAAATTGTCTGAAATCTGTCAGGCTTTTGTGGTTTAATACAGAATAGCTTTTCATGGCCTGCCAGTGCCCGGAGGTCCTGGAACCAAGTGCTGATATTTCGAGTGGTGTCGGATTTACAATTTTGTACATCTATTTAACAAGCACAGCTTTTCCGCAGAGTGTTTAGGATCTCTTCATCATTTTTCCCCCTCCGTAGACTTCAGAATTTTCCTTTCTAAGAACACAATTTCCTTCCAAGTTTATATTAAGGTGATTGGAATGAGTTTTATGTACTAAAACACAAGATAGGTATAAAAATGACCTGTGCAGCTCTTGACACAACCAAATATTGCCCTCTTTTGTATCTGGTCACTTCAGTATAGCTCCTGCAGATTTAACAGTTGTGAAGAAGAGGGATTTTTTTTTCCGTCAGGTGCTGCATGCATACAAAGGACACCTGCTGAAATTCCCTTTTCAATACAACTGGTAAAGATACAGAAGCCATGTCCTCCTTTTCATATGGTCACCCTAACTACACCCCCTCCCCTTCATTAAAGGGGCAGAGAAGGGTCCCTTTAGTTAAGGTGAGACACAAAAAACAGATTCCACCATCATAAACCTTAAACATCTATTAATTATAAAAAATGACACCTCTTGAGCTAATAATTCATAGTGGATTCTATGCACAATGACTATTCCTTTAGTTATGGAATTGGGCCTCTCCGGGTCAAAATGGGTCATTGCTCCATGAATTAGGACCCTTTTGTTGCCCAAAAGTAACAGGCTCTTTTCCTAGGAGATATGCCAATTCCCCCTAAGAAGCACAGACTCCAAAGATCTGGTCCAACGCACTTTTATTACGTTCAGCTGAGCAGGTGCACTCTAGCAAGCTGCCAGCCTACCAGAGCCACACCTAGGGGCACGCAAGCCCCCTCTTTTATACTATACAGCATAAGATCTACGTCATTGCTTTATACAGCGCAAGCGCAAGCAAAACCCCCTGCATTCCAACGAGAGAGTCACTGCCTTTTGACACACTGTTGAAAGCTACTGCGCATGTTTCAGTTGTTACTGGGGTAGATTCTGTAGCTTCTGATAAGGTGCGCTGACGGCCTTGCATTAGGACAAATGCTACAACCAGATGAAACCGGGCTTGTGGCAAGGCGTTTTCAGCTGCATATGCACTTTAAATTTTCCTTCAGCCTTGAGCAAGGTTCCCAGCATTCTGTACGTGTAAGCAAAGATGGCTACGCTTTGGCTAACACTTTCATGGGGGTGTGCAGGCTGCATTTTTCTCTAGTGGTGCATTTTATTCACTCCCCCTGTGGACTCTCTAGTTTCTTTCCTCTCTCAAATCTTTCCATTCATTCATTTTTCATTTATCGCAAAAAAACTGAAAGACCAATGGAAGGTAAGCAAGCACCATTTGTGACATTGCATAATGCTGTTACTGGACATGGTGGAGCATGTCTGTTAAGTCATCAACCTTAGCTTCCAAATTCCTGGATTGGTAGAGCTAAAGCCAACATGGCAGGTTTTTTTCAGTTGACATTTGTGGGTAAGTATAAGGGGGAGTGATTATTGCAGAAGGCTCGGGCCCAGGCCTAGCATTCTTGTTTGAAGGTCTGAAGAGTATGTGCAACTCAGGTTTCCAGACTTTGTGGAAATACACTTGCGTATGTACATTTATACTCTTATGTACTAATACTGTATGTTATTCTTTACATACGGGTGTCCTTAAAATATTCTTTACATAGGCCTAAAGACAGTTCTTCAACGTCAGCTACAGCAAAATTCAGTTTACAGGGATTAGGAATATAACATACCAATTTTGCAATAGCTTTGTGTTTATTTAATTTCAGTTCAGTTTAAAACGATGATATTAATATTTAATGCCATGAACAATTTGAAGCCAGGTTATTTGAAGGATTACCCTAACATCAGTCTCAGAGGCTGTGCTCTATGTGCTCACTGTTTAGGTCACTTATTAGGTTGGCAGAGATGGTCTTTTCAGTGGTGGTCCCTATCTGTGGAATTCCCTCTCCCAAGAACTTTGTTTATCCCCCTTTCTTGCAGCCTTCAAACAAACACTAACACCCTTTTTATTCTTTCAGAGCTTTTATATAGATTTTACTGCTGACTCCCTTGATATTTTTACCTGATGCTTTTAAAAAAAATCATATTGTTGTTTATTTTATCATTTTAACTTTGTTATTGTAAACGTCCTTGTGATGTTTTGCTCTCAAAGGCAGGATATAACTAACAAATAACGCAGACATAGACTCTCTTCTCAAAACTTAAAATGAATGTGTGTAGTCTCCTATGGCTGCCACAATTTTAGCCACGAGGGTGGTTTGTACGTCTCTCCATTCTCCAGTTTACAAATAATTCCCTGTCTAGTTCTCCGGAAACAATTCTAGCTTGCTATAGGCAACATGGTAAGTGGCTACATACAACCCTGCATGACGGAAATGCTGGCATTGGTGTAGATCAGATATGGCCTATTCCTTAAAATATGACATCTGGAACCCCAGCTGGTAGTAACTGCAAACCATTTACCTGCGGTCTATTGAGCTAAACCTATTGTAGCTACATGACTGCTGTTGGGTATGCATCTATGCTGCATTTATGCGAAATTGGTGTTTCTTCCTTTCAGATGTTGATTATGATGTAAATTGTGTTGCAGCTGGAACTGTGATACAGCACTATGATTAAAAAAAAGCTTCTCAGATAGAAAAATGGATACTGCATTCTACCATTCGATGTTATTTTTCCTCCTTTAACTAGAGTGTTTATTATGCAAGGGCTAAAACACAAATGTGGAACAAATGAACTGAGAGATACAAAAACATTTCTCTGAGCTGGTTTCCCCCTCCCTCCCTGTCTACTCATGATGCTACAATACCATTGTAATTGCGTTTAAAGGTGCACTCATCATGTATTACCTAGTACTTATTATTCATTATCATAAATATTGCCCCGTCCAAGAAACAACGTGATGGAGCCTTCATGCTACAAGTTTCCGAAACCATTAAATTGTATTATTTTGAAGAGAGGCCCCTTTGTTTATTTTCTACTTACCTGAACCAAAGAAAATAATTTCTCTCACTATAATTCATTACCTGATGTACTATTCATTTCAGATTTCCTGAAGTAGAATTTTTAATAGCTTTTAAAGCTAAATGTTAGCTGTAGGGGTATCTGCTATTGTCTGCCTTTTGTTTTGCCTTTTTAAAATAATAATAATAATAATAATAATAATAATAATGCTTTAATGATCAGAGTGCTCTTCCTGCCCATTTGTTTTCTTTTAATAAAATGACGATATATACATTTAAATCTCAGTGTGCAGTAAATGTATGAATGTTAATTAAAATAATAGTTATTATAGAGCAGCAGTAACTTTAGTTTACCAGTGATAAAAATTGTGACGGGAGCAGGGCCTAAGGAAATAATGGAGAAAAAACAAACAAATTTTGCCTCATCCAGTTCTTTGTACATTTGTAATTGCAATATATGTTCAAATTAGGTCCCTATGGTAGACTCTATTTTAGCAAGGGTCTATAGTTGCAAAGAGAGGGAAAAAAATAACCTGCTATGCTATAGGCCTGGGTAAGAGTGTTATACTTACAGGGGAAAATATTGTTAGATGAGATGAAATGCTGAACCTTTTCTTGTGCGTTTGTGATTGCTCACTGATGGTAATTTGTGGATCCTTTACACAACGGCATCCTCCTCAAAAGTCTCTCCTGTGCTTTGCAACCATTGTCACATTTTTTTTCTAATGAGGAAAGGCTGGTATTATTTAGAAATGGTGGAACGTGAGTCTTGTGTAATTGGATAATTCCCCTGTACCAAATGGCCATCTAGTGGTTGTATAATAAAACATATTGAAAGGCAGAGAAAGAACACCCGCACCCCCCGAAAAAAGCACGTACATGGGAAGAGATCTTAATTCCGCAAAGAAGCAGAAGCCTTGGTAAAGGTGTGGGATAAATGGCTCATGAGGAAATGCCTGCTGTTGTCCTAACAACCAGAGACCAGAATAAAGCACAGCCATGCCTCATCTCAAGTTATAAGCCTGATACTTGTAAAAGAGTTTTTGCATACATCCTTGCGGGAAACCCACAATAACTGCTGTTCGTTAGCCATTTTTGCTACACATATCCCTCTGGGACTGAGGATTAGAAGAATTATCTCCCATTCCGCTCAGGGCAAACTTGGAATTGGAACCACTGATACTATTACCATCAGGAATGGGGCTTTCCATTTTATTTCTTGAAAGTACAGAACTGCTACTTGGAGGTTTAATGGTCAAAATGGATCTCAAGTGAGGTCCATGCAGCCCCTGGCTGGATTGAGGTGTCTTTCTTTCACAGAGCTTTGCACCACATCCTGTAATTCTTGGTAAATGAACTATAATGCCGCATAGTATTTAAAGAGTGAAGTGGCCCCCATTCAAATCTTGCCTCAGTCATTTTCTCTTAATTTTTGTATTATTATTATTATTATTATTATTAATAATAATTACATTTATATACCGCCCCTTAGCTGAAGCTCTGTGGGCGGTTTACAAAAATTAAAACATTAAACATTAAAAAGTCAATACACAAAATTTAAAATAATAAAACAGCTGATATTTAAAACATTTTAAACTTTTTAAGCCTGGCCACAAAGTCAGTTAAAACCTCAGCTTAAGCTGTTAAAATGCCTGGGAGAAAATAAAAGTTTTGACCTGGCGCTGAAAAGAGAACTGTGTTGGCGCCAGGCGGGCCTCATCAAGAAGATCATTCCATAATTGTAAACCGCCCAGAGTGCTTCAGCTGTGGGGTGGTACATAAATGTAAATAATAATAATAATAATAATAATAATAATAACAATAATAATAATAATTCAGCACCTTCTTGGCCTCCTCGGGCAGTAAAAATAGGGATAATAATAATAGTAATGCTTTATCACTGCTTTAAGGACTATTGAGATACTGTATGGAAGCACTCTGAACATTCATTTTTACAACATTTATATACCACCCATCCACTAGAGTCCTCAGACATAAAACACCTTTAACAGGAGCACCCCACACCACAAAATTTTGTTGCAGGTCCCACTTATTAGGGCTATTGTCCAATTAAAGTAATCATAAGATTAGCCTTCTGTGGGATGCCTGGAGTGTAATCCATTTTGGCCCTTATTTACAGCGGACTGAGGGCCAAAGCAGACATCACTTTAAATGTATGTCCCTTTTATTTTTAAAATGTATTTTATTATTATATTTTAAATAAAATTATTAATCTAGCCAATTTTTGCTTAATGGTTTTACTTACAGGCATAACACCTTTATTCTTTAAGTACAAAGTGATACAAAAAAAGGAGGGGGAAACCTAAAGGGGAGGGAAGGGGGGCAGGAAGGGGGTCGCAGAATTTACTGCTTGTATTGTAGTCCATTGGAAATTGAAAAACAAATGTAATAAACTGTTAAGAACAAATAAAATGTCCAGCAGCTTGGTCTTCTTTTCAAGTAATGACTGATTTTGACCCTGAGGGCCAAAAGAATAAGTGCATGTGGCCCTGATTCTGATCAGGACTGTGGCATTCTGGGAGGTAGGGGGGAGGTTAAGCTTCCCCCCATCTGTTTTCATCCCATAATTCCACCCCTTTGTGGGGTAGAGTGTAAAAAAAAAAAACGGAAAAACCGCCTTAATTGATTCAGGAACTAGGGGATTCTGAGAGGGTTTTTTGAGGAAATCCTGGGAGGGAGAGAGATTTTCTGAAGAGATTCTGGGAGAGAGATAGACTGAGCCTATCTACACTACTGCTTTAAACCGGTTTGCAACAGTTATAAACCGGTTTAGAACTGTTACAGTTTTAAAGCAGTAGTGTAGATAGGCTCATTTTCTGCGGAGATTCAGAAGAGGAGTGTTGAACGTGTTGAGAGAGGAAAAAAACTGAAGAGATATACAGAGAGAGGGATAAAAACAGCCATCCAGAGAAGATAGTGGAGGACAGAAAAACAGCCTTCTGCCCTCTTATAGCACACAGTACAGTGTTTGTCCAGCAGCGACTCTGCAACTCGGGACTGAGGCCTGCAGCCGCATTCCAGCTGGGGATTGCATAGCCAGAGACTGTCCCAAGGGGCTCTAATGACTGGAAGGTGGCCATTTGTCCTTGTTTACAGAGGACAATCCTCTATTTGCAGTTGCCCCCTGTTTGAAAGGCTGTCCAGTTTAAGTCCAGTTTAAAGATAGAGGATTAAGACAAGAGAGAGCAGACAGTGGCCCTGAAGTCACCCATCAATATAACTTGCATCAGGGATCTGTCATGCTTACGGTGACCATATGGAAAGGAGGACAGGGATCGTGTACCTTTAACAGTTGTAGTCAAAGGGGAATTTCAGCAGGTGTCATTTGTATGCATGCAGCACTGGGTGAAATTCCCTCTTCAACACAACAGTTAAAGCTGCAGGAGTCCTGCTCTCTATAGTATAGAGCAGCTTTAACTGTTGTGTTGAAGAGGGAATTCCACCAGGTGCTGCATGCATTCATATGACACCTGCTGAAATTCCCCTTTCAATACAACTGTTAAAGATACACGAGCCCTGTCCTCCTTTTCATATGGTCACCCTAATGCTCCACCATTGCAGGCTTTTAAGAAGGCCTTGAAAACATATTATTTTACTCTGACCTCCTCCTGGTATGGTTGCTGTTGTTCCTGTTATTGTAGCTATTTTGTTATTGTTTGCATTGCTGTTTTTATTGTGTTCTTGCGGTTTTATTATCTTTTTATCACACTTAATATTGTACCGGTTTTATGTGTTTTATTGTTGTACGCTGCCTTGGGAGGGCTTCTGCCTTGAATGCTGCCCCCAAAATATTATTTAGCAGGCTATGCAGGGATACAAGTCCCTTGGTTACAGTCTTCCCTATGATGGTGGGATGTGTTCCAATGGACTGGACGAGGAAAAACAAACTGAAGCTGAATCCAGACAAGACAGAGGTGCTTGCTTTCAAAGGCCACAACCTGGGTTTGGAGGTGTGTCAACCAGTTCTGGATGGGGTTACACTCCTCCTGAAAGACTGTGTTCACAGCTTGGGGGTGCTCCTGGATCCGTTGATCCAAATGACAGCCCAGACAGATGCAACGGCCAGGAGTGCCTACTATCAACTTCGGCTGATACGCCAGCTGCGCCCCTTCCTAGAGTTGGAAGACCTAAAGACGGTAGTGCACACGCTGGTAACTTCAAGTCTCGACTTCTGCAATGCGCTGTACATAGGGCTACCTTTGTGCCTAGTCCGGGAACTTCAACTAGTTCAAAATATGGCAGCCAGGTTCGTCACCAGTACACCTAGGGGTGACCATATTATGGCAGCTTTAAAATCTCTCCACTGGCTGCCAATTAGTTTCCGGGCGAAGTATAAAATGTTGGTTATTACCTTTAAAGCCCTACATGGTTTGGGTCCAGGTTACCTGCGGGATCGCCTTCTCCCATACAATCCGCCCTGCACGCTCAGGTCCTCTGGGAAGAACTTACTGCAGTCGGCCAAGACTAGGCTGACAACCGTTACCCAGAGGACCTTCTCTTCTGCCGCTCCCAGACTGTGGAATGACCTGCCGGAGGAGACTCGTCAACTTAACAGTCTTTTAGAATTTAAGAAAGCTATAAAGACTGGTATCTTCCGGCAGGCATATCCAGTGGAATTTTAGAATGTTTTAAGGATGTTTTTAGGATGTTTTATTGCTATTTTAATAATGTTTGCCATGTTTTTAATCATTTATGTATTTTATCTTGTTTTATATTTACTGTTGTTCCCCGCCTCGATCCAAATGGAGAGGTGGGTAAGAAATAAATTTATTTTTATAATTATTATTCTATTTAAATTTTAGTAATTATTTCTAAATTTACAACTATGCACATCAAATAACATAAGTAAATTTTATGCACATTTGTGTCCTGTTTTGTGCTCTTTTTTCTATGTATATTCTAGTCATTATTTCTAAATGTGCATCCACACATATAAGCATGTGCACATTTTGTACAGGTCTGTGCCCTCTTCTTTTGGTGATGTGCCCGTGCTGATCCTAGGGCCTCATGCGGCCCTCGGTGGGATTTCATGCGGCCCTCGGTGGGATTTCAGGTGGCCCTCGGCCTAATTTAAAAAGCCCTCTGCAATCAGACCACTGGCAAGGGTGATCTTTCTATATTCTGGCACAGAGAAGGGGATATCTCTGACTGCGCTTGGCCTTGGCTCTGGCTCCAGCTCACCACTGTGAGGGAAAACTGTGACCAGTGGACGTCTGCCTGTCCATATTACTATCCAGGTGCTAATGGTTGATAGGCAAATTCTCTAAAGGCCCCTGCTTTCTCTTCAAATATATGGAGCCGTCCAAATAGAGGACACTTTCATACAGAGAGCTGTATTTTGTAAATTAGGACACATACCACTCTACTAGGATCACAGGTTGCATGCCCCTGCACTTTAAATTTGAACTCAGGTCCCCCACAATGAGGAGCTGCCAGTGGTGGGAAAGAGGAGTTACATTAAGACTTTTGATTGATTGATTGATTGATTGATTGATATAGCGACATATGAATAAAATGATTCTTCTAAAGAAGAGCATTCATTTTTCTTTTCAGGTGATAAACATACATATCACATCAGGCATCATCTGAGACCAGGCATGCCCGCCTATGTGTGAGAAATAATGGTGTCTGTCTACCCGCTTCTAAGATAGCCCTTACCAGCTGAGATGTTTGTAAGTAACTGTACTAAAAATAATCACTTTTTTAAAAAGAAATCTTCAGTATGATAGAAGGCATTTTTAAAATAATTTTTAATTGTTTAGTTGAATTGAGTAACTAATTCAGCCCTAATGATTATTAATAAGAATTGTTATCCTATGTAAATCCAAAAAAGAGGAAGCTTCTTTTGCAGCCAAACTGAAGGGGGATGTTATTCCACCCGCCCCCCCAGCCCAGGTTCTACCTGCTCTGTTACCTGTATTTGTTCAAGTAGTTTAGTGATGTATGCTGTCCTGTTTCTGAGGAGCCTGCTCTTTCATAACAGTGTTTTGCAGTTTAGGTCATCGTGTTCCACAAATAAATGGTTGGCGGTTACCATAGGGATAAAAAGGACTTAAGAGTCTTTGTGAATTGTAGCGTAGCCATCACCACCCATCCAACGCAACAAAACTAAAACCTTGTTTTGGCATGTCTCTGCAGTGGAGTATTCACAGTGGATTGTGGTGCTTAATTTCAGGAATAATAGAGGGGTCAAGGACCAGCTCGTTCCCTTCTTCCTCCACGTTCTGTTGAGTGGACAATGAAAATTCACCAGCTGCCACAGCAATGAAAAGATATTTTATAGAATAGAAGCTTTTCTGTCATTGAGGAAAGGTGATTTAAAATATTCCTGTGAAACACAAATAGAACCATCCTGTTCCCATGGTACTTTTTGTTTCGTTTATTTTCATTTTTACTTATATCCCACTTTTTTTCAAAGGCACCATTTTAATTGCCCCTTGTGGTAGCTGACTGTTCTCATGAGATAAGCTTAGGGTGACGACATGAAAAGGAGGGCTCCTGTACTTGTAACAGTTGCAAAGAAAAGGGAATTTCAGCAGGTGTCATTTGTATGCATGCAGCATCTGGTGAGATCCCCTCTTCATCACAACAGTTAAACCTGTAGGAGCTATTCTAGAGCGACCAGATACAAAAGAGGGCAGGGCTCCTGCAGCTTTAACTGTTTTGATGAAGAGGGAATTTCACCAGGTTCTGGCATGCATACAAAGGACACCTCCTGAAATTCCCTTTTCTATACAATTGTTAAGATACAGGAGCCCTGTGCTCCTTTTCGTATGGTCACCCTAGATAAGCTATGCATGTAGAATAGATGAATAACATTGTTTGGTCAGTAAAATAATACCATTATTAAAAGTAACCGATGTTCACAATGAAGGATGTGAACTTTTGACTTACACAGAATTTTTTCTCAAGTTGGATGTTTTCAGGTGAGGCCTTGATGTCAAGTGCTATCTACAGTTTGTTTTAGTTGGAAGTTGCTCTTGTAAAACCAGATTATGTCAGAAATGTGTCCTGGCTAGAGATGGAAAGGCCCGGAAAAAAACTGGAAAAATTAAAGGAAAACAAAGGCTTTTCCCCATTTTTTCCCACCCACCCCAATTTTTTTTAAAAAAAGAAGGAAAAAATAGATTATGGAATGTTTTATTTTAGCATGATGAATAAAATGTTGATGGTTTCTTGTTTTTTTTTAATAATTATTGATTTTTACCTGCTCCGCATAAACTGGCAAAACCAAAGGGGTTCCTAACAGTTCAGGTGTTCCTTACAGTTCAAGAGCTTGAAGCTCCATTTGTTACAAAAAAAGTAAAAATTTAAAAAAGTAAATTCAATTTGTAATAATTGTTTAAATATGCAAGATTAAATTGTTAATCCTTAGCCCCAAGGAATCCTAGGAAATTTAGTTATTTGAGAGGGGCTAGGGATCTAATTATTTGCACCCTCACAGAACTACAGTTTCTAGGATTCTCTGTTGAAAACCATGGCAGTTAGTGCATTTCTACACAAGGCTTTTATTACACAAATGTGATTGGGCACTCATGGACATTTGCAGGTCCTTTACACGACCTTGTCAACTTCTAGGGGTCTGCCATGCTTTTTGACCTTTATCCCGCTTTAAAAAAGATCAGAGATAAAGCGGGAAGGAGCGTTAATCCGATATATCAACAGTGTATAATGACAGAGTGTGCTATACAGCAGCACCATCTAGTGGCTATATAGTTAAACATATAGAATTTGGAGACAAATTAAATCCCAGAATCAAAGCTTGTGACTTCCTGTGTAAAGGAGCTGATCTTAATCCCATAAAGAATCTGGAAGCAAAAGCCCAGGTAAGTTGCAGGACAAAAAGACTGGTGTGATAGTAGCCTTAAACTGGTATAAGTAAAGCTAACATGTCTGCAGCATCTGTCAGTCAGGGATAGCTATCACCGCAAAGAGGATTAAAATAATTTAACACATACAGCAGTACAAAATTTTAGGGGAGCTGATAATTACATGAATGAGCTAATAATTCCCAAAAGGATTGTTTTTAAAACCCTCATAAAATCATAAAACTGGAAAGCAGTCAGAAACTACCTTTCTCAGAATGAGAACAACAGCTATCACACATCAGCTATCCTTTAGATTAATCGTCTTTTTGATTATAGCAAATGGAGAGCGAGAGTGAGCAAGGGATAACTCATTAGGAGCTTCACTAAAGAACTGATAGTTCCAAAATACCCAGGAAGGCATCCAAAAAGGGAAGAGAGAGTTGCTAGTCAATATGATCAAGGAGAAAGAAAAACCTTCCAGCTAACTGGATCCACCAATCATCTTAAATGACAGTATTTTTTTCAAAACAGCTATGGAAATTAAATGCACTGTGTTATTCAGTGGGTGTATCTCAGGATCTCTTGCAACAATGCTGTTTATGGCAGAGCATGACCTTTGGGTTGTATGCTGGCAGTGGCTATTGCAGTAGGGTTCAACTAAAGATTACACCCTGGCATCCTCTGTGATGTAGAAGAGGAGGCTGAGGTGCAACTATTTTCTTGGTTACTGCCACACGCTCCAGGAACCACTGCGATATCTCAAGGTAGCCTGAGGCACACCCCTCCGATTGCAAAATGCAGTCCCTTTGGGTAGCAAAATGACTTAGATTGCTTTGCTTATAACGTAAACCATCTGTATTTCACAGAGTGGCTGAAGAGGACGTTGGGTCAAAAGGAAACAATAACCCTCTGTGACCCTAAATGAGATATCACTGGCTGAGGCACTAGATTAAAAATAATGCATCATTATTTATAGATTTGTACAGCACATACTGGCAGAGAGTCTGTTTACTGAAGCAAAGTGAAAAAAACAGCAGAAAAGCAAGTAGAAGGTCCCATTGCAAGCTGATGACCTACTAAGTGGGTGAAAGAGCAAGTAGACATAGCCGTTAGCTAAACTGCAGAAACTAATTAAATGAGTATGAATCAGTTCTTAAGCCATCAGCATGTACATAACCTTGTGCTAGTTTACTGGACCCAGCTGATAGAAAATTCCAACTAAAGACTAAGGACACTAAGCTGGATGGCTTTATCAAAAGCAGCACATAAAAAAGCCCAAAGGACAATATGTTGCCTGGCAATAATGTGTGATTTCTTTTCCCTTTTTTGCACCAGGGTGTTTGCTAGTCGTGAGGGATCCCATTGGGCTACATGGGGCCATCAATACAGTTTGGAACAGGCACTGCAAAGTCATTGCTCTGCGATATAAGCCTCAATGATTATTTTTTTTTAAAAAAAAATCTAAACTCAGTAGCCTTGATCCATCGAGGAGGCATACAAGAATGGAAGCTGACTTCCATCTACATTAGTTGACTCAGACAATAGAAAAGGCAGCCACTTCCATAAACAAGTGCTCATCTGGGGTGTTCAGGCAACCAAATTACGTAAGCATGCCCGTTCCCTTTGGTGAACTCAGACATGACAATTTGTGACTTTTCTGTTACGAAAGGGAAGGATGAGGTTTCATGCTACACTTCTCACTTGAGTAGCCTGCTTGTGGAAACAGTTATTTGTGGAAGTGGTGGCCATTGATTCTGGCCAAGGAAACATGCTTGCAAATGTGTGCTCTGCATGTGTGTTTGCTATTCAGAAGGAGCAAGGCTGAAGATGGGGCCGTAGCTCAGTGGTAGAGCATTTGTTTTGCATCCAGAGGGTCTCAGTTTCAATCCCTAGCATCTCCAGGTAGGGCTGGAAAAGAAAGCATCCTGCCTGAAAACCTGGGCTGCTGCTGTCAGTCAGTGTCGACAATACTGGGCTAGATGGACGAGTGGTCTGACTCACTGTAAGGCAGCTTCTGATGTTCCTCTGTATATCTCTATAAGAATTTACTTTAATGTAGATTTTAGTGAACCATCCAGAGAGCTTTGGCTATGGGGCATTATAGAAATGTAATAAATAAATGTGTGGGTGTGTCTAGATCAGCTTGCTGCTGGTATCCTGTAATGATGTTTGGACTTCTGCACTAAAAATGTTTGGTCCAAATTCTGAAATTGGAATTATGCAGTCCAGGGTACTTGTATTTACTTTGTATGCATTTCACAATCTTCAGCAATTTGTTTTGTTTTTTGGATAGAGGATGGAGGATTTGACTGGGGAGAAACAGGATGTGTGTATATATAAAAAATTGTAATCTGAGGTCGGTGCCATGAGTAGGAAAGGATTGTTGTTTTGAGTTAAGTTTTGTTTCGTTGAGTTTTTGTGCCTCCTCCCTCCTCTGTCTTTAAAATTCTTGCAAGGTTTCATTGCAATTAAGTTAGACCTAGAAAAATGCTTTGGCCTGGTTTGCACGCATCGAAAGCCCAGAACGTAATAAAAATTCTAGGTTGCTGCCTGATTGCTCTTGCATAAAGTGTGAATGGCTGCACAACCCATGTGCCTTTTGTCCAAGACTCTGGTTTGTCTTTTGCTAAACAAACCAGAGAAATAGCTCATGGTTTATTCTTGGGTTATTTGTCTGGCTTGTCTGTGGGGAGCCAAGCCAGAGTTCTGGGTTCCCATGGAATGCTAATGAAATCATGGTTAGTTTAGCTGCTTCCACTTGCAGTGGGAGCAATCAGACAATGTGCACCAGCATGATGTCTCGTTCCCTATAACCCTGATTTTTTTTTTAAAAAAAATCTGAGTTATCATTGAGCACCAAGCTACTTTTTATGTACAACAAAAGGCTGCGATTTTCAAAACGTGCTGAATGTTGCAATTTTTTTATTACATGCTTTGTGTTGTAGCATGAACCTTGAAATACACCCCTCTGCCCATTCCCATATGTGACACATATGATTACAGAGGTCCTATTCAGAGCCATCAGTATGAGCCTATTCACATTGCCCTTAAAACAACTTATATTCTGTTTAAAAATGTGTTTTTTAAAGTCGTTTCATTACGTGGTAGGACACACTGAGCAGTACTTACGTTTCATAGTGACTGCTTCGTCCATCCTCAAAGTGTTCACTGGTGTATTACAGGGTTAATTCCTTGACTCTTCTTCTTTAGTGTTTGTTTTGCAGGCTGCTTGAGTTACGGAGACAGAAGTGGGCAGGTCAAGCAGCCTGCAAAACAAAAACGAAAGAAGAAGAGTCAAGGAATTAACCCTGTAATACACCAGTGAACACTTTGAGAATGGAGGAAGCAGTCACTATGAAACGTAAGTACTGCTCAGTGTGTCCTACCACGTAATGAAACGACTTAAAAAAACATGTTTTTAAACAGAATATAAGTCGTTTTAAGGGCAATGTGGATAGGCTCATTGTTGCAAACTCCCAGCTCTATGCATCATTAAATATATTGTGGGAAATTCATGATTGGATTTCCTAAATCTCTTTTTAGAGATCACAAAAACCTAAATTGGATCCCGGCCATGGTGCCAGGGGAGGCAGGATGTAACTCTTTGTCCCACACCACTTCTCCAATTTTAAATCACCTCCTACTACTCCACTGATATTAGAAGTGGAAATATTAGGAATATGATCTTGCATGTCACATCTAGGTTGGCCCTAAGGATACGTTTCGTGATGGCACCAAATTATTTCGGATGGTCAAATCAAAAAGGGAACATGAAGAGCTCTAAAAGGATCTCTCCAAACTGGGAGAATGGGTATCAAAATGGCAAATGTGCTTCAGTTTTGGCTCCCAACTATTGGCTCAAGGAGCACTCCTCAATCCAATGGCTCAGTTGGGAGCCTGCTTCATCCATCCCTCACCTTCCACCCTTTGGAGAAGATCTAAGCTGGTTCCTTGAGGAACAGCTCTATGAAGTGCACTCAGTCATGAGATGGCTTTGCTTTCCCCTTCTTCCTTCTCTGAGGGCATTTATGGAGGGGCATTGCCTGAAGCCTTCACAGATCTGCCAGGTTATGTTCAGCCTGCGGGCCAGACGTTCCCCATGATCTATATATTGCGAGCTGGCTTGAGTTGGGAGGGTTACATGTAATTTTTGAAAATAAATACACATGCAAACATAACACTTAATAGTGGTTTTATTTTTCTTCGCCATGGATAAGCGTTACAAATGAATTGGGTGTGAAACCATTGTTTAAAGAGTGTTTCCCTTCCTCTCCAGACTCACTGTTTGCAAGATAACAAGCCAGTCCTCCAAGATATTCCTTCTGTGGTCAGCAAGCTAAATCTTATTTTCAATGTACTTTGAGGGTCTTCACTAGGGTTAGGTCAACAAACTACATTTAGCTCTAAAATGCACCGATTTATTAAAAAAATCCCAAAGAAAGATGTAACATTAAAATTGGCTATCTCTGATGCAGAGGATATGAGATTATCTGTTAGGGACATTAGGATAAGAAAGGGAATGTTGGTCTAGAAAATCCTTCAGTCATTCTGTGCTCTCCACATTTGTTTTTCCTAGTTACAACAGCTTCTTTTTGATCAAGATCGCCTTATAATGTGTGCTGTACTAATGTGGCTTCCCCAAAGTGTTGTATCTCCAGTGTACCTGCTATTCACTAGACGGCACTGCCTGTCCTCATTCAGCAGACATATATAAATACAGCAGCAAATATACTGATGGGAGGATGACCCTAGTAGAGTCCCACAATTTTTTTGGATAATGCTAGTGTATGCAAGTTACTGTGCTAGATTTTTTTTAAAAAAAGGATTTCAGGTTTATCCTTCAATCAGTTAGAGAGAATGATAAACACATTAGAAGTACAGTGTGTGTGGACATTTTTATTGAAAGTTGAGCTATGACAGAGAGGGATCTCCTTCATCTTATGTCCTTATAAAACTTTGAGATGTCATTTTTTTGTCCGATCATTTGTTGGAGTTTAATAACAAAAACCTGAGAAAAGATCACAGCCAAGCTGAACAGGAGCAATACATTCAAAGTGTCTGAAAAAACACCACCACACTTTCTTTCATCACTTATAATAACTGTTCTCACTTTTTTTTCTGTAGGTATGATTGCAATGGAAAGGTGTGTGGACAGTGAAGTGTTCCTTTAAAGATACAAGCAAGTTCACACAAAAGGTACGTGTTTTCTATGTTTAATTTATAGTAACACACAAACAAAAGTTCAGACACATAATAAGTTTATTATGGTTTATGGCAAACATCAGACACTTTTAACTGTTCTCTGGTGTCCAAAAATGGCTTCATATTTAGTAAGAAAAATAGTCTTTCTCCTTAATATAGCCTTTACATTGTAAAAGGAACATGGTTTGATAACAATCTTGGCTTTCAGGAACTTTTTGCTCTGTACCCAAGCAATTCCCACCTCCCCTCTTCCCTAGAAGTCCATTTTTTCCAAGTTCCACGGACAGATTAAATATACCATACAAAAAAAATCATTTGGCATGGAGGAATTTAAGACTTTGTGTCCCTGTTTCGGTTTAACAAAAATAAAATCCAGATCCTAGAACCTCTTTGCTTTTAATCCTTCATATACGTTTTACAGACAAAAGAATCCTTTCAGTAGCTTTATTTAAGAAATCACGCACTGAATAGATATAAGACACATCCAATATTGTGTTCCTGATAGCAAGTGCATAGATTTTGTTAAGATTTTTGTTCCCCACTTTGAGAGCATGTTTCATGGTCAAAAGAAGGGAGACTTCCCAGTGATTGTGCTAGAGCATTTGAGAGAGAAAAAGGGAGAGGGGGAGAGGGACTGAGAGAGAGAGAGAGAGAGAGAGAGGGCAAGAAAAAAGAAGAAGAAACAAACAGGACACAGCAAAGTTGTGAAATTACAACAGAGAATGAAGAACAAAAACAGCCAAACCAGCAGTACAGTCGATTCCTGATAAGTGAATAACCCGATTGCTCGTTCACAATACTTTTATTCACTTATCAGGAATGAAACACAGTACACTGTTTTTTCCCCCTCCCCATAACCTCATACCTAAGGTCCACCAAATTAGGGTTAAAAATATTACACTCATGCCAGCAACCTTTTAGACTTCAAAATAAAGCTGCTACGTTGAGAGAGATACCAATGGCAGAGTCCCTTGCTGTTAATGTCAGAAAGGGGTTGCCACTGTCATCATCTGGATATGGATTGTACCCTACATGAAATATAACCACATTGAAATAGTCACTGATGACACAGATATCTTACAGATACTAGAAGAGTCATCCTCACATGAGCTTCTGCACCTTTACTTGAGTGGCTGATCTTTTGCCATTAAGCTAACAAGAGTATCTTGCATCTACTTAGTGTTGCTCAACTAATTTGTCCATTTCTCTTTTACAACCATTTTCTCCCAAGTGGACTTTAATTTAAACTTGTATTCTGGCTGACCTCATGATGTAGGATGCCCTCAAGAACACCTCGAGCTTTTCCCTATGGGAAATGAACTTCTTTCTTCATGTAGATCAGTAATTTTGAGATACTAGCATTGAAATTTTGAAGGGGTGTGGATATTCCCCTACAAGATTAGTGTGAATGGCTAAAAGAGTATGAAAACATTGTAACATCCAAAATCCAGAAGTTGAGTTGGATCCAGAACTGTTTTTCCGCCAGTAGTAAGAAATCACTTGTGGATCGGGACTTCTCTGTCTTCTCCTCCATCCTGTAGCCCTGGCATGCCATCCAGATCTTCTCAAGAGGGTTAGGGGACCCTCCGGAGCAGATTGGGAGGACATGTGGTTTCAGGGAAGAAGAGAGAATGGGGAAGTGAGAACGGGGAAGTCACGTTGCACAAGCAGTATCCTTCTATTGATGGAGCAGCGGTTCTGGATCCATCCCATTATCACTCCAAAATGGCTCATCAGCATGAAGACAAGAATTTCAAAATGTTTAGGGCCATTGTGTCCATTAACACAATGACAAGAAAAGCAGACACACAAATAACCTATAAACAGACTTATGCTTATGTGCAAAATGGAGACTAGATACAAGAGCATTAGAAGACTCTAAAGGTGCAGTTCATGATTCTGGGCGGATCTAAATGTTGCAAAAAGGAAGGGAAAAACAGTTTACCAACTTCATGTTTTCTTCATAAGGTAAATGTGGGGATGGAAGGGCATTTGCGTGGGGGAATTAGTGGATGGGGTGGGAGGGCTTAACACTTCCCCTCTTACTGCTTCCCTGCAAATTTGCTCCCAGGCCATTTAATATATTATTTTCCCCCAGCTGGACTCCAAAGCCAGGAATAAGCCTGCCTAAAAGCAAACAACTTCTACAGTTATTTAGAGGGGTGATTTGGTGTTGACTTCCCCTTGTTGTCTTAGCAACTGTGGGTTTGAGAACATCATTTACTGAGATAATGTGTCATTCTACCCTTCTGTCTGTAGAACAGCCAAAAAAGCCAAGGGCAAAGGGTTATAAAAAGGATGCTTAATGTAATGAAAGAACTCCGATGTGTTCGGACCGTCAGGTCTTTTTTTGGGGATACTTTAGGATACTGGGGATATGGAGTAAATGAAATCCATTGCATTCCAACATAGTACTCTGAAGAAGGACCTGAGGGTCCAAAGTATATTGGAGTTTGTTCATTCTATTAAACATCTTTTTTTTCTACTCCTTTGACCTTGGCTTTTTTGGCAATTCCTGTAGGGTTCCCCCTTTTTATTAGCTTTGCCTTTAGAACAGGCCTGCACAGCTTGTGACCCACCAAGCAGAACAGAGCCCCCCAGCTCTATGGGGGCCCAACGATGATTCAATAAAACTCTCTATATTTCCAGCTTGCTTGGGAGTGTGAAAGCCACCCTTCAGGCCACAGATACTTGGCTGGTGGTCTGCATCCAGGTTATTGGCTCATGAGTTGTGCAGGTCCCTTTTAGATGGGATGTGCTTGAGCATCTGCTCCCTCCTCTACTACTTTGTAGCATGAGGACGAGCTTCTCAATCAAGCACGCTTGATTACTGTCCTGGCTACTTTAACACATCCATGTTTCTCACCGTAAGAGTGAACTTCTCAGCTCAGACAAACCACTCTGCTACTGTTGACAACAGCCTTCTCCAACCTGATGTTTTGCACTACAGCTTCCATCTGCCCCAGCCAGCATGGCCTATGGTAAGGTACTATGGGAGTTGTAGTCCAAAATCATCTGGAAGGCACCAGGTTGGGGAAGGCTAGTTTACATGATCACTTATCCTGGGATAACAAAGAGGAACATTTTTTTTTAAAAAAATGGATGCCATTTTGAATGTCATTTGACAAACAACATGGTTTATAAATGGCTGAAATAAATGATAAATGAAATCCCCTCACTTTCCACAAGGCTGTTGACTCTCAGTTTGCCACAACCTCGGCTTCAAGATCTGGATGTACAAGTCAGATGCTGAAGTGACTTCAGCGGTTGTTATACCAGGATAACCCATTGTGTAAACTGGCCATGGAGATGGTTATGATTCATATTTCACAAATGGAGATGTGTAGCTGAGAGACAATGGATGACTTGGCCAAAGCCACCGAGTGGTTGTGGTGGGAGCTGGACCCAAATGTCCCATGTGTGTCTGCCACTCTGTTCGTTGAAAACATTTTGATTCCAATTATCCTGTTTTCTTTTTGGTCATACAAAGAGTCAGTTAAAAACATGTAACAAGTAGGTTTTGCTTTCCTTAAAAAAAAGAAAAAAAAGAAAAAAGTGTGCATCTTTTACACCGGAATAAAATGATTGTCAGCACTTATAACAATTAAGGCTCATGTAAACCTCCTGGGAAGATGAGCACATGCCCAGCTTTGCCTTTTGTTTTGTTGTGTTACAAGAGGGTCTACTTTCTTGTGTCATCACAGGCACACTGTTGCATCATGGGATATAGTCCTATGATGCAGCTGTATTGATGAGGTAATTGGAAAACATAACCAGGGAGTGGGTTTGTGGGAAATAGGCACCCGTGAAGCCACATAAAAGGCAGCAAGAACAGGCCGAAAGGAGGGCAGCGGCGCTTCCCTTGTCAATTTGCACCATTTTTTTGAAATCCACAGACACAGAAGCTTGTGCAAGAAGCTCTGTAAAACAGACGGAAAGCAAAACTTGGCCCCACACGGACCACTAGAAAATAAGTGCCAGAACGATGAGAGGAGAACATCCAGTACACAATGCTTTCTTTCTGAAGAGGCTATCATTTTAGACTATGTGTGGTCGGCTCATGTAAGTGAAAACCAAAGCACTGACCAGGAAATAAAAATTGCAGAGAAAGTCCGTGGACTCCTTCTCGTAAGAGCACTTTTAAGTGGCCTTCAATTCCTGAGTTCAGGACAAAAGGATGGATGTATGGCTTGAATCCCACAGAGTATGGGATAGAACTTCCTCTTTTTGTAAAGTTCCTTCCCCACCTGATAAATTTAAATCTTTGATGAATCAAATCAAATTGACAGGAACGCTATAAATCCCACCAAGGTCAATGATTGATGAAGTGGCAAAAGAATTCATAAGCGCGCTGGGCAGAATCAAAATAGCATCAGAGTGACATGTCTATTTGTAATTTATTTTTGTAGTGTTTTGTTTTCTCTTATATTGAAGTAGTCACTTTTCTCCTTAGAGATTTGCATTGCTTTATTATCGGTTGCTATAAGATGCCTGTCTTGTATACTAAGATCAAAATAGTCAAGTTCATCAACTGTAGTGTTGCTGGTTACTTATTTTTGACTTCCACTAGCTGTAATAATTTAAACCTCTCCCTGAGCTCACATAACGCTACATATGTCTAAACAAGCTTTTTCACCTGGTGAGTTTTGGCTCAGACTCTCCCACCTGTAGTTAAAACTATTATTTCTGAGAAGTGGTGGGCTAACTGCCTGAGCATTGAATAATTCTGAAGGAATACCAACATTTTCCTGTCTCTGCTCCCATCGTGCAATGTTTTTGGGGTAGTAAACATAATATGCTCCTACAAAGCAGAAGCACATTACTTTATAGTAATTAATCAAGAGAAAAAACTTTTATTGTGATTTTTGATCTCTGTGTGTGTGTGTGTGTATGTGTGTGTGTTGAAAGGTCTCTCCAATGTGACCACAGGCTAGCAGTTAAAATGATTTCCTGCTTGTATCATCAAAATGGTTAAAGGCAACTGGGGTGGGGAGGGCAAGGAAGGTGGAGGTAAGATAGACCAAGGGTGTCTACAAATCTGCATTCACTCTCCAATCAGAGGTTCACTTAGGTGGAATCGACTGTATCTTTTGTACACGACAAATAGAAAAAAAAATCAACAGGGACGTGAAACAGTGAGGTGTGCAGATGTATTACCAACACGGAATGACCACCAACATTACAACACAGAGAGAGAAAGAGAGACAAGTATTAGGAAAATGGTTTAATATTGGAGACAGAAGCAAAAAACTGCATCACACAATAACATACGTTACAAAAATAAGTTTGACTGTTTCAACTACACAGTTATGTTCACAATGAAGACAGAAGAATCAGAAAAAACTTTTGATCTAAACAGCAAAAAAGCAAACCCCTACTTTTTTTAACTAATACATTTATCCACGTAAAGTGACAGTGTACTCCTAAATTCTAATTTAGCTTTATATTGTGTAACTGCACAATACAGAATAAAAAGTGAAACTTACCGCTTCTTTTAAAGACAAAATTCTAAACACTAAATATAAGCAAAGGGAAAGAATTAAACCAAGCCAAAGTTTGTTTTTTAAATTCTCTAAACAAAACCAACTTTCTTTCTTTCTTTCTACCAACTGGAAATCAAACTTGAAAACCAGTCATGATCTTAGGGCTCACAAGTGCAAGCCACAAAAAGAAAAAAAAAGGAAAGGAAAAAAAAAAGTTCTGTATTTATTTATTTTTAACTCCAGTATAAAAAGTTCCACTGGTACAAAATGCATAAGTACAATCAAGTTTTAGAAATAGGAAAGCCTGTGGGTTTTTTTGTGTTTGTGTTTGTTTTTGGCTCAAATTCCATCAAACAGCAAAATCCAAATGCATCAACAAAATAGAAACAATACTCAAATAGTCTTACAGTTTCCACTACATTGCAGTAACTTTGGCTTTTCTCTGACAAAACTTTTAAAAACAACAACCGAGGGCACAATCCATTTGTACCACAGGCTCAGTATCCATGCATGGAGGATTCACACATGGGGTTCAAGAGAACCTTGCTTCCTCTTTCAACTGCATATCTGCAGTGCACACAATGTGACAGAATAATAGGGGGAATGGAAGCCCTGTGCTCCATATCCCTATTCTGCCTCCCTCTTAACTTGATACAGAACTTCTCTTCATGAGGCTGTTAATCGCTGTATGTACTTTCGGTTTTGTTGCAGTACTGAGATTCAAGCTCTACCCAAAGCTTTTCCTTTACTGCTTTTCCACTATATAAACTTCAGGTAGCACTGTGCTATAGCGGAAAAGCCCAAATACACCAGTAGGAAAATACCTTTTCTTTTCTTTTTAGAAATAATACCCCATTTTCCCAACTCTAAAAAACAAACAAACTAGGGGAAGTGCTCTTAAAAAACGGAAGCGGGACTGGATCCCATCATCATCTAAACAAATCATAAACCACCATGAATAAGGAATCACGAGTGCTCAATAAATGCCTCGTGTAGAAAAGCTCATAAGTTACTGGTCCATGAGTAACTTCCATTCAGGCAAAGAGGGAGGGCTGGAATGGCAGATATGGGATGCACATAGGCATTGGGAGGGGGAAACAGAGCTTTATTGAGCCAATGTGAATTCTCTCATGTGGATGCTACACCCACGATGTGAGTGGATCATGTCCCAGATTTGTGACATTCTTAACTAAAAGAGTGATATTATTCATCTACAAACAACAGTTTCTCACAGCACAACACCCCACCTCACCCCGCCCAGGTACACAGGGATATTATTTTTGTTTGTTTTGACATTATTCAGAAAGATAATGAAACTACAGTTCCCCCCCCACCTTTTTTTTTGTTAATTAGCACTTAAGTTAATAAAAACAGAAACAATAAAATGATTCCAGAGAGTAGCACAAGCCAAGGAATAATAACCCCTATGGTGAAAGAAAGATGAACTTGTTATTCCTTTGAATATGGCCATATCATTAAAATTAGCTAATTTGGTTGGAAAACTACTTATTTGTGCTTTTGGAGTTGAATTTTGAAAAACAACTTCCTCTCGATTATTTTTTTCATCCTCTATTTAATAAGCCCTTTGCACTCTTGCAGCTCCCCCCTCCCTGCCAGTATTTAATATTTTATAAAAAAGCAACAGATGAACCTATTTGGGATTTTAAGAAAGAACGTGCGTATGCAAGCAAGTACAGTGCATTAGAAAAGACCCCCCATTTGTGAAGCTGTAACTTTGTTGGCTAGTTTTCCTTACAGTGCTTTCCACACCAAACGGAGTTCCAAATGCCCCAGCATCTTTGCCTCTTTAGCCATGGGAAGTGTGAGGAAAGCAGCCTAGCAAAGCTTCAGTTGTGATGATGCCTCTATCCCACATATGCATGCCCCTTCTTTGGATCCCAGTCTTCCTAAGGAAACAGTCTAAGCTACGGGATTTATTTCCTGTTTAAAGTCAAGGTTCCTTTGCGCTACAAAACACCGAAAACAAAATACCATTGCTTGAGAAATAACTAATGAAAGGGGTGGATGCCTGCCGTATCTGTCAGGTGCAAATTAATAATAGTTCCAGAGCGTAAGGAGTTTAGCATGAGCTGGTGGCATGATAGACAAAGAGTAACTGTACAGCCCACGCTGGTTGCAATGCATCATACATGGCTGCCTTTTTAACATGGTTTGCATGGTTTTTTGGTGCAAACCCCATTGAAAGAAAAGAAGTTAGGGTGAGTGTCCTCATTGAGCTTTTCTACATGGAAGGGTTCTGAGGGTTGTTGTTGTTTTTAAAGCACAATTATTTTGGAAATTTAAATGCTGAGCAACAGTATGTCCTGGAAAGACATAATGATGATCTCACATTACGTATCAGTGTGCACGCAATAATTCAATAGGCAAGCATTTCTGCAAGAAGTACAAAATAGCCCTCAAAGGGTTTAGGAAGGCCCCTGCAGTAGTAAAAACGTGAGAATAACACAGAGCTTTTTACCTCTAAGTGCATGTGCTATAAGAAACCTTTTAAAAATATTTTGTGTGTGTGCATCACTTGGATTCTAGTCCTTTCCACCCCAGGGCTTCTTTATAAAACAACCATTTAAAACTAAAGGGGGGGGGGTTGATTATTGTCTGTATTTTTAAACAATAATTTACAAGCGGGATTAGTGAATGAGTAAGGTAGGAAACATTTTGTATGAAATCAAAGAGAAATAGACAATGGGGAATGATTATGGCACTTTTATCAGTAGCATAGAAAGCTGCTGAAATGTATTGGCTTGGAAAGGGGTATATTTGCTAGTATAGAAGACCCAAATTTGGTTTAGAGTAGGAATGCTATTATATCCAATACAAATTAAAAGAAAAGAAAAAAGGCAGTGAAGAGTTATCAGCATTTTTTTTCCAGTTTCCTGGGCTCTATTCTGCAAACACTTCGGATTTGCAGAATCCCTCTGTCTATGTGAATGTTTCTCCATTGTTTGCAGGTCTGTGCCCGTATATTGTCACAACAGAGAATAAGAGATACAAAATAGATAAAGCAATACCTTTTAAACTGGATCACTTTCTGTTGATGAACCATGCAAGCTTCTGAGTTATGCAGAACACCTCCATCTAGTAACATGGAAATCTAGTGACTATTAGTTAGGTAAACAGAGCGCAAAGTGGGTTACAAATGTAAAGTTTTTAGCTATTTCAGAGAAATACAGTCGTATTCTAAATACCTGTGCTAGAATATCTGCTTGAGTGCCATTTCAGTCGTGGTTACTCTTGCTGCTCCTGCACAAATGTTCTCCACAGCAAATATGTACAATAGGAGGGGCCGGTGTGAATCCCTAAACGCTTAAGAACACAAGCCAGGAAGTCTTGATTAGCTGCAGCTTCCTGACACATGGATTTAACATGTTTAGAAAAGTGTGCCTGCCCTTCACACTTCATATGCTTATTGCAGTGAACACAGTGTAGCTGCAGCAAGCAGAAATATCATGTCAAATGTGAAAGGGATATGCCAAATTTCCAAATACATTGGGACTCACATTGATGAGCCTTCAGTGGCGGTAGCTCTCTGATGCAATTAGGAATGCCAGCATAGATGTGGCAAGCTAAACATGATTGCAGTGCAAAGTGAAACATGTCTGTGAAATCAGGATAATAACTCAGGCTACTATCAACCCACAAACTTAGAGCTCATTTCATGGGTGCTCATTGGCTTCCATTTGTCCAGCAGAACTTTTGAATTTCTTTCTTAAAGCAACTTCCCTGACCTGCACTACACTTTTAAATCCCAACTGCACTGAGTTGAAAAAGTGATTTGTGGGAAAAGAGAAAGTCTGTTTTTTTAAAAAACAAACAAAAGCAGTGCTGCAGTTAGCTTCATGGTTCTCTTGGTTTATGACGAAGGTGTGTTGTGATGAGGTGTTGGCATACTTCTTGGCACATCACATACTAAACTCTTGTATTTTAGTTGGAAAATATATAGGACTGAAAAATATATGCATTGGATAAATGCTACATGCAGGTGAGCATATATTATCTCTCTTCCCTGCTGGGTGGGATATCTAATGCTGGGTGCAATCCAATGCCCCATTATCTGCCCCATATGTAGACCTAATAAGTCTGCATGTCCTCAGGACACAAGAACATATGAAGAGCCATGCTGGATCAGGTCAAGGGTCCATCTAGTCCAGAATTTACTTCACCCAGCAGCCAACCAGCCACTTGTGGGAACCATTTACACAGGTACTTTTGCTTAGAGTATGAATAGCCTACACACAGGAACCATGGATACTTGCAGTCATGAAAAGGGATGTGTCATGTGCCTGGTTTATTTGTAATATATCTAAGTGACAGCCACATTTCCCTTCTGCGTTTCAAAGGGTTTGCTCAATTCAAAAGTCTGCATTTTCTCTTATCAACAGAAATCAGGTTAACAAAAGATATTGCCACACCTACTTTGTATCTATTACACCTGGAGCAATATATCACAGAGAATGGCAGATAACACATCAAAGCATTACAACATGTGTAAACCTCATCCATAAAAAGTAGTTTAACTGCAGTGCACAATGAAATTTCATCCAGGAAGTTCTAGTGCATTGGATTTAAGCAAAAGATCATTTTATTTCGTTACAAAAATATTCTTTTAATGATTTCAAATCGTGGGTTTACCTCTCCTGTCTAGGAGTGGTCATACAATACATAATTAAAGAATTATTTTTATTTTATTTTATTAATACTGAATATCATATTCCAGCAGCATATTAAAAGCTCTTTTTAAGAAAAGACCAAAAAAAAAACCCAAATACCTAAAAAGGAGATCTACAATTAATATTTTAAATATTTTTTTTTAGTTATAGATACAGAAGAAATTTAGACAGCAGTAAAATATTTTTTTTTTGTCCTTCAGGTCTGCCCTGTGCATTTTTCTGATTTCAACCATGTATTAAATAAACCACAAAAATTAAGTATATATATATTTATAGCTATAGATATATATATAGATATATATAAAAATAAACAGCAAAATGGTGAATGTATAAAAGTATTAACACTCAAGACAGCTCTGGGTGGAAAGGGTTAAAAGTTCAAAACTTTCTCACCTTAGAGGTTTCCATACATTATGAAGAAATTACATTGTGAGGTTTGCTTTCACAGCGTTGATGTGCAGAGTGGTTAGAAAAGTGAAACATGGGCACTTAATACAATGTTTTACAAAAAACATCCAAGAGAAATAACAAACAACAACAATTTCAGGCAACAAGACCACAGGATAGCAAGTTAACAAACTTTGTAACCTCTTTTTCCTTTAAATATTAGGGTTTTATACAAAACACATAGTAAAATACCCATGTTATCAAATTACTTCACACAAGAAACACACTGAAGCGCTAGGAAGAAAAGTACCTTTGGAGTTTGGCACTAAGATTTTTTTCACTGAATTCTTTTTATTATTATTATTATTATTATTATTATTATTATTTCTTTAAAAGAAAAAAAAACTGATCACATTTTGCTGAACACAAACACATCTAAATTGTCCACAAGAATAATTTTTTTAAAAAATTGACACCAATGCGTCACAGAAGCCAACACAAACTTAGTTTGGAATAGTTTTTTTTTTCACATGAAAACTTTTTTAAAAAAAATTTAAGCAAACAACTTTTTTCATTTTTTGAAATTCGTTTTTTTTGTTCTGTTGCTGATGTTGTTCAAGTAAAAACCAATTTCAAACCTGTTGTTTATAAACACAGAACACTTAAAGACCATAAGACCCATGATGAAACCACAACTTAATTCACAGAAGCACCAATGGAACGACAGCTTACAGTAACCTTTCTCCTGTACATTGAAACAGTATAAAATATAGGTAATTTTCATGTGCATTAATTCATGGATTGTCTAACTTGTGAGTCAGTTCAGCAAAAGGTGACACAAATAGGTAGCATTTGCCCTAAAACAGGGTAATTTTTTTTTGTTATACTAATCTACAAAAAGTGGTTCTATATATATATTCTTAATGAGAAAGTGAGCCACCTAAAATGGCCTTATCAAAAAACTTTACACTGCCTGAAAAATGTAAAAACTATTACAGACCTCTATAGACTTAATATCAGACAGTTCTTCATTTCAAACTGTTTTGGAAGTAGTCTGTTAGAAACCAACATTCTGTGCCTCTGGACACATATTGCTATTGTCATCAGTGACCAGCCAGAATGCCAATCTCTGTATAATACTTTCAAGTCTGTTTTTTAACACAAAAAGAAAAAGGAAAAGGAAAAAGGAACAACTTAAAAACCCTAACAAAACATTTTGCCACAGGTTGTGTGTGTGTGTGTGTGTGTGTGTGTGTGTGTTTAATAATCCTACCATTAATTTGACTAGTAATAAATTTTGATCTTGCATAAATGCAGCAATGCTTTTCACATTGACTTCCCAGAATTCATACAGCTAGATGAGGTCACATGCAAATTTCAAAGGTTCAAACTATAGATCAAAGGTCAGTAGGAGAACCAAATTATGATGTGAGGTCAGAAAGACATCAGAAACAATGACGGGACGATGAAACTTTTTTTTTTTAAGACGCCACAGGGACATGCTAGGCAAACGATGAGCTAACGGGCATGAAGATGTCTAGGGAAAAACAAGGAAGAGGAAAAAAAGTTACGGAGAGTCTATGCAGCAGAAACAAAATCATTTTTAATGGGTGCAGGAGAAAACTAATGCAAATCTTTCATAATTAGAATCTCAAGCCATTCACGCAATTTGCATTAACTGTACACTTGGTCAAGGACGGCACAATGAGAGAGCCCCAAAAAAGAATCCATCTGAAAGGAGTAAGAGAAGATGGATTCCTGATTTATTTGGGGAGGGGAAGGTGTCTGTGGGGGTTAAAGAATCAGTTTCAACAAATGTAACATAAGGGGAGGTGCAGTGTAAGAGTGGATTGGGGAGGAGGGATTGAGAGAAAGATAGATAATAGTTCAAGACAACTAAGCTTTCAACTAGATAATGGAAACTACGGACAAGATAACCAGACAAAATACAAACAGGAGGATAAAAAAGTATGAACCATAAAAGATGTAGGATTCAACGGTGAAAAAGCACCCATTCTTGGCACATATACTCCAGAGACTACTTCAAAAGGATCTAGCTACCAGAGAGAGCTGCTCTTTAGGTATCCAATAAGTTAACAATAGGCAATAAATAACTTCCATTATTTCTGAGGCAGTAAAAATTTTTGTATAAAAATAGAAATGCTTTTTACAAATAAAATTTACAGGCCTGTGGCTTTCTTTTGTTATCTATTATTATTATCATTATTATCATCATCATCATTATTATTATTATTATTAAATTTTTATCTTTCAAGAAACGTCAAGTATTATCACTCTTTTTATTTATTTAGTTTAAACCCTGTAGCTTTAGAAACAGATCTCTATGTCTTTTTTTACACTAATGCTAAAAAAAAAAAAAAAAAATCCCCGTAGAACTGGGGGGAAAAAAAACTGGAAAAAAACCAACAAGTGAGATATATAAAGACAACCAGTGTTGAACAGAATAATATAACATCATGTCAATTTGAAGCTCTAAGAACGAAAAATCTTCAAGCTCCTTAATAATAATAAAAAAATGAACTGAAGTAATGGAAAGAATTGGCGTGATTTCTAAATGAGTTCCTCTCCTGGGCCAATGCCATTGCGTTAGCCTACAAACCGCTGGTACCATTTGGACAAGTCTAAGTCCAGATGTACAACCACTTTCATTATCCCCATCAAAAGAATTAGGAACACCCGGGCTGAGAAAGTTAAATTGCAATTTTTCTTTCTTGACAGTTTTAATAATTAAGATTTCAGAGGGTGTGTGTGTGTGTTTTCCTTTTAAGGATAAAGTTAAAAATCTAAGCTGCAAATTCAAATAAAGTACACCGTTCAATATTTCCGTGGGTAGGTTAGCCAAGTTTCCCTTAATGGCAGGTGGGGAAAATGGAAGCAGTATTTTAAAAATAGCTGTCTCTTGGCGGTGGTTGGCAATGTGTTCTTATTCTCTTTTTCAACAGCCCCACCCCCAAGGGAGGGTGGGTTTGGTCAAGGGACTTACCCTAAGAAATCTAAATTAATAGCAGTAAGCTTCTGGGGTAATGATCAGTAAGGTTTGCTGTCATTTTTGGAGCGCTTCAGCTGAACTTTCAAGCGTTTCATGCCAATCTGAAAGCCGTTCATAGCCTGTATAGCAGCTTGCGCAGAGACAGGATTGTCATAGCTAACAAAACCTATAATACACAAAAGTGGGGGTGGTGGGAGAGAGAGAAAAGGCATATATTAGCAAAAAACTTTGAATATTTTGGTAATTGCTTGTGTAGTGTGTTTACTGTCCAGAGTAGCCTTCCCGAACCTGGCGCCCTTCAGACTTTTTGGACTACAACTCCCATCCTTCCCCAGCCAGCCGTGCTCTTCTAATACCCAAGGTATTTGCCCATGTAAAAGGCTGTCCTAGAGCTTCCTACTGCTTCAGGGAGTGGGGAATAGAAAACACGATAATTTTTTAAATAAGAAGTAAACATTGTAAAGCAATTAAAATTGGCAGATTACAAATTGGAGTGCTTCTGTTCAGGGTTCCAGGCACTTAGGAGTGTGGTGGACATATATGTATACAATCCCAGGTATAGTATTTTTTTTTATATCTATGGAAAGCTCTCACTTCAGTCCTTAAAGACATTTTAAGATAGCTTCTCATTGCGAACTAGGACATAATCTACCCAGAGAAAGAGAAGTTTCTGATACCTATATATATATATATATATATATATATATAGTGTCTCTTCCTCCCTTCTCTTTGTGCAACCACTCCATTCCTGCCCCCGCCCCAAGGGATTGGGTTCCCCCCTCAGTCTGTCAAGATGCTGTACCACTGAGTTAATGTATGTGTGTGTGTGTGTGTGTGTGTGTGTGTGTGTGTGTGTATAAAGGGTGTCTCCCTCTTGGGCCTTTTTTCCCCATACCATTGCAAACCTTGCGATCATCCCAAGTCCACTGATCAAACTTACTGTGAATAGATGGTACAGTTTTGGATATAAGTTGTTTGGTGGGTGATTCAGGACAGATGAAAGGAAGTCTTTGACAGAGCACATAGGGAAACTATGGAATACACTTCCACAGAATATAGTGATGGCCACCAATTTGGATGGCTTTAAAAAGGGACTGGACATATTCATGTCAATGGCTACTACATGTTACCATCAGGATCAGAGGCAGTAAGCCTATGTACAACAGTTGCTGGGGAACATAGGTGGGATGGTGCTGTTGCACTCATGTCCTGCTTGGGGGTTTCCCATCAACAGCTGGTTGGCCACTGTGTGAATAGAATGCTGGACTAGATGGACCCTTGCTCTGATCCAGCATGGCTCTTCTGATGTTCTTAAGTACATTTGTAAGAGCACAGGAGAACACGAGTTAGTATTAGAATGATCATTTGTCAAGTGGTATATGTACCGTGGGTGGGGATGCTACAGAACAGAGATCATCTAATTGCGTAGTTTTTCTTAATCCAGGAGAGAGGGTTTAATGTAATTTGCAAGTAATGAGTTAAACATGGAGAGTTTTCATATACAATAGAGAATAATTAGGTGTCCATAATAATGTAGCTTGATTGTATAATGGCATTCTCCCAATAGGATGTAATTAATTTTAAACGTTTGACACTTTTGTTGTGTATGTCAGAAAAGATTTTGTATGCTTTTTTATTATTATTATTTCTTCTTTTTTTAACTGATTCAATTGCACACCCTTCTACCTTTGAAGATTAATGCCAGTTGCTATGGGGGGGGGGGGGAGGAAACATTCCACTTTCTCACAAAGCTTTCATCATTGCTCCTTTTTCAGTTGTCCTGCTTACAGAGCACAAACTACAGAAAAACTCTCTCAACAGGAGTATAGAATTGAATGAGATGGGTGCTAGTTGACAGAGGGACTCGTGTGCACCTCCTATTCGTGTCAATGAATCTTAGGTGGTGAATCACATCTTTGGTTTGAATATGTGGTTTTCTGTTCCTGACATAAAAGGCCCAAATATGTGTTACTGGGGAAAAGGTTGCAGAAGGGAGATGATCATAATCAGGTCTGGGGGAAAAAAGTGCCTGGATGTGGTAGCTAGTGCATAATTAAATCAAAATATACATGTGGGGTACAGCAGTGATTCTGTTGCTTGAAGCAGCCTACCCCACCCTGGTGCCCTCCACCAGATGTGTTGGACTACAACTCTGATTTTTCTCCAGAGGGATCATGGGAGTTATAGTTCAATATTCCAGAGATATAGGGCTGGATGGAAATGTTTAACTAAATAAGTAAATACATCTGGAGCGCACCAGGTTAGGAGAGGCAGGCTTAGAGAAATGTCTCTTGTTCTGATGTTCAGTTAACCAACTGCAGATAATAATGGAATGATTCAGATGTGCATTGTGAAAGCAACATATCCACACAATCTGGGCATGAGGAGCTAGCATGTGGGAAAGTGAGCAAAAAGTTACAGTTTTACACATCCCTTCTGTGTTTGTGTAATACACATTACATACCAAAGCACTTGCTCAGATTGGTCTGTTTGTCAATGAAGACCTTAGCAGAAATAACGTTCCCAAAAGGCATGAACATCTGCAGAATGTCCTGGTCTCCAAACTCCTGTGGGAGGTGATAAATGAAGAGGTTTGCTCCTTCTGGACCTTTAAGAAAAGGGAGAAGCAACAGTCCGTTATCAGCTGCTTTGTGTTGTGTTGAGAATGCTCACTGCACACGCTCGATGTTTCCAATTCAAGCTGCCTCTAGACGAAGGACTATTAGCGCTACCGATCAAAAGATATTGTGCAGCTCTCCTGTCTTTTCTTCCTTAACATAATTTTTTTCTGCTAAGAAAAAAGATGGGAAACGTGGGGGAATATGGGAGGGTTACAAATTGAAAATAATATTGTCTAGACCCCAAGTAAAATTCCATGAATGGAAAGCTTAGTGTACAAGCAATCCTAGGCCATGTCTACCCCATGCAGTTATCCCTAGAGATGACCCCAGGATAACTGCAACTGTGGATGTCCCGGTTTTTCTGCGGTCCCAAGACAACCCCGAAGACCATGGCCAGTGTGGCATGGGCTCCCGGGTCCTCAAACAGGCACTGAACCGAATGAGGTGGCTCCATGCAAGTTGTGGGGGGGAGCAATTTCACTATCCGTGTTTTTTTTTTACCTTTTCCCCCAGATTGGGGCCATGCGACCGGCTCCTCTTCAAAAAAATAAATAAATGGTGCCCGTGATGTCCCTCTTCCCTTCCGGGACATCGTGAAGCCATATAGATGCTGGGGGAGGATCACGGAAACAGGTAGGTCTGCGATCCTCCCCCTCCCTCCTGCTACACCCTTAGGTGTAGATGAGCTCCTAGTCTTCTGAAGTACACATGCATACAAATGGAGTTATGCCGGGGCTGCACTAACAACAACAGTTTTATTTTTCAGCTTGTATGCTGACATGATTTTTTATAAAAAATAAACTGACATTATTTGCAACATTCCTGATCCCATAACGTCACAAATCTTAAAGAAAGCTTTTGCAATTCAGTAATCGCCAAATGGACGTAACTATTTGCAAAACTGGGGCTTTCCTGAAATATCTAGCATCCCGACAAAAACACGGCTGAAGAGTTGGAACAGAATGGGATATACAGCTGGGGGCTGCAGCACGAGGGGGGGGGGGAAATTGGCAGAAGTTTCCAGAGGGCATGGCTTGCACATGCCGAAGTACCTTCGACCTGAAAAAAGGTCCCTCTGGATCCCAGACATTATCTTCATTTGTTAGCCTGCTCACTAAAACATTAGTGAGCCTTATGCACAATTTATATGGCAGTTTATTTTAATAAAGTCTGAACTTTGGCAGACAAATTGATAGTAATAATGATCTATCAAATCTTTCTTTCAATCAAATAGGGCTTGCAAGCCCCTTTCAAATTAAAAGACATGTTATGGAACAACCGCACTTGATGGATTATGTCCAATATGGGGAAAATATATATAGCAAATCTATCTATCTATCTATCTAGCTATCTAGCTAGCTAGCTAGCTAGCTAGCTAGCTAGCTATCTAGCTATCTAGCTATCTAGCTATCTATCTAGCTATCTAGCTATCTAGCTATCTATCATCTATCTATCTATCAATCATCTATCTATCTATCTATCTATCTATCATCTATCTATCTATCATCTATCTAATTTGGGGCAGTGATGGTGCTGTTCCTATAAAATCCTCTTCTTAACGGGGTTATACTATTTCTCTGCTAATGACCTGCTATGGCCCATTGCTGCTTGATAGTCACAACAAGAGCACATGAGACCTTTTCCTTCTAGCCTAAAATTAGCAAGAATTTAGGGCAAGATGATGTGTTGGGGTGAGGGTGGGAGAGAAAGAGAGAGGCAGAGAAGACTTCCCTTGTTTTGTTAAGCCTCTTGTAATTAGTATTAATTTATTCTCAGTGTTAACTTACTAGGGTTTATTTTGCACTATTGGCACTGAATATGATGCAATCAATCATTTATTTGCTTCCCCTCAAGACCCTCAATTAAATAAGGAACCCTTCAATGTAATGACGATGGATCTTGTCATTAACCTCCAAACACAGTCTAGTTACAAAAGCTGCATGTTTGCAGCATACATGGAACCCAGATAGGGGAGCTCCCTCCACACTAAAAAATACATTTTTAACAGGAAGTACATTTCAAGGCTACTCTTAATTATGGGTTTCTTTTTGCAAAAGTTGCAGACACTGTGTATTTTCCACATTAACAAACAATGGGTGGTAAATTCCTGAAGCAAATCCCAGTAAAATAAATTTTGGGGGCTGGGAAATTAAATGTTTACAGGTCCCTTCTATATTCTCCATGCAGAATGTTTACATGCATGCACGCACATTTAGACAAAGTTCCAGTTCTTATTATGATTGCCTTCGTCATCTGTGACTTTGGAAAGCCTAGAGTTGTTCCCACTCTACTGGGCTGAGAGACTCCTGAAGAGTCCATTTTAACAGAATAGTATCATCATTCTTTCCCAGGTGAAACATGGATGCTTGGGCCCCCAAGAGGTGGACCCACATATTAACTTCACGTTTCCCACCCTCATGCTCACTGTGATGAATGATATAGATGTCAAAAATCAACATCTGGAAGTGAAAGCAAACAAAAGTAAAGATATTGATTGATGTGATATATTATTTTTCAAAGAAGCCATCTCTCTATGTTTTATCATACATTTTTGCAATTTTTTTAAAAAATCATTGTGCAGTGTACAATGTTGCCCCAGTTCTAGCGGGAACAACCATTTGCACAATGGGAAGCTAGCGCTTGATAGTGCAACTGGAAACTAGCTCAAACTAGTGCTTCCACGGTGGGACAAATCAGTGAAGCTTGCGGAAAGGATCTCCTCTGACTTGTCCTGTTATAGCAGCGCTGGTTTGGGCTGGTTTCTGGGTGTGCGCTGTGAAGCGCTCGCTTCCTGTTGCTCTAGCGGTCATTACTGTCAGCACACCCTGATTGGCCACTGGATACTGCCCAGTGTGAGTTGCCCTGAGTGTTGCAACTGCAGTGCAAGGGCAAAATATAACTCTACTTAATAATACAATAAATTTAGAGATACTAAGTTTTGATTGTTTTGAGGTTTGCATTGGATTAGTGATCTTCTCCTTGGCTTCCTTTATTTGTTTTTAAATTCCTAGTGTCCTAAGGTGCTTACCTTCTTTCTGGCTGCCTGCAGCACTCTGTTGTTGTAACAAACTTTGACTGTACAATGTAGGCAGTGCCGCAGCGGCATACTGCTGGATTCCTGAGTAGGCTTGGGTGAGGGCATCCATTGTGCCTGCTGTACCATTCGTCAAGCCTGTTGCACCGAGTCCTCCATTCAGGGCGGCCATACCTGAGAGCATTTGAGCAACTTTACAAAAAACCCAACAATAGAGAAAAGAAATTGCACTTATTCATTAGTGCTTTCCAAACGTCATTGGCATTAATATGACACCGATGACAATGGTCGTGCATGCAAAAATCAAAATTCGGACACTTCACCAGAAGGCACGGAAGAACATCAGCAGCAACAGCAAAAACATCCAAAACGAAACACACAAACAAAGACTTTGGTTAAGAATTACTTTGAGCATCCACTCTGTTTCACATGCACGCTGCTCCTGGCAAGTACTGGGATCGTCAGGAAGGATCCACCACAATAAATAGATAACTAACGGCCGTGTTCTCACCGAAGCATTAAATCATGATTGAAAACTGGTATGTCTGGGAGAGAGGTGCTAGCCTAGCCTTCTCCCTGGCATGCTGGCTTTCTGTGTGCAAGGATTTTCTAAAAATTTAAAATGGATGACCATTCTGCCCCTGCCTGCAAAATGAAGCGGTACAGACCAAACACAGTTTTACCTATTGAGGGATCACACCACAGTGGTGCATCATGTGTTTTGCATGCCAAAGGTTCCAGCTCTAATCCCTGGCATCCCACTTAATTGTAATAGAGAACAGGTGATGGGGGAGATCTTTCTCTGGCACTCTGGAGACCTGCATCTCTTAACCATAATCTCAGTTGTGTTCAGCTCTTTTTCCATAGCCTGTGCCTGTTCAAGTTGCACATGCTTCAGTTCCATGCAGAGGAGCTAATGAATGCATCGATGCCTTTGCAATTTGGACCCCAGGACCCCAACTTTACAAATTCATATGAACAGGGCTTTTAACAGAACAGATGACTGGGGACTATGGACTGTGGGAAGAAGAGCATGTATAAGACCCACAGCTTAGTATTACAGTGCAGGCTTCGTCTGTTTGAGCTCTTGAGTTCAATTGATGGCTCTCCTGTTGAAGACGCTCAGGTAGAAGGAGTGGGAAATACCACTGTGTGAGTCTATGGTGGGCTGCTCTCAGTCAGGGTGGGCAGTGTTGGATTAGATGGATCAATCTTCTCCCATACAACAGACCATAGGACCCATCATTCGGTGGTAGAGGATGGGCAGGAGGCCCAAAATTCAGTGGCTACTATATCTAATTTAAAAGATCTCAGGTAGCAGGGCTGGGGAAAAACTCTGTCTTGGCCAAGACTCCTGGACAACTCTTGCCAATTGGAGCAGACCAGACTTCCATAAGCTGATGCCCTCCAGATGTGTTCCCAGCTAAGGGAGAGGCTGGAATACACAATAAATGGCTAGATAAACCAGTGATCTGGCTCACTACAAGAGGTCTCTGGAGTTCTACACAGGTTTCTGAGGGGCCGCCTTTATGGTGTTGAGTTGGCGTTACGTTCCCCCTAAACCCTGGGTTGGTGTTGGGTAATCCCCACACCAAAGGGGGACGTGCAGGGTTTCCCATGATCATCTGGGTACTGGGGCTGCCTGCCTGCCCGCCTGCCTTCTTCCTGGCTTCTGGTGACCACTCGCTGGCTGCCATCCTCCAGGACTGCCCCCTGGATTGGCTACAGAGTGAGGTCTGACAGCAGAAGAGCCCAGGTGACCTCGTTCCCACTGAAAAAGTGAGCAGTTTTGCGGAAAAGCCCCACGGCGGCTGCATATAACTGACACAGTGCAGATTCGCAGCCACCGCGGAGCTTTGAGTGTGTATAGACAGCCCCTGAACTTTATCAACTCCCCAAAATAATTAGAGTGGGAAAGAGGTAGTATAACTTGGATTCTATTAAACAGAGGTGATGCCTGGGGGCAGGGGGCATTAGGGAGTGAAACAGTTTTCTTTCTTTCTCTCTCTCTCTCAAAAAAGTGAGAACTATTTTTTAAAAAAAGGATTGGTAGTTGCTGACAAGTGCTTGGGAGCAATCCTGATAGAAAAGGAAGATGATATTGTAAAAGTTCTCCCCAATCTCATATTTTAAACTATATGAATTCCAGAACAACATGATGTGTTTGAAACTAGGACACCCACACAAGAAACTCTTTTCTGTCTCTACCATAGTCTGTGCCAATTAAAAAAAATCTACCAGATAAATTATACTTTTTGATATTAGTATAATTCAGACAGTACAAACACTTGGCAGAGATGTGATATCCTACACAATTTCCTTAATGATATGTCTAACACCTGAAAATTGTGGGAAAGTTAGGGGCTGGGGGTGAAAAAGAAAAAGACAAACTGATGTATTTCACACCACCAATGCACACATAATGAAAACAGGAGAGAATGAGTAGGAAAGAGGGACATATTTTATAACCCCCACCTTGCAGAGACTATTACCTTAAAACAACAACAACACACAACCCCACAATCGGTAATTAGAAAATAAAAATTAGAAATCAGCATAGTATTCGTCAAACAGTTATTGCAGATTTATCTTATGCTTTCTAGAGAAATAGTGGGTGGCAGTTGGAACCATTCCTTCATATGGGAACAACTTGACACATTGACAATCATGTCTTTAGTCTTGACTGCTCCAATACCATAGATAAATGAGCCAGACTGAAGTACAGATGGATTCACAACAGGTGTGTGTGGTACACGGTAGCCAACACACACACCACACCAAGGCAGACCTGGCCACAGCAGCAAATCAAGCATCAGAGATGCACAGTCAACATTGTTTTCCAATGTGTTTATGTACGTCTCCCTGAAGGGGAATTTTGACCCCATCTGTTAAGGCCTCCCCATTCCCTGACTTCTGTAGCAGTGAGATATCTACTTTCTTCCTCAGTCTACAGTGGTGCAGATTTTGAGCTCCACATACAACTCAGAGGGGCAGGGATGAAGAGAGGGAGGGAGGGAATAGATCCTATAGGATAGGGAAGGTATACACTTCTCCCCAAAACAAAACACTTTAGAGCATCAAACCCTTGCTGGGGGGAAATCTGGCAATTCTAACTGAATCTTAATTCCTTCTCCACTAGGCTGTCCCGATAATATTGAAACAATATTCTTTCTCATTATTTATGGGTCATGGCTATCTCACAATGATGAAAGATAAATGCCCTCAAAAGAGAAATATCCTTTCTGTGATAGTTAGTGCTCAGATTACCAAATGAAAGGGGAAAATATGAAGATGCTAGTCTTTATAAGGACACATATACATATCTAACCTTAATAATCATTTCCTCTTCCCAGGGAACCATGGGAACTGTAGTTCCGTGAGAGATGCTAGCTGCATATCTCCCTGTAGCCACAACCGCTAGGTGCTTTTCTCCGATGCATGATCACATCTGGTATTGAAGCATGGCTGGGAGATGTAAAACCTTTATTTATTTAATTTATACACTGCCTTAGAGTGGGTTTTACTTGGCTCCCAGGTGGTCTCCCATCTTGGCAGTTCACAATGTTGGATCTGTTTAGCTTGGGTAGTAGCGTGGTGGTTTGCACCTTCAGGACTTCTCATGAAAGGCCTCTTTTCACAGCCCCTCTCAACACATGGCAGGCAGGGCTTTCAGTCAGCCCAGGTTGACTTCCATCTGCGTACCCTCAAGGCAAGCTCATCCTGTGCATGCAGATGGCATGTGACGGACTCAACTCACACATGAGTAGGCTGACCCTATGAAAAGGAGGACAGGGCTCATGTAACTTTAACAGTTGTAGAGAAAAGGGGATTTCAGCCAGTGTCATTTGTATGCAATTAGTCCCTGGTGAAATCCCCTCTTCATCACAACAGTTAAAGGTGCAGGCACTATACTAGAGTGACCATATACAAAAGAAGGCAGGGCCCCTGCAACTTGAACTGTTGTGATGAAGAGGGAATTTCACCAGGAACTAATTGCATACAAATGACACTGGCTGAAATCCCCTTTTCTCTACAACCGTTAAAGTTACAGGAGCCCTGTCCTCCTTTTCATATGGTCAGCCTACACATGAGTAACTTTTTAAGTACTTGCACTATAAAGTACAACTTTCAGAATACGGGAGTCATACCACAGTCTAACTCAGGGATGGGTCCAGGTTTGAGGGCCCCACCGGTAGAGTGCCTTCCAGTAGGCTGCATGCTGCACTAGCTGGCTTCCTCCTACACTAGTAGGAAGCAGCACCATTGATCCATCTAAGCTGATTATAATTTCCCACAGTGCCCTGGAGTGACACTACGTCAGGAACATGGCAGGACATTTAAATGGTGGCTCAGAGACACAGCTACAGCCATCTGGCATGGGTGGCCCATGGTAGGGCCTAGCCAAATGGTAAAGATGTGCCAGTGCTCCAATCGCTGCTTGAGGGTTCTTTATGTGCTAAGTGATGGGTGGGTCATAAAACATCAGCTGGAGCAAAGAAGCAAGTAGCAATGGTAACTCTAGAATTCAACAATGCTTAATTATTTTTTAATAACCTCTCTTATGCTTCGACTAAAAAGAAAAGTCTGTTGAGCCCTTGCCAGAAGCAAGTCCCATGCAACCTCCCATTATACTTTCACCCATACGTAGTAGGTTTTTTCCTGCCATCCGCATAACACTCCCCCCCCCCAAATCTCCACAATGACAAGAGATTTACAAGACAAAAAAAAAGGGACAGATGAGAAACTAGATAACAAAGACAAGAAGACTGTCATGCAGAGAACCGAAGCAAGCACATTATACTGAGGAGGACATCCATTCCTCTGGGTACACCGTGATAGTGTAAAGACTGGTAATTGCCAAATACATTCCTTGCATTGAAGGAAGAAATGCAAGGGATAGCAGCGGCAAGAAATTCTGAAGGAAGTGTGGGAAAGGCAGCCAAAGTAATATCGCCGCTGACCACAGTCTTTGGATAAAATATTTCCACAAAACAGAGCAGAGTTTCACTTTTGTGCTTCAAACCTTCGTTGTTAGGGGTTTCAATAGCAGGCAGTAACAATGGATGTTGTGACCAAGAAGTGAAGTGCCAGCATTGCACTGGCTGAAGTGCATCTTCAGGCGTTCAAAAAGTGGTTTGTTTCTCCACCCAATCCTGCCCCACGTTAAGAATCGAATGGAAAACGGCATCATGTTCATGTGTGCAACATGTGGCGTCCAATTTTCTACAAGCGCAGGAACTGCCAGAGTGAGTAAATGTACCACAGAGGTGCAACAATATGTTATGCTATCCTTACATGGGGACAGGGTTGCATGGGGTAAACAAGTCACTTTTTGATGGTGTGAATTGTCTTTAAGAGTTCGGCAACATCTGAAACACAAATGGATGCAACCAAACCCTTTTGTTAAAGACAGCAGTGAATGCTTTCCTTACCATGCTGCTTTTCTGCTTCAAACTGTTCTGCAGTGCGCAGGCAGCAAGCAGGCAGGGAGAGGACTAAGAACTCGTTCTCTTCCCCTGCTGTCTACGAATTAGCCCCTGGCAAAGTGGTTTTTCCTTAACAAAAGCAGCCATTGGGGTTTGCATATGCATGTTTGCATTTAACTTTTAACTGAGCCCCAAGACTCTAGCACAGTTTCAAATATGTAGCAAATTTTTAAGAGATTCAGGACAGATAAAAAGAAGGACTTCTTCACACATCACATAGTTACACTGTGGAATTCACTACCTCAAGATGTAGTGATGGCCACCAATTTGGGTGGCTTTAAAAGGGGATTGGATAAATTCCTGGAGGGGAAGGCTATCAATGGCTACTAGTCCTGATGACTATATGTTACCTCCAGTATAAGAGGCAGTTAGTCTGTATGGACCAGTTGCTGGGGAACTTGGGTGGAAGGGTGCTGCTGCACCATGTCTTGTTTATGGGTCCCTGGTCGACAGCTGATTGGCTACTGTGTGAACAGAGTGCTGGACTAGAAGGACCCTTGGTCTGGTTTTTATGTTCTTAAGAATAATGGGTTGGTTCCAGATGTGGTCATATTTAGAGTAGTTATGAGTAAGTTCAGTCCCATTCATTTCAATGGGTGTACTTTAAGTATGACCAAGTCTGGATCCAGCCCAATTATTTGTAACACCACTAAAGGATGACTCACACAACAATACCAGGGACATACGCTGTACACATGGCAGTGGCTGGACAAGAACCTCAGGTCCACACACACTCCACCACACATAGAAAGTTCTGTATGAACCAACGGCTATCCACATATATTCATCCACAAGTACATCTCCATCTGTGCTAACTCTGCACCACAAAAAGGAAGTGGGCTATTGGCATTGGCAGGACATAATTATGTGTGAATGTATGCCCAATGCTCTTGGTTCACACAAAATGTCAGACATGTGGGCAGGGATTACCCACATGCCCATGGCCTGCTCTCATGCCCCTTTGCATCTAGAATGTGTGTGTGTGTGTGTGTGTGTGATATGAGCTGGCTCTAAGTTGTTGGCAAAGCACCCTACATCAGACAGTTCCCAACATCAGAGACATGAATAGACTGAGAAGTTGGCAGGTATATATGTACGTGAATTGAGATCCCCGAGAAGAACGACAAAACAAAACGAAAACACCAAGCTAGCAAGGTAAGAACTGAAGATAATGAGATCACGAAATAAATTATCCATTGTGAGAGCGCAAACATGAGACTCGAACATTTGGCCAGAATGTGAAACACAAATGCTACAGGATTGCGAGCTTCAATTCGTACAATAAGGGAGAGAAATGTTATGATCCTTCATGCAGTTCTCTGTTCACGTCTTAGATACACCATCACGTACTTAGTCTACTTCATGAATCTGATGAAGAAGGCCTCTGATCACCAGCTCATTTTTGGCAGATATTTTGGACTGGTCAAAATGTGTAAGGGCCATCAACACTGATTACACCTGTTGGCTCAGGGCCAAATTCGACACCCACTTGATAAGTAGCATCTAGCTATTTATCTTGTTTTCCGCTATTTAATTACAGGCCGGAGGGTGGATCTTCCTTGTAACACAGGGAGCAGAGGCATCTCTTTTTCCCCTACCCCACACATGATTGGAGTGGTCCTCCCCACACTCCGTGGCTAGAATGCCTAGCTAAAAAGTCCTCGTTGGCACCAATGATTACTTTTTATCCAGGTGTTCTACCTGCGTGCTGTGTTGGTCCTTCCGATCACACTGTGGAGGGAAGAGATGACTGTCCCCCTCCCTGTGTGTTGTGTGCTAAGTAAGATTCCCCCCTGCCTGTAATTAATTAGAGGAAAACAAGACATGCAGCTGCATGCTGTGCAACAAGGAAACATCTCGTTGGCCCTCACTCCCACACAAGTTGAGATATAGGCAAAAGCCTCTATAGCCCCTCTTCACAGCTACAGAGGCTCTGGCAGTTTTCACCCATTTCTTGGCTTGCATAGGGGAAGAAGGCAACTGAAGGATATAATGGAAGGGCTATGTTGGGCCTGATGTAGCCCTGGGAGCCATATTGAGTGTCAAGGCCACCAGCTGCCTATCTGTAAAACAGTCCCCTGCTTACAAAGCCTCATGTCAAATAAACCAGTTAATCTCCAAGACCCTATTAAAGATTTTGTGAAAAATGCTGCCATGGACTAAAATAGCTAGTCTCCTGGAATGTATTTGCAAAGAAATTCTTAATCTTCATTATATAATGCCTAGCCACAAGAGGACACTGGAAACACGATTGGATTGCATATCATTGGATAGGCTTCCAGATAGATTAGGGAACCTGCTGTAGAGCCATTATCTTCAATGTCTCCCCATCCATAAATGAACCTTAATTTATTACAGGGATGGAGTAGACACCCTGTCCCTAATTTAGGAGGTAAAAAATTAAATATGGTTAGCTTGTCCAGCATGAACAACAGAATACGTAACTGTGATTTCTCTATCATGGCCCTACAGGGATAGGGAATAGTGTGCAAGAGTGTGGTAGATAGGGCACAGTAACATAGAGCTCAGGTTTAACCTAAATAAATACAGCTGTTCTTTAATAATTCTCTAAACAATGGTGTGAAGGTAGAATGCTTTAGGCTGTCTTAACTTAAGTCCTTGACTCAGGAAATCTTGTTTGTCCACCCTAAGTGTTGTTACTTTACTATGGGAATAGGAAGAAATTTCCATCTAGGGTCAGGTTGGTTGTATCTTGTGTTTTGATATTGTAGTAGTAGTAGTAGTAGTAAACTTATATGCTGCATAATGCAACTTACTGCATTGGCTTTATGGTTGTCTTACAAACTGGTTATGATTCCTTCTGCTCTTTGCTTGCCACTCAATATATGTTTGCTTTGATCTGAAACTATACTTATCTCTTGTATTATGTTAAACTATTAGAATTATTGGGGATATGGCCTATTGGCATAGTGATCTACAAAAGCAAAGCCCTGGATGCACATGTACAAAGGGCTCATATCCCGACTCTTCATTTGACATGTAATGTCTTGTGTAATCGTTTGCATAAAGCCATAAATAAACAAAACTATGGCTACTTGCAGAGGCATTCTTAGAAATTGTTCACAGTAATTGTGACCTGCTGCTACTACTAGTAGCTACTACTAATAGAAACAGTCCAACTCCTCAGTTATCTCTTCAACTGAAAATTATCTGTTTCCATGATCTCTTGAACCAGAAGATTCTCCTTTGATCAAGACTGGTCTCAAGAATCCCTTCTGGCTACTCAAGAACAAGCCTAAAAATATGTACATCCTGCAATAAAAGGTACAATATCATGAAGAAATGCTAGCATTTGCATTGTAGGGCATTGTGATGCTTTAACCAGACAGGACCTGTTTAGACCTTGGTACAGCAGATGCCTGGAATAGAACTTTTGTCAATTTTACCAGTCATTTTGCACATGTCTTTTTCATAGTAACATTCACTATATTATAACTGTTAGTGTTCCTACGGTGATTACAGGGAAATTGCTGGAGTGTCCACCACAGCAATAAATACTCACTGTTTACGGTACCTGCTAGTGCATTAATATTATTCAATCCAACAGTGGCTCCAGCCAGGCCTTGGAGAGTCCCCAGAGAAGTCAAAGAATTCATGGCTGCCCCAGCTGTGGAATTTGCCGTTGATGCAGCCACTAAATTGGGAAAAAGAAGGACAAATAAATGGAAAGTACAGTTATTCAGCTACAGACCACCATAAATGTCACATAGAGCTGGTGAGACACTGTGCTTTGACCAAATACTCATGTAATTGACCAGTATTTTGAGGAGAAATTTAGCTATTTACCAGCATGTTTATTTGGGAATAAGTCCCACTGAACTCAATGGGGCTTACTTCTGATTAGACATTCATAGGATTGCACTGTAAATCACTAATTCTCTTCCTCACTTCCAAATACAGCACTGGACGCCTCTTAAATCTTTGGGTCTGCCTTCAGATAAAACATCTTTGGGATTTTGCAAGACATCCTTATTTATTTCTCCATTCTGAGGGAAAAAATATTGAATCGAAACAACCCATTTTGATGTGAGTGAAACAGTTTCAAAACAATCATTGTCATTTTGAGACAGCTCCATCAGTATACCTCACAGTGGAAAAACCACACAAAAAAGCAGACAAGACAACCCCTGGTGATTGACTGGATGAATAAACCTCTGAAAATACCTAAAAAAAGTATGCAGCAGAAAGCAAGGATCAAGTCACATGATGTCCCCTTTCAGGACAAATGGACTTTTGGGAGGTATTCATGGTAGATATACAAGTGCATGCTACTTACAAATTGATCCTCCAAGATAAAAGAAAGGAGAGTAGTGAAAGGTAGAACAGCAAGGTTTACTAATAACATTCATCCTAACCTTTGAGTCGGTGGCTGAATTCAGACAACCCGATAGTCAATGGTGGGGTGATAATCAACTTTGCAGTTGTTCATCTAGGGGGCACTCCCCACACAACATGGTCATAAATAATCAACCGTAGTGTGGATTAGGATCAGTGCTGAGTTGACTATGGCAGCATTCGGACAACATGATAGTCAATACAACTGACGATTGTTTCCACCCCCACCCCCCCAGTTGCTTATTGTGTCATCCGAATTCAGCCAGTGTCTCACCATAGATCAGCAATAATTAGATGCTAGCCAAATAGGGAGAGAAAATAAAAGGAACTGTTTCTTAATTCAGAGGATGCAGGAGGACTTGCTTCTAGGCAAACATGCAGAGGATTGCACAGTAGTCCCTCTTGCATCCATTCGTTTTGCCTTTTATCTTTTGTATGTATTGTGGCCATTACTGGGAATTGATGTAGGTATTGGCTGAATTTGGATGACACATTAAGCAACTGGGGGGGGGGGGGAACAATCGTCAGTTGTATTGACTATCATGTCATCCGAATGCTGCCATAGTCAACTCAGCGCTGATCCTAATCCACACCACAGTTGATTATTTATTACCATGTTGTGTGGGGAGTACACCCTAGATGAACAACTGTAAAATTGTTTATTACCCCACCATTGACTATTGTGTTGTCCGAATTCAGCCATAGTGTCAGTACATAGTTATCATACCACGTTACATCAGTTTAAGGAAGGCCAAATTTTCCCACTTAATCAGCATCATAGAAAAACACACAAGATGAATTCCACAAACCGGACATTGAAATCATTGCCTGGAAGCAGAACTTGTTAGCCTTCTTTGTAACAATTGACTATGTCCATTTTGCTGGTTTAGTAGTTGACATATTGCTCAGAATACTAATAAGGCATGCTGCAGGTACTATGGATTTTTAAGGTGGCTGAATAGGGACTGTTGCCTACACTTTCAGTGCACATAAAAAATGAGCAAGGTTATTAACTTTCATAGAATGTGCTGTATATAAATTAGGAGGAGCTTATTTTGATGCTGACATGGCAAATGCTATATTCATTAACTGTCAGACTGTCTGGTTTACGAAAATCTATTAGATACTGGGAAAAAAATATTACAAATTGCTGCCTTCCAGATCTCCCACCACAACAAATCAAACGGATACTGAAACTCTGTAGTTCTGAATTGAATAATCTCACAGCAGTGCTTAATAAACAGCTGGTAGTTGTCCCTGGGTTCTTAGAAAACTTGATGTACCGACACTGTAACACCGTTAGGCAGCTTTTCTTGGTTGGCCTAATTGTTAGAGAAGATGAAATATATAACATTCACACAACCAGGGGTTTTGCCTTCAGGAATTATACATTGGCATCACTTTGTCTTGGTCACAGCAAATTGATTATTCTTCAGTTTTGTGCTGGGAATATTATTGCTGTTATATAAATTTGAACATTAATATGCTTACAAGGGTGGCGTTCAGGAAGCTAGTTAGTACTGAAGCAATGAATAAATCACAATTATATGATCTGCATATGTTCAAGGAATGTGCATGAGGGTATCTGCAAGCTGATGGCTCAGCTAGAATCCTTCAACCTGACATGCTAGTCTTCTGTGTATAGGGATTATTATTATTATTATTATTATTATTATTATTATTATATTATATTTTCTTTCTCGCTCATGGTGGTTTTTCTAGACAGACATGATGGGCTTTGCCAAGTCATGCTGTCTTTTACAGATTCAGGAATTTCCTGACAATTGAGCATGTTTTAATTATGACTGCTTTCTGGATGCTGTTGGTAGGCTCAGTTTCTGAAGGTTTTCTGTATAGTTTTTTAATGTGATGCCGGTTACTGATGTGGCTAACGGAATAATTATGTCCTTTTCCTGTTGCCATATTCTTTGACTTCCATGGCCAGTGGTGTATATTTTTTCCTCTTTTCCTCTTCCTGTTCTACAACATTTTTGACATTAGGTATTGCTATGTCAATGACGTATATTTGTTTTTCTTTTTTGTCTATGACCGTTATGTCTGGTCGGTTGCAAAGTTTTGTCTTGTCTGTATGAATTGTTCTGACCCAGTATATTTTATGATGTGCATTTTCCAAGATTGTTTTGGGTGAGTATGTATAGTATGGTATAGATTGTTTGATGAGGTTGAATTTGATGGTGAATTATTTTTGAAGCTGTATTGTATCTTTCCGCATAGTCCATTCCAGCCAGAATTTTACATCTCCTGTTACATGGTCTATTGTTTCTTGGAATTTATGGCATTTCCTACTTAAGTCTGTTGTTACAGTGTTGTTTTTTATGATGTATTTTTGGTAGTTCTTGGTTGCCATAACTTGATCCTGTATGGCTATTAGGAATCCTTCTGTTTCTGGAAATAGCTCACCCTTCCTACACCATTCATATGATTGTTCTTGGTTTATTTGTGGGGTCTGTTATATGTTGCTTTTTGTGCCCATTTTTCTTTTTTCTCTGCGAGTGTGAGTGGTTGAGTTTGTCTTCGTTTTGTAGTGCTAGGTTGAGCGGGGTGTAATTTTTGTCTGCTTTTACTATGGCTTTATGAATGGGGGTGTTTTTAGTGTGGAAGAACTCTTTGAATTATTTTATCTGTTTAGCATGAATTGTTGTTGTTATTATTGTTGTTATTATTATTGTTGTCATTATAGTTGTTATTTGTATGGGGACCATTACACCATTGACCGCTCACCTGCAGTCTAAAATGGCATAGCCCAGACACAAGTAGCCACATCATCCCTGTGTTGTTAGGCTGATAGAGAGTGACTTACCCAAGATCACCCTATGAGCTTCATGGTTGAGTGTGGATTTAAACACAAGTCTTCCTAATTTAAGTACGACACATCACACTTGGGTCATTCAACTGCTCTCCAGGGGCATTAACAACTACTTTGTGCCTGAAAGCCCAGGTACTCTAATTATTACATGGTAATAACCACACTTCTGAGTTTTAATAGATTCAGAGAAGTTTTTTTTAAAAAAAACCTTCGTAAGGGCTTAAAGTGTGGAGGAGGGAATTAATCTCTTTGCTGAAGGTAAATATAGGTGGCCATCAAAAGAGCTTAATAACCCCAACCACTGAGCATGAGTGATTGGCATTAAGTTCCCTGCCCCTTGCAGTAATCTTCCTTCAGCCAATCCTAACATTTTCAGCATTCAAATTGGTGGCAATATATATTACTGTGTGTGGTATAAACAGCATCTTTGTAGTTGGTTGTTGCAGTGGAAAGACCATAAGGCAAATGTCTGCTTTACAGCTTGCGTTATCAGCATGCCCAAGTAACAAAACTACATGTTTCTGGAGATCTTCCACAAGGTCATGACTAGGAAACATGTTGGACTACAAATTACATCATTCCTGATTATTGGCCGCGCTGGCTGGAGCTGATTGTAACATCCAGCTGTTACTAGAGTCCAGTAACATTTGGAAAGCCCAAAGTTCCATACCTCTGCACTAAGTCATGATAAACCAGAAAGGAAGCACAAGCTATCTGGAATGTTGCATTAGACATCAAATGGAACATAAGAAGAGCCTTGCTAGATCAGGTAAAGGGTCCCTCCTCCTAGTTCCAACAGTGGCAAGAAATGTATTACAAGAAGCCTATAACCGCCTTCTCCTGTTTTTTGCCCCCGGTCTCAGCTTCTGGTATTCAGACACTATGTCAATCAAAGAGAGGGGAGCAATGTAGATAGGTGCCTACCTAGTTCTCAAGGGCCTCCACCAAATTCTGTGGGACAGATTCCAATTGGAAAGACCATGAGGTCACCATGGACAGGGGGAAAGGGTATGCCTTCACTCTAATATTGTCCCCAGGGTAAGTTGTTGGGGGAGAAACCCTGTTCCCTCCCATCCAGTGCAGAGCACAGAGATAGAAATATACAAGCCCTCTTTTCCCACCTCCCATCCCAATGAGGGTTATTTTGCTTGTTTAAAAAAGCTGACTTGGGGTGCTGTCACTAACAACAATACATAGGTGTCCCAGGAAATGTGATCAACCACATTCATGATGGCAACCTCAGTAGCTATGGAAGTCTAACGTTTTACAGATGAAAAGGCGGGATCCTTGAAATATCCCCATTGCTATGCTATGCCATGCCAAAGATGGTTGCCTGAGCCCTTTCCCCCATTATGCTTTTCTGAAGACTTTACTCTGTTGACTGTTCGTTGCATTCATTTTTGTTTTTTTGAAGCTGCCTTATACCATTGGTCCATCTAGCTCAGCACTGTCTACACTGACTGGCAGATGCACTTCAAGGTCTCATACCAGAATTTTTCTTATCTGGAGAGGTCAGGGACTGAGAGATAAACTACATGCTAAGTTAAAGAAGCATGCAGTTGATCCTAACTTTCTTTTTTGTTTTTACTTTCAAATAAGCATGCAAGGCTTCGATTTGGATCAGGACCAGCATGCATGGATGGGAGAGATTTAAATCTTCCCTCCCAACTGCTTCCCCATCCCCTTAAATTCACCTCTCCTGCAAGGGAGCTAAAAAGAAGAAATTCCCCAACTTCCACTGGCAATAATTTATATCTTTAATGTAGCATGTAGTTCAGCCCTGAATCTGGGAGCTTCTGCACGCAAGGCATGTGCTCTACCTCTGAGCTGTGGCCTCTCGCCAAAATATACCCCAGCAGCCACAGGGGGTGAAAGGAGTGGGTGGTGGGAGCCTGTGCATTGCATGGTGCCTTCATGTTCATGTAGCCCATGACAAACTCTGCATAGTAAATAGGTGAAAACTGCTAAAAAACAAAAACAAAAAAAAAAACTGACCGTCTGCTAGAAAGGTCCTCACTCTCACTTCATCTTCCAGGCAGGTATTTGTCAGTTTAGGGGATAAGGGCAGGTAAAGAAGCCCTTTTGGGTTGGAAGACAACTGCAGCAGGTTCCCAAATGCTGAAATAAAAATAGGGACAGAAGAAAATGTCCAACATAGGCTGCCCAGTTCCCAAATGGCCAGTAACCAGGTGGGGCACCTCTACCTTACCTGATAATTAGATTTGTAATGGTTAACTGTGGCTGATACAATGATTCTTTGTTCTGTATTACTTGCCTCTACAGCATCTGATGTAAATTGGTTCCATGTGTCAGCTTGCACATTAAATGAAAAAGTGCTTCCTTCACTTGCATTTGTCTTGGGACATTCTCCATAAAGTAAGAAAAGTGCTGCTAACCTTATTGTACAGGCTCCCGCCGATTCTGAGCTGGCATGCTGTAAATATCTAATGCCCCTATTACATTGCAGTGCCTTTCTAAGAACTCAGTTAATTAGCATTTGATGGATTAGATATCCTTTCATATGCCACCAAACATCTAGGCCCACAAAAATGCAAGAATCTCTCCCACCTCTCTATTTTTTTTGAGGGGGGGGAAGGACACCAACTAATTGCATGAACTGGGAGACCCAGTGCTTGTGGTTGCAACGAGCCACTTAATATTAAAACTCCTTGAGGTGTGCAGTTTTATTAAGTTTTAAATTAATTCTGACTACTTGGAACTCACAGTCTGCTCCTGGTCAGTGCTTCTTGTAAATTGCTGAGGTATATGAGGTAGCATGTCTACGCTGACAGCAGCGCTTGATAACTCCATGGCAGAAAATAACCCAAACAAGTTGGCAATATACGTGCAGCTTGTGCTAATAGTTTCTCTTTGGTGCCTGCGGGTCTACGTAAGTGCAGACCTGGAGGGAATGTGCCATATGGATTTGAGTTGGGTGTGGGCTGGGCCCAGAGTATGCTTCAGCTTCCAGATCCCTTAAACACTCACCCACCCACCCACCCACCCACTTCACAATCTGTAGCATAGAAAGAAAGAACTGGTAGCCATGCTCTGCCACATTTCAGTGTTGAAAACAGAAGCATGCTTGCAATGCCTCTATTGTCAAACCCGAGATTATTGCTGAAACCCTTTCCCACAACACACACACTATTTTACATTGCTGATGCACACCCGCTACACACACACACATACTCTGCAGAGGCATGTCCTGCACTGATTGAAAAGCCAAACACATGCGATGTTAAAATATATATTAGGAAGACTCAAAGGTCTATTTTGAAGTCAGCAAGAGAGTCCCTTCTGCATAAACCACCATCATCTTGGCGGAGAAGGCTATCAATGGCCACTAGTCCTGATTCCCCTATGCTACCTCCAGTACTAAGAGGCAGTAAGCCCATGTATGCCAGTTGCTGGGTAACATGGACAGGAGGGTGCTGTTGCACTCATGTCCTCTTTATGGGTCTCCCGTCGACTGCTGGTTGGCCACTGTGTGAACAGAATGTTGGACTAGATGGACCTTGGTCTGATGCAACATGGTTTTTCTTATGTTCTTATGTTGATGAAAGTGATGAAAAGGGTCTTTTCTATTGTGGTGGTGAGGAAGTGGAACTCCTTGTATTTGTTCCCTGTTCCCTTTTTTTTAAAATCCCCTAAAATAGGGGTGGGCAGACAGAGGATTTCTGACTCCCACTTAGCTAACTGCCCAGTTTTGTGAACCGTCCAGAGAGCTTTGGCTATTGGGCAGTATAGAAATATAATAAATAAATAAATATAACTATAGCAACAAGTACAAAGATGCCCCACCTCCTAAATGATGACTCTGAAAAAGAACACTTGAGGGAAGACTAGGGCCAGATTTACACCTTGTGTCAAATCATTACGAACGTGGAACAAAAAGCAGGAAATAACACTATGAATGCGGTATATGAAATGTGGATTGTGCCCCAACAGTTATTAGTGCACTTTAATACTGCTATAAAGCAGAAGTGTAAGGGGTTAATCAGATGTGCATTTTATTGCACGCTCACTATTGTCCACTTACGGATGTACACACATTCTTTAAACTATGACATCTGCCTCCCGAGCGCCTTCCGCTTTTTCCCCCATCATAAAATAGAACTCTTTTAATCCAACGTCTTTTTAAAATGGAATGTGCTGCAATCTCCTGCTGTGTGCAGGAAAAGTTGTGCAATACAAACTGCCCCTGAATGGGCCACGCGGACTTTGTTTACTTCCTCTTTCCCCTCTGGGCAGAAAGAGGAAGTAATGAGGGACAAAAGTGGAAGCAGAGAAGCGACAGTAAGGAAACACGGATTTCTGTGCGAAAGAGTTGTAAGCTTGGTTCTGGTACTAATTACAAATTTCTGGGCTGAGCATGTGCTCAAAAGCACACTGTTTCTTAATTCTTAGCTTATGACCATCCACCTGAGTCACTGTTGTGCACTGGGCTCCAGCTGATGAACCTCAGGTTTAAGTGATAAAACAGTAGATCCTGCAAGTCTGAAGTCTGCCCATGCCTGCCCTTAAACAGTACTCACACTCTGATCAGTATAGCAACCGATTATATAAATGCCTATTTCCAACATTCCATTCCAGCATGACCAAGAGACAGGAGACAGGAGATAGGATAGAACAATTCAGACAGCAGTCAGTTTAATACCAAAAATCAGGATCCAGAGGCTGTCTGTATGCAGGGAGAGCCCTGCTGCAGCTGAGGATCTGTGCTGCATAAGTTAGACGACGCAGGCACAGCTTCGCATCCACTACAGGGCTTTCCCGCAAAGCTGCAGATTGAAAAAGTCGGGGAATTACTTTGACTTTTTCAATCAGAGCAATGGCAGTACAGCGCTTCCGCCATCTGATGTTGCTCCAGGCCCAATCCGGGCTCAATCTAGGGGCCGTGCCTGGTAGAAGGCAACCAGCAAGTGGTCGTCTTCCACCAGGAAGAGGGTGGGGTGTGGCTCCGGTACCCGGATGACCACCCAGAAACCCAGAGCTCCCTCCTCAGTGTCGGGATTACCCGGCGCTACCCCAGGAGAGCGAAATCATGGGCTTTCAGAGGGAGGCGGCGCCAACCCAGTGCTGTGAAGACAGCTCCCAAGCTAGATGTGACAAGGGAGTGTTCAAGATCTCCCTTAAAAAAAAAAAGTTCACAGCAGTCATGTGTGTTTGTACCTGCATGTCTCTCCTACACCATGGAAACAGAACCTCAGGCCCAGGAGCAAAACCAGAGGGGATCCCAATCTGGCCCTCCATGGGGGGTCTCTAGAAAGCTACTCCCCTTTTACCCAGCCCCACCCTTTTCCCCCAGCTCCACCCTTTCCCCCCAAGTGTCAATCTTTTGGTGTCTTCCCAGCTTTTGTGTTATTTCCCCCATTCTAATTTAATTTCTCTCCTAACACTTATGTATCTCCTAACACTTCATTACTGGCAGTATGAGCTTTGAGTAACACACACTCTTATTTTTGTGTGTGGGTGGGTGGGTGCTGTCCCACCCCTTTTGCATTTGTCCATGTCCACCACTGGAATGCAACCCTCAAGAACCTTGAAATGGAGTTTGACCCTTGGGCCAAAACAAGTTTTGCACCGCCATCCAACAAGAAAATAGAAATTTGGATGAGGGGATTTTCAGTGGAATTTAAAATTTTAAATGGAATGGGGAGAAAGGAAGTACCCCCCCTCCCCACACAACAATAGATACACACTTACTTTCAACTTTTAAAAGCCATAGGAGATCCTGATCATTGCATTCCAATTACAACATCAGAAGGCAGGATAGATTAATAAATCTTAAAAAGGTATTTTTACTTTTCCTGGTTAAGTAAATGCAGCCTGAATTAAGCAAGTCTACGCACAGTTTTCAGATATATTTATATATTTAAGTACAAAAATAAAATAAACATCACTATGTCACTTTCTGGCTCAGTTCGGACGACACATTAGGCAACAGAGGACGGGGAGAACAATCGTCAGTTGTGTTACTTATTGTGTCGTCTGGAAGGCAACACACAACACACACACAACTGACAGTATGTTAATCAGGCACTTTAAACAACGGAGCGAAACAACGGGCTTGCACGTTGTTTAGCCCGAAGCCCCGTTGTTTAAAGTGTTGTCCAAATTCAGCCCCCCTCTCTCCGTGGACTATTCCATTTCGGAATAAAGTTCTGCTGCCTAGAGCAGCCAAAAAACCGCGGCCGCTCTATGCAGCCGGCAGAACTCACGGTGCCTGCTGGGATACGGCTGGAGGACACACGGAGGAGAGGCTGCAACTAAAATGGCCACCGCAAGTTCGTAGTAGCCGGGGAGTTGGCTGGTTCCGAGCGGCGCTGGCTGCAGAGTGTCGTCTGTGGAGCTCCTCCTGCCTAACGCACGGTCAGTACGTTATTTACCCCTCTGTTGCTTAATATGTCGTCCGAACTGAGCCATTGTGTATATTTAGAGGAATAAGATGCAAGTTTGAAAAAGTACTATCTTTCAAGATGGACCATCTTCGTTGATTCATTTAGAAAAGTGTCATACAGGTATAGCTATTTTTGGATCATTTTTGGAAGCAAATTATAGATAACACAGTGGGTGTACTGGCCTATAACAAAATGTCACCGTGGCAGACTTGAACTGCCTATTGGAGAGATGTGTATTGTGCTGAAGCGAACAAATAAAGAAAAAGCTTTTAGAGGTTGTCGGTCTTAGTCGTTTTGTGATGCTTCTTTGCTGAAGCATCCCACATTTTCTATAAAAATGTCCCAAGATTCAAACAATTGTGTTCTAAACGTGAATGCTTTTACCTAACAAAGGCAACCTTTTGTGCTATGGATAACATAATGAATAACCCATCAATCATTTAACTGCATCCCAAGGGTGAAGAACAGAAATTCTATCCTTGCAAATAGATTTTTGAACAGACAAACTGGTCAAGAATGCCAGAGACAATCATCTGCATTTGTCTGGGAGTTCGAGTAAATTAATTGTAGCAAAACAGGCAACAGCTGCTTTTATTAATGCTACACAAAGGTTTAAAGAATAGTTGCCAAGCAGATTAGGTACTTAAAGGGGAAAAAAAAGCTCTGTGAATTCAAGCCCTATGCTGGGATGGTGCCTCTAATCATCAGCATGACTTGAATATGATGGACATTTTCCTGGCAGATGCAGGAAATGCCGATAAACCCATGTTATCTCTGGTGCTAGCATATTCTTCTAGGAGGAGCAGCTGATGCCACAGCTGGCATTGGTCTAAAACATTTTGGTATGTGAGGCAGAAAATCCAAAAGGTGCCCTCCAACTGATTATCATGGGGTACCCCACATTAGCAAGTTCTGCACAAGCCCGATATGACAGGTGCTGTGCTCTTGTTCAGCGTTTGTTGTTTATTATTTGAGTTTTATGTATTTATTGTATTTCTAAACTACCTTTCTGAAACCAACCCAGGCAGTTTAGAAAAAATAATCAGAATTCAAAAAACTATATTCAAATAAAAACATTAAAAACAGCCTTAAAAAGCCATAATAACCATAACAATAATGTAAAAAGCCAGTTTAAAATATTTGTTTTGCCCCCCTTTCTGAACGCAGAAAGGGGAATGTTTTCTGGAGCAACACCGAAGGAAGCTGTTTCTAAGTGAGGGTGTCTACAGAAGAGGTTCTTCTGTTGATCTCATTAACTGAACAGGTTCATACCAACCCCTAAACCATATCGAAGTTTAAAGGCAAAGCCAACACCTTGAATTGAACCCAGAAAATAATTGGCAACCGATGCAAATCTTTCAGAATTGGGGTGATATGATCACAGTATCATGCACCTGGTGCATTTTGCACCAATTGGAGTTTCTGGATGCTCTTCAAAGGTAGCCCTACATTGCGATAGTCTAACCGTGATGTAACCAAGGCATCGATAATTGTTCATATCAGTGCAAATGCAAAGGACCCACCTATCTAGTGAACTGTGCTTCCTCGGTCACATCTCCTCTTCTGCTACCCTTAAGAGCATCCAGTACCTGCCACCTGGACTACCCGCCTCTGCCTGACACTAACTGGACATGGCTGTGTCAGTTTGGGTGACCATATGAAAAGGAGGACAGGGCTCCTGTAACTTTAACAGTTGTAGAGAAAGAGGAATTTCAGCCAGTGTCATTTGTATGCAATTTGTACCTGGTGAAATTCCCTCTTCATTACAACAGTTAAAGGTGCAGGGGCCCTGCCTTCTTTTGTATCTGGTCACTCTAGTATAGTGCCTGCAACTTTAACTGTTGTGATGAAGAGGGAATTTCACCAGGAACTAATTGCATACAAATGATGCCAGCTAAAATTCCCTTTTCTCTGCAACTGTTAAAGTTACAGGAGCCCTGTCCTCCTTTTCATATGGTCAGCCTAGTGTCAGTGTCAGTGAGATGAAATATAGTGGCAGATAAATTGTTGTTTGCTCATTGCATCCCATCTCCCCCTACCGTGACCCTTTACAAGTGGGAGTTGCCCATGCTGGCTCCAGGTTTAGGGGGTCCTCAAGTAAGATACCCCCAGTAGGTTCCTTGTCTCATCATCACCATCACACATTTGGTCTCCTGTTCCCGCTGGGCCTAATTCCCACCACCACCCTGAGGAAAAGGGCAAGTGAGTGAGCCAGCAGTGGCGACTGTAATTCTACCCCCTCACTCCGGCCAGAGGGAGGGACTGGGTGCCTGGCTGGCAACAGGGCCAAGGAGCTATAGAAGTCAGCTACTATACTGGCCCCTGATCTTATTTATTTTTATTTATTGAATTTATATCCCCAAAAGGTATATATCACCTTTTGTCCTTCAAGGATCCCAAGGTGATATATACAATCTACCTCCTCTCCCTTTTCATCCTCACAACAACAAGGTAGGTTGGGCTGAGAGTCTGTGACTGACCTAAAGTCATCCAATGAGCTTCCTTGGCCAAGTGGAGACTAGAACCCAGATCTCCCAACTCCCAGTTCGACACTCTAGCCACTACACCACACTGGCTATACCAGTGTGGTCCTGTGAGTAGTTGTGAAAGGCAAAATATAACTATGACAAATGCAGTCAGGAAACACCCAACACAAGGGAAGCATAGCAAGACTATCTGGCTATGCCAAAAGATAGGATAGCCATGTGGCCTTCACAGAAGGCAGTCATCTATCTGATGGGATGTCAGAGAAGAATCCTCTTTTTGAAGGCATTTCCTATTTCAAAGTCTGTCTAGTCCAAGTCCAGTTTCAAGAACACAAGACCATAAGGAGGAAGGGAGAGCAAGTAGGGGCCTTGTAATTGCCCATCAATAGTTAGCAGTTGGACACCAGCCTGAGCAGGCAAGCACACAGGGCAGCTGTTCACAGTCTTTCCCACTATGGTGAATGTATTGTACTTCTATTTAAATTACAGTGTTCATTTCTAAATTTGCACTTATATATACATACAAATTAGCACATACAAATTTATGCAAATATGTGCCCTCTTTTGTCTTCTCTTTTTAGTTCTTCTTAAGTGGCCACTCTACGAAAAGCTAGTTGCTTACTAAAGCATATCAGGCATAAAGGGATATACCAACATAGCTGTCTTTAAGGTGTCTGACAGGCATCTAGCTAGGATGGTGGGTAGAAGAACCATCCCCAATTCTGTTCCCGCCAGAACACTTCTGTGAGTAAGATCTACTTAGCTTCGGAAGAGAAGATAATTACATGCAATACATACCACCCTGAGCTCTTTAGGGGACAGGAGGGTGATGAATAAATATGAATTCATAATGTTCATTGGGATCCACAGTGCTACAGGCCAAGCCTGACATCAGCACCTAGCATGGTAGGGCAAATGGAGGGCCCACTGCTGTTTAGCCTGGCCTCCCTTAAAAAAAGTATTATTATTATTATTATTATTATTATTGTCTTTTAATGGCCTGGTATTTTGGAGAGAAGTGTGGAGATGGCAGCTGCAGCCACTGCTATCTTTATTTTCCCAATGTAGGGACTAAAGGCATTCTGGGGAAATTGATGGTAGCAACTGCTTTTGTAATCGTAGAGGGGTTATGTGCCACCCAGCTCTGCTAACCCTAGTAAACGTGCTGGGTGCTCCGTGAAGGACAGTGCTGGAGTTGAAGTGGAGATCATAAGGTATTGCAGGCTAAATCAGAAGGAATTGTTAACTCCTGCATCTGCGCATGGAGGGAAACACGCCATATACGGAGGAGAGCAAAGGGGCGCATGGGTCCTTGCCGCTGTCATAACATGCACACACATTTGTGTAGCATACAGACACATGCTTGGAAGGAAATGTGCAGGTAAATGTACAAGGAGTTGCATTTATAGGAATGCAGAACTAAAGGCTACTTTTTGCAGCCGCTGTTGCTCTCACACATGAATATATATTTCCAATTAAAAATGGGTTTATTTCTGATTTTGAATATAGCCATTCAAATGCACTCAGCTGACACAATATTTTTAACTGCTGCTGCTTCTTTAGAGAAAAAAAAATACTCCAGGCAAGCTGAGAAAGAAAAGATTGAAGAATTAATTAGCTAAATAGAGGTGAATAAAGCAAATAAAATGACATAATCATCATATTAAAAATATGATTAAATTAGGCTTTTGAAGACCTAAGAGGAAATCATAAAAGTACGGTCTTATTTGATTTTGATCTGTCCTGATTTTAATTTTAATTTTTATTCATTGCCATCTGATAAGTTTAAAACAACAACCAGCTATTCTAGCCATGGGCAATATTAATCATTTATTCTCCTTAAGGCCACAAGACAAAAATAATCTATTTTACTTGCCTGAGGGATTAAAAGAAACACAAAAAAAAAACCTAAAAGTGTCACCTTTTTATTTCTTTAAAAAGAATAATCCAATGATTTTGTCAGGAAATACTTCAGTAAATACGCAGTTAAAATTAAAATTTCCTGTTAGAAAATAATAATAGTGGAAGTGTATTGTCTGAGCTCTCTGGATGAAAAAAGATGAAAGTTTAATGTTTGGAAATGGAGTCATTTGCTGAAAACTACTTTTTGTCGTAGAAGAAACTGTACACTATGACAAGGAAGATATTTTTTTTCCAGAAAGTGATTGGCATTCTCTTCTTACAATGTGATGCCAGGTCTGATACTGCATGTTCCAAAATGGGGAGTAGGGATCAGAGCGAAAGAAGAATCGGATTTCATCTACTATTCCTGTGCACACAGTGTTCAAAGCAGGGACTTGTGTGCGTCCAGGGGGTGAGATCCACGAAACCAAGATGCAGGATGAGTTTCACATTCACATCTCCTTCACCAACTCTGCAGTTTGTAGAGTGCCGAGCCAGTCTCAGTCTTGGGTAGTATTCACCTTTCAAAATAATGTTAATTCTTGGGCAAGAGGGACAGATAATCTGTTACAACCTGACCTGCTTAGATGAGGAAGGGGCTTTAAAAATAGATGTTGAACAAGGGAGAGAGGGCAGGAAAGAAGCTCATCTCCTTCACCCGCCTACCTAGTTGAATTTTAAGATGTTTTTTAAGCATGTATTAGTTTTATTTGTTTTAATGTTTTATCTATTTTATGGTCTTTGTATTTATATTTATATTTGTATTTATATTTATTGTTGTTCCCCGCCTCAATCCAGAGGGAGAGGCGGGTAAGAAATAAATATATTATTATTATTATTATTATCATTATTATTAATCTGAAATGAACAGCGTTAGCTCCAGAGTGGGGCATGGTTGGGCATTTGCTAGGACTCCCAAGACTAGTAGAGGGACCACTGTCTTAATGATGTTACCATTTCCACAGGAGAAGCAGATGCAGTCGAAGAGAATTTGCATGTCCTGTCTCATCCACTTTAGTGGGTGAGGACAATGAGGATGCCATGTCAACGTGCCCTCCAGATCCTGAAACTATCAGTGGAAATTAAGGAAAAACGGACCAGAGAGGGATGGCACAGTAGCACTTGCTGCAACTGATCTTGATAGCGAGGACATGCTGTCTCCTAGGTTGCTTTTTTTTGTTTTTCTAAGCAAGGACGAAATACACTGGGAAAAGGTGATGGCATTAAAATCAATTTTCAAAATGTGAATTTTCCTGTAGTTATTATCATTAAAAAACACACATTTAAGATAATAAATTTAACTTACAAGACATTTTTGTTTGGAGATTAACTTTCACTTTACATGGCATATGTACTAGCTGGGGCAAGGTTTGAGGTTCAGACCCAAGAAATAGTTTATGAAAACTCAAATCACTCCCACCTACTCAAACCTGAATACCTTTTCAAAGCATTACACAGCGCAAGGATTGCATCTAGCACTTAAATGTTCCTTCTCAGCCAGTGCCCACTTTCTGTTTCAGTAATCGAGCCAGCATTCTGATATCTCCTGGGGACAGCCTTCTATTGTGACATTGATGGTCCTATCAGCATCCACTGCTTCCCCTTTCCTTAGTAGTTGTAGGTCTAGTTAAGAAGGGAGCATGCTCTTTCCACTGGCTGGGTTCACACAACACATTAAGCCACCCATTGTGGGTTAGTGAACCATGGTTTATCGTGTTGTCTGAATGCAGTGTGTTTTCCACAGAGTGGATTATTGAGTTGTCTGAATGCAGCACATTTTTTGCAGGATTGCTTGTTAACCATGCTGTTTGGCTTGTTAACCGCCCTGAACAACCCAACAACAAGCCATGGATTTTCAAAGTGACTTGTTCAAGAAAAATAAACCACACTGCATGGTTAACGAGGCCCCTTTCGGAAAATGTGCTGCATTGAGACAACACGATAAACACCCCCTCTGCGGAAAATGCACTGCGTTCAAACAATACAATAACCCATGATGGGTTAGCATGTTGTGTGAACCCAGCAATTCTCTTAAATTCTTGAATTCACGGATCCTAATTTCTGTGCAATAACAGGTGGATGGAGGGAGGGAGGGTAGCCTCCATTGGGAAATGTTACTATTTTTTTTGCACATGTTCATATACTGAACTTTCAGAACATCCCAGAAGCTAATTCTGACCATTCTTATTAAAGATGAGTGCTTTAACACAGTGTCCAACAAAGCAATGTTGGTTGGATGTTCAGCAGTTGCCTATTACCAAAATCCCAAGCCCTGTGCTCTTTACTGAGTCTTGCCACGATCACTCACACCTGCAAATCCTATAAAGCTACATTTTAATTTTATAGCCTCATTAATCACAGTTCATTTTATGTCATTAAATTAGACATTCAAGAGGTGTTTTCCCCTCATGTGTATTGCCGCTTTTGTAATAAAACGAGAAAAGAAATTTTCTCTAGATGGAAGACAATGCGGTGTTAAATAGATTTTTTTTTCAATACCCCCACCCTCAAATTACCTTATGTTTGAAGGAAAAAACAAAGTAAATAAATAAATAAAAGGAAAACCCTTCCCTCCACCACTGAAAGGCAAATATAAGTGTTCCATTATAGTCCACGTTTTAATGGAAATGCTTTAGAGACGGTACATGAGGCTTTATAGAACTAAATGCGTATTCCACAGAGCGGAGAACAGCCAGGAAAAGCTTTTATTCAGGTTTAGAAAGTATTTAATGGAGTGGAAAATGTAGAGCTAGATAAGAAAGTTGAAATCAAAGAACATCTTAACAAGGGTTGTTTCTGGGTTAGTTGTAGAGTTTGTAAGGAGGAATGAGGCTATTAAAGTGATGCTTTAGCCTGATAGCAAGGTTCAAAGAGGGCTGTTGCTGGTATCAACTCCCTATCTCTCCAATCAATATAGAAGACAACCTTCTGGATCAGAACCAGGCTGAGCATGCAGGCACACTAAGCAGCCTCTTGAGTAGCCATAATTCAAAGGGTGTTCTTCATGGTGGAACTGGCATGCCAGTAAAGTATCTTACAACATTCAGATTGTTGCACACAAACTTAGTAAACGTTGGAATCCTCTGCAATGTTGCTGAAGCTCTGAGGTGCCCTCTCAGCCTATAGGGTGGGGAGACATTATTGTCCTGTCTTGGCAGTAAACAGCTTTGAGCCAGCCCAACTTCTGACACCAGCTGCATTTTCCGTAGTCACCATCGTCTTACAACCTGGCTACATGTGACACTCAATTTTGCAGGGAGCTTTCAGAATTCTCCAGAATAGAAAAATATCCCTATGGACTACATGGGGCTTCTTTTGACATGATGGGGGTAATGTATACCCAATAGGACTACCGAAAGGCCCAACTTTACATGAACGTCGTGCCTTATTTGGGGGTTTCCTAGAGGCACATGGCTGGACTAGATGGACCATTAATCTGATCCAGTAGGATTCTTTCTAAATTCATAGATATTTATGTACTTGAGTTATTCACATTTGATCCTACAGCAGTGTGCTCTTTTCAGTACCAGATTTCTTGAACACCGTCTAATTTTATAGCTGATTTATGAAAGTTAATAACCCCAGGCTTCTATATAAATTTGCAATGATGCTGTAAGGCCATTCTCTAGCTATTAAACACATTTCCAAGTTTAATAATGTTTAGTACATGTTCATCAAGGGCGGCTTCATTAAAGTCAGCAGAGCTGTTGTTTTCTTCGTACACAATTTTCACATTAAGGAACAATGCTAAATTAACCAGAACACTAGCTTCCACATTTCATAATGGCAAAAAGATTTCAGAGGTTATTATTATAAGCAAGTGGTGTTGGAAATAAACATTTGGATTCTATGGGACCGGTGGCTGTGAGATGATGTGAAAGGACAAGACAGTATGGCCATTAAAAAGGGGGAGGGATTTACACATTGACAGGGAGTAGATCTCCCAATTATCCATCACACACAGCCGGATTACTGCAAGCAGGGACAAACAGTAAGGGATCTATTGTTACAGGACTGATACGGTTTTAATATATTGGTTCTGGAATAGAAGCGATAGTAATAACAACAGCAACCACTATTATTACTACTATTATATTTGCATCCCACAGTTCCTCCAAGGTGCTCTGAGTATCATACGTATTTTCCCCACCATTCTATTCTTGCAACAACACTGTGAGGTAGGCTGAAAGAAAGTAACTGGCCTGAGCCATCTAGTGAGCTACTTGCGACAGAATCCTTTGTCTTGTCAGTGTGACGAGAACAGATTATACATATATATATATATATATATATATACTCACATTCCCATAACGAAAAGAAAACAGATACGAGTTTTCTGCACGGCTGCCACAAATCATAACATTTCACAACTGAGCTGAAATTGTGCACCATAGGAATAAGCCATGTCAGGAAGGGAATCGGCTGTAAATCATCTTATATATAACTCTTGTTTCAAGAATAAAAGTTAAGGGACAGGCTGCTCTTGCGTCTAGTGGTCCCCACATGACCACCTCGGAGCATAAGTGTGGTCAAGGCCAGGCTAACAGCCTAATTGAAACTGTGCGGAACGGCCATTTGAATGAATTGGCAACTTTATGTGGGTCATGTTGCAGGGCTGATCCAATTTTCATGACGGCTGGGGCTTGAAAAAGATCTGCACCATCATAGCATTCAAGGGGCCCATGGATACACAAACCACATAGATGCAGCAGTTCATACAAACACATCTCCAGATTAAAATGGCTGCATGTATTCTGAAGGCAACTGAATAAAGGCCACTGAATATATGAGCATATTGGTCCAAACCAAGGCATTGTTTCACCAGAACACTGTGCTCCCTTAACTTCTTCCTCCAAGAGCAAGAAAGGTGAATGCATTTGCACTGAAACTCAGTTAGTCTAAATGCTACTGCTTCAGCTCTTGGATCAGAAGCTCCAAATCCACTTACTGGCTTACTAAAGCTGTTTGATACATTCTGCAAAACCAAAGCGAGTTCTTATCACTTTGAATTTGCTCTGAAATTGGAGACTGTGCTGCATTCACATGCTGTATGCGGTCACTACGCATGTGCTGAGTCACCCATTACAGGAGTTTCACCCATTGCACAGACATACTTTGGGGAACAGTGGCCAAACATGGCTGCCTTCCCCCCCACCCCTCTCTCTCTGCATGTGTATATGGAGCCTTTAAAGGAGGTGCTTTTCTAAAGACACAACATATAAAACAGCCCTTAGTTAAACTTTACGCTGTGCATTTTGTAATGCACTTCCCTTTTATGGTAATTAAGCACAACTTGATTAATTAAAACTTTGCTTGCTGGATTGCAGGATGGGATACAGAAGGAATAAGTTGGGTAGCAGTGATAGAGAGAGGAAAACATTTATGGAAATCACTGCTGATATGTTGATTGGCATAGGAAGGGCATCAGAAACCTGCTGAGGGTAATATTGCATATTTAATTGCATTGACTGTTGAACATAACAGTACAAATATAAAACATATGAAAACATCACGCGCGCGTGCACACACACGCACACAGAGAATTCAATATCTTTGCAACTCAACATGTGCTAATACGTGTGGGAGATATGTGCCATAAATTGTGTGACATTCTGATCAGCTAAAATGTAGCCCTTTCAAAACTAACCACAGCATCTGTTCTAAGAGCCATGGTTTGCAATCCCTACAGGACTGTTACAACATTAGAAATTACAGAACCAGACAGAAATCTGGAAGTCTCGCATTTGAAAATACACACACACACACACACACACGGAAAACATAAACATTAGCATTGTGCACAGCCCTAGCACAGACATCCGGATTTATGTCAATGTGAGAAGCTGACCCAAATTTCTTTTAAGCGACTTTAACAACCTCTTGTCTGCCTTTCTCCAAAGAACTCTTTTTCAGGGAAATGTGTCAAAAATGAGAAAACAAGTGAGGCTCCTCAAATAATAATTAAAATGTAAAAATTAAAGAATCGGAGGATTACAGGAACAGTCATAGCAAAAGAAAGTCATGTGATTCCTTAGGACACTGGGAATTGTGAGGAAGAATAAATAAGCAAAGCTCATCTCTCCGTGTTGGGCATTTCTTTGCGCTCTGAAATTGCTTTGAGATTTTCATATGTTGGCCAGACTGTGTTTTGGTTACCACTTGACTAGCAGTAGAAGGCCTTGCATGCGTGGCAGAAGAACCTTAACAAGCGGGCTCATGTTTGAGAAAATGCTCTCGAACATGACATTACTGGTTTATTTTTTCTAAAAAATTGTGAAGTCTGTAACGCATTCGCCATCTTTCCTAGGATCACATTCAGTAAGTAGCTATGAATAATTTTGATACCCATTTCATAGTGCCTTTCCTTACTGTGAACTCAAGAAATGGCAGTCTTGTTTAAAAAGAAGAAAAGAAAAAAAGCGCCCCCGTTTGTTCGTACCTGGACTCGTGAGTGCGCCAAGGGCTCCAGTTGTTGTGGAGAGAGGATTTGCATTGGTGGTAGTAGCTGAGGTCTGGGCGGCGGCGGCTGCAGCTGCTAAAGTTGCCAAATTCTGTAGCTGTAAAGCACTCATTCCTGCAGAGAGAAAAGAATTTCAGCAGTGAGGTTGACTACAAAAATCCAAATCATAATATCTTTTTTAAAATTTGAAATGAATATAGTAAGGATTCTCCCTCCTATCTTATTGCTGGAGTATAATACAGGGAGATAACGAACAACCCATCTCACTGGGAGATCCGCCTGTGACACAGCTGAAGTTGTTTCGAACTCTCTCCACGTAAAGAGCTGTTTTATGGTAAGCCATTGGTCAATCTAGTCTAACACTCTCTATGGTGAATGGCAGTGCCTTTGTGAGTTTTGAGTCAGGATGGATCAGTCTGTTTTCATTCCATATCAGTGTTGAATGTGTACATCCATAAATCTGTTTCATCCCATTTCCACATTAATCTGCGATTATTATTTTTAAAAAATCTGTACCGAAATCCATATTTAACCCTGTATTTTAATGTATGTTCTTCACAAATTACACATGTATGATTGTAGGCTATCTCCAAGCCAACATCAAAATAGGTTATATTCTAAAATACACCATTTTAAATGCAGTTTGATACTTTTTTGATCTGGGAACTGCACTGCAAAATTCAGATAATGACATTGTGATCACATTAATTTGGGAGGTGTTGCATCAGGCCACTTTGCAAGAGAACTGGCAAATAACCAATTCCTCAAGCATCTACTTGAGCCCTTATACATGTGATACATGCATACTGCTGTTGTACCATAGCTTGTTTTCCCAGATCCTCACTGTTTTCCCTCTCACTGTTAAAGATGCAGAAGTACCCATCTTTGAGTAGCTTGGAGTTGACTGTCAAAGCAAGTGTCGAATAGAGTGGCAGGATGGAGCCACATTAAAAGTCTAGAAAGATTTGCAAGTGCATTTCTAACATTCTTTCTATTTTTATTCCACTCCTCAGGGAAAAAAATAGTGTGGATACATTCATTATGGTCTAATTCAGAGCGAGCTGAAAATAGATCACTATGGGGATACATCTGCTACACACAGCACTAGATGGCTGGGGGGGGGAGGACAGTCCACTGGGGAACCGAATGGTCAGAAACACCTTGGTCAAGTATTTTGAAGTGACTTAGGCACTGGGGGGAGCTAAAGGCTTTCAGTGGTATTTTGGGCAGGTTCTTAGCCTATTTATGAGCTCCATCACACCAGCGATTTACTGCACATTTGCCCTGCCTTGTATGTGTTTTTGCTGCGAGGTACTCGCATGACGTTGTCCTGGTCCTGCTCTCATTGCACCCCTTCGCCTCTTGTTGCGAAGTATTTTGCTGTGGAGAAAGTCAGGAATATCCCCCCTCTTGCTTTTTCCTTTGTTGGGGGGCGTGTTTGTTGATGAGGAAAGGGGAGGGCAGGGCAATTCTCCTCCAGCACACGGGATTCCCCCTTCTTAGTTTTTCCCTGCCTGCCCCTTCTCTTCCTGCCGCCAGGAACAACCCCCTACTCATAAGAGCCTATAAGTAAAAAGGGAGGCCCCCGGTATGGTTACGATCACGAAAGGGAAACGGATATCAAAACTGCGGGTACGTACCAATAAAAAAAAAGTAGGTGTGATGGAGCTCTATGACTCGAGGCAGGAAATTTAAGAATAACCTGCAAAAAAACTAGAGGATGAAGATCTCACAGTGTAGTTTAATACCTGAGAAATAGTTAACTTTAAATGTACAGTTTGTTGTGGTTTTTTTTTAACAAGAGTTGAGTCACCACAAAATTTTAATCACTTGGAAAGAGTCCTGGAAGTTAGTTGTGATACTAGGAACTAGACTGTGAAAAGAACTTTCAAACAAATTGTGACCATCCTTTGTGGGACGTGGCTTCAGTCCAACATTAAAATCTAGCAGACATTGTTGAGGCTTAATATTATATGGATAGTTTTGAAATTGGAATTTGCTGTCTTGGTTGACTTCTGACAATGTTTTATGTGCCCTAAGATCTCTTTTGTAATAATCAATAAATAGTCCAGGATACTGCTTGTCTAACATGCAAATGCCAGTACAATAAAATCCCCAGTAGAGGCCCTTCTTTGGGTGTCCTCTTCATTTGAGGGGTGGTGGGAAGCTACAGGGGAAAGGGCCTACTTAGTTGTGGCACCTCAACTGTGGAATGCTCCCCACAAAGGGGGTTATCTAGTGCCTATCTTGATGTCATTTCAGTGCCAGGCAATAGCCTTCATATTTTCCCAGGCTTTTTAATCCTTTGTAAACTACTTTTATGCTGCTTGATGGTGTTTTTTTTTATTCTGCTGACTGTGTTAGTTAAAATATGAAGATCCAAGCAATAACCATGCCCTAGCAAGAAAAACAATAGTGCCTTCGCTGACATGGACCAAAAGAGCCAGGACGTAAGGCTTTGGCCAAGGAAGACTCAGCCTACAGGCTCCTAGTTCTTTGTCAGCTTATACCTGTACATAATTCGATGAGACATATGTTCAACAGACCATAATGTGCAATAAGGCATTGGTGCAGATAAGCTCTGCTTTTCTTTCCAGATTTCAAGCCGTGTATAAATCAGAAGCCCCCTTTTGAGCTTCTGTTGCCTTTGTCCAAAATGCTATCATTACAATATACTAACAGCCTAGGCAATTGTATGTTAACCACTGTGCCATGTAATCCTTGGGTTGCTCTTATGTGCTGGCCCTGCATGTTACCTAAGAGCTTTGCCAGGATGACTATACACACAATACCTGAACCACTAATCCACAAAACAGGCTACTGATGGTTGTATAAAATAATACATGGCGGTTGTATAATAATACATGGTTCAGATTAAGAATACAAGGAAACCAAGGAGGGTGGGCCCACCACTTTTACAACTAATGCCCTCATATTTCTGGTCACCTGACTCTTAACCCACACCAAGCAGTGAGACCTGAAGATTAGGTACAGGTTCATTGATCATTGAGATGCTGGTCAGAAGGCAGCAACATTAGATCATTCCAAGATGGGACATTTCCACAAAAGCCCAGGATCCTCCTGGCTTAGGGAATCATGGGACACTAGAGGGCTAGTCCTGTGGAGTTATAAAACTTGCACATTTATGGGTTCCCTACTTCTGAAAGAGGTCATCTGGCTCTCCTTCTTGGCTGAGAGATCACAAGTCTTTCTGCCTGCCTGCCACTTGCCCATCTGTGGCACTTGCCCACCCATGGCCCTGAACACCCGACAGTGCCAGCATCAGGAGTTGGCAATGAAAGGCATCTTCCAGTGCCCAGACCCCACCAGGGGGGCCACTATCAACTCCTGCATCCTGTGGACTCAACTGTTCCTTCTTCTTGCAGTTACTGCCAGTTCACCTGCCTTTTTTTGGGTGAATAAGTATTCCAAGGGTGAGGAGCAGTCACTACTAATCTCACCTCTCTCTCTGGGTGGATTGGACAGCGATGGGAGCAATAATGGGGAGGTGGGCCACTCAGGTAAGGGGCCCTTACTGGGGGCATATTGCTCCAAAGGCCCCCTAAAACCGGAAGCTGGCATCTGACACAACATCACAAACCAAGAGTCGTAGTTTCCGTTACAAAATTCACAGTATGACAAATGGTTCTTTAATGCCGCCATCTGTCCAGTGCCATATTATTCCATGAACATTTCAGCTTGCTTTTTAAAGGGTCATTTTGGCACTCCTGGATGTGGAGAAAAATGTGGCCATGGTATCCAAGTGAAACCCAGAGCCAATTAAAGCAGCCACAGGGTTAAAAGTATCAAGTCATATTTTTAAGGTAATGTAATGCTTCCTAGATCTTTGAAATTGACTGTACAGTACTTTTGCAGGCTGCATTTGCTGTCTGTCTGTCTCCATTCCAGGATCTCACACTTTTCACATTGTGTAGGGTTGTTGGTGTTGGTAAATAAATAAATTGTTTCTCTCTTCCCTACATGCAACGGCAGAAACAGACAAAAAATTGTATGACCGCCTTCCTTTGAAACCGTTGTCTGTCCCGTAAATGCAAGGCTCTCTGAAGAAATGTAAATTATTTTCTCTAAAGCATAGCCTGATAGAGTGGCAGAAGAAGAAGAAGAGGAAAAGAAAGAAAGACCACCCCAAAAAACCCTCCCCTTTGGTGAAAATGAGCTGCTGGAAACAAAATAACTCTTAATCTTTATGATGGAGAAAAATGTTGTGAGCAAAAGTGGAATTTGACTCTGCTTTTCGAAATCTGTATATACCAGTAAGCTATTAAACTTGGCTAATATTCTGGACAGCAAGAATCCCAACATTGATTTCGCTGCTTGGCAGATTAAAAATACAATTAAATTATATTCATAACAGATGCGCAATATGCCTGCTTGAAATGTAAGAATTTTTTTGGGGGGGTAAAACCCCCACAAAACATATTTATGAGGAGAGGGGCCATGAAAATTTAATTTAATGTTCACCTTAGGTAATTTCATGTCTTATTGTTCAGAGCAATTACCATAAATCTACATATCAATAAGCAAGAACAGATGTCAGTTGTTACATCCGCTTGCCAATCAGGCCTGTTAAAAACTGGCAGATGGATGGATGCAGAACCCTCTCATAAGGCTTATTAGCACATTCACAGGAAATCCATGTAACTCCACTGCACAGTTACATATGCGGGCCTGTTAAAAATCAAGCAAATCGGAGATCTGAGATTTTCATCTCATAACTTGCTGTGTGAAGCCTGTAGGGCAAACCTTCCTGTAACAAGGATGCCTTCTTTAAAAGCCATCTATCATTATTCCCCAATGACAACTATAATGTGTGATTGACCTGTCACCAGCTGGGACACCATGCAGCCCAACCACAAAACATTTCTCAAGATTTTTCATGTTACCTTTAAAAGTCCCCCGCCCCCATCAAAATGCATTACTATTATTATTTAAGGGGAGGGGAAGGGAATAAACAACATTGTTTTATTTTTTTCAAATGGACCAGTTACTATTTAAGTCTTTCCTTCTCATAGATATTCACAAAAAGAAAAGAAAAATACCAGATGAAATAATGAGTGTATATTTATTTATTTATTTATTTAAAATAGCCATCCATCTATCTAAAGTTATTTCTAGGGCCGCTTTTAAGGGTAGAACTATCCTTCATCCAAATGCATTACAGGATAGTAGTGTTAGCCCAAGTCATTATGCTGCCTGAAGTGAAGAAAAAGATGGTGCCTCCTGCCACACATACTTTCCATGTACAGATGTTGATTGGACTGGCTGTTGAATCTTGGTTCAACGTTGGTGATGGGACAGTGGCTGAATTCGGACGACACAATAAGCAACTGAGGGGGAGGAAACAATCGTCAGTTGTATTGACTATCGTGTTGTCCGAATGCTGCCATAGTCAACTCAGCACTGATCCTAATCCACACCACAGTTGATTATTTATTACCATGTTGTGTGGGGAGTATCCCCTAGATGAACAACTGTAAAGTTGATTATTACCCCACCATTGACTATCGTGTTGTCTGAATTCAGCCGGTGTCTTCCACCTGAGGCCAGCAGGCTACCTTAGGCCACGCAACAACATAGACCACGTGGCACACACTTCCTGTTCCCAAACACAATGCCATTACTTCCTGGCCCCAAGCATCTGCTGACTGAGACAGATGCCTTTGGTGTACAAAGGACAAATCTTCAGGTTCTTTTTTTTAAAAAAAGTCTTAATAACATTTGTTATTTACATTGAGATTTAGACTGTTCAAAGCCTTCAAATACTTCCTCTGACAAATTCTGGCAGCAACCCTGTAAGGTGGATACAGCTAATGAATTCTGGTATCACTTTGAGGAAAAAAAAACATAATATGCCAAGTAAAAGGAGGCCTTTACTTAGGCTGACCATCTGAAAAGGAGGACAGGGCTCATATAACTTTAACAGTTGTAGAGAAAAGGGAATTTCAGCAGGTGTCATTTGTATGCAATTAGTTCCTGGTGAAATTCCCTCTTCATCACAACTGCTAAAGGTGCAGGCACTATACTAGAGTGACCATATACAAAAGAAGGCAGGGCTCTGCAACTTTAACTGTTGTGATGAAGAGGGAATATCACCAGGAACTAATTGCATACAAATGACACTGGTTGAAATTCCCTTTTCTCTACAACTGTTAAAGTTATATGAGCCCTGTCCTCCTTTTCAGATGATCAGCCTACCTTTACTCTCAGCACAATTATTTTCATGAAACAATAAAACCTTCCAATACCTGTGATTGTTGGGGGATTGATATGAAGATAATCCCAACTTGGAACAGCTAGGCAGGACCTCAGGTTTTTGTTTGTTTGTTTGTTTTGTATTTTCTAATCCTACTGTTGTTAAAATGTGACAAGTGGATGACCAATAATGTAGCTGGGTTCAAACAAAATGGAATGGAGGGCTCATTTGTCATTACGCTGAAAAGACTGGGGAATATATCTTCTCCCCAATACTTTGGATTGCCAGAGACGGAGAGGGATGCATAGTGATTCATGCTGTATTGATTGGCTGATGACAGAGATCATGAAATATAAAACATACAAATTAAAAATTAAAAAGTACATAAAACATGGAGCTAATATGTAGCAATGAAACAAAGACAATTAAAATAAGGCAACTCTTACTCTGGGGTATTAAATGCGTGCTTCAATTAAAATGTCTTGGGTGACTTCCAGAAGACATCCAGGCTCTGATTTTGTTGGGTGTTCTGGTGAAGAGAATCCAAAGATGGGAAGCAACTGCCTCAAATACGTCTTTGATACACTCTCAGCATTCAGACTTTATTATTTATTTATTTTATTTATTTATTACATTTCTATACTGCCCAATAGCCGAAGCTCTTTCTGCATATGCCTCTTTAGGATTTATTTTTAATAAGACAAGGGCTCAGTTCAGCCAACACATTTCTCAACGGTGGGTTTAGAACTCCACGGTGGAGTTTTTACACCACCGTTGAGAAATGTGTTGTCTGGCGGGAAAACTCCATGCAACGGTGGAGGTTCTTTGGAAAACACTCCACGCAGAATATCCATGCAGTGCGGAGGAGAGTTCCTGCACAACTGTTGTGTTGCATGTCGTGTGGTGGGCTGTGTGGAGTTTTGTGTTGCGTTGAGTTGACTTTTCCCACTGGCTACAGAGATCCCTGGCAAGAGTGGCTAAAGGAGTGGGAGTGCCACTCTACGAGAACCACCAGGATTGGTTTTCTTTTCTTTGTTTTGCAGCAATGGTTGATGGGATACTATCGGGAGGCCCTAGGGAGGAGAGAGGGTGGAGGAACTGTCAATCAAATGCCTCAATGGATTTTACTTAACTCCATGGTAGTCCACAGTCACACAACGGTGGAATTAAAACATGTTGTGTGGGGAGTACCTCCTAAAAACTGAACCGTTGAGTGGAGTTTTCACACTGTGTTAACAAACTGTTATCTGAATTAAACCAAGGAGAAAGATGGGTGTGGAGAGAGAATGATAGTGTAGGAGAAACAGAAGAGCAATATATCTAGTTTTTTAAAAAGTGGATTTCATATTGTAGGTTGGTGTTAAGGATGGGACCTGAATTTGAAAAACAAGTTTAAATCTATCCAGAAATAGTCATGCTTAGAATAGACCCACTAAAATAAGTTAGTCATGACTTACTTTAGTCCCACTTATTTTAATGAGTCTTAAAGTTAGCCATAACTAAGTTTAGTCCCACTGATTTTAATGGGTCTACTCTAAGAATGACTGAGTCTAGATTCAACCCACTATCATGTGTTGACCAGTGATGGCTAACTAGCAGAGACTGCAGTAGGGTTGGAAAAACCAGGCCCAGGCTGTTTTATCAATGGGCCATAGTTCTGATAACACTTTACAGTTAGATTTACATTTTACAGGAAAAAATAACTCAACACACTTTCCCCTCTTTGGTTGCTCTATTCCTTCATTCGCTCTTTAGGACTAACCAAACCAGAATATTACCAGCAGCTCTTAAAGCTGAAAGCCAGTTCCAAAAATGCCAACTGTGAAAATGTTGTTTATCATATTAAGATATACTTTTGATGAGGGGGAAAAATCCTCCTAGATTATGAGAGTAACATAATAGAAGCTGCAAGTGCTTGCCAACGGATCTGAGCCAGAGAAAATAACTCAGAGATATTGTCATCTGTGGGCCAATTTATATTGTCAGACAGCGGATTCCGCATTAGTCTCTGGTGCCAGTGCAATAATGGCATATTGTAAAGATGAAGCACACAATGCCCATGGGGAGCAGCTTGTCTTTTTTCATAGGCGTACTTCGAGATCCATTCAACAGCGAAGCATTAATAAAAAAGAAGAAGGAAACACAAAGGCGACGTATGGATAGCTTAAGCCCTTTTGTGTTGCAAGGCTGGAGAAAAGCACCTCTAATTTGCTGATTTAGTTGGAGCATAATTAAAAATAAACTAACATGCCAATTTGATTACAAGGGGGTGGGGGAGGGTATTGTGCTATTATGAGGAAAAAAAACCAATACCACGCGTAAGGGGGGGGGAGCTTTTAACAGTTTCGCACAAAAGGCGTAATGTGCATCTGTGCTTAGATTGCCTCTGTCTCTCGCCTCATGTTAAGCTAGGGACCAGCATGGTAGGTCACGCAGCAGGGAATGACCTTTTATTAATCACTATACATCAGTTACTACTGGCATGCAGCTCATTACTGAGGAGTCGTCCAACTAACTACCTTTCAAAGGCGCTTTTTTCCTTACCCTTTGTCTTTCTTGTTTTTTTCACTATGTCCTTCTCTTTCTCTTCCCCCACCCGCCTCCACCAGGTCTGGATCAAACGATTATAATTTTTAAAGTAAAAACAACAACAAAGCCCCGCGTAATAATAGGATAGATGAGGTTTCACTAAACTTTAAAAAAAGCACTTAGCTAATTTCCAATGATTCTGAAAGAAAACCAATGTGCCCATATCAGGTCCTGTGATCTTAAGTATCCTTAAGAACAACATGCCATTTATATATTTAACACTAGTCAGTCTAAAATACTCCAGGACTTCCATTAATCTGATTGCACAGAAGACACAGACATTTCTTGCTGGAGTTAATGGCTCAATTCGGACGACACATTAGGCAACGGAGGAGGGGGGGAACAATTGTCAGTTGTGTTGCTTATTGTGTCATTTGGAGGGCAACACACAACGCACACACAACTGACAGTACGTTAATCAGGCACTTTAAACAATGGAGCGAAACAACGGGCTTGCTCGTTGTTTAGCCCGAAGCCCTGTTGTTTAAAGTGTTGTCCGAATTCAGCCCCCCCCCCCCCGTCTCCGTGGACTATTCCGTTTCGGAATAGAGTTCTGCTGCCTAGAGCAGCCAAAACCCCCCGGCCACTCTATGCAACCGGCAGAACTCACGGTGCCTGCTGGGATATGGCTGGAGGACACAGGGAGGAGAGGCTGCAACCAAAATGGCTGCCACAAGTTCGTAGCAGCTGGGTCATTTGCCGGTGCCGAGCAGTGCTGGCTGCAGCATGTTGTCTGTGGAGCTCCTCCTGCCTAACGCATGGTCAGTACGTTATTTACCCCTCCGTTGCTTAATATGTCGTCCGAACTGAGCCTATAAATGGTGTTTCAGTGCTGGCATGCTGCTACATTTGCATTAATGAAGTTATTAACAAACAGACAAGTGACTAACTGAAGAAAACCTGTGCTATTTTACAGACTTCATTTTTAGGCATATAGATCAATATAAACTTAAAGTATCTGAAGTGTACAGCCAAAATGAAGTGTGAATGCAACAAATATGCATCTCATACAGGTACACTTGTTACATGTGTGTGTGCGCGTGGGGTATACTCTGTCAAACCCATGCATGTGGATGATATGTGAATTGGCCCTCAAGGCTCAAATCTCAAAATGAGAGGTGTCAGAGCACATATCTCCTTTGCAAATCCTGCTTTCCTAAATATACCCACTTGGAAGTTATTTCAATTGAACTCAGTTCTGAGTAAACATGTCTAGGACTGGGTTTTAATAAGACATTCCATATAATCACATTGAAGCTGGTTGCAATTACTCAGTCTTGCAGATACAACGCAGCACTCCGCATATGGTCTTAGGCATTGATCCAGTTAGCACATAATAGCAACACAGGGTTCAAGTGCTCCCATTTGGTTCCTCCTGCTAGCTAGCATTATGCCCAAACCTGAAACTCTGACTCTCTCCTGACAAGCCAGAGTCGTAAGCCAGAGTTTCTGGTTTGGATAGAGCTTCCAGTTCGGATGCCCCAGGCTTGTTGAACTGCTCCTGCTGGCAGAAGCAACCAAGCAGGAGTAACATGAGCATGCTGTCTTGCTCATGTTAGCCCAGTTGTTGCTGTTGTTGTTTTTAAAAAAGGGTCACTGTTATGTGTGAACGGGACCATTGTCTTTCCCATTACTTCAGAGGTTATGAGGCTTGAACCCTGGCAAAAAAAATAGATAGCTTGCCCAGCTTGTAACAGTTTAACTTCAATTTCCTAAATGTTTCCTTTGAAATTTAAATCCTGATACACCTCCTTCTCTTTACTCTGCTGTCCCAGTTCCCCCCCCCCCCCATCCTATGTCATTTAGCTCATTTCATTCGTAATCAATATACATCTTTCTAGCACACTCACGTTAAAAACTGCTCACTACCAGGCAACTCTAAGACGAAGAAGCTTTTGCTCTCTCAGAGGAACAGTTGAACAAAGACACCTTCACTGTTTGTTTGGATCCAGCCTGTCTATATTATGAATCAGGAGGGCATCAAGGTATCAGTGTGGTCCCCATTACAAAACCATGGGGTTTCTCCTATGGGAATAATCCAGAGGGGTAGGGAACCTCAGGTCCATGAGCCAGGTCCAGCCCTTCTGGCTCCCAATATGGCCCTCTGGAGTTCTCCAGAGGGCCCCAACCTTCCCCTGGCCCCACTGCCTTTCCCTCAACCACCTAAAGCTTAATGACTTCCTGATTGTTGTGCAATTCCCCCCCCCCCATTCTAAAAGTTTGAAATGCCCCTCCTAAGACTTAGTCACTGACAGCAAGGAATTTAAGCTACAATAGGCTGACATTTCCCCCTCTATTTTTGGCCACACCCTATTTGCAGCCCGAGAACTTCTTCAAAACTGAATTCAGCCTGCGAGTTGAAAAAGGTTCCCCACCCCTGGAATAATGCAACAAGATGCCATGATGATCTACAGTTTAGATGGCTTTAAAAGGGGATTAGATGAATTTATGGAGGAGGATAGGTCTACTAGCTGCGATGGCTATAAAGAGGCAGTATGCTAGTGAATACCGGTTGTGTATTATGTGTGCATGTGGAGAGTAGTGGAGAGGGCTATTGCCTTCATGTCTTGCTTGCAGGCTTCCTGGAGGCATCTACTTAACCATTGTAGGGAGCAAGATGTTGGACTAGAGAGACCATCAGCCTGATCCAGCAAGGCTCTGCTTATGTTCTTCATAATGCACATCAAGCTACAACCATGGAAACAAATAACTATTGATAAAATCCGGAGGAGCCTTTTAAATCTGATTCAGTGCAGATCTGGCATTTGCTTTTATATAACCGCAAGCATTAAGCAACATGCTTAAATTAAATGGCTCGACATCTTTGAAAGCCTACAAGGATGGAACTCAGCTGACAAAAAAGAAGAAAGAGAAATGGATTAACAACAAAGCCGCAACTCACCAGCCATTTGTTGAATGCCGCTGAAGGCACCCAAGTTACTGGAGGAGGTTGCTTGCTGTAGAAGCTGCAAATTAACAACAATAACAACATTAATGAGGTTAATAACGCAACAAGTTAAGATTAAAGCAAAATTATCTGAATCAAATTAAATTTGGGATACTTATAGTTTCCTTTACATTTATACAGTCTCTTGCTTCTGCCTGGTGTTGGAATGAAGGTCCCCAGAGTCGATGCTGTAAATCCATATTAATGTCTAATCTCTATTAAGAAACACACAGACACTGGGGAAACTCAATAACATTGCTGCTTTAAAACAATTAATCAATTTACTCTTTTTAACAGCCAGGTGTTAAATCTATTTCAGCCCGACGTAGCGTGACTAATCATTGCCCTCTGCAGTCTAGCAGTTACCATAACTCATCTCCGTCAATCATAGTCTTATTTTCCACCTCCCCACTTAAAACAGAAGCTTTTTTCTTTGGCATCATGTGTGTATGTTCGGATGAACACACAAGTTCGTGTTTTTCAGCTTGCCTGAGGGCAATGCTGTTCAAAGAACAAGGGCCCTGTCCTGAATCGGGGACCTTTGTAACCAATGGGCCACTCTTTTCCACATAGTTTCCTTTACTTGGGCCAAGCAGCCATCCAATGGGCTGAACTCACATATGCATGTTCATTACCTGGTGACTTACAACATCAAGTGGCGATCTGCATGTGCGAATGGGTCATTGCAGATCACATCACAGAACATTCACATGAACGCAGCCGCACTGCTATTCAGTGGGGGCAGTTCACACTTTCAGTTGCCAGTCATCCAGTACACAGAAATCAAATGATATCCAGGCATGTGTGAACCAGGCCCTAGTTACAGACATACACAGAGCCATTCATCTCCACCCTACAATTCCCACTGTGCTTTATACTGTGCTTGATTATGTTCTACTTATCATGGTGAGCAATCTACCAGGATTGTAACTATCACCCACAAGCAGGGATATAGGAACTGCTCCTGCATTATGTGAAAAATTGTAATGAGTGAAGGTGAGGCAACATCTGTCATTGGGTCAATATTTTCTAATGTAAAAACTATACAGGCTTTCAAGGCACACATCATTTGTCATCAGGAAGCTGCCTCCTGGACCAATGCAAAGTTGATCCCAAACAAAGATATTGCCAAACCATTCTGCATTTTTTTGACTTTGTAAAGGATCATATGCTGCAACCTAAACTTGGGGGAAAGAGGAGTATAATGGAATCCAGCACACAGCCAAGTCCAAACTCCAAACAGGGTTATGTATATGCCATGGTTGCACTTAAAAATAAATGAAAAGTAAATTTCTAGTCCTTAACACTGTGAGAACACGACTGAAAGTGTATGGGAAATACCTAGTTACATTTGAGAAGCTAGAGGGAGAAAGGTGGTGGTGGTGATGGTGGTGGTGGGGACTGGGCTGAACAAGTCTTCCAGTGGTTGGGTACAGGAGGTCCATATTCTGTCCATGCTCTGCCAGCTTTCCCTAATCTGGTGCCTTGGGCTTTATTTCCCATCAGCCCTAGCCCGCACAACCAATGGTCAGGAATGCTGGGAGTTGTAGTCCAACACACCTGGAGGGCAACAGGTTGGGGAAGGCTGCTCTTTGCCCTTCCTGACACCTCAGAATATGGCGGTGCAAAGCAAGGAACCCTACACTTCTCCATATTTGTTAAGGGTGTCATGTTCAGTTCTTCATGGCAAGGGATATCAGTTATCTTATAATATATTTTCATAATGTAGTGAACAGTGTAGGGTATTTTTGTAAAGGCCAAAGAACACACTGCCTTGACTCTGTGGCAAAGTGGCTATTCCAGTCTTGTCCTACCGTGGATATCAAAGACAATCCTGAGCCTTACAATACTGTATTTTCATTAGGTGGACATCCCAATGGCCTTACAGGGGATGAGTCTGATGTAACTGTTCTGATCTTCCAAGCCATGGTTTTTGCCCTATTATACATGGCTCAGGCAAACCACAGTTTGCAGATCGGAATGTTGCAGCAAACCATGGTTTGATCGAACCAGGAAATTACTCATTCAGCTAAGCCCATGAGGGTAGAGCGGGGGAAGCAGGAGCACATGCACAAAGGGCGTTATTCCTGACTCTCCAAACCATACTTTGGATGAATGGAAATGTTACATCTGAATCACAGCATATGAATTATGTGTATCTATTCACATCATATTATTTCATTTAAAGTATATGCGTCAAATGAATGCATATGATGCTATTCATTTGTGCTGATAGTGCATTTGCAACATACTTATACAATGCATCCCCTTTTATCCAAATCCTGAGCAGGGAGTGGAAGAGAGAGAAGCGAGGCTGCATACATTCAGATAATCAAACAATTTGGATAATTATTTGTTTCTTCTATTCTTGAGAGCCCCGCTGAATATATTCATATTTGTAAGCATGTGTGTGTGTGTGTGGAGACAGACAGCGAGAGGGAGAGCACTAGCTTATACTGAGGGTTGAATTAGATGTTATCTCAGCAAACAGAGATTCATCAAATCTTCCATCATTTTGGGGGGGGGGCACAGACAGGTGAGGATCAGTGAGACAGAAAGGTGCTTGCTTAACCTCCCTCGTGCTCACTGATTCCCTTGCAAATTCTTCCCCTATGCTGTTTTTGGCTTAACTAGGTTTGCTTGAGGTTTTGGAGACCAGATGGTAAATAAATTAATTAATAAGAGCTGGGGAGGAGTATATGGGCTTCCTCTGAATGGTCAACTCTTCCCTGCAAGTAACCCACTCTATCAGTTCCACCTTGAGTCAGAACATTGGCCCATAGGGTGACCAACTATCAGAATTTCCCTGGTTTTGTCCTGGTTTTTGTTCTATCCTGGGTGTCAGGGGGAATTTTCTGTAATTTTCTCTAACGTCCTGGAATGTCACACTTTCCCCTTTAAGACCGCCATTAGGGTTAAGGGAAAAACCACAACCATTAGTGTGGTAGGGGGGAATGACATGCTTTCTAGAGGCCTTAAAGGGGAAAACGTGTCATTCCTGGAGATTATAGAAAAGGCCTCGATTGGAGCAGTGGGGGTGCGGTGGGAATGACACGCTTTCCTGTCCTCTGCTCCAATCGGGGCCTTTAAGGTGGTGTGGGGGAATGACACGCTGTCCAGGGCCCTGGAAAGCCGCTTCCTTCCCATTGGGTGCCCTCTTTTTTGGTTTCCCAAATATGGTCACTTTAATCTATCTAGATATTGTCTACTTTGAGTGTCAGTGGTCTTCCAGGAAATTGAATGGAGACTTTCACAGCTGGGCTATCTGAGATTCTTTTGACTGCAGATGCTAAGGATGGACCTGGGATGTTCCATGTTCAAAGCTTTGACTAGTGAAGTATAGCCTCTGCAGCCAACATGGGGCTGAAGTTTGAGAAACATTCAATTTCATGCAGAATAAACTTTGGGCAGTATATTTGTAGGGAAGGGATAAAGAAATATCACTTGGACTGGCAAAAAGAAAATTGTCAGCTACTTCCTCTTAACTTTTACAGCTTTGGCAAAGTGGATGAAAAGGTGGATGCTTTGTCCTTTAACATCTGCTACCCATGTTGCATTTTTAAAGTGTGCACCTGAAATGTTTTATGTGTTCAGCTAAGCATGTGACATATGCATGTTTTGAACTGTATGTACAGCAGGGACACATGTGCAAGGTAGCCAGGGTTAGCTATGTTCCCAATGCATATCCCCCCTCTTTCAAATGCACTAATCACTGAATGCATTGCAGAAAGTGAACAAGTTAATTTTGTTCCAATATTTTTTTTCCCAAAGAAACAGTTCCTTTTTTCGGTTTCCTGACAAACCCCAAATAAATTCTTGATAATCTACTGGTAGGACAGGGCCGGAAGTGGGGAGGACTTACTTTCTGTAATGCATAGTAGTCCTCATGGGTGTGTGTGAAACAAACGTAATTTAGTTTACAGACTTTTCGTATTGTAGCTATTTACAGAGCAGAATGAGAGCAATAGCATTTCAAACTTAAATGGAAGAATGGCAAAGTGTGAAATTTACAAGCTTTCAAACTGAAGTGCTCTGGATACCAAAAGCTGGGGAGTTTAATTAAAGTACTTTACAGTGCAATTCTATATATGTCTACTCAGAAGTAAGTCCCATTGAGTTCAATGGGATGTACTCCTAGATAAGTGGATATAAAAGGTTGCCACCTCAGGTATCTTTCACTTCCTCTGAAAGGTACAGGAATATGTTTTTTTGAGGTTTGATCCCCCCCCCCCCATATGATTAAAAGAGATATATATACAGAATTCAATGTTTCAAAAAGCACAAAGTGGGAATCATAGTAATGGTATAAAAATGTTTACCTCAACTCAAATACAGATCATTCTTTCGGAACTTCATTTCAGTATCACAATTTGAAATTTCGATTTTGAAATGTAACGATGTCAATTTGAGGAAATGAGCGTGGATCATTCCCCCAAATTTCACTTGCATCCCTGCCTTATGCTCAAAGAGGCATCCCTAACTCAGTACTGCCCGTTTGCACGGCAGTTTAATGAAATATATGTTCCCTGCTATGCTTAAAACATATTCTGCTAAGACACGTATTGTACATTTGCTTTGAAAGTACTCGTAATTAAATTTGATGATTACTTACAGCCAGGTACTGTGGCGTAAGTCCTCCAAGACCTGTAAGATTCCCCCAGGTGGCAGTGTTGAGCTGCTGCATTTGTTGTGCCAGCTGCTGTTGTAAACGTCTCTGCTCCTTGTCCTTTTGGGTATCAGCAAACTTCACGACTATTGGTGAAGAACAGCCCTGCGATTGGACAGATTGGTGGGGGGGAAAAATCATTCTAGCACACATTTACATGAGTCTTTTTCCTGAGATTTCTCCCCGGTAACCATCTAAGAAGACCTGTATTATTTCAATTGATCATATGACTCATGTAAAGGTGTGCAAAGGCTTGGACAGCAGAGAAAATGTAATTTATTTATTATTTGATTTGTACCCTGCCTTTCTACCAAGAAAAACGATACTCAGTGCAGCTTATCATGTTATTCCAACTACACGATCTGTTCAGATGAAGGCATCATTGGTATATCAGCTTAGGCTGATATAGCAATGATGCCCTTATCTGGACAGAGTTAGTTACAGTTATCCACGCTCTGATAACCTCTCGTCTGGATTACTGCAGTGCATTATTAGTAGGGCTGCCCGTTGCATACCAGGGGTCATCCCCTGGTATGCAACACTGCCTTTGAAAACAGTCCGGAAACTTCAGCTGGTCTAAAATAGGGCAGTGAGACTATTAACAGGGATTGACCAACGTGATCATATTATGCCAATACTCTTTCATCTGCACTGGCTGCCAGTCCGTTTCTGGGCCCGATTCAAAATGCTGGTATTAACATTCAAAGCCCTAAACAGCTTGGCACCAGGTTATCTGAAGGATTGCCTTCTCCTATATGTAACTGTCCGGACCCTAACATCATCTTCAGGGGTCCTTCTCCATGAGCCCCTGCCAAAGGAAGTGAGGTGGGTGGCTACCAGGAGGAGGGCCTTCTCTGCTGTGGCAATGAGCTCCTTAGAGAGGTTTGCCTGGCACCTACTTTGTACCAGGTGAAGACCTTTTTATTGCCCCAGTATTTTAACATCCTAGTCTTTTAGCTCTGCTGTTTTAAATCTGAATTTTAAATTTTAAGCATTGCAGCTAGGTTTAATTCTGGTTGTACTTTTATATTGTGGTTTTAAGTTTCCATATATATTTTTATGCTGTACTCTGTGGCTTTGTGAACTTTGGCTATTGAGCATTATAGAAAGGAAATAAATAAATCCCATCCTAGCCTCACTACATTACTTTTAATATCCTTTAAGATACAACATAAAAACTGGTTTTTAAGGTTAACGTGAGTCTTCCTTAGTTTTAAAGGATAGTCTTGCGCTGGCTTTGAATTATGAAAAAAGAAAGATGAGCAGAGTTGTAATTGCTCCTCGCCCTTCATAATATTAAATACTAAATACACTTGCAAACTAACCATAGTTACCTGTTATATCCAAACTGGAATATAACAGGAAACAGGGCTCTGATTAGTTGACCGTTAGCTAGGACGGAACTATGCTTTAGCGGAGGGGGGGGGGGGAGAAGGGAGAGAGGAGTGTGCAGACTGAAGGCTCAAGCAGGCTTGTTCATGTAATGCTAAACCATGGTTTAGTTTTATGATCAAACAGTCCCAAAGATTATACAGGTTGAAAGTCTCCAAAGACATAAGCAGGGCATTATATGAAATTTTTATGCGATTTGTATTTAAATTCCTATTTCTTTTGCAGCTCTAAAACTGCAATCACAAGCACTCTTACTAGAACATAAGTCCTACTGGACTTACTTTCAAGTAAACTTTCTCGGGATTGAGCAAGGGATTGGTGTAGAGAAGTTCTGTTCTGTTTTGCAACCAAAGAAAATAAATAAACGATGCATAACTTTTCTCTGAAGCACTCTGCAGTAGAACAGTGATCAGAATTTGCGTGGTAAAATATATATACCAGATATAAGCTTAGAAAGTGATCATGGGGGTGGGTACATCACATCCAATTCTGTGCTGAAGCACCCATTGATTTTAATGGCTTTAGACTGCACTCTTGAGCAACTGCATTCCATTCCTCAGCTCTTTGCTCGCCTAATTCGTTGTAGAAAAGACTCTTTCCGAGGGGGGTGAGGGAGTAAAAATTAGACGGCTGCACAGAGATGACAGAGGGGTGGTCGGTAAAGATTATAACTGCATCATCATTGCCTCCCCAAAGTAATTTTAAACATTATTGCAAGTTGTTCCTCTCCCTACCCACCCACCCCAGCTTAAATGATAGAATAGGCAACGTGGCAAGTTTTGGGTTCTGTTTCATAGGAGAAGGCTTAGCAAGGCAGCTTAATGCATGCCCCTAATACACACATGAATGAAACTCTTAAAATCTTTTTTTTTTCTCAAAAGAAGCAGAAATAAATTTCAAGGACAGGAATATGAGATAGCAGCTCCAGCCTACAGTCTTGCAGCTCTGAGCTCCACATGACAGCTGATATTGTATTTATGAATGCTTAACTGGCAGTAAATTGTATAAAACAATATTGCAGCATTTTATGAATCTATAATTTTCCTCTCCCTGTCTGCTTCATATTTCATCACGGCAGCAATTTCAAGAGAACAAACATCACAAAGATTGAAATCATACATATCAAAGTGGCTTCGTATGGGAGAAGAACAGTTATTGTTGTAACTAATTTGTTCCACTATATATAAAAAAAGAAAATTAGCGCCCTTAACTAACGCAGTGATTGAGCATAACCTCATATATATCTATAGATATTTATAGATGAGATTAAGATGTGAAGATGAACAGGTTTCTAAAAAAATGTGGGTACAGACCATGGGGGTGTAAATTGCAATCTAAGAAGCCATTAATTTCAGGAGACTCTTGTTCTATTGAACATTTTCTTTCTCATCATTCTGGATTTTGCGCTCGCATAAAAAAATATGTCTTAGTGGCGTGTGCTGAAAAGTGAAAATAATGAAATCAGGGGCAGAAAATAACGTCACTGTTTCAATTGAAACCTGATTGCATAATATATAATCTTCCATTTGAAAAGAATTTTCTTTGCATTAAACATGAAATCAAAGTGCCCAGGGGCGTTATAGTTTCTGGTTGAGTGTCCAGATTTAATATTAGCTGTTGAAAGTCAACTCTTTACCGTAATAGCATTGACATTAATAACCATGGAGGAAGAAATGTAAGAGTATATTGACCTAAACCAATATATTCTTTCCCCCTCCCCCGTTCACTATCTTAAGATGAGCAGGCATTTCCCTGTTTCATTATTCTATGGTTTTCGTCTGTCTCCGACTCATTAATTCTTTCCCTGTGTCAAATTCGGCCTTTGTACTTTTCTTTTCAACAGCACACCAAAAGCCACGTCTGAAGGTCCCCCCCCCCCCCACAGGCAACAGTGTACTCTTAGGAGTCACACCCATGTCTGAAGTTAAGTGAGAAAACAATAGGAAAATTATATCACACTTGAAGGTCACTTAATAGATAGATATATAAGACACAGATGCAATTCATAAGAACACACCAGGTCTTATAAATGGCACATGTTATGTTTTGGGCAGGATCACCCAGGCTTGATGGAAACCTCTACGCTCACCAGGTGGAACCATAAGATGCTGAATAGCCTTTTGGTCTTGAGTCTTTGGTCCCCTCTGGAGCAATGCCAGAACCAATTTTAGCATCATTTACCTGGGGCATCTTGGAGGGATTTGAGTATTAATCGAAACCAGCGCCTAATTCACACCAAGCAGGATATAGCACCATGAAAGTGTTATGAATAAGAGCCACACTACTGCTTTATAGCGGTACTGAAGTGCACTCACAACTGTTGGGGCCCATTGACCCATACCATATACTGCTTTCCCACTGCTTTCATGGTGCTATATCCTGCTTGGTGTAGATCTGGCCCAGGTGTTATAAAAAGATATTGTACATGTTTGCGCCTGAGTGTGTAACATTTCCTGATCCAAATTGTAGTGCAAAAGAAGACATGAAGTGTGTTGTAATGGGGGTTGGGCTGGGGGGGGGGATGATGTGGTAGGGAGCAAGAATTTTGTATGCTGACAATGCTCTATGCTCCACTGTGGACTGCAGGGGTCGGGCAACCTGGTGCCTTCTGGACGACAATTCCCATCAGCTCCAGCAGTATGTCCAATGGTCAGGAATTATAGAATTTGTAGTCTAAAACATCTAGAGGGCACCTGGTGGAATTTATGCCCCCTTTCCTATACAAAATGTTCTGGATAGGTTGGTTGTGGATGTGTACAGACAATGGGTGGGAGGATTTGGAATACTGAACGAGTACAACTGAGGCAGCTTTGCATGTTGGAAGGGAATACCAAAACAGGAAGCATAAGGGACCCATGTTTCCTTGATCCATACTTCTCAGCTCATGTGGAAAGGTGGAAAATCATGCATCACCACCCCTTCACACATTACCCTGGAAGCATGGAATGATGAAACATGGCTCCCTCATACTATATAGCACCCTTCAAATTCCTGAAGGTTTGTCACATAGAAGATGGCAAAGACTTGTTCTCTTCTACCCCAAAGGCCAAGAGTAGATCTAATGGGTTTAAGTTACAGGATGATAGCTTTTGGCTGATCATTAGGGGAAACATCTTGAAGGTAAGAGCTGTTCATCAATGGAACCAATGACCCAATGGGTTGGTAGGTGTGCTGGGAATCCTCTAGCTCTGGATGCCCTGCATTAAGCAAGATTTTGGGCTAGGAAGCCTACAAAGCCCCCTCCAATTCTATGATCTATCTAAAATCATTTCTAGGCCACCTTTACCTGTTTTGGTGCTTCCATATCAAATGTGGATTCCACCTCCCCTCCTTCAGATCAAGGAGTTGTTTTATATCAAGAAAAGAAAATGCACAGGAGGACAGTCTTTGTATGAGTGCCTAAAGATTGGTGTGTTTGGAGAACCTTACAGATATGCCTTTCACACCAAGCTGGGGGCAATTCAAGGAAACTTGGCCAAACCATATTATGGGAATGTCCCTAGTGATATTGCTCTATAATGGAGGGAATTGTGTGACTAGGCCTGTTTCCCTTAGGCTGAGGAAAGGAGTTTCTGGCAATCAATAAGAATCAGATTCTGAAGCAGAAGAGACAGCGCCAGAAACCTACCGGCCTACAAGCGAAGTGGGGGAGGTGATTTTCACGGGCTCTTCACCAGCTGGGGGTGAACCTTCGGCAGACCTTATCACGGAAAATGTTAACAACACACAGTCTGTGGGAAATCATTTTTCTTCAGAAGGGGAGGGCACTTCAAGGTTAACTAAAGACTCAAATGGGCGGAGCTAAAAGAAGGCGAGAGAAGATCGGCCTGGCTAGATTCTTGCCAAAGGCTTCTTCAGAAGCAGCCTCCTTAAAGTTAAAGCATTCTGGGAAAAAGCTTTCCCTTTTTCTTGAAAGGACAGTTGTCTTGCTTAGTTCACATAGTTTTGCCTAGAAGAAAGTTGCTAGAAGTTAGACTCTCTACAGATGGGAAGAAATGTGGTACAACCATCTGAGGCCTGCTATACTGAATTTGCTAGGCACTTCCAGAATAAAATCTTGGGCATCTGCCAGGACTTAGACTCTAGTGTTATAGCAGGTGAATCTAGCGAGGTGTCCAGAGCATAGGCTTGTCCTGTTTTCTTGGATGAGTTTCAATTGATACAGCTTGAGGATGTTGACAGGGTGCTTGGACAGGTTCACGTAACCACCTCTGATTTGGATCCTTGCCCCTCTTGGCTAATAAAAGCTAGCAGGGATGGAACAGCCGGCTGGGCCAGAGAAGTGATTAATGCCTCTCTGTGAGAGGGAGTGACCCCAGGCTGTTTGAAAGAGGCGGTAGTGAGACCTCTCCTGAAGAAATCTTCCCTAGACCCTAAAAATATCAATAACTCTAGGCCTGTGGCAAATGTTCCATTCCTGGGCAAGGTTCTTGAGCTAGTGGTTGCGGGCCAGCTCCAGACACTCTTGGATGAGACTGATTATCTGGATCCATTTCAGTCCAGCTTCAGGCCTGGCTTTGGCATGGAAACAGCCTTGGTCGCCCTGTATGATTACCTATGTCAGGAGAAAGACAGGGGGAGTGTGACTCTGTTGATACTCCTTGATCTCTCAGCGGCTTTCAATACCATTGACCATGGTATCCTTCTGAGATGACTGGCTGAGTTAGGAGTGGGAGGTACTGCATTGCAGTGGTTCCGCTCCTACTTGGTGGGGCGGCTCCAGAAGATGGTGCTTGGGGAACATTGCTCGGCCCCGTGGACTTGTCAGTCTTGTCCCCTATGCTGTTTAACATTTACATGAATCCGTTGGGTGCGGTTGGGTGCAGTAATCTGGAGTTTTGGAGTGCGTTGTCATCAGTTCGCTGATGACACACAACTCTATTCCTCCTTTTCATCTTCATCAGGTGAGGCTGTGGATGTGCTGAACCAGTGCCTGGCTGCGACACTGGACTGGATGAGGACTAACAAACTGAAACTCAATCCAGACAAGACTGAGATGCTGTTAGTGGGTGGTTCAGCTGACCGGATGGAGGGTCTTCAACCTGATCTAGATGGGGTTGCACTCCCCTTGAAGGAACGAGTTCGTAGCTTGGGGGTTCGCCTAGAACCATCTCTGTCTCTTGAGGCTCAGGTGGCCTCGGTGGCACAGAGTGCCTTCTACCAACTTCGGTTGGTGGCACAGCTATGCCCGTATCTGGACAGGGATAACCTGGTTTCAGTTGTCTATGCTCTGGTAACCTTCAAATTGGATAACTGCAATGCACTCTACGTGGGGCTGCCTTTGAAGACATTTCAGAAGCTGCAGCTTGTGCAAAATGCAGCAGCCAGATTGATAATAGGAACCAGAAGGTTCGAACATATAAGACTGACTCTGGCCCACTTGCATTGGCTGCCTATGTGTTTCTGAACCTGATTCAAGGTGCTGGTTTTAACCTATAAAACCTTACTCGGCTTGGAACCACAATACCTGATGGAACTCCTCTCCTGACATGAACCTACCCGTACACTACGTTCCACATCTAAGGTCCTCCTCCAGTTGCCTACTCCAAGGGAAACACGGAGGATGGCAACAAGGGAGAGGGTCTTCTCAGTGGTGCCCCCCCCCCCCCCAATTTTGGAATGATCTCCCTGACGAGGTTCGCCTGGCGCCAACGTTGTTATCTTTTCGGTGCCAGGTCAAGACTTTCCTCTTCTCCGAGGCATTTAACAGCATATGATGAGGGTTTTGTTGTTGTTGTTGTTGCTTGACCCAGAATAGTTGTTTTAAATGGATATTGTATTTATAACCTGTTTTTATGCTCTTTATGGTTTTAAATTTTGTATATTGGTTTTTTATTGTTCAATTTTTTAATTTTTATAAACCGCCCAGACAGCTTTGGCTATGGGGCGGTGTATAAATGCAACAAATAATAAATAATAATAATAATGTTTATTGCCTGAATAAAGCTTTGTGGATTACGTGGCAGACCTCTTTATTGTCTCCCAAGGTTTTGGGAAACACGACAGCCGTATAAGTTTGCTATATACAACATGGCTGAGCTCAGCTGTCACCTACTTACATTTCAGAGTTGATGGCAATGCCAGCTTCACTACTGATGATATTTTCCATCTACCTACTGATATTTTCTATCTACCTATCAGAAGCCCATTGTAAGAGTTTACCACACTATAGTGAAGTAGGGTAGCAGTTTCTTGATGGAATAGTTGCATCGGGCAGAATTTGGTATATCTGCTCACACAAGTGGTATCCGTTTAGATTATGGAATTATGAGACTTGGTATTTTCAAATGTAAGAAAGATGTCCATTAAATAGGTAATCTTGAAGAGCTAGGTCTTTCTGAGAAGAAACATGTATTGCTTAGGAGGTTGTAAACTGAGCCTTAAATGATTTGCCCCCAAGAACATGGTTGATCAGCTGCAGTTACTCACAGCAAGCTGTGAGTTAGGCTATAATGGGCTTCTCTTTGCCACTTCAGCTCAAGTCTGAAGAGAGCAGGAGGATGCCAGTAACCCAAACTGAACCCACCACACTACTCAATGCCCTCTTAATTTTTTTCAACAGATTTATTACAGAAAAATTAGGTGGTTCCAAACAACTTATCCTCTGAGGTGCTAATGCATTCCTGTTTCTAAAACCAGGGGTAGGTCTACACTACTGCTTTATAGAGGTATTAAAGTGCACTGATAACTCTTGGGACACATTACACATTGCATATACGTAGAGTGACCAGATAAAATCCAGGTCAGGGCTCCTGTAACTTTAACAGTTGTAGAGAAAAGGGAATTTCAGCCAGTGTCATTTGTATGCAATTAGTTCCTGGTGAAATTCCCTCTTCATCACAACTGTTAAAGTTGCAGGGGCCCTGGCTTCTTTTGTATCTGGTCACTCTAGTATAGTGCCTGCACCTTTAACAGTTGTGATGAAGAGGGAATTTCACCAGGAACTAATTGCATACAAATGACACTGGCTGACATTCCCTTTTCTCTACAACTGTTAAAGTTACAGGAGTCCTGACCTGGATTTTATCTGGTCAGCCTACATATACGGCTTTCATTGGCCAGATCTACACCTTGTATCAAATCATTATGAATGTGGAGTAGAAAGCAGGAAATGACACTATGAAAGTGGTATATGGAATGTGGGTTGTGCCCCAACAGTTATCAGTGCACTTCAATACTGCTATAAAGCAGTAGTGTAGCTCTATCTATAGTGGTATTTCCTGCTTTTTATTCCACATTATTCAAAATACCGCAACAAATGTTGTTGCGTGTCCGACAAGGTATAAATGTGCAAGAAGGAACGTTGCCATGCGGGGATCGTAATGATTTGATACAAGTTGTAGCTCTGGCCCAGGTTGAGTTCAGGAAATTCATTATTTTAGAACAACATGATCCATATATTTTAAACCCTTCCCTTTTTGTCTCAAGGCAAAACATAATAAAATGTCTCTGCTAACAGTATAAAATACAGGCCATAGAAATGGAGCAAAAGAATTAATGCATGCATCCACAGACAGGTGGATGCATGCATTTCTATTTAATGTCATTTAATAGTGAAGATAATTTGGATTCCTTTCTGTGGCAAGAGTCACATCTAACAATGTATATTCTCAATGCCTAAAAATGGATATCACTGAAAAGAAAAACATATTAATTATAAAATATCAAAATAATCTCAACTAATGCCAGGAGAAATTGGAGAGACAATAGACTTTGCAATGCCAATATCAATCTTTCTGGAGAATACAGAAGACAGTGACATTTCCATGCACTTTTATATTTTTTACTTTTTTCTTTGCTCACTACATAAAGCAATTCAATGACACGGACACAGTGATTTTGGGGTTTCTTTGATTTTTAGTACCCATCATGCTTTGGGAGATTAGAGCATTGCAAAGGGGGAAAATATTATTCAAGAAAGTTAAATGATCCTCATTTCAAAAGAAAAGAGAATACAGAAAATAAAAGAAAGCAAGAAACAAGTGCACATTACATCAAAATACTGTTTCAGAGGAAATAATCAATACACAGATACAGTGTACACAATACAATAGAACATGCATTCTTTAATGTTTAAATTAGAAGATCCAGAATAAGACATAGTTGATTTGTGAGGCTTTTTTTGTGCAAAATTCTGAAAGACCATGACAAAAATCACAGACTGGGGGAAAAAGTAACCCTAATATAGATAAATATTTGGATTCACTCACAAGTTCAAGCCAAAGAAGGAATAGAAGTTTGGACTCTCTTGTAGCGAGCCTAGCAATTCATTGTATTCTGACATAATTTGAATTTGATTGGCTATTTGGAATAACATGTGCTTGTACACAGGTTAAAAAAGGGGGACATCTGCCCTTCTTCATGTCACTTACGTGATTGGTGGCATGCAGAGCTTGGGTTGTTTTAAAAGGGACAATTCAACATGCCAAATGTATATTTCACCAGAAGGCAAAATGGCATTTCAGTGTACTGTTTCCTGGTTTGCTGAGTGCCCACCATATTGTGAAATAACAACAGTGAGATCATCCTGCGTTCTCAGACAATTAAGGGAAGTAAATGTCACAGAGATTGGGGTGGGTGCGTGGGGGAACAAAAGAGAGCGTGTGCTTGTGTGTGGGGGGGAATCAGCGGAGTTTAAGTCTGTGTTTGTCATGCGTCTGATCTTCCCCGGGAGAGCACGGCTTTACATTTTCAATCATTTGCACAAAGGAAACAAAGAAAGGGCACATGATACAGTACTGTACCTCCATGGTCTGAGACTGGTGCATGGCTTTGATTGCATTCTGTGCCATTGCCCTTGTCGAAAACGTGACAAACGCACAGCCTGTGGGAACAAGGGGGCAGGGAGCAGGAAAGACAAAAAAAACAACAAGACAAAAGGGTTGGACGCTTGTTAAACCAACACAGTCTACGAGAATGGCCACAAGACGACACTGTTCTCAGTAGTACATAAAATAATAATAAAAAAACAAAAAAGAAACAAAACAAAATAAACCCCATTTCTCTAAATTTTTTGGCTTCGTGAAACTGACTTGCTAACCTGACCATAGAAAGGGGTGGGAGGGAGAAGGAAAGAGAGAGAGAGGGGGGGGAACTGAATTTTGGTGAGGACCGAACAAACACTGTTGGTGTAGTTCACCCATCTTCTAAGCAAGACTTTTTTTAGATTGATCTTCCATTCACCAAGTCCTTCCTAACGGTATATTTTATGACGTTTAGGAATTTAAAGATATTTATTTCAGACCACAATAAAAAGGCTACTTGCTTCATTTGCTAACAGATGGTTTAATTGCCGAATTATGTCAAATCAAGCATTGGTCAATGATATAGCAAAAACAATGGTATAAATAAGATGAGGGATCAAGCTATAAAACACCAATGCAAACGCTGGAATGAGAACTTTGTTGTATGCAGAAGAGGGCTGCCAATTTTGTAAGCAATGCTTTGCTACAACCGTTTCAGGACTCGGAACTCGGTTTGACATGGGCTCGAAGCAGCTTCGGATGTTTTGGAAGAAGCGCAACCAGCCAAATATGGAGTCATATTTGTGTTCAGCTACTGGTACTCCCTGTGATACAATGTGAGAACAAGGGCTTATCTCTTCACACAATGTGATCAAACGCACAACTTGACAGCAGATTACGAGATTATATGGGGGTGGGGGTGGAAGAGAGGACAATGCATAAAATACACTGTATTGGTGGCATTACTTTAAATAATGCCCGAACCATCATCAGTCAATTTGGCCGTGGCAGTGGATGTGGGGCGGGGGAAGACACTGAGATTTTTTGTTTTAAAAAAACAATAGTTACAGTTCTGAGAGCCATGGTTTTGCACTGAACATGCAAAGGTCCACACTTAAAAGACCATAAAAACAAGATTCTCTGATCCAGGCAACTCCCTATGCTCAGATGTGCATATTAACCTGTTGCAGGTGTGCATCACATCAGTCTTCCCAATGGTGGGAGAAGGTTAGTCTGCACAAACAAATGCAAAGAGCTCCGCTTTCTCCATATAAATGAACAGGGAAGTAGTTAGGAGGCATTAGGGATCCGCTTTAGGGTGGCCCCCAAGACCTCACGAAGCAGCCCTATGTACACACAAATTGCCATCCATCACCATTCCCTTTGGATGGAGAAGGAGGAGAGACAGGAAGCAGGGCAGCTCCATCAGAGACCAGCAACTTTCGGAACCTCCTCTTTTTGAACTGTGTCCATTCCAGCTGGTTGCGATAGGAAGACCAACACTATCTAGCAGCATTGCAGCATTACATCATTAAGAACTGGTGCCCGAATTTCCTTGTTTTCCTTTACCCCACCCACCCCTTTTTTCCTTTTGGGTTTTGTTTTTTTTCCTAGGAGGCAGAGGCTGTCTTGCTTTTATTGATCTGTAAGCTGCTCTGGGACCCCATCTGACATAATACATTATTATTAATAATAAGAGGGAAAGCCTGATTGGTCCAGGATACTCCCGGGTGTGGAGGAACCCCATGTGTTCACTGATTTGCACACCGAGCTGCTTCATAAGGCTGCCAAATGCATAGACAGCACAGAATATGATCAGCACATGTATTATGGGGTGAACATGGGTGGGGCAAGGACTAGCTAGCAGAACCCCACAATCCCTGCATGTGAGGCAGGGGAGGGGAACCACTGTCAGCCCAAGGGTCAAATCCAATCCAAATCCACTGTATTTCCAGTGGTGAATATAAGAAGAACCATGCTGGATCAGACCGAGGGTCCATCTAGTCCAGCGCTCTGTTCACACAGCTGTCAACCAGGGAGCCACAAGCAGGACACGGTGCAAGAGCACCCTCCCACCCATGTTCCACAGCAACTGGTGCACACAGGCTCACTGCCTCTGATCCTGCAGGTAGCACATAGCCATCAGGACAAGAAGCCCTTGATAGCCTTCTCCTCCAGGAATTTATCCAACCGCCTTTTGAAGCCATCCAAATTGGTGGCCATCACCACATCTTGTGGCAGTGAATTCCATAGTTTAACTCTGCGCTGTGTGAAGAAGGGTCCTGAATCTCCCACCAATCTGCTTCATGGGATATGACCCCCTTGGGTTCTAGTATTATGGGAAGGGGAGAAAAATCTCTCCCTGTCCACATTCCCCACACCATGCATAGTTTTGTACACCTTTCTCCCCTGGTGGGTGGGGCCAGAGTCAAAAATACCACTGCATTTGAGCTTTACTCTCAGTAACTAAGCATTAGGAGACACATTTCAACCTTCTAGAATGGGGGGTGGGAACTGCAAAAGCTTGAAAACCACCAAACGATTGGCAGTCAGGTGAAAGGGGGCGGGGTCAGTGGAAGGGGGAGCTTGGGGACCTTGATTTGGACCCCGGGAGGGGCAGACATTTCTTGCCGCCCTGAGATTTCCAACCTGTCACAACCTGAAGGGATTTGTGTGAAACCCCCTAATGTGAATGTTCGTCCATGTGAGTCATATATCCTCCCCTCTGACTCCTGGTAACGTGCTTGGCTGCCACAGAGATAGAATATTCGCCATAGCCTTTAGATAAAAGCAAATATTCCATCTGCTCTACGTCACTCGTCTGGCAGAGATCATTTGACTCCAAACATTTCGCTTCCTTATGGGTTTGTTCAGACAACATGCTAAGCCATGATTAGGCCACTAACTCTTTTGCAGCAAATGGTTAGTGAGCATGTTTAAACCGTGATTAGGTAGCCACCATGGTTAGGAATGGTTCACATGACACTCTAAGTCATGGTTCACACAACACACTAAATCATAACGTTCAGCTCAAAATGCTTAACCACCGTGGCTTAGTGTGTTGTCTTGACAGGGCCATTGTCATTTTCAGAGATGGATGAATTCAGGAGATCTAAGTAGAAGAGACTGCAGATTCTTAGTGTGCCATGTGAACCATTCCTAACCATGGTGGCTACATAACCATGGTTTAAACTTGCTCACTAAATATTTGCTGCAAAAGTGTTAGCAGCCTGCCATGACTTAGCGTGCTGTCTGAACAGGCCCTATGTGTGAATGCTAGAAATGTTGTTCATAGGCCCAAGATGTGCAGCAGAGAATCCCCATGGCTTTAATTGAACCCTGCTTGAAAAAACAAAAGCAAAAAACTTTTAAAAATAACTTTAACTGAAGCCTGCCAAAAATGTGATTTGCAAATCCTATTAAGTAACGAAGAAAGGGCATTTTCACATGTTCAAGAAGCAGCTATGACATGACAACTGATAGCCAACCCGTGACTGACCTCGCCTCCAAATTTGGCTCCCAAGTTGGTATTGTCTTGAGTGCGAACAGTCAATGACTGCATGGTAATTGATCACTGCAAATTTCATGAAATCACTTTGTGGAAGAGATAATGGCATTGAACACTGGACTAATGCACTGTGTGAATTAGCCTTCCCACCTAATCAGAGATGGCTTTCTTCAGAAGAAAAGAGAGGAGGCACCTCCAAAACACGTTTTAGGTAGTGCCACACTCCACATGAAATGAAAGTGTGCGCATGAAATGACATCATATTCTTGACTTATGGTGAAGACAACAGCTGAGTGACCTAGATCTTGATGGGGAAGGGGGTGAGATTGGGGAATTTGTATCAAATTTGGTAATAGTGGCCTGAGTTCAATGTCAGAGCTGCCCAACTTGCTTTGCCTTTTAATCTATTTTTAATTCACTTTAAAATTAATCTCTCCAAAGATGCCTTAAAGCATGGGGATGATAGGAATTGCAGTCCAATACATCTGGAGGGCACCAGGTTGAGGAGGTCTGCCTTAAGGCTATAAGATAATGCAAATTCAAGGGTGATTTCATAGCAATACTGTGGAATGCTGAAAGCTTAGCTAACACAACTTAACCTCATTTTGTTTGCGATCTCTAATGACTTTAGAAGTGCATTGATTTTTTTTTAGCTCTTTTAGCCTGACCTTGTTTGAAACTTGGGTTTCAAAGAAATAAAATAAAAAAGCAGCATGTTCCACTCAATTTCTTCCAAACATTATTATTATGATTGCTACGACTTTAAAAGGTTTCCAAATGAAGCAAATCTAAATACACAGTTCTGAAAGCACATTGTCCTTATAGAGCTGTAGGCATGAAACTTACAGCAAGCCCAGGGTATTTTTTAAAAAAAGTTCCAATAACCTTGCCCCTGTGGTCAATGAGCAAAACAAAGAATAAGTTTTACAGTCAGGCTGTTTGTTTTATGGAAATCAATATGTGAATCTAAAACATAGATTGCATTGTTTATTTTTTTTTGCCCTGCACCTACCTGATAAGACTATCAAGTCAAGAATGCATTAACATTTTAATTGAACAACAGGGTATCCAGAGCAAGACAAAGCTGGTGCGCTGCAAACGATGGTTGGCAAATCAAAACCAGACCCTCTTCCACTCAATGAAATTCCTTTCTCTCATATTGGAGTGGGTTTGGACACCCTGATCAAGAAGGGACCAGGTTATGGTTTACCACAGTTGGCAGTTCTGCACAGGTAATACCTAACCACTTCAGTATTATATGTGCAATTTCACCAACCATGGTTAACTCTAACCAGGTTCTTTCTTGATCAGGGTTTGCAAAACCACTTCAATCCCTGGTTTCAATTCTCGTTAAGAAGGGGCTCCTCTTACTATGGCATGAAGACTGAAGTAAATAGGGGAATTGAGGAGGGGATTTTTTTTCATGAAAGGGGAGGAGGAACATGCATTACTGAGAATGGTTCCCAGTTTGTAAATGGTGGTTTACACAACATTACATTACATTACATCTTCACTGGATCTAAGAGGAAGCATGATCTAAGAGCAACCATGGGTTGTTTAATCCTTGAATAACCCACGGTGGCCAGCTTCAGATGACATTCTACAACCCCATTGGGGGTTGCAGAATGCAACCATTGGGGATTACAGAATGGAGGCTGCACGTGCCTGGCACACACCATGCCTCATTGTGGGTTAAATAACCCATGGCGAGCCCGGCCAGTCATGCGAACCAAGTCATTGTCTGCTTGAACACCAAACTACTATTAAATTGGCTCATTAAAATGACAGCAATGCAATTTACATCATTTAGTAGTTTTTATCATTAACGTAACAGTCCTCAACACCAGAGAAGTCAATGTGCTTATAAGACTTAATGGCATAGCTAAGCACTCTCATCAATTTTAAAAATCAAAATTATTTACTAAGAGATTATGCTAATTTGTATTTTTCTGATAGAACGAAACAATTGATGATATTCTAACTATTTACACATGTTTCTGCAAGTCACAATCCATGAAAAAATAGTGGACAATTAAAAATTATTCAAAGCAAAGCAACAACTTTCTATACATAATTCTAGACAAATAGGTGTAGTAGTAAAATGTGGTCTACAGTACCTCGGCTAGATTCCATATTGAGGCTGTGCACTAAAATTAAAGAGGTCCAAATTTACCATCAGTCTCAAATGTTTTAAAACATTACTCATTATAAGCAGATAAACAAGGGTTACCAGTCTACATTCTCTCATCCACAGTAAACTGGACACTCTCATCACACAACATAAAAGGTCTGATACAACAGTTCCCAAGGTATCTGGACAATTTTTTCCCATATCCCCAGCCTCCCACAACCCCATTATTATGGGTTGCTCTTCAGTCGTTGGCATCTTTTAAACTGCTGTGCACTGGTGAAGCTGTTCTCAACCTGGTGTCTGGCAGATGTGTTGGACATGCTATGTGGGGCTGATAGAACTTGTAGTGCACACTTGGAGGGCAGCAGGTTGGGGAAAAGTTAGAGGACCTACAATTGCCCTGTTCCCGCTATTCATTCCCCTATGGAAACAAATAGAATTGTGTTTGGTTCTCGTAGAGCTGTGGTTCCAAACTGTGGAAGTAGTACCATTGGTGATAGGATGCAATCAACCACCAACGGGCACTCAAGAAAAATAAAATGGATAGTCCTGGCTGCCATCCTGCCCGTCGCATCTGCAGTCCCACTTCCTGGTTTTCCATCAGACAAGAGGAGCAATTATTTTCCTTTACAGAGCAAGGGGTTCAACCTTCCCTGTAATCAAGGGAGAAATTGATGTCTACAGAGAGGAAGTGGTGGCACACAGGGAGGTAGACAGCAACAGTATCTGGACGTGTGTGTGTGGTGGGAATGCAGGGGAAGAAGTTGTGAAGGGGTCACTCAGACTCAGAATCCAAAGAAGAAGGAGCAGAAATTTACCAGCCAACACAGGAAGTGGTGGAGGAGATTCTCCAAGGCTCTTCAGGAGTGAATGGTGAATCTTCACAGCAGCTTATTTGCGAGAATGCAGATGGGCCAGAGACCATCCCCCCACTCCTGGGAACTCATCCTCTCTCTGAGGGGGAGGGTACATCGGAGTATACAGATCCCAGAGTCCACCACAGAGTCAAGAGGGCGGAGTTGAGAGGAGGTGGGAGGTGGTCTCTTTGTACAGCAGGTCGCGAAAAGCTCCTCAAGAAAAACCCTCTCTGATGAAAAGTGTCTGATGGAATTGTGGGAACAGCCCTGCTTGAGTTGAAGACAACTGCCTAGCTTTGTTAGTCAAATTAAGCTTAGAGCATAGCCCCTAGCATTCACACACCCTTCAGGTGAGAAGAGATGTTTGTGGAATAAAGCTTTGTGGATTACACGGCAGATGTCTTTATTGTCTCGTACCAGCAAGGAGGCTTGGAATTATGACTAGGAGGACGATAAGCAAGTGAATGGGTTCCATATGACGATGAGGACACAGTCAGCACACTGGCCAAATCAGGAAACATCTATGGGCATACATGTTCCAACAGATGTGTGGAAGACACTTGAAATTCTGTCCATGGGACAATTGCCCCATACAGTGACCATAACCGAGTGAATGGCTCACAACACAGGTTGCCACCAGCAAGTAGAGGATAATTATACTCTAGGCAGACATTCCTGGTGAAGAGGATATGACCACTGCATAGAGAAATCGCTAATTGCAAGTTGTTTCACACGGCATCTTGTAACATACAAATCAGATCTAAGGCAAGGTATGCCCAGGGTTAAGAACCATGCTGGGGCCCACCTTCATTCTCATTGTAGAATGCATGTCTCAGAGGGATTGACAGCGGGGAGCTGCAGCCTGAGATCTGCTCTGACAGCTCCTTCCCATGTTATAATTTTCACCATGGGAATCCCGTGAATGAAAATCGGAACACAGGAAATAAGTTCCAAACAAGGGGCATTAGTGAGAGACTGCCGAGCAAATCATTTCTCTAGCCACCGACAGGGGATAGTTGTTCAGGAAATATCAAAAGTGCCCTGCTGCTAATAGGGCTGGGTTGGCATGCATGTAACCCCTTGATGGTTCTTGTTCCTAAACATTTCACTCAGGGCAAAATTACATGAGATACCAGACATGGGCCTGCTACCAGAAGTGACAGGGAGACGTTGAGGGGCCATTTGAGGGGCCCCAGCACATGCTCTGCAAAGGCTATGTTCAGTCTTTGCAATCTCCAGGTAGAATGGGGGAGAACTCCTATGTGAACCCTGCCAGGCAGGATATACAGTAGTGAACTTGATGGTCTAACTCAGCATAAGCCAGTTTCCTATGTTCAGACTTATGTGGTTAGCACACCATTAGCAGTGGAAGCCAGTGATGTGGAGGAGAGGTGGACAAATGTCACAGGTATGTTGAACTGAAAGTTACAGGAAGGGGGATGATGAACGTGACGCAGGGCTGTTGCTTTCCCCTGAATCTGGCATCGCTTATAGTTCTTCCCAGCCTCCCCTTGGCTTTCTTAGAGTCAAGTGCATATGCCAATCTGGCCGTCACCCATGAAAGGGATGAAAAGCATAAGCGGCATGAAAAATGACAAAGAGAATCAATAATATACAGTTTATGCATTTACCAAAATTTCAGTCCAGCAGTGAGGAACTGAGAGACACTGCACTTAGCAGATCTCACAAGGATTAGTGAAACAAAGCAGTATCTTTGTATTTCCTACAGAGATGAAAAAAAGGATTATTGCATTCCTCCATCCTCCCAAAACCATTTCCCGTTTAGAACCCAGTCTTTAGGAGTTTTGACTGTCGTGCATGTTGGCAGTAAAAGGAACTTTCCTCAGTTACCTTCTTCAGCCTCCCTTGAATAAACAATTCGTGCAAGAGGTTGGAAGAAATATCATAGGCTCATGTACTGTTTTGCACATAAAACAGGACACACACTGAACATACATTGTTTATCCTTAGCTGGGATGCTTCAAGCTAATGTTCTGAACGACACTTTATTCTGCACAGTCTAAACCAATAACTAGGATTCACAGATAATTTCCCATAGATATCTTTGAGACTGTGTACTTTATTTTGTCCAGCTGTTGATGAGAGAGTATTTTAAAATGTCAGGGCAGATGGCATATCCCAAGGTCATGCTGTACTTCTACGCCTTACTTATGGCTGCTCTGGCAGTGTGTGTATGCGGGAGAGAGAGAGAGAGAGAGAGAATAGGGATGACTTCAGAAGTGCCATGGATTTTCTGCAGGGATGGTTGTCACAGGGAAATCTGGCCCTTTTTTGCCTCACTGGATTTCCCCAAGTACTCCGGTTTGGCTTTCATTTGCGAACTGAGCCTGGGGCATGTTCCTAATATCCGGGAATGTTTGTATCTTTATTTTCTCTTGTAAAAGCATCACTTGCACAATTTGCAGGCTTGTGCTCCAGTAGGGTTGGAATCTCTTCTGCAGCCCCTTGGCTTGGTGAGGTGGAAGGAGGTCATCTTAGGATGCCAGTAGTTCAGGGGAGGAGCCACCTGAGCCCCAGCAGGATGGCTGGGCTACCTCCTCCAGAAATTGGGGTGGAGGCCTCACTGTGTGCTGGGATTCCTCTTCCTCTTCTTCAGAAGCCACTTTAATGGTTGCCACTTCCCAGGGAGTTTCAGGGACCCACGAGTTTCCATTCTCACAGTCCCCAGAGCTCTCCTTGGGAAGTGGGGGGGGGGGGAAGCACGATCCAGCACACTAGGTTTCATTGAAGCCTGAGACTGCACCCTGTGAACCTGGATGCTCCCAAGCAAATAACACATTTAGCAGCAAGTGGAATGTTAGCACAATAGAAGACATCTTAAATATGTCCTGTGTTTGATTTTCCTGCCCACTATTATGGTAAAAAAATGTGCTAACAATTTTAAAAAGGGGGATTCACTGTGGAAACAAGGAATAGTTTCTTAATTGTTTCCTTTCTGAAAGAAAAGCTGCCAGAAAGTGGCTTTCATGTTGTCATGGCCCTGGCCTGAAGTGATAGCCAACATGCAGAGAGGAAGGAGGAGGAGCTGATCAAGCCTGAGATTGTGACCCCACTGTCCGAAGAACACAGGTTCCTGATAGCAAATTGCAAACCAGGACCCTCAAGGAGAGCTCCCCCAGAGCCCAGTTCACCGACGTTTCTCTCAATAACATCTCCAACAGCAGAGAGGGAGTTATGAGGCCTTGGTCAACCCCCATCTTTTCTCCAAGTACATTCTGCACTTGGAGGTATCTGATATACTGAGATTTTGGCTGCTTTGTGCCATGGGCTCTTGCTGAGGACAAATCTGAACGCGCATTTTGTAGCCAGTTAATTCACAGCCTGGCATTATCGTGTAGGCTCCTTGTGACCTATTTGGATAAGTCTCATGTCAGACATTTCTCCTGAAATCCTCCTCTTTCTTAAACTCTCTGGAACATCCAGCTGAATCCTAGCATTGAAACAGGTTTTGGATGATAGTCAGCAGATGCTAGCTGGATAAAGCCAAGATGTATAAAATCTATACTTAGGATTAGTGTAGGGACACTCGGCAAAGGCTGCACCTCCAAGATCATGAGGATTTCCCTGAAGTATCTGGATAAGGATTGGCCATCCTAATAACTAGAGTTTCTGAAACCCAAGGCTGTCCAAAGGAATTGGTATCTTGAGATACTTTGCTTTGTAGCAGGGCAGAGAATGAATCAATAATTTTTCATGTCCTTGGTTGGTCCACTGTGCCTCAGTTGAAGTTTATAATAAAAATAATAATTAATAACAATAACAATAACAATAACAATACATCCACACCAACATCCAGAAAGCAGTCATAATTAAAACATGCTCAATCTTCAGGAAATTCCTGAATCTTTAAAAGACAGCATGACTTGGCAAAGCCCGTCATGTCCGTCTAGAAAAACCGCCATGAGCGAGAAAGAGATACATAATAATAATAATTGGATTACATGACTAGAGATGTGAAGGCTTGTGGGGGGGGGGGGAAGCGGGGAAAAGAGTAGAAAATGTGTGGGTGCTGAGGGAAAAAAAGGTTTCCCCTCAAATTTTCTCCATATCTCCGAAAACAATAACAAAAATAAGCATTTGTCTGATTCCCCCCCAGTCCTAACCTTTCTTTTTTCTGATTCCCCCCCCCCCTCTCAAGCCCTCACATCTATGTTTTGATGTTTTATGGTAGTTTGGTTTGTATTGTGATTCTGTATTCATATGATTGAAGCTGCCTTGTGAGGACCTGGCCATCAAAGTTGGTCCCAAAAGTATTAATACCTTCATTTTATTTAATTATTTATTTGACTGACATCCCACCCTTCCTCACGAAGAGTACAGGTTGGCTAACAACCTATATAAAACACAGTACACCACATCAACAGCATCAAAATCAACACTCTACAATCACAAAAACATTTTAAAATACAATAAAACCATTAATACTATACAATTAATTAGAGAGAGAGAGAGAGAGAGAGAGAGAGAGAGAGAGAGAGAGAGCACTTGCTTATCCACCCAAGGCCTGTGCAAAATAATAGGTGCCTAAATGACATGGGGGACAGTCAAATCTCTACTGGAAGAGAGCTCCATAGCTGGGATACCACCACTGAAAATATTAATAAATAAAACTTCTAGCAGCCATTGATAGCCTTATTTTCTGTGAATTCATCTAATCCCCTTTTAAAAACATCAATGTTTTCACCCTGCATAGAAATGAGCTAATTCAGGGAGTGCTCACCTTGCTGCTGTTAGCTGCCCGTTCTCGCGAGCCAGGCAGCCACCATTAATGCAGTGGGGAAATGTGCACTTTACTGGAGCGCTTGCATCTCCCCCCCCACACACACACCTGTGCCAATGGGGCCCTTAAAGGCCCTATTAATGCAATTAATAGTGGCCTCTATTAACACAGTGGGGGGAAAGGAAGGACCAGAAGTCAGGGTGGTCCTGTGCCGGAATGGCTGTGGGGCTTCACAGATGTTCGGGTGTGGGTCCGCGCTGGGTCCAAGAGTGTCTGACTTGGTCTGTGAGGGCCAGGCGTGGGGGGGAGGGGCCTGCTGCCCTCACGGACTGAGTCAGATGCTCACACCATCCCTAACGTTTTTGTAGCAGCAGATTTCATAGTTGAACTATGAGCTACTTTCTCCACTTGTCTAAATTTAGATTGGGGCATAGACTTGTTTATTTGATTCTATTAAGGACATAAGGAGAGCCATGCTGGATCAGACGAAACGTTCACCTAGCCCAGCATTCTGTTCACACAGTGGCGATCCAGCTGCCCAAGGGAAATTCAACAAGGAGGACATGAGTGCAACAGTATCCTCCTGTCCATGTTCCTCAACGCCTGGTATATGTAGGCATACTGCCTCTGATAGTAGCCATTGATAGCCTTCCCTCCATGGATTTGTCCAACCCCTTTTAAAGCCATCCAAACTGGTGGCCATCACTACATTTTGTGGAAGTAAATTCCATAGTTGAACTATTTGCTTTGTGAAGAAGTCCTTCCTTTTATCTGTCCTGAATATTCCACCAAAAAGCTCCATGGGATGACTCTAGTTTCTAGTATTGAGAGAGGGAGAAAAAAAATGTTTCTATGGTCCCCTCTACAAGGATTCGCTTTTGCGCCTGGTTAGGCGATTATGCGCATAATTGCTGAAGCGCATTTACGCCTAATACCTCTGCACGAGAGGTGGCGAAAGGCGGCGAAGCGCATTAACGGATGACCAAAATGCGCTTTACAAGTAATTAATGTGCATAAGCGCTTGTTCACATAGTCAAAATGCGCTTTAACGGACGGAGCAAAATAAAACTCGCTGTTTAACGCGCATTCGATAATGCGCATAATCGGAGAGATAACGCGCCTCTACGCCCGATTTGCGCTCCGTTCTTGTAGAGGTAAATTTTTTAAAGCGCCTTGAAAGAGCTTTAAACCTCTCTTGTAGAGGCAGCCCCTGTCCACCGTCTGTATGCCATACATCATTTTCTGAAGGACAAGCAAATACAATGAAAACATATTTTGCAAACTTTGTTGTTGAACATCTGTGACATGTGACATTTATATGTATCCCCTAGTGATGCTTGCTTCTAACCTGGCAAGAAGACCAGAGCTAGAAAAGAGTATCAAAATGCATCTCAGGGGTGGGGAAAATGTACCAATGGTAGAGTGCTTTGAAAACGCTGCAAGCTTCCCTGAGCCTACAAAATGAGGTGGCGGGGGATGGACAAATCCAAATAGCGATACCCTGGAAACAGCCATATCTCTAAGTCATTTGAAATACAGAGGGCAGCCTGACAGCTTTATGGCCATTTAAGGCGTCTGCAGTTGTGCACATTCAGATAGGACTAATCAAATCTCATGCTCCAAGGTGCAAGCTGCAAGAATTAAGATGGGGGGGGGGACGCTCCCTCCTCAGACTTATTAGGTCCCTAAGCGTCTACATGGCCACAGGACCATGTTTTGGGATATCGTCGCCGGCATATCACCGGATCAAGTGGTCCAGTGTTGTGTTGCAAAGAATACATTCTGCCCTTTCATTGAGTGAATGAGATTTTTGCTCTAGGCTCAGTCAGTTTCTAGATGAGGAAACTGATGGAGCAAAATGCCCAGCAGGAGGAATACAGAGATGTGGAAGTAGAGTTGACAGGGTAGAGAACTGCCTGAGAGTGACCCAGTGTAGAGCTTGCCCTGATGCACATGAGCTACAGCTCCACCGGTATACTCTCATTACAAGTACTACAATGCTTGAACATGCATTTAATGCCCTCTGGGTGCTAGATGAGATGCTACAAATACTGAACAAGAAAGATGAAGTTTGACAGCCAAGCTAGACATGGTGTTCAACACGCCATCATCTGTTTTGTATGTGTGTTTCTTTTTCAATAGAAGCCACGGAGATGGTGAAATTCCTCCCTCCCAGCTTGCTATTTGACCCCAAGCAGCAGCTTCAGAGGAACTGATTTTCAGTAGAAAAGAGATTCAAGAGAAACGATCAACCAATTCACATCATGGTATGGATCCAGGACCCCACAGCTGCTATTTAAAAAGAATAAGAATTAAGTAGCAGTCCTTAGATTTAGCAAGGATATGTCAAATGTAGGGTTGTTGTTGTTGTTTTGCTTTTATGGGTTTAAATTTTGTATATTGGTTTTTAAATGTTCTATCGGGCGGTATATAAATTCAATTAATAATAATAATAATTTAAAAATTGAAAGAATGGGAGGCCAAGAACAGAGTTGGAGGACAGAAACAAATTAGGTGGCTTAGATCATCATCATCATCATCATCATCATCATCAACAACAACAACACACACACACACACACACACACACACACACACACACAATTCTCTGCTTTTCATCCATCTTGCATCTTGGAATTTGGATTTATGCTGTCTGGCTACATTTAGGAACCTGAGGCGAATTAGACAATTAAAGCAGAGTCCAGACTAGGCATAGATAAATCTCTCAATGTTGATTTATCTCCGTTTCTCATTTTTCCAACCTTAAGTTTGATTTGTCTTGAACTTTGAGAATTTCTCCAGTCTCAAGTCCAGTTTTTCCCAAACGTTGAGATCCCCCCCCCCGGTTCTATGAAAATTCCTAAGCATTTTTGTCTACATTTCTCCACATACATACATATTTGTATATATTGTGCCTAATATACATATTTTTTGCAAGCAATTTTTGTAGTATTAATTTCATTTTAACAGTCCATCTCCTAATGCACACATTTTTTGATTGGAAAATGCTATTGAAAAATTTGGAGAAGTGTGAATTTTGAAGCAAAACTTAGTTACGGTTTACATAGGCCCCCTCTACAAGGATTCGCTTTTGCGCCTGGTTAGGCAATTATGCGCATAATCGCGGAAGCGCATTTACACCTAATACCTCTGCACGAGAGGCAGCGAGAGGTGGCGAAGCGCATTAACGGATGACCAAAATGCGCTTTACAAGTAGTTAATGCGCATAAGCGCTTGTTCACACAGTCAAAATGCGCTTTAACGACCGGAGCAAAATAAAACTCGCGATTTAATGCGCATTCGATAATGCGCATAATCGGAGAGATAACGCGCCTCTACGCCCGATTTGCGCTCCGTTCTTGTAGAGGTAAATTTTTTAAAGCACCTTGAAAGAGCTTTAAACCTCTCTTGAAGAGGCAGCATCTACACTGCTGTTTTAAAGCGCTTTAAAGTGCTTTATAACAGTAGTGACAACTGTTGGGGCCCAGGAAACACTCCAAAACAGTAGTCACTACTGTTATAAAGCGCTTTAAAGCGCTTTAAAACAGCAGTGTAGATCGGCCCTATCAAAGTGCAAAATTAAGTAAATTCACAATGAAATGCGAACTGAAAGGAATCCTCTCTCATCCCTAGCCAGATCAGGATTGCTGCCATGATGTTTTTACCATCTCATTCTTCAGGAGGAACAGCAATGATTTCAATTGATGGGTTTCCCTGGGCATTCATCGGGTGCAGATAAGAGGTAGGAACGTGTGGCAAAATGTTTCTAATGCTCAGTCACACACTGTAAATTACTTGACTTGACATGTGGTAAAATGGTCATCTGCATGGCCTCTGATTCTCAGCCTGTGCATTTTCCCCCCAAGATGTTTCCCAGTTGGGAAAATCCTTTATTGGCCAAGGTTGAAGTTGAAGGATGGTTCTTTAATAGTTCTGTATCATGTGCAATTACAAACAATTTTTGCTTTGTTTCTGTTTTTGCTTTTTAAAGTAGAATAACCTGCCGCAAACCCTCAGGGTAGGCTAAAAACGCAAATACATACATCATAAATGGTCAAATATGCTGAAGAATAAGCAGCAGCCGAAGAAGACGCAGAAGAAGAGATGTCTATAAAATGTGGCTTAACCTTTCTACCTGGGCTCTCTTTCGGTAGCTAGGGTTATTGATCCAGTTATTTATCAGTCCTACTTCCAGATCATCAGAGATGACTAGTAAAGCCAAAAGGGAGTGAGTTTTCGCTATTCTTTTTCTGTAAAACTGCCTTCTACCTCTCCAGAACAGATAAATGATTGACTGGGGAAAAGGTTTCTCAAAGCAATTTCCTCCTACAGGCTGGATCAGAAAGAAGGACAGGCACCGTCACAGAACAGATTTAGGAATGCATCTATTACACTTGTCATCTCAATTGAAATGGTATCTTAACTTAGATTTGTTGTTAGTCTTCAGCATTGAAAAAGAGTGCCAGTACCTGAAAACTGATAAGGACCCCCACTCTTTCAATCCCCCTTTTCAAACAGATACTGTTCCGAGGCAGCTTGTTCAGAAATATGCATTTAGTGAATAATGGCTAGGGCTAAATTGAACCCATCTGTTTCTGGACTATTTCTTCTGCGTGTGTTCACCCCATAAGTCTGATCCATCCCATTTCTGCATCAATCAGCAATTTTTTTAAAAAATCTGCATGAAAATGCACATTTAATTACATGTTTTAAAACTTTTTTTAAAGAAATGTATTTGATAGGGTTTTTTTTTTTTTTAGCCAGGAGCTGCTGGAAAAGTAAGAAAATGGAAAAGCTGGTGTATAATTAAGGGCAAAACCAGGTGTTACTTTAATAGAAGGGATTTTCAGAGGGGTTAGTGTGCACAGGGAAGGGAGGTTTAGCTTTTCCCTCCCCAGCTGTAATACTGGCCAAAATCGTGCACTGCAGCAATGGGCTTTAGAGAAAGAGCTCCCAGTGGTAGCTTTTCCCCTAAAACTATCTGCAACGGAAGCTGGCTCAGCCCAATGTGGGTTGCTGCCTGGTGTGCATTACCACCGCCAACCCCCTGCCCCCCGCACCAGCACCCACACCTGCCTGCCCACCTCACGCACCTACCCCATGCGCCGGTTGCCTCCTGTAAGGCATCCCTGGCAGGAAGCCTTACAGAAGGCCCATGGCTGGCGGGATGAAGAAGTGCAGTGAACATGGCTGGCGTCGGCTGCCCAAGCAAGCAGCTCGGGCAGCTAGGTGGTGCCTGAGTGAGCGGCCACCTCTTGGACCCACCGCCCACCCGCCCACCTCCTGCCCACCTGGATTGCCTGAGCAGCCAGTGATGCACTTACCTCCATCCCACTACCTCCTCTTCCAGCTGCTTGCTGGAACAGGAGGCAGCATGCTACTCCCTGGCTTGCCTGCCTATCCTGGAAGTCTCGCGTGACTTCCGGGATGAGGTGTCTGAGACTTCAGACACCTCATCCTGGAAGTTTCATGAGACTTCTGGGAGAAGTAGGCAAGCCAGACCAGGGAGTGGCTTGCTGCCTCCTATTCTATCTTGCTGCCTTTTGTAATTGTGCTGCCGGCAGGCAGTCTTGGTGGACGGGAAACAAGCCAGTGGCATATATATATATATGTATTTGCCTAGGAGTAAGTTTTACTGAATTTAGTAGAATTCAGAGTAGACATGCATAGGATTGCATTGCAATTTTCACTAGTAAGTCTGTCACATATGCAGTCACTCACATATGTGTTTACATAATCTTTTTCTTCTCTCTCTCTCTCTCTCTCTCTCTCTCTCTGTGACACACACACACTTTATCAGCAGCAGGAACAACCTTTGAAAGTTACTGCTGACTGGAATATGATACACACTTCTGGACAGTCCAGAGCCTGAAGATGACCAAAACCATACATCACAGGATCCAGGTTATCATTGTTTAGGAATGACCACAGCCTCAACTGTTAAAAGACATGCTTTGACATGACTGCCATTTGAGAATGTAAAGTCAATCCCCAAATCACACACATCAATGCCATCAGACACCTGTCCAAATCTTCAGTGGTTCCACTGAAGAGGGAACACAGAGCTGAGTTGAACCCACATATAGATGACACTTCACCCTTAATCTCTGGGAGTTCTTTGCCAGTGGCTCCATGTAGATATTAAAAAGCATGGGTTTTTCCCCTTTCAAGACTGAACCTTGCCGAAGCTTACAGGACAAATCCATAACACCAAGCAGCAGGCTCCCAGCACCACTAGGTGAAATCTGCCTGACAGGTAGACTCTAAAGCATGAATAAGTTACATTAGATTAATTCATTTACCATCTGTCCTACAACGTACTCAATTTGGGTTCAAATTAAGGAATAGGAGTTGGTCAAGCATCCTCGTTATGTTCCATATGCCATCTTAAATAAACAAACGCCTCAAGTAGTTGCCTAACAACTCATTGGAACACCATGGGCATCTCAGGAGGAAATTCCAATAGGTTTGGAAGGTGCTCCATGTCCCCATCATCCTAACAAGATACACTGTGAAAAATAGGGCTGTGCAGGGATCTCCTGATCCCTGCAGGAGGTCCCACCCGCTTTGGATCTGGATCTAGATCTGGACAGCCGAAGTGGAATGGATTTGGCAGGTTCTCAGGTGCGAGGCCTACTGGGAGTCCAACAGACTCCCTGCTTCCCCCTCCCCTTCTTGCACCCACTACCAGGCAAGCCTTTGGCCTCATCTACACCAAGCAGGATATTGCACTATGAAAGTGGTATGAAAGCGGTATATAAAAGGCAGGAGTCACACTGTTGGGGCCCAGTGGCACCATTTACAGCTCTTGTCTTTTATATACCGTTTTCATAGTGCAATATCCTGCTTGGTGTAGATGAGGCCTATGTGTCCACCATAGTTTGAACATTAGATCTAGAAAACCACAGAGCTACCATCTTCCTGAAAAAGTGATTTGCCATTCCAGATGGCTTTGGCCTGATCTGGGCCCAATCCGGATTTAGACCGAGGTGGGTTGAATCAGCTCATTTCGGTTTGGGATCCAGATTCGGTCCCGAGGCAGTGCATAACCCTAGCAAAAAACCCTCCCCCAATGATTTCAAAAGATGGAAAGTTTTTATCTTTTATGGCAGCCTTCCTCAATCCGGCATCCTCCAGATGTATTGGACTACAAACCCCATCCTTCCCAGCCAGCATGGGGTTTGTAGTCCAACACATCTGGAGAGTGACAAGTTAGGGGATGCTGTTTGGGAGTATTCAATACCTTTCCCAAAGGGTGCATTGCATGCATTCAAAGTTAGCTTGTCTTCTCTAATCTGTATATTTATTTGCTACTGACGTGCATGAATGAATAAGTTCCCAACAGATGTAACTCTGCTTGCTGCCAGATGTGACATCTTCAACGCTAAGCCTCAAAAGGCTGTATGGTTTTTGGCTTTCATGCATAACCCAATATGCTCCCTGTATCAATTTCCGTGTTCAATCAAGGATTTGATCTTAGCTCTGCAGAGATAAGGACCCAGAGTGACAACCGTCATCTGGCCAATGTACTGCATTGTTGCACTTCATCACTTTGTGGCTCATTGTGTGATTGCAATCTAGGGACGAATCAACACACACAGCCAAATCCCATCATTTGCCAATGGTTCACAGTGGTCAGGGACTCTTTCATGGCTGAAACCACACAAGACTCAGTCAGACAGGCGAATAAATCCAGAGTGATGTTTCCCTTTTTGGTGACGTTTGACTTAAATAACCCTGGCAGGACTGAAAATACTCAACTCTCGATTAGCTACAATGAATATTTAACTAATTGCCCAGATACCTGCACTCATCCATTTCCAGCTTGCATAGTTAATCCAATTAGACTTATTAACATGGAAAATTAAAATGTTTAATTTGCCTTGCTGTAGTTGGTACTTGGGGCTACAATGCAGCCTGAACTACAGCTGTAAAAATGAAATCGCTACTAAATTTATTTTGGCTGCGACAAGAGAAACAGACCACGGACACCAGGTCGCTCATGCCTTTTAAAGCTGTTGTTCTGAGGAGATTGGAGCAGCTTAACACGCTATCCCCAGGCAGACTTCTACAGGGCTGGCTGGCTTAGCTTTGGCAGAAGTACCATGTCAGGTGCCTTTAGACCAGTGGTGGGGATGAGTGGCCCCCCAGATGTGGTTAGAGTGCATCACCCATCAGCATAGCCAACGGTGAAGGATAGTGGAAGATTCAGTCCAACATCACATGTTTAGACCATTCTCTAAGCCATACGTTCACTACAACACCCATATTTTACCCAATGCTCATTCAGCAGGAAAACTGAAGGTGACAATTACCTGAAGCCCTCATCTGGCATTTCCCTTCTTTGGCTCCTCCCTCCTTTCCCCCAGCCAAGACGTGTACAGACCCCATTCTTGAGGTATTTCTGGTTGCTCTGTTGTAATTCGTATTTCTATCCTGCCTGGACCAGGTCTTGCAAATCCTAAAATAACGTTGAGGCCAGAGAACCGTGGATGGCATTTTTACTCCAAGGCATTTGATCTTTGTTGTGGTTGTGGAATAAGCTCTCCAGAGAGGCTCACATGACACGTAGGTTTCGGCAACAGGTGAAGACCTTCTTATTTTCCCAGGCATTTTAGTCTTTCCGTTTATGTTGTTTTCAAACATGTTACAGCATTTTAAATCTTCACGCTACCTCGGTTTCATTTTGGCTTTTATTTTTCACTTATGCGGTAGTTTTAAGCTTTTAAATTATGCTTTATCATGGTTTTGATTGTTGTGAACCGCCCAGAAAGCTATCAGGTGGTATAGAAATGTCATAAATTATCAGTTGCAGTTGAAAACGTGGCTGTCTTGAATCAGTATTGGAATAGATGGGGGCTAACAAACGGAGACTCAATCCAGACAAGATGGAGGCACTCTTGTTCAGTGGTTCATCAGCCCAGGTGAATAGTGTCCAACCTGTTCTAGTTGAGGTTGCCCACCCTCCAAAGGTTCACGTTTGCAGTTGAAGGATGCTTACTGATCCAACACTGTCATTGGAGGCTAAAGTGATCTCTGGGGCTTGAAGTGGCTTTTATCCACTTTGGCTGAAATGCCAGCTGCGCCTTTCCTGGGGCTTGGCCACAATTCCCTACTCACCATCAGGGCATCTCTATATTAAGGAAAAAAACCCGCAGCCTTACCAGGTCTCAGAACTTTTAGCATTCACAACGGCAGCGGCCAACAGCGACCATGCGATTTTGAATTGAAAAGGGAATGCTATTGCAGATTATTCTTTTCAGTGAAACAGCGCCACCTAGTAGCAGAATAAATCCATCATAAATTAGATACTGAATTATCTCTGTGTTTTTAAAAAGCGGAATTACTGTGGGAGATGTCCTGGCTACTGATGATGTCATCTAATCGACCTGCAAACTTCCATGAGTGGCCAGTCACAAACATGCTATAAATTGCTCATTTAGAGAAGTCTGTAATCTCCTCTTTAGACTACCGCAGTGCATTCTATGTGGAGCTACCTTTAAAAATGATTTGGGTGCTGTAGATCATCCAGAAAAGGGCTGGAAAATTATTAACTGGGACAGGGTGTTTTGACTACATTATGCCTCTGCTTTATCAACTATACTGGTTTCTCAGTTGCTTCTGGGTCCAATTGAAAGTGCTGGTTTTAACCTTTAAATTTCTAAACAGCTTGGGACTAGATTACCTTCAGGATTGCCATTTCCCATATGTACCTCCCTGAGCCCTATGATCTTCAGAGCCCCTACTCCAAGGGCTTTGCCAAATTAGTTGAGACCAATGTCTGCTAGGGAGAGGGCCTTTTTGGTAGTGGCACCCTTTCTGATGCCATCTAGATGGTCTTTTTGGCACCAGGTGAATACCTTTTTTAATTCGCCCAGGCCTTTTAAATAACTTATATTTCTTTTAGCATGGGTCTCTCTGTTAAAAAACAAAATAAAACCCAGACAGCTGTGTTTTAATTATATTTTTAGCTTTGAAACAGTATGTTAACGTGTTATTTGTTTGTGAACCACCCAGAGAACTTCTGTTATGGGATGGCTATAGAACTAGAGAAATAAACAAATCTCACACCTGTCAGTTTTCTTTCAGCACTACTCCTCTTAGAGACCTGTATTTGCTTTTTTCATAAGGGCTCTATAGAGGTTCAGTACCTCGTAAGTGCAGCAGGAAACCCGAGTCTGTGGGTCACTGAGGTGTAAAAGGAGGTGTACATGAGGGCTAGGGTTGAGGTCAGGGGTGTGGGCCAAAGCTATAGACCAAAACATGACTTGTTTATTTATTTAAGACAACTCTTGGATGCCTTTCAGGGCAGTAGTCCTCACTAGACAGAGTACAACAATAAAGTTCATAAAAACAATTAAAATATTAAAAGCAATAAAAACATAAGAATAAAATAGCAACTAAAAACAATAAAAACCAGCAATGAAACCAGCTTGGCTGACCATCTGAAAAGGAGGACAGGGCTCATGTAACTTTAACAGTTGTAGAGAAAAGGGAGTTTCAGTTGGTGTCAATTGTATGCAATTAGTTCATGGAGAAATTCCCTCCTCATCACAACAGTTAAAGGTGCAGGCACTATACTAGAGTGACCATATAGTTGCAACTTTAACTTCTGTGATGAAGAGGGAATTTCACCAGGAACTAATTGCATACAAATGACACTGGCTGAAATTCCCTTTTCTCTACAACTGTTAAAGTTACATGAGCCCTGTCCTCCTTTTCAGATGGTCAGCCTAAAACCAGCAATATCAACAATCGCAGCCAATAACAGTACTCGTCGTGGGAAGGCGACGGGAAAATAAAATGTTTTCAAGGCCTTCTTAAAATCCTGCAGGGATGGTGCATGGTGGATCATCAGTGGGAGTTTGTTCCACGGTTGTGGGGCCACTGCTGAGAAAACCTCCTCCCGTGTGATCAACCACCGAATTGCTCTCACAGGTGGGCAAATGAGAAGGGCCTCTCTTTCTGATTTTAAAGTGTGGGTAAGTTGATATGGGTGCAGGTGATCCTTCAAGTAACTTGGTCCCAAACCATTTAGAGCTTTAAAGGTCAAAGCCAGCAGTCTGAATTGGGTTTGGGAACACACTGGTAACCAGTGCAGCTGGCACAGTATAGGCATTATATGATCAAATTGCCTCAGCCCTACCAATACTCGGGTGGCCACATTCTGCACCAGTTGAGGTTTCCGAACCATCTTCAAAGGCAGGCCCATGTACAGCACATTACAGTAGTCCACCCTGGATATGACTAGTGCATGGATAACTGAGGCCAGGTCCGTCCTCTCCAGATAGGGCCACAGCAGGTGTACCAGCCTAAGCTGGTAGAATGCACTCCTGGACATCGCAGCCACCTGGGCTTCCCCAATTAGCTCAGAGTCCAAGAGGGCAATCAAAATTTGTACTTGGTCTTCTAGGGGGAGTTCAACCCCATCTAAGACCAGTTGTAAACCTCCATCCGAAGTAGTTGGTTTCCCAACCCACAGTACCTCCATGTTGTCTGGATTAAGTTTCAGCTTGTTCACCCTCATCCATCCTAAAACAGCCCCCAGACACTGTGTGGGTCTGTGTGAATTTTGACGATGCCTTCCTAATTCACTCTTTGTCTCCTGCTCATTCCCACTTCAAAATGCTTGTTCTGTACCTCCAATTACTATTCCAACAGTGAAATACATCAAACACAAAGGCACACAGACTCCTTCAGGAATCTAGACACACAGAGGCTCACAAAATATACACAAAACTGTGAATTCAGCAATCCCAATCTGTTTATGTTCTAATCTAAATTAATGCTCTTGCATCCATGGAATCGGGGAGAAAGGATGGAGGATTCGATAGATAGATAGATGATAGATAGATGATAGATGATGATAGGTAGATAGATAGATAGATAGATAGATAGATAGTTTACATAGGTCCTGCTAGTCTTTAAAGATCATTTTGGAGGCTTGAGACAATATTTCAAAACAAAACGTTAATTTAGTAGGATACATGTAGGAATTGAAATAAAAATGCATAAACTGTGATTCTCTTGCTTTGGTTTAATAATGTTGCATTGTGGCGCTTCTCCTTTTCAACTCCATATTTCCCCTCTTTCCATTCAGTCCTCCAGACCTTTGGAAGAGTGATGGCTGGTATGAAAATGTTCTGTAGCTCTATGATAAGGCTACATCTTCCTGTCCTTCGGAACTGGGCCAAATGAGGCTTTGATTGGATTCTGCATAAGAAAGTCTGCGTGAATTCTGCCGATGCCCAGAATTTTACAATGGCTGAAGAACACAACTTCTTTTAAATCTCACCTTTCAAGTTCCTGGTTCATATGATTGTGGAGATAGGCTTGAAAGCGTGAAGCCAGAGGGGTGGAGAGACGGGTTTCAAGAGAGCCACAGACAAAACATCAATGCTCTGCATAGCTCTTTGTATTGCCTCATGACTGGCAGATGCAGAATAAATTATGCAAAGTAAGCACATGTATGCAGACAAGGTTAATTTACATAATTTATACAGCGTGCAGAATTGAGGGTTGTTTTTGGAGGGTGGAATATTATTGTTTTAAATGCAGTGCACAGATACCCTTATGGACATACGACTGTACTTCCCCTTTTAAAGAAAATAGCTGAATTTTATTTGGTACTGACCAGTTACAAGATCTGGACCACTGTGCAAACTGGATCTCCTGGCGTGTTTATATGTTACAGTAAATGTTGGAAACTTGGTGACATTTCTTTGTGAGTCTTAAGATGGTATATGATTGGAACATGAATTGGTATTGTTTATTTAAAAAGCCATTCACATCTGTGGCCTGAGAAATCTCTTTTAACTTGTAAATAAGAGAAGTGGTATCTTTTCATTGCTTACGGCTACATTCCCTTGGGAGTAATCTGTCCAGGATTGCATGCTGGTGGATTCACTACCTGAATCTGGTGGTGGGCGGGGTAAAGACAAAATAACCAAGGCAATCTTTTTTTCTCATTTGGACACCCCTTCTCTCCCCCCCTCTTTTTGGCTAACCCTCTTCCACCCTCCGTCCTCCACTTCCTCCCTGCCTTCCTCCCTAGCCACTTGCTCTTGCTAAAGGTCTGAACGGATCACTTGCAGATGCCTTTTGAAGTCAGGCAAGGACCGCATGGGTCCTAGGGTAGCAGGTTGCCCACCCCTGCTATAAATGACGAAAATGATGTCACTCTACCATAGCGCTACAGGCTGACGTTCACCAGTAAACGTCAGGATATCTCAACATTTCTCACTGACCCTCATGCACTTTATTGTAACATTTACAGGAAGCATTTCCCAGATGCAGAATGCTGCATAGTTCTTTCCTAACAGACTAAATGTTATTAGGCAGCTCAGGCTGCAATCCTAAATATACCTACTTGGGAGTAAGCCTCAGTGAACTCAGTGGGGGACTTACTTCTGAGCTGACATGCACAGGAGTGCATTCTTAGTCATTCATGCCTGAGAGCATCCACATGGGCGCACTACATGATTTGTGGTTCAACCTTTTCCCATTGTCTCTAAATTTCCCTTGGGATCTGCAGTATATTACTTCCCCTTCCCTCTGTGCATCACCTCTGAAAATGTGTAGCATGGACCACCTTTAAAACACTTTTAAGGCGGGGGGGGGACATGCGGGCCACATGCACCCCCCACTGGAGGTTTCTTGCAGGCTCCTCTACCCCCCCAAATCCCTGCCACTATGCCTCTGAGTTGCCCCCAAATTTCAATGGGGGTGAAGCAGCAGCATGGAAAAAAGCCACAGCGTTTCTTCAAAAGGTGTGCCGGGAGCGTTGTGCCTCATTTTAATGCGAAATTATGCTCCTCTGCAGCTTCCGGGAGCTCCATTTTCATTAAAACAAGGCGTGCGATGCCCGCGCAACTTGTTTTAAGGCAAATATATGCCTTTTGGGGGTGGGCGATGATTTTGGCAGTGGGAGTGTGTGCAGCCCACAGTTGGGTTCCAGAGGCAGAAATTGGCCCCCAGAGTCTCCAGAGTTGTGCACCCCCGCTTTAAAGAATGGCCAGTTTAACCGCTAGTGTTTGATCTAACTGGGACATATAAAGTCTTGCTCAGAGCATTCCATCATGCTCAAGTGTGATCACAAAACAAAATTCAGGGTGGGACTGTGCAGATGAAGAGATGCAGCTGAGCAGGCAGGACCAGGCTTGAGATTGAAAAGTTGGGGTGACCAGGGACAGGGAATAGATCCACATGACCCCAAGTCTACCCTCTTATGTTCTCCATTGTGAGTGGTCACCATCCGCTCCCATAGAGAAAACTGAACCACTAGACTTGGGGACTACATTGCATTGATAGCAAAACCTGTGTTACACCCCGACTTGGGGTGTTTTGGGTGCCAATAACAGGCATTCCACAGGGGAGTGCAATATGTCCAGATGTGCATTTCCTCCCCCCACCCCCAGGCTTCTCTGTATATAAGCTATGGGAGAAAGGGCACGGTGGAATTGTTCTGTCTGGCAAACAAGGCAGGGACACGAGTTAATTCGTTATCACAGAGAACCTCCCGGACTTTTAAAAATAAAAGGTGATCAATTCAGGTTCTATTTTTTAAAAAATGATAATCCACAGGGGTTAGTCTGCCACGTGGCACGTTTCCGAGCATAACCTCTCACTGCTGACAATGGCTCCATCTCCCATGACTGTGATATCATACTCCAATTAGCCCTTAAAAAGAAGAGCGTTTTGTAGGCACCTCACACTCACCTCTGCTCAGCCCATCTGGTCCCCGAAGGATTCGGCATTCTTCTATCTGGCCAAATGGAGAAAACATCACCCTGATATCGTTCTCATTACACTTCTTCGAAACCATTCCTATGAACAATTTTCTGTCTTCCACAGCTAGGAGATAAAAAATAATGAATGAGCAGAGGGCACTTCATCACTCTCTCTCTCTCTTTCCTTTCCTCATCTGTGATCAATGCTTCATTACCACATCAAACCAGGCACCATTTTTGTGTGCATGATACTGTAACTGACGATAAGTCCTCTGTGTATACACTTCACACACACAAACCTTCCCTTCCCTTCTCCAAATCTCCTGCTTTTCTCTTGAGACCACGTCATCACGTGCAACTCCCACCCCTTGCTCCTTCGACCGATCTTTGCCGGTCGGATGACACGCAGACCAGAAGAACGGGTCATCCCTGCATCTCTTTTCCCAATTTCACTACTTAAGGGGGGGGGGTCACACCAACCATTCGATACACAAGACTAAAAGTTGGCGAATGAGAACCCGCAGTGTGAGTGGAGATTCTAATTTAGATAAAAAAATCCCTCCCAGCCTGTCTACTAATACATGAAAGAGAAATGTGGATGGAAGCCGAGATGAAGGATATGAAATAAAATGGGTTAATGGGGGAAAACATGCTCAGTGAAGATTTGCAAGACGTACGGAGTCTCCATGATCAAGTTCAACCAGACGTAGCAAATGGAGCTCAAAAGACAGGTGGCAGCAACTGTACCAAAGGCAGAATACGGAATTCCCCTTCTCTTTACCTATAATGGTACAGTAATTCCCATTCCATATAGACATGGCTAGCAAGCATTCCCTCTTCTAAGGCAACACATCAACGGAAGGTGCTGCAAGATTGCTTTGGGGAAACCAAATCCCCAACAGACTTGTAACGTTGAGCTTGCAAAGAATTCTTTTCGAAGGGTGGGGGTGGGGGAGGGGCCAGGTTCTTGCTAGATGGTTTTCCTTCTTTGTAGAGGGAAGCGCACATAAAGTAGGTCAAGGCAGCTGCTGTATGCATCAGATTGAGTTTAAGGAAGCTCACGTTCAGAATCCTTAAAGCGACAGAGCCCAGAAATGGCCAGAACTGGGGTGGAGGAATCAGTTGACAAATTTTGACGCTGTGTTGAATTTTCTCAACAAGAACTGGAGAGGGGCTTTCTCACTGCAGAGAATTAATTGTCTCACTTCGTATGTTCATGTTACCTTGCTAAGATAATTTATCACCAGCTGGGAGTGAATCATACCCACTCCGATGGGATTTCGTATTAATTTGTGCTCTGCAGAGAAGGGCGACACAGTTACTGCTGTTTCATACATTGTCTTGGCCTTTTAATCTCCGCCCCCCCTCCCCTTTTGTGTATCCATTCACGGATATATACCTATGGACGTAGGAAAACACTTTGTGCATGTGAGGAAGTGAGCTGTGTGATGCAAGGGGTGTGCCTGTGTGTATTTGCATGCAGGCACACACATATACACACTGGCCTGGTTCGGGTGACAAGATAATCAACGGGGGTGGGGGTGGGGGAAAACAATTGTCAGTTGTGTTGCTTATTGTGTCATGTGGAGGGCCACACCCAACGCACACACAACTGACAGTACGCTATTTGGGGCACAAACAACAGAGAAAAACAATGGGTTGCACAGTTGTTTATCCCAAACTCCATTGTTTAAAGTGTTGTGTGGAAGGAACCCCCCTCTCTCCGTGTACTATTCTGTTTGGTCATAGAGTTTGTTGGCCGGAGCAGTAAAAAAAATCCCGTCTGCTCCGATACAGCCAGCAGAACTTGCGGTGCATGCTGGGTTATGGCTGGAGGACTGAGGGAGGTGGGAGGGAGGGGACGCGGCAGCCCAGAAGGATGCCGGGACTTTCAGCCGCACGATGGGGGAGGGGCAACATGTCGTGTGGCGGGTGCTGCCGTGCTGCTGCCAAAATAACGCACGGTCAGTACGCTATTTCCCCCTCCGTTGTCTAAAGTGTTGGCCAAATTCACCCACTCTCAGGTGTATCCCACGCTGCTCTGACACCGAATTTGCTGCTCTGGCCCTCCAGGTGTAATGGGCCCCCTCCCCTCTCATCTCCCTCTCTACAGCTTTCGGAGGGGCTGTAAAACCAATCTGGTTTTAGTCAGAACGAGCCAGAACTCTAAAGGAGCAGTCTGAGGTGGTGAACTCTATACCCAAAATATGTCCGGCACCTTGGATAGCACCTTTAGAGTTCTGGTTGGTTCTGACTAACATCCAGAATGAATTCACAGCCCCACCAAAATCAGAGCCACCCGCCTCCACCGGTTGAGGGAGAGGGGGTCTTTGGAGCTGGGGAGGGGTGGGTTGGGCAGAAGAAAGGCATTTACATCATGCTCCATCATCAGAGGCTCTGAGCAAGTCAAAACGTATGTTAAAATCAAGTTAAACGGTAGACCCCCATTATCCTAAGCAAAGGCGTGTGTCTGTTTGCTTTGTTCTTTGCTCTCATGCCTTTTGCCAGAAAAGGGGCAAGCCTTGGAGCAAAGACGGGGCCTCTCGTCCTTTCAAAAGTGCCATGTACATGGATAGCACTACACAAACCCGAATCGCCTTGCCCCTTCTATTCCAAATCAGTGCAAGAGCACGCTTGCAGATACTCTGAGGAGACGTCATGGAGAAGACGAGCTTCTCAGGGCATCAGGCCCGCAAGGTGGAAGCCTTAAAATTGCTACCGGGGTTCGGGAGCCTTATTCACCCAAGCCCAATGATTCCCCAACTTCCTTCTGAGGGCTCTGAAGTTCCTTCGATGCCTACTGGGAATTTCTCAATGAGAAGAGAAAAGTAGACATGTTTTCCTGAAAGACAGCATACCAATCGCTCCTGACCTTCCTCTGTAGTTTGGAGCTACGAGAATATTTGAGTACATTTTGGGCCATGCTTTCATTTTGGGAGGAGGAATGCCTTGGCCAATGCCCCACACACTGTAACAAGGCCTACATGAACTGAGCGTATATGCCAAAGAGCATGTCCCACAGTCTTCTACAACAGGAATGGGCAAGCTGGGACCCTCCAGGTGTTGTTGGACTACAATTCCCATCATCCTGGGGGATGGGGGCTGACGAAGCTTGGAGTGCAAGAACCCCTGGAGGGCCACATGTTCCACTGCTCTGCTCTACAAAGCGATGACCCCGTTCAGACAACACTTTGGGCTCTGTGGTTAGCTTAACCACATCCAGCTGTGGTTAATGCTAACCTCGTACGGAGCAGTTGCAGACCAACACCGTTAACCCTTTTGTGGTTAAGGAGCCCTTAACCACACGCTAACCACAAAGTGGTTAGTGGAGCACCCGATTCCTCCAAGTGATCCGCCCCTTTATCCGCTCTGTACTAGAAGCTCTATGCCTTAACTCCTTAACCCCTTAACCATGGCCCCTTAACCACAGACACGTGTCAGACAACACTTTTAGCCATGGTTAGTGTCGCTAATCAAGTTGCACAACGTGGTTAGTGAACCTAACCACAATGTGGTTAACGGGGCAGATGGTTAGGGAAAATGGGTGTTCAGACAACACCGTTAACCATGCTGCCCTAACCACACTAACCACAAAAGGATTAACGGTGTGGTTAACAGTGTTGTCTGAACGGGGCCACTGTGGCTTAGCGGCTGATGTGCTGTGGTTCCCCAGCGAACAAGCATTTCCTGAAGATACGAAGCTAGAAAACTATTGGCCTAGTCTTCTGCCTTCTCCTTCCTTCTCCTTCTCTCCTCTGCCTATCACAGGCAGCTGAGGAGGAAGGTATTATTCAGTGACGGGACATGTGTCACATAGGAGACATTCAAGATGAGACCAGTTCACGATGGATCATTTTCAAAGACTTGAAATAATGCCAAGTCACTGCTCTTGTCCATCTTCCTGAAAACTGCGAGTGCTTATTATACAGCAGGTAACCCGCTCCTTTCTCGGTTCTGGAAATGGAATGCAAATTCAATTCGCTGTTAATGAGCACACAGTCAGGGTTCGTAGGGAAGTGCAGAGAAATTGTTCCTCCAGAGAATCTGCCGTGCACTTATTTATTTCTATTATTGTGCAAATTATTTTAGTAATGAAGGAGCTCTTTTGTTTCTGTTCCACTGGGGGATAAGGAGGGGGACAGGAAAGGAGAGAAGAATCTTCCACAAGCCCCCTCCCCTTCATAGTCCATATTAGCAAGCTTCTGATGGGAATACAATGCAGCAGAGTACAGAGAACATTAGTATATTTTCATACGATTTCATTGATCTTACACCCTTGACCATTTTAGTGGATTGAACGTACTTCACAACAGGGAAAGTACACATGGCAGTGGTAGGGATAATGGTGGCGGTGGAGCTCAGCTAGTTATTCATCCCAGGACTGCTGTCTGGAGTCATTTTTCTCCAAATATGCAGTAGGGTTGTTGGAGAAATCTGCAACGGAATCAAATGGTTTGGAATTCTGTGAATTCGACCCATGGATTTCACAGCCGACCGGCTTTTCCTGAGTCACGCAGATGATGCAGACTGGATTTTTTTTTAATGTTCATACCATAAATGTGCATTTCCTACATAGGCTCAAATGTGAAAATGCTCCGGGGGGGGGGGGAGGGGGTTTGTGCATTCTCTTTTAAGAATACAAGAACTGCGAAAATTAAACAAAGAGTAAATTTTAAGCAGAGACAGAAACTTGCATTGCCAAATTGCGTTAGATCAGTGACCTATCTAGTCTAAGTGCTTAGAGTGTTTGATATTAAAATTCAAAGGCAGAACGCCGGCCTCAGTTGGCCTGTGGCCTGCACTGCCACATACACCCCAGGTGCAGGGTGAATCCTCATCTTGTGAAAGAAGGACTCCAATAGCTTTGGAAGAGGCTTAGATGGGATTCTTCACCGCGGGAAAAAGATGCTCTGAGCATCTTTTCCTCCAAGTGATTTTTGGACTTGTAGTTCGGCCTTAAAAACAAAGTGTTGCCTGATTAATCGGGAATACCTCTTTAGTCATTTTAAAAGCCCCCATTAATCAGTACTTTCAAATTGACTAAAAAGGCATTGATTAAATTGACCAAAACAAACTGATTAATCTCTTCCCTTTTTTTCCTCTTTTTTATACTGCACAATAGCCAAGGCTCTCTGGGCAGTTCACAATTAAAACCATAAAATACAACGGATCAAAACATACAAAAGTTTAAAAATACAGCATGAAACCCAAATAAACCCAGCAGCGGTTGCAGCCCAGGAAAAGCCAGTGTGAAAAGATGTGTTTTCAGGAGGTATTTAAAAGATGTTACACTTTCCACCTCCCAAACTGCATGAGGGAGGGTTTTCCAGATGGTAGGTGCTACTACAAAGAAGGCCTTTTAGTTGCCTCTTTAGTTGATTAAATCAACACCTTTTTAGTTGATTTTTTATTTTATTTTTATTATTGCATTTATATCCCGCTTTTTTTTCCCTCCAAGGAACCCAAGGCAGCGTACATAATCCTCCTCCTCTCCATTTTATCCTCACAACAACAACCCTGTGAGGTAGGTTGGGCTGAGAGTCTGCGACTGGCCCAAAGTCACCCAGTGGGTTTCCATGGCTGAGTGGGGACTAGAACCCAGATCTCCCGACTCCCAGTCTAACCACATGAAAACCTCACGATTGGCTTACAACTAAAGTGTGCAAATAATAAGGGAGGAAAAATGTGTTATGGGAAACACAGGACTGCTATCCAAAATGGCAGCCTTGGGTTGAGCTTCCCACACTGCCCTCCCCATGTTACGTTGCATGTAACAAAACTTTTCCCAAGTCCTTTTTGTCACCCTGTGGTGCATTTTTCTGCCCTCCCCAACGGCAGACAATGATGTGGAGTGTGGGAGAGATCGCAAAGAAGGCTATCGTGAGAATATGATTTCACTACATTTCAGAGGAGAAGGGCTTGACATGCAGCTGCTGTTACATCTATAACAACACGTTAATATGTGAAGCTCTCTTAGCATCGTTCCTTTAGCCTGCAATATCTTTCCGATGTGATGTTCCACGTTAAATGATTTGTCTGAAACGGATAAGCATCGTGACAAGCAGTATTAAAAGTGCATTTGTGTGTATGCACACGCACGTGCGAGGAAAACTACAGCTTCATTAATCAGATCCTTTCTCTCTCCGTATATTTTCTGTCCCATTTACAAAGGGAGGCAGTGAGCTGTTAAGTAGCCATTGATTTAACTTTCATACCCCCCCTCCCAGCCCCCCAGGAAAACAACAAAAACAACAAAGATTTTGTTTTTAATTTTCCAAACTGCTGCAGATGACAGATTCTCTTTCTGGCCTGCTCAAGTTTCACTGGTAAACTGATAAATATGGCAAATTAACTAAAACGATTTCACAGGTTTTCAGCTGGAGGCGAATTTTATAGTAAATTAAACATCCAGAAAACTGACGCAGAGTTGCTGTTGTTGTTTTTAATTTTATTTTTAAATACGTAGCTGCGGATCTGCTCCCGTTTTGCAAATGCTGCCGACAGATCTTCAGAGGCAACCAAGACTATTTACGGCTGAAAGTGAACCGTGTCACGATACCAGCTTTACTGGATTTCAGCAAAGGAGAACCAGATCCGACCCATCTCCTTTCACAGAGGATCTGAACCTCTAGATATCTGGGCAGTCAGGATTGGCTAATTTTAAATCTAGGGCTGGAGAGCATGTTCCTTTACCTCAATAACACATTCCTGGTTTTAAAAATGAATAAATACACCAAACAAAAACACCTGCTGATTGCCCTCTTCACTTATGTATCTTCCAAAAAGCCAGGAGTGGGAAATTGGTGTTGTTGGTATCCAATCACCCCTGATCATTCGCCTTGCCAGCCGAGCTGATGGGATTTGGAGTCCAATGTCATCTGGAGGGCCACAGCTTCCTCAGCTCTGTTCGAAAGCATTCCCTTTTCGTAAATACACGGTTGATCTGGTTTGTGGAGGGGTCAAGATTCCAAACTGGTACTTCGTGGATGTGTACTTAGAATGCCACAGTAAACAATGGCTGATACCGACGAGAGCGAATCTAATCTCTCCTCAGGTTTGATGCGGTCACCAGGAGGTTATTTGGAAGTTTTCGCCTCCATTTGAGATTAACTGCAGCTTTTGTCGTTTCATCTGAACCTGGCAAACAGTGGCTAAACTTAACAACGCTTTGCTTGAAGCAATAAACTTCAAACCATGGCTTGTGAAGCTGGCTTCTTTCAGCAAAATGCAGTGAAGATTAACCACAGTTTAGGATTTATTTAGAAGAAATTAAGATTGATATATCCCTGCCGTACAGTCATTTTTTATTTTTTGGAGAAAGCTTGAAGAAAAGATTTAAAAAAATTTAAAGGAACAAAGTGCTGAGTTGGAAATAGTAATTGAATGCCATATGTTAGCACTAACACACAGGGAAAAAATTGCTAATTAATTCAGGCAGCATTAGATCTGGGTGTGACATGGACAGATTGCACACTAGGTGGTGGTTTTTTTTTTTTTTTTTGCAGTCTTACAAAGAGGGATTTAAAACGTCTTCCTTTCTCACCCCTCACTTATTTTTTCTGAATATATATTTTTCTTTAAAAATCAAACAAACCTGTTAACTCTTTCCTTTTGAGTACAAAGGACTGACAGCAATGTTCACATTTAAAAATAGATTTAAAGATCTGTCTAATCACTTAAAGATTGTGGGATAAAAACAAATACAGAAAGATTAATTCAAAATTGGAAATGCAAAGATTGAAATATTTTGGGTTTACCACAAAGGCCCACAAAATGGGGGAAAAAACATTCAAATATAAGAATTGTTTTCAAAGAATTATGCGTTCAATAAAAGATTCACAAAATCAAAGAGCAAAATGATACCTTTTCTATTCTGTTGGGAATTGTATTTGAAAATGGAAATAAATAAGTAAAGTAAGGTAGGGTGACCATATGAAAAGGAGGACAGGGCTCCTGTATCTTTAACAATTGTATTGAAAAGGGAATTTCAGCAGGTATCATTTGTATGCATGCAGCACCTTGTGAAATTCCCTCTTCAACACAACAGTTAAAGCTGCAGGAGCCCTGCCTGCTTTTGTATCTGGTCACTCTAGTATAGCTCCTGCAGCTTTAACTGTTGTGAAGAAGAGGGAATTTCCCCAGGTGCTGCATGCATACAAATGACACCTGCTGAAATTCCCTTTTCAATACAACCGTTAAAGATACAGGAGCCCTGTCTTCCTTTTCACATGGTCACGCAAGGTAAGGTAACCATACAAAAAGGAGGACAGGGCTCTGTAACTTTTACAGTTGTAATGAAAAGGGAATTTCAGCAGGTGTCATTTGTATGCATGCAGCACCTGGTGAAATTCCCTCTTCATCACAACATTAAAAGCTGCAGGAGCCCTGCCCTCTTGACCAGATACAAAAGAGGTCAGGGCTCTTGGAGCATTAACTGTTGTGATGAAGAGGGAATTTCACCAGGTGCTGCATGCATACAAATGACACCTGCTGAAATGCTCTTTTCTCTCCAACTGTTAAAAGATACAAGGAGCCCTATCCTCCTTTTCATATGGTCACCCTAAAGAAAGGACGCAATCCTATGCATGTTAAGGCAGAAAAAAAGCCATACAATTCTCAACCCTCCTCAGCAAGCCATGGAGAATGCTGGGAGTTGTAGGACTGATTTCCGTCTAAACATGCCTAGGATTACACCCGAAGTAAATTTGTGTTTCTACCCTTGTGTTTACCGAGGACACAAATAGACATGATGGTGTTTTAAAAAATAAATACGGGGGGGGGGGAGGTAACTTTTCTACCTGTGCTGCCCTCCCAAGAAAAACTTACCTCCTGATGATGTCATTTGGCCTGTGGGGAAAACCTACAGGTATCATATGGATACTTGTGCATTTTCCTGTTTGGGAAAAATAGTAGATTGTGGGGGTGGGAGAGAGTTTATCAGGAAAATGGTGCAGGCCTAAAGGGCTTATCCTGTCCGCCACAGCCGTGGTCCTGAGCCACACATACCCTCCCCTTTGGCTGCAATTCAGTTTGTGAGCCAGTATCCTTCAGTGTTAGATTTGGACTTCTTGGAGAAGGACCCAGGAGACTAGGGTTCAAATCCCCATCCAGCTTGAAGCTTGCTTGCCTTCCCTAGGTGACTTCAGGTGAGTCACTATCTCTCATTTTAACCTTGCTAACACAATTGTTGTAAGGGTAAAATGGGAAGGGGGTGAACCATGAGCTTCTTGGAAGACGGGTGGGCTACAGAATAAATAAGAATGAAAAAAAAGAAGAACCGATCTCATTATAGATTTCCCAACATCTTGTCTAGCTGTACTCTCAGATAACACAAATGTTTCTGTGTGTGTCTGTGTGTGGGGGGGTGGGGCACTTGCAGGGTAGAATTAGCAGGTGGAAGGGAAAGACACTCCCTGCAAATGTCCCCTCCCTGAGGTCATTCCCCCTCTTCAGGGACAGCCTAAGACATTTTGCTGTCTTAAGCAGAAGCCAAGGTGGTGCTCCCTTCCAGATGGATGAACCTACCTGTGTCTGGCTCCGTTGGATACCCACTAAGCTGCTGCTGCCACCCACCCTCACTTGCAGAACCATGCGACCTTCCATGTAGGTTGGCAGGTGCCCAACCAAGCTGTGAGGCCATCCACCCTGGACTGTTCACACCTTTAATCTTGTGTAAATGAGGCCTTTGCAGCTGCCATTTCTCCAAGACAGGAAATATGCCGTTCCTGGAGCCTCCACTGTGAGCAACGATGGAGGCTCTGGACGAGGGTGGACGGCTGCTGGGTGGTCACTGAGCCACAGGGCGCTTGAAGAGCGGACCTGTGAACATGCCACAGCCCAGTGAACTGGGTCCAGGGGGTCAGACATGGGGGAGTCAGACTCCCAGATCCAGTCAGCTGCCCGCAACATCCCTACTTTCACACTGGTTATGGGATTGCATTCTCCACTGCATGGTACACCTGAGGGCTGAGGGCTGGTTGAGAGGTTGCAGGGCAGGTTGTGTGGCACCCAGAGCTGTGTCCTCCAACAGTGAGGAATGTCTGGGGAGCACAGGAGGAAGACCTTGGGGATGGCCACCAGTGTCTTCCAGGTTCTACTGTCTGAGGCACTTGCCTCACTCTGCCTAATGGTATGGCCAGCCCTGCCCATCTTCCCCAGCCGGGCTTACATTTTACGAGGAATTTGATGAAATACTTGACAACATTTGATCACTGTTGAAGAACAAGACAGTCAACTGGCAATGTTTGACTTGTGAGTCGACTCTCGCCACAAACCTATAAGCCCCCAACCATTTGGAGAACAAATTTTAGGCCGGTTTCAGTTTGCTGCTGTCATCGTCGATCAAGCACTTTTCATGAAATGACAGAACAATGTTTTTGTCCCCCCCCCCACCGCAACATGACCGAATCCACGGAGTGAACGAACAAAAGAAAGAAAGACAGAAAGAAGAAAAGAAAAGCCCTCTAACTCTGTGGAGAGATTTACAGCCCAGTCGTCATTTACATTTGCAGGTACTGAAATCTCTGGGCGCGTGGCTTCTGCCCTGATTACTAATGAATGAGGAACAAAGATGCCTGCTGGAAGGGAACAGCTCTGTTTATTTCTGCCAGGTGGGAAAAGCAAAATTTCTGCAATCTAAGAAGGTAGGAGATGTCTTTGACATACCTCTTAGCAAATTATAGGAATCAAGGGCCCAAGCAGGACTAGATGAAAAACCTAACATGCCAAGGTGGCTGTGCCTCTTCTTACACAAGCCTGCTTGGAACAATTCGGTCACATTTAAGTGCGCCACATCTTTTATGTGTCACAGCAATGTCTCCAAATCAACAAAGCTGTCTCTAGAAAGAAGACCAAGGGCTCCAACCTCTATCCCAGCTCACTGAGGCAGGAGAGCCAAGGCTCAGAAAGGCCGTAGGAGGGAGTAGCAGTGAAACAGGCCCAGCCTCACAGCTTCTCCACTGGTTAGGCTTGGCACATCTTGCTGTGTTCCCCTCCCTCCCTCCTGCCCCTGCCCTGCATTTGGATGGTTCTTTTTCATGGCTGATTTCCCTGTAATTCCTCTGGCCACAGGCTGAGCAAGGTTGCCAATCAGTCAATATTTAACTAGCAATAAAACAGTGTTGCCTCAAGTAACTAGGACTGGGTTCTACAAAGCCAATGAACTCTAAAAGTAGGGGACAGCAGAAAGTAGATCTCCAGGTGTTTTGGACATCAGCTCCTAGAAAGCCCTGCCACAGGGCCAGCCCTACCACTAGGCAGAGTGAGACGATCACCTCGGGTGGTAGATGCCGGGTGAGGGTGGGGCAGCAGTGGCCATCTTCCAGGTGTTCCTCCTGAACTCCCCAGCTCTTTGCATCTGTTGGAGGCCAGGACTGTGAATGCCACCGCACCTATCCTGGACACCGTAAACTAGCTTGCTGCCACAGGTGTGGTAAAGGACACACTATTCCATTCCAAGAGTTGAAGTATGCTTCATCTACCAGTCCAGGCAACATCTGTACATGGAACAAGGAGGTTGCATCGTCTTGTCCTTCGCCTAGGCAGCAAATTATCTTGGGCTGTCACTGCCCTATCAGGATAGACAATGGTCAGGAATGCTGAGAGTTGAAGACCAAAGCATCTGGAGATCTATTTCCTCCCCCCCCTCCGCTCTAGAGTCTTCCCACATTTCTTCTCCTCCACAGGTTTTGAATCGTACGTGATAATGTATTGGTTTGATTTAAAATGGCCTTAAAAAGCCGTATTAATTGTTCATAAAGTGATGGCCAATTGAGATAAGTTTTGCAAGAGGTGAGCAACTGGAGTACAAGGGCACCTGCCCTCAAAGGTTCTGCAGCTGTGCTAGGGGGTCAGACCCTAGCAGCAATGAAGCACATCCCAGGAGATGGAAAGCCACAGTTTGGTCTTCAAAGGGCACTTAGTATTTGTGCTTTTGAGGTGCACTTAAATATTTTCATTTGTTCTGCTCAATAGAGCTGTTTGTTTTTAAAACAAATGAACAACCCCCTGCAGATCCTACCAGGGTTTGACTTTGATCCATCACATGCTGCTTCTAATTCTGCCTCTGACCATTAGATTTCCGGTTGATAGGACAAACAATTTTGAAATCAAAAGTTGGCAAGTGTATCTATGAAATTAAGACCCTAGTTAAGCGGTCATTTTGTTGCCACTATATTTCAAAACGGACTGCGATCAACATCCAGTTTATCAAATTCATCCTGGAAGTCCATGACTAGAGGACTGTAGTGTGTTGTGTTTTGGGTGGCCACGGCATACATCACTGAGAGCGGGGAAAATTGGTTTCTCTGAATCTTTTCTCGTTCCACATGCAAGATAAATGGGAGTTCACAGAAGGTCAATGTTTCCCCTAGACCTGTCACAGCTGCATGGAAAGGTACCAAGAGTGCAATGAGACAAAAATAAATAAATAACGTAACTGGCATTCTGTTGTTTTCTTTCAAACAGTAAGAGCTGGTGACATTTAAGTATGGAACTGGTTGTTCACCTACCGTTGGACTTTTCACTATCTGCCGGTTTCATCTGAATGGGATGATGCATCTGGAAACAACAGACAACAACAACAAAGAGAAAAGTAAAGCAGGTTGGAATGATACAAATCAAGTGCAGTTCATTTTTTCCTCCCTCGTGTGCTTTGGATATACTGTAGCTATTGGGGGGAATTATGCAGGAGACATTGTCAGTATTTAACAGAGAGGGGTTGTAGCGGCAGAACACGCCCTTTGCAACTCAGATTGTCCATGATCCAAACCATGACACTCAGAAATATCTTGGATCATGGATAGCAGGCCTAGAAAACCCCATTGTTACAATGTAACTACATTTATCTAAATGGGCCAGAGATCCAATCCACAGTAAACCTATATTTTTTAACTGGCTGGCAATCCAAAAGACATCCATTCCGAACTCCGTCAAGCTTTTCAACTGACAGAAAACATGAGCCTTTTGGCTTTACAGCTAGCAAGCTTTTTAAAAACCGAAATTATCATGCCCAAAGGACTCATCTGAACAGATCCGGTTTCAATGCTCCTATTATTGTTGTTATTGCATACTGAGGGTCAATACTGGACCTATTTGTACAAGCAAATTGGCATGTTAGGAATGCAGACTGAGGGGGCCTGAACAGATTTCAGCATGTACCCAAGTGGCTTTATGATTCACTGTTTCATCACCCACTCCATGATCCATTGGCTACTTTGGTTTATATGTTTTGGAGCACTCCTAAAATAATCCCATTTTTAAATGGAGGGACATGAACTGAGGAGCAATGGAGTTGATTTTGAGGACATTGACTTCTTATAGACTGCCCCACTCTTCTTGTCAGGTTTGAATGAAAGAGTGTGACGAACACCTATGTACCCAGTACAATCCTTGGCCAAAACAAGACCATCAGAATCAGGTCAGAGTGTTTACTAGTATTTTGCAGCACTCACAAGATCATCACGATGAGGAATGACAGATGAATTCTTGTAACAAAGGATAACAAAATGATAATTAACAGAAATTGACACGGTACAAATGAAAGATGATTATGATAAATGAAGAAATGAATATGATAACATAGACAAGAAATGATTTAAAATGACACATGGGGATAATCACAATGAATGTGACTACCAACGTAGAAGTTACACTTCGAGAACAAGAATGAGATTGCCATTGTGGAATTTCAGAGATTAGACTAGATTAGATTAGATTAAATCTTGATCAAACTGAGACAGGAATGATTTACTGATTCCATGGTACAGCTGCTTCTAGAATGTGAGAGTCACTTCCGAAACTGGCAACCCAACTAGTGTTCTGCCTTTCCTATTTATTGGCAAACCCCACAAATAGTATTGCCAAGATGTGTGAGATTATAGGTCAAATTTTAGCTTGGCCTTGAACCCATCTTGGATTTCTCAGATTAATCTAAATGTGCCAACTGAATATTTACCCCTCCTGCAGTTCTGAGCTTGCTACTGAAACCAAAGTGGAAGTGACATTTTAAGGAGCTAGGGAAATTTTAAATGTTGTTTTCTTTTCTGAATATGAGTCATCTTTCTCTGTCTCCCATATTCAAGTGGTTTTTTTTTTTTTAAGGACATGTTATGTGCAACAGAGTCAGGGAAGTTCTATCGAATTACCATATTTTCTTTCTACCCTCCTTTTTAATTTAATTTTTTTAGATTAGTTAAAGCAAAAGGCAAAGCCATTATAGCTGTCAAACATAAATATTTTTGAAACCACAAAATAGCGGGCCACATGCTGGAGACAATAACAGGTTATGAATATCACACTTCCAACTGGCAACTAAATCCGTATTTGCCACATTATTACTTTTCATAGCTGTGGAGGGGGTGGGGAAGCGTGGGTTAACTTCTATTCATTTTATTTAAAACATTTATACCCAACTTTTCTATTTAAAAGATATCCAAAGCAGTGTACAACTGACAATCCAACTAAAATAACATAACAATAGAGATAATTAAAAGAGTATTGGTAAAATATTTTTTTGCATGGAAAGCTGCTGCATGCTCTCTCAAAAAATATCTAGTCCAAGGATTTATTTCTGTATTTCTGTATTTCTTTCTTAATTAATAAATTAATTTATTTATTACATCTTTATACTGCCCATCAGCCAAAGCTCACTGGGCAGTGCACAATTAAAACCCATAAGAATAACAATATAAATTTAAACATTAAAAAGTTAAAAAGGCAGTGTGAAACGAGCTCCATTAAAAACCAGGGAAAGCCTGTGTAAAAAGGTATGTCTTCAGGAGGCGTTTAAAAGATGTCACATTTTCTGCCTCCTGAACTGCACGAGGGAGGGTTTTCCAGAGGGTAGGCGCCACTACAGAGATTCCAATTTAATGAGAGGAGAACGTTTCCTCTCTCAGGTATGTACAAACTGTATTGTGAAGGGCCCTATATGTCAAAATAACTAGTCCAATACTGTGAACATAACTTCATTACAAACATTGAGCTGTTTTAGAACACATTTACTGCTGCAGCTTTCCCTCAAGAATCCTGGGAACTATTGTTCGGCCAGGTGCTAAAAAAAATCTGTTAGGAGATTCCTTAAAGACCTACCATTTCCATAGTTCTCTGGGAAGAGGGAAGAAGAATTAAACCAGTTTAAAGTGCAATCCTACACTTGTCTAATCAGAAATAAGTGCTGTTGAATTCGATGGAATTTAATCCCCGGTAAGTGGGTATGGAGTTGTGGCCTTAATGTGGAAGTGCTGCTATGCACCAGCTTCAATGCACCATTGGACTGCCAGGGCTGTTTCAAAATGTATTTTGAAAATCCCCTCTCCCTCCTCCTACACATGTACTTTTCCCTCCGCCAAGCTCAGTGTGGCTTAAATAGGGTCCCCAGCGGTCTCTTCTCCCGGCAGAGCTAGCTCTGCCTTTTTGCAACAGAACGGCATCATGTGCCTCTAACTGTGGTGCTAGCCATGTAGAGTACCACTGAAATACCCTCACCCAGCTGCGGGTGGTCAGTATCCCATGTGGGTTGCACATGGGTACCAGCAGGGCTGATGCCTGCAAAACAGGAAGCTGGAGTACAATAGGCTGACCAGATAAAATCCAGGTCAGGGCTCCTGTAACTTTAACAGTTGTAGAGAAAAGGGAATTTCAGCCAGTGTCATTTGTATGCAATTAGTTCCTGGTGAAATTCCCTCTTCATCACAACAGTTAAAGCTGCAGGCACTATACTAGAGTGACCATATACAAAAGAAGGCAGGGCCCCTGCAACTTTAACTGTTGTGATGAAGAGGGAATTTCACCAGGAATTAATTGCATACAAATGACACCGGCTGAAATTCCCTTTTCTCTACAACTGTTAAAGTTACAGGAGCCCTGACCTGGATTTTATCTGGTCACCCTAGAGTACAAGTCCTGCCCGTTCTTGGGCTGGCACAGGGTGTACAGACCGTTTCAACCTACTGCTTGCTGAACGGAGTTTCTTTAAGGATAAGGGCTTTCCACCTGTGTGACATGCAGCCTGGCATCGCCTATGACTTGCCCTCTATTTCTTTACATAAGAGGATTCGCATTACAAGCTCCCTTAACCTTCACAATCACCAATTGATAAGTTAAACTGCCTTTAACATTGGATTCAATAAAACATGTGCCATTGAGAACTCAATGTAGGTTTTTACAGAGTCACTGGTTCACATCTTATTATTAAACCCACGGGTGACCTCTAGAGACTGCAACCATGACAGTACATATTCTAAGTGCTCTGGCAATAAAATATTTAAGAGTGTGAAGCTAGGGGAAAGGAGGCAAAGACGAAAAGAGGGTCAAAAGAATCTAAGAAAGGTGTGCAATGAATAAAAAAATTAACAGCGCAGAGCGCAAAGGGGGCAACTCCCTGCTTTACCTGTGCTCTGCACAAAGCAATGGGGAAATAATCCAAGCATTTTATATCCTTCCTGTCTTACCGGAGGCTATAAAATAATAAAATAGCCCTCTACTTTCCCTCGTTCCTCCAAAAGGCGGTTACAGATGATATAAAACGGGCTTCAGATTAGATGCCAACAAGCAGAAGCGTGTCACAGAGATATCACATCTTATCAAAGAAGCAGTTATTGTAGTTCTACATTGTAAAGCAATACACTTATGGTTATCTCTCCAGGTAAGTGATTTTTCAAATGCGCCAATGCTGTTATGCTAAAAACAGCCGAAGATGGGTTCTCCCCAGCTGGTCCATGCCTGCCGACCGTGTCTCGCAGCAGAGGGTTTTGCTGTCACAGATAGTGCTGCCTCTGTTACGATGATATTGTTCCCAATGAGTCTGGGTTTGATTCCGAAACAGACAGGGAGGACTTAGCGTCCACTACAGTGGTGGAGAACCCAAGGCCTGTGAATCTTGGCACAGCCTGGCTCTGCCACTGATTGCCTGCCAACAAGTAGTGTAATTTAATGCTTGGATATTTACCAGGCCTGGATCCTCTTGATAACTGCATGAACTTTTGTTTGTGATAATCTGGTGTCTGGGTCTGTGGCCAGATCTATACCAAGCAGGATATAGCAGTATGAAAGCGGTATATAAAAGGCAGGAGCCACACTACGGCTTTATACTGATATTGAAGTGCACTGACAACTGTTGGGACCCATTGACACATACCAGATACCGCTATATCCTGCTTGGTGTGGCCCCTTTCTTTTTCTATTAGGGTGAGCATCCGCCCGGATTTGTCTGGACATGCCCGGGAAATGGGCAGCAAATCCGCATCCAGGGGGAAAAACTGTTTTGGGGGGCCAAATACGGAAATTTCGCCCCCCAAATGGGTGACCAGATGGCCCTGGGGTGATCCGGGCCAACCGGGGGGCGGCGGGGGCAAACCGGGGCGGCGGGGGGTCACGCGGCGGTGGCGGGCGGCGGGCGGTGCGAGGCACTTACCTGCTGGGGCGTCTGCTTCCCTCCGGTGCTCGGAATCTACTGAGAAACAGGCTTCGTGGCCTGTCCCTCAATAGAGCGCCTGGTGATGACGTCATCACCCGGCGTGCTACTGAGAGACAGGCCAGGAAGCCTGTTTCTCAGTAGATTCCGAGCACCGGAGGGAAACGGACACCCCAGCAGGTAAGGAGCGCGGGGCGTGCGTGCGGGCTGCGCGGCGCGGGGGCGGGCAGCGTGGTGCGGGGGCGGGCAGCGTGGTGTGGGGGCGGGCGGCACAGCGTGGGGGACAGGCGGGCGGCGCGGCATGGGGGCAGGGGCGGGGGCGGGCGGCGCAGTGTGGGGGCTGGCGGGGCGGCGCGGGTGGGGCAGGCTGCCTGCGGGGGGCAGGCAGCGGCGCGAGGCATGCGGGCGGGGGGGCGGGCGGGCAGTGCAAGGCATGCGGCGGGGAGGCGGATGGCACGGCGCGGGTGTGCGGGCGTGCGGCGCGAGGCATGCGGACAGGGGCAGGCAGCATGGGGTGGGGTGGCACGAGGCATACGGGCGGGGGGTCGGGCAGCGCGGGGTGGGGCGGCGCGGGCACGCGGTGGGGGGATTGGGGTGGGTGGGGTGGCAGGGGGGGGGGTCCGGGATTTTGATTCTCAAAATCTGGTCACCCTATTTTCTATATCACTTTCATACCAATATATCCTGCTTGGTGTAGATCTGGCCCTGTGTATTACGATGCTGAAGATTGGTTTTCGTGAATTAATTTGGGGGTCTTTAGCTGCGAAGATGGCATGTGGGGAGTGTAAGGGCTGCAAGCTATTTCACTAGACTGACCAGATAAAATCCAGGTCAGGGCTCATGTAACTTTAACAGTTGTAGAGAAAAGGGAATTTCAGCCAGTGTCATTTGTATGCAATTTGTTCCTGGTGAAATTCCCTCTTCATCACAACAGTTAAAGGTGCAGGCACTATACTAGAGTGACCATATACAAAAGAAGGCAGGGCCCCTGCAACTTTAACTGTTGTGATGAAGAGGGAATTTCACCAGGAACTAATTGCATGCAAATGACACTGGCTGAAATTCCCTTTTCTCTACAACTGTTAAAGTTACATGAGCCCTGACCTGGATTTTATCTGGTCACCCTATATTTCACAAGTCTTTGGAATGCGTATCAGCATAACTTGCTTTATGGCAATAAAGACCTGGATGGAAATGGTGTTTTTGTGTTGAATTGCTTGAGAAGCCAGGTAGCCAACTTCTGACACCAGGCTCTTTTAGGTGATGCTGCATATTCCTCTTGTTTGCACCAAGGCTTCAAGCAAGGCCACTCTGAGCTCTGCAAAGGCCCAGATAAAAGCCAGATAAAATGAACTGACTCTGCATGTCTCTTCTGAGAGGGATATGGATGCTCCAAACTTATGAAAACAGGTTGAGGGAGACATACATTCTCCTGCCTACGCAGAAGATCCAGGCATCATTATTTCCTTCTTTTCCATACTTTTAAGCTGCCTCTTGGTCTAGAGAAGTTTTCCCCAGCCTAGTGCTCTTCAGGTATTTTTGACCACAAGTCCCATCAGACCCGACCAATGGTCAGGTTCCAGGGATGGTGGGAGTTGTAGTGCAAAACATCTGGAAGGTAGCAGGTTGGGGAAGGCTTGTCATGATTTGTCATCTTTGTCTTTGCGTAAGAGCCTTAATTTCAAATATGCCCTCAAAATATTTAGGTGGACATTACAATAGAATCCCAGTAGAACAACGGCCTCGTATTTGTGGAGCTACGACACTCATATCGCCATATTCATTGCAAACTTGCTAGTCAGAGTGTCTCTCTGGCAGGATGCATTTAGAGCAAGTGGCTAAGTGAGATATACATGCTATTTTTTGGCAGAATGGCGAGATATAAAATCCATAAAGAAATAAATATGTTACAACAACAAATGTACAGCAGTTTTACCATAGCTGACAGAGGCCCTTCTTATACTGCGATACTCAGTTTCCTTTAGGTAATTAGTATTTGCGGTTGACTTTGATGACTTAAGCTCAATTCAGACGACACGATAGTCAATGGTGGGTTGACTAACCCTAACCCTAGGGGGTACTCCCCACACAACATGGTAATAAATACTCAACTGTGGTGTGGATGAGGATCAGCACTGAGTTGACTATGGCAGCATTCGGATGACACAATAGTCAAAACAACTGACAATTGTTTCCCCCACACCAGTTGTTTATTGTGTCGTCCGAATTGAGCCTTAATCTCTTTCATCTGATTTTACTACCAGTAGTTGGACTCATTATCCAGTTTATGATTCATGTTTGCTGTAATATTTGCAATTTTGGGGTGGAACATTAAAACTCAAAACCCTTGGGAGGGAATGCAGAAGGAAGAGGGCTGTTGCAGAAAATGCTTTGCTCTTCTTTTGCCATTAGCATAGCCCCTGAATGTGTATGCAAATAGAGCAAAGCCCCATTAGATAATCTAAAGTACCCCGGGGTGTGTGTCTTATTATGCTCCCTAAGCTAAACTGTGATCTGTGGATGAGCCGCCAGACAGTGGCAGCAGGAGGCTGTGTGGGCCAAGGGAAAGACATTAATGAACTGATCGGGGCCTGTGGGATGTCTATTGCCAAACCCTCTTCTAGATCTTTGAAGCTGCTAAACCCATATTATGCTCCCGAAGCTAAAGGCTGACAGGGTGGCTAAAAAAAAGGAGGACATGCGTCACCAGAATGATTTGCACAAAAATTTACATAGGCTCATTTATAAAGACATAGATGCAAATTTGGAAATATGTGCTACAAATTGAACAGGAATACAACACATCTCATCACAATGGCAAAGACTCTGACCAGGTGACAGGTGTGCCTGCTGCTGCTCAGGTGCAAACCGTTGATGGGCAGCTTCAAGGCTGCTTCAAGCCTGCTCTCCATCCTTCATAGTTCTTTATGTTGAACTTGGACTTGGACTGGACAACGCTTCAAATACAGGATGCTTTCAAATACAAGGTCAACCCCTGTAAAGTAGGACACAGGGCCGCCCAGGTCTGTGGGCAAGCAACCATATGGTGGCAGCAGGAGACTATGTAGTTCCAGGGGAAAGGCATTAGCACAGGCTTAGGCAACCTTGTCCCTTCCAGATATTTTGGACTACACCTCCCATAAACTCCAGTCAGCATGTCCAATTGCCAGGCCTTATGGGAGGTGTAGTCTGGAACATCTGGAAGGCACCATGTTTCCTATCCCTGCATTAGCAGGCTGACTGGGGCCTTTGCGCCGTATGTTGCCTACCCCACATTTAGGGCTTTAAAGCTGCAAAGCACTTGTTGATCACAACAACTTTGCCCCTGTATGATGGTCATGTAGGAGAATGATCATATGACGGGGAAAAAGCAGGGCGAACCATTCATTTCAGGCTCACACACACACACACAAAGAAGGGAGACAAAATATGGCAAGGAAATTAGATTAACCTGGTGGAATCCTATCTGGGAATTTGGAGTCTGTCGTGGTGATTAAGTCATCATTTCCATCAGATTACTCTAATCAGCTGTCAAATAACATTCCACAACCCCATCTGTAACTTGGCATCTGAGATATTCAGTCTTCTGTATACAAAGCAAGCGCCGCACACAGAGGTTTGCAAGCAGCCTGGCATTTATCAGAGTCATTAGATTTGATTATCTTCTGCGTTTCCACAGGGTGCAGCCATGAGAATTTAGCGCTTGCTTTGCTTTCCCATTTTTTATCGCCCCCTGCACCAACCTTAAAAGAAATCTCGGGGAAAACAAAACGACAACCTCAGATCAGAAATCTTAAAACAGATATTGTCCATCAGGGCTCTTTTATCAGGCCAGCAAAAGGCTGGGGATACTCTGACATTTCCTTATTAAGCCTGTCAACTTTGCAAATGGCATGGTAGGAATGGTTTGCCAACCTGAGTGCCCACAAGAAATTCACTTCGCTGAAAGTTTTATTTTATTTTATCTTTCATAGATGTACCAAAATTGCAACTACTGAGCCTTTCAGCATGCTGACACAGAGGCCCAGTCTACACCTAGCAGGATACTGCACTACGAAAGAGGTATGAAAGCGGTATATAAAAGGCAGGAGCCACATTACTGCTTTATAGCGGTACTGAATGCTGGGGCCCATTCACCCCATAGACTGCTTTCATACCGCAATATCCTGCTTGGTGTAGATGAAGCCAGAGCTGCATTATGAAATCTTCACATGCGTGAGCTTTCTTATGCAGCCTGTGAGGGGGGGAAACATGCACCATCAATGAGCACATTAGGGAAAACTATGCACAAAATGCGCATATTTGAGAAAAGTGCACTCAACACGGCATTTCAGCAATGAAAAACACGCGTGTTTAAAAATGCACACAAAATGTGCGCGCTAATGTGTGCATTGGGGAAAATGTGCATGCAAAGGTGTGAAATTCTCTATGGATTTTTCAAAATCGCAGTAAATTGCAAACTCGTGCGGAAACAGTGCGGAATGAGCTTGACTTCAGAAATCTAGCCATCTTGGCAAGACTGAGTTTGACAGATTGGTCCACCCACACAGCAGGGTTTGAAGCGGGTTCAAAAAGCCCTGGTTTCATGCACCCCTATTCCTGTTGGCACTGAAGGAGGGTTCCAAGGCATATGCTATTCCATGTCGCTCACCAGTGCCAGCTCCAGGTTTTGGAAAGCCCTCGGGCAAGGCACCCTCTTCATAAAATCACAGAAGAGTTGAGCTGGAAGGGGCCTACGAGGCCATTGAGTCCAACCCCTTGCTCAATGGAGGAATTCTTATTTTCACCAGTATCATTGCTACCACTTGCTTCCTTGACAGGCAGAGAGCCACGGAGCAAGTAGGAGGAGATATCTCCTCCTCCTCCTCCTCACTGTCACTGTTGCTTCGGCCAGAGCAAGAGGAAGGTAAACAAGCAGGAAGTCCAGGAAGCTCTTGTCAGTGGGTTCCTCAGCTTGGGCCTGATCATGCCTACCATTGATGCCATTTCTGTTGACCACCAAGCTTGGCCTGAGCCCGAGATCACGAGGTTCCTGATTCCAGTCATGGAGTCCCTAACACCTTGGTTTCTTCTCATGACTTCAAGAAGCAGAAATATGCAAATGTAAGCAATTTTTTTCTAATGTATATATTTTTCACAAGTTGCACATATCCAGCTCATCTTGGCATAGATGATGGCTCCCCTGGTGCAGGATTGTAATTTAATGTCTTTTAATGCCTTGTGTCCTTCTTGGTAAGGTGCCCTAATCATATGCCACCTTGCTAGGGACATAGAAATAAAACCTCTCTGCTGTTTGTTTAGCAGAATCAGTCCAGCCAGGAGGGTGGCTCAGGCTACAGAGATTATTAAGTACCAAATCCCTGTCACAATAGAGAACAACATTATTTTCTATCCGGAACAAGCTTGCAGCACAACTGAACAAGGTGCTTCCTTTAGAAGGAAAACGAGGTGGGGGAGAGGAGCAGAAAAATTGTTGAAATGCAAAAGGCTTTTGAAGAAGTTCCAAGTCTGCCATTTGCTGCATGCTGCATTTCCATTTGGTTCTAATTCAAATTAAATTGAACATTAACTTGACCGACTTAAAAACGACAACAACAACCCACCCCACATACACAGCATCACAATATTGCACTTTAAAATAAAGTGACTATCGAATTCAAATGCACCTTTTGCCATAAACACCATCATGTATTTGTTGATATTTCCCATTTGATAAACATCCCCGCTGTCTCATTTACCATCTTGTTAAGCTTTTTGTTTTGGAATAATAATAATAATGATGATGATGATGATGATGATGATGATAATAATAATAATAATAATAATAATAATATCTAATGCCAGTCTGCATTGTTTCAAAAGGGATCAGGCCCGGGAATGATCCATGGGCAATCACAAGGCACCTTTTGAAGGCTTCCATAATTGGAAAGCCCGATAGGCCATGTGTACACTTTGCCCTAAAAAGATACATATATCAAAATACGGCAGCAAAGTGATCCAAATTCGGTTACTGCAAAAGCTGAATTCTATGCCCTATATAACTTGTAGGGCAATGCACTGCTCCAGATCTGAATCCCGAGCCAATTCGGATTGAATCGGGATGGATCCAAAGCAAGTTGGGATCAGTCCAAAGTGCTTCTGATTGCTTTGGACAAATCCAGATTGCCACCCACCCAGCTGCACGAGGCCCCTGCTCTTTACCTGGAGTCCTGGACCCATTCAGAAGAGTGCTCACAGCTGTCGCCGTCTTTGAGGGAGCCACCATTTTATTTTAAAATGGTGACTCCTCTTCTTCGGAAATTACATTTTGTGTAAATGGTGGCCGTGTGGCTCAGTATGGGCCCCTGATTTGGATGTCCAAACCCCACTTTGGAACCGAGCTGAGGCAGGGTAGGGCCGATTTGGAAGCTCTGAAACGGCCTCCAAAGTGGGTTGCGGGGTCTGTGCACAGCCCTTATAAATTGTATTATTTTGCATGGTTTGTATTGCTTGCCCTCTCAGACCACTGGAACTCTTACTCAGCAACCCTTCTGGCTTCTGCGATTTCATTAAGCAGTGACACAAATGTTTCCTAGAATATCTTTGCAGCCACAGGATCCAACTGCAACATTCTGCTAGCACATAGTGGAAATTAGGTTCTGAACCACGCGTAAGAGGGCAATCCAACCAAAGTTACATGTGCGCAAGAGCGGTTGCACGAACAACCTGTTCCACAAACGCAATATGCAAACAGTTGAGCAATGGAAAGATTCAGTGGAGTTCCCCCTACTGCTCTTTGCAGAATGACACCACTGGATTCTGCATGGATTCCCCCATCCAAAACAAATCAATGTGTCAAATGCCAAGAATGCCAGTATTGGGAGACCCAGGTGCCACTGTGGTAGTTTGCCAGGGGCCTGTTCTATGCTGCACTGCAGCACCACACTGCAGATCGCCATAGGCTAGGATCACAGATACCAGCGCAGCAGGGCCAGGTGACACGCAGAGGACAATCAGGTCCCACGGGGTCCGACTGAGTTGGTGCTCAGGCTTAGCTCTTCGGCCTGAGGAACTCGCTGCTCAGGAAGAGACTGAGATCTCCAGCTACCGGGCTCTGCTTACTTCTTTCCTTGCTTCCTGAACTTACATCAGACCGCTAGCCCTGGCTGAAATCTGAGCTTCTCAAGAAAATGAATTCAGTGCCCGATGCCACGTGCAGATTTGTCCGCACTCACAGGGAATTGTGGCATAAACCCAGCTCTGCAGATAACCCACAGCCTTTTGCAAATCACAGGAATGAAGAGCTGGAAGGAAGCAACATAGTCTGAGACCATCACTACCCTATCACCATGGAGGGGCTGTTGCTTAGTGCTAGGGCACCTGATTTTCATGCAGAAGGTCCCAGTTTCTATCTCCAGCATCTCTAGGTAGGGCTGGAAAAACCCTGGAGAGCTGTTGCCAGTCAGTGTCGACAATACTGGGCTAGATGGACCAATGGTATATGGCATCTTCTTATGTTCCAGTCAGCCTGTACAATACCCCTAATGTATCTATCTGTTGTTACATCACTTTGTAAGGTAGAGGAAACCTAGCTATCCCAATTGACGGATGGGTCTCTAAAGGCTCTCTTACAATCAGACATATAAATGGTAGCTCGTTTCAGGTTGTTACTCTCCATCTGTCACCACACCTTGGGCTTATAATCACTGGGAAGGGATCACCTGGGAGTGTTTTTGCCAGTGTCTTTTGCTTATTATCTGGGTTAGGTAACAAACAGCAAACGGAGCAACAAACAAGGGTCAGCTAAATGTTGATCAGGGCTTCCGTCTGTCAGTGGGATCCTGTTGTAAACACAGTGACCCATATTACAACCTCTTATAAGAGGTGCCTGAAGACAGTGCTTCTGAGCAGACCAGGTAATTGACCCCATAGGAAGCAAGCAACTAGTGGAAGCAAGCAACAGGCAATGGTGACCACATTACCTGCAGAGAAATGTTTTGAGTTTGGAGATGGAGCCAAACTAGGCTGAACGTCTTTGCACTTTGCTTTGTGTGTTGCCTTTTTTGCATGACACAATTCCACTACGTGAACAAACTTTTATCCCATCCTGACTGTGAACAGGAGCACACAGAGAATGATGACGCTCTGGGAGTGTGGGGCGAACTCTGGCATAAGCAAAGCATGGCAGCCACAAATCAGTTAGTCAGCCAGAGGAGGAATGGGCAGGTAGGGCGAGACCGGAGAAGCAGACTTGGTAGTGAAAAGTCTGGATGCGTGGCTAGGAATATCCACAGGGAGGTTATAATGGGCAACCTCATCGAGATCAATGGGAACAGTTCAAGAGTGTGGTAGGGCTGGTCAGACCTAGGCCAAGGCTGTGGGTGACTTGGTGTCAGGTCAGGCCTGTCCTCCATAGTGTGGGAGAAGGGATTTCAGGGGTTGATTCAGACTCAGAATCTGAAGAAGAAGTGTATCAGCCAAGACAGGAAGTGGGGGAGGAGATCCTTCAAGACTCTTCAGGAATCAACTATGAATCTTCCCAGGAGCTTATGGGATTGAATGCTGAAGGCTCAGAGACCATCCCCTTGCCACTTCTGGGAACTCCGCTTCTGTCAGAAGAGGAGGGAACTTCGGAGTTGACAGATCCCAGAGTCCGCCACAGGGTCAAGCGGGTGGAGTTGAGAGGAGGTGGGAAATGGTCATTAGGGTAGCCACTCACCAGAAGCTTCTCCAAAAAGACCCTCCCTCAGTTAAGTGTCTGTTGGACGGCAGGGAAACTGTGCAGTTTTAGTTGAAAGGCTTTAGTTGTTAGGCTAATTAAACAATGAGGATAGCTCCTAGCAGTCACACTCCCATCAGGTGTCAAGAGATGTTTATTTGTTGAATAAAGCTTTGTGGATTACATGGCAGACCTCTTTACTGTCTCACATCTGAGGGGGAGAGCTGAGAATCATGACGCTGGCTGTGTCCAGATCCAAGACCAGTGGGTGCTCTCTCTGGGCAGCACCAAGCACAGTTAGAGGGAGACTGGAAATGCATGAGACCAAAGTTATAGCATTCTTCACCTGACAATAGTAGAAGGCAAGACTCTTAGAATTTATACTGGGCCTGGCCAATCCAGAGGCTTCTTCCTGCCTGCCAGTCAGAGAGGCTTTTGCATACACCTATTTCCTTCTCTGCCTGAAAAGGGTTATGAGGCCTGAACTCACACCGTCCGAGGTGGCTCAGTAGCAGGACTGGTTCTAGGTTTTTGAGGGCGGGCAAGATACCCTCAATGGGGCCCCTTCCACGACGTGTCTACCTTCCCACCACCACTGGGACCAGCTACTCTTGCTTCTCCTTCTCTTTCTCAACACTGATACCACTTGCTTGCTTGACAGGCAGGGAGACAGTGAGCAAGTAGGCTGGGGGAATCTCCATCTCCATCTCCTCCTCCTCCTCCTCCTCCTCCTCCTCCTCCTCCTCCTCCTCCTCCTCCTCCCATCACTGCTGTCTGAGCCAGAGCAAGAGGCTGTTGAACAAGAGGGTTGCAATGATGAAGAGGAGGGTCAAGTCCAGGAGACTCTTGTCAGTGGGCCCCTGCTGGGTGCAGGCCCTCAATAGGGCCCCCACCATGCTTAGCCTTGATGCTGACCCTCTGTAGGTTAGGCCCCAGCCTCACATACAAACGTGGAAAGGGATCCTATTCCACGTCAGTCCATTTATCCAACTAGACCTGTATCATGGACTCTGACTGGCAATAGCTCCCCAGGGTTTCAGGCCCAGAGTGTATCCCACGCGCCTGCTACTAGATCCTTTGAACTGGAAATGCCGGGGATTAAAGCTGGGGCCTTCTGCATGCAAAGCAGGTGCCCTGAGCTACAGCTATCACAGCATGAGGTTCCTGGCTCATGCCTCAGAGTCACTGACAGTGTTTTTGCTCAGCTTCCACTCCTTTCAGTGAGGTTTTGAATGGTGAAATGCATCAAAAGCCGAGTGAAACCACACCAACCATGGTAAAGGCTATTTCCCTGGAGGGCGCTGCTCCGACACACCATCCCAGGTTTCTAGGATAAGGAACAGTCCCATGTCACTCAAAAGCTTGGATCCAGCATTCCCCACCCCAGTCAAACGAAACGAAGATACTGCACGGCAAATTAGTAACACTTGTTCATTACTTATAAGGTGACCAGATAAAATCCAGGTCAGGGCTCATGTAACTTTAACCGTTGTAGAGAAAAGGGAATTTCAGCCAGTGTCATTTGTATGCAATTAGTTCCTGGTGATATTCCCTCTTCATCACAACAGTTAAAGGTGCAGGCACTATACTAGAGTGACCATATACAAAAGAAGGCAGGGCTCTGCAACTTTAACTGTTGTGATGAAGAGGGAATTTCACCAGGAACTAATTGCATACAAACTACACTGGCTGAAATTCCCTTTTCTCTACAACTGTTAAAGTTACATGAGCCATGACCTGGATTTTATCTGGTCAGCCTAAGTACTTACCATCTAATGCTTTGGCTTTCTTTACAATTGATACAACCTTCCATTTCTGCCCCGACTTTGAGAAATGACAATCTCATTTAATGATTTACACTACTCTATTAAGCAAACACATTTGAGGCATTTAATCTTCCCTTCTCCTCCATCCCAAACAGTTTTGCCTCCAAGGCAAAGGCAGGTCAGGTACAAGAGAGGTACAAGAGAAAGTGAGGGGAGGGGGTGATATTGTGACTGAAATTCCCCCACTTCACATTCATGTGTAAACACCCATGATTAACTATCGCTTCTTCAAACAAATGAGCCTTTACAAAATTCATTTAATCCTAAAATAGATATTCAGTCGGATTTACAATCTCGCTGGAAATAAAGCCTCCAGGCTATTTCATATTATCCATGCAAAATGAAAACCTATAAAAAAACAAGTGAGCTAAACAGGCTCATGCCGTTTCATCTCATCGGCTGTGGCAGCAACTGTGGATGATAGTCTATCGGCTGTTTTGGTCCTTCCCCAGTTTCTATGCTGTGCTGGGGTCCAAGATGGAATGGATATGGACAATGGCTTAGCCCTATCGTCTTCTTCCCCTATTTCTTTAATGTACTTGGAGCCAGGATCTGATCATTTCATGCATGTTTGTAGCATTTTTGTGTAAGTCCTGGTGCAGCATGGATTTTGGTTGATATCCCACTACATCTCTAACCCCCTGAAACATTTAGGGTGAACTCGGAGGCCTCTGATCATCCAATGCGGGATGGGAGGAGAGATGGAGGCGACATTCACTTGCCCATCCTCCCGCCTTGCAAATGTTGCTAGATGGGCTTTGAAGCCCTTCTAGCAAGGGCATTTCAGAAGGGGAGGGGAGGAGGCTGGAAGAGGCTCAGGATAATCATAGAATCACAGAATAGTAGTGTTGGAAGGGGCCTATAAGGTCATCGAGTCCAACCCCCTGCTCAATGCAGGAATCCACTTTAATCCACTTGCATCCTGGCCTCTCCAGTCTCCTCCCTGCCCCGCCCCACGCACAACAATGCCCCCTTCCCCCCCTCTTGAGTTGACCTGGGAGAGGCTGCTGGCATGGGTCTCACCGCGTGAGGAGGTGGGAGTGGGTTGGATTTCCAAGTGTTGTCTCTGACCTCGGAAGGATTTTACAAATAATCCCGTGGTCCCTGAAATGCTCACTCAGGAACAATGGGATTGCTCTCTTACACATATATTTAAAACTTTGCACGTTTATATCGGGAAAGGATGCTGAACCATTCCTCTGTAGAATAGAAACCAAGTTCCCGTCCATTTCTCTTTGAGATATGCCTCTTCTAAATCAAAACTCTCTAGCTAGATCAGGTTGTACCGCTCTTTACGTTTTGACAGACATTTGGCAAATCTTTCCATTGATTTTTCTGCTTGATGCTTTCTGTGTAGGTTTAGGATTGGCTGGTACATGTTGGAAGTTTCAGGACTTTTTAATGGAGAATTTCAAGTGACAGATGCCTAGATACTTTCCCTCTTGGATAATTAATGGAAGGCTCCCAGTTTTAAATCCCAGAAGGGTATGAAATCTATATCATATTATAACACTTGTGGCTGTGACGCAACTGACATGAAGGACGTTGGAGAAATCCTCAACAGATAAAAATGTGTTCAGATTTCTATGAATCCAACCTGCCTTTTCTAAGTCACATGGATTCCATGGGCTTTTGTACCAGTTTTTGGCTCTTTCGGGGGATTTGCACAAATTCGCGCTTGCACTAATGCGCATCCGTGCAAGTATATATTAGTGCAAGCGGAATGAAATTCTTGCGCATTCCTGAAAAGGATCAAGTTCTAGCAAGGCGTGGGAGACAGAATGAAAGACACTTGATGGTCCGTGAAACACAATCGGAACGGACTGAACAAAATCCGCACGTCCCTAGGTGACCCTGGCTGAGGCAGCACGGAGTATCCCAAGCATTCAGGGAACAAAGGTGTCAGCAGCAAAAGGTTCACAGTCCCGTTTCTGTGAGAAACATTAGTTGTCAGTTTGGCTGAGACTGTCTCTCTTTTTAATAGCTGTGAGTCGCTTTGGGAGACAATTATTATCTGAAAAGTGGGTAAAAAAAAAAGTAAATAAATAAGCAAATAAAACCAGTAGGTTTGTGAGGGGGAGTTTAACAACTAGAAAGCTAACTAAATGTAAGCTAATGTTAAATTCTACCTCCCTACAACCTTAGTATTTTCACAACATTCCCTTTTAAAACTTGAATAATACGGAGGCTGTGAATCTACATTAGACTGCTGCTTCCTCTGACCTGGTTTCGTCTTTTGCCGCTGATGGAGGCTCTCCAGGGTCTTCTGCACCATCTGTTTCCCAATACTTTTAACTGTTTGAACCTGGGCTGCATTAAAAGCAGTGGAGGCTGGTGGCTCCAATTTCGGTAGGGCTATGCATCTGTTCTGGATTTTATTTAGAACCAGCAAGAACTCTGAAGGAGGTATCTGGTTTCGGGATAGAGTTCAGCACCTTGGATAGCTCCTTTAGAGTTCTGGCTGAAACCCAGAATGGATTCACAGCCTCACCAAAATCAGTGCCCCTGGCCTCCACTGATTAAAAACATATATGCTCTACCATCGAGCTATGTCCATTTCTCTGTTACTACCTACATCTGTCACTCAATTTAATCTAAAGCAAAATTTAATTCAGAGAATTCTGCTCAGCTGAAACATCCTGTAGGAATTTCATGAATGCTCTCAGAGTGCTTGAGGTGTAGCTGTGTGTCACACCTTTCTTTTTCCTCTGCAATGTATGTGTTTGCTTGCTTGCATCCAAAACTTTTACATAATGGCATATCAGCCAAGCACGGTCAATTGCAACTCCTGTCCCTCATTGATGTGATGGGGCACTACAAATGCTCAGCCCTTTTGGAAGTGAATACGACATCAACACCTTTGCTGCAGTGAAGCTGAGTTGTTCCCTGCATGGCGTTTCATCCTTTTGGTTTTAATAAAATCTCCAAACTAAACAAATGACAGCGTGAAATAGTCTAGCCAGGCCTTTTCTCTGAGGGGCTGTCAGGATGTGGCAACAATAGAAGATTCAGGACACACAAAAAGGAAGGACTTCTTCACACAGTGCATAGCCAAATTGTGGAATTCACTATCAGAAGATGTAGTGATGGCCACCAATTTGGATGGCTTTAAAAGGGGGTTGGATAAATTCCTGGAGGAGATGGCTATCAAGGGTTATGTGTTACCTCCAGTACCAGAGGCAGGAAGTCGCTGGGGAACATGAGCAGGAGGGTGCTGTTGCACTCATGTCCTGCTTGTGGGTCCCTGACCGACAGCTGGTTGTCCACTGTGTGAACTTCTTACGTTCTTAACCAGAAGCTGCACAAAGTCAGTTCCATTATTTACACATGGAAGAAGAGATGATGAGTCTTGGAATTCACCATTGGGGTGAAATCCCATGGAGAATGTCTGGGGATAGAGATGAAGCCTTTTAATTGTGAAGAAAAGAGAAATAATTGTTGCCCTTGCCCCAAATAAGCGATCTCTGGAGTGGTGATTCTGCCACTCCCCCATAGTTGGATCCTTGGCAGCATTTGGATAGTGGGAATATGTGGGGCAGGCAAATCACATGGGAGCTTTGCACATCAATCCTGCATGTTGGTGAAGGCTAGCAGAACTAAGACGAGAACTTCTCATACGATTCTATATCACCCAAATATTCCCAGATTGGTGTGAGGAAAGGGTGTTAATTCATTTTAGATTTCTTTTCATGTGGATATATGTATATATATATATATATATATATATTCATATATATATATATATATATATATGGATACACTCATTATGGTGTCTCACCTTCATTTTGCCCAATCTGCCTGAAATCTGGGAGTTATAACGGCCTGCAAGAATAGCAGAACACCTAGAAATTTCATGCCATTTGTTTGGGAAACACCAAAGCTACAGGTAGCAGCAAACAGGGAGTGTCTCAAGGAATGGGAAGGTTATAGGATGCAACCCCCTTTTTTATGGCCTCAACATTGGGACTTTTGGTCCAATCTGCTCAAAATTAGGCTGGTTTGATGCCCTCAAGGGATAGAATAGCTCCATGTTTTATGCCGTTTGGCCAGAAAATACCAAAGTTACAGACGTCAGAAGACACCGGCTGAATTCAGACAACACGATAGTCAATGGTGGCTTAATAATCAACTTTACAGTTGTTCACCTAGGGGGTACTCCCCACACAACATGGTAATAAATAATCAACTGTGGTGTGGATTAGGATCAGCGCTGAGTTGACTATGGCAGTATTCGGACGACACGATAGTCAACACAACTGACGATTGTTTCCCCCCGCCAGTTGCTTATTGTGTCGTCTGAATTCAGCCACCATGTATCTCCATCGCAATCAATGGAAAACCTAGAACCAAAGGTAAAATGGAAGCAAAGAGAAAGTAAAACAAAACAAATGTAGCCTCACAATGAAAATGACAAGAAGAAATGAAACACCATTTTATGCCGTATACCCCCCAGAGTATGATCCAGCCTGTGGGAAGGGGCAACGAAATACATGATGTGAGTCCTAGTTTACTGTATGTCTTGAATGTATACAAAACCAGCGCAGCAATAAGGTTTGCAAGTCATCATCTTGTGACGAATAAAAACAGCACACATGGGGCAATCAGACACCAAGTATAAACAGGTAGCAACTCTGGAATGAACCAGACTCCACCCATCTGTCACAGGGTTTTTGCATACCCATTTCAAAAGATCCGAAACACACAAGTACACACGCATGCACGCACCCCCCCTTCCCAAGATGCTCCTTCCTGAACTGATTTAGACACCCAGACTCAAAGTCGTGTCATGTTCCGTTTGGGTGATAAGTTCTTCTTTTGTCATGGTGGATGAATTTCCCAGTCTTTCCCAATGCCTTATTCAACTCAGCACAGGATGACAAGGATGAACCCACCTCTTTTTGGCTGGTTCTAAGGAGAAGATCTTGCATAAGATGCAGAAGGACTATTATGAATTTGTCGGACATTTTTTTTTTAAAAAAAAATCTTTTCAAAATAATATCCGAGAGAGGGCTGCCAATCAGGATCATGTCACGCAGGGACAAAGGTTAACTCTTCTTACCTGGCACTCCCTCCATGCACACCATGGTCCTGGTGAAAATCGCTCCTTTGCCTCCAAATGCTATTTCGTCCAGGAGAGAAGCTACCACTGATGTCAATGGCAGCTTCCCTCCCTAGGGCAAATAGTTGCTGGTGGTGGTGGTTGGGCAGAGTTCACTGGAACTGTGGAACGGAGTAAGAGGAGTGACCTCTTTCCTTGTATGCCACAGTCTTCTTCCTGACCGGCACACGGCTGTCATTTTGAACATATTTAAAAGAAAGATGTTAAAGACATGTCACTTTTTATTTGGCTCTTATTCTTTCGCTTCTGAAGTCCTTTGCTGGCATTTCACAAGGAACCTGATTACTGCAACAGGTTCCTTTTGTAGCTGGGAGTGGGGAGGCAGTTCACCTCTGTACGGCTCCGGCGAAAACGAGAGAGGCCGATCTTTTGCGAGATGCATTGACAAATTGTTTCTGCCACACATGCGTTCTTCTCCTGGAAGGAGAAACAGCAACACCACCGCACATTTTCCCTTTTCTTTCTTCCTTCCTTACGGTTTGCGATAACGCATCTCCAAGTTACAATAGGAACAACGGCGGAGGATTGATTGCCGGCAGGTTTAATGCCATTCTTAATGACAGCTTGCAAAGATTAGGAAGTTGTTGGAATCAGATATCTGTAAAGACTTGGGATTGCTTTGTGGAGCTGGTCTGAATTAATTAATGGGGAGCTTTCCTTTGATACTGCTTTGATTTTTGGCTTGATGCCAGTTAAGACTCAAATACAAAGGAAACTTTGCTATGTTTATACTTTTTTTAAAAAAGGTTTTTAGCCTGGAGTTTTCTGTCTGGTGGTCTTTTCGTTTCTTCCCCTTTCTCTTTTAACTATGTCTAACCTGTGCATGTACAAGATGCTTAAGAGCAGAGCAAAGTTGTTCAATGGCTGTGCTATAGAATAATCACAAGCTGGATTCCTTGAGGCAACATTGTTAGTAACTCACTGCCAGTGAGGCAAGTTTCAAAATAAGAGTTTTAATCAGCAGCTTCCTATAGTCCTGAGCCAGTACAATTACTTCTCCTGGTCCACCTGTGCAGAAATACAGCTTCTTATTTTCCTGACTTCCTCGTCTCAGGACCACTATCTGCATGCCTTGACACTTGCAAGCTATCTCTGGGACTAGGAGGGCTGGAAGACAAAAAACTTGGATTCTCTGGTGTCTATCCAATACAGCTGCTTTAGGACCTACAAGTCATTGGCTCAATTTGGACGACACATTAAGCAACTGGTGGTGGGGGGGGAACAATCGTCAGTTGTTTTGACTATCGTGTCATCCGAATGCTGCCATAGTCAACTCAGCGCTGATCCTAATCCACACCACAGTTGATTATTTATTACCATGTTGTGTGGGGAGTGCCCCCTAGTTGAGCAACTGTAAAGTTGATTATTACCCCACCATTGTCGTCCGAATTGAGCCATAGAGTGCCCACAGTTGATAGGGATGAAATGCTACTTGCTGCAGCATGGCATGCGCAAGCTTTCAGGAGTTGGAAGCGAGGCGCACGCTCACACCAGAGAGCAGAAGGAAGCTGAATTTAATTACCCCAAATGGAATTTAAAGCAGGAGGCTGGGATTAGCACCTCTGCCCTTTCAAAAAGCACCAGGGGATCTTAAACAACCACTAACAAATGAACACGAACAAGACTCCATTCCTCATCCAGCGCATGACACCTCCGGCAGCACAGCATTCTTTAACACCATGCTGTGGGCCTGGTTCATTGCTGATGCATATGGAAGCGTGCCAAGCTCCTAATTCACTCATCCTACAGCAGGCAACAACCTGGCTTGCCCTTGGAAGCCTCCTGTCCAAGTAGCAATTAGACTTCACTTTCAAAGGCCTGCGGAGAATTATTCGGCACACAGCAGCAAAGCTACAGATGTCTTAGAGTGGACCTTTGCGAGGCAGAGAGGGGGAACCAGCAATGCCCACTTGTGTAGCTAGGTAACAATGACCGAGAGGTGTTCTCTGGATGAGCGGTTCTCAACTTATTTGACCCTGGGACTTGACCCTTGAAAACAATCCACGTCACGCTTGGCAATCTTACAGCAGAGGTCTACCTTACATGACAAAGGCAGCTCCCAAACCTGCATTTTGACGAAAGACTAATGTGTGCTTGTGAGTGTTTGTGGATGGGCGGGTAGGTGTCTAAGGATGGACAAATCTATCTGTTTTACTTCGTATAATATTAGCATTTTTTTCAAGCACGATTTTTTAAAAATTCAGTTTCCACAGGCATTTTTAAATACCTCTTTTAAAGTTCTGTGAAAATTCACACATTTTCTGTGCACAGTCATACACGCAAACATTTGCGCATATATATATATATATATATATATATATATATATATATATATATATCCACAAATGCACACATTTTTTGCAAGCTGATTTCCCCAATATATGCTATTTTTATGCAATTTCCCCGAATGGATGCATTTTTATACACAATTCCCCCTAAGGTATGCATTTGTAAACACATTTTTTTGACCGGGGAACTGCACCACCAAATTTGAAGAAAAGGTTGCGTGTTCATTCAGGAAGTGCGTATTATGTTGGTTCATATTAAAATATGAACCAAACAACCCCCTCTCCTAATGTGGGGTCATTTGTAGATGAGAAACAGCGAGTGGGAGGAGTTTTTGACTTAACCCCTCCACTCCTGCAATAGTTGCTTTAAATGGATATTGTATTGATAATCTGTTTTATGCTTTTTATGCTTTTTCAATTTTGTATATTAGTTTTTTAATATTCAATGTTTTTAATCTTTGTAAACCGCTCAGAGAGCTTTGGCTATGGGGCGGTATATAAATGCAATAAATAATAAATAATAATAAATAATTATCCTGTGCTATTCCTCCCTCCCAGACAATTTTCATCTGTTTTTGCCCTCACCAGATTCTGAGGCTGGGAATAAACCTAGCTAGGGAGGAAATGGCCTGGGAGATTTTCAGTACTTTCCACGTCCATCCACATTTCCCCATATAAATGCTCTTCCCTGCTCCCTGATCAGCATTGCCTGAAAAACATGTTTGGGAGCTTGATAAGATACAATGTAGTTCTGCCCTGACATTCTTTATTTATATACATCACACACACACACACACACACACACTCACGAACAATACACACCAGTTATAGATGCTGACAAACTCTGCACATGTCCAGACTTTGAGGATTCTATGGGTCAGGCGCCTGTGAATATATTTAATATTAGACAACACCCCATCTGGAATCCAGATTTGGTCTAAGTAATGTGAAGTGGGGGAGGCTTATTTGATACATGGAGCAGGTGAGTGGTGATAGGGGATGGTTGGCGTTTCAGACATCCTAAGTATTGACTTGGACTCAACTCAGACATCCCAATAAATAGTCTAGTCTGAACTATTTCTGACCGAACAGTGGGGAATTTGTCTACATAAAAAATGTTCATGGATTCCAGTATATTGACCCCTCTCACACACACAACTCAAGAAGTTTTGGATTAAGCATCCTCCTCGGATATTTATCCTACACTGGTGTAGACGGAGGCCTGGGAAGTAGTGTCATGAAGGTTGCCAGTTCAAAACTCCAACAATAAAATGGGTCATCCCCCTGTCTCATACCTAGGCCTTGTGGCTTGGAAGCAGCAGTGGACGAGGCATATAAATACACTTGTAAAGCATTTTTATGAGATGTTTATGGCTCTCTGCCACCAGTGCCACCTTTCACGCCTCCTGTCATTAAATCCTTCTCAAAAATTACGTTGGCAGCCCAGCATAGGTTTTTCCATACCCTAATTTGTAGAAGGCCTAATTACAGAAGGCAAGTGTCATCCGAGGGCAGCTCACATTTACTGTTTCCATTACTGATGCCCGCAACATTGTTTACCATTTGCCTTCCTAATCTCATTGATGTTGCACAGGCGTCAGAAGCAGCGTCAAGGGTGGCTGTCTCAGATACCCGCTCATTAGCAGGACAGTTGTAATAGCGTGCGTCATGCGGCTAATGAGGCTACTGGAAAAGGTCTGCACTTTCTTAGTTTGGAGGACAGCAAAAGGGGCTGATACCAGCAGTGGGACAGAGACATGCAGAAGGACACGACCAGTCTGCTTGCTCTGGCTAAGGGTCATTGCAGAGTAAGACCAGGCTGTACAATGTTCCAAACCAGCTCAGCAATGGCTCCCTCCTTGGCGTGTTTTCAATGGCAGGCTAAAACTTTTCTGTTTCGGCAGGCCTTTGGGGAGTAGGTTGGACCTCTGTGGATGTGTTGCTTATATACTGGATTTTTAATTGTCCGTATTTTAAATGTTTTAAATATTTTACTATTGTACCATGGTTAATAATGTTTTAAAGTTTTGTAGATCTCTATCTGTTTTTAACTGTACATGTTTTAATTTGCAAAGCCGCCTTGAGTTCCAGTATTGGGGAAAAGATGGGATATTAATTAATTAATTAATTAATTAATTAATTAATAATGGGAGCCGTCTGTTCAGCTACTGTGGGAAACAGGATGTTGGCCCAGATGAACCCTTGGTCTACTCTAGCAGGGCTTTTCTTATGTCCAGAGTTGGGCGACCTTGACTTGGGAATCTTGTGGTCTGTGCATTGGTACTTCTCACGGCAAGCCATTGCAGGCAGAGTGGCCATACGAGCTACAGAAGCCCTCCTTGCACCAATCGGTGCAGGCCAGTTGATTATCTCTTAATAAAGGCTTCTAGGTCAGGCTTCCTCACTGGTCTGAGAAATTAAGGACGCAACCCTCTGCACATATAAACAGAAAAACAGTCCTATAACCCCCAGTATTCCCCAGCCAGGCATGGTGGCTGGGGAATGCTGAGAGTTTTAGGACTTTCTCTCCCTCTAAGCATGTACAGGATTGCACGTTAAGAGACCTGCCATCTATAGATTTGCCTTTGTCCAGTCCAGCTCAGCCCTGACTGCGCAGGAGCTAGTTTTGACTGGTTCAAACTGCATCATTTCCTAGGTACTTCCAGGTACTTGGAGGTCTCAGTACTGCAACCATCTTCCCCGAGGATGCCCAGAGAATGAGCCAAGCGTATGAGCCAAATCACACAAGTTAGTTTCAAGGTGTGCCTAGACCAAAACAAGTTGCAAATTAATTGTTTCATTAAAATTCATTTCGAAGTGTTAATTCTGCCGTGAACACCTATGCTCAGGGTTCTGTGCCATCACTTCACTCTAGTGTGAAGCAGCCCAGCTGTGGTACAGTGCGCAGCATGTTGGATTCGGTTTGTGGCTTAACTCCCCCTGCAGCCATAATCTCAGCGCCACTTTGCACAATGGGTGAGTTCACATGTCACACAGAGAATAAGCCACCATGGGTTAGTTGTTTGCTTACTAACCTGACAGATGATCAGTTCCTCTGTGGTTTGCAGTGACTTGTCCCCCCCCCCCCCAGTCCCCCTCAGTTCTCCCGCTGGCTCCTGGAATGTATCCCTGGTGCCTTTGTGGCAGAACCCTTTGTTTCTGTGGTCCCTACATCAGCTGTCTTTGTGCAATTGCTCTGCTGGGTTGTTGGCTGCCAAAGGAAACTCCCCTTCACCTACATTAGATTGCCAAATGTAATTAATTATCTGAGCAGTTATTAACATGGTAACATGTTTGCAACCTTTTTTAAAAAAATGGGGGGGGGGGTCTTGCACATGTGCGCAAGACCATTTGTCCGCAAGACCACTTGTCCGCCATTAGTCCAGCATACTGCTATCTCCCTCTTGTCAATGTCCTTGCCAATTCATCCTCCACTTCCCTGTCTAGTGAACAATACTGTCTAAAGGCTGCTTCGTGTACTCCCGCAATAATTACACCCACCCCAAAAGCTCCTTCTTGTGCAGTTGTTGAATGCTTTTGGCTTCCCGCTCCCCTTTCGTGTTTGTTGTTTCCCTCCCCTGGTCTATGTTGTCGGCTGTGAGATATACATGTGGGTTAGAGAGCAGTGAGGCAGATTCCTAAAAATAATAATAATACACATATGTCATGACAGAGCAGTAAAGCTGAGGGAAAGTTATGCAAGTTTCATAGTGGCGGACTTTTGCATCTGTGCGCTTGTGCATTCTTCTCAAAATCAAAACCTAGGAAGCACTGCCTCTGGATCTCTGGCTGCCTGGGGAAGCTGTAGCAAGGTACAAATTTTTACAAGGAGGCAAAAAGTTTACCACGAATGTCATCTTCTTCATAATTCCAGTAAACCCTAAGCTGCGTCCCTCCTTCTTCAAACGTATCAGTTCTTGCTGCCCTCCCTTTTTTTAACCTGAATGCACCAGGTCAGTTTACAGAGAAGAGCTAGGTCCCAATAACGTTACGAGACGTTCTTTCAGGCTTGCTATGTCCTTGGTTTTCCCATATTTTCCACAGGTCACTTTGGCTGCAAGGAACACATGGAACGATAACAGCTGTTTGTCCCCCAGGACCTCTTCCTTTCAATAGGACAGTAAGCACAATTTCAGGTTGAGGTTCACTTTTATAGATCTTATTTCGCTTGCTCATATATGAGTATTCTTATATGCCGCATGCTTGTCCCATTCACTCCGCTCAATTTAGGTTATACGTTTTTAAATGTGATGTGGAAATAGCCATCACTAGGTGGCCTTGGGCCAGTCACAATCTGTTAGCTAGCCTACCTTACAGGCTTGTTGTGAGGTTAAAATGGGACAACCGAATTCATGGAGCCCTCTTAGAAGGAAAGGTGGGATATAAAAGACATAAGCATGTCGCCCAAAATACTAGCCAGTGGCCAAGGATTACTTGGAAGCAACCCACTGTAAAATGGAAGCTAAGTTTACTACCAAAAATCAGCCGTTAATGGTATCTTAGGGAGCCATATAAATTAGCCTTACTATTCCCTTTAAACAAGGGAGGGGAAAAAATTAAGGGAGACTTAGATTCTCTGTCTTTCTTTCCTCTTCAAATTATTGTCAGCCAATTCCCACCATCAACATTTGGACAACCTACAAAGATGATGAATTCTTTTAATATCTCTTCATGAATCAGCCACTGCAGGCACAAATGTTTTAGCTCCACTTTTCCAAATCTCCCTTCCATGATATCAACAAAATAACAGCAAAAACCTTCCTCATACTGAACATAGTATTCTGGGTGTTTATATTCACCAATGCCCCATTATAGGGAAGCTGTAAAAAATGATATAGGAGGATGTGTTTTATAGTTCGGACAATCATATCATGCCGATACCATGAGCAAGGAAGATGTAATAACCAAAGAGGAGAAGCCATAAAAGTAGCGAGCCAAAGAGTATAGGGAATAAGGTATCGACAAAGAAGGGAAGATGCTCAGGACCAGCTGACCACTTGAAACTGGAATGCTGAATATAGTTGCAATGAGCCTGGGAATCTATTTGGCAATAAAAGAAACTCAGGCTGGAAGGCTGCAGCCGTGTATTTATCATTGCACATGGCGGAAATACTGACCTTCTATTTTGAAGGGCAGAAACAAGGGAGATCATGGTTCATGGAAGATCCAGGGCATTTGAAGAAGAAGTCTTGCAGATTCCTAAAGTGGAGCTAAATAACTTGTAGCATCCCTCAATCTGGCCCTCAGGTTGTCCCTCTTTTCTCACTATTGGATCCTTTACTACCCATTCGCTGTCTTCTTCCTCAATTATTAGAAAACCTAGAAAAGCCACATTTCCACCTATCTCCCCACTCATTGTGAACATGTTTGGACATATCCACCATCTATTCACCATAGGTATTTTGCTGCACAATTGCAGGCAGGCATCCATATATACCAAAGAATGTTGATGTGCCAATGAAAACATTGATCCAGACATACTGATCTGTGCCTTTTTAAATAGATCAAACGTATATTTGTATATTTTACTAGCAGCTTTAGCTTGTGTTCTGCAAGCACAGATGTGTGTTCCTTGCTACTGGCTGGACATCAGGAAAAACTGCCTGACTGTTAGAGCAGTATGCAATGGAACCAATGACCTAGGGAGGTCGTGGGCTCTCCCACACTAGAGGCGTTCAAGAGGCAGCTGGATGCTTTAAGGTGGATTTCTACATTGAACAGGGTGTTGGACTCGGTGGCCTTATAGGCCCCTTCCAACTCTACTACTCTATATCTATGATTCTACCACTAAAAGCCATACCCCCTTTCCAGTCCATGATGGCGAAATGGAATTCCCACAGGCCCAGCGTTCAGCCGCACTGCTTATGTCAGGAGCAGGCAATCATTTCGGCCTATGAGGACATTTGGGAATTTGAAAAACGGTCCTGAGCACCACCACAAAATGGCTGCCGTGGGTGAGCATGGCTGGTCACAAAGGACAAATAGTCCATCCAGAGGCGTTCATGGGAAATTAAGATGGCAGCAGCTAGAGGCCACCACTTTGCTTTGAAGCAATCACAGCTGCTAATAAGAAAATATAAACATATATTTTAAATAAAAATTAGGAGGAGTAGGGTGCCTCAGTGGATGCCAAGGAAGATGTCTGGAGGCACACTGGTTCCTGTGGGTGCTATGTTCCCTGCCCACTGGCCTATGTGCACACCAGATTTCAGCTTCCTAGGTGAAATGAAAGTACCAATTTTGCCATCACCGTGAAGATCAGGAAGTTAGGCTGAGGTGATGCCATATCTATCCCGTAACATTCCCCTGAAAGCACTTGTTTTCGTAGCTCTTGTGAAATATATTTAACAAAGCCCCACAGTAATTCTTTCATTAATACACTGGAGTGGGACAGGTGGAAAGAGAAATAAAAACCTGCTCACAGATGTCATCTGGCAGAAAGTGGCTATTAATATTTTACAAGACACTCGGATTCTGCACGCTTCCTTTTTGCTGTTAAAATTGAAGAGCTTCCTGAACACTATATTTCTCAGTTATTACACCCTTAATTAAATGGATTCACATGGGGAATTCCCTAATGAGAATAGCTCCAGAGTCAGAAGGCCGCCGCCGAGTGCGTATTGAGGACCCAAAAAATCACGGCAATAAATGGAGGCAGCCTGCCAGAGGGTACCGAAAGCTAAAGCAACGCAGAGTTTAACTGAGGATTAAACTCAGTTATTGGCCGCATAAGCCCATAAAAGTAAAGTGCTAATAGCCATTCTCATGTTACATTGACTTAGCATTAAGCACCCCAAGGAATCTCAATAGAGCTTTTGAAAACCAGCCGGTCTGACATAAAATGAAAATGAGGTGCCTTTGAACAGCAATATCTGAGTTATTTTATTTTACTGGACCAAATTATGTTAATGGAACGATGAACTGTCAAGCATAACATAGCTGTTGGACCCAGCGAATACGAAAGCCCAAGAATGCAGAATCCCAATGGGATGATGTGATGTACAGGAGGTGGGATATGGCCAGCATCTGGGTAGGTCATTGGGTCTGAAATTTTTTAAGGAAGAGCAGCTGTCACATTAGAGCCAGGAGGCAAGGATTAGGCCAGGGATCAGAGGCACCAGAGTCAAGCCAGGAGGTCGCGCTCAGAGTTGGTGCTGTGAAGTCAAGCCAGGAGTCACAACAAGCCAGAGCGTCATATCCCCTGACTTCCATGTCAGGACATCCTGGCATTGGAAGATACCACGGAGGAAGATCCCATCACTGGTCCTAATGATGGTGAGGGTTGTGGGTCAGAGGATGCTGATGGCCCTCCCAAGAAGAGGTGCTCCATTCAAGGAGACTGTGGCATTGGAAGAACAAAATACCTAGACTGGTCCTATCTCCCTGCTCGAGACCTACCATGTCCACCATCCAGGACTCCAGGAACAAAGGGAGCAGCAGGTCTGGACAGAAGCCCAGAGCTGGAGGCACTGTGCCTGTCAGTCAGCATGTCAAATAGCCTTGAGCCCTACTCGTGAGGAAGCAGGCGCTGGATCAGGGCCCTAATGACAAGCCAGGAAGGAAGCGAGGCAGCAACATCCCCTATAAAGTTGCTCAGTTGGCGCTTAGGCCTTGTTGAAGCAACATTTTTTTTCTGAGTGTGCTCTCTGCTGCACAGCTCCCCTGCGAAGGGGACCTCCCTGATCCTTGAACCACAGGACTGCTCCTGGATAGGCAGGAATTGACATTTATGGCAGGAACGGGAGACATAGCCAGGCAGACAACTGCTCCCCAGGCTTACGCAGAAAACCTTTTATAGTCCTTCCTCTTAAGTAGAGACAAGTCGCCATCAAGGGTGGGCAGAAGTAGTCCTGTCCCTGGTAACCCATTACTGCCTGGGGGGGATGTTCGAAATTGTAGTCCTGGTGATCCACAATTCAAGGAAGCAGTCACAGAGTAATGGGTTCCCAGTTCTAGCTCTGATGGCACATAAAAGGAGGATGCGACTTCCCCATTGCAGTTTCAATAAATACTTGCATTAAAAATAACAGTTTTCAAAAGACTGCAGTCCAACTAACTGAGTGTGAGTGGTGAAATCAACCTTTTAGGTTCATTTCAGGTAGATGGTTAAAATAATTTTCAGAGACAGGGGAAGGCTCTGGTTGATGAGCTAAGCTTTCATTGGGGGGGGATTTCTCTATTATCAAAGCGTCGTTACTTTTTCAGTTGCCATTTTACTATAACAAGAACAAGGAACAAGGACAGAAATAGCCTTCCAAAAGGCCCATTAAAGGCCCCTGCTTAAAGGACAGACTGAAAGGAATTTGGGATATGTTGTATACACATTTCTGAAGGCAGGGAAAAAGCCAATCACATCAAAGTGCGTATGCTGACATTTGGAGTCAGTTTCTAGCGTATGGGACCAGACACTACAATCAGTGGATTATTATTATTTTTTTTGGAATTTTTGAAATATCGCTTATCTTTCAAGTATCTTGAAACTAAGAATATCTTTATTTTGTACGTTACAGATTTGCTATAACGCTCAATACGTGCAAATGGATATGCTATGAATGCATGTGTTTTGCAACATTTCAAAATCATATGCCGAAAAGTTTTTTTTTTAAAAAAACTATGTGGTCCTGTGAATGGGTATGTGGAATTTGATCTGTTTTTAAATTGCTTTGAAGGCCTAGACCAGAGGTTGGCCATACGGCACCTACCAGGTTCCTTCTACTCACGTTTCTGGGCCCAGCATGGAGGTCTCCCTCCGTTCCCTAGCGAGTGCGAGGCGCTCACCTGGAGCAGAAGAAGGAGGCCACAGGAGAGAGGCAGCAGTGGGGTGTGTCTCCTTGTGTGTTCACTGAAGACCCATTGCTGCAGAGGGGAGGAGTCACCGCTGTTCGAAAAGAGACAATCTGTCCACTCGGAGCAGCTCTGCATGGGTCTCTCGCTGTCGTGCGTAAAGGAGGCACCCTCGCTTGCTTTGCCCGCTTCTCTTGCTGGCGGGACTCTGTGGGCCGGGCCCCCTCTTGCTGCTGCCCCAGCTCAGAAGTAAGCGCTACAGAGTTTATATATGTATGTATGTATGTATGTATGACATTTTATACTGTCCAATAGCCAAGGCTCTCTGGGCAATGCAAAATTAAAACCATAAAATGCAATACGTAAACAATAAATTTAAAACGTTAGAAGTTGGAGAATGCAATATAAAATCAGCGAAATTACAGTCCCGGGAAAGCCAGTACGAAACGGTATGTTTCCAGGAGGCATTGGAAGGATGTTACATTTTCCACCCCCCGAACCACACAAGCAAGGATTCTCCAGAGAGTGGGCACCGCTACAGGGAAGGCCCGCCGCCAAGTTCAGTGGGGCTTCCTCCCATGTAGGCCTAGGTAGGCCTGCACCACAGTGGTGTTGATTCGAGAATTAAGCTCCATTGAAAAGAATTAGACTGATTTCTGAGGAACCCTGCCTAAGGCTCTTTCTACACTGTATACAGGTGTAGGGGGGGGGGGACTGCGGCGATCCCAGAAGTAGCCACTTTTGGGATCATTGCTTCAGTCCACATCAGAAGTGCGACGACCCGGGCTGCTCCCGGGCCATCGCGCCCGCCATTTTGTGGTTCGGGTGGAAAGGAGAAGAGCGCTCTAGTGCTCCAATGCAAGATAAGTGAAAAAAAGTGCGCAAAATTGGAGTCCTCGTCCCCCTGCCATCCTGAGGATGGTGGGCTTGCTCCCCGCTTCCCTGATGGGCACGGAGCGTCATTTGGATTCACAGGGACCAGCCGGAGGCCATCCCAGGCGAAACGCCTGGTGTAGAGAGGGCCTAAGAGGGAGGAGAATCGAGTTGGGTTTTTAATGAGCGGGGGCTAAAATTGTGTGGGTCTCCGCTGCCTCTTCAACTCTGCAAAACAATGTCTTGTAAGAAGAGGAGGAGCAGGCTGGTTTGCTTCGCTAGAGATGTCATTCCAATTCAGCCACTCCAGTTGTTTTACAAAGCCAGCACAAAGGGATGGTGGAAGGATCCTCCACTGAAATCTGGCCCTTCTTTAGTCTTCTCTGTAAGTGTGAGAACCACAGATGCAAATGGAGTTGCGCCCGCCCTCACGTTCCCAATAAGCTTTGGCTATTGGGCAGTATAGAAATGCACTCACTCACTCAATCAATTAATCAATCAATCAATGCTCCTTCTTTGCCTTGAGTGAGGGTGTTGCTATGTGTTGGGGAATTGAAGCGGAAAGGGACAAACGCTGCGAGCGCTTGTATTAACAATAAGTCCAGTAGCAATTCAGGAGCTGAACAAATACTCACACACCATTTCTGTGTATAATACAGGTTGTTTACGTGTGGTCCAAAATATACAGAGGCACAACAGTTTCCGTCCAGATATATACAGTCCTTCACAAATCTCTCCATGTCCAAATACACCATGCCTGACACCCACACTAGCCATTAAACTAAGGCTCACTTATATACATTTTAGACATCAGCCCAGCCCAGATTAATCATCTTATCTTATTAGACACTTAGCAATAATCAGGTTGACCTTTACAGTTCTGTACAGGAAAAAAACTCTATCTCTGTCTTATTGCCTTCAGCTGGCTGATCTGTCCTTCAGGACTCTAAAACTTTCAACCAATCCACTTAGTCTATGAATTTTCCTCAACACTATGTTTCCGTAGTCTGCTATGTGTGCATGAGTGAGTTAGGCTGACCAGATAAAATCCAGGTCAGGGCTCATGTAACTTTAACAGTTGTAGAGAAAAGGGAATTTCAGCCAGTGTCATTTGTATGCAATTAGTTCCTGGTGAAATTCCCTCTTCATCCCAACAGTTAAAGGTGCAGGCGCTATACTAGAGTGACCATATACAAAAGAAGGCAGGGCCCCTGCAACTTTAACTGTTGTGATGAAGAGGGAATTTCACCAGGAACTAATTGCATACAAATGACACTGGCTGAAATTCCCTTTTCTCTACAACAGTTAAAGTTACATGAGCCCTGACCTGGATTGTATCTGGTCACCCTAGAGTGAGTGATTCCGCATCTCTCCCTTCCTCGCCACCCCCACCCCATAAATAAACCCGGTGTCTTTTCTGCATGGAATTGCCAACCACACCCCAGCAGCAAATTCTGTGGTGGGGCCCACGACAGTCCTTCAAGATCCCCAAATGTGCTGGCGAGTCTACAAACTTTGCCTGGCCTAGGCTGCAAAGGAAGATTAAAAAAAAAAAAAACACCATGGGAAAATTATAAATGAATACAGCATAGGGCGGCCGTATGAAAAGGAGGGCAGGGCTCCTGCATCTTTACAGTTGTATAGCTAAGGGAATTTCAGCAGGTGTCATTTCTATGCATGTGGCACCTGGTGAAATCCCCTCTTCATCACAACAGTTGAAGCTGCAGGAGCTATACTAGAGTGACCAGTTACAAAAGAAGGCAGGGCTCCTATACTAAGGTGACAAGATATAAAAGAGGGCAGTCCTCCTTTTCATACGGTCACCCTAATATTGCAACACGAGCCACAATTCAGCAGAGCTGTTCTGAACGTGCTAAAATAGTTTCTTCTGGTCTCCGAAACTCATACCTTGCGTAGCACATGATTCACGGATTTACACACACTCCCAGGATGAATGACAGTGTAAACTGGCCACGATGGGGGAGAAAAGCTTGGATGGACACCCATCTTATCCTATGCTGGTGCCCATTGCGGTCAAATGTACCAATGTACCGAACATCTCTTGGGTCCATACATTGTCCTGACCCCTGATTCAACACCCATCACTGTCTGTGCTGATGTGGTTAACATACCAGGTGGGTTGGCTTTTTAAAAATCCGTTTGCATGTTTGGGACTCAATCCGGAAAGCAATCTGCCTACAGCGTGCCTGCTTCTACGCCTGCATATGGGCCATTTATTCGTTAGAAGGTTCTTTCTGGAAGTTTCCAGGGGAAGTGCAGCAAAATGCATCATTAGCTTCTCATTAATTTCACGACCCCCCCCCCCCACCAACACGTTTCTTAAAATAGTGGTGCTGCAACTTTAAATTACAGAACCAGCTCGGTGTTTAATGAGAGATTTAGCGCAGCAGGGTTTCTGTTAAATTAAGTTGTGCCTTCACATCACAGTGGGAAAACAGGTGTATATTGGTTTAGAATTATGGAAATGTTGACTAATTCCAAGGCTTGTAATCAAACAGCAAGGCACCCAAGCAATATTTCCTTCCAAGAGACGGCATTAATCATTCATGCCTTGCAATGTTTTCTTCATGGCCACCAAAAAGGCTTGAAACTCAAAGGAACAGATAGCGTGTTAATGCCTTTGCGTCTCCCTTAAAGGGGCTGGGGTGGTGGTGGTGGTGGGGAGGATTTATCTGCCGGAGCCACACGTAACAGCCGAGTTATGGAGATACCGGCTTCATTTGAAACGGAGGCTGAAACGGAGAGAGACCGCAACTGCGAAACAAATTGGGCTAACAAGGCCTTTCTGGATTTTGACTTTCGATCAGCTCCAGGCCCTTAACTGGGAAGATGAGAGGGGAGAAAAGGCGGGTGAAGCCAGCACTATCCAAGAAGAAACACAAATTCCTGCGGTTGCAAGTGGCGCCTTCCACTGAAAAATTGCATGCATGCATGCACCCCCCCCTCCAGATTGCTGCTGGGGCCAGATGTCAAAACCACTCATGGCCCATCTGCATCCCTCATGGAAATTGGGCACGCCACAGATGATTGATCTGGGTTTGAGGTGATGCTGTCGGAGAGGAAGCAACTGCTCCAATTTGTACATAGAGCAGCCTTCCCAACCAGGGCTGCTACATATGTTTAGGACTACAACACCCATCATGCCCACTAGGTGGGGCTGATAGGAGTTGTTATCCAACACCTCTGGAGCCCACCAGGTTTTAGCTCAAGTAGAGAGAAGACTTTGGCCAGTAATGCTGGCTCCCTCCTTTTACAATGGAACCCTGCTCAGTGGCAGGGTGACCATATGGAAAGGAGGACAGGGCTTCTGTATCCTTAACAGTCATGTAGAAAAGGGAATTTCAGCAGATGTCACTTGTATGCATGCAGCACCTGGTGAAATTCCCTCTTCATCACAAGACTCCAGGAGGCAGGAGCTATACTAGAGAGACCGGATACAAAAGAGGGCAGGGCTCCTGCAGCTGTAACTGTTACGATGAAGGGGGGATTTCACCAGGTGCTGCATGCATAAAAATGACACCTGCTGAAATTCTCTTTTCTGTACAACTGTTAAAGATACAGGAGCCCTGTCCTCTTTTTCATATGGCCACCCTATTCAGTGGGGCTGACCCAAACTGGTCAAAAATCAGCCCTTTAGTGCTTATTCCTGCTGACTGTCACACCACCCAGCACTTAACGGATAAAAAACAGGGACATGCCCCTATCAGTATAATTAAAACTATGGGATTCACTTCCACAGAACATAGTGATGGCCACCAATTTGGATGGCTTTAAAAGGGGAATGGAAAATTTATAGAGGAGAAAACAATGAATGGCTAATAGTCCTGATGGCTATATGCCAGCTTCTACAGCAGCGCCAGCTTGTACGGTGCCGGCTTCTACATCACCAGAGGCAGATCCCACATTTTCACAAGAGAAGAGCTAGAAGCCAGCAACCCCCCCCCCCCATCTTTCCTTATTATGTCACCTGACTGGTTCCTTAGCCAGCTTTCCCTTTGCCTAGGAGCCCTATATTTAAATTTTGTAGCTTACATAGTTCTTGATCTGGCCTTGATGACAAAGCACAGGCAGCAACACAGGGGTCTTTTGCTTGTCCAAGGCCAGGCCCAACGGCCTCTGCTAATCAGACCTTTTGATTTCCTTCTGCTTTTGCGTGGAGGAGGCACCATTGAAGGAGAGCAGGAGCTTCGCTGCCTCCCTTCCTCTGCACCATATATATATTTCTGGCCGGTTCTTGGGTTCTACACTCTAGAGCTTCAGCTATTGGGAGGGGGTGGGTATAGAAATGTAACAACTACATAAATGAACAAAATATTGTTCCAATTTGTCATGCCTACATTGTGTTTGGTGTGCTTGCCACAAGGCAGAAATTCTTTTAAAAAAATGTGTCGTTGGTGGCACTTCCTGGTACAAAATATGCAACATTTCACTATATTAGCATGAATCCGTTTATATTTCTAGCCTGTCTTTCCTCAGTGGAGATCGAGGGAACTCATAGTAACCTAGGGCGACCATCTGAAAAGGAGGACAGGGCTCCTGCATCTTTAACTGTTGCATTGAAAGGGGAATTTCAGCAGGTGTCATTTGTAGGCATGCAGCACCTGGTGAAATCCCCTTTTCATTACAACCGTTAAAGCTGCAGGAGTCCTGCCTAGAGTGACTAGATACAAAAGAGGGGAGCTTTCACGGTTGTGATGAAGAGGGGATTTCACCAGCTGCTGCACGCATACAAATGACACCTGCTGAAATCCCCCTTTCAATACAACAGGAGCCCTGTCCTCCTTTCCATAGGGTCACCTTAAATAACCCTGTGAGATACGTGAGATTGGAGAGATCACCCAGTGAGTTTCTTGATTGAGCAGGCTGCTATCCCCACAGGTCTCCTTAACTGATACTAGTTTAGCCTTCTTCAATCTGGTGTCCTCTATATGTTCTGGACTGCAACACCCATAATTCCCAGCCTGTATGGCCAATGCTGGTGGGGGATGATAGGAGTTGCAGTCCAACGCATCTGTAGGGCACCAGGTTCGGGGAAAAGTTGCTGCAAGTATTAAACCACATGAGCTCTCAAATTAGCTCAGGCAGACATAATCTGAAATAAAATGAAGGCTTAGGTCTAGAGCTGAGCTGTAAAAATGGGGACATGGGACTGCACAGTAAAAACGGTCACCCCCTTCTGAGCCCTTCTGAAGAATTGCTGAGGCTGAGTTCTTTTTGCATCTTGAGAGAGCTTTGGAGAAGACATAAAAAAAGGCTCCCCAGTCAGCAATTCTTCAGAGAATATCAGAAAGGAGGTGAAAGATTTAGCTACACAGCCATGCAACTATGTCCCTGCCGGCTATATAAACACAAACACAAACACACACACACACTGAGGTGTGATTTCCCCATTTGTAGTGCAGGTGATGGCACGTGCCTCTTTGCAGGTAACGAATCAGAACTGGAGATGTGGTGACATCACTGATGGCAAACAAATGAGCTCCCTTTGCCTTCAGCAAGGTCATCATGTAGCCAAATCGGATTGACTTCATGATGACGCATCACATGTTCCCACAAAATAAAAAAAACAAGTTTGAAAGGGGGGGGGAAAGGGGGGCACCAAAGCAAGAGCTGATGGAAGCTGCTAAGTTGCTCCAAATGGGTAGGAAAGAATTGTGTGTTTTGGAGGAGGGGAACAGGCAACTTTTTATGTTCCCTGAGTCTTGCTTTGTACCCAAAATGTTCAGAAGCAAATGTTTGGTTCAGCACTCATTGAGGCCAGCCTCACTGTATGGCCAGGTGGGACTCCTGCTATTTATTATTGTTAGTATTCACACAGTGTGATGAAAATTGGCCAAGAAAAGAGTGCCTGACCCCCATCCCCACCCCCCGGATCTAGCATCCAAGAGGACTGGTTCACATCCCTTCACAGTAAGATCAGTCCTGGTTTCGTTCTCTCTGGGGCAAAGTCAGAACCACATTTTCACCCTGGCTTCCCATGTTCATGTACTTTCCTCTATATCCTGCACCACAAGGTTATTTTAAAAACTGTCCATGTTTTCCTTGTATTTCAAAATTCATTAACAATTATTTAATCCTGCGCTGGTTCCTTTTTGGGCGACGTAGGAACCTGCCTTATACTGGGTCGGACCATAGACCCATCTAGCTCGGTTTTGTTGACAAGGGCTGGCAGCAGCTTCCATGGGTTTAAGGCATGATCCTTTTTCTAGCCCAACCTGGAGAAGCCAGGGATTGAACCTGGGGTACATCTTGACCAGGGGTTTGCCCTGGGTGGATTCGGAGTGGCGGAAGGTCATCTATATGATGCAGCCACCATCGCGAAGCCATCCAGGGGCGAACCCCCAAAGCTCTGCTTTTAAAAAAGTCAGGCACTTACCCCAACTTTTTTTGCTTGCAGCGGACAGCATCTGCTGTCTGCTGCCCTTGCTCCGGAGCTGCTGCGGAGGCACGCCACAGCTGGTGGTGAGCCCTGATGGCAGGGAAGGGGTGGACCAGCGAGCCAAACAGTCGCTGGACCACCTCCGCGCCTCTGCAAAATAAATAAATCGTGCAAAATAAATAAATAAACAAACAAACAAACAAAAGGGGGGGAACTTTGGAGAGGAGCTCCCCGTTCCTCCCCCTTGTTGCTGTTCCCCCCCTCTCTGTTTATCTGCCCCCCAGCACCTGGAGAATTAATCCACCCCCTCCAAAAAAAAAGCCCACCTTGAACGACGTGCACGGGCTTGGTGGATAGGCACGGCAGTGTTTCCTTCTCCGAAGTCCGTAATCACGCTCCTTCCCGTGAAGATAACAGGAAGGAGCGCCAATGCAGGATTGCAGGCCTCGCTCCACCGCCGGGGCGCAGACACGACGCCATGAAGACACAGCCCTGGACCCTTCTGAATGCTTTACCAGTGAGCTTTGGTCCTTTCTCTAACTACCGCATGCCAATAAGAGCAGTTTTCAACCAACCTAAGATCGCTGTTGGGCTGTCCAGGTGTCACAGTTCATATGCATTGAGCCATCAGGTCATTAACCTTCGCTGTAAGACCAAAACCATTTTGAGCACTAAGAGCTGGTAAGTAGCACCTTCTGCAGAGGGAGTGATTTCTTTTCTGTTCTCTCTCCACCTCCCCCCCCCCCGCCCCCCCACCCCCGGACCGGCTTCCTTCCAGTTCCAGAATGATTACGGCGAAAGAAAGTAAATGTACTCACCCCAGGTAAAGTTTTAATATTGTGCAGCGCATTCTGTGCCTCGAGTGCAGCTTTTCTTGTATAAAATGTTACGAAACAACAACCTACAGAGAGAAATTGGAAAGCTTTCAGAAATTACTGGGAATGGTTTGCTCGGCTACAAAAGAAAAGAAAGGGAGGTTGGAGGAGAAGATGATTGAGCAACATGATTATAGGAGGGGCTGAACATGTGAATTATAATGCGCCTACATGAGCGGCCTGAGAAAGAGGAATGCTTTATTGTTTAAAAAGGAGGGGAGGGTGGGGGAAAGAGAGATTAAAATCACCCCCACATATTGTATCCATGCAGCACACCCACAGTTTCAGCAAACTGTTACTGTTCAGAAATTCACTGAACCAAAAGTTCAATTGGCACCGCGGAGTAAACAACGGAGTATCCCTTCCCCCCCCCCACAGGAGGCTTTTGCGCGTGGCTAGCACAGATTTGACATAGCTGAGAGCTCCATCGCACCTACTTTTTATTATTATTATTGGTATGTACCCACAGTTTTGATCTCCGTTTCCCGTTCGCTATCGTAGCCATACCGGGGCCTCCCTTTTCACTATGGGCTCTTATGAGTGTGTGTGTGTGGGGGGGTTGTTTCTGGTGGCGAGAAGGGAAGGGGCAGGCAGGGAAAGACGAAGAAGGGGGAATCCCGTGTGCTGGAGGAGGAGAATTGCCCTGCCCTCACCTTTCCTCATCAACAACCCCCCCCCAACAAGAGGGGGGGATATTCCAAACTTTCTCCGTGCCAAAATACTTCGCAACAAGGGGCAGAAGGGACGTGATGAGAGCAGGGCCCCCTCCACAAGGATTCGCTTTTGCGCCTGGTTAAGTGATTATGTGCTTCATCCCTGAAGCGCATTTACCCCTAATACCTCTGCACGAGAGGCAGGCAGGGAGAGGGGAGGGGGGAGGCAAGACCCCCGGAGGCAGGAGCCGATCTCGGCCGTGGAGCAGCGGAGGGGGCAGCGAGAGTCCTCCGCCGGCCTTTCTGTCTGCAAAGGCAAGAAACCGGGGGTGGGGGGGGGCGCTCAGGGGAGCCGGGAGGAGTTGTCACTACTGGACGGGGAGCGTCTCCTTCCCGGCGGGGGCGGCGGCGGCGGGGAGGGGGGGGGCGGCGGCAGGGCGACCCCTTCTTCGGCCACGCAAAGCTCTCCCGCGCGCGCTGGCTGCAGCCTCAGCGCTCTGCTCCATTGCCTGCCTGTGTGCCTGGCTGCTTCGCCCTCCCCCGCCGGAGGGAGGGAAGTCTGTCGAGGGACGTGGGCGGGCGGAAGGCAAAAGATGGAGCCAGAGGAGCCGGCTAGGGAAGCCAGGAGCCGAGTGGGGGAGCGAGCAGCAGCAGCAGCAGCAGCACATCCCGCCGCAAAATAAAACTCGCTATTTAACGCGCATTCGATAATGCGCACAATCGGAGGGATAGCACGCCTCTACGCCCGATTTGCGCTCCCTCCTTGTAGAGGTAAATTTTTTAAAGCGCCTTGAAAGAGCTTTAAACCTCTCTTGTAGAGGCAGCCCAGGACAGGGGTGACGTCATGAGAGTAGCTCGCGGCAAAAACACAGGCAAGGCAGGGCGAGTGTGCAGTAAATCGCTGGTGTGATGGAGCCCTGAAACTTATCAACGAGAACTGCCCAGGAAAAAAAAAGCCAGCTTAGGAGCTGGAGATATCCATCTGAGGCGCCCATCCTTGGTAACTCGTCATGTAGTTTACAAAAATCAAAACCATAAAAACGATTTAAAATATAAAACAAACAACGGTATAAGAACATAATTTAAAATAATTTAAAATACAGTATAAAAGCACAACCAGGATAAAAACTGAGCAGTTGTGCAGAAATCGATAAGTGATTTAAAATACAAATTTAAACAGCAAGGTTTGTAGTATCAAACATCTGGAAGGTACCAGGCTGAGGAAGGCTGATCTAGGGGATTTTTCAGGTGTGAAATAATAGGAAGAGGATGAGTTAAATACTCCACGTGTCTGCAAATCTCCTCACCTCCACTGAGGAAACGGGGTTGGGAACCCTTGTGGCCATGTGTCTTCTTTTACAGAGGACAGTCCTCGATTCGAAAGCACCCTAAGAACATAAATGCTGTTCTGGCCCATTTAGTCCAGCATTCTGTTCACATAGTTGCCAACCAGCTGCTCATAGGAGACCCACAAGCAGGATGTGAGTGCAGGATCTGCCTCCTGCCCATATTCCTCAGCAACTGATGTACATAGCGCTCACTGCCTCTGATCCTGGAGGTAACATAGAGCCATCAGGGCTAGTAGCCATCGATAGCCTTCTCCTCCAGGGATTTATCCAACCCTCTCTCCAAGCCATCCAAATCGGTGGCCATCACTACATCTTGAGGAAGTGAATTCCATTGTTTAACTATGGGCTGCATGAAGAAGTCCTGCCTTTTCTCTGTCCTGAATCTCCCACCAATCAGCTTCATGGGATGACCGCTTTGGGCTCTAGTATTATGGGAGAGGGAGAAAGATTTCTTCCCATCCACTTTCTCCACAGCATGCAGACTTTTTATACACTCCTATCATGTTAACCCCATTCTCTAAACTAAACAGTCCTAGATGTTGTAACCTTTCCTCACAGAGGAACTGCTCCAGACCTTTGATCTGTTTAGTTGTTCTTTTCTGCATTTCCCCCCACCCCCAACTCTACAATATCCTTCTGCAGGTGGGCGGAACTATGAAAACTTGCCCATCAACAGTTCACACCTGAACAGGAGACTAAATAGGCAGGCACACAGGTCACCTGCTTGCAATCTTCCAGACCAGTGATTTAGTGCACTTTCGCCATGCCTAGTGTGGGGATTTGCAGCACAACACTCATATGCCTGTCCTGCTGACACCCTGCCTCTTCCCTAGTCATTTCTGTTTTTTCTAAAAGTCTGGATTATTTTCCCTAAGTGCGTTTAATGTGCCCTAAGCCTCTGTGTAGTTTTAAAGGAATTAGGGGTTTGAATGGATTGCATCAGGTCCTGGCAGGGAAAAGCGATCTCTCCCAACAGCCAGCTCCAAGGCTCAATCTAAACCCCAAATGTTACATCCAGGCCCAAAAGTGTTTTTTAAAATCATACAAGGCCTGAATCTCTGCAGAGACAGGATTGCACTACCTCGATGCCCCCAAAGAGCCAGACTAAAGGGTCGTTCCATTTTTGCCCAGCAGAAAGGCGGTCTGGTTGAAGTACTCATCTGACAGGACCTGACTAGAGGGAGAAAGAGAAGGGGAGGGGTGGAGTGGAGTGGAAGAGCAAAGGAATGAAAGAGCAGCTATTCAGGTGAAAAGGATCATCAGCTTGACGTGCTGGTAAAAAAACACGGAGGCAAACCAGGGGGAAAAATTAGTTGTGATGGAGGTCTATGACAAGATGTGCAGGATAGCTATTTAAATGTTAGTAATTGTTTCTAAATTTGCATTTCTACATTTAAATTAGCATATGCAAATCTAATGCAAATTTTCTTTCTTCTTTTCTATTTGGTGGTGCATGCCTTCTGTTTTGGCAATTCCTGGGAAAGTATCATTCCATCTTAATTTGACAGCTACCGTGGCTATGCCTCAGCCCAACGACGGACCTTCCCACAGAACTGCCCATGCTTGTGACAGTGGCAAATTTCTCCTTAATGAACCATGAAGGCTTTGCAGTAAGAACAGCGAGTGCCGCCGTCTTCCTCGTGTAAACAGCAACAGTCACGTTTCCGCCGCTGTAAGACGCAGAGAAGCATCGTCCGCTGTACAAACGAGCGGTGTGCCGGTGTTTTCATGGGCTTACAGGCTGCGTTGTCAAGGAGCTGTCAGGCGAAAGGCCTCTAATGAATGCAAACACATTCACCCTTAAATTTTCACAGCTGACAAGAGAGACCATTTGGCAATTATTTCAGCCCTTTAAGAATCATTATTGACATCAGTAAAGGATCATTAAATCAGCCACAGACTGCACCTCTTAGATGGAGGTTTGTCCTTTAAAAATTGTAACCTTCTACGAGGCCTTCCCCCCCTTCCCCCACTCTCCGTCTGATATCAATCTTGGCAATTTTGGATTAATGCCGAATTTATGCAGATGGGTACACATGAACTGACTCCCTGCCCTCCAATCTTTGGAGGGGTAAATCATGCTTCTGAGTATCCTAGAAAACACTAGCTTTCTTCATTCACATGTACTATTGACCTCATGTCTATATAAGCTTTTCCGCAAAGCTGCGCTGTTAAAAAGTCAGGGACTAACCCCGACTTTTTCAGTGGGACCGTGGTCACCCCAGCTCTTCCACTGTCTGACCTCGCTCCGTGGTCGATCCTGAGGGAGTTCTGGGTGGATGGCGACTGACGATTGGTCGCCAGAAGCCAGGAAGAGTGGACTGGTGGTGGCTCCAGTATCCGGATGACTGCTGGAAACCTGGGCGTGGAGTCCTGGGTGTGGAGATTGCTCCGCACCACCAGGCAGCAGCAAAACTGCAGGGTTTAGGAGGGATACGGCACCAATTCAGCACCATGAGGGCAGGGCCCTGATTGGTTTAGCCCTGTAGGGGTGGTGGTGTGACTCAGAGGAAAGCTCAAATGAAAAAGACCCAGCTAGTTCTGTTGGGGACCTGACCGTTGGGCAGTTGAATAATATTTATTTATTAGCAGAATTTATATACTTCTCTGCATTTAACAAGATTCCTGAGCAGCGAACATTACAAAAGAAAAAAAAGAAAAGCCAATGAACAGAATAAAACATTTTAAATCAAATCAAATCATGGGCTCTTAATACCTGATATAAGGTAAATTGAATCCATATATTATATGCACATGGTTCATTACCAAAGGGATTGGGAATCAATTTTTGTATCTCTGGTATTTGCATTGTTATTACAGGGCTGTGACTGTCGGGCTGCAATTGATGCATTAGCTATTTGCCTTGGGTAGTGCCTTTAGAGTTCTGGCTGGTTCTGACTGAAATCCAAAAAGGAATCATAGCCCTACCGAAATCAGAGTCACCAACCTCCACTGATAGTACTATAGGGCATTGCCGAATAGCAAGCCAGACTTATCTAGGGTGACCATATGGAAAGGAGGACAGGGCTTCTGTATCTTTAACAGCTGTATGGAAAAGGGAATTTCAGCAGGTGTCATTTCTATACCAAGCAGTTAAAGCTGCAGGAGCCATCCCTGGTGACCAGATACAAAAGAGGGCAGGGCTCCTGCAGCTTCAACTATTTGTGATGAAGAGGGAATTTCACCAGGTGCAGCACTGCATACAAACAAATCATACCATTCCAAATATACAATGAAAAAGAATTGTTCTATTTTCTACCCCCTCCTGAAAAACAACAACACAACGCTAGGGTGACCATATGGAAAGGAGGACAGGGCTCTTGTATCTTTAACAAATTCAGCAGGTGTCATTTGTATGCATGCAGCCCCTGGTGAAATTCCCTCTTCATCACAACAGTGAAAGCTGAAGGAGCCCTGCCCGCTTTTGTATCTGGTCACTCTAGTACAGCTCCTGCAGCTTTAACTGTTGTGAAGTAGAGGGAATTTGTCCAGGTGCTGCATGCATACAAATGGCAACTGCTGAAATTCCCTTTTCAATACAAACGTTAAAGATACAGGAGCCCGGTCCTACTTTCCATATGGTCACCCTAATAAAGCATCATGGAAATTTATTAAAAAGTAGTGCAGTGGAGCTACAGAACCGGCTCCCTGCACCTGTCATATCATCAATATACATAACATAGCTATGCTTCAAATATAGATGTCTAAATATATATCTCACCTATATTTAGAATTAGGAACAGGGCTGCAATATTATGTATTTACTTGGGAGTAGGCTGCAGTGCATTCACCAGGGCTTCCTCCTGGGTTGATAGGCATACAATGGCACCACCGGTCTCTTTCTGGCCCACCTCATTTTTGCATATGCTCAACTCATAAGACTGTCCTGTACTGGTTTGGTATGGATCTTTGTGGCAGCCCCTTTTAGTGCTCTAAAGAGGGTATTTTGTTGTTCTGTTGTTTTTAATTGCTTCCCTTCTGTTTTTGGCACCTACATCTGTGTATGGCCCTGGGGGGCAGAGGGTGTCCAGGGTCTAAAATGTCCCCCTCCACCTCTTGAAGTTGCCCATCCTTGAACTAACAGGTGCCTACACTTCACCATAGTTGCAGACCTATTATTATCTCTCTTTTCACTCATGGCAGTTTTTCTAGATGGACATGATGGGCTTTGCCAAGTCATGCTGTTTTTTTACAGATTCAGAAATTTCTGGACTATTGAGCATGCTTTATTCACAACAGCTTTCTGGATGTTGACGTGAATGTATTTTGGCAGGCCCAGTTTTGGAATTTTTTTTTTTGTACAGATTTTGATGTGATGCCAGTGACTGATGTGACTAACAGAATTATTATTATTATATCTCTTTCTCTCTCGTGGCAGTTTTTCTAGACGGACATGACAGGCTTTGCTAAGTCATGCTGTGTTTTACCAATTCAGAAATTTCTGGATTATTGAACATGCTTTAAGTATGACTGCTTTCTGGATGTTGGTGTGGATGAACTTTGGCAGGCCTAGTTTCTGAATGTTTTTTGTATAGATTTTGACGTGATACCGGCGACTGATGTGACTAACGGTATTATTATTGTTGTTATTATTATTATTATTATTATTATTATTATTCAATAACATTGTGACTGTTTCACACAAGCTTATGTTTCATGTTTTCCTTTATGGAAGGAGAAATGTGTATTCTCTCAAAGTAAGAATCTACATAAGAGTACGTTAGTGTAACACTTATCATTAGAGATCAACGAGACCGATTTTGCTCATTTTTTTAAGCTGAAGCTTGAGCAGCGTACAAAACTTTGAAAGCTCAAAAAAGTTCAAAGCTCCAGCTTTAGTAGCAAATCTGTATGTTTATTTCCTCACCACACCAAACAGCCTCCTATTACTCTACACTTCAGTGCTGGTTAATTTGCTCTGCACCAAACATCCCGTGTTTTCGACCTCAAACTTAAAGAAATGCTAAATTATCTGTTTTCAAAGCTTCAGCGTATGGATTATGCGCAGAAATGATGACATCAATTGCAGCCATCACACTGTTCATGGTTTGTTATGTGCTTCATCCTTTGGACAATGGCCCCTTTGGCTGGTTTTGCAGTACCGTCCGGGATCCGATGCGATGTTAGACAGATTCACGGATGTTGAAGGTGGATCCAGTGTAAAGTTGTTCCAGTCGCAAGGAAAGCAACCAAACGTATTTTCATCCAATCATTCTGAGACTACTAGCGTCCGTGGCAACACTGACTTTATACTAGTTTCTAAACATATTTTCTCTCAAAATACACATTTTAAGCTATTTTATGATACGTTGTTTGAGACAAGAACTGTGTCAGAACATTCACAAAGTGCAGAACTATGTGGATAACAAAGCATGGATGTCATGTCAAACCCAATGCTATTCTCTTCCGGCAGACCTACCCAGTTTAATTTTAAGATGTTTTTAATAATGTATTTGTTTTTATCTGTTTTAATGGTTTATCTATTTTATTGTTTTTATATTTATATTTATTGTTGTTCCCCGCCTCGATCTGGATGGAGAGATGGGTTAGAAATGAAATAAATAATAAATAATAATAATAATATTCAGTAGGGTCAGTTTATACATTCTCCTGCCCCAGTCATGCAAGGCCTGGTTCCTGTATGCATTTAGATAACTGGGGATGCAATCCTACATGTTTAGGCAGGGAAAAAAAGTCCTACAACTCCCAGCATTCCTCAGCCAGCCATGCCGAGAGTTATAGGACTTTCCCCCCTCTCTAAACATGCATGAGACTGCACCTTTGATTTCTGTACATTATTGGCAGTGAAATGTGTGATCTGACTTACAGTGGAAGAACACTGAGACGGAGGCGGTTTGACATGATGCAAGGTGGTATGAAAGTTCCAGCTGTGATGTTTGATCTGCAGTGGTCCATACACACATGCCAGGAATCACTTGACACGGTGCTCAACATATACGTATGGAGCAGTTTCAAGCATTCGTTAACTGGCTCCCTACATCTCAGCGCTGACATCACGTGGGAACAAAGTATCAAGAGCAGAACTGGGAGGACACTCTCAGAGAACAAGCCAGAGCAAATCATAGGACAGCAAGACTGTAAATGGGGTCTGGTCGATATGATCACATTACGTCAGTGCTCTGCACTCGCTTCCAGTCTATTTCTGGCCCAGTTCAAAGTTCTAGCATGGACCCAAATGGCTTGTGGACAGGATTCCTGAAGGATTGGCTTCTCCCATATATACTTGCCCGTCCCTAAGATCATTCTCAGAAGCTCTCCTCCAGGTGCTCCTACTGAATGAGGTGAAGTGGGGCCTTTTCAGTGGTGGCACCCCATTTGTGGAATGCCCTCTCTAGAAGTTCTCCTGGTGCCCAACCTGTGGTCTCTTTGGTACCAGGAGAATAACTTATTTCCCCAGGATTTGTAGCCCCTCAGTTTTGTTTTGAAATGTGTTACTGTGTTTTTATAACTGTATCTTGCTGGTGGTTTTTTTTTTTTTTTTACTCTGGGTTTATTCTGTTTTTGAACCCTTAAAAGGTTTTTTATTCTGTTTTACCATGTTGCATTTTAGGGTTTTAATTTCTGCAAACCTGCCAGAGAGCTATGGTCATTGGGCAGTATGAAAATGTAATAAACAAGTAAATAAGGATTATTGTTTTCCAGATGAAGTCTCTTTATAGCCCTGCGTAGTCCATCAAGTGGCTAACCTGGGTGGGCGGAATCTCTCGAAAATCTGGGAATCCTTTATTACCTAGGACAGAGTTGAGGAATCAATGGCCAGATGTTGTTGGAGTTCCCCACCTGTGGCCGAGGGAAATGCTCCAAGCTGTGGCCTTCGAGGCTCACGACACACAAAGCAACTGAGCGCAGACTGATGAGTTACTGGTTCTAGCCCTGATAGCTCCTGACAATAACCAAGTGATGTACATATACATGTGAGGAAGAGCTATGCAACGGCAGAGAAAGATTTGAGTTTAATAAGCTTCTGGGAAATTCAAAATATCTCCAGCTGCAACACTTACCATCAAATCTTACGGCATCTGTCCCTTTCACTCTCCCTCCCCTTGCCCAAAGAAGAGAGTTTCAGGCTCTCTTAAGTTGTGATTAAACCTGCTCCTGGCATTGAAACGTCAACAACATGGGATAGGAGTAACAAGATCCTATCACGGCAAATCTTCAAAGGCTACTGACAATTTTCAAAAGACAAGCGTATGGAATCTGCTTTTAGCTTCTAGCCTAATAAAGTAAAACTCCTCAAGAGAGAGAGAGAGAGAGAGAGAGAGAGAGAGAGAGAGAGAGAGCTGTAATGATTATCTGCTGATTGAACTTTCCTTATTCTTTTAGCAATAATAATAATAATAATAATAATAATAATAATAATAATGACAAAAATGTTGTTGAAAAGGAAGAAGAAAAGAGAGACAAATATACACCAATGGCTATGGAAGTCAAAGAACTATGGCAACAGGAAAAGGTCACAATTATTCTGTTAGTCACATCAGTCACCGGCATCACATCAAAAGAATTATACAGAAAACCTTCAGAAACTGGCCCTACCAAAATACATCCACACCAACATCCAGAAAGCAGTCATGCTTAAAACATGCTCAATCGTCAGGAAATTCCTGAATCTGTAACAGACAGCATGCCCTGGCAAAAACCGCCACGAGCGAGAAAGAGATGAAATAATAATAATAATAATAATAATAATAATAATAATAATAATAATATCGAGAGCCCTACTCTACAAATTTAATTCAAGATCCATTTTCATTTAGGACAACAATAGAGTCATCATGTTGTGAATTGAAAATTCTTTTAAAGGCTGCCTTTGAATGCTAGGGGCAGAAGGCCCTGGAAGGGGAAACGGCTGAAGTTCTGCATGTGCGCACTCTCTCTCTCTCTCTCCCGCCTTGCTTGCTTTCTGTGAATGAAGCTCCCTTTCGCACCCACATTTGCAAGCAGGACAGGTGCCAGCTTCAGACATGCCTGGAATCTCAAGTGGAGGCTGCTGACTGCTTGTCCAGGTGGATGAATCTGAGCAAGTTTCAAGTCAAAACAGGGCCCGGGTCCAGATTTTATGTCCTTTTCCACACCTACTGTGCCATTTTAAATGCAACCCTTATGACTTAATGGGGCTGGTAGATATAGGGGAAACTTCATGCCACACAGCTGTTGACATACAAAGACGTTTGTGGAACACGCACCGATAGGAACAGCTGCAAAGGGAATGATCCATGCAACCTCTCGGAAAACTGCAAGCTCATCTTACTGGCTGCAAACGTGCAAAATGCAAACCAGGGCATGTGGTGAGGGCGCCGCTGCTCTACTACAGGACCTCTACTTCCAATTTCTAAAAAGCAATTAAGATATAAAATGCCCCCCCCCCATTTTTTTTGGACATGTGAGTCTGAGGGAGTAGCATTTTGGACATTTGATTTAGGAATGTGCTTGAGGAAAAAGCAATCTGGGGCAGCACCTTTTACAGGAAACTTGGATTGCTATTTATTTATTTACAATATTTATATTCCGCTCCTCATTCAGGAATTTTGGAGCGGTGGACAAATGAAATAAAAACACAAATAAAAATATGTTTTTAAAAGAAACAAAAGTGCAATAAAACAGCGGCTGGTCATTTAGGGGAAGGCTTCCTGGAACAATGATGTTTTCAGGAGGTGCTGAAAGGAATACAAAGTTGGTGCCTGCCTGACCTCCAAAAGCAGGGAATTCCATAGGAGGGGGGCCACCACACTGAAGGCTCTTCCCCTGGTGGACTCCAATCGGATAATAGGTCTATGTGGGAACACCAGGAGCATGCCCGCCGATAACCTCAGTGACCAAGGGCCGATCTACACAGTCCTTTGGAACTTTAAAAAAAGTATTTTAAAACGTTCCAAATAGGTACGTTCTAAAACATCTTAGGCCACATTACTGAGTACTCACGTTACAGGAGAACAGTCTTCAGTCTTTACAGTGGTGTGTACGATCACACACTGTTCTGCCCTGTCTCTTTCTCTTTCATTTTTACAATGAGTTTAGGGCAAGGCATTGTGGGGGTTGTAGTTCAGTCACCACTTCCTCCTTTGTTCCTCTGTCATACCCTAGCGAGAATAGGGCTAGGCATTGTGGGTGTTGTAGTTCACTCACCCACTTCCTCTTTCTTCCCCACCAATCAACTGCTAAGTATTTGGGTGCCGGTCAATGAAGCACTGCCCCCAGGAATCACAAATGGTAAGGAAAGACACATTATTTTACTTAAAACAATTTATTAAAAGTGAAAGTGTTGTATATAGCTGAAGTGAGTTTTAAAAAACCTCAGATATACAACGTTATAGGGAGTGCATCATGTGGCCCAAAGAGTTTTCATAACCCTTATAAAACGTCAAAAACCTCGTATGTAGATTGGCCCCAAGTTATTTAGGGCTTTGTACACTAGTACAAGAACCTTAAACCTGGCCTGGTAGCGAATAGGCAGCCAGTGCAATTTCCTCAGCAAAGGAGTTACATGCTGGAAAGGGGCATCTCCTGACAACAGCCAAGCTGCTGCATTCTGCACTTGCTCCAGCTTCTGGAGCAGCTTTAAGGGCAGCCCCACATAGAGCGCATTGCAGTAATCAGATCTTGAGGTTAATACTGCCTGTACCACCATGGCCAAGCTATCCCTGTCTAAGAAAGGCTGTAGCTGGCAAACTAGGTGAAGCTGGTAAAAGGCACTCCGAGCCGCCATGGCACTTGAGCCTCCAGTAACAGAGATGGATCTAAGAGTACCCCCAAACTATGAACCTGATCTTTCAGAGGGAGTGCAACCCCATCCAGAGCAGGCAATGAGCCTATCTCACGGACTTGGGAACCACTCACCCACATGGCTTCCATTTTGCCAGGATTCAGTTTCAGTTTATTGGCTCTCATCCAGCCTATTACTGAGTCTAGGCACTGGTCCAGGACCTGCACAGCTTCACCTGATTCAGTTGTCACAGGGAGATAGAGCTGTGTCCTCAGCATATTGATGGCATTTTGCTCCAAATCCCCTAATGACCACTCCCAGTGGCTTCATATAGATATTAAACAACATTGGGGACAAGGATGGTGCCCTGCTATTGGAGACGAGGGATACTGCAGAAATCCGCAATGGATTCAGATGTGTTTCAATTTCTATTGAGTCTGATTCATGTAGATTCTGTGCAATTGAAGGCTGGTTTTTTTTTTTTTTTTTTACTTTTGCGGGGAAACTGCGCAAAGTCGCACTCGAGTGAAGCCGCATTAAAGCAAGTGGAATGAAATTCTTGTACGGGACTAAACATGATCTGATTCTGTCAATGATACTTGACGATCCACAAAACAAAGGTGGGACAATTGCAACAAAATCTTTACATCCCCATTGGAGGCATGTAGAAGTTGCTGAATTTCTAGAAAACGGATGGTGGTGCTTAAACCTGATGGGAAAGCAAACCGCGCCATAGTATCTAGAAGCCCTGATGCCTAATTCCTGCTATGTAGTGATTCTCTTTAGGTTGTTTGTACTGTAGGTAATGTACCCTGAAACTGCACAGCGACACTTTATTTGTATTCCTTTGTTCAGGAGATTGGTTGGTATTAGCAGTCCAGAATGGATGACTAATAGGAACTAATTGTTCGGACAAGAATTCTTTAGAGCTGCAGATCAGGGATGGGTGGACCTGTCAATCTTTGTCTCAGTAAGACTGTTGGGTTTGTTTGTTTTTAGGTCAAGCTCATTCCATTCCATTAGCTTCTTATTTTTCTTTTACTTTTAAAAATCCATACAGAAAACCATCCATTTTTTTGGTAGTTTAGGCATTTATTATGCATTTTTGGTGCATGCACGCATTGATTAATGTACGCATTTTTCTTCAGACGTTCTTCAAATGTGCACATAATGAAGAACACGTTTGTTTTGTGCTTTGAGGAACACATTGGAAACCTAGAAATGTATTCATTTTGTGTCTGCGTTCGGGTCCAGGAGGTGCAAATTGGGTAAACCTGTAAAAATTAAATAAATAAATAAAAAGCTTAACGGACCAAATTTCTCACACATCCCTGCTTTTGAAGGACATAGCCATTGGAGCTTAGAGAAGGTGAGACACAGAGGGAAGAGGTTATGTGAAAAAAATAACTGCGGTAGTTTGCACTTTGAAATAACTGGGGTGGGATGAGAGAACAGGGGCTCTCTCTTTCTCTCTCTCTGAAGATCCGATGTGTGTGTGTGTGTGTGTGTGTGTGTGTAGATGGATGGATGGATGGGGGCTTTTCAGTGGTGGCACCCTGTTTGTGGAATTCTCTCCCCAGAGAAGCTCACCTGGTACCTTCATTTTTGTCTTTTCAGCACCCAGGCAGTTTAAGACCTGCTTTTAGTACTCCTGCTGCTGGTTTTATTATGTTGTAATGGTTTTATTCTTTGCCGCTGATTTTATCTTAGTTTGATTCTGCGCTGCTTTTAATTTTTGTTTTAACATTTGCACTGGACAATTTTAATGTATGTATATCACCCAGAGAGCTTCGATTATTGAAAAGTACGGCAAATAAACAAATAAAGAAACAAAGACCAAGAGTGCTGCCTTGATGTTCACTTCTACTTACGCTCCACTGATATATTCAGAAATAAAACAGACGCTACGCTCCCCCCCAGTCTTTGGCACGCCTTCCTCCAAAGGAAATCAAAGCTGGTCGGCCCCTGTGTGAACAGAGTGCTGGACTAAATGGACCCATAAGGTATGATCCAGCATGGCACTTCTTATGTTCTTATACACACAGTACCCCAGGAACCTCTCAGTGCTTGAGGAAGTGTGGAAAAAGAGGTTCCGTGGTTCAGCATGCGTGAACATTCACAGGACGCAATTCCTGGTTTGATGCTGGAGCTGAAATAGATGATTTCCTGCCTGCAGAAGCTAGCAGAGCTCCTCCCATAATAGGTGACACCCCGCCGCCTCTTCCCCTCTCTTTCCCGCACTGCGGCTTCCTATTTCCACCGTTTCATCCAATGGAGAAATAATTGGAACAGAGTTGGATGGTACGATGTTGCTAATTGGGCTTGGGGAGGCCAAGTCTCCCCAGGTCTCCAGTGCCCATCGCCAATGAATATGAATTATTGTGCCATTAAATGAACCCCAGGAAGGAAGCCGCTTTCATTAACCAAGGGACGTGCAAGGTTATTGCTAAAGTGTCTCTTGCCTATTTCACATTGCATTGTTAAAGCACACAGGAACAAATGGGTAAGAAATAACAGGAGCAGAAAGAGGAAGACTTCTGAAAGATGAAGTCAAGTGCCTTCTTGCAGCCTTATTTAACCAAAGAGGCTACAAACAGTCAAGCATAGCAGCCCCCATGTAGTATGATTATTATGCCACTACAATGGACTAACCCTCAAAGGATAAAGAGGCATTTTGATATTCAGAGGGTCTAATATATAAAATAAATGATTTACATAATGGTAGCAAAAATGATTTACATCATAGCAGTATAATTGCGTCTATTAACTTGGTCTGGAGAGCGAGCCTGGTCTAAGTGGTACCACTGTGGACTCTCCGTAGCCAACTGGGTCACAAAACCGCTCTAGACTCCCAATTCAGACTGAAATGTGTTTCACATGGCTGGCCTTATATGTGTAGGATAGTGTTAAAGTCAAGTTTTTAAGGGATGTTCTTCCCCAGTACTGTGTAGAGATTTGCTAAAATTTCATTTGGCCCCATGAAAATAGTGTTTCATAGGGATGGGAGATCCAGCGATTTTTGAGCCTCACCTAATAATCCTGTATACCCCAGTTGCTGGGGAACATGGGTGGGAGGATGCTTTTGCCCCATATCCTGCTTGTGGGTCCCTGCCCGACAGCTGGTTGGCCTCTGTGTGAACAGAGTGCTGGGCTAGATGGACCCTCGGTCTGATCTAGCAGGGCTCTTCTGATGTTCTTAATATCCTCCGACAATCACTTTGAAGCTCATTTTGGCTCGCTCTTGCTTTCCTCCTAGTTCTCGGCTCACTCAAACAAGGAAAGTGTGCACTTCTGTGCGCATTTTTCAAAAGTGTGTACTTTCCCGCCATTGAGTACCATGTGAAAATGCACATTTTTTGAAAATTTCAAAGTACAATTTCTTTTCTTTTTTTTTTAAAAAAATACAAATTTTTCAAACATGGTCACCAATGCACGACTTTGTGATCATTCCTCAAAAAATAAAGAAAAAAGAAGGCACTCCTACTCAAATTCACATTCAGGATTGCAAATGGGCCATGTTTTCATGATTTGTGAATACTAAATTCTCATACTCCCTTAGCTTCCCATCTCCTTCCCTGCCTGTACATGTAAGTATCCTGGCAACATGATACTCTTGCCTGTATCTTTCTACGGAGGGTTGTGCTAGATCTCTAGTTTCTTGACTTAATAGGTTACAGACAGGAAAGAGCCATGTTACTAGGAGAAGGTGTTTGTTGCTTTGTTTCTTAGGAAATGAGAGATGTTTACTTCAGTACCGGAGAGGGAAGAAACAGCCTGTAAGGGACTTAAGATCTAGACAATCTAGGGATGGTGGAGATTCAATGGATTCAAATGAGTTCAGATTTCTATTAATCTGACCTGTGGATTTTGCAGTACACTGAGTTTTTCTGAGTCATGCAAATTCTGCAGATTCTGCAGACTTGCAGATTGTTTTTTTTTTTCACTTTTCTGGTGGGTGGATGTCCACTAATGCCCATTAGCACCAATACAAATGAGCACAAGTAGAACAAAATTCTGGCAAAACATTCTGATTCTGTCACGGGATGACAAACACCAATCATCCCATGAAGCACAGATATATTTAACAACATCCGTATTCCCTAATAAGAATGTAAGAATTGCACTGCTGAATTAGTCCAAGGTCTAAGTTCAAGGCAACGAGCTACTGAATACTAAGTACTGGGGAACAACCATGGGAGAGGTCCTTTTGCCTACTTCATACTCTGTCCGTGAGATTCCCAGAAGCCACAGAAGGAAATATAATACTGGACTAGATGGGTCTTTCACCTGATCTTTAAATTCTTATGTTTGTCAATGAAAACATTACATGATCTAGCAAACAGGTACCTAGGATACCTGCACTACTTCATTTGATATAACCTTCTGGTAACAATTCTCCAAAGGTTCTTGGGCGATTTACTTTTTTTGTGTGGAAATGAGCCTTCTGGGAAATGAATGTTCCGTGACCATCCATGCACACCACGGAAGCCATTTTGTGAATGGGGAAGTCTGCCCACTTTGTGGTTATTTATGATGTTCTCTCAAGATTCCAAATGTCCCCACTGACCCAGAAACGTTGGGGACTCCTGGGCAAGACATTAATAATGTGTAGGTTCTTCCTTATCTGTCAACGTCCTCTGGATATCAGTGGAGAGGGGAAAGGATTAAGCTCCTAATTTTCCTCATGCAAATTTGAGATAAATTCCTGGTGGAGAAAGGTATCAATGGCTGCCAGTTCTGATGGCTCTACGATATCACCAGTATCAGAGGCAATATGCTGGGGCACATGGGTGTGAGAGTACTGTTGCATTTGTGTCCTGCTTGTGGGTTTGCCATGGCCAGCTGGTTGGCTACTGTGTGAACAGAATTGCTGGACTAGATGGACCCTTGGTCTGATCCAGCATGGCTCTCTTATGTTCTTAAATTGCTGCCAGGTATGGAGCAGGCCTCTTCCTCCTTCTTCTCAGCTTCTTTCCCAAGCTCTTTGAAGGGAGCCCCCAAGCAGCACAGGCTGGGTAGCCATGACGTTCCACATCCTCCCAAGAGTTGGAGCAGCAGCCTGGAGGCCAGTAGATATCGCCCAGCCAAACTCCCAAGTTGGGAAGCAAACTGGCAGTCAAGCAAGCAAGTGGGTTAAGAGAGGATGAGCTATCTGAGAGAAGAACACTCTGTTCAATGAGTGATAAATTGCTTAGGCCAGTTTTGCACCAAGCAGGACATAGTGGTATGAAAGTGGTATATGGTGAGTGTCAATGGGCCCCAACAGTTGTCAGTGCACTTCAATATCTCTATAAAGCAGTAGTGCGGCTCCTGCCTTTTATATACCGCTTTCATACTGCTATATCCTGCTTGGTGTAGATCCGGCCTTAGATTGGGAACGCAGGCCAGAATCAGAAGAGTGACAGGACCAGGCGGGACCCAACTGTATGTATTTATGTATTCATTACATTTTTATACCGCCTAATAGCCGAAGCTCTCTGAGCGGCGCACAACAATTCAACCTATAAAATACAAGACAATAAAGTACAGATGATGAACACAATATAAAAGTTTAAAACTACAGCATACAAATAAAAATAAGCAAACAGAAGCTAGCAGCAGTTCAAAAATGTAGAATACAATACCAGATTAAAAAACAAACAAACTGAAAAACTGAATTGGTGGCTCCGAAGTCACTGGGGCAGCAAATCCGCTCTGGGTTCCAGTCAGAACCAATCAGAACTGTAAAGGAGCTAACCTTTACATAGCTATCCTTGAGATAGTTCCTTTAAGAGTTCTGACTGGTTCTGACTGAAACCTGGAGTGGATTCACTGCCCCACTGGCCACCAGTCTCTGGCCGTTTCTACACCGGCCTTTTGAGCAAATGACACACAGGGACTCCCAGGGGCAGGAGGGATGGGCATGGGTTTTCACCAGGATATGGGATCCCTGGGGAAACCCGATTTTTCCCGCGGTGCTGGGATCATCCCGAAACTTCAGAAGGTGTGGGTGGCCATTCCATGTGGTGCCCGCTTACTTGCGAGTAAGCGGGCACCAGAAATGGGCATGGAGCCACGTGGCGTGGCTCCATGCCCATCAGGGGAGAGGGGGGTAAGTTCGCCATCCCCAGGATGGCAAGGGGAGGCCCCCCCCCCAATTTCGGGTGGGATTTTTCAATTTTACTTACTGGTTTTCATTGGAGTGCAAGTACGCTTTTTGCGGATCCTCAAGAAGAGTTGGTGGCCACGACGTGTGATGGCCCGGGAGGAAGCTGGGTCGTCGCATTTCCTCGTTTGGACTGCAACGACAATCCTGGAAGCAGCTACTTCCAGGACTGCCCCCTCCCTCTACAACCGTATCGTGTAGAAACGGTATCTATCTATCTATCTGTCTGTCTGCCTGTCTGTCTATCATTTGTCATCTATCTTATCTGTCCATCAAAATTTCTGTATCACTTTTCAACAACGTTTTCAGGGCAGTTTATGAAAAAGGAAACAACAAAAACATTTTTTTAAAAAAAACAACAGTCCCACAATAAAATGATGGTTACAACAGCAGTGTAGATTAGGGGTGTGCACGGACCCCCCGGATCGGATCGGGACCCGGATCGGGACCTCCAATTTTGTCCCGGACCGGTTCGGACAAAATCGGAGCCCCCCCGGACCGGATCGAGTCCGATCCCGACCCAAAAATCGTAAATTTTTGGATCGGCCGCCATTTTTTTCCCCATAGACTTGCACTGCAATGCAAGTCTATGAGGAAAAAATGGCGGCGGGTGGCTGAGGGGGGGCCTAACTCCCTCCCCCCCCCGGGGCCGTCCGCTGTGGACGGCCCCGGCAGGTAAGCCCCCTCCCCCGCGCTCCCTCCCCCCCCTGGGGCCGCCCGCTTCCATCCGCTGGCGCCCGCGGGCGCCAGCGGATAGAAGCGGACGGCTCCGGGGGGAGGGTAAGCCCCCTTCCCCACCACTGCTTACCTTCTCGGCCCGTCCGCTCCCGTCCGGCGCCGGCGGCTACTACCAGCGGGCTCCGCGGCCTACTCTCGAGTAGCGCGCCGGGTGATGACATCACCCGGCGCGCCACCCTGGAGTAGGCCGCGGAGCCTGCTGGTAGTAGTAGGCGCCGGCGCCGGGACGGGAGCCGCCGGGACGGGAAGGTAAGGGCCCCCCTCCCCCCTCCGCGCGCCCCCTCCTCCCCTCCACGCACCCCCTGCTTACCTTCCCGGCCCGGCGGCTCCCGTCCGGCGCCGGCGCCTACTACTACCAGCAGGCTCCGCGGCCTGCTCTAGAGTAGCGCGCCGGGTGATGACATCACCCGGCGCGCCACCCTAGAGCAGGCCGCGGAGCCTGCTGGTAGTAGTAGGCGCCGGCGCCGGGACGGGAGCTGCCGGGACGGGAAGGTAAGGGCCCCCCTCCCCCCTCCGCGCGCCCCCTCCTCCCCTCCACGCACCCCCTGCTTACCTTCTCGGCCCGTCCGCTCCCGTCCGGGGCCGGCGGCTACCACCAGCAGGCTCCGCGGCCTGCTCTAGAGTAGCGCGCCGGGTGATGACATCACCCGGCGCGCCACCCTAGAGCAGGCCGCGGAGCCCGCTGGTAGTAGCTGCTAGTGCCGGACGGGAGCGGACGGGCCGAGAAGGTAAGCGCCCCCCTCCTCCCCCCCCCCGCTGTCCACTTTCATCGGCGGGCGCCCGCTGGCGCCCGCCAATGGAAGCGGCAGTGGGCGCCAGTGGCCGCCTGCCGATCCGCCGATCCGGTTCGGAGCCTTTTCGGACCGGTTCGGATTGGATCGGCCGATCCAGCTGCGGGATCGGAAATCGGATAATTTATCCGATTTCCCACTGGACCGGACTCGGATCGTGGATCGGGTCCGATCCAGTGCACATCCCTAGTGTAGATTGTTCAAACGGCCTGAGAGAAAAAAAATACTTTGGAAATGTTTTTGCCCGGTGCTGAAAAGATAACTGCATTGGTGGTGTGTGAGTCTCTCTGGGAATAGAATTCCACAAATGGGGTGCCACCCCTGAGAAGGCCCTCTCCTTTTCCCCTTGGCCTTAGCTCAGGTGGTTCATGGCTCTAAGTGCATCGTGCTGAGTTGACAGCGAAAGACTACAGCAGCGAAGCCCCATGCAGACATGGCCTGTCACATCCCGATCACAACCATACCACGTGGGAACACACATTCTGCTCCAAGTGCCACATCCCTCCTCCTCCCTGCACCCGGACAACTGGCAAGTACCCTTCCTGCACAAGCGCAAGTCGTGGGGAAACCTCCAAATCGTTGGATCAAAACACCCAATAAAAAGTAACTTGATTGAATTCCATTTTGCTCTGTATTCAGGTTATGTCTGCATTCCTGTTAATTGGCCAGGCCTTGCTGTTTCCTGTCAGGCTTTCGTGGCACTGGGGAGTGCCTTCAAAGAAACTACACTCTGTCATCCCCGTACCCTTGCGAATACAAGCGCTCGCTATAAACGCCCTCTGTCTAGTAAATTGAGGTCTCTTTTCTACCCACACCCCCTTTTGACCTAGATTAAATCTGCTACATTTTCAAGCCTTTTGGGGGAATCAGCGAAGGCTTAATGCGTGCTGGTTTCGTCTGCCACAACACTTCTTCATCCATTATTATGTAAATCCCGATTAAAGTGCTACACATAGATGCTTGTGGGGGGGGGTAAGGGAGGGAAAGGGAGAAATATCAAGGACAACATTGCTAGAATCTGCCTTCCCCCCCCCCCCACCCATTCGCTCTCTCTGAAATAAGCCACTTGTATTAAACAATTTTAAATGCTTAATAGCTGTGGGGGAGGGGTTGTGTGTTTTTTTTTTTAAAAGGTATCTGAGGAATTTTAATGTATGTTTCTTTTCTCGGGTACGACAATCGCGGCTTTCAGCGGGTTCTTGAACTGCTGAGGCTGAACGCATAATGAATGGGAAGTTCATGGCTAATCAGCTTGCATGGCAAAGCACTCGGGGGGATGGGCATGGAACGAAAGCGCATGTGCCTTCAGACACACTTCTGCCTGGTTGGCATTTATCATAGGCCGGCGAGACCCCGCCCTGTGAAACAACGCAAAAAGCTTCAGAGTCACTGGCAAAGTTATCTCAGGGTTCCCCCTCCTCGCCCCTCAACCCTTTCCCAAAAGTAGGCTCCTGCTGATTTTCTTCAACAGCCACTGTGGACAATAAAGAAGGAGAGGGACCCTCGGTGGTTGCTAGGAGTAAACTCAGACATTGAGCCAAACAGTAGCAGCTGCCCAAAAGCTAAAAGAAGCCACCTCCCTTCATTTCTGGATTCCTTGCTTCCTTGGAGCTCGCCGGCAGATGCCCGATACTTCGGGAAATGTCAGCATCGTCCACGCCAACTCATTCGGAGGCTTGGAATCTACTGGTTGGAAGGAAGGGAGGCCTTCACCTCAGCCAGGCTCAGCAATGGAATCCATTTCCAAAGCCTGGCGGACATTGAGGCCTTCTTCGTGTGAAACGAGGACAAGTAATGCCATTGAGCTTGTGCAGAGTGGCAACCCGTTCCCACTGTTTAAGGGAATAGAGGGATAGTGGTCAGAGGATGGAATTTCCCAGCTGAACTGAAGTCTGGGATGAGTTCATCTATTACGATGTTAAGTTCATCCAACCAAACTAAGCAGCTCAGAAATTAAATTCCGGAGGGGTAGCTGTGTGGTAGACGATGTTAATGACACACTCCAAGGAGCTCAGGGTGGGATACATTGTCCCCTCACCCTGGCAACACTCAACATCCTAGGGTAGCTGCTGGGGCCTTAGCACCATAGCAGAGACTGTCCCTGACATCAGTCTTGGGCTGCTACTAGCTGCCATTTAAATTTCCCACAATGCCACAAGGCAACACTGAGCACCTAGTTCTAGGCTGACCATCTGAAAAGGAGGACAGGGCTCATATAACTTTAACAGTTGTAGAGAAAAGGGAATTTCAGCAGGTGTTATTTGTATGCAATTAGTTCCTGGTGAAATTCCTTCTTCATCACAACTGTTAAAGGTGCAGGCACTATACTAGAGTGGCCATATACAAAAGAAGGCAGGGCCCCTGCAACTTTAACTGTTGTGATGAAGAGGGAATATCACCAGGAACTAATTGCATAAAAATGACACTGGCTGAAATTCCTTTTTCTCTACAACTGTTAAAATTATATGAGCCCTGTCCTCCTTTTCAGATGGTCAGCCTACCTAGTTCCATATGTTCCTGCCTGATTGCTAAGATCATCTTCAGATGATTTTCTATAGGTGCCAATGCCCACAATGGTATGACATTGGGGCAGGAAAGCGGCTTTCTGGGGCATCCGGAAAGCACGCCATTCCCCCGCCACCTTAAAGGCCCCAATTGGAGTGGAAGAGGAGAAAGTGTGTCATTGCTCCAATCAGGGCCTTTTTGATAATGTCTGCGAATGACATGCTTTCCCTTTTAAAGCCCTGATTGGAGCAGTGCAGGAGGGCAATGACACACCTCCAGAAAGCCCATCATTCCCCCCTGCCATGCTAACGGCGGCCTTAAAGGGGAACACGTGTCGTTCCAGGACAGTATAGAAAATCCCCCTGACACCAATGATAGAACAAAAACCAGGACTAATCCAGGGAAATCCTGACAGTTGGTCACCTTAATAATTGGTTCCTGAATAGATTAAAAACCAATTAGAATCCGTGCCTGCTGACTAGTATCATAGTTCTGCTGCAGGAGTTGTAAATGTTTTCCCTCTCTCAATCCTGAGATTCTGAACGGACTCAAATAAATGGCAAAATGGCCCGTCATTCGGGGCATCTCATAAGGAGGATGGTTTCTTTATTTTGCCCCTTTCCCCCAAAAACTCAGGGTGTTTTTTCTCCTCCTTCACCCATTTTATCCTCACAACTACCTTGCGGGATAGGCTGGGCCTGAGATCAACCCCTGTGAGTTTGGTGGCTGAGTGGACATTTGAACCCAGATCCCAGCTGTCCTAGCCCCAAACACTACCCAACACTGGCTCTCAGCCGAACTAACCTCGCAGGATTATTGTGAGGATAACATGGAGGCAAGACCCTGTTCTGATGAGGAAAGACAGGGGAAGCGTACAACAGACATTGCTATTAAAATGGGGCAGAAGAAACTAGCCTGGTGACCAGGATGGAAATTTAACATTTTATTCCCTACACCATAGCATTCGAAGCTCTTCTGTGTCTACCCGCTGATTTGAAGATGAGAGTTTTTATCCTGGGAGGGTTGCCCATGAATGTCGTCTCTACTTCATGTTACATACATCTTCAAGGAGCGTTTGATCTAAGCAGCTTCATTTCCACCCTCAGCTTGTTAATGGCGGCATGTCGTTTCTTTAAAAAACCTTTTCCTTTCCTTTAAAAAAAAAATGCAGGAGCATTAAAGAAATACTATATATATATATATATATATATATATATATATATATATATGGAACCTAGCTGCTAATGCCAGAATCCCTTTTTCCTCAGTTTGAAACAATCCTATGCAGATGAAGACATAACCCTGCAGGACTTTGAACTTTTAAGGGGCATCTGTTAGTTTGCTTTGAATCCGCGGCAGAACCTAAAACCTTTAAAAAAGACATTCTGTCTTTGGAAGCTTCAAACAAAGAGCGAAACCCACACAGACAAAACGCACATGCACACACACACACACGTCTCAAGGGAGGGAAAGATCTTTTCTGCAATGGAGATGTTGTTTTTGATCTTTTTTATTGCTTCATATTATTAGTAAATGCAAGGGGTGGGGTGGGGTGGCTGAGTTCCAAGGAACCACAGCACTGAAGAATCTACATATGTGGAAACCTAGAACCCCCTTAATTAATTGTTCAGATGAGAACTCAAATAAACGAAGCAACGGCAACAAAAAATAAACGACACAGTTTAGCAATAAAGCCACATGTTCGCACACACTAAAATTAATGGTGGTTGCTAATGAAGAAAGATAGCACCACCTGATGCAAGGGCAAATCAATTACACTGATTGATGGGCTTTCTCCAAGTGACAGTTGTGTGGCTAGGCTCTAGTTAGAATCCTGAACACCTCACTTTCCAATAAAAACCTATGAAAACTATTCCGTTCCCGCCTTCAAAATGCAACATGTGTGTGACAGCCACATTCACAGCCCGCGGGCTGCATGTGTGATGCAGTAGAATCATTCTCCCGGCTGCCATTGGCTTAGCTGCTCTGATGTCAAAGCATGGCTGACCACCAGCCAAAGTGATTTCTTATTTATTTCTCACAAATATTTCTATCTTACCTGCCTGTTAAAAACACACACGTTCAAGGCAGCTTACAAAATAGTAAGATAATATAGCATAACTAAAGGTATTACTAACAAATAAAATACTGTATTAAAAGAAAACAAAAAAACAAACAAACCACCAGCATGGAAAAATACAATGAGATTAAAAATTAGCAAGTCAAGAGATCAAATGTACGGATCGATTGTGTGCATCTTTGAAATGTGTGCACTCTTCTCCCATTGATTCAAGCATATTTCTTTGCATTTTTCAGAAGGACACATTTTTTTATGCATCCCCTCCCCCACTGTATGCGTGCTATAGAATGCATTTTTTGGGGTCTGCAAATCACATTGCAAGCTCAGAAATGTATGAAATTTCATTGCAGATTGTGTCCGCTTCTGTTTGATATGGAAGGTGCTAACTGGGTAAATCCTGATAAAAAATGAACTGCAACAAATTTCTCTTACATCCCTGCCAGATGGCCATCAAAGAGAGAGCATGATGGGGCCTCATTAGGAAGGGAATTCCAAAGCCTAGATTGTTGGGGAGAAAATTCCAGATACAAAGTGGATTAAAGGAAAAGTTATGAATCTAGGTCCGAAGGACAAGCCAGCTGCAAGCAATATGCTGAGGGAGTAGCCTGGAGGCCAGACCGATTATTGCTTGAGCACCAGCATGAGATAAGGCAGGATTGTGCAGGGTGTGGCTGGTATGTAAAGGTATAAAAGTCAGTCTAATTAGAAAGACTGTGTGGGAGATTTCGGAGAGACATTTGGAGACGGTTGGACTAGATGATTTTGTACAGGAGGAGGATTGTGTAAATAGCTGATTGGAAAACCGTTGTGCTGTAAATAGATTGGATCACTAGTAAAGCAACTCTGTATATACACAAGAAGTTGGCGTGTGAGTATTCCTTGAACGAAAGACTCTTATTGAACCCAGCTCTAACACAAACGTTAGCTGCGTTTGGCCTTTTGCTTCCAATTCCTCAACATAGATGTGGCAATGCAGGAGCACATGCTCTTGCCTTCCTCGTAAGTAGAACAGGCCAATAGATGTGTCCTCCTTAATTAATCACCAGCAATCACCAGTAGGCATGGGTGAGAATTTAGTTTCAGTTCATTTCTGACGTGCCGTCATTAACAAACTGAGGGGCCAAATGAAGCCATTTAGATCAAATGCCACTTGAAGAGGAATGTAATATGAACTAGATATGACACAAGTGGCAACCCTCCAAGAATTTTTAAAAAATCAGAATGTCTCCAAATCAGTGGGTAGTCAGGGGTCACAAAGTGGTGGGATGTTGCCTAGCAGCCAGGTGGATCCGGATAGGTTTCCTTTTTCGCCTGGGTTTGTTGTGTATAAAACAACTAGCATCTTCACTATGATTAGCAGTACTAGTGGTTTCATTCCGTTAGAAACCTGGCCTGATTTACTCTGCTGATATATACTTCTTGCTGCTTAACCAAGGAACTATCTGTTTATGACTCAGTAAAGTTTGCCAAGCCCTTCACTTTCTGGATTCGGTCGCTTAATTCAACCACTTCTGCTAACATTCACTTCCCATTTATCTCCAGGACTCATTTATCCCATTTATCACCTACCTCTTCTAGGCTCTCACCATTGTAAAGTCATTAAAGCTTTAAGAAGACCACAGGAGAACATTTTCTCCATGCAATACGACAGCAATAAATAATGTTAATGCTTTTTTTCTAAGTGCCGAAAGCGCAAGATACATGCCTCTCTCAGTAATTCTTACAACCGCTCTGCAGGGGAGGATAGTATCATTGTCTCCATATTGCACTTAGGTTGAGAGATGGTAGCATGGCAGTTGATTCATAGCAAAGATGAGATCTGGGAGAACTCTAGCTCTTACCTGTCACTCTCATTGGCCCTGTTCAGACAACATGCTAACCCATGGTTAGGCCCCTTTTGCAGAAAATGGTTAGTGAGTGTTTTTAAACAGGGGTTATGTAGCTACCATATTTAGGAATGGTTCACAGAACACATGAAGCCATAGTTCACATGACATGCTAAGCCATAATGCTTAGCTCAAAATACTTAACCTCCCTCAGTTAATTGGTTCCATAGTCGTACTGCTCTAACAATCAGGAAGTTTTTCCTGATGTCCAGCAAGAATCTGGCTTCCTGTAACTTGAGCCCATTATTCCGTGTCCTGCACTCTGGGATGATTGAGAAGAGATGCTGACCTTCCTCTGTGTGACAAGCTTTCAAGTATTTGAAGAATGCTATCATGTCTCCCCTCCTCTTCTCCAAGCTAAACATGCCCAGTTCTTTCAATATCTCCTCATAGGGCTTTGTTTCTAGGCCCCTGATCATCCTCGTTGCCCTCCTCTGAACCCATTGCCATTGTCCAAACCTCCCTGGGAAAAGGCAGTCTCAGATGTTGATCATAGTATAGTATGCTCTAAACTGATGTGGTCTGAATGGTGGTGAATTAGGACTATTCTTCTTGATTCACTAAAAAAAGAAGCAAGACTTAATGCCCAACTAGACATGATGCTAATTGCGTGAATGCAATTAGCATTCATTAGGTAGTAGAAGTAGTGGGACCACGGGTGGTGGTGAAGGATTGAACTCTGTTCTCGTGGTGTGATCCTGACAAAAAATACTCCCCTTAATCTGTTCCTTGGATGAAGGGGAAGGATCCGTTGTTGCCAATGAAGGCTCTCCAGCTCCTGCAGCTCCGTTGCTGCTTAGTCACTATTTACATGCTAAAAACATTCACATAAATTGCATCCATAAAGTTAATTTCATGTCTCATTTGGCCCTGAAAGAAACACGAATAAAATCCGAACCCTTACTTCTGTACAAGTTCCAAAAGCCCTACTAGGTTTGTTGTTAATAATAATAATAATAATAATAATAATAATAATAATAATAACAAAAATGTTGTTGAAAAGGAAGAAGAAAAGAGAGAAAAATATATACCACTTTCCATGGGAGTCAAAGACCTATGGCAACAGGAAAAGGTCACAATTATCCCAATAGTCACATCAGTCACCGGCATCACATCAAAAAAATATACAGAACACTTCCAGAAACTGGGCCTACCAGAATACATCCACACCAACATCCAGAAAGCAGTCATAATTAAAACATGCTCAATCGTCAGGAAATTCTTGAATCAATAAAAGTCAGCATGACTTGGCAAAGCCCGTCATGTTCCTCTACAAAAACCACCATGAGAGAGATAGAGATACATCATCATCATCATCTCACAATAAATACCAACACCTTTCAAGGTGAAATCTAACCTATTCGTCATTTGGGGTGTCAGACTCTTGTTCCGACACATCTCAGCTATTTTTACGATGTGTCATCTGTTAAGGCACATTTTAGGGAAAAAAACCAATAACAACACCAAACACATATTAACACCATAAACCCTACCTGGCTTTATTGCCACGTCTGATGCTTCTCAATACGTTGCTCAGAAAATGTGAGAAAGTTGCTGATAGCCAGTTTAACATTTTAACTCCAAATTAAGCTTCCTCCATTCAATGGGCAACCGCTTGTGCAACTGAAACATTCATCGGAGCTCTCCTAGCACTATTTCAGGTTATGCAAGTGACACCGTTGGATAATGCCCAAGAGGAGCATAGAAAGCTTCCTTATACTGAGTCAAACCATTGGCCTATCTAGCCCAGAATTGTCAACATGGACTGGTAGCAGCTCTCCTGGGTTTCAGATGGGCATTTTTCCTGTCCCAGCTGGAGATGCCGGGATCAAACCTGGGACCTTTGAAACTGGGCTTTACCACTTAGTTATGGTCCCTTTATTTGGCTATTGATGGCTAATAAGTTATTTCCCTTTGTCAAAAGCTAAAGAAAGTGACCCCCTGTTGTTTAATATGAAGAATAAATTTTGAATGAAAAGAACATTGTGCATTGGGTATAAAGTTTTTGATATGTGTTTTGAAATTGTACCTTTCTAATGTTTTGCATTTTGTTCATTTTTTCTGCTAAAATCTACGTCTCTACGACTCTGCTTTTACCAGCTGCAGAAGAGTTGCTGATACCGCCTCTCTGATTATATTTTCCCCTGCAGCAAAGAGACGAGAAGGATATTACCAGGTGTCTATCTGATTCCCCCCCTCCAAATGTCATAATGAGAGGCTTTCCCGTTATTGGATATCCTAAGCTCCGATCCACCAATTTGATGCAAATGAGCGCACATCATCATTTTTCTAATTTCATCAGTCTTAAAAGAAAATAAGTTTTCCGTTTGCAACAGCAGGTCCCAGATTAGTTCTGTTGAGCTCTCCGCTATGGAACTAAATATCTACCAAGCCCAGTATAAAGTCACAAACCATTTATGAATGTCAACAACATTCTGATATAACAATAGGAATCACACAATCATTTACATAACACTGCGATGTGCCAAATTCTTTACAGTCCTTTATCCAGTTCATCCTCAGAACCACATTCTAAGGTCCATCTGTATTCCTCCTGCATGTAAAGATCTCCTGAAAGCTGTGGGGTTCCCCCCTCCCCTATTTTTTCTATTTTTAACAGGTAATTATAACAATATGTCAAATACAGTCACACATATACATTATGTCAATTAGACTATTACATCTGTTGTTAATTATATGTTAATTAGTCCGTTCCTATACCAAGCTAACATCTACTATGCCAACATTTCAATTGATTAATTGGAGGGCCATCTTCTGTATTCAGTTCTAAACAAAAGAATGGGTGCCAAGTTGTTACGTAATTATCTTCCTTTACTTCTCCTCTAGCCATACGGAAACAACTGGTTAGTTTGTCTGACAGTATGACCAACCACTCTGAAACGAAATGGGGTTTGGTAAACCAATGATTATCCAGGATGACTTCAACAAAATAGATGGCCTTGCCATTTTTGTCTTGCTTCTTCTCAGAACAGCCCAGTGATGTAGGAAGTGGTAAAAATTAAGGCTAGGCAGGATGTGTTCTAGCCCACGGCAAAGCTACACTGAGGATTCAGGTAAAATGCAGTTGGCAATCCCCTCCCCTAAAATACAAAATAACCCATGTTTTTTTTGTTTTTTTTTTTAAAAAAACACATTTAAAATTGTGCATGCGGCAAACTCCATTTTTACTAGTGCTGTGCCAAAATCTGTTCTCCAGCTTACTGAAAGGTTGTCTTCCCCTGCGAAAGAGGCTTCCATTTTTCTGCCTCATTCTCAGTGTGTTTTAGAATTTCTTTTGGTGGCATTTTTGAGCTATCATTAAGAAGTCGCCAAGGATCCTTCCTTCCTATTTCACATATCTCCATTGTTCTGCACCCTCCCTGGCTGTCTGCATTTCCCCTAGAATTATTATTATTATTATTGTCCTGTAAACTACCAAGAGAGCTTCAGCTAATGGGTGGAAGAAAAATGTAATAAATACATAAATAAATAATAAATTGAACTGAAGCGCAAGAAGGCTGCAGACTGCTGGAGAATGCATTGTACAATGGAAGGCAGGATACTTGTACACATCCGCCCCAATCCTGGAAGCGGCACTACAACCATTTCCCACAAAACGTTCATTTCCTCCAGCAGGGGTCTACCCCTGCAATGTGCCTGGACAATGGCGTATTTTATTCCTGAAAGAAATGAATGTTTTTGTCATACTTAAAGTCCTTAAAGTATTTAGTCTGACTGCATCTGTGAATGAAGACATTAAAAAACCCATTATGTTTTCAACTTCAGTTAATAATAAGGCTATTTTTCCACCCACTTGCTAGCCCAGCTGTAATGTTCTTGGCCTCAAGTGGGAGGCAATGTGGAACAAGGATTAGGAAGATAAATGATATACAACATCCAGTGCCAGTTCACATAAAATATTAGCAGATTGGAAATGACTGTTTACTGTCTCACTGACTACATGATGACTTTCGTGCCTCCCAGAGAACGTACAGAAAGCTGCCTTCGTCTCTGCCAATAAAGCATACCACATTGCACCTGGGTAATGACAAATTAATTTTTGAGCAAAACCAGTGTGGTCTGTGTGTTGGTATGCATGCAGACCAGTCGGCCAAACGCTTAAGCAGGTTTTCTCCCCGCCTCGGACAATTTGAATGGGACGCAAGCGCGGACCCTTCATTCGTCAACTTTCGTGGAAAGAATTTTGGGATCGTTGTGGTTTTGTTTGGTTTCTTTGGCCATTGCTAAATGGAGCTTACTTATTAACAGAATAAGGGACGGCTGCTTCAGATTTGGTCATGCGGATTATCTACTTGTAACGGCCCTTTTGCATGGTGCCTTCCCAAAGGTACTACCTGTAGCGCCCTGCTGGTCATCGTGACGTTCTTCGGCCTGGGGTAGAAAGGTTCCACACCAGAGTCGGAGACACCACTAGGAAGAGGCAGCACTGGGGTAGAAATGGCCGGGAGCCATGGGACCCAAACTAAAAGTCTTGCACAGTTCTGGATCCAGGTCTTTTAGGGCCCTTCAATGGGCCCCCTTCCTCAGTAGACTACCTTTTCACCGCCATGGTCACCAGCTGCTATTTCTCTTCCTCATTGTTGCTTACCACTTGTTTGCTTGACCAGTAAGCAGCCAGTGGGCAAATAGGTGATGGTATCTACTGTTACTTCTCCTCGCCACCACTGTAGTCTGGGCCAGAGTGAGAGACTGGTGAGCAAGCAGGTTGCAAGGGTGAAGAGGAGGAGCAAATCTAAGGGGCTGCTGTCAGTAGGGCCCTGCTGGGATGTGGGCCCTCAGCCAAGTACCCAACCATGCCTACCCTTGATCCTACATGCCACTTTCTCTGCCAATAGAGATGCTGCGGGGCGGGGGGAGGAGGATGGAACTACAGGCATCTCACACCAGGATATTTGCACCTGAGCCCTGCATCCTCTTGGGACGGGAGAATCCGGTGATACCAGAAAGCCAATCCCTCGCCACGGCGTGACACAATGTTCCCAGCTCCACTTCCTTCCTTGAGCCTGGGCAACTTGTTCGTGTGGGGTGCCACAAGGTTATTATCCTTCTGTGCTGCCAGATTAGTTGACGGCCTCACGAGTCTGCCCAGCTGCCTGCCTGCTGCTGGCTTGCTGCCTGACTGTAGCTTCTTTGCTACAGGTACTTCCCAGCCCATGGCTCTGAGCTCCTGAAAGAAACACTGTGTGCCAGAGAGAGGAAACACAGAACTGGCACTGCACGTTAGGGCCACGGCATGAGTTGACCAACAGGTGGAGGCACAATAAAAGTAATAGGCAGACTAGATCAGCCCTAAAAAGGAAGAGAGAATTCTTGCATAGGTATGCTTTCCTGTAGAGCTGGGCTAGCTCTTCACTTCTGCTTTATAGCGGTATTGAAGGGCCCAGATAACTGTTGGGGTACAGGACACATTCCATATACTGCTTTCATAGTGTCATATCCTACTTATTATTCCACATTCGTAGTGATTTGACATAAGCTGTAGTTCTGGCCTTGGCTTCCACAACTAGGGATCTAGCAAACAAAATAGCCTATCAGGACACACACATCTTCCTAAGGATAGATGAATCTGTCAATTGGGGTTTCTCTCAGCTTCCCCTTTTCTCAGTATTAAATTTGGTCCAGCTTGAACTTTGAGAATTTCTTCAGGCTTAAGTTTGGTTCATCCTGAATGTTGGAATTTTTTTTTTTTAAGTCTCCATGAACATTCGGAATTATTTCTGTTATTTCTGAGCACGTGTCTCCTAATGCATGCATTCATGTATACATTTTGCCTAATACACACATTTTCTACAAGCAATCATCCTAATAAAATGCATTTCTAACATTATTTTCTTTACTGTATGCATGTTTGTACAAGTTTTTTTTTATAAGAGAAGGCCACTGTGAAATTTGGGGAAGTGCAAATTTTGAAAGATAACTAAGCTTTCGTTTGGGCATTGGTTAAAAAAATGCGAAAATTAGGTACACATGCAGTAAAATGCCAATTGAACAGATTTCTCCCCCGTTCCTACCTCTTCCATCTTCAATTTTTACACGGCAAGCTTCAGCTCCACAGAGACACACAAAATTCAGCTCTGTCGAGTCCAGGCCCTGCCAGGTTCGCATAGAAGACTGGGGGCAACAGAGCTCAGTGGAACAATTTACGTTTGTTTAGACTCAATAACCTTACAGTGCTTCCTCTGTGGTGGCGGCGGCTCCGAAGTCAGTGGGGCTGTGAATCTATTCTGGGTTTCAGTCAGAATCAACCAGAACTCTAAAGGAACTCTCCAAGGTGCTGAAAACCACCCTCAGAATAGGTTCAGCACCTTGGACAACTCCTGAAGAAGTTTTGCTGAAACTCAGAATGGATTTACAGCAAAACCAAAATCAAGAGCCACTAACCTCCACTGGATTATGTGTATTATTTCCCAGGGCAAGCATCCCCCCTCCTTTTCCATTCCTCACAACTGCTACATTCTTATTATATTAGAGGGAGGGGAGGAGGAGGAGGAGGAGGAGAGAGGAAGAGAGAGGTTGGCAACCATGATAAATGTAAAAATAGAGGGAGAAGAAAGGCAACACATGTGCAGAGTTTAATGTTTTAACCTCGCTTAATTCATCATAATACCATGATAACTATCTGGATGAAAATATTTGCTTCCACTGTCTTGATGCTACACCTATTTACTTGCAAGTAACACTATTTCATTGTAGAATGGGATATTATACATTAAAGTAAACGTAATAGAGTATAAAATGAGTAACTGTCTATAGGTTTCTCCGTGGAAAGCTTGGTTGGAGTAGAGGTGGCGATCATTGCTCATGTGAGACTGAGTTACACAGGGCACAGGAAAGGCATTCAGTACATGCTCAGAGGCACTCATCTTGTAATTTCACATACTGAAGGACTGAGTCCTGCAACTGAAAAGAACTACTAGGGCTCAACCATCACTCACGTTAAGCACCGTATTTCCCCTTTTCTAGGGCTAAAGTTTCCAACCAACCATCCAAATCAGGCAAAGATGCTTAAGGAAGTCTGATCAGCTATTCCTTCTCCCTTCCTGCTTCCTTCCTTCCACCCATCTTCCCTTCTTGTGTAAGCTACAGTCCCATGCACATTAACCCAGGAATCAGTCCCATTGATCTCCGTGGGACTTACTTCTAACCGAGTAGACATACACAGGCTTGCACATAACTTATTTTATTTATTTATTAATTTACTTACAACATTCATATACCGCTCCCCACTCAAGAATTTTGGAGTGGCGGACAAATCGAATAAATAAGAGAAGAAAAACAGAATAAAAACACAATTAAAATGCATTTTTAAAAGAAACAAATGTGCAATAAAACCACGGCTGGTCATTAAGGGAAGGCTTCCTGGAACAACAACATTTTCCGGAGACAACGGAAGGAATACAAAGTTGGCGCCTGCCTGACCTCCAGAGGCAGGGAGTTCCATACTTCCCTCTCTTGTTCTCACTCTGCAAGGCTACTGAACTCCAGACAAGTGCCTGGCTTTCCTGTAGGCCCCATGGAGGGATCAGCTATTGAGCCTCACCAATTTATGCTGGAGGACGGTCCCTAATGCCGCTGGATGGCCACAGAGGTAGCATACAGCAGGGCTAGTAGGCTTTGATAGCCTTCTCCTCCAGGGATTTGTCCAATCCCCTTTAAAGCCATCCAAATTGGTGGCCATCCCTGTTGGTGGTCTTCACTTGGCAGATCCTGGGGTCATCATCCCAAAGGAAGGAATCGCTTGAAATGGATGCTCCTCAGCATGTGTCGGTGTTTCCCCAGCAGGCTGTTTTTAAACCGTTCTACAACGGTTCTACAATGTAGTTCAAGTGGAGCCCATCCGTTTGACATAAACAATGCTGTCCAAAACAAATCTAAACCCCTTTTCTCAATGCCATTGTCTGATAGACCCATTGGGACCCTTCCGTTCTGCCTGTCTGGTTGTTCCAATGTATACATTTTCATTTATTTATTACATTTCTATACTGTCCAATAGCAGAAGCTCTCTGGCTGGTTGACAACAATTAAAACCACAAAATACAGCATAAAATTCATTACAAAAAAGTTTAAAGTGACAGTATCAAATAAAAGTAAAAAAAAACTGGATAAAACGTAGCAGCAACGCAGAGGTTTAAAATACAGTAAGATATTTAAAAGAACAAACTTGAAACCACAATACTAGAACCTGTAGCTGTTCCAAACACACACACAAGCATATACAGATCTGTGTACATGCACACACACAGTGATGACATGATAGAATTAAAAATTGGAAAAGGAGCATAAGTCAGTCATAGAGAATGTGCTTTGAAGGCAGAAGGTCTCTGAGTCATCATCATCATCATCATAATAATAATAATAATAATAATATATTTATTTATTTATCACCCGCCTCTTCCAACGGATCGAGGCGGGGAACAACACCAAACACAAAATACAAAAACTGATTAAAAGCAGATAAAACCAGTACATCATTAAAATACCAATAAAACACCAATAAAACACTTTAAAATTCATCTAGGTAGGCCTGCCGGAAGAGATCAGTCTTTATAGATCTTTTAAATTCCTAAAGACTAGTAAGTTGGCGAATCTCTCCCGGCAGGTCATTCCACAATCTGGGAGCGGCAGAAGAGAAGGTCCTCTGGGTAACGGTTGTCAGTCTAGTTCTTGTTGACTGTAATAAATTCTTCCCAGAGGACCTGAGCGTGCGGGGCGGATTGTATGGGAGAAGGCGATCCCGTAGGTAACCTGGACCCAAACCATGTAGGGTTTTAAAGGTAATAACCAACACTTTGTACTTCGCCCAGAAACTGATTGGCAGCCAGTGAAGAGATTTTAAAACTGGTGTAATGTGGTCACCCCTAGATGTACCGGTGACCAACCTGGCTGCCATATTTTGAACTAGTTGAAGTTTCCGGACTAGGCACAGAGGTAGCCCTATGTACAGCACATTGCAGAAGTCGAGTCTCGAAGTTACCAGCATGTGCACTACTGATTTTAGGTCTTCCAACTCTAGGAAGGGGCGCAGCTGGCATATCAGCCGAAGCTGATAGTAGGCACTCCTGGGAGCCGCATCTATCTGAGCTGTCATTTGGAGCGACGGATCCAGGAGCACCCCCAAGCTGCGAACAGTCTTTCAGGGGGAGTGTAACCCCATCCAGAACTGGTTGACACACCTCCAACCCCAGGTTGTGGCCCTTGACAGTAAGCACCTCCGTCTTGTCTGGATTCAGCTTCAGTTTGTTTTTCCTCATCCAGCCCATTACCGCCTCCAAGCGTTCATTCAGAGGAGACACACTATCCTTAGCTGAGGTTTAAAAGGATCAGGTAGCAGGTGGTAAGGAAGATCCCTGCATGAGATCCCGGAGAACTTTTCCTAGCCAGAGTAGAGATAACTCAGCTAGATGCACAAACGATCTGACCCAGTGTAAGGTAGGGTGATCATATGGAAAGGAGGACAGGACTCCTGTATCTTTAATAGTTGCTTTGAAAAGGGCATTTCAGCAGGTGTCATTTGTATGCATGCAGCACCTTGCGAAATTCCCTCTTCTGCACAACAGTTAAAGCGGCAGGAGCCCTGCCCTCTTTTGTATCTGATTAAGAGGGCAGGGCTCCTGCAGCTTTAACTGTTGTGATGAAGAGGGAATTTTGCCAGGTGCTGCATGCATACGAACGACACCTGCTGAAATCAGCTTTTCAATACAACTGTTAAAGATACAGGAGCCCTGTCCTCCTTTCCATAAGGTCACCCTAGTGTAAGGTAGCCTCATATGGTCCTGTTTTGGTAAACCTAGATCCAGAGGTTTGTCTTTCAAATTAGCACAGGTTCCTTTAATATCTACAAACTAGCAAATGATCTGAAGACAATACCCTGAAATAGTTTATGTTGAACATCATCACTTAACCTATTGGAACACTGTATAAGCTCGTCTCCCATGTAGCAGCATCTTTCCTACACTGAGAAGATGTCACATTTGTAGGTATGCATGATGGTGTAATCCAGGGGAACGTTGCTCTTCTTCAAAAGAAATTACTTAACCATCCTTCAGTTTGTGCCATTAATAGGTTCAATATATTTTAACTTGTGTAAAAGTGTCATGCACATTCACATTTAAATAAGATAGCATGTGTTTATTTAAGTAAGATATTGCACTGAACTCCGAGACATATTCATACATAACATGTAGCAGAGTTCAATGCAGTGTCTTAAGTCATTTAAATATTAGCTACGCAAATTCACACACACATACACACACACTGTTTCCATCCAGAATAGGCTGTCCCTTGGAGCCTTACCATAATGCCTGATGAATATATAAGAATTTTTAAAGCCAGGGCTGGTGAAAGCTACCACTGAAACAGAGATCATAAAAATATTAGAAGATTGGGATGAAAGCAACTTTTAAAATGCTATCCCAGCTAAAAGGTGGAGGCAGTTCATAAACTATTCCGTAGGTTTAGCCCTTCAAGGGGAGAGCTGCTTCCATTTGAAAAAAAAGCCTTTGTTAAAAAAAAAATTGTCTTTATATGTACTGGGTTTCCCCCCGCCCCACCCAGTAAACTCAGCATTTAATTACTTTAATAGATAGGAGAAAGCAGGCAACATGGTTATTTATTTAGGGATGTGGCACCCTCAATGAACACGGCGCTTGAAAAGCAGCAAATAAAAGGCATCACTTCTATAGAAACCTAGCCATTTCCCTCTCCCACTGAAGAATTACATTTTTTTTTTAAAAAGAAGAGAGGACATTGTAACCTTGTAGGGAAAAAAAGCACAAGGAAACCTTCTAGAATTTAATCTTGGCACTTTATTAATCATTCCAAAGTATTGCTTTTTAGAATTGGAACTATTTGGAGCCTGCATTTAATTAGGATGACCATATGAAAAGGAGGACAGGGCTCCTGTGTCTTTGTATCTGCTAGAGCGACCAGATACAAAAAAGAGCAGGGCTCCTACAGCTTTAACTGTTGTGATAAAAAGGGAACTTTGCCAGGTGCTGCATGCGTACAAATGACACCTGCTGAAATTCCCTTTTCTGCGCAACCATTAAAGACACAGGAGTCCTGCCCTCCTTTTCATATGGTCACCCTAATTTAATGGCTTGGGGAAACTTGTGACCTTTCAGATGGGAAAGGTTTCATCAAATGCTCCGTCGCCTAGGAAGAGCAGGAAGCGATTGGCTTGCTCAGTGCATGCTAGGGGTCACTGTGACGTCAGTAGGCAATAAACCAATCCTCTCCCTCTCTTCTCTCCTCTATTTGCATGTTTCAAATTCCCAAACTGGGCCACGTTGGTGATTATTGAGTTTTCCATCTCTCCAGTAAATACATACATATGGCGGAACCTCTAGGTGCATACTTAATGGCCAACATCATGTGGTCTTCTGAGTACATGTGTTATTTGATGCCCAACACAAATTTTCTTGGGACTGGAATTTTTTACACCCATAATTCCATTGCAATGGCACTTGCACAGATGGGCAGAGAACCGACGGCAGACGTAACGCAGCTGAACGTGTCGCAGAGAGCTTCGGAATATTTCCCCCACAGAAATTTGGATAGGCTTTTCAGAGCCATTGTAAGGCTCAAAACAATGGAGTGATCACAATTTGGAGCGGTGGAACAACAGCATAATCAGCTTGTCCTTGAATAAAGGATCTGCTTTGTTTCTCCTTAAGAAAGTGGAAACAGAAGCATCATTTTGAGGAAGCCTAGCGATCTGCAGAGAGTGGGGTGGAGCCGAAGGAAAAAGCAAAGGCAGGCAAGGAAATGTAGAGGAAAGGTTGGGTGGGAACGTCTTCATCTCTCGGGTTTTTGAGGTTCAATATTCTGAGACGAGCAGTAGTAGAATGAAAGAACGTGGACTCGGCTCAAAACAGATTTGAAGAACCATTTGAAGGGGTGGAGAGCAGCAAACCACAACTGAAGAATGGGGGGGGGGAGAGTACTGTGCTTGCCTCAGTTATGCTTTTAACAGTTTGAGCAAGGGTCTTACACAGTCAACCATCCCTTCTCAAATTCCCATGCCAGCACACGTGGAGTAGTATCTAACTGTGTCATTACATTTGCACAAATAATGGACCTGTTCAGACATCACAATAATCCACGGTTAGGCCTTTTGCAACAAATGGTTAGTGAGCGTGTTTAAACCACGGTTACGAGGATGATCAGGGGTCTGGAAACAAAGCCCTATGAGGAGAGATTGTAGGAACTGGGCATGTTCAGCCTGGAGAAGAGAAAATTGAGGGGAGACATGATAGCGCTCTTCAAGTACTTGAAAGGTTGTCACACAGAGGAGGGCCAGGATCTCTTCTCGATCAACCCAGAGTGCAGGTCGTGGAAGAATGGGCTCAAGTTACAGGAAGCCAGATTCTGGCTGGACATCAGGAAAAACTTCCTGACTGTTAGAGCAGTACGACAATGGAACCAATGACCTAGGGAGGTTGTGGGCTCTTCCACACTAGAGGCATTCAAGAAGCAGCTGGACAGCCATGTGTCAGCTATGCTTTGAGGTGGATTCCTGCATTCAGCAGGGGGTTGGACTCGATGGCCTTATAGGCTCCTTCCAACTCTACTATTCTATGATTCTGTGATTCATTCTTCCATTTCCCTTGCATGTCTTCTGTTGTACAGGATCAGATCCCTCCTCCCGCCTCCCTTACACACACATACATACAGCAATTTCAAACATGATGGTTTGCATTTAGAGTACACCAACAGAGAAATAAGACAGCACAAAAGACATTAAGCTGCTAAACACAAACAGTGGAAGAACTCAGGTTACCACCCAGCCATCAGATGAGGGGAGGGGGGAGATACCTCCATGCAGCGTTTCCCACACCTCCAAGCAGAGTGAATTAAAACTAACACAGAGGGGGCCAAAAAATCTAATTGAACTAGAGACAACACATAATACTTTGCTATAGAAACAGAGGACCCTGTGGAATCGCTGAGGTTAATACTGTCCAACTTAAAACAACAATAATTTTATCTCTCGTGATCTGCAAACAGAGAAAGGAAAGCTCTTGTTTAAATATCCTGACATTAAATGGAGAGGAAATTGCAAGGAACAAAACAGTAGGAAAATAGAACTTCAAGCTGGTGGCAGAAGAAGATGGGGGCCTAGTCTCATCCCTCCAGTCTCAGAATGTGCAAGTATTATGGTGTGTGTGTGTGTGTGTGTGTGAGAGAGAGAGAGAGAGAGAGAGAGAGGAATATTTTCACCAGCACTGAAACAGATTCCTTTTCTTTCTTTTTTTGATAATTTTGGAGAATTATTGGATCGCAGGAAGCATTCCAGACACTCTATACAGGCTTTATTTGCCTGCAGAAATTCCTAACTGGAGAGGATCACCTATGCGACCAGTCTGAAAAGCATTGTTTTGTTTGCCTTCAGTGATGTCAGCACATAGTCAAATCTGATTTGTCAATATGGTGTTATGTAGGGTGACCATATTTGGGAAACAAAAAAAGAGGACACCCAGTGTGTGTGTGTAAGTGGGGGGGGGTGCGGGAAAGCGGCCTTCCGGGGACTCCAGAAAGTGTGTCATTCCCTTCCCACCACCTTAAAGGCCCCGATTGGAGCGGAGGAGGGGAAAGCGTGTCATTTCCACCCATCCCCCACTGCTCCAATTGGGGCCTTTAAGGCCTCGGTTGGAGCAATGTAGGGGCAGTAGGAGAGAACGCTTTCCGGGGGGCTCCAGAAAGTGTCTCATTTGCCCCCCGCAATACTAATGGCGGCCACCCTCAGCATGGTGAAGGGGAATGACTCACTTTCTGGAGGCCCTGATTAGAGGGGAAAGCATGTTATTCCTGCCCCTGCCCCTACTGCTCCAATCAGGCCCTTTTCTATAATGTCTGGGAATAACACACTTTCTCCTTTAAGGCCTTGATTGGGGCAGTGGGAGGGGAGAAATGACATGCCTCCAGAAGGTGCGTCATTCCTCTCCTGCCAGTTAAAGGGGAATGTGTGTCATTCCAGAACATTATAAAAGAATTACAGAAAATCCCCCGGAAACCCAGGATAGAACAAAAGCCAGGACAAATCCAGGGAAATCCTGACAATTGGTCACCCTAGATGACATCTTCACATTCACTACATGATCCCTGATTGGTTACAATAACTGTAAATCAGTAAAAAATAGTGCTGAAGCAGCAGCAGATAACAGTAGGAAAGAGTTTTGTAAAAAAGGGTAACATTTGTATTTTTAAGTGCTCTTTTGTGAAAAATTTCCCGAAAGGGCTATTATCATCACAAATACTCCCTTCCACTTTTTTAAAACATCAAAGCAGTTATTGAGTTAAGTTATTTACAGCCCTGTTCACGTTCAACCTCAGTCCAGTGTGGTTTCCAGTCCAACTTCCCTATTTCCTGACACTTTCCATGTTGGGTGTATGTGACATTTCAACAGGGCTCTCGTTCAATTTCTTCATTTCCAACCTTCATCATCCAGAGGGGACAGAGGTTATACTCTGTGGGTTTCTCTCCCCCACAAGACACACATTCCGATTGATGTTTGTTTTAAATTACCGTGTACAATTGTTTGCATCTCTGCTGTATGACTTAAAAGTAATTAAAAATTTAATCATGGATCTATGGTATCTGTCCTAGAGAGCACTAATTGGGTGGGCTCATTAAAAGGAAGACAACTGAAACATGCCATCCTGTACTTTCCAATGCAATTTACAGTTCATTTATTCTTTCAAATATAAGCCATTCAGTATTAATTCTGCTAAGGAGCAGTTTATTATATAAAAAAACCAAATACCCTTTTTTATAGTTAATTTTACTTTTCCATAATACACTGTCACACTCTAAATAACATCAGTTACTTAAAACCAAAGCCGTAAACTATGAGACAGCAGAAGTTCTTCTTCTAGATCTCCCTCCTTTCAAATAATCATACATTTATGCTCCACCGAGTTTAATCTACGATGTCAAAGATTGACATATCCCACTTAAAACTTCGTACTCATGGGCATAGATTAGGGAATAATGAGGTACAGGGGAAAGCTGGAGCAACTTAATGGAAATGTTGTGTTTTAATTTATGCACTCTTTCCCCTCAATGAATTCTTTTTTTAAAAAAAATGACCCAGTTCATTGAAGAACATTCATGATTAACGGGTTGTGAATAAATGGTTTTGTGCAAAGGTCAGTGGTGTCCCATCTGGACAAGAAGTGGGAGACCACAGGGCATGATGGGCACCTGAGAAGGTTAGGGGTGTTGCGAGTGCCTGACTGGGCCCGGGAGTCCAACGGACTCCCCTGCACCCGGCCCCTGCTTGCCAAGATGTGGGGTGCTCGTAGGCACTCCCGTCGAGTGCCTCACAGCTCAGAGAGTACTTGACAGAGCCGCCTTCCTGAAGCCAAGCAACCACTGTTGCACAAAATGGTGGCTGGGGCATTTCCTGTAAGGTCATGTTGCATAAATGGCAGCCATGAAGCAGCCATTTACACGACATTACAGGCGTGAATGGGGCATTCACGCCTGTAATGTGGAATGAATGGCCGCTTTACGGCCGCCATTTATGCAACATGACCTTCCCAGAAATTCTCGAGCTGCCATTTTGCGCAACCATGGTGGCTTGCAACGGGGCTGTTTGAGGAGGTTCTTAAGCTGGGGCAGGGCCTCGTCAAGCAACTGCTGAGACCAGCCCCAGGTGAGTTTGCCCATCCCTAGAGGAGGTAGGATCAGGCTGGAGTTGCTCCAACACCTAGAACTCTTCTAAGGCTTTTTATCCTCCTTGGGCCACATTTAGGGATGGGTGAATCTGTCAATTTTGGTTTCTTTCCATTTCTCATTTATCCAGTAAGAAATCTGGTTTCATACTGTTTTCGTGGTGCTATATCCTGCTTGGTGTGGTTCCTGCCTTTTATAGACCACTTTCATACCACTTTCATACCGCTTTCATAGTGCTATATCCCACTGGGTGAAGATCTGGCCTCTGTTTAACCCCATACCACTTGAAGGGAAGAGCTATGTCCGTAAATGTGCTCTAGTACATACCAGGGATCCTTAGCCAACTGCAGTTTCCAGGCACATATTTGCCATCGGGGTGGATCCAGACTTAGCCATACATCGATCAGACTCAGTGAAATTGAATTAACTTATGTCCCATTGATTCCCATGGGTCTACTCTAAGTATTAATAAATCAGGATCCAGCCCTATGTATGTCTACTAACATATACATACCCTTTAAATGTTATCATATCCATTATGGGATCTATTTGGGTTTGTCCATCTGGGCCCAGAAGGCACTAAGGAGTTTTGTTTCTGCTCCTTCCTCCATAAGAAAAAAAAATCCAGTATTTTCCCCAAAAAAACACTTTATAGATTATCTCCACACCCATTCCCAGCCATAACTGGTTATCTTCTCCTTCTACTGTGCTTCCCCTCTTTTCTTCCCCCAGGTGCCACCCAGAACAAACTTCTCAATGCTCAGACTAATAGTTAACAGGAGACAGCAGCAACACCTTCTGAAGCTTTGCTGTGGACCATAGTTGAGTGTATGACAGGTGCCAGCAGTAAGAAAATATTGCAGGAGAAAGCAGGTAAGAGAGTCAGGGTCTTCCAGGCCACGGGCAGCTCGAAGGGATAGTGGAACATTTGTTCCAATAAGCTACGGAGCTCAACAGGGTCCTTGTAGGTTAGATCAAACCATAATGCCTGTCGGTTAGGAATGGAGAAGCAGTGATTTAGGAGCTCACCGAAATTCTCCAAAAATCACTTCGAAGCTCATTTGGGCTCATTCCCGTTTATATTACCTCTTTTTTCAGCTCATCCGAATAGGAAAACGGCACATTTCAACCTGGAAAGTGCACATTTCTGTGCGTAGCTTTCAAAAGTGTGCACTTTCCCCACATTGATGAAAGTGTGAAAAACTCAGTGGTTCTGAAAAAAAATATATATGTGCATTTCAAAGTATGCATTTTCAAAAAATCCTGATCCTCTGAGCGCAACCGCAAATTGCACATTACATGGCACATTTCAAGTGTCAAAAGCGCTTCACAGATATTATTAATATACAACCCTTTTAAGGTAGGTCATTACCAGTAAGCCCACGTTGCAGATAGGGGACAGAGGCTGAGAGAAACGACACATTTGTGTAACTTTCCAGTTCTCAGCCACTATGTTACCACTATGCAAAGGGTGTGCTGTCACTGTGGCAGCATTTGCAGAGTTTCAGGACCAGTGGCGGGTCAGCTTTTTTTATGGTAGTAAGTCGGGATGTTGCGGGTGCCCGACTGGGTCCAGGAGTCCAGTAGACTCCCCTGCGTCTGCCTCAGACCCAGCTTGCTGAACCACGGCAAGTTTGCCGGCCTGCATTCCGAGTGCTCCGTGGTTTGGTGACTGCCCGGCATCCACCTGCCCTTGTCCAGAGTCTCCACTGTGCGCAACTATGGCAGCTTCAGAAAGCCCCCATGTATGCAACATTGGAAGTATGCAATTTCTGGAGCCGCCATTGATGCGCACAATGGAGGCTCTGGACAAGGGCAGGAACCCCCGCAGTGTCGTCAGGTGCTAGCTGGGCTGAGAAGAAACTTGCGCAGCGCCGTGACTGGGGGTAGGTGGTGGCAGCAGCTTGGCAGGTGCCTGATGGAGCCAGACATGGGTGAGCCTACCCGTCCCTAGCAGTAAGCCCATGCCTTGGCTGTATCACTTCGACTGCAGGCGGAGGCTCACATGTCTCAATTCTCCTCCATAAAAAAGTGTCCTGCATCTAGGAAAAAAAATCCCACTAGCATTTCCTGGAAAAGAGAACCGTACAAACGGCTGCTGTTTCACTTTCATAAGGGAGGTTTAACAAAATAATTGAAAGAGCACACAGGCATCCATTTCTCTACTCGCTGTGCATGTCTGGAAGTTGAAGAAGTTCAATCGTATCTTCCCCTCCCTTGTCGCGGCAAGGACAAGCCTGTATTTTCTCCCAGCCCGAGCCTTCTTTAAGCAGCTATTCCAAGACCCTTTTATAGCAAACCTCCGTGTACCTTTCACACTACAGTTAACCTTGCCAGATTCAGGCCTGTTCTCCTACGGACATTTTACCTTATTCCTGCCTTCCCCTTTCCCCTGGCCCCATTTCCTATAGAATGGATCTAAATGCTGAGAACAGCAGGATGGATGTGGTCTGAAAAAAAAGTGTGGCTTTCTCTTCTTGGAGGTTCAAAACGCCTAGCCCTGAATATATTTCAGCTCGTGAGGTGCATCGTTCCAGCCTAGCCATGTCTTTTCATGACATCTGTGGCTCCGTAATCTGAAGAACATCTTCAACGCATCCTTGCCCTCGAAACCCCAGATGTATTCTCACCCATCCTTCCAAAGGTCATTTCTATCCAGCGCTAAGGTGAACGGTTTCCTCCACATCTCATAGATTCTTCCCCGTGCAACCTATCTTGTAGGGGTGTGCACGGACCCCCCGGATCGGATCGGGACCCGGATCGGGACCTCCAATTTTGTCCCGGACCGGTTCGGACAAAATCGGAGGCCCTCCGGACCGGATCGAGTCCGATCCCGACCCAAAAATCGTACATTTTTGGATCGGCCGCCATTTTTTTCCCCATAGACTTGCATTGCAATGCAAGTCTATGAGGAAAAAATGGCGGCGGGTGGGTAAGGGGGGGCCTAACTCCCTCCCCCCCCCCGGGGCCGTCCGCTGTGGACGGCCCCGGCAGGTAAACCCCCTCCCCCGCGCTCCCTACCCCCCCTGGGGCCGCCCGCTTCCATCCGCTGGCGCCCGCGGGCGCCAGCGGATAGAAGCGGACGGCTCCGGGGGGGGGTAAGCCCCCTTCCCCGCCACTGCTTACCTTCTCGGCCCGTCCGGCGCCGGCGGCTACTACCAGCGGGCTCCGCGGCCTACTCTCGAGTAGCGCGCCGGGTGATGACATCACCCGGCGCGCCATCCTAGAGCAGGCCGCGGAGCCTGCTGGGAGTAGTAGGCGCCGGCGCCGGACGGGAGCCGCCGGGCCGGAAAGGTAAGGGCCCCCCTCCCCCCTCCCCCTCCTCCCCTCCACGCACCCCCTCCTTACCTTTCCGGCCCGGCGGCTCCCGTCCGGCGCCGGCGCCTACTACTTCCAGCAGGCTCCGCAGCCTGCTCTAGAGTAGCGCGCCGGGTGATGACATCACCCGGCGCGCCATCCTAGAGCAGGCCGCGGAGCCTGCTGGGAGTAGTAGGCGCCGGACGGGAGCCGCTGGGCCGGAAAGGTAAGGGCCCCCCTCCCCCCTCCCCCCGCCCCCTCCTCCCCTCCACGCACCCCCTCCTTACCTTCCCGCCCCGGTGGCTCCCGTCCGGCGCCGGCGCCTACTACTACCAGCAGGCTCCGCGGCCTGCTCTAGAGTAGCGCGCCGGGTGATGACATCACCCGGCGCGCCACCCTAGAGCAGGCCGCGGAGCCTGCTAGTAGTAGTAGGCGCCGGCGCCGGACGGGAGCCACCGGGCCGAGAAGGTAAGTGCCCCCCTCCTCCCCCCCCCGCTGTCCACTTTCATCGGCGGGCCCCCGCTGGCGCCCGCCAATGGAAGCGGCGGTGGGCGCCAGTGGGCGCCCGCCGATCCGCCGATCCGCCGAACCGGTTCGGAGCTTTTTCGGACCGGTTCGGATTGGATCGGCCGATCCAGCTGCGGGATCGGAAATCGGATAATTTATCCGATTTCCCACTGGACCGGACTCGGATCGTGGATCGGGTCCGATCCAGTGCACATCCCTACTATCTTGTTTTATCCATAAACCTGCATTACGCATTAGTGGTACTTTCTTACAAAAGTCATTTACTGAGAGAGTGAAATAGTATCGATCTCCAATTCCAATTGCCATACAGCTCCAATCACCAGCTTGACCTGCAACCTCTTCTGACTCCCAAGTCACTCTTCCTGATCTACACAGCTTCAAACTCCATCAGTCAATGGCTGTGGGTCTTAGGGAGCTGGTGGGGTGATATGCGGGATAGACGCCAGGTCCGTTGGAATGAAAATCTCATATTTTCCCATATGAGCCTGCCCGTGCTCCGAGAACTTCTGGGGAGGCCTTTCTCTCAGTCCCACTAACATCCGAGGTATGCCTGAGGGGTACGTGGGAGAGAGCCTTCTTTGTGGCTGCTCCAAGGCTCTGGAATGCCCTTCCTAGGGAGGCCAGGCTGGCTCCGTCTGTGCTACACTTTCGGAGGCAGGCAACATCTTTTTTATTCAGGCAGCCTTTTGGAACTACTCTGGACCTGTATTAATGTATTGTTTTGTTTTTTTTTAATAAATCTGATACTGTTTTTAAATTTTTAAAAAAATGTTTTTAATTTTACCACAGGTTTAATTCTATTTTAACTTTTGTAAATTTATATTTATATGTTTTAATTATATATGTTTTAATCTTGCAAACCACCTTGAGTCCCAGCCCTGGGAAAAAGGTGAGATATAATCATCATCATCATCATCATCATCATCTAGAAAGGGAGCAAGCCCGCCCAGAACCAGATCTAGACTAAAGGTAGGTAGAACACTGGGTGATTTGGAGTAGATCAGCAAGGATTCCTGGTTCCCAATTGTTTAACATTAACAACAGCAAAATGACTCCAAACCATTCAATTGGATTATTGGGGTAACATGAATTGATTTTTGGGAGCTCAGTTCACTGTTGGTACTCAGAACTAATCCCTGTGTTTGGGAGCTGCTCAGAGAACAAGGCGGCCGGGTCCCATTGCTACAGGACATCAGCTGAGATCCCTGGCACCTTATGGCTTTTCTTAATCTTACTCCTACTACCTTAGCCTCCCTTCCCTTGCAGCTGCCAAACTCAGAACACTTGCGCTTCAAAAGTTCATCCGTTCCCAGCCTCCACTCCATCACTAAGATGTCCCCCTACCATAATCCACATTGTCCTTCCTTGGCTGAACCTGCACTGATTCAGATATACATTTTAGCAACAATGTAGCTTTTGTCATAGTTGTTGTTAGGAATTCTAACATTTCTGAATATTCTGTGACATCACAGAGGCTGAGCCAATGACTGGAAAGGGAACACAGGTCACAAGCATACAATTGTCAGGTGGTGGAATCACAGGATGGGGAAGGCAAGGCCTAGGGAGAAAGAAGTGTATGCCGTATTTGCTCTGACGAATAAGAGGTAGCAAACAGAAAGATTCTAGCAGGAAGAGGTTTAAGATGATCGAATGCCAATAAAAGTTTATCCATTAGAAAAAGAAAGTAAAGAAACGCCATCTTGCCTTTTCCCCTGTCTGCTTCTACACAGACAGGTACAGAGGATGTGGTTAACCAAGCATGAATGAAGGACAAGGGTAATAAGAGAAAAAAAAAAAACTAAACTCAACAGGTCTCAGTTTGTTTTGCACATTCTCTTTTGTACAAATATGTGCATTTGGTTTTAATAAGTCGACAATCAATATTGTGCCTTGGCAATTAGGACATAGGCGGATGCAGCTGAGATGGAATCCACCACTTACTCTAAAGCTCCCTCCCATGCTGAGAACACTGTGAAGATAAAGTATTTAACACCAATATCGCTGAGATGCCTTGAATAAGAAGGACAACTAAATTGATCCAGGGGCTGGAGCATCTCCCCTATGAGGGAAGGTTACAACAACTGGGGTTGTTTAGCTTGGAAAAAAGGAGGCTAAGAGGAGACCTGATAGAGGAGTACAAAATTATGCATGGCGTGGAGAAGGTGGATAGGGAGACATTTTTCTCCCTCTCCCATAATAGTAGAACCCAAAGGGATCATCCCATGAAGCTGATTGGTGGGAGATTCAGGACAGATAAATGGCAGGACTTCTTCATGCAGCACATAGTTAAACTATGGAATTCACTTCCTCAAGATAAAGTGATGGCCACCAATTGGGATGGCTTTAAAAGGGGGTTGGATAAATTCCTGGAGGAGAAGGTTATCAATGGCTACTAGCCCCGATGGCTGTTCTCTACCTCCAGTATCTGAGGCAGTAAGCCTGTGTGCACCAGTTGCTGGGGAACATGGGTAGGAGGGTGCTGCTGCACCATGTCTGGCTTTATTGCTCCCTGGCTGGCAGCTGGTTGGCCACTGTGTGAACAGAGTGCTGGACTAGATGGACCCTCAGTCTGATCCAGCATGGCACTTCTTAGGTTCTTATGTTTGCAATTCCATTTTGCTAGAAAGAATAGCCCAAACACGCGCACACACACACACACACACACACACACACACACGATACTTCTCCTTAGCACCTGGCAGAGGTAAACAGACAGCCAAGCTTGTCCTTGGGTTATTTAGTCATCTGTATGGCCTCAGAATTTGACAGAAATTTATTTATTCACCTTTATTGTAATTGCACTTTTATACTGCCCAAAAACCAAGGCTCTCTGGGCAGTTCACAATGTAGAAGCTAGAGGCAGGTCTGAGACGAGACGTCTCATGACATAGGATGTTTCCTAGGCCCCCTCCCCCCAATCACAACAATCTGAAAAAGGAACAGCTCCCCCACATCTCTATTTCCCCATCTGTATCTACCTGCCCTAACAGCAGGGGGCACCCTTCTCTGTTCACTGTTGAGGGCCGCATTGCCTTGGTGGTCATCTGTTGGGGCTACATGCTGGTGGTAGATGGGACTGGATTTAAAAGTGGATGGGACCAGCCCTTTCCTCTCTCTCTCTCTCTCTCTCTCTCTCTCTCCTTCTTCCTCCCTGCCCAGCAGGATGCTGGGGAACAGGGAAGGGACAGATTGCTCTTGGCAGAGGTCTGAACTGGTCCCTTGCGGAGGACTCCCTCTCTTTCCATCGCTCCATCTATGTTGCCTCTCCCACACCCGCGTGAATCAGGGCCAATCTATATTTCTCTTGATTTCCATGTCACTGTGAATCCCAAGCCTTGGTCACTCAGGCTCAAATAACACATTAGTGAAATTCTCTGATCCCCCCCACCCTCCCCAATCAGCTTAGAGCAAGCAGATATGTGCGGAGTGATGGTATTTAAACGCTCCCCCATGTTCTTTTCATGCTCAAAACCCTCCTCGGACTGTTTTTCTCCCACCTCCATTGGTGTGTATGTATGCGCTTGTAGGAGACAGGTTTGAATCTGGCCCCTACATTCCCCCAGGGGTAAAAAAGGGGGGAAGGGAAATTTTGGGCTGAAAGGATTAAAACAGACTCTCCCACTTGATCTCCCACATCTGCAAAAAAGAGCACATTTCTGGGCTCCTGTAAAATTCTAGAACAGGCATGGGGAATTTGTGGCTCTCTAGATGTTTTGGCTTACAACTTCCATCATCCACCACCACTGGTTATGCTGATGAGGGCTATTTATTTATTTATTTGTTGCCTTTGTATCCCACCTTTCCTCCATGTAGCCCAAACTGGTGGGCCTCCTCCTCTTTCTCCTCCTCCATTTCATCCTCATAGCAACCTTGTGAGGTAGGTTAGGCTGAGCGTCTGTGACTGGCCCGAAGTCACCCAGTGAGCTTCATGGCTGAGGGTGGACTGGAACCCGGGTCTCCTGAGTCCCAATCCAACACTGAAACCCCTACAACATGCATGCTTTGTAGGCTGAAATGTCTATAGGGGTACAAGTTGTTCACACCTGGTCTAGAACATAAGATCAGAAGAAGATCGTTCCAGTAGCTTATCAAAGGTCTATCCAGTCCAACATCCAGTTTAATATAGTGACCATCCAGATGCCCATTGGAAGCCCACAAAAGCATGAGTGCAATAGTACCCTGCCCCTCATGTTGACAGCAACTGGTATTGAGAAGCAAGCGTACTGTCTCTGCTAATGAGCCAGAAGGAATAGTAACCATTGATAGTCGAAGGGTGCAATCCTATGTATGTTTAGACAGAAAAATGTCCTGTCTGCCTGGGGCATGCTGGGAGTCATAGTAGGTCCTTTTTATGTTTAAACATGCATAGGATTGCGCCTTTAATCTTCCTGAATTTGCCTAATCTAAGCAGCGAATCCCATAGGTTAACTGTGTGCTGTCTGATCAACTACTTATGAGTTCATGACTAAATTTCTTCTCTCTTTATAAAAGGGCCAATGAAACAGTAAACAATAAACAACATCTACCCAAAATCCTGTAAACCAATATCTATATAAAGAAATCATCATCATCATCATCATCATCATCATCATCATCATCATCATCATCATCTTAAAAGCTAAACAAAAACTGCCACACCTGAAAACAAATGACGGAATAATAAAATTTGCCTTGCGGACCCAATTAAAAACTTTACAAATCATAAAGTCCAATTTTGACATATTGTTCTATTGGCAAAACGTGGTCCAATGACAGACGTCAGGGCTTGCAGAACGGCGGATTCCCTCCTGCTCCCAGCCTTGCTTCCAGGGAAAATGTTCTTTGCTTCTGCCTTCAGCTCCTGATGCCACCCAGAATTGGCAGTAGCACAGAGAAGTCAGGCAAACAACCGAAGTAGGACATTTGTAGTTAGAGGGTAGAGAAGGCAGTTGGTAAAGACAGCAGAGGAGAAAGAGGGAGCTCTCAGTTGTTTTTGACAGGAGCCGTAAGACTCTTGGGTGGAAGCGTCACAAACGGCTCAAAGAGAATGTGCCAATTCCATTTGCTCTCAGTTTTTCATGTTTCCAACCTTCAGATCTTCCCAAATTTTTAAAATTCAGAGAAATCAACACTGATACATGAAGAAATAAGAATCAATTGACTAAATCACAATTCATTTCCGCTATCGTCCGAATAGAAATGTGTACAAACTTCCCAACTCATAATATTTATTCCGAAAAAAATAAAAATAAATAAAATAGAAATTTTACTAAATACGTGTAAAAGCGAGATTATAAGGATTTGTTGGTATAGCAGGGAAAAAGGAGCTTTTGGGGGCATGGAATGGGTTTCAATGGATGTACAAATGATAGGGTAGTATTTTAATATTATAAGGGGTTATGGGGAGAGGTTAGTGAATGCTGGGGTGGGGGAGCAAGGGGGCAAATAAGTATACACACATAGAACACTGTATCAGGGTTTAGATGTTTCAGTTTGGATAGGACCTGATGGAAAATGATTTGGAAATATGATTTGAAGTTGCTCAAAGATGTTACTCATGAGGACGTGTAAGAACTATTGCTTAAGGACATTACTCACGAGGACTTGCAACTTGATATTGCTCAGAGGTATTAGTTAGATACATTTGTGACTTATATCAACCTTATATATTCCTTTTAAGGGAACTAGGTGAAGGGTCCAGGGTTAAGAACAGATGAGGTTGTGGTTAGAAAATCCCCATGTCCATAAGAACAGAGAAGTAATCCAGACAGTTAACCACAAGGAAAAGGGAATTTGACCTTTTGTTGCCGTAAACAACTACATCAGGGGGAGGGAGGTATATTCTGGAAAGAAGGGTGGTCTAAATTATGACATGGACCAATAGATTTGGCTGTTTCAGAATAAATTAAGAGGGAGGTCTTTGTCTTTGGAAAAAGTATTTAGGTCTGGGTAACAGGAACCAGGGGGTCTTTCCTTTCCCTCAGGCATGATGTCCAGGATGTTGTTCTGAACCTAGCATGTAGGCCTCAGTGACTCCTTGGTTGCCTGGGAGAAATGGAGGTCCCTCTGTGGAGAAGAGCTCCTTCACAGAGTTGTATGAGTGTTGTCATTGGGGTATGTTTGTCCATGTTTGTCTATGTTCTCCAGAAATCTGCCAGACTTGTGAGTATATTCTTTTAAATTGCTTTGCTGAATGAAGAGGTTTGTGTGTTTGTTTAATTTTAACTTCCTTACATTGTTTTAATAAACGTTTTAAAGCAATAACAGTTTCATTGAGTTCGTGAGTCTGGGTAAAATCAATAATTCTGAGTGTATCTCTTCGCATCCTCCTTTTTACCTACTGTAGGCAGGAATTTGGGGAGCATTGATGCAAGGTACCTGTATTCAGTGTCCCTTAAATAAAAGTCACCTGAAAAATCCCCCTACACATTTAACAAATCCCTGTAATCTGACCAAACATGTACTGTATCTGTCAGTTTACCCATCATAGCAATTTCTAGAATGTTCATCCACTATTCATCTATCAGAGGGATTATATTTCCCCTCTCCCACGTCAGGGTATTATGATCTTTGACACAATTAATAAATTTATGATTAGCATCTTAATAGATGCATTTAATACTTCTAAGACATAGTTCCTTAATAGAGATAAAGCATCATATTGTAAAACTATTCCTGTTACCAGATTGAGAACTTTTTTAAAAAATGATCGAATGCAATTTTGCTTAACGTACACTTTTTTTGGCAAGCAATTGTCCTCATATAATGCACTTTTGAACATTATTTTCAAAACTATATGTATTTTTATGTGCACTTTCTTCTAATATACACATTTGTGCAGGCATTTTTGATTGGAGAACTCCATTGGATAATTAGGAAAAGTGCACATTTTAAAAGTTAACTGAGCTCTGGTTCTTTGGCTTATGTAGTATTGCTTCAAAAGAGCAAAATGAGATAAGTTCACATTAAAATATGAACTGAACAGATTTCTCCCCCATCCCTCTCATCCACAGCTGAGGTGGATCTGGTCATTTGCCCTGTTTTGTATCTGGCTACAGAGGGCAGGGCTCCTGCAGCTTTAATTGTTGTGATGAAGAGGGAATTCCACCTGGTACTGCATGCCTACAAATGACACTTGCTGAAATTCCCTTTTCTATACAACTGTCAAGGGTACAGAAGCCCTGTCCTCCTTTCCATAGGGTCACCCTAATGTTGGACTTTTCTTTCCAACAAAGGGAAGGTGGGATTCAGCAAATGGGGCGGGGGTGGAAGAGAAAGCAATGTTCTGGTGTGTGTGGAAACTTAATAAACCTATAGTCATGAAGTGGTTCAAGGGCTTTTAATTCATTCTATCTTCTTTTAATGTAAAAGCTGCTCTGAGTAGCTAGGAGGTGAGGCTAAAGGCACACACTTTGAAAATGGGGCTGGAATGTCCCTGGAAATGATGCCACATGATGACATAACATTAATCCAAGGGCACCACATGGCAAATACGGCTGCCACTATGGGCCCAGCCGCTCGGAGCAGCTATTACCTTTAAAGACCTCCTCTTTTAACACCAGAATGCATGGATTAAAAGCCTTTGGAGCACCTCATGTTATTGTAACCTTACTTAATAACTCCCTCTCCCAAATGCCTGCCCTCAAATGCCATCTCTCCCGATCTTTGGAAGCCTTCACCAATCAGAACCCAACTCATCAGGGAGCACATCATGATAGCCAATCAGATCTGCCAATGTGGTGACATTATTGAGACCCCCAAAAAAGAAAACACCCCTTCACATTTTTCACACCTTGAATGAGAATGAAGGGGAAGGGGGAATAAAACCCCATTCCTGAGGCATTCAGACAGACACCTCCAGTCTCATCGCAATGAACTGTTGATTTCATTTGCCAGCAGCGCAACATAAAAAGACAAGGAGCAATGGGCTGGTTGCCACAGCAACAGGAATGCATTCCCTCTCCCCCCTGACATCTTCCCCTACATAACGGACATCTTTCATAACATCCTGTGAGAGACTGCCAAAATGGGGGAACTCTTTTGGAGCGGTCGGGGGAGGATTTTATGACAATTGCCCCATTTTCTCTCAGTCCTAATTCTCAGACCCTCTCCTGATTAGCGGGAAAGTATTCCTATGAGTCAGGGAATCTGATTTTTTTAAAAAATAGAACCAGCCTCTTCATTTAGCATATGGACAATCTAAAACAATTTAGTGTCTGCTCATCCATGGCAGCCTGGACTGTAGTAAATCCAGTCTCCTGACTTCTCAAGACTGTCTCTCGAGCCACATTAGAGGAACAAAAAGAACATACAGAGGAAAGACATTCTGCTAAGAGGATGGGTATCTCAAGTTGAAGATATTCCTGTTTGTTATAAAAAAAAATCTGGCATTGAAGTCCAGACTTGTGTGCTGATATTACCAGGGAAAGTGGGTGAGAGAAATGGTGTGTTGATAGTTTGGCTATCCATTAAACAATGTGGAAGTACACGGGTCACAGGCCACATTCCCTCCCCCCCCCCACCATATTAGGTGGTGCAGCAGAAGGAGTGGAGCCCGTTCCAACCGCCCTCCGGGATAGAAAATAGTAGGGGTGTGCACTGGATCGGGTCCGATCCATGATCCAGATCTGATCCAGGGGAAATCGGATACAATTATCCAATTTCCAATCACCCTGCTGGATCTTCGATCCAATCCGATCTGATCCGGAAAGGACCCGATCCAGATTGGAATGGATTGGAGGATCGGCGGGCGCCCGCTGGCGCCTGCTGGTGCTTCCATTGGCGGGTGCCAGCAGGCGCCCGCCGATGGAAGCGGACAGCCCGGCCAGGTGAGGATCATGGGGGGGAGGAGGGAGGGAGGGTAGGGGGCCCACTTACCTTCCAGGGATGTCTGCTCCCCTCCACTGCTGGCCGCTACTGCGAGCAGGTTTCGCGGCCTGCCCCTAGGTAGCGCGCCTGGTGATGTCATCACCTGGCGCGCTACTCAGGAGCAGGCCGTGAAACCTGCTCGCAGTAGCGGCCAGCGGCGGAGGGGAGCGGATGGCCCTGGCAGGTAAGCAGGGGGAGGGGGCTTACCCCCCGGGGCCGTCCGCTTCCATCCGCTGGCGCCCACGGGTGCCAGCGGATGGAAGCAGACGGCCCCAGGCGGTAAGGAGCGCGGGGGAGGGGGCTTACCTGCCGGGGCCGTCCACAGCGGACGGCCCTGGGAGGTAAGAACCGTGAGGGGGGAGGAGGGAGTTAGGCCCCCCCTCACCCACCCACCACCATTTTTTCCCCATAGACTTGCATTGGGGGAAAGCTTTCTTTCCCCCAATGCAAGTCTAAGGGGGGGAAAAATGGCGGCCGATACAAAAATTGGATGTCCGATTTTTAGATCGGGATTGGGTCCGATCTGATCCAAGGGACCTTCAATTTTGTCCTAAACGATCCAGGACAATCTCGGAGGTCCTGATCCGGGTCCCGATCCGATCTGGGGGGTCCGTGCACAACCCTAGAAAATAGCCATCAGACCAGCATTAAAGTGTTCAAATATGGTCACTTCCACCACTTTCGTAGAACCAGCTGTTAATCACTCATGACAGGAGGTGCCCCAAACATATAACAAAATGTGACGTGGTACTGTCATGACTTTGGGTGCCTGCTAATGCAACCTTTGCAGTGTGAGACCTCCTGCCAAGTGCATCCTGTCCACAACACTCCGTTAATATTGGAATCCCTGGATCACAGTGAAAGAACTCACTATATGGTTCCTTCCCACACCAGCCTTATCGCAACATCCTGGGAAGGTAACAAGAGCACAGGAAACAGCCGTATCACCAGCTCCGCCCATGCCACCTAGAACAAACTTCATTTCAATTATTTTTAATTAAGATCTTTACAACGTTTGGGAGGTGAGGAAGAGGAATTAGTGTAAAACAGCCACTAACGACACAGGTCATCAACCAGAAACATATTTCCAGACTTACAGAAAAGCATCTCTCACAGTGCATCACAATCTCCACCATTATCTTAAAAAACAGGAAGGAACATTGTAGATCCTTTGATCTGCTGGGTAGCTTAGTAGGAATGTCAGGAATGCAAACTAAATTAATACGGGAATAGGTTATTGCACTGGCGAAGCCTATGATTGACCTCTGACATACATTATCCAAGGAAAATAGTTCTAGAACAGTATCCATTTTCTGGAATCCTTCTGTAGCAGATTATTGGTAAATCAGCTTCTCCATTTATGCCGTATCCCAGTCACAGTGCAATCCTATGCATGCCTACTCAGCAGTAAGACCCTTGAGTTCAACAGGGTTTACCCCCAGGAAAATGTAACTATAGGATTACAGCCTAAGCAACCAAAGAAAAGCCAGTATTCTTTCAACCTCAGCTTCCTCATCGGCAATATGGAAAACACTATATTACTATAATTGAGATAACAAGATCCATCACACCATTTTCCCCCGTGGTTTGCCTACACATTTTTTTTTTTACCTCTGATGCATAAGCACATCAAGCTTATGCTCCCTTTCATCTGAATAGCTGCTCTTTCGCTCTTTGGTCTTCCACTCCACTCCACCCCTTCCCTTCCCTTTCTCCCTCCAGTCAGGTCCTGTCAGATGAGCACTTCAACCAGACCGCCTTTCTGCCGGGCAAAAATGGAATGACCCTTTAGTTGGCTCTTTGGGGGCATCGAGGGAGTACAATCCTGTTTCTGCAGAGATTCGGGCATTGTATGGTTTTTTTTTTTTAAAAAAAAACGTTTTCAAGCCTGGGTTGCAAGGTTTGGGTTGTATATTGGGAGAGATCGCTTTTCCCTGCCAGGACCTGATGCAATCCATCCAAGCCAACAGCAAGACTCCCATCACAGCACATGCCCCTAACAAAGGAAAACGTGAGAGTACAGCATTACAAGGAGGCTTAAGGGTGCATTAAACTAGGGGTGTGCATCGGATCGGATCCGATCCACGATCCGAATCCGATCCACCCCAAATTGAAAAAATCCAATGTGATCCGACCAACCCTCCAATCCGATCCACCGAGGTCCGATCCGGATCGGAAAAAATCGGCGGATCGGACGCCATTTTGAATGCTTTTTCCCATAGCCAAGTATTGTGTTACAAAAACGCCTATAACTTTTTCATTTTTAAAGATAGAAGGATGAAACTTGGTCACTTTGTAGATGGGTTAGGGCTAGTTATCTGTGAGAAATTTCAGAAAGTTTGGTGCATGCATGTTGTGGCAATTAATTTTTTAATAAATACCCATGAATGCCTATAACTTTTTCATTTTTAAAGTTCCACACATGAAACTTTGCCACATTGTAGGAGGTACATTGGCACTTACGTGTGTGAAATTTCAGAAACATAGGTGCTTGTCTTGTGTGGCAATTAATTTTAGAAAAATGGGTAGTAGTGGGGTAAATACTGTTATGCCTCCAACTTTTTTATTTTTAAAGATACTAACAGGAAACTTGGGCACATTACAGGTAACACCTTGCTTGATATGTGTGTGAAATTTCAAAAAGCAAGGTCAAGGCATGTGGTGGCAAGGTATTTTTGAAACAATGAGGAAAGAAACACCTATAACTTTTTTATTTTAAAAGTTAGAAGTCTGAAGTTGCTCACTTTGTAGATGGGTTAGGGGTAGTTGTCTGTCAGAAATTTCAGAAAGTTAGGTCCAGGCATTTGGTGACTACGAATTTTTTAGATTAAAAGTTACAAAAGTTTTTCCACAGAGGCTTGGGCTGTCAATTGCACCCCCCTCCCCGCCTCCCCCTCCCTTTTTCATCTGTCAAAACTCTGTGTTGTTGTAACTTTTAATCTAAAAAAATTGTACCCACCAAATGCCTGGACCTATCGTTCTGAAATTTCTGACAGACAACTACCCCTAATCCATCTACAAAGTGAGCAACTTTCAAACTTCTAACTTTTAAAATAAAAAAGTTATAGGCATTTCTTTCTTCATTGTTTCAAAAATACCTTGCCACTACACGCTTGAAGCTATGTTTCTGAAATTTCTCCACATTAGACATACCACTTTGGTTCACATGTGTGATGAATTTTAGAAGCATAGCTTCTAAACCTGTCGGAAACTTGTCCAGGGCCCCCCAGCTCCTGACAGTATTCTTGAGTTGACAGCCTGTCTTCTGCCCCCCCTTCCCCTAGAAGAGCTGATGCTGTCAAGTTGGGTCTGGGGGCTTCGTTCAGGGATGGGAAAAGGGGCTCCAGTAGGCAATGGCTCAGGGAAAGGCATGGGCACTGGAGGGCTTCTTTACTTTACGGAGGAACAGAGGGGAAGGAGGCAGCTCTGTCTCCCACCTATTCACCCATCCCAGGTGGAGAAGAAGGGGGCACGCACGGAGGAGCTGAGCACGGAGGAGGAGGCATTCCTAGTTATTTATTAAAAAATTAATTGCCACAACATGCATGCACCAATCTTTCTGAAATTTCTCACAGAGAACTACCCCTAACCCATCTACAAAGTGCCCAAGTTTCATCCTTCTGTCTTTAAAAATGAAAAAGTTATAGGCGTTTTTGCAACACAATACTTGGCTATGGGAAAAAGCATTCAAAATGGCGTCCGATCTGCGGATTGGACATTTGATCCGCAGATTGGGATCGGATTGGATCCGATCCATCCAACCTCTGATCTGATCTGATCCGATCCAACCCCCCAGGTCCGATTCCGATTCCGATTCCGATCCGCTATCCGATCCGGGGGGTCAGTGAACATCTCTACATTAAACACGATTAGGGAAAATAATCCAGACTTTAGGTGTTCTAGGAAAAGATGGAAAAGGCAGGGGAAGAGGTGTGGTGTCAGCAGGACAGGCACGGTGTCACGTGAGTACCGTACTGCAAATCTGCACACCAGGCATGGCGAGAGTGCACTAAATCGCTGGTGTGATGGAGCCCAACATATGTCAAATGTGTGGTATAAATGCTTCTTAATTTGCAAACAGAACAATGTCTGCCTGTTTCATTCCCTAGACATATGAAAGCTGGACAGCCAAGGAGAAGTAAAATATACTTACAAGCTGCCACCCTACTAGTACTGCCATTTGCAGCAAGCTTGAGTGGCTTCAGACATTTGAAATGGGAAAAGAGGCAGGAAGCGCAAGTGACTAATTCTTCCTTCACATTTCCTTGAAACATCCAAAATAGGACTTTCACATCTCTTTTCTGCAGTCAGGGCCACCCTCTCCCTTTCTGGAACACTGGGCTAATTCCTACCATTAGGACAAAGGAAATACCTCATCACTCATCACAACAGCTTTCCCAAACCTGACACCCTCCAGTCATGTTGTACTTTGATTTCTATCCTCCCCAGCTGCTGGGGGATGATGGCAGTTGTAGTCTAACTCATCTGGGGATCGCCAGGTTGGGGGATGCTGCATTACACATTTTAGGCGGACACCTATTTTTTTTTAAGAGTATCCTACAACTGTAAAACATGAGGGTGGAAAAATGGGTGTTTGGGAACACATGAATAATGTAGTTATACTTGTTAGACAGCCTGGATTGGCTACACTTTTCTAATGAGTTTGAGCCCGCATAATGTGAGGAAGAGTCCTAAAAAGTCAAAGGGGAAACTGGTTTTCATAGGCTGACCATAAGGTTGTGGACTGTACAATGTCTCCTTGTTTTGGGTTAACAATCACCTCTGCAACAGAAAGAACAACATTCTTACTGTCTCCATCATCTACCTGATGAAGCTGGCACTTGCATGTTAGGAAAAACAAACACCCTCCCTGTTATGAATGCTTTAGTGATCAGAGTTCCACACAGAGGAGGGCCAGGATCTCTTCTTGATCATCCCAGAGTGCAGGGCACAGAATAACAGGCTCAAGTTACAGGAAGCCAGATTCCGGCTGGACATCAGGAAAAACTTCCTGACTGTTAGAGCAGTACGACAATGGAACCAATGACCTAGGGAGGTCATGGGATCTCCCACACTAGAGGCATTCAAGAGGCAGCAGGACCATCATCTATCAGGTATGCTTTAAGGTGGATTCCTGCATTGAGCAAGGGGTTGGACTGGATGGGCTTATAGGCTTCTTCCAACCCTACTGTTCCATGATTCCATGATTCTATGATCTGCTTTGCATTGTGTTTGCAGAGTCCAAGCCTCATCCCTGCTTCTCCCCTTATCACACCAAGAAATTCAAAACAACAAATGAGCAAGTGTTAACTTTTTTCAAAACCCTACTCGGTGATTCCATATGGCAAGCAGCATCCAAGCTCTCTTCTGGTATAAGCAACCTTGGAAACCTTGTAAACAAGCAACAGTGCTTAATTGTAGAAGTATCCCCTCCCTCCCTCCCTCGCCAGGAAACCCCATCTTAACCCCACTGTGTTCATATCACCATACCTTTGCTTTGGGGAGGGTTCTGACTCCGATCTCGGAGAACGTTGATCTGGTAGACGGCTCCGTAAGGCTCAAAAAGTTCTTTTAGCTCTTTTTCTGACCACGAGCGGGGAATCTGTCCAACAAACATCTTAATGGCATCTGGGTCTGGTTGGTCTGAGTGATCCAAAGCTCCGTTCATCTTGTTAGCTGTGCCGTTACTACAGAACAAGAGGGGTGGGGGAGGAAAGAGAGACCAGTGTTGAAATCATGCCATTTGTGACCAGCAAAAAAAAAAAAAAAGAAGACAAGAAAAGGAATAGGCAAGAGAGGGGTGAATAGAGCACAACTAACCCTTCCAGATAGATGAAGTGCTACCATCAACAAAATGTCACGCTATTGCCATGAACAAACAACAATGATTTTTTCCCCCCACGATGTTGTTCTCCGACAGCTATTCTCGGCAAGCTGGTGCTTGGATCTGTCACGTACTTAAGAGGGTGGCGATCGGGAGTCACAAAACCCCGCTTGTCGCTCTCTAAAGAAAAGGCCATTTCAAGAAGTACGGGGGCAACGTCACAACGACGCGACTCCCTGCAAAGCAGAACGGCAGCGCGTGGATGTCCTCCCCGCCAGAGGGTCCGCTGGGCGCCGTTTCTTCCCACCCCTCTGTCCCAGCGCAAGTGGGTTTTGATTTGAAACATAAAAAGTCCCGTGAAAGGAATGCAAAGCATCCAGAAGGGCGTTTGATGAGTGTCGCAACATGCCTGCGATGAACTTGCAGATGGCATGGAGCCATCCCTATGTATGTCGAAATGGAAAACGCTCGGACCATGCAGCTTACTCACTGGTGATACCTTGCTGGCCCAAGACATTTTACTGTCTGAAGGGGAGCCCAAATAACCCCGCTGCCACCAACCCCTGCTAAGGCCAACACTTTAAACCAGAGGGCCATTCCCCCTTCCCCTGGTCCCACATCCTTTCACCCAACCACGTATCACTTGATGGTTTCCTGGTTTTTATGTGGTTTTCCCATTGTAAACAGTCAGAATGCCTCTCCTAAGGCTAACGCCTCTCCCGACCTGAACATACCCAGACACTATGATCAACATCTGCCCTCCCCCCTCCAACTGCCACCTCCAAGGGAGTCTCGGAAGGCAGCAACAAGGGAAAGGGACTTCTCACTGGTGGCCCCCCAACTTGGAACGAACTCCCCACTCAGGCCCGCCTGGCACCGACACCGACATTGTCACCTTTTCAGCGTCACTAAGTAAATACCACTTTCTACTCCCAGGTGTTTAATGGTATATGATGAGGCATCTATAAAACCTATGAAAACAAAGGCCTAGCAAATCCTACTATCAGGCAAGATGAAAAAGTGGGCACAGCCGGGCACTGTTTAGGGTGGTAAAATAGAGGACAGCTGGATCTGTCCGTTGGAGGAAGTTTCCTTTTGCAAGACCCAGAGTAATCAATAGAAGTTGCCTAAGAGTAATTCCACATTAATTTCAGCAATGTTTACATAGGACAATGTCCTGATGAATTGTTCTCCCCTGCTCTCTGTCTCTGTCTGTCTGTCCTCCACCCCCTTCTCTGTGTACTTATGAGCATTCTCTGGCTTTCTAACCTCAGGCACCAATGTTATTGGGCTAGCCAGCCTAGTACAGAATACCATATGGAATCATAAAAATGAACTAAAACAGAAACAACACTAATACTTTCGGACCCAGGAAAATATTTTGTTTGTAAGGATTTTTTCTCCCAGAGATGGAAAGGAAGCAGGCTGATTGATGTCTTTAGGGAGGAACTCCACAGGGTGGGCCCCACCACAAATAAGGTCCTACTCGGCTCCAAATAATTTCACATCCAAGATCAGTGGGGCCAAGGAGGACGTGTTTGCTACAGTATGCAGGGCCTAGAGTTGTTCTCACTTCCATTGCAAAACCAAGTCCAGAGGGGCAACATCATTTCCTTTGTTCAGGGAGAGGAAATCTACCACTTCCAAAACATTTGACTTTACTTAAGAGGAAATGGTTAAAAATGTTGCAAGTCTGACATGCCCCACACATTTGCCCTACCAACTGTATCTGTGGACACATTTTAAATCCTGACCAACTGCAGAGTTTATCCACCCGTATTCAGGTAACCCCCTCCTGAATTTGGTGTTGGAATTTTTTTTCCCCTTTCAAAATTGTCCCAGAGAAATACAGAGAGGGGCTGATCGGGTAATGATTTTAAAGACAGTATTGAAGCCCATGCAGCTCACAGGAGGACTGTTGATGTGGAGGAGGGCAGGCAGGTGAGTTGCAGGAAACTGCTATTATGGGGGGGCAGGGTTGCCCCAAATGCATAGAATGGCCCGGTAGCATCTCCATCATTCAAAAGTTGAAGCCCACAGACAAAAGGCAAGATGATGGACTTGTCTCACAATGGAGGAACAAATTGAACACTGGAAGGGGGAGACCATGTGTACGTTCCTTGCCTCAAGGCTACAAACTTGTGCAAAGAGAAATTATTTAGGCCTCTCTGCTTCATCGCTTCTGAAGCATAAGCACACCTGAACACATTAATATGCCTCAATTAAATTTTTGCAGTTCTCCCAGGTCCTGAAGGGAGGGAAGAAGACATGAAAGGCACATTTCAAAAACGATGATGAAAAGTTTGTTCACCAATTCCGCAATGCGCCTAACCTTGGCTCGTTCTACCATTGGGATACATTTCAGTTACCCAACGCCACCATTCACTTTCTCTTGGGTCCCTTGGATCATGGCTGGGACACCAAAAAGGAAAACACTCCAGACGTCCTTTTAGAAATGTTGTGAACTTGATCTCAGGTCTCAGCAAAGCGGCTGCTTTAGGCAAGAGCCCTGCGCCCCATTCAACAGGCCCAGTGTGTTAGACCAAAAAGATGCCACAGGGAAGGTGGTCAAGGACTATTTTCCACAGTCACAGAAATTAGGAGCCGAAATAATGGGTATAAATTACTGCTATCTAGATTCCGATTAAATATCAGGAAAAAAATTCCTGCCGGCAAGATCTGTACGACAGTGGAAGAGTTTATCTATGGAGGTTGTAGGTTCTCCATCTCTGGAGGATTTTAAGAAGATGCTGGACAGCCACCTCTCATGGAGGGTTGAACTGCAGAGGGTTGGACTAGATGATCCTTGTGGTCCCTTCCAACTCCACAATTCTATGAAATGCAACCAATGACCTAGGGAGGTCGTGGGCTCTCCCACAGCCATCTGCCAGGGATGCTTTAAGGTGGATTCCTGCATTGAGCAGGGGGTTGGACTCGATGGTCTTATAGGCCCCTTCCAACTCCACTATTCTATGATTCTATGAAGATGGCAGCAGCTGGACGCTCTCACTTTGCTTTGAAGTAGTCCTAGCTGCCAGTAAGAAAATGGGATGATTAAAAAAAAAGTGGGAGGGTTAGGGCACCTTGGCATGTGCCAAGAAAGGTGCCCGGGGGCACATTGGTGAGTGTAGGGCAGGTCCCACACTGCCCACCCCTGCAGTAGGGTCTAGCTTTGGATGTTACAGGGACATGGGGCCGTTTCAAATAACACTGGGGCATCATGGTTACCAATTCCCTGGGGATGAGTGGCTGATGTGAGACAGAACCACAGCAGCAATAGCCACGCCAGACATCCCCTCATCCAAATGTATCCCATTTCCCCCCTCTGGCATGAAGAAGAGGGGGTGTGGAGGATTCCCCTTTTGAAAAAGGCAGTGGGTTCAACTGTTTGACCCTTAAAAGCTGAAGGGGGTGGAGCATCCTGCCACAGGGGTGCCCCGAGAATGAATTCAGGAACAGCAACAATAGTTTTCAGTGCAAGTGACGGAGTGCTTTGAAGAATGCCATCTTGCATCCCTACGCTTCCAGAGAGAAGGAATAACACCCAAATAGATATGCCCTTGTCTTGTGTCAACTGAAAGGAAGACCCTATTTTGTGCAACCCGATGGCTTGCTAATGGTCAATTAACATATCTAGAGCTAGCTGAAGATGTTAGCTCGATGGCTCATGATGGCTAGAAGATTATTTTAATGAGCATCATTGATTAGTGACTACTAGCTACGGCACATCTACATGCTTGGGGTGGGGAGGCTGGATAGAAAGGGTTGGGAACTGGAATATAGGCAGGGAAAGAGAAAAAAAAGAAAGTCTTTCATTTCATCGCAGTCCGGGGCAGGGGCCAGGTGGGGGAGCCATGTAGATGCTGTTTGCTTTTGTGGGCAAGTGATCCAGCTTCCAAGACTAGCATTGTCTCTCTGGATGCTGTAGATTTCTATGTGTGTATGCTTGTATATCAGAAAACAGATATTCTGAGAATAGCAAAACACGAGGAAGCAGTAGGGTGACCACAAGGAAAGGAGGACAGGGCTCTTGTATCTTCAACAGTTGCATAGAAAAGGGGATTTCAGCAGGTGTCATTTGTATGCATGCAGCACCTGGTGAAATCCCCTCTTCCTCACCACAGTTAAAGCTGCAGGAGACCTGCCCTAGAGTGACCAGATACAAAAGAGGGCAGGGCACCTGCAGCTTTAACTGTGGTGAGGAAGAGGGAATTTCACCAGGTGCTGCATGCATACAAACGACACCTGCTGAAATTCCCTTTTCTGTACAACTGTGGAAGATACAGGAGCCCTGTCCTCTTTTCCATAGGGTTACCCCAGTGAACAGACTCTGTAGCAGTTTTCCCTGGAGTGTTCTACAAGTCCCCAGGGCCAGCCCTACCATGAGGAATGCTTCCTGCCACCCTCTTTCTGCAACCAGGTGTGCCCTTCCTTCCAGGTGTTGCCATTCCCAACCTCGCCACCAGCAACTGCCTGGATAGGCACTCCAGGGCCAGGTTGGCTCCTTGCCGAACCACTGAGGTTCTACTGCTGGGCGGACATTCCAGGAATGGATGAACAGCAATGGTATTCCTGGTTCTGTTGAGCTTCTGCATGTGAGTTGCTGGCCTGACTGCTCCTCAACCCTGGCTCAACTCCTCCTTCTTGGCTCCTGCTTCCTGGCTCACCTTTGACAGCTGCCTATGGCTCAGCCCTGACCCTGCGAAGATCTTACTTTTCTTAAAGCTTCCAGGTCAAGCTTGCTCTGCAGCCCGAGCAAGAAGAGGGCTCTGCTGGCTACTTTTCTTGATTGCACTCACCCCCTGCCTCACGTAGCCCAAGGAGAGTGCGGGTTCTTAAAAGGAGAAAGGGAAATGGCTTGGAAAACAGAGGGGGATTTCAGTTTTATGGGGAGCCACATGAGAAAGACAAGTCAGGCAGGAACAGGGTGGCAAAAGGAGGCAAATAGCAAAGGATTTTGTGGGGGAAGAAAAGGTGTTAAGAAAAGCAGACAAAGGCACGGATACAGTGAAGAAGCCACATCTTGCTGAAGTTAATGGCAACTCTCACATTTTGTTAATGGTTCTGGAACGGACGCGTTGGTCAGAGAGACGCAGAGCTTTAAAAGGATTAGAGCTTTGACATTGATGCAGAGTGCAACGGAGGACCGATGCGAAGGCTTAAAGAGAGGAAGACGAGGCTGCTGTATGTATTAGCTGAGTGTGGAGGGGGAAGGATAATGCATTAACAGGATTGCTAATCCTAGCTTTAGCTTTTTCTCTCCCCCCCTTTTGATTGGTATTCCTTGCAACATGGAATATATCTCCTCCTCTTCCTCCTACTTCACATTTATTGCCATTTTATAGTCTAAGGTTCAGAAGGCCTCTCCTAGTCCCTGCACAACTGGCCCAAACACGGAAGGGAGAGAGACGTTCACGCCACTCAGCTTGTGTTGGGAAGCTGAGCGCCAGCTCCTGAGAACTAAAGCCGAGCAATTAAGTTCAGCAAGCACTGAGCAATGCAACACATACTAGCCAGATTTAAGAGATGCAGCAGCAGCAGCAGCAGCAGCAGCAGCAGCAGCAGCAGCAGCAGCAGTAGCAGCAGGAGGAGGTAATTTAAGTAAGGTCCGAGTGCACATGATCCATAGCAATACATACAGATCAGGTCCAGCGTGGCTGCTATATCTAAATAGCTGCCTTTCAAAACTGGGCTGGAGCTTACAGCTATGTAAACTTCAAAGTTGGGCTGAAGGACTGCTCTTCCGCGTCACAGCATCAGGTTAAGGACAGGTGAATCCATCTGTTTCCATTCCGTGTCACCTTCTGCACGTTTTTAAAGCCATCATTCCATTTCGATGGCAGCTTGCATTTTTTTTTTAAAAGTAATCCTCCCAAAAATACTTACTTAAGGGCTCGTTTTGATACATCTCAACTGCCAAGAACATTTGGAGAAGAGAGAAACCCAGTAGATAAATAAGACCAGATTTGCAAATTAGTCCAAGAGGCAAGATCAGGTCATTTCTGTATAGGGATTTGCAAAATATTGAATTTGTAAGCATCCCTTCCTCTCCCTCTTCACTCTTCAAGTACTTGAATGGTTGTCACACAGAGGAGGGGCAGGATCTCTTCTCGATCATCCCAGAGTGCAGGACGCAGAATAGGCTCAAATTACAGGAAGCCAGATTCCGGCTGGGCATCAGGAAAAACTTCCTGACTGTTAGAGCAGTATGACAACGGAACTAATGAACTAGGGAGGTCGTGGACTCTCCCACACTAGAGGCATTAAAAATGTAGCTGGACAGCCATATGTCAGGAATGCTTTAAGGTGGATTCCTGCATTGAGCAGGGGGATGGGGCCAATGGCCTTATAGCCCCCTTCCAACTCTACTGTTCTATGATTCTTTCTTTCTTTTTAAACAGGTTTGGAAAAGAGTATGTTTGCTTGTTTTTTTTGTTCTGACTTAACAGGAATGTAGAAGCAGTTGGAAAGCACGGAGTGGTGGAAGTGGGCTGGAGAGGAAAGAAAAAAATAGTTGCGCGCTTCATCACTGAAGTAATACACATGTCCATCTAAAGAGTGGTTCCGTAAGACCATTATGTCCAGGGTCTAAAATTACCTAGCTGCATTATTGATTGGATTCACTGTTGTGTGTATGAGAAAAAAAATCTAGCCACGATCCCAGGATGCCGGCTTGGGGGTGGCGATTGTTCTTCCTATCTATTTCAGATTAAATGCCCCTGTTTTAAAGATCATTGATCAGGCACACTTATTTCATGTGAATCTTGTTGATGAAAGCAGACTGTGGCATTCCACTCGTTGGCAATTTCCATGCTCCACCACCTTGTTTTATAAGGTCGCTCTCTTATACATCTTACACATTTCAACCCACTCCCACATCGCCTTCCAAGTAGAAACCAGGAATTAAAAATAGTGGTTTTTGTAAAATTTGAAATGGCATTCCTATTCCCAGCGTCGTCGACATTTCCATTACTTTTTCCAAAATAAAATAAAATAAAAAATAAAATACAATCTGAGGTCTTTTTTTTTAAGGGAAAAACACAAAACATCTGGCAAAGAGAAACAGATGATCATTTGTTTATATCTTTCTCTCTCTGTCTAACTGCCTTTTCCAAACACTGCCAGATGGAGCCTTTCAAAATCAAATTAATTTCAGATTAATTCACTCTGGACCAATGCCAGTTTCTTGACTCTATGCTTTGAGGCACTATCTAAATTGATTTATAGTCATGAACTTAAAACAGCTCAAGTCCTTGGGTATTGGGCGGAGCTGGGATGGGAATAAGTACAGTCATGTAGAAAGAAAGCTGCAACTGTTAGCCACTGCAGATTACATCCCCATCACCTGCTGCTCCCCACGCAGGTGTCTTCCTCCAGAAACAGGGGGCCCATCCTACAATTTGAGAACTTTGATGTAGGAGTCTACTTTCATATCGTTACTATGTATGTAATAAAACCAGCCTTTTGGGATGAAGTGGGGCTAAAATGAAACTCTGCCGCCCAATTCTATCATTTCATGAGACTCAATCCCAAGTAAGGGTGTCTGGGACTGCAGTAATGGACAAAGCACTGTCTCCAATGGTAGTCCTACTTAGAGTAGACCCATTTAAATGAATGGGACTTGAGTTAGACTAACATTGGGTACAATCTGTTGGATACAACCCAATGCGTGTCTATGTTATAGCCGTACACGGGACTAACAATCATTTCCTCTTCACAGGGAGTCCTGGAAACTGTAGTTCTTGAAGGGAAGCTGGGGATCTCCTAAGAGAGAAATCTTAGCACAGGTCCAGGTTATCTGAAAGACCGTATGCTCCCTTACGAGCCTGCCCATGCTTTGAGATCTTCAGGGGAGGCCCTTCTCTTGGTCCAACCACCATCACAGGCATGCCTGGTGGGAACGTGGGAGAGGGCCTTCTCGGTGGTTGCTCCAGGGCTCTGGAACTCCCTTCCCAGGGAAGCTGAACTCCCTCCATGATGTGCTTTCAGAGGCAGGCAAAAATTTTTTTGTTCCGGCAGGCCTTTGGCGAATAGTCTGGACCTCCATCTATGCAGAGGACTCTTAAAATCGTTATGTATTTTAAATGTTTTAAGTCTTTTCATATTGAAGTGTATTCAATTATATTTTTAGCTTTTGTATATTTCTATTGACAGGTTTGAACTGTATATGTTTTAATTTTGTAAAGCCGCCTTGAAGCCCAGCATTGGGCAAAAGGTGGGATACAAATAAAAATGATGATAATGATGATGATGATAATAATAATAATAATAATAATAATAATAATTGGTACCCTCTCCAAATTATCATTCCTAGGAATCTTTGGCTAAACCATAAGAATTAACAGGTATAAAACCCTTATAAAGGCACAATCCGTCCTCCCTATGGTCACAGGTCCTCGCGTGGAGGGAAATAGTATAGGGTCCTTTCCCCATCCTTCCTACCCCTTGCTGGCCCTTGGCCATGTAGTCATGGGCATGTACACATTGCACTGCACTGGCTGTTACTTTCAATGGGAGGCTTGCATAGACCTCTCCTGTACACATCCAACACCCTGTTTCTCCCCTTTTCGTGATTCTGGGCTGTATATTATTCCATCTCTGAGCATGAATAACACGAGCCAAGGGCCCGGTGGAGGAGATAGATCCTGGATTTGCATCTCGAAGGTACGCATTGTCCTCCTATTGTAGCAAACAGCTGGGGGGCTCCAGTGTGTATGAAGCCCAGAGAGGGGTAAGAAGGGGCACAAGAAACATGTCTTTTTAAAGAACATTGAAAGGATATTGAGGGAAGTGTAAGATAATCTATAATTTAACAAACACTTGAAAAACAGATCAATTCATACAACTCAGTAAGAAATCTTTGTGTAAACCACCCATTGACACAGAGATGGCTGCAACCATTTCTGTTTTGTTTGTTTTTTGTGATTGAAACAACTTGAAACAGGAATAATCACAATCATAAAAAAAACAACTTCTAGGTTGGTTGTGGTATGAGCTCAGATACATGAGTCACTTGATCTTTAAGGGTAGGGGTGTGCCCCCCTCCCCAGATGTTGTTGGACTGAAACATCAATCACCATTGGCTATGTTGGTTAGGGCTGTTGGGAGTTTAGGGCCACATGGAGGGCAATAAATTGCTCACTCCTGCCTTAGAGGAAACATGCAATAGTTGTCTGTGTGAACTGACCCCAATTGAGAGTCAGTATAGCTTAGTGGTTAGAACGTTGGGAACTGATTAGGCAGACCCAGTTTCAAATCCCAATACTGGGTGATCTTGAGGTAGTCATTTTCTCTCAGCCTAACCTGCCATGGCCCCCAACCCTCAAATCATTCTGAATGCAGCAGTGGACTATGATGAGAACAAGGCACAAGCTGCTTCCTTGGGGGTAGAGCCGTCAGTATTCTATTCAGGGCCCACCAGGCAAAAGAACACACCCCTGCCACCATCCTCTGGATGCTTGACAGAACTTCCGGGGAGGTTTACCCAAATCAGGCAACAACCTTTTAACAGTCCAGCTGGTTGATCCAAGAGAGATGGAGCTGTGCACACTACAGGTCTTGTCAGCCTACATGCTTCAGTTGGCTTTAGCTCCCTGCTGAGACATCATTCTACGTTTGCAAATGGAGCTATCCATGGTCCTGTTTTCATCTGCCCTCTGCTTAAGAGGGCTTCTGCCATGGTGCTGCCTATCATGCCTTATCCACTTTGAACTGACTGCATCTACCTACCTTGCCTTTGTCTTCTGTGACTTCACTCTACTTACTAGACTGGATTTTATCTGCCTTGCTCTGACTCCATCAGATGATACTGGCTTCCCTTGTGTGTCTCGAGTAACCACAGAAAGGGGCATGACTTGCCTCACATGGTTTTTGTGATGAGAAAAAGTGGGGGAAGTATGACCTTTATAGGCATGGATGAGTGAGCAATGTTTGAAATCACTAGGATTCTCCAAACATCATATTGCTGCTCACCGTATGTCCGATTCCCTTTCGTGTTGGTGATCGTTGCTTGCTATGTGTGAATGGGAGATTCACAAAGTTCGGGTCATAATTGAAAGTGAGATTTGCAGAAATCTCCCCAAATGTGCACACATTTTCTAATTTGGGCAAAGTTTCAACTCCTCCCCCCCATAAAATAAAGCAGGGCTGATTTAGTCTACTGAGAAATTTGTGCAAATTAGGAACTTCGCGCAAACTTGGAATCAGGAAGGAGATGAACATGATCACCCGTTTGATGATTTGAGAACATTTTCAGCAGACACGTGCTTGCGCTTGGACTCAGAGCTTCGAACAGGGCATGCTCACATGTTTTGTGAGCAAAAACAAAATTCTCATACAGTACATCCCTATGAGCTCAATTATTCCCCATCAACTTGAGTCCCCATGAAGCTATAGTCCTGGCACAAACACACGCAACAGCCATAAACGTTCACAAATTCTCAAATATCATCCTTTTACTAAGTGACTACACAAACAAACGTCGTGAGGCAGTTGCAGTCAATCTCAATGGACACCTCTATTATCCGACTTATTTCCAACTATAATTTGGGTTTTTACAGAGGCGTAACAGCCAGCTCTTGGAAAATTATAAGATAAATGTCAGACAGTGATAAGAGCATTAATGAAGCTGCATTGGCAAACAGCAATAATCTTCGAATGAAAGGCACATTTCTATTAGAGCATGCCTAACTGATCTAAGGCAAGAGTTGTGCCGGGATTGTAATTATAATACTCAGAATGCATACAGAGTTATAGTAAATTGGACTTAGGTTATCTATGGAAATATAAAACAGGAGTGCAATCTATGTGAGTTTTTCATGTCTTTGCAAGACCCCTTTGCAAAGAATGAGAAATGTGTACACTCCGATTTGCGTGTGTGTGTTAGGGTGGGGTGGGCTTATGCAGTAGTTTTTTCCCCCTACAGCTTGCAGAATACATATTTTATATATTAGATAGGATTTTTTGTTCACTATGGGTAAACGGTGATGCTAACGGCAGTTAGAGCAGCATGCATAGGCATGGACCCAAAGGTAGGGGTGGGCGAGCTCACCCGGGTCCAACTTCTGGGATGCTTGCCCACTGCTACCACCTGTTCATGCATTGGGTGCAACAACAGGGACTCTGGAAATTATGCATTTACCCCATTCCTGCCTGTACTGTTGTATAAATGGGGCCTTATGGTAGGGGTGTGCACTGGATCGGGTCCGATCCACGATCCAAATCTGATCCAGGGGAAATCGGATACAATTATCCAATTTCCGATCTCACTGCTGTATCGGCCGATCCAATCCAATCCGATCCAGAAAGTTCCCGATCCAGATTGGATGGATCGGCGCATCGGCGGGCACCCACTGGATGGAAGCGGACAGCGGGGGGAGGGGGGCTTCCCTGGAGGGGCTGTCCGCTTCCATCGGCGGGCACCAGCGGGTGCCTGCCGATGGAAGCGGACAACGGGGGGAGGGGGAGGGGCATGCTACTGGCATGCTATTCAGGAGCAGGCCGCGAAGCCCGCTCGCAGTAGCGGCCAGTGGCGGACGGGAGCGGATGTCCCCTGAAGGTAAGCAGGGGGGAGGGGGGAGGGGAGGGGGGAGCCCGCGCGCTGCTTACCCTTGGGGGACGTCCGCTCCTGTCTGCTGCTCACCGCTACTGCGAGGGGGCTTCGCGGCCTGCCCCTAGGTAGCGCACCAGGTGATGGGAGCGGATGGCCATGGAAGGTAAGCAGGGGGAGGGGGAGGGGGCTTACCCCCCCAGGGCTGTCCGCTTCCATCCGCTGGCACCCGCGGGCACCAGTGGATGGAAGCGGACAGCCCTGGGGGGGTAAGGAGCGCGGGGGAGGGGGCTTACCTGCCGGGGCCGTCCACAGTGGATGGCCCTGGGGGGGAGGAGGGAGTTAGGCCCCCCTCACCCACCTGCCGCCATTTTTTCCTCATAGACATGCATTGGGGGAAAGCTTTCTTTCCCCCAATGCAAGTCTATGGGGGGGAAAAATGGTGGCCGATCCAAAAATCGGATGTCCGAGTTTTGGATCGGAATCAGACCCAATCCAGTCCGGGAGGCCTCCGATTTTGTCCGATCTGATCCGGGACAAAATTGGAGGTCCCTATCCGGGTCCCTATCCGATCCAGGGGGTCCGTGCACACCCCTACTTTATGGTCACCATATACACAGTGGGCGGAATGACATAATTCCTGGAGCCTCCATTGCTGCACACAGTGGAGGCTCTGGAATGGGGCAGATGGCTGCCGGACACTCATTGGGCTAGGTGGGCACTTGACCTGAGGTTCTGCAAATGTGCCACGGGTACCGGACTGGGTCTGAGGGGGCAGGCATGGGGGAGTCCGTCAGACTTCTAGACCCATCTGAGCGCCTGCGATATCCCTACCTAATGGACTGTCACTGGGGCTAACTGAGATCTCAGACCTTTGAAAAGTCGCTCGTGTAATTAATCAGTCATTGCCCATTACACCAAGTGCGCATGTAAATGAGCCGCCACAGATCCACGATCATGGAGAAGACTTTTATATCACCCCATGCCAACTCAAACACACTTTAAGACACTTCAGGCATCCAGTGGCACCATCGAGTGTAATTACCTCGCGTGCCAGTTTTCTTGGTAGAAAGGCAGGGATCAAATCCAATAAATACATAACCAAGGGATAAGAGATGAAGCAATGGATATGCATGTATGAGCCTTTGAAATAGTGATTTGGGCACCAATCCACCACAAAACCAACAAACAAGAGCCCTGAAATAGTGAGAAGCAGCTTTAGTGTGCAGCCTTTCCATGGTATTGGTTGCCAACTGGGTACTTGTAACATAGAACGGTAGCTTCAGTTGCATAGACTTCTTGTGTGTATTCCAACGAACCAACAAACCTAGGACTTTGGTCCACCTCTCAGCCACTGACATCCATCCAGCTCCAAGGTAGTGGAACTAGCCACAGCAGAGGATACCATACCATATTGCCTAAATTCCAGCTCTGTTAAGGGCAAGGTCCCGAACACCTGTAATTTCCCTCCATTTTGGAGCTTGAGAGAACAAGGAAAATGCTTAATCCAACATATTCATCTGAAAGGTTTTTGGTTACTTGACTGTATTACCTACGGAGGTGGTGGGCTCTCCCACATTTGAGGCCTTCAAGAGGCAGCTGGACGACCATCTGTCAGGGATGCTTTAAGGTGGATTCCTGCATTGAGCAAGAGGTTGGACTCAGTGGCCTTATAGGCCCCATCCAACTCTACTATTCTATGATTCTATGAATGCACCAATTCGTTAATGGCTGCTGCCATCTTGGTCTTCATACAACCCTTCCCCAACCTGCTGCCCACCAATGATTTGGACTTCAACTCCCATCAGCTGTAGGCAGCATTCACAATGGCCAGGAATACTGGGAGTTGGTAGTGGGGAAAAAAAGAAACTGGGAGGGCACCAGGTTGGGGAAGGCTGCTCTAGTTAAAAACACACCTGCAGCCAGGTATGCAGGGGGATTCTAAGCCGTGGCAGCCCCCAGGCAATAGCAGTAGCAACTGGCAGTAGATAACAGGTGTGGCTGCAATGTTTCACATTGTCAACACTGCAGTGTTAACAGCTTGCCGGCACTCCGCAGTAAGGTGATATAGCAACTGAACACTATTGTTTCCCCCACTCAGAGCGGATGGGACTATACATTGCCATGGCAAACAGGTGAGATAGCGAAAGCACTACCTGGGGAGGATCAACAGGCTGTGGTAAGTGCTCCCAGGCTCCTGTAGGAAAAGGCCAGGACCATCCTCCTCCCTAAGTGCCAAGGTTTTTGGGCCCTTGGGGGCAAAGGGGAGATGGAGCATTTCAACCAGAATTTAGATGGCCACAGCCTGGATTCTGCTGACAGGGATTTGAGCAGTTTGTGCTGGCAGCAAGATGACGCCCTTCAAATTCTCTTGCAAGACTTCAAGGAGGGGCGCTCCCCAGGGTCAGCGATATTGGCATATCAATTCAATTACCAGTCCTCTCCATCTGGTCCGGTCCCGAAATCTAACGCTGCCTCCCTCCTACCCGATCAGATATTAGCATACACACCCACAGACAGTTTTCTCTATCCATTCTACAGATCTGTACCACGGATACCTCCTTACGCCAGACAACAACCATTACAGTAGATGTACATGGCTACAGATATACACGAATCCACTCACACGCCTACTTTCCCCTGAAATCAGTTTTTTTAAAAAAAAAACAAGAAAAAGGAAAAGAAATAGACAAGTCTAATTATACCAACTCTCCTCTTTACACCGTTATAGATCTGAAGACCCAGCGCTGCATGCTTGCACAGGCTTCATCTTCAAAGGGAACCGTACAAGGAATTCCTAATGAGGAGGAAAGGTGTGCAAAGCCAAATATAATCATACGGTTCCGTTTGAAAGGGTTGCATTCCGTTGTCGCTCCCAATGGTCACTTTGCTTGCTTCTGTGCGCGTACGGAAATGCATTTTCACCCAGTGCGGTGCTTGCTGTCTTATAATATGACGCCGGGGTGATCTGTTTTGCTAGGCACTTTGAAGGGTTGCTGTTTTATTTGTTTCATCGAAGCTGTTTTGTACAACTGGTGCAAGTCCCTAGGAGAAAGGTGTAAACTGCGGCATATTCACTACACTTCAAGGCTTCTAACGGGATAGGAAAGAGAAACTACTCTCTACCCTAGAACAGTTGTTGGGTGTTGTGGAAAAAAGTCAGCTCCTCTCCCCTTTCCCTTCTCTTTCTAAAAAGAGGAAATCCCCCCAAAAGGCAAAGCTCATTGACTAACACAGGATTTCTTCCTCTACTAATTTTCCTGGGGCCATGTCTACACCTGCCAGATACCCCGGGGTTGTCTTGAGGTTGTCCCTGTACATCTATATGATGCACAGGGGATCCTGGGGGCAACCAGGGACTTTCCCCGGTGTATTTTTGGACTGCAGATTTCCCAATTTTTCTGTGGTCCCAGGAACATCCCAGCGAGCGTGGCCAGTGTGGCAGGTGCTCCTGGGACACGCCTTCTTCCCTGCAAGTAGAGGGGCTGGGCACGGAGCTGCATGGGGAGGCTCCGTGCCCATGGGGGTGGGGTAGGGGCAGCAATTTCGCTATCTCTGGGATGGGGGGGTTGGGTCTTTGGATTTTTTGGGGTTTTTTTTACTTACTTTTCCTGCTTGGATTGTGGCCGCGCGACCAGCTCTTTAAAAAAGAATAAGAAAAAAAGGTGCCCGTGACATCTATCTAGATCGCACGGGCCATCTAGACAATGGAGGGATCATGGAAGCAGGTAAGTCCGTGATCCTTCCTCTATACCATAAGGTGTAGATGACCCCTGGGACATCAGTGATACTACATGCTCCACCCATCAAAAAATACCCCCTGCATTTTTGTTTCCGTTTCTCCCAGTACATGCATTTTGCATGTAATTTTGCCAACTATACGCATTTTTGCAATTCATTTTCCTAATATAATGCATTTTAATTTTAGTTTTACTAATATGCGAATTTTTGTTTGCACTTGAATATATGCATTACTGTGTGTATTTTGTTTGTTTGTTTGGAGAACTCCCCTACTAAATTTGAATTTCAAAGGACAAATGAGTTTTAGCTCATGAATTGGCTTGAAAGTGCAAAATCAGATATGTTCACATTAAAATGCAATTAACATTTCTTCCTCAACTGGAAGAGAAAAGCCTTTCCAGTCACTTGCTCCCTGCTTCTTTTAAAAACAGAACAAACATGGAGAGTCCTAGGGTTCAATACTAGGATGCTCTGCATGCAAGATATGTGTTCTATCACTGAACTATGGTCCATCGCCCTGGCTCTGGCTCCAGCAATTAAGCCTAGGGACTCTAGGATGGAGAACTCAAATACTAGGCCTGGATGATGATGATGAGGAGGAGGATTATCATTTATATATAGCCCCATAGCTGAAGCTTTCTGGGTGGTTTACAGAGATTAAAAACATTGAACATTTAAAAACTAATATACAAAATTTTAAACCATAAAAAGCATAAAACACACACTACATATCAACTATTCAGGGGTCAGTTAAAAAAACTTGACATATGCTGTTAAATGCCTGGGAGAAAAGTCTTAACGTGGTGCCGAAAAGGTAACAATGTTGGCACCAGGCGACCCTTGTCAGGGAGATCGTTCCATACCTGTGCACTATGATCCACATCTAAGGTCCTCCTCCGGTTGCCTACTCTGAGGGAAGCTCGGAGGATGGCAACAAGGGAGAGGGCCTTTTCAGTGGTGGCCCCCCCAATTGTGGAACGATCTCCCCGATGATGCTCACCTGGCGCCAACACTGTTATATTTTTGGAGCCAGGTCAAAACTTTTCTTTTCTCCCAGGCATTTTAACAGCTTAAGAAGTGGTTTTTAACTGAATTTTTGGCCAGGCTTAAAAGTTTAAAATGTTTTAAATATCAGCTTTTTTATGTTTTATGGTTTTAAATTTTGTATATTGACTTTTTAATGTTCAATCTTTTAATTTTTGTAAACTGCCTAGAGAGTTTCGGCTATGGGGCGGTATATAAATGTAATAAATAAATAAATGAAATAAATAATAATAGTTCATAAATTTGCATCTCTGCATATAAATTGGCTTATGTAAATTTTATGTAAATTGCTGTTCTCTTCTTGGTACCTTCTGGTTCCTGTTATCAATCTATCTATTTTTAATTAATTATTACCTCTTTTTATTATTGTACCTATAGCCTCATCTTACTTGTTGGCCTTGTGAAAATGATTGTGTTTATAATACTGCTCTACTTTGCTGGTCTTGTGACCGTAATAAATTCTATTCTATTCTATTCTTCTTTGGTGATGCATTACCTCTTTTTTGGCAATTCATATGTGGCCAGTCTACGGAAGTTATTAGTTCCCGTCAATTAGTTCCCGTCAATTAGGAACAGCCTACGCATGTACAGCTTGGCAGTTTTACAGTATATACACATATAGAGAACATGAGGAAGACTTATTTTTCGGTCTGTTTTTTATTAAAAAATAAATAAAAAAGGCCTAGGGAACCACATGGAATTGAAGATTGCCACATATGGAGCAAACGCTTTAGTGATGTCATAGCAAAGATTATTCTGTCTTCGGAATTCTACTTAAAAGATCGCTGTGGTTTGCATAACCTCCAGAAACCATAGGCCCCACAGTGCTGTATTCCATTATGCTGGCGTGAAATGTGTCATGGTGTATTTGAAAAGCTCAGCCTCTCACATACTGAAAGGTTTAAAAAGGTTAATTGAGGAAAAACACTAATTTAGAATGACAACCCCTCAGAGAGAGAAAGTGCTACCTTGCTCTTTAAATAAATACCAGGAAAGTAACTTACAAGTTCTTCTGTTCAACTTGCTTGCCAGAACTATAGGATTATATACATGAAGAAGGAAGCTTCTGCAAGCCCCATAAATGTTGAGAGGGGGTGAAAGGGGGAGTGCACATCCCATTACAGTGGCATCTTTTAAAGACCTCAAAAGTATTCTACTCTCAAATTGTATTATTTCTGAGTAGTCATCATTTTAAGGGGATAAGGTGATTTTTAACAGGATTTCCCCCAACTTTCTAAACTAAATGGAGATCATGGGCCTTTCTTCACTATATAGGTGTAGACGGAGGAAGGGGGGACGATCCCAGAAGTACCTGCTTCCGGGATCATCGCTGCAATGCATATGGGAAATGCAATGACCTGGCTTACTCCCGGGCCATTTTTTGGGGGGCAATCCGCGAAAAACGCACTTGTGCTCCAGCGAAACAGTGAGTGGTTTAATAACAATAATAATAATAATAATAAGCCCCGAAATCGCCCTCCTCCCGCCATCCTGGGGATGGCGGACTTGCTTCCCCCCTCCCTTGCTGGGCATGGCTCCGTGCCCATTTCTGGTGCCTGTTTACTTGAAAGTAAGCGGGCACCAGCCAGGATGGGTGCCCACACCTTCCACGGTCTTGGGACATTCCCGGGACCGCGGGAAGAATCGGGTTTCCCCAGGGATTCCTTATCCCGGAGAAAACCCGTGCCCATCCTCCCTGCCCCCGCGAGTCCCTGTGTGTCACTTGGACTCACAGGGACCACCCAGGGGCAATCCCACGTCAAAAGGCCGGCATAGAAACGGCCCTAATTTGGCACACAGGATGCTGCTGTAGTGGCAATATCCCAGGAACTACTTAATGAAAACAAAACGCAAAACCCTTTTTCCTAGCTTGATCCAGGCAATGCGTACAATATATATTGCATCTCCTATCCAGCACCTAAGAAGTCGGGGATGGCGTGCAAAAGACCCAAGCCCACACCTTCGAAATGGCACGTTCACAAGTCCGGTTAGCCAAAATTGCTGCTTGGTGCCACTTCTCTTTTTCTTCCCAGATGTAGTATAACCTTTCAGGAAGTCCCCATGGAAGAAAGGAAACAAATGCAAACCAGCACACACTCTAACGTTACCCTCTGGAACAAGATACAGGAAGACCAGGAAAGCTTTTCTTGCGCTTGTGGATGGGTGCAGGAAGACGTTAGCTGCCGAATGCATAAAACTGATGCATTCCACACCCTCGAGGGGTTATTAATTGCAAGATCTCACCTGATGATATAGACAGTTTTGACAAAAAGCATTAGTTTATATCTGTTCAGGATATATCAACGTTGGGACAATGACAGGCACTGAAATCCACTTCCACTCCAAGTCTCTTCCGCTGCTGCAAGGGACCTTGTACGCTGCATTGTTAATGACCTTATTTTCCTAGGAAAGGACAACACAGCCATGCTCTCTGTTTTCCTGAGCTGAAAGCAAGGCCCTGCAGCCACACTGTCATGTCTAATCACTACATTGCTTGAGTGTATTTAAAACAAAATAACCTTTACAACGCAAGCGTGCGCATGCATGCATGTGCTCCATCGCTCAACGTCAATGTGATCTGGGTGGGTCGCATGTCGGACTGTCACCTGGGAAACCGAAGCTGAATTCCCAGCTCAGCCATCGGGTCACTGAGGAGCTGTGAGCAAATCACACTCACTTAGGTTCAATCTATAAAATGGGGATAAAAATCATGCCCCTCCCCCAGGGTGTCTGCCAGCAATGGAAATCTAAAAATGCACACAGAGGTCCCCAGAACCCAAATCCATACACTAGACCTTAATGTCCATTCCTCAAGCACTATCGTCATCCATGTACCCTACAGAACGCCATCTCTTGGGCCACCCTAAGACCTAGTTTTCCTTCTAAATTGGCAATCCCATGAATAGGCAACCAAGCAGCTGCCAGGACCTCAGTGTCCCACCAGGGTCCTCACTATCCTGCTGCCTACCTTGGGGCTCCCTGACATGGGTTTGAGCCACTATATCCACATTGTCCTAACGTAGGAAGGTGTGGACAATTTGTGGCACTCCAGATGTTTTGGCCTTCAACTCCCTTCATTCCTCAGCAGCGGTTACACTGGCTAGGGCTGATGTGACTTGTGGACCAAAACGTCTGGAGGACTGCAAGTTGCCCACTCTGGCTCCAAGGCATTGTGGGAAATTAAAATGGCAGCCCCCTACAACAATGGCTCAGATCCTGTGGTCTGGCACTGACTGCAGAGCGGCTGCTGACCACAGCTGCCACCACTGACCTGCCACTAGCTAAGCCCACTTGAGCTACTGGCTTAGGACGGAGCCCACCAGAAGTTCTCCTTCAAAGGTGGAGCTGGCCCTGTGAGGGGTGGTACTATTTTAAGCTGTTGATTCTATAGCTTAGATTGATTCTATGGATGGCAGGCATGGTGTACGAAGCATGTTCCATGTCACATCCATCAATATATTGTGGCCACTTTTCTCCATCAATTGCCCAGAGTTCTGAAGTTCTATGATGCAGGGCTTTTTTTTTCCTGCTGAAGCTAAACAGACTTGGCTCTAGAAGCTGACCAGAGGCCCAAAACAGATGTTATTTGAAATCTATGTCTAGCAGCTATGTCCCCCCCCCCCCATTTTTCCTGTAGAGTAGGTGCAGTATCCCCAATGTGGATTAGGACCCTAGCATGGAGGATGGGGAGATTTTTAAGATCTGGATCAGGACACTGTGCCTACTATAAGATAATCTTTTTTTTTTATAGTGACGTAGATACCATACGCTGATTTAATGTAATGTCTGTTTTGACATTACATTGAAGAGCAGGTTATAAGTGCAAATGATTAATACTTCTTAAGACCTGTTTAATTGGCATTTTTCAGTTCTGACGCATTTCAGATACATCAGCTTTTTTTTTTAAAAAAAATCCTTACAACGTTCGTGTAAGGTAGGCCACTGCTATTAAAATTGCAAATGGAGTGTTGAAGGCTAAGAGGGAGAAAGTGTTGCCAAAGACCACGCAGAGAATGGGTGGCAGAGGCAAGATTTGAATGGGTGGCTTCCTGATTCAGAGTTTAGTCCCTGACTCACAATGCTACACAAGCTTTCAATTATAACTGTATGTAAGCCACAAATTAAGGATGGTCCATAGATTGGGGTGGGAGTGGGGGGAAATATAGTTTTCATTTCTTTTATACATTTTTTCTCAAGTTTGATCTTTGTAGTTTCCAGATCAATCCTGGCCCAGTTTTTCCTGTTGCTATTGGGTGCACACATTATTATTATTATTATTATTATTATTATTATTATTATTATTTGGTTCCGTCAAAGAGAGCAGAGATCCTACTGTTAAGAATGAATTACATGAAACAACTGACGAAATACGGTTGTTGTTGTATTTTAAATGGATTTTGATCCCACTCACCCTCATAAAAAAAAAATGCACTTGGCAAATGCTCTGAACAAGATCCTCCTACTTTACATTCAAGAAAGCCGACAACAGAACAATCCGCCTGGACAGGCTGAGCACAAAGATGGGATTTTTATATTTTATATATATATGGAGAAGCCTTCCTTTTTCATTACTCCTCATTCTGAATCCGTAGTACAATAGCGCTTTCAGACTTCAAGTCAATGGCTCTAATTGGTAGGCATCCCCCAATATTGCTTAGAAGCCCTCCAGTGGATTCCCTTGTGTTTGCTCTGCACTGTTCTAACTTTTCAAAAGGTGGTTTTGCTGGCTCATTGGGCCAAGACGACTTTAAAGAACACCAAAGCCTGCTAGCTTAAAAAAAGAGGGCAGGGGGGAAATGGAAAAAGAAAAAGGGTTTTCATACTGGCTATTTCAGAAAATTAGTATGGGAGGGGGAAAAAATTCTGGCTGATCTTATGCACACACTGATGGGCATAAGAAGTGGACTTCCAGAGTCAAACAGACAAAGAGCATCGTCACCCGGGGAAGAATCACGTTTACTGACTGTTGCTTCTCCACACGCGCGTTTGTCCCTCATTACTTCCTCTTTTGAAAGAGGAAGTAAACAACGTCCACGTGGCCCATTCCGTGGGCCATTTCGATCGCACCGCTTCTTCCGCACACAGCGGGGGATGGCGGCACATTCCATTTTTTTTTAAAAAAAAGAGTCTGACTTTTTGGGGGAGGTCTATTTTGTGCTGGAAAAACAAGCGGAAGGAATAGGAGGCGCGTGGGAAGCAGACGCCATTGTCTAAAGGACGCACGGATATCTGTAAGTGGGCAGTTGCGAGCGTGCGTTAAAACGCTTGCCTGAAGAACTTTCAGGGGTTGACCTGCAAGACATTGGTCATGTTCGGATGATCAAATCCTGACTTAATAAACCAGGAGCGACTGGGAGGTTATAAATAATAAATAGTTGCTAGGAGGGGAGGCACAGAGAGAAGGCCAGGTGGCTTGCTGGAACGTACCGTAGGTAAGTCCCGCAGGTCACCAGGCAGGTGAGGGGGGTGGCTGGGAGGGATTAGGGGGGAGTGCCTGGGAAGGGGGGATCGAATGGACTCCTGGTCGGCCTTGCACCCGGCTTTTCCGAAGGCCTGCAGGAAAGCCGGAGAAGTAGGATACTGAGCAATAAAGTACTAGCACGCAGAGGCTCAGCTAGTAGCTTCATATTCTGGCTCGTTGGAAGCCATTAGCCATACTTTCCTAGTCTGGCTGTCATGGGAAGCTGTGATTAAGTGCAGCTTCCTGGCTTGTTTCCCCCTTCACATGGAAGGAGGAGCACAGCAGAAGCGACGGGGCCTGTTTGCAGGTGCACAGAACTCAAGGGTATCCAGGCTTGTGAAGCCAAGACCTGAGTGTCCAAATGAAGCCTTTGCTTCAGAGCCACAGTGAAGGGGAAGCTGCCCACTTTAAAGATATCCCAGGCCCAATCCTTGCAGCTAGAGTATTTACATGTTTAAAAATAGCACATTGGGAACCAGCTGCAATACACTTATTTAAATAAACATTGTCTACTTCAGACCAACAATTAAGCGACGGAGGCCACAATAGCAGACCCAAGATATATAAAAAAATTAAATCCCTTGAATTAGAATCATAGAATAGTAAAGTTGGAAGGGCCGATAATCCAACACCCTGCTCAATGCAGGAATCCACCTTAAAGCATACCTGACAGATAGTTGTCCAGCTGCCTCTTGAATGCCCACGACCTCCCTAGGTCATTGGTTCCATTGTTGTACTGCTCTAACAGTCAGGAAGTTTTTCCTGATGTCCAGCCGGAATCTGGCTTCCTGTAACCTGAGCCCATTCTTCCGTGTCCTGCACTCTGCGATAATCGAGAAGAAATCCTGGCCCTCCTCTGTGTCACACCCTTTCAAGTACTTGAATAATGCTATCATGTCTCCCCTCGGTCTTCTCTTCTCAGAGCTAAACATGCCCAGTTCTTTCCGTCTCTCCTCACAGGGCTTTGTTTCCAGACCCCTGATCATCCTCTGCTTGTAATAGTTAGGGATCAATGTGCGTTAGCCTAAAGCATTTACAAACCCAGAGAAACACTAGGCATGTTTTCAAAATAAACGCATGTAATTTTAAAAGTTGAAATTCCTCACGACACACAGGAGCACTTAGTCTTTTAAGTATTCAATTGGTCGTCAAACAGGTAGCATCTTTTGATGCTGCTCTTTGGTAGAATTCCAGAGCTGGATCCCAGTACAGGACTCCATTAGCTTGGCGGGCCATTAGTATGGTGGAGCCTCCAGAAAATGTTCTTTTCCCCCTGCTGCATCAATGGCAGCAGCCAGTAATGCAGCAGGGAGGAGAGGGTGCGATCTCGGAAGCTGGGGCAGACCCACGCCCGAGTGCTTGCGGGGCTCGCGAGTGCTCTGGCGTGCATCCACCCTCATGCTGGGTGCATCCAGTTGGGTCCATAAGGGCCAGACACGGGGGGTGGGGAAGGGTTCACTGTCCTTGCAGGTCCAATTGGACACTTGCAACATCCCTAACAATATTCTCTGCCCGTGTGAGCCTCTCCAACTGCATTGTGTCCCTCATCATTAGCATCCTTATTTATTATTGCCCCAAATGACTCCTAGAATTTTTATACACTCAAGTCTGACCCCCTGTGCTCTCTCTCTCTCTCTCTCCTCCCTCTCTCTTGGATTGTCTACGACTCCTGCTTTCACTTACAGCCATTTAGAGATCACCTCTGGCCGTCTATATGCAGCAACTGGCTTCATCTGATTAAGAACCATTCTCAATCAATGTTTTATTGGAGGCATAGTCGAGACATTAGGTCCTTATTGAGAAGGCAGTGACACATTTTGGTTTGTAAAGAGGAGCATTTAACTAAAGGCAATACATAGTGTCTGGCCAGAAGTGGCCAGCCCCTAAGATATTCAGGGAAGAAACCCGGCGAATTCAGAGGCGTTAAGAACTCACATGGTGCACCTATAACTGTGGCTTCCTGCAAACCCCGGTTTGAAAAATGGGAGGAGCCTTGGGAATGCATGCTCCTCCTCCCTCTCACATCCCCTCTTTCTCACAAATACCCCCTGACACATCTTATTAGCCTTTCAACCAATACTAACCCTGGTTAACCAGCTTCCTCTTTTATGTATTTATTTATATTTATTTATTACATTTATATCCCTTCTTTTTTCCTCCTTAAGGAACTCAAGGCAGTGTACATCCTCCTCCTCCTCCTCCTCCTCTCCTTTTTATCCTTACAGCAACAATCCCGTGAGGTAGGTTGAGCTGAGAGTCTCTGACTGTCCCAAAGTCACCCAGTGGGCTTCCATGGTCGAGCGGGGACTAGAACCTAGGTCTCTCGACTCCCAGTCCAACACTCTAACCGCTACATCACATTGGCTCTCTTTCACTGGGGTTTTCCAACCTGCTTCCAACCCTGCTTAACACAGGAATGCTGATTAGCTGTAAACATGGTTAGAATTAGTGCAAATGTAATGCTAAAGAATAACTGAGGCTCACAAGGGGTTTGGGAAGGCGGGAAGGGACAAAGCACACATTGCCAAGGCTGCAAGTCATTGTTTGTGTTACATCTACACCAAACTGAACACTTCAGGATTCTAAATTCCCACATCATGTTCACTCATGTGATGTTAATTCACTGAGACTTATGGGCAATAGAAAACTGCCCATGATTTACCATCGTGGCTAACTCTTGAAAGAAAGGGTGACTGGCTGACAAAATATGGATAATTTTTAAGACTATTTTTGCTTTCAAAGGTTGTGTTATTCTTCATCCCGTATGGAAATCCAATACTCCTTTGCTCACTAGTAGTCATGTAAAATAACAGCCAACTTCAGCACGACGCTGGTTAACTAATCACTTATAATGCCATCAAACACTGGAATCTAGGATAACGGCTGCTGCTAAATCAATATTTTAGAAATAATAAAATCTCAGTCATAGCTCACTGCATTCCAAATCCTATTCTGCAGGCACTAAAATCAAGGCGAGAAGGAGGTAAAGTGAGAGCAATCCTGTCTATTATTTCTTGAATTATGTTCCCTTCTTAACTTCACCTTTACTGCTATCTTAAATCGGAGCTAATTAGCAGAGAAGGGAGGCAAGAGCGATGTGCTATCCCATGATGGATCGGAATCAAAGGCTATTCACCCTCAGAAATACGTGTCAGCACTGGAAAATTTATCACATTATGTTGTTTACTGATGTCAACATTCATTAGTACGAGATTTTCTATGAGGGCTTCAGTGCTGTTTGGTGATCCCACTTCCAAAACCAGCGTAATAACAAAACATATAATGCTATTCCCTTGGAACTGGAAAAAAAAATCTATGATGCTGATCATGAGGTGGCTGCCCAAAATGGAATCCTCCCTATTTAGCTCCCCAAACACTACATATAAAGGCCAGATCTACACCACGCAGGATATAGCGGTATGAAAGCGGTATATAAAAGGCAGGAGCCACACCAATGGGCCCCAGCAGTCATCAGTGCACTTCAATACTGCTATAAAGTAGGGTGACCAGATTATGACAATCAAAATCCCGGAACCCCCCCCCGCCACCCCCCATCACCCAAAACAACCCCCCCACCGCGCGCCCGCGCCGCCCCCCCACCGCGCCGCGCTGCGCCGCCCCGCGCTCCTTACCTGGGCGTCCACTTCCCTCCGGTGCTCAGAATCTACTGAGAAACAGGCTTCCTGGCCTGTCTCTCAGTACGCGCCGGGTGATGATGTCATCACCCGGCGCGCTACTGAGGGACAGGCTGTGAAGCCTGTTTCTCAGTAGATTCCGAGCACTGAGGGAAGTGGACGCCCCAGCAGGTAAGTGCCTCGCGCTGCCCGCCTCCCGCCAGCGCTGCGTGACCCCCCGCCAGCCCGGTTTTCCCCCGTTGCCCCCCGGTTGCCCCGGATCGACCTAGGTTTCCAGGTTAGGACCGGGAAACCCCGGGCCATCTGGACACCCTACTATAAAGCAGTAGGGTGGCCCCTGCCTTTTATATACCTCTTTCATACCTCTTTCATACCGCTATAGCCTGCTTTGTGTAGATCTGGCCAAAATCTAGTTAGGAAACATATGGCAGTATTGCACTTTTCCACGCCTCAAATGGCAACCAATAATGTCAGCTGGGAGTGGTTAAATGCAAAATATTAAGACGACATTCCCGCAAGAAAGTATTATGAAGAGAAGTGGACAGACTAGCCACGGGCTTGCTGGCTTTGCCGAAAATCTTGTGTTTGATGTCTAGTCCCACCCTATAGATTGATACAATTGAAAACCTGCCTTTTTATACATTTCTAGGCAGCTTATGGTAGAATAAAAATACACAGTTGTGAATAAAAACAAGAAACCACTAAAACCTGGTTGAGTCCAGATGTTCCCTAATCCCCTCTCAAATAAATTCCTGCCACCACTTGCTGAAACATGGAGAGCAGTAGGCCTCGGTTTTTTCTGCACTTGGCTGTGTAAAACGAAGCCAGCATGTGGCTATACTAGAATCCTCAAGATCAAGAACACATCTCTGAATTTATGGAATACATTCATTTATGGGAAAGAACAACCAAAGCAAGTCATAATCTGATAAAGCATGCCACAGGGTGGTCTAATACCCTAAAATACCAAAGAATGGTCAAATGCCCTAATTTAATACAATTGACTTCTCTATTTAATAAATATCCTAACCCCAACTTTTTACTAGTCCTCCTCTATACCCTCCAATCTCCCTAACTCTCCTCTAATTTCTCAAACTCATCCTTCTCCAACCTAACTTCCCCCAAATGTGCACTTTGACTCCCATCATCCCCACTCAATATGGCCAAGGGTCCAGAATGCTGGGAATTGTAGTGCAAATCACCTGGAGGGTGCCAGGTTGGGGACAGCCACTCTAATTATGTTCCGTACCTCCCTCTGCTAACTCAACTTCTCAACTGACTCTATCCACTTGTCACATACCACTCCATCACCGTTCTTGCTGTCAATCATCCCTGCACTCATTCTTCTATTATGGTAAGAAAAGACTTTCATTTGCATGTTTGTTACTATCTTGCTTTTTTTATTTGTTTTTTTTAAAATTAAACCTAAACTAAGCTTCTACTAAGCTTTCTACAAATAATGGGAATGTTTTATGGGATTGGGGAGGGAGACAGCAACCATGTAGCTGGGAGTCATCAGCTGCTTCCCCAAATGCAAACCATTTGGGAGCTTATCCCATTACTAAATCCTACTTGTAAAACTGTTAATGCCTTCTCAAACCATGCCGTGCTGAACTCAATATGCAGAATTATCATGCCAACACAGCACTAACTGGAACGAAACCAGCTACCTTTTCTATTGGAATACTGTACGAAAAGGTGTAGCGGCAGGCAAAAGGAAGTCCCATGAAGTCAATCCGCTGCCAGCAAGTCACAATGTAATGCAGATGCCTCTGAAATCGGCAGATAGTAGGAGGAGAGGACTCAAGATATGACTCACCTGCCTGGCTTTAGATGCCTCTGTAGCCATGGCGGTGGCCCGAAAGAAACTGGTAGCACGGAGAGGATCTTGTTCCATTACACCATAGAATGATTTTAAAACGCAGCAGTGAGTGTTTTGAAACTATAATTTATCTTTGTTGTAACAGCCAAAGATCACAGTTTTAGGTTTTGGAGGACCCTTGGGTAGGACACCCACATCAGGTCCCTTCTCTCAGTGAGCGCACCTTCTCACCCCCATCACCGCCATCTGCTATTGCTCCTCTTCTTCCTAATTGCTCCCACTTGCTTGTTTGATGGGTAGGGAGCCAGTGAGCAAGTAGGTCATGATACCTGCAGCTCCTTCTTCTCACCACCACTGAGAGGAGAACAAGAGGAGGTGAACAAGCAAATTTCAGTGATGAGAAAGAAGAGGAGGAGGAACAAGTCCAGAAGGCTCTTGTCAGGGGGCCTCTGCTGGGCTGTGGATCCCAAGTGCCAAAAACATACGGATCCCACCATTCCTAGCCAGCAGGACAACGCGATACACAAACACACACACACGTGGAATCTGTTTCTTTTGAACTCAGCAAATTCTTTTGAACCCAGCAGTGTTGCTATATGGCATCATCAGAGCATAAAAAGAGCCACGCTGGATCGGACCGGGGAGCCACCTCATCTAGCTTTCTGTCCATAAGATTGTCAATCAAATGCCTGTGGGAACCCACAAGACAGACAGGAGGGTATGGGGGCACCATCCATTGATAGCATCCTGCCATGAAACACTGCTGCTGAAAAATGCAATATTAGACCATTTGTGGGAATTGCTGATAGCAAAACTTAGAGGAGACCCTCCACTATGCTTCCCCCCCCCCCATTTGGTTAGCTCTCTTGGGGCAATCTCCATGCATGTGAAGAAAGGGGTAATGGGACCACACTGCTAGCCCCACCCCTGACCTCCTGCATTGCCCTGGCCATGCCCTCCAGGCTAGTGTGGCCAGGTATCCGCCTTAAAGTGAGGACAGTCCTCTATTTGAAGGCACCATGAGAAGGGAGTGCAGGCAGGGGCCTTGAAGTTGCCCATCATTAGTACACACCCGGACTGCAGACTGAGCAGGCACATCGGTCCCCGCTATCGTGGGGTGTATTCTATTTCTTTTTTATCCTTTTTAAATGTGCATCTATATGTGAGCATGTGCAAAGAGGTACCTCCTTTGTACTTTGGCGGGAATTGATGCTTCCCCTCTTTCTTGGTGATGTGTAAATGGACACCCTACTCCTGGCAGGTCCAAATCTGTAGGCTCTCCCTACTGAGATGTCTACATCAAACATGGGTTCTTGGGATGGTTCTACTGTCCCTTTTTTCGTGTGTTGATTTATGCCTGGAGGATGCCTGGACAGGCCTTTAGTGTGCATGAAATCTGAGGGGATTGTGCTCAAAATCCCTTCTCCACGTTGCTGCCAATTCCGTGGAATATTCCTATCAAGGAAGGCAGATCTTGGCATTGCCCCACTAAGAGTTTTTACGAAATGGGTTACGGATCATTTTGGTCTGCTAGGGTGACTATATGAAAAGGAGGACAGGGCTCCTGTATCTTTAACAGTTGTATAGAAAAGGGAGTTTCACCAGGCGTCATTTGTATGCATGCAGCATCTTCATCACAACAGTTAAAGCTGCAGGAGCCCTGCCCTCTTTTGTATCTGGTCACTCTGGTATAGCTCCTGCAGCTTTAACTGTCGTGATGAAGAGGGGATTTCACCAGCTGCTGCAGGCATACAAATGACGCCTGCTGAAATTCCCTTTTCTATACAACTGTTAAACAGAAGCCCTGTCCTCCTTTTCATATGGTCACCCTATGTTAGGCATGTGGGGATGGTTAATATGGAGTCACTTGTGGGTGTTTTTATTAGGTTTCAACTGTTGTATTTTAAGATGGGATTTAATTGGTTTTAATCATGTTCAGCTCTCTGCATATTTGACTTTACAATAAGCCACCTTGAGGAGCCCTCGTAGGCTGAAACAGAAGGACGGAAGCTTTAAATAAATAAGTGTATACATTATCATCACTTTTTGAAGTCCCATAAGCCACTAAGTGACAAGAAGCGCAAGCCAGATTTACGGCTCCTCGTCTTGTTGTGATGTAGTAACATGTCCACACATTATTCAACAGCTGGAGTTTTCGCAAGAATTCAGCATCCACATTTTGAACCGCCGGGAAAGATCATCCCATTGTTCAGCTGTATGGCATTAAAAGTATATCTTTTCTTTCTGGTACTTTGGTCCAGGCATGGCACCATTTTTAATCCCAGAACGGTGCTTCCCAGAGAGATTACAAAATGTCCCCAAACGGTGGTTCTGCCTCAATGCAGCCTGACTCTAAAGCAGCTTTTGATTCCTGCCTTTGTGGGTGGTACCATTATGCCTCTCAGAGCCATATTGTCTTGCATAGCGATGCTGCACTTAATTGGATGCTCTTCTGATCAAGGCAGGCACTGCAGAACCATTCTCAGAATGGACAGGGCCCAAGCACCCTTGGTTGTCTGGAGTCGTTTGATTTCATCTGCTTTCCCATCAGACATGCTGCTAGTCAGTGCGGCGATCCAATTCCCTCATACATTCAAGGCATTGAACACCACTTTTCATTTAAACCCATTCATTTTTGAAGGTGGAATGAATTTGCTGCTGTCAGGGAGCTTTAGGGATCTTGGATCTTGAATGAGCTGTAACGTTCTTCAGCTCAAAATTTATAACATGGAGACCATTTTGTTGGTCTTCATGTTATAAATGTCACTGTTTAACTAATACCCCAATAGTTCAACTCCCTTAAAGAGCCAGATTTTTCAGCAGGCTTCTCTTGTATCTCCCTGCCAGCTCATAGGGTATTGGGTTTTGTTGTCCTATTGCACGAGCCTGTTTTTGTAGTATTTGCTGTGGTTTTTAAAGAAGACTACGGTTCACTGGTAGAGCATATACGTTGCAGACTGACTGATTGCACTTTTAAACCATCCAGCAATCCAAATCCTCTGGGCAGTGTATAATACATTAAAAAGCATAAAATATAGACAATAAAGCAGCGAATTAAAAAAAGTATATAAGTATACCAAGATAAGCCAGAAGCAAAGAGTAACTACACTACAGCACATCAAACCAAATTATAACTAGCAGCAAAATAAAAGTAGCATGAACTAAAAGCACTAAAAAATAGTTCTTAACATCCTGGGGAGAATCAAGAAGTTTTCAGGCTCATTTTGCCGATGGCGCTTTGGGGCCGCGAGCCCCCAAAACCCCACATTTGTGCTCCTTCGCATTATCCCCGTGTGAAGGAGTGAGCGTGGGGATTTGCTTGCGGGGAGGAGCGCCCCTGCACTGGGTTATAAAAACCTTTGCTTTGGAGGAGGCGCTGCACCCATGGACCGGGTGTCCCCACCTCCTTGGGTCCCAGGTTTTTTTTTTAACCTTTCTTTCAGCTTCTCCCCATGCTGAAGAAGCGTGGAGGTGGGCCAATAGCCATTCAGCTCGCTGGCCTGCTCCCACCTTCCTGGCCGGGTGACCAATCAGGGGTCGCCATTGGCTGGGGCATGCCTCCAACGCAGCTCCGAAGCAAGGGGACAGACGGCAGATGCTGTTGTCGCCTCGCTCCAAGGTTAAAAAGTCACGGTAAGTACCCAACTTTTTTAAACTGGAGCTTCAGGGTTTTGCCCCTGGATGGCTTCGTGATGGCGGCTGCGTCTTATAGATGATTTGCCACCACTGTGGATCCACCCCGGGGAAAACCCTTCATCAAGACAAGCCCTTCATCTATCTAAAATTATTTTAAAGCTTTCTTTAAGGTGTCTAAAATTCTATCACATAGGCACCAGGTGAGCCTCCCTGGGCACAGCATCCCACAGATGGGGTGCAACAACCGTAAAGGCCTTCTCTCTTGTATCCATTTACCTTGCCTCATTTGGAGGAGGCACCTGGAGGAGGGGCCTCAGATGAGAACCTTAGAGACTGGGCAGGTAAGTATGGGAGGAGACACTCCTTCAGGTAGCATGCTGAAGGCCCCAGGTTGAGTTTTAGAATCTCCAGTACAAAAGGATCTCATGCGTGGGGATGGGATAGACCACTTCCTGAGGCAGAGATCTGTTAGGTTAGATGGTATTTGGCTTGTTGAAACAGGAGGCCAATGCTGATAGCTGCTCGTTTGTGATTTTACATATATGTGCCTAATATGCTCTACGTGGGTCTGCGCTTGAAACATGTTTGGAAACTACAGCTAGTGCAAAACACGGTGGCCGGATTGTTATCTGGTGTGCAGTTTACAGACCATAGAACAGCACCAGTCTTGGACCAGTGGCTTCCAGTTCGTTTCTGATACCAATTCAAGTACTTACTTATAAAGGCCTAAGCAATTTGGGCCGGGATATCTAAAAGAACACATCCAGGCATGTGAACCTTCCCATAATTTCAGAACTATCATCACCAATGGCCCTGTCATATATCCCCACCACTTGGAGTGTAGCTCTGCACATAGTAGCGGAAGAAGAAAAATTGGCGAAGGCCAATGGCAATTTATCTTTCTGATAAATGTGTACCTATAAATGTCCTGTCAAAGTTGGGCTACACTACATGCGATGTTAGTCAAGTCTTTAAGCAAGTCTTTATTTTGAGAGAAAAAGTAGCTGCGGGGTGAATGTGTTCTGGTGAAAACCATCCCCTACCCAGCTGTTTTTTTGCACCCTCAGGTGTTGTTTGCAGGGGGCAACAAAATAAAAATGGCCAGGTTAAGCATGCTTGTTTAAACACGCAACTCGAGACGTATGTACTTTGGCCCTTAGTAACTGGGACTGAATGAGAATTCTGCCTCATGCATTGCAATGTCCTGGTATCTCTTCCGGCAGGCCTACCCAGATGAATTTCAAACCTAAGAATTTTAAGATGTCATGATTGTTATTTTAATATTTTATCGGTTTTATAGGCTCTTGGAATCAGTTTTATGTATTTGATATATATCATATTGTTGCATTTAATGTTGTTCCCCACCTCAATCCAGAGGGAGAGGTGGGTAAGAAATAAATATGATGATGATGATGCATTCCAGGACTTTGTCCTCAGCGGTGGAATTCACTCCCCCTGCCAATGCAGTTGACCGAGAGTTTGGAGGTGTTCAAGAAAGGTTTGAAAACCTTTCTTTTTGAATGGAGGGGGTTGGCTGGTTGTTCCTGAGGTAGAGCATGCTTATGGACCTTGTGGTGGCCACGACACATTTTATATGGGTTTGATTTTAAGGCTTTATTGTTATATTCTTTTAAAACCAATTAAGGTCTTTTATCAGAATTTAAACTGCTGACCTAATTTATTTCATGAACAATGCTTTATAACAAAGCACTATATAAAATTATTATTATTATTATTATTATTATTATTATTATTATTATTATTATCAACCTCCTTGGCACCAGAGCAGCAAAAATAAGCCAATGAAAGTCTTTAAACCTCCTTCCACAAGCGTTTTAAAGGGGATAGATGAAAGGGAAAGCAACGTGCTTCATACACATGTGAATCATAAACTCTTGTTGTTTTCAGAAGCATCAAGAATGCCTTCTTTCCTTCCTTTTCGTGGAGCCGTTAAAAAAAAAGCGGAATACCTTTTGAGGCCGACTTGCGCTCTTCGGCTTATAAAAAATGTATGTGATGATAGCGCAGAAAAAGGCTCTGAGGCGTGACATGGCCCTATCATGTTGTGCATGCATGAGTTCGCTTTTACAAGATCAGAACCAAGAGCTAAGATGAATACTATTTATTGTGAGCCTCGAGGCTTTAGAAGTGGAGTATCGCTCAGCTTAGGGCCGGCATTAGGACTGCTCAATCGGTGCATTCTCCAGAGTCGAACTTACTTTCCTTAAAAATATTTAGTTCTTTGGGGAAAAAACCCCCAGCTCAACTAACAAATCGGGTCTTCATTCCTTGATGCAACAAAGGCAACAACCAAGATGCCTTAAGCTAGCGGTTTTCCCAAAGAACCTCTGAGTATTGCAAAGGATTGAGGACCGGAGGGTGGGGAGAGCGTTCTAGTTGGGAGGAGGTAGATCAGAACTATTGGTAGGCCTCTGGGTGATTTGTAGTAGATGGGCAAAACTTTCTGGCTCTCAATAGCTGAGCAATAGCAAGTAAAATTCCCAGAAAAAAAAAAGTTGCCTGCCTATGGTGTTGTCACAGCCACAGCCACATCTTGACAAAAGAGAAGCCATGTTTTGACCAACCTGAGGAAGGTCAGACAGCGGGCAAACTAAAATGTCAAGAAAGCAATTTTTGAAAACCCTCTGTGTGTATCACAAGACAACCCTCACCCCACACACCATGCAAATGGGAAGACTGTGGCTGAGATCAGACATCATCTTCATTCTGTTGCCCCCGACAACCAATTGTGGTTAAACTAGAATTTCCTGTTGAATACTCTGCACATGCTCAGTTGTTTCATGTCTACGTCTCTGTTGTGATTGGGCCACAACAGCAGCCAGGTGCCCTCCTTTACATAAGAGAATCCTCTATATGGGAGAGCTGGCAGAAGAGATCATAAGAAGAGCCATTCTGGGCCAGACCTTCAGCCCCACCTAGCGCTGGAATGCAGCCCCTGAGAGCTCCCCCAAATATCAAATTCACCCCTCGGCAGAAAGAGATTCATCCAGTGGAGGCTGGTTGCTCCAATTTTGGTGGAGCTATGAATCCTTTCTGGTCCAGGCAGAACTGTAAAGGAGCTATCCACGGTGCTGAACACTATCCTCAAAACAGGTTCAGCACTACTGGGTTCTCCTTCTCTGATCTAGGCCAGTGCTGTCTGCTCCGATTGGGCCACGGTCTCAGGCAAATGTAGTACTTTTAAATGGAATGGCTAGGATTAAATCCGGGGAAACGTCAGCCCTGCTATGGAGAGCCATAGTCCTTCCGTGTTTCACCATCCCATTAGACAGCTACCTGCCGCGCATCTTGCAATATCGTATAGACATTCAAGTGTAGACAGGAGCCCGGAGAAAGAATGGCAAGGCTATAATTACTCGGTTTCCTAAAAACACTGCTAAGTGAACAGTATGACATCAAGAAGGCCCATGTGAGCAGGAGATGAGAAAGACAATAACCCCAACTGTCTACTTTACTCTTCAATGCCACCCAATTCAAAACAGTAAAAACTATTTTGAATTAATTTTGTTCTTTCTAAATGGCTATCCATGAAGATCGCATGTGGCATCATCCCGGTGTCTAGATAAGTAGTCAAAGAGCACTACATCAAAATAGCAAGCGATTCAACAATGGGTAGGAAAAGGGAACAATTTTGGCAAAGTCTCAAGCACTTACTGTCAGAGGAAATTGCAGTCTGCTGACTGCCGTGACACCGTGGAATGTCTTTGAAAGATCATTAGGGCGCGGAGATCTTAAGCAGATGCCATTCAAACGAGCATTAAACTAAATGGACTTTCCCTGAAGGAATAATAACAACTCGATGACTACAGCTGTTTGCAAAACAACTTTTTTTGCCGTTCTGAAATTGTCCAGTTGACACCAAACAATGATGGGCGCAGAACTTTTAACATGAACTGGGGCCCAGGCACATGGAATGTGACCAGTCACAGAATGCATCTATTTGTTTTCTGATTCATTCATGACTTTTATACATTCACACCTCAGGCATCCCACACCCATACATCTCCAAGCTTGCTAACGAAACGACAAGAATTCTGAATTACCGAGGGAGTGCTTCCTGATGATATCAGCCAGCTGGACAAAAGATCAATTCTTTCTACTACTCAAGAAAACAACAGAGCAACAATAAAAACCAAACAATTGAGACAGCCGCTAAAACAGCAATTATTTGCGCTTCATTAAAAACAAACAAACCAGGGACTCAATAAGTTAGATGTGGCACAGACATTTGCGCAGATATTCTAAAGCTTGGAAAAATAGAAAGGGATGATAAATATTTACCTTGTACTGAAAGGTTATCAGGGTAGGCATCATGTGAGCCTCCTTGGAGAGAGAGAGAGAGAGTGCCAAAAACGGGGTGCCAAAACTGAGAAGGCCATCTTCTCAGTCATTGCTCACCTCACAGCAGATGGTGAGGCCACCTGGAGGAGAGCCTCTAAAGGTGATGTTAGCAATAAGCAGTCTCATGTTGAAGCAGTCAGTTCTCCAGGTCCCCAGGTTTAAAGAAGTCTAAAGGCATTCATCACACCCACCAGAACTTTGAGTTGTGCTTTGAAACTAAACTGAAACCAGTGGCAGCGTTTGATCTTCCCAATGAGGCCCGCCTGGCACCAACATTGGTATCTTTTTGGCACCAGGTAAAGACTCCTCCCCCCCCCCCCCAGGCATTTGACAGCAAGTGATGTGTTTTTAATCGAGCCCAGATTTGTTTTATGGTTTGACTGATTTCTCAAAATTATATTTAATTGCATGTTGTCTCTCTGTATGCTGTCTGTTGTGTGGTTTTTAATATTTTTTTAAAAAAATGTATATTGTTTTTAATGTTTTTAATCTTTGCAAACTGCCCAGAGAGTTTTGACTATGGAGTGGTATGGAAATACAACAACAACAACAACAACAACAACAACAACATTAAACTGGCAAGTTATATGCCTACTGACTGGTCTCTCTTTTCTAACTTGTTGAAGTTTCTAAGACATCTCCAAAGACAGCTCCATGCTCTATGCATGACATAAAGAACATAAGAAGAACCATGATGCATCAGACCGTAACAGCCAAAACCAAGTGCATAGTGTCTGTTCCCTTTTGAAATCATATTCTCGTATTGATTTTTCCCTTGCTGTTTTGTTTTAAGATTATTTTTTCAGGCTGCTGATGCAGATTGTATGTTGAAATACATTTGCCCAGATTAGTTGCAGCTTTTAGGTATTTTAAGCTATGGTATTTCATTACTTGTGTTATTATATCTGTTTCTATTAATTTTTGTATTCAAGAATCTTGTACAGAGATACAGACATTTTCCCTTTGGTTTTTGGTCTGGGAAGAATGGCCATCTCATGAACCCATCCTCCCCTCCCTCAAAGCACAGTGATTTGAACTTCTGCTAAAATGTGCCCTAAGATTAGAAGGTGGACTTGCCATTCATTTAATTGCATTCCTCTCCCCTTCCTCTCATCTGCATTTAAGAGAAACAAAACCGTTGCTAATTTCATCACGTCTAGTTTGGCCCTCAGAGAGTGAATTTCTACAGATCCTGGAGAAAGATTCAAGCTCTGAAGAATAACAGCTCTGGAACTGACTACATCTTAACAAGGCATCCCAAAAAGGGACAGTTAAGGATGTAAGAAGAGCCATGCTGGATCAGACCAAGGGTCTGACTGTTAGAGCAGTACGACAATGGAACCAATTTCCTAGGGAGGTCTTGGGCTTTCCCACATTAGAGGCCTTCAAGAGGCAGCTGGACAACCATCTGTCAGGGGTGCTTTGAGGTAGATTCCTGCATTGAGCAGGGGTTGGCCTCGATGGCCTTATAGGCCCCTTCCAACTCTACTATTCTATGATTCTATGATCCATCTAGTCCATCACTCTGTTCACACAGTGGCCAACCAGCTGTCAACCAGGGACCCACAAGAAGGACCCAAGTGCAACAACACCCTCCCGCCCCTGTTCCCCAGTCACTGGTGTATATAGGCTCACTGCCTCTGGTACTAGATGTTGTTAGGCACTCTGAAAATACTTCTCATACAAGGGTGTGATATAAATCTCTGCAAAATCAAACAAAATAAAAATAATAAGGCGAAGTCAGGGAGTTGGTCATGTGGATTTTATTAAGGGTCTCCTCACCCTGTCTGTCTATAATTCAAGCATCTCTCACAAGAACAGAGAAACCTGTACAATGTGGCATAATTACATCAGGAGTCATTACAGCTGGCAGACAACTCAGGAGCAAAGAAACCAAAATTGAAGTTATCCCAGGAGTAAAATCAAATGCAATTACTTCGGTGGCAGGGGGCGGGGTAGACAATAAAGTGCAGGCAAGCACATCTATTGTTTCTCAGACAGCTTCCGCCATCGGTCACAGCGGGCCTCTAGCCATTTGTCTGAAGTGCTGAACATTGTCACATGCCTCCAAGGAGCGTGCAGCCCAGAATGATCTTTACCGATTTTTGCTGGAGGATCACACCTGAGGGATAGGTGGCACTTCTCCCTTTGGTTAAACAGCAAGCAACACAGAAGGTTTGTTTGTTTGTTTGAATTGCAAGTTGAATGGTAGTAAACAATGGACATTTAAAGCTGTGCAAAGTGTTCTTGATAGGCTGGAGCGCTGGGCTGAAAACAACAGAATGGAATTTAAGAGGGGTAAATGCCAAGTTCTACACCTAGGAAACAGAAACTAAACGCACAGTTATAAAAAGCGGGACACTTGGCTCAGCAATACTACAAGCAAGAAGGGTCTTGGAATTGTTGTAGATCACGAGTTGAACATGAGCCAACAGTGTGACGTGGCTGCAAAAAAAGCAAAGGCTATTTGGGCTGCATTAATCGAAGTATAGCTCCGAGATCATGTGAGGTATTGGTTCCTCTCTATTCGGCACTTCAACAAGGATGCAGACAAGCTGGAGTGAATTCAGAGGAGGGCAACAAGGATAATCAAGGGTCTGGAAACAAAGCCCCATGAGGAGAGGCTGCAAGAACTGGGCATGTTTAGCCTGGGGAAGAGAAGACAGAGGGGAGACATGATAGCGCTTTCACGTACTTGAAAGATTGTCACACAGAGGAGGGCCAGGATCTCTTCTTGATCATCCCAGAGTGCAGGACATGGAATAATGGGCTCAAGTTACAGGAACTTCAGGAAAAACTCCCTGACTGTTACAGCAGTACAACAATGCCTAGAGGCCTTCAAGAGGCAGCTGGACATCCATCTGTCAGGGATGCTTTAAGGTGGATTCCTGCACTGAGCAGGGTGTTGGACTTGATGGCATTATAGGCCCCTTCCAACTCTAGTATTCTAAAATTCTATGAAGACCTTATGGACTTGATTGAAGACATGCTCACTGTAATCCCAGGGAATATTAGTGTTGCTTAAAGCCTCTGCATTACAAGTGAGCATTAGTTCATGCTTCCCCTCTTTGCTCCGGCCAGCTCTTGCCCTCCTTCCCTCCTTCCCTCCTTCCCTCCTTCCTTCCTTCCTTCCTTCCTTCTCCCCACCCCTAAATATCTAACTAAACCATCCCATAAGTGAAACTAATTGATTAATTGATTCCATTCTTATCCCACCCTCCCTGCACAGAATTCGGGGCATTGCAAATGGTCCTTCCCCCCACCCCCACTTTCATTCCAACAACTACCCTGCAAGGTAGGTTAGGATGAAAAAGAATGACTGGCTCACTGTCACTCAGCAAGCTGCATGCCTGCAACGGGGACTTGGCACCTAGTTCTCCCTGGTCAACAGTTGCTCTACACTGCAGCCACGCGGCCCCCACCATATTACTTATGAGGGAATTTAACCCTCAACAAAAACAACCACCACAGGTTCACACTCCTGCTCTCTGTCTTTCACGTGATCTTCCAGCAGCTCCCTACGCCAGCATAATATTTGGAGTGCAGAAGCTTTAATTGAAACCTCTGCCATTCTTTTCATGTGCTATTCCTCCCCAAAATCATCCTTGCCTGGAAGGAAGCTTGGCAGATACCATGCACGATGCTTGTTCCTGTCCAAACCCTGGAAAAAGCAAAAGAGGTCCATGCAGGTAAGCTGGTTGCAGGGAAAGCAACCCCCCGGCAACCGGATCCTTCTATGTTCAGAGCCCGCCAGCCTCGGTTTCATCATTTGGTTCCCCTAGTAAGGGCTTTTCCGCCAGTGCTCATCCACACATATTATTTGATCCCGGTCAAGCCGCCTGTCATACCTAATGAATCAACTTGCTCCGCTGGATCCGGCAGAGTCCTCACCTAACCCGATTAGCAAAGCACTCTCAGTAATAATTGATTTGGGGGATGCTTGTTGGGAAAGTTTTAACAAGGAAAGCTTTTCACGACTGCCAGTTGGTTTCGAGGGGAAAGGAGAGACACACACAGCTCCTTGTGCTATGCAGAGGCGTTGGCTGATGCAACTGAAGAGAAATCTAGGGTGTGACCACGCTTGGAATACTACGTACAGTTCAGGTCACCGCACCTCAAAAAGAAGATCGTAGAGTTGGAAAAGGTGCAGAAAAGGGCAACCAAAAGGATTGAAGGGATGGAGCAACTCCTCTGTGAAGATAGGTTACAGTGGCTGCAACACTTTAGCTTAGAAAACAGGCGAGTAAAAGGATAAATGACAGAGGTGTAGAAAATGATGCACAGTGTGGAAAAAGTGGATAGGGGAATGCTTTTCTCCGAGTGTCTCTACATTAAGGGGAAATCGGGTCATGTACCCAGGGCTTTCATCTTCCTGGTTCTTTTGCATGATTGCTATGGGCTGCATTCCATAGGCGGAGAGGGGCAACCACATGCTCTGAATTGAATACTACCCCTTCTCTCACTTCTATTGAGACAGTGCCATCTAGTGGTGGAAGATCCCGCTTTCCCCCATATTCTACCACATTAAAAGTGGTTCTTTTCATAGCGGGATTTCCAGGGCATACCGCGGGAGACATCCTGGCCATCAACGACATTGTGTAATGGATCCAAAACCTTCCATGAGTGGCCAATCATGAGTGTGCAATAAACTGCTCATTTAAAGGAGCTCTCTCTCTCTATCTCATAATAGTAGATCATGCAATCCTCCCATGAAGTAGATTGGTGGGAGATTCAGGACAGATCAAAAGAAGGACTTCTTCACACAAGATATAGCGATGGCCACCAATTTGGCTGGCTTTAAAAGAGGATTGGACAAATTCATCAAAGCTAAGGCTATTAATAATGGGGCATTTGAAGCAGGGCTTTTTGTATTTTGATTCCTTTTGTCCTTTTGTCTTGCCTCAGTTGCTTCAACTGTGCTAGAGCCAGGCTCGCCCCACCCCCCCACCCCAAAGAAAGAGCCTGGCCGAACTGAGGGATTCTTCTTTATAAAAAGAGCCTCTTCAGGCTGGAGTGGGTTATCTGCTTTCTGGCTGAATGGCAGAAGATTATAATTGCTTGCAGCAATATACAAGATGCAATCAAACCAAACGGGAGAAGAGAGCCTGCCAGAATTAACCCCTTAAGGGCCCTTCACCGTTGACTGTAAAAAAATTCATAAGCCATCAAAAGCGGCATTATCTAAACGCACACACACACACAAGGCACAAAACCCAGCCTCATAGTCTTTTGTCGGCAAGTGACAGTGGAGATCAATGTTGGAGACCAAATGCCAACAGTGAAAGAGCAATGCCAGCCAGTATTTCATAGACTAACTGCCCTTATCCGAGACTCCCATGCCTCACTGGGTAAAAATACAGCCATTGATCTTGGTGTCATCGCTCAAATTCTTCATACATCAAGTCGTCTTTTCTTCTCTGTTACAACTGAATTTCTAGGGCTGGTCTCTCTCTCTCTCTCTCTCTCTCTCTCTCTCTCTCTCACACACACACACACACACACACACACACACACACGATGGGTGATATTCCCATCACTATGAACTACATTTTTAATGTGTTAACCTTTAATCCAAGGGGTATTTCTCCCTTCTTTCTTTCGCTTAAAAGATCTGCTTTGGTTTAAACGGTGCAATTCTGTAACCCAAACATCTGTTTCTCGCAACAATGTCAAAAGGGGTGCTTGCTGTTCGACGTTCTCCCCAGCTGCCATCCCATCAGGGCTGTCTGATTAGGAAAGACATAAGCCCTCAATAAAACCTTCAAGAATTCTTCTGTCGCTACAGGCAGGCCATGCTTTTCAAGTCTTTCTTTCTTTCTTTCTTTCTTTTTTTTTTAAAAAATTAGATTCTTCTTCTCATTAGTTCTTCCAATCAAGACAGGAATCAGTGTTCAAATTCTTAGGCCCAAGCAGCAATTGTTTTACAAAGCCAGCGTCAAATTTACCTGGAGCTGACTCTTGATATTTTCTGAGCCCTTTTAGTTATTCAAATAGTGAATTAGAAAATGAGGCGATGAAGAGATACCCACCGCTGCATATGCGACTGTGACAGTATGAAATGTTTCCTGTGCCAGCATACACGAAAGACCCTTCCCCCACTTAGTGTGCTGAAAACACCCACCCACCCATGAATCTGACCTGAAAATGTCATATTTAATTTAAAGCAGCGACTGGCTCAGTCTCCAGTGCTTGGATCACTCATCATCGAAACGCTCCGTTGAAAAAGTAAGGATCCCCCGATTTAAACACAGTGCAAGTAGAATGCCGCACACAAAGATGGGCTGCCTCTGTCGATTGTGCGTCAGATAAGCCAAACGTGTGACTCACCCAGCCCAACAGAGATAACCAGCTGAGTACTGTCACCTGGCCAATGCTTAACGGTCCTTTACCCCCTGAGCTTTGCAGTTCTCAAATAGGCAACAAAAGCAGGAGATCTGCCAACTCAGTGAGGACTGCCTGTAGCTAGACTGGGATCTACTGTGGGAGCTCCATCACGCCAGCGATTGAGGGCCCTCTCGCCATGCCGGGTGTGCGGATTTGCAGCACGGTGCTCACATGACGCCATGCCTGTCCTGCTGACACCCCGCCTCTTCCCCAGCCTTTCCTAGACCACTGAAAGTCTGGATTATTTTTCTTAAGTGCATTTAATACATCCTAAGTCTCTGTGTAGTTTTAAAGGAACTGAGGGCTTGAATGGATTGCATCAGGTCCTTGCAGGGAAAAGCAATCTCTCCCAGCCACTGGCTCCAAGACTCAATATAAATCCCAAATCTTGCATCCCAGGTTTAAAGTCATACAATGCCTGAATCTCTGCAGAGACAGAATTGTACTTCCTCAATGCCCCCAAAGAGCCAGACTAAAGGGCCATTCCATTTTTGCCCGGGAAGTGCTCATCTGACAGGACCTGACTGGAAGGAGAAAGAGAAGGGGTGGAGTGGAGTGGAGCGGAAGAGCAAACAAGTGAAGGAGCGAAAGAGCAGCTATTCAGATGAAAGGGATCATAAGCTTGACTTGCTTCTGCCTCAGAGGTAAAAAAAACGCGGAGGTGAACGGGGGGGAATTAGGTGTGATGGAGGTCTAAATCTCTGGGGAATTTGCAGTAAATCTGCTGGCCTTTTGTTCATTGCTTATCTATCGTATCTCTTGGCCTTGGAACGTCTTATCAATAAATACGATTCTGAATGAATTGCCTTTGATTAGGTCTTTGCACAGGCCTTCCAGGGTTTGTTATTAGAATCCCTGACCTGTAATAACTGAGATGTAGATTTCGGCTTGTAAAATCATCCCGGGGTGTGGCACGTGAGGTGCAGTGGGTAATTGGCTTCACCCCTTAAACCCCCCTTTTACATTTGGCTTGGCTTTCCAACCACCATTTTGTACCTGGCTCCAGTTGTTGGGCCTTGGGGTTCTGTTGAAAAATAAAGTCGATCCCACAAGCCTAAAGTCTGTCGAAGTCTGCCCTAGAGAGCTGCTAACCATGGGCTATACTCAGCTTGGTGAGTTGAAAGATGTGCAGATCCAGCATCAAGGAACATGGAAGCATCCCACGTGTTCCAACAAGGCATGTGTACATGCATCGCTGCTGGATGTCACTACACGGAAGTAAACCAAGAAAACCTGTGCAGAAGAGAGGAAAGATCTGCAGGGCAGGGCAGTAAAGCATCGAGAGGTGGAGGCACCTTCCCATCAGTCTCTTGGAACAGATGCAAATGTGTGCCACTTCTGCACCACTGGACACAGTCGTTCCCAGAGGTGCAGCTGGGTAATTTTAGATCCAGGACTTAATGGTCATCTTCTTGGCTCATCGCTTTGATCATGCCACTCCACTCCTGAAATCCCTTCATTGGCTTCCAACTCACCTCAGAATCCAATATAAGCTTCTCCTGTTGACTTTCAAAGCTTGTTACAGTCTAGCTCCTTCCTATCTTTCCTCACTTATTTCATATTATTGCCCCATTCGTGCACTTTGCTCATCAAATGTTATGTTTCTTACCCACCCAAGAATCTCTACTTCTCTTGCTTGGCTTCATCCATTTTCTCTCGCTGCCCCCTGTGCCTGGAATTCTCTTCCAGTGCATTTGCGGACCACGAGCTCAATTAACGTTTTTAAAGCTCAGTTGAAATCTTTCCTTTTTTTCTAAAGCTTTAAGAACTTGATTTTGATCTTGTGTTTACGCTGTTAGTTTTATTGTCCCCCTGTGCCTGTTTGGTGCATTCCCTTCCCTTTCTTATTGTTTTAATATGATTTTATCAGAATGTAAGCCTATGTGGCAGGGCGTTGCTGATTTATTGTTTTACTATGTACAGCACCATGAACATTGATGGTGCAATTATAATACGAATACGAATAATGCTTCTCTACATCAACTGCCCATGTGTATTACTTCAGTTTTGAAACACATACAACTAACGTTTCCCTTCTCTCTCCCCTCTCAGCACCGTTCCATGCTTTCCTGATAAACTGGACAAAGAAAGAAAAAAAGTTTGCTGGCCCTGATTTTAAAAAAGAGAATACCCTAAGCACGTACAGGTTCACATTCTAAACTTGCTAAAATCAAATGAGCGTCATCATGACTACAGGAATCAAATGGAGTGCTTGCTTCTGCGAAACACCATTACTTGAGAACAAACATCACTGTGTTGTAGAAAAGGATGCATATATTTTTTCAGTAAAAATAATACAATGAGCATCTGGAACCAGTGGAGGCTCGTGACTCCAACAGCAGTGGGGCTGTGAATCCGCTCTGGGTGTCAGGCAAAACCAGTCAGGACTCCAAAGGGGCTATCGAAAGTGCTGAACCTATTTTGGACATTGGGTTCAGCATCTTGAATTGCTCCTTTAAAGTTCTGGATCTTGAATTGCTCCTTTAAAGTTCTGGCTGAAACCCAGAGTGGATTCACAGCCCTACTGGCATCAGAGTAACCAATCTCCACATGGCCGGCCAGTTGCCCCTAATAATGATTTTTTTTTTTTAAAAAAAACCATCCATGCGGGCCCTGGTGGTGATGTTTGACCTGATTTCTGCTGCCCCAACCATCTGCCAGTCTTTGGATGGTCATTTGGGAATCCCCTGGCTGGGGGTGCTGGGCTTTGTCCTAAAGGTCCAGCTGTCACTGGTTGCTCCAAACACCATGCAAGTTACATGCAAATCCTGGTTGTGTGTAAACATAAGAGAACCTTGAAGCAGTGAATGCAGTCTGTGGGCCACCACCACCGAGTCTGCGTCCTCAGGGAAGAATTGTAGGTGCCCAAGACACACCAGCCAAGAAAGTCAATTTACACCAATGGGCCAAAGCAAAACAGCTAATACTTCCTTACATCCACTAAAAGCTTCTGGGTCAAACTTGCCTATTGATCCGAGCAACTAAGAGATTTGCTCTTGCTGACTACAAACTACCTTTGTCTCACTCAACCCTCACCTATTAGGGGCCGTTTCTGACAGCCATTGACTTTAATGAGTGCCGAATTAATAAGCTTCTCAAAATCAAGGTTTATATTGGCTATTCTTAAAAAGGTAACTATAGCAACAGTACTAGGCGTTGCACCAATTAGAGCAAATCATCAACTACTCTATTGTAGGGCAGCTTCCATAGCAAAAAAGAAGAGAGAGAGAGAGAGAGAGAGAGAGAGAGAGAGAGAGATTACACCTTTAAGGAATTTAATTTATTACCTTAAGACTATAAATTTTTATTCGAGAAGCTGATCTCACCCACAGGAAATTGCTTTAAAACAAGATGTATATCAGCAATTATTGTGTTTTTCCATCATTATCCTAAATTGCCAACAAAGGCGACGATCATTACAAAGCCGCATAACATGGCAATAGCAAGCAGGTTATGGGCCCCAAAGGATCATATCAAGCGCAAATCGATTCCAGGAAAAGGGGAGAAGAGAGAGGTTTCATCTGAATACTGCAAGAGGGAGGGTTTGACTATGATACCAAGGGGAAAGAGCAGCTAAGGAGCCATCCACTCCTTAAGCCATTGTCATCTATGTCACACGTCAACACAACATTTGTAAGTGGAAGCATTGAACAAAGCCGGTCACTTTATTCTGTTGTGTGTCTGTGCATGTTCTGTAGGGCTACTACTGCCTCTACAATTGTCTTCATCTGAAATGTAGATGGGTGGGAACAGGTGACAACGAAGGTTGAAGCCATCAGGGTATGTGGTCTGTGTTTTGGATGTACATCTGACACCTCGTTCAAACTGCCACGGAGGCATTCCAAACGGTTACAGATGTTCCCTCATAAACAGTGGTGTCAACCGGGTCCTTGCAGGAGGGGCTGCTGTTGATCAGGGTCAACTCCAGAAAAAGTAGTTTAGAGAACTGAAGCAAAGACCATTCTTAGGGGCTGAAGGATTTAATCTCATTACTCCTTGATGGAGTCATCCCTGCTGCTGTTGATGACCCTCCAGTCATGTTTGTTAGGCATTCTGGGGCATGAAATCTAATGGTAAAAGGCTATGACTTAGAGCTCCATCACACCTAATTTTTCCCCTGGTTTGCCTCCGTGTTTTTTTTTTTTTTTGCCTCTGATGCATAAGCACATCAAGCTTATGATCCCTTTCATCTGAATAGCTGCTCTTTCGATCTTTTGCTCTTCCATTCCACTCCACTCCACCCCACCCCTCCCCTTCTCTTTCTCCCTCCAGTCAGGTCCTATCCAATGAACACTTCAACCAGACCACCTTTCTGCTGGGCAAAAATGGAATGACCCTTTAGTCTGGCTCTTTGGGGGCATCGAGGGAGTACAATCCTGTTTCTGCAGAGATTTGGGCATTGTATGATTAAAAAAAATGCTTTCAAGCCTGGGATGCTAGGTTTGGGTTGTATATTTAGGCTTGGAGCTGGCTGCTGGGAGAGATCGCTTTTCCCTGCCAGGACCTTATGCAATCCATTCAAGCCAACAGCAAGACTCCCATCACAACACACACACCCAATTCCTTTAAAACTACACGGATGCTTAAGGGCACATTAAACACATTTAGGGAAAATAATACAGACTTTAGGCATTCTAGGAAGGTAATCTCTAAATTGGATTACTGCAATGCGCTCTACGTGGGGCTGCCTTTGAAGACGGTTCAGAAGCTGCAGCTTGTGCAAAATGCAGGGGCCAGATTGATAACAGGAACCAGAGCGTAGACAACTGAAGCCAGGTTATCCCTGTCCAGATAGGGGCGTAGCTGGGCCACCAACCGAAGTTGGTAGAAGGCACTCCGTGCCACTGAGGCCACCTGAGCCTCAAGTGACAGAGATGGTTCTAGGTAGGCTGACCATATGAAAAGGAGGACAGGGCTCTTATAACTTTAACAGTTGTAGAGAAAAGGGAATTTCAGCCAGTGTCATTTGTATGCAATTAGTTCCTGGTGAAATTCCCTCTTCATCACAACAGTTAAAGTTGCAGGGGCCCTGCCTTCTTTTGTATATGGTCACTCTAGTATAGTGCCTGCAACTTTAACTGTTGTGATGAAGAGGGAATTTCACCAGGAATTAATTGCATCCAAATTACACTGGCTGAAATTCCCTTTGTTCTACAACTGTTAAAGTTACAGGAGCCCTGTCCTCCTTTTCATATGGTCAGCCTAGTTCTAGGAGAACCCCCAAGCTACGAACCCATTCCTTCAGGGGGTTCAAGGTGAATATGTAGAAGGGTTTTTCAGGGCTGCCAGAGCCATGTGCTGCCTCCCTGTTTCCTTGATAAATGTCCGCTGGACACTCATGAGAATGAGTTCCCCATGTGTGGTTCTAGTGGTGGGCAGGGCTAGTCCACATGGCCCATTCCATACATTCTTTCTACGTGTGGAAAAGGTTGTGTGACCCCCACTGTAAAGATGCAATAACCAGAAGGCAGGCCCAGAACAGTAGCGGCAGCAGCTGCGCTGGTTGCCAATTTGTTTCTGGGCACAATTCAAAGTGTTGGCAATGGTTCAGGTCAAGGTTAGCTAATGGACTTCCTCTTCCCATTCCAAGCTGCCCATAGCCTAGGATATGGTGAAGAGACCATTCTCTGTGTTCCTCCGCCTACGGTGGAAGCAAGTTGGGCTATGTTCCATTGGAAGTAACAAACCTAACGGGCCTCAGTTTTGGGAAAATAGATGATCTGCATTCCTTGGAAAAACAAACAAACAAACAAACAAACAAGCTTTCCTGCTTTAGCAGATCGTTCTCATTCTTGCTTGCTGAATTCACATCCCTTATGACTATCAAAGGATTTAAAGCTAGGATTACGGGTACCATTTTCACTGAGATGAAATACCAATGATCCCATTGATATATAAACAAGAAGAGTATCTCATCACTGTTTGCTGCTGGCCCTAGTAACAATTAAGCTGTGAAAAATCGTCAATAAATGGGGGTATGTGCGCGTGAGCATGTCCGTACATCAAAAGGCCATAACAGAAACTGAAACTGAAAATCACCACCATTCAAAGCAACAAAGCAGTCAGGATTTTAAAAATCACTGTGAAGCAGCTTGCCAGCATTTCGCCCATTCTCGCACAGGACGCATTGCCAAGCACAGGAAGTCCAGATGCGTCCTTTCTTCACAGCCTCTCCGAATGGATGGCTCTCCACGCTTCTAACCTTTTCTTATCCATATAAGCAAATCAGGCCATCAAGAGTGTACAAGGACATTCCAGGGCTGTTAAAACCATGAATGCCATGGAGAGAAAGAGCCCCTTTTCCTTCCACAAAGCTGACATGGTTACATGGTCACGGAGAGTCCTTTTTGCACTAGCTTATGTTACTTACAGGGCAGATTTAGGGGTCTGCCCAAGCAGGGAAGATTGAGCTAGGACCCAGAGCCAGCTCGATATTTAAAGGGGGTGTGAGCAAAGCGCCCTCTTGCAGGGATGCAAATCCTCTTTTGGCGCGAGGGCCAAATTTCATTTCATGGAAGCTCTCGGGGGCCACATTGCAGCGATGCGCAGGGCCAAAGGCAAAAAAGGGCAGGGCCAGAAAACCCCAAATACCAGCACAATGCCAAGTATTAAGCCTTGTGAGAATGGGGAAAAATGCACAAAAATGGGAAAACTACCAAACGATCTGTGATTGAGGGAAAGGGGTGGAGCCAGGGGAAAGGAACGTGACTTCTGAGGAACCCCAGAGGGGTGTGGTGTGTTGGGACCCCTGGAGGTCCAGATGTGGCCCTGAGCTTCTATGCTCTCCTCCATCGTTGTGCCCCACAAGCTTCCTTGGCTGCTAGCATCCCAGTTTTGCTTGCCTTGCCTGCCCAAACTCCTGTAAACATGGCCACCCTGTGAGCGTAATCACCCAAGGGTTATCAAGATAGTGCCAGGCACAGAGACAATGTTCCTGCCATGCCTACAAATGGTCACAGTCACTCACAGGCTTCTAGGAACACAGGAAGCTGTCATTAGCCCATCTAGCCTAGTGTTGTTGACACTGACTGGCAGGAGCTCTTCAGGGTTCCAGGCAGGATTCCTTCCTAGCTCTACCTGGAGATGCCAGGGGTTGAACCTTGCACCTTCTGCAATGCAAAGCAGGTTCTCTCCCACTGAGCTATGGAACTTCCCAAAATTATGTGCCTGTAGAATTGCATTTCATAGGAACGTAGGGAGCTGTTTCATACTGGCAGCAGTGGTTCTACAGGATCTTAGGCAGGGGTTTCCCCAGCTCTACCAGGAGATGCAGAGGATCAAGCCTTTTCCATGCAAAGAAGGTGCTCCACCACTGAGCTATGCTCCTTCCAGGACCATCCCTTTTACTTGAGCCAACAAAACATTGCCAAAACAATACCAATAGCTGTGGTTACAACCGCATGTAAGAAAGGTGAGATCATGCACGATGCCTCCCTTTGCCCAAACTTCACTTGCTCCCAGGACCTCCCCTCTTTCCTCCACCTTGGTTTGACTAGAGTGTAGTAAACACACTAAACACTATGAAGTGGCCCTCCGTTTCAGGTTTTGGTGAGTCTTCAAGTCAAGGGAGTTCCACATTACCAATAGCGGCCATTTCATTTGTGTGGTAGTGAAGATGGTGGCCTGTATATATTTTGCCTTAATTTGTATGATCATTCCCTCCCCCCTTCAAAAAAATAAAAAAAAACTAAAGGGAAGAAGATTACAGGGATCCAGAAGATGCTCATACTGGTCTCCATGAAGAACGTCTGTGGCATAGGTGTGTGTGTGTGTATGTGTGTCAAAGGCGCAAAATCTCAGGCCCTGTGGCCAATATGTCACTCTGTGGGTCCCAATCCTGCTGAGATGGTCATATACTCCTTTCCAGGGTCCCACCTCCTCTCCCCTGACTGCTGATTAGTGATGTCCATTGCTTGGAATTCCATCTTGCCTTTGCTCCATCTCGCCTTTGGCTTGACGGAAATACATGGGTGTCTATTTCAGCTTGCATTTGCAGGCTGAATCATGGCTTTTCCCCTTGAACTCATTCGTGCTAATAGAAGTTTGCAGCTGCAATGTGTGCAAATTTGCAAAACCTACGCAAATTTCAGGCGACGCTTGTGCAAATCACGCAAATTCGTGCACATGGGAGCCGTAACACGTGCACCTTTAAAAAATACACAGAATGTGAACTCGCCTGACTCACTACAGAGAGTTCGAAGTCCAAGATGGGGGCAATTCAATGGAAGCTTGTTGAGCTCCACACACTCCACACGCCCCCCCCAACAGATTTCTCCAAAATCCCTACTGCTAATTGTTCTGTGTTCACTAGGGTGAAGTGACTGGCAGTAAGAGCTTTAACTTAAAATAAGCTGGTACTTTTGGCACTGCCTCTTTTGTCGTTGTTCCCACCCACTACTGGAATCTGGCCACTGAGAACTTCTCCAGAATGGAATTTAGCCCTCTGGCTAAACGGGGTTGTGCATCCTTATTTATTTATTTATTTTATTCCATTTATATACCTCCCCATAGCTGAAGCTCTCTGGGTGGTTTACAAAAATTAAAAACACTGAACAATTAAAACACCAAAATACAAAATTTAAAAGCATAAAGCATAAAAACAAGTTAAAATTACAATATCCTTCTGGGTCAAAGCACAACAACAACACAACAACACAAAAACCCTCATCATATGCTGTTAAATGCCTGGGAGAAGAGGAAAGTCTTGACCTGGCGCCGAAAAGATAACAATGTTGGCACCAGGCGAGCCTCGTCAGGGAGATCATTCCATAATTGGGGGGCCACCACTGAAAAGGCCCTTTCCCTTGTTGCCACCCTCCGTGCCTCCCTTGGAGTAGGCAACTGGAGGAGGACCTTCGATGTGGATCGTAGTGTATGGGTAAGTTCGTGTCGGGAGAGGCGTTCCATCAGGTATTGTGGTCCCAAGCCATGTAAGGCTTTATAGGTTAAAACCAGCACCTTGAATTGAGCTCAGAAACGTATAGGCAGCCAGTGCAAGCGGGCCAGAGTAGGTCGTATATGCTCGAACCTTCTGGTTCCTGTTATCACTCTGGCTGCTGCATTTTGCACAAGCTGCAGCTTCTGAACTGTCTTCAAAGGCAGCCCCACATAGAGTGCATTGCAGTAATCCAATTTAGAGATTACCAGAGCATAGACAACTGAAGACTTCTCGCTTCACCACCACACCAGTGACACCACCTCAGCAAGACTTTGTTTTCTCTTGCTCAGATTAACGGAGAAGGAAACAGTAGCGTTCGCTTGCCCGTTGGGAAAAGTGGAGAAAAAGAGGGATAGGATGATGATGCAGTTTCAAGAGGCTATACATAATTTACAAAAAATTACATTTTGGGTTTGCGTTCTTCCCCCTCCTGTCAAGAGAGCTTAATACCCTAATGTGATGAAGAGAGACTGGATTCCAAATTTAGATAATATACGAAAGGTAAACACAATTGCCTCTCATCAGTTCTTGTGTTTCCTGCTAACGCACACAGGTGGAGGTTTCATTTGTATTTCGCTCTTATTGTTAGTACTTGTGAACACTTGTGCTTCATTGACTCAGGCTCATTACCCCTGGAGATTGTTTGCTCATCTGTTTGCTGGAATTTAATTATTGGAGCATAGCTTCGAAATTCAGTAGATTCCAATGGAGCGGCATAGCCTTTCCGTTCTTTCCTTTATAAGGTTTCAGGGTTGCTTCTTTGCCTTGGTAGAAGAGCAATTGCTGAGGCCTGACTGACCCTACAGGCATTTCCACACCATAGACATGATTCTCTTGTCATTCTACCTCTCCACCTGGGAGCTCTAAGAAATTAGGGTTCTGCCTTAAAGAAGGTCAACCTGTTTGCCTATCTGGTCCAGTGGTGTAGAGTTGAGAGGCAGTGGCTTTCCAGGGTCTCAGGTAGACATCTATAGCATCAGCTACCGGATCTTTTTAACTGGAGATGTGAGGAATTGACCCTGGGGATGGGTGAGGGAGTGAGGGTGGGCTTCTGTATTGAAAGCATGTGCTTGACCAATGAACTGTGGTCCTTTCATGAACTTCTCTCTCTGTGTGTGGTGGGTCCTGCTCCGAATGCCCCTGTCAAAAGTGAGACAGGTGGCTACCAGGGAGATGGCTTTTGTGGCAGTGATAACTTGGTTATGAGTGCCCTGACCGAGAGAGGCTACCTGGTTATTTTGGGGGCAACTGAAGATTTGTTCTATTTTCCCAGGGTTTTTAAAATCTGTGCTCTAAATGGTTTGAATTTCAATCTACTGTTTACCTGATGTGTGTGTGTATGTATGTTTTAGTCATGTTGTGAAAAAGGTTTTAATTTTCTCTCTCTCTGCTGACAATTTCATGTGGCAATTTGATTTTTTATGGTTTTTGGTGAATCTGCTCCAGGTTTCAGGCGGAACCAGTCACAACCCTAAAGGAGTTATCCGATGTTGGATAGTTCCTTTAGAGTTCTGATTGGTTCTGGCTAAAACCCAGAGCGGATTCACCCTCCACTGACAACAGAGCCACCAGCCTCCACTGGTGGGCCCAACAGAGAGCACTTAATCCGCCCCCCCCCCCAACCTGGAGATGGTCCCACAAAGGTTGTTACCCCTTTACTCCCTCATTTGAGTTCCCTCAGAAAATTTGGCTTTGAGAACAGATGTTTCTCAAGTTCTTGCCTCAATCTCTTTTGCCAGTTCAAATAACTACAGTAGTTCCGGCAATAATTATGACAGCAATATATAAGGCACAATAACAATATATTTACAGAGAGTGAAGTTGCCTTCAGGCACACTTGCAGAGTTATGTCTACAAAATCTGGGTTTCACTTAAAAACAGCAACAGCCCCTCTTTGAATAAATTCACAACTCTCACACCATTCTGCCTTAGAAGAACCTGTGGCCATAACAGTTTTGTTAACTGCAGCATATTGACTGAAAGAGGGTGATTTGTTGGTAATTAAAAAGTGGTTATCTGGTACGATTCGAAAGCTCAGCCATATTTCAGGAGTGGAAAGAGACGGAACTGACAAGGCTTGATTTAGAGAGAGAGACAGAGAGAGAGAGAGAGAGAGAGAGAGAGAGAGAGAGAGAGAGAGAGTTTTAAGAGTAAATGGAGGACATATATCAAGGCTTAAACTGGAAAACCCTGTCAAAATCACCCTTTCTCCAACTTGGTGCCATTGGCCATGCTGGGTAGGGGATGATAGAAATTAAAATCCAAGAAATCTCTAGGGCACCAGGTCAGGGAAGGTCAGTCTGAAAAGTCCTTCCCCAACCTGGTGCCCTCCAGGTGTTTGGGCTTTCAACTCCTTTCAGCCCCAGCTAGTAATGATGAGGAACGCTGGGAGTTGGGAGTCTAAAACAGCTGGAGAGCACCAGGTTGGGGAAGACAGGTTTAACTGGAATGGGTGGGGTGGGGGGGATGATGACCAGACAAGAGGCAGAGAAATTATTCTGGGAGAAAAACAACTATTAAAAAAACACAGATCAGTTGATTGAACACGTAGCTTGAATGATTAAGAAACAGATCATATTCTGTTATTACTCTGGCAGAAAATATAATTAGGCACTCGTCACACATCATTATTTACCACCTTATGGAATTAATCGACACTACAAACATCACATCAAAAGCATTTTTTGTAAGCTCCAACATTTCACAAATCGAAATAGAGTAATCCTTGTGTAGCTGTGACACCTCTTGCCTCCAGCCAAGGGGCATGGCTTGGGACCCTTGCCCACATTTGACGTTGCTGAATGAGGGTGTTCTTTGTCTGTTGTTGCCCAGAACTGATGAAATGTTTTCAGATGTTATGGCTAAGGGAATCAAGAGTATCCGATGGGTTTACATGCTCCCTCACGTTTGCAGCATGAACCATGTTGTGCAACCATGCTTAGCTTTTATGACAGGAATGGGAATACTTTTCAGTCTAAAGGCTGGATTCCAATCTAGGAAAAATTCTGGGAATTGCATTCCATCTGCAGGTATGGCCAAAGGCAGAGTGGATTGGGCCCAAATGTTACTTTTATTTATTTAAAGCCTACACAGAAGTAAGCAGGCCAAGCCTCTACAGGTCCACTCAGAAGTAGGCATGGCAGAATCACTCAGCAGCACTTTCAAACAGCATTCCAACTACCAAACATGTGCATTTCTGCTCAGAGAAGTATGCATGAGCAGCTTGTCTGTTCACAAGAAAGGACAAACTTCTGCATGTCTACTCAAAAGTAAGCAGGAATGAATAACTCAGCAGTACTTTCAAACAGCATCCCAAATACCAAGCCGCTGTATGTCTGCTCACAAGTAAGCAAGACAAGCCTTAAGGTAAGCAGGACTGAATCACTTAGCAGCTTCCTCCCCATGCTCCACCCCATACCCCCCCGCAGGAGAAAACTCTTATATACCATCAGCAGCTGATCAGAGATAAGAGCAGTTCCCCACTGAGTGCTGACAAAGGGAGCTTTTCCAGTGCTCAGCAGGGAAAAGCATACGAAGTGACCCCCCTGCTCCCCAAATAAACACTGGGGAAGATTAGGTGAGGGAGAGGACTGATTAAAGATAAGAGGGATGGAGGGTTTTTTTTTTGAGGGGGACATCTCTATTGGCAAAAGCTTTGTGGCCTTTGCCATGGACTGGATTGTGCCTGCAGGTTAGAGGTTCATTGCCCTTGTTTTAAGCTCAGTAGTTAAGGACTCACTTTGAATGGAGAAGATCCCAAGTTCAATCTCCAGGTGGGGCTGGGAGAGACTCCTTTCTGAAACCCTGTTGATCTACTGCCAATCAGTGTAGACAAATGCTAAGCTCAATGGACCAAGGGTATGACTCGAGCTTTCTATGTTCAGTCAAGGCTTGATGCTAACTGTTATCGCTTGGGTGAAAATAGCCTGGCTAGCATGAACTTCAAGGACAACATAATGCAACATCATGATTACTAATGAAAAAGAAAAAGGGGATCCATGCAAAAGAGAGGAAGGGGAAGGATGAGAAGGCTATCAATGGCTACTAGTCCTGATGGCTATGTGCTACCTCCAGTAGCAGAGGCAGTAAGCCTATATACACCAGTTGCTGGGGAACATGGGTGGAAGGGTGCTGTTGCAATCATGTCCTGCTAGTAGGTTCTAAACAGCTGGTTGGCCACTGCGTGAACAGAATGCTGGACTAGATGGACCCTTGCTCTGATCCAGCAGAGCTCATCTTATGTTCTTATGTTCTAACTTTGTAGGATACTCCCAATCTCTGAACCTGGGAACCATTACATCTACACTGCTCCGCAGTCAATCCTGGGCCAGCAGCAGCAATAAGTCTGAGCATCTGTCATTGAGTTTGCCATGCTATCGTTTTATGATGCCAGATTAGAGGGGGAGGAGATTCTGAGGACACCTCCCCCTCACATGCCCCAATCCTGGCCCTGTCAGCCCACCCCTCATCCTTTGAAGAGTTGATATATATGCATGGGTAGCAGGGCACAGCCATTAAGTACATAAACAGGAAAGCTAGTCTGAGTGGTCCTACAGTCTCCTTAGGCATTCTTTGGATGCATGAATGGAACTGTCTGAACTCCCCTTATCAGTCCATCTGCTCATCACCTGCCTACCTATATCGGATATCCCTTTTGCAAGGCTTCAGATTGGTGCACAAGATGGGTTATTTCTCCTTCTTCAGGCTTCCAATGGAACACCCTTCTTCTTCCATTGGGAAAAAGAAACAAAACCCTCTCCTTGTCATTAATGTCACCTTCAATGCTAATATTTTCTCACTGTGCTGTCAGGGCAGAAGCAAAATCCTCAGCAAGCTAATCTGCCATAAAGTCATGTTTTATACACAAAACTACAAATTGAGTTTTACACTTCATGAAAAAAAAACACAAATCTCTCTTTCTTTAAGGGGCATCCCGAGACGCGAAATTAGATCTCTTTCCATGGAATCGTAAGGATGAGGCATCATTTTTGACGTGCAAATAATATTCTAAACCTTGGGAAATGAACCAGCAAGAATATTTATAGCAATGATAACTTGCTTGTCTGCTTGACGGCGAATGCATTTGGAGGGGTTGGGGGGGGGAAGTGATGGAATTAGTCTAGATTTACAGAGATGACACAGCCTTGTGCAAACTCCCTTCCTCCCTCACAAGCAGCTCTTCATTTTACTGACAAAAACAGTAAAGGAATAAAAATCCATCCCCCAATTGAACAATCGAAATTGAGCATATGTTGTTCTACCTCCCAAGATAGCTCTAACACAATCTGTGTGATGCTATTATAAGGGGCTGCACAGTCTTGTGAATGCCTATAATAATCTATTTTGGATGCGGTCATGATTTAGGATTAAACTTTATTAAAACTAAATTGAGTCTCAAAACCTCCCCCAACAGCCCACAAATGAATGATTGGATTCTAGCCTTTGCAAGAGAGACATATTTTCATTCTGTTAAGATTACATAAAATTGGTCAGGAAGGACCTGGAAAAATATTTACAGAGGAGGTGACCCCAAAACCAGTGTGTGTGTGTGTGTGTGTGTGTGTGTGTGATATTAACTTTCTACCTAACAAGCATACAGTGGCCCTGTTCAGAAGCAGGACTGTGCAGAGCTGGTAATATTCCCAGGCCAGATGGGAAGTGTGTGCCCCCCCCCCATTTCAAACTGCTCATTAAGTATTTTTAATGTTTTTTTTAATGCCCACCAACATGTCCGTTCTACATAACACCATCATATTAAACCTGCTCTACAAAACCTCAATGTTGAATCAGAAATTAACATTTATTTTTAGTTGCTGTACAAATAGAAGCAACAACAATAGAACAGTCCATCATCATCAAACATCATCGTCATCATCATCACCTTCATGGTATCATCATCATTATTATCATTAATAACTATCATCATCATTACCTCACCCTCCGCTCCAGAGATTATATGCCATGGAGAAGATTGAGTAAGTAATGACAACCATCGCAATTTAGGCACATATATCCCCGCCCCGCATGCGGCATGGCCCTCTGGAGCTTGTAGTCTGACCGTGGTATTCACAGCGGATGGCTTCTGCGCTGTTTCCGCAAGGCAGGCTCCTCGCTTCTCGATGGGCTGCTTATGCTACGGAAGCAGTAGTGTAAGCTAGGGGGGACCTCCTCATTGGAGTGCCCCCTCAAAATCGTGGGCCCCAGGCCATCTGGCCCCATTGCCCCCCCTCTGCACGGCCCTGTTCAGAAGACACGCTGAGCCATGGTGATTAAGCATTTTAAGCGAAACATTATGGGCCTGTTTAGACAACATGCTAAGCCATGGTTAAGCTGCTAACCCTTTTGCAGCAAAAACACGCTTACTAACCATTTGCTGCAAAAAGGTTAGCAGCCTAACCATGGCTTAAGCATGTTGTCTGAACAGGTCCCATGTGTTGTGTGAACCATTCCTAACTATGGTGGACACATAACCATGGTTTAAACACACTCACTAACCATTTACTGCAAAAGGGTTAGCGGCCTAACCATGGCTTAGCTTGTTGTTGTGAATAAGCCCAATAACAATGATGGCTTACAATAATACGGGTGGAGTTAATTATCTATTTGTCTGTCTAATGACTGACTGATCAATGTATCTCTAATTAAGCATGTATACAAATTCTCCTTTGAAGACAACTGAATTCCATGACCTGCGTAAATTCTGTGACCTGTAATGATTATGCTAATTGACCAAATTTCTATTTTCGCCACTTTACGTAATTCCTATTTCCCTAGTCATGGGGCGGGTGGGGCAAGGATCTGTATGGTCCTTTGAGTCCTGCTTCAAACCTGGACATCTTATTCTGCCCCCTATTCAATTTCTGAGTTTTGGGGCAGAATTGTCCACACAGTTTCAACATATCTTTTCAGCCATGAAAGCAAGTAGCTTGCTCTCTTGAAGAAGAAGGAGGAGGGATGGAAGGATGAGAATAAGTCAACACACATGCAAGAATAGATGGGAGGGTGTCATAGACAGACGAAGGAAACTAGACTGGTAAATTTTGGAATCATGATCTAAAAAGCAGGTCAAGAAGGCTTTAGCAAACACCATCACCAACACCAGCTTGAACACACATTGCTATGCTAACAAATTAGGAAATTACCATCAGTGACAGTTACCAAACAGAGTTCAACTACACAGATCAGAATGGGTAGGAATTAAATAGCACCTACTTAGCTAGGGAAGATCTTGCATTGACTAGCTGCAGGATCAGGCCAAGACCTTTTTCTGCTTGAGGCTGAGCAGCAAACGCCATTTCCCATCCCCACAAACTATGATACATAGTTCCCAAAGCTGGACAGGTTGTTTTAGCACCTGTGGTAGGAAATCCCATGCCTGGGAGTAAAAATACAATGGGGTGGACCCAGATTTAAGCTGAATCACCTGTGATGGTGGAAGTGGCCTTCCTTGCTCCCACCATTTCATGGCAACCCCTCCAGCACTGCGAAAAAGCTACACAGAGAGTTAGGAGACCATGCAGAATGGGATGAGCTATGGTATGGGAAGGCGGGATCCTCAAAAGTTGGGTGGAGGGATCTTCCATGAGTGGATCCATTCCTCTCAAGGAAGGTTCCTTTAGGCTGACCATCTGAAAAGGAGGACAGGGCTCCTGTAACTTTAACAGTTGTAGAGAAAAGGGAATTTCAGCCGGTGTCATTTGTATGCAATTAGTTCCTGATGAAATTCCCTCTTCATCACAACTGTTAAAGTTGCAGGGGCCCTGCCCTCTTTTGTATCTGGTCACTCTAGTATAGTTCATGCAACTTTAACTGTTGTGATGAAGAGGGAATTTCACCAGGGACTAATTGCATACAAATGACACTGGCTGAAATTCCCTTTTCTCTACAACTGTTAAAGTTACATGAGCCCTGTCCTCCTTTTCATATGGTCAGCCTAGGTTCCTTGCTTTTGCAGAAGGCAAGTTCCTGGATCCAACCCATAAAAAAATCAAACTACTAACATTGTACTATCATTTCATGCCACTCAACATCAGCTGCCTCACTCCACCTAATGGTAGAGCTGGCTTTTTCTGAATGCATGAAAGAAAATAAACCTAGGGGAAGGGTAAAAACTCATTACTAAACTGCAGTGACTTAGAAGTGAGATAATATAAGAACTGGGCTCAAGTAAAAAAGGTATCTCAGTTGTGACAGCTTCTTCCATCTCAAAGACACATTGGCTGAATTCGGACAACACGATAGCCAATGGTGGGGGTAATAAACAACTTTACTGTTGTTCATCTAGGGGGTACTCCCCACACAACATGGTAATAAATAATCAACTGTGGTGTGGATTAGGATCAGCGCTGAGTTGACTATGGCAGCATTCGGACGACATGATAGTCAATACAACTGACGATTGTTTCCCTCCCCCAGTTGCTTAATGTGTCGTCTGAATTCAGCCATTGTTTTGACTGCGGTTCACAAAAGTCCCTATAGTTGTGGCACAAGAGCCTTTAGTTTATGCATTATACGGTCATCATGTTCTCATAATGCTTGAACCCGTGGTCATCCAATGAAGCTAAGTGGTGGGAGATTCAGGACAGACAAAAGGAAGGACTTCTTCACACCACGCAAAGTTAAACTATGGAATTTGTTGCCACAAAATGTGGTGATGGCCACCAACTTAGATGTCTACTGTTGGAAAGAGGAGGCTGAGCTCAACAGGCCTTTGCTCTGATCCATCAGAGCTCTTCTTGTGTTTTTTTATTATGTGTGTTTATAGGAGATATAGGGCACAGTCTGCATCTCAATGTGATGGCACAAACCTATACATGTTTAGACAGAAAAGAGTCCTACAACTTTTTACAGAGTTGCAAGACTTTTTTTCTGTGTAAATATGCATAGGATTGCGCCCTGACTTTGGGATGTAGAACTGTGTTCTGAACATGCAGACCAAATTTTATTCTGCCATCTCATGAAACGTGATACAAACAAGCTCACAGAGAACACCCAGCTGTCAAGTTCAACAAAATGACATACTCTACTCAGTCAACAAACTGTTTTCCATTTTTGTCTATTTCATCCTGCTACATCCTTCAACAATAATTGGGACATAGAAAGCATGGGGCCCTTTGTCTGCCTGACAAAAAACAAAAACAAAACAAAACAAAAACTCTTCTTCAGGATGTAAATGAACAAATTCCTTGATTGAAATAAAGCCATCATTAAAGCAAAAATGAAGGTAATTAGAACAGGAGCAGTTTATCTTTCATAGCAGATCCAGTGACAGGAGATTTTGTTCCTTACATAATACCCCCCAAATTGGAGTCATCACCTGCTCCTCCCATTATATATCCAGCTTTCATCATGCAACTGTCAAGGTGTGTATTGTGTGTTGTGTGTTTTTTTAAATCTTCCTCCGCTTCACAATCACCACACAGGAGGCCGATATGCTGTATATAATACGTACACATCTCGGCCTCTCTCTCTGTATTTATACTCATACACACATTATCTTTATGTGAATGATTGGGGATAATGGATGATTTGTGACGTTATCTATTATGGGAAATAATCAAGATTAATGAGCCCTGTGGCAGTTGCTGAACATCTCCAGAGATTTATGACACAGGTTGTTCGTTTTTCTTGTGGCACTGGTGCGGTCACGAGACCCGTAACAAATGCAAATAGAGACGTGGATTAATTGCAAATGTGGAACAAAGCCACCGCAATGTTAGTGATGCTCCACAATGGGAAGGAACCGCATGGATTCTTCGAAAATGAAAGGGTAACTTAAATTTACAGCTTACAGAATCACAGACTAATAGAGTTGGAAGGGGCCTATAAGGCCATCGAGTCCAACCCCCTGCTCAATGCAGGATTCCACCTGAAAGCATCCCTAACAGATAGTTGTCCAGCTGCCTCTTGAAGGCCTCTAGTGTGGGAGAGACCACCACCTCCCTAGGTCATGGGTTCCATTGCCATACTGCTCTAACAGTCAGGAAGTTTTTCCTGATATCTAGACGGAGTCTGGCTTCCTGTAACTTGAGCCCATTATTCTGCATCCTGCACTCTGAGTTGATCGAGAAGAGATCCTGGCTCTTCTCTTTGTGACAACCTGTCAAGTATTTGAAGAGTGTTAGGTCAAAGATATTGGTCTACTTGACACGTGAGGAGGGTTACCTCCTCACATGTCAGGTGTCATTCCTCTGTAAGAGGAAGGTACCGGATTCCAGGTCAGACTTTTTTACCTAGCCAACCCTTTGTTGTTTTTGCTGACTGGTTGTTGCTCTCTAAGGACTCAGAGGCAAAGGTCTTAATTATCACCTACTTAATAGAAATGCCAGTGGTAGAACCTGAGACCTTCCACATGCAAAGCATGTGCTCTTCTACTGAGCCATGTTTTACCACCCTGTGATGAGCTCTTGTTGGAGGAACCCATGCTGAGCTGAAATATCACAGACATTAGGGGCTCATCTACACCTAGAGCTCTTTCAAGGGGGGGGGATGATCATGAAGTTTTCTGCTTCAGCGAGCTTCTCTCATGGGGCTCATGCCAGCGAGTTTGCCTGGAATTTAAGGAGAGCCGTTCTGGGGTGAATTTTTTATTTTTTTTTACAAATCCTTGCACAAAAACAGAGTTGCGATCCTGCACAAAGATGAGATTTTTTTTAAACACACACACACACACACGCTTGGCGCTGAAAGACCCCGAGACCCATCCAGAACATGTTGACAATGCTCTCCCCCTCACCCCCGATACCTATGGGCTCGCTCCGCACAGCTGGTTGCCTGTTTGCTGAGTCCCGCTACTTGCGAGAAACAACTTCATAAGGGGAGGGCGCCACAGCTGCGCACCTTGTGATTTTTGCAAAAGCCAGGGAAAAAAACAGGACAAAAGTTGTCATCAATATCCTGGGGAAACTGAGTGATCGTCCCTAGATCCCAGTGGGATAAGCTGTGTGATCCCCGGTAGTGACAACCTCGACATTATCATGGAATAAACGGCTGGTGTGGATAAGGCCTATGTTTTCCTGAGGAAATTTCTGAGATTTTTCTTTCTCTCTCACCTCCCCCAATAGAAAAACAAGGCCACGTTGACGAATTCTTTCCTCATACTCTCCTGATGGAGTAAGAGATATAAGCACCATTTTTGGGAAGCTGGTTTAGTCTGTCACAACAATTGAAAGGGTCCATTCGAAATGCTCAGGTGTTGGGGATGCAGGGTCAGCAGTCCCTGCGCTCAGATCATGCATGGATATGTATGGTGAGGCTTTATCCTGATGATGATGATGATGATGATGATGATGATGCAGGATTCACATGCTTTCAAGCAAGAGAGTGAACTCCAGCCTACTTTCGGTCCTTACTGATTCTGGCTTAACATTTCTCTAAGGTATTCCTTTTGTGAAGCGAGGAGAGCAACATTATGCTGATATTTGTTCCCTTTCTATATCGCATCACAGAGTAGATTTATTTTTCTACCACAAAGTCAGAGGAAGATTGGACAACATAAAGAAGTTTCTCCAGGCAAAGACAAGGATTTTTTTTTTTAATGGGGTTGTGAAGCCTGCCATGGCCGGGACCACAATGAGCAGCTGTCAAAGCTGATAATGGTGTTTTTAGCAAGCCACATTTTTCTTCTCCCACTGTGGTGTCAGCTGCCAACCGATTAAATGCTAGGAACAGAAGGGTCACTGTGACCCCTGACCCCCCTGGCAGGCAGATTGGATTAAAGTCATAGACCATGTGGGGGGGAGGACTTCAGAATAACTCTTCCTGACTCCAGTGTAATTCTTAAACCCCTTCCTTGTAGGACAAACATGAGCAATTCTCAGCAATTCTTCTTAAGCAACACACCAGCATGCAGGCTTGTACCTATGCGGATTCCATTTGTCCAGGCTAGTGGCTTTTCAAAACCCTTTAAATATTTGGGGGACCTTTTCTAGGCCATCTTGTCTACCAGTGTAGCCCAGAACATTGTGGATGCACCATCTCAAAAAGGACGTCATACGGCTGGAAATTGTACATAAAAGGGCAACTAGTGTGATGAGAGTGTTTTAGTTTAGAAAAAGGGGATCAGGAAGTGGGGAGTCATGAAAGTGTCATATAAAATTATGCATGATAAGGAGAAAATGAATGGGGAGGAGATTTTTATCCATCTCTCTTATAATATCCAATGAAATTAATAGATGGCTGATTTGGGTTAGACAAGAGAAAATACTTCTTCACATAGCTCAGCCTTCTCCAACCTGCCCCCTTCCAGATGTGTTGGACTGCAATTCCTAAAATTCCCAAACAGCATTACCATTGCTGGCTGAGGATTATGGGAGTTGTAGTCCCATAATTGTAGTCCAATACATCTCAAGGGGGCAGGTTGGGGAAGGCTGTCATAGCACATAGTTAATATGTGGAATTCACCACCATAAGATGTAGTGATGACCACTGGCTTATCTTCAGATGGCTTTAGAAGATTAGATAAATTTATTGGGGATACATCTTTCAATGGCTCCTAGTCACGATGGCTACATGCTTCCTCTATGATCAGAGGAGGCGTGCCTGGGGAACAAGAAACAGAAGAGGGCCATTGCCATCATATCCAGTTGTTCACTGTGGGAAATGCTGAATTGGGTGGGAATTTTGGTCTACACCACTTGTTTTGCTAGGGGTGTGCGAATCAACAAAATTCGCACACATCAAAGTTCTCCTGGTTCCACCTTGAAATTAGTTCGGATTTGAGTACAAATCAGATTGCAAGCTTTGCTTTTTCTTTTGTGCGCAATTTCATGCATATTTTCCCAAATGTACAGATATATTATTATTTCATCACTTTCTCACTTGAGGCGGTATTTCTAGATGCCAGAAAAGAGGCAGTGGTTGTAATACTATATCAGACAGGTACCTAGCACCCAACCACTTATAATTACAAAGGACTCCAAAAACTTGATAAGTCCACAATTGTGTTTATCTTTATCAATGAACAACAGTGTTCATATAATTTATAAGTCATTATATGCACATACAAGTTATAAATACAATTCCAAACATTGTCCTCTGTATGATATTTTACAATATTTCAAGCACATATATTCTCTCAAAATATAACCAATTGTTTACAAATAAATTGTTCCACATACAGAGATACACTCAAAACACATTCCCATCAGTATTATTTTTTAGTAGTATTCGTTGGAATAGTACTACTAAAAATAATACTGATGGGAATGTGTTTTGAGTGTATCTCTGTATGTGGAGCAATTTATTTGTAAGCAATTGGTTATACTTTGAGAGAATATATATGCTTGAGATATTGTAAAATATCATACAAAGGACAATGTTTGGAATTGTACTTATAACACGTATATGCATATAATGACTTATAAATTATATAAACACTGTTGTTCATTGATAAAGATAAACGCAATAGTGGACTTATCAAGTTTTTGGAGTCCTTTGTAATTATAAGTGGTTGGGTGCTAGGTACCTGTCTGATATGGTATTTCTAGACGGACATGATGGGCTTTGCCGAGTCATGTTGTCTTTTACAGATTCAGGAATTTCCTGACAATTGAGCATGTTTTAAGTATGACTGCCTTCTGGATGTTGGTGTGGATGTATTCTGGTAGGGCCAGTTTCTGAAGGTTTTCTGTATAGTTTTTTGATGTGATGCCGGTGACTGATGTGACTAACGGGATAACTGTGACCTTTTCCTGTTGCCATAGTTCTTTGACTTCCATGGCCAGTGGTGTATATTTGTCTCTCTTTTCTTTTTCCTTTTCAACAACATTTTTGTCATTCAGCGTTGCTATTATTCTTATTCTTGTTATATTGTGCACATCTTTAAAATGTATGCATCCTTCTCTCATTAATTAAAGCACATCAGGGTGCATTTTTAGAGTATGCTTTTCCATGCATAATTTTTCAAGTGTACACATATTATTTAACATCCCCTCCTCTCCCCCCCCCCCTTTTTGGCCCATTAATCACATTGCAAGCTTGGAAATGTACAGATCGATTAACATTTCCTGGGTTAACACACATCAAAATGCAGTTATTCTTGGTGTTTTGCACTTTCCCCAAATTTTGTGATATACTTCTCAGTTCAAAAACTGCACCCAAATGCACAAAGAAATCAGTTTTTAAAAATAAAATGTGTACAAAAGTGTGTATTCCGTAAAAAAGTATGTTTTTCAATGTGAATATTCAATCAGATTGATGAGGAAATGGGATGGAATGGATTTATGAATGAACACATGTGAAATGGATATGGATCAGAAATAAACTGGATCAGAAATAAACTACCAATACATCTCCAAGAGAACCTAAGGTTCCTAAGGAACAGAGTTTCAAGACTAATAGTATGTTCTGTAGTAAAATCTCAATCTAAAGTGAAGGTTGAAAAGATTTCTGAACCCTTGGGTCATCTCACAGAGTTTCAAAATGTTCTCTATTCTAAAAGGTTGTCCCAAGAAATTGAACATCATGATTTCACAGAGCATAATCACCTGCAATTGGATATAAAAGGAAAACATCAAAGCCTCTCTCTAGAAAGGGGTATTTTACATCAAAACAGTGAACCTTTAAACAACTCTGGAGAATGTCCAAAAGACAGGAACCAGGATGGAGAGAGGTTTCTGGAAACCACGTCCTATGGAGTAAGAGTTGAAAGAGCTGGGTTTGTTCAGTCTTGAACTTGAGAAGATTAAGAGAGACATGATAGCTGTCTTCATATTTCAAAGGCTGTCATACAAGTTGGAACAAACTTGCTCTCTGTTACTCCAGAGGGTAGGACTACCAAGGGATGGAAATTGCATAGAGGCAGATTTGGGCTAACAATTAGGAGAAATATCCTAATAGTAAGAGTTGTTTGGCTTTGGAAAAAGAAGCCTTGGGATATGGTGAGCGTTCCTTCACTAGATTTTTTTTAACAATGGAGGCTGCTGGCTGGGATGTGAGTGGGGCAGTGAATCCTACCCAGTTTTCAACCAGGGCCAGTCAGAACCCTAGAGACATTTAAGATGGAGTGCCATCTGTCAGGAGTGCTGTGGTTTCATCTTACATTGAGCAGGGGGTTGGACTGGATGGCCTCAAAGAGCCCTTCCCACACTAAAATTCTAATATTCTGTGATCACAACAAGATTGGAAAGGAATTTAATTTAAAATATCATCACTATGGAGTCTTAAATCCATGCACAGAAAACACAAAGAGAGAGTACTGAATTAACAGCCAAGCCGTTGAACCATGCTAACCGGATACATGGCGCATAGCATACCAGTGCCATGCGAATCCAGAAAAGTCTGGCCCTTGAAATCAGAAAAAAATAATAATGCCATGTTGGATTTCTTCTACTGAATGTCACCAAATTAGGCTATTTCTGGACTACTGAACCTGTTCCTAGCGAATGTTGGAATGTAATCAAGACTCAAGTCATAACAGCAGAAGTATGCATCCACTTTTGAACCCACTAGTAAGAGCCAAAGGAGAGATGACATAGTTCAAATGTCTCGCATGTGTGAAAGTACTCCCACCTCCTCAACTGAGTTATTTCCAGATGCAAATGATTTGCACCCAATGCTGAAGCTGTGAAACACAAGGCTTTTATTAGACTGTGTAAGTCACCTGGAGTGGTGAAAATAAAGCAGGGTGTTAGGTTTTAAAAATAAATAAATACATCAAGAAATGAAATATAGGTCGGAAGAGGCATTGGAGTGGAGCAGCAGGCATTTATGTCATACATTTCAAGGACCTTCCTACGCTTTCCTGCTTGATCAAGAGGGCTGTTTGGAACAATACAATCAGACCTAGTGAAGCCCTCCAATAATAAATTCATATATGCATATCTATCTCCAAATCTTACATCAGTGGAATGCACATTTGCGTCAGCTTTAGATATGAAAACCTAACGTGAGTATCAAGTGTGGGAAATTATACATGGTGTGGAGAATGTGGATAGGGAGACATTTTTCTCCCTCTCTCATAATATTGGAGCCCAAAGGGGTCATCCCATGAAGCTGATTGGTGGGTGATTCAGGACAGATGAAAGGAAGGACTTCTTTACACGGCATGTAGTTGAACTATGGAATTCACTACCACAAGATGTGGTGATGGCCACCAATTTGGATATCTTTAAAAGGGGTTTGGATGAATTCCTGGAGGAGAAGGCTACTAGTCCTAATGGCTAAGTGCAACCTCCAGTAACAGAGGCGATAAGCCTATATACACCAGTTGCTGTGGAACGTAGGTGGGAGGGTGCTGTTACACCATGTCCTGCTTGTGGGTCCCTGGTCGACTGCTGGTTGGTCACTGTGTGAACAGACTGCTGGACTACGTGGACCAGTGGTCTGATCCAGCAGGGCTCTTATGTTCTTAGGTGTGACAAAAAATAAAGGTGTGGAGAATGTGGACAGGGAGGCATTTTTCTCCCTCTCTCAAAATATTAGAACCCAGTGGGGTGATCCAATGAAGCTGATTGGTGGGAGATTCAGGACAGATAAAAGGGAGTCCTTCTTTGTGCAGCGCATAATCAATCTATGGAATTTGCTACCACAAGAGGTAGTGGCAGCCACCAATTTGGATGGTTTGAAAAAGAAGTTAGACAAATTCCTGGAGGAGAAGGCTATCAACGGCTACTAGTCCTGATGGCTATATGCTAACTCCACTATCAGAGGCAGTGTGCCTATGTACGCCAATCACTGTGGGAACATGAGCCAGAGGGTGCTGTTGCCATCAAATCCTGCTTGTTGGTTTTCAGTGGGCAACTGGTTGGCCACTGTGTGAACAGAATGTTGAACTAGTTGGGTCCTATATTTTATAACTCGTATTATGTTCTTAAGCTGTGGGGGAGAAGAAGCACTCTCCCGTCTTCAGTTCCTGGCATGCTGCACTGTAACATACAAGCATGCAAGGCTACAAGCAATCCCCTAGGAAGTCAGACCCTTGGTTCATGTAGTCCAGTATTGTCAACACAGAGAGGCAGAAGGTCTCCAACAAAGATGATGCAGGGACTTGAGGACATGGCCTATGAGGACAGGCTGAAGGTAGTTGGTATGTTCACTGTGAAGAAAAGAGTACTGAGGTATAATAAAGGGTTCCACAGGGAAGAAGGTCAAGAACTATTTCCCACTGCCACAGAAATTAGGACCTGAAATACTGGGTACAAGTTACAGTTACCTATATTTTGATTGAATATAAGGGCGGAAACTTCCTGATGTTAAGATCAGTACAACAGTGGAACAGTTTACCTACGGAGGTTGTGGGTTCTCCATCTCTGGAGGTTTTTAAGAAGAGGTTGGATAGCCACCTCTCATGGATGGTTTAACTGGTATTCCTGCACACGCAGAGGGGTGGGCTAGTTGATCCTTGTAGTCCCTTCCAATTCCACAATTTGTTGATACTATGATTTGTGATTCTATGATTCCAGGCAGGATTCTTTCCTAGCCCTATCTAAAGATGCTGAGCAGGTGTTCTTCCCACTGAGCTAGGCCCCCTCCCAATCTGCTGCAGAACAGCCATCCCTAGGAAACATAGTTTCCCCAAGGCCTGAAGGAGAGAAGAGGGGAGAGACCACCCTCCTTCCCTCTCCCCATAGCCTGTTGCTGCACCACAGTCACAAGCCACACTGGCCAGCAAGTGGAACTGAAGGGAAGGGAGACTTCTCCTTCCCTCCTTGTAGTTCAGGCTACTCCTATTATGTAGCTACCTGCAACCCCCGCCCTCGCCCCCAAAGAGCACCGCTCCTACACCAAAGTCAGATTGGACGCAAAAAGCACTAGCAACTTGCAAACTGCTTCACATCTGCTTTAAAAACAAAAATGAAAACGCACACCAAAGCCGAGCAGCCTGTGAACATGACAAGTCTGGCTGTGTCTGTGACTTGGCAAGCAGGAAAGGTCACCAAGAAGGCCATGCAGGTGCTACAGCTGACGATGATGGGATGCAACTTAAGTGGTGAGCTGCAACTTGATCGGCCCAAACTCGAGACGGCATAAGACAGGAGACGCCCAACCCAAAATAGATGTGGCGAGCTGAACACTTTGGAAACGGAGGGCAGGACCACGGGCACAGCCAGTTGTCAAATCATCGATCAGTGTGGTGGCCCCTGCTCCCATCTCATCCCTTGGTCCCATTTCTAGAAGCTGTGCACATAGGGTCATTAATTATTTGACCCCTCTCTTTGTTTATCATCATCATCATCATCATCATCATCATCAACATTGTGTAAGTGTGCACAGATTAAATTTGAATCAGGACCACAGTGTATTGTAGAGGGGAGGATTAACCCCCCCCCCCATTTGTTTCCTGAAATCGCCGCTGGGGCTTTGTTTCTATTATTATTAACATTTCTATACCGCCCCATAGCCGACGCTCTCTAGGCAGTTTACAAAGGTTAAAAACATTCAAAAATACGATATGCGAAGTTTAAAACGTAAAAACTGCACAAATAGATAATAGGCACAGGGACGACTTATATCTGAAAACAACTTGAGCAATCAGCCAAACAAATCTAGGAAACTCATCATGTGCTGCCAAATGCCTGGGAAAAGATAAAAGGCTTGACTGGCATCAAAAAGATAATAATGCTGGTGTCAGGTGGGCCTCATTGGGGAGATCATTCTTTAACTGGGGGGGACAACACTGAGAAGGCCCTTTCCCTTGTAAAAAAACCAAAGAGAGGAAGAGATTAATCTAAGCTGTCTTTCTCCTCCAAACCTTTTACCTTAAGAGAACACTTTCCACATTGTGTCAACTGCTGAGGAACTCCTTCACATCTGCCACAGAAACTCCGTATTGCATGAAGTTCTGAGACATCAATTACAGTGCCCACTCAGTTCATGTAGTGCATGAGCCAGGTTCGTTAGATCTCACTACTGAAAAAAGAAACATGTACATTTCCATGTGCAGTATTGGTGCGGGACCGGTCCTAGCTTGAGGCAAGCTGCTTATACAAAGTCATTTTCTCACGGCCAGTAAGCTAATTCTTTTTGGGTAACTGAGAAGCAGCAAATATGATGCAAGGTGCCAGGGGAAGGGCCAGCCCTACTGTTAGGCAGGGTTAGGGATGTCAGAGGAAACTACTTTGGAGGTGGAGCTCGGTGGTTTTTGACAGCTCAGCCTCCAAAATGCCAGTTCGCAGAACCCTCAGCTGGCTTGACTCAGCACACGGAGTTGTGTAAGTCTGCAGTTTCCCACTTTTTGTGTGTGTGCAAATTCCAATTCGTGCAAATTGAAGGCTTGGAATACTTACAGAAATTGCAATTTTTACAAAATTGCAGCCAGAAATAGGGTAATTTGCACAAAATTGCAGGCATAAATGGTCCTTTACGCCTGCATCTTTACACAAAACGCACTGTTTGTGGTCACAATTTTGTGCAAATCGAGGTACCCATAAATATTCCCAGCCAAGAATTTGCGCAAATCACCACTCGTGGACATCAAGAAAAAGGCACAAGCTCTCAACGGGTACCCACAGACCACCTGACAGCTCACCCAGCATGCACGCCAGGGTCGAAAACCGGCAGGAGTCCAGCGAGCAGAGCATGAACAGGAATTGGGAAGTTCGCCCATGGAGTAACATCAAAGGGCGACCCACTGACAGTTGTTTAGGTTTTGTATTATATTTTTTAACTACCACACGAGGCACAAGTTTGATTTCCTGCCTCGGGCACCAAAGCATCTCAGGCCGCCTCAGACCTGAGATGCTTATGGGCAAGGAATAGTTCTAATGATGCACGATAGTGCTCAATGAACTCAGAATGCAACTTTTCGCCTTTGCGTGATTTATACCATGTTTAAAAGAGTGAGTATGGGGAGCCACCCTTTAAACAGTTGCCACAGACAACATGAGCAAAGGGAATTACATATGCAGCTCAGATAGCACACAATTACATAAAAACATTACGTTCCTCCTTCCCACGTCGCCTCCTCTCTCTTTTCAGAGTGTATTCAAATAAGAGGGAAACTATTTGCGCAAAGGTTAACTAGTAGAAACATTTACGTGTCTTCTAGAGCTGTTATTCGCATAACATCCTTTTCCCCCCTCACGAAAGAGAAAATTATTACTAATGCTGCCGTTATTTTGTTCTATTACTTTTCTACTGCGCATTCCGAAGAAAGCAATTTTAAAGTACACTCTCTGCACTTATCATAATCAGGTTTTTCTTATAGCCTTTTAGAATGAGCGTAAATCTCTTGGGAGACACAGGGAGTTGTAAGGGGAGAAAGGCTGCTCTTTCGCGACTCTGGCTTGTGGTCTTCTTGGCCAATGTTGAAGGCAAATGCTGGCGTTCTCATCAACTGGCCCATCGGAAAATTGGAAAAGGTTTGGCTCTCACCCTCTGTAATGCTTTTGTTTCATGGAACAATGGTCGTATTTCTCTCTATCTCTTATTTTTCCAATCTTAAATTCTTTTCATATCCCTTTCCACATTAGTTTAAAATGATTACTTTCATTGAATCACAGAATAGTAATGTTCTAGTAGATGGCATATAATGCCATCAAGTCCAACCCCCTGTTCAGTGCAGGAATCTACCTCAAAGCATACCTGACAGATGGCTGTCCAGCTGCCTCTTGAATGCCTCTAGGGTGGGAGAGCCCATGACCTCCCTAGGTCATTGGTTCCATTGTCGTACTGCTCTAACAGTCAGGATGGTTTTCCTGATGTCCAGCTGGAATTCAGCTTCCTGTAACTTGAGCCCATTATTCTACATCCTGCACTCTGGGTTTATTGAGAAGAGATCCTGGCCCTCCTCTGTGTGACAACCTTTCAAATCCTTGAAGAGTGCTATCATGTCTCCCCTCTGACTTCTCTTCTCCAGGCTAAACATGCCCAGTTCTTTCAGTCACTCATCATAGGGCTTTGTTTTCAGACCCATGATAATTCTCGTTGCCCTCCTCTGAACCCTCTCCAGCTTGGCTGCATCCTTCTTAATGGGTGGTGCCCAGAACTGGACGCAGTACTCAAGATGATGCCTAACCAGTGCTGAATACCTCAGGTGGTTTGGAAGCCATACTTCTACTAATTTTTTTTTTTGAGTAATGAATTATTTTCACATGAACATCTGAATGCATTCAGAGAGGTCCTACTCAGTGGAAGAGCACATGCTTTGAATGCAGAAGGTTCCCGGTTCAACCCCAAGCATCTCCAGGTCAGGCTAAGAAAGAATCCAGCCTGAGACCCTGCAGAGCTGCTGTTGCCAATCAGTGTCAACAATACTGGACTAGATGGACTCATAAGGCAGCTTCCTACACTCCTATGCATTTTCATGAACATTCAAAATATATGCATTTTTTGTGCACAATATACCTAATCTACACTTTTTTCCCAAGCAAATTCCCCCAATAGACTTTCACCAACATACACATTTTTGGGCACATGCAATTTGATATACAATTTTTGACTGATGAACCAAGTCCCAAAATTCAGAAAAAATGTGAATAGCTAAACTACATTTCGTTCTGCATCTTGGTTTCAGAAGTTCGAATTACGTAGGGTGGCATTAACATGCAAACCATAGATATTCCCCCACTTCTCAACACCAACTACTCCTCGGAGGAAAGGACAGAGTTATCAATGGCACAAGCTATGATAGCTACATTGAACTTCCCTGGTTGGATTCTGTATACCTCTGAGCACTAGAGGTCAAATAAGAGGAGATACCTTCTTAGAGACCATCATTGGAGACAGAATGATAGACTACTAGGCAGTTCCTTGGCCTGCTCCAACAGAACTCTTCTTAACTGCAGACCATTCGTACACATTAGGGTGGGGTGAGGAACACATGGCTCTCTAGATGTTGTTGGACTGCAATTCCCATCAGCCCTAACCAGTATATCCATTGAGGAGGGATGATGGGAGTTGTGGTCCAACATCATCTGGAGGGCCACACATTTGCCATCCTGCCTTAGGGGAAACAGGGGATAGGGTTCTCAAGTCAAAGGTGAAGCTCTTTAATTTGATTGAAACATCTGAGATCCTTTTTAAAGAAATCAGCCACAAGAAGATCCCTGCTTCATCAGACCAGGGGTGCATCCAGTGCTTCCCACTGTGGTCAACTTGATGTTTCTAGAACAGGGTTGCGGAACTTGTGGCCCACGGGATATTTTGACCTAGAGTTTCCATCAACTCTACCCAGCAAACCGATGGTGAGAAATCATGGGAATTGTAGGCCAAACCATCTTATGGAGGACCATATGTTGCCCACCTCTGTTCTAGGAAGCCCACATGCAAGTCTTCCTCTTATTCTTGCTTCTGAGAAAATGGTATTCAGGAGGTTTACTCCCTCTGAACATTGGGGTTGCTTTGGCTATTAAACACAATCTCTACTTGTTATTTTTCATGCACGCAGATGTTAGCAGAGAGGGTTCCCCCTCACACACTCCTCTATGAACTTTCTGAGAAGCCACAAAGCTAAATAAAAGTACACACAGAGACAGATTCCGATTTTGGGGGAAGGGTGAAAAGGAAAGTCAAAGGATGCTGGAATTGTTGCAGCTCAAACCCTGGAGGAACGAGAAAAAGAGCAGGTGGACACAAAACAGATGTTCCTTGCAGATGGCTGGGAAAGGTTGACATTTGGGCCAGGTTGTCTCAAGAGAGGCTGTAGGGAAAGTATTTAGGAGTGGGAGGAAGACAATGCTACATTGTAAAGGAAGCTAGTGGGGGGGGGATCATTTCAGAGATGGAGGGCAGGAACATAGGAAGCTGCCTTTTACTGAGTCGGACCATTGGACCATCTAGCCCAGTATTGTTGACACTGACTGGGCTCTTGATGGTTCCAGGCAGGATTTCCCCCCCTCCCCATCTGGAGAAGCCAGGATTAAGAAGATAAGACGAACCATGCTAGATCAGACCAAGGGTCCATCTAAAACATGCTGGATCTGACCAAGGGTTCACACAGTAGCTAATCAGCTGTCAACCAAGAACCCACAAGCAGGACATGGGTGAAACATCACCTTCCTGCCCATGTTCCCCAGCAACCGGTGTATATAGGCTTATCACACCTGATACTGGAAGTAGCATACAGCCATCAGGACTAGTAGGCATTGATAGCCTTCTCCTGCAGGACTGAACCTGGGGCCTTCTGTATGCAAATCATGTGCTCTATCACATTCAGCTATGGGCCCTGAGAGTTTGGATTTCCCCCGCCACCCCAGTAAGGAAAAGAAGACTATGAAACACTTGCGGTTAATACCCTCCCCACTTGAGTTGCAGATGGAGGTGCTCTTTTGGTGATACGCCTCTAATGACAAAAAAAAACCACCTTTGAGACAGGAGATTAGAAGACAGAGAAGCATATGATGTACGTCTCTTCAGCTCCATATCGAAACCAACATGCCTCCAGCTGTCCTAAGATAAACAATTCCATAATTTGACACATGTAATATTTTAAGAGCTTTCTGCTTGCTGCATTTCTTTCTTTTTTCATCATCAATGGAGCATGAGAACAGCTTAGAACGTGATGTTATCCAGTTGTACTGAATGAAGTGCTTCAAAGACCTGCCTCTATTCTCCACCACCCCCACTTCCCATCCCCTGGGACTTTCATGGGGCCACTTCTGCAAAGTGAAAGAACTCTCTCCACTTAAAGGCATACACCCTTTTCTCTTATTGGAAACAAACAGCTCTTGGTTTCCCCAGATTTTGTCACTTTCAGAGTGGCTGTTTTCTTCCCCCCCCCTCGTTCTTCCCAATCATGGGGCCTGTGGCATCCAGACCGCCAGATGAACGGTCTGGATTTCAGCCCGCATGGTATGGGAGTACTAGAAAGTGGACAGTAAGTACCGTATTTCACCGAATGTAAGACACCATCGATTGTAAGACACACCTAAATTTCAGGGCCACCAACAGGGATAAAGCTTTGCGTCGATTCTAAGACACACTTTAATTTCAGCACCCCTTTCCCCTCACATCTATTGCCGTCGCCCATCCTCGTTGCCGTTGCCGCCGCTGCCCCGCACCGCTGCCAGCGCTCGCCTCGACCTGGCAAGGCGGCGTTCCTAATAACGAGGCGAGCGTTGCCAGCGGCGTGGAATGGCGGTGGTGGCAGCGAGGATGGGTGACGCCGATGGAGGGGAGGGGGGGTTAGGGCCCCGCAAGTCCCCCTTCCCCCCTTGCAAGTCCCCCCTCCCCGCTTACCTTGATCGCTGCTGCCTCGGCCTGGGAAAGCTTCAGTACTGGGAAAGAGGCCGAGATCTCATGAGATTTCCTGAGATCGCGGCCTCTTTCCCAGTACTGAAGCCTTCCCAGGCCGAGGCAGCAGCGATCAAGGTGAGTGGGGATTGGGGAATTCTGACTGGCCTTGTGGGGTCCCTCGGGACCTGCTAGGGTGAGTCGTGGGGGTGGGGCATGCAGAGCCCTAGTGCCTTCTGCAAAATGCCATACATCTGCAATCAACACTCCTATCACCTCTACTATCTCACGGAAGCACCTTGCTCCAAGTCCTGGAGACTGTCAGCTCCCACTCTAGCAGCCTTGGGTTTTTTTTTTTTCCTTTTTCTTTCTTCCACCTGTGTTTTCTAAGATGGAGGTTACCCTATCGTAACATGTTGCGGCATGCATTTCTAAAAGCCAGTGTTCTCAAAGATGAGGCCGGCATCAATAAAGGCCTCCGAGAAGCCCTGCTGGGTGGAACTGTGAGCTCTACCCGAGGTAGTACAGCCTAGTGGATAGCGTGGGTTTTGACCTGGAAGACCTGAGTTCAGGCCCTTAACTGCGGTGGCCACTAAGAATTGTGGACAAAATGCCCACTCAGGCATGCCCAATTTTCAGTACCGGAGCTGTTGCAAATGCTATTAGTATACAAGGAGTAAACGCACACACCAATATGCATGGCACACTATGCACTAATAGCAACTCAGGTCCCTGTTCCAAGGAACTTGCACTCCTCATGTTATCTCAAAGAATGCAAAAGAGGGAGGGGACGGAAGATGGAGACAAGGCAAAAACCAAACCCTAATATGGCCACTAGCGGTAAGGATTCCTTTCATAAGTTCATAGAACATCAGAAGAGCCCTGCTGGATCAGACCAAGGGTCTATCTAGTCCACTACTCTGTTCACACAGTGACCAACCAACTGTTGACCAGGGAACCACAAGCAGGACATGGGTGCAACACCACCCTCCCACTCATGTTCCCCAGCAACTGATGTTTATAGGCTAATTTCCTCTGATACTGGAGGTAGCACACAGCCATTGATAGCCTTCTCAAACCGTGGTGATCAACCATGTCCCATACAAAATCCTTCTATGGAATTTTCCCAGGGGGAAGAGAAATATTTGGGGGTACAGCGGTACAACAGTCAGTCTGTAGTTGTGGGTGTCCCACGACAGACAGACCCTAAATCCTTCTGCTACAGCAAGAGTTTAGAATACCTGGAAAACTTTCCACATTCAAGCAGACAAGCTGAAAGAGGACAAAAGTACAAACTTCCAGCAAACCACAAAGAAAAGCACTTTAAAAAAAAAAGACGGAAGAAAGAAAGAAAAAAACATGTCCGACCAAGCTCTTAAGCTGAACTTTTTTTTGTAGATTAAAGCCCTCGTCTCTTTAGCCATTTCGTTTCAAACTGTCCTAGCACATTGTGTACGGGTGTGAGGCGTCCTCTGTTCAAGTGACCCCCTTTCTGTTCCCTCCCTAGGGCACTGTGCTCCTAGGAGCTCACATTCCCTAACAATAGCTGGGTTTTCAAACAAAACCGATTTTGCAAAGCGACATCTGCCCTCGACCCCCTCCGAAAGGTCACTCAGCATCTCAGCACCGTTCTGGTCCTATGGCTGAAGTTTCTCTCAGGACAAGGTAGAAAACAGGTTAACGAAAAGAGTTTAAAAAGAATACCTCATGGTTCCATATAGATCTTCAAGCAATGGCTGATTCTTTGCACCAGGTCCTGCGTCAGAACTAGTTGGGTAGGGTGTTTTTTTAAACCAAAGTCTTGAAGCCTGCTTCTCAGTTTCCTTTGCGGTTTAGCAATATGCTAATACATCCGTTTTACAGCTAACTTCCCTCTCTTTAGCACTAAGCTAATGCTATGGAGGTCTAGCACTTAAAAAAAATTATTTTACAAAAGAACCAGGGGGGTTAGGTGGGGGTGGCAATGGACTGTCTCATTACTCATGAGAGAGACACACAACAAACAGTCAATATAATACATCCATTTGTGACTCTAAAATTGTGAAATTAGAGTTTATACATTGCACGCTTGATCTTTGTGGATCTGAAAGGAAGTGGTAGATGCAACTCCTCCTCTGTTCAGAGGAGGCCACCCAGTTAAACAGTAAGCAGACAGACAGTGAAATGATTCAGGGGAAACAATCTCACTCCATCAGGTAATAATGGAGACCGGAGATCCAGGTTCAAGTCCATTCATCCATGAAGCTCATTGGGTGATTCACTCCCTTAGCCTAACCTACCACACAGGGTTGTTGTAAATATAAAGGGGAGGGTACCACATGTGTCCCCCTGAGCTCCTTGTTTGAAGGATGGGTTAAATATTTAGCAAGTAAGTAATATGTAATATAGATAGTTTTAATGTGTGTGTGTGAACTGTTATTAACATTCTTCATTTCTTTTTGTGCTACGGTTTTTTTGTTTAAAATTGTTGTATACTACCTTCATGGCTGTTTAGCAGATAAGGCAGTATATAAATGACATTAAAACTAATAATTAATCTAAATTAAATTAAATAAAAGCTGGGCCTTGGCCTTGTAGCTGTTCCTACTGAGGTACTTGAATTGGAAGTCCTCTGAAAGAAAGTGATAGATCGATCGATCGATCGATCGATCGATCTTTGATATTTCTGAAAGCTGACATGCTAAAGGGGACGATGGCTTTTGTAAGGGAGAATCATGAGAAGTGAGGGGTTGTTTAACCCTTCCCAATTCTCTCCTGCAAATCCTCAACTGTTTAAAATCCATTTTTACCTCAGTGAGCCCTGAAGATTGGACTTCAGGGCAGGAGAGGAGAATGGCCTTGGAACATTTGCAGGAAAGAATTGACAGGCTTGGGAAGGGTTAAATATTCCCCTCCTGTCCACTGAAACTCCTTTACATCCGAAGATACAAGATTGGCTACACATAGCCGCTTAAGTAACATGGAGTAGCTTCCCTTGAAGCCGCGCTTTGTTAAATGGCATGGTTATGATTTGGGCCTAAACACCTCCATTAAAAAGTAAACACTGCCTCTCACTTCCTTAAAAGTCCACTGAGAACACAGTCCAAAATATCCCAGGAAACCTCTGACTAGACAAAGCTGCTACATTAACCTTCTTCACACAAGCAACTCGGAGTCAGTGAGAACTGTGCAACCATGCTGGCTAGCAACTCCCTTGACGTCAAAATATCCCTTTGGCCATGCTCAACATCTGCATGTTCAGTGGGGTACAAAGGTCCATACAGTGGTATGTGCCATGGAGGGGCTTCCAGGCAATCAGAAACTCTTAGTCACGCAGGGTTCCCATTGTGTATAGCTGTGTGCACGCAACAGTAGAGATTTGTCACACTAGATCACATTAAGTTTTCATTTCCCCCTCACCAAGCTCAGTATTGGATTGTGAGCTTTTCTCACCACACTGCACAGAAATTCAAATGTAACTCCATACATATCTTCTCCCCCCCCCAAATTATGCGTGATCTGTACACATTTCATACTGAGAAAAGCAGCTTTGCATCCGTTTGTTAAATGTATGCATGGCTTGTGTGCACACATCAGTTGTGGGATTCCCCCCCCAATCCTTGTACACATCCTCTCCCCAATTCATCACAAGCCTCGGCAATGTATAGATTTCATCAGCAAGATTTCATCAGCAAAATTTCATCATCTGAGTTTAGTCTTGGGAAGTGCAAACTGGGTGTTCTCTCATTAAAATGCGAACCCCACATAATTTCTCCCTCATCCCTGAATGTGTGGACATTTAGGGTGTCCTATGCCGGGGACGTGGTTAATGCATGAAGAGGCTACCAAGTCAGACTGTTGGCCAGTACAGTGGAGGCTGACAGATACAATTTCAGTGGGGTGGTGAATCCGCTTTGAGTTGCAGTCAGAGCCAGCCAGAATTCCAAAGGAGCAATCCAAGGTGTTAAATCCACTTTGGAGAGAGGGTTAAGTACTTTGGATAGCTCCTTTAGAGTTCTGATTGGTTCTGACTGTGCAGATTCACTGCCCCACTGAAATAGGAGTCGTCAGTCTCCACTGGGCCAATACTGTCTACTCCAAAAGGCCTCGGCCTTACAAATTGTCATAGCTTTTGCAGGTACAGTACACACTCAGCTATGGATCCTTAGAGTGGTCCTCCTGGATCACCGTTAAACCTTCTGCCTACCTTCTGCTCTTGACTGGACCTGCTCCCTGTCTCCGCTGCCGACTACAAAACCTTAACTGCTAAGCACGTAATTGCTCATCTTGCTGGCTACCTTCGTGCACCGTGCTAATGAAAGTTAAGCCTTTAAGGATTACAGGGAGAGCCAAAGTGACAAATTATTATGCTCATCTCATAAAAGAAATATCATTGCAAAAGGAACTTAAGTGCTCAAAGCCCCTCTTGGTAATGTGTAGCACACTCTAATTTTAGACGTTTCCCCGGTCACCAGAGAGTTAGTGGCATGTACGGCCAAGCCCAGCTCAATCAACTGACTTTTTTTTATCTCTATGGCTGCAGGTCATATTATCTCATGAATGAACTGTTATGTAGGTCAGTTAAGAGCCATCTCCTAATTGAATGCACATTTGATCACTGGCATTCGTGCCCTAGATATCAACAATCTTGATAGAAAGGGAAAAGGATGGAGGGGCCAGAAGGAGCTATGAAAAAAGAAGGCTGTGCTTCAGGGAGAATGGGTAGGGGGGTGAGCTAGATTTATAGGGTCAATCTAAGAGTTGCTACATGCCCCATATTCCTTGAATGGAGTGGGGTACTACATACAGCGAAATCTCATGCACGCTTAATCGGAGTGAGAAGTCAATTACATTGAGTTTAATGGGATTTAGTCTTTGGCAATTATGCTTGGGATGGCACACGGATGGGTGACCATTTCGTGTCTGTTCATTTCTGAAAAGAATTTATCAAAACTCACAAATTTCTTCATCTTTAGGAAGGGGGAAAAATTGAATGCGGGAGAAAGCGGAACTGAAAAATGTCTCCATCCATGGAATTGCAATTGCGATTCATTTATTTATTTACTTTCTTTTGAAAGACGTCATAGATAAGTTTAAGGGCCAAACTTCTATCCCAATATTTTTTTGGGAGGGGTGGGTGGGCACACTACGGACCCCTAACAGAAAATTCTAAGTGCCGTCACCAAACTGCAACAGGCAGCATTCTTCGGAAAAATCCATAATATAGGTTATAAAGTGATAACCTAGGTTATAAAAAATATAATATAATGTAGGCATGTATCGTAACGATGTGTTCTGTGGGCATAAAAGGGATTGGACACATTCATGGAGGGTGTACCTATCAGAGGTTATTAGCCATGCATGTATATAGGACATCAGTGCGCACAGACAGCATGTGAATGCTTGTTGCTGCGTAGTGACAGTAAGGATACTAGGGTGTTGCCTTCATGCCTAGTTTATAGTCTTTCCAGAGGTATGCACTATTCAACAAATGCAAGAAGCAGAATATTGGAACAGAACAGGGATTGACACTTCTTGTTTTCTGTTGAGGGCAGCGTTCCACTGTGGATAATATGTGGGAGACAACATCTGGACAGTGGATGAGACCAGAGCCAGTGGTGGGCAGGGCCAAAACTGGAAGTGGGTGCATGACCATTACTCCTTTCCTCTTACTGCCCCTTTTCTTTTCTCTCTTTCTGCAGAGGGCATTTGAAATTCGGCTGATGAATCCATGAAATGAGGACAAGAGACAAGGCAGAGCGTTGGTCTCATCCAGCAAAACTCATCTTCTTCTTAGCAAGACAACGTACTGATAATGTTCACAATTGGGAAGAGAGATGTCCCCATGAACATAGATTTAGAAACAAAACACAGCACTGATGTCAATGAGGGATGTTCCCAAACACCTAGCTCCAACTTCAGCCCATGGATGTCTGCACTCTAAAATATGAATATAAAATAACATTCTTTTTCTTTGCCCAGTCTAGTTAAAGACTGGATAGACGTGGGCAGCTCGTTCCAATGCAATTGCTTCGAAAACAGGCCTGGATCTGAAACAGCGGCAACAGCTGAAGAATGAGCTTCCATCTCATTCCCAAAATGCCAGAGTCGAGCCTTCAGGGAGTGTTCCACATACTGTTTACAAAGAACGCTTAACTACCCATGTGTCGATGTAATGTCACCATCGCGAGGCTGACGTAAAGGATTCAATGGCTTTTGCATTTAATGTCAGCAGGAGTCGAGCTTCAGTGAAAAAAAGGCTCCATTTGAACACAGATTAAAGAAACTCACACAAGGCAGGCCCTATTGATGGATATTAGCTGTGACATGCCAAACAAAGCCTCCCTGATCAGAGGCAGTGTATCATGCCCTGTTTGGGAGCTTCCTAGGGGCGTCTGGCAGGTCACCCTGATGGAAATAGAGTATGTACAAAATAGGTCCTTCCTCTGATCTAGCAGGATCTTCTCATGACCCACCATCATCTATCTGCTCATCCCAGAACCCCAGAAAGGCTTCAGAACATGGGAAACTGTCATTTACCAGATCAGCGCATTTATCCATCTCACCCAGTATTATTGACTTTGGCCCTTTCTCCACCTAAGGGTGTAGAGGGAGGGAGGGGGGTGATCCCGGACATACCTGTTTCTGGGATCGTCCCCCAGCTTCTAAATGGAAGTGTGACATCACGGAAGGGAAGAGGGATGCTGCGCCCGCCCTTTGTTTTAAACATCTGGAGCCGGAAGCACAACTGAGCTCCAACAAAAAGCCCTGACCCCGCTCCCTCCCCACCCCTGATGTCTCTGGACTTTCCCCGGCCCAGCTCCTTCCCTATTGCTGACCCCCACTATTTGTGAGGAGGGAAGAAGCCGGGATGGGTGCCCACACCACCTGGGACCGTGGGGAAAATCAGGGTAACTGAGGTCTCCGTTAACCTGTGAAAATGGAGGGGTCATTCCTGCCTGCTCCTGGGGAAATGACGCACAGGGACGACCCCGGGAAAAATCCCCAATGTAGATATGGCCTTTGACTGGCAGCAGAACATCACTTTCTCAGGCAGTGGTCTTCCTATCATCTGCTACATGATTATTATTTTTTAACTGAAGATACCAGGAATTGAAAACCTGGACCTTCTGCACACAAATGTATTGGAACATGCCATTGATCTATTTTCCTCCCCCCCCCCCCCCTTAACAAAACATTCAAAGGAAAACTGTTAATGTAATAGTTGGCAAAACTTTGAGCTTTAAGTTCTTTCTTTTGTTTTTTCTTTCTGATTTATTTATTTATTTATTACATTTGTATACCGCCCCATAGCCGAAGCTCTCTGGGCGGTTTGCATAGGATCAAAAACAATTAAAAACAATATACAAAAATTAAAACAGCAAAAACATACAACATACACACAATCTGTACATTCAAAAACCACTACAACACTTCAAAAAAGCTACAAAAACAAAACAAAACAAACCCAGGCTCCTCAGATATTGCCAAATGCCTGAGAGAAGAGGAAAGTCTTGACCTGGCACCGAAAAGATAAAAATGTTGGCGCCAGGTGGGCCTCGTCAGGGAGATCATTCCACAATTGGGGAGCCACCACAGAGAAGGCCCTCTCTCTTGTTGCCAACCTCCGAGCTTCCCTCGGAGGAGGCACTCAGAGGAGGGCCTTAGATGTTGAGCGTAGTGAACGGGTAGGTTCATGTCGGGAAAGGCGTTCCATCAGGTATTGTGGTCCCAAGCCATGTAAGGCTTTATAGGTTGCACTAAAGATTTAAGCCTTGGAGAATTATTATCAGAACACAGATCTCAGATGGTGTTTCCAGGAACTAAGCAATAAACAATCATAGTGGAAGTACTACTTGTTAGTCAGACTGCAAAAAAGAAAGAAAAAACTCTTGCTTACAATCCAAATCCCTACACACACAAAAGTTGTGCTGGTGCGCAGGCCAAGATCTCCCTCCATTTGTGTTTCTGCACACAGGGAGGTGTTGCAGATTAACACTCACACTGGGTTGAGATCACACATGCTTCTATTGGAATAAACACATTGGATGCAGAGAGAGAGAGAGGAGAGGAAGTCAGAGCCAGCTATGATGGAGAAACTCCACACTTACATATTCACACTAGGGATGTCAGAGGAATCCATTTCAGGGGTGGAGTTCAATGCAGAGTGACCAGATGCATAAGAGGGAAGGGCTCCTGCAGCTTCAACTGTTGTGACGAAGAGGGAAATTCACCAGGTGCTGCATGCAGACAAATGACACCTGCTGAACTTCTCTTTTCTATCCAACTGTTAAAGATACAGGAGCCCTGTTCTCCTCACCCTATCGGTATGTGCTCTTTCTTCTAGATGTAAACAGGGGGAAAATACAAATAAAAGATTTAGGTCAAATATGGAAAGGTGAACTGAAATAGTTGAAAGTAAGAAAAGAGCCACAGGACATTTGCAGAGGCTCGCTGTTGTTGGCCAAGACTTTCAGTAATTGAAAGACGCTTTAATATGATCTCCAAAACACCACAGAAAATTACAGCTAACACACAGTCAATTTAGTGACCACGTGAAATCCACTGTGTTTCCTTGAGTGGTCCCTACTCTTTTTATTTTGATGCACATGTATGTAGTTATTCCAGATTCCTCTGTTCAGAAAATGAAGTGCTTACATCTACAACAGCGGAGAAAATGACTTATTTATTAGTTTATTTATTGGCTTTACATCACACCTTTCCACCAAAAAATGGTGCCCAGTTCAGATCACAGACTGCATACTAAGCTAACCCTAATTTCCCCAGGGCAACAGAATTTTAGAGAGGAAATTGGCACACCCAACTATAATATCGGTACTATCCACTGAAAGTGTAGGCTTCTTACAACAGAAAAAAGGAAGCTGTTCAATTGCAACTGGATTTCTGTAAATCCTACTCTTCATGCAACTTTATCAGAACAGGAGGAAGACCCAAAGCCAGAAATTTTGCAGTGGAAGGAGCTAAGGATACCTGGGGTGGGGTGGAGGTGGGTCATAAGTCAACATAAAACATTGAAATTTAATTATTATTTTTTTAAAAAGTAAAACAATTATGATTCAATAGGCTATTAACTTTTAAAATGTAAGTGACTAGTAATCATCTCACTGTCTTGGCACTCATTCGCCAGAAGACTAGGAGGCAAGAAAAAGTTCTTCACAAACTGAGTCATTGGGTAGAGTACTGCCAGCACATGTCTGAATGAATCTCTCTCTCTCTCTCTCTCTCTCTCTCTCTCTCACTCACACACACACACACACACACACACTATTAAAGGAACAGATCTGGAAATAATCTGCAGGGGTAACGGGTTGAAAGCTGTGCATGGAGTGTGTCATGGGCCCTAACAGTTGTCAAAACTGTTATAAACTGTTTTAAAGCAGTAGTGTAGATCCTGCCCCTGCAAAATGAGCATCACAAACCAGCTTCAAAGCTGACTCAAGCAAGTGAGCACAGTTACTTACTACAAGGAAAAGCAAAACCTCCCATGGACACAAGCCAATATGCCCGAGGATAAATAAATCACCCATGGTGAGTAAAAATCACATCCAGGTGACCAGGGAAGATACTTTTATTTTATTGCTTTATTATGTAGGTTCATATCTCTCCATGTCACACAATTGTGTCCAAGGCGCGAAATAACTCATTCCCTCTTCTTTTTAGGCCAAATATAACATAGGAAGCTGCCTTTTAATGATGCAGTCTACTTATCTGCTCTGAGATCCTGTGAGCTAGAGATGTCAGGGCTTGAACCTTCAGCATGCAAAGCACTTGTCTACCCAGGCCTGAACTAAAAATGCTCCCTTTTTGCTGTCCTGTGTGCAGGAATTGAAATGAAAATGGGAGGGAAATTTCAGCAATTTTCTGGAGGCAAACAAGGAGGGGTGCAAAGTCTACCTCAGCTTTAGCAGCCGCAGTCACCAACTGGCAGCTGCCACCATTTTCTCCCTGAAGCCCCTCTGCATGTCTTTTCTTGGCCTTCCCTTCTGGGCAGTGCTACGTCATGATGTAATACCACGCAGTGGGGCTTCTGGGGGAAAATGTCAGCTGTTGCCCAGCCATCAACTCAGCTGCAAAACTCAAGCAATGGTGAAGTAAGGCAAAAAGGTGCAAGTAGTTTTGACCCTCCCTTTGCCCCCTCAAATCACACAGTTCAGTTACTCTGCCTTTAGAACTACCACTGCCTTATGCTTCCCTCCAAAAGGCAGCATTTGCCTTGTGGGGGCACCATTTCTATCTTGCGCTCTACTTCCCATGACGTTGCTGAATCCCACAGGGCTAGGTAACCTTTTTGGGCCCAGGGGAACAGTTGGCTATTTGAAAAAACAACAACAACACCTGTCCTGGGCACCACCACATAATGGTTGTCATGGGAGGCATGGTAAAAGGCAAGCAACCTGCCTCAAAGAATGAGCCCCAACACACTTAAACCAACTCCTCGGAGCCCACCATTTTCAGCACCGAAACCTATTTCATAGCAATCCCAGCCACCAGTAAGAGAAGCCATTGTTTTTGGTTTAAGTGGGAGGGATAGGGGACTTTCACAGTACCACGTTGCCTACCTTTGTTTTAGGGATGTTGCAGGCACCTGGCTGGGTCCGGGGCTCTGGCAGACTCCTCCATGCCCACCCACCCCAGACTACCTTGCTGAGTCAGTGACTGTCTGGCAGCCACCTGGCCTCATGTAGAGCCTTCATTGTGCGCAACAATGACATCTCCAGAAACGGTGTATTTCCAAAGTTGTATAAATGACAGCTGTAAAAGCCCCACTTATGCAACATTAAAGAGCCAGATGCAGTGAGTCCGCTCAGTCCTACCTGTTGTAGGAGGAAACTCGTATGTTCAGGCAGCTGCCCTGCCCTATAACATCTTTTCCCCGAGATTGATTTGGAAGACTTGGGGAGTTAATTTCTGAGACTACAAGCTATCAGGCTAGGAGGTTGTGTAAAACGTCTGCAATTTTTTTTACAAAAAATGCCCACCCGCCTTCTTCACTCTTCTGACTTTAGTTTTGATCATCCCTGTTGTTCTAGAGGCAGGGAAAGAGAAAACACAGAATTTCAATCTGGGGGAGAGAAAAGCAAAAACAAACATGCATTATGACTCGAAGAGGTTAGAAGAGAATGAAGCTTGTATAAAACGATCCTGCTGGAGGCGGGGAGGGGAAGAATACGTTCCTAATATTTACCACCTACGTATCAAGGAATCCCATGCTTCTATCCCACCCCTCCGTTCATTCCATCCCACCCACCTCAAAGCGCTTGGCAGCGTTGAAGGACTTAAAACCACCAAAGAGAACACATTTTGCCCAGGGGCTAACTCTCCTAGAGGCCTGTGCCCCCTTCTGCACATCCTCATCTCCTGTGCGTCCCAGACAGCTGTTATCTCGAAGTGTGCGGCGATACGCCTGTTACTGCTGTGACAGCAGTTTCTCTTTCTCGTGCGTTCTGAGCCGGTTTTTCAAGGCTTTCAAAAATCCACGGCGCACAGGAAAGAGGGTGCGGATGAGAGAGAGGTAGAGAGAGTGGGAGGGAAAAGCAGAATTTGCATAGGAAATCTGTTTTTTGTTGTTGGTAGTCATTCAGTGTCCCTCCTACTTCAAAAATGCCAGGGGTCTTCAGATGCATTTGATCCACTGAAAGATTCAGGGCTTCACCCACGAAGAGGCCGATTGCTTCCCTCCTACGGCGCGCATTTGGAACTCTCATCGTATTCATAAAAAAAAATAAACAGTTTGCAGCATTATCATGCCCCGTTCCTGGGAGATCCAAAACATCCACATTTGTTGCTTAATTAAGAATCCATGCCTATGTGAGGAGAGTAAATAAGCTGAATTCTCCGGTGTCAATTAAATGGGTTAAATAACTCGGTGGACAGGAGGTGAGGTGTGTGTGTGTGTGGGGGGGATGGTCAAAACTCAGGAGAGACTGTAATACCCTGGATGCTAAATTGCAATGACCTTAAAAAGAAAAAAAAAGGGGGGGAACCCACCCCACCCCAACACTAAAAGCAAAGATTAGGGGATGTTGTCACCGTGCTTGCTGGATGTTCTGCAAACTCAAAAAGCTTTCAGAGGCGGCCTATTAACTTTCCAGGGAAATATATGTATAAAAATAGCCGTTATTGCTGAATAAATTACAGACAAAGGGGGCCAATTTGCAGGAAACGGAACATTAATGTATTTTTAATGGCTGAGCTAAGGGTACGACAGCATTCAGTGTTTTAATTCTAGTACATTAGCAATGCTTGTATACATTAGGCACTAATGCTATCATGCCAAACATGGTTTCAGAATCAAAATAAAGGGGTACATTCACTTAAGCTCAAGCTTTTATTATTATTTTTAAAAGCAGAAACACAAGGAAGTGTCTTTCCTCAAAACCATTTTGGGGAAATTTTGAAACGTTTTCCTCTTTTGCATGCCAAGTCAAAGCTGCCAGAAGGAAGACGCTACAATGATTTTATTAAATTATTATTATTATTATTATTATTATTATTAATTCAGCTATTAAAACAACAATAACAACAACAACACACAAGGTCTTTTTTAGTGCTTTGGGCACGCCCTTTCTTTGCCCTTTTCAAACAAATGCTTTCAAGCATAGGCTGCCCTATTAATTCCAATTCAAAATGTTTTGGAGCCATTTTATTTATTTAGGGCACAATCCTATGCATGTCTAAACATGCATAGGACTGCAGCTTTAGTTGTCAATTGATGAGAGAGAGAGAGAGAGAGAGAGAGAGGCTGGTGTAAGGCAGCATAACAGCAAAGCAACACGAAGGCTCTGGATCCAATGTGGATGCAGTGAGGCCGGATCGACACCACTGCTTTACAGCGGTATTGAAGTGCACTGACAACTATTGGGGCCCATAGACATATCTACACCATGCAGGATATAACACTATGAAAGCGGTATATGGCATGTGCCAATGAGCCCCAACAGTTGTCAGTGCACTTCACTACCGCTATAAAGCAGTAGTGTAGATCCTGCCTCACCGCTTTCATACCACTTTGATAGTGCTACATCCTGCTTGGTGGAGACTTGGCCTCAGTCTTCAGGTTAAATGTATAAGGAAGGTAGAAAGACTAACAACAATGTATAACAAATATACAATAAGTTAAACGTTTCGGTTTCCACCGTCATCAGTAGCAGCGCTGTATATAAGTGTGTGTGTGGTCACTATGCTATTGTGTTGATCATAAGCCTCCAAACTCAGAGGCTTTTGATAATACAATGCAGAGTGGGAGGAACAGCAGAGGTGATCTTCGCCTTCCCATCTTCCTGCTCTGCATTTTGCACTAGATGGGTTTTTTTTTGCCCATCTAGCTGGGGCACTGCAGGGTGGGAGGAAAAGAGGATGGAGAGGCCTCAGAATAACTTGTATCCTGGTCTCTCCTCCCCTCCCCGCCCAGTGGGATGCCCCCTTTTCCCCTGCTCCGAGGTCGGGTTCCTGACCTCGGAGATTAGCTAGCACAGTTCTTTCCACACCAGCTATGATAGGGAGGGGGCATGGAGGTACGATCCTCCCTCTGAGGTTGGAGTGCTGTCTCCAACCTTGGCACTTGGAATCTGAAGTATCCTATGACCCCTCAGACGCTGTCAAGGGGACTTTCAGGATCAGGCCTATTCTCCCCAGTGTGGGAGACTGGGTTTTGGAGCCCTGAAACTCACAGCTCCATCCACTCAACTCTGCCCTCGCCAGTAAGCCAACTCAACCTCTGCCCTTAACTAGGGGGAAAGGGGGCATTCCGGTAGGTGGGGAGGGGAGGAGACTGGAGAAGCCAGGACATGAGTTATTTTGAGACCTCTCGCCCTCCTTTCCTCCCTCCCTCAAGTGTCCCAGCTGGACGTGCAAAAAAAGCCCATCTAGCACAAAATGCATCATGAAAAACATGTGGCACTTTCCAACACAGAAAACAAACTCAAAATGAGGTAAGTAGTTTTGGCTCAGCCCTGTGAGAAATGTAGAGCTAGTAGGAAATTAAATACATTTGATGACTGATACACAAATCCACAAGATATTCAATGACTAAGAAGAGACTATGAGGATATAATAACATACATAACACTGTTTCAAGGACTTCCGATTCATCAGTGGGAATGTAGGATTAACCCGGATCTGAATGGCCCAGTTCCCACCATGCAAGAGCTGAGTTTCTCTGGCTGAGGGGTGAGCCAGCTCTTTAACATTCTGCTAGACTTGTTTTCCCTTCCTATCCATTCAAATACTTAATGAAATAATAATTTTAAAAATCCTGTAGGTAATAGCTAGGCTGCACTTCAAGGTAATCATGAAGTTACAGTTTCCGTTGGCCAGAGATTACAGTCGGATGGGCATAAAAGGACTGTGGAACCATTTGCAGAGTTCTTTTGAGCACAACCAATATTCACCCCCTCTCTCTCATGATACTTCCACAGTTAACACCTCTTCACTTGAGCCACATGATTTGCCCTCCTCTTACCCCACACACGTTAGTAACCCCGCACAACTTCAATCAATCAATCAATCAATCAACTTTATTGCGGCCGACAGGCCAGAAAACCCGCACAACTTTGTTAGGTTGATCCATTCCAGAACAGTGATACATACAGTATGTTCACACTTCATAAGGGAAGAGTACCGTACTCCAATAGCTATTAATAAGCACACTTCTTAGCTAGCTCTTGGCCTGGCTTGAGGACTGGGCTTTGCCCCCACCATCTTGTGTGACCTTAGCAACAGCAGCCTAAACCCCCCTTTCTTTGGACCATAGAAATATGCAAGCAGTCTTTGACAGGCCATGTAGCCGTCCATGTAGCCAACCTTGGAGTAATCTGTGGCTAGAGAGGATAGAAAAATGGAGTCCCCTTGGCTCTCCGCCATATTGGATCAGCCTCAGAGTATTCTGGAAGATCTGCTTGAAGTGGGGAAAGGGAACCATTAGACCACAGCAAGACACCATCACTAGTCCTGAAGCAATCTGAGCCTGGCTTATGCCTCATAACCATGCTTATTTTTTCATGTTATATATGATAGATATCCCTAGTTCCACAAGAGAAAATGAAGTGTGTTGCCTCTGAGGTCTCAGTTCTCCAACTAGCTCAAGCAACCCACCTTCAGCTCTTCACCATTTCCTAATTATGGGGGGAGAGACTGTATCAGAACAAAAGTTCTATACGGATTTTTGTAGGAAAAAACAAGGAGGCAAGAACAAGTCCCTAAACTTTGGCTCATGGATCACTCCTGCACACTCTAATAGTCCCCTCCACATCATTTCCTCCACTGGTATTATGGTGGAATTGATTTAGACCAGATCTACACCAAGCAGGATATAGCGGTATGAAAGAGGGATAGAAAAGGCAGGAGCCACACTACTGCTTATAGCGGTATTGAAGTGCACTGACAACTGTTGGGGCCCACTGACACATACCATATACTGCTTTCATACCGCTATATCCTGCTTGGTGTGGCTCCTGCCTTTTATATACCGCTTTCATACCACTCTCATAGTGCTATATCCTGGTTGGTGTAGATCTGGCCATAGAATTATACTTGTTCCAGATGGGTGCCACACATGTACTGTAACTTCCTCTGCCATTGCACCTCTAACAAAATGGGTGAACTGGCATTCCAGCTGCGTCATTCCCCTCCTCTTACCTCCACAGGGCCACCTAGTGCTTTGATGAGCATGTAGTTGCTCTCGGACAGGTGGCCGTTTTAAGCTCCTCGGTACAGGTTCAACTGCAGTCAGCTTAAATCGTCCTTAAAGATCCGTTTCTGAGCATCCGCAGGGGGGGGAGTGGAGAGAAAAAAACAACAAGATCAGTTCACAGCCTCTTGATGCTGAAAGTGGAGGCCCTGCTGGTTGCTTCTTTCAACCTCACTGATCAGTTTACCTCAATTTACTGTCTTAAAGCCAGCCGTGAACAGAAAATGGCTGGAAAGTTACTCTTTCCATCCTGTATGGGAGCTAAACCATCTCCACTGCACCGTACATCTAGAAATTGGCTCTTGTATGTGTGTGTGCGTGTGTATGACTAAGTGTAGAATTAGAAACACACTCCAAAAGCTTCGGGATTAGCAAGTATGAGGAGGTAGAACAGTCTAAGCTACATCCCTGGGGCCCTCTGCTGTGAATGGAGAGATTTTTTCTCTCTCCCTTTCTTATAGTACTAACCATTCAAGGCTGCCCAATGATGCTAGCTGGCTGAAGATTCACAAGAGACAAAAAGAAAGTTCTTCTTCACACAACATAGGTCAGATCCACATCAAGCAGGATGTAGCACTATGAAAGCGGTATGAAAGCGGTATACAAGAGGCAGGAGCCACACCAAGCAGGATATAGCGGTATGAAAGCGGTATATGGTATGAGTCTTACGGACCCCAACCGCTATAAAGCAGTAGTGTGGCTCCTGTTTCTTGTATACCGCTTTCATACCGCTTCCATAGTGCTATGTCCTGCTTGGTGTGGATTAGGTCATAGTTTCTCCTAACTCTCTCGACACCTGCATTTTGTATGGACAAGGGATGAATATTGGGATGCCATTCCCCCTAGCATTTCACGTCTGGAGTGCTGTCGTTCAACTGTCTAGTAGTTCCTTTTCAGGTGCTGCGTGCCTGCTATAGCCAGTTCCGATGCCGATACAACAATTTGCAGATGGACATCAGGATTCTTCATCTAAAGATCTCCTGCTCCCTCAAAGAACTATGCCTTTTTTCCCTTGCTGCTTCTTGGCCCTGGAAGTGCCCCCATGCTGGCTCAGGCCAAAGACCAATCTAGTCCAACATTCTGCTTGCACAGTGGCCAACCAGACATCAATGGGAAACCACAAATACCATCCTACTTGTGTTCCCAGCAACTGGCAGACAGAGGCACACGGCCCCTGACACTGGAGGTAATGTATACTGTAGTCATCCTGACTAATAGTGTTATGACTCCATGCTTTCACCTCTCTCAACTGCATCACATCCCTCCTCAAAACCCACCTTTTTCCATGGCACAACCCCTTTGTTCCCATATAGCTCAGGTTTCCCCTGCTTGATGGCCACCACCACCTAATTAACTTGAGGAGTTCATAGAGTTGCCATCAAAATTTCACCTAAGTCGATGCAAATCTGGATAAAACCTCCTCGTCCAAAACATCTGAACTTCAAAAAAAAAAAAGGAAAAAAAAGCCAAAATACTTAGATGTAGCTAGCAAAATTTATCAGCAAGGTTTCACACATCTGTGGGAATTCACCATCAAATGTTGTGGTGATGTGACCACTATCTTGTCATTTGCTTCATTTTTATGGATCAGGTAATATTTTGGAAGTTAGTCCTATCATCAGTTATTAGTCGTAATGGCTCAACAAAATTTCCACATTCAGAAACAGGATATTTTTAAATATCAATGTGTGGCGGGGGATAAAAATGAATTATCATCACTTTCATACTTTGCTGGCAAATTCCCAGAGGCATATGGCTGGCCACTACTGGAATGATCCATATGATGACCAGAGTTCTGATCCATCAAAGGTGCTTCTTGAATCTCTCATGAATTCATGGCCAGTCAGCAGCTGAAGGCATTGAGATTCAGGATGCCAACAAACCATAGAATCATAGAGTTGGAAGGGGCCTATAAGGCCATTAAGTCCAACCCCCTGCTCAATGCCAGATTTCACCTTAAAGATGGATGTCCAGCTGCCTCTTCAATGCTTCTAGTGTGGGAGAGCCCACAACTTCCCTAGGTAATTGGTTCCACTGTCGTACAGCTCTAACAGTCAATACGTTTTTCCTGATATCCAGCTGGAAACTGTTTTCCTGTAACTTGAGCCCATTATTCTGTGTCCTGCATTCTGGGATGATTGAGACGAGATCCTGGCCCTCCTCTGTGTGACGAGCTTTCAAGTATTTAAAGAGTGGTATCATGTCTCCCCTCAGTCTCTTCTTCTGAAATTAGTTGGTTTGTAGATGAAATCTAGTAGGTTCGTAATTCCCAAACATGTTGTGGGCCCAGACTTTGATCCAATGAACTTTAATATTTTTTGTAATTCAAACCAAGCTTGATTATGGATTCATATATATTTGATGCACCTGCGTGGTCAGGACGATGAAGCATTCAGGAGCCACCAGTTTCGTGCATGCTCAGATATTGGTTGCTGTAACCCTTTACTTTCTGAATTAAACAAAGCACATCGGAAAACAGCCAATCAGAGAAGGGTATGTTGTGATGCATGACATCATGACACATGGGCTGGGGGGGGGGGGAATGCATGCTACCCAGGATGCACTTGGGTGATATGCATGTGTAAAAGATTCATAAATAGTCAAAATACCTGATTGATTTTATATATATATATATATATATATATGAGTTTGTAACAGTGGATTTGTACGTTGGTGAGCTAATTATGTTTTCTAATAGTGTAAATTCACCCATCACTAATTTAAATATTGTTTTGCATGGATGACTTATTATACTGCACAGGTCATTTCATTTTAAGGAGGAACACATTCCCCAAAACACATCAGCATGTTCCAGTGGTTGGATTTGAAAAACTATAGATTTAGAACCTTTCCTTGCTATGCCTTCATTGGGAACTACAAGCTGCCAGTTCACTGCACATAAAACGGAATGCAGGAACCCATCTCCAAGGGCTGCTTTGAAGATGAATATAACATAGTAAAAAATACTTCGTGCAATATGGAAGTCCCTGAAATAGGCATCATAAAAAACAAGGAGCATCCTACACAGTGATTTCCGCTCTGTGGTGTGTTTTTCCATAGTTCTTTGCAAGGTCTCACCGGCCACATTCATGACCCCCCCCCCCCCCCCCGCTAATGAACTTCCTCCACCCATTTGGTGTCAACCATTTTGTACTTGAAATACCATAGCTGGGGTGAGCAACACGCAGCCTACAATTTCCATCATATCTGTATCCATGCTGGCTGGGGCTGATGGGAGTTGGAGTCCACTGACCTCTGGAGTACGGGTGCATGGATTTTGTGAAATCCATTCTTTGTTCCACGGACGGTGAAGTGTCTTTTGTTCCGCTGTCTGCTCATTGACGGAATTGGATTTTTATTGTATGAGGATTTTGCTTCTCTTATGCTAATGCACACCTGCACTAATGTTCACTCATACAAATGTGAATTTGTGAAAGTGCAAATTTGTACAAATCTCCCCCAAAATGTTTTTTTTTGTTGTTGTTGTTTTTTTAAACGGAATATGTGTGACTTGGGAAAAGCTGACCTGCTGCAGAATCTGCAGGTGAAATTCATTGAAATCTGAACTCATTTGAACCTAGATTTCTCCATCATCCCTAATCTGGATTTCTCCAGCATTCCTAATGTGGAGGGCCATAGGTTGTACGCTCTTGTGGTGACCCCTCTTAAATGGTGTCCCTCCTCCTTGGAATGCTGCTAATTGTATTGTTTACTCTGGCTATTGGATGAGTTCTCAGAACGGAAGAATACCCAATTTTTAAACAATGCTCAGTTCCAGATTTCCTTTAAACCTTACATTTTTTTTTTTAAAAAAACTACACTTTCTGCCTTAAGTTCCGAAAGGCCATATCAAAGGTGTGTATGTATTTAAACTGTGAAAAACAACGAGACATCGTGTAGCGTCCGGTGGGAGCTGGTATGTTGAAAAAAAGAGAAGCGTAATTAGAGAAAGCTTAGAAAAATCCAGAGACCTCAATCAACACTACAGACAAAAGAGAAATAGATCGGCAATTTAACTGAACTTGAGGGCTTTTAAGGAAAATAGTTCTTAGGCCCAGCACTTCCAGGCGGGAGGAGAAAAATATCTCCTCTAGCTACAGGCAGGTCACCTTTACTTTGTTTGGCAACTGTAGATCCTTAAAGCTGCAATCCCATACCCATTTTCCTGGGAGTAAGCCTCGTTGAACTCAGAGGGTCTTATTTCAGAGTAGACACGCGCTGGAGGGCTTTTGAATCTTGCCTGGTTTGTGATTCAGTTGCAATGTGCTCATTTCTGAAATCATGGGTTATACTAGAGCTCCTTGGAAAGAGATCCTCTTCAAGATTTATAGATGGCGTTCACGATTTATAGATGAGGTCAGCCTCGGCCTCAAATCCCATATCTGTAAGATGGGGGTAATAATACTGACCTACTTTACAAGGCTTTGTAAATCTTATAAAAGGAAAATGGATGCCAAGCACTTTGAAGCGTCACAAGTATTATTGTCATTTTTTTTAGCAACAATGATTAGGAACATGGGAAGCTGTCGTATACAGAGTCAGATCCTTATTGTCAGACACAGATACAGCCCATTATTGTCTACACTGACAGGCAGCAATTCCACAGGGTTTCAGGCAGACAATTTTTCTGCCTCACTAGTGATTAGGGATACTCCAGAATGTTGTTCCTGTTTGCAAATCATGCAAAAAAATGTCCCACTTACAACCAAAAACATGAGCAGGAAAGCAACTCTTGGGAAATTTTGGCAATTTCCCAAACTTTGCAATTGCATTCCAAAACATACACCTGCACAAATTTGCACTTCTGTACACCTGCATATAGCCTTTAGTCTATGGGGGTAAAATTTTCATCTACATTTCGGAAAAATGCACAATGCTTTCAAACTGGGGAAATATGCACTTTTAAAAATTGAAATGATCGAAAATGCATTTTTCCCCTATTCGGTTGGGGGGGGGGGAACGGGACACAATTGGGAACATGAACCAGGCTAATCAAGCTTTGAAGAGGAATCCAGAGAACCTCAATGAGCCCAAATATCACATGTCCACCCATTCATCCTAGAGATGCTGTGGATTGGACCTTCTGTCTACAAACCATGTGCTGTACTAATGAGCTATGGCCCCTCAGCAATTCTTGCTCAACCTGATCCTCATCCTCATCACCATCACCGCATGTTCTATGGAATAATAACATACATGGGCTGAAATTTCAGGCACTGAAATATGTGTCTCCTTTCATCTCTGTACTCCACTCTGCACGTGCAAAAGCCACAAATGTTTTACAGAACTAATTAGGACATTCTAAATTGCTGAATTCTTTGTTTAAACTATTTGTTTAATAAACTAAAATTCATGGAAGCAAAAAACCCACACCCCAATTAAAATGATATTTGGTGTTTCTTCAATGCTCGTAAAATTTACATGAAATTTGCACTCACCAAAAGTGCTTCAGAGTAATAAAAAGGGATGGTGGTGGCAGAATCCTTTCATGAAGTAACTTTACTACTTTTATAACATTTTTATAATGACACACGTTCTATTCAAAGAAAGGCCAACATGCTTTTGGTTGGCTTTACATTTGATGAACATGGGGAGTCAGAGAAAATGGCAATTGTTCATTTGGGAATTTTATTTTAAATGTATCGTCTGGACATTTATGACTGCTTAGGGTTATGCTATCACTGGATGATTTTAGGCAGGTCATTCATTTTCTCTGTGTCAGGCAAAATGAGACAAGCCCCATGCATACTTCTGTGAACTTCTTGGCGGAATGGTGGGATACAAAAATGGCAAATACATAATTTAAATGGACTCATAATGTTACTCAGTTTTTAGACAGATGCTGCTAAGAGGCATGTCTCTCAAAAAACAAACCAGGAAAAAAAATAGCCAAGTTTATCCTTAGGGTAAGGTTCACTCATTTACATTAATTACATCGTAAAATGCCCGTGAATACATTGAAAAGTGTTAACATCGCTTTTAATCACTAGCACCAAATGTCCCGTGGACAGATACATAACAGTGGCATGAGAAAAAAAAACATGAATTCCTTCTCATTAGTGGCTACTGCCTGCACATGGAGACGATCTGAGGGACAACTGCCACCAGATGATCACTTCAGACAACTAAGGTTTTGCACAGTTAGATGTGATCAGCACAAAAACTGCACAGATTTATGAACAAGTCTGTCTCAAATGAGAGCCAAATGGAGAGGGAGGGAGAGGTTATTTTGTATAATCAGATTCGTCAGCAGTTACAAAATAACATCTTTATCGTTGCATCCTAAACTTTTCTTTTTTATAGTGTTGCCACAAAGGTAGGCACCACCTTGCTCAGCATCACCAATCCTCTTTCTCTCTGCCATATATCCCCTCCCCATGCAACCTGTGCAACTCCAAAGCCTACTTCATTCATTATTTAATTAATCTGCACTGTGCCATCTGTCTACCTGACTTCTTGCATGGTTCTACAGGCAACTCAAACAAGTCCTAATCTCAAAGAGAAAGTATAGAGGGAAAGAAGTAAAAGGTATCACAGAATTATAGAATTGTGGGCTTGGAAGGGGCCTGTAAGGCCCTCGAGTCCAAACCCCTGCTCAATGCAGGAATCCACCTTAAAGCATCCCTGACAGATGGTTATCCAGCTGCCTCTTGAAGGCCTCTAGTGTGGGAGAACCACGACCTCCTTAGGCGATTGGTTCCATTGTCGTATTGCTCTAACAATCAGGAAGTTTTTCCTGATGTCCAGCCGGAATCTGGCTTCCTGTAACCTGAGCCCATTATTCCGTGTCCTACATTCTGGGTTGATCAAAAAGAGATCCTGGCCCTCCTCTGTGTGACAACCTTTCAAGTATTTGAAGAGTGCTATCATGTCTCCCCTCAATCTTCTCTTCTCCAGGCTAAACATGCCCAGTTCTTTCAGTCTCTCCTCACAGGGTTTTGTTTCCAGACCCCTGATCATCCTCATTGCCCTCCTCTGAACCCCCTCCAACTTGTCTGCATCCTTCTTGATGTGTGGTGCCTAGAACTAGACACAATACTCAAGATGACAATCCTTCAGATACAGAACACCTTCAAAATAGAGGACAGTCCTAGAACCTTAGAATCCTAGAATAGTAGAGTTGGAAGGGCCCTATAAGGCCATCGAGTCCAACCCCCTGCTCAATGCAGGAATCCACCTTAAAGCATCCCTGAAGATGGCTGTCCAGCTGCCTCCTGAATGCCTCTAGGGTGGGAGACTCTATGACCTCCCTAGGTCATTGGTTCCATTGTTGTATTGCTCTAACAGTCAGGAAGAGGGGAAATAAACAGTGGGGAGGTGGGATCAAGGGTTAATAAAAAGTACTCCCCAACCAGTTTTTTTTTCCATTGACCCCAGTGTCATAGCAACACTCCTCTTAGCAGCCGGCTGCTGCTGTTTTTAACTCTGAAATCCTCTATGAGCTGGAGTGAAGGCAGGAAGAAATGCCCCCTACTTCTAATTGGCTTTAGGAAGGTGCTACATGATGATGTCATATTATTCCAAAGCTAATCAGAGGGGAGACAATGGGCCTGTTCAGACAACGCACTAAGCCATGGTTAGGCCACTAACCCTTTTGCAGCAAACTGTTAGTTAGTGTGTTTTAACCGTGGTTGCATAGCCACCATGGTTAGGAATGGTTCACACGACATCCAGAGCCATAATATTTAGCACAAAATGCTTCACCACCATGGCTGAGTGTGTCGTCTGAACAGGGTCACTCCTTCCTGCCCTCAGCTTAAGAGACTTCTGAGTTAAATATGAAAAGGTGGATACTAGCTACTGAAACTGTGAAGAGGCGAGTGTCTGGATTTCATCCCCGCTGCCCTCCAAATTTACTAAAAAGACCCCAGCAACTCGGATGGCAAAACGGGGCAGGATGTCCGCTTGGCTCAGCCCTACTTTAAATGTAGTGAATGTGTGTTTACAGTTGGGAAGGAAGATTAAAACGATACAGTCGCTCCAGCTCCCCTCCCAACGAAAATATATTGTTTCACTTATTCTGTGTTTTGTGTCAGGGAGTGAGAGAGCAAATAAGAGAAACCCACACATCACCTCCTGTAAACACAGTTGGCTGTGTTTCTGTTCACTTAATGGTACTTCCTGTGTAAAGGTCAATGCACACACAGCATAGAGGAGCCGTAATGGCTCAATTTAACATCCTGCGTACTGAAGTGAAACTCTTCACTCTCTTTCTCTGGAACCTCATTGTCAGCTCTTTTCCAATATCTCTGTCTTACGATCAGGGCTGCCAGCTTTGGGTAGAGCACAAACCTACAATCGCAAGACTTTCAAAGCGACCAGGAATTTTATTTATTTTAAACGTGTATATATCCTCCACCATTGGTGCAGCATACAGGGCAGCTAACAGCCGCAAGGACAGTTAGTAAACGAAACGAATACTGGGTCACCGCCACGTCATCAAAACATACGGGAAGATCACACATGTAAACAACATTTCAGAAGTAAATCAAACTCAGCCAAGGTTTGAAAAGGCTTTGGAAAATGAAAAGGGCTTTGCATGATATGGAAAAGACATAAAAATGTGCATCAGGTGAGACTTCTTAGACAGAGCATTCTACTGGGATTTAAAGCCAGTGTGGTGTAGTGTATAAAGTGCTGAACTGGGAGTTGGGAGATCCGGGTTCTAGTCCCTGCTCGGCTATGGAAGCCTGCTGGGTGACTTTGGACCAGACACAGACTCTCAGCCCAACCTACCTCACAGGGTTGTTGTGAGAATAAAATGGAGAGGAGGAGGATTATGTGCGCTGCCTTGGGTTATTTGGAGGAAAAAAGACAGGATAATAAATAAATAAAATAAAGCACTCAGCTGGTTACCTGCAGCAAGAAAGAACCGCCACCACTGGAGGGGATGAGTTAGTAACACTTTTTATTATCTTTGAAGTTTGATCCCTCCCCTCCTCTTTTAGGCTATCAATGGCAACCAGGGACATGTGCTGCTCACTAGTACATTTTCCACAGACTGAAACACTGTGTCAACATTATATTCCTCCAAGGAGCCCAAGTGGAGTACATGGTTCTCCACTTTTCCATTCCATACTCACAACAGCCCTGGCTGAGAGTCAGTAACTGGTCCAAAGTCACCCAGTGAGCTTCATGGTTGAATGGGGACTAGAACCCAGATCTCACAAGTCTCTGTCCAGCATTCTAACCACTACACCACACTGCCTCTCCAATTGTGGTGTGCTGCAGAGTACCAGTTGCTGGGGTGCTACAGCAGCAGGAGGAAAGTTGCCTTTGTGCCCTGCTTGTGAGCTTCTCAAAGGTAACTGGCTGGCCACTGTGCAGGGCTGTGCAGAGGGGAGGCAGTGGGGCCAGTTGACCCGGGCCCCACAATTTTGAGGGGGTACTCCGACGAGGAGGTCCCCCCCAGCTTACACTACTGCTTCTGTAGCGTAAGCAGCCCATCGAGAAGCGAGGAGCCCGCCTTGCGGAAACAGCGCAGAAGCCATCAGTCGTGAATACCACGGTCAGACTACAAGCTCCAGAGGGCCATGCCGCATGCGGGGCGGGGATATACAGTATGTGACTTGAGGTGTTGTAGAACAGGCTTAATATGAAGGTGTTATGTAGAACGGACATGTTGGTGGGCCATGTTGACCTCCTTCTTTGAAATGGGGGGCACGCACTTCCCATCTGGCCTGGGCATATTACCAGCTCTGCATGGCCCTGCCACTGTGGGAAACAAATGCTCCATAAGTGAGGCCTTTGGTTTGACCCAGCAGGGTCTTCAGGTGTTCTTATTGGCTGACCATATGAAGCCTCTCCATTGGCTAGGCTGCATATAAATATTTGGTGGCCTGTCTCTTTCCCTCTGCCCAGTCAGCAAACAATGACTCTTGACTGCTGTGCTTTGGGCTCCAGCTGAAGCCCACAGTTCCAAAACTTGCAGCTAACCCCAGTGTCCTTGGATTTGGGTGTGGCCAGCCATTGCGGCATCCCAGCGTTGGCAAACACACCGCCTGAAAGGTTCCCCCCAGGCTAATTCATCCAGAGCAAGCCTTCTCAAACCCCTGGAGAGCTGCAGTCCAGAGGAACACACGGCAAAACCTGTTATCCCTACAATAGGAAATATCTCGCAGATAAGACAAAGGCAAAACTTCAACATCCAGCCACTTAAGATGAGCAGTGCCCAATAAGAGCTAATACTCAAGTGTCCAAAATCCAGCTCCTTGAGAAATGAAGGGAATGACACATAATCCCTGATGCATGAGCTTCTGGTCTAACGAAGGGAAGACAGGGGCTTGTGGGGTGGTGGTGGGGGGGAGAAGAGAACCTTCAGCATCTTACGAAAGGACAATTTGTACTGCAATACAGAGAAACTGCAGGCGAGTGAACAAGGCTGTGTCTTTCATTGCCAGCAATACAGGGTAATGGGGTTACACCCAAAGTTCTCCTCGGGAGTTTGCGCAATTGGCAGGGGCTGCTCTCACTGACATAGTTTTCCTCGGTTGCGGACAGCCAGCTGGGGAAATGTTGCCTCATTTCGAGCACCGCGTGGAGCAGATGTAATTTACTCTCTTAATATCTTGCTGTTGATTCAAGATTGGAAGCATACGCTGGCCTTTGCCAACCGGCTGCCCTCCAGATGTGTTGGACTACAACTCCCATGCTGGCTGGGGATGATGAGGGTTGCAGACCAATACATCAGGGAATACTGGTGTACTGTATAAACCCTTGAACGCGGGTGTTACACATGTGCTCACCAAATGGGGGGGGAAACGTGTGCTGTTTGCTGAGCGATGAGAAAAATATATATGAGTGGATACCATGAAACTTTAGTATGGGCATAGACTGCACTCACTAAAATGTTAACATCTATTTTTAGTGCTCTGTAGATGAGAAAATATATATTGTTTATTTTTATCCTATGCTTCCTCCAAGGAGTTCAAGGTAGTGTGCATAATACTCCTACCTACAGATATAAAATTTCCAGAAATTTTGAAGCCATGGGGGGGGAGGGGCATGTTTTTTTGTTTGTTTGTTTTCTTTCCAGAAAAAAATGAAAATTTTCAGAAAAATTGAAAAAAATGCTATTATTATTATTATTATTATTATTGCTTTCTGGGCGGTTTATAAAAATATTAGCACTTTTTACAGATTGAAAGTCACTTTGTTACTTTAGGAACATAAAATGTAATTGTGTACAAGTTGGTTTGGCATAAAATGATCACATTTGGTATATTAAAAGTACAGTGTATTCAAACAATTATTACAAACTGAATTTACTTTTTTAAATTTTTACTTTTTTTTTTGGTAACAAATGGAGCTATAAGTTCCTGAACTGTAAAAAATGCCTGAACTGTAAGGAACCTCTTTGGTTTTGCCACTTTATGAGGAGCAGGCAAAAACACAATGAAAAAACAACAGAAGAAACCATCAACACTAGTAACAAAGAAAAATATTTATGTCTCTGCTAGTCCTCCACAGTGTCAAGGAGAAATAAAGCACCCAACCCCATGAAAAGTTTTTAGAAATCATTTGGAGAAGTAAATATCTGAACATCTTGTCTTAAACAATTTATTCATCATGCTAAAATAAAACATTCCATAATCAATTTTTTCTTCATTTCCCTGCCCCCCACCCCTAATTTTTCTAATTCTTCAGAAAAACAAAACCAAAACCAAAAAACGCTTTGGGAAAAAAATGGGGAAAACGGGTTTCCCCCGTTCCCATTTCCCCCCCCCCCCGGGCCTTCACAGCTCTACCCTTACCCATTTTATCCTCACAACAGCCCTGCGAGGTGTGTTAGAATAAAAGAGAGAGAGAGAGAAAACCGGCCCAGGATCGCACAATAAGGTTTGCAGCTGAATGGGGGATTTGAATTTAGGCCTTCCCAGTCCAATACTTAACCACTATACTAAGGGCACAGTCTTGTGCATATTTAGACAGAAAAAAGTCCTACAACTCCCAGCATGCCCCAGCCAGCTGGCTGGGGCATGCTGGGAGTTGTAGGACTGGTTCTCTGTCTAAATATGCATAGAACTGTGCCCTTAAAACGATTAATTGTCTGCCAGGTTCTCTGGCCCAACAGCAGACAGGTATATTGGGCAGGGGGGCAGAAGACCAATAGTTTAGCAAGGCAGAGGGATAACCTATTGGTATCACTCAGCAAAAGCTGCCCAGACTAGTGTCAGATGTACACCAAGCAGGATATGACACCATGAAAACGGTTTGAAAACTGCTATTATAAACCATTTTAAAGCAGTAGTGTAGATCCTGCCTAGCAACTGCAGAAGATCTGACAACTTCATACTAGGAACAGGCATCGGATTGGCTCTCTGGTGTCACCTGATTTCCTGGGCTGTTGTGTGACTCTTTCAGCATGAAATGTCTGCAGTTCCCTCTTTTAGCTGGCAAGCCCCTGTGGTGAAAGGAGAAGAACATTGGGCTTGACTTACTCACAGGATTCCCAACTCAAGAGCTGCAGTTGCTGATTGTGGCTACTAATATAATATGACAGGAAAGATGTCTATGAATGGAAAGCCCATTTAATAGCACCACAGGGAGGCTCTTGAGTTGGATCTTGAGGGGAGGACAAAGTTAAACCTTTCTTCCCCTCTCCCTGAGGAAGGCAGTCTTTCTCTCCTTGCTTGGAGAGGACAGGGGACTGCCGTAGCCCATTTTATTCTATTCCACGATTTCTCTCTCAAGTCAAGAATGAGATTCTTGAGAAAGAAACCATAGAGCAGAGAGGGCTAGAGCATGTTTCACCACTCTAGCTCAGGGTATTCCATGGTTTCTCTCTTGAGAATCTGATTCTCGAGAGAGAAACCACAGGGTATGGAGGGCTAGAGTGGTACAGCATCCATTTTCACTCCCAGAGGAACTAGAGTGGAGCAGTGTCCATAAAAAATCAGGGGCAACAGGAGAGAAATTCGGGGGGGGGGGAGGGGAGCTAGGCCATTGGTGGGCTATGGGGGAGACCTCGTAAGGTATGCATGCAGCCCACATGTGCATTAAAAACACCTTGTTACTTATTCTGAGTACTTGGTACTTATTTTGCTTAGTTCTTAAATTATGAGGAGAAAGTTATGGGGATTTAATTAGTCTGACCATCTGAAAAGGAGGACAGGGCTCATATAACTTTAACAGATGTAGAGAAAAGGGAATTTCAGCAGGTGTCATTAGTATGCAATTAGTTCCTGGTGAAATCCCCTCTTCATCACAACAGTTAAAGTTGCAGGGGCCCTGCCTTCTTTTGTATATCGTCACTCTAGTATAGTGCCTGCACCTTTAACAGTTGTGATGAAGAGGGAATTTCACCAGGAACTAATTGCATACAAATGACACCGGCTGAAATTCCCTTTTCTCTACAACTGTTAAAGTTACATGAGCCCTGTCCTCCTTTTCAGATGGTCAACCTAGCTTTAATGAAAGCCCCCTACCCCACTTCCTACCTCTGTCCAATTGTAGCCAAAGCATGCCCCCTTTTGGTTTTCTAGAAAGAGCAGCAAATGTGGCCATCACAAAACGTAAGGGGACTCCATCCCCTCTTCCTGTCCCTGGTAATTCAAGCACTGTCTTTACTGACAACTAAAAAGGGGAGTCAGGCAAGGAGACCTCCTCCTGGTTGAGCATCTCATAAATATAAGGCTTACTTACATATACATGGATTATAGGACTTCAGTGGTCATAGCTTCCCCCACCACTACACACAAAATCTTGGGAAATGTACTTTGATGGGTAAGTGTCCAGTTATGGGGTTCTGAGGAGGGCAATGAGGATGATCAGGGGTCTGGAAACAAAGTCCTGTGAGGACAGACTGAGGGGAGACATGATAGCACTCTTCAGGGACTTGAAAGGTTGTCACACAGAGGAGAGCCAGGATCTCTTCTTGATCATCCCAGAGTACAGGATGCGGAATAATGGGATCAAGTTACAGAAAGCCAGATTCCAGCTGGACATCAAGAAAAAACCTCCTGACTGTTAGAGCAGTAAAACAATGGAACCAATGAGGTGTTCAAGAGGCAGCTGGACAAACATCTGTCAGGTATGCTTTAAGGTGGATTTCTGCACTGAGCAAGGGGTTGGACTCAATGGCCTTATAAGTCCTTTCCAACTCTACTATTCTACTATTCTATGATTCTATGTTCAGTTAGGAAGTCACACCTTCTAAAAATCAAAACAAACAAAAAACAGTCCCCAGAGTTCTCTGGGGGCAGAGAATGACTACAAAACCAGTTAAAATCGGTAATATAGACATGATCATTGCTCAACATAGTTCTAGATGACGTTCTAGAATAAAAGGGGGGGAAAAAGATGGGGAATATATTCTTCAAGTCAGATGTTTAATGCTGCCGTTTTATAGCTCAGTGGATCTGAACAAATCACAATGTGCTGTCAAAAGAATGAGCGCTAATTAGTCCCAGAAGTTAACGTTGCCACTTCTAAACGATATGATATAGAGATTTGTCTGCTTGACATACGTACTGTGCCAACTCTACAAAAATTGGGGTGGGGGGAATCAATCAAAGTCACAATGCAAAAGCTACCCATAAGTGACTGGGACCATTGAGTTTCCTTAGATCTGATCTTGCATGCCAGGTTTCATCTATCACCATCTATTTACATGTAAGCCTACCATGGAAACAGCTAAGAACTAAAGACATTAATCCTAATTACTCTTCTGGAAAATTGTGAATGTATTTTCTTGCAGTTAAAATGAATTCCACATGGTGACTTTGATCTGGGGTAAATATCAGCTGGGTCAAATGGTAACGTTTCTTTTGAATTGGACCATTTCAAACTGGAGACCCTCTCTCTCTCTCTCTCTCTCTCTCTCTCTCTCTCTTTCTCTCCCTCCCTCCCTCCCTCCCTCCCTCCCTCCTGTCACCTTCCGGGGTTCAAAGATGTGATATTATTCCCCCTTGCACTTCAACCTGTGTAAGAAAACCTTTACCAAATGGTCCAGCTGATTGTACAAACTGGCCCTTGGAGAGCAGTCTACTGATCAGATCGACAGAAGCAGTAGAGAATGGTACCAGATACAGACCAAAGCAAATAAGAAGTCTATTTTGGTCTGGCACTCAGATCTTGTGCATGCAAAGCCCACACTCCATTGGGACCATACGAAGGGATTAGATTTCCTCCCTTCCCATGCTTTTCTGTTCTGTAGGTCCCGTCTGCCCCACATTCTACTCCAGTGTGCATGTACCTATCAGGAAAACACAACGCAAAAGAATTGTCACTCAATCATACATAACAACCTTCTTAATCTGGTGCCTTTCAGATGCACTGGGCTCCATTTCCCATAATTCCCAGCCAGCATGGCCAATGGCCATTCCTGGAGGGTGCCATGTTGAGGACGGCTGATACATCCCATGACATCAAGATTGCTATTTCCTCCCAGTATTTTATCAATGAATGAGCACATCTGTGGGGCAGGGGGAGGACATGAAGGAACTGAGCTCTGTGGCAAACTGCACATTCACTGTGCTTTGTACAAAACTTGGAAAGCCCAGTAAAAAATGATGGGTTCCTAGCTAACTGGTTCCCCTTCAGGAAAACCCCACCAGATAAGGCAGGACTCCAAAATCCAGGGAGAAATTCAGAGAAGGGGATTTTTGGGAAACCTCCCTCCCTATACTCCCTTGAGGCATGGTTATTATATCAGCTGTGCCCTTCCATTGTAATGTAAACATGCCAAAAGCACCCAACTAGAGTCAACAAAATGACCACATCTGTATACAATGAGTAATTGCCTGGGTGCATGCCATAGTCCGTTTTCCATCCATCGCCAAAGAATCCATTCCATTCCCATAACAGCGCACAAACGCTTCTGTAAAGCTCAGAGCACTCCTCGAGTGCCACATAAAGAACAGACAGTGGGGCCACATTTCATAAATGACTGGCAGAAATAACATCATGCAAACCATTAAGCGGCCCATTTACAGCACACAGCGTGTCAGATTTTATTGATATAAGACGAAGCCTATCTGAACACCTCAGATTTCCATGCAACTTGCCAAAACGAGGTGGAAGGATGAATGCGCCACAAAATAGGATTGGGATATATTTTATCAGCTGTCCGTTTTGCATTCTGCACACAGATTTGTCTCTGACTGCCACCATAAATCCATATGTTCAAAAGCTAAGGTTGGTTCAAGAATGTGAATGGGGAACTCCCACACACCTGTGTTTCATTTCAGATGTGGCTTGGCTGCTCTTTCCAAACTTTTCAGGTCATGGGGGGGGGGGGGGCGAACTATTGTACATACATCTCTCCTTTGAGGAAGGGTGTTGGGATTGTTTAGCTTGGAAAATAGTAGGCTAAGGGGAGACATGATAGAAGTGTACAAAATTATTCATAGGATGGAGAATGTGGATAGGGAGATGTTTTTCTCCCTCTCCCATAATACTAGAACCCAGGATCATCTCATGAAGCTAGTTAGCAGGAGATTCAGGACAAATAAAAGGAAATACTTCCTCACAAAGCACATAGTGAAGGTATGGAATTCACTACCACAAAATGTTCACTACCACCTATTTGGTTGGCTGTAAAAGGGGGTTGGATAAATTCCTGGAGGAGAAGGCTATCAGTGGCTACTATGTGCTACCTCTAGTCGAGGCAGTAAGCCTATATGCACCAGGTGCTGGGAAACATGGTTGGGGGGGGGGGGCTGTTTCATTCATGACCTGCTTTGATGGTCGGCAGCTGGTTGGCCACTGTGTGAACAGAGTGCTGGACTACATGGACCCTTAGTCTGATCCAGAATGGCTCTTCTTATGGTTTTTTTGAGTAAGTGATGAATCTGCTCTGGGTTTCTACGTATCCTGAGCATACATAGAATTTCAAGCACCAAGAAATGAAATTTAGTTCTAGCTATCTGGGAAATTAGATCCTTTCAAAAATACATATTTAAGGAATTAGGGCCAAAACAGACATTACATTAAAGATGTAGCAAGCAGCTATGTCTTTTGTCCTTTTTTTTTTTTTTTACTCTAGTGTAAATATAGGAGGCCTGGTCAGGATTGGGACCCTAGTGAGTGGTACAGGAGGGGATTTCCCCCTTGCTGCAGTCCCAATCTGGATTTGGTCCCCCCCTACCTGCACTTGATACTTTAAGGTAGTGCTCCATTTACATGAATGTGCTTACACTAGAGTAAAGAAAGAGCAAAAGACAGCTGCTTGCTATGACGTTCATTTCATGTCCGCTTTGGCCCTTAGAATCTGAAGTTCTTCTCTACTGAAGATTCAGCATCCAACCGAAGGATCCGTGAATGAACCTGAATGGTTTCTTCATTCATGCATACAAACGGTTCCATTATTTTGAATGGTGCCACAAAATGCCCAGGACCGTCAAATACAATCCAACCCTATAAAAAGGCACTACAGATTATTATTATTATTATTATTATTATTATTATTATTATTATTTTTAATGATTGCAGCCTCAGAAGGAAGAAAGGAGAATATTCTTACCAGAGATTTCATAAACAAGAGACTAATTATCTTCTATGGTACAATGATGAGCTTTAAAGTAAGGAACATCTGGCATCCCAAGTGGAAAAAACAGGAATGTGTGTGTGTGTGTGTGTATGCAAAGTTCACCCACGTAAACACACTTTGCAAAGCGAACGTGAGCAGAAATGTCTCTTTTCTTCCTCCTGCTAGTACCCCAAGCCAAGGACCTAAGCTTCTCCAACACGGATAACAAATGAAACAGGCTGCAGGAATAGAAGCTCTGAATGTCTCACATTACCTCAGGTGTTCACAATGTTGCTGCAGCCAGAGAAAAATGAGCAGAAGCTTTAACTGGAGGCCCTGGCAGAAGATAAAGGCAAAAACAAGGGCTCCCTTGCTTCAGAATCTCATGTCTGCAAGTAGCAAGGGTGAGCATGATACAGGAAGGTTTGGCTCTGGTGCAGAAACGATATGATTCGCTTAAGAGAGAGCTGCTCGCTAAGCAAAGCTATGGAGAAAGGGATCTCGGTGCTTCAGAGACCAGGGGGCTGTCTTCACAATGACACATTGGCGCTGCGAGCCCCCAATACCCCATGCTTGCACTCCATCAGGGTTGTTCCCATGCTAAGCAGCAAACGCAGGGTTTGCATCCAAGAAGGAGCCGCCCCAGCTCCGTGCGCTGCCGCCCACATATACCGTATTTCACCAAATCTAAGACGATTGGCTTTTGTTTACAACCCTCCCTCCTCCCTCCCCGGGACCAGCTGGGATGAAAGGGTGGCGGCGGTGAGGGCGCAAGCGGAGCCTCCAAGGCTTGATCCACACTGGGCGGGGTGCAGCACTTGGAAGCGGCTTTTGGCGCAGGGAGGGCGCGTCAAGAACTACCTGCCCCTGCTTTGTAGTAACGCTGTGTTTCCAGGCCCGGGAGGTCATTGCCAGCGGCGCTGGCGGTGTGGACCGGGGCGGAATGGACCGGGGCAGTGCTGGTGGCAAGGACTGGGGCAGCGCAGACCGGGGAAGCGCTGGAGGCCAAGGAGGTCAGTGCCAGTGGCGCGGAGGCGAGTGGGGAAAGCTGAGTCACTGGGGGGGGGGGGGAACTTCAACCCCATACCAGCGCTGGAGAAATCCGGCGATTCTTAGACGCCATCGATTCTAAGACACGCTCCATTTTTACAGACGTAAATCTGGGGAGAAAAGTGCGTCTTAGAATCGAGGAAATACGGTATTTTGGGTTTCTTGGTCCAATTTAAAGTGCAGGTTTTGGTCTTTAAAGACCAAAACAACTTGGGACTAGGTTACTCCCATAAGTAAAAACCCAAACCTTTAAATCTTCTGCAGATGTTCTCAAAAGCTGCATTTCAAATAGTCTATTAAGGCAAACGTGTTTCAAATCTGTCCATTTTGCTTTCTTTTGCATTCCATTAAAAAAAATAAATCTGATGTTCTTCCTCTCCTAAATATGGTTAATGAATTTTAGTAAATTCTCATCAAAAACGAACTGAAATGCAATTCTCACCTATCTGAATGGGTCAAATTCAACAGCAATTCCCATGTTACTGTTGCCCTGAATATGGAGAAATTTGTGAATTTTGCTAAATTCTTATCAAAACCAAACTGAACTGAAATTTGCAACCATCCCTAGTTTCAAATCAATGACTCTTCTTCAGGGGCAAGTAAAGCAATTCTGTATTCGATCTGCTAAAGTCACCTTTTGGGGGTTAAGCATTTTCCCTTTCTTCTGCTTTGGCTACTCCTGGAAAAAGGGTGTTGGGTTAAAACTGTGGTCTGATCTACTTACTAGCGTGCTTCCTACGTTCTTAAGAGCATACAGGGGAGAATTGCATGTGCTTACCATAGATTCTCCGCCTGCATGTTCGTCCCTCATTACTTCCTCTTTTGAAAGAGGAAGTAAACAACGTCCACGTGGCCCATGCCGTGGGCCGTTTTGATCCCGCTGCTTCTCCTGCACACAGCAGGGGATGGCGGCAACTTCCATCATTAAAAATAAATCAGAGTTACTGGGGGGGTGTTGTCATGCGAAGAAGGCTAAAAGGGGTGGGAGGCGTGCGGGAGGCAGGTGACATCATGGGAGGGACCCATGAAAACCCATGAGTGCCCAGTAACGAGCATCCAATAAAATGCTTGTCTAACGGAGCTCTAAATGTGAAAACAAAAACGACAACAAAAAAAACCCACCCTCCGAATCTTAGATGCAAAAACAGCTCCTTTAAGAATCCCGCACAAGCATTAGTTTTGCATTCGTTGATTGGAGAACTGCAATTAAGGCAAGCATTTCTACAGCACCTGTGCACCAAGATGAATCAGCAATTTTAAAGGGGAAGAAAGAGAAGGAGAGGGGGGGGAGAGAGAGAGAGAGAGAGAGAGAGGAGGGGTGGAGAGGGAACATTTGGACAGCTGCGGAGTTACAGAAAGCTGCTGCAACCTAGGAAGTGGTTGACCAGATTTGATCTGACCTGAGAAAATGGCTGCCACACGGATATTTTTTTTTTACAAAAAATTAGGTCTATTAACCAGTCACATTGTCATAGAATCCTCAAGCATTTAAGAATTAATTGGGATAAACCTGTTCCAGGGAGAAAGGGAGAGCGAGAACGAGAGAGAGGCATGCTAATTAGTAAAACCCAATTTCACAATCGAGATTCTAAACTACTATAATGAGTTATTAGTTATAGCTAATAGCGTGATGCAGACTTAAAAAGTCTGATGCCAACAATATTCAACATTTATTTGAGAATAAAATAAAGCTAGAGCCCCAGGGATAGCTGAAATTTTGTTTAGATTAAAATGAACAAATAATTAAAAACAAAAACGAGAAAACACTTAGCAGCTACAAATAGATGGAAGACATATTAAAGATATGGTTGCAGGGCAGGGTGTGTCTACTCCTAAATGGACAGGGAGGGACAGTCAATGTCTGTAGGTGTAGAATCGCACACTGTCTCTTACAGGGCTGAGGAACAAAGAATCCACGCAACCCTTTTCTATAACGTGATATCGACACTATCAAGAATTTAGGCAGCAATTCTGTACCCACTTACCTGGGAGCCAGCCCCACTGAACTCCACAGGACTTTGGAGTAGATATGCCTAGGATTGTTCTGTTAAACTGTCAGCTACACAAAATATTGTCCAAGAGCATGATGGGAACCCTGAATTATGTGAAATGCTGGTCTTTTGTATTCAAACCTTCCTGTGATTTTAGAGAAGGATGCATCTCGAAATGCATCACACCTTTCCATACCAGTTTCTACAATATATCCTTTGTTATTGGTAACTGATTTTTCTGCTGCATACAGTGTACATAACGGCATCCTTGGCTTCATGGAATATTTGACTGTGGTCAAATGCACATAAAAAAACAACAACTTCCAACAGTCTACAATCCATAATCCCTGTATTAGGCCAAATCAAATATTGAAAAAGAATGTGCAAGCTTTTGAGAGCTCCAGGTCTCTTCATCAGGCAAAGATGTTTCAAAAAAATTAAAAATAAAAAGCCTGACTCCTGTCCAAAGAGTGGTAACCCAATCAACAATGACAGGTAAGCCACAGTTTATGAGACCCATGTGGCCCCGAAGATGCTCAAGCGTGACCCCTAGCACACGAGTGGCTCAAAAGGCAATAAAGAGAAGAGACCCTTAGCATGTCTGTGTGTCCACTAGATGGTGCCTCTGAGTTGTGCCTGTCTCCTCCTGGGACTGAAAAAGGAATCCAAGATGTTGGACGACTCAGTGGTAGAACATCTGCTTTAAACACAGAGGGTACCAGGTTTGATCTTCAGCATCTCCAGGTAGGGCTGGAATAATTCCTGCCTGAAACCCTGGGGAGCCGCTGCCGGTCAGTGTCGACAATACTTGGCTTGATAGACCCATCCAGTGTAAGGCAACTTCCTATGTTTCTATAGCATCCAATGATGAGGTCCAGATGGTAGAGGACCAAAGACAATGTGCTAATAGCAGGGGGAATCAAAACTGTTAAGGTTTGGCAGATGAGACATGAGGTTTGCTACCTCCCATCCCAGGAACATCCCTGATGCTGTGGGAGGCAAAGCAGCCCCTGGCTCTTCTTGCCAATTATTATTATTATTATTATTATTATTATTATTATTATTATTTACATTTATATACCACCCCCTAGCTGAAGCTCTCTGGGTGGTTTACAAAGATTAAAAACATTGAACATTTAAAAACCAATATACAAAATTTAAAACCATAAAACGCATAAAAAAACCTACAAATCAACTATCCAGGGGGTCATTTGAAAAAACTTATGCTGTTAAATGCCTGGGAGAAGAGAAAAGTCTTAACCTGGTGCCGAAAAGATAACAGTGTTGGCCCCAGGTGAGCTTTGTTAGGGAGATCGTTCCACAATTGGGGGCTACCAAAGAGAAGGCCCTCTCCCTTGTTGCCGACCTCCAAGCTTCTCTCGGAGTAGGCACCCGGTGGAGGACCTTAGATGTTGAATGTAGTGTACAGGTAAGTTCACGTCGGGAGAGGCATTCCATCAGGTTAAAACCAGCACCTTGAATCGGGCTCGGACACGTGCAGGCAGCCAATGCAAGTGGGTCTGAGTTCCCTCTCTGGTCTTGTCATCCAGCCCATTCTACACCTGGGAAACAGGTAATAGGAGCTACCAGGTTTCCTGCTACATTGGAGGATTGAACAGGTATGTGCAGGACACAAAGCGGCAACTCTAAGGGTCATGCATTACAGCCATGCTAACAGAGAAGGACGAAGTGCTGGGATGTTGTGTGTGTTTGGGGCACATCACTGGGGGAGCGAGAAGTGGAGGCATGGGTTGTGGCATGCCTCTTCTTGGCTATTGTCCATATGAAGAACTCGCTAGGCAGCTCCACTTGCTAGCAGCTCTAAAGAACTTTGGCTGCTCCCAATGTACTGCCTCTCTAGCAAGTGTGAGCACGACCCGGTACATCGCTGGGTTGGCCAAAGGCCAACAATGCAAATCAGGTTGGTTGTAATCTGTTGGATTTTGGCATGCTACTTTCTCCTGTTACAAAGCACTCAAGGCCCTGTAGCCAATGAGATTTCTGTGCCCTTCTGACCTTGGACAACTCAAGGTCTTGGGAATGGACTTCAGTACCGAGGGACTCATCATTCCTCTTTCATTGTTCCATTTTAAAAGCGGGCTCAGAGGTTACGGAAGAGGCTGAGAAATATTTGCAAGAACTCACTTCATTTCAATATTTTATGGCACTTCTTTAAAACGATGCCTCAAGGGCACTACTTTTACGTTTAGTTTAGTTTAAGGTTTTTGATGTGTGGGGATATTTTATTTATTTTTTTAAGTTTTTGCTTTACAGGGCAATTTCGTCTGTCACTTGTCCAGAACGGCAACACTTCACTTTGCTCTGTAGTCTGCTAGGCTAAAACTGGAGTTGTTAATGAGTCATGCTGTCATGCAAATAAAGCAACCCCTCTGGGCCAACATATAAATTTACAGCGTTGTTAAAGAATGTGATTATTTTCTGAAGCACCAAAGGCTCCAACGAGTTGGCATGGTAGTCATTCAACAGTAGCTAGTGGTCAAAGCTCTGAGTAGCACCATAAATTAATCCACAGGCTTGTTAATGTTTGAAGTGGGGAGGATTCCTGCAATCCCCATTTTTGTCACTGATTGTGAAATGCATAGTGTTATTCAAAACAGCCTCTGCTGTGATGAGATCAAAAACATCCAGTCATTATTCCTTTTGAGGGCCCAGAACTTAGAACGATGACCAAATCACCCCAGGATGAGTTCTCTCAACCCTGGCGTTCTTTGATTATCTGGACAGAAGAAGACAATGACTCTAACAGGCCTGGAGCTGGCAGCCGGCATAATGGGGCAAGTGCCAGAGGGCTCATTGAGGCTGATACTGGCTTTCCTCCTTTTAAAATTGTTTCCATTTTTTATGGCCCAGTGCTATAAAGAGTTACATTAGGCCAAGCTGTAGCCACTGCTATCTCCCTTATCCGCAACATACTTGGGGCCCCACATGGATTTTGGATACTGGGAATAGAAACATTGGGGCTAAGGAAGATGATGGCAGCAATAGGGCAGCAAGGCCTTATCCAACTCTCCTCGTTACAGTGATGGACTGGTAGGTTTTGGGGGATTGACCAGGCAGGCATTGTGTCCAGTCCCCATCAAACCTGGCATTGGCCCTGCATTCTACAGATATCTGGACTAAACTTGTACAAATAATACTCCTTACCAGTTGACGGAATGATACATGCAACCAAACTACCCAGGGATAATCAGCCATGTGGGCTCTCTGTCATAGCTCGCCCGATAGTATTATTTTGCCCCCATATTAGATGGAGATGTGGAACATAACAGCTGTCAATCACTTCTCGGTTCTGAAGCAAACAACAAAATCTGTGTGACCCCCAAGTTTTGGAGGACTTTCACCCCAGCCCTGAAAGTTGGCTAACACACCACTAACTGCGAGGATCTGGGTTGGCGAAAGACCCCAAATGCAAATCAGTTTGATTCCACTCCACTGGATCGTGGCACAACACAAGCCACGTGAGGCAATATAGCCACTGAAATGAGGGGGGGCACAGACACACCTGCCCATCACCACTGATTGGCTGCTTGTGGGTGGCCAAATGCCTCCCAAGAAGAATCAAATTGGGGGGGGGGAACCTTACAATGCCGCACTGCACAGAATGAAAGCAATGGGGGCAGATATGCAATATAGTCCCTCCGTCTTCTCACTTATGGCAAATCACAAAAACAGGTATTTTGCTAGTTTACTGTAACAGGGATGGGGAGAAAAGTATGGCTTCATAAGGACACAATCCTATTCATGTTTGGACAGAAAAAAGTCCTACAATACCCAGCATTCCCCAGCCAGCATGGAGAATCCTGGGAGTAACTGAAATTCTGTTCTGTCTAAATATGCATTACATCGCACTCTGAGACTGGCAAAGACATTTTGTTCCATTTAGCTGTGCAGAAGGCTAGCCAGGATACAAAGAACATGAATGTTCCTATGCCACTATTAAGAGCCAGTCCGGGGGGGGGGGGGTCCTAATTCACTGGACCAATAGCCATGTTTTGGTGAAAAGGCGGGAAAATCAATTAAACAAACAAGCCAACACATTAATACATAATAATTGGAAAAGCCATGTAGTTGCATCTTAGTTGAAAGGGCGAACCCAGCACTCCATTCCATCTGCAAATGACGGTGTCTAGCACCAGATACTGGGGCCACCAGGGGCAGGAAGGAGATTTAGCCTTCAACTCCAATGGGGGGCAGACAATTCCACCCTTTTACTTCCTTTTGCCTGTCGAAATGAATGGATGTCATTCATGCAAAATGCTGCACGTGGGGGACAAAATGCATTGGTTGGCCCAGGCTGCTCTACCAGGAACCCAATGGTTGGTTGGAGAGAGAAGATCCAATGACAGTGAATGGCTGGCATTCATTCCTGGAGCCAATGCTGAAGTGGGGCAAACTCCATTCGCTGTTCCTGGTAGTGGGTTGTCCAAGTGTCCATCCAAACTAACCAGAGTAGGGGTTGGGCAACGCATCTTATTCCGTTTCATTTTCAAGTCAACACTTCTATATTACTCATCCAATATATATTAGCCACTGGGGTGGTTTACAGAATTGCATGGAGGGGAGAGAGACACATTGCCACCCACCCACCCCAACCTGGAGTCCTTGCAATCTTGTTTATCCAGCAACATGCACAGTCCCAGACCTGACATTGAACAAGGCACCCTCGGGCAGCGGCTGGGGCCCCGACAGGGCCCACCATTAACACTTGCCCTGCCTTCCTTTACTAATTATTTAATCCCCCTCCTTTATGTTTCTTTTTTCACATCACTCCGAATACATGCTGGCCAGCTTGGGGCTGCCATTTTGATTACCCGGTATCTGTCCGGAGTGTTGGGGTGGGAGAAATTAAAATGGCAGCCCCACCCCCATGTTCCCGGTGCTGATTCAGATCACTGCTGCTGCCCCAGACACGCCTGACACGGCAGCTCTCTAAGGCCCACAGACACAGGAGAGCACTTGGCCTAGGGCACCTCATCCCAAATCTGGAGTCAGCCCTGCAGGGCCTGTTAAAAGAACAGGCGTTTTGCTAGCTTATCATAAAGGCGAAGAAACGGAGTGTGTGTGAGTGTGTGAGTGTGTGTATGTGCAGCTTCCTGAGAATAGGGAAGGCTAAGTTGTATTTTTGCTATGCAGAAGGCTAGCCAGGACATGAACAGCATGAGTCAATGAGGGCTCTCGTCCCACATCCCTCCAGGGAGAAGTTGTCATTCCTCTTTCATGTCTATTCAGTCCCTGGCCCTTTTTAGTGAGACAAGGATACCGACAAACGGCAACAGCTCTTGCAATATGCACTGTGAGCTGGGCTGAGTAGGCTGACCATATGAAAAGGAGGACAGGGCTCATGTAACTTTAACAGTTGTAGAGAAACGGGAATTTCAGCCAGAGTCATTTGTATGCAATTAGTTCCTGGTGAAATTCCCTCTTCATCACAACAGTTAAAGTTGCAGGGGCCCTGCCTTCTTTTGTATCTGGTCACTCTAGTATAGTGCCTGCACCTTTAACAGTTGTGATGAAGAGGGAATTTCACCAGGAACTAATTGCATACAAATGACACCGGCTGAAATTCCCTTTTCTCTACAACTGTTAAAGTTACATGAGCCCTGTCCTCCTTTTCATATGGTCAGCCTAGGACTGAGGCCACGCCAACTCAGCCCGTGACCAATGGGCCACTGCATAGCTGTCAAGAAGTCACGGCCCTCCCCCTCCGGTTGTTGTTGCGATCACTACTATTGTTTTTAAAGCGTCGCAATCACGTTTTTCATATTTTCCCCCCCAGAGCTCCCAAATCAGTCCAAACCAGACTTTTTTTAAAAAAAACATAAAGCACCATTACCCACGCAGAGCAACAATGAAAACCGAACCTGCATTCCTACTAAAAGCAACCGCCAACACTGCAACTATAGAAAGATATGTCTGAAACCAGGATTCAGGGCAAGCATCTGAGCAGCAGCAGCCCATTAAAATGTCAGCAGCTGAAAAACACCTCCCTAAATGGGGAAATGGTGGCTAACCCTGCTGCTTCAGACCAAAGGTTCATCTCATCTTGCATCCAGTTTCCTTCAGTGGCCAGAAAGCTGAACATGAAAGTAAGAGCTTCACTCGTTGTTTGCCCCTCAACAGTTGGTCTTCAGGGGTGTACTTGTTCTGACAGGGGCGCTATTTGACCGTGTCATAGCTAATGGCCATGGAAAAACATATGCAAGGGAGTTGCCAGGTGGATCTGTCTTTGGAAGGTGGTCCAAAGTAGGCGTGCCACATATAAGGAGACCCTGTTTGAGGGATAGGTAACCTAGTGTCTCCAGGGGTTGTGCCCAATGTTAGTCCTAGTTAAGAGTGGATGCATTGAAATGAATGGGACTTAGGTTAGTGACGATTAACTTCAGTCCCATTCATTTAAATGGGTTTATTCTAAGTAGGACTAACATGGGATATTGCCCTATGGTCTCCCCTAGCTGAAGCACTCTTGACAGTTTACAAAATGAATGATTTCAATTTCTAACATGGCAGTCCTTTGCCTGTTTCTCTCCCCAACCCCACACCTCACTGGGTCCTCTTTTTCGGGTTCCCAAACATGGTCACCCTAGCAGCCTCCAGCTTCAGAATGGTGGTGGGTTCTGCCCCGCTGGATGTCTTCAAGAAGTGGTAGGGCATCCTTCTGTTGGAGATGCTCAAGCATTGTCCAACAAGACCTCTTCCAACTCTATGATTCTATTTCTCATTTCTTTTTTTTTCTCCATTTATTTAGCTATTCCCCCCGCCCTGCTGATTCTCATATTACAGCAAGTTATGTCAAAATTCAGGCAAGAATTAGCAGTAATGGCTGTTTAATACACCATTACAACCAGGGTGATAGGAAAACAGTAAAAGAATAATTTATCTATAGCTGGCCCATTACGTGGCTCTCTTAAAATACAGCTATATTGGTTTACAATATTTAAAAAGGATTCTATCATCACTGTTTGCACAATTCCAAAGCCATTTCCTACAAATTATTGCATAACAAAGGGACGAAAAATGTGTTGGACAAAGCAGTATGCGCTCAAATTTCAATGTAATCTGGGACACAAATCATTACCCTTACAATAGGCTAAATCTAGTTATGTTCATATGTTTGCTTGCTATAAAGCAAATGTAGATGTAGCTAGCTGGAAGCAAAATCCTCATTCAAAACCCACCTAATCCTGAATTTGAGAAAGCTAACCAATTAAAAACAAACATACAAACCTGAGTGCAGGATGATAACGGTGGAGAATACACTGGACTTGGACTATGAAAACCTGATCCCACGAAACTCCCAGGGTGGCTTGGGCATTTTGCCCTGTCTTTCTACCCCCTACTACACAGGGTTATTGTGAGGATACAAAATAGCAAAAGGTCTCATATCGATTATTCATTCATTTCCATATACATTGCTCTGAATTTCTCAGAGGATGAATGAAGATATGAGCAAATAAATGGTAACACACCATAACATCATATCCTCTAACAAGTCGGAAGCAAACTTCAAACATTAGAATGACTTCGGGAGAAACAACTGCAACAAATTATAGCTTTCCCTGTGTGTTTGCTTTGCTCTTTCACTTTCTCTCTCGTCTTTTTTTAAAAATCTCATTTATAGCACCATAGTCAAAGCTGAAGTTGTAAGCCAGTGTTCTCCAACCGAATGACCCCAAGACATTTTGGGTTGCAACTCCCATAATTCCCCAACCAGCATGGCCAATCCTGGCTGGAAATTATGGGAGTTGCAGTCCAACATACCTGGAAGATACCAGGTTGCGGAATACTGTTTTAAGCCAAAACATGCACATCTGCTGAATTATGTTCAAATTCAACAATTCATGAGGCCACAACGTTCCTTCTTCTATACATAGTGCTTGGGTTGTCCCTACTATGAGGAAGAGTGGTGTGACTGCTTCAGTGTGCAGATGTTGAGGGAGAGGTAGCAGCAGAAAGTTGCTGGAGGTCAGAGCTGGGCATGCCGCATATCTTGTCTAGGAAATTCCATTCCGTTTAAGCCTGATGTTCCAGTAATCGGTGGCGGACTGTAGTGGATTTTTTAACTTCCAATTCTGGAAATACTTCGCACATTTTCTTTTTGGGTCCAGCCATTTGCACAAATTGCAATTTGCGCATTTTTTCGGGATCTTGAAATGGGTGTTGTACCGTTTTCCATGTTTTTTTAACTGGCGATCTTGCGCAAGTGCGCACTATTGCAAGCCCACCAGTCTGCTGTGTGGCCCCACGGGGGCATATTTCCCTCTCGTCAATGTCCCTGAAAGTTTCATCCTCACTATGCACTTCTTCATTTAATCTAGTAGAGCCATATTCCATACTTGTCTTAGGACAGACATTTCGACCGTTTAGAATGGGGGAAACCTGAAAGACCTGGAAAACCACCCAATGATGGGGGCGGGTGGAGGCATGGGGAAAGAGCCTCCAGGCAGGCTGGATTTGGCCTACAAGTCTGAGGTTTGTCATTCCTGCTCTTGGATGTGGTGACAAATTAAAATGTCAGCTCTCAACCCCACTCCTGGGTTTCCTGGTCTTATTGGATCCCCCACTGTTGCTTCTGTTTCATCTAAGGTCCTCCTCCAAGTGCCCACTCCAAGGGAAGCTTGGAGGATGGCAACAAGGGAGAGGGCCTTTTCAGGGGTGGCCTCCCAACTGTGGAACGATCTCCCCGATGAGGCTCGCCTGGCACCAACATTGTTCTGTTTTCGGTGCCTAAGACTTTTCTCTTCTCCCAGGCATTTAACAGCATATGTTGAATTTTTTTTTAACTGACCCCTGGATAGTTGATATGTCGTTTGTTTTTATGCTTTTTATGGTTTTAAATTTTGTACATTGGTTTTAAACGTTCAGTGTTTTTAATCTTTGTAAACCGCCCAGAGAGCTTCGACTATGGGGCGGTATATAAATGGAAATAATAATAATAATAATAATAATAATAATAATAATAATAATAATTCAATAATCAGATAAGCCCGCTGGGGGGCCACTACTATAGCAGAGGAACCCCCCAAGGGCACCTTGTCACCACCACCACCCCAACCTGGATCTGGCCCTGATTTTTGCACTGCATCCATCTCTAGAATGCTGAACATTTCTTATTTTACAGCAGTCGGTCTCCATTTCAGATGATGACAGTATCACAATTAAGCAAACATGAGGGAAATTCAGCTTTAATGCACACAAATGAATTAAACTAGACATAAGCCGGTTATGAAACAATGACAGATTTGGGAGGGGAAGAGAGGCAGAGGGAGAAGTAAAGAGTGAATTTAACCATTATTAAAATGACAAACCTTGGGACTGCTGACTGTAAACAATTTTTGCCACCCAATTAAACAGCCCATTAAGTATTTCTTTTCCCCTCTGAAAGAGATGTTTGGCGGCGGCCAATCGGAAAACTGTTGACTTTGCAATGGTTAAGGCTCCGAGTTAATGGAGCTGATTTTAAAAACCTGCATTTCTCTTATATAATTCATTGCAACTGCAGCATCAAACCCCTCTGTATAATGCCATTCATTCTGGAAAAAAATCTGAAACACAGCAATGATCGCCTCCCACGTGTGGGAGTGTGTGTGTGTGTGTGTGTGAGAGAGAGAGAGAGAGAGAGAGAGAGTCACAAGCTTATAAACATAAAATGTAGCCAGCGAACATGAATGGAAAGGAGCATAGAACGTGTCCTGCTAAAGTAGGGTGACCACATAAAATCCAGGTCAGAGCTCATGTAACTTTAACAGTTGTAGAGAAAAGGGAATTTCAGCCAGTGTCATTTGTATGCAATTAGTTCCTGGTGAAATTCCCTCTTCATCACAACAGTTAAAGGTGCAGGCACTATACTAGAGTAACCATATACAAAAGAAGGCAAGGCCCCTGCAACTTTAACTGTTGTGAGGAAGAGGGAATTTCACCAGGAACTAATTGCAGACAAATGACACTGGCTGAAATTCCCTTTTCTCTACAACTGTTAAAGTGACATGAGCCCTGACCTGGATTTTATCTGGTCACCCTAGCTAAAGGTCTCCTTCTTTTTTGAGGCTGACAGATTTGCCCTGAAAGATCAGGAGGGCTGTGCTTGCATGGGGATATAGAATTGTTTGGTGGTTACCCAAGCTTTGAAACCAATTGCAAACATTTTTAGAAAATGGTTCTGGAAAGGGAGGCACAGACTCGGCAGAAGAGGTGTTAACCCTGCCCATACTCCAGTAGTGATGTGGCTTTTCAGTCCTGACCCCTTCTCCTTTTGGGGAGGGCTGCAGTTCAATGACAGAGGATATGCTCTGGGTGAAAAAGCCCCAGGCCTCAATTCCGCAAATCTCTAGTAGGGCTGGAAATGCTGGAGAGATTCTGCCACTCACTGTAAACTTGGGCTGCAGAACTTATGGCCAGGGGACAAATCCAGCCCTCTTGGGGGCTCCAATACTGGATTCCCCACACATCTATTTGTATTTTATTTATTTATTACATTTATATCTCATTTTTGTTCAATTGTGGAATTCAAGATCCTAGGTGGTTTCCCCTCCAAGCGCTGGCCAGACCCAGACCTGCTTAGCTTCAGCAAGGTGGCTGCCTCACCTGCCTTCAGACCATGCCTTGGAAAATAGCCACAACCTTTCCCCTGGCCCCACTCTTTTTCTCACAACCACCAATTGTTTGGTGGATTCCTGGCTTTTGTTTGGTTTTTTCCCCCATTCTGAAAAGGTTGAGATGCTCCTCCTAAGGCGTAGTTACCGACAGCAAGAGCTATAAGCTACACTAGGGCTGGTATTGGGGGTATTTTGACCCTGCCCTGCCCACCACCATGGGAATGTGGCCCAGAGGACTTCTCCAAAATGGAATTTGGCCTTTGGTCTGAAAGATGTTCAACCCCCATGAGGTGTAGACCATACTGATGGTGGCAAAAATACCATCCTGTTTCTCTTCAGTGATGCCCTAAAATCAAGATCGTCGACCCTGGATCACTCCTGACCCCTCAATCAAAAAGACAGTAAAACTAAGTGGATCTCCCCACAAAACTCCCCCAGTATGACAGTGAGTCACCAGATGCTGATCCCCAGGCATGGCAGGCCAGGGCTTTCAAACGAGGAGGCAAAAATCAACCCATCAATCACAACTGGCTGTTTGGAAGTGCAAATGCCACTGCAGGCGAAGGCAGGCAGGGCATTCAATGGTATCCTAGTCTTTGGCACCAAGCTGCAGCACCATCCCTCTGAATCCCTTGCAGACTCTCTTGAGCCTCTGGCAGCCTTCAAACCCCACTTGGACATATAAGGACCCCGTTGAGCTTTTGATTTTGTTGGATCAACTTCCTGCTGCCCTTAGCAGCTCTCCGAGGATTTGCAATACCTTAGCTGTACAGGCTCATTGTTGCCTGCATCCGGCTCCGTGCTGCTGCCCCATGCCGCCTAACACCAATTATCTTTTAGCCGAGGTCAGCTTCCTCAAAGATTGCAAAGAACCCTGCGGGCTCTCTGCCTAGCTGGAAGAGGCCGGAGGAGGCCAGGAGGCAGAATCCCAAGCCATCCTGAAGGAATGATGCAGACAGACAATGCATGTTGTTACATCCCCGATGCTAATCGGACAATGGTAGTGATCAACAATGCAACCCTCAACCCTCCCATATCTGTTTCGCCAAGGTCCTTCCTATGGATCTCTTCCAGAAGGGGTGGTGAACCTGAGGCCCGGGGCCACATCCGGCCCACCTGGTCTCCCAATCCAGCCCCAATTGGCCACCACTTTTCCCATGATCCCACCCCCTTTCCCCAGCCGCCAATTGTTTGCTGTTTTCCTGGCTTTTGTGAATTCCCCCACCCCATTCTAAAAGGTCAAAATGCCTCTCCTAAGACTTAGTGATTGGCAGTAAAAGCTTTAAACTACAATATGCTGGGAGGAATATGCATTTTTTTTCTCAATCCTTTTGCCTTAGTGCCACTTCTTTTCATCCCGGATGTCACCAGATTACAGCCTCTGAGAGCTTCTCTGAATTTGGATTTCTCCTTTGGTCTGAAAGGGGTTTCCCACCTGGCGGGGCCATAGCTCAGTGTGACAGAGCACATGCTCTGCATGCGGAAGGTCCCAGGTTCGATCCCCGGCTTCCCCAGGCAGGGTGAGGAAAGATTCCTGCCTGAAACCCTGGAGAGCCATGGCTGAAAGTCAGCGGGCTAGATGGACCAAGGGTCCGACTCAGAATAAGGCAGCTTCCTTGTGTCCCTGTGCCTTAGAGCCTTGAGTGGTATTTAGCTTTTCTGGCTCACCAATTTGAATGCAGACAGAAGATAACTCACCCCAACACAACTGCTTTGCAGCAAACCTCATCTCCACTCCACTCCTTTCCCACTTCCCTTCCAGCTGCAACATCTGGGAAAGGTGAGTGGGCGGGAAAGGAGCGTACCAGTGAGCCAGACAGGAACGGATCCTCCCTCAGTCACATCTAGCATGCTTCTCTATTTATTACCTCAAGTTGGAGGAGAGGGAGACAGAGGCATACAAGGACACAAAAGGGCAACTGAAGTGTTCCAGGGGCTGGAGCATCTCCCTTATGAGGGAAGGTGACAACAGCTGGGATTGTTTATCTTGGAAAACAAGGGCCAAAGGGAGACCTGATAGAGGTGTACAAAATTATGCCTGGGGTGGAGCATGTGGATAGGGAGACATTTCCCAGAGAAGATATAATATGACCAATTACGCAAAGTCTCTCTACTGGCACCGGGACTTCCCCGCTGTCAAGCCTCTTACAGGGTACAGACAAATATGTAACTCTGCAAGTTTCTAAGTTTCTCTGTGTAGCAATATGTTGCAGACTGACATTATGCAAATGAAAATCCTTCGGTTTCCTAATTGTACTAAACTATGTAGCAGATATTGCAAACTGTTCCTTGTGCCAATATGAAGTTTAATCCCCCCCTTAGATGTCTAATTAAACTTCTATATATTATGTTTCTATGTTTAGTTAAATTTTATAAATTGTGCCTTATGCTGTTCTAATGGTCTGTTGACTGCAAATAAAGATTTGAATTCCCCCCCCCCTTTCAAAATACTAGAACCCAATGGGGTCATCCCGTGAAGTTGATTGGTGGGAGATTCGGGACAGATGAAAGGAAGGACTTCTTCACACAGTGCGTTATTAAGATATGGAATAAAGCTAGTGATGGCCATCAATTTGGATGACTTTAAAAGGTTAGATAAATTCCTAGAGGAGAAGGCTATCAATGGCAACTGGTCCTGAAGGCTATGTGCTGCCTCCAGCAGCAGAGGCAGTAAGTGTACGTATACCAGTTGCTGGGGAACATGGGTGGGAGGGTGCTGTTGCACTCATGCCCTGCTTGTGGATGGCCTCTGTGGGATCAGCATGCTGGACTAGATGGAACCTTGGTGTGATCCAGCAGGGCTCTTCTGATGTTCTTATGACATGAATGGTTACTTCAAGTGCCCCATTCTCAGAGTTTGGCCACCCACATGCAAAACCACATGGGTTTCCAGATGTTGTATCTGCCACCAACTTCAAGTGGAACCTTAAGCTAGGATAGTGGTAGCACCACATAGAGTGTGTGTTTTTCATTGTCTCGGGATGAAAAGCACACATACAAAAGCCATTTGCTTCCGCTCATGGCGTGTGTCTATGGGTCGCTCTCTCGTCCAAGCATTGCACGAAAAATGTATTTGTCGATGTAAATTGGAATCGTCCCGCTATTTGAATTAGCAATCCGCGGAGGCCTGGTCTGATGTATTTAATGTCAACACTACTACTGTTGCTGAAGATGGGGAAAATATTGCTTGCCTTGTTGGCCGCAGAATACATTTGCCAAACAGAATCAGCGTAGCTATAGAGTCTAAATTAACACAAGCAACTCGGTTATCAGTTGTCTTGAGGCTGCCACTCCGTGCTTCTAAGAGAACACTCTGAAAGTGGAAGCGTTACATCTGGCCACAGCTGCATATTACATGGTCCATTGAGACTCGGATGCTGATGGCTGAACTGAATAACAAACAGCTGGGCAGAGATGCAAAGATCAGGAAATCACAAGGAAATGCTTGTGTGGTATCTCAGCAGCCTCCAAACACAATAAATGGTGTGTAAGGAGCCATTAGCATTTCAGAACATAACCCAAGGAGCCGAGTTCAGCTTCCTTGCCGATGAAATGAGCCATGTTAAAACAGGTAGCATCAGTGACTGAGTAAAACTGCCCAAAGTTTTTGCATGTTATCATGTGGGCACAGCCATGATGTGTGGTGTGCACAGCCGTGCAGGCAATTCAGAGGGGACGGGTGTGTTGATTGTGGTGTGCATGCATCTTTTGTTTGGATATGTTAGTGTAAAAGCAAAACAAGCAAGTGGTTACATGCTGCAGTGGCACGTCGGAACACAGAAAGCTGCCTTCTTCCAAATCAGAATATTTGCTCATCACACAACACGCTAAGGCACACTCAGTGGTTGAGTGTGGGTTGTTGTTGAACTGTGGCATTGCTTGCTGAACTGTGGAATAGGTACGCTTCTGAGAGCCAAACTACACTAATCACATTGTGGCTCAGTTCGGACGACACATTAGGCAACGGAGGAGGGGGGGAACAATCGTCAGTTGTGTTGCTTATTGTGTCGTCTGGAGGGCAGCACACAACGCACACACAACTGACAGTACGTTAATCAGGCACTTTAAACAATGGAGCAAAACAATGGGCTTGCACGTTGTTTAGCCCGAAGCCCCGTTGTTTAAAGTGTCTTCCGAATTCAGCCCCCTCTCTCTCCGTGGACTATTTCATTTTGGAATAGAGTTCTGCTGCCTAGAGCAGCCAAAAAACCCAGCCGCTCTATGCAGCCGGCAGAACTCATGGTGCATGCTGGGATACGACTGGGGGACACACGGAGGAGAGGCTACAACCAAAATGGCCACCGCAAGTTCATAACAGCTGGGGCATTTGGCGGTTCCGAGCAGCGCCGGCTGCAGTGTGTCGTTTGTGGAGCTCCTCCTGCCTAACGCACGGTCAGTATGTTATTTACCCCTCCGTTGCTTAATATGTCGTCCGAACTGAGCCAGAGTATAGCTGAGCATGTATAGCCCCAATTCAAATCTGGACCACCATATACTGGGATGGAAGGATTAAACCTCCCCTGCCACATCATTTGCTTTCCAAAATCCCCTGCCCCAGTGAAGGTAAACAATGGGAGAGGGTGAGATTGCTAACATTGTAATGATAAATTTCCTTGTGAAAAACAGGAGAAATTCAATTATAAAAGACTTGCTAGTTTAGGACCAGAATTAAGACTATCTCATGTTGGCTTAAGTTCCACAAACACAGGAAATTGGAAGCCAAGGCTCATGCCTTAACTAACAAGCCTTGTGATCCATGATGATGTTGCACAGTGTCCTCTGATGAGTTGATCCATGCCTGTTTGTTGCTTACATCAGTAGCTGGCAGGGTGGGTTAAACAGTGGGAGATGGAGCTCTCCCCTGATATAGTAGGGGTGAAAGCTGTACGGCTGATAATGAATTGGGGTGTCAGCCTTAGCTTCCAATTTCTCAGCTTTGTGAAGCTTGAGCCAAAAAGAGGCATCCCTAACAACTGGCAGATTTTTTGATCACTGAATTATTATGCTTGTATGCTATCAATGTGCATAATACTTTATGGAGAGTAACATAAGCAAAAGATAGGTCCCTGCCCTGAGGAACTTACCATGTAAATGTAGCCATCGGGGAAAAGTTAATAACATCATTATCAGTTTAAACGATATATTACCATCAGTATTACTGTAATTTGCACCCATCGTAGAAACCTTCGCATTTTAAAATATTTGTTTTATTATATATCTTTCCCAAATAGGTGACTGGGTCTGGTTTTGTATAGCTGAGGGCCATTCTATTGGGCCTTACATCCGAATCCTTTGAAGCCTTTTTAATGAGGGTGGAAAGGATATACATTCCATTCTTTAGCAGCAATTTTGTGCAACAAAAGGCTGCAATTTTCAGTCTCTTGAAAATGTAATTATAGATAATGTTTGCATCAGTGGCACGAACACAATGAACACGCGGGGCATGAAAACTCCACTCCAACCACATCGCTCTTAGGTTATGAGGCTTGTCTTCTGCCAAGGGCAATAGCTCTTCAAAAAGCTAATATTTGACACAAGACAGCCTGCATGTTTAGATACCAACCTATGCATGCAATTCTCCTTCTCCATCAATCTATCCACTCCATCGAGTGACACTTTAGAAACCCAAATAACAATGAACTCAACTCTCATTCATCGACTGATTTATTTATTTCAGATTTCATTTATATCCCATTTTTCTTCCAAGAAGCTCATGACAGCATACACGGATGCAATCCCTTCCCCTAATTTTACCTTCACAACAACCTTGTGAGGTGTGTTAGACTGAGAGGGACTGGCCGAAGGTTATCCAAGTGACCTTCATGGCTGAGCAGGGATTTGAACAAGGATCTTCCCATTCCTAGCCCAACCATCTAACACACTGCCTCTATCAAGAGCTTTGTCACTAATCTAGATACACTATTTTGGCAATTTATTGATGTTATGGTTTGGGCCAGGACTTGGGAAAGCAAATGGGATTTCTGGGGAGGGTATTCTTAATGGTGCCCATGACCATTTTTAGACTATGGACCTTCTTGTCATTTTCCCTGCCCCAACCATGTTCATGCACAGACCTGAACTTGAATGGGAAGGAGGCTGCTCTTGAAGAGTAGTCATCCCCCATTCTGATTCCTTCAGATGACATTGCTTCACCAGACTCCTCCGATAACACAAGACTCACTTCCACAGCAGCCCCACCAAGTAGGAGCCAAATGGCTGCAGAGTCAGGCAGTGGCCCTTTACAGGCACAGGTTCTCCTCAAAGGGGGTGGAGCCAACAGCAGGAGTAGGCTAGCCAGCCTTCATAAGGCCTGTGCACTTTGCTGAAGCAACAGGTCTTCATCTAGCCAGTTTTCTCATAATGATCTGTCCAAGGTCCTGACTACTTCTACCCTATCTAAGCCAAACACTGTTGTCTCTGCCTTGACCTGATCTTGCTGAATACAGCTGCCTTACCTACCTTGGCCTGAACTTACTGGGTATGACTCTGCCTTACTTGTCTTGCATTGAACTGACGAGATGTAACTCTGACTTGACCTGATCTTACTGACATAACTCTGCCTTACCTGCCTTGATCTGATCTTACTGGGCATGACTCTGCCTTACCTGCTCTTACGCTGTCCTGCTTGTATGTGTTGTTGTTGCAGTCCACTTCCCCTGTAAACTCAGAGCCCCACCAAAAACAGGACACTTCTGAACTGAGATTGCATAAATCCCATTGGCATGCCTCTTCTAGAGACACAGGTCTGCAGCTGTGATAGGCAGTTTTGCCCTTGGGGAGGACTGAATTTTCAAGCTGAGGTCCCCTTCTTTCAAACTTCAAAGCATACAGGAGAGCCCTTCTGGATGAGAACAAAAGCCTGTCTTGTCCTGAATCCTATTTTTCCCAGTGGCCAAGTGGATACTTTTGAAATGGACATAAGCAGCACATAAATAGCCTTCTCCCGTTGTGGCTCCCAGCAAGGGGCAATTCAGAGGCATGGGGCAATTCAGAGGCATAGTGCTTCTGAACCTGGAGGTGGCATATAGTTATCATGACTAGTAGCCACTGAAAGGAAACTAGTTTCAGTTCTAAGAAGGGGCAGTTCTTTGCATGGTCTGAACAGCTCGTGAGTGAATGCAATTTGTTTTAAGAAGGGAGCGTGGGGAGAAAAGCCAGTGCCTACATTTGATCTCCACAAAGTAATATGTATCATCATAGTTCAGCCTAGTATGAATTGAATGCATCTTAAATAACAATTATAATAAAAATGGATTCATGCTTGTACATTCAAAGCACCTACGCTTGTGCCCAGTAGTAAACCAAAACTCAGCCTGAGGCAGATCAAATCATCTCAAAGCTGTTTCAGTGCCCCCTTTCAACATACTCAGCCCTTGGAGCACTTCAGGCTCCTCCACCAAGGAAATTAACCAGCTTTCAAAATACAGGAGCAAAGACCGATTTTTACATTCCCAGCAAAGGAAGGGGGTGTGGTGCCTGTTGTCACACTGGAGAAAAGACCTTGGCCCATTCCCATATTTCACAGTTAAGGTGCTGAGTCTTTCCCCGAGCAAGAAGAACTATACCAATGATAAAAATGTGAAACATCACCCTGTACAAAAGCAGACTGCTTTCCTATGAACATCAACAATTTAGAAGGAGGAAGAGCTATGCTTTGCGCCCAGTGCAACAGGTCCTGCTGATGCCAGGTTCCTTCAGCCTTGGGCAGTTGCTGTCACTCTGGAGCTGGGAGTTGCTATTTGGGAGTATCACCCCTGGGGCAATGAGAGAAATCAAAATGGCAGACCCTACCTGGCGAAGCTCTGCTGCATTTCACTGCCAGGCAAACCTGCCGTTGGCCCAGCAATTTAGGCCTTGTCTCGCGGGGGCTGGTGGCTCTGATGTTTGATAGCTCCTTTAGAGTTCTGTCTGAAACCAGGAGTGGATTCTCACCACCCCACTGACCTCAGAGCAACCAGCCTCCACTGGATGAGGCCCAACAGACAGCGCTTAGCTAAGCCCCTCCCCCTCCAACCTGGAGATGGCCACACCCAGTAAGGTTGTGGCCAAGTAGTTATTATTTTAAATAGTCCAATCAGTAAACCTACATCCTGGGATAGAACCAATATCAGGACCTGAAGGGCCAGTAAACTTCAGAGCAGCCTTGCAAATATACTGCTTCTGCCCCCACTCTTGGGCTCACCACACACTGCTTCCATCACCCATGGGGCACCCCTTATTGCTGCCACTTGGTTGCTCACTCTTTTGACAGGATCTGGCCTTCAAACAGCAATGAAGAGGAAGGAAGGAAGGAAGGAAGTCACTGCAACTTGGCACTAAAAGAGGAGATGCAACCCTTCCTTCTTCCTTTTCTGCTGCTCCAGGAAGGCAGGCACTTGCTGCTGTATGAGCTGGCAGGCTCAGGGCCAGCACCAGATGTGAAGGGAACCTTGGTCAGGGGCCCTTCAGGGCTTGCCAGTACCACCACCCGAGTGGCACGTGGAGGTAGCGAGTGGTGTGCCAGTATTTCAGTGAGCACCAATAGAGACTGCTGGCAAAGCACTGCCTGGCATTCCGATGAGAAGAAGCAGGCCAGGCAGTTGCCGCCACCATCTTAATTTTCCCAGAATGCCTCTGGGCACACCCAGGGGCATTCTGGGGGGGATGAAGTTGACGTTTCCACAATGCTTCTCTTTGGGATGTAGGGCCATTAAAAACAAGACGAAAGGAATTAAAAACCAACGAAAAGGGAGGCCAGCAGGAGCAGCGGTGGGCCCCAGCACCCTCCCTGCTGCTATGTTGAATGCTAACTCCAACAGCTGAAGGTTATCAATGAGCCCTCTGTGGGCAGCTGCAGCTATTCTCAGAACCAGTGGAGGCTGGTGGAAGTGGAATCTATGGGCTGATTCACACCTCTCCAAAGTGCCGAACCCTAGCCTCAAAATAGGCTCAGCACCTTGGGTAGCTCCTTTAGAAGTTCTGGCTGGTGCTGACTGATACCCAGAATGGATTTACAGCCCCACCAAAATTGGAGCCGCCAGCTTCCACTGGTCAGAAGAACCCACAGCTGCTCCCGTCACTCAAGGGTTTGGACCACGTGGAGGCTGCTGTGTGAATCAGCCCATGGAGTTCACTTCGCATAAAATACAGGACATAGAGGAAAGCCTCCTTGAAGCTCACAATGCCTAGGGTGTGTCATGTGTAAATATACCCACAACTGGTAGCCACCCACAGTGAAGAAAAAGGTGCTGGTTGTAATAATTAAGTAGATGCAGCTGAAGGATACTGGGCTTTGGCATTTCCAGCTGTGTATTCCAACAATGTTCAAGTGAGTTGTTCATTTTTACCTCATTTGCAGTACAATCCTGAAGAAGAGCTGTGCTTTTCCCAACCCCAGGGCTGCCTCCTTTTAATTCCAGGGAAAAGTCACTAAACCCAGATCCTGCTGGGCTACAAAACAGATAAAGCTCAGCTTCTGCTCATTTTGCATGTTCAGCACTGACCTACTTCGGAGCTCAAAAGAAGAAATGATGCATTACACACACTCAGCTATCAGAATAAGGCTTGCTTCCTTCCACCTGCAAATCATTGCGTTGTGTGCCCCTTCTGTAATTTACATGCCCTCCAAGTGTATCTATTTTAATAGGGGCAGTCTCTAGCTTCCCCAGTCCCCAGATTGCAAGTGTGGACTGAATTTCTAAATAGGATTGGATTTACCTGAGAATTCTACCCATTGAGGTTGGCATACGTACGGCCAGATTTATTTGGGAGCTAGATTTCAAACTGGATAGCGTGTCTTGAATCGTGAAACTCTGAACAGGCTAGCATGTCAAGATATTTGAACCATGTATGCTGAAGACCAGCATCCTTGGTTGTGGGGAGACGATGGTCCACGGGGTGGTGAGTTTGCATGGCACCAGCAAGATAGTCTTCCAGCTCCTGGTCTACCATCTAACTCTCTCTTCTCAAACAAATGGCCAGAGAACATTCTAGAATGGAACGTTACTTATCAGTGTCACCAGCTGAGACTCCAGATTTATCATCAGCTTGTGCTCTACTTCTACTCATGATAGGAATAAAGGTTGGTGATTGGCTGTTATCAAGCAATTCTATTGTTCACAAAGATCTCGAGGCAAGCAGCCAGCCAGCCAGCCTGGTCTAGACAGTTGACTGTTAGGAAAAGCATTAGGAAAATGACTCAATTTTGCAGATTTTCAAATATCGTTCAACCTTCACTGCAAGTTAATAACTCTCAATTACCTGGACCCATTTCAGACAAATGAAGTGCACTTGTCTGGAACCAGGCCACACTGTCTTGGCACTACAGTACCAGGCATCAAGGATGGGCTAAAGTTGATGAGGAAAGTGAAGGGTCAAGTCAAATAACTGCCAGTGATCCGTTTTGTGACCGCTGCTCAGAAAGGTACCCGGGGAAAAGCTGAAAAAGGAGGGATGGGTTGGGGGGTGGGGGATGTCATCCCTTCAGCCTGGGTTGGAAAACCACTTGTTCGGCCAAGCACTTCCGCATGTCTGTCCAGAAATTTTATTTGTTCAATATTTATTACATTTCTATACCGCCAATTAGGCAAAGCTCTCTGGACGGTTTACAAGACAACATTGCTATCTTCTTTGGCGCCAGGTCAAAACTTTTCTATTTCTTCCAAGCATTGAACAGCATGTGATGAGTTTCAATCAACCTGGATCTGTTTTTTTTTTTTTTAAGGTTTGCCTGATTGTCTTCGCATATGTTTGTTGTGTGTTTTATAGTTTTGCATTTTGTATATCGTTTTTAATGTTTCAGTCTTTTGTAAAAAAGGACCAGAGAGCTTCAGCTATGGGGAGGTATATAAATGTAATTAATAACAATAAAATAATAATATAATATACCATAAAATACAACAACATAATAAAACATAATAAAAAACTATAACTTTGAAACAGAATAAAACCAAAGTAGTAATCAAGATCAAAGCCAGCGGCAGTGCAAAGTCTAAAAAAATATATATGCACTAACACCATTTTTAGAACTGGAGGGTTAAAAAGCCTGGGAAAATAAAAAGGTGCTGATAAGACCACAGTATAGGTACCAAGCAAGCCTCTCTGGAAGTCATTCCACACACCAGTAAAATAGTCCTGTGCTTAACCAGTAACAAACAAAAGAACAGAATAGATTTAAGGAAAATCGTGTGTGAAAAATAGTAAATTTTAATAAACATATTTTATACAAAATTTTAAACAATTGATTAGCATATCATCGTTACAATACTGATTTCCAAATGAAAAGGCTGTACAGATATTCAATATCTATGTCCCAAACACGTTGAAACTTCTAATCAATTATTTAAAATGTTGTGTGAAATATCAATATTTATATTAAAATGCTGTCCTATTTTTTACACACATAATTTTCCTTAAACCTATTCTGAGTTCATTCCACAAACTGGGTGCCACCACTGAAATGGCCCTCTCCTCAGCAGACATCCACCTCGCTTTACTCAGTGGGAGAGGAATGAAGGACGGTGAACTTTTGTTGCTTTCTACGGTGAATAAACCCTGCGGTTTTCACATGCTCTTGTCTTCCAGATCATCATTTCCACATGATTTTGTCTTCCGAAGGGCCGTCACACATTGGCCATGCAAGTTCTCTGTCTTGCAAAGGATTCTGGGAAGTGTTCCTCAGATTGTGTGGAGTGCTTTGGGGGACTCCATGTTACGGTATGTGAAACCGAGGGTGAGCCCTAGAGCCCACCCAGCACTCACCAGGGTTCCATGTTGTAGGCGAATAATTAGTAGTGCTTGTCAACCATGTTCACCGTTGCCAACCTCCTCATTGGGGAATTTCTAATAAGTTTGCTAAGGAATCCCGGGATTTCCTGGAACACTGCTTTTGAAATTACCAGATTAACAACTTAATTAAAATGACCAAGCAATGGATCAATGGATCAGACAAATTGGAGCAGGGAGGTAAGCAGAAGACAGAGTCAGTGTACTGGTAGATCGCTGGATCATTTTCAATAGGTTGATAAAGGTTTATGACTCCCAATGGTTCAACATCAACATCATCATCATCATCATCAACAACAACAAGGCTCTTCTCCATCCCCCGTGTTAGAATCTCAGTTCTTCAGTAATTCAGGTGTAGGTTTATATTTGTATATTCAGAACTTCCTAGATATGGCTTATGGGGTGTACTAGGCAATTGGCTCCACCCATGAGCCACCATTTTGGCTCTGGCGCCTTTCCTCTTGAATCACTACTTTGCACCTGGACCTCAGAGTAAAAACCCTAGTAAAACCCAACGCTCTTCCGGCACCACTGAAGTCTGCCCAGACTCAAATCATCTTAAGGTATCCTGTCCCTAGATTCCATGGATGTACATATGCAAACAATAGATTCATATTTATTAAAATATTTCTATCCTGTCTTTCCATAAAGCACAAACACACAGGTACATGCATAAACCTGTGCATGCACACTTGTATGGATTCATTTCTCCCAGTAGAAGCGGGGACAGAAAGGGCAGCTCCATTCAGCTGCTATGTCCTCATTCCCAGCAGAAAGCCACCTAAAAGGATGTACTAGTGTCCCTGTATATGATCGCCACTTCTCAGAGGACAGATGAGTCGAACAAGAAGTGATCCACAGTCTCTTTGGACACCAACAATGAATGCAGGCCAGCTAAAGATAGACTGCTGCTATTAATGCAGTTTCAGGGCATGTGCGGGGAACCCTTATCCTTTGAAATACTGTCGGCAGGTTATTTGCTGGAGCTTTTTAATAGCGATTAATTGATATCACGGACTTTGTGAATCATCCTCAACCAGCACGAATGGAAAGCTCTCTGGGCTGTTGCAACTATAATGTTAACACACAAAACGGATCCTGTCTCACTCTGCAAGTTTACAGAGGATCAGGTGCCAGGTTGGCAAAGGACTGAAAAATATGCCTGGATTTCTAAGCATCAGTATAGCATGGTGAGGTGCTTCAAGGTTCAGGGGCCTCAAAAACCCCACCTCCAGCTTAATATTTATATTGCCATTTTTCTCAGGACTCAAAAGCTTCACATCCATTATTCCCATCATGCTTACAACAACCCTGCAATGCAGGCCTGTGTTATCATCCCCATAGTTTGTATTTATACTTTCAATGGTTTTGAATTTTGTATATTGGTTTTAAAATGTCCAATGATTTTAATCTTTCTAAACCACCCAGAGAGCTTCTGCTATGGGGCGGTTTATAAATGTAATAATAATAATTAGGGGTGTGCACGGACCCCCCGGATCGGATCGGGACCCGGATCGGGACCTCCAATTTTGTCCCGGACCGGTTCGGACAAAATCGGAGGCCCCCCGGACCGGATCGAGTCCGATCCCGACCCAAAAATCGTACATTTTTGGATCGGCCGCCATTTTTTTCCCCATAGACTTGCATTGCAATGCAAGTCTATGAGGAAAAAATGGCGGCGGGTGGGTAAGGGGGGGCCTAACTCCCTCCCCCCCCCGGGGCCGTCCGCTGTGGACGGCCCCGGCAGGTAAACCCCCTCCCCCGCGCTCCCTACCCCCCCTGGGGCCGCCCGCTTCCATCCGCTGGCGCCCGCGGGCGCCAGCGGATAGAAGCAGACGGCTCCGGGGGGGGGTAAGCCCCCTTCCCCGCCACTGCTTACCTTCTCGGCCCGTCCGGCGCCGGCGGCTACTACCAGCGGGCTCCGCGGCCTACTCTCGAGTAGCGCGCCGGGTGATGACATCACCCGGCGCGCCACCCTGGAGCAGGCCGCGGAGCCTGCTGGTAGTAGTAGGCGCCGGCGCCGGACGGGAGCCGCCGGGCCGGGCAGGTAAGGGCCCCCCTCCCCCCTCCCCCTCCGCGCGCCCCCTCCTCCCCTCCACGCACCCCCTCCTTACCTTCCCGGCCCGGCGGCTCCCGTCCGGCGCCGGCGCCTACTACTTCCAGCAGGCTCCGCGGCCTGCTCTAGAGTAGCGCGCCGGGTGATGACATCACCCGGCGCGCCACCCTAGAGCAGGCCGCGGAGCCTGCTGGGAGTAGTAGGCGCCGGCGCCGGACGGGAGCCGCCGGGCCGGGCAGGTAAGGGCCCCCCTCCCCCCTCCCCCCTCCGCGCGCCCCCTCCTCCCCTCCACGCACCCCCTCCTTACCTTCCCGGCCCGGCGGCTCCCGTCCGGCGCCGGCGCCTACTACTTCCAGCAGGCTCCGCGGCCTGCTCTAGAGTAGCGCGCCGGGTGATGACATCACCCGGCGCGCCACCCTAGAGCAGGCCGCGGAGCCTGCTGGGAGTAGTAGGCGCCGACGCCGGACGGGAGCCGCCGGGCCGGGCAGGTAAGGGCCCCCCTCCCCCCTCCCCCCTCCGCGCGCCCCCTCCTCCCCTCCACGCACCCCCTCCTTACCTTACCGGCCCGGCGGCTCCCGTCCGGCGCCGGCGCCTACTACTTCCAGCAGGCTCCGCGGCCTGCTCTAGAGTAGCGCGCCGGGTGATGACATCACCCGGCGCGCCACCCTAGAGCAGGCCGCGGAGCCTGCTGGGAGTAGTAGGCGCCGGCGCCGGACGGGAGCCGCCGGGCCGGGCAGGTAAGGGCCCCCCTCCCCCCTCCCCCCTCCGCGCGCCCCCTCCTCCCCTCCACGCACCCCCTCCTTACCTTCCCGGCCCGGCGGCTCCCGTCCGGCGCCGGCGCCTACTACTTCCAGCAGGCTCCGCGGCCTGCTCTAGAGTAGCGCGCCGGGTGATGACATCACCCGGCGCGCCACCCTAGAGCAGGCCGCGGAGCCTGCTGGGAGTAGTAGGCGCCGACGCCGGACGGGAGCCGCCGGGCCGGGCAGGTAAGGGCCCCCCTCCCCCCTCCCCCCTCCGCGCGCCCCCTCCTCCCCTCCACGCACCCCCTCCTTACCTTACCGGCCCGGCGGCTCCCGTCCGGCGCCGGCGCCTACTACTTCCAGCAGGCTCCGCGGCCTGCTCTAGAGTAGCGCGCCGGGTGATGACATCACCCGGCGCGCCACCCTAGAGCAGGCCGCGGAGCCTGCTGGGAGTAGTAGGCGCCGGCGCCGGACGGGAGCCGCCGGGCCGGGCAGGTAAGGGCCCCCCTCCCCCCTCCCCCCTCCGCGCGCCCCCTCCTCCCCTCCACGCACCCCCTCCTTACCTTCCCGGCCCGGCGGCTCCCGTCCGGCGCCGGCGCCTACTACTTCCAGCAGGCTCCGCGGCCTGCTCTAGAGTAGCGCGCCGGGTGATGACATCACCCGGCGCGCCACCCTAGAGCAGGCCGCGGAGCCTGCTGGGAGTAGTAGGCGCCGGCGCCGGACGGGAGCCACCGGGCCGGGCAGGTAAGGGCCCCCCTCCCCCCTCCGTGCGCCCCCTCCTCCCCTCCACGCACCCCCTCCTTACCTTCCCGGCCCGGTGGCTCCCGGCCGGCGCCGGCGCCTACTACTACCAGCAGGCTCCGCGGCCTGCTCTAGAGTAGCGCGCCGGGTGATGACATCACCCGGCGCGCCACCCTAGAGCAGGCCGCGGAGCCTGCTAGTAGTAGTAGGCGCCGGCGCCGGACGGGAGCCACCGGGCCGAGAAGGTAAGTGACCCCCTCCTCCCCCCCCCGCTGTCCACTTTCATCGGCGGGCGCCCGCTGGCGCCCGCCAATGGAAGCGGCGGTGGGCGCCAGTGGGCGCCCGCCGATCCGCCGATCCGCCGAACCGGTTCGGAGCTTTTTCGGACCGGTTCGGATTGGATCGGCCGATCCAGCTGCGGGATCGGAAATCGGATAATTTATCCGATTTCCCACTGGACCGGACTCGGATCGTGGATCGGGTCCGATCCAGTGCACATCCCTAATAATAATAATAATAATAATAATAGATGGGTAGGCAGAGGCTAAGAAACAGTAACTTGCTTGAAACCCAATGCATTGATGACCTTTGTATCATGCCTATTTTGCATTGCTTTACTGTTGCAATTTCAATCAATTTTAACTGTTTTATCTGTGAACCAATTTGCAAACATTGCTTGTTAAAAGGTCCTAAATGAATTATGAGGAAAGAAGGAAGGACTGCACACCATATTGGCAGGAATGAATATATATATATATATATATGAATTATATCTTAAGGAATTTCCTTACTGTAAGGAAATTCCTTCATCTCTATGATGTCCTAGCTGTCTTTAGGGATGGGGAGAAATTCAGTTCACCTTTTAATGCAAACCTACTTAATTCACACACCCCAAACCAATACACAAATCAAAACACAATTATACTTGGATATGCACACTTTCCTGAATTTTTTGACGCAATGTATCAGTCAAAAATGGCATATAACACTGTGGATATTTCCAAAAATTGCACATGACATACAAAACCACATTTTATTATATTATAAAACACTTGTAAATAAATGTTTATATTATATCAGATCACAAACTGATGCAGAAACAGGAGGAGATGAATTTAAGCTTCGAGAAATGAAAATTGAGCATACAGATCTATCCATCTCAACTAATTATTCTCCTTTGTATTTTACTCACAGCCTCTCTCTTCTGGAACCACCATGGCACCTGGGAAAACTGAATGCCCTCTATTTGCACATGCCACAAACCGCCATCTTTTCCTCTACCTTCCTTCTCCACCTTCTCTATTTCCCTATTTCCCCCAGAGTGCCGATCCTCCTGGAGCACCCATTACCAACTTTGGTTGGTACACCAATTACGCCCGTTCCTGGATAGGGTTAGCCTAGCCACGGTGATCCATGCACTTCTAACACCACGATTAATCTACTGCAATTCACTCTATGTGGAGCTGTCCCCGTGTATGGTCCAGAAACTGCAAATAGTGCAGAATGCAGCAGCTAGAGTGTTCATTGGGAAACCTAGCTATGCTCACGTAACACCTGTGTCAAAGGAACTGCACTGGCAGCCCGTTAGCTACCGAGCCATGTACAAGGTTATGTTATTATCCTAAACAACTTGGGATCAGGATACCTAGCAGACCATTTTCCCTTCTATACGGAGAAGTACTTGCTGGTCATTCCAAAATGAATGGAATGTCGCCATGAAGAACTTCAATGGCAGACCTTTCCTGTACTGGCACCCACCATCTGGAAAACCCTCCCCAGTGCAGTTCAGGAGGCAGAAAATGTAACATCTTTTAAATGCCTCCTGAACACACAGTTTTTTCCCCTAGGTTGTAACTGCCGCTGGATTTATTTTGGTTTTACATGGCATTTTTTAAAAAAACTTTTAAAGCTTTATATTACGTTTTGATTTGCTGTATGTTATGGCTTTAATTGTGAACTGTCCAGAGAGCCTCGGCTGTTGGGCAATATTAAAATGTAATTTAAAAAAATAAGTAAAAAAAGATTCCTCGTCTACCTCTGTTGTGATCACTCTGGGTCAAATTGTCTCTTTTGACTGTTTATCTACAGAGACAATCCTTTAGCAATTCACCGAGCAACATCCACCGACCCACGGTATTTGTAACGACAAAACTTCCAGCCAGTCTTGAAATGTTTTAGCAGTAATAACTGTCACCTGTCATTATCAAAAGAAGTGCTGGGCATCCCCATGAGGTCCAGCTCCAAGCTACCCGTGGAGCTCAAGTATCAACATGGTTGCCCATTTATGCCAATTACGGGTAAACCTTGCGCCGTATCGAAAATTTCTCCCATTTTGTTTTTGACCATCCTCTCTTCAATTAGATAGAAAGGAAAATGCTTTTATTTGTTTATTTTCTCAAAAAGAGAAGAAGCCATCAGGGAAATTCTCTTACGACGGATTCTTGTGTTTAGCCCGTTACCATAGGCGTGTGCAGCTCGTTTAATCAGGGTGTGCACCCGGGGATATTTTTTTTTTTAAGGTGAACATCTATTGAATATTCAATCATAAAGTACATTATTTTTATTCATTTATTTATTAAACACTGCAGACACTGATGCCCTACTTGCCTGACCGTGGGAGGGCCATTGAAGGTCAGGGGGTGGGGAATGAGGAGATGTTCCTCAAGCCCCAGCATTGTTGGGGCTTACAAGGTGATATTAGCCTTTGGGGGTCCTCCTTCAGGCCCCTCTGAAGCGCTGCTCCCGGTAGAGAGGTTCCCAGCAGAACAATTCCTTTTTATTCCTGCTGCCGGGGAGCTGGAGGACCATTCCCACTGCTTCTGGATCCCCTCTGGATCCCTACTCAATGGCCCCCTCAATTTGGTGTGTATTGCTTGAGATATTAGGGTGTGCCTGGGCACACCCCTTGCACACACCTATGCCCATTACCAAGTGGCTGAGTGTGAGTGTGTGTGTGTCTTTACTTTCACTGAGCAATCATCTCTATGACAATCTGCAGCCTCCCCAACTTCCCACACTTCAATTAACGCCCAAGGAAACACATTATGAGGTAATGCTCCCATGGGGATTTTTTTCAGATCAGGTAGTCGGAGAGGCTGTAGGGTGATGGAAAGGTGTGGAAGAGAAAGAAGAAGAAGAAGAAGAAGGAGGAGGAGGAGGAGGAGGAGGAGGAGGAGAAGGAGGAGAAGGAGAAGGAGAAGGAGAAGAAGAAGAAGAAGAAGAAGAAGAAGAAGAAGAAGAAGAAGAAGAAGAAGACACAGCATGCCTAGCCGCCTCACAAAGATTAGACGAGTTCAAACATACCACCAAAACATTTTTTAAAAGAAAAATGCTGGAGGGCTCTAAAATGAGGCAGAAAATCGGAAACCTTCCCAGGGGAAGAAGACTTTCAGGAAACAGATTTTAGCACAGCACTAGCTATGAGCATGATCCTTTGCAGTCTGCAACGCTCTTCCCTTCAAAGGAATAAATGGTGAAGCCCTTGGTGTCGTAGGAGAGCGCTACATGCATGGTGGACCCTCCAATGAGCCAGAATGTGAGCACTATGTGTTCTGCTTCTGAGGCCACTGTTTTCAAGGCCCTGCCAAGTGGGGAGAGGAGACTGTATCTTTAGGGTTGCTGGTCTCAGATGCATCATTTTCACTGTCGATGACACTAATTCCCAGACAGCTTCATACTTCCGGGAGGAGGAAGGCACAGGCTTAGGAAAGGCTAGTACTCCATGGTAAAACAAATGCTTTACAAGGGTATGGTCCCAATCCAGATCCAATTCCTGACATCTCCAGTTAAAGGACCTTGAGTAGGAGAGTGAGAAAAGACATCCATCTGAGAGCTTAGAGAACTCTTGATGCCACTTTGGGTATATACAACTTGGTCTGTCCAAGACAGCTTTCCCCAACTTGGTGCCGCCCACCCAACCAGCTCCGATCAAATGGTATAAAGACATTCCCTTGGCTACAGGAACGCTTTCCCCACAGTTCTGCCCTTTAGTCAGAGTTGGCTGGTGGCATCCTGGCTGAACCTGCACCAGAAATTTTGGAGGTCACCAGGTCAAGACCCACTGTGAGCTTTGTGCCTACCTGGATTGGGACTGACAAGAATAGCAGGCAATTACTCTGCAACTCTGGGCATCTATTGGAATATAGTATATTTAAGGCTGAACATAAAACGGAAGCTGCTTTCGAATGGGATTTTAAATGCCAGACAATCATACTGCCTCTATTATAATTTTTAAAGTTATTATCTGAAGGGGGATCAAGCTGTGATCCAAAGCATATTCTGCTAAGGAGTGCCACATTTCGATAACATATGCTTGCATTGTGAGGAGAAATTGATTGTCAAATGGAATCCTCCAGAGAACAGAGCAACATATGTGTACCTCAAGTGAGAGGAAAAAGAGACCATAAATGTCCACGCATAACCAAAGGAAGACTAACAGGTGGATCACCCGCTCCGCCTGTCAACATCATTCATAGAGGCAAACTGTCAAACCAAACCAGAACATTTGAGAATGCTCCACAACCCCCCCCCCCCCCGCATAGAAGCATGAAAAGCTGCCTCAGCACAGTCAAACCAATGCTCCGCCATGGTTGAAGAATTTGATATTTTCGAATTCTCATACGAACTCATCTGATCTGCCCTATGCAGGCCAATGAATATGGAACGGAACTTAGAAAGCCACCGGCTTTCACATTCCGCGAATCTTCTGACGCGGTTCTGAGCTCCATACATTTTTCAAATTTGAGGAAAGCACCTTCAGAAATGTGCATTTCAAATACATATTGAAACGCAAATTTTGGTTCATTAAAAAAAAAAGAGAAAGATCAGATTAATGTGAAGATGGGGCTTATGGGTGCATGCCTGCAGAAGTGTCACTGAGCTGATATATAGACTGCTTTCTTGAAAGTTTATACTGCCTGAAAGCATCTCTCCAAGTTTTCCAAATAGGATCTTTCCCAGCTCTACCTGGAGAAGTCAGGGATTGAACCTCAGATCTTTTGTATGCAAAGCATGTGTGTGACCACTGAATTATGGCCCTTCCCTGGGGTCCTCCCTCATACAAAAGTCCCAAAAATAGAAGACCAGCACCATGCAGGAAATGCAGCGTTGTTCCTTCACACATGAATATTTATCTTGGGCATACGGGTGAAGCAATTAAAAGCTGATGATTGTAAATGGGAATAATTATTCCAAAATTACTTTAGAGCGTCACTTTTATTGCTCTAATTGGTTTTTTTATTATTTTCCAAAGAGACTCTTTGCCTTTCCCTTCGTCTTCCCCAAGATCTATTCTGCCACAACCACCAACACCGCCGCAGCAAAATAAGCACTGTGCAGAACTCCATCGAGGTTACCACAGCATGTGGACTTTTCCTCTGTCCCCATAACGTCTTCCATCAAACAAACACAACTGTGTCAGAAGAGATGCTTTTGCAACAATAAGCATGATTCAAGCGCATGACAACACCACAAGAAAAGGACAAAGTTGTGCTGAAACAAAACAAAAATCTAGGAATTTACGAGATATGCATATCTGTTGTGTTGGCACATCAACGACTTCGCTCTGTCTCTAGAGGGTCATTTCTTGTTGATATACATCCCTTACATTCCATGCATTTTTAAAGAGCTAAGATAAGTTTGCGTAATTTTCCCACTCAGTCACTGATGTGTGTTTCTTTTTTTATTGAAAGAACATTTGGGATTAATTATGAAACTTGATTGCCTTAGCCAAAAGGGGTATAACATTTCAGACAATTAAAAATACGCTGAAACCCATTTTGAAATATTTAGGAGAACATGGGGGGGGGGGGTTTGATAACAAAATAAATAAACCAGATCAGTTACTAGGTTTTAATTTGGATGAAGAGAAACAAACAATGGAAATGCATAATATTAAAGCCAGATGTGACACATCCAATGGGGAGACGCTAGTATGTTGGAAAAGTGATGTAATATTATTGCTATTAACAATAAGAAGAATATTGCATTGCCTGCCTACTGAATGAACTACATCTCGCTTTAATCTCACAGCTTCACTTTTTTTAAAAAAAATGTTTCTTTTGAACCGGATTAAAACCTGGTGACTGATTGGTTTTATTTATTGGTTTTATAATGTGTGGATTCATGGGCAGAACAGCAATAATCTGTGAATCTATCGCATGAAGTAAAATTAACATAGTTAATGATCATATAACAATTGTAAGAATGTGCAGAGAGAAGAAAAGAAATTTCCCTCTGTCCCATTCCTTAATTACCATGTCTGTCTTTGAAATTTTGTATTCAATTTGGAAGGTTTTAATCTTTGTTCATTTTTTTTAAAATCCTCCTTTCCTATGCTTTTCACCTATGTCTGCCAAAGGATTTGGATTAGACAAAACCACAATGAACTATCAATGTGCAACAATTTAAAATGATACAGCTAGCCAGATCAATGCTAGCAGCACTGTCTGCCAAAATACAAATATATGATAAGGAAACTGAATCAGACAACAGCTGATAACGAGGTACATGATTTCTTCCTGGCGCTAGATGGCTGGGCATTTGGGGAGGTGGGAGGGTTATCGACGTCTTTTTGCAATGCATGTTTGGTGGTTTAGGATTTTTCAATGCAGTTGAACGTTTCCTCTTGCGCAGCAACCTACAAAAACTCCAGTCCCTCCAACTCAAAATCACTAGCAGATTCCACGGAAAGATGCCCCGCAGGGAATGAAATCCTGTGCATTCACTTCTGTAGTACAGCGAATATGCAACGTGTTCTCAAATATACTGTCGATTACCGCTTAATTAACACATTGTGCATACATGTGAGAGTTTTTTTTTTTACTCATCTCTCAGAGATGAGACAGAAAATTCGAAGTGTAATTTTAATGGATAACTCATGGCGCTTTTCGGTGGTGCCTGATCAGTTGCACGTGATTCTCCGATAAAATACCCAACTTAAATCATGTTGTCCTGAGTCACTAGTACATAACACTCAGATCCAATCGGCATCTGTGGCATTCAGCTCATTCATTCTAAGGTCAGCTCTCAGAAAGGCAGTGGGAGGGAGAAATGTCGTGCCCGGAAATCCAGAGGGGCCTACGGATTCAGTGGTCAGCTTGCCCACTCATTGACCAAAGTGGTTAATGGTGCTCTCATTGATTTAACAGCCACTCACTCTCATGCAAAACCGAGCATGTACCCTGATGTGTATACGGGTCACTCTGGAGCCCAAGACTCTATGCAGTTCAACAGGAACAGCAGATCCACACACAAAATAAGCAATGTTTATGTGGACCACCACTGAAGTGAATGGGTAGTCCCCCGTGAGAAAACTACTGAACGGTTGATTAGATGAAAACCACCAACCATAACCCCCACCCCCCACCCCTGCTGATTTTTAGTGTGGTTTGCTTAAGATGTGGTGGAGCTCTTTCTCCGTTGCATCAGTTTCCTGCCGCTACATAAACACAAACACCTCTATTCTTTGCATGAACAACTATGTTCCTTCCCAAGAATTCCTTCATCACTTCAGAGGTCCAAACAACTTTTTCCACCTTCAGCAACTGTACTGTCTCCACCCGTTAATTTGGGCAGTATGGCCTAGATTTCCAATTCACAAACTGGCTTTCCATTTCAATAATGTTTATGTCAATATTTTGTGATTAGCGATGTCATTCTGTTTCTTTCTTTTGTTTCCAAAGAAAAGACAAATATTAGCTCGTAATTTCAAACATACTCACCCTGATCTACTGGTTTGCTTTTCAGAACTCCAATGAACATATGCAGCTCACTAGATTCCAAGGGCTGCCCCATTTACTGTAACGAAGGAGGAAACCCCACGCATGCACCTTTCTGCCTGAGGATCTTCTTCCTCCATCAATCCAAAGGGCAAGAGGTCATATCTTCTTCGATTGGGGTGATTTTACTCAGCTCGATTTGAAACACTTTTTCTTTTTTAAAAAAGCCTATGATTGTGATGGAGACCAAGTAGATGGTGTCTAGTCCTACCAAAGAAGTGGTCAGGATGGGAGGGCACAAAATTATTACCCATAATATACTCCCAGTGATGTAAGCTGGCCCAGGAACAAGAGGGGGTTGGTGCTTCTACCACCCACTACAGATTTGGGGATCCCTTGGCTAGGGCACGCTCAGGGGACCTCCTTAATCTGGGATATCCAAAAGGAGAATTCTATGACCTGGCTAGGTGTTCCATACATGCCAAGGAAATGACTCACCTAGGCAGCCTCTTAATGCCATTCGGACCACACCACGCTACTCTGATACAACCGTCTATACCTAATGCCCGTCACTTTCTGTGATAGCATTGCAAGAAGTAGTACTATTGGACTTCAATGCCCTGCTCACATTGCCCAGGCTGTGGCAGTAGCTACTTCCCCAACTGCCACTAAGCTAAACACCTACACCTTTAGAATCAGCGTAGAAAGCCCAATAAAATAGGTACTGAAGCATAACAATCCCATTTAAGTATAGCACCTACTCTGATTTATAGTTACCTGCAAAAAAACCGAGCCATTAGTCCACGTAAAATAAAATAAAATCTTCTGGTTTCTTGTTGATTATCGGGGTGGTAAATAAAGTGTCAAAAAATTGCAACCCAAACCCATGGCATTTAAAGACAAAGCAGATCCAGAAATATATGTAGCACTTTTCATCGAGATTGAAATATCTTAAGATACACATTTTCTCTGAGCAAAGCAACTTCCTCAAAAAGCTACCACTGAAGATATTTTCAAACAGTATAAAAGGGTCTAAAACTCGTAATAACCTTTGCCCTTTTCCATCTGCCTCAAGTCACTTTTATATTATACATTTGCAAACATGAAGTCACTTCTTACAAAAGATAAAATGGCTTATCCTAGTCCATGAGTTAAACGTAAAAGTCTAGGACACAACTCATGGACTGTGCTCTCGGCCCATTGCCGTTCGTTTCTGTAGGCTCTTGCACAGGAGAAATTCCCAATGGATTGTGCCCTGTGTTAAAAAAAAACACAAAAAACTTTAAACAGCTCACCCAGTAGGTAGCATCAGAAAGATTAAACTGTTTCATATGCTCATGGCGTTGCTTCGGGCGTCTGGGATGGGCGACCTAAAAGGGCAACATGCTTGTATGACAAACGGCCCTTGATGTGCAATCAGACTGCACAACTGTTCGCTCATCAGTGTTGATGAATCCAAAGGTTTCCCAAAGAGAATTATACACAAACATATCCCACTGCATGCTTAGGGAGGTGGGAGGGGGTGATTATTCAAAATAGTGATACAATTGCTTTCTGCTCTTGAGAAAACATGAGGTTGTGTGTTCTTATTTAAAGACTGGACACAAACACACACACATGCATGGTCCCTTTCCAATCCCAGCTGATACAAACATTGCATACTACTTCAACTGTACTCACAAGTTGCGCAATCCCTGGAAAGCACCAATCTTTAAAGCTATATAGACCATCCGCTAAGTTACGTCTCTGCATCGTGATGAGGTCTCATAACACAATCACGAAGACAGGCAATATACAAGAGTTACTGCTGATACAGCTCATGCTTCTTAATAGAGGGGTGGGGGAGTTCAAAACGTACAACAAGATATTTATCAGATCCATTCTAAATACAATTCTGCATCATTTTCAAACCGAGGCATAGGATAGGGACTCTGGGTGTCCAAAAATAAATTTAAAAAGAAGAGGCAACTACTGCTATGGAATAACTATGTGTTACTACATGAACGGGAAAATTCCCCCCACATCCTATGAAAGGTCTAAAGGCAAGCTTCAGAAAGGACAGTTTTACATGGCCCTCATGTAGAAATTAGCGAGTTAAGGATACATTTCCATAAACCGAAGTGACAGTCAAGACACAACCAGATCAGCTAACAGAGCCCCGGTGTTCCAAGCTGTTGATTAGCAATATCTTTTCTGACTGACTTGAGGGCCAGGAAGAAGATTGTATAACCCAAAACGGAGGGGAGCACAAGCAACATTTGTGTGTTGACAGTTCTTCTCAAGAACTATTTGAGAGCATCAACCTCTGACTTAGTACATTAATAAGGATGGGTAATCTAAGGATGATAATAATAATAATAATAATAATAATAATAATAACTATAGCACATATTATTGATATTCCAGGCCAAGTAAAATATCAATTTAATTAATTCATAATTTCAAAAAACAAACTCAATGTCCTAAATTTAGGCTTTTCTGAAACTGGACAATGGAAGGCATCAATTATACAAGTATAGTATCCACAACGCATATGACAGAAAGGCCACCAGTATTAAATATGATCCCCCCTATAACATATTAATTCTCAGCAGCTGAAGCAGATGGCTGTTTCATGAATAGCTCTTCTCACTCACTCCATGAGCTACAAGAAATCGAACACCTCAAAAGACCATTTACCAGGGGTGGGGTTGGGTAAGGAATTAGATGCTACAACTTTGAATGAGTTTCCAATGTGACCAAGACCAGGCTATATGGGAAGGGAAGTATATTTTAATGTAGTTTTGAAGACAATGTACAAAGTTTTATTAACCCTTATACCTTACACACACTTTTCCCTACACAGATACACCACGCAGTCACCACTGCAATCCCCTTACCTCATTTTTCTTTACAAAATTCAACATCTCGTTGTTGTTGAAATTTCACATAAGAATTACAGTCCCTAACCCCCAGGAATCATATTTTGGTCTGCTTCTATATTGTTTCCTTTCCTTTAAATTTTTGAAAACCCAGATTAGTCTCTTATTCCTAGAACACTCAAAATACAGCACTTTTCTCAGCAACAACTGGTCTCAAGAGATAAGACCAGCAATAGAAACTTTAAGATCAACGGGAAAGGCAGAAAATTAACCAAATGTTGCTTCCCTTCCCAAAATTCCAGCACGCAGCACTGCCCAATCAATCTTGTTCGCATTTTCATCCGTATGTGGAAGAAACACCTTCCAAAGAATTAACACTGTCTTTACCATGCATCCACCAACACTGTCCAAATCGCCTGATTTAATTTCCTTCCTGTTTCTGTCACAAAAACGGGCAGTTTTCCCATTTTAATACAGTTTGTCTCCGCGACTAATTTACCGTTGGGTGAATTTTCTTTCTTAATCTGAGCAGGTTACGCCACGCACTCTGACCGAGTTGAGATGTCTATGCAGAAGATGAGGAAATCTCTATAGGAATTTCCACTGGATATTAAGAGTGTGCATTTAACATACATACATACATATATTTCTTGCAAAGCTCTGCATGCATTTCCCCCACATTATCTAAGTTGAATATAAATCATACTTATCGGTCTCTTGCTTTCCTCCCCAGCTAGCTTTAGAACCAGTATTCCTGCTAGAGAATGTTAGACAGATCAAACATAACAGCTTTCGGGGAAGGGTGGGTGGGTGAAAGAAACGAGAGCAAGGGGAGAAACACGCACACACACACACACACACACACACACAAGACCACAAAAGAATTTGCAAGTGACAAGAGAGGGGGAATAAATCCGTACTCTGCCACACAGACACTTCCAGCTGCAAGTCCGCAGCCTCCCAGAGACAAAAATCCAACGCTTTTGTTTATGCTGTCAGAAAACCTCTAGGAAAAAAGAAGAAGAAGAAGAAGAAGAAGAAGAAGAAGAAGGGAAGAAAAGAACAGAAAAGAAGGCGGCCGCCACAAATCGAAAGCATTCGGGAGCTCAGTTTGAGGTCCCGATTCCGCCAGGCGAGCGAATCGGTACTTACATTCTGTCAGAAACTAGCAAACGGCTATCGACCATCATGTCCGGCAGAAAATCCAGTTTGAATGAAGAAGTCATGTTCTTCTTCTTCTCCTTCTCCTTCTTTTGATTCTTCTTCTGCTGCTGCTTATTTTTCCTTCCGCCCCCCCCTATGCACACCGTTCCGGTCTGGCAAATAAGAGTGTTTCGCTTGCTTGTGTGATTCAAGAACTGTGCTGGCCAAGAGACAGGCAGGGACAGGTGCGGGAGGCCTCCCCAAGGCAACAGTCAAGAGTCGGCAGTTGTCACATTCTCTCCCCCTCTTGTTTTCCTCCAATCCCCTCTGAAATCTACTGCTGAGGCAACTGTCTATAGAGCGCCAGGTGCTGAAATGGGAGGCGGAGCTCCTTTGCCACTGCAGCTAGAATTTAACCCCCGCAGCCCCAGAAAGCCTCTCCAATGAGCTGGACGATGCCCATTCAGAAGTGTGGGCATGCTTCATTTGCCTTCAACGATAGTAATAAAATAATAATAAAAATCATAATGAAGAGGGCAGCCTAGCCAGATTCACTGGAAATGGGGGGGAAATATATATCTTTCCTGCATAGGACACGGCTTTGTTTAACTCTCTCGTGGCTTTGCAAACTACTCAGGTTGCCAACTGCCGCCCCGCTATTTAACTTGATAAACAGAGTTTGAGGGTTTAAAAACAAAACAAAAAGAAGGCGAAAAAGCCACTTCCCCCCATTGAACCTAAGATCTCTTTATTTGAGCCAGATCCAATTTCTAGGAATGCATTTTGGAAAAAAAGGGGGGGGGGAATACCCAGAAGTAAATTATATTAAATAATCCGACAGAACGAATAGGCATCATCAATATAAGGAAAGGGGCAAATCAGTTAACAGAAAAAGTAGATGTATTTTTAAATGGTTGAACTTGCTGTAATTAATGTTTCTCTGTATTCCCCCCCCCCAAAAAAAAATATGTATGGATAATGAACATGCAAACACGCTCTCCTATGAATGTTTTAGAGAAATGTGAGTAATTGCACCAGGGCTGTGATATTCTAAGCAATGCTAATAAACCTGCTAGAATAATTCTCCTTCTGATATTTGAGAACATTTATCACTATATTGAAAACGTTCATAATAGAGCCAGGACATGGTGGGATTGTGGGGTGGAGTGAAGGAACAGTAATGTTCTTATGGAAATAAATATCTACTCTGAAACTGAAGCAGTTTGGACTATGTGGACAAGAGGGAAATGTATGATTAAAGACCCTCTCAAGTTTTATGTATTTATGGCTCAGTATCCAAGGGACGTAAATGGCGGTTCGGGTACCTGATACCAACCCCCTAGGAATTTGAAGTATGAAGCAATCTTGTGTCGGTCATTATAATAAATGAGGCTCTTTTACAATAAGGCAGTAATCATTTCAGGGCAGATGTTTCCCTCCTTCACATCAGTTCAGCAGACCCAATGTCATAAAATAAAATAAAAACTTATTTTTCATTTTCATCAAACAACAGCCTCTTGATTCAGAATCCATCGTGCTCCACTGAAGAGATTTGAAAATGATTGTTAGGTTATGCAAGAAGCTGTTTGTTACTGCTGTTTTCTTCCTTCCAGTTAGTTTAAAACATTAGACCACTGATGCTAAAATAAAATCTTCATCATCATCTAACATAACATGTAGCAATTTAAGCTAAAGCACAACACAATATCAAGACGACATTTCTTTGCCCCTCCAAAACTGCTTTTACATGTATTACGGGTTGCATGGCATATTTTCTAATTCCGAAGTCCTGGCTGAAATTAGCACGTGAACGTAGGTGAAAAAGAAATAACTTAAAAAACTCTCAGCTCATTAAATGTTCACATTGTTTTTAATGAAGTTCGGCGCCCTTTTGTTTTGACACGACAACTCTACATCCGGCATGATGTCATCACTGACACCTGGATAAAAAATGATGGGAATCACTGCAACCAATTGTCTTAAGCAGTGAGGGCAAATGAGGCTGAAGTCAGTGAGAGCAAAGGAGTCAGAGAAGATGGCACACAGACTAGCGAAAGGGAGGGGGAAACAAAGGGCCATGAATGGCATTGAACAAGGCAAGTACCTTCATGAGTGCTTTCTGAGATCCACAATAAGAAATACAAAACCAGGTTTAGTCCTTTTCGCTCAGCACGTAGAATAGGAAAGAATGGGACTCAGACACATAACACATGAACCCTGTTTCTAGCATTTGCCTGGATTAGTGAGGGCTAAAGGTTTGGAGAGGGATGGGGCCACACAAGCAGGTCACCCCCCCCCCCCCATGTCCTCACACGTGCCAGGTCCCATCCCTCAGTTCTCAACCTTGCTGCGTTGAGTGACAAGGAATGAAGAGGAGTTCTACTCACGTTTGATCGAATGCAAGTACAACTCTGTGCGTTGGGTGACACCGCTTTTTTAGGATGCCTGATTTCAGAGAGTTCCACTCACATTCAAGCAAACACAGGGAGCTCAGGAACTGAGGGGGAAAGACACACCGGGGACCCTGGGGGTGAGCAGGTGCAGCCCCCATCCCTCTACATCCTTTTAGTCCTTAGGAGATCAGCCAAACATATGGATGGTTGTAGAAAGATTCTGTATATGACACAATAGGCCAACTTAAAAGTGATACAGGATAATTTTTACTACTGTGTTTTGCAACTGTATTGCCTTCCACCCCCAAAAAAGAACCATCCTCTTGGCAACTTTTTCAGGGCTGGACTCGCTCAGGGCGAGAGGAGAGCATGACGGGGACATCATGCCAGTCCGGCGCTGAAAAAGTGGATCAAAGTCAGGGTACATGTGCATTAAACCTCCCATGTGATGATGCTATTTCTTTCCATGCCTCTCAACCACTGCTAAAAATTATTAGTGGCTGGTATGTTAAGAGTTATATGGTCCATGCTGCTTTTATCAAATGTTGAAGCCGAGCTGCTCCCTGCAATGGATTTATTCATACTGCACCATCAATGAACCCGCAGCTCGATAGAGTAATGTAATAACAAAAGGATGGGTCACTCACTGCCTCAAGGGGTTTACAGTAAGGATGTTGACAGTATGGAGTGAAACAACGAGGGAGGTGAGGTGAAGGAACGGCCATAGGTAACCAGAGTTATGGGCGAGCAAATGCAGCTATATATTTCATTGGGCTTCATTTACAGAGGAGATGGGGACTAAGGGTCAAGTCAAAAGCTTCAGGGTTCTTAAACGGAGGGAAGTTTGTAATGCACAAATGTCTAAAGAGGGTGTGCAGGGTTCTTGGGCTCAAAACTTCCGTGCATACACATCCCCAACACACTTTTACTCCTTGTGTGAACAGGCTGCATAGGGCTACTGATCGTGTACTAGCATACCTGTGTAATTCAATCACGTATTAATCCTTGAAGAGCCTTTCTCAGGTCTATCCCCTCCACTCGCTGCCATGAGGAGAGGGTGAATCCCCATTCTCTTCCCACCCTGAGGGGCCCACACTCGGGCTGCTGCCTCCAACCCATAGAAATGGCCATTTTTTTTTCTGCCTTGAATTTCAGCAGTGCGGCGGTGGGGGAAAGTGTGTGGCAGAGATGTAGAGGGTCCCTCCTGAGAGTGAAACACTGTGAGGGAGGAGGTGTTGGTGCCTCAAGGGTTGGGACATCTTGTGCTGTCCCGTGCCATTCTGCAGATGAATGTATCGCTCAGAAAGTAGGGATGGCCAAGGAATTGGATATTTTTTTTATTCTGGTACGGATTGACCTGATTGGATGAATGGGTGGACTGGAGCTTTGTTATTCGCCGGCTTTTGCACTTCCGGAATGTTCCGACACAGTTGTTGCCCCCCAAAATGTAACGCAATGTATTTTAAAATGCGTGTTTTGAGGAGGGAAATATATTTAGAAACGTATGTTCTGAGAGAAAGCATAATTAAAATAGTTATGTAAACAAACTCTTTTGTGCAGGTTTTTCTTTAAATAGTAGATGAATGTAGGAATGGGAGAGAGCAGGGTTTTCAGTGAATGAACACAGGCCAAAGGACATGGACCATATACAGATTAATTTCTCCATCCCTACTAGGAAACTCCGTTAAAGGTTTCCAAGTACAATAAGCTTGGCCACCAATTCCATATTTAAGGGGGACCTTGGCAAAGTGGCCCTAGTGGGGAACTCCTGAGTCAATGGACCCTCACCAAAATGGTAGCAGCAACCATCCATGTACAACCACTTAAATTTTCCACAGTGCCCCTATTGTAGCATCATTCTGCTGCACTGTGTGAGGATTTAAATGGTTGTCTACCACTGCTACCACCAGGTAAATCCACAGCCTGGGACCCAGAGCAGTTGAATGAGGGTGCCTGGCGTTGATAGTAGAGGCTGTTGTACTTTAGAGAGGAATGTTAACTAAATAATCCATGGTGATACCGTCCAGCCCAGTGATTCTATCAGAATAAGTACTCCTGAATTTTGAGCAATCCAAACAAGTGGGCAATGTTCCAAGTTAACCACCACTAACATGGAGTCCAGACAGGCAAATTCATCCTGGCTGTCTGTGAAAAAAGTATTTCTAAGAGTTTATGCAGACATCAAGAAATAACTGCTATATTTCTCGCTTGCAACGCAAAGACTTCTTACTGCAGTCACATGGCAACGCACCGTCATCTCTAGCAGAAGAGGTAGAAATGTTTACAAAGCTAGTTTGACATCCTTGGTAGAAGCCAACTGGCCAACACCCCCCACCCCCATCATGAACTTGCTCACAAATCCCAAGTGTGCTATGGTCATATTTATAAATTTCCCTACAGACATATTTATGAATCATTTAATGGGGAGATGACCTAATATTTGTTTCTGCACTTACTGCTTCATCTTGTAACCACTGCAGTTCTTAGTTATTAAACCCTTGTAGCCATTTTTGTCTGCTTGTCTAAAATGCTCGTAATACAAGATATTATTAGAATGGCTACTGGAGATATACATCTATCATAAAAGTTCTGCATACTGTTGCTTGTGGTTCTGGTCTACTGATTGTGTGCTCTAAGCACACAGATCTGTGCATGCTACACAGTTAGCACGGTGAGTGTGGAAGACCTATTCTCAACATTGCCCGCGCGCGCGCACACACACACAAACCTGGCTCCAGTTTTCACTCTTCAAACAGGTCATCAGAGATATCGAAGTTTTGTTGATCACCTGACGGGGACCAATGCACATAGTACTGATGGGCACCACTTTGGATCGGAAGGTGACTGGACAAATTCATGGAGATAAGGCTAATAATGGCTACTAGTTCTGATGGCTCTATGCTACTTCCAGTATCAGAGGCACTATTCCTATGTACACCAGTTGCTGGGGAACATGGGTGGGAGGGTGCTGTTGCACTCGCGTCCTGCTTGTGGGTTTCCCATGGGCAGCTGGTTGGCCACTGTGTGTACTGAGCTCTGTGTACCGGATGCTATGTGTCGGAAGTCCACTTGTGTGACAGGACTTTCGCATCCTCCTCTGCTCCCTGCAAGTCACCCCACTCACACTGGAAAACTGCTCCTCGGCTCCCCCAATCTCTTAGAGCGGATTTGGAGTTTGTGTCAAGGGGGCTGGAGGGGGGGGCAGAAATTCATTTTTTCCAGTGGATACAAAACCTTGTGTGTGTGTGTGTGTGTGTGTGTGTGTGTCTCACTGTGTTCTGTAAGGCTTAATTGATATCCACCCACAATAGATGGGTTCATATTTTTCCCCCTGCATTGTAATACTTCAGGCTGCATGAGGGAGAATTGCACAACTGAATGTGTCACCATTGCAGGGGGAGGGGAAGCTCTGTATATACTTTGTCAGGAAGCCATCTGTGTTGTTCTCCCTGACAATGAGTTAATGTTATATGTGCAGACGGTGTACAGGCCAGGTTATTATTATACGGAGGAACATTCATCAGGTAGTGCCCTGGCATGGTTCCACCAACTCATCTTGTGTACCCATGAACCAAACCTAGGTTATAGGCTAATACTCAAACATGAAGCTCTAGGGCAGGGATGAGCAATTTGTGCCCCCCCCCAGATGTTTTGGCATACAATTCACATCCGCCCTAATGATGGATCATGGGAGTTGTAATCCAACAACATCTGGAGTGCCAAACGTTTCCCATCCCTGCTCTAGAGGTAACAGGTAAGAGTTCCAAGTCACGTGCTTCAGGGAAACCCTGGCTAACTATCCTGTCAATCCTACCTAAAGGATAATGTCTTTTCCACATGATATATACAAAAAAGCATCCATGTTTTATTTTTTCCATATGGTGTTATATAAGTATTTTGGCTGTGTTTTTTGGTATTTTGTAGGTAAACCTCACAGGGATTTTATTACATGAAGTGATATATAAGTATTATTTATTAAATTATTATTATTATTATTATTCCCAGGGGTGTGTGTTTTAATGCTTTTTCTTCCATCTTGCATCCTTCAGTCCTTAGGAACTAACCTTTTCCAATCAATTATGAAGGTTGTCTCTGCTTCTTTTCATTAGCTGTACCTTTCTGATGGAATTCACTGTAAGGCCTTTTTAAAAAATAAATAAAGAAATTAAAAATCTGCACTTAGCATTATTCTCTAGCTCTATCAACACATTATCAACAGAATAGTTACTGATATATTATTTTTTTTAAAAAAATCAAATCAGTAAAATGAGAAGGGTTATTTATTTTTAATGTGCTATTTTTGTTATAATTATTACTGTTTTCTTTCTATCTTTCTTTGTAATTAAAAAAAAAACCTCCAGTTCATAATTCTGCACTGAGACAAACCAAGTTTGTCAGCAAGGAAACTTGGATCCTGAGATGTGGATACATTGTGTAAATAATTGAACAAAATAGCATAACAACATTTATTTTGCATAATTTTGCATTTGCATTTTTAAGTTTGCTAGCTTGCAACATTCTGGTGATGATAAGAATCTGAGAAAGCACAGCTGGATTGGACCAAAGGTTAATCTACCCCGGTACTGCCCAGCTAAATGTTTCCAGAAAACTTGCAAGCAGGGCATGATGGTTTCAAGGAGGAGCAAGAAGATATTTTGAGCACTAAGCCCCACACTATCCATTGATAATCCCAATCAGGCATGTGTTTGAATTGTGAGATTTCAGCAAACATCCCCCATCTTTTTACAGTGATAAGGACTAGAAACTTGGTTTAAAAAAGTAAGAAAATTGACATTCATAAGAAACCCATCCAATATATTACATTCTGCACTCCCACAGAATCACTTCATATAGAGATACCTGCTCATTGTTACTTGACATCTGAACAGCTTCCTCAGATCCCTCCAGAATTTTCAAAAGCAAATGAAGGCCCACCGGTTTCCCTTGACCATGCCCAATATTCTTCTTCTCTTCCACCATACAGTTCCTTTCACATACATTCATTCATGCAAGCAAGGCCTTGTTATTGTTTTACATCTTTTGCACAGTGAATGGTATCTTTTCAACACAATCCTTTGCACATTTCCTTGGAAGCAGGTTCCACTGTGTTTCGTGGGTCTTACTCCCAAGTAAGTGCATTAAGGATTTCATTGGCATCTGTCCAAATGAGTGTGCATAGGATTGTGCTGATAAAAATAATAACAATATAATGGTGAAGAAATGTAACTAGGGTGGCTATATAAAAAGGAGGACAGGGCTCCCGTATCTTTAACAGTTGCATAGAAAAAGGAGTTTCAGCAGGTGTCATTTATATATATGCAGAACCTGGTGAAATTCCCTCCTTGTCACAACAGTTAAAGCTGCAGGAGCTACACCAGAGTGACCAGATACAAAAGAGGGCAGAGCTCCTGCAGCTTTAACTGTTGTGATGAAGAGGGAATTTCACCAGGTGCAGCATGCATACAAATGACACCTGATGAAATTCCCTTTTCTATGCAACTGTTAAAGATACAGGAGCCCTGTCCTCCTTTTCATACGAGCGCCCTACTTGGAGTACCAGGGATGCTGAACCCACAAAAATTCTCTGAACTTCACTTCAGTTTGCCTCAATCCCGTTCTCATTTGCAACCTGTTTTATTGGTTATTTTGAAAGGGGAAAGTGCAGTTTCCAAAATGAACACTTTTCCCCACATTGTCTAAAGTGTGAAAAACACAATTTTTTTAAAAAGTGAGCATTTTGAAAAGTGTGCATTTTTTTTTTAAAAAAGTACTCTTTAAAAATGCAGACATTACATTGTGCATTTTTAAATAGTTAGTGGATTTGGCAATTTGCCAACATTATCGGGGAAGATGTGCTCCCGTTCGCCTTGAGTGTTGCAAATGGGGCATTTCTGAGCGATTTGTGAACAAAATCCTCATTCAGCCCTAGCTGAATGTTCTGGTAGACAAATATGTACACTGGAGTATTTCTCTCTCTCTTTTAAAAAATATAGTCCGTGAAGTAATAGTACTTAGCATTTACATAGTGCTTTAGCAAAGCACCTCATATACTAGCTAGTCATGGACCCTCTGTACAAATTAGATTGCAAAGTACTTAGCTACAAATTGGATATACAGCAACAACTGGTATGGTTAGTGTGAAAATTACTGTAACTATTGGCTGCTATCCAATAACTGAGGGCTCCATCACACCTATTTTTCCCTCCTGGTTTGCCTCTGCATTTTTACCTCTGTTTCATAAGTACGTCAAGCTAATGGCCCCTTTCACGTGGGTTTGTGGTATGCGCTGCACCATGAAATCTCCATTTCGCTTGTTTGTTCTTCCACTCCACTCCACCCCTCCCATTCTCCTTCTGCCTCCAGTTCCTTGGTTGTGGTACTCTGATGGGTGTAGGCGCCTTCTCCCCCTCACTCTGGCTTTGTTGTCTAGCAATTTACTGATTTAATGTTTCATCGGCTGGGCTCCGTTTCTGCGAGAAATGAGGGTGAGGTTGGAGCAGTAAAAAGTCCATTCAATCAACTAAACACAAGCCTGTTCCTTCGACAAGGAGTGCTGGAGGAGGAGAACCACCCCACCCTCCCCTTTCATCAGCAAGACTCCATTCAAACAACACGCCCCCAACAATGAAAAAGAGAGAGGGCAGCACTACACGGAGCCTTAAGAGCGCATTAAATCTGCTTGGCGAAAATAATCCAGACTTTCCCCGCACCCAAATAATACACAAAATGGATGACAAGAGGCAAGACGGGTGCAGGACAGGGGCGACGTCATGTGAGCCCTGCGCTGCAAAATCAGATACCAGGCGTGGTGAAAATGCGTTAAACCGCTGGTGTGATGGAGCTCTGAGAAACCAGAACCACATGCAAAGACTTGTGATTCTCAAACCAATTAGCAAACTGAATTTTGAAACTGGGGTGACTTTCAAAACCAATTTGCCATATGACACATGGGCAAGGCCAGCTCCAGAGGGGGGCAAGGTTGAGCATTTGCCAGGGCTCCAGGACCAACAGAAGCCCACTGTCATTACAACACTACCCCCAAAACAGTGTCCAGAAAGATCAGGTGCAACCAAAGAGAATTCTCACTTGAGACCAGTACCTGCTTCTCGCTCCATCGGACTAGCTTCCTTCCCAAACCTGAACGGGTGTATCAGAGATTTACCAGGTCAAGAGAGAATACAACGGCTTTAAAGGACAGACTTCACTCAGTGATAGATTTGCAAATGTTTACCAAGTGTTTTGGGCTTCAAGAATTAAGTATGTGGGTAGTGTCCCTCAAACATCTCTAAAGCCAGAACAACACAATTATGGTATCCAAGAATGCATTTTATTGCTCAAACAGTCTAAAAGAAAAACAAGCTTTAACTAAGATGAGGTAGATCAATACGTTCCTAACTGCACACAAGTTAAAATCACTAGAAGTACATTGAAGATAGTAGCAAGCGTATTGATAGTAAAACCTAGATTCCTCTCAATCTAACAGTCAATATCAAAGGTTCATATTTAGCTAAATGGAGGGTATGGTTGGCAAAGCCAGCCTATATGGCGGGTTTCTCATTCTTCCAATATCTCTCTCCTTAATGGATGTAAATCCTGGCTTTTAATAACCCTCATGATGCCAATGACCTCATCCTTAGTTTTGGACCAGGTCATATCAGTTTTCCCATTTTTCTCAATCTGGCCCGGTCTGCCAGCAGGAAGTATCCCTGCCAAATTAAGCTATGTGCAGCTTCCAGCACTTAACCAACCTGTTTTCGGCAGCCTCCTTCCATTTCCAGAAATATATTCCATTACTCAGAGTTATCTCACAACACATACATACATGATTAGTCACAACTACCAAATGCAATAAATTCTTATCATTCCTATCCACTGCAGTGCATATTCCTCTACATCACTTTGCATGTTTCACCTCTTCAAAGGGGGAGTCTACACTAGACATTTAGTGCAGGATTGTATCGCAGCCACCACTAACGGGGCACATGACGTTCACCTGCTCCTGCGGTGATCTTGGCTCCACCCCTCAGTTTTACCAGAATATCCCTGCCTGCTTTTGTCGCTGTTTTTCCGGCTCTCTCGCTTTCATTCCGAAGCACGTTTGTGGTGTGCCCACCCCCCTTTTTGAGGTCTTTGCTGTTCGCTCCGGGATCACCAAACAGCCAATCAGCTGTGAGGGATGTATGCATGGATAGCGGCATGTTTTACTGGTGAGTTTGTTTTTTTAAAATACAAATGCATCTCTGTGCAGGAGCGCATATTCAACGGGGTTCCTATCCTCCCCCCATGTGTTGCTGCGTGCCTGCGCTACTGCGCATCCCTCACAAGTCATAAAAAATATCCTGTGTCCTTGTAGCTATCTGCCTAGCCCCGCCCACTTCTACCAATACACATGCAGGATTGCCGTAACAGGGCACATGTGTTCCTGCAACGGCGCTCCTGTAATTGTGGTAAACATCAGTTGCATGTGCCCTGTGAGCGGCAATCGTGCGAAGAACATTCTAGAACATGCCTCTTCCATTATGAAAGGGCTGCTGGTTAGGGTGACCATATTTGGGAGACAAAAAAAGAGGACAAGCTGTGGGTGGGAAAGCAGCTTTCTTGGGCCTCTGGGAAGTGCGTCATTCCCCCTGCCTCCTTAAAGGACCCAATTGGAGCAGAGGACGGGAAAGTGTGGCAATCCTGCCTCCACTGCTCCAATCGGGGCTTTTTCTATAATGTCTGGGAATGATACACTTTCCCCTTTAAGGCTGTGATTGGAGCAATGGGAGGGAAATGACCCGCCTCCAGAAAGCACATCATTCCCTCCCACCATGCTAACGGCAGCCTTAAAGGGGAAAGCGTGTCTTTCCAGGACATTGTAGAAAATTACCGAAAATCCCCCCTGACACCCGGGATAGAACAAAAACCAGGACAAATCCAGGGAAATCCTGACAGTTGGTCACCCTACTGCTGGTGTAGATTAGCCCTAAGTTACGGCCAATGTAAGGCCTGAGAGCGAACGTTGCAAATGGGATTGCTATTTAGATTCAAATAGTCAAAAAAATCACTGTGGGCAGGCTCAAGATCTATCTCAGCTCTTAAATTTTATTTATTATGATGCATGTTTTCACTGGTTTTTATTAATCCTAGTCTAAAGGACTGTCTCTTCCTATATGTTCTGCACATGCCCTGAGATCATATGCAGAACCTGGTGAAATTCCCTCCTCGTCACAACAGTTAAAGCTGCAGGAGCTATACCAGAGTGACCAGATACAAAAGAGGGCAGCTTTAACTGTTGTGATGAAGAGGGAATTTCACCAGGTGCTGCATGCATACAAATGCACAGTTAGAGGGTTCGCGGACCATTCCAGAATACTGATTTAACACAAATCTCTTTGCATTGTTTTCTTATCTGAGCCCTACCACTCCTGGTGAAATTCCCTTTTCTATATGCTAACATTCAAAGGGGGGGGGCTATGCATGAGCATAACTTTTCTGTGGTGGCCCCAAATTGTGGAACAACCTCCCTAGGGAGGTCCACTTGGCACCTACTTTGTTGACGTTTTGGTGCCAAAGACCCTTTAAAATGTTTTTTTTAACAGGAGCTTACTTAAAGCTGTGTTTAAAATAATCTTTCTCCATATTTTAGTTGCTCGGTAATGTATGTCTTTTATTTCCCCCCCCCCCTAAATTATTGTTGCTCTTAAAACAATTCTTTTAAAGGGGCTGAACATTGCACTTTTCATTGTATTTGCTTTTCTTATGTATGTCGCCCTAAAAGCTTCAGGGCAACTCATACATTGATTGTATGAATGAATAAATCTAATGTTTTATGCTTTTGCAATTGCAGTATGTCGCTTTGTTTTACTCACATGTGGAGAATAAGGCAGGATCTACACAACTGCTTTGTATAACGGTTTATAGCAGTTTTGACAACTGTTCGGGCCCAAGACACATTGAATATACAGTTTTCAAACTGTTTTCAAACTGTTTTCAAAGTGTTATATCCTGCTTGGTGTAGATCTGGCCTAAGACTCATAACTATGAATAAAGATCTAGTAAACAGGCACAGTTAGAGGGTTCGCGGACCATTCCAGAATACTGATTTAACACAAATCTCTTTGCATTGTTTTCTTATCTGAGCCCTACCACTCCTAAGTACCTGGGAGCATTTGCAGAAATGCGGGAGGAAGAGAATGAAGCAGAGGGAGGGAGGGAAAAGCCATTACAACTTTCTCCAGATGGACGCTGCCACCTGATTTTTGATCTGAGGCCTCCATGGTGGTTAATCCAGCCTAGAGAAGAGGAGGATTAACTTTCAATTTAAAAAATAAAATAAAATCTTGCGACTGCAGAAAGGGCAGCTTTTAGTACTCGGCTGAAGGAGACAAGAACTCCACAAAGAAGAAGAAACGAAGAGATTCATTTGAATAAGAAACCTCCATATTCTAGTTTTAACCCTCCGCGGTCGTCCAGTGAAATTTCGTATTTTTTCCAGGAAGCAGGGTGGGGGAAGGGGAGAAGATGCATGAGGCTTTGTGGTCCATTTTCCTCCTCAGAAATAGGTCACAAGCCTCGCTTCCTGGCCTCATTTTGCAAAGGCCATTTCAAGGCCCAACAAAAACCACCTCAGATGTGGATGGAATGAGACCGAGGGCACCCCCCCCGCCCCTCCGCCACATACACGTTTTCGCTGGAAACCAGCATACTATTATCCGTGCCGTTTTTCTCTTTCCCACATGGAAGAAATGGCGGGGAAAGGCCTTTTGTTTTTGGTATGCTTTGTTTCAAAACCCTGGCCTTTTGAAATATTTATTTCCCTTTTAATTACTTGTGAATTAGCTCGGAGAAGCGGTAAGGAAGGCCTCTTACCGACTTAAGCCTTCTGAGCAGTTTGTTAAATTCTAGCCTCAAATCCCTTGAGGGAATGGTGGATTCAAAGGAGCTTTTAATCATACTATAAGGAGGGTGAAGTAGTATGTAAGTAGGTCATAGTGAAAGCATTACAAGTGCATAGGTTATTGCTTTATTCAACAACTAACAGAGCAGTACGCTCCTCGGAACATGTTTGCTTTCGCCATTTTAAAAATGAGAAGCAGTCCTGAAAGAGAGGGGGGGGGGAGAGAGAGACAGGGAGAGAGTTGAATGCAAAAGGAAAACACTGCTCCTGAAGAAATTCCACCTTATGATGATTTATACCAGGGCCAGTGTCAAGGGTAGGCATGTTCGGGCATTTGTCAAGGGCCCACATCCCAGTAGGGTCCTGCTGACAAGATCCCCCTGGCCTTCCTTCTCTTCTGCACCATTACATCCTGCTAGCAATGGGGCGAAAATTTGCCTGCGCCCACAAGGGCAGCGGACACCCTCTTCCAGCCCTCCTGGTCCCAGATGGATGTGCCCAGTGGATTTTCGTCCCATCACTGGCTGCAGGATAAAGGGGGCGCAGGTTCGAGTGTAACTCACTTCTGCCCTGACCTGCATGTGCCCTTTGTCCTTTCCCCTGCTGCGGTAATGGCAGCCTTGGGGAAATTGCATTTCTCTTCTCCTCCCCCCCCACACCTATGGGGGGCTTAAAGGGTCTATTGAGGAAAAACAAACTGAAGCTGAATCCAGACAAGACGGAAGTGCTTGCTGTCAAAGGCTGCAACCTGGGTTTGGAGGTGTGTCAACCAGTTCTGGATGGGGTTACACTCCCCCTGACAGACTGTGTTCACAGCTTGGGGGTGCTCCTGGATCTGTCGCTCCAAATGATAGCCCAGATAGATGCGACGGCCAGGAGTGCCTACTATCAGCTTCGGCTGATACGCCAGCTGCGCCCCTTCCTAGAGTTGGAAGACCTAAAGACGGTAGTGCACGCACTGGTAACTTCGAGGCTTGACTTCTGCAATGCGCTATACATAGGGCTACCTTTGTGCCTAGTCCGGAAACTTCAACTAGTTCAAAATATGGCAGCCAGATTGGTCACCGGTACATCTAGGGGTGACCATATTACGCCAGCTTTAAAATCGCTCCACTGGCTGCCAATTAGTTTTCGGGCGAAGTACAAAGTGTTGGTTATTACCTTTAAAGCCCTACATGGTTTGGGTCCAGGTTACCTGCGGGATCGCCTTCTCCCATACAATCTGCCCCGCACGCTCAGGTCCTCTGGGAAGAACTTCCTGTAGTCGGCCAAGACTAGGCTGACAACCGTTACCCAGTGGACCTTCTCTTCTGCCGCTCCCAGACTGTGGCATGACCTGCCGGAGACTTGTCAACTTAACAGTCTTTTAGAATTTAAGAAAGCCATAAAGACTGTTCTTTTCCGGCAGGCATATCCAGTGGAATTTTAGAATGTTTTTAGGATGTTTTAAGGATGTTTTTAGGATGTTTTAATGCAGTTTTAATAATATGTGTCATGTTTTAATCAGTTTTATGTATTTTATCATATTGTTGTTCCCTGCCTCGATCCAGATGGAGAGGCGGGTAAGAAATAAATAATAATTATTATTAATTATTATTATTATTATTATTATTCATCCAAGACGGCCTTTAAGGCCACCATTGGTGTGGGGGTGGGGGAAGGGAGGCAAAGCGCACTTTTTCGGGCCTCTGGAAAGTGCATCATGTTTGTTCACAAGCCTTTCACAATGGCCCACTTAACGGTGGTGATGAGAGGAAGGCAAAATGCAATAATTAAAGAACTTCCATTGCCTACTTGCTCCCTGGCTCTCTGCCTGTCAAGCAAGCAAGAGATACAATGTTTATTCATTCATTCATTTATTTATTTATTCATTCAATTATTGCATTTTTATATGGTAATGCACGCGCTGGTAACTTCGAGGCTCGACTTCTACAATGCGCTGTACATATGGCTACCTTTGTGCCTAGTCCGGAAACTTCAACTAGTTCAAAATATGGCAGCCAGGTTGGTAACTGGTACACCTAGGGGTGACCATATTACGCCAGCTTTAAAATCATTCCACTGGCTGCCAATCAGTTTCCGGGCGAAGTACAAAGTGTTAGTCATTACCTTTAAAGCCCTACATGGTTTGGGTCCACATTACCTGCGGGATCGCCTTCTCCCATACAATCCGCCCCGCACGCTCAGGTCCTCTGGGAAGAACTTATTGAAGCTGGCCAAGACTAGGCTGACATCCGTTACCCAGAGGACCTTCTCTTCTGCTGCTCCCAGACTGTGGAACGACCTGCTGGAAGAGATCCACCAACTTAACAGTCTTCTAGAATTGAAGAGAGCTATAAAGACTGGTCTCTTCCAGCAGGCCTACCCAGTCGAATTTTAAGAGTTTTATTGATTTTAATAATGTATTAAATTTATGTGAGTTTAATTAATTTTATGTATTTTATATTGTTTGTATTGATGTTGTTCCCCGCCTCGATCCGGCGGGAGAGGCGGGTAATAAATAAATTATTATTATTATTATTATTATTATTATTATTCTGCCCAATAGCTGAGGCTCTCTGGGCAGTGCCCAATTAAAACCATAAAATATAACAAGTATCCGAATAAGTTCAAAACGTTAAAAATGCTATATAAAATCAAGTAAGTTACAGTCTAGGGATAGCCTGTGGGAAAATATATGGTTCCAGGAGGCATTTAAAGGACGTTACATTTCCCGCCTCCTGAACAGCACGAAGGAGGGTTTTCCAACTGGTGGGTGCCATGATGACAAAGAGGTTGAGGAGGAATAGCAGCTGGTGACAATGGCAATGAGCAGGTAGACTTACTGAGGGAGAGGGGCCATTGAGGGTGTCATGCCCAAAGGCCCTCAAAACCTGGAGCTGACACTGATAACTACTCATAAATATGGCGCCATTTGAAGGACCACCATCTCCCATTAATCTGCCTGCCAATTCAGATCTTCCTCCAAGGCCTCCTACCAGATACACCTACCTCTGGAGTGGAGGCATTGGGTGGCCTTGTGTCCTACTGTACAGAGGACAGTCCTCTATTGGAAGGGCTGTCTGGTCCAAGTCTGATTTAAAGATAAGGAAGCATCCTCTGAACGGAGAGCTGGGCTGCCGATCAACAGTTAGCACTTGGAGAACAGACCGAGCAATCCTACAGGCAACCTGGTCAAACACATCTTCCCTACTGTGGAGATGTACTCTATTTATATTGAAATTACAGTAGAGCTTTCTAAAATGTGCAGCTATACATATAAATTAGCACATGCAAATTCTATGCACATCTCTTTCACCCTCTCTTTTCCAGGTGATGATGCATCACTAACCATCCCAGGAAGGTATCCTACTGAAGAAAGGACACCATTTTTTGTGGCGATTCCTAAGATATAGAACTCCCTCCCCAGAGACATGGCACCTCCTTTGTTACCTTTTAGGCATTGAGCAAAGTCTGTGCTACTCTGTAGCACCTTTAATGGCATTTAATGACATAGGAGATCCTTTAAATAGCCTTCAGCACATCATCTTTTATTTTGGTTATTAAGTGCTGGCTTTGCTGTTTCATTTGCTGTTATTTATATTACAGACAGACACACCCACATACCTACTGCTGTTTTCTATTGTTGTTTATTTCTCTTTATTGCCTTTTGTTGTTTCATCTTGAGGCCTATTTGGCAAAAGGCATAGTCTTAATGCAATCAATCAATCAATCAATCAAATGTGGTTTACAGAGTGATAGCGGGAAAGACAAGTCTCTCTCTAAAGACCTTGCAGTCCAAACAATATGGGGTGAAAGACAGTGTGGTGCAGTAATTAGAGTATTGAACTGGGACTCAGGAGATCTGGGTTCTAATCCCCACTCAGTGGTGAAGCTCCATGGGGGCCTTTGGACCAGTAACTGACTCTCAGCCTAATCTACCTCACAGGGTTGTGGTATGGAAAAAATGGAGAGGAGGAGGACCATGTAAGCCACTTTGGTTTCCTTGCAAGGTGGAAAAGGTGGAATAGAAATGAAATGAATATATAAAGCAAGCAAGCCAAGGGCAAAATTTGCCCCTGAACCCAAGATGACAGAGTCCATGGCGGGTGTCAGCACCTGGCACCTTTTTGCAGTTGTCAGGGCCCAAGCACTCGGTCAAGGCCCACTTTAATTTCTTGTGGGATTCAGCACTCTGAACTTCACCAGAAACCAGAACTAGTCAGACCTTGTCTCAGTCCAGAGGAAGCTATAGCCTGTGACACCTATTCTTAGTTCAGAGATGGATGCTGTGGCACCAGGCCCAGCTATGGGAAGCCAGGCACCTGAGAATTCAGTTCTATCAGGCCTCCCACCTGGTTACAAGCCAGGAGGAAGTGAGACTCAGGATGCTGATACAGCCTTTCTTCCACACCTGGGAGATCTGACCTCGATGGAGGCCCCTGCTTCTCAACCAGGGATGTCTTCTGTGGGAACAGGGCAGCAGGGTGAGTACACTACAGGGGGGAGAGCTTCTGGGGTGCACCCTAAAATGCATAATTAACTAAAGAGGGTGAAACAAAGGTGTCCGATGAGGCATAACGTGTTTTGAGCTAGGTTTCCCTGCCAGGATTAAATATCCGACAGTGATCTTTCAATACACTCCCTGTATTTACACAAGAGCAACAGACAGTAGAGTTTGCTGGAAGCAATGTCTTTCTAACCTGAAAAGCTTCCTTGTTTTGCTTCTTTGATAGAACTATAAACTACTCGTTTGGACTTATTCTGTATGCTGAACCCAAGACTGCTTGGGTCTTCTGTTGGGAAACCCCTAAATTGATCCTGGTTAAGGAACTACGTTGTAATCAGTTCTCTGCTGATTGTTATTGGGACTGCAAAGGCTGAAAGCCAATTACTGGAATTACAGCAATAAAAGGTTTACTGAAACTTGAGCTTCAGTATCGGAAGTCAGGAATTGATACTTGGAGGTTTCCCTCTCCAGGCCTCACCTGCTCCCCATGGAGAAAGGAATCCTCACTGTTATCTCAGATCACTGATTGGAGATAACAGATTCCCCTTCGCATGCTGTGCGCTGCCCCAATCAGGACAGCATGCAAAGGAGACAAAAAACTCTGTTGGTGCCTGGAGTTGTTCACCACCCTGATTGGGATGGCTCATGGAGGAGGCGCCTCACACAGCTGGCACAGGGAGGAGTGGTTCCTTCAGGCACCGACTGAATCCCGTTCTTCATGCAGAGAGAGGCACAGTGAGAGGCAAGAAGAAAAGCAAAATGGAGTGGGGGTGGAGCTTAATGGGTTGGCTCCACCCACTTATGGCATCCCTCCTGCCTGATTGGTCTGGGAAGAGGTGGGGCTTCATGGGGTGGCTCCACCTCCTTATTTCATCCCTCCTGCCTGATTGGTCCAGCAGGAGACAATTTAGTCCCTGCATCCAAATAGATACCCCCCCCCCACACACACACATTGCATTAGCTGGAAATTAAGAGAGTTTAGGAGTCCCTGACAATGTTTTTCAGATGCTGATTGAAACTATATATATGCTTTTTAAAAAATAAAATAAAAAAAGAATTCCTTCAATTCTAGAGCTGGCTGTTATCTTAATTAATGATTGGCAGAAGTAAATGTTGTTCAAAATTAATGCAGTGGAAAAGATGACTTGAATTAAGATTTGCTGCAGCATTGGGCGGGGGAGTGAGGAGTTATGAAATCCCAATTGGTGCATAGGACTTTGACTCCTCTCTCTTCCTGTTTTACACAGAGATGAAAATATATTTTCATCCTCATGTTCTAGGGGCTTGCTGAGTAATACTCAACCGTTCCTAAAACAATTAGGCAAGATTTTGAGACAAAACACAGACATCTTTAACAGCTGAGTGAATGCTTTAAAGATCATCTTTTGGAGGCACTTGGCTGTTAACTGGATGTGTTCAAAGGCTAATGTGAGGGCGTATCCAGATGAACCCTCATTTCTCCCCCCCCTTTTCTTATGTGGAGCCATTTTGCAAATTGAACTCTGTATGGCAGGACTTGGAAGAAATAAGAGAGAAGGAGGCTTTGCTGTTGCTTCAAATGAAGGTGGCACCTAAAAGGGGAGGGGTGGGTTTTGTGACCAATTGAATTGTGGTGTAAGGCACCCCCTTCCTTTCAGCTGTCAAGGTTCACTCTGGCCCAACTCGAGTGTTCTAGACCCCCATGTGATTAGAATCGTGGGACCAAGTGTTGGACGAGCATGCTAGCTCCATCCTTCTCCCATAATACTAGAACCCAGTGGGGTCATCCCAGGAAGCTGACCGGTGGGAGATTCAGGACAAATAAAAGGAAGTACTTCACACAGAGCATAGTTGAAAGTATGGAATTCACAATCACAAGATGTAGTGATGACCACTAATTTGGATGGCTTTAAAAGAGGGTTGGATAAATTCCAGGAGGAGAAGGCTATCAATGGCTACTAGCTCTGATGGCTATGTGCTACCTCCAGTATCCGAAGCAGAAAGCCTATATACACCAGCTGCTGGGGAACATGGGTGGGAGGGTGCTGTTTCACCGTTTCCTGCTTGTGGGATCCTGGCCGACAGCTGGTTGGCCACCGTGTGAACAGAGTACAGAACTAGTTGGAGCCTCAGTCTGATCCAGCAGGGCACTTCTTATGTTCTTATTCCACAATTTGGAGTGTGATATGGAGACGAGGCGAGGCGCATCGTACAGCACTCCAAAAAACAAAACAAATGAGCGCTACTAGCACATCCAGTTTATATACATTTTTTTATAAATAAAAAACACTATTTGTACATCCAGTTTAACAATCGATAAAAATTTACAAACTGGATGTACTACTAGCGGTCATTCGTTTTGGCTGATTTTGGAGCACATTGGACGGAGTGCAAAAATTGTGTAGGCTCCCTGCACAATTTAGACTCCCGATCATCCAGGGTTCTGAATCGCACAGGGGGGTCTACACAAGTAGAGGAGGCTGTCATGTTTCAACCTTGCCCAGACCTGGGGACTCCTGTAAGGATGAGCAGGGGGAGCAGCATGCGCCAGCAGACTCCTCCCGTCCCCAATGATCCTAAGGCCCCAGAGATGATGGCCACAGGACTAGAGGTTTCCATGCCCATCACGTGGGTTCCTGGCTGTTTCTTCAATCCCCCTTGTGACCTCCAAGGGCACAGGAATAGAGAAGATGGAGGAGAAGAGGAGTAGGAGCTTCAGGGACACCAGCTAGCTGCATGTCAGCCTATTTGGGAAGAGGGGAGAATGCTTTAAAGCACCTGCCCAGATTAGGGCTGAGAACTAGGAAATGCTAGTGTATCCAGCCCTACATGGTTTGGGTCCAGGTTACCTGCAGGATCGCCTTCTGCTGTACAATCTGCCCCGCACACTCAGGTCCTCTGGGGAGAACTTACTTCAGTCAGCTAAAACTAGGCTGACAACTGTTGCCCAGAGGACCTTTTCTTTTGTCACCCCCAGACTGTGGAATGACCTGCCGGAAGAGATTCATCAACTCAACTCTCTCTCCAAGTTTAAGACAGCTATAAAAACGAGCCTCTTCCGGAAGGCCTAACCAGATGAACTTCAAACAAAGCATTTTAAAATGTGTTGATTGTTATCTTGATACTGTATTGGTTTATATGCTCTTTAATGAATTTTATGAATTTGATTTTTTATTGTATTGTTATATTAATGTTGTTCCCCGCCTCGATCCAAAGGGAGAGGTGGGTAATAAATAAATAATAATAATAATAATAATAATAATAATAAATTTATAAGCCCACAGTTTGAATTGCATTGTCGTGGAAGCAACAATTCCTTTAGAGTTCCAAGCTCCAGGGCAAAACCTTCCTGAATATAAGCCAACACTGTGGCTGCAAGAAAAGTAAATGCTAATTTGGGCTGCATTAATAGAAATATAGCTTCCAAATCACACAAGGTTCCCCTCTGTTTGGCACTGGTTAGGCCTCACTTCAAGAAGGATGCAGCCAAGCTGGAGGGGGTTCAGAGGAGGGCAACAAGGATGATCAGGGGGTCTGGAAACAAAGCCCTATGAGGAGAGACTGAAAGAACTGGGCATGTTTAGCCCGGAGAAGAGAAGACTGAGGGGAGACCTGATGTAGATGTGAACGAGTGTGTATTTTCTCAAAAAGTCCTCAAATGTCTGAACTTGCAATTGAGTTTGGGGGGAAAAGGTGTATTTTTAGAAGTGTGCATTTTAAAATGCATATTGTTTTTTTTAAAAATAGAGATTGTCATGCTTTGGTCAATGTAGGAGGAAGTGCACACTGTTTGGAAAATGAACCTGGAAATCTGCACTTTTCACATTTGAATGTAAAGAAAAAACAGGTTGCAAACAAGAACGGGAGTGAGACAAACTGAGCTATGAAGTGGAATTTGGTGAATTTCCGAGAACTTGAGCATCCTTGGTTACAGATAGCCTTTGTTTACAGATAGCCTCCCAATCTAAAAAGGCTACTCATCAACAACGACACTCCATCGAACAAACCTAGAGTGACTCGGCACTGCAAGAAACCCAGATGCCAACTCTGGTCTCATATCTACTCAGGCAACACAACTCCAGGACCTAATAACATTTGCTCATCCTCCAGTGTGATACATGCTATTTTCTGCCATCAATGCCATTCTTCCCTTTACACAAGCAAACAGGTCAGTAACTATGTAAGAGAATAAATGGACCAAGGATGCGTGAGAAATTCCTTTCAGTTCATTTCTGATCAGGGTTTACTCAGTTCTCATCTTCCGGACAGAACACAGACTCAGACACAATCTTCTGTTGAAGTCCAAGCTTGCAATGCGATTCACATACCAAAACAACTGTGGCCAAATATACACCAAGCAGGATTAAGTGGTACGAAAGCAGTATATAAAAGGAAGGAGCCGCACCAAGCAGGGTATAGTGGTAAATGGTAGGGATGTGCACTGGATCGGACCCGATCCACGATCCGAGTCCGGTCCAGTGGGAAATCGGATAAATTATCCGATTTCCGATCCCGCAGCTGGATCGGCCGATCCAATCCGAACCGGTCCGAAAAAGCTCCGAACCGGTTCGGCGGATCGGCGGATCGGCGGGCGCCCACTGGCGCCCACCGCCGCTTCCATTGGCGGGCGCCAGCGGGCGCCCGCCGATGAAAGTGGACAGCGGGGGGGGGGGAGGAGGGGGGCACTTACCTTCTCGGCCCGGTGGCTCCCGTCCGGCGCCGGAGCCTACTACTACTAGCAGGCTCCGCGGCCTGCTCTAGGGTGGCGCGCCGGGTGATGTCATCACCCGGCGCGCTACTCTAGAGCAGGCCGCGGAGCCTGCTGGTAGTAGTAGGCGCCGGCGCCGGACGGGAGCCACCGGGCCGGGAAGGTAAGGAGGGGGTGCGTGGAGGGGAGGAGGGGGCGCGCGGAGGGGGGAGGGGGGCCCTTACCTTTCCGGCCCGGCGGCTCCCGTCCGGCGCCGGCGCCTACTATTCCCAGCAGGCTCCGCGGCCTGCTCTAGGATGGCGCGCCGGGTGATGTCATCACCCGGCGCGCTACTCTAGAGCAGGCCGCGGAGCCTGCTGGAAGTAGTAGGCGCCGGCGCCGGACGGGAGCCGCCGGGCCGGAAAGGTAAGGAGGGGGTGCGTGGAGGGGAGGAGGGGGCGCGCGGAGGGGGGAGGGGGGCCCTTACCTTTCCGGCCCGGCGGCTCCCGTCCGGCGCCGGCGCCTACTATTCCCAGCAGGCTCCGCGGCCTGCTCTAGGATGGCGCGCCGGGTGATGTCATCACCCGGCGCGCTACTCTAGAGCAGGCCGCGGAGCCTGCTGGAAGTAGTAGGCGCCGGCGCCGGACGGGAGCCGCCGGGCCGGAAAGGTAAGGAGGGGGTGCATGGAGGGGAGGAGGGGGCGCGCGGAGGGGGGAGGGGGGCCCTTACCTTTCCGGCCCGGCGGCTCCCGTCCGGCGCCGGCGCCTACTACTCCCAGCAGGCTCCGCGGCCTGCTCTAGGATGGCGCGCCGGGTGATGTCATCACCCGGCGCGCTACTCTAGAGCAGGCCGCGGAGCCTGCTGGAAGTAGTAGGCGCCGGCGCCGGACGGGAGCCGCCGGGCCGGAAAGGTAAGGAGGGGGTGCGTGGAGGGGAGGAGGGGGCGCGCGGAGGGGGGAGGGGGGCCCTTACCTTTCCGGCCCGGCGGCTCCCGTCCGGCGCCGGCGCCTACTACTCCCAGCAGGCTCCGCGGCCTGCTCTAGGATGGCGCGCCAGGTGATGTCATCACCCGGCGCGCTACTCTAGAGCAGGCCGCGGAGCCTGCTGGAAGTAGTAGGCGCCGGCGCCGGATGGGAGCCGCCGGGCCGGAAAGGTAAGGAGGGGGTGCGTGGAGGGGAGGAGGGGGCGCGCGGAGGGGGGAGGGGGGAGGGGGGCCCTTACCTGCCCGGCCCGGCGGCTCCCGTCCGGCGCCGGCGCCTACTACTACCAGCAGGCTCCGTGGCCTGCTCCAGGGTGGCGCGCCGGGTGATGTCATCACCCGGCGCGCTACTTGAGAGTAGGCCGCGGAGCCCGCTGGTAGTATCCGCCGGCGCCGGACGTGCCGAGAAGGTAAGTGGCGGGGAAGGGGGCTTACCCCCCCCCCCCCGGAGCCGTCCGCTTCTATCCGCTGGCGCCCGCGGGCGCCAGCGGATGGAAGCAGGCGGCCCCAGGGGGGGTAGGGAGCGCGGGGGAGGGGGTTTACCTGCCGGGGCCGTCCACAGCGGACGGCCCCGGGGGGGGGAGGGAGTTAGGCCCCCCCTTACCCACCCGCCGCCATTTTTTCCTCATAGACTTGCATTGCAATGCAAGTCTATGGGGAAAAAAATGGCGGCCGATCCAAAAATGTACGATTTTTGGGTCGGGATCGGACTCGATCCGGTCCGGGGGGCCTCCGATTTTGTCCGAACCGGTCCGGGACAAAATTGGAGGTCCCGATCCGGGTCCCGATCCGATCCGGGGGGTCCGTGCACACCCCTAGTAAATGGTATGAGTCAATGGGCCCCAACAGTTGTCAGTGCACTTAAATACCGCTAGAAAGCAGTAGTGTGGCTCCTGCCTTTTATATATCGCTTTCATACCGCTATATCCTGCTTGGTGTAGATCTGGCCAGCATTTGACAGCATGCGTCCATTTGATAAAGAGTTGCATGCATTTGAAAAATGTGCACAGATATGCTTTAATCAATGGGAGAAGAATGCAGACCTTTCTAAGATGCGCACAATTGATGCGTACCATTGGAAAAAATATGTATGAGAATACACATGGATTTCCATGCAAAAAGAACAATACAAAGCTCACAATCTGAGATGGAACTGAGTCAAGCTTTGAGATGGCATTTGGGGGACTTCCATGAGCTCATGTTTTGCTGATTCTCACATCCCTGAAATGGACACGAATCTGACATAAAATGGGACACCATTCTCAGCATTGGCAAAGTGTGAAATGGCACGCTATACATTGCATTGCACCTTAGAATTCGTGTGTCTACATTGATAGGCAAGTGTAACAAAGACAAGATCCATCTGCAGTCCACTCAGAGATTAAATTCCAGACACTGAAGATAAGAGTTCAGCACTAAAGAATGACAACTCTAACAACTCAGACACAGAATGTTTTAACAAGGCATCTCTCAAAAGTAAAGAACGCAACAATGAACAAAATAGGGTGATAGTGATTTCCTAGGGACGGGTAAGAAAAACAAGGGGATTCGCCTTGGTTTATGGGAACACACGTAGTGTGCAGGATGCATGTATGAACCAGCAAACTAATGTAGAGAAATCAAGCGATATACATGCATGTCTGAATGAGGCTTTTGCCCTTACCTTAAGTGAGAATATAAATGGTAATTTTGGGGGGGATATTCTGGAGTCAATCTGCATTAGAGATTGGTGATTTTGTCGGTTTTGCTCTCTCCCTCATTCATATTTTTTTTTTAACCTCAAGTTTTTTTCCCTCCCAAATACAAACTTTGCAAACTTGAGTCAATTCTTATCAAAATGAACTGAAATCAAATTCTCACCCATCTGCACCACCCAAATTCAATTCGGACAGCAATTTCCAGCATAGGGAGGACCATGTCATACCTGACTGCCAGGGAGGTGTTTTCCTCCCAGATAGGAAAAACTTTGCAAATTTTGGTAAATCCTCATCAAAACTGAACTGCCGTGAAACTGAACTGTGCCCATCCAGAGAAGTTCTCTCTGTTTCCAAAAAAGCTCCGAGTGGCACCCAACACTTCTGTTGCTGCTCACCATGAGCTGTTCGTTATTTTTTTAAGGAAGTTATGTAACACTCTCATTAAAATTAAATGTGGGCTGAAAACCCGCAGACAAGCTCTTCAGCTCAAGAGAGAGCTTTTACATCACTCCGAGGTAGGGTGGGGAAGGAAATCATTTTGGAAGTTCTAAAGGAAGGATACACATCTTAATGCTTTAAAGAACAATCCATTGGCTTTCAGATGGAGAAGCAGCTTGGGAGAATTAATACATAGATGGATTTCTTTATTCATTAAACATTGTGTTCATGGGTGCCAACGCTGTTCTTAAGAATCTTATGAAGAATGAGTAAATAACATCGGATTTCTGACTCAGGTCTCTATATTCATGCCACAATCTTGTTTTTTTAAATGGGCAGAGTAGTCATGCATTGGGTGGCAGAGGTGGAGGGAAGTATCCATCACGTCTCTGATTCCACCTCCTCCCCCCCCCCCCAAACACCTTTTATGCTACCCAAGACCTCAAGGTGTTTTTTGAATCAATAATCTGGACATGTATATTAAAAGTCCTGTTGCATATTGACAGTTATTAAAATATTGGGGATGGGGCAGGTATTCATAACAGGGATGTAGAATAATTGTGATAGGATACAAGCCATGCAGCTCAACAACAACTAATTTACAGTGGACCAGAAAGGATTTTCTCCCCAGGACTCAAAATCGACACATATGGACTTGATAAAGCTGATTTGTTGAACCAGATTTTGATCAGCATTCTGTTGTTGTTGTTGTTGTTGTTGTTGGTGGTGGTGGTGTGTGTGTGTGTATATATATATATATATATATATCCATCTCTGTTATTACACATTGCTGACAATACAGTTGTGTGCTGTGGTTGTTGCACATTGAATACTTGTGATCCATTTCAAATCCTGTCCACAATTGGAGTAAAACCTCAAGAGGTTTTGGCCATCCCTATATATATATATATATATATATATATGTATGTATGTGTGTGTGTGTGTGTTTTCTTTTCACTGTGGGATAATTGAGCAGGATGGCAGATCAATAATCTTGCTAAGAGGCTTAGTGAGGGCAGCATGCCAGTTGCAGTGGCATCACTACAGCTTCTCCATTGGCCTGGTGTCCAAGTGAAAAGAAGTGGGAAGGCATCGCACACCACATTGAACATCAATATTCTTAAGAGAATTTCCACACGGGGCTGTTAATCTGCCGTATCTACTTTCGGTTTCATTGTAGAATTGAGATTTGAGCACTACATGAAAGGTGTTTCCTGCTTTTTCACTGCATAACCTCTAGGCAGCAATGTGGCATAACAGAACAGAGCAAACAAACAAATGGGGAAAGTATTTTCTTTTGCTTTCACAAATAATACATTGTCCTTACTCTAAAAAAACCTGCTGAAAGTGCTGTTTAAAAATAGAAGCAAAACTGGAGGGTCACGAACCCACAAACCATCGTGAGCAGGAAATGATGAGCGCATAATACATGCCTTATGTAGACAAGCTCTTAACTTTCCCTGGTATGCTTCCTGGATGGGTTTGAATGGTCGTGTATAATTGGGAGCCCACCCTGGGCATAAAAAAGAACCCAGCATTGGAAGGTGAGGAAATACTGTAAATTGGAAAACTTTGGATGATTAGACAAGGTGAGACTTGGATGAGATACTAATGTAAGGTAGCAATCATTAAATTTGTTTGGGGATGGGTTCAGATTAGGGATGTGCACGGCCAGAAATTTTGGAATCAGAATCGGATCAGAATATCTGATATTAAAAATATTGGATCCAATCATATCAGGGGTACCCATATCTGATTGGATCCGATATCCGATAAATAACAGAAGGTCCGATCCGATTATAAACCACCATTTCAGGTGTTTTCCCCATAGGCTTGCATTGGGGAAAAGAAAGCTTTTCCCCAATGCAAGTCTATAGGGAAAAACACTGGGCCGGCACTCCCTCCCTCCCCCCACTTGTGCTCCTTACCTGCCGCCGCCGCCGCCGCCATCATCCAGCACTGCCGTCCGCTGGCTCCGTAGTACTGAGGAAAATGCTTTCTAGCTCGGCGTGTCATCTCTGTAGGCCGAAAAGCCTTTTTCTCAGTACTACAGAGCCAGCAGACGGTAGTGCTGAATGGCGGTGGTGGCGGCGGCAGGTAAGGAGCACGAGTAGGGGGAGGGAGGGAGTGCCGGCCCAGTGTTTTCGCCATAGACTTGCATTGGGGGAAAGCTTTCTTTCCCCCAATGCAAGTCTACAGTGAAAACACCTAAACTGGCGGTCCAAAAATCCAATTTATTATCGGAGATATGGATATTGGATCCGATCAGATAGGACCTCCTTAGGAAATAATTATTATCGGTCATCAGATGTCTGATAACGTCCTTATCGGTTCGTTATCACTGGACATCGGACTGAGACGATACACATCCCTAATTCAGATCAACTCAAAAGTGTCTATCATTAACATCCATATGAGGGAGAGTTCTACTACATTTGATTGATGGATGGATTGATGGATTGTGTTTCTATACCACCTTTCCAGAGCCAACCAAGGCTGGTGACAACAATAAAAAAACAAGGAAGTTAAAGAAATACAAACGTAATACAACATTAAAAACAACCCTCAGTCCAAAGCAATTTAAAAAGCCAAATAGGTGAGTCTTCTTGACAGCTTCCTGAATGCAGAGAGAAAGTGGTCTTGGAAATGCAGGATATTGCAAATGCAAGAATGAATGAAGTTACGGTACAATGCATTATATTGCAGTACGATGGAAAGGGGTAAATAAACAGAGGGGAAGGCGTCCCTCTCCCACAATCAAAATACAACCAATTAGAAGCTCTGGGGCAAACGTACGGTGCGAACTGAGGACGCGAGCTTGTGTTCTGCATGCCAGTTCTTAGGGCTGTCACAGATGTGCTTTGTTAAATTTACAAGCACTTAGCACTTGTTAAATTTTCTCTTTATTTACTCTTTCCGACTTAACGAGCCACACGTTTCGTGACGGATAATGACTGGCAGAGAAATAGCCCGACGGAAGATGAAACAACTGTGTGCACTCTTCCAGTGTTGTACACTGCCTGGAAAACCCCTATCCCCAACGCTGGCTTCAAGTTTTTAGGTAAGGGGTATTCATTCTCACTTCTATCAGGTATAAAAGATGGATATTCAAGCAGGAGGATCCAGTAACTCTGTTACAGCAAGACGTATCCCTCTAGTTCTGCATCAGATGGGGGCTAATTCATACAATGTCATTATGATGCAGGGCGCGTACAGCTGAGTCCCACACCACACCAGCAGAGAGACTGGTGGGTGATGTGGTTCTGTTGTGGGGCTTTTGTTGGTGTTTAGATATATGTCAAGCAAGGCGGGGCATGATCGCGATGTATAACGTATTATGCACGATGTGGAGAAAGTGGATGGGGAGATATTTTTCTCCCTCTCTGATAATACCAGAACCCAGAGTCTTTCAAGAAAGCTGAATCGTGGGAGTTTTAGGACAAACACAAGGGCCTAATCCACACCTAGCAGGATACAGCGCTGTGAAAGCGGTACATGGTATGTGTCAATGGGCCATGGGATGCCCTACTTGTGGGTTTCCCACAGGCAGATGGTTGGCCACTGTCTGACCAGAATGCAGGATGAGACGGCCCCTGGTCTGACCCAGCATGGCTCTCCGTACAGTCTTATGTTATTTTGTTCTAAATGTCCCAGTGACTACGCAAATCTACAAATCTATAATAGTACCGCAGATCTTGTACGGAGCACCGATATGGTATCCATTGCTAAAGACTTCGTATGAATGTATTCAAAATTCCTTTCTTAGGTCAATTTTTGGAGTCCCGGGATGCGTTGCTGGAGCTTCATTAAATCTTGAAGCTGCTCTCAAATCATTAAAGTGCTTAGCATGGATTCATGCAGTGCACTTTTGGTTGAGATGTTTATTAGTACTATCTGCCGAACATTTAGCTCATAGAACACTTTGTGATTCCTTCACCTCTCCCTGGTTAAAGGCTTTAAAGAATAAACTTATATGCATAGGGCTTTCTGCTCCCTATCTATCTACGATAGGGTTTGACCAGGCTAGAGCAATAGTTAAACGGAGACTACTGGACATAGATGCACAAGAACTAGTGGAGGCATCTAGGGGCCCTTGTGCTTCACAGTCTCTGGGTTTGTCAACTCAATATGATGGACGTGAAGCACCTTATCTAAAACGGTTAACCGTGCCCAAGTACAGACAGGCTTCCACGCTGTCAAGGTTTAACGTGTTGCCATCTAGACTACTTGAGGGCCGTTTTAAGAAAATACCGCATAATAGCAGATGTTGCCCTTGCAATGGTATAGAGGTAGAATCAGTATCACATGTTCTCCTCTCTTGTAACTTTTACAAACAGGCTCGAGCAGATTTAATTTGGCCCATTACCCAAACTCTTCCAGGCAGATCCATAAATCAATTAACTGTCTTGCTCTTGCAGGGCTCGGATAAGACTACAACTGTACAAGTAGCAAAGTTTTTAAATTGGGCAATGTGTACAAGGATTTTATTGACTGAATAACCCTAATATTTTAAATTTTAATATTAACTATTGTATAAAAGCAATGACAATGTATGATTTTAAAGTTTTAATATTTTATGTTTTGTACCTTTGGTCTATTGACTGTAATAAAGGTTTACTACTACTACTAAATGTGATCAGTATGATGTGGGACCTGGCCACATAGATGTGAACTGGAGCATAAAGATACATACTAAATCCAGTAGTTCCCGAAGTATGTATTTGCAAGAAACACTTTACCTTATCTCCTTGCTACTGAGCAGCCAGTGCCTTGCAGAGGGTGTCTGGGACACAGTCAAGGACACAAACATGGGGACTGGCCAGGTTTGATTGGTCTCAAAGTTACCTGGCAGGGAATAAAAGTTTACCCTCAAATAACTGCTAAGAATGCTCTGCAGCGGAACATTGCAGATTGTCCTCCAGAAGTGCACTTTTTCCTTGAAGACTGCCTGATACGCTGAACCCCAGCTTTCCCCAGTTCACACCCATGGATAGGTTGGCAGGAAGCTTAAACCTCCCTCTTCTGAAGCATCATGGTCCCAACTGGTGTAAATAGGCAGTAAGCTTATATCTATCTATCTATCTATCTATCTATCTATCTATCTATCTATCTATCTATCAACTTGCAGGGGAACATGGGTGGGAGGGTGCTCTTGTGTGAACAGAGTGCTGGACTAGATGGACTCTGGGTCTGATCCAGCAGGGCTCTTCTTATGTTCAATCCAAATAGAGGCTGCATGCACTTGCAATAGAGTAGGGAAAACTATTACACATAGCTCTACTAGGCATGACTGCGAGAAAATTTAGGAGAATAACTCTCGGAGTGCTTTTATCCTAACATTTTTCAACTCGATGGCATATCCCAGTATGGGACCATTGCTAAATTTCTCTCAATGGAAAAAGGATTCTGAAAGATGACCTTGTTGAACATGATCCAGTCCAAATTCCACTAACTTCAGTAAGTAGGGTCAAGATTGTAGTCCCATAGTGCTTAACTTTGGCTACAGCATAGCCAGTGGGTGGAGTGGGGGGGGGGGTTGGGGGTGAGTTCATCAAGCATAATTAGCTAACATAATTTGGTCTCTCGCTTTTTCCTTGGTTTCTCACTTTTTCCCTTATTTGTTCCCTTGGTTCCTTTCTCCCTTCTTTCCTCTTCTCTTTAATTCCATCAGCTCCAAATTAATCATCATAAACAGTTTCATTAACTATAATGGCCGCAAGTTGTTTAGCATATTTATACTGCAATAATATAAGCAAGTGTATTGTACAATTTCAATTATTATGGGGACAGCATAAAAACGTATCAGTAGATAAAAATCCAACCATTAAAAGGTAATTTTCTGCCCAAGCATTTAGTGGTTAAAAATCATTGCTAACCACAAATCGCTACCGCAATGACAATTAATCCAGTAACATAATAATAACAATCACAGCAACCATACAAAATTGCAGAACAGTAAATAATTCCCAAGAACTAATATCTAAAAGCCAAAGGTATCAATGGAGAATAATCATAAACATATCAGCAGTGATTAATAGTGTATTCCTATAATGTCTATTCAGAAATAGAGGTGGATGAATCGGTTTCCAGTCTGTGTCAGATTCACATATATTCAATCATAAATCTATTCTGTCCAATTTCTGCACCAGTCTGCCACTTTAAAAAAAAACGTGGGGATGCCCTTAAAGCCGCTCCAGAAGCTGGAGCTAATGCAGAATGCAGCAGCTCGGCTGTTGTTGGGAGCTGCCCCTTTTCAGTATATAACCCCTTTGCTGAGGGAACTACACTGGCTGCCTATTTGCTACCAGGCCGAGTTTAAGGTTCTAGTACTACTGTACAAAACCCTAAACAACTTGGGACCAGAATACCTGAGAGAGCACCTTCTCCTCTATCAACCTGTCAGGTCATGAGGTCATGTGAGGGAGTGCTCCTGGTTCTGCATGGACCTTTGGCTAGATTGGTGACCACCGGGAGAAGAGTCTTCGGTGTGGTGGCCCCCTTCCTGTGAAATTCCCTGCCTTAGGAGGTCAGGCAGGTGCCAACCTTGTATTCCTTCTGGTGCCTCCTGAAAACGTTCTTCCAGAAAGCTTTCCCTGAATGACCAGCTGTGGTTTTATTTGCACTCTGTTTCTTTTTTAAAAATGTATTTTAATGTGTTTTTATTCTTTTATTCTATTTGTTCACAGCTCCGAAATTTTTGAAGAAGGGCAATATATAAATATTGTAAATAAATATTTTTGTTTTAAAATCTATTTATGTTGTATGCAATTTCCGCTCAGATAGGTATTTCATGTGAAAGTTGAATTTCATATTCAACTTTCCCTAATATGCACAGTTTTAACATCCCCTGATGGAACATTTTCGTACACAATTTCTGAGTCAAGGATTGCATCGCAGATTTAAGTGCACTATCTGAAGGAAGGTTGTGTTCCAATTTCCTATTTGCATATTGGTCAGAGACCTGCATTATTAGCTTAGACTGCTTAAAAATGCAGGCCAAACAAAAATCCCTCCCATCCTTACTCATAAGTAAGCCCTACTGAGTCACTCCCAGGTAAGTGTGTATGGGATTGCAGGCTAAAGCTATTCCTTAAAATTCACCTCCAAATTCTACTTTAGGTAGGCTGACCATATGAAAAGGAGGACAGGGCTCCTGCAACTTTAACAGTTGTAGAGAAAGGGGAATTTCAACCAGTGCCATTTGTATGCAATTAGTTCCTGGTGAAATTCCCTCTTCATCACAACAGTTAAAGTTGCAGGGGCCCTGCTTTCTTTTGTATATGATCACTCTAGTATAGTGCCTGCAACTTTAACTATTGTGGTGAAGAGGGAATTTCACCAGGAACTAATTGCATACAAATGACACTGGCTGAAATTCCCTTTTCTCTACAACTGTTAAAGTTACAGGAGCCCTGTCCTCCTTTTCATATGGTCAGCCTAACTTTAGGCAACATTCAGTTGTTCTCTCAGATCTTAATCACTTTGCTTGCCGCATGGAGACTTTCTCCCTTAGCCTCTGGCTCCCAACAGGACACATCCAGCGCTGGCAAGAGGCAGATGGCAACTACGGCACAAGTTCATTAATAACGTTAATGTTTTCGGTAGGTCCTAAGTACGGATGCGTGGAACTCCCTGAGAAATATCACCAGCCAAAACCCATTGGATAGATATTTTTTAAAAAATGCTCAGATGCCCAAACAAGAACTTGACTTATAGTTTCACTTTACGCAAAATATGGTCCCTACATTTTACACCTCCTGTGAGCACATCATGCAATATAATCTACATTTACAGCACAAAACCTACATTTCATGTGTTGTCAGTTTCACATGCATACCCCCCCCCCAAAAACATAGAAATATTAATAATAAGTTTCTTTCCCCCCCAAAAAAAGAATGTTTATGTTTATGTAGTTTTATGTAGTTCCTGTAGTTTTCTTTCCCTTTCTCCAGTGGCTGGTGAGGAACTAAAATGTTCCTACTTGACTTTGATCTGCTCCCCCTTCCCATCTATTAGCATTGTCTCCTTTAGGTTACTCAACATTTTCACCCCCACCTGCCACAAAGCACCTGGCAACTGTGTACTAGTGTTAACCTACTGATCTGCTCACCTGGGAATCTCCTTAAAGTGTCAGCAGTGGTTGTCCATCATTTTGATGGTGCCCTTGGGGTCAACACATCCATTAGCCACTCATTGTATGGAAGGAGCTATCTCCTCCGATCCCCGCTGTGATGGACACATGCGAGCACAATGCATCATATCCGAGATAAGCCAACGCAAGTGCGTCAAAGAGGTTGGCACTTTCGGAGTGGGCTCAGTGCGCACGCTTTGCATGCGTGAGGTCTCAGGTTCAGTCCCTGGCATCACCAGCTAAAAGGAATCCAGTGAGAACGAAGGGCGCAGAAGGACCTTTACCGTACATCGCTGCTACTGGTCAATGTTGGCCATCCCAAAAATTGAACAGCCGAGTCATGCCACCCATGATGCCACCTCTCTTACTCCACACAGATTCTTCCTCAAAATCTAGCTTTTCTGTGAAGCCTTTGGCATACAGCTCTGGTTCCCATGACCAACTGTACCCGAGGCTGTAACTAAATCTAGACATGCGTAATTGAAACCACCACATACCACTTCCTTGTTTCTGCCTCCACGTCCCTCTCTTTCCTTTGTTGCTTTCCGGTGTACCCCTAAGCAAACACCTTCTATGAGGGATGATTGAAAGAGCTGAGTATTTTAAGACTGGAGATGAGAAGGTTCCAGTGAGACATGAGAGTGGTCGTGAAAGACTGGAAAGGCTGCCTTGCAGAAGATGGAGCAGAATTGTTCCCTGTTGGTCCAGAAGACAGAAGTAGGAAGCAATGGTTGGACGCTGCAGGCCAGCAGATTTTGGCTAAGCAATTGGAGAAAGTTCCTCACAGTCTGGGCTGTTCAGCAGTGGAATAGATTCCCTTGAGAGGTGGTGGCTTCTCCTCTGCCGGAGGTATTTTAACAGAGGCTGGGGGCTAATCTACACCTACAGCCCTTTCGCAACGGAGGAGGGATGATTGCGAGGGTCCCCTGCTTCTGCGATCGCCGCTCATGGGGCACAAGCGAGGGAAGATTCCCACAATGGCAGGAGTGCCAATGCGGGAGGACGTGTGCCCCATGATGGCGCATCTGCATGTGGATTGGGAGAAGTTGGCGGGGCTATGCAGATGACATGGCTACAGGGCTTTTCTTATGAATTGGGAGGGATGCGCACGAATGCAAAATCATAGCTACACATTGGGTGGATAGGCAGTCCTTCGCATATGCGATGCTGCACAGACATATGTTTGTGTTTTAAAAAAAATACACACGGTCGGCGCCAAAACACTCCGATAACCAATCAAAACATGTGCCAAAAATGGTGGACATGTTTACTTCCATACACCTCCGAAACCGCTGGACATGCCCCTGACAGCGGGTTGGTTGTTCACTGAGCTGGGAACTCATGCCGAACGGCAACAACTTTGCAAAGGGGGGGACACACCAGCTGTAGACTTTGTGATTGTTGTGAGATCGCTGGGAAAAAAAAACATGACAAAAGCAGTCAGCGATATTCTTGAATAACTGAGGGGTTGACCTGAGATCACAGCAGAAAATCATGTGGTCCAGTAGGGACAACTTCAATATTATTGTGAAATAAATTTCTGATGTAGACACAGCTTGGATGTCCATCTGTCATGGGTGTTGTATCTCCATCCTGCATTGGAAAGCCTGTGTTGAGCAAGGCATTCAACTAGGTATTGGGTTCTTATTAGGGATGGGGAATGAATTTGTTCAGTTTGCCTTTTAATGCAAACTTACCTTATTTGTAGTTCCCAAACCAATATGTGAACCCTAAGCCAAGGGAGAACCCCAGCCAGCACAGCCAATGTTGATGGATTGTAGGAGTCCAAATCATTTGGGGGGGGGGTACCAGGTAGCCTACCCCCTTCTCTAGGCTATCACCACAGCTACAGGAAATTATTTTGTAGTGATGGGTGAACTTAACTCAACATACATTATAATTTGCTTTTTAATTGTTGTACAAGAGACAATTGAAAGAGTTGGGTATTTTCAGCCTGGAGATGAGACGGTTCCAATGAGATATGAGAGTGGTCTTCAAGAAGATGGAGCAGAATTGTTCTCTGTTGGTCCAGAGGACAGGATGAAGCAATGGTTGGATGTTGCAGGGCAGCAGATTTTGGCTAAGCATTTGGAGAAACTTCTTCACAGTCTGGGCTGTTCTGTAGCAGAATAGACTTCCTTGAGAGGTGGTGGCTTCTCCTCTGCTGGAGGTATTTTAGCAGAGACTGGATGTCCATCTGTCATGGATGTGGTATCTCCATCCTGGATTGGAGAACAGATTCCTCCAACCAACCTCAAAGTTCGCCATTATTTCAAAGTATCATTGTTGCATGTGCCTCTACAAAGTGCATTGTGGGAGCTGTATTATGGCATCATGCTATGTGTCATAATATCTTGAATCACTATGTTATATTGCCCTCTCTTTTTTTAACATGCCTTACTTTTACCGTACAGTCAGTACAGAGCCGGTGAAGTTGGTACATGTGGCTGAGGTGTCTCCATCTGCTGAAGCCCAGATCTTCTCCTAACTGGCCATGTGCCCTGGACTGCACTGCTGCCTTCCTGGTTGCCACATCCTTGGAATCCTTTTCCAGAGTCCTTTCACAGTGCCATCCACCAGCACCTAGGTCTAAAGTAAACTTTTACTTACCAAACAAGGAAAAAAAAAATCTGACTGATACTAGAGTGAAATGGCCTTGGTTGACTACCAGGATACCGAAAGGAAATCAAGCCACAAGTGAAAAAGCAAACATTGAACAAGGCATGATTCTTCGGTCATGATTTGTTTGTTGAAGGATTTCAGATCCAAACTTTTACACTGATTGGTTTGAAAAACAATAACTAAAGGGTTAAGTGACATCATCCCGCAAGCATAAGCATTGCAAGTGGAACATTTGTGTTTCTTTCAGAAAGTAAAGGGTTAAACCAAACAACATCAGTCGGGACATGCACAGATCCTGCAGGCCCTCATAATCAATCTCAATTTGAATAAAGGGAATACCAAATTTCGTTAAATAGCCATCCAAGCTCAGTACAGATTTAGGCATTGCGAACATAAGAAATTCTACAAATGAACCACCTAATTTCAAATTTCGGTGCCATCTCTAGTTAAGAAGTTCAAGGGAAAAAATACAATGGGGGGAGTCCCAAGCATGTGAGGAAAATCCCAAGAAAAAGAAAGGGATAAAAACAAACAAAGGACAATACTTTGTATTTCATCATGTTGATAGTGTTTAGGAGAGGAAATAATTACACGGAATAATGGGATCAAGTTTCAGGAATCCAGATTCCAGCTGGACATCAGGAAAAATTTCCTGACTGTTAGAGCAGGACAACAATGGAATCCATGACCTAGGGAGGTGGTGGGCTCTCCCACATTAGAGGCATTCAAGATGCAGCTGGATAGCGATCTGTCAGGGATGCTTTAAGGTGGATTCCTGCATTGAGCAGAGGGTTGGACTGGATGGCCTTATAGGCCCCTTCCAACTCTGCTATTCTATGATTCTATGATTTCAGTTTTTGTTCCCTGCAGCTGTGCTTCCTGAACGCTAGTGATTCATCACTCTCACCAGCAGCCAATCATTCGGCAGGTCAAGTCGAAACGGGCGGTGGTGCCAGCAGCTCCTGCTGCCCTGATAATCCATTTCATTCCAGGCATGGCGACATGCTCTCTCACCAGCTGCCATTTCCAGTTACCTTTTATACAGCTGACATAATGTGTCAATGTGTTGGAAGCAGTAAAACAGTCACAGAGAAGCGATCGCAAAGATTAATAGCAACTGGCGCGTGATCGTCTTTAACGATATTAGAGCACTGGGAACGACGCTTTTGGAACAAGAATTCCTCATTTCTAGGAATGGTGTTTAATCCCCTTGAGATTGTGCGCCTGACGTAAAACCAGGAGGTGCCTTTTGCTTTGTAACGTTCATAGATATGATTGTTAAAAAAAGCCCACATCCATACCCCCCTCTTATGAGACACTGGTATTGAAATTAGTGCTGTGCTGAAAATTTTGATTCTTCCATTTTCGGCTTTTTGTGGGAGGAGGGTAGGGGAAAAAATGAAAATTCTGGTGAATGAGGCTGGGAGAGGTGAGAATTTCGGATATTTTTTTTCCCCTTGAGGTAGGGAACAGGGTTTCCACATACTTTTTAAAATGTAGGCAGTTGCTGAGGAGTCTTCTTTCTATGTTTTGTTTTTTTAAAAAATACCACAGGTACTTGCAGGTGCCCAGGAGTTCTTCCTGAATGCCTATTGGAGAGGGAGAGGTCACATGGTCTCCAATCGACATTTATGAAGAACTGCCAGGTTCCTTCAAGTGCCCAGGGGTGTTTTTGAAAAATAAATAAATTTAAAAAAATAGAAAGAAGATTCCTCAACAACTGACTACCCTTAAAAAAGGTATGTGGAAACCCCTCCCCAAGGAGAAAATTCTCTGAAATTCTCCCCCTCCCTGAGAAAGAAGCAGAAAAAAACAATGCCTCTATTGCAGCGAGAGAAAAAGTTCCCAAAAATAGGGGACAGGACTCAGCACAGCACTAACTGAAACCTTTTGCATTACTGTAGTCCTCTCCCATAATACTAAGACACGGGGTCATCCTATGAATCTGACCAGTGGGAAATTCAATACAGATAAAAGGAAGGACTTCTTCAGACAGCATAGTCAAACGAAGGAATCCGCGACCACAAGATGTAGCAATGGTCACCAATTTGGACGCCTTTAAAAGGTGTACAATATTTTCTATATTACGGGAAATGCCATACAAACTTGCCTATTTTACAATGGGACCGGCATACAATTTAAATGTGGATTTTCTTACATTTAAAGAAAAATCGCAGAATACTGGATGGAACAGAGTCATGACTGAACACTTGAGAAACTGACATGGAATGGTTGTTATATTGACCTGTTCATCCTTAGGCACTACAGATGTGCGTACAAGCAAAAGTTGAGTTTGTCAAAGTTCTTCAAATTCTACTAATGTCCATATCAGATTGTAGTTTTTTTTTCTTTTCCGCGTAAAGATGTGTGTGCATTTTTGTGCCTATTTTTGTATGCATCAGTTGTGCGCATCTTTAATTAAATCATGTGCACATTTTTTTTAAAAAGGATGCATTTTTTTCAAATGTGCACATGCCTCAGAATGCATTTGGGTGGGTGGGTGTCCGTGAATCACACTGCAAGCTTGGAAATGTACAGACTTCGACCACAAAATGCATTTGAGTCCGTGTTCAGTCTGGAAGGTGCGCACTTGGTAAATCCTGATGAAAAAATGAACTGGAAATAATGAGGGTGACCATATGGAAAGGAAGGGCAGGGCTCCTGTATCTTTAACAGTTGCATAGAAAAGGGAATTTCAGCAGGTGCCAACAGTATGCATGCAGCACCTGGTGAAATTCCCTCTTCATCACAACAGTTAAAGCTGCAGCAGCTATATTAGATTGACAAGCTACAAAAGAGAGCAGGGCTCCTGCAGCTTTAACTGTTGTGGTGAAGAAGGAATTTCACCAAGAGCTGCTGAAATGCCCCTTTCAATACAACTGTTAAAGGTACAGGAGCCCTGTTCTCCTTCCCATGTGGCCATCCTAAAATAATTCCTCTTGCATCCATACCAAACACAACCCTCCCCCTGTCCTTCAGCGAGGACCTTTCCATGTGGAGGAGAGCAGGTCATTCATAAAGCAGTTCAAAAACCCAACCTCTCCATTTACAGCACCCTCCTTGCCTCTGAGCTTCATCAGCTTAGGTGTTTTCAGGGCTCTAAAGCAATGAACTTTCCATCAGCCACATCGTCAGCTAATTAGCCCTCCTGATTACAGTAATTACTATTGATTCACTCCTGAATGACTTCTTAAGTAACCAAGTGCAAGTTATACTTGAAAGTAAAGACCCACGTATGAATATTAATCCAGCCATTCCCTTTTCTTTTTTGTTCTCGTCTCTCTCGCCTATCCCTCCTTTAGCCTCCAAGGTACAGCTTGCAATCTTATACGCTTAAATTTGATAACAAGGGTGTCAGGGGAGGCAGCAAACCTCACTTCAATGGCATTCTAATCTCGCAACAGGCTGTTTAATATGCCTATGAGGAGAGACTGAAAGAACTGGGCATGTTTAGTCTGGAGAAGAGAAGGTTGAGGGGAGACATGATAGCACTCTTCAAATACTTGAAAGGTTGTCACACGGAGGAGGACCAGGATCTCTTCTCGATCATCCCAGAGTGCAGTATTCGGAATAATGGGCTCAAGTGACAGGAAGCCAGATTCTGGCTGGACATCAGGAAAAACTTCCTCACTGTTAGAGCAGTTCAACAATGGAACCAATGGCCTAGGGAGGTGGTGGGCTCTCCCACCCTAGAGGCATTGAGGATGCAGCTGGACATCCATCTGTCAGGGATGCTTTAAGCAGGAGGTTGGATTCGATGGCCTTATAGCCCCCTTCCAATTCTACTATTCTATGATTCTATGATCATATGAAATTTTTAAAAAATCTTGTGTATGCATCTGCAGGAAGCAAAGTTTCAGAGAAAATGGGGCGTGGATCACTTCTATGATCCTTTACCAAGACAGTTGAGAAGCCATTTCTCCATCTGAAGCTGAGCAGCTTTTTTCTGTTACTCAGTCTTCCACAACCTGTTGCCCTCCAGATGTGTTGGACTGCAATTCCCATCATTCCCAGCCAGAACTTACCAACATTTGCAAATGTCTTCAACGTGGGGAGAAGTTGAGCTTTTAAAATATATGATGTGTGAGAAAGAGAATCAGAGAGTTCCATGCATCCAGACAGAGGGCTATGAGTGCTTAGTTCTTTACACTGTTGGCTGATGGGTGGAGTTCAAAATAGGAACAGAGAACAGGTGGATCAGTTCATTTTATGGCCATGCCAATTTTACAGGTGTTCTTTCACAAGTTCATCCTGTCCCATTTCCAGAAATCTACACACACACACACACACACACACACACACACACACACATTTAAATACATATTTTCTCACAAAATATGCCTTTCTAAAAAGAATACTTTATGCTAAGGTCCATATGGACTTCGATACATTTCTTGAGCCGAGAATTGTACTGCACAATTTGGAAAGCTGCAAGAGCCAAAGGATAAGTGTGTTCTGATCTACACATTCATCCCGGAGGTGCTGATCAAGTCAGTTCATACTGGAATTCGCAAAGAACCAATTCCTCCAGCATCCCTTGTTCACAGGTTCATAAAAACACTCGGAATGGATGGAAACAATTTTCTGGTTATGTAGTGGGAACACCCCATGTTTCCTTTTGTAGATAAATGGCCCAGCCAGTTTGAATGTGGATCTTCCCCAACTTCGTATCTTTGAGCGGTGGGGAAGGGTAAAGGAAGTTGTGCTCAGTGAAGAATAGCTTAGAACAGTGATGTTACACTTCTGTCAACCTGATGGCTGGATTCAATTTTGGGGAATATTTAGGCAGTTGTATTTGGGGCTGGAGGCAAAAGATGTGGGTTCAAAGGCAAAAGAGGCATGGTCCAAACATCAAAAATATACACAGACGCCGGCCTACGTTAACTTAAAGCTCTCACTGCCAGTAACCTAAGACTTAGGAGTGGAATCTCTGCCTTTTAGAACTACCCAAAAGCTGGGAAATCATCAAATAACGCTCAGTCGAGGGAAAGGAGACGGCCCAGGGGGAGTGGCCATCCAGGGAATCAGAGGGCCATATTGGGACTACAGGCAGGCCAGATTTGGCCCACAGGTCTGAGGCTCAACTCCCCCTGTTTAGAAAATGTGCAATAGCTCCATCATTTGAATGGGGAACGGAGATGCAATAGCCTGGCACAATAACTGGGCAGGAATGATCTTTAAACGGGAAACAGTGATTAGCACTTGTTAGACCAGGTGGATGCACCATAGCTTGCCAATCTCCACCTCAAATGGGAAATTATTATTATTATCATTATTGTTTATTGCAACAGTGTTTTTAACATTGTAAAATTACCTGGAACTACAGCAAGAACTACACAACTCAAATAGGTTTTGAAGCATCCAAGAAATAGGTGCACCAATGTCATATAGAGTGTAAGAATGTGAGACAGGAAGCCGCTACTTCAAATCCGAGCTTCGCTAAAACGTCACTAGGTAGCCTTAAGCAAGTTGGTATCGTCAACTTCAGCCTCCACCCGCATGTGAAATAGGAGATAATATCTACCTATTTCAGGGTAGGCTAGGAAACTTTACAATATTGAAGTATGTTATGTTCTTCGGCCACTTGTAATGCACAGTCTAAATGTTAAGCTGCATTAGTTGGACAGTTCAAAGTTTGGCCAGGTAGAAATCACATTATATACATATGGCCCCATTCCTATAACTAGACATATAGGTATTAAAAACAAAACAAAGAAACCCAGCGAGCACACAGTGAAGGACTGATGGATTAGTCTAATTTTGGTTCATGTCAATTGGCATGTATTCATGATTATTTAATTAGGGGTGTGCACGGACCCCCCGGATCGGATCGGGACCCGGATCGGGACCTCCAATTTCGTCCCGGACCGGTTCGGACAAAATCGGAGGCCCCCCGGACCGGATCGAGTCCGATCCCGACCCAAAAATCGTACATTTTTGGATCGGCCGCCATTTTTTTCCCCATAGACTTGCATTGCAATGCAAGTCTATGAGGAAAAAATGGCGGCGGGTGGGTAAGGGGGGGCCTAACTCCCTCCCCCCCCCGGGGCCGTCCGCTGTGGACGGCCCCGGCAGGTAAACCCCCTCCCCCGCGCTCCCTACCCCCCCTGGGGCCGCCTGCTTCCATCCGCTGGCGCCCGCGGGCGCCAGCGGATAGAAGCGGACGGCTCCGGGGGGGGGTAAGCCCCCTTCCCCGCCACTTACCTTCTCGGCACGTCCGGCGCCGGCGGCTACTACCAGCGGGCTCCGCGGCCTACTCTCAAGTAGCGCGCCGGGTGATGACATCACCCGGCGCGCCACCCTGGAGCAGGCCGCGGAGCCTGCTGGTAGTAGTAGGCGCCGGCGCCGGACGGGAGCCGCCGGGCCGGGCAGGTAAGGGCCCCCCTCCCCCCTCCCCCCTCCGCGCGCCCCCTCCTCCCCTCCACGCACCCCCTCCTTACCTTTCCGGCCCGGCGGCTCCCGTCCGGCGCCGGCGCCTACTACTTCCAGCAGGCTCCGCGGCCTGCTCTAGAGTAGCGCGCCGGGTGATGACATCACCCGGCGCGCCATCCTAGAGCAGGCCGCGGAGCCTGCTGGGAGTAGTAGGCGCCGGCGCCGGACGGGAGCCGCCGGGCCGGAAAGGTAAGGGCCCCCCTCCCCCCTCCGCGCGCCCCCTCCTCCCCTCCACGCACCCCCTCCTTACCTTTCCGGCCCGGCGGCTCCCGTCCGGCGCCGGCGCCTACTACTTCCAGCAGGCTCCGCGGCCTGCTCTAGAGTAGCGCGCCGGGTGATGACATCACCCGGCGCGCCATCCTAGAGCAGGCCGCGGAGCCTGCTGGGAGTAGTAGGCGCCGGCGCCGGACGGGAGCCGCCGGGCCGGAAAGGTAAGGGCCCCCCTCCCCCCTCCGCGCGCCCCCTCCTCCCCTCCACGCACCCCCTCCTTACCTTTCCGGCCCGGCGGCTCCCGTCCGGCGCCGGCGCCTACTACTTCCAGCAGGCTCCGCGGCCTGCTCTAGAGTAGCGCGCCGGGTGATGACATCACCCGGCGCGCCATCCTAGAGCAGGCCGCGGAGCCTGCTGGGAATAGTAGGCGCCGGCGCCGGACGGGAGCCGCCGGGCCGGAAAGGTAAGGGCCCCCCTCCCCCCTCCGCGCGCCCCCTCCTCCCCTCCACGCACCCCCTCCTTACCTTTCCGGCCCGGCGGCTCCCGTCCGGCGCCGGCGCCTACTACTTCCAGCAGGCTCCGCGGCCTGCTCTAGAGTAGCGCGCCGGGTGATGACATCACCCGGCGCGCCATCCTAGAGCAGGCCGCGGAGCCTGCTGGGAATAGTAGGCGCCGGCGCCGGACGGGAGCCGCCGGGCCGGAAAGGTAAGGGCCCCCCTCCCCCCTCCGCGCGCCCCCTCCTCCCCTCCACGCACCCCCTCCTTACCTTTCCGGCCCGGCGGCTCCTGTCCGGCGCCGGCGCCTACTACTTCCAGCAGGCTCCGCGGCCTGCTCTAGAGTAGCGCGCCGGGTGATGACATCACCCGGCGCGCCATCCTAGAGCAGGCCGCGGAGCCTGCTGGGAATAGTAGGCGCCGGCGCCGGACGGGAGCCGCCGGGCCGGAAAGGTAAGGGCCCCCCTCCCCCCTCCGCGCGCCCCCTCCTCCCCTCCACGCACCCCCTCCTTACCTTCCCGGCCCGGTGGCTCCCGTCCGGCGCCGGCGCCTACTACTACCAGCAGGCTCCGCGGCCTGCTCTAGAGTAGCGCGCCGGGTGATGACATCACCCGGCGCGCCACCCTAGAGCAGGCCGCGGAGCCTGCTAGTAGTAGTAGGCTCCGGCGCCGGACGGGAGCCACCGGGCCGAGAAGGTAAGTGCCCCCCTCCTCCCCCCCCCCCGCTGTCCACTTTCATCGGCGGGCGCCCGCTGGCGCCCGCCAATGGAAGCGGCGGTGGGCGCCAGTGGGCGCCCGCCGATCCGCCGATCCGCCGAACCGGTTCGGAGCTTTTTCGGACCGGTTCGGATTGGATCGGCCGATCCAGCTGCGGGATCGGAAATCGGATAATTTATCCGATTTCCCACTGGACCGGACTCGGATCGTGGATCGGGTCCGATCCAGTGCACATCCCTACATTTAATGTTCACATTCATTCCATGAATTAATTCCACATAATTTTTTTTAAAAAATCTGCATGGAACTCTTCCTCCCATGGAGTTGTTATTATTATTATTATTATTATTATTATTATTATTATTATTATTAAAGTTATAGCTGCTTCTGCTGCCATGTACAAATGCCCTTAGAAGTTCTGGGATGAGAGACTGTGCTGCCCCTCCCAGGAAAAAAAAAAATGTATGGGGAAAAAAGAGGGGGTGGCCATCTTCCCCTCCCCCCACATACAATGTGCTTGGGAGGGACACATCATCACATCCTGACACCGTATCATATTATATTTTTTTCAGTTGTTTGTAGTGGCTATCACGTTTACCAAAAAGGAAAAGGGAAATGTTTTGTTTTGTTGCTTTTAATGAAAGACAGCCCTTCAACTGCCTCGTAAAATACATTCAAGAGCAGATTCTGAAGGTGAACTCCGTTTCAATCCACACAATAGTTCAGGAGGTGTAGATCCATTTGCGTTGAAATTTGGATCAATTCCTCAAGCGTCCCTACACACTTCACCTCTCCAATGGCCACTGTGTGAACAGAGTCTTGGACTAGATAGACCCTTGGTCTGATCCAGCATGGCTCTTCTGATGATCTGATATTCAAATGAGGTAACATTAAAAGCAGATATACAGCAGTAGAGCCCTGCAGGATCAGGCCAACCGGCCAACCAAACTAGTGTCCTGTTTTCCACAGTGGCCAACCAAAGGCCTTTGGGCTTGAAGGGAACATCCCTCCCTCCTGTTACCTCCCAATTGGTTAAAGACCTTTAAAAGAAGAATTCCCTCATTGAATGCAGCGGTGAGGAACCTCCGAGGATTCCGGGGCTGTATGCAGCCCAAACAAATTTGCTAGTGAAATCGCTGCAGTGGTGTGAGCAAAAAACAAAAACAAACAAGTGATTTATTTATTTTTTGCTTGACAATAAGATGGCGTGCCAGAAGCATGTGCCTTGTTGAGAAGCAGAGTCATGCTCCAAAGAGGCTTCTGGGAGTGCAATTCTGTTTGCAAACAAGGCCTGCGCTCCTCACGAGCCTTGCCTTTAAGCAAAACCGCTGCTTTTTTTGCTACTATCGTCACAAATTGGGTGAGTGGGCGGGTGGGGAGGCAGGCTTTAAAAAGGGCAGGGTCTCCAGGTCACATGTTGCCCACCCTGGATTTAATGATACACCAACAGAAGAACCTTCTAGTCTAGCATTCTGTTTCTAGCAGCCAGCAGACAGATGTCTCTGCAGTGGAGTCGGGGGCTCCAATGTCAGTGGGGTGGGTGGGTGTGGATCTGCTCTGGGTTTCAGTCAGAAACAGTCAGAACTTTAAAGGCTGAAGCACTTTAGAGTTCTGACTGGACCAGCCTCCACTGTGCCTCTGGCAACATAGCAGCATTACATGATGATGATGATGCCTTCCTCTGTTGGTTGTCCCCAGCCATTGAGAACCACAGGTATACCGCCTCTGTATGGAGATGTTCAGTTATGATACATGGCCATTGACAGACATGTCCTCCACTAATTTGTCTCATCCTTTTCTTTTCTTTTTAAAGGGATATAATCTAGTAGTCCTTCACCACATCTTATGGGAGTGAATTCCCCCAGCAAATTAAGTGTTGTGTGAAGATGAATTTTCTTTTCAGTCCTGAATCTCTACTGCCAATCAGTTTCACTGGGTGACTCAGGGTTCTGGTATTTGGAAAGGGATTAATAATAATAATAATAATAATAATAATCAATGTGCTTTCTCCTCCACAGGTAAGGGTTACATTCATTTTCAACAAAGGCATGGGAGGAAGAAACTATGTTAGGGTGACCATGAAAAGGAGTACAGAACTCCTATATCTTTAACAGTAGCATAGAAAATGGAATTTCAGCAGGTGTCATTCACATGTATGCAGCATCTGGTGAAATTCCCTCTTCATCACAATAGTTAAAGCTGCAGGAGCCCTGCCCTCTTTTGTTTCTGATCAAGAGGTCATGGCTCCTACAGCTTTAATTAGGGGTGTGCACGGACCCCCCGGATCGGATCGGGACCCGGATCGGGACCTCCAATTTTGTCCCGGACCGGTTCGGACAAAATCGGAGGCCCCCCGGACCGGATCGAGTCCGATCCCGACCCAAAAATCGTACATTTTTGGATCGGCCGCCATTTTTTTCCCCATAGACTTGCATTGCAATGCAAGTCTATGAGGAAAAAATGGCGGCGGGTGGGTAAGGGGGGGCCTAACTCCCTCCCCCCCCCGGGGCCGTCCGCTGTGGACGGCCCCGGCAGGTAAACCCCCTCCCCCGCGCTCCCTACCCCCCCTGGGGCCGCCTGCTTCCATCCGCTGGCGCCCGCGGGCGCCAGCGGATAGAAGCGGACGGCTCCGGGGGGGGGTAAGCCCCCTTCCCCGCCACTTACCTTCTCGGCACGTCCGGCGCCGGCGGCTACTACCAGCGGGCTCCGCGGCCTACTCTCGAGTAGCGCGCCGGGTGATGACATCACCCGGCGCGCCACCCTGGAGCAGGCCGCGGAGCCTGCTGGTAGTAGTAGGCGCCGGCGCCGGACGGGAGCCGCCGGGCCGGGCAGGTAAGGGCCCCCCTCCCCCCTCCCCCCTCCGCGCGCCCCCTCCTCCCCCCTCCCCCCTCCGCGCGCCCCCTCCTCCCCTCCACGCACCCCCTCCTTACCTTTCCGGCCCGGCGGCTCCCGTCCGGCGCCGGCGCCTACTACTTCCAGCAGGCTCCGCGGCCTGCTCTAGAGTAGTGCGCCGGGTGATGACATCACCCGGCGCGCCATCCTAGAGCAGGCCGCGGAGCCTGCTGGGAATAGTAGGCGCCGGCGCCGGACGGGAGCCGCCGGGCCGGAAAGGTAAGGGCCCCCCTCCCCCCTCCGCGCGCCCCCTCCTCCCCTCCACGCACCCCCTCCTTACCTTTCCGGCCCGGCGGCTCCCGTCCGGCGCCGGCGCCTACTACTTCCAGCAGGCTCCGCGGCCTGCTCTAGAGTAGCGCGCCGGGTGATGACATCACCCGGCGCGCCATCCTAGAGCAGGCCGCGGAGCCTGCTGGGAATAGTAGGCGCCGGCGCCGGACGGGAGCCGCCGGGCCGGAAAGGTAAGGGCCCCCCTCCCCCCTCCGCGCGCCCCCTCCTCCCCTCCACGCACCCCCTCCTTACCTTTCCGGCCCGGCGGCTCCCGTCCGGCGCCGGCGCCTACTACTACCAGCAGGCTCCGCGGCCTGCTCTAGAGTAGCGCGCCGGGTGATGACATCACCCGGCGCACCACCCTAGAGCAGGCCGCGGAGCCTGCTGGGAATAGTAGGCGCCGGCGCCGGACGGGAGCCGCCGGGCCGGAAAGGTAAGGGCCCCCCTCCCCCCTCCCCCCTCCGCGCGCCCCCTCCTCCCCTCCACGCACCCCCTCCTTACCTTCCTGGCCCGGCGGCTTCCGTCCGGCGCCGGCGCCTACTACTTCCAGCAGGCTCCGTGGCCTGCTCTAGAGTAGCACGCCGGGTGATGACATCACCCGGCGCGCCACCCTAGAGCAGGCCGCGGAGCCTGCTAGTAGTAGTAGGCGCCGGCGCCGGACGGGAGCCACCGGGCCGAGAAGGTAAGTGCCCCCCTCCTCCCCCCCCCGCTGTCCACTTTCATCGGCGGGCGCCCGCTGGCGCCCGCCAATGGAAGCGGCGGTGGGCGCCAGTGGGCGCCCGCCGATCCGCCGATCCGCCGAACCGGTTCGGAGCTTTTTCGGACCGGTTCGGATTGGATCGGCCGATCCAGCTGCGGGATCGGAAATCGGATAATTTATCCGATTTCCCACTGGACCGGACTCGGATCGTGGATCGGGTCCGATCCAGTGCACATCCCTACTTTCTAACACTTGTCTGGATAAAAGCAAGTGATCCGAAAGCAAAATGTAAAGTTATCTAATTTGGAGCGTGAAGGGCGCAGCCCAAAGTTTAAAGTCCACTGAGGTCAATTGAAATTACTCTCCTGCCCTCAAACATGTGTGCAAGATTCATCGATGTTCTTTAAGAACTGTGACATATTATTTCAATTTAAAAATCACCCTCTGCTCCTATCAGCGTACACACCAAAACACACAGTCCAACCCAATTCACGCACAGAATAATGCTGCAGTGAACATCATAATGCCTTTGCAAAAAAAGCTCTTTCCCATGCAGGTAAAAACAAACACCAAAACAGAAAAGAATTATTCCAACTGTTATTAAACCAGCTAACTTTTTTTTATGATTGGGCGTTTCCAACGTACACAAGGTTATCTCATAGGTAAAAAGAGCACTACCCAGTTCCATTTCACAGACAGAACAAAGGCTGCCTGAGTTCTGAAATACATTCAAACAATATTTATCTTTACAGAGAGGCATATGCTGGAGCCGTCTTCAATATTATGATGCCCAGACTGCAATCCTAAACTCACTTACCTGGGAGAAAGCCCTCCTTGAACTCAATGGGACTTACTCCAGAATAGATATGCATAAATCTTTCTAGAGAGGTATTTCAGAAAGTGAAATGTTCACTACTTGTTATGAGATCATATAGGGATAGTTCCGCTCCTTAAATATCCTGACATCCGTTAAACAGCTGGATTGTCTATCCCTGACATTAAAATTTAATTAGCATTTCTCTGCAAATCAGTGGAGAAAGTTGAAATGTTCCCAAATATGACAACAGGACAAGAAAGACGACAGCAGCAACAAGACAGTTGTCTGGCTAAAATGTTGTGGTATACAGAAACACTTTCGTTTCCTTTCTGAAATGAAAGATGATGCCTCTCCAAGTTTATCCTGGTAGACAAAGTCGCAATATGCAGGGGGAAAAAATTAAGACTGAATAATATTTTCTTTCTTTTTGAAAGAAACAGAAAGAGAAACAATAGGAACCCACTTCATATCGCAGTCTATACAAATGAGATAAAAGGAAATTAAATGGGATAGGGATTTAAAAAAAGAGATACCCCAAATAATAATAATAATAATAATAATAATAATCGAACAAATAACTACCACAATCCCAGACATACATTAAGCTAGCTTGACAGCTCTATTGTTCAGTCATCGTTGTCAACCAAAAGATGTATTCACATGCTCGAATGTCTGCTGGAAAATAGACAAAAGGCTACATCCCCCCCCCCCCCGAAGCTGGGTGCCAGTTTGAGCAGTATTCTGGCGCTCTCTTGATCATTGCCTTTTCCCCGCCCCCCTTCCTTGCTCTGAAAAGCTTCTGTTAACGGCTGGCTCTCTGTTACTCCCCAGAATGGTAAGAATCCATTCATCTATGCAATATGTGTTTCTTCCTATTATGTTTATGTATCCCAATCTCGCCCACCCCTCCCAAAGAGCGTCATGCGGTCAAGTAGAGCTGTAGGACAGGAAAGATGATTTATATAATCCAAGTACAAATTAAAGTGGTATTTAGGATACTGGCTCTAATATGGAGTCTCCCTTTGCTCTTTTCCCATAATTAATCCATGCCCAATGCATAATAATGAAGGAGGCGACATAAAAGCCACCATCAGCAAGCTTTTATTTTGGGGATTTATTCGTTTTTAAATCACTTCTTGTTCGGCTTTCCTGTTTCAGGCTGTTTGCAGTTGGAGGTTAGTGATTCACAGATTACACAAAGGCATGGTCCCTGTTATCGAAAAATCAAGCCTCACCTCCCCCCCGCAATTAATTGGGGTGGGAAAAGAGTACCAAGCACATCTCCTAGCCACAATGGGGCTCTGGCAACTGTGGGGAGCCCCCATAAAAACAAAGGAGGAATCAACCTACCTTAAAAGCAGCTCCTCATTTCTCATAGTAACAGCGGATTTGGGACAGCGCATGCTTTCTACACTGATGTTTGCCACAAAAGCTGGTCCAGAAGTGCGCTCAAACATCAACGCCACAGTAGCACCTCACTAATGGCTACTCTCTCTCTCTCTCTCTCTCTCTCTCTCTCTCTCTCTCTCTCCCTCTGTCTCTCACCAGATGCTGAGTGGCGGAGCAAAGGGGCCCCTGCAGATGCACTGAACAGAAATAATCCTCTCTGACAAGTTATGTTGTCTGGGCATATTTTGCATTAATGCACTAGACTGCCTATAGGGGTCTTGTTGACGTTCACTCTTCCCTGGCTAGTGTTAGCTGCTGCTTTTAATTGCCATTAGCAAAAAAGAAAGTAATTTAGTATCCTTGAAAAGAGAGGGGGAAAGAGAGGAAACGCGGACACACACGCACAGAAATCAGCTAAGTGGTGGATCTTTCCTGTTTGGGGCAGGCAGACCATGCTAACATCTAATTTGCATAAATGGACAAACCATCAGTTGTTTTACTCGCATGTTAATGATTTCAGCCGGACAGCCCATTCGCACACCGGAGACTGCCTGAATTCTCTTTCTGAAGCTTGATACTCACAGCGTGAGAGACTCTTTCCCTTGGAAGAAACTTTTCATTGAGGGGTTTTGGAGTTTTCTTGACTTGCCATTTCCGCTGGCCATTTCCATTGTTTTAACCCCTAAGGAACCGCACCTTCTATATTCCATGTGTAAGGACGAGTTTAATGCAACATTTACACAATTTGGGGGAAATTGGCACTGGTTCCTCCCCCTTTTTTGTTTTGTTTACTGGCAGTAAAAATTGGATCAAGAACTACCTTTTAGAAGAGCTGGGCCACAAATTATCAGCTTGTTCTTAGTGGTCCTTAGAAACACTCTCCTTGCTCACAGCAGGCATTCTCCCCCCTCACTCCTTGCGAACATACGAATTTTCGTTGCCAACACTTGACCTCAGCAACAACACCATCACATAGCCAAATCTGATTAGCCGTGCAGTGACATCATCCTGCTCACTGCACAATATCTGCTTGGGTCAGATCACCCATGTAAGTAATCCAGGGTGGAGGGAAAAAGCAGGAATTTGGAGATAGCATTGGCACCAGTACCAGCGGCAGGAGAAACAAGAGTACTGAACCATATTTGGAAAGGGAAGGCAAATATTTGTACAATCCCAGTACTTTTGGGGAGAAGCAACAAAAACGGTTTCATTTGAACTGAAAATCGAAACTGGAGAACATTAAAGTACAGCTTTTGTTTCCATCAATGCAAACTGATAATTACGTTGGCCTGTAACGAACTTGATCATCTATGGTAAGTAAGAATTGCCTCTAGGAAACCAGGCAGAGAAGCTTTATATGAGATGGCTGCTGGTTCCCTCCCTGTCCCATTTCAGGATAGCCAGAAATGTGGACTACAGACTCCTTTTGATTTATATGCAAGGGTGCTACAAAACAAATAGGATATTACACACGGCATAGAAAACGGACTGTTGCTCATTATGAGAAATCTGGAACTTAAAAAATAAATAAATCCATGTGGTGCAGTTGTCAGAGGATTGGACTGAGACTTGGGAGATCTGGGTTCTGGTCACCACTTGGCATGAAGTTCATTGGGTGACTTTGGGCCAGTCACTGGCCTTCAGCCTAACCTACCCCACAGGGTTGTTGTGAGGATGAAATGGAGAAGAGGAGGACCATGTAATATGCCTTGGTGTCCTTGCAAGAGGAAAAGAAGCGAGGATATTAATGCAATAATTAAAATACTTAAATGCATTGTTGTTGTCGTTGTTTTTGGCAAAATGCAATATTCTAAACATCCCCACTCAAAATATGCGTTTTTATGTTTTTATAGATTTTCTGAGCCAAGAATTGTATTGGGATGTGTAGATCAGATCATCTTGTATCACAATCCACAAAGATCAAAATCATCTCTACTTGAGAGGCATAGAATCATAGAATAGTAGATTTGGAAGGGGCCTATAAGGCCATCAAGTCCAACCCCCTGCTCAATGCAGGAATCCACCTTAAAATATACCTGACAGATTGCTGTCCAGCTGCCTCTTGAATGCCTCTAATGTGGGGCAGCCCACCACCTCCCTAGGTTATTGGTTCCATTGCCGTGCTGCTCTAACTGCCAGGACGCTTTTCCTGATGTCCAGTATATGTTGTATTCCCAATGGAAAACCAATTCTTATGGGCTGGGGAGGATGCACGTGCCTCTAATTTTGTACCAAGGGAAAATCTCTGCCTCTGACCTCATACCTGCTGGATCCAGAGCCAGTTATTGGTAACTTGACAACAGTGTCTTGCTGAAGATGATGAAAGCGAAACAGAGATAATACCATCCTGAAATAAACATTTTTAATAGTGCCCCTATTACTTTATACCCCAAACCGAACCATTTTTTAAAAACCTACTTTTAAATTTCCTCTTCTGTTGCCCTGACAATCCTCATTTGCCCACACTTCCTTTTCATCCTATTGCTTTTGACAACCTACATGATTTGGCCAATGGCATCAGCACATTGTATCTGATCTGATATCATGGATGCTCGCAAACAAACATTACCAGAGCTCAAAGGAGCAGCACATGTAGAAGGTCCCAAATTAAATCCCTGCCATCTACAATTCTGTCTGAGACCCTAGAAAGCTGCTGCCAATCAGAATAAACAACGTTGGGTGAAATGGACAAATCAACCCTGTTCAGACGACATGATAAGTCACGGCGGTTCAGCATTTTGAGCTAAACATTATGGCCTAGTTTGTCATGTGAACCATGACTTAGTGCTAACCATGGTGGCTACATAACCATGGTTTAAACACCCTCACTAACCATTTGCTTCAAAAGAGTTAGCAGCCTAATCATGGCTTAGCATATTGTCTGAACAGGCCCATTCTCTGACCAGGTAGAAAGCAGCTTCCTATTGCGTGGGTCACCGGAACCAGATTAACAGTGTAATGCTATGCATGTCTGCCCAGAAGTAAGCCTTATGGAGGCCAATGATGGTTATAAGTGTGTGGGATTACAATAAATTGCAATATGGGCAAATGAGGCCAACTACGTTGAGAGGAAAGAAGAGAAAGACAACAGTACCAAACAGATGCTGTTCATCAAATGGTTAGAACAGCACAAACATTTGTTGGGAGAGAGAGAGAGAGAGAGACAAAGAGAGACAGAGAAAGAGAGAAGCCAGATCTACACGAAGCAGGATATAGCACTATGAAAGCGGTATGAAAGTGGTATATGGAGGAAGGATTTACACTACTGCTTTATACTGCATTGATAACTGTTGGGGCCTATGACACATTCCACATACCGCTTTCATACCACTTTCATAGTATTATATCCTGCTTGGTGTAGATGTGTCATGGGCTCCAACAGTTGTCAGTGCACTTCAATACCACTTACCCGCCTCGATCTAGACGGAGAGGCGGGTAAGAAATAAATCGTTATTATTATTATTATTATTATTATTATTAATAGGGTGACCATATGAAAAGGAGGGCAGGGCTCCTTTATCTTTAACATTTGTTTAGAAAAGGGAATTTCAGGAGGTGTCATTTGTACACATGCAGCACCTGGCGAAATTCCCTCTTGATCACAACAGTTAAAGCTGCAGGAGCCCTGCCCTCTTTTGAATCTGGTCATGGGGGAAGGACTCCTGCAGCTTTAACTGTTGTGATCAAGAGGGAATTTCGCCAGGTGCTGCATGTGTACAAATGACACCTGCTGAAATTCCCTTTGCAATACAACTCTTAAAGATAGAGGAGCCCTGTCCTCCTTTTCACATGGTTCTTCTACACTATAAAGCAGTAGTGTAGACCCTGCCAGATTCATCAATCTGTTCAAGAGTGTTGAAGGTGCTATTTTTGAAGCAGTTATGAAATTGAGAGTACACTTGTTACACCCGTCATTGCATCTGAGCAGGACCTTCCAAATTTGCCTCCCATTTTAAATTTAAGGGTGACTTTAGGTTAAATCTATTTTCTGGGTCAAGCTAGGGACGGTTAACCTCTAGGCTTTTGTAGGTTGACCTGCATTCCTAATAGCAGTCTAAGGTTGCCACCCACTCCTTCAGCATCCTCATGAACGGACACACCCAATAATAAAGTGGTGGCAAGTGGTGCCTTTACAGATCATTTTAAAAGAGGATGAGCCAAATACATGGAAGAGAAGTCTGGATGGAATGGAATTTGCAGATGTTGGAGAATTTCATTAGGTCTGCATTTTTAAGCGAACTGACCTATCTCACATTTCCCAAATGAAGACATGAATTAGGACATAGTTATTGTTTGGACTGCACACTTCCTTGAATTTTCTGATGCAGGTGACAGCTAAAAAGACCCATACAACAATGTTTGCTAGGAGGAAATATGAACAAAAATGCATATTTTAGGAGAAAACACATACAATTTAAATGTGAATCTTTAGGGTTTTTTATTTTGTTTCCTTTTAAAGAACAGAGAATGTGATGGTTGTTATGGAATGTGTGAATTCAGGCACAACAGTTGCAGCATGTACATGTACATTGTACATACACAATGCACAGTGTGTAAGAGTCATGCTACATTTAAGTGTGAGATGCCTCTGTTCTGTACAACTTGAAAGCTTTTCTCTCTTACCCCTTCCTGTGGACAAATCTCGATAATATATTCATATATTTACAGGATTTATAAACTGCTCTACATCCAATAAGCTACCCAAGTGGTGAACTATAAGCAAAGAATAGTAACGATCAAAATACTGAATTAAAATCTCTAAAAACACATTATATCAATAAACTCACGGCGGGTCAGTCGGGGAAAGCTTAATATTTGGCAGGGTTGCATGGGGCCAGGCAAAATTGCTCGGAGTCCAAACTCTGTTCCAGTGGCTACTAGCTGACCCTCCATATTTTAGTTCTTAATAGTTCATAATAGTTTCAGGGATTCGAGTTAGACTTTTCCCACTCCAGCCCTGGCTCCACTGTCCAAAAATAGGGCACTGTTTCATCAGCATCGCCAACAAGAAACACAATGGTTTTCTTTCAGGACAGAGGGAAAATGACTTTTGCAAAGACCTTTTCTCATAAGAAATCAATGGATCTTCTGCTGGGAGAGTTCACTAAACCCAACAGAGGAAAATTCACCAGCAGCTTTGCTCTTACGCAGTTAATGTAGCAGAGATGTCCTAACAATCCCAGGAATCACAACATGAAAATGAAACAAAATGACACGGGTTCCAAACAAAATTAAAATCAGCTCTTACTGGATTAACTGAAATGTGTCCCTTGTGGGACCTTCCACACATGGCCATATATGTATAGGATGCAAGGAGGGAATAGACCCACGGGACATGCTTGGCCCTATTCCTGGGGTGGGGGGAGGAATTCCTCTATTCTCCTCTTTGTTAGAGCTAAAAGACGAGGCAACATACCACCATCCAATCCAAACCACACTATATGGTACAGCTCTTCATAGGTAAGCTTCCTCCTGGCTCAGCTGCCAGGCAGCCAGGCTAGTAACTTTGACTGGCTTGTTTGCAAGGGTGATTAATGTTTGGAATTTGAGAGCGTGGGATTTAAAGGGATTCCTGGCTCTATTCGTGTGTCACAGTGCTGATCTACAAATACATTGAACACGTGATTGAATCAGATTGTTGGTCGATGTGTCTCAGTGCTATTTACTCAGACTGAAAGCAGCTCTATAACGTCTCAGGCAGAGAAGCTTTGAGCAGGTTATCTGAGATGCAATGCTGAGGATTGCCCTTGGGAACCTCTGCATCTAAAGCATGTGCTCTACCATGTGTCCTACTTTAGAAAGGTCAGTCCTCTAATTGAAGAGCTGTCCAATACAAGTCTGGTTGAAAGATAAAGAACCATAAGAAGGGAGAGCAAAGGAGCCTTGAAGTTGCCCATTGACAGTCAGCCCCTGGACAGCGGACTGAGCAGGAACAAAAATCACCTGGTCCCAGTATTCTCCATTACGATGAGATGTATTGTATTTTTATTTAAATTGTAGTTATTATTTCTAAATTTCAATCAATATACATAAAATTAGGAAATGGGAATTTCATACCCTCTTTTGTCCTCTTTTGGGTGTGATTCATTCTTTCTTCTTTGGCGATGTGCAAGTGGCCACCTCTATCTACTACTGGTGCAGAAGGTCCATCTCTACCACTGGTGCAGAAGGTCCACCTTCTTTGGCGATGCGCAAGTGGCCACATCTATCTACCACTGGTGCAAAAGGTCCCACATTTAATCCCAGGCATCTCCACTCAAACTTTAAGGGGAGGGTCTCAGGCAGTAGGGCTGTGAAAGTCTGAGGTCTTTGGAGAGCACCCCTGCCACTGAGTGAGGTAGACCAATCATTTGACTCAGCATAAGGCAACTCCACATGCAAAACATTTGGCTTGCACAGCAGTTAGATTGTCTCCCTTTAAGAGGGGCATCCAGGAAGCTGCTGAGAACCCCAAATAATAATGGGGCTGGAATACACTGCACACACTCAACAAATAGCACCCCCTTCCTCTGCATACGCCGCATCTCTGTGAAATTCACACACCTCGAGTTAATTTCTTGCTGACCTCATGGTGATTAATGCAAATTAAATTTCACGCTAATTGGCCTGAGCAGCTTTCCATGCAAACCCGAAATTGGTTATTTTCGCTAACGGTGTTAAAAAGATACTTCTGCTATTTGCTCAATAAGTTGAATATAAATTGTTATTAGTTTTAGGGCACGCTTGTAAAAACCCATTCACCACCTGATGTCAGATAAGGAAGACAAAAGAGAAGCAAAGATTTGGGAGTCTCACGGCTTTCTCTGCTGCCCAAATCTAGCAGCCGGGGCTTAGAAAGAAGATGGTCCCTGCATCATTGGCCAGATGTCCTTCATTAACAACCCTGCACATTGGTTTAAGTGGTGCTGAGCCAAATAACTCCCCCACCTTATTTGTTTAAATATATAATCCAATCTTATAACCAGTCCCTTGAACAAGAGGCAATTTCGGGGTTGGGGCTTGAACGTATTGGCATTGTTTCTTAGGGCACTCTTACTGGGGCTGGCAGGGGCTTCCTTTAAATTTTCTTTGTCCAGTACTAACAAGGGAGGAGTACTATTGTATGGCTACTTGCTGCCATGGGGGTGTGCGGATGGTAGCCACAGGCTGCTCAAAAGAGCCCCTGGCCTAGACATCAATGAATCTGTTGATTTGGTTTTCTCTCATATTCATTTTTTTAAAAATCTCAAATTCCTTTCATCCCGAATATGGAGACATGTGCAAATTTTGAGACATTCTTATTGAGAACGGACCAAACGAAAATTCTTGCCCATTTGCATTAGACGATTTCAATGGATACAGCAAGTCCCAGAGTGGAGAGGACTATCTTGTGCCTGCCTACCGTACAGCTGTTAAAGATGAGTAGCCTATCATAAAAAAAGAATTCGCAGCCCTAATTTTGTACCAGGGGTTGAATATAGTGGGATTCAAAACCCTGTGCCTGGATGGACAAATTGGTCAGTTTGGTTTTTAATTATCAAGTTCTTTCTATGCTAAAGATACAGAAAGTTGTGGACTTTGGTAAATTCTTATAAGACATAAACTGAAATTAAATTCTCAGCCACCCCTAGTTGTTGCTACTCCTAATGTCACAGGTGGTAGCACAACACCCCACCGCCGCATCTACACAATGCGACAATGAAATAAAAAAGAAGCTACCGCCACCCGTCATGATGGTAAGTGCCCTGCCCCGCTGCAAAACAGTGTAAATGGATGAAATAATCCTGTAAGAAAAAGAAGGCTTTGGAATTTCCATAACAAAGATATGGGCCACTGTGATGTCCGATAGGAACATTGGAGACTTCAGTAATGATGTACAGAATGTCCCGCAAATGTTTGCCCCCCAAATTCCTGGCATGAAAAACTATACTTTTAAAGTATAGTTAAAGCTGCAGGAGCTATACTAGAGTGATCAGATAGAAAAGAGGGCAGGGCTCCTTCAGCTTTCGCTGTTGTGATGAAGAGGGAATTTCACCAGGTACTGCAGGCAGACAAATGACACCAGCTGAAATTCCCTTTTCTATGTAACTGTTAAAGATACAGGAGCCCTGTCCTCCTTTTCATATGGTCACCCTACATAGAAGCTCATATGAGGACCAGGCTAGGCCATGGACCCTGGGATCTGAATCAAGATTGGAATTCATGTTCTCCTGCCCAGAGACACTGAGGTCAGTTGCCTGAGGATTTGAAGTATACATGGCAGAAGGTAGTGCTCCATTGATCAGGTAAGAACAAAAGTAGCCTGGTATCCTATCCGCATCAGGTCTGGCCAATTCAGAGGCTTCGTACTGCCTGCTAATCAGAGGGACCAACGCTGCACACCAGAGACCAGATCATGCCCAGACCATGATATCTCACAAGGTTAGGTTCTAGCTTCAAGCCTTATCATTGAGAGCCGATCTACACTACTGTTTTATAATGGTTTATAACAGTTTTAAACTGGCTAATAACTGTTATTAACTGGTTTAAAACTGTTATAAACCGTTATAAAGCAGTAGTGTAGATCAGGTCAGGAGCTGACAGATCTGTGTGCAGCTGCCCCATGTGGTGAACCACGGAACTGCAAGTCACCGTTTTTCAGGGTATTGCCTTCAACCCTTGGCTGAGTCCACCCACGTGGGCTTTCTATTCCATCCTTCTAGACAGGAACGAGTACAGGAGAGCTTCCTGTTCCACATAAGGCTTGTTCAAGAAACTCTGGGTTGTTCGTGTATCCCATTGTGGTTGGGTTTTTTTTTAACCTATTATTTTGTTTGCTTATTCATGAGGTAAGCTGCCTTGGGAAGACTACGGTCTTGAAAGACGGCTAAGAAAGGGATTAAAAAGTAAATAAGGAAAATACATTTGGCTTTGACTGGCAGCTTGCTCTGACTCTGTCGCTTGGTTAATCTTCCAGTGGTGACTTACCCTTCACTTCTGGCTTTGCTGCATGTGTTTTTGCCTCCTGGGTTGCCCTTTGGTGCTAACTAGAGCCTGGTCTCATGGCTCCCGCTTCTTGGCTCCTGGCTCAGCTCAGACTGGCTGCTGCCCACGACCCAGCCCTGACATTTAGTTTGAAGCCCCGGAGTCCCCGACATAACGAACACCACAACAAGATGTATTGTCTAAGGGCGAAGTGAGTCCGATGAAAGAGGGCATTCAATAACTCCCTGCTACCAGCCCAAATAATATGCAGGAACTTCATTGTTCTGCTCTCTCTCTCTCTCTGTCTCTCTCTCTCAGCATAGCTAGCTGGACTCAAGTCCTAAATCACTGCAGCCAAAGAGATAGAACAAAGAAACATTTCATCTAGCTGTATTTGGGAAAGACAAGTCTGGCGGAAAGCCAAGGCTCAAAAAAAAAAAAATAACACCCATCATGCCTGAGACACTATTTCGGCATCATACACACCATTAAGTCGGAACTTCAATCATCAGGCCAGATTCTAATGGGTCACCCAGGCTCTGTTTGGCAGTCAGTTTGGTATCAAAGAGAATGGCAGGCATTGCTCAGCCTTATGGGAGCCTCTGGAGTGGCTGACATTTAAAGTGAAAATGCATTTTTTTTTTCATTAGAGCACCACATTGAGGATGGTGTCTGGGGGACGGGGATTTAAACTCATCCCCTACATTAAACATTGGAGCTCCTGAAATAGTCGGGATCCTTTACCTTGACATCTTTGCTGAAAAGGTTTTACAAAAATTGAGCCTCGACAGCCAACATATGCTTTTATAGCCCACCGGTCAATAATCTCAATTAGGATGGGTGAACTCCCCTGAGTCCTGTCTGCACTCTGCTCGATGGACTCCTGCGGATTGACTGACACCGGTGTGCATGCGGGCACCCGGCGAAACCTCACACTTTTTTGGGGGGGTCCATGAGTTGCGATTTGTGCAAATGGGGGTATAGAAAGAGGGTGATTTTCAAGGAAGGAAAGCAAACATGAATGGTGCTCCTCCCTGCTCCTTGCGAAGGCTAGCTGCCATTTTAATTACCCAGAATACCCAGGAGCACCATTATATCTTGACGGTGTCATTCTGAGGGTCATTTTGGGTTGTGGGGATGACTACCAGCCACAATGAGAAGCCAACTGGGGATGGCAGTGAACTTTAAACCCTTGCTCTGAAAACACCCCTCTTTCATGGCCTGCAAATTGCATGGGCAGGGCGTCTTTGTTCAGCCTTAATTGCTACTTTACAGAAAAGATGTGTTTTCATCTGTCAACGTATTTGTAAGAGGAGTATACAGTTGCGCCCACACAAACGTGTTAACGTTGCTTAGTAAAGTCCTGCATGTCTGACAGAAATTCCGAGGGTGAATATTCACCAGTGCAGAAGTGTGAACCCTCTGTGACAAATGAAGACAAGCTCATGTAAGCCTATGAAAGCTGACAGGGAAGACATACATTTCAACGATTTGATTAAATTTTCTGACACTGTACCCAAAAGAATAACCACACCTGGTTGGAAAATTTCAACCCTAATCTCGATCAAACTCTCGTCATAATTAGAAGGAAGGAAGGAAGGAAGGAAGGAAGGAAGGAAGGAAGGAGGGACAGACGGATGGACAGACGGATGGATGGACAGAATGTCTGAAGAAACAAAATAGAACTACCAATTTTTATTGATGCCGTATCTTCACGTAGCAGCTCTTGCCAAAATATTCATTTGGGCAGGGTAACATTGAAATGTTAGATGCATCTACAGTTTGTGAAACTTGTCACATGCATATCCTTAAAAAAAAAAAAAAACAAGCCTCGTCAATACAACTGTCCAACAAATGCCACTGTAGCCCTCTTCAGAAATTATCCAGCACCTGTTTCAAGAACCTGTTCCCAAAACACAAGAAATGAGGAGTAGGCTATGTGTGCTGGCTCTACTCCAATTTTCCCATTGACACCATTTTCACTCCAAGGCTGGGTGGAAGGTCTGAAAGGGGGAACATGTATGTGTTCAGTGTAACCTGTGTAGGCTCCCCCGCTCAATCAGAAAACCTTGGAGGGGCCTATGCGTGTCCGCATATCGGTTGAATCGTGAAAAAGTGGGAAAGTTCACATTAAAATGTGAACTGAGCCATTTTCACTCCAGTCCCTACTGACAGGGATGCTGCGGGTGCTCGAATGGGTCCAGGAGTCCATCAGACTCCACCGTGTCCACCCCACCCACTCTGGACCCAAGTTGCTGTCCTGCAGCACATTTGCGAACCCTCTCTTTGAGTGGCCTGCAGCACAAAGAGTGCCCAGCATTTGTCCACCCTGGTCTGGAGCCTCCGTTGTAGCACACAATAGAGGCTCTGTAAATTGCATTATCTCCTACCTTGTGTAAATGGGACCTTACAGATGTAGAGATGTAAAATTTTCAGAAATTTTGAAGCCATGGGGGAAAAGGACAGGGGTTTTCCCCCATTTTTTCCCCCCAGAAAAAAAATGGAATGTTTTGGAAAAATTAAAAAAACAAAATGCAATGTTAGCATTTTTTATAGATTGAATGTCACTTTAGGGACATAAAATGTAGTTATGTACAAGTTGGTTTGGCATAACATTATCACATTTGATATATTAAAAGTGCAGTGTGTTCAAGCAATTATTAAAAATTGAATTTACTTTTTAATTTTTTTTTGCTTTTTGTTGTGGTAACAAATGGAGCTACAAGCTCCTGAACTGCAAGGAACACCCGAACTGTCAGGAGCCACTTTGGTTTTGACAGTTTGTGAGGAGCAGGCAAAACAACAAACACACAAACAAAACCAGAAGAAACCATCAACATTTTATTCATCATGCTAAAATAAAACATCCCATAATCAATTTTTCTTCATTTTTTTTCAATTTTTCAATTTTTTTCAGAAACACACACACACACACAAATGCTTCAGAAAGAAATGGAATAAAACTGTTTTTCCCCCTGAATCAATCAATCAATCAATCAATCAATCAATCATCTTTATTATGGCCAACAGGCTAGAAAATCAGATAAACAGTAAGTAGCATTTATACAGTATGTTTGATTCACGGGTACATTAAATCTAAACATCTTATATAACTACTTGAGCTCTGCAAACCAGTATGTTATGGACAAATTTGGCTACTTGGGTTGTAATATATTTGTCTTTGCCCTGAAGTAAAAAGACTACTATTTCGCGAGGGTTCTTATCCGCTAAATCTTTAATTAAGGGGCCAATTAAGGTGATCCTATCATCTCTATAGAAAATGCACTTAATCAACATGTGTTCGACCGACTCAACCTCTAAATTATTATACGGACAGAGACTCTCTTCGATAGGGATTCTCTCAAATCTTCCTACCAATAAGTTAGAAGGGAGGGCATTAAATCTTGCTAGAGAAAAGGCTCTTCTAAATTTGGGCACTGTTAACCATCTCAAATAGTTCATTCCATCTCTGCCATCCTCTCTCGGTAGCTCTGAAGAGTATGGGGAGCATGGGCCGCGGGCCTTACCCTTCAGCTCCTGAAGATCTATATCGTTCAATCTTTGGCTCACGAGACTCTTAGCTACTCTGATGTCCGAATTAAGTGTCACGAGACTCTTAGCTACTCTGATGTCCTGAATCTTTCCGGATTTTTTCTGGGCCTTCACATGGCTATACAGATGTCATTTAGGCAAGGTAGGAGATAGGCAGTTTCCAGAGCCTACATTGAATGCAACAGTGGATGGTCTCACAGCCTTACCAGGTGCTTGCCGAGCTGTGAAGAAGTGAGCAGGAGTGGGTGTTGTCCAGCTCTGCTGATAGCAGAGCAACTCTGCCCCCATTTAAACAGCACAGTTAAACACACTGTTAGAACTTTTGTGGTTTAGTGTTGTTAGAGCAGCATGGTTAACGGTGTTGTCTGGACACCCGTTTTCCCTAACAGTCTGCCCCATTAATAACATTGTGGTTAGGCTCACTAACCACGTTGTGCAACATGGTTAGCGACACTCACCATGGCTAAAAGTGTCATCTGACACGTGTCTGTGGTTAAGGAGCCATGGTTAAGAGGTTAAGGGGTTAAGGCATAGAGCTTCTAGTGCAGGGCGGATATGGGGGCGGATCACTTGGAGGAATCAGGTGCTCCACTAACCGCTTTGTGGTTAGTGCGTGGTTAGCCACAAAAGGGTTAACGGTGTCGTCTGCTACTGCTCAGCACATGGTTTGCGTTAACCACAACTGAACATGGTTAAGCTAACCACAGAGCCCAAAGTGTTGTCTGAATGGGGTCTATAACACATGGAGCAGGTATGACTGGAGGGTGATGTGCTTCATGGATTTTACGTCAACCAGTGTGCAGCGAGATCATGATGCCTTTTGGCAACCTTCCAGGAGATTCACATACCAGTAGTACCAAGCAACATGCTGATGTTTCTGCTGCTAGGACGTCCAGGGATTTCAAAGGTATGAACAAGATACTGCAATTTTTGGCTTCTCATTATCCATTCCCTCCATGCCCCCCCCTCTCCAGTTCATGTAATATATTCAATGGGATAACAGATAATCGGCACAAGGTGAATGCAGATGAAGATAAGGTGACTGGCAAGAGAATACAGAGAAACTAATGGGCAAACCATTCAGATATGCCACCCATGAAAATCAGAACTAGCAGCAATGCCTAGAATGCTGGAAAGGGAATAGATCTGCCTTTAAAGTGCCATAAGACCCTTTCTGTTGTTTTCCCTGGAAGAGACCAGCATGGCTACCCCTACAAAAGAAGAAGTGATGGCCTATGGATGGGGCAGCCCATGATATTGATCCGTGCCTTATAATCTCTCACTGCTCACTGGTTTCTCACAATTCCAGCAAACATGTGTTTGATATGTGGACTCCACCCTGGCTTTCTTGGAGGAAGAGCGGCAGACAGATGTGCTTAAATAACTGGCAACCAGCATCAGTTGGCAGAGCTCATAAATTGAAGTACCTTGACACTCGGATACAAAAGGGAAGGTTTATTGAGTACACGGACTCACCCTCGCTATGGGGGGGGGCTTTTAATTTCGTGGAGTAATCGTGGGCCTTCTTCCCACACTGCAACCTTCTCCTGAGCCGAAATGCTCATGACATCCTCGGTTAAATTCTACGTGATGACTCTGTCGCTAGAATTATTCCATGGAGGAGACAACTCGATGGCTGCCAGCTTCATTAAAAATCTTCCCTTGGTCTTCATGGGGGCCCTCATTCACCCTGAACAAACAAACACACACAGCCTTCGTGGTTGAGAACAAAGGGAGTTTTCCTCACTTTTGTTTGATGACAATCGCACTCGAGATTAAAGCTACTGTTTTATGTATTCATAAATTCCTCTCCCCCTTGCCCTCCACCCCTGATCTGCCTTTTTGAAAGCTTGCCATACACTTGAAAAGGTGTGCACTTTTTTAAAAAAAGTGTTAACAATAGGCAGCCTCAAAAGAGAAGGGTCGAGGCACACAGCTATGGTTTTAATTATCAGCATTTCTGTCCAGAAGGTATAGGAGAGGTTACACCATTTAAAAACCAATCCTGGAGAGAAAACAGATAAAGCATTTGTACAGCAGTGGGATGGGTTTAGAAGTGTCCTCAGCATGCTTAGGACAAATATACCTTTTTGTTCTTTAGGACTGAGCTCTGGGCGGGGAAATATTCTGTACATTTGTAGAAAAAGCCAGCAGAAGAACAGAATTGATTGGCTAACATCTGTGCCATCGTTGGGACTCTGTTTTCCCTCACAGTCTCCAGAGTAGCATATTTTTTCTTCTATTTTTTTCATATATATATATATATATATATATACCAAACAAACATATCCACATTAAATATATCTTCATCATAAATTAATTGCATTTTTGTACCATTGTACAAAATGTTCACTTTGCTAAAGCTTGTCCAGAGCAGTTGTGGGGGGGGGGGAATAAATTTTCAGGCAAAAATATATAAACAGAGGACTACACATATGGTGGTTATAAAAATAAAATGCAGGTATCGTGTCTGTTCCATTGGAGTAGGAGCAGAACTGACCCAGCGTGTGATAAAACTTCCAACTGCCATGGGGATTGTGAATTCCTAGAAGAAAAAGCAGGGTATAAATGAATTTAAATAAATTGGGAGGGTGGAGAATAATAAATATTATATCTGTTTTCAGCTTCATATGTGGACATAATGTATGTGTGTGTGTGTGTGTGTGTGTGAAAATAGTTTGTGAGTACATCCTGATTAGGGATGCCGTGAGTGCCTGATTGGGTCCAGGAATCCTCCAGATGGCTGTACCTGCATCCTCCTGACACGAGCGCAGAACCCCACCTGAGCACTCACCAGGCCCTTGTGAGCACTCAGTAGCTGCCTGCCCACGTGCCGAAATCACACACTTCCCTTTCTTGTGTTAAAGGTGTCCTCTGTAAATTGCGCACTTCACCCACCTCCTGCACCAATGGCAGCCTTAAAGGCCCCATTGATGCAAGGCTAAAGGTGGGAATGTTTAGCCTGGAGATGAATTGGGCATGTTTGGCCTTCAGAAGAGAAGACTGAGGGGAGACACGATAGTACTCTTCAAGTGCTGGAAAGGTTGTCACACAGAGGAGGGCCAGGATCTCTTCTCGATCAACCCAGAGTGAAGGACACGGAATAATGAGCTCAAGTGACAGGAAGCCAAATTCCGGCTGGACATCAGGAAAAACTTCCTGACCGTTAGAGCAGTATGACAATGGAACCCATGACCTAGGGAGGTCGTGGGCTCTCTCACACTAGGGGAATTCAAGAGGCAGCTGGACAGCCATCTCTCAGGGATGCTTTAAGGTGGATTCCTGCAATGAACAGGGGGTTGGACTCGATGGCCTCATAGGACCCTTCCAACTCTCCTATTCTATGATTCTATGAATGCTCTGAAATGGCCTCCAAGGAGAGTCAGGGTGGCATTGGGGTTGTACATTGTTAGGACATCAGGCTAACTATAGGCCTATATATATAGATGATGATGATGAGAAAATGCTGAGTACCCGACAGTAGTGTTACATCTTACAGTGGCTGTAGTATTGATGTTTGATTTTCATGAAACCAACTGATTTTCATCCATGCCTGCCGTGGTAAATGTGTTAAACGAGCTGCTTTCTAATATTATCACAGTGTTCATGCACATAAGATTAAATAATACAAGCCCTAAAGCTTCTTCCTGGCTAGCAGCCCAAATAAATACTACATTGTTTAGTCTTTTGATTCATAATTCTATTACAAGTCTTTGGATAGGATAAACATTTTCTGCACTAGCTGTTTGAACACCACTGTTTAACAAAGCATGGGCTTTCTCTTCAGGCTCCAAAGATCAGTGCATCGTTTGCTTAGATGATGGCTTAAATTTTCTTTTAAATAATATTCAACTCTCTTTCCCTTCCCCACCCCCATATTGGTACTCCGGCCATTGAAAGGATGTGACAAAAGCCATACATAAAGGGTTGGAGCATGTGTTCCAGAAATGCTGCTAAAAATGGGGTTCCAATAGCAAGTGAACTGTCCAAGCCGTAAGGTACTGGCTACATGGACTTCCACTATCACCCTTTCGATATTCCCATTCCCAGGACCCTAGATGAGGACTTTCTTTGGCACTCCCTCCTGATTTGTGATCAAAGACATACATACAATTTATTTTCCTCTACAACAGGGATGAATTGTACCTGGAAATTCTTCATCAAAAACAAGAATTGGGCTACAACCCAAAATAAGATTCTGTAGTTAAGTGTTTCCACTGTAGATGTGATTCCTGAAGCCCATTCTGGAGCTGGAAATCAAGATAATGAGATCCATATACCAATCCAACATTGGCCCCGATTCTGCCTGATGCTGGCATGAGATCTCTGTCAGATTATTCCCAAGGGAATGCAGTACTTAATGGGGAAAAAAGATTCCTCACCCCTGCAGGAAATGGCTTAGGACCAGGGGCATCTCATCGCCTTTGGATCAGTCCACTCTTTCATATCTTCCAGATCTCTTCTGGCAGGCCTACCCAGTTGAATTTTAAGATGTTTTTAATAATGTATTAGTTTTATTAGTTTTAATGTTTTATCTATTTTATGGTCTTTGTATGTATAGTTATTGTTGTTCCCTGCCTCGATCCAGGGGGAGAGGCGGGTTAGAAATAAATTATAATTTATTTCCCCCATGTCTTTTCAACATCATGTCTTTTGGCTCCCCATGTCTTTTCAACATCATTGACTCAGATGCTGAGGAAGGCCTCCTCTGTAACTGCACTCAGGTTGTCAAACTCCTTGCCTAGCAAGACTTCAAAGGGATTTTTTTTATTCCAACAGACATTTGGCCTATGGAGTTATTGATTGTTTTTATGCTGTCTTGGATGTTTCTATCCACCACTACTCCTTTTCCCTTCTGTCTTGGACTCTTTTAATTGCTCAGGTTTGAGTACATTTTCTTTCGATTGACTGTTTTTATCTTCGATGCTTTAAGTCACCCTGAATTTTGCATTTTATCCATTTATTTCATTTCTTTTCTAGACCGCCCAATAGCCGAAGCTCTCTAGGCAGTTCAAAAAAAAAAAAAAAATGAAAACCATCAGTACAGCATAAAATGCAATATGGCCGCTTAAAACCACAATATGAAATCGCAATACAAAAGTACAGCCAGAACAAACTTGAGCAGCAATGCAGAAGATTTAAAATACAGACTCAAAACTGCAGAGTTAAAAGACTAAGATAGGAAATTGCTAAAATACCAGGGAAAAAAAAGGCCATCGTATGATTGTTTGTCCAAGTTAGATTACTGCAATGCGCTCTACGTGGGGCTGCCTTTGAAGACGGTTCGGAAGCTGCAGCTTGTGCAGAATGCAGCGGCCAGATTGGTAACAGGGACCAGAAGGTTCGAACATATAAGACCGATTCTGGCTCGCTTGCATTGGCTGCCTGTAGGTTTCCGATCCTGATTCAAGGTGCTGGTTCTAACCTATAAAGTCTTACACGGTTTGGGACCACAATACCTGATGGAACGTCTTTCCCGACATAAACCTACCCGTTCACTACGTTCAACATCAAAGGTCCTCCTCCGGGTGCCTACTCCGAGGGAAGCTCGGAGGATGGCAACTAGGGAGAGGGCCTTCTCTGTGGTGGCCCCTCAATTATGGAATGATCTCCCAGATGAGGCCCGCCTGGCGCCAACACTGTTATCTTTTCGGCGCCAGGTCAAAACATTTCTTTTCTCCCAGGCATTTTAACAGCTCAAGTTGAGGTTTGATTGACATTATGGCCTGGCTTAACCGTTAAAATGTTTTAAAGTGTTTTAATGATAGCTGTTTTATGTTTATGGTTTTAAATTTCGTATATTGTCTTTTTAATGCTCTATCTTTTTAATTTTTGTAAACCGCCCAGAGAGCTTCGGCTATGGGGCGGTATATAAGTGTAATAAATAATAATAATAATAATAATAATAATAATAATAGAAAGGAATAAGAGCATTGAACAAACAATATCTTCCCTCAGGAGTGAGTTGTACAGAAAGAGTTAGACCTCTATAGCAGAATTTTGACCTCTGTAGCAGACTTGTCATGTAGAGAGTTGCAATGAAAGCTGGTGACTCCGATTTCGGTGGGGCTGTGAATCCATTCTTAGTTTCAGTCAGAACCTCCCAGGACTCTAAAGGAGCTATCCAAGGTGCTGGGCCTATATTGGAGATAGTGTGCAGGGCTTTGGAAAGCTCCTTTAGAGTTCTGGGAGGTTCTGACTGAAACTCAGAATGAATTCACAGCCCCACTAGAATCGGAGCCATCAGCTTCTATTGTAGAGCTGAAGCTCCATAGCAGCAGTGGCTCTCTGGAACCACCTGACTTGCACGATAGGGAGGATCCTAGTTCATAGAGTTTTGGTTCTTGGGTGGGTTGGGGAGGTATAAGGATTGAGCAAAAAATGGTCTCCCAAAATCCTTTGTTTTCTTAGTGGTGGTGATAAGGCTGTGGGACCATTTTGCTGAATTTTCTTGAGGCTGAAGGAGGAGGTAAAACATCTCACAGAATCATAGAATAGTAGAGTTGAAAAGGGCCTATGAAGCCATCGAGTCCAACCCCCTTCTCTATGCAGGAATCCACCTTAAAGCATCCCTGACAGATGGCTGTCCAGCTGCATCTTGATGGCCTCTTGAGAGCCCACGACCTCCCTAGGTCATTGGCTCCACTGTCGTACTGCTCTAACAGTCAGGAAGATTTTTCTGATGTCCAGCTGGAATCTGGCTTCCTGTAACTTGAGCTCATTATTCTGTGTCCTGCACTCTGGGATGATCGAGAAGAGATCCTGGCCCTTTCAAGTATTTGGAGAGTGCTATCATGTCTCCCCTCAGTCTTCTATTCTCAAGGCTAAACACGCCCAGTTCTTTCAGTCTGGTTAATGTTGTCCAGAGTAAGACTGACATTCTCCAACAGCCCAGGAGCAACTCAAAAAAATAAAATAAAAATAAAAATGGAGAAGGGAATCAAAATCTATCAGGAAAAATTTCTGAGAAATTTCAGCCCAGCTCTAGAATTTCCCATCCTAATTTGAACTGCCTGCAGTTATCTGCACTAGCCAGCAGCACAGAATTGATGATCCATGCCTGACTCACAGCCCCCCCCACCCCCAGATTTGGTCATCTGCACAACATTCCTGGAATGGCACCTAGAATCTCCGCTCACAGAATCTTCCAAGGGAAAAGTGGAGACCCGATACGGACCCGTCGCTTTGCACGCAGGTCAAATTTTAGAAGGTTCTGCAGGATGCTGCTAATCCCATTTAGAAGCCATGTGAGAAGAAGATAATGAAGTCAATGAGATAATCTCTTAGTCAAATGAATTCACTACTACAAAGAGGCTTAAGTCCTGCTGAGCTAAGAATTTTATGTTAAGGGAGTGCTAACTCACATCTCTTAAAAGTTCATGATATCTACAACTTGACTTTTGTGGACTGGGTCAACGGTTTTTCAAACCTATCAAGGCAATCTTCAAAGGTGAGAAAACCCAAACCTTCTGGAGGGATGGCCATCTTAGTCCGCTGCAGCAGAAACAACCAAGAGTTTTATGGCACCTTAAAGACTTACAGATTTATTACGGTGGATGAGAATCCACTCCATCAGAATGAATACACACACGCAGGTATATGGGGGTGGGATTAAAAGCAGGTCTGTATAGCATGAAATACAAGGAGTACAAACAATTGTTTAAGACCCTACTTTCATTTAGCCAGTGATCCTCAAACTGTGTGCAGAAGCATACTAGCATACCATGAGAAGAGTCATAGCATGCTTTGAAATGTCAAATCATTCTTTAACTCAGTGGTATAGGGATATTAGTCGTGGGGAAATCCATCCCTCTTGGGGCACACCGGACTTTCCTGGAGCCGCTGGGTCGATTTGCATTTGCGAGCCGAGCTACAGGCTCCCTGCCAGAACTCACGGACTCTGAGTTTGTGGCCTGCTGTTGTGTTCATGTCCCTCCTTCTCCTCCACAGGGAGTAGGAGACACTTGCACACAATGGCCGACAGTGGGCAATCGCCGGTCACTGTGAATAAGGCAGGGAGAAGGATAGACTTGCACACAATGGCTGGTACTGCAATTGGCCGCCATTGGCCATTGGCCACAAGTGTCTCCTTCTCCTTGCCAGGTCTTGGTAGGGAGGAAGAGACACTTGAACACAACAGTGGAGGTCCACGAGCCGGCCCAACTCAACCCTGGTGGCAATGGGTTTATGGCTGTGTCGAGCTGGGCAGTGTACGGGCAGTGATACCATCTCAAGGGAGGAATTAAATACACACCAGAATTCCCTTTTGCAGCCTATACTAAGATGCAAGGGAATTCCAAAAACTGACCAAGGCGAAGGGGAAGGTGAGATCCTGGGGAGAAACATTAATGACAGAACCCTGCAATTGCAAGGAGAATGGATGTGATTCCTCTCAGAGCCAATTATGCCTGATATATCTGTGGATAGTTTCAGAACCGCTATCCACAACTCCCCTGGAACAGTCGCTCTGAGATTAGGAACTTGAAAAAAAAATCACACGTATAATGGAGGACAGATGAGTCTTTCTACAGGAAGGAGATGTATGAGTCTTCATTTTAGGGCCAAAGTGAAATGCCCCTTCTCACTGTGTCACCCCATACACAGGTGGCAAATGTGGGGGTGCATTTTGGCTATTTTTAGGGGGTGGTGAATTTCGAGTACTCACAGATAAAAATCACTTCTGGCTTCTTACTCTTGATCTCCACCTTTAATTCCTCAGAATAAGGTCCAGAATAATGCTATTTCACAATTGAGCATCTTTCTGGAGACGTTCTGGGGAATTTAAAATGGGAGTTGACAGCAGCACGGAGCCAAGGGAATGCTTGGGACATTTGTGCTCCCCAAAATGTAAAAGAAGGGAAGCTGCTTCACCCCTTCTTTCATGGTAGACCCTCCCCTCCCATTTACAAATAGGGGCCAAATTTTTGATACTTTTAGTGTTCAGTACAACCCAAATTGATTCCTAGGCCAAATATCCCAATTTCCACTATACAAAGTAAAGGAGAGTCGAGATGGACTAGAACAGATCACAAGAAGCTTTCGGTCTAGCTAATTTCATTCCTAAAGGAAAATTTAAAATGATATGTTTGCATGGGTGTAGGTGTGTATGTTTCTGCAAAGGATATTGTTTTGCACTGACAGTATCTAGCAATCCAGTAGGGCCACATTTATTAAAAGTCTGAAACTTGGCATTGTCAAGGGCACTTTATTAGAAGGGAGCAAGTGGGATCTACAACAAAATGTTGCAGTGTAGGATTCCAGTCAGCCAGCCATACCCTCTTCCAGGATACTCCATTCCATTCCCTCCTCTATCAATTTTCCATACCCACTGAACATACTAAATCCTCACTGGGCTATTTTGAGTCCCCCCCCACCCCGGTTAGGGATTACCCCCCACCCCAGAGATTTATTTTGGCATCTCTTCAAAGCTTGGAATTTTCCTGATCCTTGTTTGTGGATGATGCCAGCTTGTGGAGAATGATTGGCACTCAGAGTATGAATTTGCTTTTAGTACATACAACTACAAAGCCGGGGGGAGAACAAGAGAAAAAGGCCTATTCCTGGCCTTCACAGTAGAAATTGTAAAGATGCTCCTGAACCCCCATTTTTAATAACATTTCCTCTGCATTGATAGGTTATATACTACATTTCAGGTGAATATAATGTGAAATTCCATGTTCTTTCCCACACTGTTTCTAAAAAGTTATTTGGTCCCTCCAGCCTCTGCTGATTCTGTAATTTAAAACAACTGGAGAGACCTGATACTCAGCAACTCTGGGTAACTTCTCCCTCTATGCAGAACAAGGAAATGAAATTGCTTTCATTAAGTCTTCTAGGCTCAAAGATTACTGACACGTAATTAGGGAGCGAAACTGCAACAGCTTCTTTCTGGTAAATTTGCTCGCACTAATTTTGCTAATAAGAGTCATAACTGTTTTGTGCGCATTTAGTACATTATATTTACCTAGCATCCTCCTATACTCAATCAAAATCCTTAAACGAGTTTGCGTCTCATTTCTGCAAGGATCGATGTGATCAGTAATCACAAGTGGAAACACTGAGCAAGTGGAAGATAAACCTTGCTTGGGTTTGAATGGCTTCCAAATTAATGGCCCAAATGAGCCACTCTGAAAATGATCGCTCATAAGTAGGTATGTATGAAAACAAAACCATTTTTCTTTCTTTTTTACCAGAATTTAACCAGTCCAGATGACCCATAACCAAATTCAGGCCCAAACCCAATCTGGGGTTGAAGTCCGTCCATTTCTGAACTTGCAATGCAATTCCGAGAACAAAAAATGCATTGAAAACAATGTGACATTTTTTGGGGCGGGAATGTGCACTTTAATTAATGGAGAAAAGGTGTACATTTCAATAATGTGGACAGTTGATGTGAATATTTGGGGAAATGCAGCTAAGCACTGGGTGGGGCTCCGGAAGCTCTGGCAATATAACCCTGCAGTATCAGCCCAGCCACTGTTGGAAACAATATCTTCTACCAGCTTTTGTATACGCTCTGTGATTATGTCTTTGTGCTGGAACCTGGACTCCTGCTTGACTTTTGACCATGAACTCTGCTTCTTGGACTGCATTTTTTATCTGACTTCTTATCTGTGTTTTGACCTTGGATGCTCCTCAGACCTCTCTTTTGGAACTCTCCCGCTTGCTTGGGAAAACCATACATTTGACCTTTGCTTGCTTTGCTTGCTTATTGACTTGATTTTGGATTGCCACTTAGTTTAGCTGAATGCTGAGCCTGATCTAGCCATAGCAAAACAGCGGCCCTGTGACGCCCCCTCCCTTAGACATTCATTTGATGCATGAGGCAGCTGGTCATTTGAACCATATTTATGGTTAGCTGTATCAATGTCTCTTAGTCATGACAATTTAATGCAGCTTTCCCCAGCCTTGTGCCTTTCAGATGTTTTGGACTCAAACATCCATCAGCCCCAGTCAACACAGAGCAATGGTTGGGGATTATATGGGTTGGAGTTCCAAACATCTGGAAGGCACCAGGTTGGGAAAAGCTGGTTTAATGGAACCTTGAAGTGCAGAAGCAGCACACATCTGAATTCCAGAAGCTGGGAACAAAAGAGTGGGGAGGATTATTGTTCTAATGCACTCTTTGAAAGCATCCCAGAAACATCTTTCTGGCCACTCTTGGAAACAAGATGGTGGCGCAGATGGCTCTTTGATCTGGTCCAACAGGGCTCTTCATGTGTTCCCTTTTCCCTGCATTTATTTAGATTTCCAACCCTCCCTGTCACAAGGGCTCTGGCAAGCATCACCATTCCTTTATTGAGAGCTCTATGTTAATATGCTAGATATAAAATATATGCAGAATTTAAAGGTAGAAGAGCGTCACATGGCTATCAGCATGGAGAAAACTCTTTGAAACCATAACTTCCCATTAAGATTTCTACAAGTCATTAAAATGAGCATGTGGTATGGCATGAATAATTTTTTTTTAACAATATATCTATAAAAAAATGAATAGCAGAACATTTCCCACTAAATTTACCTTGCAAATAAAGCTACAGTATCCACCAGCCTGAGCCCTAAACATGCATGCCTAGGTGTCCGCAGCATGTTTCATTAGGGTGTGCACTTAGGGAATTTTTCTTTTAAAGGCAAACGTTTATCGAATACTCAGTCATAAAGGACCTTATTTTTAATTCATTTATTTATTAAATACTGTAGACACTGATGTCCTACTCTGCTTGCCTGACCATAGGAGGGCCGTTGCAGCTGCTCAAGCAGAGGCCTAGTGGCCAAGGGGGCATGGCTCCTGGCAGAGAGGCTCCCAGCAGAGCAATTCCTTTTCGTTCCGGCTGCTGGGAGCAATGGTGCTCTCTTGGAGGCAGTGGTTCTTCAGCGCACCAGCAGAGCAGCTGGAGGGGAGCTGGAGGGCTGTTCCCACTGCGTCCGGATCCCCTCTGCATCCCTACTCAATGACCTCCTCAATTCAGTGCTTATTGCTTGGGACATTAGGGTGTGCCTAGGCACACCAGGCATACCCTTCATGCACACCTATGCATGCCCTAAGAGAATCAACTGTTGAAAAAAAATTTCATCCAGGCCAACACAAGGGGATTTTGATTCACCAAAGATAAAAGAGGGACTGAGAGAAGGCATGTTCAGTTTGAGTTTTAATGTGAATCTACCTACTCTGTACTTCTTGAACCAATATGCAAAGTGAAACACATTGACCCTTCGGTGTCCGCATTTCTCCAAATTTTGCATCGCAGTTCTCCAATCGAAAAATGCATACAAAAATGCATACATTAGGATTTTCATGCAGACATTTCGGGCCAACATTTAAAAGCGTGCGCACACACACACACACGCACACACACACGAACTGGAACTAAATGAATTTAAGATCAGAGCAATGATAAACAGATAAAAACCAAATGGATAGATGTGCCCATCTATTTGGGGCGTATGCGTGAACATAAGCCCCAAATAGAAGGTTTGTACCAGGGCAATCTGCAAATAGGATATGGAAGGGAGAGTTTTCTACATTTGTAGCTTGTAGAAATTTCCTCTTCCGCAGTACAGCCTATTAGAAGAAACAGGTGAATATGTTCACCTAGAAATCCATTCCATCCCATTTCCACATTAATCTGCAAATTTATTTTCTTTATCTCTTAAACCCACACAAAAATATTCCCCCCCCCCCCCAAAGTACACATTTTTACATCAGCTGGGACTTCTGTCTGTACATTTGGGAAGTACCAAAGCATGTGGATAACTTGTTGCAAGAGCAGCAACCAATCTCTGGAGCGCTTCGGCTGGTTCACGTGCTTCCTCTCAAACCTCAAAACCCCTAGCAACCTTATGGTCATTAAGGAACTGTTATGCACATCTCCAGCAACCGGTAAATGATCTCCCTGGCTGGTGCATGGCTGTAGCTCAGAGTAGGGAATAGCTCAGCCCCTTCAGAATATTGGGTATCCAACCAGCATCCCAGCTGTCTTCGGTTTATATTTGTTTGATATTTGGCAATATGCCGTGGTTCAATGGCAGAGCACCTGTTTTGCATACAGAGGGACCCTAGGTTAATCCCTGGCATCTTCAGTTAAAGGATCAGGCAGTAGGTGATGCGGAAGACCTCTCTAACTGAATCCCTGGACAGCCAGTGTCAGTTGGACTAGAAAGTAGCAGGCTAGATCTAACATAATATAAGGTAACATCCTATCTTCCTGCCCAGAGCATCACTCTAAATATTATTCATACACCACCATCATACAGGCCGTTGTAAAGAGTTTAGTAAGCAAAAATAGACAGGTCTCTACCCTCCATGTGAGGAAAAAAAGTGGGAAGGTATGGGTGTGTTTATGTATGTTTGACCTTGTTCAGGTAACATGCTAAACCATGGAGGGTAAACATTTTGAGTTAAACATGATTGCTTAGCATGTCATGTGAGCCATTCCTAACCATGGTGGCTACATAAGCACAGTTGAAACAAAGTGACCTTGTTCAGACAACACACCAAGCCACGGTGGTTAAGCATTCTGAGCTCAACATTATGGCTTAGCGTCTCGTGTGAACCATTCCTAACCACGACGGCTACATAACCATGATTTAAACACACTCACTAACCATTTGCTGCAAAAGGGTTAGCGGACTAACCATGACTTAGCGTGGCATCTGAACAGGCCGTGTGTGTGTAAGAATGGGCTATAGAGTCCTTTTCTTCTTTTCCCCTGCTAAAGCATTGATCTGACATTTCCTCAGACCACAGATGTATGTCTCTGTTGTTGTGTTTCTTGGAAAGACAGATAAATCCACTGTTATTTTAACTACAGCTCTAACAGCTCAATATATGGTAAGTCAATGAAATGCCCAAGATAAGAAGTGTCTTAATTCCTCTCTCACTACACACACACTCACCAGTTTTACAAGATCAATGGCACTGGTATTGTTCCTGACACGCTCAGCGTAAGGTCAGTTCCCATTGGTTGCATGAGAAGGGGGGGGAGGGAGGGAGCTATGATTGTCATAGTAACATGGCAAGTCAGCCTTGTACGACGGCATTCATTGGTCAGTGTGGAAAGGGAATTACCGTGAGTGGGTGGGGAGGGTGAATACCAGCTTAAGGGGGCTCAAGTTTTAACTCTTCATCTTCATTTGAGCACACACGCACCCCAAGGAGGTTTCAACCTCTCGAAGTGCTACTATATTTTATTACAATCCTTCAAGGGGGGCAGGGGGGAGGACACTATAACTGAATGTTCCCTCCCAACATTCTGGTTTCAAGTGGCGTATTTTACAGAGACCTCATCAGGCCTGAAATACTGGAATTACACATTCTTGAGAGCGTGAAGGATCCTTCAAACCTCAATTTGAAAATCCCCCTACATTCCCGCCCCCCTCTTTATAGGAAGCTAGCCATGGTAGTCCTCTGCAGGGAAACATAACAACAGGTCTTATGGCACGTTAAAGACGGACACTTCTCTCACGCCACAACGAATTTGTTCCACTTGACAAGTGAGGAAGAATTGTTTTTATTTTTTTTTACAGATAAGAGAAGCTAACAAAATTTACTGTCGTAATTTGGTTTTGGGTTGTTGTTGGTTTTACTTCAGGTCCTCTGTCGCCCATTCAACAGCTTTACCTCATCAGAAATGAATGTCAAAAATTTCAAATGGCATCAAATTAAGTTTCCATCACATGAACTTTTGCCACGGTGCAGTAATAAAAAAGCATCAACAATTCAAACAGGAACATGAGTTAATGTAGGCTCTCCACAAAGAAATCCTTTATCTTTTCTTTTCCTTTCTTTTAAAAAGGAAAGGCAAACTCATCATGAGAAAATGTTATGATAATGTATTACCATGCTGAGTTAATTGTCAATTCTAAGTTACTTAAGTGTGGTTTAATGATATGTGCAGGCATTTATTTTAAACCTTAATTGTTATTAATGGATGGAAGGGAAAAACGAAACCAATTTTCTCGCACTTAAAGTGGATTTCGATTAGGAGTAAGTGTACAAAATTCTAAAAATAACCAAACCTTTCCTTAGGGGAGAGACAGAGAGAGAGACTTTATGGGTTTCATACACTGGCATTTGTTCTATTCTAACCAATTATGAATCTTACCTGGCTGGATCCTTGAAATAAGAGCTATCATGTACATAAGCAAGTACCTACAATGAGACCAAGGGTGGGGAACTTTTTTTAACGTGAAGGCCTAATTCAATTTTGGAAAAGCTGTCTGGAGGTGAAATTCCAGTGGTGGAAATTGTTGTTATGTGATGATATCCAGGCAACCTGCCATGGCTATGTTTGGATGATCACCCAAGTTTTCATGAACCATGGTTTACAAAATTGTGGATGAGCACTGTGCCCACACACTCCTCCCTTGTCCCTCCTCTCCTGTCTCACGGCAGCTTAAGTGTGAAGATCCTGGTTTGCACTAAGCTAGTGTTCTTCATTATGTCCGAACTGAGGGATTCTGGCTTAATGTTGGGTAACAAACCAGGGAAATAAGCCAAGTCTTCATGCTCTCTAGGAATATCATCATGTCTTTTTGCAACAGCAGCTCTGAAACAGGCCTAGAAAGTACATTTCTTGAATATTCCATTTTTATCAGGAAAATAAACATCTGTCTGCTCTTTTGGTCAAAGACAGCACGTGCCATTAGGAAAAGGATGATTCGTTCTATTGTCAGGTTGCTTAAATCGAGCCAATTCTAAAACTTTTCAACTCTGCATCTTTAGGTATGGTAAAATCCTTCAGAAAGAGAAGGGTAGCCCTTGAAAAAAACCAAAACCATTATTGTAAATTAGATATTTATCACACAAATGCACACACTTCAGGAAGGAACTGGTTTCTCCCGAGATGAAATCCAGAAGCAGGATGTTAATAAAGTGTCATCTTATTTATAGAATCTGCTCTCTTCTTCTTAGCCTATGTGGATTTAGAAAGGAGCCTGGGTATGCCATTGAAATGGTTCCATTAGTAATGTCCCTTCTGTATACATATTTGCAAGGATGCAAGATTGATACATTTGGTACATGGTCTAAACAAAGGGAGAATTTGTGGCAAGATGAATACATTTGCAGATATATCCTTCTCTCCGACCCTGCTCCACTGAACTTTAGAGAAGAGATGAGGACAGGGAAGGAATGCACAAAGATTTTGTTCAGTCTACATTTTGAAGTGAACCAAAGCAGTCTGCATACCTTGGGACTAATGTCTTGATTGAGACACAAGAAAAGTCATGCTGGATCAGACCAAACATTGTGTTCACACAGTGGCCAACCAGCTGTTGACCAGGAACCTACAAGCAAGACATGAGAGCAACACCACTCTCCCACCCATGTTCCCCGGCAGGTGGTATATGTAGGCACACTACCTCTGGTACTGGAGGTACGACATAACAATCAGGACTAGTAGCATTTCTCTGAGTTTTGCAGCGCAGCTCCCAGCTCAAAAAAAAAAAAAGGAAAAAAAAGTACCAGAATGCACATGGGAGAGAAAATATGTTTGGAAATACATACCCTTTGAGAAAAAATATATATGCAAAATATGTATTTGGCTGTTATTTTCTGTGTGATGTTATTTTGTTTTTGTAGCTTTTAGGGTTGTTGCAGTGGTTTTAAATGTATGTGTGTATTGTGTGTATGTTGTATGTTTTTGCTGTTTAATTTTTTTGTATATTGTTTTTAATTGTTTTAATCCTATGTAAACCACCCAGAGAGCTTCAGCTATGGGATGGTATACAAACGTAATAAATAAATAAATAAATAAATAAACAAATTATTATTATTATTATTATTACTACTACTACAGATTAATGCAAAAATGGGACAAAACAAACTTAAGAATGAACACATGTGAAACTAACAGGGATTGGAAATAGGCTGATCCATTCGTAGAAGGGGGGGATCTGTCCACTCCCCCCTTCAATTCTCATATCTTGCTGGGGAAAGTTAAGAATGAGTCACTGCAAAAGCCATTTCATAAACAGAGATTAACGGCAGCTGAGGTCTTCAGACTTTAAGTCAAACTGCAGTTCCTAAAAAGAAATTCTAACTCACTGCTGTTGTTTTTCGATGTGAGTTTGCAAGGAAGAGCAAATAAGTTTATTTCATGGAACAGCACAGATGGGCAATATATGCCACAGATACAAGTGCGTGACTCATTGGTATTTAGGATAATCCCAGGTTTCTTAATAAACCCTTCCATTTCTAGCCATCAGTAATTCTTGCCTAAATCCAGTGGTGTAATGGAGGTAGGACTTGCAGGAATGTAGTGCCACTACTTTTTTATTAGCAGGGACGCTGACATGATCTGTCACCTTCCTCAGAACTCCCTGTTCTCTTTGGATTTAGCTGCAATCCACACAGTAGCAGGGGGGAAATTCATTTTCCTAACCATTATATAGGGTGGTTTGGTCTTGAGTTGTCAATTAAAACCCAATCGCATTACAAAAGAGCAGGTCCTGAGAGAGATGCAAACTTCCAGAACTAGTTTGTTGATATGGATCAACACGTCAACACGACTGCCAGCAATTTCGGATTCTCCATGGAGCCATGGCTAGGGGCTGGGGATCCATTCTGGGTTTCAGCCAGAACCAGCCAGAACTCTAAGGAGCTATCCAGGGTGCTGAACCCTATCATTCCCCCAAAGGTTCAGCACCTTGGATAGCTCATTTGGAGAAAGTAGAGTAAGTGCAACGTGTTTTTGCAGGGAGAGGCCATGCTAGCAGATTGGAGGCTTTGGGGTGGGGGGAATAAAAGGGATAGGTCTCAAGTTCCCATAGCCCAACCTTTGTGATGCCTCTGCTTTTACCAAGCAGGCTGATGGAGGAGGGATTAATCATTCCATGCCTCCTCCATCAGGTCATTACATTCTGCGCTAGCTGTGAAAGAGGAAAAGCCCAACATGAAAGGGAGGCACCAACATGAAATTCCTTGTTACCTCTGGCTACCATGCATGTCCTGACATACACACATAATGTAAAGAAGAGCTTAAATGCCAACATTTTTGTTATGGATCCTTGCCCTTTTCCTTTCTGCAAGATGCACTGGTTGCTGAGATGCAAATGGACCTGAGATTACATCGGGGATTGGTGCAACAGCTGCTGATGTCAGAAAGGCACTGATACATCTTTGCAGCCCCTTTCAACTGAAGAGGAGGATGAGGTGCTTGAAATAAATAAATGCTAAATCTGTTGTCTTCTTCTCCCTAACAGCTTTCAAACGTTACATGTCTTTTCGACATTTCAGTTCAAAAAGAGAAGCTTACAAAAATAACTAAGAAAATAATAGAATTGTGTTTTTGTGGAGTCTGCAATTTTCACCGCTTCTGAAACTGAATCAGAGTACAGCATTGCCTTCCTGGGTTTCAAGGATGTATCAGTGCCTTTTCGACATCAGCAGCTGTTATACCAATCCCCAACCTAATCTCAGGTCTATTTGCATGTTTAGCAACCAACACATTTCTCAGGAGTAGGAAGTAGACACTGACAGATTCACAGAGGCAAAGAACTTTATTATATAAGATGGTTTTTACCACCCCTACATCTCATGGATGGAGCAGGCTACAGAGTCCTAATATATTGTTGCCCACAATACCTCTAAGCAGATACCATACCCATTTAGATAACCCTGCTGTATCTTCAGTTGCATCCTTTACTGAAAACAGCCTTGAGACACTTCCGATGCTTCGTAACAGATCATTTTGTTTAAATAATAAAGCCAAGTTTAGCCCTGACCAAAAAGGGGCAGCTAAAGTAATGTATAAATTTCATTCCAGTAAACACCAAACTCTTAAATATTTTATAGGGAAATTTCTTCTCAATTAATGTTCCACATTCAGAAAAGCAACATACCTTTTTTTATAAAAGAAAGAAAGAAAGAAAGAAAGAAAGAAAGAAAGGCGAAGAAGACAGGGAAAACAGTATTATGTTTGTTTAAACCTAAAGGCACCAAAATCAATATTTCATGATAATGAAACCAAAGCATCACGAAAACCATGTTTTAAAATGGCTGATCCTGGATCCCAATACACAAAGCAACAAATCTACTTCCAGGCCTGTGCTGTTGTTTTGAGTCACGAGGAGGCGTCTAGAACAACTGTCATCAAAAGCCTATGCCAGGGGTGCAGAACTTTATGCTTCTTGAGGTTCACATCACCTCGGAAAAAAGTGCTTGGGGACCACGTCCCAGCAGTGGGTGGGGCCAGAGCCAAAAGTGGGGTTGTTCAACACGCAACACAAAAACAAGCAAAAAGACAATTGAACCATTGATGTCCATGCGTTCTCCTTCCCCAACATATTCAAAGCTCTCTCCACCAGATTTGACCTGGAGGACAAAGCAGGACAAAGTAAATAATATAAATAACCTTGTCAAGGTACCTTCCATGCCTTGGACCCCTTGAGCAACCCTTTAAGGATTTTTTTTACCTCCTTAAAGGTCCTGCCTTCCTTCTTTTTACCTTCCCCTTCCCAATAATCTGGTATTTAGGCTGTAGATGTGGAGTGAGTGACATTCCAGACATTTGTGGCTTCATACCCCAGTTTACTCGCATAGTAAAACAACCACATTTCAAATAAGGTATTTAGTCACTAGTGCTGAGTGATGCAAAGGCATTAAAAGAAAAGAAAAGTTCCAAAATGCAAGTTCTTTTACCCTAGCTGCATTTACCTCTTCAGTCTGCGTCTTCCTGCTCTTTCCTATTGCTCAGGTGTTTTCTCTGGCTGGCTTTCACCTCTCTTTTTATACCCAATTTCCCCAAAACAGAAAGTACTGTTTCAAACTTGAAGAAATGAAACTTAACTGTAGAAATTAAAATTAACCAGGGAAATGAATTTTAAGGCTATTTAAACAAGACTACTCCTCTCCCAACAGAAAAATCCCAGGCCTCTAGGCCTGATTTTATTACCTTTCCTCTGTAGGTCTCAGACTTTCACAAACCGGAAGCAGAGCAGTTGTGGGGTGTGGCCTGGGGAAATAGGATGAGGCATAGAGAGAGGGTGGTAGCATGGGGACTGCCTGGAAGTCTGGGTTAAGAGGTCTGGAGATCCTGATTTGGCTCAAGGACCAGGCGATTTGGCTCATGTCCTAAATCTCCCACCACTCAGCTTCATGTTCTAGTATTATGAAAGAAGGAGAACTGTGTTTCCTGATCCACTTTACTGGAAAGGGAAACAATGAATGGAATCTAAGCATCCAGTGAAGTCCTTAATACAGTAGTAGTTCTCAGCAGCAGATGCATCTTATTGATGGGATTCATGCAGTTTTTTTTTTTTTTTTAATGGAAGGAGTGTGGATCTTGCTAGTGTTATTGAGATGTCCCTCTTTCTCTGAGTAATAGTTGGAGGTGCAAGAAAGAATAGCAGCTATGGCTGCAACAATCTATTACTGCTTGGAAAGTAAATACAAGCACTTCTGCTCTTTGCGTTGAAGTCGTTTCCTTGTCATTACAGGGGAAAAAAAATCCTGCTGACAGCTCCTTGTTCCTTTCAGATCCCATGCATATTTCAGCTGCAACTTTGTGCTGAACTGTTGTATTTTATGCTCTTTCCTCATTACTGATACACAGTTAACCCCCTCCCCCCCAGAAAAACAAGGACTCAATACTCCAAGTGATTTTTTTTTAAAAAATGTGTTATTGGAGCTCTGTTGGCAGACTCCAGTTTGCAAATCCAATGTCCACACTCTGAAGTAGGCAGTGCTGCGCTTCGATTTCCGTGAACATACCTGCGCAGATTTTATGCTGTTTGGATGGGGAGTGTGGACCAGCGTGGCCATTCTTGCTGGGAATGATGAGCATCGTAGCCCAATGTATGTGGAGGGCAGCAGGTCGGGGAAGGCAGGTTTAGACAAATCCATGGAGGTTATTAGTTGTAATGGACCACCATGTTTGGAGGCAGTAAGTCCCCTGATTGTAGTCACTGGAGAAACTTATGGTCCATCTAGTCTATCACCCAGCTTCCCACTGTGGCTGATCACATGTTTCTAGGAAGCCTCTAAGCAAAGCATGAAGAAAACAGCCTTCTTCCATCATATGATTCAGCAGGGCTCTTCTGATGTTCTTCACCTGCCATCAGCCCCTCTCTCACACAAACTTATTATTATTATTATTATTATTATTATTATTTACACTTATATACCGCCCCATAGCCGAAGCTCTCTGGGCGATTTACAAAAATTAAAAAGATTGAGCATTAAAAAGACAATATACAAAATTTAAAACCATAAACATAAAACAGCTGTCATTAAAACACTTTAAAACGTTTTAACTGTTAAGCCTGGCCTCAGTGTCAATCAAATTAAAAAGATTGAGCATTAAAAAGACAATATACAAAATTTAAAACCATAAACATAAAACAGCTGTCATTAAAACACTTTAAAACATTTTAACTGTTAAGCCTGGCCTCAGTGTCAATCAAAAACTGTTAAGCCTGGCCTCAGTGTCAATCAAAACCTCAACTTGAGCTGTTAAAATGCCTGGGAGAAAAGAAAAGTTTTGACCTGGCGCCGAAAAGATAACAGTGTTGGTGCCAGGCGGGCCTCATCGGGGAGATCATTCCATAATTGAGGGGCCACCACAGAGAAGGCATACACACAAGACCTAACAGATAAGGCAAAGCATTACAGCCATTATGTAGCAAGGACTTAACCGGTAAAGCACACTAGGCAGAGAGTCAATTCAAGCCAAATTCAATAACAAGCACCAAGAGTTTGGAGGTCTGGGTGATTGTCTCTTCTGGGAACAAGGCTCCATCTCTCAGAACCACAGAGTTGTTTTTCCCTGTAGAATATTCCCCTTGAGAGCTTCGGCTATGGGGCGGTATAAAAATACAATAAATAAATAAATAAATAAATAAATTGATTGATTGGCTCTAGTTGTTACCTGTTATTGGATTAATGTAATGGAGTCACTTAAAACGAAATATTTTGATCTAGGATTGCACGACTGAAAGCTACATCGTTTGGTAAATTAAACCAGAGGCGATTCCCTGAGCTCTTGTTTGTAGCGCTGCTAATTTTTCCGGATGCTGTACATCGGAGACGGCACAGAGCAATTACTATCGGTGAATCTTCTCGGGCTTGACTTAAAACTCAAAACCACTCTGGATTTGGAAAGATAAAACTAACACTGTGACCAGCTTGGGAACCTCACAACGCAGCCCAAAGGAAAACATTGCTTCCATTGTGAAAGTTCCTGACGACTTTCATCCAATATATTCTACAGCACAGATACACATGCATGAAGATCCCTCATTAGGAAATGGCCGCCTCCATTTGTAAGACCCCTCAGTATCTTACTGGAATGTCGATAGTCATTAGATTCCTCCACCAGCCCTTTTCCTCCTCCCTCTCTTGTCTAGTGATGGAGAGGTAGAAACAACCCCTCCATGACTGTTAAAATCTCACTCTGGCATCTCTACTAATTGCAACACAGGCTTTGAGTCCAAAAGTCATCAATATCTCATTTTTATCTGAGCTCCAGACATCAGGAGCCTGACTCCTTGCCTGTGACTAATAGCAACCACCAATCATTGGCAATACCGTCCCTGATTTCAGCATAGAGCAATTCCTTTTCCTTTTCTCTTGTTAAGGGTTAGAGGTGGACTATCCAGAATTTAAGCTCAGATATGTACATGAAACTGAAGCCAGAGTGGGGAAAACTCCTCCACAGGCATAGAGCGAATGCTTCCATCTAACTCAGCCTTCCCCATCCAGGTGCCCTCTAGATGTTTTGGACTTCAACTCCCATCAACCCCAGTCAGCATGGCTAATGGTCAGGAATGCTGGGAGCCTTCACCCACCCAGTGCTTTCTGGGTGTCCTGGACTATAATGTCCATCAGCCCCAGAATGACCAACAGTGAGTTATGATGGGAGTTGTAGTCCAAGCCAACCGGAGGGCACCAGGTTTGGGAATGCATGCTTTATGAGGTTACTGCAGTTGCCAAAGGCTCGGAGAACTAGAGAACTCCTCTTGTTGCACAGAGCTTTCCTAACGAAAACATTTCACGTCAACACACATCCAGTTTTCCGGCAGAGAGGGGCAGACAAGCATTTTATTTATTTTTATTATTTCATTATTGTTTTGCATTTGCCCAGATCCTCCGAAAACCACCTCGAATCTCAGCTTGCCTCATTTTTTGTGTTTTTTACTGCTTTTTCCCCCCCTCTCCCCCAAATTTCATTCTTATGGGGAAAGAGCATTTCGAACATGAAAAATATTCAGAAGCATGCAGAAAATGTGCACTTTTTCCCATCTTGCAAAGCGCAAAGAGGATTTTTTCCAAGTGCGGCACAAGTTCCACAATTTGCAAGCATTTTTGGAGAACATGCTCTCCGGCTCACGATCGCGTTTACGAATGGGACATGCTTGCATGTTTTGCAAACACAGACAAAATCCTCGTGCATCACTATTTCAGAGCACCTCTGCTTGAACCAGCTGCTTTTGACAGCAGTTTTACAGCAGCAGGAAAGAAGCTTATGGTGCATGCAGACAAAATATTATTCAGAGTGGTGGAGGCACACTGGAAGTGTAGTCACAATAATGTGTTTAATCGAACATATTTTTTATGGGGTCGGCCTCAGGGGAAACCCCTTCTAGCAGTTTAAAATAGATTCCGGCTGTGGGCAGCACTGATTGATGGGCACTTGGGATGTCATGGCTTTCTCCCCAGACCAGTTTTACAACTTAAACTAGAAATGATTATAAAAAGAACATTGAAATTTAAATCGCCTTAGCATACAAATGCTGGGGGGCAAAATTGACGACTGAATCCAGCTTAGAATCATTTTGTGGAGGGAAATTGTGCTCAGCCCACAGGGGGAAAAATAGGACTTATATGAGCTTTTCTTCACCCCAAATTTCTGCACATTTGGGGGTTAACTGGGAGTGGTGGCAAAAGGTCTTTGAAAGATTGGCAGGAGGGCAAGTCCCTTCAGGTGGGTGGAGCAATGGTTCAGGTGTGGGTGGCATAGCGTACTTATATAAAAAGGGGGTGTGGTTTAAAGGTCCATTAATTCTGTGCCCTCTTTTTCTAGCTGATTAAAGTGCTGCCGCAGGTTGACCAATTTCGGAAAGGGTGGCCATCTTCCCCCCCCCCCCCCCATGAAACGCCCTAAGAATGACGCACCATCTTCCCAGGAGAATTTGTGGCCTCTCTTCAACACTGTGTGGAAACTGACTGGTCAGCAGGTGCTTGGTTGAGCAGTGGTAGTGCTTTTGAAGATTAGAAAACAGGAAGAAGGAGGGAGAAAAGAAGCCCTCAGACCATCTCCTTACTTGAAGCGTAAGCATGACTGCCTCCCCCCCCCCGTATAAATTCCAGAGAATTTCATCCCCACCCTTCCAAAAAACAACAACACCAACACCCTACTCCTCACCTTCTTTGGAAATAACATTCCAAAGAGGCTAAGGGGAGACCTTCTAGAGGTGGACAAAATTATGTATAGTGTGGAGAATGCAGATACAGAGATGCAGAATGATCTCCCTGACGAGGCTCGCCTGGCGCCAACATTGTTATCTTTTCGGCGCCAGGTCAAGACTTTCCTCTTATCCCAGGCATTTAAGAGCATATGATGAGGGGTTTTTTTTGTGTGTTTTTGTGTTGTTGTTGTGCTTTGACCCAGAAGGATATTGTAATTTTAACTTGTTTTTATGCTTTATGCTTTTAAATTTTGTATATTGGTGTTTTAAGTGTCCAATGTTTTTAATTTTTGTAAACCGCCCAGAGAGCTTCGGCTATGGGGCGGTATATAAATGGAATAAAATAAATAAATAATAAATTTTTCCCTCGCCCATAATACTAGGTTCTCCTCTATTACACCAAGCAGGATTTAGCACTATGAATGTGGTATGAAAGTGGCATATAAAAGGCAGGAGCCACACTACTGCTTTATAGTGGCATTGAAGTGCACTGACAACTGTTGGGGCCCATTGACACATACCATATACCGCTATATCCTGCTTGGTGTGGCTCCTGCCTTTTATATACCACTTTCATACCGCCTTCATAGTGCAATACCCTGCTTGGTGTAGATGAGGCCTAGAATTCAGGGTCATCCATGAAACTGATAGGTGGGAGATTCAGGACAGATCAAAGGAAGTCCTTCTTCACACAGTGCAGAGATAAACTATGGAATTCGCTACCACATTGATGGCCACCAATTTGGATGGCTTAAAAAAGGTGGGTTGGATAAATTCCTAGAGGAGAAGGCTATCAATGGCCACTAGGCCTGATGGCTATATGCCACCTCAAGTATCTGAGCCAGTAAGCCTATATATACCAGTTGCTGGGGAACATGGGTAGGAGGATGCTGTTGCACTGTGTCCTGCTCATGGGTTCCTGGTCCACAGCTGGTTGGCCACTGTGTGAACAGAGTGCTGGACTAGATGGTCTGATCCAGGAGGACTCTTCTTATGTTCTTCTGGGTTGAGCCAGATTGCAGGTTTCTGCCTCTGCCATCGCCATTGCCAACCACTCTACACAACTCTTTCGCTCGGGAGGGTTGTGCAGAGTGCCAGGTGGGTGACAGCAGTGATGGAGGTGAAAGAAGGGACTGTGGGGATGCAATTGCCTAGCAGTCATTGTGCGTAAGCATTTCCTTCTCTAAGCCAGAGCCCCATCAGGGAGAAGGAGACACTGTTGCACAGTGGCCGGTGGTGGGCAACTGCAGTGCTAGTCATTGAGCGCAAATGTCTCCTTCTCCTTGACTCGCTGCTCGGCTCTCAAATGCAAGCTGAGCGGAGGGCTCAGGGAAATCCAGCAAGCCCAAGAAGGGCCGGCCCTAGTCAATACTCACATGTGCATCCACACCAGTGAAGAAGAGAGGAATTTTATTTCTTTAATTTTGCAGATGTGGCAATGGCTTCAATTCCCTGACTCATCACTGGATGATCAAACAGTTGTACAAATCCCCTCCCTGCCCGTACACAACATAGGGACAGGAAGTGTCTTGCTACAGGCACAGAAAGGAATGTGAGGATGCTGAATCAGCTTACGCAATTGCCAAGTGTAGAACATGGCAGAGACTGCTCTGTTGACCAGGCAAAGACAGAAAGCTGGACTTCTAATATTTTGCATTAGGCCTGGCCAATTGCGAGCCTTCATGTTGCTACCAATCATACCCTTGTTCCCTTCTGCTGCCTGTAATGGGCACAGTAGCTTACAGCAAGGTCTTCGGGCTTAGGCCATAAGCCCTGGGGTCTCTCCGAAGTCCTCCTATCAACCTAGCCATGAAGCTCTGCCCTGAGTGTCCCTTCCTTGTCCTCACCCCCTCACTTGAGGTCTTCTGGTCTTGTAAAGATGCCAACATACAGGGATTGGGAAGTCCCATTGTCACCTGTTGCCTACAATCTTGGTATTATTGATGCCGCATTTGGGGAGCAGTTAAAAAGCTACATGCACTAATTCCCTCTTGCGACAGCCGTGCATCATTCTCATTCCCAGATTTGCAACCTTGCACTTCCTAATCTGAAACGAGTCTCGAGAGATCCTCACGACTGCATTGAAAACCCAAATACCGCAGCATTTTGCTGTGTGCCTGTGTGTCATTCGCGTTGCTTAAAAACAGCCGCCGAGTTCCACGACCCAAATTTCCAAGGGCCCATTAAACTGATGAAGTTAAAAACGACAACTTAAGTGTGAAACCTCAGGAAAAATCGCCACCCTGTTGACTAAAGCAGACAGAGTTACTTACAAGGGAGGCTAATCCATTTCAACCTGCCAAGGCTATATTTCACGTTTGATTAAAAACACCGCACTCGGTTCGGACAGAAAAATGCTCACGCCAAATCAGGACCTGCCTACTTTGGCTCTCACCAATGGCTTTTATGAGATTGCTGGACCTGGAAGAAACATTAATTTTCCTTCCATGCCTCTCCTTCGGCTATTAAATCAGCCTCTAGGAAAACACTGTCTCACAAAACCTACTGGTAAGACAAGTCCCTGCTGATATGCTAGAGGAGACGCTTGCATCACAGTGAAGTACACTGGATCACATAGATTTGTCAGTGGCACATATCCAGGAATAACACATCTTGTGCACTGAACAATCCTACATGTTCCTGCCCCCTTTCCTCTTCTCTTGAGATGCTCTTTAGCATTGCTAGGACCTCGCTGCAATGTTTTAATTAATTTCTATTCCATGTTTGCTTTATCATCCAGGCAGTTTACAATAGCATAATAAAATCTGAAACAAAACAATGAAGGCCTTAAAAGATCATTAAAGCAACCGTGAAAACATTGACAGTACAAACCTATCCAAGTCTACTCAGAAGTAATCCCCACTGAGGACAATAGACCTTACTCCTGGGTAAGTGAGTTTAGGAGTGCAGCCTTAAGAGCAGCAATATAATTGCAAGTGGCAATTAAAAGGGGCCACAGACATGAGAGCGCATGTTGGATCTCTCCTGGCACGTAATAAATAATAAGGCAGGTGCCAGGTGCACAAGTCTATGGAGAAGAGATGTATTAAAATTTTGTTTCTGCTCACAAAATATACGAGCATGCCCTGTTCAAAGCCCCAAACGCGAGCATGTCTCCACTGAAAATTTGTGCAAATTTCCGCAGTAGACTAGGGGCTCATCTATATCTAAGGGTGTAGCGGGAGGGAGGGGGAAGGATTGCACACTTGCATGCTCCTACGATCCTCCTCCAGCATCCCAGAAGGGAAAAGGGACGTCGCGGGCGTGATTTTTGTTGTTGTTGTTGAAGAGGAGCTGGTCGTGTGGCCCCAATCCGGGGAAAAAGAAAAGGTTAAAAAAAAAATGTGCCCAACCCCCCCATCCCAGAGATGGCAAAATTGCTGCCCCCCCCATCCAAAAAGGGCATGGAGCCCCCACAAACAGCTCCATGCCCATTTTGATAGCCATGGTTACTCATGAGGAGGTGGGAAGCCGGGACGGGTGCCCACTCCCTTGCGGAGCTTGGGATCTTCCCTAGATCACAGGAACAATCAGGATAACTGCGGTCTCTGTTATCCCGGGGAAAGTCTCTGCCCGTCCCTGGTTAACCCCGGGATCCCCTATGCGCCATTTAGATGCACAGGGATGACCTTGAGACGACCCTGGGAAAAAAGGCTGGTGTAGACATGGCCTAAATCAGCCCTGGTCTAGTCTAGGGAGACTAAATTCCAGGATGTTTGTACAAATCTCCCATTTGATCACTGCTTAATTTGCGAAAGTTCCCCATTCACACAGAGAGAACACCGATCGCAAATGTGAACAGGGATCTAGCAGAAGATGAGCAGTGAAATGATGTCTGGAGGAGCCCAAAGTGGATGTTCAGGTTTGGTGGAGATAAGAGCACTGGGCCATATGGAAAGGGATGTCAGGCTAAGAATGTATGCGGATTTCATTTTTGTTCACAACCCACGCAAGCATACATTGTTCGAAGCTCCCAATACAAAGACAAAAATGTGGCCACCAAAAATGGTTGCAAATTCCTGGACATCTGCTCGTGTTCAATTTGCACGGATTTCCCAGTTGGATTTTGCACAAATTTCCCGGCTTGCGCAAATTTCCCTGTAGATGGAATCAGCCCCATTTTAGTCTCTGGAGGAAAGTTGCGTAAATTTGGAAATTTGTGCAAATTTGGGGGAAATTTCACTTTCAATTGCTGCTTCATTTGCAGAATTTTCCTATCCATGAGGAGTGTGCAGTAATTGCAAAGCTGAAGAGGAAACGGGCAAGAGACGTGTGGCAACACTATGGAGAATCCCAGCGATCTCGAATATTGCTTGTTTCCCGATGTCTTCCTCAGGCCCACACATCTTCCATTTAACACACTTGATAGGGAGTAGAGTAAGTCATCTAGACCAATGAGTCAGCTTGGCTGGGGCATGCTGGGCGTTTCAGAACTTTTCCTGTCTAACATGCATAGGATTGCACCTTAACTTTCACGTTTGTCTAACTTGCACAACTGTTGGAGATGTAAAGCACCTAATGTTTCTTTAATTCATATGTTTTGGCCATGCTCAGTAGTTGCCTCCCTTTGGGAGGAGGTTATAGTAAGGATAAACTTCGTATTGAAACAAGCTATAACATGGAATGATGCACATGTCCTCCTAAACTACCTAACAGCTTCTTGGGAGTCAACACATGATCAGCGCAGATGTATCATCAGAGCCCCCATGACAGCCAAAGGGCTTATCCTATCACATTGGAAGGACAAATCCACACCTCCCATAATGCAATGGATTGAGGATTTAATAACACTATCAACTTTTGAACTGGTGTTCTATAGACACAACTTGCGAGTGGATAAATAAATGGATATTTGGTCTGTTTATCTTGTAACTTATGTATAACTCTCTCTCCCCCCTTTTTTTATGAATGGTACACATGATGGGGAAATGACGATATTCCTACATATGTAATGTGTGTGTTTTTCCCATTTCTTTTTCACGATGTATTTTCTGTTCTGTTTTGTTGATATTCACAATAAAAAGGAATACAAACAACCTTCCAAATCATGTCTAATCCTGATACTTGAAGAATGAAGCCTGTGAACTGGAAATATCAGTGGATAAATAAAGCTTTCCTTCCTTCTCACCTCCCTCCCTTTTAAATGTACTTACCTTTTTAAGCGTTTCAGATGAATTGGCCTTAACCTGGGACGCTGACCTAGGCCCTTAAAAATTATTTCCGTAATTCCCTCTTGCCCAGCCACACTGAGTTTAATCTGACTGCTTTCAAAATTACTCTCATGGTAGCTATTTGATCACAGAAAAATCTTTACTAATTAGCTTCATGTTAATAATGAGAAACTGATTATACCTGGAGGCTACGGAGGTGCAGTTAACTCCTCCATCTATCATGAATGCTGAATTTCATGCTCCATACAGTATGCACCAGCAACACCACCACCAAGCAGTAATGACATTTTCATAGACTCCTTTTGATTATAAAGCTGTCATTACCTGCTTTTAATTTTCAGGATTTCCTTAGCATCTGGTTCTAATAACCCATACCCAAATTCCCTTTGGGGGAATTGTAGTGAAATTCAGATGCTTGCAACAAATAAGCGAGGATTCTGCAAGTCCCCACTACGAAATCGCAAATGGACGCAACATCATGAGCATCAGCCGGGGATGATGGCTTGTGCACATTCCAGAAAGCTAATATGATTTGTTAAAAGCTAATTGCAAATACAGTGGAAGACGGCGGTACAGAAGGGGATAAGATCACGCCTGATGGCTCTGTTCCCTGCACTTTGGTTGGTTCTTCTGAACGCATTCGACTTTCGTACTGGCTTTACATGTGCAGTCTACACACATCTTTTACATCTTTATGCGTTGTGCACATGGAGGTCAGGGGCCGAGCAGGTGGGGGGCGCTGTCGCTCGACCTGGGAGAGAAATTGATTGTTTGCATTTTAATTCTGCACCTTTGGACCACTATACTAACTGAGACTTTAGTTATCCTTCAAAGTTCGCGCTGGTCTGAATTCCGCAGTGCAGTTCAGGCGGCAAAAAACTGTGGACAAAAATGCATAAACCAAGGGAACTGACGCTCAAAAGTGCATCATATTAAGAAAACTGCTTGCAGAAAATGTGTGCATCACATCTATGTGCTCAAAAAGATCTATGAACTTTTTTGTTTTGTTTTTTTAAAAAATTAAATCTTGCTGTTCAGGATGAACTGAATTTACGCCCAGAGAAATTCACAGTAATGAACTGTAAGAACGCGACACTGAGAAACTGAAAGGAATCAACATCGCTGGCTCTGCTCCCAGCAACCGCCCACCCCTTCGCAAGCCACCATTTCCTATAACGATAGTGACTCAGGAATGCTCCGTTCGCGACTGTAATGATGTGTAAATGGCCCCTTTACAGCTGCCATTGACATAACATTGCTTTTCCGGAGCCACCTTTGCTACCGTTGTCGCTGGAAGTATCAGCTCACTCCGGGGATGGGTGGCCCTCTGGCTTTGTCGGGCGCTCACCGGGCCATTTTGAAACTCATGCGGCACCACGAGCAGGGGCGGACAGTGGCGGTAGCTTGGGGAGCACCTGATTCAGCCCCCATTCAGCATCTTTACCTTCTCACCACCACCAGCTGCTCTTGCTCCTCACCTTCCTTCTCAGCATTGCTAACACTTGCTTGTTGACAGCCAGAGAGCCAGTGTGCGAGTGAGCAGTAGCATCTCCTGGTCCTTCTTCTCGACACCAACATCGTCCGGGCAAGAGCCGGAGGTGAGTCAACAAGCAGGTTCCAACAGTGAAGAGGAGGCGCAAGCCCAGGGGACCCTTATCAGTGGGTCCCTGCTGGAGTGTGGGCCCTCAGAAGGTGCCCAACCATGCCCACCTTTCCTGGCTAAGGGCAGGACGTTCAGGCTCCTAGCATTTATATCAAGGCCAGCCAATCCAGAGGCTTGCTGCTGCCTGCCAGTCACAGGGACAGATGACTGCATTCCATCTATTATCTTCAGTGCCTGTAGAGGGTTCTAAGGAGAGAGCTCACTCAACTAAGTCCATGACTGTTACTTTCCTGGTTCAAGACCCCGAGTCTTGAACAATACAGAAATAGGGTGACCATATGAAATGGAGGACGGGGCTCCTGTATCTTTAACAGTTGCAGAGAAAAGGGAATTTCAGCCAGTGTCATTTGTATGCATGTAGCACCTGGTGAAATCCCCTCTTCACCACAACAGTTAAATCTGCAGGAGCTCTGCCTTCTCTTGTATCCAAACAGTCTAGTATAGCTCTTGCAGCTTTAACTGTCATGATGAAGAGGGGATTTCACCAGGAACTAATTGCATACAAATGACACCTGCTGAAATGCTCTTTTCTCTACATCTGTTCAAGATACAGGAGCCCTGTCCTCCTTTTCATATGGTCACCCTACGGATGGCGCACGTATCTGACTGGGTCCATGAAGGCAATGCCCCCCCCCATTTCTGGCCCTCATGGACCAGTTGAACATGCTCGGCTGAAGGGCAGACCCACACCCAAGCACTTGCGAGACCTCCGCGAGCCCTCGGGTGTGGGTCTGCCCTGGTTTCGGCATCACACCCTTTCCCCTTGCTGTGTTAATGGTGGCCCTATTAACCTTTATCCTCCTGTTAATAATGCCTTTAAGGTCCTTATTAGCATCGGCAGGGGAACGCGCAATTTCTGGAGCCTCCATAAAGTACACATTCCCCCCTGCTCCATAAATGGTGACCACTATTAACACAGCAAGCTAGCGCACTTGGCAGTGCCTTGCATAGCTGCCCGGTTTTCAGGCGTGGGCTGCAAGAGCGGCGGGATGAACGCTCGCAGGCTGAGCATACAGCAATTTGGGCCGCCCCTACACAGAATAGAGACATCCTGAAGTTCCTAATTCATGCAAAGTCTTTCATCCCAAAAATACATCCAGGAGGAGGGAAACAGTGAGGTTAGCATGCAATAATCAGGGTGTGAGTGGATTTTGTAGGGGGATTTTTCAGGTGACTTTTATTTAAGGGACACTGAGTACAAGTACCTTGCATCAATGTTCCCCAAATTCCCCACTCCAGTAGGTGAAAAGGAGGATACGGAGATAGATACTCAGAATGATTGATTTTACTCATACTCACGACCTCAATGAAACTGTTATTGCTTTAAAAAACATTTATTAAAACAATTTAAGGAAGTTAAAATGATAATAATAAAAAAAACAACCACAAACCTCTCCATCCAGCCAAGCAAATTAAAGGTATATACTCACAAGTCTGGCAGATTTCTTAAGAACATAGACAAACATAGACAAACATACCCCCAACGACACTCACATTCATACAACTCTGTGAAGGAGCTCTACTCCACAGAGAGACTTCCATTTCTCCCAGGCAATCAAGGAGTCACTGAGGCCTACATGTTAGGCTCAGAGCAACATCCTGGATGCCATGCCTGAGGGAAAGGAAAGACGCCGTGGTTCCTGCTGAGTAGACTGAAATACCCTTTCCAAAGACAAAGGCCTCCCTCTTATTATATATTAACTTATTCTGAAATGGCCAAACCTATTGGTCCATGCCATAGTTTAGACCACCCTTCTTCCCAGAATATACCCTCCTCCTCCTCTGACGTAGTTGTTTGTGACAACAAAAGGTCAAATTCCCTTTTCTTTGTGGTCAACTGTCTGATTTACTTCTCTGTTCTCAGGGACACGGGGATTTTCTAACAATAACTTCACCTGTTCTTGACTCTGGACCTTTCACATCGTTCCCTTAAAAGGAATATATAAGGTTGATATAAGTCACAAATTTATATGACTAGTATCTTTGCATAATACCATGTCACACGTCTTTCATGAGTCACAAGTCCTTAAGCAACATAGTTGTCCTTATGAGTAACTTCAAATCATATTTCCAAAACATGCTTTTGTCCGCTCCCATCTAAAATGAAGCATCTAACCCCTGATAACAGTGTTCCATGTGTGTTTGGCCTGCTTGCCCCCTTGCTCCCCACCCCAGCATTCACTAACCTCCTCCCCATGCCCCCCTGTGCCCCAGCACTATAATAATACAGAAAAGCAGATAATAAAAAGTTCCTACAATTTCCCAATCTAGCCAAACGTACCTATTAAAGGAGATCCTGAATCCGATTGTTGAATTGTAGCATTCAAGAAGCAGTTCAAAGCAGGGTTCAAAGCAGAGAACTACCAACACTCAGGGTCTTTTTTTAAAAAAAATGGGAAATATATTATAACCACTACCACAGGGAATAGAAGGCAACACTTAATTTGTTCTGACTGGAGAGTTAGAAGAGATATGTTCAAACTGAGCCAATGTCACATTCCTAATTTTGGGGAATATAAAGCCTGGAGATTTGCCCACAAGGATATGCTGGAGACAGACTTGGTGTGCAGAATATTCCAAGCATGGGAGCAAATGTAGGTAGTCTTTCCAACAATATGGTATGTTAAAGAACGGATCAAAATGAAACTTTTGTGAGGAAGGGGATCGGAAAAGCAGTGGGGTTACCCACACATTTGCCCTCACTGTCCTTACCCTCATTTGCCCTCATTGTTGTTCAACCCCTATTGGCTGCAATGACCCGCATGATGTGAGCATCCGTGACATCACTGTACATCGGATTTAGCACTGTGCAAAGCCATCAGCAGAAAGCACATGACTTGCCATAGCTAAAGGGATTAATAAAACAGGAGAATTTATTTGCAAGAAGTGTCAAAAAGATGATACTCTTTCTGTCACTCACACAAACAATCAGGAAATAAGGCCAGTACCGTCAGCTTAGCCTTAACAGTCAGAGGAGCATCAACTTCACATAGGTCACTCATCTTCTTATTTACTATGTACTTAAGGCACATAAGCTGCCTGCAACCGCTGTTTTTGTTGTGTGAAAGATGCATAGCATAAGTCAGCCGATGTAGCTCACGTAGTCTGCAGCTAATCTGACGTTCTGTCCCAATGAGTGTTCCATGCCCAGGTTGCTTAGCAGGAAATGTAACGACTCATAGCCCAGTTGTACGGGAAAGCGGCCACTCTCCCTTTAAGAGTCCCTGATCTATGGGACTTCCGCCAAGGACTCCCTTCAGGTCAGCTGCCTGCCTTGCTAACAAGGCATAGGTGTAGCAGTGGCTATAATGCAGATAAACAGGTAGCCTCTGCCACCTACTCTTTGCAAGCAGGATTTAAGATCCATGTCAAGAGATTAGGGAGCAATGGGTCTGTTGGAGAGTGAAGGCTGCATTGTCCCTAGAGATGTCACAGGAATTCGGTTGCAGGGTGGAGGTCAGGGAGCTTTCGTTGGCTCAACTCCCCCCCTTCTGCAGACTCCAGCTGGCCTGATTCGGTCTGGAATATGTTGTGCCAGCTGATGGAATTTTCATCTTATGTGCATAACTTAGGGTGACCCTATGAAAAGAGGACAGGGCTCCTGTATCTTTTACAGTTGTGTAGCAAAGGGAATTTCAGCAGGTGCCATTTGTATGCATGTAGCACTTGGTGAAATTCCCTCTTCATCGCAACAGTCAAAGCTGCAGGAGCCCTGCCCTCTTTTGTCTCTGGCCAAGGCGGTAGGGCTCCTGCATCTTTAACTGTTGCAATGAAGAGGGAATTTCACCATGTGCTGCATGCATAAAAATGACACCTGTTGAAATTCCCTTTTCTACACAACTGTCAAAGATACAGGAGCCGTGTCCTCCTTTTCATAGGGTCACCCTAGCATAACTAGACAGAAATTAGCACAAATTACACATTTGTGTAATTAGGGGCCTCAACTGCTTGTCTCTCCTTTGAGGTAGGCTTTGATGAGGCCACAAAGTTCTCCTTTAAGTCAAAACTCAGAGGACTTCAAAAGCATCCTTCGTTTCAAGCCTTAAGACAAGATGTAGTATTCAGGACACATGTAGCCCATTGGTCTTTTCCGCAGTCCCAGTTTCCTGCTGCAGCCATAATTCGGCAGCCCGGTGGTGGTAAAAAAAATATGGTGGTTTGCCTTTAGGCAAAACTGCACTTCTGGAAGCCTCCTGGGTGCGTGATTTTGATTGAAGACAAGATGCGTGTTCCTCTTGCACCTTGTTTTAAATCAAAGTGAACCTGTCTTGCCATGATGCATTACCAAACCTTGGCAGCAAGATTGGCAGCATGGAGGCAATTTCAGTGGTGGTGGGAATGGTGTGGTCCCCAGTAGGTTCCAGGTGGAAGGAAATTGGCCTTGGGTTTGCCAGTTGTCCACCCCTGCTGAAGACTCTTCCAGAGGAGCAACTTATTTTGTTCTTTCAAAAGATAATGGAAACTGTCTTTAGAAAGAATGAAAGAAGTTGACCCCATGAAAGACTCATAAGACTTGGAACTCATTGGGTCAATAAATGACCCTCTGTGCATTTGTTGGCCTTGGGATTATTTAGCTTGGAAAAAGGAGGGTAAGGGGAGACATAATAGACATCTACAAAATTATGCATTGCGTGGAGAATGTGGAGAGGGAGACATTTTTCTCCCTCTCCTATAATACTAGAACCCAAAAGCGGTCATCCCATGAAGCTGATTGATGGGAGATTCAGGACAGACAAAAGGAAGTACTTTTTCACACAGCGCATAGTTAAACTATGGAATTCACTACCACAAGATGTCGTGATGGCCACCAATTTAGATGGCTTTAAAAGGGGGTTGGAAAGATTCCTGGAGGAGAAGGCGATCAATGGCTACTAGCCCTGATGGCTATGTGCTACCCCTAAAGTCTGAGGCAATAAGCCTGTGTGCACCAGTTGCTGGGGAACATGGGTGAGAGAGTGCTGTTGCATTGTTTCCTGCTTTGTTGGTCCCTGGCTGACAGCTGGTTAGCCACTGTGTGAGCAGAGTGCTGGGCTAGATGGACCCTCGGTCTGATTCAGCAGGGCACTTCGTATGTTCTCATGTTGTATTTCATACCCTCCCACCCATCTCCTATTTGTCGATGTGTGTCAACATTGCTGGGTACACTGATGTTTGGTTCACTATTGGGGAACAAGCATGGAGATTGGAGTCCCCCTTTAGCCCTGCAATTCTAATGTTATCAAGCAGCCTTGCCCTAAGGTTCTTTTGATCCCCGCACAAGCTTTTCTGACTCAACCCAAATTATCCATTTTTCGCTTTGATCTCAATTTCCCTTTGCAAGTAACGGCTCCTTTTCTCTCTGAACTGTGCTGAAGTGGTGAAAACAGTCAGTAATGTATCAATGGCTACACATCAAAAAGGAGGAAAAAGAGAAATGGGTGGGGAAAACCACAATTTATAAGTAATCTTTTTTCATTTCTTTTTAAAAATCCGACTCACTATAATTTGGTAAGGGGCTACAGTTCAGTGGTTGAGCACATGCCTTGGATGCAGATGGTCTCAGATTCAATCCTGGACATAACTAGTTGATAGGACCTTGGATAGCAGGCTGGAAAAGAAGGACATTGTTGGACCTCAAATCCCATCAACTCTAGCCAGGAAAAACAATGGTGAAGAATGATGGGAATTGCAATACCACAACATCTGGATGCTCACACCGTCCCCATCCTGGAGAGATGTTGTCCAGAGGAAACAGTACTAGGCTGGAAGGACCAGTGGTCCAATTTTCTATAAGGAGGGCTCATCTCCATTTAGCCCAGAAGAAGCCAGGTTAAGTAATCCAGGAAGCAAGTTGTTAATTGTAGAGTTATAGCGCTGTAAAGGAGAGGGAATTCTCACTCACATCTCTCCCTCTCCGCCTTCCAAGGTTCCAGACTGTTTTTTAAAAATAAAGGCTACAATCTTCTACACACTTACCTGGGAGTAAGACCATTGCATTTAGTCAATGGAACTTACTTCTGGGAAGAGACTACAGCAATGTCTTTGCTAGAGGAAGCAGCCATTGTAGCTGACGTGGGGGGGGGAGGGACTCTACTGAGCGTGTGCCATAATCAAAATGGCCGCCGGATTTTTAAAGAGGCACAGTTTTAATTTAATAAAATTCACTTAAGCGAATTTTTAAAAAAGAAAAGCAGTTCCACCTACACTAGAATGGGAGGAAGTAGACCCTGCCATTGGATTAATGAATAAGGCTCCCTGAAGGTAAGGACAGCTGCGTAAAAATACTCGCGACCCCTGAGTTCAATTTTCGGTTTCGGATTCAGAGGATTCTTTAATCTTTTTACTTTAAACTGCTCTCCTTCCCTCAGTCTTTCACCAATCTTCTTTAAATTTTCAGGTAATGTAAAACAAACATTTCTTTCTGGCACCTGTAAATTTCAGAGAGATTGGTGAAACATTTTCGATTTTATGGCTGTTAGAATGACCCCTCCCCAATTATCAATTTAACATGGTGGAACGTGTTTTTTACTGACGGCCCTTAACAAGGGAGGCACTACCGTGCCTCCCTTAATTATGTTTTTATACTGTTGTTTTATATTTTGAATGGTTTTCATGGTTTTAATTTTTGTAAACCACCCAGACAGCTTTGGCTATTGGGTGGTATAGAAATACAATAAACAAACAAACAAACAAATAAATATAAATGAGCATGTGTCCCATGGCCTCTTTTGTTCATGGGGAGGGAGTGCAGAAGGAGAAATGCATTTCCTCTATTTTGGTGAGGTGGAAGCACCCGCCCCGTCTCAGCCCTGCTTAAATACTTGCAGCATCCTTCAATACCTTAGATAAGGGTAAGGCAATTCTCAAAGGAGAGAGCCCTCCCCCACCCTCAAGTCAATATCATACTCACTCAAAGAGAAATGTTGAAGCAAATTTAAAGATACCTGGGGCAAAATAGTTTTTTAAGAAAAGTAAAAAAAAAATATTGGGAGAGTTCTGCATATGTCATTGCATTTTCTTGTGGCAGTTAAAAGAATGATTTTTTTTTCTTTTGCGGATTCAGTACATATCCCACGATTATGGAAACTTGATAAGTAGAGATATGATTTTATAATGAAAACTCCCCAAGGGAAGCATGCAGCTGTACTGTAAAAGCATAATGACGTATTGTATTTTGTCCCCAGGTAGCGTATTAACACTTTCTTCCTTTCTAGAGAAAACAATCTTCATTTTTTTTGACAATAATAGCAAAAAAGTCCCTGGAGCCAGAGGCTTGGGTCTCAAAGATAACTCTCTCAGTTAATATTGAAAAGATGCTGGGAAGCCACGTCGAGGAGTTTAGAATGAAAAGGAAAGAGAGATTTAAAGTTTATGGATGGGATCCAAGGAAACATCAAACTAATTCAACAAGCCACAAGCAGTTCTACAGTAGAACAGCTGCCTTGGGAAGTGGAGGATTCTCTTTCTCCGGAGGCATTTAAAAAGAGGTTGGACAGCCGTCTCTCAGGGGATATCTAATCCACTGGGTCATGCCTCTTAGAATATGCACACGCAGCATACAAAAACACGTTAAAACCAGAATATGTTGCATTTCTCCCCAGAGGAACAGTTTGATATATACTACACAGGTGCCATCTAGGGATGGATGAATCTGTCAATTTCAGCTTTTCTGCATTTCTTATTTTTCTCATCTTAAGTTCAGCTCATCCCGAATTTGAGTTGTTGTTGTTGTTAAAAAAAGTTCGCTTGAAAAACTGTCTGCATTTTTGAAAGCATTTCTCCTAATGCGTGCATCAGGTACAAGATTTTGCACATTACTATACAACAGCTTTTTTTAAAGCCTGAAATCACCTTAATTTTGCAAATGGCTTTGAGCCATTATCACGTAACATCGTTTTTTTAAAAAAATTTTTTTCAATAGCCTTTAGTCCTGTCATTGATTTCAAACTGGTCTTTTATGCATATCGGCCCTAAGGAAGTGAGTTTTAATACAGCTCTTTCGGTGTGCCATTGCATGTTTGCAGCAATAGAGCTGAGGGATGTCAGGGAAGCATAAAGACAATGACCTTTTTTTAATATATATTGGTACTGAAGTAGCTGCAGATCAGGGACACAAACCAGGGTAAAAGAATTTACCACCCCAAAGGTGATGGTCTCCTGTGTCCCTTTTCACACCCTTCAAAGGGTCTGTTTCACACTGAAAATGAAATAGCACAAGAAATCAGTGCAACACTTGTGAGAACTAAACCTCAACTCAAGACAATCTATGTTTTATTTTAAGAGTCAATCCCAACACAAAAGAATGCATTTCTCCAACAATGCTTAATTTTAAAATATCTTTTCAAAGGTATCCTGCTGAGAAAAGGAACATGGACTGTCTAGACATTTGAACAAGAAGAGACGTGAACCGACATTTTGAACACACACACACACTCATTCAAATCTTTTTTCTTTTTAAAGGGATTAAAATTCATACAACTGAAGTCATCACATGCCCCCCTCCTCCTTACATCATAAGACCTTGTCACCGATACGCCCAAAAATGCAGCCCAGGATGTTTCGCAGGAATAGCATAGACTTGTAGTCTCGCTCATTTCTCTGGTCCAGCGACTGTTAGAGATCTGGGAGATGTGTATTTAAATCCCTGTCGGTCTGGTAAAGAAGGGATAACCTCCCCCCTTCATCCACCCCTTAGAGGAGTAGCCTCAACATGCAGGGACATCTGCGGACAGCTGTTGAGGCCCATCACTGGGCTGACAACTGGCTATTCTGCATGCCTTGGAGTTGCCATTGAAACTTCCCACAATGCCTCTGACTTAGCATCAGTCCAAGGCATAATGGAAAGTTAAAACAGTGGCCCTAAGCTGCTCAGTGCTGATTGCCCATGGTGACTCACCAATGTAAGAGGGGCCACTGTGCCAACAACCCTCTCAAACATGGAACTGGCTAAGAGTGTTATACAGAGATGGGTAGGCAAGATGGTAGAATGCCAAGATGATTGGATTTTGACAGGAAGCCCTGCTTTTACCTGAGCTTCAGGTGTAAGCAGGCTTACAGGGATTTCCGTTGAAATAGTTTGCACCGAGTTGCGTTCACGGACTGACAATGTATTCCAATAAAGATCTTCAGGGGAATGGGCCATTAGTACAAGCCAGACTTTCCCTACAATGAAATTATTTTGTAATGGCTTATGGCGACAGGTATTTCTGCATGCATTCCAAGACAGCTGGAGCCCATCCTGCTTGGAAACAGGATACAAGGAAGCCGAGATGCACCCCTGGACTGATCCGGTCTGACAATCTGAGTGGATACCTGCAGCTCCTGCCATATCCTTCACACTGTGAAACATCTGTCACAAAACGCCCAGCAAGCGTGGCAATATGTGCAACAAATTAATAAAATGTCATTTATTTAAGGACTAAAATTGGAACACATGTAACCGTAAACACACCAAATTGGTTTGCTGTAGCAAGATCTTCTGCTCAAGTTTTTGTTTTTGTTTTTGCATTCAATTATTATTCAGGAATAAGGTAGATGTGATGAGCAGCAGTGACATTACATTGCTAAGTTGTGATTTAGAAAAACACAGACAAACATCACGCCACCTGCTTGCCCACTTATTTTGTGAATTCAGCTATAGGCAACTGATGGCGCTTGTGCTGATCTGGCCCTTGATGGCTCTAGATGGCAAGTGATGGATCTTGCACAGAGCTTGCCCTTGAAGCCATTAGATCTGGCCTCCAGTTGCCATACCACATTTTTATTGATCTGGCCCGTCATGGCAACTGATGGCTCTTGCACTGTTCTGGCTCTTGATTTGGCCCTTGAAGCCTTTTTATCTGGCCTCCAGTTGCCATACCCCATTTTACTTAAGATGTGGTCAACATTTTTGTTCACTCTCTGTTCTGAGAGTGAGACAGGCAAGAATTCCTCATGCATAATTTCTGTATGCTTCCCTGCATTGTATGTGCATATTTTGGAGAAGCAAAATGTTGCAAACGAAAATGGACAGAGTCACCCAGCCCTAGCTGAAAAGAGAATGGGACCATACACTGACCACGGAACAGGAATGGACACTCAATAAATAAGTCGAGAAAGCACCTGGGGGAAGTTCAGTGAGCTTTTCAGAACCTCCCCAAAGGGCTACTTTGGAAGAGAGTGGTCCTTGAGAATACAGAGACTGGACATTCCTTTTTCACAGCTTCTGATGGTGCCACTGAATGTTCCTCTGTGCATCATACAGAAAGCATGAACAGCACATGATACCTGCTGGACTTGGACCTCTTCTTCTTCTTCTTCTTCTTCTTCTTCTTCTTCTTCTTCTTCTTTTCAATCAGTGTCTCATTGGGAAATTCAACTAGCACATATTTTTTCAGCTCATTCTCAAAGTACAAAGGGATAAGCTTTGGTAAGGGCTTCCTTCACCCATATCAGCCTGCCCATCCTTTAAAATCAGAAAGAGAGGCCCTTCTCATCTGCCCATCAGTGAGAGATATTGGGTGGGTGTCCACATGGGAGAGGGCTTTCTTAGCAGTGGCCCCATACCTGTGGAACAAACTCTCATCAGAGGTCCGCCATGCACCCTCCTTGCAGGTTTTTAAGAAGGCCTTAAAATGTGTTATTTTGCCATGGCCCTCTCACAACGGGTACTGTTTTGTTGCTATTAGCCTTGTCGTTCTTGATGATTTTATTGTTAGCTTTTATTGTTTTAACTGCTATTTCATTGTGTATGTTTTTTTTGCTTTTAATGTTTTAAACTGTTTTTCTGTATTTTATCGTTGTAAGTTCGCCTTGGGAGGGCGTCTGCCCTAAAAAAGCGGCCAAGAAATGTTTTAAATAATAATGAAATAAATAATGAGCTGCAGAGCTGAGACAATTCTGAAAGAAAATGGTCTCTTTCCCCGTTCTAAATGTGCACATTGAGAAATGACACCATCCTTTCGGGTGACCCTATGGAAAGGAGGACAGGGTTCCTGTATCTTTAACAGTTACATAGAAAAGGGAATATCAGCAGGTGCCATTTTTATGCACGCAGCACCTGGTGAAATTCCCTCTTTATCACCACAGTTACAGCTTCAGGAGCCCTGCCCTCTTTTGTATCCGATCACTCTAGTTTAGCTCTTGCAGCTTTAACTGTTGTGATGAAGAGGGGATTTCACCAGGTGCTGCATGCATACAAAGGACACCTGCTGATATTCTCTTTTCTATGCAACTGTTAAAGATACAGGAGCCCGGTCCTCCTTTTGCTATGGTAACTCTAGATTAGGGCTCACAAGGAGAGGTTTAAGCCCTTCCCGGCCACTCCATGATCCTGATGAAAAGTTCCCTCTCCAAACCTGTTATTTTGGTGCGAGGGAATCCACTATTGGTCCCAACAGCAGATTCCTACCTACAATAAATAGAAAGGGGTCTTTGCAACCATGACATGGGGCTGTGGCTTAACTCCCTCTATCAATGTTCCAGTTTACCAATCCTTTTCGCCCACCATAAGGCTGTTATTTAACAACAACAAAAATCCCTCCAGACATGTCAAATGTGATCATAGGTTTTATGAGAGCCAGTGTGGTGTAGTAGTTAAAGTGTTAGACTGGGAGTTGGGAGATCCAGGTTCCAGTCCCCACTCAACCATGGAAACTCACTGGGTGACTTTGGTCCAGTCACAAACTCTCAGCCCAACCTACCTCACAGGGTTGTTGTGAGGATAAAAATGGAGAGGAGGAGGATTATGTATGCCACCTTGGGTTCTCTGGAGGAAAAAAGGCAGGATAAAAATGCAATAAATAAATAAATGTAGTGTGTAGTTTGTCATTTTGCTTTGTTTCAGTTGGGGATGAAAACTAAAGGGTTAAGCCAAAAGCTTCATTGAAAATATGTGTTCTGTGGTGTGTTGAGGGGAGATTTCATCACACAGCTGCTTTTGGGGGAAGTTCCAGGCATGAGGGGAAGCAAGGGAGAAGACTCAGAGACATTAACAGCAGGCTGTTTGCTAAAATATATCATTTTTCTTTTTTAAAAAAATCATTGTGTTCTGCATATTCAGTGATGGAAAAATAAGTCTCTGGAGGGACAGTCATCCCAAATTTGATAGTTCTGTATTTTCCAAGACTCCTCTGCTTGTTTTTTTGGCAGTTGTGGGAGAAAAAAGCAAAATGCTTTTTTGTGAAAGACTTTATGTATTCAGAGAGGAAAATGAGAAAGAAAAGCACTTTTTAGAGCCTCGTGGCTTGTAATGTCAGTTCCTAGTAAATCGGCTTTCTAAAGAAAGATAGAAATACTGAAAAAAGGAAAAGAAAAAAGCATAATCCGCTATCCAAGTTGGGAAAGAACATGCATACATAATCAATTTGTGTTGTTGCTCTCTGTCAAGTCATATTGTTCACAGTCATTGATATCGAATGAGGACATCTGGGGATTCGATTATTCATTGCATGAATAATAACTCATTTTTGCTCGATAAAGCTCTCTCCGTGGAAAACTTCTCTTTACTTTTCGCCCAGCTCGCGATGCAAAATCCAGATGTGAAATGCAATCAACTCTGATTGATGAAGTGACAGTGTGAGAGAGAACGAGGTTGGGGTCACCAACTTTTGATTTCAAAAGTTAAGTGTATGGAGGGAGGTGAAAGGAGGAGTCAAAAACATGTCGAGGGAGGAGATTGGTGGACTTCGCTGAAGACAGAGAACAGGAGATGGTTTCGTTTGCTCTTGTAGCTTGTGCTGACAGATGTAGTGGGCCGAGCCAGCACATTTGTTTCAGAGCAGGGCAAAGAAGCTGCGTGTGCGGTTGTAGGTGAGAGAGATCCATAGAACTGTCACCACCAAGCTCCCACTTTGCTTTACCACCAACAGGCCCATCTTCCTTGGCTCAACAGAACCTGAGGGAGATGGCTACAGAGGAAGCCCATACAAGCACACCACAGTTTTCCCATCATGGTTGCACCATGTTGCTTATCATGACGAGTGTGCCACTGCCTGCTGGTGAGGTGATATGAGGCCCAGACATCTTCTCAGGCTTAGAGTTGTAGAGGGGTATGGCAATGGTCCCTGCAACTGTATTACGAGCACCCAGCTCTCTCCGTTTCAAAGTTTGTGAATAACACTCTAGGGAGTTGGGTGCTGCTGACATTGCTAAGGTGCTTTGAACACCTGGATAGTGCAGGGCTAGATAAACAAGCCCCTGCCACTTTTTCCAACTCATGTTCCTCAGCCACTTCTATTGGGACACAGACTGGCTCAATTCAGACGACACGATAGTCAATGGTGGGTTGACTACCCTAACCCTAACCCTAGGGGGCACTCCCCACACAACATGGTAATAAATAATCAACTGTGGTGTGGATGAGGATCAGTGCTGAGTTGACTATGGCAGCATTTGGATGACACAATAGTCAAAACAACTGACGATTGTTTCCCCCACACCAGTTGTTTATTGTGTCGTCTGAATTGAGCCACTGTCTCTGATATTGGAGGAAATCTCTAGGCATCCCGGCTAGTAGTGATTGATAGCCTTGCCCTCCATTAATTTTTTTCTAAATCCTGGTTGGTGGCCATCACTACATCCTTAGCTGAACTACGCATGGTGTGAAGTAGTCCTTCCATTTCGCTGTCCTGAATCTCCCACCATTCAGTTTCATGGGATTACCTGATTGGGTTCCAGTATCATCAGAGAAGCCAATCTACTTTCTCCACACCTCGCATCATTTCACACACCTTTGTTACCTCCCCTTCTACTTGCTTTAACTGCCAGGTTCCTCTCACTCCTATATTGTACTCCTATTGGTGTCAGGTGAAGACCGTTTTATTTTCCCAGTATGTTAACGTTTTAGCATCCTAGTCCTTTAGCTCTGTTGTTGTCAATCTGCATTTTAAAGCCGCATTTTAAATCTCTGCAATACTGCTAGGTTTTATTCTTGTTGTACTGTTGTGTTAATTGTGGTTTTAATTTTTGTGAACCACCCACAGAGCTTCAGCTATTTGGCAGTATAGAAATGAAATGAAATGAATAAACAAACAATCTACTAAGCTCCAAATGTTGTACCTTGGTCATTTTGTTGACCCTTTCCTGCACTTTTGCAGCTCTATAATATCCTTCTTGAAAGCGGGTCAACATTTTCATTTAGCTATCCACCACAAACCAGATCTCTTCTTTGGCCAATCACTGCCAGCTCAGATTTGTGGTGGTTCCCGTTTCTCAGGCTCATGGCGGAGTCATTTGAAAGTCACGCTACAAAATAGTGCCAAAAAGGTTCAAATAATTTATAGTCTTCTGCTCAGTCTCTGTGCTTGCTGCTCTCACTTTAACATAGATTGGTCTCTCCCCAATGCTCATACTATTCAAATAGTTTCTTCACCCAGAAAGCATTATTTTATAGGATTTGCTTTTAGATTTCTTGAAGTATGTTGTGTGTAAGTGTACACACATACTCTCTCTCTCTGTCTCTCTCTCTCTCATACACATACAGATTAAGTGAATATGCCTTTTGCATCTCCAGCTGTAAAATCAGAACCAAACTTTCTGGCTTCGCGTAGATGGCATGAGGTTAAATTCATTAGTGTTTGTAAAGTGTTCTAATAGTCATCGGCAGTTGGTAAAAATGGCTGCCAATTTGAATGCCAGGTAATTTGATGGGATAATTATATGGCTTCCTAAAATTAGAGGCTCTTTGCCAGGAGACTTCTGAAGACTCAGCAAGGAACACTAAGGATACCGTTAGGTGTCTCCAGATGTTTTCAATCCTAATGGGCATCTCTCTCCCCCTCCCCCCTCTCTCTCATTGCTCAAGTATTATAAACAGAGCTTCAGAAGGCAATTGGCTAAAATGTGAATTTTCACAATTACAAAAGCCTGCTCCTTTCCCAGAAGAAAAACAATGGCTTCTCTTCGTGGAGCAAAAACAGATAGAGTTTTACAGCTGTGGCTATATGGGTTCCAAAATTGGACTGCCAGACAAAATCCAAGTGAGTGATACCAGAAGATTCTTTTTACTCCACCATGTGTTGAAAGGGACAAATAACAAACATTCTAAGACCTGGGCTGGTCAACACAAAGAGGAAGCCACAATTGTCCCTCAGCTGTAGCATTTCAGATTGCCATGGTGGTGGTGGGGGTGGCCCATATATTTGAAAGTTCTCCCTTATAAAGAAAACATCCTTGTATAATCCTGTGCTGCTCAGATTTGGACAGCTCCCCTCCTTCTCTGAGACCAGAATGGGGAACACAGGAATGGTGTCCCAATGCAAGGCCGAATGTCTGGCCAATTACTAGGGACCTTGTTTGCCTTTCTAAGTCAGCCTAGCCAATCATCCGTTTCAAAGCTGAGTGGGAATGGGGGGGGTGAGTGTTTCCTCTCTTTGGATTTTAGGAATTGACTTTTTTCATTTACTCCAGGGGTGGGAAGACTTCAGACTACTTTGCATTTTGCTAGAACCCTGAGATCCACCAACCAGGGTCTGGGGCAGGAGACATACACGTAGCATTAAAGAATTCTGAGCCCAAGAAATTAATTTGAGTACTAGAACTGAATGGAGTGTATAGTTCTTCCACAGCAGAGCAGACCGTTCCATGAAGCAGCATGATGAGGGTGCATCAGGTGGGAAAATTTGGGATAAACAGCAAGGTGGCGGGCTGTGCCTACCAGCCACACTCACCACTTCTTGGTCCCGCCAGCCACCTGCACACAGCCAATGGGACAAAGAAGCGGCTACTCACTCGCATGCCTTCCACCTATCCAAACTGCTTGAGCAGCCCAATGGCTGCACTCACCACCCACTGCTTCCTGTTCTGACTAATTGCTCACTTCACTGCCTCTCCTGAAACTCTCAAGTCTCGTAAGACTTCCAGGATGAGGTCAGCTGAAGTCTCATGAGATTCTTGCACCTTGTCCCAGAAGTCTCACACCAAAAACCCAAACAGGTAGGTGAAAGGGCACTGATGGTGGGTGAACAGGTGGAAGGGTCGGTGCTTCAGGTGGCAACCTGCTTGGGCCAGGCCTGTTCCACAGAAATCCCTCCCCTGCCTCAGATTTCTTCATTTCTGCAGTATAATTTAGGGCAGGAGGGAGTCATTGTTAACCCAAAATAGTCATAGCTGTCCATGCCAAGTAATGGTCGGACTCCTCAAGAGCTCATCCTTCTAGGAAGGGGACACCCTGGCTGGCATCACAGAGGGAGAGAGCTGACCAGAGCCATCAGAGGGTTGAACAATACATAATTGTTAAATTAGTGAGGTTCATGGTCATCCTGGATATACAACTGTACTCTGGTGAGCCAAAAGTTATGATGGCCTGTACATTATAACAACGCCGATAGTTTATGGTTGTCAACTAGCTGGTAGAACTGTTTTTGGTTAAGTAAATAGTACTGGCTTTTCGTACACAAATTGACTCAGCATTATGCCATCCTTTGCTTTGACTCTACTATTTCTGATTAGACAAATTAATCCACACTCAACCTCAACCTGTTGGATCATGCCATAGTTCTTCTTGTCTTGGCTCCATCCTTTGGCACTGCCCACCGAGGTTGGAACTAATCAAATGCCAGCAACCATATGACCATATCAACAGAACTAGATTTTTGATTTTCAGCACAATGCACTGACAGGCTAAAACCTCCGTTTATGAAATTCCTGTTTCGTCATTGGGAGGAAGCGGCACACTGCAACATTTCCCTCCAGGTTCATAATGATGCACTTTTCTTTGGGATCGTGATTAAAACAACAACAACACCATTTTTGTTGGGTTACTGAAATTTATACTCATCACCTTGATATATACATTTTGTATATAGTTTTAATTGTTTTAATAGTTTTAATCTTATGTAAACGTCTAGAGAGCTTTGGCTATGGGATGGTACAGAAATATGAATAATAATAATAATAATAATAATAATAATAATAAATAAGATAACTGGAACTGATAAGCAAGGTTACCCTAGGTTTTATTGTTGATGTTGTTTTAATTGTAAAAATTCCATTCTGACCTGTTAATTTTGTTCACACAGGGAGTTCAGAAAAGCCTCAGTTTTGGAAATGTAGTGAGGAAGAGAGGGGGGAAATTAGGCCAGTTATATATGAAATTTTAAAGTATGCCTTTGTTACACTCTTGCAAAGAGCCAATAGGGTATACAAATCTCTAGAGACCACCAGTATAATTTCTTTATCATGTTCCATTTAAAATTTAATTACATAGTCTACAACAAGAAGAACCTGAGTACTCTAAATAGGTCAGGCAATGAACATCATCACGACGTTATAAAGGTTTGCTGCATGAACATCTTTTCTTTGATACCCTAGTATATATGCCAGAAAGCCTGTTTGGTGTGAATGGGTACAAAAGGGCAGCCAAGAAATAGGCCTGCAGGTATAGAGATGCATACAATTCAGCAGCCAGAATGCTTTCCTATACAAACATGGCTCAGAATGACGTATGGGAACTGTGCTATATGATGAGGCAGTATTACAGGTGAACGGAACATTCTGTTTCCAGTCAATTTCACATATGATCATTTATAATTCCATTCCGTTTGTTTCCGCTTCAATCTCCAATTTTACAACAACAACAACGACAACAGGAAAATGTGTATCATTATTTTTTTTTATGTGTTTCCCACAAAATACGCAGATTTTAGGCATTTTATGGTAAAATACACAACTTCATGTGTATTTTAAACTTTCAAAATGCCCTTTTATAAGCATTTTAGTATGTTTTTTTTTTTTTAGCTGAGAATTGGCACGATGGAGTGACATTATTTCAGAGCTCCCCAGGAGTTAGGCATTCTTAAGAAGCCGGATGGATTGTGGGAGAAGCAGCCATATACACTGTTCGCAGCGCCATCTCTCTCTTCTGGGGTGTGGGGAGGGGCAGCGTAAAATGTGGCTGTTTTCAGTCTCATCAATTGTTTGTAACTCCCCCCACCCAATTTCTTAATAGAAACTCTTACCTTACTTAATAAACCTCTTTAGGAAAGGAATACATGCTTCCCTCACGCACTCATGCGGGGCATTTACCTCAGGCACTGTTGGACTCCATTGCAAGCTAAATGAAATAGGCTTGTACAATTAAAGTGAGGGCTCTGAAGTAAATTCACCCACCCACACGTACACACACCACTATCCAATGATCAAAGACTAAAGTCGTTGTGGGGGGGGGGGATATCTACCTTATATAGCGGGCCAGAATAGTGAAAGTGGGAAAGTGTATCGTTGCTTTGCCATGTAAGAAAAGGGCTGTAGAGGAACAGAGAAAAGGGAGATATCTATGGCATGGATTAAGTTCTCTGAGAGCTTTATCCATGACATTAAAGAGAAAGAACTTAACAGATAAGATCAGAAAACTAACCCCCTGCTGCAGTTATACAATCTCCTACTCACATGGAGTAAGCAACAAATTTTCCACAGGAAAGGGTATCACGTCCCCGCTGGAGGAATCCACCTCAGAGGAGGAGGTAGAGCTCCTGTCCTTTCCATAGCCTAGGACTAGTAGAAGAAAAGTGAGCACAACCTCTTTCAAGCATCTAATTTTTTTTTGTTATATCTGGGGATATGGAAGCAGGTGTTGTTGTATTTTCATGAATTAGGGGCACTTACGATCACAAACTGAGAACACAAGGTGAACCCCAGAAAAGCTCTTTGAAGGGTGCATACTTACTGCACACAGGACTCTTTCTCTCTCCCTAAGCAGGTCTTTAAAGCTAGAAGGGAGAGGAGGAACACTTACCCAGCGGTCTCCATAATGCTGCTCTTTGTTATAAGAGAGCTCCACCACATCAGCGATTGAGGGCACTCTCGCCATGTCTGGTGCGCAGATTTGCAGCACGGTGCTCACATGACGCCGTGCCTGTCCTGCTGACACCCCGCCTCTTCCCCAGCCTTCCCTAGAAGGCTAAAAGTCTGGATTATTTCCCCTAAGTGCGTTTAATGCACCCTAAGCCTCTGTGTAGTTTGAAAGGAACTGGAGGCTTGAATGGATTGCATCAAGTCCTGGCAGGGAAAAGCAATCTCTCCCAGCAGCCAGCTCCAAGGCTCAATATAAAACTCAAAACTTACATCCCAGGCTCCAAAGCATTTTTTAAAATCACACAATGCCCGGATCTCTGCAGAGAGAGGATTGTACTCCCTCAGTGCCCCAAAAAAGCCAGACTAAAGGGTTGTTCCATTTTTGCTCAGGAGAAAGACAGTCTGGTTGAAGTACTCATCTGACAAGACCTGACTGGAAGGAGAAAGAGAAGGGGAGGGGTGGAGTGGAATGGAATGGAATGGAGTGGAGAGGAGCGGAAGAGCAAACGAGCGAAGTGAAAGAGCAGCTATTCAGGTGAAAGGGATCATGAGCTTGACACGTTTCTGCTTCAGAGGTTAAAAAAAACACGCGGAGGCAAACCGGGGTAGGTGGGTGGGTGATTAGGTGTGATGGAGGTTAGAGTAACACTACATTAGCTGCACCCTCAGATTCCCTCTTAACAACTTACACAATTCAGGCTTTAATTATTGGGGTCTGGGAGGATACCCACTATTAATGGGCTTTTAGTAATCAGAAAGCCAGTACATAAGAACATAAGAGACCTTTATATCAGACCAACGGTCCACCTAGTCCAGCATCTGTTCACAATTGGCCAACCACCTGCTCTTGGGACACTCACAAACAGGACATGAGTGCAACCGTAACCTTCCGCCCATTTTCCACAAGAACTGGTATAGTAGGTTTATTGCCTCTGATAGTGGAGGTAGCAAATCTATTCAACGGGAAAATAAATGACCAATCATTCAGAAAACACACACACACACACACACACAAATATGATACCATGTCTTTAAGAAAGGTAATGACAGATCAGATCAAAAACATATATTTTAAGACTCACTGCAGACTGCCAAGAGGTACAAATCTGCAAAATGTCTGAATTAATCTTACATAGTTATTGGTTCTCATTTCAAATCTGTCAGATATTGCTTGTATAAATCTATTATTATTTCTCCTAGTGACATGCCACCAGATTTTAATTTTAAACTGAGGTGAGAATTCAGACTGAGATTAAGTTTATTAAAAGGAAGAATGAAAGCCATAACATACTGAGGCAATTCTTGAAGGTATCTTAAAAAAAAAAAAATCAAGGCTTTAAATATGTTACTCCTAATTGATTTCTAATGCAGAAGGTCTGTTTATTTTTTTCTATATCCATTGCCAGTTAATTGCCAGCCAAAATTAGATTAACAATATCCGGTGTAATTAAGAATCATCAGCTACAGATCTCAAAAGCTTTATCCCACAACACTGTGGATCAACTGATGCACCGTTAAATGATTATGAAGCGATGCGGAGGAAATACGGCTGTTTTCAAGGCAGAGATTGTTGCTGTTTTGAATCATTTTCTGTGCCCTGCCCCCACCCCTAGATAAAATAGTGTAAACATTGGTTTGTGGTTCTTAACCATAAATCACAAGAGTGTCATGCACCGACAATCATTAACTGGTAGCTAAACAAAATAACTTCAGATGTCTTCTTTCAAATTGCACTACTGCGTTTCACAATGCAGATCAAAAGAAACGGGAGTCTAAAAACCAGAGCGAGAAAGACGAACAATTGATATGCAAGAAGAAGAAGAGGAGGAGGAGGAGGAGGAGGAGGAGGAGGAGGAGACAGCATTAATCAAATAAAACAAGAAAAGAACAAGACCAAACTCTAGGTAAGAAGCTAATTTTCCCAAGCCCTTGAGCTCAGCATAAAATTGAGAGACATGTTAAAACGTTTGTTAACAAGCTGTAGTATAATTGCAATGAGGATATCACTGTTTATATGTTACACAAACACATTATGAATAAACATCAAATTGCAATGCAATATTCACTAAACACTCTTCCCCCACCCCATCGCAAAGCTTATTTTAAAAAATAGCCTGATAGAATAAGAATGTTTAGGCTGCAATAAAATGAGAAGCAAAGCAAAAAAGGAAACTTGTACACACATGGGCTTTTACCCCGTTGTCGCTTTGCCAATGGGTAGGTCCTGCGCTTACTTTTAATAAGCAGCAGGTCTAATGGTCAGTGATAATTCATTGGGTGGGTAGGAAGAAATGCAGCCTACATTTGGCAACATGACTGAGTAAATAATAGCAGCTAACAACACTAGGACATGGGGATAGTTATACCCTGCAAAAGATGACATGCATGCTAGCCCAGTATTATGCCATACCCAAAATACATGCCAACGGAGTTCAGGGATCTACAACATTAGCAAGATGCACAACTAGAATTCCCAAAGAGAAAGCAAGAACCTACCAATAGGTCACAAGAACATTGTTGTTGAGTTGTACAAAAAGGTACAAACAGCGCATTCAGAAGTCCCGCAGTGGCTTGGAGAGGATAAAGAATCTGGCTTCTGATTGCTCAACCAAGGGGTGCGGGACTTATTGTTCTCTAGATGTTGCTGGACTGCAACTCTCTCATCAGCCCTAGCCAGCAAGGCCGATGGTTTGGCATGATGTGAGTTGCAGTCCACTAACATCTGGACAGTCATGGGTTGGCCATGCCTATTGTAACCCCTGGAATTTCAATTAAAAAGGATTCCTTTAAATGATAGGCAAAGCATTTCAAAACAAAGGACAAACTTCCTATAATCAAAGTAAAATGAAACAATGCATAGGCGATCTGTGGAAAATGGGAAGGCCATCTTTTAGAAGAATTAGAGTGAGAGGGATGGTTAGATGTGGGGCTCAAGGATTGTTTCATGGGGCTCTAAATATTCTCTCGATGGCCGTGAAAACGGATTACATATTTTATGAGAACTCTAAGTCAATTGCTGAATATGGATGTAAACATAATCCTGGAATGCCATAGTCAATTGCTCGGTCTAGTTTCTGCTCACCTGCACCTTACAGAACAGGAATCGTCTGAAATCAAAATAAATGAACAGTTTGCCTCAAGGTGCTTCACTGTTTGAGTGGCTTTGCATGTGTTTTAATGCAGGAATGGGGGTCCTCTTCCAGGCTGAGAGCTGATTTTCATTTCAGAGAAGCTCTCAGTGGTCACATTCAAGGGGTGGGAGTGGCCAAATGGGGAGCAGTATATTTTAGCTTAAATCCAACATACCAGCTTTTACTAACAGCCATTAAGCCTTAGGAGCTATGTTTCAACTTTTTGAATAGGGGAAAAACCTGCACAAAACCCAGGAGACCACAAAATGTTTGGTGGTTGGGGGAAAAGGGGTGGCCTTCTGGGGACCCCTGGAGGGCCAGCTTTGGCCCCTGGGCCTGAATTCTACACCCCTGCTTTAATTTGCAGTCACTTCCACACTAAGCTGCAAGAATTTCCTCTAACGTTCAAAAAGGAACCACGGTTTGTCCTTCTAAATACTGTCTGTACAGGCTGCCCTTTGAGCATTCCGCAGGAAGTAATGCCAACTGCATGAGGATGCCCATGGTATGTGTTGCTGTACGTGGCTAGTGTGATCTTGGATCAAGTGACCTGGATTTAGATCCCTACTATCCATAAGGTTACTGGCCATCTTGAGCAAATCACTCTCTCACGTACCCTAACCTACCTCAGAAGGAAGTTGTGAGGATAAACATTAGTGTGCCACCCTGAGGAAGGGCAAAATAGAAATAAAGTGAAATAAAATACATGAATGACCATACACTCTTCTGGTAGATCACCTTAAATCACATCTAGTCACTCTATGCTTGGTAGGGACCATACAGTTCTGGGAATTAGACAAATCCAGAATAGCAACCTGGTGTAAAAACATTAGGTCAGAGTTCCAAATAAGAGTTCCACTAGTGGTTCCTTCCAACTTGAGTAGATGTCCATTACCACTGCACCCAAAGATACTGATAAAAAATACTCTCCTCAGCTGGTTACATGCAAACATTCTTCAGACATAGCGGATACACTCATTTCTTAACACCCTTAACTCTTGTCAAAAAGGATTTGCTGGCGTCTGAAGCACCAGCAAAAATCCTGAGAACTAGCAAACAGAGATAAATGCATGCTGAAAAGCAACGATGCAGAATCTATCCACTATCAATCTGCTGGGAAAACTATTCTCCGCCTTTTGAGATTTACAGGAACCATCAGGACAGCCCTGGGTCCCTCTTACAATTCAAGCACAAAAGAACCCAAAGGAAAAGCAAAAAGCAAACGGACGGTACCAATATAATATTCCAAATTCCAACCTGGCAGAAACGTGTCCAGGATGTTCTTCCTTAGGCAGTATCCCATCAATTAAAGTAAAGCCATTTAAATATATGTGATATGCACATATACAAATCATCTACTATTAAAAGCACCTACTGTCAGCTGCTTCTGTCTGGCATGGCAAATTCCCCCCCCCCCCCTCTCTCTCTCTTCCCAACACGTATTTTGAAACTATTGTTTCTTCTACAAATGGTCGCTTTTCCCTTAAACCCCTGACAAGCTGTCTTGGATGCTTCACTTAGAGAGGTTATACTTCCCTTCAGCAGCTCCCCAAAGCCAATACACAGATTTGGTTTAGCAGAACAGCTTGCTTACCTTGGTAATGTTCCAGACAAGTCTGTGGCAGTCTCTCTGCAAAAGAAAGGGAAAAAAAAAGAAAAGAGACACAGAAGGGAAACTCGGTTAGTATTTAAAAGAGCTTAATCCTAATGAATTTGGGAAGGTTAACGAGAACTTAAGACATACATTAAAAGCAGCCCGCTTGGATTAGGGATGCTTCCAAAATTATCTTCATTCAAATATCTCCCCAGATGCTGACGTTCCAAAATGGAACAAATACATTCAAGATTCTCCTATTTCTTTATTTCCAAAAACTGTGAACAGAGAGGTGCGCATGCACAGGTTGCTGCAGATTTCAATTTATTTATTTTATTGCAATTATTTATATGTCACTTTCCAGGATGCAGATCCTATCCAGGTAGCATCTACCCAGGTAGCATATTCATTTGTGTTCTGCCCCTCCTCATTGCATTACCAGGGCACACATGGACAATTGATTGATAAGACACTGCCTAGATGCAGTTGTACACATGGTCACAGAAATATTCTTTTTTGAGTGTGTGCGGTGTTTTATAAATGACCAAAGACACTCATTTGCCTTAATAAAACACTACCCTCCCCAGAAGCTACTTTCATGTTGTTTGAAGATCCCTTCATGATATTGCATCAAGATTCTTTTTCTGAGAGGTTTTACTTTGGTGCATGAGCAGTCCTGCATGCTAGTATAAAACAGGGCCAGGGAACCTACTGTCCTCCAAATTTTTTGGACTACAACCCCCATCATCCCCAATCAGCATAGCCAATAGCCTGGAATGATAGAAGTTGCAGTCCAAAACATCTAACTACCTGGGGTACAAAGTGAAACTAAAAGACATTTGATGCAAATCACACTACCATTACATCAAGATTACCTTTGTTGTAGTGTTTAGTCAATGCACATTGGTAATGCAGTGAAATAAAAGAGAGAGGGGGAGAGAGAGGGGGGGATAATAGAAGTGAGTCAAAAGCTCTGAAAACAGTGGCAGTCTGTGCATGCTACCTGTTTTTTGGGGGGGGATAACTTTTTTTAAAAAAATATCTCATAGTTAAACCAGTATTCAGGAATGCGGAGCATAACCGAAGAAACCAGGTCAGGTTGTTTGTCCATCTAGCCTTAGTCTTGGCTTTCCAGCGTGAGAGAGGTTCTCTGGGGTCTCAGGTTTAGAACTTCCCTTTCATCTGCTACCTGTGCCTATTCTGGTGTTTATCACATGCGAGGTTTGATGCATACCCGCCGCGACTTTGATCCACTTTTTCACTGCTTGACTCGCACGATGTCATCCCCATCATGCTGTTCTCTCACCCTGAGCCGTATTTCTTTCGATTTATCCCTGAACGGGCAAAGTCCGAAATGCAAATTTGGAACAGGCGAGGCTGAGGTATCGCAGCAATACCAACCGCATGTGATTTAAAACGCTAGACTCGCATAGGAAACGGAGGGGGAGCCAGCAGAAGCAAACCAGGGGATGTGATGAAGCTCTCTGAGTTCCAGATATTCAGCCTGGGAAATTCCACAGGGAAAGCATGCATCTGGCCACTGAGGTATGGTTCCTCCCATCAATGAAGTAGAGGGATAATATACAATAATATGCAATTGGGATTATTTTTACTCACATTGTTTGAAATTAACATTGTGCACTTTTGCCATCCAAATTATGGACCAAGAAAGGATGAATTGTGTATACATTCAGCAAAACTGCATGATTTCTCTTATCTGATAAGGATGCCACGGGTGCCTGAATGGGTCTGGGAGTTCAATGGACTCCCCTGTGTCCACCCCTCCGGATCCAGGCAGGCACCCGTGTGGCCATCTGCCCTCTTTTGGAACCTCCATTATGCGCAACAATGGAGGTTCTGGAAATTGCACATTTCCCCATTGAAAAACTGGGGCCTTACAGTTGCCATTGATGCAATGGAGAAAATTACGTTGTGATGGCAATCCTTACTGATGATAGCTTCCCCAAAGCTTTTGGTAATCAGAGATCTATATCCTCTGGGGAGTAAAATCCTCTGAACATGGAAGTTCTATTTAAGTGCTTGCTGCAAATAACCACCACTACACCCACCCTCTAGTAAGCCTGTATACACCAGTTGCTGGGGAACATGGGTGGGAGGGTGCTGTTGCACTGTGTCCTGATTGTGGGTCCCTATAGTCGACATCCAGTTGGCCACTGTGTGAACAGAGTACTGGACAAGATGGATGTTTGGTCTGATCCAGCAGGGCTCTTCTTATGTTCTTATGAACTTTGGTTTTCTTTTTTAAACACACACACCAGCAACAACATCTAAGTCTGTAGTCATTGCCACATCTTGATGATCCATACAGGATGTGATCACCATCATGTTCTGCTTGCATGCTTCCAAAAGATGGCCATCTGGCTATTGTTGGAGAAAGCATGTTGGATTAGATGGATCTTTCATCTGCTCCAGCCTGGAATTCTTATGGCTATGTACTGTAGCATCTGATGAACCATGTGGGCCTCAGTGCCTGCTATCCAGATTGAAATGGCATAAAATTGTGTGTGTGTGTGTGTGTGTATGTGTACATACCCTCTGCTGTGAATAAAGTGAGTTGCTGCTAAAGCATGTGAGTCAGCCATCTTTCATGCACTCAGTTCAAAATGTCACCATTTTGGGAGATCACATTCTCACTTTTGCACTGCATACAGCAAAAGGGGTAATGACTTAGGACATCATGATCAAATTAAAAAATGCACTTCACAAGTCAGAACAGTGCGGCATCAAAAAGGCAAATGTGCAATAGATAAAAAGGCCGGGTGTATTCTCCCCCGGTAGCTTTTGAAGCCAGCCATTTGGAAAATTCAAAGCTGCAGGTAAGCATGACGGATCCAAGCACCCTGTCACTCCATTTGCGAAGGAAGGAAGGCCCGTTGCAGCAGTCCATTGATATCAACCGCTACAATGAGATGAAATCCCTAAGTGCTGTTTAGCAGAGGGTCCACACATCTGGCTAGGTGATGGTGACCAGCGCTTCTCTTGTGGTAATTCCTCCTGCCATTCACAACCAGCATGAAGATCAGTTCCCCTCAGTTGCAGAGAACTCAGTGGGGGAAGGGTCTTTTAGTCCCTGGTATGAAAGGCCTTTTCCTCCAGGGTCGTCCCTGTGCATCCAAATGGCGCACAGGGGATTCCAGGAGCAGGCAGGGACGACCCCTCCATTTTCGTGGGATAACTGAGACCTTGGTTATCTCGATTTTACCCGTGGTCCTGGGACGATCCTGAGGATCGCGGGCGGTGTGGGCGCTTGTCCCAGCTTCTTCCCTTCTCCCTGCGAGTAGCGGGAGTCAGCAGAGGGAAGGAGCCAGGCTGGGGGGAGTCCAGGGCTATGTGGGCAGTTGGGGAAAGCGGGGTCAGGGCTTTTTTGTTTTGTTTTTTTGTACTTTCATTTTCTGGAGCACAATTGCACTCCCAGCTGCAATCTCTTTTGAAAAATGGTGGGTGCGATAGGCGTGACATCCCTCTTCCCTTCTGGGACATAGGACTTCCATTTGGACTCCCAGAGAGGATCGTGGAAACAGGTAAGTCCGTGATCCTCCCCCTTCCCTCCCTCCCTCTCTCCCTCTACACCCTTAGGTGTAGAATGGGCCTAGAGTGCAACTCCCCCTTCTGGGAGAGGTCTATGTCTCACTTCCTAGTCTGGACAAACCCAATGGGGAAGTGGGGGAAGCCTGAGGGGCTGCAGACAACCAGAGAAATGTTTGTACAATGAAACACAAGATATTCACACATGGACACCCTCATCCACCTTGTGACTAAGTTAAGAACCCCACACCCCAAGCACAAGGATGTCACTGAATTTGTCTTCTCCTTTCAAATGGTTTTGGAAAGCAATTTCGTTTCCGTCGATACTTTTTTTCCGCATGGGATTAAAAAAAACGGAGAAGGGGAGCAATTCTTCCTACTTCAGCAAGAGCCCAGCACAACACCCGTCAAGGTCATGCTCTCCCCACAAGTAGTCCGGCACATGCATTTTTTTTCAGTTTGAACTGGTCTTTGGAGAAGAACAAAGTGGCATCTGAGTGATAGGAGTCCGTGGTAGCCACAAAAAACGAATGGCCATGTGACTCCCGTGAATGAATATTCACTTCCTGTTCTCTATTTACAAATCTCTGGGCACATTGGGCACTATTTCTCCTCTCATCGGATCCCACACTGTTGTGGTATTACAAATGGCATAAAGGCAAAGTTATTTCATTTCTTATATTTTGTAAAAAATTTAGATCTCACGTATACACTTTCCCCAACCCACCCCCAATTATTTTAAACAGAAAATATGGACCTATTATGAGCTGTCCCATCGGAACCTGAACAAATTGGCAGTTGAATATTAGCTCAAGATTCAACTGCAGCCCTGCTCAGGGGGCTGTATTCACGGCGCCAGGTTGGCGCCGCTCCCTCCTCAACCCTTCGCTTTCCCTCTCCCGCGGAGACATCAGGTAACCCCAATGCTGAGGAGAGAGCGCTGGGTTTCTGGGTGGCCATCCAGGTTCCAGAGCCACCCCTGCCCTCTTCCCGTTGGAAGGCAACCAATCAATGGTTGCCTTCCACCAGGCTCTGCCCCTGGGGTTGACCCCGGATTGGCCGTAGAGTGACATTACACAGTGGAAGAGCCATGTTGACGTTGCTCCCTTTGAAAATGTCAGGTTAAATCCCTGACTTTTTCAAGTCGGAGCATCGTGGGGAAGCTCCGTGGTGTCTGTGAAGCTGTGCCTGCATCATCTAACCGTCGCACAGATCCACAGCCATCACAGGGCTTTCCTCACATATAGACAACCCCCCTAGTGTTTGCTTGAATGTGTGAAGGGTGTGAAATGTGTACTGGTAATGGCGTGAATACAGCCGATGTTGAATGAGCAAGGTTTGTCTGGGGGTTTTACTAGGGTAACCATATGAAAAGGAGGACGGGACTCCTGTATCTTTAACAGTTGTAGAGAAAAGGGAATTTCAGCAGCTGTCATTTGTAATAGGGATGTGCAGGGACCCCCCGGATCAGATCGGGACCCGGATCGGGACCTGCAATTTTGTCCTGGACTGGATCGGACAAAATCGGAGGCCCCTCTGGACCAGATCGGGCCCGATCCCGATCCGAAAATCAGACGTCCAATTTTCAGATCAGCCGCCATTTTTGTTTTTCCCATAGACTTGTATTGGGGGAAGAAAGCTTCTCCCAATGCAAGTCTATGGGGAAAACATGGCGGTGGGTGGGTGAGTGGGGGCCTAACTCCCCCCTCGCGCTTCTTACCTGGCGGGGCCGTCCTTTGCGGATGGCCCTGGCAGGTAAGCCCCCCCCCCCCGCTGTCCGCTTCCATCGGCAGGCGCCTGCTGGTGCCTGCCAATGGAAGTGGTGGCGGGCGCCAGCAGGCGCCCTCCGATCCTTCGATTTTTCCTGAACCGGATCGGGTCCTTCCGGACCCGATAATTGTATTCGATTTCCCCTGGATCGGCTCTGGATCGTGGATCGGACCCGATCCAGTGCACACCCCTAATTTGTAGGCGTGCAGCACCAGGTGAAATTCCCTCTTCATCACAACAGTAAAAGCTGCAGGAGCTCTGCCCTCTTGAACAGATTCACTACTACTGTTAAAGATAGAGGGGCCCTGTCCTCCTTTTCATTTGGTCACCCTAGTTCTACCCATGTTTGCTTGAATGTGTCTAGAACCCTGATCAGGCAGTGTCTGCTGGCGTGGAGAGTTCTACTTGCAAACAAGTGAACATCATTAGACCTCTTGGTCAGCCCTTGCCTGTTCAACACAACAAAGTATGAATTGAGGGGGCAGGGCTATTGCACTCAGAAATGTAGTGGGTGTGGCCACCATGCATGGCCCCACCCCAACACTAGGGATCTGCAGACAAGCAAACCTCAATCTTGTCAAAGTTCTCCAAATTTTATCTCGAAACCTGTTCCATCCCATTGCAATCTTCGTTTTTGTTTGTTTTTCTTGTCACAGGAAAATTCATGAGTATTTTCCATATTTCCCCAAATGCATGCATCAGTTCTGCACATCTTTGAAATCTATGCATTCCTTTCTCACTAACTAAACAAATTTCGCATACATCCCTACACAGTACACACTTTAAGCTTCCATGTGTCCTAGCCAACGTCTGCATACAACTTGCCAGTCATTCATCAGGATCCATCTACCTTCACTTGGCATGGTTAGTAATTGAATCTCATCTCCTTCTGTTGATCAATTCATGTATGGCATCTCTTTTTAGTATATGATCAAACTTTTACTGCTTAAATTCCACTTTGCTAACAGTGTCTTCTTGCTTCCTTTAATTTTGTTTTACTACAACAATTCATAGCTCATTACAGGAATGGAGTGATGCAATTACAGCTAACCAACAGTATTTAAGGACAAAATTCAACAGTCAATTACTTGCATGGATTCTAACCAGGAAACCAGAGTTAATACCTTCAGAACTGCTGTGGGATCTTTAATGACCACAAATGGTCAAACTTATTGATTTTACATCTTGGGTGAATAATGAAACTGCCAAAAGTGCCCTTATTCTCCTCCCTACTTTTCAGTAACAGCTAACAAATAGTTCAATATTTATAAGAAGAGGAAATTATGGTGTCTACTCAACCACCAATTGTGCGCAAGAAGTCCAGTAATTGTCATTTTTTTTTTTTGCATTGGAGAATGGTGTCATATGTGTATATATATGGCATCCATCATACTGTAGGGAAAGGTAATTCCAGAGCATGGTGGTGTGCAGGTCAGAAGTGGCTGCTTAAGCAACACTATTTGACCACCAGGGGCCCTACCACATTATTCAAGGTGTGGTAGCAATAATGCTGTCAGGGCTAGGCCATAGAGAGCGGTCGGGAGTGAGCCAGGCGTCAAGACTGAAGGACAATCAGAATCAGAGGAAAAACCAGAAGGCAGGACCACAGCACAAGGCATGCACAGAGTCCTACGGTATCTCTACATGTCATGCTCTGCCCATGTCTTCTGATTTGGGGATGTGAAATGAACTCCTCTCTCCATCCCTGTGATTTGAACACATGTAGATGGACATCAGACAACCTGTACCCCTATATACAGGTGTGGGTGGTGCACACTGTATGAGATGAGCTGCATGTACCTGCTCCCCTACACATGTTGGTTCAGTTGAGCCCAGTGTGTTCTGACTCTGCGTTTCTGATCTCCTGACTTGAATCCCTGCACCTGACCCCAGTGTTCCCTCTCGATGGCTGTCAAACGGTGGAAAACCATACAACTCCCCTGTTAAAACAGGTCCACTGGCTTCCAGTCTGTTTCCAGGCACAATTCAAAGTGCTGGTTATGACCTATAAAGCCCTATACGGCTCAGGTCCAGGTTATCGAAAGACTGTTTCCTCCCTTATGAGCCTGCCCATGCTTTGAGATCTTCAGGGGAAGCCCTTCTCTCGGTCCCACCACCATCACAGGCACGCCTGGTAGGAAAGCAGGAGAGGGCCTCCTCGGTGGCTGCTCCAGTACTCTGGAACTCCCTTCACAGGGAAGCTAGACTGGCTCCCTCCTTGATGTGTTTCCGGAGGCAGGCAGAAACTTTCTTATTCTGGCAGGCCTTTGGTGAATAATATGGACCGCCATCTATGTTTAAGACTTTTAAAATGTGATATGTATTTTAAATGTTGAACTGTTTTAATATTGAAACCTATTTAATAACATTTTTAACTTCTGTATGTGTCTATTTATAGCTTTTAACTGTATATGTTTTAATTTGTAAAGCCGCCTTGAGGCCCAGCATTGGGAAAAAGGCGGGATACAAATAATGCTAAAGCTAATAATAATAATAATAATAATAAACTGATTTTATGTCATGCTCTAGCTAAACACTGTGCTCAAGAATATCAAAAATCTTAACCTCAGAATCGAAAGAAAAGTGCAAGCTTGCATTTCTAGACAAATCTGTAAATCCGAATACTTATTTGGCCCGAAATGCTATAATTTTCAGAAGTACAAATCCTTAGAGCAAATCCTACAGATTTGTTACAAATGAAGGCAGTTGCAGAAAATATGCACAATCAGTAGGAAACAGACAGACGTGCATATAAACTCAATGCACAGAATGAGAAACCATCAGCGATGCTGATCAATTATTACTAGGGGTGTGCACGGACCCCCCGGATCGGATCGGGACCCGGATCGGGACCTCCAATTTTGTCCCGGACCGGTTCGGACAAAATCGGAGGCCCCCCGGACCGGATCGAGTCCGATCCCGATCCAAAAATCGGAAATTTTTGGATCGGCCGCCATTTTTTTCCCCATAGACTTGCATTGCAATGCAAGTCTATGAGGAAAAAATGGCGGCGGGTGGGTAAGGGGGGGCCTAACTCCCTCCCCCCCCCGGGGCCGTCCGCTGTGGACGGCCCCGGCAGGTAAGCCCCCTCCCCCGCGCTCCCTACCCCCCCTGGGGCCGCCTGCTTCCATCCGCTGGCGCCCGCGGGCGCCAGCGGATAGAAGCGGACGGCTCCGGGGGGGGGGTAAGCCCCCTTCCCCGCCACTTACCTTCTCGGCACGTCCGGCGCCGGCGGCTACTACCAGCGGGCTCCGCGGCCTACTCTCGAGTAGCGCGCCGGGTGATGACATCACCCGGCGCGCCACCCTGGAGCAGGCCGCGGAGCCTGCTGGTAGTAGTAGGCGCCGGCGCCGGACGGGAGCCGCCGGGCCGGGCAGGTAAGGGCCCCCCTCCCCCCTCCCCCCTCCGCGCGCCCCCTCCTCCCCTCCACGCACCCCCTCCTTACCTTTCCGGCCCGGCGGCTCCCGTCCGGCGCCGGCGCCTACTACTTCCAGCAGGCTCCGCGGCCTGCTCTAGAGTAGTGCGCCGGGTGATGACATCACCCGGCGCGCCATCCTAGAGCAGGCCGCGGAGCCTGCTGGGAATAGTAGGCGCCGGCGCCGGACGGGAGCCGCCGGGCCGGAAAGGTAAGGGCCCCCCTCCCCCCTCCGCGCGCCCCCTCCTCCCCTCCACGCACCCCCTCCTTACCTTTCCGGCCCGGCGGCTCCCGTCCGGCGCCGGCGCCTACTACTTCCAGCAGGCTCCGCGGCCTGCTCTAGAGTAGCGCGCCGGGTGATGACATCACCCGGCGCGCCATCCTAGAGCAGGCCGCGGAGCCTGCTGGGAGTAGTAGGCGCCGGCGCCGGACGGGAGCCGCCGGGCCGGAAAGGTAAGGGCCCCCCTCCCCCCTCCGCGCGCCCCCTCCTCCCCTCCACGCACCCCCTCCTTACCTTTCCGGCCCGGCGGCTCCCGTCCGGCGCCGGCGCCTACTACTTCCAGCAGGCTCCGCGGCCTGCTCTAGAGTAGCGCGCCGGGTGATGACATCACCCGGCGCGCCATCCTAGAGCAGGCCGCGGAGCCTGCTGGGAATAGTAGGCGCCGGCGCCGGACGGGAGCCGCCGGGCCGGAAAGGTAAGGGCCCCCCTCCCCCCTCCGCGCGCCCCCTCCTCCCCTCCACGCACCCCCTCCTTACCTTTCCGGCCCGGCGGCTCCCGTCCGGCGCCGGCGCCTACTACTACCAGCAGGCTCCGCGGCCTGCTCTAGAGTAGCGCGCCGGGTGATGACATCACCCGGCGCGCCACCCTAGAGCAGGCCGCGGAGCCTGCTAGTAGTAGTAGGCGCCGGCGCCGGACGGGAGCCACCGGGCCGAGAAGGTAAGTGCCCCCCTCCTCCCCCCCCCCGCTGTCCACTTTCATCGGCGGGCGCCCGCTGGCGCCCGCCAATGGAAGCGGCGGTGGGCGCCAGTGGGCGCCCGCCGATCCGCCGATCCGCCGAACCGGTTCGGAGCTTTTTCGGACCGGTTCGGATTGGATCGGCCGATCCAGCTGCGGGATCGGAAATCGGATAATTTATCCGATTTCCCACTGGACCGGACTCGGATCGTGGATCGGGTCCGATCCAGTGCACATCCCTAATTATTACTTTAACGACGGAGGTAAAAATCAGATGCTTTACACAGAAGGGGGAAGGAACTTGTTTCAACCCAATGCCCATACTTATTTATCGCTAACTTTAGGAGGAGGGTGCATCCCAGCAGTGGAGGGTGGGGCCAAACGAAAACATAGGTGGGCCACCCTCCACTCTCTCATACCTTCCCCGGCCCCCGGGCAACCATTCATACGCATCCACACACACGCAGCCTATACTTTTATTTGTAACAACTGCTGGATCGGCACTGGCTGATCTGCTCTGATGTCGCAGCAGAGGGGGAAGGTTCAGTCATGGAATGTTGAAAACTAGTGAGGTGGTTGTGTGGAGAAGTGGCTTAGCTGAGGGGAAACCCACAAGGAGGGCCTAGGTGTTACCTGCTGGGGGTATAGTGAGGGTGAGACGCCAAGAAGCCGGAGGGGTTCCCTCAAAAGAAGGAGACAGCAAGCTGAGAGATATAAGGATGTGACAGAAGTAGGGCAAGATAAAAACAGATGAGTTCTTGTGGGGGGAAGTGACAAGAGGAATGTGTGGTGTTGGAAAAACGGAGACAGAGGAGGCTGACTTTTACTTATTAAATTGTTCTGAAGAACGAGCTAAAACCTTTGGTTGCAGATATCTAATATAATCAACATTCCACTGTTCACCCCAGCAGCTAACTGAGATAGATACATTTGGAGGGTAATAGCTTGAGAACAAGAGCCATTTCAAAATAAACACAGTCTAGAAAATATGATAGGGTGACCATATGGAAAGGAGGACAGGGCTCCTGTATCTTGAACAGGTGTGTAGAAAAGGGGATTTCAGCAGGTGTCATTTGTACCCCTGGTGAAATCCCCTCTGCATCACAACAGTTCATGCTGCAGGAGCCCTCCCCTCTTTTGTATCTAGTCAAGAGGGGAGGGCCCCTGAAGCTTTAACTGTTGTGATGAGGAGAGAATTTCACCAGATGCTGCATGCCTACAAATGACACCTGCTGAAATTCCCCTTTGAATACAACTGTTAAAGATACAGGAGCCCTATCCTCCTTTCCATATGGAGCCGATCTACACTCTAGCTTTGTAATGTTTTATAAGGGTTACGAAAACTCTTTGGGCCACATGACACACTCCCTTGAATGCTGTATACCTGAGGTTTTTTAAAACTCACTTCAGCTATATACAATGGTCTTTACTTTTAATAAATCGTTTTAAGTAAAATAATGTGTCCTTTCTTACCATTTGTGATTTGTGAGGGCAGTGCTTCGTTTACCGGCACCCAAATGCTTAACAGTTGATTGGTGGGGAAGAAAGAAGGGCTAAGGAGGAAGTGGGCGAGTGAACTACAGCGGCCACAATGCCTTGCCCTAAACTCATTGTAAAAATGAAACAGAAAGAGACGGACAGAAGGGTGTGAGACTGCACACACCACTTTGAAGACTGAAGAATTTTTCTCCTGCAATGTGAACGCACCTATTTGGAACATTTTAAAATATTATTTAAAATGTTCCAAGGTACTGTGTAGATAGGCTCATGATCACTCTAAAATATAAGGCATATTACGGGCAATTGAATGTGCACTGTAGTTACATATTTATCTTCCACACTAAACCAGTCACTGACCTCCAATATGGGTGCCTATCTTTCAAATCCATTTGTCTCTTACATTTTCCTACTCTGCTGTGCAGCCCTCCCAGAACACCCACATATACACTGCCAAGGTCTTGTTCCACATAGCTGCTTTCCCATCAAATAGCACATAACATAAACCACCGTCTCTCTTCTGTGTGGCATAGCTAAGGTCTTCCTCTATAGATTTAGCAAATCTGATTTCACAGGACAAAGTTGATTTCCACATCCAGTGCGCTCTTTGAACATCTGCTCATATTTTCTTAAAGCCATCTGTCCTCCAGTTGCTATAGCTATTCCCTGTGTTTTTACCAGTGTATCAATAGTAAAGCTCCTCAGAGGACAACCCCTGCATCTCCTCCCTTTCCACTCTCCAAATAAAGCATGGAATGGGAGGAAGTAAGTTGTAAAAAGGTACACGAAGTGCCCTGGCGAATAAGAACACGAACTGGTGGAGTGAGACATCGCTTGCCAGTCACACCCAGAGCCTGTCAATTTAAATTTGGAGATGGGTGATGATTGGCAGAGGTCTGAGGAGAAACAAGAGTGAAACCAGGCCCAGTGCCACCGTAAGGAACATGTAGGATAACTGCTGCCATCCTGGATACCTGTTGTACTTGGTATTTAAAATTCTTCTTGGTGTTTGTGCTCTGAGTAGCTCCAGCCGCCATCTTGAATTTCCTCTCAAAGCCCTGGAAGTGAAGTCATTTCAGAGCATCATGGAAAGAAAGATGGCTGCTGCTGCAAAAAAACCATAAGCACACAAGAAGAGCTATGCTGTATTAGATCAAGGGTCCATCTAGTCCAGCATTCTGTTCACAAAGTGGCCAACCGGCTGTCGATGGGAAAATGATGGTTGCCACAAAATGGCCAGGTCAATGGCCATCTTTTACTTCAATCTAAACTATTTGCAAAAAACTATTTGCAATCACGAGTGTTGTTCTTCGTTTTGTAACCTTTCCGGATTAAGCATGCTTTAGATATGATATTACAAATTGTATAACATTAAGAGCCTTGATAGACTAGACTGTTTTGTTTATTTACAGCTCCTGATGAAGGACCTCAGGGCCTGAAACGTCAAGCTTTTGTATTAGTCTTTTTATCTTCTCCAAAAGAACTAATCATTTTTCAAGGTGAAATAAATATTACACAATTTTAACTTTATTCAACACCAAGGTCGACATTCCCTTTTTTTCGTTCTGTTTGTTGGTGTTTTTTACCCTCTTCCACTCCATCTTTGTCTTCTCCATATAATGCTCTACAGCAGGGATGTTGAATCCCTTTGAGATTTGGGGACAGCTTGCCTCTCCCAAATCCACACCTACTGAATGTCACTGGGTCCCCAGCCAAAGCACCAGCTAAAACTCCTCCAGCCAATGCCTCACTCAAGGAGCCTGCTAGGCTCCATCTGAGCTTTTCTCAACTGGGGAAAGCCCAGTGGACCAAAGCCTACTGATGTGCTGGTTTTGCTGCCCCATAGCCTTTCTTGCTCAAGAAAGACAACATAGCAGTGAGTGAATGCTCTCCTGCCCCTTCTCCCATTGGGCTTTTGGGAGGGAGAGGAGCCTCGCCATCTGTGCTCTAGAGTGCTGCAACCTCTAGGACATGGGAGTGATGAATCCAGGAAGACAGCTGGAAGCTATTTACCACCGAAAAGCCCAAAATATTCAGTGAAAGTTGTTGCACAGCTAGCACAAGAAGAAGCAGGAACAAAGTCTTCTAGCTGTCCAGACCAATCAGCAAGCTCAGGTCAGAAACTTTTATGTGGAATATTACCTGAGTCCTTGTGGCCTATCATTGCTAACAGACGGCTTTCCTGACATGGCTGCTTCTCCTACTGTCTCCTGCTTTAGCCATATCTAATGATGCCACACACATTTTGAAGCCCTACCCAAGATCTCAGAAAGGGCTGAAGAGCAGCCAACATGGGGAAACAATTTTGTGTAATTTGGGTGAATTCACACCTATACATAATCCAGTGGGACTTCACAGCTTCCCATGATTTGTGAACCTTCACTGTTTGCAAATTCTATTGACAGAGGCCCAAAGTGCTGTTGGAAGCAGGTAGCAGGCCTGCTAAGCTTGGTCGCACGTGCTTTCAGCAATGGTTCAATTACTCAATTCCCTGTGGAAACAGAGCCCAAATTAGAGTAATACATTTTACTAGTTGTTCGGTATTCACTTGAAATCACAATCACATGGCTGCTGTTCCACCTGAGGAACTCCCTTACTGTGAGATTCCACACTGTTTGGCCAATTTAGGCCTCACAAACCACCCACCCTTGAGAAAGAAGGTTTACTGCCGTGGCTGAAATTGGCTAAGTTACGTGGAAAGTCACCTCAGACTAGCCATGGGTGAATCTGTCAATTTCATTCAGTTTCATATTTTCCTGAGCAAAAAATTCATTTTGGCCCATTTCCACATTGGTTTCCAAAATTGGTAAAAACAGAGTCGGCACAAAAATGTGTTTGCATTTTCATGTGCATTTCTCCTAAGATATACATATCTCTCCTCCATCCCTACATCAGGCACCTGCCTATACGATTTTATATGGTTCCAGGGTGTAGTAGTCACCTCAGCGAAATTAGCCCCAAAGTAACTTGCTTCCAGCCAATAATTCAATATGACAATATCTTTTCCGTTCATGATTATGAAAACAAGTTATCTCTACTAATTGCTTTGCATGGCGGTACACATCAAGCATCATCGTGAGCACAAAGCAATCAAAGAAATAGGGAGTTCTCTCTGTTTCTCTTTTTGCATATCGTTCATTGAACATCAGAAGTCTATTTAGGTTGTGAGTGTACTCAATTGGAATTTTGATGACCTTGGTTTCTTTTCCAACTCTAATTAAAATGCTCTAATGATTTGGTGGTTCTTTTTCAAAAAAATGTATTTTGGGATCTCCAGAGTGCAGCTTTTTCTTAATTTTCAAAATTACATGTAAATAAAGACACAGGCATGTAAATAAACTGGAAGCCTTAAGCCAAAGAACTGGCAAGTTCATCCAAATCAAAATATATGACATTCAATCCTGGTTTCCCATGATGCTGCCCCAACAATTACTTCTTGCTCTGGATGACAATGCTACAGTGACAATAGACATAGGCTGAATTCGGACGACACAATAAGCAACTGGGGGTGGGGAAACAATCATCAATTGTATTGACTATCATGTCGTCTGAACGCTGCCATAGTCAACTCAGTACTGATCCTAATCCACACCATGGTTGATTATTTATTACCGTGTTGTGTGGGGAGTACCCCCTAGATGAACAACTGTAAAGTTGATTATTTACCCCACCATTGACTATCGTGTTGTCCGAAGTCAGCCATAGTGTTGGATTTGGACTTAGTCATATTTAAAGTAGGCCGTTTAAATTAATGGGTAGTCATGATGACTTCATGATCCAATTCACAACATTTAAGAGCGTTAAGGGTTGTAAGCTGTGGGATTTCTTCAGAATTTTTTCTCTCTGACTTGCTTGTCTTTTGCCTCAAGTATCCTTCTTCTCCACTCCCTCAGGTGCTACTTTTTCAGTCCATTCCAGTAACCTTCCCTTTGGTCCTCCTTTATTCCTTATTTGGTCTACCTCCTGGAACTTCTCCACAGTCCTCTGTCTGCACCACGAGGTGAGACGTTTAAGACATTAATCCCAGCTCATTTTTTCTCTTCCTGTACAGAAGTTGAAAACTTCAGGTACTTCTTTTTGAGCAATGGAAATATTTGCGAACATTCCGTAATGTCACATCAGCTCAACCAATCAGTATCCGGTTTTGATTGAATTTTCTTTTTAATATGACCTTACTCTCCACTGGAATCGCTTTGGAGTGAAGTGGGAGCTTTTATTTATTATTATTTCATTATGTATTACATTTACATACCACCCCATAGCCAAAGCTCTCTGGGCGGTTTACAAATATTAAAAAAGTTGAACATTTAAAAACCAATATACAAAATTTTAAACCATAAAAGCATAAAAACAAACTACATATCATCACAACTATCCAGGGGTCAGTTAAAAAAGCTCAACATATGCTGTTAAATGCCTGGGAGAAGAGAAAAGTATTAATCTGGCACCGAAAAGATACAGTGTTGGCACCAGGCGAGCCTCATTGGGGAGATTGTTCCATAGTTGGAGGCCATCACTGAAAAGGCCCTCTCCTTTGTTGCCATCCTCTGAGCTTCCCTCAGAGTAGGCACATGGAAGAGGGCCTTGGATGTTGATCATAGTGTACGGATAGGTTAATATTGGCTGTCTCTCCCATCAATAGGATAGGAAAGCAGCTAATTAATATACTGTATGCCATTGCATGCATCTACTTGTTTTCACAGCAGTCTCAAAAACCACCAGAGCAAGGTTGCTAGAGACTCAGAAAATGTGTTGACCTGGTCTCCCTGAGGAAGCTGGATTCAGCTGCAATGTCACTGACATTTGCAATTTGGGGTTCAAATTGGTCCAGCTCAAAATGCTTGGCCTATTATGAAATCAAGTGTCATTTTCTCCCCTGAAAAGCTCTTTTCTGGCTTGAAATGTAGGGATGTGCACTGGATCGGACCCGATCCACGATCCGAGTCCGGTCCAGTGGGAAATCGGATAAATTATCCGATTTCCGATCCCGCAGCTGGATCGGCCGATCCAATCCGAACCGGTCCGAAAAAGCTCCGAACCGGTTCGGCGGATCGGCGGATCGGCGGGCGCCCACTGGCGCCCACCGCCGCTTCCATTGGCGGGCGCCAGCGGGCGCCCGCCGATGAAAGTGGACAGCGGGGGGGGGGGGAGGAGGGGGGCACTTACCTTCTCGGCCCGGTGGCTCCCGTCCGGCGCCGGCGCCTACTACTACTAGCAGGCTCCGCGGCCTGCTCTAGGGTGGCGCGCCGGGTGATGTCATCACCCGGCGCGCTACTCTAGAGCAGGCCGCGGAGCCTGCTGGTAGTAGTAGGCGCCGGCGCCGGACGGGAGCCACCGGGCCGGGAAGGTAAGGAGGGGGTGCGTGGAGGGGAGGAGGGGGCGCGCGGAGGGGGGAGGGGGGAGGGGGGCCCTTACCTTTCCGGCCCGGCGGCTCCCGTCCGGCGCCGGCGCCTACTATTCCCAGCAGGCTCCGCGGCCTGCTCTAGGGTGGCGCGCCGGGTGATGTCATCACCCGGCGCGCTACTCTAGAGCAGGCCGCGGAGCCTGCTGGTAGTAGTAGGCGCCGGCGCCGGACGGGAGCCGCCGGGCTGGAAAGGTAAGGAGGGGGTGCGTGGAGGGGAGGAGGGGGCGCGCGGAGGGGGGAGGGGGGCCCTTACCTTTCCGGCCCGGCGGCTCCCGTCCGGCGCCGGCGCCTACTATTCCCAGCAGGCTCCGCGGCCTGCTCTAGGATGGCGCGCCGGGTGATGTCATCACCCGGCGCGCTACTCTAGAGCAGGCCGCGGAGCCTGCTGGAAGTAGTAGGCGCCGGCGCCGGACGGGAGCCGCCGGGCCGGAAAGGTAAGGAGGGGGTGCGTGGAGGGGAGGAGGGGGCGCGCGGAGGGGGGAGGGGGGCCCTTACCTTTCCGGCCCGGCGGCTCCCGTCCGGCGCCGGCGCCTACTATTCCCAGCAGGCTCCGCGGCCTGCTCTAGGATGGCGCGCCGGGTGATGTCATCACCCGGCGCGCTACTCTAGAGCAGGCCGCGGAGCCTGCTGGAAGTAGTAGGCGCCGGCGCCGGACGGGAGCCGCCGGGCCGGAAAGGTAAGGAGGGGGTGCGTGGAGGGGAGGAGGGGGCGCGCGGAGGGGGGAGGGGGGCCCTTACCTTTCCGGCCCGGCGGCTCCCGTCCGGCGCCGGCGCCTACTATTCCCAGCAGGCTCCGCGGCCTGCTCTAGGATGGCGCGCCGGGTGATGTCATTACCCGGCGCACTACTCTAGAGCAGGCCGCGGAGCCTGCTGGAAGTAGTAGGCGCCGGCGCCGGACGGGAGCCGCCGGGCCGGAAAGGTAAGGAGGGGGTGCGTGGAGGGGAGGAGGGGGCGCGCGGAGGGGGGAGGGGGGAGGAGGGGGCGCGCGGAGGGGGGAGGGGGGAGGGGGGCCCTTACCTGCCCGGCCCGGCGGCTCCCGTCCGGCGCCGGCGCCTACTACTACCAGCAGGCTCCGCGGCCTGCTCCAGGGTGGCGCGCCGGGTGATGTCATCACCCGGCGCGCTACTCGAGAGTAGGCCGCGGAGCCCGCTGGTAGTAGCCGCCGGCGCCGGACGTGCCGAGAAGGTAAGTGGCGGGGAAGGGGGCTTACCCCCCCCCCGGAGCCGTCCGCTTCTATCCGCTGGCGCCCGCGGGCGCCAGCGGATGGAAGCAGGCGGCCCCAGGGGGGGTAGGGAGCGCGGGGGAGGGGGTTTACCTGCCGGGGCCGTCCACAGCGGACGGCCCCGGGGGGGGGGGAGGGAGTTAGGCCCCCCCTTACCCACCCGCCGCCATTTTTTCCTCATAGACTTGCATTGCAATGCAAGTCTATGGGGAAAAAAATGGCGGCCGATCCAAAAATTTCCGATTTTTGGATCGGGATCGGACTCGATCCGGTCCGGGGGGCCTCCGATTTTGTCCGAACCGGTCCGGGACAAAATTGGAGGTCCCGATCCGGGTCCCGATCCGATCCGGGGGGTCCGTGCACACCCCTATTGAAATGTACAAGGCGATTACAAACATGTCTTGTTAGTGTTCCGGCTGACCAGAGGCCTATCCACAACGGTCTTTTACATTTTCCCCTTCCTCTTGCTTAAACAGACACGTCGTTAGCAATTTGGCTTGTCTGACTGCTTGGGGGTGCATTTACAAACATTAATGTTGACTAAGGTGACCAGATACAATCCAGGTCAGGGCTCCTGTAACTTTAACAGTTGTAGAGAAACGGGAATTTCAGCCAATGTCATTTGTATGCAATTAGTTCCTGGTGAGATTCCCTCTTCATCACAACAGTTAAAGTTGCAGGGGCCCAGCCTTCTTTTGTATATGGTCACTCTAGTATAGTGCCTGCACCTTTAACTGTTGTGATGAAGAGGGAATTTCACCAGGAACTAATTGCATACAAATGACCCTGGCTGAAATTCTCTTTTCTCTACAACTGTTAAAGTTACAGGAGCCCTGATCTGGATTTTATCTGGTCAGCCTAATGTAGACCCCTTATGGTCAATTAAACTCTTGCTGACAAAACAATGGCCCTGGACAGGCACGGAGCCTTAAAGTATGGGGTCATGCATGCTGGGCATGCCCCCTATGTCTCCAGGCACACTAACCCTGCCCCCCGTGCCACACACAACAGTCCAGACCTTGCCGTGTTGAATCACCAAGCTCTGAAAGGGAGTTCTACTCAAATTCACTTGAACAAGAGTAGGGGCTCGTCTATATGCCCTGTATACCCCATCGTGGCTGCGCAGTGGGACTGCATCATTTATACGATGCAGCCACCAAGTCACAGCCAAATTGGGCCTCCCCCCAAAACTGCGCTTTCGCGCAGTGTCATTTTACCACGGCCTTTTCAGTTTCTCCAAGGTCACCACGTTGTTTCTTTGTCTGTCAGTGGTGGCCTCGGTCCGGGTTAACCAAGTGGCCATTGTCAGGGGTGGATCCAAGTACTGGGTAAGCGTGGGAACAAGGAGCAGAGGACGGATTTGGTTGGATAGTCCACACTCCCTCCTGCCGTGCAATTTTATTGATTCGGTCTCACAGCAGCGATGCTGTGGGGCTTTGAGGGAATCTTCTACCAAAGCAGTGGCATGTAGAAGCCCCCTAGAACACCTTGCGATTGCAGATTCTGACAACTTCACATCCCTGTACCCTCTTTAAGCCCTCAAGCATTCAGGCAAATGCCTTACCAGGGCTTATGTGATGACCAGTCTATCTGACCAGCAAGTGCCTTCCCTATTTGGGGGGGGGGGGTCAATACTTTCTAGTCTTTTCCAAACCCTTCTCCCTTGCTCTCCTCTGGTGGGAACAGGAATAGCTCTTGATAGGGGACAAATAATTTCTTGAACCATTCTGCAGGGGCTCAGAAAATGGGGAGTTTCCAGCCCCCCAGCCCCAATGCACCTCCTACCCTTCCATTGACTTCTCCATCCATTTTATTAATTGCACTTGTATACAGCTGGACCTAACAAAATCCCTAAGCGCTTCACATGCCAAAGGACTGAAAATCATGATTAAAATCCTCAATTAGTAAACAATTGCAGGTACAGCGAAAACAAAGAGAAGCAATTAATTTTTTTTTAAAAAAAACCCACATTAGAAAACACAAATGACCCTGTTCAGAAGACACCTTAAACCATGACTTTAACCATGGTGGATAAGGCTTTTTGCCTTAATCACCGTGGTTAAAGCTGTGATTTAAGGTGTCTTCTGAACGGGGTCAATATCAATTATAAGCCAGGGAGAGCTTGTGTAAGCAGGTACATTTCCAGAAGTGTTTAAAACTCACCACATGGCAAAATGTGGTGGCAGCAGCAGTGGTGGATGGACAATGAGGAGGTGGGAGACAATTTCCTTCCTGCCCTCTCAGGACTTAAGGAGTTGTGGCCCTTGGAACTTATAGTCTTCTCAAGCCTGGCTGCATTTGAAGAACCTTCCAAATTCATGTTCCATGATGTTCACCACCATCAATGAGTGTCATCACGCAGAGGGAAATCACGTTTCCTTACCGTCACTTCTCCACTTCCGCGTTTGTCCCTCATTACTTCCTTTTTTTGAAAGAGGATGTAAACAACTTGCATGTGGCCCATTCAGTGGGCTGTTTTGATCCCACTGCTTATCCTGAGCTCAGCAGGGGATAGCCGCAATGTCCGTCTTTAAAAATAAGCCGGACTTACTGGGGTGTTGTTTTGTAGTGTGAAGAGGCTAGAAGGGGCGGGAGGTGAGCGGGAGGCAGACGACGTCATGAGAGGAATGCGTGAAAATCCATGAGTGCCTAGTAACGAGCATGCAATAAAACACTGGTCTGACGGGGCTCACAATTTCAAATCCTCCCTTGTTCCCAGGTGTGTTGTTTGAGGGAAGGAAGGATTGGTCGATTTCTCGAGGCAAATTTCCCAGCATGGTGGGCATTATGGGGTAAATGCAAGGTAGGGAGGTCAGAGGAATTCAGTTTAGGAGAGTGGAGCTGAATGAGCTTTCATTGGCTCACACCCCTGGACTTTAATTCGACTTCCTCCAGCAGGCCCAATGAGTCAGCAGATTTCCAGTCTTCTAAATTCGCGCAAACCTTGGCTGTAATTCAAACAAATTTGCCTAATAAATACAATTTGGGAAAACTGTGTCCGCAAATGACACAACTGGTACAATTTGTGACTGTAATTTGTGCAAATCTCTACTTTGCAAATCACAACTGATGCACAAAAATTATATACAAAAAGTCCCCAGAGCTCAGGGAAAACTCAGAAAATGCTGAGATAGGCATGCTGAAGAACTCCGGCAAACCTCAAAAGAGGATGGAATTCTCAGCGACTGACATCCGTAGCACAGGCCAGATAAGACCAAACTACAGTTCCCGAGGGCACATCAACATGCATGGGGCACCATCACCATGCATCACAGGTATTATTAGTAGGGGTGTGCATGGACCCAAAAAATCAGTTCGGAATTGGAACCAGAACCGATGCCTCGGATCGGATCGGAGGCTGCCTGGTTCGGTTCGGAGCCAATTCCAATCTGAAAATCAGACGTCTGATTTTCAGATCGGATGCCATTTTAGGTGTTTTCGCCATAGGCTTACATTGGGGGAAATAAAGCTGTCCCCAATGCAAGCCTATGGTGAAAACATGGGGGTGGGTGAGTGAGGACCTAACTCCCGCTCCCCCCCTCCCTGTCCCTCCCCCCCACTTGCGCTCCTTACTTGACAGGGCGCCCGCTTCTGTCCGTTGTTCCAGTCTACTGAGAAACAGGCTTCGCAGCCTAGTTCTCAGTAGAGCGCCAGGTGATGCACCTGGCTCTCTACTGAGAACTAGGCCGCGAAGCCTGTTTCTCAGTAGATTGGGATGGCAGTGGATGGAAGCGGGTGCCCAGGCAGGTAAGTGGGGCCTTCCCCCTCTCCCCACTTGTGCTCCTTACCTGCCAGGACACCCGCTTCTGTCCACTGCTGTCCATTGTTCCAATCTACTGAGAAACAGGCTTCGTGGCCTAGTTCTCAGAAAAGCACCAGGTGATGACCTGGCGCTCTACTGAGAACTAGGCCGCGAATCCTGTTTCTCAGTAGATTGGAACAGCGGACAGCAGCAGATAGAAGCAGGCATTCCAGCAGGTAAGTGGGGCCCTCCCCTCCCCCCACTCATGCTCCTTACCTGCTGGCATCCTGCGCTTCCATCCGCTGCTTCCGTCCTACTGATAAGCAGGCCTTGTGGCCTGTTTCTCAGTAGTACGGAAGCAGCGGACGGCAGTGTGGGACATCGGCAGGTAATGGGGGACCTCCCCCTCCCTTCCCCCTCCCCCTTCGTGCTCTTTACCTGCTGCCTCCTCGCTGCTGTCCACTGCCGCCCCCTGCTTCAGTACTACTGAGAAACAGGCCTTGAGGCCTGTTCCACAGTAGAGCGAGGGCACGCCGAGTGATGACGTCACCCGGCGCACTGGCAATCAATTGTGGAACAGGCCGCAAGACCTGTTTCTCATTAGTACGGAAGCAGCGGGCGGCAGTGGACGGCGGCGAGGAGGCAGCAGGTAAGGAGTGCGAGTGGGGGGAGGCGGGGAGGAGGTCCGATCCTCCGATCTTTTCTGATCCGGATCGGGTCCTTTCGGATTGGATGAGATCGGACGATCCAGCTGCAAGGATTGGAATCGGATAATTGTATCCGATTTGGCCTGGATGAGGTCCGGATTGTGGATCGGACCCGATCTGCTGCACACCTCTAATTATTAGGGCGGGGCACATGGAGTCCTGCCCCTGAAACTATTTACTAGGTGCCTGGATCTTTTTTTCCAAGAGCCCTGAGTGTCCATCAGTGCCAAGGTATGGAAGCTTAATTGTCATGCAGGTGCAGTTCTCAATAGAGATTGCAGATGGGGTGACAAAGGTTAATGCCACAACATCCACCTCCAAATTCCCATTCTAGGGTAATTAAGATTTTTTTTTAAAAAAAAATGCATTGGTGTGCTAATGGAAGCTTTCTTTCTAAGCTTAAGTGTGAGTGTGTGTGTGCGTGTGTGTAAAAGATCTGATGATTTACCAGCCACTCTTTTTGAGCACTTTTCACAAATGCCCACAGCTATGGCAAATTAATTGTAACTGAAGAGCAACTACTGATTTTAGGATGAGCTGGGGATGGGGTGCAAATTAATTAATTAATTAATTAAGGATGCAGTCCTATGCATGTTATTTTCTTCCCAAAGGTATCTGGTTGGTCAGTGGTAGAACACAATGCCAGACCAGATAGGCCATCCATCTGATCCAATGGAGCTCTTCTTATGTTTCGATGCGTAGGGTTTTACTGTATACTTCAGTGTAGGCTGAACCAGTTCTTGTGCCAAATATCAGCCCATTTCCTCAAAACACAACTCTGGTGACTGTTGTGGGAGGGAAGGATGGTAACTGATCTATGAATGCTCAGTTGATGGGAGGGGCCATAGACCCATGATAGAGCACCAGCTTTTCACGTTGAAGGTCCCGGGTTCGATCCCTGGCATCTCCAGGTAGGGCAAAGGAAAGAATCGTGCCTGAAACCCCGGACAGCTGCTGCCAGTCAGTGCCAACAATATTAGGCTAGATGGACCAGTGATCTTACACAGTATAAGGCAGCTTCCTATGTTCCTTTGGCATGTTGGCTTTATTCTGACCTTCAGTGGAACAGGTGAGGCATGTCACATGTTTAGCCTGGCGAAGAGAAGATTGAGGGGAGACATGATAGTACTCTTCAAATACTTGAAAGGTTGTCACACAGAAAAGGACCAGGATCTCTTCTCGATCAACCCAAAATGCAGGACACGGAATATTGGGCAGACTCTATTCTGAGCTTCAGCTGAATATATAGGATGATAGCTTAAGAGTGTGGCATATGCTTTGCATGTGGGAGGTCCCAGACCCAACCCTTGGCATCTCCAGTGATAAAAGGTATCAGGGACTTAGCTAAAAGGGAGGAAGGAAAGCAGATTTTCATGGGGGAGAAAGGTATGTTTAAATGTTAATAGGGATGACAGAGAAATCCACTTGGAGGTGGAGTTGGATGGGTTTTCCTAGGTTTGGCTTTCCTGACTTTGTTTCGGTTCCCACTGCAGCAAGTTGGGCCAGTTTCTGGATTTGGCGGGTGGGGCATTTTGCACATTTGTTTTCCATGCATTCCACAACCTGCACACATTTCTGAGCGATCTGTGCAAACTTCTTCGCAATTTGCACAAACTTGGATGTAAGTCGCGGAAATAGTGGGATTTCCCCAAAATAATGCGCAAAAAAAAAAAAGCTCCCGGAGTTCAGGGAAACGCCTGAAGCTTAGCTCACAAGCGCAAATAGAGCCGTACACACTGTGGATCTCTGTAGAGTAAAAAAAGATATGTATTTCCCAGCAATGGCATCCCTATCTCTCTTACAGGTAGCAGGTAGCAAGAGGCGATTTGCCTTCACTCTCAGTAGCTGTGATCAGAAAAGAAATCCACCTCCCTGCACAATTAGAGGCTTTGGAAAAGGCTTCCCATTAGCACCAGTTAACATCATCACCCCCCATGTGAGAGAAATCCATCTTTGCATGCAGTATAATACTTTGTATAGGCTTTATACTTCTCTTTTGAAGATTTGTTACATTCTTAATGCAACTACAGGGAACAGGGCCGGCCCTACCGTTAAGCGTGAAGCAACTGCCCTCAGGCTGCAGATGCTTGAGCGAGCACAGAGGAGGAACCAGCTGTTGGAGGACAGCTGTGTTTGCCAGATGACCTGGCCTCAGCCCCCTAAGCTAGCCTGCCACTGTGCCTCAAGGTGGCAAGCTGCTGCCTAGTCATCAGTGTGGAAGGAAGATTCAACGGCCACTCTGGTTGGCTTTTGTACATGGAATGGGGGGAGACCCATCTTGTGCTTTGCCCCAGATGGCAAAATGTCACTGGCAGGCCCTGCCAGGAAATTTCTTCTAAACCCTGATGGATGATTCCCCTGGGTCTCCCCTCCTTCTTCCCTTTCCTGTCTCTGAGTATCACTGGGTAAATTAAGCTTAATGTGTCATTTTCGCAAGCTCTGTGACACTCCTCCAGGGCTGGTTACATTTGCCATTTCTGAAGCCCAAATAAGTGAGCTTTTAATGAGCACAAAGGCTCGTTTAATAGTTGATTCAGGTACTTAGTGGTCCACGTTATTTAACTGTGGCAGAATTACAACACGTAAATGGTGGAATGATTAATAGACCTACCTGCTATATATGCAGCGCGTGCTAACAGTTCTTTAATGCTGCAAACTATCTTAAGAATTTATTATTGTTTGGGGAGAGTGTGGGAAGGGAAACCAGGTCCAGCTGAGTTGTGATGCGTTGCCTTTTCAATGGGCCATTGTGCCGAAAGAATAGTGCTGTTTACTAGTGATGGGTGGCTCCCCTCAGTTCAACTCAGTATCAACTCGGTGTTTATGTACTCTTTCAAAGAATTATTAAGGGGGAAACTTCATCTGCTTTTTGCAGAATCTCTCCTGGCTCGTAACATTGAGGCATGTATGCCAGGAGCATTGCTAGGCACTTTAAAGATTCAGGGCCCAAGGCCATATGACATAAATCTGCAATATAATAACATCAGAACATCAGTAGAGCCCTGCAGGATCAGACCAAGGGTCCATTTAGTCCAGTACTCTGTTCACACGGTGGCCAACCAACTGTCAAACAGGGACCCATACGCAGGACACCGTACAACAGCACCCACCCCTGTTCCCCAGAAACTGGTGTGTGTGCATGGCAAAGCCAGGAATTAATTTCTCATCCAAATCACATGAATTATAATTCATTTACGATGTAATCCTATGCATGTTTTAGGCAGGAAAAAAGGCCTAGAATTCCCAGCATGCCCCATCATAGGACTGCGCCCTCTCTATGAATTGCCAATGAAAGAAAAGAAAACAAGGCAAAAAGGAGGACAATGGAAGCATCGATTTGCATTCACTTTGCATGTGCTTATATGCATAGATGAAAACTTAGAAATAATTATATCTCATAGTGTGGACAACAGGCATCAGGCAACCTGTGTGCCTGCCCATTCAGTCTGTTGCCCAGGTGCTAACCGGTGATGGACAACCATTCTTTTGGTTCATTAACTTTAAACCAGAGTCGGACAGAACAACCCTTAGAATAGAGGACGGCTTCAGATGGAGGATAGTCCTCTGTAAAAGAGGAGATCTGATCACCCTAGCACGACATGAGTGCAATAGTATGTTTTCTTGAAAGTAAATGGGAATGGATTCACCTGGGCTTAGTGTTCATAGGAACTCATGGATGAATGGGTATTTTGAATTCTGGCTGCTCCAGTCCAAACCCAAAATGTCGGCACTACTGTTGATCAAAATCCACTCAACAGATGAATGAATATTCTCCAGATTCAACCTTGAATCTAGGGATGGGCAAAATCGCTGGCGTGGCACTAGGCAGGTGCTTGCCCCGCCATGCTGCCACACACCCCAAGGCCTTGGCAAGTGATTGGCAGACGCCCGCAGATGCTGCCAGCTGGCACATTTCCCTCTTCCTCACGTATGGCGGCTGCCATGGTTGCAAAAGGGGGAAATGCGCAATTTCCCCCATTGGCGTGGGGATGACGACGTGCGAGGTCCCAAGGCTCTGGAGGTTGTGCATTTCCCCCATCCACACTAATGTCAGCTGCCATTGGTGTAAAAAGGGGAAATGCGCAATTTCTGGAGCCTCCAGAAATTGCACACTTCCCTCTTTTGCGCCAATGGCAGCTGACATTAATGTGGAGGGCAGAAAGGTGCAATTTCGGCAGCGGCTACGGGCGGCTGCCAAGCGCTTGCTGAAAGCTCGTGAGTGGTCTGCAGAGGTCTGTGCTCACTGCTGGGCCCCCTGAATGGGTCCGTGAGGGCTGGATGCCTGGTCCCAGTCAGAAACCCTATTGGAAACTCTGACTTAGATCCGTGTGAGATTGCAGGCTTTGTTGCTTTCTGTTCACAAGAAAATCCATTCCCCAAATGTACGCATTAAACTCTGTGCATCTTCTCCTATTGATTAAACCATATTTCTGTGATCCCCCCCCCCCAAGTATGATTTTTATCCACATATTTAAAATATATGCATGCTGATGAATGGACATTTTGGTGTTCACGAGTCACACTGCAAGCTCAAAAATGTACGGGCTTTCACTGCAGATTGTGTCTGAGTCCTGGGTAAATCCTGATAAAAAATGAATTGAAACAAATTTCTCATCCCTCCCTAAGCTCTTCTTCGCACATGTACATTTATTCAATACAATGCATTTGAGTTACTTTGCTCGCTTACATTACAAATCACCCCCACCCAATCACCCCATTTTTGTATACCACCGAAGAAAACGGACATCCTGCAATAAATATAACCCAATTTTCATTTCCGCTGCTCCAGTGATCTCAGCCGTTTGTGTCTCCACTCAAATCCATACGACATGATAGATCTTAAACCTGTTATACCTCCCTGGACCAAATATTGCCTGCACTACAGAAATGTAATCTGGAGGGAAGGCAAATAACACTTTTTGTGGCAGATTGTTTTAAATAATAGCAGCTGTTTGATGCTGGTTCAGAAAGTTTGGGATCTGGAAATTATTCCCAGCACAGAAGTTGAGTGGGAAGAACATAGATAGAGCAGAGATGAGGAACAAAGATTCTGCATCATATAAAAGTGTATTATTTATTTAGACACGTAGCCCACCCTGTCTTGTGGACTCATCTTTAAATACACATTGGCATGAATGCAATGCTATTGCACAACTCTCCTCAGCCTTAGTGCAATCTTGATTTCATGCGAATCATACTATACTTTCAGCTTTAAGGCTAAGGTCACCAAATTTGGATATTTGATTTGCTACCAGGCAGAAATCTCTGATGACACTATGCATGTTGAATCAGGAGTAAGTGCCACTTAGTGCTTAGTCCCAGGTAAGCATATGTTGCAGGGGTGGGCCACTTGTAGAGATGGACTGACTCAACCATGTCCGGTTCCATCAGAGGCCCACCAAGCCGCCACCCACCCCTATTTGGGGGGCCATGTGAGCACCTTTGCGGCCCAGTGAGTGCACGACAAAGCTGTGAGGCCACCTGCCCTCATCCAGAGCCACTATTGTTACACACTATGAAGGCTCTGGAAATTGCATATTTCCCATGTTGCGTAAATGGCGGCCGTAATGGTCCCAGGCATTTAACAACATATGTTGAGGGTTTTGTTGCTGTTGTTTGACCCAGAATAGTTGCTTTAAATGGATATTGTGTTTATAATCTGTTTTATGCTTTTTAAATTTTGTATATTGTTTTTTTAATGTTCAATGTTTTTAATTTTTGTAAACTGCCCGGACAGCTTTGGCTATGGGGCGGTATATAAATGCAAATAATAATAATAATAATAATAATGGCGTGAAAGGAGCATTCATGCTTGTTCAGAGAAGGCTATCCTTCTTATTATTGTTATTATTTTATTTATTTATATACCGCCTTTTCCCCAATACTGGGCTACAAGCCCCTCCCAATGCTGGGTGGTACCCTTCCATTACCCTTCCTATTATAATGTAATACACTTTTTTCTTCTTTATTGTTATGGTATGGGGCCTCTGAATCTTGAGATGGATTAGGGCCTCAGCATGTCTAGTGTAGCTATAGTGACCAGATACAAATGAGGACAGGGCTCTTGCAGCTTTAACTATTGTGATGAAGAGGGAATTTCACCAGATGCTGTGTGAATACAAATGGCACCTGCTGAAATGCCCTTTTCTATTCAACTGTTAGAGATACAGGAGCCCCGTCCTCCTTTCCATAGGGTCATCCTATCCTGGCCAGCATGGCCAATGGAGATGGACAAGAGGAGTTTTAGACCTACCCCCACTTTCAAAATGTCACAAGACCGGGCGTTTTTTGGTGGAAATTTTCCACTCCGTGTGCATTGCAAATTGAAGTGATTTAAGAAAAGATTTAAAAGATTTGGGCAGGGGAGTGCAGTTTTTGATACAATGGTCATTTGGAATATACAAAGGATCAGTAACCTACTTCAAAAGGTATTGGTATTTTCTGTCAAACATTTCTTAAGAGTTGATGATATCTATCTGGGATATATATAATTCATTCAAAAGTACATTCTTACTGAAAATTTCTTTTGTGGAAGAACAATCAAAACCAAAATCAAAGAGATTTTCTTTAATGCAAAGGAGCTAAATTATGGATAATATCCCTAGAATCCTATCACTCCTCGTGAAGGAAAAAACACAACATACAACCTACTTGCACACATTATGTGCCAGCATTTCTTAATCCAGCGCTGATACGTGGCATATTGCAATTGTACGCAATTACAGTTAGCTATAATTAAGAACAATTACAGCTTTTATTTCTCTGCTCGTTCTTTAAAAAGGACATTTGTAATAAAACTCGCCTCTTCTCCACTGCCTCCCTTTCCACATTCTGCTTTTTTAAAAAGGTGAATGTAATTATACATCCCTCTAACATTGCCAATAATTAGTTTGACTCTAGTATCTCCAGAAACCGTTTTCGTTTTATCTGTCAGCTCCACCATCCACCTTCAACAGAACACACTATAAAATTTCCATCATTAACCTTTGTCACCTCATAAATCTGCAAAGAAACCTGAACAAAATGGAAGGTTTCATCACTTTAAAAAGGCATTTTCAGGCCAAACTAAAGGTTCATAATGAACTGGGCAGATTTTCTAATCCACCCCCCCCCCCCGCCCGCCACACACAGACACACTTTAAAAGGTACAAAACATTGTTTTGTGTACCGCAATGAAATTACTTTCCTGTTATTAAATTGAGAATTATACAAAAAAAGAACTATGTGGGCTTCGTATTTTAAATGAGTTTACCCTTCCAATGCAACTCCTCATTAAAAAAAAAGTTTCATGAAACAACTGGAGATGACGCTTTTATTAGAGCACCTCGCTTTTAAGACTAGGAACACAGACTTTCTTGTTACACAGAACACTTCCTCAGGAATAGCCAATTAAAGCCTGCACAATTAGTTTGTTTTAGGGTTTGGATTAAATATTACAGAAGGTCTTCAGGATTGGCTCTGGTGAATCTCAAGAGAAATGTTTCCAAAGTTACTTCTTAACGGAAATATAGAGGTGTTTGACATGGTGCTTTATGACAATCATAAGCAAAAGTGAAAGCTCCCTACCCCCAAGGTCACTGTCTATCCAAGGTAGGGTGACCATATGGAAAGCTGGACAGGGCTCCTGTACCTTTAACTGTTGGACTGAAAGCAGAATTTCAGCAGGTGTCATTTGTACGCATGCAGCACCTGGTGAAATGTCCTCTTCATCTCAACAGTTAAAGCTGCAGGAACTATACTAGAGTGACCAGATACAAAAGAGGGCAGGGCTCCTGCAGCTTTACTGCCACACACTGATAAGATTTTTTCCCCCCAATGAGTCAGTGACCTTTTATAGAAAAGAAGGTTTCCCATCCCTGCCAGGGCTGGTACCAGACTTTAGTGGCCCCTTGGCTCAGCGCTGCCGATGTGCCCATTCATGTGGGGGGGGGGGAATGCCATCTTCCCCCCCCCCCCCACTGGCCCTGCCCCACACTTCTCTTGACATCAGAGCCCTTCTTGGGCAATCCATCGTGGGATGTTCACCTGCCACGCAGTCAAGGATAGAGGAGGAGGATGAAGAGGGGAAAGTGGCCCATCTCCGAAAGCCAACTCTCATCCCTGTTCGAAGCCAACCTTGGACAACCTGTGGCACGCTAGGCCAAATGCAGCCGACTAACCACTCAATGAAGTACTCGGTTTTGCTGTCTGAAATGCAACAGGAGGGGCATCAAGAAACTGGCAGAATGCAATACATGGGCTTGGCAGGCCACTGGTTTTGCAGACACATGTTGGGGTCAGGGTGGTGGGCCCACACTCAGGTGACTTCTGGAACCCCACTTGGAGTGAATCCTCCTGCCTCTCCCCTGAAGAGGCAGGAGGTAATAGCTGTGGTTTCCCCCAAATAACTACCTTGCCTGCCTGTCTGAGGCAGCAAGGAATTGACCATGGCAGCTAGAAGAGCCAATCACTACCCAGAGGAATAAGGGAAGGGAAGAAATGGCAGTTCACCCGTCACTCCATGAAGGAATGGTGGATTGAGGAATGGTCACTCAATTCCTCACAACAGTACTGGCAGGGAACAGATGGGGAGGAGGAGCCACCACTATCACCACCACAAGTGAGAAGGTTGTGCGGAGAAGAGGGCAGAGAGAGGATAAGCGGTGGCAGCTGCTGTGTGGCAGTAGAGAAATGGTGGGGCTATGTGGTGGGACTCAATAGCCGCTCAAGGTGCCAGTCCTCAATGCCAGCTCAACAGCTGCTCAAGTCGGTCTTCCTCAGTGCCAGCTCAGTGCAGACCTTCCTCTCCCTGAAGCCACAAGACTAGCTACCCTTTCTGGCTATACACTTGTCTTCAGACAACATCAGTTGCCTTCTATCAGGGCTTTGCAACTTGTGACCCTCCAGATGTTGGAGTCCATCAGCCCTGCCTAGTCCATCAACTGGAGGAGCATGATTTGTCCACCTGTGGTTACTGAAGCAGCAAGATACGGTCATGTCCCCGGTGCAAAGCCATTGGTCCAAACAGACACACGTCTTCAGACATAGATTTGACAACTGTTCAATGATGGCGTTAATCATTCAACAGGTCAGTTTTTGAGACATGAGGTGATGGCAGGCCTATGTTCTTCATGAGAGACAGGGCAGAAATCTATAAGAAGTGCCATGCTGGATGAGACCATGGGTCCAGCTTTCTATTCACACGTTGCAATAGCACCCGCCCATCCATGTTCCCAGCAACTTGCTTGCTGCCTCTGATACTGGAGGTAGAACATAGCCATCAGGACCAGTAGCCATTGATTGTCTTCTCAAGGAATTTATCCAACCCCTTTTGAAGCCATCCAAATCGGTGGCCATCACTACATTTTGTGGTAGTGAATTCCATAGTTTAACTCTGCACTGTGTGAAGGAATTCCTTTTATCTGCCCTGAAACTCCCACCAATCAGTTTCGTGGGATGACCCCAGGTTCTAGTAGCCTTTGATAGTCTTCTCCTCCAGGAATTCATCCACCCCTTCCCTTTTAAAGCCATCCAAATTGGTGGCCATCACTACATCCTGTAATAGTGAATTCCATAGTTTAAGTATATGTGCTGTGTGAAGAAGTCCTGCCTTTTTTCTGTCCTGAATGTCCTACCAATCAGCTTCATGGGATGACCCCATTGGGTTCTAGTATTTTGGGAGGGGGAGAAAAATATCTCCCTATCCCCATTCTCCACACCCTGCATACTCTTGCACACCTCTATCAGGTCTCCCCTTAGCCTCCTTTCTTCCAAGCTAAACAATCCCAGCTGTTGTAACCTTCCCTCAGGCTACTGTAGAATGCAGGTTGCTAAGCAAAATGGTAGCTGGTGCCAGGTCTCTCCCTCCATCAGCTGCTCCCTTCAGAACTTCTAATTCAACATGGCTACTGGTCTGACATCATTAAGACACACCTTTCGCTAGCCCCCAACTAGCAACGTGGCGCAGGAGTGGCAAAATACACATTGCAAAATACGTATCAGTTGCATTGTGCCAGTTAATTTAGACGTTATACCAAGAAGAAGGGGAACTCAACACAAAGCTGCCATTTCGGTGGCAACCCCGTGCCCTTTGTAACATGTATTTCTGGCAGACAATCTTTGAACCATGGAATTTAGATTTAACAAGAACAACTTTTCGCAGTCATTTGATGCGATTGATTCCCCCCCCCTCCTTTTAAAAAGAAAATAATAGCGTCAGCCTTCCATGTTCAAGCACTTGTTTAGCCAATAGGCCATGGTTGTAAGTATCAGAGAGGAAGCAATTTCCTTGATGTTTTTCAAACAAGTAGCACAAGAAATTCACACCTTCCTGAGAGCCTCTCAAGGTAGGTAAATGTTGCAGCTTTTAGAAGTGCAAATTAAAGGCAATTATAACCTGGCCAACCTGCCTTATCATTAAAATGCCTGGCAGAATTCTGTCTTTGTGAGGTGGAGATTGTGTTTCTTTCAACGCATCCAACTGTGTGAGTTCACTGTTTCAAAAAGACTCCGGAGATACTGTTTTTCCCCGATAAAAGCAGAAGCAACTGGGGAAACTCTTCAAAATCCTTCTTCAGGAGATACACATGATACCAACAGACATATGTGCTAATATATCATCAGACAAGATTCCCCCCTTCCCTTTGTTATCAAAGTCAAAAAAGAAGTGTGGAATTGACCAAGATGTATTTTATTTTTATTTTATTTTTTAAAAAAAGGTGGGTAACCGTCAATCACCGGTCCAGAGACAACCATGGAATATGAAAATAAAGCTTCTGCAGCAATGGAAGAATCTTTTTCAAGCACAGACAATATGGCCCAGTGGGTAGAGCTCCACCCCCCCCACACACACAATGGATTCCTCTGACATTTCCACCTTATGTACATGGAATTCTCAGTTGTTGGCAGTTGTTTGAATTGGCTAATGCAACTAGTCCTCAAAGAGTGTACAAGTGTGGAGCGCAAACTCCTACTTTAGAATCTATCTCCTGTATCTTTTAACAGTTGTTTAGAAAGGGGAATTTCAGCATTTGTATGCATGCAGCACCTGGTGAAATTCCCTCTTCATCACAACGGAGCTGCAGGAGCCCTGCCCTCTTTTGTATCTGGCCTGATGCAACAGCTGTAACAGTTGTGATGACGAGGGAATTTCACCGGGTGCTGCATGCATACAAATGAGACCTGCAAATTTCAAACGGTAATGGAGTTTTTCACTTTGCATTTTGGTTCAAAAGTGTAACCTTAGGCAAACTCACATTAAAATGTGAACCCATTTCTCCTCCATTTCTAATCTGTACTGGTTCCAAGAATCTGAGCCACACTGGAGTTAAGTTTAGAAATCCACATGGCATTTACTTTGGCAACGGATTCAGAAGCAAATGTAATGCAGTCAAATGGGGTGGGGAACCCAATGTATTGGAATAATAGTCAAGTTTTTATTGGTCCAGCTCCATGGTTGCATGAAGTAGCACTTTCCTTTTGTTTTTCCTGAACCGGAGGTCAATCAATTTCATTGGGTCACCCCAAATTCTAGTATTATGTGATTGTTTCATTCACTGCTTTGTCGATGGAAACAGAGACCTCCGAACTTGGCCTATACATGATCTCGTTAACTTAGCCCTTGCTTTCAATGTTCTTAGAAGTTGCAGATTGATCGAGATAACCAAGCCCGGGCATAGAGCAACATTTATTTTTTGCTGAGAATAAATAGGCAGTCGGGAGATCATGTGGCTTGAAAGCTTGGTTACACTTCCTTTCTTTCTCAAAAGAGAACAGACTGGTCAGATTCTCTAGGGAACAACATTCATCATTGTATTTGCCTTGCCCAAGGATTTAGAAGCCATGCAGTCAAGTGGGGAATCAAAGGTGAACCGCTTGTCTTATAACATCATAGATGTTTGGATTGATGTGTGTTAGAAGGATCATGGGGCAACCTCCCAAAACTGTAGACACCAGAAAAGTTAATAATGAGACTGGGTCACTAGGAAGCTTGCTGTTCCATGGTGGGCATTTATATTCCACAATAACGCTTGCAAGCCCAGGCTGAGAACTATAAAGCTCCAGAGATGGCAGAATGGTAGATACGAGACACAGTACCCATGTAGACCATTAGAACTTGACCTTTGGATTTCTGGAAATGCGAGTCAGCTCTAATCTCATCAATGTGACCCCAATCTGTCCTCCTGCATGCAGTTGGGGAGCTCTTTACAGCAGCCAAACAAAAACCTCAGGCTATGGGATCGTCAGATCTCATAAGCCAAATAGGGTAAGGCTTGGTTGGTACAGCGAAAGGAGCCTTAGAGAAATGGCTACAGATTCCAAGGGGATCATGGTTGGTAGTTCTATCAGCGTTTTTGCTTTGACCCACATCATCGGTGACCTCTTGACTGTACTGTTAGGCCCTTTCTACACCATAGGGGTGTAGAGGGAGGGAGGGTGATCCCGGAAGTACCTAATACACACCATTGGTGCACAGGGACCAGCAGGGGGCCATTCCAGGCAAACAGCCTGGTGTAGAAACGGCCTTAGAGAACAGAAATGGGAATGTGGGGGGGGGGATCTCAAGGACTGATTGAGTCTCCCCGTTTCTGAGGCTGACCTACCTCATAGAGTTGTTGTAAAGACTGAGGGGGGATCATATACTCCTCCCGAGATCTTCGGAAGAAAGAAAGACTAACAAAGTTGAGATTGTCAGGTTTAAACTATCCAAACAGCATTCCCTTCCTCTCATAAACACACACACACACACACACACACACACACACACACACACACACACAATGATTTAGAATTGACAAACCAGCTAAAGGTTCACAAAAAAAATTATATGCTTATACGTTGCATCAACGGCTACAAGGTTTATGTGCCAGATGAATTGCTAAAGCTTTAGTTGAGTCATTTGGGGGTGGACAAGCATAATTGGTGAGTAAAAGGGCAGAAATCCTCTGGTTTTGTGGCTGTTCTGGAGTGTGCCTGGAATAGGGAATGGATAAAGGAAATATTAAAGCTGGTCTTTCCTTCTAAACAGGGCTGTTCTGATGTTGTCTCCCCTCCAGGATTGTCCCTTGAGTGATATTGGATGTCAAAGGAAGCAGCAGTGATGCTTCTCTCTATCATGCCTGGCTCCAGCTCCAGCTGAGAGCCCCCCTCCCTCCCGCTATCAACTGTCACTGCTGAGGCCATCAGAGGGAAAGGAAATGGCAGCCAGGCATCTCCTCATCATGCCTGGATCTGTATGAGAGGAGAGGAAGCGGCAGCCCTTCCACTGTGTCCTTCCACTCCTGAACTGTGCAACTAAGAATCTAGTGCCTAAATTTCCTTTTTTTCCTCCTCCCTCCCAACAGCCTTTCCTTTTGTGCTGTTTTTTTTTTTTTTTAAGATTGCAAGCCTGCGGGCAGAGACTGTCTTAAGAATTATATTTGTAAGCCGCCTTGAGAGCCCTTTTTAGCTAAAGGGCGGGATAAAAGTGTTATAATAAATAAATAAATAAATAAATGTGCACCTTGGGCTCAAATACTCCTTTCTTCCTTTACTCCTCTCACAGGAGCTGAAGGCACCAGATGAGTCCAACCAGGTGTCTTACTCTTTTCATCACAAGTAGGGATGTATGAGAAATTGATTTCATTTGCGGACCAAAAAAGAAAATAATAATAAAAGGTTTTCAACAGCATACATGTCAAAAATGCATATATTTCAAATTGAGTGCATTTCAAAAGCATGCACAAATACACTTTACTCATGGGAGAACAATGCATACATTTCAAAGATGTAGTCATTTGGAAAGATAAAGATTGATCGATTGACTGCATTTCTATATTGACCAATAGCTGAAACTCAGATTTTCATGCAAAAAGAAAAAAAGCTTGCAATCCGATATGGAATTGAGTCAGAACGACTTTGAGATGGAATTCTGAGAAGTTCAGTGATCTCATGTTTTGTTGATTTGCACATCTCTAGCCACAGGGCCAGCTGTCATACAGCGGATGCAATTTACCAGATCTTTGCTGCTACTCAGTGCCATCCAGACAGGAGTACTGAAGCTCATCAGCCCAGTATATCAGGTGGTCTGAGGAGCCAATAGGGGCCTGATTGTGGCCTTGGGCTTGGTTCCCAAATCTTAGCAGGGAAGCTCGGAGGTCGGCAACAAGGGAAAGGGCCTTCTCTGTGGTGGCCCCCCATTTGTGGAACGATCTCCCTGATGAGGCCCGCCTGGCACCAACATTGTTACCTTTTCGGTACCAGGTTAAGACTTTCCTCTGCTATCAGGCATTTAGCAATATTTGATAAGCCTGGGTCTGGTTTTTTTTTTAGGCTCATAGCTTTTAAAGTTATTATGGTGGTTTTAAATGTATGTGTATATTGTATGTTTTTGCAGTTTTAATTTTTGTATATTGTTTTTAAGTGTTTTAATCTCATGTGAAGTGCCAGAGAGATTTGGCTATGGGATGGTATACAAATGCAATAAATAAAATAAATAAATAAATAAATAAATTCATCAGTCAGAGTAGTTGCTCTAGAGCAGGAGTAGGCAAATTATGGCCCTCCAGATGTTGGAGTTCAACCCCCATGATCCCTTAGGGTTCGCTATACCTGCTAGGGCTGATGAGAACTGTGGCCCTCCAGATGTTGTTGGACTCCAATTCCCATAAGTCCCAGCCAGCATAGCCAATAGTGAGAGAGGATGGAAGGTGCAGTCCAACAACATCTCTACTGGCTCCTCTAAGTCACCCCCTTTACCTTGGACTGGTACTTTTTGAAAGCTGGCCATCAACCCGATCTTGACTACGTTCTAGCCTTTGGATCATCTGAATTTCCTTCCCTGTTGTGAATTTTGACCTTTGCCAAACCTGGACTACATACTCCCTTCTGAGCCTCCTAACATATACATTTTTGAACACACATTGAGAATGACATCACAAAATCCAGAGAAGTGCAAATACTGAAGGGTAACTACATAACTACGTGCAATGACAATATGAATTAATGAAACAAACTTTGGTTTTTATATTGGTTTGAGAAATTAAAAGTACCTAGACCGGTATTACAATGTGAACCGAATGAAATTTCCTTTTCATCCCCAACATTGAACTGAGTTCCCCCATGCCAAGAGCTTGGTAGACCAGTGAAACACAGCGGTGAAACCGTTGTACTTGTGTTTACTTTGAGATTGGTGCAGGCGCAAAGCAATCTGGAGGGGGTGGACTGAAAGGAGGCAGATTCCCACCCCAGAGGCTGAAAACGCAAATGCACGTGTCCACAAGCGCATGCTTGATTCACCCAGGTCCATAATACTTCTAGGGTCAAGGCTCATGCAGCAGGTTTCCAATAGCCAAGGGATGAGCAAACTCACCTGGGTCTGACTCGTGGGGTGCTCACCCCTCCCACCTTCACTGTTTTGCCCTGCTCACCTGCTGCATGAACTTCTTTGGCGACCTAGCGAGCGTCTGACGAGTGCCTGGTAGCCATCTGCCTTGCTCATGAACCTCCATTCTATGTGACAATGGAGGCTCCAGAAATTGCGCATTTCCCCCATTGTGTAAATGGGGGATGTACAGGCTCTGGAATGCTGTCGATGGCTGCTGGGTGCTCATCAGGCTGCGTGGGCCCTTGACCCACAGGTCCGCAAACACGCCATGGGTGCTCAACTGGGTGGACCCAAGGGAGTCCGTCGGAGTCTGGACCCAGTCGGGCATCCGCAACGTCCCTCGCGCAGGCTCTTGGCTCGTGTGTTGGGGCAAGGAAGCAGGAGACAGAAGGAGGAGTATCAGATTTGTGGGGAGGGATGAAAGCAACAGGAGATGGAAGGGGCATGTGGCAAAGGCAATTTAAGGAAAGGAGGAAAGGAGGTGGCGAGAAAGCGGTAAACAAGCAAGAAAAGAGCGTGAAGAGGGAACAAATGGAGGCCGAGGAAGAAGAACAGGGGCAAAAATGGGAAGACGTAGGGAGAGATGGGCAAGGAAATGGGTAAGAGGGGGCAAGAACAGAGGTTGAAGGTGCAGGGAGGGCAGGAGTAGGGGAAATGGAACGGTACAAAACAGGACATACAGCAGGGAGTGAGAAAGAGAAAGGTAGAAAACAGAATGGCAGATGTGGGAGGGAAGCCAGAGAACCCATTTTTATTTTTGATGACCACCTCTGCATTATCTGGGGGGGGGGTTGTAAATATAACTGCACATTATGATGATATAAAAGTTAAACTGAACACATGTTTACCATGGTCCTACCATCTCTATGGAGAGTCAGATATGATCAAGCAATCCAGCTCAGTGCTTCTAATGGTGCCGATTATCCCAGCGGCTGCGGCAAGTGGATAAATGATGGACCGGGAATTGCCATCAGAAGGAATCAGCAGTGAAAAGTTCCACAAACCTTAACAGCAGTCCTGCCAAGGGAACAACAATTTCCAACATCTGCTGCCACCAAACGGCAAACAACTTGCAATCAGACTCAAAATCGGGCGTGCAAGACAGAACGCAACAAACAAAACCAAAAAGCTTCTATGCGAGATCAGGCCATGTGAAGTGTTCCATCACAGGCCTCATTGTCTTTCCTAGATTAGCCTTCCCAGCTTCGTATGTTCCAGGTGTGTTGGACAAGAACTCCCATCATCCCCAGCAGCATACCCAATGGCCATGTTATCTGGGATCGTGAGATTTCTTCTCCAACAAATTTGGATGACATCAAGTAGGGAATGTTGACCTAGATGGAACACTTCAATTTTCCCATATAGGATCGCTAACTTCTAGTTTTAGCAAAATAAACCCTTGACATGTAAAACTCATGGCAAGTAAAATGCACCTCCATAAAAAATCAAACAAGGAAGGTTTTGTAAACTGGAAGATACTCGGCAATTATTATTCTTTTTTTCCTTTTCAGCTATCAAAGTGCAACAATTAGTCAGCATTTAGGAATGGGGGGGTGGAGGTGAAATATTTCATCTTTTGGAATGAGGGAAATGCTTTAAGACAATGTTTCTTTTGTTTATGACTAACAATGCGGTGTTGATTGGCAAGAATTATTTTTTCCCTATTTGTCAGATGATGAAAACTGAAATACATGCACTGAGGAATCATAGGGTGTAGCAGTTGGAACTCTCTCTCTCAAAAAGATTGGGTATATTTTCAATTTTGCGCGTACAAAACCAAGGGTGCAATCCTATGCATGTTTAGACAGAAAAAAGCCCTACAACTCTCAGCATTCCCCAGCCAGCATGGGAATTAAAGGACATTTTTCTATTGAAACATGCATAGGAGCACACCCTAAAGGGTTTAGACTTTTGAGGCTGCTATCTTATGCACACTTACTTGGGAGTAAACTAAATACAGTGCATGTGATCACCGTGTAAAGAAACAAAGCACCACGCAGATATAATCGTGATGCAGCTGAATAACAAATTCCTGCATTTGGATTTGCCACAGGCAACTGTTTGGCTATTTTGGGAATCAGGATGGCAGATTAGATGGGTCCTTGACGTGATATTAGAGAATTCTGTTCTGGGGCAAAAACATGCTGGATTATTCCGGTTCAGCCCTGCGGATTTTGTTCTGTTTCCCTGCTGGTATCGACTGGCTCTCTAGTGAGTAAAGCTGAGAGATGTCAGAGGAAACTGTCCAGGGGTGCAGTTCGCAGAGTTTTCAGCAGCTCTGCCTTCTAGAGCTCGACCTGCTTACCCGCAAGTCGGCACAACTCAATCTGCACTGAGTTGGGCCACCTGGCGGATTTCCCAGTGTTTTTCATCAATAGATATTTGTGCCAATTCTGGCCGTAATGTGTTTAATGTGCGCACATTCCGGCCGTAATTTGCACAAATGACACAACTTGAACCCGCAATTTATGCAACTTTCTACTGATGATGGGGAAATACAACCCCACAGAAAATTCCCTGATTTGGGGAGACGCTTGCTAGGTCAACTCGCAAACGCAAGCCAAGCCAGGTGAGCAATGGGTGTCGTGCTTCTCAAAACTTCTCATTCTATTAGGAGACAATAAAGACATTTGCAACGTAATCTACAAAGCTTTATTCAGGCAATAAACATCTCTTCCCACCTGAAGAGATTCTAACTTCTAGGAAATTCTCTCTAGACAATATTATGCAAACTAAGCGAGACATCAGTCCTTTCAAGAAAAAGTTAAAGCTTTTTCTCAGTACACTTTAACTTCTGGGAGATTGGTTCTGAAGAAGCCTTTGGCGAGAGGCTAGCTGGCCAACTTTCTCTCACCTTCCTTTTGCTCCGCCCGCTTTAGTCTCCGATGGGTTCTAGGATCAGCTAGACTTTCTGTGCCCTCCCCCTCAGAAGAACACTGATTCCTGGCTTGTGGGTTGTTTACACCCTCAAAGATAAGGGCTGGCGAAAGTTCATTCCCAGCTGGTGAAGAGCCCGTGAGAGTCACCTCTCCCACTCCCCATACAGGCTGGAATGTTTTTGGCGCCGTCTCTTCTGCTTCAGATTGATTGTCTGAAACTTGGTTCTTCCAACCTAAAGAGAACAGGCCTAGTCATGATTATGGGGATCCCTCTGGCCCCAAAAGGGCCAGATTTTCAAAGGGCATTCATCCCTAGTCGAGCCAATATATGAAATCTGTTGTTGTTTTGTTTTTAATGGCAATGATTTGGATTTTTTTGTGGGGGGGGGAATCTTGAAATTTGTGCAAATGGTGCCATTTTTAGATTGATCGATAGATGTTTTTAGTGGCAATCTTGCACAAGTGCACAATTTATTTAATTTCTTTATTTAAAACATTTCTTAGCCACCTTTTAGGGCAGAAGCTCTCCCAAGGCAGCTTACAACCATATATAAAACAGTACACACATTAAAAGCAATAAAACATCGAAAGTAAAATATCAATTAAAACAATGAAAGCTAACATTAAAAACTAGTAATAAAACAGCAAGTCATAAAATAGCACCACAAGTCTGCCTCTCTGCTATGTCGCCTCGCAGAGGCATATTCCCAATTTGTCACTATCTTTTTCCTGTTTCCTCCTCTCCACACAACCGCTTGCTTTAGCCCAGCAGAGCCATATTCCATCCATGACAATTCTGCCCACTCTTCACTTGGAAAGTCCCAAAGTAGAGGATGAAGCAGTGGTTGGGAAGAAGGTACCAGGCCAGGAAATACTTCTGGCAGATTTGAACTCCGGTTTTCAATATCCAAAGCCAACTAAGCTGGCCTTCTTAATCTGCATTTAATTTTTGGATGGTGCAAAATGCATTCAGCCTGCCTCTCTAATCAAAATTCTCAATGGGGCGGGGGAATTAACCTGAAATCAATTTGGAAGACATCGTGACTCCAAATCAAGCCAAACATGCATTTAGCACATCCAGAGAACCTGGATCCAGATCTTAATTCGGTCTCATCATTGACTAATTAGTACTCTGCAATATATAAAAGTGCTTTCAGGTAATCCTTTGTCCTAGAATTCCCTTCCGTTCTCCACTCCGTTCTTTGAACTGAAATCAGTCAAAACAAGAAGTGACAACTCCACCTCCACCTTGAAGAGGAGGAGGAAGACAAAGAGTGGAGTTCAGGACCAGATTTTGTGCAATTTCCCTCCCACGTATGTTCTGTCAATCAGAAACTGCTAGGAGCTCCGTAAAGATTGAGATAAAGAAAGTGGTGTGTGTGTGTGTGTAAGATGTACGGCTATACAAGAAGGAGGGAGATTGTAGAACATAAAAAGAACTGGAGGGTGACAAATACATATAACATTTGGTAGCATTTCTCTTCCATGAACTCATTTAAAATGGACGACAAGGTTGGGATGCCAATCCACCAGTGAAATATTGTCAGTTGACTGCCTATTTTCTGAAACCAATACTGTCAGACATTCCATGACGTTAAGCATTCCATGTGTAAAGTTCAGCCTACCTTTGTGTGTGTGTGGGGGGGGAGGGTAATGCATCATGGGTAGGCTGACCATCTGAAAAGGAGGACAGGGCTCCTGTAACTTTAATAGTTGTAGAGAAAAGGGAATTTCAGCCAGTGTCATTTGTATGCAATTAGTTCCTGGTGAAATTCCCTCTTCATCACAACAGTTAAAGGTGCAGGCACTATACTAGAGTGACCATATACAAAAGAAGGCAGGGCCCCTGCAACTTTAACAGTTGTGATGAAGAGGGAATTTCACCAGGAACTAATTGCATACAAATGACACTGGCTGAAATTCCCTTTTCTCTACAACTGGTAAAGTTACAGGAGCCCTGTCCTCCTTTTCATATGGTCAGTCTAATTGTGGGGGTCACCTGATGGCAATTTCAGGAGTGTAGACCCATTGTTCCCCAACTCTACAGGAATCAGGCTTATCTAGGACTGCAGCAATATACCCACACATACAATGCACCGCCCCATTTTAGGGATGGGAAAGAAATTTCTTCCGTTCACACTTTAATGAGAGCTTTCAAAGCACTATGAGAATCGAAATTCCCCGCTGTTGCAATTGCCCACTTCCTGACGCGATCCAGGATACTCCAGTCCCTGGAGCAGTCACTGCGCATTCCACTGGCACCCCGCAGCTGCCTGCTTCCCCCGAGGAAGCGAGCGATTCTTGGGGGAAGCAGGCGGCTGTGGGGTGCCAGCGGAATGTGTGACATATTCTCCAGGGACTGGAGTATCCTGGGTCGTGGCGGTGAGCAAGTGATCGCGCTTGCGAGCAGGCGATCGTGACAGCAGCAGTGGGGAGGCCATAAGTGCCCACTGCCCCTGGGCTCTGGTAGGTTCAGTGCAGGCTGGGAGTTGTAGGCTGTTTCTTCTTTACAGAGACCTAGGGCCATGCGTTAAAATGGCAGTTCCTTCATAAAATGGCGGTTCAGTCATGAAATGGCCATCGTGTTTCGGATTTCCGAATCTGAAGCCCAATGTTTGTTTGCACAGCTGTAGTTACAACAACTGGGATTGTTTAGCTTGTTAAAAAGGAGGCTAAGGGGAGACCTGATAGAGGTGTACAAAATTATCCATGATCTGGAGAATGTGGATAGGGAGACATTTTTCTCCCCCTCCCAAAATACTAGAACCCAATGGGGTCATCCCATGAAGCTGATTGGTAGGACATTCAGGACAGAAAAAAGGCAGGACTTCTTCACACAGCACATAGTTAAATTATGGAATTCACTATTACAGGATGTAGTGATGGCCACCAATTTGGATGGCTTTAAAAGGGGAGGGGTGGATGAATTCCTGGACAAGGCTATCAATGGCTACTAGTCCTGATGGCCATGGACTACCTCCAGTATCAAAAGCAGCAAGCCTATATACACCATTTGCTGGGGAGCATGGATGGGAGGGTGATGTTGCACCCATGTCTTGCTTGTGGGTTCCTGGTCAACAGCTGATTGGCCACTGTGTGAACAGAGTGCTGGACTAGATGGACCCTTGGTCTGATCCAGCATGGCTCTTGTTATGATCTTATGTTCTTAGGAGGGTGCTAGAAAGCCTATGGCCTACTTTATTTATTGATTGATTGATTACATTTCTATACCGCCCCATAGCCGAAGCTCTCTTCTATCCTTCCATTCTTTCATCGTGGTGAAGACATTTGCTACGTTATGTCAGCAATAGTCCCAAACAGTCCTACCACCCCTTTAGGAGAACGTTCCACATGCCACCAGAACAAAGATTAGTCAATCTCTCCAGTTCATCCCATCATCGTTTCACGGTCCACTGAGCCCTGTGTGCCATCCTTATTCTGATTCAACATGGAGAATCTTAAAGTTAGTTCCAGAATGGTGTATGAATAGCTCCGTGCTCCCTCCTTCCGTACATTGTCCTTTACATTACTGATGCATGAGAGCGACCATGGGCATTGAAATTCAGAATATTTGCACACATCATTACACCAAGATTACTTTTTGCACTGCGCTTACTCAATGCACACGAGTCTACGTATCAGTAAGGTAGAAGGAGTAAGAGTCGAGCAGCTATATTTAACTAGATATAATATTTCTATTTCTGCCAACCAATGACTTCTTTCATTTTTCTTTGCTCTTCTTTTTTTTTTGGGGGGGGGGTATCTCCTCTACAACAAAGTGTCATCCTGTTCCGACAGAGGTTAAAAACAGAGCCACAAACTGGACACAAATATATATAAATATATATATTTCTATCCTGTACTGCAAGACAATTGGGTAGTGCAGCCCTGTTTAATGGCATCCCTGTGGACTAGCCAAGTGAATGCTGCACTCTGTGTGAAATTGTTGTATCACAGTAAAAAAAAAAAAAAAGGCAGTACTATTTATGAACTTCTAAAAAAAAAAAACCTTCTATCTCGCTCATCTAGCTGTGTTTGTGACAAATATAAACGAAGCACGAAGGGGAGCCTTGAAGCATGAAGACATAAAGAGATGAGCCCCCTACCCCCCACCCCCACCCCATTCAGCTTAGTGGGAGCAGCCGCTTTAGGAGACAACAGATACTGGTTGATGGTCAGCATGTCAGAGAAAAGGATAGGCAATTTAACATGCCAGGAAGATCTAGATAGATGCCTTCTTCCCAACATGTTGGTCTTCTGTATGTAGAGCTGTTCTTCTAGGGATGTTGGGGGTGCCTGACCAGGTCTGGGAGATTGGTGGACTCCCCCGTGTCTGCCCCCCGCGGGTCAAGCGCCTGGCAGCTGTCTGCCCCCGTCCGGAGCCTTTCTTGTGCGCAACAGTGGAGGTTCTGGAAATCAGATAATTCCCCCTGCTGGTTAAATGGTTGCTGTAAAGGCCCCATTTACACAAGAATAAAGGCATGAATGGAGCGTTCGCTGTGCATTTCTCATCCTTGGCTATTGAGGGCAGGGAAAACTCCATGGGTCAGTCTACCAAGATGTTAGAGAGGGGCAGAGAGGGGTGAAAACTCAACAGAGTGCTGTCATTTTCAGCAGTAACCCTGCATTGGGCATCACATTTAGCTTGTCTTTGAAGGGTAGCAATTTGCAGAAATTTTGGTCAAAGTTATGCAAATTATATCAGAATGTGCACAAAAGTTCCTGGAGTTCAGGGGAAAGCGTGTAGTTCAGCTCACAGACACAAAATGGGTCATAGCCACTGTGGAACTCCATTGAGCCAAAAAAAGAGAACCAGATTTCCCAGCGATGAACATCACTAGTAGAACTCTTAGCATGAGATCACGGGGGTTAACTTATTAAGGTTCTTCATTGTGCTGAGATTCCTGCTCACGTTCAAGGGAATACGAGTTGAACTCCCTTCCAGACCTTGCTGGTTCAACATGGTAAGGTCTCACCTGAGGGATGGGTAGGGACAACAAGCCTGGACATGTAGGGGTTCAAAGAGCATTCACAGCCTCAGCCCAATACACACTTTGGCTCAGTTCCGACAGCACATTTCTCAACGGTGGTTTTAGAACTCCATGGTGGAGTTGTTACACCACCATTGAGAAATGTGTTGTCTGGAGGGAAAACTCCACACCATGGTGGAGTATTATATATATATATATATATATATATATATATATATATATTACATACACACTCCACCCTGAATATCCACGCTGTGCAGAGGAGAGTTCCTGCACAACCGTTGTGTTTTGTGTTGTGTGGAGGGCTCCGTGGAGTTTCCTGCTACAGTGAGTGGAGTTTCCACAGTGGCTATAGAGTTCCCTGTCAAGAGCAGCAAATGGAGGGAGTGCTGCTCTAGGAGAGCTGCCTGCATTGGTGTTTTTTTTTTGCAGCAATGGCTGATGGGATCCATCAGGAAGACTGGGGGAGGAGAGAGGGCAGAGGACCTGTCAATCCTACCTAGATGAATTTTATAGTGTTTTATTGGTATTTTATTGGTATTTTAATGATGTACTGGTTTTATCTGCTTTTAATCAGTTTTTGTATTTTGTGTTTGGTGTTGTTCCCTGCCTCGATCCATTGGGAGAGGCAGGTTATAAATAAATATATTATTATTATTATTATTATTATTATTATTAATCAAACATTGCATTGACTTTTACTCAACTCCACGGGAGCCCGGAGTCACACAACAGTGGAATTGGAACCTGTTGTGTGATGAGTACCCCCTACAAACTCCACCACTGAGTGGAGCTTTCACACTGCGTAGAGAAATGGGTTGTGTGAACTGAGCCTCTAAGACTTCACAAGGTCAAGGGAATGCCTGAACAGGGCTAGCGAGAAAGAAAGCATGGCTAATGGTCTCTTGAGTATTTAAAACAACAACAACAACCAGTTCATATTCTGAAACAATCTTTGAAAACCAATTGGGATAGTCCAGTTTTTCTGATATTATCATCTTACTGAATTTTTTTTAAAAGTGCATCCAATCCTGAGGATTCTATTTTGTTCTTCTGTTGTGAAAGCATTTACACATCTATAGATTTCACACCAGCACAGAACCATGGGTCTAGAAGCGAGCATCCCAAAAGGATGATGGTTCCATTTTTCACATGTTGCAACTAAAAGGGTGGACTAGACATAATTCCACAGCCTAAGCAGCTGCTTATAATCGTCAAAAATGCATCTGACTCTTTTGTCTGAAACAAGAGCTCTGTGCAGAGAAACTTACATTAGAGCCAAACTGAGCATTCTTTCCAGTTTCCATATACGTTAACTGTTTGGACCCAAGGTACAACCTCTCACCAGGAAAGAATACATGCTCCGATATATATTTATACTAACAGAATATGTATGTAATCAAAGAATTTACAACCCACACTGTAAATACTTTAAATGGAAACACCCGGCTTATAATATCTTTAAGATAATGGCATCTAAATATATTGAAAATCTTTTAAAACTGAGCTAAGAGACAGGTTGCAGCAATGTATGTCATATAACTTGTAAGAAAGCCGGTAAAGGTTCTTTGACATGTGCCATTCTGCTGCCCCAAATGAAAACTTAACCATGGCAAGAGCTGAATAGTTCCATGGACACAGGCCTACACTGGTGGTTCAGGTAGATGTCATGGTAAAGATGTAGCTAGCGTTTGCATTTTTCCCCCTTTTATAGTTGTGGTGGAGGTCTGATTTTTAAGGGGACTCACTGGCAGATTTAATCCTCCCCTCCCCAGCCTCAATTTGACCAATTATTGCCCTCTTCATAAGACTACAGGGCTTGGAAGAGAAAGCTCAAGAATGAAACCTACCCCCTTAGATGGAGGGTCCCAATAAAAAAAATATTGTAGCTTCTAGCTATGGCTTTAACAGTTTTGGAAAACTTGGATTCACATCCCATCCTTAGATATAACACAGCCTTCCCTGTAGGCATGCTGGCTGGGGATGATGGGCATGGTACCCCAATACATCCGGCCAACACTACATTGGGAAAGGCCCATGTAACCTCACCGGGTGGTTTCAGAAAAGGATCTCTCTCATGGGCAATAGTTTTACTCTTTGCAAAATGAGAATTTCATTGCTTCATAGGGCCTCTTTTTCAAATAACATAAAATTTGTTTTTATTCTATGTGCAGTCCCCGAGGCACTGGGCAGGTAATTTTGTTTCTATATAAACTTATCAAATTAAAATAAATGAAACAAATCAAAACTATTGCTTAAAGTTATCATTCATCCTTCTACAAGGAAAGCAGTATTCACAGTGACTTAAGAAATGGAAAGATTTAGCATTCTAAGATGGAGTTAAATACAATAAATACAGGCACCAGAAAAGTAACACAAAGTAATGTTAACACACCCTCACCTCTTCCCAACTCATCCATTTCCATAAGAGGCCTCCCCAAATACCACGTAATAGTTGACACCACTACAAGATAGATGAACATCCAGTCTCCAACTTTTGTGTTTCGGTCACACGGGATTTACGGTGTGTGTGGTATATCCTTCAGTCCTTTAGGGGGTGTATGCATCCCAGAATTCCAACATGACAAAGACAGAGGACGTTATCTGTCTCTATAGACCAGGGCCAGATCTACACCAAGCAGGATATTGCACTATGAAAGTGGTATGAAAGCGGTATATAAAAAGCAGGAGCCACACCACTGGTTTATAGAGGTATTGAAGTGCACTGACAACTGTTGGGGCCCTTAAGACACATACCACATACCACTTTCATATTGCTTTCGAAGTGTTATATCCTGCTTGGTTTATCTGTTTATCTGTTTTAATGGTTTATCTATTTTATTGTTTTTATATTTATATTTATTGTTGTTCCCCGCCTCGACCTGGATGGAGAGGCGGGTTAGAAATGAAATAATAATAATAATAATAATAATAAAAAAAAATAGATCTGGCCACGGAATGGAATTCAAGCTGGGCTACCTAATTATTTCAAAGGCTGGGCCCAGCCTATCAAGGCATTCTCTTAAGGTCTCAGCATTTACATTTTCTAGTGTATTAAGTTAACAGAAAACAACAGAAATATATAGAAAATAATTAAATTTCACCATTGCACGCCATCTCTAAAATGGGCAAGTTTATCCAGCTTTTCCTGAAAGACCGATTAGGAAAAAGTGCCCGTTTTACAAAGACTTTGTTCCTTGGCAATATGCCACAAATATGCATGTTCTATGTTTTGTGATTTTGGTATGCAAGCTATGGAGAGAACATGTGCATCATTTACTGGCTTTCAAATGTCTTTCACACTTGTTATTTTCTTGTGGGCTGGGATGGATGAAGGACCAATGTTTGAGAACACTAGGTTTCCTGGAACATTGTCTGACCGCTTGCCTTGTGCCTGATTCTCATTCCCATTAGTGTTCACGGCTTGCCGTCTAAAAACAGGAAACGTGCGCAAATCAAGCAGTGATTGAACAGGAGAATTGTACAACTCTCCAAAAATTTGCGTAAATTTCAAAATGTGTGCAAATTCTCCTCCATAGACTAAAGCAAGGCTAATTCAGGCTACTGCGGAAATTTATGCGAATTACAAAATTTGTGCGGATTGAACTGGGAATCAGGAACAAGACGAATGCAGACATGTGTCTGACAATTTGCAAATATTTTCAGCAGACATGTGGTTGCGTCCGTGTTTGGAGAGTCGAAAGGGGCACATTTTGCCTGTAAAAACGAAATTCTCATACATCCCTGCTCCTGGCACATTGTCCTAGTCTGAATTAGGGTGGAGTGACATCAGGCTCATAGTATCAATGGGAGCCTACCTTCTTCTGGAGTTACAGATCCACACCTGTTGTGGACATTACAAAACAACTAACACAATGGTGCAAAAGCTCACCAATCAGGGCCAAATCCCCAGATGGCTATGCCTAGGGTGACCATATGGAAAGGAAGATGGGGCGCCTGTATCTTTAACAGTTGCACAAAAAAGGAAAATTTCAGCAGGTGTCATTCGTATGCATGAAGCACCTGGTGAAATTCCTTCTTCATCACAACAGTTAAAGCTGCAGGAACTAGCCTAGAGTGACCAGATACAAAAGAGGGCAGGGCTCCTGCAGCTTTAACTGTTGTGAGGAAGGGGGAATTTCGCTAGATGCTGCATGCATAGAAATGACACCTGCTGAAATTCCCTTTTCTATGCAACTGCTAAAGATATAGGAGCCCTGTCCTCTTTTCCATAGGGTCACCCTAACAAAGCCTCCATCTCCCACCACTGCCCATCCCCTTTCCCCCACTGATTGTCTGCTGGTTTCCCGAATTTGAGGAAGGTTTTCCCCACTCTAAAAGGCAGTCATGCCTCTCCGAAAGCTTAATAGCTCACAGAAACCGCTTGAAGCTAAAACATGTTGTGTTTTTTGGAATGTTGGTCCTTCCCCTTTTGCTGTTGGCTCTGCCCACCACTGAAATGCAGCCCAAAAACTCTTCTCTGAACTACAATCTGGCCTTTGGGCTGAAAGGCATCCAATGCCAACACTTTTATGCTAGGGGGGAAATTCTAATATATGAAATTAATCAATCCGTTATAATTATGATATTCTTTTCGGCTTCCTTAGAAAATGAGGACCGGCACATTCCATTCATTTTTCCTTCACTTCCAATGCTCAGAGATAAGAGCGCGAGAAAAAGGGGAAACAGGCTATGAAAATTCTCTGCAAATACGATTACACATAAAAACCATATAAACTGCACAAAGTGATAGATGAACCCAAACCGAACATCTGTACTTTTTCATTTATTTTGGAACCAACCAGAGAGATCATGTATATAGAATAATAGTATTTTTTGTGTGTGTGTTTTTGTTTTGTTTAAATCTGCTGGGCTTAATTGAATTATATATCTGCCGGGAATTTGAGTTTTCAGAAGGAATATCATGTTTCAGGTAAATTGAATTCCATATTGCTGAAATAAAGAACTGTCTGAAATATTAGCGGTAAGGTTGATATATTTCAATAAACCTATTTTTTTTTTAAAAAAAGCACAGCAATGTCAAATGGAATATATTTATTTTTGTTAAGTTATTAAAACTCAAAGCTAGAGCAATTGTAAGACATTCTGGACTTGAAATGCATGCCAAATAAGCGTTGAGGTTCTTGAATGTTTAGTCTGTGAATGATCTTTAAATAAGATTTATTATAATTGTTTGATGAATATTTGCTGCTCCTGACTCCGTTTTCATCTGAAATGTTCACATCTCACTGAATGGAGGATCAGCAAGGGACACCCCACCATCCCAATGCCAAGAGAATAGGGCAGCTGTGGGCAATCTGCAGCCCATGGTCTAATTTCAAGCAATCATTTCAGACCTTAAAAGACTGACATATCATCAACAAAGAGAAAAAGGGGGAAAAGGAAATGAATCACCAAAAATGAGGATGCCAGTCCCTGTAACAGAGAAGGAGTGGCAAAAAGAGGAGAGTATGGTGGTGTGTCATGCTCTTCTCGAGGAGTCCTCCTCTGAAAGGAGGAGTAGGATGACTATATGGAAAGGAGGACAGGGCTCCTGTATCTTTAACAGTTGTATAGAAAAGGGAATTTCAGCAGGTGTCCTTTGTATGCATGCAGCACCTGGTGAACCCTCTTCATCACAACAGTTAAAGTTACAGGAGCCCTGCCCTAGAGTGGCCAGGTACAAAAGAGGGCAGGGCTCCTGCAGCTTTAACTGTTGCGATGAAGAGGGAATTTCTCCAGGTGCGGCATGCATACAAATGACACCTGCTGAAATTCTTCTTTCAATACAACTGTGAAAGATACAGGAGCCCTGTCCTCTTTTCCATATGGTCACCCTAAGGAGGAGGAGCTAGAGCTCCCAGAGACAGATCATGCCAAAGAGCCACCCATATCAGGATATCTGGTGGAGCCTAGGTCTTCAGAGGAGATCACAAACTAATCCATCCCTATAGGAGGAAGGTCCACCTCTGAGGCAGAGGTTGGGCAACCCCCAGCTCCTGAGACCTTCACCACCTCAAGAGGTGGGCCAGTAGCGCTCCTCTGAGAATGAGCACTCAGTGACAAAGGAGGACTCTTGGAGAGCAAGGCCCTCCTCCCAAGTAGGACTTTTGTCAGAGGGCCTGTAATTAGGGGTGTGCACGGACCCCCCGGATCGGATCGGGACCCGGATCGGGACCTCCAATTTTGTCCCGGACCGGTTCGGACAAAATCGGAGGCCCCCCGGACCGGATCGAGTCCGATCCCGACCCAAAAATCGTACATTTTTGGATCGGCCGCCATTTTTTTCCCCATAGACTTGCATTGCAATGCAAGTCTATGAGGAAAAAATGGCGGCGGGTTGGTAAGGGGGGGCCTAACTCCCTCCCCCCCCCGGGGCCGTCCGCTGTGGACGGCCCCGGCAGGTAAACCCCCTCCCCCGCGCTCCCTACCCCCCCTGGGGCCGCCCGCTTCCATCCGCTGGCGCCCGCGGGCGCCAGCGGATAGAAGCGGACGGCTCCGGGGGGGGGTAAGCCCCCTTCCCCGCCACTTACCTTCTCGGCCCGTCCGGCGCCGGCGGCTACTACCAGCGGGCTCCGCGGCCTACTCTCGAGTAGCGCGCCGGGTGATGACATCACCCAGCGCGCCACCCTGGAGCAGGCCGCGGAGCCTGCTGGTAGTAGTAGGCGCCGGCGCCGGACGGGAGCCGCCGGGCCGGGCAGGTAAGAGCCCCCCTCCCCCCTCCCCCCTCCGCGCGCCCCCTCCTCCCCTCCACGCACCCCCTCCTTACCTTTCCGGCCCGGCGGCTCCCGTCCGGCGCCGGCGCCTACTACTTCCAGCAGGCTCCGCGGCCTACTCTAGAGTAGCGCGCCGGGTGATGACATCACCCGGCGCGCCATCCTAGAGCAGGCCGCGGAGCCTGCTGGGAGTAGTAGGCGCCGGCGCCGGACGGGAGCCGCCGGGCCGGAAAGGTAAGGGCCCCCCTCCCCCCTCCGCGCGCCCCCTCCTCCCCTCCACGCACCCCCTCCTTACCTTTCCGGCCCGGCGGCTCCCGTCCGGCGCCGGCGCCTACTACTTCCAGCAGGCTCGGCGGCCTGCTCTAGAGTAGCGCGCCGGGTGATGACATCACCCGGCGCGCCATCCTAGAGCAGGCCGCGGAGCCTGCTGGGAGTAGTAGGCGCCGGCGCCGGACGGGAGCCGCCGGGCCGGGCAGGTAAGGGCCCCCCTCCCCCCTCCCCCCTCCGCGCGCCCCCTTCTCCCCTCCACGCACCCCCTCCTTACCTTTCCGGCCCGGTGGCTCCCGTCCGGCGCCGGCGCCTACTACTTCCAGCAGGCTCCGCGGCCTGCTCTAGAGTAGCGCGCCGGGTGATGACATCACCCGGCGCGCCATCCTAGAGCAGGCCGCGGAGCCTGCTGGGAGTAGTAGGCGCCGGCGCCGGACGGGAGCCGCCGGGCCGGAAAGGTAAGGGCCCCCCTCCCCCCTCCGCGAGCCCCCTCCTCCCCTCCACGCACCCCCTCCTTACCTTCCCGGCCCGGTGGCTCCCGTCCGGCGCCGGCGCCTACTACTACCAGCAGGCTCCGCGGCCTGCTCTAGAGTAGCGCGCCGGGTGATGACATCACCCGGCGCGCCACCCTAGAGCAGGCCGCGGAGCCTGCTAGTAGTAGTAGGCGCCGGCGCCGGACGGGAGCCACCGGGCCGAGAAGGTAAGTGCCCCCCTCCTCCCCCCCCGCTGTCCACTTTCATCGGCGGGCACCCGCTGGCGCCCGCCAATGGAAGCGGCGGTGGGCGCCAGTGGGCGCCCGCCGATCCGCCGATCCGCCGAACCGGTTCGGAGCTTTTTCGGACCGGTTCGGATTGGATCGGCCGATCCAGCTGCGGGATCGGAAATCGGATAATTTATCCGATTTCCCACTGGACCGGACTCGGATCGTGGATCGGGTCCGATCCAGTGCACATCCCTACCTGTAATACAGCCCAGCTGAGCCCTGGGTGGGGGCTCAGGAAGCTCTGGCTATATAAGCCTTCAGTGTTAGCCTAACCAGCACTGGATCAATTTTGTTCATCAGTTCCTGTATCATGCCTTGATCTTTTGAGCAGCTGATCCTTAGACTCAGCTTCTGGGCTACGTTTGGCAGCTTGCTCCTTAACTATGCTTTGGCCTTTGCTTGTATCTCGACCACTCCTGCCTTTTCATGATCCTATACTAGGGTTGTCATGAGTGTTCAACTACGTCTGAGAGGGCAGCAGACACAAACGTGCCCAGTATGAGTTTGGACCCATGTCCAAGTGCTAGGCAACTGCCTGCCCTGGCATTGTGCTCTCCCTCCCCTGATGCATTAATGGTGGCTGCTGTTAATGCAGCGTAGGGAAGTGCACGATTTCCGGAGGCTCTGGAAATCACACTCCCCCCTGTGCTAATGTTAGCCTTAAAGACCCTATTAATGCAAGGGTAAAGGGTTACTCTTGTGGGCCTTTAAGCCCCCCATTGGCGTGCAAGGCGGTGGGAAAGGTGTGATTTCTGGAGTCTCCAAAAATTGTGCCCTTCTGCACGCTGCATTAATGGTGACTGCAATTAACACAGCAAATGAGGGCAGGTGGTTGCTGGGTCCAGAACAGAGGGTCACATGGCCCAGCTCACAGGGGTGGGCAGTGGCAGGGTGAGTGCCCATGGGGAGAGTGCTTGCCACTTTTACCCATCTCTACCCTATGCCAGCCTGGAGCTTTTGTGCATGGCCGTTGGCTAGGGTGACCACATGGAAAGGAGGACGGGGCTCCTGGATCTTCAGCAGGTGTCATTTGTATGCATGCAGCACCTGGTGAAATGCCCTCTTCATCACAACAGTTCAAGCCGCAGGAGCCCTGACCTCTTTTGTATCTGGTCAAGAGGGTAGGGCTCCTGCAGCTTAAACTGTTGTGATGAGGAAGGGATTTCACCTGACACTGCTGAAATCCCCTTTCCAAAACAACTGTTGAAGATACAGGAGCCCTGTCCTCCTTTCCATATGGTCACTCCACGCTTGCCTGCTTTGTTTGCTTTGCCTTTTCAATTGCCCCATCATTTGCCCTGCTGGCTTCAGCCCTGAAAGCTTCCCCAACTCTGCTCCAGGGCATGACTCACGAAAGCATCATTGTGGTCAAAGCCGCCATTCTATAATGTCAAGGCGACATGACAACAGTGTGTGGAGCCCATGCCACATTTCTGGACACACACAAACATTTCCCAGACTCTTCTGCTCAGCTGATCCTTGCCGATCAGCTGCGGAAAGGAGCATTTTCATCCCCATTGTCATAAATACAGCTTCTCACTTTTCTTCACACATAATGCAGAACACAATCAAAACAACATAGGACTCCAATTTCCTTTGTAAAAGACTCACAATTAATTCAAGCACAATTGATATAATTGCCTTACGAGCCACCATTTTTCTTAAACGTAAGTAGCATATCCCAATTCTGATACAAAGCACTTTAAATGCAGCTCCTATTACACCAGAACAGCTTAATTAATAAACATTGATTGTGCTCATTGACTGCTGCAAATTTTATTAAATATTAATGCCATTTTGTATATTTCATGTGTCTCATGAAAGTTTGATACCTCTGCCCTGCAGCTGCAGTACGTTTTATGTAAGCCTGCAAACGGGAGTGTCCGTGACTCTGTTAACACACCAAGGAGTGTATCCATAAATAAAAAGAAACTCATTTACGGCTATGCAATCAAATGCGCCCAAATGTATACATGCATTCACAATATTGCAACAAATACAGCTCAAACGCAACCGTCCCAGAGAGAAGTAATTCCCACAAGAAATCCAACTATAGTGTGTGTGTGTGTGTGAAAATAATTTTCTTGACTGAGATATAAAGATTCTATGCATTTTGTGCCAAACTTTTGCATTTCATAATTCCATGAGCCAAGAAGCAAAATGTCACTGGTATAGAAGCCACAAAGATGCTGTTAATGGTGGCCAAAAACCATGTTTTTCGTGACGGTATGTATGATTTGACTGACACTGTGGTCACAGCAAGAGGGTGTATACTGTCACACCACCTTCGTGAACACTTGTTGTATTACTTCCTAGTTTTGCCAGCCAGAAGCGTTCCCCTTTCACAGAGTAGCCAAAAGATTAGTTTTGCCAGCCTAAAGCTTTAACTGGTTTTCTCCTTACCTCCCCATGCATATTAAATGCACGAGAGAGAGAGAGAGAGAGAGAGAGAGAGAGAGAGAGATGTCCAATTGTTATTTCTTTTACATAAGGATGATAAGTATGTATATGCACAAAGCCCAGCAGAAGCTATTTGGAACAAAATTTAAAATGGAGAAGAGAAGATTGAGGGGAGACATGAGAGCACTCTTCAAATACTTGAAAGGTTGTCACACAGAGGAAGGCCAGGATCTCCTCTTCATCATCCCAGAGTGCAGGATGCGGAATAATGGGCTGAAGTTCCAGGAAGCCAGATTCCGGCTGGACATCAGGAAAAACATCCTGACTGTAAGAGCAGTACAACAATGGAACCCATGACCTAGGGAGGGCGTGAGCTCTCCAACACTAGAAGCATTCAAGAGGCAGCTGGACAACCATCTGTCAGCTATGCTTTAAGGTGGATTCCTGCATTGAGCAGGGCGTTGGACTCAATGGCCTTATAGGCCCCTTCCAACTCTACTATTCTATGATTCCATGACATTATCTTTCCTTGCTTACTTGTGAAAAGGTGGTAAGCTTAAGCAGTTGGTAGCTCCTCCAGCAGTGAGGACCTCTCCACTCACTTTATAGTTAAACTACTGAATGCACTACCATAAGGTGTGGTGGCGGCCATCAACCTAGTTGGCTTCAAAATGATTTTTTTTAAAAAAAATGAGACCTTGACCAACAACATGGAAATACCTGGCAGAGCCCCAAAAAACAAACTAAGAATATAAGGATGGATTTGAGTGTACTCTTTCCAGTGGCCATAGATTATCACGGGAGACAATATTCTTGCTTGAGGATATTCTACAGACACTATCTTCTAACAAGTAAGGATTTGTATATTATATTTTTGTTAGAAACCAGTTTTATATAATTTTATTCATTCTACATGTGCATAGGCTCTAATGGCCCCTTATTGTGTTAAAACATTTGTAGAACTTACCTATGGGCATAGGCCCTTGTAACAATGTGCCAAATTAACCCAATAACAAAAACATATTTTAATATTATATGTTATCGTAATGTGTTTTATTGTCTTATTAATGTTACAGCCCCCTGAGGAACGCCTTTGAATAAAGTACAGGCCAAATTGTGTTGGGCTTCGTGAAAATAAATTATTTGCATCCTGAGAACCCGTTTCTCCTTTTTCTCACCTTCAAAATATAATCCGACAAAATCACGGAAGATGACTATCAATGGCTGCTAGTCCTGATAGCTATTTGCTACTCCCAGGATCAGAGGCCATGTGCTTCTGAATTCCAGCCACTAGAGAACAACAGTGGGAGAGGACCACTGCACTCATGCCCTGTTGGTCATCTTCCTGTTGTAGGGATGGGAGAACACACCCAGGTCTGATTCGTCAGACACTCACCCCGCCACCACATTTGTAGCGTCACACACTTCTTTTGTGGCTCGGTGTTATGAGCCCATCCACCCTCGTTGCGCATGACAGAGGTTCCAGAAATTGCGCATCTCCCCCATTCAGTAGAGGATGTCCGTAAAAGGCCTCATTCATGCAAGAGCAAAGGCGTTAATGGAGCACAACGGAGGCTCCGGACGAGGGCAGACGGCTGCCGGGCGCTGGTCAGGTTGCGCTGATGCTCGACCCGCAGGCCCGTGACCATGCTATAGGTGCCCGAGTGTGTTGGGGAGGCAGACATGTGGGAACCTGTCAGACTCCTGGACTCAATCGGGCGCCCACAATATCCCTACCTATAGGCAACTGGTTGGGCCCTGTGAGGAATAGGATGCCAGACTAGATAGGCCAGGGCTCTCCTTAGATTTTTATTATGCGCGAGGGTTGGCAAGCAGGAGGCAGCTGGGGTTCAGGATAATGGCAGCTGCCAGTAACCAGTGGATAAAACTATGACCATATTCTAGAGCGGTGCAGTGGTGAGCTGCACTTCAAACCTTGGTTCTGTGAAGGCAGCAGTGGTAGCACTGTGGGGCGGCCACCTGTGGCAGCCGATGGTAGAACAGCCTCCCCCCACCGTGAAAATAAAGCAGCGGTGGGTAAAGTTTGGCTCTCCATGTGCTGCGTCCTACAATTCCCATCAGCCCTAGCTGGTGCAACGAATGGTGAGAGATCATGGCACTTGTGGGCCACCAGTGGCCTTCTCCTGGAAAGCAAGAGTTGCTTCCCTGTCCATTCCGTCACTCATGTCATGCACTTAATTCCCTTTTTTTAGGGCTGGGAAACAGTATATACAATCCCCTTCTTTAAGAACATGACTCTTGATCTATGCAAGTCTAAATTGCCCTGACATATTCATGGGGTAGCTCACTCGCTATATGCAACATTTATGCCACTGAAGAAGACGGCAAGGTTGAAACACATCTTGCAAGGGGGATTTTGTTTTTTATTCAGTGTGCATATTGGCGATTACATTTACCTCTCTCTCTCTGTTTAAAGAGATCATTCTGTCAAATAAAATGAAATATTTGATATTATCTGACAGGAAAGCTGACTAAAACTGCCTTTAAAGCTGAGGAAAAATAGCCTCCCCAAATTCTCCATCCTATTTGTGAGCAGTGAAATTGGGGTGAGGGAGGGGGCGTTTTGCAAAATATTCTCCAAGGGGAGGAGAAATTTGCCAACAGAGTCTCAGAGGTTAGAGTCACAGCTATGGATGCTGGAGAAATTCAAGATGGGCTAAACCCAATTTGGATTTCTAAGGCCTCATCTACACCTTGAGGCCTTCTGGGACTCAGGGGGTGGGGGGATCTCAGGCTTTACCGCTTCCGGGATCATCCCACCGGGTCCATACGCCAGCGTATCATCCCGGAAGTCAAGAGGGATGTTCCAGCGTGGTATGTGTGGTTTTTTTCTGTTTTGAAGAAGGAGCTGGTTGCACAATTGCTCAGTCCCGATCCTGTGCAAAAAGTAAGCTTTCTTTTAAAAAAAAAAAACCTAAAAATTTAGCACTGAAAAACGCCGGCAGCCATCCCAACGTTGGCGAAATTGCCCTCCGCCACCCCCGATGGGCAAGGAGTCACCCCACCCGTTTGAAGATCCCCGCTACTTGTGGGGAGGAGGGAGGACCCAGGAACACGAGCCACACTTGCCAATGTTCAAGGACCTAACAGCATTCTCTGGCATAGTCGTGAGGGAGTGGGATGGCTCCCACCACAAAGGCAGTGGAGAATATTCAGAGAATATTCTGCAAAATGCCATTTTTCTTTGGAGGGAGTGAGGAAAATAAACCTCTTCAGAAACAATTCAGCTGAGCTATATTGTTATATGCCCTTTCCTGACTCAGTAATGGCAGCTCCTTTTGTTCCTTCTGGACACCGCAATAATCTCTGAAGGCTCTTCTCAGTTGACATAAGTCAGGTACACCCTTAACAACGGGACCGTTTGTCACTCAGTAGTAGAAAAAGTCATACAATTCCCAGCATTTCCCAACCAGCCATACATAGGATTGTGCCCTAAATGCACACATTTTTCCCTCCCACATTAAAACACGTTTCTGCAGTTTTGTTTTTCAAATGCACATTCAAACACTTTTTTTGGTGATGGTGGTGGTGGTGGTTCCATGAATTGATTTTGGCTACAGATTGTGTTCTCCTCCACGTTTGGGTCTGGAAGGTGTAAATTCTGGTGAAAAATCAACTGAAGCAAATTTCTCCTACATCCCTGAGACACATGATGTGCATGTATACGTTCTCAGGTTCAACCACCAGCTTCTCCTGGTAGAGCTGGGAAGTGCTGCTGTGCATGAAGCCATGGACCATCAGCCCACGTAGACACAGCGGTAGGCAAACTCATCCATGTCCAATTCATCGGACACTTGCTATGGCGCTACAGCCATCTGCCTCCCGCTTACGGTGCCGCATGAATTTATGTTCCAGCTCAGTGAGCATCTGACGCATAACGGAGGCTCCAGAAGTTGTGCACTTCCCCCATTGCATAAATGGCGGCCATAAAGGCCCTATTTACACGAGAGTAAATGTGCGTATGCCAGTTATGCTGCGGAGGAAATTGTGTAATTTCCGGTGCCACCATTGTCACACACAATGGAGGCTCCAGGTAAGGGCAGAAGGCTGCCGGACCCAACTGGGCACCTACATCATCCCTGTGTAGACAACACAGAGCTGGATAGGCCAATAGTATAATAAGGTGGCTTCCTGAAGAATTCGCTCAAGAGAGAGATGGATATTGTTACATCTATTCCGTCTACGTTTTGTGGATTGTCTGTTGTCCGCTCATTGACGGAATTGGAGTATTTTTTACCAGAGTTTCATTGTTCTTGCACTAATTCGCATTAGTTCAAATGTGCATGGTGGTAAGCTTTGGAAAAAATGGGCTAATCCTCATTAACTAAAGTGGATTTCTGTATCTGCACTAATTTGCACTTGGGCTAAAGCAAATTCTCTCCAAAAGTGAAAAAACAGTCCGCAAGCTGGTCTCCTGAGAAATACACAGCTTCACATTCATCTGAATCCATTGTAGATCCCGCCATCATCCCCCAGTGCCTTCTTAATTGTGTCGCCTTATCTCTGGATCTCCCTGCCCAAAGAGGTTCACACACACAGCACTTCAGTGGCAGGTGAATATGTTTTTTTTTTCTTCACCTTAAATTTCCCCAGGCATTTTTGAAAACATTTGAATCGCTTTGTTGTTGTTGATTTTTTTTAAAAAAAACATTGTATTGTCTGTTGATTTTAGCATTTTAACTGATGTTATGTTTTTAAATAATATGTGTGAGGTGGGCTAGGGACAGAACCAGTTCTGCTGAAAGATGAGATATCAGTCCTTAAATAAAGACAAATCACAGACAAAATGAGGACAGTAATTTACAAGGCAGGAACGACAAGAAATTGGGACTGACCCTGATAAGCAGAGGCAATTGAAACATACGAAAAACCTGCCTGTGTGTTTTGTTTTGTTTTTAGTGGGGAGGGGAAGGAATCTTTTTGTAACTAGATATGATTCATTATGCCATCTCTCCTGTTTCTATAGAAATATGGGGAAAATAGATTGCTTCCTACTGCTTGAGAGCTGGAGGGGAACCATTTTTATATAACAAGCAACAGACCGCACAGTATGTGTACATTTCGTTCTTAAGACCTAGCTAGCAGCTTCAGAAAACAATTTTGGCCAGCTACCCTGACTTCCAACTCTAGAGAGCAAACAGGGCCACCTTTAAGCCTTGGCCTGTGTGTAAATTAAATTGGCATCATGGCCATGTTGCCTGGGAGAGATTATTCAATTATTTACAGGGCAATAACAGGATTGGAGCACTTTGGAGCAGCTACTATACAACTTTCTAAAGGGAGGAAAAGATGGACTCAGGCGAGCAAGATATATTAAAAAACAACAACAAAGAAAAACAACAACAAAACCAGGCTGGTCACCAACTCTGATTATAGGTCTTCAAGGCTTCCCATATTCCCCTACCAGGTCGGTACAGGATAATGCATCTTCTTTTTCTGACAACTCGAAAAGTTCATCTCCAGCCTCAAAAGACACTAACCAGATCAGCAGTGCTATAGAACTCTGAAATGTTAGGATCATTTCTGCTGTTCTTAGTCATAAATCTAATGTTATTTCTTGTTCACAATGGGCCATGTGGGGAAACAGTGTAATAACATAGGATAGCACCATGGAAATCATGGAGTCAAGACCCATCCCATTTTACACTGGGCATTTATACTACATGAAGGAGGATGTAAACCGATGCAAGGATTATGTTAATTGTTTGATTTTGTCTGTCCCTAGGGATGGTCGAATGAGCGATGTTCAAGATTGCTAGGATTCTCCGAATATCGTCCTGCCACCCATCTTGCATCCCGTTCCTATTTGCGATCTCTGCTCGCTTTGCGCAAATGGGAAATTTGAGCAAATCAAGTGGTGATGGAAAGGGAGATTAGTACAAATGTCCTGATTTTTGAACACATCTCCCAAAACTTGCGCAGATTTCCTCCACAGACTAAAGTGGAGCTGATTCAATCTACTCAGGAAATTTGTGTAAATTAGGAACTTTGGACAAATCTAACTGGAAATTGGAAATGAGATGAACGCAAGGACATGTTCGCAATTGGTGAATATTTTCACTGGACACATGCTTGCGCTCATATTCAGGGCTTTGAATGAGGCATGCTTGCATATTTTGGGAGAAAAAAGAAAATACTCATACACTCCTATTTCTCTCTTTGTCCTTATACTAACAGGAGAGTAACTTGATGGCTAACTGCCTCAACAGAGGAAGTACAAAATAATTGTCTATGGCAACTCACCTGGGAAGGTCCATGGCTCAGGGGTAGAAAGTCTGCTTTGCATGCAGAAAGTCACAAATGTAGTATCTGGCAGTATCAGTTATATGGCTCCAGTTGGAGGAGAAGAGGAAAAACCCACGGATTTCAGAATTAGTCTTGGACTCTTCATGTTCTCTATGCAGAAAATGCCTGACTGCTTCTGAGAGGGTGTTTTTCTGGTTGTAAAACCCTCCCCATTGGTCTGTGGGGCGGGGCACAACCTCACTGGGCCATGTGGACCTGGCCAGGCCAATCCGGGGAGAGTTTGGAAAGAGAGGCAATTTTGCTGGACCCCAGGCTCTCCATCCTCCCCATCTAGAGTTGGGTCAGAAAGACCCAAGGAATTTGTGGGTGCACGGATGAAAAGCTATAAGTGAGCGCAATCTGTGGCATTGCACTGCATTATTGCTGATCATGGAGCCTGTCTGTTAAGGCATCAGCCTTAGCTTCCAATTTCTCAGCTTTCTGGAGTTTGAGCCCACATGAGATAGCCTGAACTCCAGTCTTAAACCTGTAGCTTTTTTTTTTTATCACTGCATACATATTCATTTTATTATGCTGTCCAATTGATGTCCCTCTGTGCTGGGGTGAAATTAGTTCTCATTGGGAATGATAACAGATATCTTTTGTGGAAAAACACAATAATGGATTGGACATGGAAGATAAAAGGGAAAGAAAACTCTCAACTGTTAGATTTGAATTTAGTATCTTTGAAATAAAACTGCTTTATCTAGTAGACGACATGGTATCTGGTTAACAGCCAAGTGGGTTTACAGGTGTTAAAGCTAGCTACCGGCAGACTCTCATTTTTCTGCCTTCCTGGAATGCCAATGAACCTCTCTTTCTCTCTGGTTCACAGCAAGAGCTGCATGCATGAAAAAACACATGCAAATCCAATTTATTTCCCTGTGCACCTTCGCTTCTTGAATGAACACATGGAAAGGAGATGATTAAGAAAACAAAAACAAGCAAACAAAAAAGCAAAAAAGCCTCAGCCCCTTTAAGCTATGCTTTAAAATCAAGAAGGGTTGACGTAACCATGGAGGGCCAACACTCCATTGCAAAACTGTTACTGAACATCAGTACCACTGGCCCAGAGAAACTCACAGTATGCAGAAAGAAGGGAGCAGCAACAAACAAGATGTCCTGAAATCTATTGCAGGTCCCTTACATTAAGTCAGGCTGCTTGTTCATCTAGTCAGATGAGCAAGAGGTCTCTAGGGCTTTTAAGCAAAGGGCTTTCAGAATCCTGCACTTTCAGATTAGGGATTTCATGATATTTCACTTTTGATAAGAATTTACTAAAATTTGCAAAGTTCTCCATATACAGGACAAAAAGAAATTGGGATTTAAAAAATCTGGATGTGGATGAAACTGAAACTGAGGCTGCCTCTACAAGAGGCATTTAAAGCTCTTTCAAAGCGCTTAAAATTTTTTACCTCTACAAGAACGGAGCGCAAATCGGGCATAGAGGCGCGTTATCTCTCCGATTATGCACATTATCGAATGCGTGTTAAACAGTGAGTTTTATTTTGCTCCGGCCGTTAAAGCGCATTTTGACTATGTGAACAAGAGCTTATGCGCATTAACTACTTGTAAAGCGCATTTTGGTCATCCGTTAATGCGCTTCGCCGCCTCTCGCCGCCTCTCGTGCAGAGGTATTAGGCGTAAATGCGCTTCAGCAATTATGCACATAATCGCCTAAACAGGCGCAAAAGCGAATCCTTGTAGAGGGGACCTGAGATTTGTCCATTCAGGGCCAGAGCTTTTAGCATGTAGTTCTTAAAAGTCTGGGTTTGAATCTCTGGCAAGTACAGCATGGTCCTCTCCATGCTGGGAATAGCAGTAACTTAATTTTGGTGGTGCAGATGGGTGAGAAGAACTTGTGATATTAAAACTCTGAAGATGGATCCATCCATAACTATCTGAGTGAGACCTTTTAACTAGAAACGATGAGGACTGAACCTAACACATTAGTTATGCAAACCATGTGTTCTATCACTTAGTTAAGATTCTGACGATTCTGTAGGGATGTATGAGAATTTATTTTTGCTCACAAAACATATGGACATTAGAGATGTGTGACACTGGGAATTCGGTTCTGTTTAAGCCCAATGTGATTCTGCAGCAGTTCTGTTCTGGTAAGAAGTGGTGGACTGAAGCAGATTTTATTTTTCCAATTCCAGAAACCTTTGTGTGTGTGGTTTTTTTTTGGGGGGGGGAGGGTTCTATCATTTGTGCAAATTGTAATTTTCACATTTAAATAATAATAATAATAATAATAATAATAAATTAGGAATCTTGAAATTTGCACAAATGATGTCATTATTTTTTCAAATATTGTTTTTCTTGGCAATCATACACAAGTACGCATGATCGCAGTTCCGCCTGTCCGCTATGTAGCCCCACAGAGGTGCATTCCCTTTTTGTCAATATCCTTGACAGCTTCACCCTCTCCATGCCCTGCTTTGTTTAGCCAGCAAAGCCATATTCCATACTTGTCAAAGAACTTGTCAATTGCATCCTCCATGTAAATCGGGTACATCTGCAAACAAACAAACTAGGGGTGTGCACGGACCCCCCGGATCGGATCGGGACCCGGATCGGGACCTCCAATTTTGTCCCGGACCGGTTCGGACAAAATCGGAGGCCCCCCGGACCGGATCGAGTCCGATCCCGACCCAAAAATCGTACATTTTTGGATCGGCCGCCATTTTTTTCCCCATAGACTTGCATTGCAATGCAAGTCTATGAGGAAAAAATGGCCGCGGGTGGGTAAGGGGGGGCCTAACCCCCTCCCCCGCGCTCCCTACCCCCCCTGGGGCCGCCTGCTTCCATCCGCTGGCGCCCGCGGGCGCCAGCGGATAGAAGCGGACGGCTCCGGGGGGGGGTAAGCCCCCTTCCCCGCCACTTACCTTCTCGGCACGTCCGGCGCCGGCGGCTACTACCAGCGGGCTCCGCGGCCTACTCTCAAGTAGCGCGCCGGGTGATGACATCACCCGGCGCGCCACCCTGGAGCAGGCCGCGGAGCCTGCTGGTAGTAGTAGGCGCCGGCGCCGGACGGGAGCCGCCGGGCCGGGCAGGTAAGGGCCCCCCTCCCCCCTCCCCCCTCCGCGCGCCCCCTCCTCCCCTCCACGCACCCCCTCCTTACCTTTCCGGCCCGGCGGCTCCCGTCCGGCGCCGGCGCCTACTACTTCCAGCAGGCTCCGCGGCCTGCTCTAGAGTAGCGCGCCGGGTGATGACATCACCCGGCGCGCCATCCTAGAGCAGGCCGCGGAGCCTGCTGGGAGTAGTAGGCGCCGGCGCCGGACGGGAGCCGCCGGGCCGGAAAGGTAAGGGCCCCCCTCCCCCCTCCGCGCGCCCCCTCCTCCCCTCCATGCACCCCCTCCTTACCTTTCCGGCCCGGCGGCTCCCGTCCGGCGCCGGCGCCTACTACTTCCAGCAGGCTCCGCGGCCTGCTCTAGAGTAGCGCGCCGGGTGATGACATCACCCGGCGCGCCATCCTAGAGCAGGCCGCGGAGCCTGCTGGGAATAGTAGGCGCCGGCGCCGGACGGGAGCCGCCGGGCCGGAAAGGTAAGGGCCCCCCTCCCCCCTCCGCGCGCCCCCTCCTCCCCTCCACGCACCCCCTCCTTACCTTCCCGGCCCGGTGGCTCCCGTCCGGCGCCGGCGCCTACTACTACCAGCAGGCTCCGCGGCCTGCTCTAGAGTAGCGCGCCGGGTGATGACATCACCCGGCGCGCCACCCTAGAGCAGGCCGCGGAGCCTGCTAGTAGTAGTAGGCGCCGGCGCCGGACGGGAGCCACCGGGCCGAGAAGGTAAGTGCCCCCCTCCTCCCCCCCCCGCTGTCCACTTTCATCGGCGGGCGCCCGCTGGCGCCCGCCAATGGAAGCGGCGGTGGGCGCCAGTGGGCGCCCGCCGATCCGCCGATCCGCCGAACCGGTTCGGAGCTTTTTCGGACCGGTTCGGATTGGATCGGCCGATCCAGCTGCGGGATCGGAAATCGGATAATTTATCCGATTTCCCACTGGACCGGACTCGGATCGTGGATCGGGTCCGATCCAGTGCACATCCCTAAAACAAACAATCAAACAACCCTTGACAGAACTCATCTATCCCTACTATTGAATGGCTGGGACTGTCCATAGTATGCTAGATTAACAAAATGACAACCTAATGCTTCATTTGTTCATATGTTCTGGAAATGTCCAATAGTTGCCACCTTTTGGGAGGAAATTATCAGTCGCATAAATTTTGCATTAGAAAGCTCTTTCATATTTTCAGATGTACATGTCATCTTAAATTACGTACCAGTCTCTTGGAAACTAACACATGGTCAACGGAAATGGATTTTTCACACCCTTTTGACAGCCAAAAGACTTATTTTACAACATTGGAAAGATAAAACCACACTCTCTATAATACAATGGACTGAAGACTTAACAACTTCAGCAACATTTGAAGGAGTGGTATACAGGCGTCATTTACGACTGGACTTTCACTCAGACATTTATTTGGTCTGCCTTTACGGGCATTTATGTGTAATTTATGCTACCTTTTTTCTCTTTTTTACTTATTTAGAAATTGTGATAGTTGAAACTGAGGCTTTTGAAGTATGTAGTTCTATATGTTTATTTTTTATTATTATTATTTTCTTTATGGTTTTTTGTTTTGTTTACAAATTCACAATAAAAAATTGATTTAAAAAAATCACAACCTTGAAATCATTCTGAAAACAAGCAAATGTTCTTGCAACTTCCAGTGTGGCATAGTGATTAGAGTGTTGGACTGGGAGTCGAAAGATCTGGGTTCTAGCCCCCACTATTCCATGGAAGCTCACTGGGTGACTTTGGGCCAGTCACAGACTCTCAGCCCAACCTGCCTCACAGGATTGTTGTTGTGAGGATAAAGTGGCGAGGAGGAGGATTGTGAACATTGCATTCGGTTCCTTGGAGGGAAAAAGGTGGGATATAAATGCAATAAATGAAATGAATGAATGAATGAAAAAGTTAGAAGAAACCGAAGCTGTCTCTAACGTATTTGAAATCTCATCTAATGCCCTTCTGATTTCTAGCTTAGTAAGCACAACAATCAGGGCCTCTTATTAAAATTAATCTTGGCGAGCACATGAGTGGGAGGCATTAGATTACTCCAGATACCCAAGAAGAATGAAACTCTGACACTTGATTTTGTCAGAATGGCTCATATTCCACATCAAGCTATCCGCCCACCTATTAGGGAACAATGTTCTTCCCATCCAGCCCTCTTTCGTTCCACTTGGCACAAGCCACGGCTTCCATTCATCATAAGTCATACCGACTTGAAATTAATGTTAATTACCTCTGGCCTTAAACTTGGCAAACAGAGAACATTTGTGGGGAGGAGGCTAAAACAAGAAGAAGGAAACACTGACATATTTCCTATTTACTGAGGAAAAAATAGTGACAGCAAAAGCATTGTGAAGGATCCAAGGGTTTCGTTTGGAGCCAGGAGCTTCAGATGATAGACTGGAATTTATAGGCTAGTTCTGTAAAGTTCCTAAAGTAGAAACGCTAGTTGAGTACCTCTCCCAGATTCCTCCCTGGATTCAAGGTTTTGCTTTGCTGAAGATGTTCACAGCATGGCACTCAACATGGTTGAATCCACGATTCTTCTGAAAGGATATTGCAAGGGTGCAAGGCAGGTGAGCAGTCAAGATGTACCCAAAAAAGGGGAAGAAGTCTCAGGATGCTATAGAAAGGTTTTATTATACAAAACCTATTGTATAATAAATCTTTCTATAACATCCTGAAACTTCTCTCTCTTTTTGTGTAGAATTTTTCAAGACATTTAAAAATAAACAATCATACTTTTTTTTTTCATTTTCACTTATTGTTACTCAGAATCGTAGCATTCTGCAAGGTTTTATATATCCTTAAAATGCAGCCCATGTTTGTGTTTATTGTATTAACACTGCCTCCGGTTTTTAAAAGGAAGAAATCACCTTTTTCTTTCCCTTGAAGAAGCACAAACGGGGGGGGGGGTGCATGGTCACGCAAGCATGTGTGCTTTGATTCTTAAATTATGATGGTGAGGTCAGATGCAAATAACGCTGTACTGATGTTCTCAAATTCTCAATTCGGGCTGGAATTCAAATGGGACCAAACCCAGCAGATACTGGAATATCAGAACAATCCAGAGTGGACCTGAGGGGATTTGCTCATCCCTACCCTAAATATTGGGCAGAAATTCTTGAGAGAACCACTGTTAGCTTGATCATCATCAAGTGTTATAGCCTGATCATCATCAACACAGGTAGTGTATGGTGTGTGTGTGTGTGTGTGTGTGTGTGTGTGTGAGTGTGATGGTGGGGAGGATAATGGTTCATGTGAGCAGAATTTCTGGGAGGTTTTTCTGGCAAGCGCTTCCCGGTTTCCTCTTTCCCACACCCTCTCCGGAGTAATGCCCTTGGCAAGCAGCCACGATGCCTACAATGTTATTGCATGCAAACCAACCTGTACTCTTTTACTGAGAACAGTTTTATTTATTCTTTCTTCCTTGAATAGAGTCCCGGCCCAAATTTCCTGGCAAAACTCTCAGAAAGCAGATCACAACATAGTTTAACGCAAAACATCAATAATCACACACGCGCTCTCACACACACAATAAATAAATAACAAAAACAGTAATAAGTTTGAAGATAAAAACTTAGTTAAAAGGACAACACATTCGAATTCGGAACAGGGTGCTTATCTTGTTGCAGCAGCTTCTTTGTTTTTACAAACCTTTTTGTGCCCCTGCCACAGGCAGCAGTACCGGAAATTCACCTGGAAAGCCAATTTGCTGGCTGGTGGCTACCATCACCCCCAAATGCCCATGAAGATGTTAAAACAAAAAGGGAAATTGTTGTAATGGAGTAAATACTCTTGAAACTTGGGAGCAAATTCCACCTAACCCCTGAAATCACTGAAATGCCCTTCTCCCAAACTCCCTGCCTGCAAAGAAACGGTGTGCCGTTTTTATTCCTCTCTAAATTCAACACTAGGTAAGACAGCTGGTGTCAAGGGTAAGATGGATGGGTACCTATTGATACCTCAGCAAGGGCTTACTGACAAGACTGGTGTGTCTGGGTACTGGATCACAGAACCAACCATCAGAAAACATAAGGATCATGTTAGATCTCATTCATTCTCATTGCCATCGAAAGTTCAGCATTCCCCGATTTGTATTACATTTTGGACACTTTCTCTAACCATCTCCTTTTACTAACAGACTCCTTATTCACATGGAATGACTGAAAATAAAGAAGACGGAGAATCCCCAAATTGCCTGTAAATCTGCTGTTTTATAGCAAACTCAGCTACTGCTGCTTATCGTAGAAGAAATCTTAATTCGAACCATGCCCCCTGTGGGAAAATAACTAAAGGATCTTTAGCCAATAAAGTAAATAAATAAGTTGGTTGTGTAGTGAAAGAAACTCTCACCACCTTGGCACTGTGTGATAAAACTGTACATGGAATAATCCTTAATTTTCACTCACTTTCTCATACTACACTGCAGATATTAAATAAATCGGGGCACAGGCATTAGACATGCCAACAGATTTACATTAAATCTGTCCCCAATCCTCTGCAAAAAGTAAACCTTCATGGCTTTACTGTTTTCAAGCAACAGAAGTAGCTAACTAATATATATATATAAATAACATTAAAAAAAAGCTTTTATCCATGATGTGCTTGTTTAAAAGGGCAATTTTCTACAGAGGGAAGGGAATGAAATTTGCTCAAAAGGGATTTAATCTGTACAGATATGCACAATACAGGACAGGAAATTGCAATCCTCGGTTATCTGATGAACCTGTACACCTCAAGGCTATAGGGTGAATAAGCTGATAAAGTTTGGGCCATCTATTTTGAAACAACTCTATGTTGGAGCCTCTGGAATGTTTACTCTAGGCTAGAAAGCTCGCAACTGTCACACATTAAGGCCACACTTCAAGCCCAAAGGCAATTTTAAGTTCCTTGGGATAGGAGAGGCCCGTTTGTGTTGCTTAAGGTATTCTGCAAACAGGGGTGGTGTGAAAGGTAGGCAGAGCTGGGCACCTGCCACCATTGTTGTGCAAAATGGCAACTCTGGAATTTTCAGGAAGGTCGTCTTGCACACATTGGCAGATCGAGCATTTCCGGTATCTTCGTGTGGCATAAATTGCAGCTATAAAGTGGCCATTTACACAACATTAGAGGTGCGAATCCTCCATGACCTTACAGTAAATGCCAGAGCCGCCATTTTGTACAACAATGGTGGTTCGGCAAGGGGTGGGCTGCTCCTTCGGGTGCGGGCTCCAAGCTTAGAGGTGCTTGACAAGTGTGCCTGTGAACGCCCCACATCTCAGAAAGCGGGGTCCAGGGGGAAGAGCACTGGACCCCGTCGGATGGTTGTGACATCCCTACCCTCTAGTGGCCCTCCTTCAACATTAGTAACCCCTTGGTGGGCTAAAGTGGTGGTGGTGGCACCCCATTCACTGCTTCGCAGACCCCAGTTAGGGTCTGGGATCCACCACTTTAAATTCCACACAATGCATGATGTCAAGGACATTGTGGGAAATTAAAATGGTGTTAAAATACTGGCATCAACAATGGGGCCCTGGCAGCTGCCCAAGCCTGCCAGGTGCCAGCGCTGAGCTTGTTACTAGGCCAAGCCTTCTACAACCGTAAATGCTATCCTGCTATAGGTTCATCCACCATGTTGGTCTTGAAACCACTCATGTTTTCCCCTCCTTGGCAAGTACGTTACATGGTATTGATGACACCTTGTGTGTCATATAGACAATGCAAGTCTAAACTGCTTTGAAATTCTTTTCATGGTTAGTGCTGCCCTCAAGGATGCTTGGGAATTGTGGTTTTGTGTAAGCATGCAGCAAAACAGAGAATCCTAGGACACTCATGACACTGTACTCTCCAGACATGCCTGTGCTGTGCATCAGGAGGAAAGCTTCCATTGGTACCCTGGAGATTATAGTGTTACGAGTGTCCAACTCCAGGCACCAAGGAGTTTCCTTCTGATGCAAAGTACAGGCATGTTGGGGTGGTGATGAATCACAGTCAGGATGGGGTAAAGATTTAAATACCCTCCCCCTTCCATGCTCTATCAGATATAGAAAACCAAGGAAATACTCAAGTCAAGAACTAAACCAGCTGAAGAATAAAATGTGATTTGGTGATGCAACCTTAGCTTAGCTTAGTTTCCAGGCTTAGCCTGGGGTCTAGCTATTAGGACGGGAGGGTGATGGAGGTCACAGCAGCAATGGATTGACATAGCTCTTGGAGAAAACTTAGCCACCACCTGTCAAGCAGCTGCATTTAGCCTCCATCTGCTTTCAGCAATAAAAACAAAACAAGAATCGCATATCAAGACAAGCAAACAGGATTTTAGTTTTGCAGAAAGAAAGCAAAAGGGGATGGGGGGAGAAGAGATTTGCTTTGGCCGCTGACCAAAGGTCTGAGAATCTCAAGTGTATACATGGAGTTCCATAAAAGCAGGGGGACCTTCAGTACAAGGGAGCCTCTGCTTATCTGGCTTTTCAATGCCAGGGAACAAGTTTCAATGTGCATGCAAACCACCGGGCTCATGCAGAGGACTCTCCCAACAATCAACAAAATGGGACAACCTCTGCTGGTGATTCAGCACTCCATGTTCCCTCCCGTTCATTTCTGGAAATTTTCTTGAAATGTCAACACAGACTTTATGCAACTATTACCCAATACATTTTAAGCAGTTCCACTTATTTCAAAATGGCAGCCAATCAATTTTTTTTTTTTAAAAAAGATGTACTACTTCAATATCTTTTGATCGATTTCAACCCAACTTCGCATCATGATTCAGCATTGCAGTGAGCAGTTTTTAGCCATGCAACATTCATGTTTCCCACATTTTTTAGACATAAGAACAGACCCAAATATTGGGGAAAAAACAAAAACAAAGTCAAGTATGAAACAAACAACACAGTTTGAAGCCAGGAAAGATGAGTGGGCCGAGTTATAGGCCTGCCCCTTCCCCTCTGCTGTGGGGCAAATCCTTCAAAGGGGGATGGTTTGGGCAGCCCCCTCCCTCAAGGCATTATAGGGGTGTACCATTGCACAGGTTTTGCCTAAGGGTGCCAGCAGACTTGTCTTCACTCAGGCGGGGCAGGCACTACATGTCCAACTGTGGCAGTTGTATAAATTTGCTTTAAGGCTTCTCTGTCACAAAGTAAAGCCATTTACAACCTGTGTGTGTGAAGCTGGGTCCTTCTGCTTGTGTGCGTGTATGAAAGTATTTTCTCATAAAATAGCCTGTTCTAAATGTATTTTCTTTCAAAGTAAGAATTTCTAAATGGATTTTGACTTAAACTAGACCTTTTGGCACATTTTGCAAAACAACTACCACCACCACCAAAACCTGGATGATGAAATTTGAAGAAGTGCAAAATCTGAAGCGTCAGATCAGGTCAATTCTCTTTGAAATGCGAAATTGACAAAATGCCAAAGCATCCGGACGCGTGCATTTTGCCCAGGCCGAACGCCTGAGAAGGGCTCTTGCCTTACATTCCAAGACGAACAGTGCAATCCCATATATGTCTGCTAAAAGAAGAAAAAAAAGTCCCATCAAGTTCAATGGGTCTTGCTGCAAGGAAATGTGCAGCGGACTGCAGCCGAATTCACTTCCACGAGCCTCTTTAAAAAGAGAAGAAAAAGGGAAAGGTTTTTTAAAAAAATAAAAAAAATGGACAAATTCAAGGCTTATCAATGGCTGTTGGCCATGAAATCTAATGGAACCGCATGGTCAGAGGTAGCAGATCTCTGAATATCACATGCTGGAGTTAAACAGGGGATTGCTGTTGCCTCCATGCTTTCGGTGTGGGCGTCCTAGAGGCACCGTCGGTGGATAAATCATGGATGAATCAGGACGTGGTGTTCTGATTGATCCATATCTAGTAGCCATGAGACAAGGCAGCAATGTGGCTGCAGTGCCAGAGGTAGCAACATGCTCCAACAAGGATTAGAGCCTTGGTCTACCACATTCCACCCTTCCCAAACTCCACCACTTTGGAGGCTCTTAAAGGGCCAGACAGCTGGCCTGGAGTCAGGCACTCCTCCGGTCAGTAGCTTTCTACCTGATGCACTCCCTGCACCATTCAGTAGGTGTGGCAGTGCAGAGGGCACTCAGCTCACCTGTCTCAAGGAAAGGTGCATCCAGTGGTCCAGGATCCATCGGGAGCCTGGTCTACAGTCGGCAGCTCAGCCAGCTCCTCCTCCTCTGAGCTAGAGGCCAAGGCCATAACATTTCTGTCTAATCCAGCAGGGCTCATGTTCTAATGCGTATGCACACATGCAGCAAATTCCCTGGATCAGAAAGACTGGGGGCTTGCACTGATAGAAGTCTGGGCTGCGATGATAAGGGGAGCTAATGGACCCTCCAGCAGAATGTTACTCAGAAAAAACTCAAAACTGGAAGCAGCTTAACCTCCAATCTTCCTGTGATTCACAAGGGTATTATTACTATTATTATTGGGGGGAAATCACTATCTTTGTTAAAGTGCATAATCCAATACAGCCCATTGACACATTTTTTTTTTAAAAAAATCCACTGTCAGCGCAAAAGAGGAGGGAAGGAGGGAGGGAGGGAGATTCTGCACCCCTGGGTTCAATAATGATTCACCAAGAAAGCATATGCAAACTCTCCAGTCCTCCTTCGCAATAGGGTCTGGCACATTATTCTCAGGAAATAATTCCATGGTACGAGGATTTTTTGACATTTGGAGAGATGAAGTGATCTTTTGGAATGCTCGCAGCGCTATTAAAAAGAAATCACAGCTTGCGCAGATTAAGACAAGAGCAATAAAAAGTGATTCTGAAGATACGCCCCAGTATCAGATGGTTTGAAATAAAGATTCCATAAAAATGGTTTTTAAGAGGAGGAAGAGGGTGGGGGAGGGGGAGAAAAGAAAGAAAACCACAGATGTAGAGAGGTCTCGCAAGGAAAATATACACACAGCTGGAAGGAAAGACTGTAGAACATAAACCAAGGCTTAGAACAGCAATCTCTGCCATGTTCCAGGTGACAGCAACCTCCCTCTCCCCTGACAAGTTTCTGCAGCAACTTCGATCTTGGGGGAGTGGGGCAAATGGCGGTGAGGCAGGGATAGCATCCTGTCCTTTATATTAGGGCTGTGCAGCGTTTTGGTTCTTGATCCGAATCCCGAAACCGAAGCGGATCGATTCGGATCAGGCTGAAGCACTCCGGAGCAAGTTGGATCGGGTCCTAAGCACTTTGGCATGATCCGGGATGATGGCGAGCCACTGCCCCCCCCCCCCGGCTAAGCCACTGCGATTTACCTGAACCATCCATTCGCACCTGGCAGCCGCCTATCCTGCACGAGAGCCGACATTTTTAAGGAAGAACTCTAGTATGTCCCCAACAACTCTAGTGTCTGTTCCCCCCATTTCCATCCCTATGGCTCGTTAATGTCGTAGATCTACTGTTGCAAACAACAGCAACCGTAAAGGGCAATTTTCAGTACTGCTGCTGAAAGTTTCTTTTTCACTGCTCAGATAGACTGTGTTGGGTGTCAGGTGCTTCGTAGACAATTCACAGGGCTGGCCCTGTGAATTGTAGACTGAAGACTTGGCAATTTGTCATGAGAAAATGTCTCTATTCTGTGCTTATCTCAAACTGTAGGCCGAAGGCCTTGACTTTCTGTGAGAATGAAATGTTGTTTAGAAAGGTGGGGGCTCTCTTGCTCGCACTGTGGCGTCATCAAGAAGAGGTTGAACCATGCCGCCCTGTTGGCACAAGAGTTTAGATTACAGGCCTGAAGCCCTGTCTGTCAAAGTAGCTCAGAATTAGCCAGCCTCCATCCTATATTAGCTACGTCCAAAGAGTAATTCCTTTGCTGGGAATTATCTCGTCTATCCTCTTGCTGCTCTGCTGCTGCTGTGAGTTACTATCTGATGTGGAATTGTGTAATGCACTCTGTACATGTTCTATTGCTGTGTGGACTTGGAACTTCTAAAGAACTCTGCCATGAAAAGTGCACTGTGGCTTTTCATAGATTTGGACTTGAGATTACTGTTCTGGATTCGTGTTTTATAGCCTGCTGTTTCTCTGCATGGAGCCGAAGTTACAGGCACAGAGAAGATAGAGGCTGATCGTTGCTGTTCTGAAATGTGTGTGTGAGAGACCTGCGAGAGGACCTTTCCTCAGTGCTAAAGCTACGAGATTTGGGAAAGGCCCCTAGGTCACAAAGGTTCATTCCCTGGCTTCTGGCTTCCGTGGTCAGCTCAGCGTTCCCTGACAGGCTGAGTGAGGATTTAGTTGCCAGTTGACCGATGTTCTGCTGTCAGGAGGCCTAATCCTAGAGTCTTCCTTTGTTTCCAGAGGATTCAACGCAGCGTGGCCGCTCCTGATCTCTGGGGAGTGGGAGTAACTCTACATGTCATTCCCTGAGTGTGTGCTGTTCGCATTAAGCTGTTCTACCTGAAAGCTGTCTGGTCCGTCTTCAGCTTCAAGTGTGTGTTTGCAGAAATGAAACCATATGCTTTGAATTCCGTGTGATTACAATAAACGAAATCTCACTGTTAATGTTGTGTGTCAGTGTGCCTAAAGTCGTGAGCAGAAGCTTAGAGAGTTAGCTAGAGTCACGACAGACTGCTCCTGATCAAAACCATTCACCAAAAGCTTGGTTGGCTGGTGCTATTCATTGTCATATACATATAATTCTTTCCATCCACACTATCAATGTCCAATGGATGCAATTTGCACAACACTAATAAGTTGCAATGGTACTAACACTGCCTATCCAGCTGCCCTTACTAACTTTATGGCTCAGGTCAAGGTTATCTGAAAGACCGTAGTCTCCCATATGAGTTTGCCCGTGTTCTAAGATCTTCTGGGAGGCCTTTCTCTCAGTCCCACCAACATCCCAGACACACCTGATGGGTACACGGGAGAGGGCCTTCTTGGTGGCTGCTCCAAGGATCTGGAACTCCCTTCCCAGGGAAGCTAGACTGGCTCCCTCTTTGATGTGTTTTCAGAGGCAGGCAAAAACTTTCTTATTCCCGCACTCCTATGGTGAATAATGTGGACCTCCATTTATGTTAAGATTTTTAAAATTTAATATGACTTTTAAATGAAGAAATGTTTTAATATTGAAATGTATTCAATCATATTTTTAACTTTTGAATATTTATATTTATAGCTTCTAACTGTACATGTTTTAATTTTGTAAAGCCGCCTTGAGGCCCAGGATTGGGCAAAAGGTGGGATACAAATAAAGATAATAATAATAATAATAATAATAATAATAATAATAATACCTTTCAGAGCAATTTGCCTTCTTGAAGACAAGGGCCAGATCTACACCAAGCAGGACATGACACTTTAAAAACAGTTTGAAAACTTTTTATGGAGTGTTTCTTGGGCCCCAACAGTTGTCACTACTGTTATAAACCATTTAAAAGCAGTAGCGTAGATCCTGCCAAGCTTAATTCTTCCATACTAAAACGTGAGCTTTAAGTTTCGTAATGTATATTTTTAATTGTTGTCGATCTATGAAAAAGGTAGATGACAAATGTCTGTTATTCACCGGGGGGGGGGGGCATTCCATTCTCCAGATGGAAGCCTGGATACCTGCAGTGTAGTCTGAAGCACAACTTGTTCCCAACATGGGTGTTCTGGCTCTGTAATACAGCTGGTGCAACCTGAGAAGGCAAGACTACTTAATTATGGAGATCATCCTCCCAAACGATACCAAAGGAGGGAAGCAAGACACAGACTCCACTATTCAACTCTTGAGAGTTTGGCTGGGAATTGGAGATGAAAAAGGTAAAACTACCGCCCCTCCCTTTGCATTTTGGCCATGGGGGAACATACAAGTTTGGGAGTTACTAGAGTTCTCTTGCTTCAAACAGCTGATGGCCACCATATTTTCTCCCCAATTCCCTCATCTAAGAGAGTGGGGGGAGGGGGAAGGCCAGCACAATGAAGCAGAATCTGCCAGTGAGTCCATTTTTCCCCCCAGTTGCCACCCATTCCCCTCAGAATGCCACTCAGAATGGGGTGTTTTTGGGAAATGTAATATGGTGGTGATCAGCCAATCACAACAAAGACATTCCGGTAAAGTTTGCTCCAGCCCTTTTCATGGCGTGCAGACAGAGATAGGGGGTGGGACACTTTTTTCAGTGCTATTAAGATATCCATTTCTTACAACTTGAACAAAGTATTCTTTCTTTCCTTTATCAGCAGAGCTGTGCACAAACATTATGTCACAAGTTTGAGAAAAATGTAGTAGAGCCGCCACAGGTCAGATAAAGTTGCTTTGGGGGCCGCGATTTGACCCACAGGCCACTAGGTGGTATTAAATCATCTTCCATATCCATATGACACCATAGTTCAGTTCGACTAGATGAAGTTACCACAACTATTGTTCCAACGTAGTTACATGATAGAGTCCCTTTTAGAGATGCTTGCAAAGTTCTTATCAGAATTTTTCTCCAGGTGTAGTTCTGTTCTATCTCCTAGGTAAGTGCATACATGTTTGGAGATACAGTTTTGTTTCTGATGTGGAATTGATGTATTAGGAATCCTCCATTTTTTCATGTTTGATTTCGAGACCACTACTGGGCATGTACCATTTCAATTCCGTTCATCAATTCATTGATGGCTTTTCCCCTTCACAAAGCACATGTGTGCACTGATCAAATACACACACATACAACACACAACACATCTAGACGGAAACATTTATACAATTACACTAAGGATTCCTTCTGTATTCTCCCGAATGCACACGTGCATCAGTAAAACACTGCAGGGAAAGAATCTCAATGCGGTCATGAATATATTCACACCAAGTCTGCTTTTGGTAATGTTTCATTGGTTTGCACACCCAGATTGGCACCATGTGTGTGTGTGTGGTGGTGGTGGTGCAAACTGCACATGCCCCAATTTATTTGGAAATCCCCCTCATTAAACCAGAATTAAGGAGCACCGCAAAGCAAAATTCTTCCGCAAGAAAGAAATACAATGTGCTGGAGATGGAGGGAGCACTTCGAATTTTTGTGCGTGCAAACCAGAGATGGCGAGGTAGCTCGAAAAGAATGTCACAAATTCACACTTCCCAAATCAATATGCCAATCCTTTGATATTCACACTTTTCTAAATATTCAACGCCGTGCGTCGAACAAAATATTTGTGCAAAAATGTGTGCAGTAGAGACAAACTGAAATTGGCAATTTCATCCATTCCCACTGCAAATTCGGGATTCTTAAGGATTTCATTTGCTCTGCAAGTCGGGCGCAAAAGTTCCGGTTAAACTGCGCAACAGTTTTTAAGGGTTTTTCCTGACTAATCAGCATGAAACCAGGACAAGACAGACTAAGGCCAGATCTACACCTTGCGTCAAAGTATTACGATCCCGTCATGGTAATGTTATATCCCTCTTGTATATTTATAATTAGTTGGTGACACGATGACATTTGTTGTGGATAATGTGGAATAAAAAGCAGGAAATAACACTATGAAAGTGGTATATGGAATGTGTTATGTGCCCCAACAGGTATCAGTGCACTTCAATACCACTATGAAACTAGATCTAGCTTGAATGGTGAACAACACATGTGAAGCGGATACAAACCAGAATTACTTCATTCTGTCTATTCCTAATGCAAATTGGCTTCACTGGCTGCCGGTCCAGGTCCGGGCCCGATTCAAAGTGCTGGTATTAACATTCAAAGCCCTAAACGGCTTGGGGCCAGGTTATCTGAAGGAACGCCTCCTCCCATATGTACCTGCCCAGACACTAAGATCATCCTTGGGGGGTCCTTCCCTGTGAGACCCTGCCAAAGGAAGTGAGACAGGTGGCTACTAGGAGGAGGGCCTTCTCTGCTGTGGCACCCCGGCTGTGGAATGAGCTCCCAGGTTTGCCTGGCATCTACATTATACTCCTTCAGATGCCAGGTGAAGACCTTTTTATTTTCATAGTGTTTTAACAGTTCTTCAGTTTGATTTTTAACCTTGCTGTTTAAATTTGTGTTTTAAATCCATATTGATTTCTGCATGGCTGCTCGGTTTTTATCCTGGTTGTGCTTTTATACTATATTTTAAATTATGTTTTTATACCATCGTTATTTTATATTTTGAATGGTTTTTATGGTTTTTATTTGTTGTAAACCGCCCAGAAAGCTTCGGCTATTGGGCAGTATAGAACCGCAGTAAATAAGTAAATAAATGCTCTTTTGGATTCCAGCCATAGCCCAAGGCACAAGTACAGGGTTGTGAGGTTGTTGTTTTTAGAAAAAAGCACTTCCTTGAAGATATCCTATTGCTCCTAATGGAACAACTAATGCATTAAGAACAATCATTGGAAGTGGCCTATTGATTGTGGTGTGTCAGCTTTATGTTGTTTAAATTCCCTTCGCCTGATAACCAGTTGAGTTACTGCTACATTTCATTAAAAAGTCCCAGTTGGAAGCAAACATTATTCATAAGCCAGCTATTCCTCCCAACTCTCCCAACATCCCTCCCCTGCACACACACAAAAATACCAAACGTATTCAATCATGCTTGTAAATATTAGCATTAATCTCCAGTAAAAGCACAAATCTTACTACCATGATTGGGAAGTTTTTAAAAAAAGTGTTGGCAATTCTCCCAGGTAAACCACTGCAATCCTGGGGAGAGGAACAGGGAAGGAGGCCATTCAGACCAGGCCAGCTCCAAAAAGCCAAGTCAGATCGCTTACGAAATAAATAGAAAAAAAAAAGTCATGCTGAATGTTAGCAAAACATTAGGTACAATAGAAGGGCAGATTTCTTCCTTTGCCATGGAAAGCAGAGCTAGATTTAGACAGAAACCGAGAGTTACATTTCCCATTTGGCCATTCCACTCATGATGTGACCGTAGACCACCAAACTTGCCTCACACGTAGGGATGCCACGAGCCTCCAGTTGGGTCTGCAAGGGCAACAGACCCCTTCACATCCGGCCCTCACACACGCAACAGGATGGGTGCGGGTCCGCTCTGGGAAAGCACACTTTCCAGAACCTCCGGAAATTGTGCAATTCCCCAGGGCGCTTTCCCCTCCTCTGCGCCAATTGGGGCCTGAAAGGCCCACTTAACACAAGGCTCGGGGGGGGGGCAGGAAACTGCTTTCTGGAGCCTCCAGAAAGTGTGCATTCCCCCCATGCTAATGGCAGCATTAGCGTGGAGGGGAGAAAAGAGTGGGTGATTGCTGGGGGCTCACAAGTTCTCAGCAGAGACTCACGTAACCCGGCTCATCGGGGCAGGCCTTGTTCAGTGGGGGGGGGAGTGCTCAGGGGCAGATACAGGACACATCTGTAAAGCCCTACCCACAGGGTTGTAGTGGTGATTCAAAAATGAAGAGAACCATGCTTGATTTCCCTGATTTCTTGGGAGAAAGTGCAGCTTATTTTTTAATAACAGGTGAGTCGTGCATAGTAGTTTTGAGTACAAAAGTTGAGAAAGCTTGTTCTAGTCAGGCCCAGGTGTAAATTTCAGGGGCTGCTTAAAAACTGACATGAGCTTTACCATGCTCCCAAACTGTTCTCCAGCGTGGAAGGATTCAGGGCCAGAAGAGAACGCATCCAGGGGCAAATTCAGAGAGTGAAAAGACCAATGACTGGGCTCTCCACCCTCAGATTTTGCCTCTGCAGCAGCCTTCCCCAGCCTGGCTCCCTCCAGATGCGTTGGACCACAACTCTGGTTTAGGATTTTTGGAGCTGTAGTCCAGCATATCTTGAAGGTACCAGGATGGGGGAGGTGGTCTTACATTCGCTTTACCCTACCCCCTATGCTTTTGTAGATGAGGAGGGCCCAACCAGTAATTTCCCCTAGCCCTTGGATTGGCTCAAAAGAATCACCTGAGGCTTAGAAGAACTTGGGTCATGTCTGACTTAATCTGAGGCCGTCTTCCGGGAGCCTGCTCATCTCTGCTTTTGATCTTACACAGCAATTTTGGTTTTCAGAGCAACATGATACAAGAAGAGTGATACCACACATTTCTACAGAACAATTCGCCCTTATGTTTAACACATCGTTACATTTCCAGAAGCTGTTTCTCCCCCTCCCCCAAGGCATATTCTTAACAGTCTTCCGGAATTTAAGAAAGCTATAAAGACTGATCTCTTCTGGCAGGCCTACCCAGTTGAATTTTAAGATGTTTTTTTTTAAATAATGTATTAGTTTTATAAGTTTTTAATAATTCATTAGTTTTATATGTTTTTAATCAGTTTTATGTATTTTATGCTGTTTTGTATTGGTGTTGTTCCCCGCCTCGATCCAAAGGAAGAGGTGGGTAAGAAATAAATTTATTATTATTATTATTATTATTATTATTATTATTATTGAAACCGAATGCCAATTTATTTATTCTCGGCAATAAGGGGGGGACACACCTTAAAGCAGCTTGGACTAAAATGCATATTTTAAAAAAGAAACAAGAACACTAACAACCGACTTGGAAAATGTTTAAAGAGAGAAAGAGAGAAAGAATCCAGCAGCACTACAATCAGTCAGCGAAACACATCATGAGTGCCACAATACCAGTCCTGAAGGGTTGAAAGTAGGGAAATATACAAGAAATCCATTTCACTTCATTTCTGATCAGAATTTACAGAGTTGTCACATTCTGAACTAAACACAGATTTGGACACAATCTACGGTTGAAGTCAGTATGTTTCTAGGCAGGCAATGCGATTTGCAGACCCCCCAAAAATTAGTTTGACAGCATGCGTACATTTGAAAAATTGGTACTATTGAAAAGCGTGCATAAATACACTTTAAGCAATGGGAGAAGAATGCATACATTTCAAAGAAGTGCACAATTGATGCATACATATGGAAAACACATAAATATAGGCACGGATTTTCATGTGAAAAGAAAAACAAAACAAAACTCACAATCTGATATGGACTCGAGTCAGAATGAATTTTGAGATGGAATTCGAAATGGAATTCGGAGAAATTTTGTGACTTTGCATTTTGGTGATTCGCACCTCCATGGAGAAGGTGCAACCACTGAAAAGGCCCTGCCTCTTCCTGTCATAAACCATATCCTACAAATGTTGGTATTAGGAGCAGGGCCTTTCATCAATGCTCTCAAAAGCCACAGCAAAGAGAGCAGGCAAATTGAAGTGTGCTCTCTTGGGAACCCCATTCCCACCTTGAGAAATGATGTTAGCATTTAATTTCCTCTGTTATGAAAAATAACTCATGAGGAAGGGGGGAAATCTGGACAAACTGTCCCTAACACACTTTGTTTGTTAAGGACAAAGATCCAAAATACAAAGGATCCATAAAAATTATAATCAAAAGTTGGCAACCTCACGCTCACAGAGCCTCTCTGTTGAAGGCTGCCAAACTGAAGGTGAAAATGAAAAAAGCTAGGAGACAAATTACGTTCCATGTATTTTGAAATCTGAAGAATAGTCATCACTCTCAATATGGATTCATTTATCGTTCTATGGATGACTAGCGAGGGCAGGGAGTGAAATTTGAACACCTGGCCCAGATCAATGACATTTTTGCCTTTCTTTCTTTGCCTTTCTTCCTTTTTTCTTTTCTTTTTTTAAAAAAAGAAACACAGTTTTGCACAGCAACATCTCTAAAACAAACGTTAAAACAGAAAGTTCCCTTTCCTTCGCCTCCCACCCTTCTGGATTACACAGGCCCTTGGTTTGGCTACAGCATTACTTTGACAAACAAAAGCAACAAACAGACATCTTTGCGTGCCGTCTGAAACATGCAAATATTGGACGGTGAATTGCTCACCAAACAAGTATTCCAGAGCTATAAATCTCCAGCTTTATTAGTCTGAAAATACTAAGTTTCTTTTAATGGTTGCATAAATTAACGCAGCGTTGCAAAAGCTGACATCTCCATTCTTTAAGACGCATCTGCAGCCCCTAAAGAACCAAAACATTGCAGAACCTCACAACTAGATAGTGGGATTTTTGTTGGAATGCACATCGGTAGGGTTATGGAAGTTCAAGGGCATTTTCAGGAAGAAATTTTAATCCAGATCAGGAAACATGTGGTGGTGGTGGTGATGTGTGGGGCAGGGGGACAGGGGAGTTAGTAAGCCAGATTTGGGTGAGAAAACACAATCTTGTTTTTACATTTATTCTGCCAAGGCACTGAAGACAGTTCAGAGTTTGAAATAATGGGCCATACTTTAAATCAGCCTTTCTCAATCTTCCTTTAGATCAGGAGAGACCCATGTTGGGGAAAGCTAGTTTAAATTGACGCAATAAAGAGGAGAAGATGAACACAGGAAAAATTCAGATGCTGGGGAAGAGAGTTTGAGGAGGGGAGGGGCAAATTGCAGTTTACTCTGCTGGGACCAATGTAGAGGGCTCTGCTGCCTCATCTCTCCCCCTGAGGCCACCAGGAGACATGGCCACCAATGGAGGTTCTTCTGGATGGGGAGTTCTCAGGGATGTCATTCGTGTATTACAAGGTTAAAGAACACAATAAAATGAAGTCAAACTTGGCCATAAATGTATCAGGCTGTGGGCAAGTGGTTGGTATGGTTGGCCACCACCCAGCCAAGGTTAAACATGAACTGGTTCACTTCTGAAAATGTAGCCACAGAGCACAGCAAGGTCGGTGGAACAAGTAGTAGTTGTTCTACCATATTGGCCATTAAAAACAGTATATATTGTTTTAGAGCAGGGGAGGCAGAAACTGTATCTCCAGATATTTTGGACATCAACTCCCAGCGTTCCTTACCATTGGCCACACCGGTAGAAGCTTCTGGGTGCTGAAGTCCAAAACATCTGGAGATCTCCCTTCTTCCCACCCCTTGTTTTAAAATGTTCAAAGCACACCATGCATGTTCATGCAGTACAGCGGACTGAGGCCACAATCCTATATCCATCCACTTTGGAGTAAGCCCCATTTGACTCAATGGGACTGATGTTCAAATGGACATGTCTAGGATTGTGCTGGAAGAGTACATACCAAGTGGCCCAAAAGTAGGTATACAGTATACTCTTCCCAACTGTCATTCTGACTCTACCAATCAACATTCTAAACAACTGTATACCTACTTTTCAGCCACAACAGAACCCACAATATTCTATGTGGGTTCTAATACATTGGGAGTGGCTAGGAATGGACACACTCACCCAAGTCCAATTCTGTCGGATACCCACCAAGCTGCCACCATCTGCCCACATTTGTGGCACTGTGCGAGCTTCTTTGCAGCCTGGTGAGCACCTGACAAAGCTGCAAGGCCTCCTGCCCTCATCCGGAGCCTCCATTGTGGAGGGTCCAGAAATTGTGTATTTCTCACATTGCATAAATGGCGGCTGCAAAGGCCCCATTTGTGAGAGATTAAAGGCACGTGTGAAGTACCCTTTACGCAACATGGGGAAAAACGCCATTTCTGGAGCCTTCATTGCTGCTCACAATGGAGGCTCTAGATGATGGTGGACGGCTGCTGGGGTGGGGGGCGTCACCGAGCCACAGGGCACTCAAAGCATGGGCCCGCGAGCATGCCACAGCCCGGTGAGCTAGGTCAGTGGGGCAGACTCCTGAACCCAGGGAAGTGCCTGTGAACATCCCTAAGAATGTTATAGTCTCTTTTGTTTTTAAAAGATGGGCTGAAGAAAAGGAACTTATTCAGCATTCAACTGTGGGGGAACACAAGGAGGGCAGGAGAAGGGAAAGCTAGAAAGAGAAGATGCGTTTTTACACATGCCATGTTTTCTATTAGTGTAACTAATTTAATTGTATGTTCTTACTCTTATTACCTTGGTAGATTTACAAATGTGTGCTGGGTGGTCTTCCAAACTACAGCTGCAACGAAGAAGAAAAGCAGCAGCAATTACTGGACACATGAGGGAGAAACTGTTCACCTGTTCCAAATTCTAATGTGTCACAGTTTCGACAATGCTGAAAACCGAGATTAGCGTTGGGTGAATCTATTTAGCGTAACATGTAATTAGGCCCTCAGTGGCCTACATATGTGATAGGTTAAAAAGTATTCTCAAAGTATTGATCAGGACTGAGGAGGAATGACTATCCCAGCCTTTCGTAACTTGGTGCTTTCAGATGTATTGGCTCCTACACCTGTGCTGGCTGGAGCTGATGGGAGTTGTAGTTCAAAACATCTGGAAAGTGTCAGGATGGAACAGACTGGCGTATGCTCTTTTTTAAAAAAAAAAACCCTTTCCTTTATTTATGAAATGATGCACCCTGTAATAAGAAGCATTGTGGGAATTGTAACTCCATAGTCAGAGTTATAGAAAACATGCTGGAAAATTTCAAAGTGGGATATCACAATGTAGAGGCTGAGCAATACAATGCAGGAGAAATCTGAGAAAATGGATTGCTGAGAGTAGAATGTACCCTGTTGTGCAATGTGATTCACGGCCCAAAACAACATGCATTTGACAGCATGCGTACATGTGTTCAACAAGAGAATGAAGGTTATGTGATTGTCCTACAAAACCCTAAACAACTTGGGATCCGAATATCTAGTAGGCCACCTTCCCTTATACATATCCAGATGACATTTAAGGTTGTCAGAGTAGACCTTGCTATAGCCATTCCAACATTAATGGAATGTCACTGTTAGTACCTCGACTGCAGGCCTTCTCAGTAGTAGTGGAATCCTTTGGAAAACCCTCCCCCGTGCAGTTCGAGAGTCAGAAAACGTGGCCTTTTTCAAACACCCCCTGAAAACGCACTTGTTCACCCAGGCTTTTCTTTCGATTGGCTCAGAGACTTACGCATAGCGTGGATGTTCCCCATCATGTGTGTGGGGAAATGACTTCGGGCATCTCCAAGCTATCCCTAGAATTTATTCGCCCCTCCTCCTTACCCAATGGTTCTTTCCTTTCACTTACTATTCTTGTAACCCATCCAAGATGGTCCGGATGAAGTCTTTCCACCAATCTGGATGGCTTTAAAAGGGGGTTATATACATTCCTGGAGAAGAGGCTATCAATGGCTACTAGTCCTGATGGCTGAGTGCAGCCTCCAGCATCCGAGGCAGTAGGCCTATATACACCAGTTGCTGGGGAACATGGGCAGTAGGGTGCTGTTGTATCATGTCCTGCTTGTGGGTTCCTGGCCAACAGCTGGTTGGTCACTGTGTGAACAGAATTCTGGATTAGATGGACCCTTGGTTTGATCCAGCATGGCTCTTACGTTCACTTCACCCAATGCACTCTTCCACTCCCTTCCCCCCCCCATGCATTTCTACCATACTGTCTTGGTTGCAGTGAAGGAAAGCCTCATAACTCAGTCTGTCTCATAACTCTCCATCCCCCTCCTTACATACCCTTAAGTATGAAAAGGAGTGTAAGGGCCCCTGCATGAGAGGCCGCCCAGGACTGGTTTGTCTGCAGCTGGGAATCATAACTGCTCAATTCATTCCCGTGGAAAGCCAGCCTGTTGCACCTGCTGAGATCTGTGAGCTTCGAAAGTTGGACGATGTCAGCTTCTTCATCCAGGAAGTTCCTGTCGTGAAGGAGAGCAATCTCACTCTTTCACACACTGCTTTTGGGGACAGCTTGAGCCTGTGATACCAGAAAACTGGATGCCCAATTCAAATCTGTGCTTTTCATATCGCCTTGAGATAAAGCTTCATCCAAACGACGATGCCAAAGTGAATGTGCTCCTCTAACACAGGGGTGTAGGACCACAGTCCTGGGGACCCAATCCAGCTCTCCTGCCCTCTGGGGTTCTCAGATGGCCTTCCCCTGGCCACGCTTTCTTCCCCCTTGGCCAATGATCGTTAGGTATGGATGAATTCCCCTGCGTCCTGTTCATGCTCTGCCCTGAAACTTGGCCTAGTCTCAATGAATACATTCTACCCATCTTGATCCATGGGAAAAAAAAAAACCACCATGTTCATGGGAATTTAGACTGCACGGAGCAGCAAAACAGGTACGGCACTAGCGTATTGTCGTAAAATGACTTGAGGCTCACTCAGACCCCTGCACTGTGTCTTCATGGCCTTTTTCACGTTGTTCCCATAATCTTCGGCGTCTTTAGTTACATTGCCACATAGATAACTGGCTGTAAGTCAGAGTAACAACACACACACACACACACACACACATATATATATATATATATCTCCCCAACTTGAAGCGTTCCCGGTGCAAAAATAACATCTGCAATCAAAATGTTTCTACGGTAACAGGGTGATGTTTTGCAAATCAGACGAGTCCTCATAACGGCACACGGCATGTCCTTCCCATTTGCCTTTCCTACAATTGTGTTTCCCGCACCCTCCCTCCTTCTATGCAAGCTTTGTCCAGCCAAGAAAGATCGGCGACGAAAACAAAGTACAGAACTGTTTCCATACCTCGGCTTATTTATTTATTTTTGCAAGACCTTGAGAAGGGAAGGAGTACGGTACAGTGGCTGCGCTGAATTGTAATACCAGGTCTCATATTCATGGGTAGGAGTAATGGGAAAATAAGCAAAAAACAAAAAAAATAAAAATTGGATGAAAACTAATTTTTTTTCTTAGGAAAGCACACAAAATTCTGAATAATCCATTTTGATTTATTATAAACCATCCTGTCAGGAAGCTGTCTAATTTTAGACACAACACAAGGGCGGGCATGTTAAGTTCAGGTACAGGAGGGCGACTTTCCAAATGACCAAGTGAAATAGCCACGGATTTTGGGAGAGATGGACGTAGCTGCATCTGGCTCGTCCGGACGCCCCTAAGCCACCTCCGCCCACCCCTGCTCAGTGTTGCGCAAGCTCCTTTATGCCTCGGCAAGTGCCCGATGGAGTTGCGAGGCCGTCCGCCCCCCTTCCAGAATCTCCATTGTTGCGCACAATGGAGGCACCGAAAATGGCATATTTCCTACCTTGTGTAAATGGCACGCATAAGCACCCCATTTACGCAAGATTAAGGGCGTGAATGCCTATCTAACACCTTTAATCTTCTGGAAATGGGGTCGTTATGGCAACCACATCTGCAATGTAGGAAGTACGCCATTTCTGGAGCCTCCTTTGTGCGCAGCAATGGAGACTCCGGGCAAGGGCAGATGGCTGCCGGGTGGTCACCGAGCAGCAGGGAGCTCAAAGAGCGGCCCTGCAAAAGTGCGACAGCCCAGCGAGCTGGGTCTGGGAGGGGGGCAGATGCAGGGGACTCCGTCGGACTCCTGGATCCATTCCTGCATCATCCCTACTGATGGTACCTCTTCTCAGAAGGAGGATGCGAAGAGGTAGTTTGTCGCAGCCAGGTAGATGTGAAGGGCGGCGTGATGTTCCTGCCTCCTTTCTGATAGCTGCCAGCAGGAATAGCTGCTGAGAGAGACCATTGTAGGATGGGGGAAGCCAGTGCTGGTTGCAGGTCTTTGGGGACTCCTAGGCAAGACACCTCTCCTGCGCCCCTCCCTCAGCGAGTCTGCCTTCTCACCACAGTTGTCACCAGCTGCTCTTGCTCCTCATCCTCTTTCTCATCGTTGTTCCCATTTGCTTGCTTGACAGGCAGAAAGCCAGGGAGCAAAGAGGCATCTCCCAGTCCTCCATCCTCTGGGCCATAGTGAAAGGCAGGTGAACAAGTGAGAAACAGGCTCAGTTCGGATGACATATTAAGCAACAGAGGAGGGGGGGAACAATCGTCAGTTGTGTTGCTTATTGTGTCGTCTGGAGGGCAACACAAACACACACACGACTGACAGTACATTAATCAGGCACTTTAAACAACAGAGCGAAACAACGGGCTTGCACGTTGTTTAGCCCGAAGCCCCATTGTTTAAAGTGTAGACCGAATTCAGCCCCCCTCTCTCCGTGGACTATTCCGTTTTGGAATAGAGTTCTGCTGCCTAGAGCAGCCAAAAGCTCCTGGACGCTTTATGCAGCCGGCAGTATTCATGGTGCATGCTGGGATATGGCTGGGGGACACACGGAGGAGAGGCTGCAACCAAAATGGCCGCCGCAAGTTCGTAGCAGCTGGGGCGTTTGCTGGTTTCGAGCAGCGCAGGCTGCAGCATGTCGTCTGTGAAGCTCCTCCTGCCTAACGCACGGTCAGTACGTTATTTACCCCTCTGTTGCTTAATATGTCGTCCGAACTGAGCCACTGAATCAAGAATAGGATTCCTCGGGTGATTCTTGGTGCTGGGGACTTTAAACTGCTGAATTTTGTTCTGGATCAGGAAAGTGAGGCAATAATTGTCTCATCAAGGCTAGAGATGGATTAGCTTCCCCCGTATCCTGTTTGCGCTCTGCTCGCTGGACTCCCACCGGTTGCCCAACCCTACCTGCCATGTTGAGCAAACCGGCAGATGGTCCGTGGGTACCTGGTTAGATCTCATGGCTGTTTTAAAAACCACGAGCCAAGTTTTTGCGCAAAATCTCAGGTGAGAAAAAATGTGATTGGTGCAAATTTGCAGCTGTAAAGAGTGCAAATTGCGCAAAATTCCAGGTGGAAAGGACCATTTACCCCTGCATTTTAGCACAAATGGTGCTATTTAGGGCTGTGAATTTGCACGCAAATCAAGATTTCCATAAATGTGCCACCCGTGATTTTGCACGAATCTGCATTTGCGCAAATTGGGATTTGCATACACACAAAAAGCTGAGAAACTGAGACCTTGCCTGACTAGGCACATGCCAAGTCGAGTCAACTCAGGGAGCTGCATGCTAGCATCCGGGGGGGGGGGGGCGATCTGGCAAAAAACAACAACCAAGCTCCAGCCCCAAAACGGATTCTTCTGACATCCCTAGTCAAGGCATATGAAGAGCAAAAGAGATGCTTGCGTCGCCATTTCCACATCGCTTTATGCTCTCTCTCTCTCTCTCTCTCTCACACACACACACACACACACTATTCTCAACACAGGAGCAGGACGGCTCATCAAGCAATCCCGGCAGTGCAGAAATTCAGCCTGAAGAACCATGGAAGATCAATTGACCCTCTCCGTGGCTATTTTAAGCACATGCTCAAAGAAGGCAAAAAGTCGCTTCTGCCGTATGTAATGATGAACTCCGTGTCAGGGGAAAAAAGTTGGCAGCTGCTGAACTCCAGCCAATAGGTTTCTTTCCCATCCCACTAAAGCTCCCTTGTTTAGCAGCAAAAACAACCGCCAGCGAGAAAACCAGGGACTGGCTCTTCATGGGAGAATGATTTACCCAGATTATCATCATCATCATTTACGGAGACATGCAATTGACAGCAAAAAACCTATGCAATTCTACTTCAAAGTAAGCTTCACTGTGTTCAATGTGGCTTAAGCCTTAGTAGGTGCATTTTGGATCACAGCTCAAAGGCTACACCTGGCAAAGTAATGTCAACAAAAGATGACAGGTCCCTGCCGTGAAGATAAGCATGAGAAGGTGCAATGATTTAATTAAAAGTTTTATATTTAAAAAGATACTGTTGCTATTTTTTTTTAAAAAAACCAACCTCTTACGCTGCAGTCCTATGAATGCTTAGACAGAAAAGCATCCTGGGAGGTGTAGGACTAGGGATGTCAGAGGAATCTGGTTTGGGGGTGGAGCTCAGTGGGGTTTTTGCCACCTCAGCCCCCCAGATGCCAGCTCACAAATCCCTGACCTCGCTCGGCTCAGCATGGGCAGAGTTGGGCACACTCGTGGTTTCCTGATGTGTGTGTGTGTTTGTGTGTGTACAAATCCCAATTTGTGCAAATTCACAGCTGGGAATATTTACAGGAATTGCAATTTGTGCAAAATCACATCCGTAAATGGTCCCTGATGCCTGCATTTTTACACAAATTGTGCAATTTCTTCCTGCCATTTGACGCAAATCATGAGTTCCGCCACTATTTCCAAATGTGAATTTGCGCAATTCGCAGCTCGTGGCCAAAATAAACATAAAAAGACATGAGCTCTCGCCGGGCACCTGTGGACGATATGGCAGCTCACCCCACATGCACACAGAGGTTGGGCAACCAGCAGGAGTCTGTCGAGCAGAGTGTGAAAAGACTCAGGGGCGTTCACCCATCCTTATCTAGGACTTTAGGGTATAGGGTGCAATCCTATACATCTAACATGTATAGGATTGCACCCTTAAAGACCTAACAGGTCTAAACAAGGGAGGAGGATCCTTCAAGTAACTTGGACCCAAGCTGTTCAGGAACAAAACATGGCTTGATAGCCAATAGGCAGCCAGGGCAGTTCTTTCTACTCAGGTGTAACCTGTACATGGCTAAGCACTCCACTCAGCACCCTGGTTGCTGCGTTCTGCACCAGCTTCTGAGCCACTCTCAAGGACAGCCCCACAAAGAACACATTACAGTGGTCCAATTGCAAGGTTATCAATGCATGAATCACAGTAGCCATGTTATCCCTCTCTAGGAAAGAGTGCAGCTGCTAAACCAACCAAAGTTGGTAATAGGTGCTCCTTGGTACCAAGGTTAACTGAGGCTCTGGTGACAAAGATGGAACCATGAGCATCCCCAGGCTCCCTATTCCTTCAGAGGGAGTACAGCCCTGGCTACACCAGGCAAACTCCCCAACTCCTGGACTGAGAAACTTGGAATGTACGAGAATTTAATTTTAGTCCAGAAATCATCCAGACTTGCCCCATTTGCAACCCTAAACGAGAACTCAGGGGGATGTTTGCACATTCCTGAACTTGCGATCATTTTCAGACATGTGCACTGTTTGATATATGTGCGTGTTGAAATGTTCGCACACAGCTCTATGTATATGTTCAGGCTTTATTCAATGGAAGGAAATTGCACACCTTTCCAATTCGAATGAACAGAGAAACAGGTCACAAACAAAAACGGGAGTGAGCCAAACCAAGCTTCGAAGTGACGTTTGGAGAATTTCAATGAGCTTGAACATCCCTGGTTCTCCCATCCCTATCGGGAATCACTCATCCGCAATCTCTCCATCTTATCAGTGATCTTTCTCATTTTATTGGCCCTCATCTATTTACAGCCTGCTTATTGGTCAAATGATCTCCAAGGCAGCTAACAGATAAAATCTTTTTAAAGAAACCCACCCTACCCAGCATCCTTTGCCCCTGATTTGGCCGGCCCCCTTGCTGCTATCACTGCCATCCATTTGCTTGCCTACACCTACTGGGCCCAATTCAAATCACTGGCCAAACCTGAACCTGTTTGTTCTCCCAAATGCACACTTGGAGAAGGGAGTTGAGCAGGTGTCAACAGCAGAAATGAGGAGAGGCAGCAAGGTCAGAGGGCTCTGGGGTTAGCAGTGGTCCCCCTGTTCTTGTGTGGGCCATGACACGTACCCAACAGTGCTGCCTCCTGGCCCCAGCCCTGTTGGAGGGAGTAACAAGCCAACAAGAGAAAATGTGCAGAAACAGCTCAGGATGCTAGAGTTAGAAGTCCTAAGGTGAAGGGAGTTTTACCTGCCCCAGGATTCCCAAATCCAACCAACCAGGTCCACTGAGGCTGGATTTCTAGGTTGTCGCAAGCTTTCTACTAGGATCTTCACTGCTCAGGGCTCACGCTACACTAAATGAGCTATCAGCATAAAAGCTACTTACATAAACATTACTACATGAGCACCAAAGCCAGGAGTTTGGATAGTGAAGAAGTTTGCAGGGGGGCGTGGCTATGATCGAGTCAGAGTAAAGTCGCAGATCTTCTGAGCTCCCTATAAAAGCTATGAAATAAGCACTAATTCCTTATCGTAAAGATTAATAAAAGGCATGAAATATTGTCTGGAAGTGAATGATTGCTCAGGGTGAGTTGGAAACGAGCGAGAGCTGGCTGGAGCTGGATTGCTGAACGCTGCCTAAAAGTGAAAGTGAATTCCTTTGGACAAAGGAGGAGAGACGCCATGAATGAGGTAATTTATGGACTTATAATAACACAGCTTGCTTGACTTAAAGTATTAAAAGGCATTATATATAGACTGGAAGTGAACAATCTTAGAAGGGGGATTTGAGAGCAGCAAGAAATTGTTGATTGCTGGCTGTTCCGGCTGGATGCAAAAGGGAGACTAAGGAGCGAGACGCCATTATTGGACTGATTTATGGACTATAATTGGCAGATAGCCTGTTTAATGGCACATTTGGAGGGAGTTTGAGAAGAAATTAAGTTAACTCCCAGTGAACTTGAAGTAGTGGCTGCAACGCAGAGACATAAGTGAGGGGCCTCCAGGTGAAAGAGGGAGGGAATTTTATGAAGAAGCAGAGACGGCAGAAGCCCTCTATTCCCACCCCCGCCTGGGTAAGACCCGTAAGAGAGAGAGGATCAGATCGATTGTGGCACAGACTGACCCGGGTGGATCTTCAAGAAATGCCGGATAAGAAAAAATCTCCCGTTAAGGGCTCTGTTTCGCAATCTTCAGAGCCAGCTGCAATACCGAAGATACCCAGAGGAGGGCAGCCAGACCCAATGGATGAATTGAAGGATGACATAAAAAACATGCTTATTGGATTGGAACAACGTTTAGCGAAGCGCATTTCAGATACGCAGACTGAACTCATGACGGGTTTAAAGCAAGTGGTGATGGATGTTGGAGTGCTTCAGGCAGATACTAAAGTTCTGGCGGGAGTTTGTAAGAAACAGGATGACCAGCTATCTCAACATGAACTACGCCTTATCGCTATGGAGGATCGCGATAGACGGGCTAATATTCGCATTAGAAAATATCCAGAACAAGAAGGAGAGACTTTAAAAGATTTAAGAGATACTATTTTGACATGGATAAAAGTACAACTTCCAGATGAGGCCTGGCAGGAAGCTGATCTCGAACGGGTGCATAGAGTTGGTTCTAAGCGTAAAGGAGTGCTTCCAAGGGACATAATTGTTAAATTTGCAAATTATTATAAAAAAGAAAAATTTATGCAGGCAATCAGACGACAAGCTCAACCAAAGATTCAAGCAACAGCAATAGAAATCTATCAGGATTTATCGGCGCATACTGTCCAGTGGAGGAAGAGTGTCAAAATTTGTACAGCAGCATTGAGGAAGAAATCGATAACCTACAACTGGGGATACCCAGTATTTTTGAGATTCTTCTGGCAAGGGAAGCAAGAAAGAATAACATCGTGCGAGCAGGGAATCGAGTTGTTGGAGAAGTTGGGCATAATCGATGCCAAGGATCTGGGAGAAATAGTCCAAGTGGAAGGAGCGGTTGGAGGTTCCACAGATCAACTAGAAGGAGCGGTCGGAGGTTCCAGTCAATGAAAAGGGATTAGAGGGGAAAGAGTAAAAAAGGAGGGGAGGATCGGACTTTGCTCTGTGGGTTGGGCCGTGTTCCCCCCCCCTGAAGAGTTCTAAAATAATTGGGACCAGAGCCCAGATGACTGGTGAGGAGGGGGGTAAAAATGGGTGTGTGTGTGGGGGGGGGAAAGGGTGGGGGGGTATGTGTTTCACTGACCGAGACCAATTTAATGACGTGGTTGAAAGTAAGAAATGGAGAATAGATTGAGATGTGCAACTCTAAATGTTAAGGGGCTAGGAACGGTGGTTAAAAGACGAAGAATTGAAACATTATTGAAAAGAGAAAAAATAGATATAATTTTTTTGCAGGAAACTCATCAGATAAAGGATGGGGCTAATGAGTTACGAATGAGGGAAGTAGGAGTGTATGAAAAGTCATTTGGTACTTCTAAAGCGAGAGGTGTGGCAATAATAATATCGAAGAAATGTGGTGTTAATATTCAAAATATAAAGAAAGATAAGAATGGAAGGATCCTTATAATTTACTGTACGTTGGAAGAGGAAGAATTTGTGCTGATAAACGTCTATGCTCCAAATGGGAAACAAATTGATTTTATTAAAGAAGTATTTAATATGGTGGGAGATTTAGGGAAAAAGAATATTGTGATGGCTGGAGATTTTAATATGGTACTAGATAAAGGGAAAGATAGAGATAATATAACAAGAGATAGTAGAGGAGAGGGTAAGACAGAATTAGCTAAATTAATGGAGAGGAAAGAATTAATGGATGTATGGAGAGTTGTAAAAGGGCAAGAAAGAAAATATACATTTTATTCACCTAGATTTAAGAGCTACTCAAGGATTGATTATATTTTTATATCAAAGAATATGGTACCTAAATTAACAGATTGTGATATTGGAGTAATTAAGATCACAGACCATGCTCTAATGATGATGGACATCAAGTTAAAGAAGGATTATAAACAAGCAAAGAGATGGAGAATGGACGGAAGAATTTTTAAAAATAAAAACATAGTGGATAAATTAAAAAAGGAACTGCAGGAAATATGGCAGATAAATGAAAAAGGAGCTAATTCGCAAGGATTATTATGGGATACGATGAAAGCAGTAATAAGAGGGATCTGTATTAGGGAAATGTCCACACTTAAAAAGCAACAGGAAGTACTTAATAAAAAGGTTGAAGAAGAGATAAGGAGTTTAGAGGAGAGACTGAGACAGTCAAAAGATAAGCGATTATATGCCCTAATTCAGGCTAAAAAAAAGGAATTGGAGAAAGAAGAAATAGAACAGGTCCAAAAGAATTTATTATATTTAAAGAGAGATTTTTTTGAATTTAGTAATAGAAATTCCAGATTGCTGGCTAGATCCACGCAGTCAGAGAAGGCTAAGAATATGATAGGGACAATAAGAGATAAGTTAGGGAATAGATGTAATGTAATGAAAGATAAATTAAGGATTTTTCAGGATTTTTATAAAGATTTATATACTTCAGAGGCGCTTTCACAAGAAAAGATTCGGGAATATGTAGAAAGGAATTGGAAAATAAGACTGGAGGATCAAGATAGGGAGTGTATGGAAGCCTTGGTTACTGATAAAGAAATTGAGGGAATTATTGGAAAACTAAAAGGAGGTAAGTCTCCGGGGATTGATGGTCTGGGGCCGGAATTTTATAAAATATTTAAAGATATTTTAATACCTAGATTAAAAAAATTATTCAATAATATAATAGAAGGAGGAATGACCCCGCCATCGTGGGACCAGTCCCTGGTTGTATTAATACAGAAGCCAGGCAAGGACTTGACAGATCCAGCGTCATATAGACCAATATCTTTAATAAATCAGGATGCAAAAATATTTTCAGCAATTATGGCTAAAAGAATGGGTACATTTATATTTAAATATATTAAAAATGATCAATGCGGATTTATTTTAGGTAGGAAAATGCCGAATTTAATTGGGAGAGTTATAAATATAATAAATATTATAAAAAAAAGAAAACTAAAAGCAGGATTATTAGCTCTGGATATTTTCAAAGCCTTTGATTGCGTGGAATGGCCAGCGTTAAAAATAATATTAAAAACATTTGGGTTTGGACATAAATTTATGGGAGTGATAAATCAGATGTATAAAAATAATAAAGCGGAAATAATGGTTAATGATGGGTTAACGCAACAAATAATACTAGCCCGAGGAACTAGGCAAGGATGTCCACTTTCACCGATTTTATTTGCAATAGTTATAGAAATTTTAGCAAATGTAATTAGGGAAGATGAAAGATTAAAGGGGATAGGAAGAAAAAACAAGATTAAAGTAAATATGTTTGCGGATGATACGTTATTGACAATAGAAGACCCCCTAGAAAGTGGGGAGATGATTCAGAAACATTTGAGAGAATTTGGGGAAATTACAGGATTACAAGTTAATTGGGGGAAGTCAGAAATGATGTTGTATAACTATAACAAGGAAGAGATGGAGAAATGTAAAGTTAAGTTAGGATTAAGACATAAAAATATAATAAGATATTTAGGAGTTAATATAGATAAAGAATTAGAAAGAATAGAGGAACTTAATTTTGTAAGCTTAAGAAAAGAGGTAGGGGAGAAATTACAGATTTATAGAAAATTAAAACATTCTTGGTTTGGTAGAATAGCGGTTATTAAAATGAAGATATTACCTAAGGTTAATTTTTTGTTTAGAATGCTACCTATTAGAATTTCAGCAGCTGAGCTTAAAAATTGGCAAAATATGATTAATGCATATTGTAACGGGGATAAAAGAGCTAGGATAAATAAGGGGTTATGGTATAAGACTCAAAAGAAAGGAGGTTTAGGACTTCCTAACATTAAGAATTATTATATTGCTAATCAGTTAAGATATGTTATTCATGCTATTTTAGGGGAGCAAGATTTGGAATGGTTGGAATCGCAAACAGTAGAGATAGAATGTAAACTGCGAAATATATTTTTTACCAAAATGCAGAAGAAAGAATGGAAGGTACTGGACAACCCATTATTGGAAAATATAATGTCGATATGGGAGAAGTATAGGGGGAAGTTGATACCAGGAGATTCTCCGCTAGCCCCAGTTGTAGTAGTGGGAAACTTCCCAAGAGCATTAAAATCAGAGATGGAAGTGAGACTGAAAGAACAAGATATTTTTAAGCTAAGGAATTGGATGGGAAAGATGAAAGATAGTGAGTCTATTAAAGATTTGTTTAAAGGACAGAAGATAGCGTGGTTTAAGTCTCTGCAACTGGTAAAATGGACAGAGGAATGGAGGAAAAAAAATAAGAAATGTAGAAATAATACCAGATTTGAAGATTTAATTGAACAAATAGAGAAAAAAGAGGAAGCCAGAGCTAAAAAAGGACTCACTAGCGAGATATATAAAATTTTATTAGAGGGGGAAAGTCAGGACTCACTTAAGATTATAAAAGAGGTATGGGAAGAAGATATTAGGGAAAAAATTAATGAAGATAATTGGGGAAGGATGTGGAATGTAAGAATGTTGAAATTATTGTCGATTAGAATAAAGGAGAACTATTATAAGACAGTTTGGAGATGGTATCTAACACCTGTAAGATTTCATCAGATCGATAAAAAAGTGTCTAAGAATTGTTGGAGGGGATGTCAGGAGGTTGGGACCTATTTTCACATGTGGTGGAGCTGTGAACAAATACAAAAATTCTGGGAAAAGGTATTTAAAGAAATAAGTGATATAATTGGAAGTAAATTGGAATTAAACCCGAAGCTAGCTCTACTAGCAATATGGGATAGCAGGAATAAGCATATAATTAATAGAGAATTGGTAAACAACCTCCTGGCACCCGTTAGAATAATGATTGCTAAAAATTGGAAAGGGCAACGAAGTTATAAAATAGAAGATTGGTATAAAGAAATTTGGGATATAGCATTGAATGATATGTTGACATGTAAAATGAAAATAATGAGGGGAATGTCCAGTAAGAGTGATTTTGGAGATATATGGAATCCCTTTTTGGAATATGTTTTAAGATCGGGAAAGGGACAGTCGCCTTCAAAAGAGTCATTAAAATTCTGGAAGGAAGATGAATGAATGGGAGTAGGTCTCGGGGGGGGTGCACGGGGGTAGTCGAGGGAGTTAGTTTGTTTTATATTATGTATTATGTGTATGTTTGTTTGTTTTGTTGAAAAATGAATAAAAATTATTTAAAAAAAAAAAAAAAAAGAAGTTTGCTGTGGCATAACCAGCAGCATTAACTTCCTTGGATTGAAATGTCAATAAAATAATATTAGGGTTGCCCATATTTGGTATTTGCACTGGCCCAGATCCCTGCTGAACCATTGTTTCAAGTTGCTTACGCTAGTCTGCTCTGTCCAAAAATTGGGGGGGGGGGGACATGAGACTCTCCTTTTCCATAAACAAGAGCTACATGTAGCTCTACAGAATAGCCCCACACAGATAGAAGACGATAGCAGACGATAGCAGTCTCCCTGGTGTCCCCTGGGGAAACCCAACCGTCAACATCTCAGTCCTTGTTCAGGCACTTTTGTGTGACCAACATCCTGTCTGCCTCAACCCATTGTGTTTGTGGAGTGGAAGACAAGGAAAGTAAACTACCAACCACAGGACGCAAGGGTGGGTCATATGTAATGCCTGCTCCTAAAAGATTATGGGACACAGGGTGTGAGAAGGGAAAGTCAGGACAGATCTACACCAAGCAGGATGTGACAGTTTGGAAATGGGCCCCAATGGTTGTCACTACTGTTACAAACCATTTTAAAAGCAGGAGTGTAGATCCTGCCTCAGTTGATGATGGTTGTAGGGAAAGGAGATGAAGACAGACCAGGAAGAAGGAATAAAGCAGCTGCAGGACATGGAAAGGGTGAAGAACTGATACAGATTAGCAGACGCTAATAGACATCGGAGCCTTCCGATAAAGCAGCCTATTCCAACCTGGGAGACTTGCGATGTATTGGACTTCAACTCCCATCAGCCCCAGCCAGCATGGATTGCTGGGAATTGTAGCATTCAAAATATCTGGAGGGCATCAGGGGAGGGGAGGCTTTTATACGGAACAAACACCATCATCAAGTAGTCAAATCTTGGCTGGCGTTCGGTAAATGTATGTTTTTGTTTCTTCGCAGTAGAAGAAACTGTTGCCTATATTCATATCCTAAAGGTATTGTTTATTGTCTCCCAAGTCGAAAGCGGGGGTAGGGAACCCATAGTCCTGCAGATATTGTTGAGCAATAAATGCCATCATCCCTGCCCTACTGGCTGGGGCTGATGTGGACTGGATTCAAACAATATTCAGAAAGCCATGGCTTCCCCAATCCTGGAATTGATTGCAGGCTGCGACTCCTCATTTGCAACTGAAGGCCTTGTTTATTACCGATGAAGCACATTCTTTCCACTAGATTCATAGGAAGGACCATATACCAGATCAGGCCATAGGTCCATCTAGGTCAGTACTGCTTTGGCTCTGGATCCAAATTCCAAGCCGAAGTGGGCTGATCTGGACCAAATCGGGCCAGATCTGGAGTGGGCCAGGATTGACCTGGATCAGTCCAAAGTGGATTCGATTGGTCCAAACTGCTTCGGATCACTTCAGACCAACCCAAAGAGCCCCCTGCCTAGCTGTGCAAGCCCCCTGCTCCTTATCTGGAGACTTGGACCCGTCGGTCAGAGGAGCGCCCAAGACTCGAGGTAAGGAGCAGGAGCATCTTCAAGAGAATTGCCATTTTCTTTCAAATTGGCAACTCCAATTCTTTCAGATACTAAACGCTGTGCGTATGACAGCCATCATGTATGCTAACTTACAGGCATAAATGGGCCATTTGGAAACTCCGAATCGGCCTCCGGTGTGGGTTGTGGGGTCCGTGTACAGCCCTGTTGTATATATCATGGGTAGGCAACATGTAGCCTGTGAGCTGCCTGCTATCTCCACTGCCCCACCTGTGCCCCCCCCCCAATTCAGTAAAATATTTGTACGGGGTGAAGCTGTCCGTAGTAGCTATGGAGCACCATAAGGGTTAAAATTGACTACTTCGCTTGCAAAATTTTGCCCCTTTCGGCACTCCATAGCCAATACTGGCAAACAAATTTAATCTATTTTTATTATTTCATTGTGTGTGTGTGTGTGGGGGGGGCACCTAAATGTAATTCACAGTTGGGAATCTATCCATTTCTGAGTTTCTGATGCATCCTGCAAACCTAACCAAAAGTTTGGTGGATGTAAGAACATAAGAAGAGCCATGCTGGATCGACGAAGGGTCCATCTAATCCAGCATTCTGCTCACACAGTGAACAACCAGCTGTCGACCAGGGATCTATGAACAGGACATAGTGCAACAGCACCCTCCTGCCTATGTGCCCCAGCAGCTGGTGTACACAGGCTTACTGCCTCTGGTACAGGAGGTTGCATTTAGCCATCAGGACTTGTAGCCATTGACAGCCTTCTCCTCCAACATGAACCCATCTGAAAAACCCACAAAGAAAAATGCACACGTTTCTCAAATGCATACGTTTCTCAAACGCACACCAACACGCGTCAGTCAGTGTGTGCGTAGGTACAAAAAAATGTGTACATTTGAACAATGTGCACGTTTTGGAGAGAACACACACAAATATATACACATATGGCTTTCTATGCAGGGGGAGGGGGGAGGATGCATGGAACAGGACACCTATCCATACCTAGCATCATGTTCCTCCCAAGAAAAAATGACTAGTCTCAGGCTTTGTTTTGGCAGTAGGAGGTGCAAGTGTGGCCCGTTTCGCAAAGTGAGGCAAATGGCGGCCAAGAGCACTGAACTGGGCTCAGCAAATCAACATTTAAGGCCAGCCTTAGATGGAAATAAAAGGGATTGCCTTAAACTGGGAGAGTGCAACCGTCTTCTGAAACACTTGGCAGAGTGACTCATGCAAACTTTCCTGGAACCTCTGCAGAAAGGTGGTGTATTAATCACTGGAAAAAAGAAATGGGTCATCACATTCTCTTTTAATGTTTTCTAGAAATTATTTCTTTATATGACCAGGAATCTAGCAAGCTCTTCGATTGTGACGTATATTAACATAATTTCTCTCAATCCGAGAAGAGATATCTAATTTTGTTTCTCTTCCCCAACACTTACATACACAAAACACACATAGAATCATAGACTAGTAGAGTTGGAAGGGGCCTATAAGACCATCAAGTCCACATGATTGCCTGTGGTTAAGCGTGGGAAAGAGAAGAGGTGGCATAAAATACCTGCCATAGTAACATTATCAATTTTAGACCCTGAGCCTAATATTCTTCTAGGAGTCCGTTAAGACAGCCCTGTCTATTACACACTTAACATTTATTTCCCCACCACCACCACACCATGCTTCGTAACTGTTTCTATATTCCTGATATGTTAGGACAGCAACAAAACAGTCTGCTGACCCAGCAGTTAATATATACATACTCTGAGCATTGCAGTTTTGTATTTTAAACTCACTTAAATGATAGAACCATTATGGCTACGGGGGGGGGGGGGAAGTGGTTTGCTTCTGCTGCCCCAATACCCTCAAACCCTGCCACTCTCTGGGCGGTCATCAGGGTGGCGTTGGGCCTCCGGGTTGCAGGGCTCTGAACTTTGGGTCCAACCCTAGCTGCAGTAAAACTTAACAGCTTGCAAAAAGGAGGCAATCATGTACACGTGTACAAAATCATGCATGGTGTGGAGAATGTGGAAAGGGAGACATTGTTCTCCCGCTCTCAAAATACTAGAACCCAAAGGGGTCAATCCCATGAAGCTGATTGATGGGAGATTCAGGACAGATCAAAGGAAGTCCTTCACACCACAAAATGTAGTGATGGCCACTAATTTGGATGGCTTCAAAAGAGAGTTGGATAAATTCCTTGAGAAAACTATCCATGGATACTGGCCCTAATGGCTATGTGCTATCTCCAGTATCTGAGGCAGTCAGCCTGTGTGCACCAGTTGCTGGGGAACATGGGTGGGAGAGTGCCGTTGCACCATGTCCTGCTTTGTTGGTCGACAGCTGGTTGGCCACTGTGTGAACAGAGTGCTGGACTAGATGGTCCCTCGGTCTGATCCAGCATGGCACTTAATTATGCCAACTGACCCCATTACCTAGGCCAACAGAAAGGTCTCTGAAAGAAAAGCTTGATCATATGTTTTTTTCTCCCCTTAAAAACTTACTCTCCCACAAAGTTCCTCTTGTATAGCTTTGGAAACATTCTGTTCTGGGCAAAAGAAATACAAATTGACAAGGGAGTTGATTTCTGGATTAGGAGGTGGATCTGACAGGCACGCACCAGGCAAAGGACTTTTCAAAGATTGAAGGGTTTTCGTTGATTAAGGCCGCAAGGCTATGCACACTTTCCTGAAATCAGTGGGCCTTATTTCTGAGTAAACATGCTTAGGATTGCCCTGTAAATCATCTGCTTTTTAACTGATGATTTTTTAAGTTAGCATATTATCAAAACCTCCAAGAAAGTGTTCTTTAGAAATATAAAATGAGGTGTTGTGGTAGCTTACAATTGGATAAATAAAGCAATCTGTAGGGGGGGGGGATCTTTTTTCTTCTTCTTTTTTCACCTTTGCTGACCAGCATTTTCCAACCTGCTGTCTTTCCAGATGTCCCTACTGAGAATGATGGGGTTTGTAATCCAACACATATGGAGGGTGCCATGTAGGGGAAAGCTGCCTTACAAAATTATCACCCAGGAGACAAAACTGCTTCAAAAATTTAATTGCGCCCTGAACTCACTGCCCCACAAAATAAAATGCACACTTTCCGAGTAGCTGCGTCCTTCAAAATAGAGCTAAAGCTTTCGCTGACTAATGTACAGATTAAACCAATTAAAGCATGCAGTCCTAAAAATAAAAAACAAAAAACAGAAATTTCTTAAATACATATTGCAACCCCACCATTTCCCATATTACCGCTACAGTCATTTCGCAATTAGATCAAATTGTGGTATATCAGGCCTTCCCAAGTCAACAAAACAATAATGTCTCATTTTATCTTTTCCTGCGTCTCCCTAGGTCTGTGCAGATGGTTGTTTAGTGTAGATAAGAGCTGGAATGCATTTGGACTGGCCCCATCCTCAATATCCATTTGGCCTATATGTGTATACCTAGTTGTAAAAAAGGAAAAGTACACATCATGGGTGGTTAACCCATGCACATAGGATAGCCATGTGTCCTATTTTACAGAAGGCAGTCCTCTCTTTGAAGGTGTCTTCTGTTTGAAGAGACGTCTTGTCTAAAGAAAGCAATCGCTGGGAAATCTAGAACTATTTTTGCATTTATTTATTTATTGAAAAAAGAAAGTTGCACAAATTTCGGGTATAAGTTGCACATATCATGCAAATTACGGCTGCACTTTCCCAAATTTCTATTTATGAAATAAAGAAAACAACCCAAAACCCACAAGCCGGCCGGACATGATGCAGATTGAGTTGGGCCAGTACGCGGGATAACGAACCAAAGTCTGGGGGATGAGCCGATGAAAGTTTAGTGACCTCCACCCGCTGGACTGATTCCTCTGACATCCTTAATCAGCTCCTGGTCTGATTTAAAGATAAGTAAAATAATTGCAAGAAGAGAGTGCAGGGATTGGGGCCTTAAAGTTCCCCATGTGCACCTAGCACCTGGAGAGCAGACTGAGCAAGCACAGAGCTCACCTGGTCACAGTCTTCCACACTATGGTGAGATCTATTGTGTATACAGGTAAACTATAGTTATTATTCTAAATTTGCATTACAGTAATAGCTGATATTAAAAGCTCATCAAATTTGAGAGTCAGAGGTCTAAATCTACCCAGACCTTATACAGTGCTCCTATAACACAGAACACTGCCTTATAATGAGTCAGACCTTTGGTTCATGTAGTTCACTAGCATTGTCCATACAATTACAGGTCCCACTAATATTTAGGGTTGTTGTAAGCACCCGGCAGTGGCCTCCCACGTTTGTCCCTTGTGGAAACAGTCAGGCATGCTCATGGCCGCCAACAGAATGGAAGGGGGAAATGCACAATTTCTGGAGCCTTGGAGAATCTAGTGATCCCACACACACACTGGTACCAATGGAGGCCTTAAATGCACTATTGACACAAGAGTAAAGGTTTCCCCATACATTAATAGGGCCTTTGAGGCCCCCATCGGCATGGGGGGGGACACAATTTCTGGAGGCTCCAGAAATTGTGCACTCCCCCCTGCTGGGTTAATGGTGGCAGCCATTAACACAGGGGGGAGAGAAGACAGGGCGGGAGGTTGCTGAGCGTTCACAAGCCTCATGAGTGTTGGGCACAGGCTCATGTGGCCTGGCTCACAGGGACAGGAGGGAGCAGCGGCAGGGCGAGAGAGCGCCCATTTCACCCATCCCTACTAATATTGTCTATATTATTACCAATGAAGAGCCCATTGTAGACATTATAGTCCAGTTTTATAGTTTTGGCCTGGAATTCCAATCAGCCCTCACCAGCATAACCAATGCTGAAGAGCGGGGAGAGTTGTAGGCCCAAATATCTGGAGGCCCACAAGTTTCCCAACCCTGCTCTAGCTGTTTCTCCCACAGCCATGCTGAATCTTGGACTTCTTGGAAACATTTCCTTTCTCAATGAAGAGAAATGGTCTTCAGCTAGCCCCCGCCGTCCTTCAAAAGAAGAGGAAGACCCCTCTTCAACCCTGCTCCAAGAAAAGCATGCTCTCACTACAGCATCTTCTGCGAAACAAATCTGGACAAAGAGCAGATCAGCATTCTCAACCAACGGTTTCTTTTACCAATATGGAAAGCTTGATAGGTCTGGACTATATCATCTTAAAGGCTGGCTTAAATCATTTGTGGATCCTAGGGTGGTGATGCAACAACTCTTCTGCAGAAGAAAGCCACAAATAGAACTGTAATCATTAGTGACTGAATTGTTATCGTTGACAAATTGCTCAATAGGTCCTCTCATCCTCTAGTGCATGTTCGCTTCCATCCAAATGAAAACGCATGAAATGTAGAAAACAGTTCAGCTGACAGTTAATCCCCAATCCACTTTAAAAAAGTGAAATATGGACACACTCCTAGACAGTCCCCCCTTCTCCTTTTGTCTCAGTAGCAGGATTTGATGAGAAAGACCTTCTACAGCAGGGGTAGGCAAAATGGTGGCCATGAGAAACAATGCGTCCCCAGACTCTCTTGTCATCTGCCAAAGTGCCCTCTCCCTCCCACTCCCTCTCCCTCCCTCCCACTCAAAAGGAGCACATTTCTTACGACATTTCTTTCATTGATGCTGAAAACTGTGGGTTCAAAGGAGCTGTTTACTGTGTTAGGACTCAAACCCCACTTCTGGTTTGTACTCCGTCTTTTGTACTTTCCTTTCCCACACCTTCCATGGTAGCCATTTTGCAGTGGTTCCCAGGACAACCAAAATATCCATGAGCTTGTCCGACACAATGCAGATCGAAATTAAATGAAGAGGAAGCTCATGGAAGTTCCTGCCCCCTTCTCCTCCTAGCAGCCCCAAGCCCCTTCCAACATTACTTAAGACACTCCAGAGATTTTTTGGGGTGTAGGGGGCTGTGGTGTGACTTTCTATCCATGAATTTCCTTGAGTTAACTTATCTTGTGATCCCAGTCATAATCCTAGAATCCTAGAATAGTAGAGTTATCGAGTCCAACCCTCTGCTTAGTGAAGGAATCCACATCAAAGCATACCTGACAGATGGCCATCCAGTTGTATCTTGAATGCCTCTAGTGTGGGAGAGCCCACGACCACCCTAGTCATTGGTTCCATTGTCGTACTTCTCTAACAGTCAGGAAGATTTTCCTGATGTTCAGCTGGAACTTGAGCCCATTATTCCGTGTCCTGCACTCTGGGTTGATCGAGAAGAGATCCTAGTCCTCCTCTGTGTGACAACCTTTCAAGTACTTGAAAAGTGTTATCATGTCTCCTATCAGTCTTCTGTTCTCAAAGCTAAATATGCTCCATTCTTTCAGTCTCTCACTCATCACCAATCATTCCTCTGGTTGTAAGGTTGCTGGAACACCTATGACCATCATGGTGTGAATGTCCTGAAGTCAACTGGCTTGACACCATTGAAGTGTTGAGTCTGTTGGTCTGCTCGTGTGATCCAAAAGGTAAGCCTTCCATAGAGTCATATATCTTTTTTTCTGCTTGGAGTAAAACAACGGAACAACCAAGCTTCATTCTTTCACTCCAAATCACAGAAAGCAGCAGTGAAGTAACGGCTAGAACGAGCATTGGACCAGGATCAGGGAAACCTAGGTTCAAAGCCCCACTCAATGAGGAAGCTCGTTCGGTGACACTGAGCCAGTCATTCTCTTTCAGTCTAGCCTACCTCAGAGGGCTGTTGTGAGCACTAGACCCCTGAGGAAGACTATGGCTCAATTAGGACGACACAATAAACAACTGGTGTGGGGGAAACAATCGTTAGCTGTTGACTATTGTGTCATCCAAATGCTGCCATAGTCAACTCAGCGCTGATCCTCATCCACACCACAGTTGATTATTTATTACCGTGTTGTGTGGGGAGTACCCCCTAGGGTTAGGGTTAGTTAACCCACCATTGACTATCATGTCGTCCGAATTGAGCCTGTATGTCAAAACGTGTTTGGTTTATTTGGCATTGGTTATTTTTGGTACAGTAAGGTTTTTCTCTTATTGTGTACTGCTTTTATTGTTTTATGTCTATGTTTTAACTACATAGATATATTAAAAAGATTTTGTTCCAATTCTATTTACTATCTCCAGTACACCCAACCTAGTTGTTTCATTGCTATATTTCTAAGGGCTTGGGAGAAATCTCCTGTTCTGGTTAAAGACACAAGAACATAAGAAGACCCAAGCTGGATCAGACCGAGGGTCCATCTAGTCCAGCACTCTCTTCACGTAGTGGCCAACCAGCTGTCAACAGAAGGCCCACAAGCAGGACATGGGTGTAACATCCTTCTCCTGTCCATGTTCCCCAGCAACTGGTGTATATAGGCTTAGAGGAGCAGAACATTGGGTTGGGGTGAAGGGGCAGAGGGTAAATCTTGTATGACACTTGTAGGAAAGTTGGCATTAGAAAAAAAAATGCTTGAAGCCACTTTAGAATCACTTTGAAATATCCAGTTTCGAAAGTGGAATTTTGCACCTGCTTTGTGTTTCAGGAAAGGTATGACTCAGCTCTTGGACTAGGAGGTGTTTTTTTTTGTAAGAATAAAAATATTTGGGCTCGGAAGCCCTACTGTTCTTTTCACCCATTCATCTGAAGCAGGGCATGGCCTGATTTTTGTAGCAGAGGGGAATACAGATGCTATCCCATTAAAAAAGAAAGTCCAAGAAAAGCTTTTATATATGTATTCTCTGCAGCATTCCCAGAATAGCAGTTCCGTAACGTGTGGCATATATACATCGTTGCCTAGCATCATCATGCGGCAGATGACCTGTTTAACTCGTTGGATAAAAATGCTCCTGAGTTATATTCCTTTCAGCACAAAACCAAAAAACAAACAAAAATCCATTTACCATGTCATCTCATGTTGCTGTCATTGTTTCCGTACGCTGCGCTGCCAATTATGACCAGGATCAAAACTCAAGCAGCCAAATTTGGAAGAGATTCTCTCTTCTCTAGATCACCATTTTTTATATGTTTTATGAAAGCAGGGAGCAAAGTGGGGAAAAGTGAATCAGTATTGAAGACACAGACTGAGTTGACGTAATTCACAATTAGTTGTTGAGTATGGCCTGTTGTTGAACCGTAGGTTGTTCTTGAACCAGGGGTTTATTGTGTTGTCTGAATACAATGGTTTTCTACAGGGTAGCTTGTTAACTGTTCTGAATAATCTAACAACAAACCACTTGTTCTCAAAGTGGCTTGTTTTGAGAAAAATAAGCCACACTGCATGGTTGACAAGCCACCTTACGGAAAATGTCCCAGGTTCAGATAACATGTGAACTTACGATTCAACAAACAACCCCCATTTATTTATTTTATTTATTTACTACATCTTTATACTGCCCATCAGCCAAAATTCGCTGGTTAGTGCACAATCTAAAACCATAAGAATAACATTACAAATTTAAACATTAAAAAGCTTAAAAGGCAGTGTAAAACAAGCTACATTAAAAACCAAGGAAATCCTGTGTAAAAAGGCATGTCTTCAGGAGGCGTTTAAAAGAGGTAACATTTTCTGCCTCCCAAACCACATGAGGGAGGGTTTTCCAGAGGGTGGGTGCCACTACAGAGAAGGCCTGCTGCCGAGGTTCTTCATGGCAACAATCCATTCATCTCGGAATGGCCAGTAGGGCCTCCTCTGAGGATCGTAGTTGTCATCCAGGTATATATAAAGGAAGGCGGTCTGCTAGGTATGCTGGTCCTATGTTGTTTAGGGCTTTATAGGATAACAGTATAACCTTATATGTGGCTTGGTAGCTACCAGGCAGCCAGTGCAATTCTTTTAATACAGGTTTTATATGAGCAGAGCTAGGTGTCCCTGTGAGCACCCTAGCTGCATCCTAGCATTACAGTAGTCTAGTTGTGAGGTTACCAGTGCATGAATGACCTTGGCAAGGCTATCCCTATCCAGGAACGGGCATAGTTGGTGTACCAACCAAAGTTGATAATGGGCGCTCCAGACCACTGAAGTCACTTGGGCCCCCAGTGACAGAGATGGATCCAGGATCACTCCCTAACTACGGACCTGCCCCTTCGGAGGGAGTGCAACCCCATCCAGAACAAGCAAACACCCCAATTCCTGGACCTGGGAACCACCAACCCACAAGGCCTCTGTCTTATCTGGATTCAGCTTCAGTTTGTTGGCCCTCATCCAAGCCATAACTGTATCCAGGCACCGGTTCAGAACGTGCACGGCCTCTCCCGATTCAGCTGTTACAGAGAGATAGAGCGGGGTGTCGTCAGCATACCGGTAACATCTTGCTCCAAATCTCCTGATGACTGCTCCCAATGGCTTCATATAGATATTAAATAACGTTGGGGAAAGGATGGTGCCCTGAGGCACCCCATAGTTCAACTGCCATGGGGCAGAAGTACATTCTTTCAATGAGTGTGAGTTAGTAAGCTGTGTGAACCCAGTCACAGCCAGGTAGAGAAGAACTGTGCCTGTGGGCTTCTTTTATCTAAAAACATAAAAACATGGCTGGGGGCTGGGGAGGGGAGGTTCCAAGCTTTAATGGTGACAATTGTCTTTACAGAACAGCAGTGGGTTTGTGGCAAGCAAGTGCAGTGTAATATCATCTCATGGGTGACCCTCTGAGCATAGGGGCGGGTTTTAAAGATGCTTATGGACTTTTAAGATGCTTACAGGCTTCTCAACACGTGAACATTTTTCTTCAGGGTTTCCTGGTAGCAGAGACCGCAGACATACTGTTTGTACGCATATTGTATCTGTTCACACAAACATGACTGACTACACATAGGTCACTGGGAGGGGTCTGCTGCTGTGATCCCACCCCCAGCATGAATTCATTCAGTTGGACACATTCCCTGAATTTGAGGACTCTTAAGACATTCAGTCAATTGCATGCAGGATAGCAGTTATCAACAGCAATTAACCACGATAGCTACATGTATACTGACAGTAGACCACAGGGGAAAGGTATTAATTATCTTCATGCCTTGCACGCAAGTACCCAGAGGTATCTGGCTGCTCACAATTGAAAGTAACGTACTGGACGGGATTAGGGAAGTCAGAGGAAGCTTTTGGGGAGTGGAGCTCAGCGCGTTTTTGGCAACTCAGCCCTCCAGATGCCAGCTCGCAGATCCCTGAGCTGGCTCAACTTGGCATGTGCCGAGTCAATCAACCTCATGGATTCCCACTCTTTTTATTTACACAAATCCTGATGTGTGCAAAATCGTGACTAGAAATATTTACGGAAATTGGGATTTGCGCAAAATCATGGCCACAATTATTGTTATGATTATTTGCATTTATATACCGCCCCACAGCCTAAGCTCTCTGGGCAGTTTACAAAGATTAAAAACATTGAATATTAACAACTGATACATAAAGTTTAAAACCATAAAAAGTGTAAAAACAGATTACATACAATATCCATTTAAAATAGTGTAATTCGCACAAATTTGCAGGCCTAAATGGTCTTTTAGGCTTACAACGTTATGCAAATTGCACTATTTATGGGTGTATGCGCAAATCCTGATTTCTGTAAATATTCCAAAGTGAGATTTTGCGCAAATCATGGCTCATGGACACGAAAAAAGAAGATGTGAGCTTTCACACGGTGCCCACAGACCGCCTGGCAGCTTGCCCCACATGCCCACTGGGGCAGGCAACCAGCAGGGGTCCAGAGAACAAAGCAAAAACAGGACGGGGGGTGCCTATCCCTAGACTGGATACACCTTGATTAGGTCCAATCAGAGTGTTCTTATATCCTAATTTGAAGCAATGTATTCTAGGGATAAAGAACTGGGGCCCTATGGCCATATTCAGCCCACCCCCTCCACCAAGAACCTGGTAATATCCCACACATGCCAAGTCCAAAGCAAAAGGAGTATGGCGAGGAAGTGGTGGTTCTGGCAACAGGATGAAAGATGGTAGACTATTTTCTTGATCCACCTGCTTTACGGATCAGTATTTTGCACTAGAATTTACAAGTGTGGGGGGCACCGATCCAGACTGGGTCCATAGTAGGGAGAAGGGGTAAAAGAGTAAAAGTGAAAAGGGTTTTTAAAGTAATGCCTTTTTTGGCCCTCAGACACAAATTCAGCCGGTAAGAATTCACAGAGAAGCACATTAATATACATTTTTTTTAGAATACTCATTCATTCCAACATAGAGATATTGTGATGCACACATTTTAATATTAACTGATTACTGAAATAATAATAATAATAAACTTAGTGCTACTCTATAAATACCTAGAATCCTGAAAGATCTCCCACCCACCAAAGAATCCCAGTGGCATAAATTTCTGATACTTGTTTATTTTATTCCATTTATATACCGCCCCATAGCCGAAGCTCTCTGGGCGGTTTACAAAAATTAAAAACATTGAACAATTAAAACACCAATATACAAAATTTAAAAGCATAAAGCATAAAAACAAGTTAAAATTACAATATCCTTCTGAGTCAAAGCACAACAACAAAAACACAAAAACCCTCATCATATGCTGTTAAATGCCTGGGAGAAGAGGAAAGTCTTGACCTGGTGCCGAAAAGATAACAACGTTGGCGCCAGGCAAGCCCCGTCAGGGAGATCATTCCATAATTGGAGGGCCACCACTGAAAAGGCCCTTTCCCTTGTTGCCACTCTCCATGCCTCCCTTGGAGTAGGCAACCGGAGGAGGACTTTTGATGTGGATCGTAGTGTACGGGTAGGTTCGTGTCAGGAGAGGCGTTCCATCAGGTATTTATTTATTTATTTATTTGTGGTCCCAAGCCGTATAAGGCTTTATAGGTTAAAACCAGCACCTTAAATTGGGCTCGGAAACGTATGGGCAGCCAAATCTAGCGGGCCAGAGTAGGTTTTATATGCTCGAACCTTCTGGTTCCTGTTATCACTCTGGCCGCTGCATTTTGCACAAGCTGCAGCTTCTGAACCATCTTCAAAGGCAGCCCCACGTAGAGTGCACTCACAGATCTCCTGGGCCCGTAGGAAGATTCTTCTTCTTTTTAGGCCTGTATAAATTTAGCAGCCAAAATGGCTCCTTGCAAGCGTACAGAAAATGCCAACATGAACGACGGAACCCTGGGACTTGTAGTTCATAAGAGGCCATAGCTCAGTGCAATGTACACTAGTTTTTGTCTCTCGAACCAGAAGTCGTAGTTTCAATGGATAAATATTGTTCCAGATGCATTCCTAAAAAGCGGCTATGTCCAGGAAAACTGTGGGAAAGCTGGATTTTGGAACGCTTGAACTTTTAAAGCTCACAGCAGGAAGGTCACCCGAGTCTGTGGGGGGGGTCATGTGCCCACCAGTGTACATGTCTGAAAATGTGAAAGGAAACGTAGAGAGGGCAAGGCATTATTAAAAGATTCACTTAGAGAGGGCAAGGCATGGTCCTTGCGTGAGCATCCCAGGGACCATAGGGTTGTCTGTATTCCCCTTTCCGAGGTCAGAGACAGAGCACTGATCTCAGAAGGGGAGCCAGAGATCCAACCCGCCTTCCCTGACCCCTCACAGCCAGCATGGAAAGGACCACTCAGGTTGCCCTCCGAGGTCAAAAAAGTGAGCTGGAAGGAGGAAAGAAGGTGTCCTAGTGGGCAGGAAGCAGAGGAGACCAGAGCGGCCAGGCTTCAATTTATCCTGCAGGATCGCCTTCTCCCGTATAATCCGCCCCGCACACTCAGGTCCTCTGGGAAGAATTTACTCCAGTCAGCCAGAACTAGACTGGCGAGTATGACCCAGAGGACCGTCTCTTCTGCTGCTCCCAGACTGTGGAATGGCCTGCCGGAGGAGATTCGACAAATTAGCAGTCTTCCGGAATTTAAGAGAGTCGTGAAGACTGCTCTCTTCCGGCAGGCCTACCCAGTTCAATTTTAAGATGTTTTTAATAATGTATTTGTTTTTATCTGTTTTAATGGTTTATCTATTTTATTGTTTTTATATTTATATTTATTGTTATTCCCCACCTCAATCTGGATGGAGAGGCGGGTTAGAAATGAAATAAAAATAAATAAATAAATAAAATAATCCTGAGCCTCCTCCAACCTCTTTCCCTCCCCTACGCTCATGTTAACTACAAGGATTCGCTTTTGCGCCTGATTAGGCGATTATGCGCATAATCGCTGAAGCGCATTTACGCCTAATCCCTCTGCACGAGAGGTGGCGAGAGGCGGCGAAGCGCATTAACAGATGTCCAAAATGCGCTTTACAAGTAGTTAATGCGCATAAGCGCTTATTCACACAGTCAAAATGCGCTTTAACGGACGGAGCAAAATAAAACTCGTGATTTAACGCGCATTCGATAATGCGCATAATCAGGGAGATAACGCGCTTCTACGCCCGATTTGCGCTCCGTTCTTGTAGAGGTAATTTTTTTAATGCGCCTTGAAAGAGCTTTAAATGCCTCTTGTAGAGGCAGCCCAAGGTGCCCTCGCTAGATGGACTAAAGAGCCCAAATAGAGAAATCTGCAAAGTAGAAGGACAGGGAGGTGACAATCACCTCTGCCGTTCCTCCCACCCTACATTGGATGATCAATCACCTCCCAGTTTAGGGACTTCCAAGCACTACCATTGCAATAGATAGGATCGTGCCCTGAAACATGGCATTCTTGTCTATAAAGTGCCCGGGGGGGTGGGGGGTGAAATCTGGTGGATATATATAAGCCCTTCAAACATCAATCATGACACTACATGGACTGCCTTGCATCACGGAAAACATGGATGGAAGATTCCAGCATTCAAGAGGCAGCTAGACAGCCATCTGCAGGGATGCTTTGAGGTGGATTCCTGCATTGAGCAGGGGGTTGAACTCCATGGCCTTATAGGCCCCTTCCAACTCTACTATTCTATGATTCTATGAATACCTTTCTCATTTATCAAATCAACAGTTTCTGAATATTAGTCAAAATACTCCAGAAAGTAGAGACTTGCAAATACCACTCAGTTTCCTAATGCAATTTACAGTGTACTGGATGGTTCGAAAGACCCTTCACGCACACTCCATGCCTTCACATGTGAATGGGGTGGTAATGGAGAGGTTCTCTCTCAGTTCTGTGTTCCCAGCGCACACATCCATGCTCAACGTTTGTTACGCATATGTTCATAAAAAAGGCCACAAAACAATAACATTTCATTGTCAGTACAATACAACAGCTGATAGATAGATAGATAGATAGATATTGGCAGAAAGCTAACCTCATTTAATTTGTTTAATAATATAATAATAATACAAGAAATTTAAGAAATTGTTCTAGTGTCATCTCAGTACTTTTTAGAAAAAGTTTAACTAAGTGTACTTAAAAAAAAAAAAAAATGGCCGGCTAGCATTAACAGATATTTTTGCAAGTTAGTGCAACAGGTTGAATCCTTGTAAAGACATGTTTGCTGTATTTTCTATTTAATCCAACAACAGTTAAGGAGCCTATGGTCCTTGAGAATGAAGGTCATGTCTTTCACAAGTAAAAGCCCCAAAGTATTCCATGAAACTAAAAAGTAAAGAAATAGTTCCCCTTTCCCTTAAAATTACCAATATACCCTCCCCTAAGGTAGTAGTGCAGAAGTTGCCTATAAAATACTCTCTCCAACCACCACACAAGTTAAAAAACCACGAGTCTTAACTCTCCAGCAGCATCAACAGGTACTAAACTTATTACAGCTTCAACATCTAAATAGAGTCTATCTACACACGCAGGATAAAACACTTTGAAAACTGTATATGGAGTGCATCCTGGGCCCCAACAGTTCTCAAAACTATTATAAACTGTTTTAAACCGTTTTAAAGCAGTAGTGTAAATCTCTCTTTAAAACAGTAAGAGAACCATTTCCCCCTCGCTGCATTAAGGAATATATTTTAAGCTCTCCCTTGAGCCTGTGCTCAAACATCTGCTTAAAGTCCAGCCCTCACCTCTCCATAGCATATTTATAATTTCCACAGACTCTTCTTGGATCTTAAACCCAGAACTTTACATTGTTTGTGGGCGCAGCTCCAAAGCTGCAGGTCACTTAGGATTAAGCCCCAGGAGAACTTTAAAAGGCAGAAGTTTACAGCCCGTGCCTCTGCATGTGTTTACTCAAGAGGAAGCCCCATTGTGGTTAAACAGAGGAGGGGTTGCTCTCAACTCAACATGCTGAGGATTGCAGCCAAAGAGGGGAAAGAAAGAAAGAAAGAAAGAAACAGGCCTACCTACCTTAGAACTTTCCAGCTTTTCAGTGGGTCCAAATCAGAGATGATAGAAACCATTGTATTTACAAAGCAAATGTTGAGAAGCAACCGAACTGCAGCCCCTATGAAGCAAGCTGGCAGGCAGGCAGCCCCCTCTGCTCTGTGTGTGGGAATGACAACAGACAGTCCAAAAAGAAGGGGGGGAACCACAATAGCTGTTCCTCCTTTCCCAGCTGATAAGACTTGTGGTCTCGCTCTCTCCTCCCCCAAAACCAGTCTTGTTGGGTTATACTGCTTGGCGGAATCCAGCTTTCATTTCTCCACCACCACCTTTCCCATCCCCCTCCTTTAAAACAAAAAGGGAGAGAGAGAGAGAGAGAGATCTTGTAATCTACTGCAACTGATCAAATTGTGACCTTTCTACAGTCCACTCCATCCAGCCCACAAGCTCGCCGTTAAATCTCTCTTTATTAAACACGGTCCGCCTCTGCTTTCTTAAGGAACGAGCACAGATTAAAACGTGAAGGCTCTTAACTCTGCCAGAAAATCATTCACAGATTACTGCAAGCTGGTGAGTTTTCTGCTGCCGGCTATTTTGCTTTGCGTCCCCGCTCAGCTTTCATAGACTTAGTCCAGAGTGTAGGATTCCCCCCACCTCTCTCCTTTCCCCATAGTTAAGATTTTATGACTCTCTTAAAGCAAACACATTTCTTTCTCTCTCTTTTTTCTCCCCCCCTTCCAAAACTCCCCACCCCCCTATTCAAGCTTTTCCTGCACTGACCAGACCAAACTCAGGCTGGCTCTTTGCCTTCTTATTTTGCAATGTGTAACAGATTTGTTAATTTCAGAGCCACGCAATTCAAAACAGCCCTAGGGGTTCTGGCAGTGTTTTGCTATTATAGTTGAAGGAGGCAAGGTGGGAGGGGTCAGGAGGGGAAAAAAAGCTTGATTGCTTGATATATTTGACCCAGAATACTCTCTCTGCATTTAGAAAAAAAAAACACCTTTTTAAAGATTTTTTTAAAAAATTAAGAATTTTTAAGACAATGTTAGAGATCTCTGACATACACCATTGCAAATCATGTTTCTGGGCTAAGGAACCTAGGATGCAACCCTATGGCCCCTAAACAGCGCCTGGGGGACAACGGATGTTTTGGAGTCCTGGATCCGAGGCCAGAGACAGCGCTCTAACCTTGGAGCCAGGAATCTGAGCTCACCGCGCCCTCGCAGCTGGTATGGAGACAACTATGCTGGCTGCTTCTACAAGTTTGCAAACTCAAGTTTGTAGAGGGGTGAAAGGACATGTGCTGGGGGCAGGGAGGGGGAAGACTTGGGACACAGTGATACAAGCTGCCCCCAGATGCCTCCCCTCCCCCCTCCCCGGAGCTCTCACTAGACAGGGGAAGACATGCCTTCCACTCTGTATTGGGCACTCGGAAGTCTCCGGCTTCACGTTCCCAAGGCAGATTCAATCAGATTGTTCCCTAAGGGTGTTTTGTTTTTTTATTGGCTGAATGAAGTGCGGTTTTTAGTTTAATTCCGCCCTTTGGCATCCTGGCGGTAAGTTACTGAGTTTGTCTGTTTATAATATGATAACTCCATTGAATTTAGGGTTGAATGAGCATGAAACCAGATATCAACGATCAGTGTACATTTTGACATGAAATACTCACATAAGACCTGCACCCTTTTTCACCTTGGGTCTGGAAAGATGTTTGTTTACATTCCTATACTGCCCAAAGCTAGGGATGTTGCAGGAGTCTTGGGGGGGGGGGGTGGAGTCCAGCAGACTCCCTTCCCCCTCTTGGGCTTCCAGACCCCGCTAACCAAGTCACAGCCATATAGGGCAGGATATCAATGTTTCAATAAATAAATAAAACGAATATCAGGCCTGTTCACTGGGCGCTTGTGTAGTCCGCAAGTGCCCAGTGCTGCCAGTCCCCTTAGTAAGCCACTGTTTTGCATGTAAGTCGCTCCTTTACTGTTGCCATTTACGTAACATTAGATTTTCAGAAATCCCAAGCCGCCATTTTTACGCCAAAGGGCAGCTTGCTAAGGGGACAGCCTGCTGCTGCAATGTGGCAAATAGGAGTGGGCAGCAGCTTGGCAGGTGCCTGGCGAAACTGGGCAGAGGTGAATCTGTCCATCCCTACCAGTCACCGAAGCTCTCTGGGAGATTCACAATAATTAAAATCACAAAATACACACCACAATGGCCCAATCTATACCAAACAGGATATAGCACTATGAAAGTGGGATATAAAAGGCAGGAACCACACTACTGCTTTGTAGCAGTATTGAAGTGCTCTGATAACTGTTGGGGCCCATTGACACATGCCATATACCGCTTTCATACCGCTATATCCTGCTTGGTGTGGCTCCTGCCTTTTATATACCGCTTTCATACCGCTTTCATAGTGCAATATCCTGCTTGGTGTAGATCTGGCCAATGTCAAGACATTGCTGGATGTTGTTCTTATTCATAATACCATCCTGCACTTCAAGTTCAACATCCACCTAAACCTACCCACCCCTGGACACATGTTCAAAAGAGACAGAGTGCAAATTACATTGAAACGTGACATAAGCCTTGAGCAGTGAAGGCTGGCGGCTCCGATTTCGGTGGGGCTGTGATCCCATTCTGGGTTTAGTCAAAAGCAGCCAGAACGTGCTGAACCCTATCCCAATAATGCATCCCCCCCAACATATCGCAGCAACCTCTTCTAAACCTTGCACTACTGCTGCAATCAATTTCACTGCCCCATTTGAATTTCCCGAACATACCAGCTGTTCTGTTCTGTCCTGAGCCTTGTCCATTTGGCTGGAAACCGAAATTAGAGACAAATACAGCAGGCACAGGACAACAGCCCTTTTGCTGCTCTCAGAATGACATCATGACTGGAATCTGGGGGGGGGGAGTTGCACCCCTTTGCCCTATGAGCGGATGCCCATGTGTACCTTCATTGGTAATACACTCTGTGCCTATGTACCTGAAACGCTGAACCGAATGGGCCCCATTTGTTTCAAGTTTTATTTATCCTGCAACAAATTCAGGGAGGAACAAATGGCTGTGAATGGGAATCCCATTCAAAACTCCCCATCCGTTCCTCAGTTCTGCCGTTCATGAGTTGCATGTCGGGCGAAGGGGGTGTTTATTTGCTGTGGGGGCAGCGGAGATCTTTTCAGCAGCTTCGTCCTAAAAGCTGCCATTTCTTAAAATATACAATGCCCTGGACACTGTATTATTCCAGTTCATTGTAGATAAATAAAATGGTGCCCACCAAAAATAAATGGTGGTTTATGCAACCAGGCCACACTGAATTGGCTCCATTGACAAGTACTGTGTTTGAGGCGACACCAGATGCGTTTGGACAACACAATACTCAATGGTGGGTTAATAGACAACTCCATGGTTGATTATCGAGGGGGTATTCCCCACACGACATGATTACAATCAACCATGGTGTGGACTAAGCCCAGTGCCAAAGTGACTATTAGTCAACGATGTGTTTGATTGACACATCTCCCCTCTCCCCACCTCAGTCCTCCCAGTGGTATCCCATCAGCCATTGTGAATTCTGCCAGCTGGATGACAGTGGCAGCCACCACTTGGGTCACTTTTGCCAGGGGACTCTGTAGTCACAAAAAATAACCAGCTGTGTGCGACAACAGGGTCAATGGTGCCCGACACATGACACAATGACCAACGGTAGTTCAAATAGTCAACTCTGCACAGTGTTGGTTATTTGCATTGGTTATTTTGGCCAAATAACCAACCGTGGTGTGAAAAAGTCCCAACAAATGACACAACAACCTACCATCGACTATTTAACCCACCATTGACTATTTAATCCACCGTTGGTTATCGTGTCATCCAAACCCAGTCACCACCTCATCCTTTCTGTGGTGTTAGATTTGGGGTGGCGCATTCAGCCTTCCAAGTCATTCTCTCATGTTGCAATGACCACATGATGATGTGCATGCATGCATTGACAAGCACTTAGATTTTACTCTGCACAGTTCCAATAGTTTCACATACATTTTCTCAGCAACATCCTTTCAGCAAATACCTTAGACATTAGGCTATGTTCCCCTTGTGTGGGGGTCTGCCTGTGGAATTGGCAACCTGGTTGCTCCCCTCCCAGAGGCCGCAAGAGGATAAAGCACACTCTAAATCCCAATCAACTGAAACAAACGAAAATAGACCTGTCACCTTGATTTCCACTCCTTTCAACCCCACACTTTGACTCCCGGCGTGCCACTCACTTTAAAGCCAAGTTCACATCTATCTCAAACAAACCTGTCACTGCATAATTCATGTTAATTGGCAAGAAGAGAAGTGCAAAGATTTTAAACCAAAGCCATGGAAATGTTAATGTGCAAGGGGGGGGGACATGACATCATCTCAAAAGTCCTCTATTGTTTATTTATTTAATGCAATTGGCCAATGTCAACCAGCCAATTCTCTGTTCTAACCCAATTCTGGGATATGACTCAATTCTAGTTCTTTTCTTCTTCTTCTTTTTTGTTTTTAATTAACGTTTTCTGCTCCCAGCTATAATGTGGCAACACTTTATAGGGTTGCATTTTTCTATCTTGTTGTTAACAACAGCAACAACAAACGTCACTTTCCATGTCACAGAAGAACACTTAAGAGTCACCAATGCAGATCGTTGACCATGTACCTTGCCAGATATCACTCTTGGTATTCAGTGCATTCATGTTAGGGATGTATGAGAAATTCATTCCAGTTCATTTTTAAAATAAATAAATAAATAAGGATTTACCCAGTTCATACATTCCTGACCAAACACTGGCTCAGTCCTGATTTGCAATTGAAGTCCGTACTTTTCCGAGCTTGCAGTGTGATTGGTGGACTGCAAAAATGTATTCAACATTTGAAAAATGTGCACAAACATACTTTAATCGTTGGGAGAAGAATGCAGACATTTCACAGTCGCACAAAATTGATGCGGACCTTTGGTAAAATATGCATGAAACTACGCACGGATTTTCATGCAGGAAGAAAAAACACAACACAAACAGTCTGATACAGACACGGGATGGAATTCACAGAACTTGGCGCCAACACTGGATCATTTCAGACAATGCGCTAAGCCATGGTTAGGCCACTAACCCTTTTGCAGCAAAGGGTTAGCGAGCGGGTTTAAACCTTGGTTATGTAGCCACCATGGTTTGGAATGGTTCACACAACACACTAAGTCATGCTTCACACGACACATTAAGCCGTAATGCTTCATTCAAAGTGCTTAACCACCGTGGCTTAGTGTGCTGTCTGAACAGGGTCAATGTCATCTTTTCAGAGCCAGGTAAAGACCACCCTCTATTCCCAGGCATTTAATGGTATATGATGAGGCATTTATGTCTTCTGTTTTAGAACAAGTCTGTTTGTAAAAACATTATTTGTTTAAATTCTTTTTAACCACTTACACTGTTTTAAAAACATTATTTATTTAAATTCTTTTTAACCACTTACACTGTTTTAATTTTTCTATGTTAACATTTTATAGATTATTTTTTTATTATCATTTTGTATTTTTATGAATTGTTGTAAACCTCCTGGAGAGCTTTGACTATGGGGCAGTATAGAAATGATAATAATAATAATAATAATAATAATAATTTTCAGAGAATTCAGAGTTTTGTTGATTCACACATCCCTAGATCATGTTTTGCCCAATTTGTACGCCCACCTCTGCCTTTGGGGCATGCATTTTAGGAAGTCATCTAGAAACTGAATTGCTCAATCTAATCTTACTTGGACACTCTTAAAGCAGACCTGTACTTTTTCCCCACTTTAGCTGGAGCAGGGGGTGAAGACACCTAGCTTATTGGCATTGTCTCAGAATGAAGTCAGTACTGTTCACCCAAAGGCTGTGCTCAACATGTGAGCATTGGAAGGTGGCACTAACATGGGAAAATGACATTCGAGATAATAATAATAATAATAATAATAATAATAATAATATATTTATTTATTTATTACCCGCCTCTCCCTCTGGATCGAGGCGGGGAACAACATCATCATAAAGCACACAAAACTGATTAAAATTACATAAAACCAATATATCATTAAAATACCGATAAAACACCAATAAAACACTTAAAATTCATCTGAGTAGGCCTGCCGGAAGAGCTCAGTCTTTATAGATCGTTTAAATTCCTGAAGACTGGTAAGTTCACGGATCTCTCCACTCCTGCTTGGCCACATGTCCTATGGGTTGGAATAGCAGTGACAGGAGATCAAACGAACAGAAAGTTTCACCAAAGGGTTAATCTGCTCTTAGAGTGTTAGAGATGTAATAGCAGGGGTCACACAGGGTGCAAAGCTAATCAGCTCCCATAGATACAAGCAGAGAACACTGCCTACCAGCAAGGCAGAGCCAAAGAAGTTTTTACCATTTTAACCTAGGGAAGTTGGACAAATCCATCCAGGCAGTGAAGTTTGCTGAGCTTTCAGCAACTTCACCTTCCCCCCCATTGCCCCCACCCCTGCCCCAGACTCCAGTTCACTTTCCTGCAAACTTGTGGATTTTTGGTTTCCCCCTCCCCCTTCTAAAATTGCCATTGATGCAAACTGTGGCTGTAATTTGCTTAATTCACACAAATTAAGCAATTTACAGGTGCCACTTGCACAAATGGCAGAAGCAATAGCCATATTGGAGAACTTGGGAAAGTGGTGACTTTAGGGGAAAAACTCAATTAAATTCCTGGATGTCTGGAAAAAGCCCGTAGCTCGGGTTGCAAATGCAAACCAAGCTGGGAACTCCGGAGAAATCCAACGAGCCCCCAAAGGGTGGATTTCCCCATAATAGCCACCCCAACTTTAACCAGGGCTTCCTTTTGTTTTTTTTAAAAATCAGTTCTTAGGTCGGTGTGTTTGTGTGTGTCCTTTGCAACTAAATACACTTTGCTGTTATCGAACCTTCACTTTGTGGTCTCGGTTATTCGGTCACTCTTGCTAATATTGCATGTGAATAGCACATGAATAGGGCTAGAATGGAACTATCCTTGTGTAAAATTGTGGAATTCTCAGCCTTGTAGCAGAGCGAGGTGGTAGAGTCCTGAAGTGGTAGAATGGGCTGTGCCATATTTGCCTGCAGGCGACAGAAACACATTTTTGAATGCATTGCCTGCAGGTAGCACAGCGCAGCAGAGTGTGGGGCTGGGTTTATGTCTTCTTCTTGCTTGTTTGTCTGATTTAACTTGTGGGGAGTATTCTATGTGGGACCCTATTCCAAAATGGCTTTCTCAACCCATAGCCTGAAGTGCAGAGGAGAACCAGGAGGAGGGAGGGATGCTTAGCCCTTCCCGGCCTATGAAATCCTCTCCCACATCCCCAGGGATTTCCCCCCTCCCTTTATTCCCCCCCCCCCTTTGGCTCAGAGACTAGAAATAGGCCTCGCTGGTGGATGCCGAGGGGGTGCCTAGGGCGAGGTCTTGTGTGAGGAATCTGTAGGAAAGTGAAGAGTGAAATTGACAGCCTATCAACTTTCCCCAATCTGCAATCACCTCTTCCACGTTCTCCAGCAGACACACGTTTGACAGAACGCCAGTGCAACATGTAGTTCTGCCCTCTCAGACTAACACACTTCTAACTTGTAGAGTTTTGTATGCCAGATAAAATTATGAGGCCGCCATGACAGTGACAGATGACATTCAATGCTCGTCAAATTTGCCAGCCACCCAGAGCTCCTGTAAAGACAGAAAGCCTCCTACTGAGTCAGACCATTGGTCCCCTAGTCTTGTCCGTACAATTTATTATTATTATTATTATTATTATTATTATTATTATTATTATTATTTATAACCCGCCTCTCCCTTCGGATCGAGGCGGAGAACAACAACAATATAAAACACAAGAATCACAAACAGTTAAAAATTTTAAAAACAAGAAAAAATACATCATTAAAACATCTTAAAATTCATCCGGATAGGCCTGCCGGAAGACAGCAGTCTTCATGACTCTCTTAAATTCATGAAGACTATTAATGGAATTACAGATTCCATTAATATTGCCTATATTATTTCTCATGAAGGTCCCAGTATAGACAATCGCAGTGGAGGCTGGTGGCTGTGATGTCTGTCGGACTGCAGTTCAGCTTTGGGTTTTGGTCAGAACCAGTCAGAACTCTACAGGAGCTGAATCCAATCCCAACATAGATTTAGCACCTCAGATTGCTCCTTTAGAGTTCTGACTGGTCATGACTGAAACCCAGTTCCACGGCTATTGGAGCAACCACCTCCACTGGGCAATAGTATATACCACGTGTGGGTAAACTGTGCCTCCCAGACGTTTTGGCCAACGATTCCCAACAGTGCTAGTCAGCATAAGCACAGGTGAGGGGACTTTTAGGCCATAATATCTAGAAGGCCACAAGTTGCCCACCTGTGGTCTGTACTGTTACTGCCCACCAGTGGCTCCCTAGGGTTTCAGGCCGGATTCTTCTCCAGCTCTACCTGCAGGTGCCATGGATTGAATGTGGGAACGTTTGTACGCATAAGGGCATAAAAAGAGTCGTGCCGGATCTGGTGCAGCATTCTGTTCACACAGTGGCCAACCAGCTGCCTCCGGAAAATCCACACTCAGGACATGAGTGCAACAGGATCCTTCCTCCCAAGTTCCCCAGCAACTGGGGTACATAGGCACACTGCCTCTGATACTGGAGATAGTGCATAGCCATTAGGGCTAGTAGCCATTGAGAGCCCTCTCCTCCAGGGTTTTATCCAATCTCCTTTTAAAGCCATCCAAAGCGGTAGCCATCCCTACATCTTCTGGAAGTGAATTCCATAGTTTAGCTATGCAGCGCTGTGTGAAGAAGTCCTTCCTTTTATCTGTCCTGAACCTCCCGCCTATCTGCTTCAAGGGATGATCCTGGATTCTAGTATCATGAGAGAGGGAGAAAATGTGCAAAGGATTTGGCCAGCTGCTAAACTAATGCCGAGGTCTGTCTTTCTTCTTTTCCAGCTCCTGTTTAGCCCCTCACGTTCAGCTCCCTGGGGCTTGTGGATGAGAACACCCCCTGGGAGATTTCACCCCATGTATCAGAGTCAGCTGTCCCTCACTTGCCTGCTCTGCAGCTCACAGAATTTGTTTCCTGGGGCAACTACCTCATGTTTCCTTATAGTGGGACCTCCTCTCTTGATGCGTACGATACCTCGAACGTAGGAGCGGCGGGGTAAAAAAACAATCGAGCGAGTAAATACTGGGAGTGGAAATACCACACATTTCCCAGTAAATAGTTTTCAGTTCACATGTGTATTAAGTTTCAGGTTTCTCCGGGAGTCCTGCATTCCACCATCCTCATGCCCCTCACCCCCAAGTTAGCAAACGGCCCCTGCTTTATATATAATGCCCTTATCAGCATTCATTTCCTTCTCTCCCCCATGACAAGATTGCATTTACAACAAAGAGAGGCATTTCTGACCCATGGATGTCCATGTATTTGTATTATATTTGTTCGGAAGAAATATCCCTCTTCTGGAAACTAAAGCCAAGGGTTACTCCTTTCCCCTGATCAGCCAGACTTTTTGCCCACTCCTTTCAGAGAGAGAGAGAGAGAGAGAGAGAGAGAGAGAGAATAAAGGTAAAGTATTACACAGACATGCTAGGGATGGGCAAATTCCCAGGACTCCTCTTCACGCTCTGCTCACTGGACTCCTGCTGGTTCCATGACCCTGGCTAGCATGCGGGGGGTGAGCAACCAGATGGTCCTCAACTGCCTGGCGAGAACTCACATTTTTCCCCTTCCCCCCTTTCCTTGGTCTACGAGCTGCAATTTGTGCAAATTCACAGCTGGGAATATTTACAGAAAACTTGATTTGTACAGAACCGTGGCCATAAATAGCACGATTTGTGCAAAAATGACAGCGTTAAGGACAGTTTACGCCTGCAATTTTGAAAAAGATTGTCCTATTTATGCCCGTGATTTTGCACAAATAGCAATTCCTGCAAATGTTTGCGCAGATCTGCATTTGCGCACATGCACAAAAGTGGGAAACCACAAGCTCGGCTGACTCAAAGTGCCGAATCGAGCCAGCTCAAAGATTCGCAAGCTGGCATCCAGGGAGTTGAGCTGGCAACAACTCATTGAGCTCCACACCCAAAAGGGATTCCTCTGACATCCCTACCTGCAATAGCAGATCAGTTTTCAAAGGCACACTGAATGTTCTCTGCTGTAAAGATCTAAACCTCCATCACACCTAATCCCCCCCCAGTTTGCATACGCGTTTTTTACTTCTGAGGCAGAAGCGCGTCAAGCTCATGATCCCTTTCACCTGAATAGCTGCCCCTTCAACGTCTTTGCTCACTTGCTCTTCCGCTCCACTCCATCCCTCCCCTTCTCTTTCTCCCTCCAGTCAGGTCCTGTCAGATGAGCACTTCAACCAGACCGCCTTTCTGCTGGGCAAAAATGGTACAACCCTTTAGCCTGGCTCTTTGGGGGCATCGGGGGAGTACAATCCACTCTCTGCAGAGATCTGGGCATCGTACGATTTTAAAAAAGGCTTTCGAGCTTGGCATGCAAGGTTTGGGTTTTATATTGAGTCTTGGAGCCAGTGGCTGGGAGAGATTGCTTTTCCCTGCAAGGACCTGATGCAATCCATTCAAGCCCCCAGTTCCTTTAAAACTACATGGAGGCTTAGGGCGCATTAAATGTGCTTAGGAAAAATAATCCAGGCTTTCAGCATTCTAGGAAAGGCTGGGGAAGAGGCGGGGTGTCAGCAGGACAGGCGCAGTGTCATGTGAGCACTGTGCTGCAAATCTGCACACCAGGCATGGCGAGAGGGCACTCAATCGCTGGTGTGATGGAGCTCCTAGATTCTAAATAAGATCATCAACAGATGCCCAAATCATTAACTTCTCACTGGAGATGGTCAACCTGTGTTTGGGCTATACCACTTCAGGCCACAGATGGGGCTCGCAGGAATGAATGCTCTTGCATTCAAAAGCACCAAACAAACAAACAAGCAAGCATGACCTGCATATAGAAAACTAGCATGTCAGGGAAATGGCTAGGGACATTCTCACTAACATACTCTTTCTGTGTGTGCTATGCTAGGGAGGGAGGGAGGAACACATACATTTCTCATCTCAGTGAAAACTGGGTTGTAGCTAGATATTTAAGTGATGGCTTAGTGCTTCCTGAATGCATTGGAAGGTTGCTTGATGAATGCCCTGGATCCTGTGCTAAAGGAATATGTTTATTTTCAAGTGGGACTGGCAATTGCATTGATTTCTTCTTATTCACAATACTTCTGTACCACTTAATATAAAATCATATCTAAGCAGTTCACAATAAAATGCTTATATGATCCAATCTGAAATGATAAAAATGATATATGCAAGATTAAAAACATTGCAGCAAAGATGTGTTGTGGCATGGAGTGTTTTATTCATTGTTTCTGGAAAGGTGCAATCCTATGCATGTTTAGACAGAAAGAAGTCCTTCAACACCGAATATTCCCCAGCCAGCAGGGGGATTTGGATCTGGGTTTCCCAATCCTAGTCCAATATACACTGTAACCACTACACTAAACTGGATCTAAGCTAGCAGAGGATCACTACCTGATGGACTAGATAATTCTGGCTAGATGAACCAATTGTCAGGCCTCATCTACAAGAATTCGCCTGTACGCCTGGTTAGGCGATTATGCGCATATTTGCAGAAGCGCATTTATGCCTAATACCTCTGTACGAGAGGCGGCGAAGCGCATTACTGGATGACCGAAACGCAATTTAAACTGTTGACATGCAGAGAATCACTTGTACACATAGTCAAAATGCACTTTAACGGCCGGAGCAAAATAAAACTCGCTATTTAACTCACATTAGATAATGAGCATAAACGGAGAGAAAACGTGCCTCTACGCCTGATTTGCGCTCCGTTCTTGTAGAGGTAAATTTTTTAATGCGCCTTGAAAGAGCTTTAAATGCCTCTTGTAGAGGCAGCCTCAGACTGTGTAAAAGGCTACTTTGTATGTTCATATTTCATAGAATCATAGAATCATAGAATGGTAGAGTTGAAAGGGGCCTACAAGGCCATCTAGTCCAACCCTCTGCTCAATGCAGGAATACACCTTAAAGCATCCCTCACAGATGGTTGTCCAGCTGCCTCTTGAATGCCTCTAGTGTGGGAGAGTTCCATTGTCATATTGCTCTAACAGTCAGGAAGTTTTTCCTGATGTCCAGACGGAATCTGGCTTCCTGTAATTTAAGCCCATTATTCCATGTCCTGCACTCTGGATTGATCAAGAAGAGATCCTGGCCCTCCTCTGTGTGACAACTTTTCAAGTATTTGAAGAGTGCTATCATGCCTCCCTTCAGTCTTCTCTTCTCAATAAACATGCCTAGTTCTTTCAGTTTCTCCTCATAGGGCTTTGTTTCCAGATCCCTGATCATCCTTGTTGCCCTCCTCTGAACACTCTTTAGGTACATATTGAAGGTGAGAAACAGGGCCAAACCAAAAACTTTTGCTGCCCAAGGCAGAGGATGAGATGGAACTAACCACACCTCATTTCACATTTGGGAATGAACTGGACTGGCCATTGACTTTTGCTTCAGCCCTGTCCTCCGCCACATCTAAGGACAGCAGGGCAGGATCTGCAGGGCAGGAACTACTGCTTTATAATGGTTTATAATTAGGGGTGTGCATCGGATCGGATCCGATCCACGATCCGAATCCGATCCGACCCAAAATCGGGAAAATCCGATCCGATCCGATCCGATCCGGACAACCTCCGATCCGATCCGATCCGATCCGATGAGGTCCGATCCGGATCGGACGCCATTTTGAATGCTTTTTCCCATAGCCAAGTATTGTTTTACAAAAACGCCTATAACTTTTTCATTTTTAAAGATAGAAGGATGAAACTTGGGCACATTGTAGACTGGTTAGGGGTAGTTATCTGTGAGAAATTTCAGAAAGATTGGTGCATGCATTTTGTGGCAATTAATTTTTTAATAAATACCCAGGAATGCCTATAACTTTGTCATTTTTAAAGTTACACACATGAAACTTTGCCACATTGTAGGGGGTACCTTGGGACCTATGTGTGTGAAATTTCAGAAACGTAGGTGCTTGTCTTGTGTGGCAATTAATTTTTAGAAAAATGGGTAGTAGTGGGGTAAATACAGTTACGCCTCCCATTTTTTTATTTTTGAAGATACAAACAGGAAACTTGGGCACATTACAGGTACCACTTGCCTTGATATGTGTGTGAAATTTCAGAAACATTGGAGCTTTCCATGTGTGGCAATTAATTTTTGAAACAATGAGGAAAGAAACACCTATAACTTTGTCATTTTTAAAGTTACACACATGAAACTTTGCCACATTGTAGGTGGTACCTTGGGACCCATGTGTGTGAAATTTCGGAAACGTAGGTGCTTGCCTTGTGTGGCAATTAATTTTTTAATAAATACCCAGGAATGCCTATAACTTTGTCATTTGTAAAGTTACACACATGAAACTTTGCCACATTGTAGGCGGTACCTTGGGACCTATGTGTGTGAAATTTCGGAAACGTAGGTGCTTGCCTTGTGTGGCAATTAATTTTAGAAAAATGGGTAGTGGTGGGGTAAATACAGTTACGCCTCCCACTTTTTTATTTTTGAAGATACAAACAGGAAACATGGGCACATTACAGGTACCACTTGGCTTGATATGTGTGTAAAATTTCAGACAGCTGGGTCCAGGCATGTGGTGGCAAGGTATTTTTGAAACAATGAGGAAAGAAACGCCTATAACTTTTTTATTTTAAAAGTTAGAAGTCTGAACATTGCTCACTTTGTAGATGGGTTAGGGGTAGATATGTGTCAGAAATTTCAGAATGATAGGTCCAGGCATTTGATGGCTATGGAATTTTTAAATTACATGTTTCAAAAAAATTTCTACAGAGGCCAGGTCTTCCCCTCCCGCTTCCCGCGAAGAAAAGGAAACACTCTCTCGTCTCGATCCCTTTGATCCTTGCTAGTAGTATCCATTACAGGGCTCGTGTTTCCTTTCCTCCTTTCACTTTTCAAGCAGAACGGCTGAGCCTAGCTGAGTTTTGCAGCCATGCGTGCAAGGAAGGATCACTCTGGTCTCGATCCCTTTGATCCTTGGTAGTATCCATTACAGGGCTCGTGTCTGCTTTCACTTTGTACTCAAGCAGACACGAGCCCTGTAATGGATACTACCAAGGATCAAAGGGATCGAGACGAGAGAGTGTTTCCTTTTCTTCGCGGGAAGCGGGAGGGGAAGACCTGGCCTCTGTAGAAATTTTTTTGAAACATGTAATTTAAAAATTCCATAGCCATCAAATGCCTGGACCTATCATTCTGAAATTTCTGACACATATCTACCCCTAACCCATCTACAAAGTGAGCAATGTTCAGACTTCTAACTTTTAAAATAAAAAAGTTATAGGCGTTTCTTTCCTCATTGTTTCAAAAATACCTTGCCACCACATGCCTGGACCCAGCTGTCTGAAATTTTACACACATATCAAGCCAAGTGGTACCTGTAATGTGCCCATGTTTCCTGTTTGTATCTTCAAAAATAAAAAAGTGGGAGGCGTAACTGTATTTACCCCACCACTACCCATTTTTCTAAAATTAATTGCCACACAAGGCAAGCACCTACGTTTCCGAAATTTCACACACATAGGTCCCAAGGTACCGCCTACAATGTGGCAAAGTTTCATGTGTGTAACTTTAAAAATGACAAAGTTATAGGCATTCCTGGGTATTTATTAAAAAATTAATTGCCACACAAGGCAAGCACCTATGTTTCTGAAATTTCACACACATGGGTCCCAAGGTACCACCTACAATGTGGCAAAGTTTCATGTGTGTAACTTTAAAAATGACAAAGTTATAGGTGTTTCTTTCCTCATTGTTTCAAAAATTAATTGCCACACAAGGAAAGCTCCAATGTTTCTGAAATTTCACACACATATCAAGGCAAGTGGTACCTGTAATGTGCCCAAGTTTCCTGTTTGTATCTTCAAAAATAAAAAAATGGGAGGCGTAACTGTATTTACCCCACTACTACCCATTTTTCTAAAAATTAATTGCCACACAAGACAAGCACCTACGTTTCTGAAATTTCACACACATAGGTCCCAAGGTACCCCCTACAATGTGGCAAAGTTTCATGTGTGTAACTTTAAAAATGACAAAGTTATAGGCATTCCTGGGTATTTATTAAAAAATTAATTGCCACAAAATGCATGCACCAATCTTTCTGAAATTTCTCACAGACAACTACCCCTAACCAGTCTACAATGTGCCCAAGTTTCATCCTTCTATCTTTAAAAATGAAAAAGTTATAGGCGTTTTTGTAAAACAATACTTGGCTATGGGAAAAAGCATTCAAAATGGCGTCCGATCCGGATCGGACATCTGGTCCGATCCGATCCGACCAGCCTCCGATCCGATCCGATCCGATCCGACCCCCCAGGTCCGATTCCGATCCGCTATCCGATCCGATCCGGGGGGTCAGTGCACATCCCTATTTATAATGGTTTTGACGATTGTTGGGCTCGGGACACTTACATAAACCATTGTCAAATAGTTTTCAAAGTGTTAGATCCTGCTTAGTGTAGAACTGGCCCAGGTTTAGGTGTTACAGGGCAGGTCATGTGGCACACACAGGTCTGTCCTTGAACAGAGGGGAATGATCATGGGGCTCAGGAGAACATAGCCAAGAAGTGTCCTGTGCTGCCTCCCTCTACCATCTGCCACCTGAGGCTGCCTGCTTAATTTTCGAGATGGCTCTGCTGAGAAGCAGGGTGGAAGAAGACTGAGCATCTGAGCATACCTGCCCGGATTCTAAGATCATCTTCAGGGGTTTTTCTCCGTGAGCCCCTGCCAAAGGAAGTGAGGTAGGTGGCTACCAGGAGGAAGGCCTTCTCTGCTGTGGCACCCCAGCTGTGGAATGAGCTCCCTAGAGAGATTTGCTTGGCACTTACATGATACTCTTTTTGACACCAGGTGAAGACCTTTTTTTTATTTTCTCAGTATTTCAACAATTTATCGTCTTAGTCTTTTAACTTTGCTATTTTAATTCTGCATAAAGCTCTGCATTGCTGCTCGGTTTTATCCTGGTTGTGCTTTTATATTGTACTTTTATACTGTGTATTTATAGTGTCGTTTGTTTTATTATACTTGGAATTGTATTTGATGTTTTTTACTTTTGTGAATGGCCCAGAGAGCTTCAGCTATTGGGCGGTAAAGAAATGCAATAAATAAATAAATAAATAAATAAATCTGTTCTTCCGTTCCTGTTCTGTCTTCTCCATCCAGAAGGAAAAGGGGAGCAGGAATATGCTGCAGGGTTTATGTGACAATACCCCACATTTCTATCCCCTTAGGTATGTCTGGAGAGTTTGGAATGTTGGGATGCTGGGAAAGGGAGGGGGGAAGAGTATATATATAGGGTGAGGGAGTGTTTCAGTTATTCCATTATTGTCTTGGTTGGGTGGAGGGTAGTTGTGTGGAAGTTAGCTGTGTGTGATCTAGTCAGGAGTGTGTTTGAAGAGATTATTAGGATTTAGGATTATTAGTAAATTATTAGAAGTGTTAAGAATAGGCAGGTGTTAAATTGATTTGAAAGAACTGTTACCAACAATAAACGTTTTCTTTTATATTTTTTGCTACCACAAACCACGTGTCAGCTTGGCTTTGTAACCTGCTCTATAAGTATAATAAAGAAATACAAATCATTACCCTTTCAGCCAACGCACTCACAGGAGAACCTTATTCAAAACCCTTATCACCCTTTCCCCCTCTGCTATAAGGGAAAAGTGGTGCGTCTTTTACCCTTCCCTCAGGCTTTTTCAAGTGGTGGCGCTTGTCCTGAGAGGGGTGGGCTCGTCTAGGCCTAGGGTTTGAGGCCATGGCGGCACAGTTTACCTCATGCGGTGGTATCAACCTGCCTCTTGTCAAACAGCTGGAACCAATCCCAGTAAAAACTTCTTGCATGACTCTACGTTTGGCCCTGATCATAGGTGATGTTGCCCTGTTGTAAATGAATTTTCGTGTTGTGTTTCTTTTGAAGGGCTTAATCCCCCCCCACACACACACAGAGTATGAAATTTTCTCAGAACTTCAGCCACTTTGCCAAGAAACAGATGGAAACATCTGTAACCAATTGCTGTGCACGATGACTATGGACAGGCCAAGAGGCAATCATAACTCTGAGAAAGTTCATCTACCTGTTGAAGGATCAAAGGCCACCAAATCTGAAAATGTGCAGCATCTCTTGTACTGCAATATAGCCCGACTGACAGCAGTTGTTAAGGTGGAGCAACTTCCCTTTCAGATACACAAGGACGTTGTCAAAGAGAAAGAACGCATTTAGGGGGAAGAAAGGCCTCAATCCTCACCCACATACAGTGACGACAAGTAGTGATTCCACTGTGTTTCATAATTAGATGGCTCATTGGTTGAAACTTGTGGGTTCACAATGCTCACCTTTGTAGCGCGCTTGGATTGTTGTTTTGCAAACCACCTCCGTATTGGATCCTTGACCCTCTTGGCTAATAAAAGCTAGCAAGGATGGAACAGCTGGCTGCTAAAGTTGCAGGGGCCCTGCCTTCTTTTGTATAGGGTCATTCTAATATAGTGCATGCACCTTTAACTGTAGTGATGAAGAGGGAATATCACCAGGAACTAATTGCATACAAATGCCACTGGCTGAAATTCCCTTTTCTCTACAAGTGTTAAGGTTACATGAGCCCTGACCTGGATTTTATCTGGTCACCCTAATTGTGACTGCTTCCTCCATCCTCAAAGTGTTCAGTGGTGTATTACAGGGTTAATTCCTTGACTCTTCTTTCGGTTTTGTTTTGCAGGCTGCTTGACCCACCCACTTCTGTCTCCCTAACTCAAGCACCCTGCAAGACAAAAATTAAAGAAGAAGAGTCAAGGAATTAACCCTGTAATACACCACTGAACACTTTGAGGATGGAGGAAGCAGTCGCTATGAAACGTAAGTACTGCTCAGTGTGTCCTACCACGTAATGAAACAACGTAAAAAAACATGTTTTTAAACAGAATATAAATTGTTTTAAGGGCAATGTGGATAGGCTCTCTGTTGATTTTCCTTGATTTCTCAGTGACTCTCGATACCATCGGCCATGGTATCCTTCTGGAATGACTATCTTTGCTGGGAGTTGGAGGCACTGGGAAAATGGCAGCTCGGGAATATTCGGGAAGCAGTACCGCTGTGTAAATGGCCCCTTTACAGCTGCCATTTATGCAACATAACCATCCCGGACATTCCTGAGCCACCATTTTGTGCAAAATGAAAGCTCGCAGTGGAGCCACGGTTGGGTGCATGGCCTCGTTGGGAGATCGATGAGGCCATCAAAAGCTCACGCAGCACTGCAGTCTGGAGTGGGTGGAAGTGGCGGCTTGATAAGAAGCCAGCAAAAATGGGTGGAGGTGAATTGGTCCATCCCTCACGAAATCTGGCCCTCCTGGGGTCCCAAACTGGCCCTCCAGGGTCCCCCAGGAAGCCTCATTTTTTCATTTGGCCACACCCCTTTCCCCTTGACCACCAATCATTTTTGTGGCTTTCTGCTTTCATGCAGATTTTCCCCCGTTCAAAAAAGTTGAAATGCCTCTGCTGCTGGCAGTTAAGGATTAAATGAAAAAAATATTAGCATTTTGGTGGTGTTGTTTTGTATTTTTTTGGTACTCATTTGCCTTCAGAATGCAGCCTCGGAGAGCTTTTCCAAAACTGAATTTGGCCCCTGGGCTGAAAGAGGCTCAGCATCCAAGCAGTAAGAGCTGTGGGTTCACACCCTTTCTAACCTATCCTTACCCCTTTTTGATATGGGAAGTGTACTACAGCTGCGTGATGCTGTATCATATTTGTTTGAATGGAGGCTATCTTGAACCACATTATTTATCATTCCTGGGCAGACAACACAAAGCCAATGAGAGCCAGCATTAAAAAAAAATGTACATCACACATCATTAGTTACTTTCTTTTAAACACAAGGGCATGGTGGAGATGTTTTTATATCAGAGTCACTTACTGGGTTGTGATTTCTCTCCCTAAGCAATATTATTTGAAAAAAGGACCTGCTACAGTGGCAAAAGAGTGGTAAATCCTGGTTCAGCATGTTTTGTCTGTGACAGCGAGCCTGGAGGTCAAGCGCAGGCTCAAAGGGTTGTATGAACAGGTTTGCAATTTGTGTAATACTTGATGGTCTGTGACATCTGAGGGAGAAGACCCCTATGGAAACTGCTTAAAGATCGTATGATACCAAGTGGCATATAAGCAGTTTAAATACACAAATAGAGATATTCATGGATGTTCCAGCAAGTAGGTGTCTCCTAAACGTCCATCCCACAGCCTTTTTCATAACACACGCAGGTGGGGCATGCCAACAGAAATGGAACCAAACTGGGGTAACTGAGAAACAAGAGAAAGGCATCGGCATGCTTGGAGGAAATCCCAATATTTCTGTATTTGCAGAAATACAAATATATATATTTTTAAAAAACCAAAGGGTGCATTCCCTTCCCCCACAAAATCCCCCACCCAATGAGGACTGAGCATGCTGAGAAGCCATGGCATGTTGAACATCAACTGGAAAAAAGCAACAGAAGGACTAATTTGAGGTCCTTACAACTTATAATAATATTGGAGGAGGGCCGTGCAGAGGGGGGGCCAGTGGGGCCAGGGCCCCCAATTTTGAGGGGGCACTCCGACAAGGAGCCCGCCTTGCGGAAACAGCGCAGAAGTCGTCCGTCGTGAATACCACGGTCCAACTACAAGCTCTAGAGGGCCATGCCGCATGATGGGTGGGGATGTATGTGCCTAAGTTGCGATGGTTGTCCTTACTGCGTTGTCCTTAATAAGCAGTTTGAAATGTGTGTGGGGGGAAACACACTTCCCATCTGGCCTGGGCATATTACCAGCTCTGCACGGCCCTGAATACTGGAGGAGGGCATGACTAGCCAGCAAGGAACCTGAACAGGAGGCGAGGAAAGATGGCAACATTATTGGCTGCCTCAAGTATCCATTTATCTGTCCTGGGGAACGATAGTGTGTGAGTATGCTGTACATTCCCGGTTTTCGATTACTATCGTTTTCCTAAACTACAATTCCCAGAGTTCCATGGGAAGAGCAAATGACTGTTAAGTAAGTGCACAGTGGGCAAACCCTGGGACTGATAATCCAGCCTCAAAATGAAAACCTGAAGAATTCCTATAAGGCTATTTGGTAGGCGGCTTAGCGTGTGTCTCTGAGGTTCTAGCACAATTTTCATCCAGTGTGTGTCTATGTGTTGCCTGCAGGAGTTCTCATTCTTTTGCTGCAACATGAGGAGAAATAGAACAATTTCCAGTCGAGGTAACCTCTAAACACACCAGCAGGAGGTTGGCGCAGAAGCACCATCTGAACCCCTTGATGAAACCATCTTCTGGCCGTTATGTCCAAGTTTGGGGTGCACAGAGAAAATATGAAGTCCTTGGAAAGAGAACAAATAAAGGCTTCCGCATACCACCAAGGCCTCTTTCTCCCTCAGGAATCCCTGGTTAAACAAAGCTTATGGAATTGAAGTGCGGTCCTGAACCTAGCCTCTATCTCGTCTGTTTCGGCTTGATAAAGGCTCCTCTTCGCCTATCCGTCCCATGCCGGCCTTTTGCCTCCCTCGCCCCCAACTCCTTGTCTCTCTCCCCACAGAGCTGCAGTGCCTGCCTTTTTAAGCCATGCAATCACTAATTGGAAAAAAATGCATTCCAGTGCTTTCCCTTTCCTGAGGGCCGGCCAAATGTCCCCCCCCCCCAAGAGTTGGCAGTGCACCGTTGGAACTTGGGAACTTGTTTCTTGGCTCGCTCAAGCAGCGATAAAATCCTGCCCAGTTTAATCACTCGTTTGCAGTCAAAACATACCATCTTGAATCTAAACGATTAGAAGCTTTAGAACAACCCACCATCACCACCCATTCCCACAAGTAAATGCTCAGCTTGCATTGCAGGTGTTTGTTGAGGTGGGAGGAAAAGGCATGAGCCCCATTTTGCAAAGCAGGAGAGTTTTGCCTTCCTTCAGATCTCGGCCTGGTTTAGGACTGCAATTTGCTTTAAAAATAAACAAGAAACAAATGTCTTTAATATAAATATAAATTTAGAAGGTAAAGCTATTCTCCACCATTTATTTCCATACTAGGAAAAACATCACCTTCACCCTGGACCAGGATTCTTCCAAGGCTGTAAACACAGTGATGACTTCAGAATGAGAACTCTGGAATCTGATTCCTCCTTTGAGTCGCCATGTGAAGAACTGTACAGCAGGGTGACCAGATAAAATCCAGGTCAGGGCTCATGTAACTTTAACAGTTGTAGAGAAAAGGGAATTTCAGCCAGTGCCATTTGTATGCAATTAGCTCCTGGTGAAATTCCCTCTTCATCACAACTGTTAAAGTTGCAGGGGCCCTGCCTTCTTTTGTATATGGTCACTCTAGTATAGTGCCTGCAACTTTAACTGTTGTGATGAAGAGGGAATATCACTAGGAACTAATTGCATACAAATGACTCTGGCTGAAATTCCCTTTTCTCTACAACTGTTAAAGTTACATGAGCCCTGACCTGGATTTTATCTGGTCAGCCTACTGTACAGGCCGCTTCCCAAAGTCAAATGCAGCCTTGGAGTGGTCTGTAGGGGGTGTTCTGGTAGGTGGAGAGAGGAGAGGCCAGATTATGAAGAATCTGCTAGTCTCTCCAGCACCGGCTTTGCCTTGCCCCATCCCAGCAAGAACACCCTCTTTTCATGGGCTCAGAGGCCCATCTAGAGCAAAAATGAAAAAGCAGGAGCACAAGCAGGTGAAAATCACCTCCACGGCTCCTCCTGCCCTAGCGAAAGCAGCCTCGCAGGGCATCGGGTACACAGAAGCCTGAGTTCAGAAACTGCTATCTAACAAGGACACAAGCCATTGAACTGCACCCTTCATTTCTTCATTAGAGACTGCTCTTAAAGTTATTGTAGCAGGTGGCAACTTATTTATTTAGGAACAGAAGAACAGAAGAAAAGCCATGTTGGATCAGACCAAGGGGTTCACCTAGTCCAGCACTCTGTTCACATAGCAGCCAACCAACTATTGACTGGGAGCCCACAAACAGGACACAGGTGCAACAGCTCCCTCCCACCCATGTTCCTCAGCAATTGGTATACATAGGCTTGCTGCAACTGATACCGAGGCAGTAGCCATCGGGACTAATAGCTATTGATAGCCTTTTCCTCCAGAAATTTGTCCAAACCGGTGGCCATCGCTATGTCTTCTGGAATCAAATTCCATAGTTTAACTATGCACTGTGTGAGGAAGTACTTCCATTTCTTTATTTCTTTTACTTTCTTCCTTTTTTTTTTTGTTACTAGACTTTTATGCTGTCCAAAAGCCAAAGTTCAAAACAGAGGTTGAAACCAAAGGCGATGACAGCATGATCGACCCACATCTCCAGCCGCTGTCCAAGGAGACCAAGAGATCATCTACACCTAAGGGTGTAGCGGGAGGGAGGGGGAGGATTGCGGACTTGCCTGCTTCCACGATCCTCCCCCAGCATCTATACAGAGATGTCCCAGAAGGGAAGAGGGATGTCACGGGCGCCATTTTGTTTTTAAAGGAGTCTGTCGCGCGGCTCAATCCGGGGAAAAAGCAAGTAACAAAAAAAGCCCTGGCCCAACTCCCCCGCACACACACCATCCCAGGGGTGGTGAAATTGCTGCCCCCACCCCCATGGGCATGGAGCCACCCCATGCAGCTCCATGCCCGTTTAAGGACCCAGGAGCTACACTAGCTGTGGTCCTCGGGGTTCTACCAGGACCGCGGAAAACCCAGGATATCCCCAGTTTCAGTTACCCCAGGGTCATCTCTAGGTCGTCCCTGGTTGACCCTGGGATCCCTTGTGTGTCAGCTGGATGCACAGGGACAACCTCGAGACGACCCCGGGATCACTGCATGGTGTAGACATGGCCCAAGTGTTCCATTTTGCCTTCCTGTTCTTTTTTCTCCCCCCTCCCCCAAATACACCTCTTCTTCACTCTCCCATCCCACACTCCTCACTTCTTTGTCAATTTGATAGAATGTAACATTTTTGTTGTGCTTGGGCATGGTGAGATTGGGATTCTTGGAGCATGGAAGGATACTCATGTGGGGTATAACTTTTTGAGGAAGGTTTGAATGGGTCGAAGAAGAGCAGGATTCAATTTAATATGGACTGGATGTTTTGGAATACAAGTTATTTTGTTGGACAGTAGGGGCTGGTGGGTTCGATTTTGGTGGGGCCGTGAATCCATTCTGAGAATCCATTCAGTCAGAAACAGCCATGGGGTTCAACACCTTGGATATCCCCCTTTAGAATTCTGGCTGGTTCTGTCGGAAACCCGGAATGGATTTGCAGCCCCGCTGAACTGGAGCCACCAACCTCTACCGATTTCAGATTCAATTGTAAACAACAGCAACATTGTCAATTAGCAGCTGCTGTAGGTGGGCAGGCAAACAGACAACAATGATTGATTAATGGCCTCGCATTGCATTTATGTCCCACCTTTTTTCCTCTTGCAAGGAACCCGAGGTGGCTTTCATGGTCACGATGAGTGTGTGGCATGGGTAAGTGAGGCCAAATATTTTCTGTGTCCATGCTGGCTGGGAATAATGGGAGTTGTAGTGAGACACTTTGGGAGGGCACCTGTTGGGGAAAGGCTGCTCTGTATACATGCAAAATATGGTTAAGTTTGATTGGTCTGCAGGATGGAATTTCTTTCAAACCATTTGCCGAAAGTCAGAGATGTCCAGTCACCAGAAACTGCTGCGGCTTCTCTCCCAGCAAAAGATAGAAGGGAAACAAAGGACCTTTTTCTCGGTGTCAGGTCATTTTTTAGAAAGACTTGATTGGACGAACACAATCCGTTCCTTGTCTTATCATTTAGGGGAGTCATGGGTCAAACCGGATACAGACACAAAAGCAGCCTTTAATTCTCTTGCATCTATGGAGAAAAGATACTACTAAGGTCACGGATCTTTTTTGCCCCTTGGTTTTACATCACCATCTATCTATTTTAGGGGCATCCATTTGTAAGTGATATCACACAGAAGCCATTATGAATATCCCCCTGGGGGGAACCCAGACACAGTTGTTCTCCCCACTTCCTGCATCCAACCTAAGAAATAAAACGTTAAACATCAAACCCTTCCCCCCCCACAAGTAAATGGCCTTAGCCATTCTTTTGGCTTTTACTGACATTTTTTAAAAAAAATATATATGCAAGAAGTGCATGAAACAAGGTTTATATGATGGAATTGTATCTTCCTAAAATGGAATGAACATCTTCATTTCGTGCTGGGAAGGGCACCTGCCGAGTTCTTCGGACCGTGGCTAGCTTTTCTCCAATTAGCGTAGGAGCAGGATGGTGTCATGGCTGGAGGATGCTGCTCTAGTCTGTGTGTTGATTTCCGCTTCAACCCAGCTCTGACCATGGGCCGTCTCTTGTAAGTTACAGTTACTGGGCCATAATGAAGATGCACAGCAAAAGATACACTGAGTAGGGAAGGAAGAATCAGCAAGGTTCAAGCTTGTTGACATCCTCATATTTTCACCTCTGAGCTTCGTTCATCTCCTTCCCACTCCGAAACACATTTTGTTTTTACATCTTCAAACCCAAAAAGTGCACATTCCATTGCAAATTTTTTAAAAGAACCTCCCCCCCCCCATTGCCCTATCCCAGCTGATTGACCTAGCAACAGCAGCGGCAACAGCAGGGAGATTATTTTGATGGCCACTGTCCAGCTCCTTGGCACGTGCTGAAACACGCCCTTGGCACCTCCCCAGATGCCAGGGACCCTGGAATTGCAATTTTCCCAGGGTGCCTGAATCTTTCGTATGGGCATCAGGCATGCTGGAATCTACTGAAGGGAGACAGGGAGAAAGGTCAAGGTTCCCTGGCTCACATTGTAATCTGACTGGAAGAAGAACCCATGAAGCTGTGATGCTTGACTCGGATTACAGACATGCAGAATGGTGAGTTTGCTATTCTAAACCAGGATATTGCAAGCTCCAGTGCCATAACTACCAAACAGATATTGTGTGTGTGTATGTGTGTGCGTGTGTGTGACACACACACACAGCAAGCAATCACTCCTGTGAGTGCATCCTTTGGATCCACAGGAGACTCTTAACGATTTCATTTCTCGTTGTACACCTTAGCAGTTCTTGGGCCCGTTGCAAACTAATGGGCCCAGGCACCGACTTTTCTCAAAGAACGGCCGAAGAAAGCACTGGGGATCTTGGAATTTGACCCTCAACTGAACTACAGACAGAGAAAAGACATAGATAAGGCTTGGCTGAACATTGGACCGGTGAAGAAATAAATTGCCCTCTACAAGCTGAATCTTTCGGGGAAGGGCTTGATCTTGTGTTTTACTACAGGCAGCCACCCCCTCACACACACATACACAAAACTTTGCATTTGGCTTCGAGGGGTTAAGTATTATTTCATCTCTAAATGCAGGGCGATCCTCTTAGGTCAGTCCAAGTCACAATTGGTAACTTTCTGCTTTATTGAGAGCTGTCAGTGCGGTATTCGTACCCATCGTTTCTCCTTCCCCTCCATACCTCCTTTATCTCTCGCTGCTAGAGAATGGAGCCAATGTTTCCACCGCTATCTGAACAGTGTTAAGATAATCACAGGGTCATTAAGAAGGTTCGGAGAGCAGAATTGGTTTAAAGTGAGACGGAAAAAGAAAGGATCCCCCAGGAGGTATTTCTAAAACCAGAGGTTTCACGTGAGCAACCATTGCTTGATAGCACTTCCAGCTAGTGCCGATGCTTCATAGCGCAATCCCACAAAGCCCCACTGAGTGAAATGGGTCTTCTCAAAGGCCAGTGTAGCGATGGGGTGAAAACCTGCCTGGGCCTGCGAGGGCAGCAGACGCTCCTGCATGCGGCCCTCCTGGGCCCTCACGGACGGGCCCAGCTGATTATTCACCCCATTGTGTCAAAGGACAATGGTCAGTTCTGCCCTGCCCTGCGCATGCCCTTTGTCCATTTCCCCCTGCTGCATTAATGGCAGCCGCCAGTAACACAGCAAGGGAAAAATACGTGATTTCCCCAAGGCTAGAAAAATGGTGTATTTTCTCCCTCCACTCTAGTGGAGGGAGAAAATACGTGAGTTCCCCAGCCTTGGGGAAATTGCATTCCCCTTCCCCCCATGCCAGTCGTGGCCTTAAAAGCCCTCTTAGATTAAGAGGGCCTTTAAGGCCATGATTGTTGGGAGGTGGGGAAATGTTCCCAGGAGTTTATTTATTTATTCATTTATTTAAAACATTTCTTGGCCGCGTTTCACGGCCAGAAGCTCTCACAAGGCAGCTTACAACAATAAACTACATAAAATATTAAAAGCAATAGAAGATTAAACTTTAAAAGCAATTAAAACAGCAATTAAAACAATAAAACCAACAACAAACCCAGCAGGAAGAGCAATAGCAGCAATAATAACAATAAGAGCAATAACAATAGTCATCATGCAAAGGCCACAGTAAAATAAAATGTTTTAAGGCCCTCTTGAAAGCCTGCAAGGGTGGTGCATGGCAGACCTCCGATGGAAGTTTTTTCCAGAGTTTTGGGGCTACTGCAGAGAAGGCCCTCTCCCGTGTGGACACCCATTCTATCTTTGTTGTCTCTCTTCTAACGCACCTGCTCTTGTGGAAGACCCAATTATTGTTGTCAAAGTGAAAGCTAAGCAGAGTCAGAACAGTGCATGCACACTCATTTTGATGTGCAATGCGCATGCAGAGTGTTTCAGAGTAGTTGTGGGCTCCTGTTTTGCTCTCCTTCACATTCTTGTTTTGTGTTTTGTTTCATACAATACTTTGCACAGCTTGCATTGCAAAAGGAGTCCCATTTCCGCCCCCCCCCCACAAAGCAGCAAATCCTGCTTGCTACCAAAATGCTACATCAGCATATGTCAAATGCCTTTAACGTATCATTGCCTTTTCATGCCACAAACTTAAAGAGTCCAGAAATAATGTTGTTGGGGTGTGCATTTTAATGAGACAGTATTTGCATGCGGTTATCCCTCAAAATATGCAAAGGTATTGTAGATTTAAATGGAAAACAATGTTGCTCTGGTCAGAAGTTAACTTTTGATGACTGCCTTGATAATAGATTTTCTCTCCCTCTGTTTCCTTTCACCAGTTTGTTTATGGCAAGTATAGCTTTTGTGAGTATTTTATTGGCATCCTGGGGTGTTTCCAGTCAAGGCTTTGATTGCGAAATCCACCCTGCCTCACTCATGGAAATTTATGAGCTGTCCAAATGGCATCGACTTAAACTCGTATTTTTGTTCTTATCACAGAAAAACATGTTAAGAAAGAAAAGACTGAAGAATTGCATGATATCTTCTGGTTGGTAGTGGCAGGAGCCCTCTGTCAGGAAGCACACCTGATGTAAACCAGGCAATCGAACAAGAAGGATAAAGAATTAAATCAGACTAGGGATGGTGGGGGAACTTGTCCAGGGGAGGTGGGCCTTGGCTGAGCTTTCATCAGGCCAATTTGTGGATTTTCCAATGCGTGTAAAAAGAAATGTGTGCAAACTGCAGTGATACTTTGCATAACTTATGCAAATCTCAGTTGTAATTTACATACGTCACGCAAATTGCAGGCACAGTTTGTGCAAATCACAAAACAAAATGGAAAAGTTTTCAGATTTTGTGGAATTCCCAGCAGCTTGTCGTGGAAATGTGAGCTGAGTTGGTTGCTCTGTGGGGGTCCATTGAGCCCCAAAAGGGTCAGAACACACAGCACCGACATCCCTAGTTCAGACCAAGAATCCGAGATATCCAGCATTCTTTTCTGATGACATACTCTGTTGATGTGTCTACCCTCCATGAATTTTCAAATCCATTTCGCAGGCAGAAGTGGGTGGGAAAACTGGATGGAAGAGGGGGGCATAACTTTATATTAAAGGCCTACAACAAAACATTAGGTCAGTGAGGGTGTCTGCAGCTGTTCACTGCAATCAGATCGCTCATGCCCTTCTAAATGGAAGCATTGTGAGGCATGCACAAGACTCCCTGAGGATGCGTTTTACAGATTGGAAACATAAACTGTTTGACTCCTACCAGCAAGTGTAGCAACTGAAACAAGACGGAATGAAATCTACCCAGTGGGCTTGTCCAATGGTAGCAGTACTCATCCTGGAATCAGGCACCAGCTATTTCAGTTCCCCCATAATGCCCCATATGCAGTGACAGGTTGTTTAGCCCTGACATAACCCCGCTAGGTGGGTTCGCATGACATGGGTTCATATATTCAAAATGGCTGCCCCATGCACCCTGCTTGCACTATCACGTCAGGTGGGCTGCCATGTCATGCAAATAACCCCTTCTCATTGAGTGTATCCTACTTGTGGGTCTGTCTGTCTGGTTGGCCACTGTATGAATAGTGTATTGGTCTGGCTGGACCCTTGGTCTGATCCAGCAGGGCTCTTCTTATGTTCATATGACTGTACTACTGTCATTGACAGCTAAAAAATAAAAATGGAAGTCCCAGTCCCCAAAAATGCCCCCCAAAGTCATCAGAAAGTCTCCACCCCATTTGTTTTTCTCCCCCCTTTTCTCTTTCCACCCACTACTAAAACTGTGCCCAAAGTGTATCCTGTCAATGTACATTACACTCCATTATTCACCCTCTCTTCTATCCATAGGCGTGCGCAGCACATTTCATTAAGGTGTGCACCAAGGGAATAGAAAAATGGTACCTGACACCAGTGAAGCTGGCAAAAATGAATAGAAACGTGTCACCAAAGTGTTGGAGAGGGTGTAAAGAAAATGGAGCCCAAATCCACATGTGGTGGGAATGTAAAACAGTGGGGAAATTTTGGGAAAAGGTATTCCACAAAATAGAAGAAGTCACAGATCAACAGATAAGCAGAACACCAGAGCTAGCTCTTCTAAACATGTTTGTTAAAGAAAACAGAGGGATAAAGAATAAAATACTAATTGGGTACATGTTAATAGCAGCAAAGCAATGAATAGTGTACAGATGGAAGACATCTAGGAGGCTGACAATCAACATGTGGGGAAAAATCTGTGGAATATTGCAATAAATGAAAAATTGACGTAGAAATTAAGAGTCTAGAGGAAGAAAAAGAAAAGAGATACCTTCAGAGCGGACTGGCAAGCATATGTCGAGTATATGGAAAAAGAGCCAAATAAAAAAACAATGGTGGAAGCATATAAAAAGTTTTGGGACTCATGAAAGCAAGAGAAAAAGAAAGGAAAGAGGAGAGAAATCCAAGTAGGGTGTGGGGAGGAGGGATATGCTTGATATGCTTGATGTGTTAGTTGGTTGTTTGGTATGCATGAAAATCAAATAAAGATAAATATACTAAAAAAAAACACCACCAAGGGAATCGGGGCCTTTCCCACCCCATGCCCCCAATTGGAGCAGTGGGGGAGGGGTGGAAAAGCAGCAGGAGTTTCACCTGCACCTGGGGCCACCTGCGTGGGGAGCGCCTCTACTGCTGCCTCTGCCTCCTCCTGCTCCAGCTCCACACCGGGCCAGGTGGGGAGGTAGGAGGGGAGCTGCCACCGCCTTGCCTCAAGCTCCGGCCTTCTCCCTCACTGCCCTGGCTGTTCCTGTTCTCTTTTACTATCCTTATCATTATTTTTTCTGCTCGGGCTCCCTAAAGAACAATGGAAAAGACATAATGATATACTATTTACCTCACAGCACTTTTTTTGTGGTTGCAGGCAAGCGGCCAGGAAATGCGGCGCCCTAATGAGAACCAGGCCGCTAGGCCTGGTTCTTGGCAGACGCATTGAGATGGCGGTGGGGGACAGAAGCAGCGGCAGAAGCAGCGGTGAGGAGGCAGCAGGTAAGTGGGGAGAGTGGGGAGAGGGAGGTCTTTCTGGGGAGAGCGAGAGGGAGTGCTGCGACCAGATCCGGATCGGATCCAGATCGTGGATTCGATCTGGCCCAGATCCGATGCAACTCAGATTCAGGATCCAGATCCGGTCACAGCCCTAGTTTAAATAGCAATGCAATCAATCTCATACAGTGTGGAAGACTGTGAGCTCATCTACACATAAGGGTGCAGAGGGAGGAGGGGGGAGGATCACGGACTTAACTGCTTCCACGATCCCCCCAGGGTCTAGACGGAAGTGCAATGACTTGGAAGGCAAGAGGGACATCGCGGCTGCCATTTTTTTTCACAGAAGAGGAGCCGCACATGGCTCCAATCTGCCAGAAAAAGGCAAAAAAAAAAAACCTGCCCAACCCCCCCCCCCCCCGCCATCCTGGGGATGGCAAAATTGCTCCCCCTATAGCATGGAGCCTCCTCGCACAGCTCTGTGCCCACTTTGAAGGCCGTGCTACTTGTGAGGAGGCAAGAGCAGCGCCCGCACCGCCCGCAGTCCATGAGATGGTCCCGGGGTCATGGAGAAAATCAGGATAACTGGGGAACCAGTTATCCCAGGAAAATGGAGGGGTCATACCTGCCTGCCCCCAGGATCTCCTGTGCATCATTTGGATGCAGAGGGACAACCTAGGGACAACCACAGGAAAAAAACACATGGTGAAGACATGGCCTATGACCAATTGTACCTGCTCCATCGGTTGCTAATTGTTGTTAGGCAACTTCAAAGTCCAACTCTTCCTTCAGATGGTTCATTATTTGTTCACTGGATATAGACTGGCCAGCACTTCCAAAAGAGAATTATCATTTATAAAGCGGGACACATGGCCAATCTACTGAACCGCAGAAGCCCTTGAGGTGTAACATACACACATGCAGGGGCAGGTGCTTAAGATAATGTTGCAGAAGCCAAATACTTGGTACATATCCCCAGCCCTGGCCATATTATTTCCACAAGGCCATTCATGCCCTGTTCGAAGGATTCCATTGCCTGATTCAGACCATTGATAGCCTGCAATACATAGCCAGGTGAGATATCCTGGCACTGAGAACTGCCCTCAAGGCCTCGTGAGGTCCTCCACACCAGTCCTTGCTCCGGTTGTAGAACTCTGGCTCCACCATTTTGTCACTGGATCTCCTGGGCTTATGCCCTGCCTGGAATAGAGGCTGAATTCAGACAACACGATAGTCAATGGTGGGGTAATACTCAACTTTACTGTTGTTCATCTGGGGGTACTCCCCACACAACATGGTAATAAATAATCAACTGTGGTGTGGATTAGGATTAGCGCTGAGTTGACTATGGCAGCATTCGGACGACACGATAGTCAATACAACTGACGATTGTCCCCCAGCCCCAGTTGCTTATTGTGTCGTCTGAATGCAGCCAATGTCTCCCTAAAGCCCATCATGATTTTGCCTTTGTCATTAATGCCTGTGTAGTACTGATGCTTTGAAATGAATAGAAAGTGGTGTGTGTGCGGTTTTTATTTGCTATTGAAATTGGCTCGTGTGTCAGTACTGTGAACAATGCTAATTTGCTGCCTGCTACAGAAGCCAATATTCCAATGACTCATATGTTAGATTGGTTTTTTTAAAAAAAATGTAATTAATAAAAGGAGCCCAGCTCTCTGTGGTCTTCAAGATGCAAGTCATTAAGTGGAACAAATACAATGTAGCCTAGGATGGTTCCCTGCCTGTCTTATGCTCCTAATCCGTTAGAGTAAGTACATAGATTTACAATGTTTGCTTCAGAGTTTAGACTTTCTTATACTGTTATTTACTTGAACATAGTTCAATTTCCATGGCTTGTGTGTGTATGTGTGCTCAACTTCTTTGGAAGTGTCTTCCCTTTCGGAATAAGATTATCAGAGAGGCTAAAGATAGTAAGACATGTGCACACAATAAGTGTATGGACCCATTTCCCCCCAGTAATTCATGGGGGTAGGGAGAGAGATGATCCCCCATGACACATTATGGCCCTTTCTACACCTAAGGGTGTAGAGGGAGGGCCTGGGGGTGATCCCAGACTTACTTACTTCCGGGATCATCACCCAGGCAGGATCTACACATCGTCCTCGATGCGCCCTCCCTGCGCCACAAGCCGCTTCAGAGCACTTCACCCCGCCTAGTGTGGCTCATGCCTCGGAGGCTCTGCCCACGCCTGCGCCACCGTGGCCGCCACCCTTTCATCCAGGCCAGTCCCAGGGAGGGAGGAGGGAGGGGAGAGGGTTGTAAACAAAAGCCAGCGATTGGGAGAGGGATTTCCAATTGCTAGCTTTTGTTTACAAACCTCCCTCCTCCCTCCCTGGGACCGGCAGGGATGAAAGGGCGGCGGCGGCGGCGAGAGTGCGAGCAGAGCCTCCGAGGCTTGAGCCACAGTAGACGAAGTGCAGTGCTCCAAAGCGGCTTGTGGCGCAGGGAGGGCGCATCGAGGATGACATGTAGATCCGGCCCCAGTTTCTACACAGGGAGCGTGACATCACGGAAGCAAACAGGGTGTCACGCTCGTCATGCCCACCATGTTCTTTTTGAAATGATGGAGCAGGGTGCGCACTTGGGACTCCAACGCAAATGTAAGTAACAATAACAAAAAAGTCCCAACCCCGTTCCCCCTACCACCAAGGCCCCTAGACTCCCCCCGGCCCGGCTCCTTCCCTCTTACAGACCACCGCTACTCGCAGAGAAGAGGGAAGAAGCCTGGACCAGCGCCCAAAACGCCCACGGTCCTCAGGATTATCCCGGGACCGCAGGGAAAATCAGGGTTTCCCAGGTTTTTAAAAATATCTCTGGGAAAACCTGTGCCCATCCCTCTGCCCCTGGAAGTCCCTGTGTGTCATTTGGACACACAGGGAGCACCCAGGGACAACCCCAGGAAAAAAGGCTGGTGTAGAAATGGCCTATCACTCACATGAGAAATTTGGCTCACTCCCAGCAGGAAATGTGGCTGGGTTGGAAGGCTGGGTGAGACTTGCAGATGCTTTTCAATGTTGAGAGAGAGAGAGAGAGAGAGACAGACAGACAGACAGACAGACAGACAGACAGACAGAGACCACTTAGCTGGCTTGTATAACTAAGGTAAGCCAAACCCTCTCCCCTAAAAATTGTTGAAATCCCCTCAAGCTGCCGAATCACCCTGTTTTATGGGAAACAAATGGCTCCACAAAATAGAAAGTGGGTTGACACACCGTTAACTTCAGATTAGAACATAAGAAGAGCCCTACTGGATCAGACCAAGGCTCTATCTAGTTCAGCACTCTGTTCACACAGTGGCCCACCAGCTGTTGACCAGGTTCCAACAAAGCAGGACATGGTGCAACAGCACCCTCTCACCCATGTCCCCCAGCAACTGGTATATATAGGCTTACTGCCTTTGATACTGGAGGTAGCACTTTGCCATCAGGGCTAGTAGCCAGTGTTAGCCTTCTCCTCCAGGAATTTATCCAACCCTGTTTTAAAGCCATCCAAATTGGTGGCCATCACTACACTTTGTGGTAGCAAATTCCATAGTTGGACTCTGCACTTTGTGATGAAGGCCTCCCTTTTATCTGTCCTGAATATCCCACCAATCAGCTTCATGGGATGACCCTGAGTTCTAGTATTATGATAGGGGGAGAAAAATGTTTCCCTATCCACCTTCTCCACACCATGCGTGACTTTGTACAGCTTTCTCATGTCTCCCCTTAGCCTCTATTTTTCCAAGCAAGATGGTTTCCAAGCAAGATAGTTTTTCAGGATGGTATTCTCCCCTATGGCTGGCTCAGTCCTGCACAGCTAAATTGAAAGAGGGGATGGAAAGAATAAAAAATAAAAATAAAATTAAGGGTCGGGTGGGCACTTGAACCAGAAGCCAGTGTGGTGAAATCCCTGCTGGTGTGATGTGCTTTGTGAAGAAGTATCCCTACTCCCTGCTTTCCTCACCAACTATTTTTTGCTTGGTGGATTTTTTTGTTTTGTTTTGTTTGTTTGTTAGCTTTGGAGATCTCCAAGACTTGTACATTTTTGTGATATTTGAGTTGGCCTAACCTGATATTACACTATATGGATTTCTGCTTTGATGAGTCACTCAAGAGCGCAGAGTGACAGGAAAAGTGCCGCCGCTTCTTTCCCGACTCCTAGCATAAAGACCCAGTAGCAGGGTCAGGATCAATAGTCAACCCCAACATGCTAACATGCATCCCACTGACACGGACAACAAAATTACTGCAAATTGGGTTCACAATGTGAATCGGTAAGATTTAGCACAGACTATTTATGTCCAGATGGGTAGCAAGTGGTACTGCTGTAGCAAACCCCAGGAAAAAGACTGTAATTGGTATCTTTTTTGGCCATTGTGGGCCACCATCTCCACCCTTGGGGTTATCCACCAATTGCAGAGGAGGCCATCCAGATTGGGCAAAGAGGTTGCCAAAGAGATGCATATGAGAGAGTGAATTTTATTTATTTATTTATTTTATTCCATTTATATACCGCCCCATGGCCGAAGCTCTCTGGGCAGTTTACAAAAATTAAAAACATTGAACATTAAAAAAACGATATATAAAATTTAATACCATAAAACATAAAAACAAGTTAAAATTACAATATCCTTCTGGGTATATTGAATGCTAGGGATACTAAATCAGCAAAACCTGATCTCACCAGAGATCTCAAAATTCCAACTCAAACTTGTTCTGACTTGAGTTCGTATCAGATTGTGAGCTTTACTTTTTTTCTTTTAACATGAAAAACTGTGCATATTTCCCCAAACGTACACATCAGCTGTGTGCATCTTTGAAATGTACACATTCTTCTCCCATTGATGAAAGCATTTTTCAGAAGTATGCATTTTTTTTTTCATATGCACGCTGTTAAACGTATTTCAGGGTGGTGGTGGTCTATGAATCACGTTGCAAGCTTGGAAATGTACCTGTTGTAAATCATGGGAGTTGAGAGATAAGCAGCAGCTAGCATGGTCATTAAACAGTCCAAAGTCAATAAGCCAAAGATATCCACCCAAAGCCAAGGCAAACAAAACCAGATTTAGGGATGTGCTGAAGAACGGTCGAAGTCATTCCGGGTTCAAGAATAGTCCGAGCTGGGTCCAGGAGCTGGCAGGAATGCTACTGCGACAGAAGCAACAATTGCTTCCAGCAACTAAACGGAGATTGAGGCTTGTCTTAAATTGTGAGGCCAGCTGGGTTGAGCTGCCACTATCTTCTGCTTGCCCATATGCCGGGCCTCTCCCCAAATACTCTCAAGCTCAGCTCTTCTGTTTCCTTCTCCATCCCAAATGGAGGCACAACAGTACCTGTGTCTGAGCCCGTGATAGGTTGGGAAGACGTGAACTGCATATATCCCGATCAAAACCAAACTGGAATGAATTTCTTGTCCCTCTCTAGTGAACACCAGAAGGTAGCAGCAAGGTGGCAGCCCAATTGAGCATATAAATGTTGTGGGATCTGGTAGGAGAGCTTGCCTCCACCGCTATGGGTCTCTGTGAACATGGCTCCACTCTAAAGGCTGCCCAGAGAAAACTGCAATTAAGCCACGATGTGAAAGGATCTGGGAAGCCACTGTTGTCAGCCACCCCCTTATCACTAGAGCCATTAGTGATGGTGAGAGCCAGTGTGGTGGAGTGGTTAGAGTATTGGGCTGGGAGTCAGGAGATTCGGGTACTAGTCCCCACTCGGCCATGGAAGCTCACTGGTTAACTTTGAGCCAATCACAGCCTTTCAGACCAACCTACCTCACATGGTTGTTGTTGTGAGGATTAAGTGACGAGGAGGAGGATTGTGTATGCTGCCTTGAGTTCCTTGGAGGAAAAAAAAGTGGGATATAAATACTTCCTAGCATGGAATCCTGAAGTCTCACAATGCTTTCATCAAATTCTTCCCCTGCTCTGATCACAAAAGGTACTTCCTGCCTGGAGAATGTTTAGCAGCAGGCCAGGTGCTTCTACCCTCCCCTTTGCAGCTGTTGGAGCAACAACAGATCATCTGGGAGTTGGAATCAATCTGGGAATGAGTTGGGAAAGCCTGGCTAAGAAGCCAAGGTGTTTCTTGATTTGGGGGCAGAAAGCTTGGTCTGGTTCGGAGGACATGATAATCAGCGGGGGGTGGGGAACAATTGTCAATTGTGTTGCTTATTGTGTCGTGTGGAGGGCAACACACAACACACACACAACTGAAAGTACGCTATTTGGGGCACTTAAACAATGGGTTGCTCAGTTGTTTATCCCGAACTCCGTTGTTTAAAGTGTCGTGTGGAGGGAACCCCCTTCTCTCCATGTACTATTCCGTTTGGTCATAGAGTTCGCCGGCCGGAGCAGCCTAACCCCCCCCCCCCCGACTGCTACAATACAGCCGGCAGAACACGTGGTGCATGCTGAGATGTGGCCGGAGGACTGAGGGAGGTGGGAGGGAGAAAATGCAGCAGCCCAGAAAGATGCCGGGACTTTCAGCTGCGTGATGGGGGGGGAGGGGCAACATGTTGTGTGGCGGGTACTGCCGCACCGCCACCAAAATAATGCACGGTCAGTACACTATTTCCCCCTCTGTTGCCTAAAGTGTCATCTCGAATTCACCCCTTGACTCATTGCAGACTGAGCCTATATGAGTTTGGGAGAACTTGATAATCAGCATTTACTACTTGAGCTTGGACTATGAGTGGACTAGATAATAGCTTCTACTCTCTCTATATTGTTGGTTATTGCACCTTTTTAAAAAATCTCAGAAATTTAGCTCAGAATTTAAACACTTCTTTGATGACTCTGAAGCTAAGCTGGTTTGATTTGCATCATCAAGTAATCTTTAAGTTGGTACCTTTTAGACAACCTTGCTACAGGCCAGCAGGCAGAATGAGTGGATTTTTAAAAAAAGATCTACCATGAATTCTTCCCCATTTTTCAAATGAGCAAAGACTTTGGTATGTTCTTTCTTTTTGAGAATGCAGAACAAATGAGTTTCAATGTCTAGGCTTTTTTGTTGTTGTTGTTCATTTGAGCAGTACATAAACCTCAATGTTCTTCAATAGCAGGTATTTATCGGTTATCAATACAAAAAAAAAAAAACTTTCAGAACTCTCCAGACTTAGAAGATAAACAGCCAAGTTTTAGTTCAGTTCCATCCCTGTATTCCACCTGCCAGGCTTAAAAAAAATGCATATTGCCAATAGCCATGTCAATAATGTGCCAGCGCAGAAGGCTTTAAAAAGAATAATTGCTTATATGCAAGCATATTAACTCAGGAAAGATCTGAGGTTATCAAACTGTCAACAAGCAGCAGTTTGGAAGGCATCTGGAGCCATCTTGATTTAAAACAAACTAAATGGGTTTTCTGATGACATGAATGCAATAGCCCCATGGAATAGGGGTGCGCTATATGAATAAATAGCAGTATTTCTTCACACAACCTGCCCCATAATTTATACTCACAAGAACCTGATAGGGTAGCTCAGTGTCATTATCCCCAAACTGCAGATGGCGCTTGGGTGTGTGGGGAGCAGCTGAGAGATGCTAGATGCAAGCTCCTCCTCCCATATATACCTGCCTGGAACCTAAGATCATCCTCAGAGGTTGTTCTTCGTGAGCCCCTGCCAAACGAAGTGAGGCAGGTGACTACTAGGAGGAGGGCCTTCTCTGCTGTGGCACCCTGTGGAATGAACTCCCTAGAGAGGTTTGCCTGGCATCTACATTATACTCATTTTGACTCCAGGTGAAGACCTTCTTATTCACACAGTGTTTTAACAGTTTATTATCATAGTCTTTTAACTCTGCTGTTTTAACTCTGTATTTTAAATCCATATTGCTACGAGGTTTTACCCTGGTTGTGCTTTTACATTGTGTTCTTTCTTATACCATTTCATACTTTGAGTCTTGTTGATGGTTTTAACTGTTGTGAACAGCCCAGAGAGCTTCGGCTATTGGGCGGTATATAAATGTAATAAATAAATAAATAAATAAAATAAAGGGAATCTGGTGAGTTCATGGCAGTGCTGAGAACAAAAGTTGGTAGGACCAGGGATGTTCAAGCTTGGCAAAATTTCACAAAGTTCACTTTGAAGTTCAGTTTGGGTCACTCCCATTTTCATTTTGTGTAGGGTGACCCTATGGAAAGGAGGACAAGGCTCCTGTATCTTTAACAGTTGTATAGAAAAGGGAATTTCAGCAGGTGTCATTTGTATGCATGCAGCACCTGGTGAAATTCCCTCTTCATCACAACAGATCTGCAGGAGCCCTGCCCTCTTTTGTATCTGGTCACTCTACTATAGTTCCTGCAGCTTTAACTGTGGTGATGAAGAGGCAATTTTACCAGGTGCTGCATGCATACAAATGACACCTGCTGAATTTCCCCCTTTCAGTACAACTGTAAAAGATACAGGAGCCCTGTCCTCCTTCCCATAGGGTCACTCTACATTTGCGACCTGTTTTTTGGCTTGTTCCAATTGGGAAAATGCACATTTCTGTGCCAGTTATTCCAAAGTGCAGACTTTCTTCCCATAGACTGCAGCATGAGCAAGCATATAGGGATGGATGGACTCACCCCTGTCCTCACTGCACACTGCTCGCCATACCCCACCAGTCACCCACCCCTGTTGGGCTCCCTGAATGAGCTGCTGCACAGTGGGCCGGTGCCTGGCGAGCACCCAGTAGCCATCAGACCCCTCAGGGAGCCACCATTTTGCAAAAAAAAAAAAAAATGACAGCTCATTTTTATTCATAAATATACTGTTGTGTAAATAGGTGCCATAAAGGGGGCATTCATAGGCTGACCAGATAAAATCCTGGTCAGGGCTCATGTAACTTTAACAGTTGTAGAGAAAAGGGAATTTCAGTCAGTGTCATTTGTATGCAATTAGTTCCTGGTGAAATTCCCTCTTCATCACAACTGTTAAAGTTGCAGGGGCCCTGCCTTCTTTTGTATATGGTCACTCTAGTATAGTGCCTGCACCGTTAACTGCTGTGATGAAGAGGGAATATCACCAGGAACTAATTGCATACAAATGAAATTGGCTGAAATTCCCTTTTCTCTACAACTCTTAAAGTTACATGAGCCCTGACCTGGATTTTATCTGGTCAGCCTAGGCATTCATGTGTCATTACAGGTGTAAATGGATCATCTACGATCCTAATGTTGCATCAATGGCTCCTTTCTGACTGCCATTTCTGCAACAGCATATTTATGGGGGGGGGGGGAGGAACAGCTGCCATTTGTTTTGCAGACTGGTGGCACCTTGAGGGAACAGGTGGCTGCTGGGTGCTTGCGGACCATGCGGGGGGGGCAGTGAACGGGTTCTGGTAAGTGGTGCCATCTGCGGACTAGGTTCCGGGCTCCACCCCCTCTGAGACTCCCATGACATCACTACATGCGCATTGTTGAAAACGTACATTTCAAAGTGCACTTTTTTAAAAAAAACATATTTTCCAAATGTGATTACAAGTTCTGGAATATGCAAACATTTTGGCGAGGGAAGCACTTCTCTTATGCTCATGGTTGCGAATGGGGCAAGTCTGGATGGTTTGTGAACAGAAACAAAATTCTTCTACGTCCCTACTGGGAATTTATGGTTCAGTCTCTTAACGGGGCCTTTTATGAATTTCTCTCCATCAGAATTTCTCCTTAGATTTTGAGGTTCCTTCCAAATTTCCTGAATCTATTTACAGAGGTCTACTGGTGCAGTGCCAATCTGTCATTATGCTTTTTTTTTTTTCATTTCTAGACTTTTCCCACCTCACTGAGCTTTTGCATAGGAATGTAGGAAGCTGACTAATATCAGGTTGGGCTATTTGTCCATTTAGCCCAGCATTGTCTCCCCAAGGTCTAAGGTTCAAACAGTTCTTTCACCCAAGTTCTGATCCTCCCTTCAAAAAACAAAACAAAGTGGTATTGGCTAGGGATTGACCCCTTTAGCCTTCTGCATGCCAAACAGAACTAGTGTACAAAGCCCTAAATGGCTCAAGACCCAAGGCCTTGAAGAAAAACCTTCCCCACTTCTGACCAGCTGAGATATAAGATCAACCAGGGTGGTGGTGGGGGTCTGCTTATGGTGCCCTTGATGAGCATGATCGGGGGGTTACCATGCATGGTAGGGCCTTCTTGGTGGTAGTACCCTGGCTATGGAACTCCCTCGCAGTGGAGATTCAGTTGTTCCCCAAACTGGGGTCACTTACACATTTGAAGTAATGTCTGTTTTGGCCATTTGCCACTTCATGAGCTTGTTCTCCACAGTTTTATTTTTAAGTAATTGAAAAGCACGACTCATCCTAGTAAAGTTTTGAGGTGGGCCTTTTATTTTTTCCTCTGCAACAATTTTAATTTTATTGCTCTGCTTTCTTTGGGTGTCTGCTGCCTAACTCCTAATCCACGGAAGTGCTTTGCCTCTCATCCATGACTTGCTTTGTTTTTTTTAATAGCCTCTTGTGAGGGACGTTTGACAGAAGCTTTTTAAAAAAGAAGAATCCTAATAAGTTATGTCAACCAGTCCTTTGCTAATCCACTCTACTGGGGATTAAGGAATTGTTCTCTTGGGTCCTAAGGGTTAACATCTTTTATCTGTCACCACACTTCACCCCTAACATAGAAAAATGGCTTCAGAAATCCACCAATCTCCAAACATTTATTTATGTTTACTTTTAATAAGCGCCATAAAACCTGTCTCAACAAGCAGCAATTTAATTGCATCACTGCATCGGATCAGATGAGCATCCTGTACATAATAATAAACTCTCTACCTATAAATAAACAACGAAAATACAAATTAAGCTTCAGTGTTAAGCTGTGGCAGGCTCTATGTCTCAATTCCTTTTCCTACATGTTGTGAATGCGAATGTGTTTTACTTATTTGGAATGCCGGGTTGCATATTTATTGATTTTTTATTTTTTTTTTAAAGAAAGCCTGCCTCCACTGAAGGATCCCCTACTTTTAGCCACTGATGGGAGAGCAAACAAACAGACGCCTTTGAAGCAGGTAAGAAAAACAGCCACCACAATAGCTAACTTAGATAGGATGTTTGTCATTTTAGCCAGATCTGTACCAAGCAGGCTATAGCGGTATGAAAGTGGTATGGAAGCAGTATGTAAAAGGCAGGAGCCACACTATTGTTTTATAGTGCTATTGAAGTGCACTGCCAACCGTTGGGGCCCATAGACACATACCGTATACTGCTATATCCTGCTTGGTGTGGCTCCTGCCTTTGATATGCCGCTTTCATACCGCTATATCCTGCTTGGTGTAGATCTGGACATAGTTTGTCCTTGCTAGGGATGGGTGATAGCACTCTTCAAATACTTGAAAGGTTACTACACAGAAGAGGGCCAGGATGTCTTCTCGGTCAACCCAGAATGCAGGACATGGAATAATGGGCTTAAATTACAGGAAGCCAGATTCCAGCTGGACTAGGCTGACCAGATAAAATCCAGGTCAGGGCTCATGTAACTTTAACAGTTGTAGAGAAAAGGGAATTTCAGCCAGTGTCATTTGTATGCAGTTAGTTCCTGGTGAAATTCCCTCTTCATCACAACAGTTAAAGTTGCGGGGGCCCTGCCTTCTTTTATATATGGTCACTCTAGTATAGTGCCTGTACCTTTAACTGTTGTGATGAAGAGGGAATTTCACCAGGAACTAATTGCATACAAATGACACTGGCTGAAATTCCCTTTTCTCTACAACTGTTAAAGTTACATGAGCCCTGACCTGGATTTTATCTGGTCAGCCTAAGCTGGACATCAGGTAAAAATTCCTGACTGTTAGAGCAATATGACAATGGCACCAATGACATAGAGGCATTCAAGGGGCAGCTGGACAGCCATCTGTCAGGTACGTTTTAAGGTGGATTCCTGCATTGAGCAGAGGGTTGGACTCAATGGCCTTATAGGTCCTTTCCAACTCTATGATTCTATAATTCTATGAAATTTCTTGGGGTCCTGCACCTTTGCACAAACAGGAATGCAGTGATATGGCGGTGTTTGCACTTTTCATAATTTTGTGATGCAGTTCGCAAATCCAAAACAAAAATGGACACCAAAGGGCTTGTAAGATGGGGAAATGTGCTAGAAAATGTGGATGTCAGGAAGAACCATGTGTCACATCATACTAGGCAAAACCTCTTGCAGTTTTAATTTAAGAAAAGTGCCTGCAAAAGTTTGTATCTTTGGGAAAGTGCATACAAAAATGTAATCATGATGATACTTGTGCATGAAACTCTGGACAAAATGTCATGCGGACTTTACCAAAAAGATGTGGAACTGGGATGGAACTCAATGAATAGGGAGATGTTTTTGTCTCTCAAAATACTAGAACCCAGTGGGGTCATCCCATGATGCTGATTGGAGGGAGATTCAAGACAGATAAAAGGAAGGCGTTCTTCATATAGAATATAGTTAAACTATGGAATTCGCTACCACAAGATATAGCGATGGCTACCAATTTGGATGGCTTTAAAAGGGGGTCAGATAAATTCCTGGAGGAGAAGGCTATCAAGGGCTACTAGCCCTGATGGTTATGTGCTACCTCCAGTATCCGAGGCAGTAAACCTGTGTGCAGTTCCTGAGGGACATGGGTGGGAGGGTACTGTTGCACCATGTCCTGATTTGTTGGTCCCTGGTCGACAGCTGGTTGGCCACCGTGTGAACAGAGTGCTGGACTAGATGGACACTTGATGTGTTCCAGCAGGGCTCTTCTTATGTTCTTATGAAAAAATGAGAAATGGAGTAGAATCAAACTTGAAAGATTCATCCATCCCTAGACCTCAGGTGATTGATTTCTTTTCTTTTTTTTTAAAGAAAGGGCCGAGAGCGGGTAGCCACCTTTGTTTTTCCATTTCTGCACCCAGGCACTGGAATGCCCTCTGGAGGGAGGCTCGTTTAGCCCCCTAAGCTGGCAATCCTATGTTGACACTCAGATGCCTCCAAAGTCAGAGGTTGCCGAGTATCCTAATCCATGGTGGCCAGAACATGGAGATGATCCTCCCCTCTGTACTCTGACTGGAACTCCGACAGGTGATTTTGCCTGTCTAGCCACGGTGCTTTGGAGCAGGAGAGAAGGAGGCTGGGAAGAACATAGGCTCCTCCCCTCCCCACTCCTGGGACCACCCCCTTTCCCCTGTCTTCACTCTCAGGTTTCCAAGTTCAGGAGGTAGTGAGTGCGATTCTCTCTGCACCAGCTTCAAGGGGGAGGGTACGGGAGCACATTTTACTGGCTTGAAGGTTGGATCTCTGTCTCTGACCTTGGAGCCAGTAAGATTAACAATCCTCTGGCTCCCTGGACACTGTCTAGGAACCATAAGATTACTCCCTGAATTGCTATAGTGCCCAGGAACTTCTCACCTCTCAGAATAGTGGTGTCTTTTGTAATTGCGGAATAGTAATGTTCTCTGAAGTTGTTTGTCCAACATCAGGGCACAATCGAGCCTCTTTCATTCCCATTGATTTCAATGACAGTGAATTAAACATGTGCAGGATTCCCTGTCCCCACTATATTAAACTGGCTTCCAATACATAGAAAATTGGCTGATCTGTGCTCTATGCAGTGAGTTGGAAATGTGCGCATGCTCTTCAGGAAAAGAGCTGTAAGGAAGGGCAAGCTGACACAACATGAGTAATCGGTCTTGAACTTCATTTTGATGTTGTTAGGAACACTCATCTGTTCTGAGTCTACATTTTTCTTTCTTCTGCGCATTCTGTCCTTCATATTCTTACTGAGACTTCTTAGCCAAACTTTATTTCATATTAAATGAAATAGTAAAGCACTACATCAGGAGTTTAGAATTACAGCTGTCATCAGTGCCAGCCAACGTGGGCATTAGTCAAGAATTATGGGAGTTGTGGTCTAAACATCTGGAGCACACCTGATTGCTTACCTCTGTGCTCCACCTTCATTTTGTAATTTACACTCTCCATTTAGCCCACTGGTGGGGAACCTCTTTTAGCCTTAGGGCTGTGTTCCAGTGATGGACAAAGCCAAAGGAAAAAGGAGCAAAACACCAAAAAAATACCAGCATAGTGTAGCTTGAAACTCTCACTTCCATTTACTAAGCCTTGGGGGAGGCATTTCAAACATTTGGAATGCAGAAAAACCATACAAAAGCTGGAAAATCACCAAACATTTTTGGTGGCGGAAAGACGGTCCAGGGGGAGGGCCATGGCCATTTGGGGATCTCCAGAAGGCTGGACTGAAGTCCCAGGAGACCTGGATATGACCACTGGGCCTGAGATTCCCCACCTCTGTTTTAGCCTCTCCAAAACTGCTTTTTTACAGGCTTCGAGAGGAGAATTGACTGACCCCAAGCTATCCAATGGGACACCTATGCTCAGGCAGTTCTAGGTTGATAGCATGAGTATGGGAAAGTTGTACCTGGTATATCTATGTATGATTTAGAGAAAGCGGAGATGATAATAGAACAACCTATAATAGAACATGGGTTATCTAATGGTGCTTAATGTTGAGAGATTCACCACAGACAAAAGGTAAGTACTACTTTATACAGCACATATTTAAAGTATAGAATTCTCTACTGCAAGGTGTACTGATGGTGGCCAACTTGGGTGGCTTCCAAAGGGGATTAGAGAAATTTATGGCAGATAGGGGCAATCAATGGCTACTAGTCATGATGGATGTATACTACCTGCAGAATCAGAGGTATCTTGAATCAATGGCTACTAGTTATGATAGTTACATACTACCTCCAGTTCAGAGGTATTGTATCTTAATGCCAGTTGCTGCAGAACATGAGTAGGAGGGTCCTATTGAGCTCATGTCTTGCTTGTGGGCTTCCCATAGGCATCCGGTTGATTGCTATGGGAAATGAATGCCGGACTAGATAGACCTTTGATCTGATCCAGTAGGCCTGTTATGTTCACCTTTTCATATGTTCATATTTAAAGTGAATTTGGGAATTAGGAGGAGGATCATCATCCTCGGGCAAAACATCTGAGGAACATCAAGAGAAGCAAAAGACTTTTGATGAAACAGCAACAATTCTCCATGGGTATCAACCCATCCCTAGAGTGCCATCCAGCTTTCACCTTCGTTGAAATTTGATACATATTTGGAGGTTGTTCCTCAGGCGAAACCTCCAAAGAACATCAAGGGATGCTAAAAGAATTTTAATCAGGCTAGCAAAAGTTTCAGTGTGGAAGGGGAGTGTTCATGCATCTCTACCAGTAAATGTACCACTTACACAAGACAAGCTAGTTGTAACAAATTGAGAAACCATCTTGCAAAGCAAGAAAAACATGAAATCCATCTCCAATAATCAGGAAAACCTCCAAATGTAGCATTGGTTGGGGAAAAAATGGTGAGAGGCTGCCTTAGCAACGTTCCTACCAATCTTTTATATTTAATTAAACCATGACCGTGAGGGGAAAAAGAAAGAAAAGGGCGTCCCCTCCTTACACTGAAGGCATTAATCAAAATAAGCAGCTAGTCTATAGGGAATGTTCTTGCGCCTAATAGATCTACTTAACACCAATTAAGCCAAGCAGTGGGCAGTATAACCCTTCTCATGGCACCAACCCATTTCGCTGCTGACAGGAATACAGATTTCTCCGATAAAAGTAGCGATTCTGAATCATCAGTAAAACCACCTTCGTTCGGCTTGAAGAAAAAGGGGAATGTTTTTCTTTTATCAGAGTGGTCACAAATGTTCATCTAAAGCGCAATTCGAGGTGATGGAAATTACATCCTTACTCTCCTCCCCCTACCCACCCACCCCCGGCCCGGCTACAGGTCACCACTGTCTCTCACAGTCTCTCACTTCCCATCTTCAGACAAGGGCCAGTGCCAAGGGTAGGCTAAGGGCCCACACTATCTGGAGTTACTTCTGTCCTTCACCACGGCAGCCTGCTTGTTCATCGGCTTCTTGCACAGGCCCAGCTAATGGAGGTGGGTGAAAAGGAGTAGCAGCAGATGCTAGGGTTATGGCCAGCCTCTGCCCACAGCTGCAATTATGCATTTCCCCCTTCTGCGTTAATGGCGGCTGTCATTAGCATGGAAGGGGGAAATGCACAATTTCTGGAGCCTTGGGCAATTGCACCTTTCCTCCCCTCTGTGCCAATGGGGGCCTTAAAGGTGTAGTGATGGCCACCAATTTGGATGGCTTTCAAAGGAGGAGAAGGCTATCGGTGGCTACTAGTCCTGATGGCTCTGGGCTACCTCCAATATCAGAGGAAGTAAGCCTATATACACCAGTTGTTGGGGAACATGGGTGGGAGGGTGCTGTTGCCCATTGTCCTGCATGCGGGTCCCTGGTTGACCACTATGACCCTGTTCAGATGAAACAGGGTCATAGTGGTTAAACATTTTGAGCTAATCATTATGACTCAGCTTGTTGTGTGAACCATTCCTAGCCATGCTGGCTACACATAACCATGGTTTATGTTCACTAACCATTTACTTCAAAAGGGTTAGCAGCCTAACCATGGCTTAGTGTGTTGTTTGAAAGACACTGAAAGATGGACCCTTGGTCTCATCCAGCATGGTTCTTCTTAGACCCCCTCTAGATGGATTCCGTTTGACGCCTGGTTAGCCGATTATGCGCATAATCGCTGAAGCGCTTTATCGTAAATGCTTGTATGCAGGAGGAAATTGAGCACTCAACAGGTGACCTTACCGGTTGTTTCAAATGCGCTTTACAAGTTGTTAATGTGAAGAATCGCTTGTTCACATAGTCAAAATGCACTTTAATGGCAGGAGTAAAATAAAACTCGCTATTTAACGCACATTTGATAATGCGCATAATTGGAGAGAAAACGCGCCTCTACGCCCGATTTGTGCTCCGTTCTTGTAGAGGTAAATTTTTTAATGCGCCTTGAAAGAACTTTAAATGCCTCTTGTAGAGGCAGCCTTACTTTCTTATATCATCTCTCCTGCTAATCAAAATTCTAAATGCTTTGACTCTGCAAATCCTGGCTCCATTACCCCACTGGATATAACAAGGTCGGCTGGCTAAGTTTTCCCTTCTTTCTCTCCTGAAGCCCTGAAGATACAACTGCAATAGACAGCAATACAAATATACTGACCATATTCATATTGTGCAAATGGATAAGACTCTGACTAATTGTTTATCCAGCCTGCTTTCTTATCAGTTGTTTCCTGCTTTCCAACATGTAGTGTGACAGTTTGGTCGTTTCTATATTTATATGAGATGGAGAGCTGAATGTATCAGTGGTTATTATTCATTTATATGCATTTCTGTCTGATCTTGTTTCATTCTCTCCAGGTTTTTAAGGGGAGTTCTGTTTATTGCACTGTGATGATTCTGGAATTAGACTAAGCAAGAGCGTTATTACTTCTCACATATCTTTGAATATTTGAATATATTTGCTCACTTAAAACATGGGTTGAGTCAGAAAGCATCCGGACTGGAATTCAAACACACATACACACTCAACCACCTAGTATTAGACACTGACAATACATTTCTTTCCATGTGGCAAATCAGAATTGCTTATAATCTGGAAGGGAAGGAAATGAGTGCAAGTATCTATCTGTTCATATAACGATGATGATGATTAGTATTTTTTTTGAAAAAAGAAAAGCATGAATATACTGAAACACCATTTCCGCCTCATGAAATGGAGACATGGCGGTTGGTTATGCCAACTATTCTCTCCCATTGGATTTGTGGGGTTTAAAGGGGGGGGAAATGGTAGCAGGGACGGCTGAGCTTCTCCCTCAATCTCACATCATAATCTGTTTGGTTTTTCTGACCATTTTGCAAGAATTTTCAGCAGGAAAAGGCTGAACATTTTGTTGTTGTTGACACAGTGCAGAGAAAGCAAACACAGGGGAGCACACCGCTAGGACTATGTGCCATCCCACTGCTTCCCCAGCAAGTGTCATCTTCCAAACATAGGACAGGGGAACTGGTGCAGGGGTGGATTCACCAGGGACAGGAAAGTTTTGTGGGACCCACTCTTGTAGGACTCACCTTAACTAGCCTGGATGTTCTTGAACAGGTTCAGATGCATCATTTCCTGCTGGGATGCCTAGGACTTGTAACTATCTATCTTCCTGCTTCAAAGAAGGCCAATGGCTGACCCAACCCAATACGGAGGTAAATTTGTTTTCAGAACATTATCAAAAGGTTGTCTGGCACTATCGGGGAGAGATGTCCATTATAAGCCAGGGCTCAATGTGGAAGATAGGAAGCTGCCTTATACCGAGTCAGAACATTAGTCCATCCAACCCAATATTGAATAGGGATGTCAGAGAAACCCCCAATGGAATCAAACAAGTTCAGATTTCTATAAAACCCACCTGTAGGTTGCACAGCACAATGGCTTTTCCCAAATCACTCAGATTTTGTGGACTTGCAGACTGTTTTTTTTTTAAAAAAATTAGTTGCATAAAAATACATAAAATGTTACAACTACTACTACTACTACTACTACTACTACTAAAAACACCACCCAAAAATGCACATCCCCCCCATGGGCTAAAGCATAAAAATGCACATGGGGCAGATTTGAGCATTTTTGCAAGACTGGAAGTACCCAAATGTGAATTTATGCAAATTTGCACAAATTTGGAAATGAGAAAAAACCAATTTTGACAATGAGTGGACAATGGAAGGAAAGGTGATGACAGTCTGTGAAACACAGGCAGGATTGATTTGATGAGACTGATTGGCAACGACTCTCTAGGATTTCAGGCAGGAGTTTTCTCTGCCCTTCCTGGAGACGCTGGGTGTTGAACTGGGGCCTTCTGCTTGTTGGAAGTCCCATATGTTATCCTCTATGCAGGAGGCATTTGAGCTTGCCTCATAATGGGGTGTGGATTTCTGAAATGGGGAGTTTTAGCCTCCCCCAGTTGCAAATGTTTTCCCCCTTGCTATTTACAGTGGCTCCATTTGTAATATGAGTGTTTCCCATATGGGCATATGGAGCTGCCTTCCCTGTGTTAGATCACTGGACTTTGAGCTTTCTGAAATCATGGGCACAGTAGCATAGTGGTAAAAATACTGAAGTGTTGGCACTTCCCATGACATCCCCCATATCCATGTCCCAAAGAGAGTCCAAGATGCAGGCAGCTGTGTTGATCCACATCAATGAAGCTGTTATATTTTATATCCACCAGGAGCAGGTCTGTTATCAAGCTGCAATCAAGACCAAGCATTCCAAAATGCTTTGCATTGCAAAAGGGAGCAATAATTAAATTAATTTCACTGTGACTATTACAGCTAAGCTCAGAGGGAACAAAGAATTATGAGGGGGGTGCCAGATGCTATCAGGATATGGGTATATTATATATATGGCTGTAGGGTGACCAGATAAAATCCAGGTCAGGGCTCATGTCACTTTAACAGTTGTAGAGAAAAGGGAATTTCAGCCAGTGTCATTGTATGCAATTAGTTCCTGGTGAAATTCCCTCTTCATCACAACAGTTAAAGTTGCAGGGGCCCTGCCTTCTTTTGTATATGGTCACTCTAGTATAGTGCCTGCAACTTTAACTGCTGTGATGAAGAGGGAATTTCACCAGGAACTAATTGCATGCAAATGACACTGGCTGAAATCCCCTTTTCTCTACAACTGTTAAAGTGACATTAGCCCTGACCTGGATTTTATCTGGTCACCCTATATGGCTGGCACTGCATCCCTATGAGTCATGGTTCCACTACACCACTGCTTGGGCAGGGATCATTCCCAGTCTTCCTCCCTGTGGACTTTTTTAAAAATTGGATATACTGTGGATAAACTTGGGGCCTTCTCCACAAAATATATACTGCAGGTTAAACCAGGGTCCATTTCCATGCACTCTGCCACTGGCGTATGGGCCTTTCCCCAATACCAGTGCCAAGCTGCAGAACCTACACACACTTTATTAACCCTTCCGATAAATGCAGGGTCATACCTCCTGGTTCCCCTTAATTTTCACCATTGCCTCTATCCTAGGGGTTTGCCAATTCTGAAGAGGCTGGCTCTGGCATATACTCCCCACTGATCCATTCCTTTAAGGAGATGTTCTTCCCTAGTTTCTGTCTCTAGCATCTCCTCAAGGTCATCACCATGCATGGTGCATTGAGAGGTCAAGGCTACAGTGGCATCATCAATGACCTCAAGGTCAGAAAGTGACAAAAATGGTTTCAGCCATCACTTCTGAAGGCATTGATTTGTTCCCACTTTGTTACGGTAGGTCTGTTATCACACTTTCATTTTGTAGGATAAAAGGGTAGTGAGAACCAATATAAAAACATTAGGGCAAAATATATCTCCATGATATATATATATATATATATATATATATTATAAAATTTAAGTATACGAAAGAAATATCTAACAACTTCTGTCTGGCTTGTCACTTTGATTTCATCTGGCTCTCTATGAAATCAAATGAGCCTCTAACAAAATTTGCTTTACATAAAAAAGAAGTATTGTAATGTGATTGCTGCACAGGGTAAATTATAATTTAAAAGTAAAATTACAAATGGTTATGTGTAATGTCATGCAAATGGATAGAAAGGCCCCATTGCTGTTGCTAAAAAGTCAGAATTATTGATCTCGCCTTTATGGCAATTAACATAATATTACCCAGAATGCCATTTGCCTTTGCCATTTCCAAATGATATGCCTCGTATAGCAGGAGCAATTAATTATGTCTTTGTTTAAAATGTGCCTGATCCCAATCAAGGTCAGAAGGTAGAAATGGCACGGAGAACATCACAATAATGAAAATATGATTGGAGGAGAACAGCCTTTTCTTGGGCTGGAATTTAAACACCCTGTCCTCTTCAAATTCAGACATAATGATGATGGGAAACTCACAGAGAGCAAGTCACAGGTTGGGCCATATTTAAATTCATGCTATGAAAGCTGGCAAATTGGAAGGAAGTTGAAAGAATTCAAGGGAAGTCAAAACAACAATCCTCTGGGGATTCGATGCATTTCTGCTAGGTCAAAGTGACTGGTGATTAGCTTGTTTGACTGATTAATTTACCCAATTTTAGACAAATATTACAGCATCACAGTACCAGTCATATTGCAACATCATGGCTACAGTGACTTAACATGGCACACATGCATAGACATGACTTGATTTCTCATCACTTGATGATTTACAGCCAAATGTGTGTACTGACATGAAGTGACAGGAGATAATATAAAAGATCGTTCTGATGTAGGATGCCTCCTTTGCATAGTTGCCACGTGCCAGTGCCAGCCAGGGGTGCAGTTCTGCTAGGTGAAACCACCAGTTGCCATGGCATATTGAGAGTGGCCTTCCAGCACTTACACTGAGAGCCTAGAATTTGGCTTTGGAGGAATGTGGTCCCACAGCCAGCACCATGCAAGTGTATGGTTACTGAGTGGATAGTTGCCCTGGGGATGTCAACTATCTACTCAGGGGCAACCATCCACTCAGCAAGCCCTAAAGGGAATGGTTGGAAGACCCTCCATTCCTCTTTCTCCGTGGCGTGATAGTTGGCGGTTGTTGTTTTCATCCCACCAGCTACCATAGCCAAATGATGAGGCCATCAAGAGATGAACAAGTATGTGTCATAATACCCATTCAGAGGTTTCTTCAAAATAAAAGAATTGCTAACATCATGGTGGTCCAACCTTTCCAATGCTTTGGGATGATGGTAATATTTGTGGCACATATAATCATAAAATAGTTGAGTTGGAAAGGGACTATAAGGCCATTGAATCCAACCTCCTGCTCAATGCAGGAATCCATGTGCCAATCCAGTTGGACACAGAATCTCATTCCAAGTGTTGGTCTTATTCCCATCCTGGCCATTAACTCAAAATCTCTTCAACCATGCTAATCCCATTGTCTTGTATTTACTGATGATGGATGAGAAAGTTGTTTCAGTTCAGCTTTGATCTGGATCTACCCAGTTTGCACCTTGCAGACTGAACACGGACTGAGACGCTCTCTGTGGTCAACGTCCTTACAACTCTGAGCTTGCATGTTGATTCACAGGCCCTCAAAAATGTGTTTGACAGCAGGCGTACCGGGGGAAAATGTGCATAGGAAAATGTGCACTTTGGAAAATATGCACAAATCAAGGGAAGAAGACAGTGTACGTTTCAAAGATGTGTGCAATTGATGCATACATTGGTGGAAAATACATAGGAGAATATGCATGGATTTTCAGGCAAAAAGGAAAAAGAAACAAAGCTCACAATCTGATATGGACTCAACTTGCAACGAGCTTCAAGACGGAATTTGGAGGACTTTAACGAGCTTGAGTTTTGCTGATTTCCACAGCCTGAATTTCCCTAATCCTTCCTTATGCAGAGACCCATTTACTTCCATCCCGTGACTATGGATGGGTGAGAAATTTGCTAAGGTTCTATTTTTAGAAAAGCGTGCAGAAGAACACAAGACCCATTGGAGTTGAGATAGAACTGAAATCTGCATTTTTTGCTAGCTTTGTGATGATGCTTGTCTGGGGAGGGGGAATACGCATAAAACCACATTGTGGCAATGTTGCATCCATTTTTTTTTTTTTTGGCCAGTGTACCTTTTACAAAAGTACATTCGGAAAAATGCAGACAAGAAATGCGCAAATTTGTTTTTTTTTAAAATGCAAGCATGTTGAAATGGGATCGAATTCATGCAGTTCCAGTGAGACTGAGGCCAGATCCACACCAAGCAGGATACAGCACTCCGAAAGCAGTATGAAAATGGTATTTGGTGTGTGTTATGGGCCCCAACAGTTGTCCATGCACTTCAAGATGGCTATAAAGCAGTAGTGTGGCTCCTGCCTTAGATATATCACTTTCATTCTGCTTTCATAGTGCTATATCCTGCTTGGTGTAGATCTGGCCACAGTTTGACAGACCCCATGGCTCCTCATGACATCTTTTACCTATTTCTTTAGAGCAGTCCTGGCCACAAAATTCCTTTACTGAATCCCCAGCTCAGGTAGCCTAAAAGATTCCGGAGTGGAGGTGGTTCATCAGATTAAGCCTATGATTCTATGCCTGGAAGCAAAGAGTCAAAATCAAATGTAGAGAAGTGAGCAATGGATGGCAGAGCTACTCAATCATCCACTCCCTCGCTCTAGGGCAGGCATTTAAAAAGTGACAAAGAATAATACAAAAGCCACATATGAAACCTGTAGGTAATGGACCACTTCAATATAATGGCCGACCAATTAATGCTTTCAGCTCTATTACCAGGAGAAAACTTACTCTAGATGTTTTGGTGTGTGTGTGTGTGTGTGTGTGTGTGTGTGTGTGTGTGTGTGTACACTGCCTTGGCTGTTTAATTTGGTGTGAAGTATCTATAACAAACTTGAAGCTCTCTTGCCTTTCATTCGAAACCCAGCTGCAGGCTACAAAGAATGGGAAGAGGATAATCAGGGATATTTTTGGCCTTGTCAGAAAGACCTCTGAAATTCTAACAATCTGCTAGTATTGGCAGCAGAGGTGCAGGTCAGTAAGCAGGCCAGCGTTTCACTAGGCTTAAGCAGGGATTCCATGCGCTGTGTAACAGCTCAACCTAAACTGAAGAGCTAGAGAGAGAGAGAGAGAGAGAGAGAGAGAAGTTACAGATGGTCAGATGGAATCTAACTGTCTTCTCAGGCTAGCTGATGCTGCAGAGCTACGAAACTGCAGTATACTCTCTGGCCACATGCAAGGTGGCACTGTAGAAATCCAGCCAGCAGCCTATCCCCAGAACAGAATGCTCTGGGATACAGTGATGCTCAGTCCCTGGTTCAAAACTCCTGTGTGCCTGCCATACAGAAGGGTTTTGAGAGGTTTCTGAAGTCTCAGTTGGAAGTCTTAAACAAACGGGGACGTGGTAGGGTTCATAAATCCTAAAATCGAACTGGAAATAATAAAAAAAGGGGTTTTGAAACTCTAAAGCCACAGCCCACATAGCACCCTAGTTTGGACAGCATTGCAATATAGGGCATTACAGGTAGTTCACATATAGACAACCACTCTGAAATATAGGAATACAGAAAGGCACATTTCTGGACTTCGATTGTGTTGTGCAAGTTGAGGCAATTTCATTTGCATAATAAAAACTCTGTTCCCGACATATAGGCTCTCAATAGATTTGGTGTTTCTTGGCAATGGCCCGTACTGCAGAGAGCAAAGAAAGGAGGGAGGGCGCTGAAGTTGGGAATAAATGGGTAGGATAGGGAGGAGTTGTCACCATTTCAATGTTCTCAACCTCCCCAATGTTTGGCGTATATTTGGAGGTTTCTGCAGAAGTGAATGGTCTGATGAATTTTGAAGCAAAATGAGTTCTGGGATAGATCTACACTACTGCTTTATTCCATGTACCACTTTCATAGTGTTATTTCCTGTTTTTTATTCCACGTTCGTAATGATTTGTGGAAGGTGTAGATCTGGCCCTGGTTAGGGATGGGTGAATGAGCAGTGTTGCTAGGATTCTCTGAACGTCGCCTCGTCTCTTGCTTTCTGCCCAATCGCTGCTCGCTCTGCACAAATGGGGAAATTGTGCAAATCAAGCAGCGATGGAACATGAAATTTGTGTGAATTTGTGCAACTTTCTTCCATAAAGCAGGGTTGATTCAGGCTACATGGGGAATTTGCACAAATTTGCGCAAAATCGAGCTGGGAAAGTTGTGTAAATGGAACGCGAGCACATATCCAGGGATTTCTGAACATATTTGGTGGACACATGCTTGTGCTCACGATTGCATTTGAGGTTTTGAACAGGGCATACTTGCACGTTTTTGCGAGCAAAAAAATGAAATTCTTATGCATCCCTAGTTCTGATAGAACCAGCAATTTTTGGGGGGTATGTGTACACAGCAGGCATCTCCAAACTGAAATGCACTGATCCAACGACACAGAAGTCACTTTGGGGGCTCCCATGTGGGGCTGAAAGGCAAGTTAAAAATCATTTCATAAATAAATATAAATAAATAAATACAATGTTGATGAGACTTCCAACATTTCCCTCTGGAGAGTTCTGCATATTTCAAGAGGGACATAGAATAACGCCCATGGGGAAGCAACAGGGAAGTCTATAAGGCTTGGTGTGTCCATCGCCTGCTTATAGGAAACTCTGGCCAATCTCTCTTGCTGATCATCCATTTCCCACAGATCTCATCTTCATTGGGATGATCTACTCAAACTTTGAGAATTGTCGATGTAGGCAAACAGCCATAGTACACTGAGAACCCACATGGTCTGCCCAGTTCTCTCCATAGAAATTTGTAGATCTCTGCTTGCAAAAGGATGAACTTGTAGATTTTCTGCTTCTTTGAAAATGAATGAAGTGTGGCGGGAGAGCCCTTGCTTCATGCTAGAGAGGGCTGAGCAATCTCTGCAAGTTCCAAGGCGAATTGATCTGATCCACAGCTCTTGGACTAATGTGCGGAACTTAGCTATTCATTGGATTGCATCATTGACTGAATTTTGTCATGCAGTTCTTCACAGGTTAAACATATCAAAATATGCTTAGAAATGTGCATTTTGAAGTTTAAAATATGTATTTGCTTGTGAATTTTTATGCTACACACACACACACACAAACACACACACACACACACACAGAAGAGAGAGAATGAGTTAACACAAGCAAAAATGAAGTAGAACAGAAATAGGCTGATTTCTCCATCCCATCATTTTAAGCAAGTGCCATACAGACACCGAGCAGTGTTACATTCAGGGATGGGACAAAATGAATTTGGTTTGTATTTTAATAGAAGCTAACCTGATTCAGACTTCATGAACTGGAACTCAATTAACCCTCCATTAAAAACCTAAATGTGTGTATTAGGAAAAATTGCATGTAAAAAGGCATATATTAGGGGACCATTCTTACAAAAAATAAATATGAATATGAATGAAAATTGCCAAGAAAAATGTGTCCACATTGGTGTGTGTATGAAAATGCACACGAAAAAGTGTAGACGTTTTCATCTGCACTTTGGACTTCAAAGTAATCATAATTACAAACTGACATGGAAACAGGATGGATCAAATTTATGATTGAAGACATGCAAACATCATAGAAAACGAAACAGACTTGTCTATGGTTTATGCTTTAGATATAGATTTGGAGGAGTTTTAGCCAACGTGATTGTTCTTTGCCTTGGCAAATCTAAGTCCTTTCCACACCGGAGGGGTGTAGAGGGCTCAGGGTGGGGAATCCTGGAAGTAGCTACTTCTGGGATTGGCGCGCCCAATGCACATCAGGAAGTGTGATGGCCCGGGCTTCTCCTGAGCTGTCACACATTACGGGTGCCATTTTTCATCAATGGAGAGCGCAGGAGCGCTCTCCACAAAATGTAAGCGCGGCTGTGCCCAGGATGGGTGGGCACATTCATCCGCTGTCCCAGGAACTTCCTGGGACCACGGAAGAATTGGGATTTGTCTGGTTTGGGTTTTCCCAGAAGTATCCCGTGCCTGCCCCCCCATCCCTGGGACTCTGTGCGTCATTTGGACTCACAGGGAGCAGCCTTGGGCCATCCCAGGTGTTTTGCCTGGTGTGAAAAAGGCCCTAGTGAAAAGAAGGAAGAGGAGAAAGTGAAGGGGGTTATGCAATTAGCTGTTAAGCTTGGCAATAAAGATTTGAACAAGCCTTCTGTGGTGTGTCTGTTGACTCTGGCCAGATCTACACCAAGTAGGATATAGCACTATGAAAGCGGTATATGGTGTGTATCAATGGGCCCCAACAGTTGTCAATGCACTTCAATACCACTATAAAGCAGTAGTGTGGCTCCTGCCTTTTATATGCCGCTGGTGTCGATCTAGCCAGTCTCTGGCTGAATTCGGACGACACATTAAGCAACTGGTGGGGGGGGGAACAATCGTCAATTGTATTGACTATCATGTCGTCCAAATGCTGCCATAGTCAACTCAGTGCTGATCCTAATCCACACCAAGGTTGTGGGGAGTACCCCCTAGATGAACAACTGTAAAGTTGATTATTACCCCACCGTTGACTATCGTGTTGTCTGAATTCAGGCGTGTGTGTGTGTGTGTGTGTGTGTCACACACACACACCCTTCAGAACTGTGTCTAGATGAAAGGTCAGCAAAGGTTAAGAATAAGAGAGGGTCAAATTCAGATCAAACAGCACAGACAAGAAGCACAAGTGTAAATGACATTTTTAGGGTCACAGACCAGGCAGCTGTTAAGAGTAATGGGATGGAATTAAAGACAAAAAGAGCTCTGGCTGACTGCTCAGTCAGATCTGTTTGAGGCTGGAATAGACTCCCAAGAGAAGACGTGAGAGCTGTGCTGTTTGGTCATTTAAAAAATGGACTGGACAATTCAGGGGCGAGTACACAGCAGGGAACAGTCTGAGAAAGAAATATGCTGTAGCGAACTATGTATGATTTATAAGGTGTACTTTGCTGAGATTCAAATCTTGAAAGGACCGGAAGAAAAGGACTGCTGTAAAAGGAATCCTTATGAAGGATCTCATTTTGTCCATTGCTGGAAAAAAAAATGTACATATCTTTCTTCACTAGTAGGTTCACGTATTCCAGCGCACCTATCTCAAAGGCTGGGAGTAGATAGCAATGTTGTTTTGAGCTACACTGTGAAGTTACGAAGTGGCTCCCACCAGGCTGGGATGAGAAATGGGGCAATTCAATTGTCCCGGCCACGCCCAGGACCAGTTCTAAGTTTCTGAAGGCCCTTGGGCAAGACATCCTCGATGGCTGAGTCTTTCTTGGTGAGTCTACCTTCTCACCACCTGCTACCAGCTAGGGTGACCCTATGGAAAGGAGGACAGGGCTCCTGTATCTTCAACAGTTGCATAGAAACAGGAATTTCAGCAGGTGTAAACAGTTAAAGCTGCAGGAGCCCTTTCTAGTGTGACAAGATACAAAAGAGCGCAGGGCTCCTGCAGCTGAACTGTTGTGATAAAGAGGGAATTTCACCAGGTGCTGCATGCATACAAATGACACCTGCTGAAATTCCCTCTTCTATGCAACTGTTCAAGATACAGGAGCCCTGTCCTCCTTTCCATATGGTTGCCCTACTACCAGCTGCTATTGCTTCTCATCCTCTTTCTCATCATTGCTAGTACTTCCTTGCTCAGCAAGCAGAGGGCCAGTGAGCAACTAGGCAGTCATATCTCCTTCAACTTCTTCTCAATACCACCGTTGTCTGGGCAAGAGGAGGGAAACCTCCAGGGGTCTCCTGTCAGTGGACCCCCACTGGAGTGTGGGGTCCATTAACAGGTACCCAACCATCCCTGCTCTTGACACCAGTCCTGACCACACCCTGTGATGCCTTATCCTAGCCCCTTGCCGCTGCTGCCCCTGTCCTGCCTTTACTATTAGGCCCCACAGCTCTACAGCCCAGCAACTTGGTCTCAGACAAGCATCTAAGTTCCCGCTGCCACCAGTACCTTCCTCAGGTACACTTTAATGACCACACCAGCTGGATGAAATTAACAAGTTTTATTAACATCAAGTAAATTGCGTGCACTGTAAGCTTATTGGTTTCAAGTATAATGCTCTATCTTTCAAAATGTTTCTTAACCTAAACTTTTTTCTCAGTATATTAATCAATCAAAACACCTCACTAGATTCTCATTCTCTCTCTCTCTCTCTCTCTCTCTCACACACACACACACACACACTCACACACTCACACACTCACACACTCACACACTCACTCACTCACTCACTCACTCACTCACTCACTCACTCACTCACTCACCCACCCACCCACCCACCCACCCACCCACCTCAATTCAACCCAAAACAACCCCTGTCAACTCTCCCTCTGTCTGACATATATATATTCCATTCACTCCCCAGCTCCTCCCACTCTCCCACAGTCCACCAATCCAGGCACTCCAAACAACTAACCAATCAGCTCTCATTTACCACTCATTCCATACTCACCCAGACCTGCAACTCTAAACAATAACTTTTACACACATTCACATTTCAAACCGTAGAACATCACACACCCATCTGCCAAGATTGAGGCTGGACACTACTAAAGAATGAAGTCAACAGGAGCAGTTTTGATTTGGTTGGGGAACTCTTTGTGTCTATTTATAATGCTCACATAACTCTTAATATTACAAAATCTCAACTTGGTTACACCAACATACATGTTTTGAGGAGTGGGTTGGTATTGATGTGAATCGTGTGCCCCCTGTGTGCTTGTTTCTGCACCTTGGTGATAGCTTCTCCACTTGTATTGCTGTAAATACAACTGTGGATTTACAACAAAGCCCTGTGCTCAGAGAGGTAGGGTTTCTGCAGAAACTGTCACAGATTCCAGAGGGGTTGCTGTATCAGTCTGTCTCAACATTAAAACAAAGACTCTTTAAAATTGTTAAAGAATGGCCAATTTATTGTGGCATATGCTCTTGTGGATTAGAGATGAAATGGGCTCTAGACCATGAAAATATGCTACAATAAATCAGTTCATCTGTAAAGTGTCTCAAGATTCTTTCTTGGTTTTGCCACAAGGAACTATTTGTTCCTGCTCATTTAATGACACTCCACTACACGTTGGATGGACTCTGTGCTCTGTTGCTCTTCTCCTCTATTGGATGAGAATAAAAAAATGGAGCTCATCATCACAATGTGGAAGAAGCAAGAGAGAGGATAGAGTGTAGGTGACAACACAATATTATGAATGGAAATTTGTCATTGAAAGGGGATTTTAGCCTAATAATAATAAGAAGAATGAGCGTCAGCAGCACATGTTAATACATGGTTTCATAGCACATCTAGAGAACTTCACCTTCTTCTGTTTATTTCTGCTACAGCAGGTGTGGAGAATCTGTGGTCCTCCAAATGTTGTAGGAGTCCAACTTCCACCAATTCCAACCAGGTTGGTCAATGGCCAAGGATGGAGGGAGCTGACATCCAACATCATCTGAAGGTCCACAGGCTTTCCAGCACTGCTCTGCAAAGTGATCATTTCTTGGGAGTCTCATCCTTTACTGGGACAAAG